>JAPVLV010000018.1:2500000-5000000 GCA_029168935.1 Oxyria digyna
TCTGCAATAGGAGATGCCGAGATGGTAAGGAGTTTGGAATTACTCTCTGAAGAAAATATGTACTAGGTAGATATGATTTTATATGCTGCAAGATCTTTGTTTCCTTATACATTATAAGAAGCATACACCTGTGTGGCGAATGAAGCCTTTAGCCTTCTATGTGACATGCTACTATGCTAGAAGTCTCCACCTTCTCCTTATTTTTTTAACGACGTTCTTGCCTGTAAATCCATGCCTAATTCTTCATGGGTACTTGCTACTTAGTGATAAATTCCTTATGTGGTTCCATATAACATCTCTGAGCAATGAACAGACTTGTATAATGTAAGATCTTAGTGGCCTTAATCATCATAATGATCATGAACATGTGTGGTGACTGGTGAATGAAGCTTATAATTGATTATAACAGCAGCTCTACACATGCTAATTTCTAGAAGTTCCTATCTCTGCAGTCTGCACTTACTTACTTTGTTTATTTTATTGTTGCCTATAAATCTATGCTTAATTCGTAATAGCTACCCAGAGAGGAAACAGCTGTAGTTTTGCATGCATAATTCTTGTTCCCCTTATATAGGCTCTGCAATCTATAAGCAATGGCAATAATCTAATCCTCCAGAGATGTTCTGTTAAGAAGTTTTGTGGGCTGGCATGTAATATCTCTGAGCAATGAACAGATTATATATAATGCAAGATCTTAGCTTCCTTATTCATTATAAGGAGCATAAACATGTGTTGCAACAAAGCTTAAAATTGGCTGTAACAGCTCTAGACATGTTAATCTAGAAGTTCCTACCTTTGAACTTTACTTATTTTCCTTATGCCTATAAATCCATGCTTAATTCATCATACCTAGAGGTGAAATTGTTGGAGTGTATCATGGATAATTATTGTTCTCGCCTTAGAAAGGTTCTGCAATCTTCTTAATCCTTTAGAGTGGTTGTGTTAAGAAGTTTTGAAAAGCTACTCAATTCGTCTGATTTGAGCAAATCTGATGCAATTATTATGATGAATAAATCTGTCAGCTAAGTATTTCTATTAGGTGATGGAAAAAGTTTGGAACTCCACCTTCCAGAGCAAATATACTCCCTCCGTCCCTTAATGTTCTTCCCATCTTATTTTGACACATTTGACGAGACACATTTTGCGTCGTTTATATCTCTTATTATATCTTTTTAAAAATTATAAAATTTGGATATTGCTAAAGTACTCAACGAGACGAACAAAACAAGATCCCGCATGACCATGTTTGTTCTTGTAGATCGAGAATAATCTAGCGAATTGTATTAAATTGTGAATAGTGTAAAAATTGGAGATGAGAAGAACATTAGGGGACGGAGGGAGTATATCCTTATTATATAGGAGTTATACGCTGCAACATCTTAGTGTTCGTATTCATTTGAAACCCATGTGTAGCGATGAAGCAAAATCGTCATAGCTTCCTAGAGATGAAATTTTTCGTAGTGTTCTATGTATTATTATTGCTCACATTAGAAAGTTCTGCAAGAGTGCAAGTAATCCTTAATCCTTTGGAGTTGTTACAAGAAGTTTAGATAAGCTACTCAGTATGTCTGTAAATCCATGTATACTGAAATTATCCAAATTCTGATAATTGTCTTACTCTCTTGCTCTTGTAGATGAAAGCGAAATCCAACCATTGATGGAGCAAATGCAGTGGAAGACTTTTTATTGATGTGCTTTTTATAGTGAATCTTTTTTAATTTTTGACGACATTTATGATTCCAATCATTCAAACAAACACTGAAATTTGATGCTACATTTCCTCATGTTATCGGCAATAAACCCTCTTTACCGTTGAAATTAAAACTCTGATTTTGTTTCAGCTCTTGTTTGGATTACTCAATCATAAGTCATAACGTATCAATGATTTGAGCTAAACTCATATAATCAATTAAACTGAGCGTATCATTTCTCAACAAAAATGTTGTCCGAATTTCAATAAATCAACCCTATCAAATCTCATCTAGTGATATTTAAAATAACTCCTTTTCATACCCTAATGGCAAAGCTGTAATTATCCCGAATTCCAGGGGCATAATCCCAATCCTACTCATTTAAAATCCGAATTCCGAAACTCCCCTTCAAAAACAAATCCACAAAAATGGGGAAGAAGAGAGGAGGCGCCATATCCCGCATTACAAACCTCCTAACTCGATGGCGAGGTAAATCTTCATCCACACCGTCGGATGTTCCTCCAGGACACGTGGCGGTCATCGTGGGGCTCGAGCGCAGGCGTTTTATTCTACGCGCGTCGCACCTGAGCCACCCTTCTTTCCAGAAGCTTCTCGCAGAAGCCGAAGAGGAGTACGGATACGGCTACTGCGGACCAATCTCTATCCCGTGCGAAGAGGAAGTTTTCTTGGAGACTCTCCGTCGGGTTCGCTCCGGTTCGGGCTCGACCCGGTTCGGGAGAACCGGGCAATGTGACTCCGAGTCGACGCAGTTGCTGCTCGTGGCCGCGTGATAGAGTAATTAGTGACACCAATTTAGTAGTTTATTAATGGCTAAATTGGTGTGGATTAGCTGTGTAAATTGAATATCTTTATAAAAATGTCTATTGGTATCGCCCTTTTGAGAGAGAATTTGTATTTACCATATACGTCACGCCTCACGCGTCTTCAAAAATTGCCAACTTTTACTTCATTTCCTAATTACTTTTTGTACTTCGATTTGTACGATGTTATAAGTACTGGTTAGGTACGAGAAATTATATTTTGCCAACATTTTAGCTGCCGTACAGTACGGCATTGCTTAGCTTATAATGGAGGGGATCTATGTAAATGGACATCAAAAGATATTCTCAAAAACTGAGTATAACAAAAATATCACTGGTCGTATCCATATCCTATATCTCATACTCATACCCAATCGGGATAATATGACTATGAGACTCGGAATGCGCTCATTCTAATAGTCGCATTATCGCATTCACAAGGCCTTGAGTCATTAAACACTTACCTATTTGCGATCAATGATCACGCGAGACTTAATACTAAGTATTATCTTAACTTGCAGTTAAGTGTGAAACTGACGATCACGAATTCATAAAGAAAGATAATTAATATTTGTGATTAAGAGTAAGGTTTTTTTTTGTTATGATGACGCGTGTATTTCCTATGTAGTCAAAGACAAAAGAAAAAGTTGGCTAAGGAATAATTTATGGCTTATGTCTTCAACGATCGAGGTGAGGAAGGAACAAATGGATGATGAGTGACAATATGCTAAAACAATCACACCTATTCATCTTTCCAGTTTAGATGTTTGATGTGAAACGTTGAATACATTTCTCTCCAGATAAAAAATTTACAACGAGCATGAAGAGGGCGTAACGTATGAAAAATAAAACATTTACGTTCATAAAATAACAAGTTAATGTTTATATTTTGGATGATTATGTTCATAATTTAGTGACCAAGTCTAGTTTCGGGTATTTTCAAAACAAACAAAAAAGGTCCACATAAATTATAAAATTGTCACTACCTGACTCATTTAAAAAGTTGAAAATTGTCAACGTCCAGATCATGAACATTATTATCTAGAATATGAATGTTTACTTATTACCTAAACGTAAACGCTTCGCTTTTCTACGTTAAACCTTGTTCAAACCGAACTTTTCTCTGTCAACAAAAGGCAGCTCATGCAACATAAGCGGTGAGCTAGAGGTTGTAACTTGTAATGGATGACATTTGTAAGTTCCA
Organism: Oxyria digyna; assembly: GCA_029168935.1. Lineage (NCBI taxonomy): Eukaryota > Viridiplantae > Streptophyta > Magnoliopsida > Caryophyllales > Polygonaceae > Oxyria > Oxyria digyna. Next base: position 2,503,717 of record JAPVLV010000018.1, read on the forward strand.
TTTAAGAGTGTGTACGTTGTGTGTAAGCACACGAAGAGTCATGACACTCAATTTTGGCCTTGTCTTGTATGACAACGATAGTAACAATGATTATCGTCATTCAAAACGCTAATAATATTATTTTTTTAAGTTTTTAAAGTCATAAATCATCGTTTTTTAACTTACCAAACATACTCTTATTTCTTGTAAAAGTATAATATGTGAAGGGATTTATTCAATATTCTTTGGGAGGGGGAAATGTAAAAATAAAAGAGTAGCATAACCATAACCATAACCATAACCATAACCATAACCATACAAAGCTAAAAGTGGTCAGACTTTCTGTGTATTTTTCATCTATAAAAGGATGATTACGAATTCAAAGAATGGGCATCATTTGACATAACCATGTGCCTAATATCAGAATTAATCAAGAATATGCATATCCCATTTTTAGTCTCTTAACTCTACTTGGTTTTATTTGATTCTGTATTTAGCATAAACATATATAGTTACTTCGTTTTGGTGCATGTATATTTTCATTTAATCTGAAAGTGATATATTCTTAGATGATTCAAAGCATCTGAAAGTGAAGAAAAGTTACTTATATTATACTCTTTATGTCCCCTTATACAAGCTCCATTTTATTTTTCAGCACTATTCACAATTCGAACGAATCTTCTCGATTTCTTCCAATATATAACAAAAAATATGATCATATGGGATCTTGTTTGATTCATCACAATGATTAGTCTAACAATATCAAATTTTTATATTTTTTTACTCATAAACAATTAGAGATATTTTATCTAAACAAAACGCGCATCGACATCCAAACCAATGTCAAATGGGGCTTATATAGTGGGACGGAGGGAGTATATTTTACAACTTATATTTTCTTTTGTAAAAAAAATCAACAAATTTAACATGTCATATTACTATTGATTGAGGGTATTTTTTATTATAATCTCTACCCTTTAAAAAATATAATGATTGTTGAGGGAATTAGAGATCAAGCTCTCCAAAGTCCCACAAAATCACCCAATAGATGGCAACCGGTGAAGGTGGAACTGGTTTTGGTGCAGCTCGCGCAATTTTCGAAGGGATCCAATTAGCATTGGCTCATCGAATCCCAAATTTAGTGGTGGAGAGCGACAACCAGACGAAAATTCAGGTGTTTGACAGACAAATCAAATGCCCCTTTGAGATTGATATGATTGTTCGTGATATTTTTGAGATTTCTCAGATTTCGATCTATTAGGTGGAGTCATACTAGAAGAGATGGGAATAGAGTTGCCCATGAGTTGGCTAAGTTACAACCTTGGGTTATTGGTTTTAGATCTTGGGATTTTTCCCTCCCAAATGTAATATGGAGCTTTGCTTTTTTGATAGTGAAAATAGCAATGCATATGAGTTGGGTTTGATTTATCATATAATTTGGTGAGGAAAGATGTCTGCTTTCAACATGAAGATCGAGAAGTTCACTGGGAGAAACAGTTTCAGTCTATGGTAGATAAAGATGCGAGCCCTGTTGAAACAACAAGGTTTGTGGGCGCCGTTGTCGAAGGACAAGAAGAACGACGCTGCTGAGATGGTTACTCTGGAGGAGAAGGCACATTCAACGATTATGTTGTGTCTTGCAAATAATGTCATCACTGAGGTCTCCGATGAAGAGACTGTTGCTGGATTGTGGTTGAAGTTGGAGAGTTTGTACATGACGAAATCTCAAACCAACAAGCTGCTTCTGAAACAACGCCTATTCGGACTGCGAATGCAGGAAGGTACGCAACTCCGGAATCACTTAGATCAACTGAACACATTATTACTAGAATTGCGTAATATTGATGTGAAAATTGAAGATGAGGATGCTGCTTTGATTTTGTTGGGGTCTCTACCACATTCATACGATAACTTTGTGCAATCGTTTATTGTTGGGAAAGATACTGTCACTCTGAAAGAAGTCAGATCATCTCTACATAACAGGGAGTTGCGTCATAAGGCAACCGGTGCAAGAACTATAAACAAACCTCTGGGTTAGTCGCTAGTGGTGGTAAAGGACATGGAAACAGTAAGAAGTTTTCAAAGGGTCCTAAGCCTGATGATATCTGTAACTACTGTAAATAGAAAGTGCATTGGAAATTTGATTGCCCTAAGAAGAAGAAGTCTGAAAAGAATTCAGACTCTGCAGGCTTAGCAGAGTATGACGGAAACTCTGAAGATGATATTGCTCTATTTGTTGATGGACACACTCATCACTCTGATGGGTGAGTTCTAGATTATGGGGCTTCCTATCATATTTGTCCAAGGAGAGAGTGGTTCTCAACGTATGAGCAAGTAGATGGTGAAAGCATTTCAATGACTAACGATCATGTCTGCAAGGCAAGATATGGACTCATGGTGGTAGATTCTGCACATTGAATCAAGTGGTAAACCTTTCAGTGTAAAATACACGATAAATCTAATATACCTCATGAGAATATATACCACTAGATAACTCAATCATTTTCCGTAACTCAAATCATTTTCCCTAAGTAAAAGAGCCAACACCAATTTCCACACTCAAAGCAACCCTTGACTTTCCATTTTTCGATAGTATAGCCAAGTTCTTTTATACTCGTATAGTGTCTATAATATTAGTCATGAATAGTCAACAATTTATTTCAACTTAGCAAATTCATTAGAGTTCAAACTAAGTACGTAGTTATAGAGTTTCAAACTGAGTAGTTATAGACTTTTAGCCTGAGAGGATCCCTATCTACTTATCTAGTGTGAAAAAGTTACGAAATTTGGGACACGAATTTTTCTACCACTCGTATGAATGTTTATTTGCATGTAGTAAGCAAGCATAAATACATGTATATACAAGTTAAATTTTATATACACAATATATTTATATAAGAAACTTTAGCACATAAATATATGAAGATTTGATTTAGTCTTTATATATACATATATGTACTCATCCCTTATACGCAGGGCTGTTCCGAGGATTTTGAAGGCCCTGTGCAAAAACTTTTTGTTGATGAATTCACTTTTACAAAATTTTCATATAAATACAGATGGTTGCATAACAAAATACTTTTTTCTCTTATTAAATATAATAATGAAACTCTTTTTCAATTATGATATTGATTTTTTGATAAATTCGCTTTAACAATTTTTCATTATAAATGTAAATATTTTTATAGATGGTTGCACAACAAAATTTTATTTTTCTCTTATTAAATATAATGATAGAACTTTTTTTCAAATATAATATTGATTTTTATTAGTACTAATTATAAGAAAATAATTAAGGTATTACCAAAAGTTGGATGGAAAACAACCTTTCAAAAATAAAAGAGCGAATATTAGCATTAGTGGCATGACTCTGAGCGACCCGTGGACGAGGCGAATTTGTCGTGTGCCAAGTCAAGTAATCCTAACATGCAAACTAAGTAATATAGTGCGCAAGTAAGGGTCGAATCCCAAGAGAATCAGTTTATCAAATTCTTAAGTTATCACAATGATTAACCAATAAACGTAACCAAAGGGGGGGGGGGGGGGGTTGTGGTCTCGATACGAAGTATCGAATGTCAACTTGGTTATAACAATATTAAGCGAAGTGTTCCACTTAACGATTATCCACAATTAGATTAACAAGTTGATCTTAGAATCCTTTTTATCCCTATGTCAAGTTCTCAAGTGATCGTTCTAATTCCTGTTCTTGGATAGTTATTAGTCCAACTAGTCCTAATAACCCTTACTCGATTATAACCTTGAAACTATCAAAGTTCAATAACAAAGTAGCAATGCATTCAGGAATAGATAGATACATGCAATATCATGGACAACTAGTCGGATACTCGACATGTACTCAACTCTCTTCTCTAATAACAATCACAACTAGTTCATGCAATTAGATTGTGCTACACAACAAGTATGATAATTCAACTAGAAGTATCAAACTCTAGCAATATGAATAAGATAAAACTAACTTAGGTGATCAATCTAAAGTAGTAAATCTAGTTCATGGACAATACAAACAAGAGAGTTGAGACAATCAAAGATTAGACAAAGGGAAAGAATAAACTCACAACTTGTTGAATCCAAAAGCTTCAAACGTCAAGTGAAACAAAGAACTTTAGCAACTCATAAGTATGTGAAAAACTCTCCAAAAACTTATGCAAAAACAAAGGTTCGATGATCAAGGATGATCATCCACCACCTAAATAGTATCAGCTAATGTAACAGCCGAATTAAGATACTAAAAACGTATAGAAAGTTACAGAATTAAACACAAATTACTTCAAATGGCAAAGAAATCAATTTGATTCTTCTGTCGAGGAACCGCACCCGCGGGTTGAGAGTCGCGGGTGCGGTTTGGGATTCTTCAGATTCTCAGGATGGCAGAGGGCCGCGGGCGCGGTTTGGGACCCGCGGGCGCGGCTTGAGCTTTCTCGAATCCTTGGCTGAGGATGAAACCCGCGGGTGCGGCTTGAGACCCGCGGGTGAGGCTATGTTGTCTGAGGCAGAAACTGCTGATTTCTTCAAGTCTTCGTCTTCGTCTTCGTCTTCAGCAGCTTCTTCCTTATGCTCTTATAATGCTTCCAATGCTTGTATTATCTCTTGGAATCTCGTATGTAAATCTTCTCTCGAACAGCTCCATGATACAGATTACATAGAAACAAATAACATAATCCTATACAAAACTAGCTAATAATCCATAGTTGCGGTATGTAAAACACCGCTTATCAAGCATCACCCCTGTTTTTGGCAAATAATCTCAATGGACTAAATTGCCTTAGCATGAGGTCAATCAATCGAGACAAGACTAAAAACTAGGACGTCCTAAACAATATAATCAGATAATGATGAGACGAGAGTAGGATGAGTTTAACTAGACTAATAAGGATTACAAATAGATGATGGGTCGTAGGATTAACACTTCCGTCGGTCGGATATCCTCTGGGGCCTCGATATGACTTAAGCGATTACAATGTTTGTAAAGATTACAAAGAGATAAGTGTTTTCGTGGAGAGTTATTGGGTGTGTAGTTCTGCGTGTTGTTATGTGTGTTAGATGTGTGTTGGATGTGTGTTGTTGTGTGTAGTTCTGATGTTGGAGGCTTCTTTCAAAGTCATATATATACTTGCATCAACCTTCCTAGAATGTCTTTGATATGCTCATAAATGCTCTTGATTCCGTCTTTAATGCCCTTGATTGTGCTTGATTCTCTCTTTAAATGCCTTTGACTTTCCCTTTGATTGTTGATATAATGCTGATGACAATGAATGGAGAGATATTAGGCGAGATTTTCGGCGATCTTGTTGGGATTTGATCATTTAAGTATTTTGGGCGTCCATCTTGACATAGGACCAAATGGAGGTCATCTTGACTTAGGATCAGGTGGACTATGGTCGTCCTGACTTAGGACCAGGTAGACTATGGTCGTCCTGACTTAGGACCGAATGGACCAGCGAAATCTGGGCCCAACAATTGCCCCAAATTTATCTTAGTCATTGTTGCAAGGCGATGGATGAGATGAATTTTCCAATCTTCGTGGACGGCGTCGCCTGGTGATTGAAATTGTTTGTGTTGACTAGTTGTGAGACGTTTGGTGAGTTGTGTGTAAGTTATAGCCATGTAAGGCGTTTAACTTTGTAAGTATGTGTTGCGCAACGTTGTTTAGTAGTTAGGTACCGTGTTTAGGGTTTGTCACCCGTATTGTGTGTTTGTCATGACGTGTTCGTCCAGGGGAGAAAGCAAGTTGTGTTTTGCGTAGTTGTAGGTAGGGTGTCACCTGTACCGTATGTATTGTTTAAGGCAAGCGGTGTGCCGTTTTGTTCGATCCCCTGTGTCCGGTCGACCGTGTATGTTAGCGCTTTGATGTAGACCGAGGAGGAAAGCAGTTTGTTTGATGTAGACCGAGGAGGAAAGCGGTATGTTAGCGCTTTGACTTAGGACCAGGTGGACTATTGTCGTCCTGACTTAGGACCAGGTGGACTATGGTCGTCCTGACTTAGGACCGAATGGACCAGCGAAATCTGGGCCCAACAACCCCCACTTCTCCAAAAGTAGAAAACACAAATCTCAGCATATGTGGTGAGTATCTTACCACTAGAGCAACAAAATCTTTTTGTTTATTTTCATAATTTGATTTTAATATATATAAGTTTTTCGAAATTTGGAGCCCTTTAAAATTTGAAAGCCCTGTTCCGTTAGGCCTAATGGAACACCCTCCGGACTGGCCCTGCTTATACGTGTGCGAGGGCAGGAACAATGCCTTTAACTTATCCGCCACTTGAAATAAATTTAACTCCCTCCCTCCATGATCCCTTGATGACAAATTTTAATAGTATTGACAAGTTAAGAGAAATGTTTAGATATTTTCTAATGCATAATGAAACATGGTTAAAAGAGATTTTGTTTGATAAGTCTCAATCAGTTAGTTAGTAATATTGAATTTTATAATTTTCACTTATACGAAATTAGAGGCATTGACGACGCAAAACGTACATCGGTAAATATGACAAAGTCATATGCGACTAACGAATATTAAAGTTCAAATTCATATTGAATACACAGAAGGGCGTTTGGTCTAGTGGTATGATTCTTGCTTTGGGTGCAAGAGGTCCCGAGTTCGATTCTCGGAACGCCCCTTCTTTTTCTCTTTTTTTCTCCTTTTTCAGCTCAATGATGAAGAAGAATATTGGGCTACTCAGCTCATTGATGTACCCATACTGGGCTTAATGCAAAATTTGGCCCATGAAAAAATAGAACAAAAAAGGCCCATAATCGAAATTTACTTTTTTACTGGGCCTTGGAGATTTTTTCAGAGATCCAATTTTCTAAATGCTTAAAAAGTCGATTCAAATTTTCCATGTACACAACACAATGGTCCTTTTTTTTTTTTTTTTTTCATTTTTGAATTTGCCAAATGCTAATTTCGAGAGCTTAGCCCTTCCTCTAGACTTTGTAGGTTAATTTAGAGAGCTCTTCAAGATCATCTGTATTGGTGATTTGGGCTACGTGCTTATCTTGATAAGCGTCTATTGTTTGCTTGTTAAAAGAAGTTTGTTATAATTTCTATTCTTTATCTTAGGACGTCATGTAAGATGATAATCTCTGTCCCTAAAAGTTAGAAGATTTTGTTACACAATGAAAGTGGCATGGCTAAAAGTAGACCTGGCCAAACTGGGGCTTGGGTCGGGCCTAATTCCAAATTCTACCCATTTACCAGGGCCGGGCCAAGCCCTCCCATTTAAAATGAGACAATTTCGCTACCCATATCCTCCCATAAGGGCCCTCAGGGCGGCCTTCGACTACTTACACAAAGAAATTAAATATGAGAACTCGGGCTAAACCGTGTTACTAAAACATTCTAAACCTGTTTAGTGCTTACAAGCAATTCACCATCCAAAACCGCATGCTAAAAAGGTCCAAAATGCATGCCTACATAACAATCTTCATAACCGAATTCAACAAAAAAATCCAAAAACACATAATATTATATTATATATATAATATGGGCCGGGTAGGGCCGGCCCTCGGGGCCCTACTCCGATACCATATCCTCCCACTTTAAAAAAGGGCCGGGCAGGGCCGGCCCTTATGGGCAAAATCTCCTACCCAAATCCTCCCAAATTTTAGGGCGGGCTGGGAGGGTCGGGCGTGCCGGCCCTAGTTTGGCCAGGTCTAGCTAAAAGCACCATCAACAAAAAAGATGTAAAAAAATTATAGCGGAACAATGAGCTCTACTATGTATCAAAGTGATCGAGTTAGATGTTTTTGGGCGTTTAACCCGCGCCAAAAAGTTATATCTCGCACTTGTGTTGGGCATAGTCGGGTTGCACCCAACGAAAAGGGTGAGTTTATGGACACCCAGAATGAGCCCAAAAATGTTTTTTTTGTCTTAAACCGCATAAAAACCTGATAACTGATTCGTGTTTCTTTTTGTAAAATTGGACGCGCTATTAAAGCGTCCAACAATGAGTACAAGTTATAATTTTCCATGTGCGGAGATTTTCACCGTTTGTTTAACCATATGTGTATATTTTTGTAATGAGTAGATATTGTAGTCGACGAAATAGACAAGGCCATGAAATTAGAATCGAATATGATATGACGAAATCCACACAATACATTGTCACGTTTGTTTAGACAAAAAAACATTGTCACGTGTTGATCCAACATTTAGTTAGATATGAACTATTCTTAGTAACGAGGTTCAACCCTTGTTTAAGAAAAAGTAACTTCCCGTTGATAACTCGTGTACGTAAAATGTACTCCCTCCGTCCCACAATATAAGCAACATATTCCGTTTTTGGCGTCCCAAAAAATACATAACATTTCAAATCTTTCCATTTTTATCTATATATTTTTTCCACATATACCCTCATCCAACTTCAACAATTTCATATCTATCCCTATTCTATTTTATTTTTTCTCCTATCCTTCTCCTTTCTTTTCCATTATCAAAACTCAATATCAACTACCCACATTAAATATTTTACGTATCTTTCCAAATTTCTCAGCACTCTCTCTCTCTTTCCATACTCTCTCTTAACCCTAAAATCTCAATTTCCCTATCTATTCTATCCTTCCATCGCCGCTCTCATCAAAATCTCAAGAACCCTAAATTTTTTTTTCACTCTTCCTCCCTTCAATCTTGCAGATTTCATCGCCGCTCCCAACTTTTTGCACCATGAGTAACGACGGCTTGAGTTGGACTTCTGTAGATCTCGGGTTCACCGGCGATAGTCCCCTCGCTTCCTCTGGATCTGGGTCTGAAGGAGTTGTTGAGCAGCCTGAAGGAGTTGTTGAGGCCACTCTTTGTCCTTCCCATGAATCTGCTGAAGGAGTTGTTGAGGCCACTCTTTGTCCTTCCCATGAATCTGCTGAAGGAGTTGTTGAGCAGCCTCCCTTAAAGTCCTCCGAGGGTGATGATGAGCCCGATACCGATGTACTCGATTACAGTGATGAGGCCTATGGTGGCGATGAGCCTGATACTGATGTGCTCTATGACAGTGATGAGCCCGATACTGATGTGCTCGATGTTGGTGAAGAGATCGATCCTGATGTGCTCGATGGTGGTGAAGAGACGGATGATGTTGATGAAGCTTTTGACCAACCCTCTTCTCAATCTGATGCTCACAATGCTTGCTAAGTCCCTAACTCTATGTTTTATTTACTGTTATCATTGTGACTTTGTAATATTATGATTTCGGTTGGTGCCGATTAGATGTTGATTGTGGATGTTAAAGTTTATTGTGGATGATTTCAGTTGTTGATTTCGGTTGTTGATGATTAATGGATTACTGCATTTTGATGATTGTGATATACTGTGGCCTGAGTGGTTTGTTGATGATTTGTGTTGCTGTTTTGTGGATGATTTAGTGTTGAATCATGTTCACTTGCTGAATCTGTTGAGCCTTGGATGCTTTAAAATAAATGAAAAAGTCTGTCAAATCTGAGATGCAAATACTGCAAATTTCACGGGAACATACTGTCAAATCTGAGAATATGAAAAAGTGGTTCATATTCTTGCTTACTTACAAAATTTGCTAAGGTCTAGCATAGCTTACAAAAATTGCTAAGGTTAGCATACTTACAAAATATCATAAGGCTTACAAAAGGTCCTTCTTGTGAATGTGATACATCCACATGAAGAAACTTTTGTAACTACTGCAAATTCACAAAATAACATAATCTTCAGTTTCTGCTTGTGTGTTTGTTGCATTTGATGGTCCTTCCTGAGCTTGTGTGTTTGTTGCATTTGATGGTCCTTCCTGAGCTTGTGTGTTTGTTGCATTTGATGGTCCTTCCTGAGCTTGTGTCTCGAGAAGTAGTGCACCACTTTGAACAATATCAGATGCTTGAATGACAGCCCACATTGGTGCCTCTACTTGTGTTGGTAGATTTCCTTGAGCTTGTAATCTTTTCTTGTTGACATGTGGCACATCATATTCATTGCCTCCTTTGTATTTCAATATCTCATTCATGACATATTGTAATGTCATCCACACATGACTAAGAGTTGTAGGATCTAGCTCGTAAAACGCTTCATGAACTACATCTAACATGTGATCTACATCCTTGGGCATTTTTTTGTGCATAAGTGATTGAATGCTTCTAAAGAATCCTAGGTCTAGAATGTTTAAGTCAGGACTATTAGGTGGTTGTTGAGTTAAAATGAAAGTAAAACCATCTTGTTTATATACCTGCTGCCACTCTTGATCATGTTGACTTATATGAGGCTTTGCATTATCTTGCTGAATAAAGATGATCTTTTCTTGTCCATCTTCTGGCCATTTTGCTTTGATTGCTGGCACTATCTGGTTGATAAGCATGCTCCTTGTAACCTCCTTGTTTACTGATTCAATAAGCTTAGTCACCAATGTCCCTTTTGGTCTGTTTATGGATGATCTCTTGGCTGGCTCTTTGTATGTAAATGGAAAAATGCCGATCTTTCCATCGAAAGTGCAATGTCTCTCTGAATTGAACCTTGGTCTTGCTACTGCAGCAGTGAACATAACCTTTGGTATGAATTTGCTTGAACTAGCTGCTCTGTACTTGCCCTTCTCATTATGTGCTAGATAGACCTTTTGTGTCTTCTTGGTTAAAAAAAACCATTTCTCATCAATGTGCACAAAGTCAAACATTGGCTTAAACTGTCTCTTTGTTTCTGCTGTATCACCTTGTAATAGACTTAGTATCCATTGCAATCTTGTGTGTTTGTTGACATCCTTTAGTGTTGGATGAAGAGGATTGGTATGTGGCCTTATGACTCCCCTCTTGATCATTCTATGAGCTGTGCTTTTTGATATGTCAAGATTACTTGCTAAATCCCTTAAGCAAGACCTTTGTCCCATATTCAGATTAGCAATAATATCAAATGCTATTTGGATTCTCTTTCTACCTGAGTTGTGATATTTTGTGGTGACATCATATCTCTGATTTGCACTTCTTTGACTCTTTGCTATGCCCCATAATTTTCCTATGCAGAATCTTGATACATTGAATTCTGTTGCAGCTGCATTCACTGCCCCATGTTGTAGCTTTCCATTTGTTGATCTACTTAGAAGCCACAAAAGAATGTCCATTCTCTGGTCACTGCTGAGCCTGCTCCGTTGTGTCTGGTGATGATTTGTTGCCTCTGTTGTTTGCCCTACTTCTGGATTTGATGATGCCTCTGTTTCTTCATTAAATGATGCCTCTGTTTCTTCATTGAGTGATACCTCTCCATCTGGTTCTGCATTGAGATCAAAGTCAAGTTGATGATGTTCCATGTCCCCAGCTTCTTGGTTAAGATCAAGTTGGAACTCACCATCTTCCATTTCTTCATCATCACTAATTAGAAAATGTTGTTGGTCTGCATCATCATCTGGAAATAGAGCTGCTGGTTGATTAAGATCAAAATCTGAAGACATTGGAGCAGGCAATGATGCCTCAGGTTTTTAAAGATTCTGATTTTTTTTATGGGTTGTTGAAGAGTTAATGCTTGCATTAACTCTTCAGCTTGCAGGGTTTATATGCTCTCTTAAGAGAGGTGCAAAGTTGTAATTTCTGGTTTAGGAACTATACCCAATCCGTGTGATGGGTAATACTCACTTCCTATTGGTTCAAAATTGTAACAATTGGATTACTCTTCTTTTTATCTTTTATTTTATCATTATTTATCTGTCAAATCTGCACATGTCCATCTGCTTCTCTTCTCTTTCTCTCTTTTCTTAATATTTGTGCTTTTTCTGAAATGTAGCTTATATATAGGGACAGAGGGAGTATATATGTATGGGATTTATTTGAACAAAACTAGATCGAGTTCTGGTAACATGTACGATTGAGTCATGTACGTAGTACTGATGGAATTTTGTCAGTGATCTTAATTAAGATTGTCGATCGAATCCTTAGATATTTTGAATCATATTATATATGTGCGATATATATATGTCTTATATAGTTCTTAATAAATGATAACTTTTTATGATTGTGTTGGAAACTTGGAATGAGATTGCTGAAACTCCAGTTCTCATGAAGTTTAATACTGTATTTCTAACGCTTCGATTTAGAAGATGACAAACACTTAAAAGATATAATAGTCCTATTAAATAATCGAAACGCCTATATACACGCGACTTTTTCACTATATGCACGCCAATCTGTGCGCAGTTCTTAAGCGCATAAGTCTATGCGCAGTTCTTAAGCGCATAAGTCTATTTTGGGGATAAAAATGAAATTGCTGGCGCCGTCTGACAAATTGATGCGCTGATGACACGCGTACTGCAACACCTGTGCGCAACACATCTGCGCACAACGTTTCGAATTCTAAAATCCTATGCGCAGACGTTTTGCGCATAGGACCTGTGCGCAGTTAAGTTGCGCAGATATACTGCGCACAAATTTTTAACGGTAAAAAAGTGTGCGCAACATAACTGCGCACAGTTTGTTACCGTTAAAAATGTGTGTGCATTGGATCTGCGCACATGGATTTAACGGTAACTATGTGTTATTAGGCAGATTGATAAAGTTACAGAATAGGTGCGCATAACCTTGACGCATGGATGAAATTCCGGTTTGAAGTAGTTGAGATATGAAGGGTCTAGTACATCGATGTTTATTATGTTTCAAAAACTTATACAATTATGTGTTATTAGGCATATAAAGAGTGTATAAGGTCTCCCCTTTACAAAACGTTGATCGAAAATACTCAAAAACGCAAAAACGCCTTATCGGTCCTAATGGCCTTTTAAGGTCGAGAATAGGCGGTTCGATGCCCAAACGACGTCGGAATGCAATGAAACTTGTTTTCAATGCATATTATAGCTATTTAACCTTGTCGGTAACTTCGAGTCGAAAACTCGAACTCTTCGAGTATCACCTCCTTTGTAAACCTTCACTAGTCTTTCATTCTTCGAAATAGTCGAAGTGGTTGAGATATGAAGGGTCTAGTACATCGATATTGATTATGTTTCAAACACTTATACAATTATGTGTTATTAGGCATATAAAGAGTGTATAAGGTCTCCCCTTCACAAAAAGTTGATCGAAAATACTCAAAAACGCAAAAACGCCTTATCGGTCCTGATGGCCTGTTAAGGTCGAGAATAGGCGGTTCGATGCCCAAACGACGTCGGAATGCAATGAAACTTGTTTTCAATGCATATTATAGCTATTTAACCTTGTCGGTAACTTCGAGTCAAAAACTCGAACTCTTCGAGTAACACCTCCTTTGTAAACCTTCACTAGTCTTTCATTCTTCGAAATAGTCAAAGTAGTTGAGATATGAAGGGTCTAGTACATCGATGTTGATTATGTTTCAAAAACTTATACAATTATGTGTTATTAGGCATATAAAGAGGGTATAAGGTTTCCCCTTCACAAAAGGTTGATCGAAGAGATTATGGCTTTTATATAGGCACATTTATGACCGTTGTGGTCCAAATGGATGGATCCTAAACTGTAAAGACCCGTGCGCAAACCATCTGCGCACAAACCCAAACCCTAAAGCACCTGTGCGCAGAACCTAAGCGCACAAATTTACATTTAACGGCTACTTTTTTCAAAAATTTCAACGACTACTATGTTTGAACAGTGCGCAGAAACACGGCGCACAGATTTTCAACCTGTGCGCAGTAGTTAGGCGCACAAGTAGTTACAGACTCTGAAAATTTACAAAAAGTACCCGTAATACCCCATAAAACACGTATGCGCATAAGACTTGCGCACAGATGCGTGCGCATAAGTTGAGCGCACAGAATCGCGTGCATATATGCCTCGATTCGCGTGCATATAGCCATTGCCTAAATAAATGTGAGTTATAGATGAAAATGAAAAGAAAACCAAGTCAAAGTGAGTAATGATTAAAACCAATCGATAATCCGTAAAATCTTTTACGAAAATTTCTTGCTCGAGACGCTAAAAGAAAGATTTGGATAAGTCGAATTAAATCTATAATAATAGAAGTTATCCATCAATTTATAAAGGCGTTCATGTGAGATGTTATATATTTAGGTGACGTTTGTTTAGATTCATTACTTTCTTTGAGTCGGATGTCTACACAAGTTTTTTATTTGTTTTCAGGTGTTTAGGTGGACTCTTGGAGGTTTCTTTGGACTATGCTGGGGATTGGATGTCATTTGGGAGCTCATGTTGACGATTCATGGATTTTTCGGTCCGGAAACGAGCTTAGACGAGAGAGTCGAGCAACTTCAAGTGGTTGTGTGGTTTCTGTGGTCAGCCTGTACGTTTTTCACACGGCATGTGCATTTTGCATGTGTGGTTTGCTTGTGTGCTTTTCACACAGCCTGTGCGTTTTGTCAGGGCGTAAAAACGCACTAACCAAACGCACAGGCCGTACGTACTGTTTACTACAACTGGTTTCTCCAAATCAGGGGAATGAAGAGGTTTGTATTTTCCTCTCAAACTCCTATATTTTTCTTGTCATTTAACTCGGGAAAATAATGTTGTACTGCCCTCTTGATTCACATATTGGATTCAACATTCTTAGACTTTAACACATTCATATGTTGTTTTATACATGAAATAATATAGTACGTGCTTTATGCTGATATCACTTCTAATGCTAAAAATTGCATTTTGAATGAAGTAGTGTTATGCTATCATTTTCAACTTTAAGTAGCCACCTTTGTCATTCATCCGTAATTTTTTAATTAACAAAGTATAACATACTTAATTAATTCTACTAACTTACAATTGATGCTATTAGATGACATAGCTATAATCAATGCGTAAATGATCTTCCTTGTCTATGTTTAACACATAGAAAAATGTTCCTCAAATAAAAATTCAGAACTAAATATCATTCAAAACTTAAACCAAGGGCCAAACCCTTCCATCCCAACCATTGAACCCATCCAACCTATTTACAATTTTCTGGACTATTTTCCTTTGACAATTGTTTGGATTGTTATCGAATGTTTCTAGACATTTGACATCTTTTTATACGAGCTGAGAATGATGTTTTACCGGTTAATGGGCAACTTTGGAGAGCAAGATAAGGATGCAGTCAACTTCGGAGAACAAGCACTAGTTGTTTAAACCAACTTTGGAGAACAAGCACAACGTTTTGGATTTTGGTGTTCATTCTCTTATCATCTCTATTTTTGGATGATAGAAATTGCACTAGCTGTTTAAACCAACATAAATCTTCATTTTACATTTGCTTCTATAAACCTATCATCATCTATTTGATTATTTCATCTAGAAAAATCAACTTTATGGTATGGTTTAGACCACTGATTTTTTTAGCGTTCCCGAGCTCTGCCCGGAGTCTGACTCCGCGTGAAGTTTGTCGCTGACTAATTATGACGCGTTTATAAGGTTTTGGATTTTGATGTTCATTTTCTTATCATCTTTATTTTTGGATGATAGAAATTGTATTAGTTGTTAAAACCAACATAAATCTTCATTTTGCATTTGCTTGTATATACCTATCATCATCTTTATTTTTGGATGATAGAAATTGTATTAGTTGTTAAAACCAACATAAATCTTCATTTTACATTTGCTTGTATATACCTATCATCATCTTTCTATTTGATTATTTCATCCAAAAAAATCAACTTTATGGTATGGTGTAGACCACTAATTATTTTGGTGTTCCCGAGCTCCGCCCGGATTCTGACTCCGTGTGGAGTTCGTCGCAGACTAATTCTGACGCGTTTACAAGGTTTTGGATTTTGATGTTCATTCTCTTATAATATTTATTTTTGGATGACGGAAACTGCATTAGCTGTTAAAACCAACATAAATCCTCATTTTACATTTGCTTCTATAAACCTATCATCAACTTTCTATTTGATTATTTCATCCAAAAAATCAACTTTATGGCATGGTTTAGACAGCTATCCAATGTACAGGGGATGATGACAATATTTTTCTCATTTGTTCCTTTAATTTCTCTCCTATTAATTAAATTTTCGTATTCACCTTTCCAATCCCAACGTTTGCTGAAACTGGGTTTACTTTCTTGTTCCTCTCAAGCTCTCCTTAGATCGATCAATCTTTGATCTAAACTTCAACGAAAGAGACGTTTGCTCAAACTGGGTTTATTTGTTTCTTCCTTTCCATGTCCTTTCGCCACTTTCCTTGCTTCTCGAACACTTCCTTTCTTCACTTTCCTTTTTCTTTTCCTTGTGCGTTGTTCTTCATTCGGCATTCATTCTTGGCTTTGGATCGAAAACTAGATCTGGCGGAGTTAAGCTCGAAGAGGCCGGCTGGAGTTCGGGACCTTTGAGCACTATATGGTTTAAGACTTGTACGTACTGGTTACTACAACTGGTTTCTCCAAGTCAGGGCAGCGAACAGGTTTGTATTTTTCTCTCAAACTGCTTATATTTTTCTTGTTATTTAACCCGGGAAAAAATGTTGTACTGCCCTCTTGATTCACATATTGGATTCGGTATTCTTAGACTTTAACACATTCATATGTTGTTTTATACATGATGTAATATAGTACGTGCACTGATATCACTTCTAATACTAAAAATTGCATTGAATGAAGTAGTGCTATGCTATGGTTTTCAACTTTAAGTAGCCACCTTTGTCATTTAATGGAGTACAACATACTTAATTAACTCTATTAATTTACAATTGATGTTATTAAATGACATAGCTATAATCAATGCGTAAATGATCTTCCTTGTCTTTGTCAAGCACATAGAAAATGTTTCTCAAATAAATATTCAGAAATAAATATCATTCAAAACTTAAACCAAGGGCCAAACCCTTCCATCCCAACCATCCAACCCATCCAACCTATTTACAATTTTCTAGACTATTTTCCTTTGATAATTGTTTGGATTGTTAGATAATGTTTCTGGACATTTGGCATCTCTGTATACGAACTGAGAATGATGTTTTACCGGCTAATGAGCAACTTTGGAGAGCAAGATCAAGATGCAGTCAACTCTGGAGAACTAGATGAGGATGATGCAGCCAACTTCACTTCTTGGATTTTTGGTATGTGTGAGCCTCCACCCCCACATTGATTACATTTTTAGAATGTTTAGAAGTAAAATATGTAATTTAACTTACTGATTTTTGGGTAAACAAATTTGTATATCTACATCATTCCTATCAATTAATTACTCGCATTCTCAACTACAGTATGTACTTTTAAGTTTACTATTGATGCTAGAGGCGAAAATTTGTGTTTCACGCGGGTCTTATACATGTGTTGTATAATATTATTTGCGATATGGTATTGTACGTCTCATTATTTAAAATATTGTTTCGCCTTCGATAGATTAGCAATTGAAGTACAATTATCTTTTATCTTATTATAATATTATTGTTCAACTTATATTGTAAAGAGAATGGTGAGACCGGCAAGAGTAGAACCCAAGTTAGGTTCAAACTAATGCAACACATACAGAGTATCCATAAAACATGTCAGTCCAACAACAAATGGAGAGAAATCAGTGAGAAATCACAGAAATAAGGAAATAAGGAGCAAAAGAGCAAATGACAAAAAAGAAAAGGAGAAAAAGAGCATAGAGCAAATGACAGAAAAGAAAAGGAGCGAAAGAGCAGAGAGCAAATGACAGAAGAGATGATCGATCCATCGCGAAATTGTGTGAGAAGTTCGTTTCTGATGATCGACGAGCGAAAACGAAGTGATTTCGGTGAGAAATCGAGAAAAAAGGTAGCGAGTAGGGAGGTTAGGGTTGATCGTCTTTGCTAGAGAGCTTTTGTGTGAAAGAGTTTTGAGAATATGAAGAGACGATTTTGCTCTATTTTTGAAACACGATAGCGCATGTGTTTCACACAAAAAGCTAGCGAGTATGAGGCTTCCACGCAGAGTGCGATTGATTTGAGCCGTCTGATCAATTTAAATGAACGGTTTCCGTTCATTCTCATTTATCTCTAAAGGCATGTTTATTACCAGATTCGAACCTACAATATTTTATAGAAAAATTTCATCAAGTTATAATATACAATATATATTTATTGTCGCTGAACAAATCTACTCTTTTAATTCATTAAAATATTTTTTAAATCAATATATACATTTATAAATTTAGATTCTATTTATATAATTTTAGTCGATAACGCATGATTCTGTTAGTGGGTTATGCATAACATGTCTTGTTTTAATTATATTAGCCAAAAAAGTTGGATCCGGTAAGAATGATCTTAATTATGACCCTTATCTTACGAATATACGAATACATGCACATTTCTTCACATTTATTCACATTCACATGCACACGCGGATCACGCTGACATGTGCATGTATTTTTCATACATTGTCTAAGATATACACACATTTGCGAATGTGTATGTAAAATATAATGGAATGTGCATGTGAATATGTGAATATTGAAAGATGTATGATATAAATCATTCTCACATAATTTTTTTTCATTCCATTTCAAATAATCGAAATACAAGACATGTTTAGGCTGAATCAAAACATAAAAAGGAATTATGGAACTTTCAGTGGTACCCTTGAATCTGAGCTCTTTGTAGTCTTCCTATAATGATTGGCAACTTGAGACATTAACTATAAATCTATAACATATATGCGAAGGTTCGAACTATATTATAGTAGTACCTAACCTTAATTAATTGAGTATATATATATAATTCGAAATTTCATTCACCGATTACAACTGGTTTTCCTTCAATAAAAATTGACAATGACTATATGCACACGATTTTTCCCCTAAATGCACGCGAGTATGTGCGCACAAGATTTTACTGTAAAGATCTGTGCGCGTATGTTCTGCGCAAGCGCACAGATTCACGTGCATTTAGGGAGGGGATCACGTGCATATAGGCCGGGCGTAAAAATTAACCAACAACACATTATCTCTATATAAATCACAATTATGTGTAACATATACCTAACAATATCCACTCATTTGTGAAATGAGAGAAAGAAAATCTTGTTCACTACAAGGAAACGTGAGGCCTCCCATGGGATGCTCGAATCCAAACTCATCTTCAGCTTTCCTCAACAAATCCTGGAACAAAGGATGATTCAAGTACACTATAGGGATCACGAACCGGCTCATATTGCTAACATCGCCCACGTAAACCGCCAAATGACCCTTCGGAACATCGTTCACCAAACGCGGCACTAATGACATGGCAGTCCGACAATCGCCTTTTGACTCTCTTTGCTTCTTTGCTCCCTTGGCTTGAATTAACATCTTTGGCAATCTTGTGATATGCATTTCTAGGTTTTGTGTTTATGAGGTTGTATGTATTGTACAGTCTTCTTTATATAGAGAGTGGGGAGTGGGTCCGAAAGTTGTGTGATCAAATTTGTAAGGAATCATTCGTAATATGAGAATTTCTTTTAAGTTACCTACAATTTAACGTTTTTTTATAATTGACTACTATTTGTGTTTCCGGTAGAGGATCTGCTAAGTAGTATGAAATTACAAATTTATGTTTACAAAAATGACGAGAATTTCAACATATCGGGAGATTTTCATATTTACATTTTCAACTTCTCACCTAGAACCCTAATCTAATCTTAAGTCCTAAAGTATCCCTAAAATCAAAGTCGATTTAGAACCCTAATCAAAGTAGACTCGTTAATTTTAATACAACTACATATTCTTTGCGAATTCGGTCATATAACGGGTGGTTCTTTACAAATTAGATCGTATAATAGGTGTTTTTTTGCAAACTCGTCTAAAATTAATATCTTCCAAGCATTATTGTTTTCTTTTTTGGACACATTGGTCCTTGTTTATTCAACATATAATAGCTAGCAGCCTCAGGATCATGATCTATGGCCTACATATTATGGGATTAATGTTAGCAAGGATATTGTGTCTTAAAATTAATGATTAACCACTATAATTTTGATCCACATATGGTCAAGGGCATAATACGGGGGAAAAGATCTCGTGAGGATGAATCATTAAATGGGAACGGAGGATGATGCACACAAACACTATTATTAATGCACACACGTTGTTACACATTCACACAATATTTGGTGATGTTCATCGATCTGTGATGCATATAGTGTGTGCATGAGTTATAACTTATGTGTGCATAGGTTATAACGTTTGTATGTATCATCCTCATTCATCATCGAAGGACTCATCTTCATCATAGTCAAACCCATAATTGTGTGCATTAAATTGTTCTGTATATAAATAAGGATATATATCTAATTAATTATGAAATAAGATACCTTTAATTAGGTCATGGAAGGACTTTTTTAAAGGTATTTTTGGAGCAAGCAATTTCCCTTCTACATTATTTTAGAGAGGAAATTAACATAGTTCTTGATTCAACCTTCATGGAAAGGAGAGACGAATTCTAGGCTACGATTGTACAAACGCAACTGATAATCCGTTCATATGTTATTCGGTATTTTGTTTTCATCCTAAATCGCTTGTTCGTCAAAATTATGCTACCACATATATATTGCATTATACTCCCTCCGTCCCACTTTGTTTGTCCTCTTACGTGTTTACACACTTGTCGATGCATGTTTTGCGTCGTTAATATCTCTAACTACATATTATTAAAAATTATAAAATCTTGATATTGTTAAAGTATTAAATGAGACGAATCAAACAAGACCCTACATGACTATATTAATACACAAAGATTGAGAATAATCGAGCAAATTGCGTTAATAGGTGAATAGTGTCAAATTTCGTCATAGGACAAACAAAGTGGGACGGAGGGAGTATATACTATGTGATTTAACTACTCTTGGAATATTATCTTCCTACAAATGTGTTTAATTGACATAACATATGACTTTATGATATAGATTACGGCTCGTTAATTCATATCGTCATACATATGTAAGTATATGCCAAAACATGTGTCATTGTAAATGTCCCACACACAATAATATGTACGGAAAAAGCCAGACGTAACACTTCGAATAAGCACATACATAAATATATATCATCTATTTCCCGTTTATGCTCTCTCAAGGTCATTGGCCGGTCGAGCTTCTTCACAAAAATATATAGCATCTAATATTTTAGAAAATAGGTAAAGAAAAAATTCAGGTAAAAATGATTTTTTTATCTTACGAATATACTTATATTACATGAACATTCTTTTACTTTTACATGTAAATTTTTTTATATGTGCATGTATTTGACAATATATGAAATGTGAATGTGAATGAATGTACATGTGAATATAAAAAAATGTGTATATATTCGTTTTTATGTAAGATAAGACTATTCTCACCAGATCCAACTCCAAAATATAATACCTATTGAGCATCAATAGATATTTTTTATCTTCATTATTATACTTAAAATTGTGAGAATCTTATTAGGATGAAAGGTCGAGTAAGGATTGCGAGTAATATATATATATGTACGTAAACGCTATAGCGTATGCATACACTTTTGATTATTCGTATACATTTACAGTTAGTTGCCGCGTCATTAATGTTACGAATCATGCTACACACATTATAAAATAATAAGTATGTAAACATTTTACACATAAAGCCTATGTTGCACGGAAACGGAAACGACAGTTGGAAACGGGAAACGGCAGGACACCGGGGAGCGGCAAACCTAAAATAAACAAATATAGGAAACAATGGGAAACGGCGATATATTTTAATATTATATATTATTTTAAAACTATTTTAATGAATAATACATAATTAATATCACTAAGAGGCAAATAAAATATAAGTATTTTAAGTCTATAGCATAATAATAGTTTATAAAAATCAAATTTGGCCAAAGCATTGAAAACTAAGTCTTAAACCTAAACCAATTGTGAGGGTTGAAAACGTGAAACATATGAAGGACTAGGGTTAAGTTTTTCTATTTTTTATTTTTTCTATAATTTATTAAAAAAAATATCTAATTTTCTAAGTTTTAGCTCATGAAAACGTTTCCTCAAACGTTTCCTCCCGTTTCCTCAGACGTTTCCAGACGTTTCCCGACGTTTCCAAAATGTTAACCGTTTCCCGGCGTTTTCTTGACTGTTTAAAGCCGTTTCCCGACGTTTGCAGATTTCCGATACCCCGCTTCACGCCCTAAGAGGGGGTTTCCGTCCATAGCATAAAACTAAACTTTCATCTTCACCGAGATCTTTAACTTTTTCCCTTCGTAAGATGAGCATGTTAGTTTCAACCGTTTATTTTTTTCAATAATTTTCATCAATGACATAGTGGTTGGTTAGGTCAATTTCGAACTCAAGACGTACTATCAGATTGATTCAAGCATTATATTATATAGATTAGAGCTCGAAGTGAATTCAACTTATCTCATAGTTTATTTTGATCATATATCAATATGAAACAGCTTATTGAATAATTTAATAATACAGACATGACAAATGCAAAACCTATTTTCGTAAAATTTTGATAGTCAAATTAATTAGATCGAGAAATTCATTCCAATTTGATTTGATGAGACCGAAGATTTAAAATAGAAATTATATATCCTTGACTTGATCGTCGAATTAACAAACGTGGTTCATTAGTTTCCACATCTTGAACCCTTTACTATAAATGTACGTGGAGTTCAATGTTGTTGCATGGAGGTGGCAATGAACACCAAAAGAAATTAGGTTTTCGTGATAATACTTTCAATTGATAAAAATAATATTTTATTAACAACATTTCTAACTGAATAACATACTTTTTCGTCTCTGTTGAGAAATTTATCAGGTAAGGCATCAAAATAAATTTAATTATAAGGTATGATATATTATGGACCTTACTAATATGGGCCAGAGCAACAGGCCCATTTATTTATTAGTGTTCGGCCTGCATCTCCACGGCCTGGACTTTAATCTCACAATAGGGCTGAAAAAACATGGGCTGTGGCGCTCAGCCCACCTGAATAAACAAACTGATGTGAGTCCAAACGTTGTGACATTTGAAAATAAACATTCGACGATGCATACAAAGGTTATTTCCAAACACAATGGGCGGTACACACAAACATTGTACATGTATATTTTTTGTGCTGTAATCAATGTTCTAAAAGTCGTTGGACAATGAGAAAGGTTTAGATGGTGAATATCAATGTATTATTATCCATGTACGTGATTATGAGTATTACTTCATCTTCCACAACTTAAATAAGTATTACATTCAATGTTCTTGTGAGCGAATATCACATTCAAAATGAGTTTTATACATATGAATACGCCCGCCCTATATGCACGTGATTTCCCCCTAAATGCACACGAACCTGTGCGCAGAACATGCGCGCAGAACATACGCGCACAGATCTTTACAGTGTAAAACTTTGTGCGCACAAGTTATGCGCACATATTCGCGTGCATTAGGGGGGAAATCGCGTGCATATAGCCATTGTCTATGAATATCACATCTACTTCCTCCTCTCTGGCCGGTGAAGTGTATACATACTGTTGCATGCCCCATGCATATAATTGCATTAAAAATGATGTGTATATATAATGATAGATGAAAACACATACGCCCAAAGTTAGGTTGCGTCTATATGCACACGTTTTTTTTTGCTAAATGCACACTATTCTGTGCGGTAACAATTGCAGTACACGTCTGTGCGTTAACGCTTACCGCACCAAATGACTCAGGGGCATTGTTGGAATTTTTTCTGAAACCTATACGACGCTGGTGCGGTAATTCTTACCGCACAGATCTGTGCGTTAACAATTACCGCACCAGATTAATACGAGATTAACAAAAAAAAAAAAAAAATTTGATTAACTTAAACACCTGTGCGGTAACTCTTACCGCACAGGATTTAATATTTTTTTAATTAATAATTTTTTTTTAAAAAGTATTTAAATAATAATATCTTGTGCGTTAACTCTTACCGCACAAATCTGTGCGGTAAGAGTTAACGCACGGGATTAAAAAAAAAAAAAAAATTTGATTAAAAAAATTCCTGTGCGGTAACCTTTACCGCACAGCTTTTTTTTTTAAATTTTTAATTTTTTTTTTGAATTAATCGCGCAGATTTTATTTTAAATAAAATATATCTGTGCGGTAAATATAACCGCACAGATCTAATAATTATCGCTTCAGTCTCATTGCTCTAGTGGTACGGCATTGTGCATCCTTTGTAAGGTCTCAGGTTCGAGTCTCAACTCCAACACTAAATCTTTTATTTTATTTGTGAAAAATAAATAAAAGAAGGATTGAACTTGAGACCTTATGCACAAATATTTGGTGTGAAACCACCACACTAATGAGTTCTCATGATATGTTTGTAATTTTATTATTACATGTTACAATAGAACTTGGTTCCATCTTATTTTATTATTAATTTTTTTTTATCTTGGTCCCATATAATTATTGAATTAATTATAATAATAAATTCAAAAAAAAATATTATTCAAATAATCAGATGTTTTGTATTATTATTATTTAGCCTTTTTAATATATATTATTATTTGAATATTTTTACTATTTTTCATGTTTTGATAAATCTTTTTATATAAAAATACTACAATTATAAAACAATAAAACTTATATTACTTTTTAAGATAAAAAAAGTATGATAATCAATATTAATCTCAATTTAATCTTTCAATAAATTCTAGACATGGCAAACGACCCAAACGCTAAAAGGCCTTAAATGGGCTTAAGGCCCAATTTGACAAAACGATGTCAGAATGGAATGAAACTTGATTTCAATGCCTATTAGAGATATTTGACCATGTGGATAACTTCCAATCACAACTTCTAACTTTTCAAATAGCACCTCCTTTATAAATATCAAACTAGTGATAACTCTCTAACTTGTCGCAATATGTATGGTCTACAACATCGATGATGATTATTGTTGACAAAATTATAAAACTTAGTCTTATCAGGCATATAAAGTACCAATAAGGTCTCGCTCAAACAAAACGAGGCTCGAAACTATACGTAAACGCTAAAAGGCCTTAAATGGGCTTAAGGCCCAATTTCACAAAACGACGCCCAAACGATGTCGGAATGGAATGAAACTTGATTTCAATGCCTATTAGAGATATTTGACCATGTGGGTAACTTCCAATCACAACTTCTAACTTTTCAAATAGCACCTCCTTTGTAAAAACCAAACTAGTGATAACTCTCTAACTTGTCGCAATATGTATGGTCTACAACATCGATGATGATTATTGTTGACAAAATTATAAAACTTAGTCTTATCAGGCATATAAAGTACCAATAAGGTCTCGCTCAAACAAAACGAGGCTCGAAACTATACGTAAACGCTAAAAGGCCTTAAAAGGCCTTAAATGGGCTTAAGGCCCAATTTCACAAAACGACGCCCAAACGATGTCGGAATGGAATGAAACTTGATTTCAATGCCTATTAGAGATATTTGACCATGTGGATAACTTCCAATCACAACTTCTAACTTTTCAAATAGCACCTCCTTTGTAAAAACCAAACTAGTGATAACTCTCTAACTTGTCGCAATATGTATGGTCTACAACATCGATGATGATTATTGTTGACAAAATTATAAAACTTAGTCTTATCAGGCATATAAAGTACCAATAAGGTCTCGCTCAAACAAAACGAGGCTCGAAACTATACGTAAACGCTAAAAGGCCTTAAAAGGCCTTAAATGGGCTTAA
Organism: Oxyria digyna; assembly: GCA_029168935.1. Lineage (NCBI taxonomy): Eukaryota > Viridiplantae > Streptophyta > Magnoliopsida > Caryophyllales > Polygonaceae > Oxyria > Oxyria digyna. Next base: position 2,529,229 of record JAPVLV010000018.1, read on the forward strand.
GGCCCAATTTCACAAAACGACGCCCAAACGATGTCGGAATGGAATGAAACTTGATTTCAATGCCTATTAGAGATATTTGACCATGTGGATAACTTCCAATCACAACTTCTAACTTTTCAAATAGCACCTCCTTTGTAAAAAGCAAACTAGTGATAACTCTCTAACTTGTCGCAATATGTATGGTCTACAACATCGATGATGATTATTGTTGACAAAATTATAAAACTTAGTCTTATCAGGCATATAAAGTACCAATAAGGTCTCGCTCAAACAAAACGAGGCTCGAAACTATACGTAAACGCTAAAAGGCCTTAAAAGGCCTTAAATGGGCTTAAGGCCCAATTTCACAAAACGACGCCCAAACGATGTCGGAATGGAATGAAACTTGATTTCAATGCCTATTAGAGATATTTGACCATGTGGATAACTTCCAATCACAACTTCTAACTTTTCGAAGATCACCTCCTTTGTAAAAACCAAACTAGTGATAACTCTCTAACTTGTCGCAATATGTATATCGACAAGTTAGAGAGGTAAGAGATGTTTGGTATTACAAAGGACGTGTTACTTGAAAAATACGAAGTGGTGGTTGAGAGTAACCCACATGGTCAAATACCTCTAACAGTCATAGAAACCAAGTTTCAAACCATTGTGACATCGTTTGGGTCGTTTGTCAAGTCTAGAATTTATAGAAAGGTTAAATTGAGAGCAATATTGATTATCATAATATTTTTATCTTAAAAAGTAATATAGGTTTTATTGTTTTATAATTATAGTATTTTTATATAAAAAGATTTATCAGAACATGAAAAATAGTAAAAATATTCAAATAATAATAAATATATTAAAACAAGGCCTAAAATAATAATAATAAAATATTAAACATCTGATTTTTTGAATAATATTTTTTTTTGAATTTATTATTATAATTAATTCAATATTTATATGGGACCAAGATAAAAAAAAATTAATAATAAAATAAGATGGAACCAAGTTCTATTGTAACATGTAATAATAAAATTACAAACATATCATGAGAACTCATTAGTGTGGTGGTTTCACACCAAATATTTGTGCATAAGGTCTCAAGTTCAATCCTTCTCACCCTCTTCTTTTATTTATTTTTCACAAATAAAATAAAAGAATTAGTGTTGGAGTTGAGACTCGAACCTGAGACCTTACAAAGGATGCACAATGCCTTACCACTAGAGCAATGAGACTGAAGCGATAATTATTAGATCTGTGCGGTTATATTTACCGCACAGATATATTTTATTAAAATAAAATCTGCGCGATTAATTCAAAAAAAATTAAAAAAAAAATTAAAAAATTTTAAAAAAAAAGCTGTGCGGTAAAGGTTACCGCACAGGAATTTTTTTAATCAAAAATTTAATTTTTTTTAATCCCGTGCGTTAACTCTTACCGCACAGATCTGTGCGGTAAGAGTTAACGCACAAGATATTATTATTTAAATACTTTTTTAAAAAAATTTATTAATTAAAAAAATAACAAATCTTGTGCGGTAAGAGTTACCGCACAGGTGTTTAAGTTAATCAAATATTATTTTTTTTTTTGTTAATCTCGTATTAATCTGGTGCGGTAATTGTTAACGCACAGATCTGTGCGGTAAGAATTACCGCACCAACGTCGTATAGGTTTCAGAAAAAATTCCAACAATGCCCCTGAGTCATTTGGTGCGGTAAGCGTTAACGCAGAGACGTGTACTGCAATTGTTACCGCACAGAATAGTGTGCATTTAGCAAAAAAAACGTGTGCATATAGACGCAGCCCAAAGTTATGGTAGGATATCATATTCAAAATGTACTTACATATTAAAAAAAAGTGTCAGATTATAACTTAATGTTCATAATTTGGGAGGTCATGTTTATAATTTGAACGCTCATTTCATTTAGGCAATGTGAATTTTTTAAGTGATTCACGATGCGATAAGTTTATAATTTATATAAACTTTTGTGTTTGTGTACGTTAATGACCTGAACGAATGTGAATATGAACGAACATACAACAACAACAACAATCAAATTCAACCCAGTGTATTTCATTTGGAGCAGGGTCTGAGAAGCTAGATGTGGACATCCATACCTCGAGACATGTTGAGAGAATGTGAATCAACAAGCCCAAGACAGCTAGAAGCCGAAAAAAGAAAATAAAAAATCCAAGACACTAAAAGAAACGAGAAACATAAAACTATAGGCAACTGACCCTGAAATTGTGCAAACTCCCTATAGATGCTCTTTTGCTACTCCTCTAAAGTTCCACCACCTTGATCTTATCTCTTCATCTTGATCATATGACCTGAACAAACATGATCGCCAAATTATAAACATAATTTTCCAAATTATAAACATTAACTTGTTGAGCACTTCGCATTTCGTATCATAAGGTTACTTCGCAACAGAACCTTTATCTACATATCAATAATATACAAACTTTTTGTAACATGTAAAGTTTGTACGCACATAGAGAATTAATAATACCGCCGGTTCAAAATAATGCATACACAAACAGGAAGCAGTGATGGATAATATATACTGTATAACGTACAATGATATCTCAAGATGAATGTGAAATCTGAGGAAAACCAGCAACGAAAGCCCACGGTTTATACAATTATACCTGTACAACTGACTTCAATATTAAAGCAGATTTGTCGCTGATTCTTCACAGACTTTCATACCATGCATGCATATTTTTTTTTAACTTGTACATATATTTTCATGACCCCTTTCATTCAACTTGCAACCCTATTCCTAATTCGTCTTCTTATATTTTTTAAAATATCTTCTTGGTGGGTGAATACAATTATTATGCATATCCATATGTATGGACCATATATAACTTTTCGAGTCTACTTTTGAGTTCACAATATGTATCATATTACAATATACGTGTACTGTTTGGATAATAGTCGTATATATATATTTTGATATAATTGTATATATATATTGATATAATTATAAGTAAAAGATTCACGTGAGAATGATTATTAGTATATATGAATAAACAAGTATGTAAAAGCATGATATATCTAACGATTATATTATGATTATTCAATATCAATTATGCGAGATTGAATTACAATATTACATGATCACGTCAAAGCCTTACTAAGACATTTCATTTGGATGGTTTGGGACTGTCTTCTAGTTCGGAATGAGTTTCGAATCACCTATAAAGAAAAAGAAAAGAAAATAATGTTCATGTATTTATACATTCATATCATAAGCATATTTGTACCACATCATTTGCCTAATTATAATATAAATATCAAACGTTAATACTAGACTTGGCTTATACCGGGTGATATCTTAAGATAATTTATTATTATGTTTTAATATTGATATCTCATATCTTTGATTTTATATTATAGTATTTCTTTTCCTATATATTCACATGCAAGTTACTTTTAATCAAGCATTCAGTTCATTGCACTTTTGCAACCCTAAAAGGTTTCCAAACTCCCCCTATAAATGTTTATTTCGCCATGCACGTACGTACACCTAGCAACATAGATAAAGATATAATTTACTCTACCCTACACTATACTCTACTAGTCATATTGATCAAGCCTTTGTCACATACATTATCCAAATACTTCGGATTCCATTTGAGCACCTCGAGCTTATAAAAATGGCGGTGCAACTCGTGAGAGCAAAACGGATTCTCAAGAGAACCCTTTCGAGAGGTAACAAAATACGTTCGTCGAGCGATTATACCAAGATGATTTCGACGACGAAAATGGCGGATGTACCAAAGGGACATTTTGCAGTGTATGTGGGGATGGAATGGAAGAAAAGGATTGTGATTCCGGTGAGTTGTTTGAACCATCCTTTGTTCATAGAGTTGTTGCAGGATGTGGAGGAAGAGTTTGGGTACGAGCATTCAATGGGAGGGATTACTATTCCTTGCACTGAAGATTATTTTCTTAGGCTCATCTCAATGATCCATAATTGATCGAGATTACTTGAGTTAATTGGTGTGTTATAGGTCTGGAGTTAAGAGCTTGATCTTTGGTCGATTTCTATGATTGAATTTGCGGGACTTAATTGTAGGGATGTCCAAAAATGACCCGGACCAGAAACCCGGATCGGTATTTCTGGGGTCCGTCCATTCCCCTGTCTGTATATTTTAGAAATTCCGGGTTCCAATCCGGTTTATTAATTATCCGGTCTGGTAACGAAAACCCGGATAAATTTTAAAAATAAATAAAATAATATAGAAAATGTAATATTTTTTATTTTTATATATTAAAAATATGTCTGGTCCGATCCTCGGTCCATAGGTTTAAAAAAATCCGGTTCGGACCGGTTGTGCAACCCTACTTAATTGCTATATAGTGATGTAATTTATGGATCATGGGACCGATCGATCATTATAATTACTAGAATCGGACCCCCGCGCGTAGCGCGGGGTAGTTACGGTTTTTTCATTTCAAAATTGGATTGGGCTAATTATATATTTACAATTTTTTCAAGGGCATATTTTATCCAATTTAGGACAATTTAAATCTAACCTGCAAATCAAGACATTAACACAAAAATAAACGAACAATAGAAGTGATAAAAATAGCAAATTGATTGGTTCAGTTACAAATTGACAATAACCATGAGTAACGACGAAATACAATATGCAGAAGAGTAACGACGACTTGACGGGAAAATTCAATACAAAATCCCATTCGGAGAAGTCGAAAAATCAAAAGTTGAAATTAGAAGAGGAATTCAAGAGGCCACATAGTAATGTCGACTTAATGACAATTTTCTATGTCATTACCCGCGCTTTGTGCGAGCCAAACACTTTTTATTTTTGTCTGTATTCATATACTTAATATATATTTTCATATATGTATTTTTTAGTAAATTATAATTAAATGAATTGAATATCTCTTATATATGTACCAAAATCACATAGTCGTTTACGTTATTCGGATTGTTCTTCATCGTCATACTGATTGAAGGTGAAGAGCGAAAAAAAATTAAAATGGTGGAAATACTAACGAATTAAGGACATAATTATGATTTTATTAGACATTTAATAAGTTTCAATTATCATTGGATAATCTATCTCTATATAAAAATTGGTGAGTCTGCCAAAGTAATGACAAATGTGGCTGACTTAATGCTTAAAAACGTATGTGGTAATTGAGACTGAGTTAATGCTTAGAAACTTATTATTCCCTTCCCTTAGTAACTCCCCAATTTACACCAGGCAGTCATAAAGGCATTTGTTCTCACATTTTTCCTCCTCTATAACCTATTCCTTCTATCTATTCACGCTTTTCAGCCGTTCTCTTCAACCTATTCTTTCCTCCTCCTCTCGGGTAATTTGGAGTGATTTCAGCGACTCCTTCTGCAAGAGAGAGAGATCGTTTTGGAGTGACGGTTAAGATTGTTGAGTAATACCATAGAGGAGGTGGTTGTAGTGGGGATGTCGATTTGGGATTGTCATAGAAAGGTGTCGGCGTTGATGCAAAGTATACAAAGGTGGGCGGTGGGGATCGAGGTGGAGGCAACAACCGCGGTGGCGCCGACGGTCGATGTTGGAAGATCGATGACAGTGGCCTTGAAGGTCGGTTGATTATCTTCTACCCTTTACAAATTCTTCAAGTCTCCCTTTATATTCACTTAGACAAGATAATTCCAATTTCTAAGCCCTAATCGAAACACTAAAGAATGAACGTCTCTACAATTGATGGAATTGTAAAATTTTAATTTGGGTTTGTAGGATGTGAGCTACACTTAGTTATGATTCAAATTGCTTGAAAGTTGTGGGCAAAATTCAAACTCATGTTTTATGTTTGGAACACACTTAATTAGTTTGTTTTTTAATCTTAATTAACATTACTTTCTCAAATGATCAATTTATATATATATATATATATATAGTGAATATGAAACCTCAATCCAACTTTGGAACTTATTTGAAAAAAAGTTAAATCGCTTACGAAATTCGTAATTGCTCCGCGCAGGGTTCCGGGTCTAGTGAGAAATAGAAAAAAGGAGAAAAAATTAAGTTTAAACATTAATGAGTACCAATTGCCATTACTTTCTCAAACCCATGAAGTTTTATATATATATATATATATATATAGATTATCAATAATTAAAATCATCTATAACTAGAATTTCGACCTTGCGGTGTGACTTTGACACTGTAAGAAATGATAAGGTAACGACATATATTATGAAACAATATAATTTAATCAAGGCATGTTGTATTGTTGGTGTATTGATATTTACGATTTATAGAAATCGTACTAAAGATATTTGGACATCGTGGATGACTTGGTTTTTTCCACCCTTTAACCGTCGTATATATTTATGTTCACCTTACAAGATCGAACCTAATCTATGTTATTGTTTATCGCATTTTGTTGGATTCCTTACCCTCGCCAACACTTTTGAGTGTGTGACTATATGTATTTTCGGATATATGCATCCAAACATGTACCTCGAATCAGTCTCAATGACTATGGATCCGACTAGGTTCACATTTATAAGAGTAAGGATGTAGAGATTGATAGTTTATGTAGCCATTTTCTACTAGGAATCCAAAAAAAAAAACGGACCGAAAATCCGTATAAATGTTTTTTTAAAAATAGTGTAAAAAATGTAATATTTTTAATTTTCTCATCCTCCACTGCTAGTACCGAACAAGCCCTTTTAATTTTCAGCCTGTCTTGCTCCCGACTCCTCCCTCCCTCCATCTGCTTCTTCAACCTCCAAGCTCAACACTCAAAACGCACTCTTCCCGGATGAACTTCCGGTTCCAGAACCTGCTTGGCGCACCCTATCGGGGAGGAAACGTTGTCATTTCCAACAACAATCTTGTAATCTTAGTTACCGACCGCGTCAAATCCGAGACCATCACCCTCCCATGCCAGTCATCCTCCAACATCATCTGTCTCGCTGTCTCTCCTGACGGGCTATTCCTCCTCGTCGTCGAAGACAACTCCAGGGCTCAGTTCATCAACTTACGACGTCGTATTGTACTCCATATGATCAATTTCAAAGGCCATTTTTCAGCTCTTTTTGGCTTTTATGACACGGTTTCTATATACAGCCCATCTAAATTATCAAACACCGCCCGGTCTCTCACGTTACGCGATGGACGTGCTTCTCGCATAACGCGAGATTAGCAAAAAATAAAATAATTTTAAAATACTAATCTCGGGTTACACGGGGGACGTGCTTCTCACACTTTTCTGGGATGAACTTCCGGTTCCAGAAGCTGCTTGGGCGCACCCTATCGGGGAGGAAACGTTGTCATCTCCAACAACAATCTTCTAATCTCACCTATTGCTAACCGAATCCCAGTCATTGACCTCGTTAAATCTGAGACCATCACCCTCCCATGCCAGTCATCCTCCAACATCATCCGTCTCGCTGTCTCTCCTGACGGGTTATTCCTTCTTTCCGTCGATGACAACTCCAGGGCTCAGTTTATTAACGTCTAAGCCCGTGTTTTTAAACGATCGGCCGAACGGGCATGCCCTTACTTGTACAGGTCTAAACCGATTGAATAAGATGATGCAAGACAACATGTATGAAACATAACGGGCTGCTAAGATCTGTAAAGATTAGAGGCCCACTCTACGGCCCATTAACGGGAATCATTACTGTCGATAATGATTTCATTCAATTTTGGCATTGGACAATCAATCTTTATATAGACTAGAACCGGGAATCCGCGCTTTACGCGGGTATTTTGTGCTATTTTTTTTAGTATTATTTTTTTTATTTATGTACATTGTTTCTTCATCTTATTATGGCTTGATATTATAAATTCTTGGAGAAGATTCGGTTATTGTTTTCATTATATATTTATTGGACAACTATGGGCAATAATGGACATAACAAAATATGAGGAATGGCACATTGTGGTTATATTATTGAGTAATTGTGTAGATGTTTTGTTATGTTATATGTATGAAAAAAGATAGTAATATAAAAATAATGTATATTAATATACAAATTATAGTAATTAAATTATCTCTTAAATCACATTCTTATATATTTATTATTAGAATGTAAACGTCGCGCTACGCGCGACACTTTGGCAGTATAAGATACGATATTATATATTCAATTTTTAGAATGTCTTAATTTTATGCTTAGTTTAATATATGAATGGAGTTTATTGTTTCTCTAATATCTTTGATTTGTACAATAGAGATGATCTAATTTCTATTACCCTACAAAATTGTCAATTTTTTTTAATAGGTCAATCATCATTAAAAAGATAGAGTTGCATTAAAATGAGGAGATGAGAAAGATGAATTAAGGGAAAGAAATAATTAAAGTCTTCAATATATGTGATTAATGAGGAGCATTCAAATTTTTTGTACCATGCCAACATTATATTAGATTTAGATTCATGAGGTACAAAGCAATACTATTATTTATTATTGAAAACATTTGCAAATATATTATGCAATAATATCGAATTTAGAATGGACAACTCATCCATCCATGAACATATTGGGAAAGATTCATGTGAAAATGATTTTTATTGTATGAATATACAAATGGAAAATTCACATACACATCTCTTCACATTAACATGCACACATACATAAATACTTGCACATTTGCAGATGTGTGCATGTATTTGACAATATATGAAAAATACATGCACATGCATGCATGTGCAATGTGCATGTGAATGTAAATGAATGTGCATGTGAATATAGAATGGTGTGTATGTATTCGTATTTTTCGTAGGATAAGTCAATTCATACCTGATCCAACTCCATATATATTTGTAGCCGCAACTGCTACATCAATTTTACCAATAATATCAAACAACTCGGTTACCATCTACAAATAGAAAAATTAATTAGTTTACCATGAACAAATAGTTTTTTAAGCAAAAGATAATTCGACTTTAGTGTGGAGAACTTATAAACTATGTATGTGGTACGTAACGTTAGAAGGGGTGATTCTTTGATTTGAAATTAAAATGTGAGCATTGTCTATTATATTTAAATATTTCAAATTCTAATCACTTATAAAAATACGATGTTTGGATAAAACGTGAATAATGTCATAATTTCTAATGGGAAGAACATTTCAGGGCTGGATGAAGTATATACTAAAATAAATCATAGAGTTACAAGAATCTAAGTATAAAAAATTACCCCGTTTCCAACGGGGAGAAAGATGTCACGCCATATAATAAGAGCATACGAAATACCATAATCCTAATCCACAAAAGTTCTTTTTGTTATGTGCTTTATCTGGATAGGTCTCATAAATCTATGCATTGAAATACTAAAATAATAGAAGTATCAAATTTAAATTCCTTTGTTTCTGAAATAAGTTGATTTGTACATGAACAAACACACAACAAAAAAGTTAATGGTAATCTAAAGTAAAAAGAGATCCAGACGTTAACCTTGGATAGTTGAACAAAAAAGAAATATCAAGTGAAATGTATTCTCATTGTTAAACTGAACAATGTAATTTTGAACACTTTTGTGCTCGGTTTGGATGTATTAGTGTAGTTTAGGATGTCATGCAGGAGGGTGATACATATTAAGTTATGTTTCTTTAGGTCGAAATTTTCGGTAATCAAAAGAAAAATTAAATGTGTTGATGTCGAGTAGTGTTATTCATGCTTTTTAACACATTCTGTCATTTGCGTGTTTAGGTTTTTACTGATGGTCGTATCGGGGATCACCTTGCAAACACAAAGAACTTATCCCTCAATATCTGAACTATTTGGTGTTATGTGCTTCCCAGCATTGTAGTAGTTGTCTATGAATGAGTTTGCTTTCTTGAAAATACTTGTAGTAGCGCGGGTATAATGTTATTTTCGTTGTTTTGTTTTAATGCTTTGTCGATTAATATGATGGTCTTCGCTCATTGTTTTCCCTTTTTGGTTGGTTTTTATGATTTGTTTGGTTTATGGTAAATAGTTTTAGGGCGTTTAACCCCGCACCCGAAAAATTATAACCCGCACCCATTTTGGGCGCATCCTAAAGGCGCCCTAAAAAATCGGGTCGGTTTTGGGCGCATCTAGGATGTGCCCAAGAAAAAAAAATTCCTTCAAAATGCTCAAAAATCCGATTTAGTTTTAGGCGCATCCTAGGTGCGCCCAAAACTTAACCGAGTTATAATTTTCCGAGTGTGGGGTTTTTCTCCGTAGTTTTAAGATAATGATTTCATTATTTTATCTCGACAGTCAATGTGTAACAGAATACATATCGGACACGAAGCTTGTTTAATTTTTGACATTTATTTTTATATATATACACAATGTTGTTTATTTTTGCTCTCGATTAGAGTTCATCATAAATTCCAAAAGAATGTTGTGTTATATAAGATCTCATTTTCCGATGGTTAGTTTACCCTTGGGTGGAGTCCGAGTCTTTTACATTCTATAAAATTAGTTTTAATACACATTTGAAAAATGAACAACAAAGAATATCCATTATGTAAACAAAATGTCTCAGAAACAACTTAGACATAACAACGTAATAATGGCAATCAGACGATGGTCTGCATAAACAAATAAACTAACTGTAAACTAAAACAATCGAGTTATAGGTTGAAATGATTAAATACTATTAAAAACTTCTTCATTATATCAACATTGAAAAACTCCTGGTCAATATGGGTCATCTTGTCAAGCTCCTCTTCCAATGTCTTTCTCATTTACATAAACATTTTTGTAATTAAAACCAAAGGCATTGATAATACGTGTGATTGTATTTAGCAATGACATACTAATTTTTAGAGATGAAAGGCAAGATAAGTTCTACTGTATTACTTGCAAGTCTGACAGAGCTGAAACAAAGTATTGTTGATGTAACATTGGTGAAGAAAAACTTGTCCTTTCTACATTACAAAATCTAATTAGAAACTGACAACCAATAGTATATCCACATAAATGAGGATTTAACTATTAAGCAAAGAGTATAAATACCATCTGGTTCATCCACCTCGATCCATTCTTCCATCTGATTCTTGTGATTTGCTTGTTGTAAGAGGAAGCCATATTAGATTATAGCATTTCAAAGGGACATATAGAAGTGGGACATGCTACCAAGGTAGGTAGCAAAAATATATCCCAATAACGGATCATTGAGGAGATATGCCAGGATTACTCTATATTATAATGTCGCAGTCGTGTCATGTAATTTTTTAAGATCCTGTTGACGCCAGAGAGCTGTCATTGGTTCCAGTCGCCATTCCCGCTGATTTACCTAGAACAGGTCGAGATCGCCTTCTTCATTCGCGGAACAAATAAAACAGAGAGGAGGGGAATATTGATAGTTAATCGTGAAGGGGATTTGGATTTGTTGAGCTTAATTTCTTGAAAGATTGAAATTGGGTGTTAAATTTAACACTATCAAGGTATCACTGGATATTAAAATTAAGAGGAACAAACTAATTCATTAATTTAAAAGTGACATACCTCAAGATAGATGCAAATTGCTCTGCATACTCCGTTTGACGAATCCCTCGCCAAGTCAGGCAAGTTTTGAGCCATGTTGATGAACTTGGAAACCTTCAAATTCATATCCAGTGAAATCTCAGCTTAAAACTGATCAATCAACCATCCCACCTTCTACAACCTCCAAATCAAAAACCTTCTTTTTAACAAAACAATGACCTCATAAATTTTGCATAAATAAGGAATATGAAATTAATAATAAAAAATATCAAGAACTTGTAAAAAACCAGGAAAAATGCACCCAACCAAATTTATAGTACATCTGACTTTACTTTTGGTATGGAGAAGTCGAAGTTGTACATACAAAAAGAATCACGGAGGTGAAAATACACGCATAACCCATTGGAAAGTACGCTATCCCAAGTAATTTTTTCTTTCAAAACATCTTGAAGTAGGAAGAAGAATATTCTTTGTAGTAATTCTTCATATTTAAAAAGACGATATCATTCATTTCCAAACCTTAAAGAACATTCAACAAAAGTCAAGAAGTCGTCTAATGCTAAAAATAAAGTAGAGAGAAAATTTAGAATCACAATGTGAGGCATTGTGAAAAATGGAAGGCGAACACATTATTTATAGGACCAAAATTATTGATTGCAAATGACCAAAAAGGAATTTCATTAGAAATCAAAATTGCATTAATGAAATAAATGACTATTCAATTGAAAATTAACGTTATTTCTTGACCCAAAGAATTCAATACTTGCGTTAGGAAAAAAAACGTTACCTCTTGACCGAAATGAATACCGAAGAAATACCAAAGGAATGTGATTTTGTACCTATTTCAGATCAGAAAACTGTGAGAATTGCAATAATGTCAACAGTCCAATCTATGTATGCTACCAAAACTCACATGTTACCTTGATTCAAGATGGTTGCCAATTCTGCCCAACCTAGATGTTTTTCTGCACCCGAGCATGAAGGAACAAAATGTTTGCGAATTCCGCCTCGATCTTTTGTCTATATTTTATGTTCCTCTTCATGTTTTCTTCATTGCCTCTTGATTCGTCCTCAATAGAAGATAAAATTCTCCATACAGCTCTCCTTGACCCAACCACATTCTTGTACCCCACTGATAGCAAGTTTCTCTCTTCAACTGATAGCTCCACATCAAGGCACGCCACTTTCTTCATGGCATCCACTTTCTTCATGGTGTCGTCGGAGGATACATGATATGAGGAATTAGGGTTTTATTGTTAATTCATCAAATCTCTATTGCTAATTCCTAAGAATTCCTTAGGGTTTTCGATGCGAATTGAGTATGATTTCATCGGATGGCGGCAAAGGCGACCACACAACTGATTTTAGGAACGCTTTGAGGAGTTCGACGTTTGAGAGAAAGAAGGATTAGATGGAGATTGTGTAGGGTTTTAGATGCTTGAAGCGGAATTGCAGGAAACGATTTTCTAACATCTAAACAAGGATCTAATGCATAAACCAATTGGATTAAGAAGTAGAAGAAACGATTACCTCTTGATGTGTGTTCGATCACTTGAATGGAGAGAGCCTCACTTGAAACTCCTCTACTTAGTCCACCCGAGCAAAGATCTGGATCCCTTGAACTCAACTGCTAGGTTGAAGATGAAAGGGTGTTGGGAGAGAAAGAGAACTCTTAGAAAAGGAAAAATGGAGAGTGTGCTCCTTAGGGTTTCCAAAACCCATATTTATAATTAACTCCTTAATTAACATTTTTCCTTTTATCCTTTAATTAATAATAACACTTTATTATTATTAAACCCTATCTCAAAACTATATCTTATATAACATTATCTTATATACTTTATATAATTATTCTCCCAATATATCCAGTCCATACACTCTTAGGGTGTGACCTCATAGGACTCAATTATAATAGCAATAAACTTTATAATATAAAGTTCATAAATCATAGTTGGCTTCTAGCAAAGCACTATGACTACCTAAAATAACTGGATTATGAATCTCTATCAATAGTCCTATTTTATAATAAGTAATTGCACATCCGATTAAAGGACACAATTCCTTCAATCTCCCACTTGTCCTTAAAACAAGTGTGCAATATTAAAATTCCTTTGTCACTCAGTGTCTTATTTGACTATACGATGAAACTCACATTTTCCGCCAAATATATTTCTTGAACTCTTGAGATCGAACTGTCAAGACAGATGATTACTAATAATCCATCCGAGCATGGCCATGCGTTTTCACAGTTCTCACTCTTCAAGTGGCCGAGACACCATTCCTTTCCAAATGTATCGTGGTATACATGAAATAGGAGGACATATTCAATCTTGTAAGACTATAGCTCCCACTCAACTTTTGGCAATCCCAATCACTGCCTTTATAACTGCATGTTACAGTCAGCGTTTAACAGCGTCAAAGACATACCAACAATCAAATGATAACTATATCATACTCATGTCTAAGGAACTCACTAATCATGAATATTCTTAGAACTATGCAGGAAAGTCCTGAAGAATCCTAAGAACCGGTCTGTCCGATATGTATCACTATACACACCTATGTAATTGATTAGACATCACTATGTCCCTATAACACATGAAACCCGGTGTTATCAATCAATCTCACAATATGGTCTTTAATAAAATCATTTGTATCCAAGTTAATGACTCAGACCATGGACTTCTAACAATTTTATAATTTCAGTTCACTTAATGGGGTTCCATTCACCAAAACAGTTTTGATGAACCCATTTGTTAACTATTAAATTGTTTGGATACTTTATCTAATCCCAAGCAATGATTAAATAATAATATGATAGTCATATATATGAATCAAGCATAAAAGTTTGTAACAACAATAAACAAGTTTTATCATAAAACAAAACAGTTCAAAACAATTCTCCAATATGTTTGAGCCCTTTGGCCCGAGTGTGACTGTCATGCTTGGGCCTAGGAAGGGGCTTGGTCAAAGGATCTGCAATGTTATCGTCAGTGTGCACTTTGCACATCCTCACATCACCTCTATCAACATAGTGTCTAATGAGATGGTACTTATGCAGAACATGTCTGGATTTGGAGCTAGAGCTTGGTTCCTTGGCTTGAGCAATGGCGCCATTGTTGTCACAATAGACGTCAATGGCTCTAGATGCACTAGGAACGACACCGAGCTCAACTATGAATTACCTAATCTAGATAGCTTCCTTAGCCGCTTCTCCGACAGCAATGTACTCTGCTTCTGTTGTAGAATCTACTATTGTCCCTTGCTTCGAGCTCTTCCAGCTGACAGCTCCTCCATTCAGAATGAAGACGCATCCAGACTGAGACTCAAAATCATCTTTGTCTGTCTGGAAACTCGCATCAGTATAGCCCTTGACGACCAATTCGTCATCACCTCCATACACCAAGACATTATCCTTAGTCCTTCTCAAGTACTTTAGAATGTTCTTGGCCACACACCAATGTGCCTCTCCAGGGTTTGATTGGTATCTGCTGCACACACTCAAAGCGTGCGCAACATCTGGGCGAGTACAAGTCATAGCATACATGATGGATCCTATGGCTGAGGCATAAGGAATCCTACTCATTTTCTCAATTTCACCAGGTGTCTTAGGACACTGGGTTTTACTGAGTCGTATGCCATGTTGCATAGGAAGAAATCCTTTCTTAGAATTCACCATATTAAATCTAGCAAGGACCTTATCTATATAAGTTTCTTGACTTAGACCAATAAGCCTCTTAGACCTATCTCTATACATCTTAATGCCTAATATGTACTCTGCCTCTCCTAGATCCTTCATTGAAAAATGCTTCTTAAGCCATTCCTTTACTGCCTCCAGCATAGGAATATCATTTCCAATGAGTAATATGTCATCCACATATAGAACCAGGAAAGCCACTTTGCTCCCACTAAATTTCTTGTAAACACAGGGCTCTTCTTCGCATCTGATGAAATCAAACTTTTTGATCACTTCATCAAAACGAAGATTCCAACTCCTAGATGCTTGCTTAAGTCCATAGATAGACTTCTTAAGCTTGCATACTTTCCTAGGATTCTCTGGATCCTCAAAACCTTCTGGTTGCATCATGTGTACATTCTCTTCTAAATAACCATTTAGAAAAGCAGTATTGACATCCATTTGCCATATCTCATAATCATAATAAGCGGCAATTGCTAGGATTATCCTAATGGACCTGATCATAACGACCGGGGAGAACGTTTCATCATAGTCAATACCATGAACTTGTCTAAATCCTTTGGCAACTAATCTTGCCTTATAGACAGAAACATTTCCATCCTTGTCTGTCTTGATCTTGAAGACCCATTTGCATCCAATAGGTTTTACCCCATCAGGCAAATCTATCAAGTCCCAAACTTGATTTTCAGACATGGATTCCATTTCGGATCTCATGGCTTCAAGCCATTTTTCGGAGTTGGGGTCCGCCATTGCTTGTTTATAGGTAGCAGGCTCATCATTCTCTAAAAGTAGAACGTCAGCAGTCAAGACAAAATCATCATATCGTCTAGGTTGCCGCCTTGGCCTGTTTGATCTCCAAAGTGGTCCCACAGCTGGAGAGATATCAGTCGGAGGATTGACCACATCAGTATGTGGGACCTCTTTAGCCGGAGGATTGACCACATCAGTATGTGGGACCTCGGGTGCTTCATCTACTTGAGGAACTACATCTTGAATCTGGGTGGTTTCCCTTAGTGAAGGTATGCCTCCAAAATCAAGTTCCTCTGACACATCTTCTATGTCCTCATGTTGTGGAGTTTGTTGCTCTGCTTGAATCTCATCAAGCTCAACATTTCTCCCACTTGACTTCTTGGAAAAGAAATCCTTTTCCAAAAAGACACTATCCCGAGCAACAAACACTTTGTTCTCAACGGGATTGTAGAAATAATAACCTCTCGTTTCCTTGGGGTAACCTATAAAAAAAACATTTGTCTGATTTGGGTGCGAACTTATCAGATAGTAAACACTTTACATAAGCCTCGCATCCCCAGACTTTCAGGAATGACAAGCTGGGAGGCTTCCTAAACCATATCTCATGTGGTGTCTTGTCAACTGATCGTGACAGAGTCCTGTTTAGTGTGAATGCAACGGTGGTGAGGGCATAACCCCAAAAGGATGTAGGAAGATCAGCAAAACTCATCATTGAGCGGACTATGTCTAACAATGTCCGGTTTCTTCTCTCAGATACACCATTCAGTTGTGGTGTTCCCGGTGGAGTCAGTTGTGTTAGAATACCACAACTCCTCAAATGATGGTCGAATTCGTGGCTCAGATATTCACCCCCTCGATCTGATCGAAGTGCCTTTATCTTCTTGCCTGTTTGTTTTTCAACTTCATTATGAAATTCTTTGAACTTTTCAAAAGACTCAGATTTATGTTTCATTAAGTAGATATACCCATATATACTAAAATCATCAGTAAATGTAATGAAGTATCGATAGCCTCTCCTAGCTTCTGTACTCATAGGTCCACATACATCAGTATGTATGAGAGCTAAAAGCTCAGTAGTCCTCTCACTTGTACCAGTGAAAGGTGACCTTGTCATCTTTCCCATTAGACATGATTCACATGTTTCAAATGATTCAAAATCAAATGACTTTAGGCGACCAACATTTTGGAGTTCCTTCATGCGTTTTACGTTAATGTGTCCCAAGTGACAATGCCCTAGATTGGCTTCACTTATATCATTCGACTTTTGCCTTTTGGTATTAATGTTATATACATCATATTTGAGCCCCAATTTGTATAGTCCAGTACTAGTCATATGGGCATGAGCATAAAAAATGTCATTCTTATAAATGGAAAAACCATCATCAACAACAAAATTATAACCCTCACGATGCAAAACCGAAAATGAAATCAAGTTCTTAGTTATGGAAGGAACAAAATAACAATTATGAAGTTCTAAAACTAAGCCAGAAGGTAAAGGTAGACTATAATCTCCAACTTCAATTGCAGCAACGGTTGCTCCATTTCCAACACGGAGATCTATCTCGCCCTTCTGCAACCTTCTCCTATTTTGTAGTCCCTGCACATTCGAAATAATGTGAGAACCACAACCGGTATCTAATACCCAATCATTGAAGTTAGTTGTTAAGATTTCAATAACATAAATACCTGAAGAAGAGACATCCTTCTTCTTATCCTCCAGATATTTGGGGCAGTTTCTCTTCCAGTGCCCCTTAGCCTTACAGTAGAAGCATTCATGCTCAGCAGCCACCTTTACTTTAGCCTTACAGTAGAAGCATTCATGTGGCCCCACTGGTTTCCCCTTCTCTAGCTTGCTTTGTAGGATGGCCTTGAGGGTGTCATACCTCTCAATCCTGGCATGTTCCTAAAAGAGATCTCTAAGATTCTGCATTATAGAATAGGCATCCTGATCCTCAAACCTTCGTTGAAGACAAGGTTCCATAGTAGCCAACATGAGGCAAGTCACACTTCTTGACTTTTCGCTTAATATCCTGTGCTTTTCCTTCTCCTCATCTGATGAGGTGTCAGTCAGCTCTGGGATGGGAGTCACTAGGACATCCTCTTGGTTCTCAGACCTGAGAATAATTCTCAATTTCCTTTCCCAATCAAGAAAATTGGAGTCATTCAGCCTGTTTTTCTCAACAATTGAGCGAAGCGAAAATTTGAGGTTTTCGTTGGACATAGTAACTACAAAACAGAAATGAAAACATGCAGATAAATTATGTTTGAAATGCAAAAATTCTAATTTAGACATGCTCTAAATAACAAATTATTGCATATTCTACTCATTATAAAATTTGTCCCTTTATGAGTAAAATAATTCCAAGATCCTATCTTAGATGAAACTTGAGCGTACTTAGGCACTCCCCCAAATCTCATGTAATCAAGGTAAGTAAACCCCTTACTAATTATAACCCTTTATAATTCTTGGTTGATGGTCACATCTTATGTTAAACCCATCCTTATGCCTCAAGATCCTAGTATGGCCCCTAAAAAGATCTAATCTTCAATAGTCTTGACTTTCTGGATCACCATCCTTCCGTCGGCTTAGGATCTTCGTCTTCATGTATTACATAAATTTGAACATACTCTCTTGCATAAATTAAAATTACAAAAATACATAAACGATACGCAGATCGTGTACAAGAAAACCATAACGATACGCAGATCGTATTTATTTATCCTAATTTGGGCCATACTAGTCACCGCATGCAATAATATCATAATATTAAACATTCATGCAATCATAATATATAAAATATATATAAGTGAGAGATGCAATTTATCCAAATAAAAAGCATAAATAATTAATCAAATTAATTATTTAAAGGAGAAACTCTTTCTCATTATATTGATTCAACAAGAGTATGAATGGAATTAATATCTAATATTAATCAATAATTTGCTAGGGCTGGGCACGGGTTGGGTAAACCCGAAACCCAAACCGGATTGAACCGAAAAAACCGGACCGAACCCGGACCGAAGTAATTTCGGGTCGGTTTTCGGTCCAGATTTTTTGGGAATTTCGGGTTTCGGTTTTTCGGGTTCGGTTCGGTTCGGTTCGGTTTTTGACCCATGCCCAGCCCTACCGTCTAGCTGAGTCTCGCCCACTCGCCCGCACTCGCCCGCAGTACCCCACACCTTGAGTCTCGCCCACTCGCCCGCACTCGCCCGCACCGTTCGGTCCTATTCGGTTTTTTATTGGACCGGACCGAACCGACCCAAACCCGGACCAACCCAACCCGAAAGATTTCGGTTCGGTTTTCGGTCCAGATTTTTTGGGAATTTCGGGTTTCGGTTTTTCGGGTTCGGTTCGGTTCGGTTCGGTTTTTGACCCATGCCCAGCCCTATAATTTGCCAATAAAAAGAATCAAATATTCTTAGATAATATTTAATTATGTTAATTCAAAATTAACCAAATAAGATATCTATATATCTTATATTCTTATATAATAATTAAATTTTTGTGTATTAAATAAAATATCAAATATTTTATAAAATAAATTATATTGTAACCATTAAATATAATTAGTCATTAACCTTTTTGGTCAAACCATTAATGCCAAAACAATTAATTCAAATATACCAAAAATCAAAATCTCACGTAGCACCTTAATTGTGTGTAACTTACTCTTGGTCAAAGAATGAATGACCAACATTAATCCAATTAGACCAAATAATCAATCCATTTTTCAAAACATTATAGCGTAATCCATCAAATGAAAGAAACAATGTGATAACACAATGCAATCGGATGGCAAAAAATGGAAGTAAACCAAATTTAAACAAAAAAAACGCTTACTCCATCAAATGCCTAGACCCATTAATCAAGAAATTTGATTGACTATCTTACATCCTCAAATGGCTATCTTACATCATCGATAGAAAAAAATCAAACAATTTTGATTTCAATAGAGCGAGAGTAAGTAAGCCCAATTTCGGTATAAAAATCAAACAATTTTGATTTGATTTGGCAGACGATCCAAAAATCATATCTCTCTTATTGAATCAAAATAAACATGAGCATGCATCAAATTATAAGATTAAAATTTGATCCAATCAATTTATGCAAGAGACAACTGATACCACTGTAGGGTTTTAGATGCTTGAAGCGGAATTGCAGGAAACGATTTCCTAACATCTAAACAAGGATATAATGCATAAACCAATTGGATTAAGAAGTAGAAGAAACGATTACCTCTTGATGCGTGTTCGATCACTTGAATGGAGAGAGCCTCACTTGAAACTCCTCTGCTTAGTCCACCCGAGCAAAGATCTGGATCCCTTGAACTCAACTGCTAGGTTGAAGATGAAAGGGTGTTGAGAGAGAAAGATAACTCTTAGAAAAGGAAAAATGGAGAGTGTGCTCCTTAGGGTTTCCAAAACCCATATTTATAATTAACTCCTTAATTAACATTTTTCCTTTTATCCTTTAATTAATAATAACACTTTATTATTATTAAACTCTATCTCAAAACTATATCTTATATAACATTATATTATATACTTTATATAATTATTCTCCCAATATATCCGGTCCATACACTCTTAAGCACTATGACTACCTAAAATAACTGGATTATGAATCTCTATTAATAGTCGTATTTCATAATAAGTAATTGCACATCCGATTAGATGACACAATTCCTTCAGATTGATACCGACTGTGGAACACAGATTGGCATGTCAAACCTCAAAGAAAGTTGATCAAACTGATATCATCGGCAACCGCCCGACTGATTAGAGTAAAGCTCGGAGAAGCTCGGCGTATGAGAGAAAGAGACAAGGATTAGATGAAGAGTAAAATCGCAGTACATTTACTTTAGGAGCTTAATCAAATCATTATTGAACATATATATTACCACATACATAAATTTTACCATGAGAGATCCAACATGGTTACATCAATAAATGACCTGATCCCTAACAAACAAATGATCTGATATAAATTATAGTGCTATTACTTCAAAAATGATTGTCTATCACACGGGATTAAATGCTAAAGAAAATCTGGGAGCACTTCTACATATGAATAATTCCAACCATCATTTTCTATACAGTTACACTGACTGTGACAGGCGTTCATTTTGGAAACAGGATAAAATGGAGTAACACTTTCTATTTTCAATGATGTACTTATATAGTACAACAATATCAAGGCTAAGGGAAACAATAAATTAACGTAGAAATGTGAATAAGAGGTAACATTGTGGTCTAGATATCAGAAATCATGGTATTATTTCAAAATTATATTAGAGCAATATGCAGAATGACCATAGGACAGTAATAACAAGCTTGAAAGAGAAACCCAAACAGCCGCATTCCATTCATAGATATCATGCTTGCATGAAAGCATCGACAAAAGAGATGTACAAAATTACTTTTCCTCTTTCGTAGCTCTGCCTCTTTAGCTTGCAAGTCTTTCTCTTTCTTTTTCAAATAAATTGATGCTATCAAAAATAGCATAAACCAAGATCAAATAGCTTAAGCAAAACCAAGCTGAGAAGATACAAGCTTATCATGGCCACATTAATTATGCCTTTCCATTCCCCAAAGTCTAAGCTGCACAGTTGTTTTAGCATGCAATCCTAAATCAATAAGTAGCAAGCCCATTATTTCCTTAGATTGGTACTCTCAATAAGTACCCTATTCCGAATCAAATTACCGAGACAAACAAGAATTCATGCTAGCAAAAATAGATAAAAGTAGGGATTATAAAGCATATAAGAGTAATAGATCACCTGTGGCTCTGTACTGTAAGTCTATCTTCTGGACGCTTTATAACCCTGTTCAAATCAGTCTGCATGAATTCAAACACCAGATATCTACAGTATTGATCCCTTGATGTGGCTATCCGTTCAAGCTTGATAACATTGGGATGATCTAGCTTCCGGAGTATCAAAGATCTCTCTTGCCACAAACTTGACAGTTTCAGCTTTTGAACTGTCAAAACAGATTCTTTTCAAAGCTATGCTTTTTCCAGTGTCCCTATCACGGGCTTTATGTACAATGCTAAAAGCTCCTTGTCCAGTCTGCACCATCAAAGTAAGTATGAGCTCCACTATGACCAAAACTCACAGTTGGACTGGATTCATAATGTAATGCACAGAATCAGCAAATGAATAATCCAAACCAAACATAATGTAATGCAAATGAGTAATCCAAACCAAACATAATGTGGAATTAAGTTACACTAAATTTCAAAAGCGACAGCAAAATAAAAATTAGTATAAGAGGTGCACATCGGTAAGACTATCACCTTAGCAAGTTTATAATGGGAATAAGAACTCTTTGGGAATAAATCAGAGAGAATCTTTGTTGGAACATTGTCAATAAGCCACAAATGCCATCCATCAAACAAAAGACTTTAGATAAAGCAAGAGGAGATCAAAGTGATAGAATTGCTTGTCTCACTCTAACCATCCATTGAGAGAAAGAAAGAAATAAGGCCTCACTTTATTTGCAAAAAAAAAACAAAAAAAAACACAGCAGATCACTGCAGTTTAATGTTTTCAAATGAATGTTGAAGGATTGCGAATACATAAACCATAAACCATAAACCATCAATAATAAATCCTGACAAAAGATACCATATAACCGGGGGGAATTGAACATGTTGATCACTCATAATAAGATATTAAATATTTTATTCATAGAATGATAGGATGAGTGATTATTGTAACATCTAAAAAGCCTTAGAGGGAGTAAAATAGTCCTGAATTGTGAAGTAATATCACCTTCTTTAAAAGATTAGGAATCACACATAAGATGTGGGGTTCAAAATCGCCGGAGTCGGTGCGACGGGACCTTAATCGGAGGGCGACGGTGGAAGCGAGGAAAGAGAAGCAACCGGCTGCACAATGGGCTTTGAGGAGCAGGATCCAACATGGAATCCCATGGATTACCATTCCCAGGATCCTACTTGGGCTCAGGGTATTGCTTCATTATGAGTGATTACCATTCTCCAACATATAAGCTTCTGCTCTCTGTTTCTTCTCTGTCAGGTATATCTCCGCCATATCACCGTCATCATCCATAAGATGCTCTATTTCATCATGAACCTAAGAATCAAACCCGAGTTTTGAGGTGTCAAATACAATCCAGAGATTATAGAAAAATTAAATTACTAAATTTGCATATCTGAACTCGCTGAGTCAGGCCAAGAAGGTTCAAAGTACTAATACTGGTAGCAAGTTCATCTAGAACATAATGCATTTCCATAGCCAAATCTTTAGTCTAACGAAAACATATTGAAAAAAAACTTTGAATAAGAGAATGCATGCAATTGAAGAATAGTCATACAAAAGGTCCGCAAGAGATGAAACTAAAACATCCAGTCACATCAAATTCCTGGTGCTATACAAATAACTGAATAAGAGGGTAAAGGCAAGCAAAATTTAGTGTTATGCCGTCTTTGAAAGTCTGAAACTGTTGTAATGTAAATTAATCAAGAAGTAGCAGTCACTTACAAAGAAACATATATGCATCCCTGTTTATTATGTGTTGTATTAGCTCCAAATTTCAATCAGATTGCAACAAAAAATAACCAAGACCAGTATTTCCACACCCAAAAAAATTGTGCATCCAACTTCACACAGTTAGTATAGAAAAGCAGATCAGATCATAATTTATTCATTATATGAGATCATCTCTGATACCACAAAAAATAATATGAAGAATAATTTGGTACTTACATTAAGGAGGCTTTCCGCAGGTGTTCTAGTCTCTGAATGCACCAATAGCGCTTTTTATCATCTCAGCAACATGAGGTTGTACAAAGATATGAGTTCCATTGACTCAAATTATAGACTTTTGAGACGTTTGCCCACATCTGCCTCAAGTAAGCAATGACCCCTAACAACATCTAATCACCCATAAGCAATGCCGATAATGTTCGTATTGCATTTGCAACGACCTCCTTGGTTTCATAATCAGAAATTAGTAACAAATAGATTTTCTTTATGGAAAATATTGAATCTCATTGCCAGTGACCAATTTGCACAAAAGTAAACCAATTCCATCAATCTATTAAGCAAAACACAGAACTGATGCTATCAATTTGCTTTTCAGCAAAAAGAGACATTTTTCCTCTACATTAAGCCTCAATTATTACCGAATACGTCACACCATTAGGCTGAACACCATTTTCTTCCATTTCATCCATGGTCTTCAATGCATCATCCAATATGCCCTTCTTAAAGTAACCATCTATCATAATGGTGTAAGTAGTCACGTTTGGCGCTAAACCTTTAATTAGCTAACTAACTATGGAGTTTGTGCTGTTTTTTTGAGTAGGGATTATGGAGCTAAGACATTAAATGTCATTTTGTGACGTTTATTTCGGTGTAAACTAGGGATGCAAAACATTGGCCCGGACCGGAAAATCGGACCGGACCGGGACCGGGTCCGTAAAATATTGAATTTCTGGGTTCCGGTCCGGACCAGAAACACGGATATGTTTAAAAAAAATTAATTAATTGCTTCTTCCTTCTCTACCGCCGCTCACTGTTGCTTCTTCCTTCACTCACTGTTGCTTACTTGCTTTCCTTCTCCGAGTTCTCTTCCTCGGCAAGCCGGCCGACCGTCGCCCAATCGGCAAGCTGTCCGCGTCTCGCCGTCTTCTGCGTCTTCGTCTCGCCAAGCCGTCTTCATTGTACGTGATTTACTCCCTCCCTTTGTCTTCATTCTTCATTAATCATTGTAGGTGATGCATCTATTTTATGAGGGGAGAAACTTTAGATTTTTATAAATTCCAGCAACTCCATAGTCAAACCTTCACACTCGAACAGATTTCTAAGGGATAAGCAGTGCAAAAACGAATTTTTCAAGTGTTGTGCTAGATGGCAAATACAATTTCGTATGAGTTATTTATCTTCAGCTGTGTGGTATTTTTAATGACTTGTAATGAAGAATGTTCAATTTATTTGAAACCATATCTAATGTACACTTGGATATGGATGATCAATGTTCAATTTATTTGAAACCTTCACACTCAGACACTCAGTAAGTAGTCGAACTGGAATGAACCGGCTACTGTACTGAATTGTCATGCTATTAACATTTATAGATAATGATTAATTATGCTTATAATAAATTATTATTGTAGACGGTTGTCATGTTCTTCCTCACTAATTAATAGATAAAGATTCCCGGTCCAATCGGTCCGGATCGGTTGTGCATCGGCTTCCTATCCTTCAAAAAATAAAATAAAATTGAACAATTCATTTTTTGTACTCCCTCCGTCCCTATTTGTCCACTTTGACCAATTTACACTATTTACATGTCGATACTCTTTGCTCGATTATTTCCGATCTATGAGAAAAAACATAGTCATATGTGATCTTGTTTGATTCGTATTAATGAACACTTTAACAACATCAAAATTTTACAATTTTTTGTAATATGTAGTTAGAGATATTAACGATACAAAACTGGTCTCGTAAAACTAAAAAGTGAAGGGTGGACAAACAAATATAGTCTTTTGCAGGAAAAGTTCGCCTCTTGTAGTCTTGTTCATCGGTCATCCCCAAAAAACCCGATCCAAATACGATTTATGGAACAATGGTTAACACGAAATCAATCATAGATATTTCATCGTCAGACGGAACCCTAACGCCGGCCAATTTCGTCGCCACTTCACATGCCTTTATCGAGAAATGGAAGAGTGTAAGCCATGATCTCCCTCTATGGTCATGGGTTTCCTCCAAAACGACACCGTTGGCATCTTCCTTTCAAGTAAGCATCATCTCCTCAATCAATCTTGAAATTCCTAATATGGGCTGTATGAATTTTTTGTTCAATTTACGTTTCAGGTTGATGGGCATCTAGCACTCGAGAAAATGTGCCTTTTCAAATCAGCTGAGGTTTGCTGTATGTGGCTTAGTAATTGGGGATTCTTTGATTGTGCATTTCGATTTGTTATCAGATACTTTTTGGAGTTTTTGTAGATCAATAATGCTGAAGTTTGCTTCAGTGATGAAGATCCTGAAGATGCTGCTGCAATGGTTTGAGGATTTCATTTTTCTAAACATCCTTTTGTTAAGCATCAGTTTATTTAAGAAATACTTTCTTCTTGTTTTGTTATTCAGGCTGATGCTGCTGAACAATCTGAGTGTGAAGTGCATTACTATGACTTCCATATAGTGTATAGCAGTTCTTACAGGGTACCCGTGTTATATTTTCGTGGATACCGTAGTGGTATGTATGAGCTCATGTGAATTTAAGTTGCCTAAGAGTTTGCTGTCTTTTGATATCATAGGCTTATAATCCTAAAAGCGCAGATGCTGTAAAATTTATGTTCTAATCCATTTACATGACCAAATCCTATATTACGTCAGTTGTTGCTCATAGCTTAGATGTTCCTAAACCGACTGGCCGTACCTAAATGTTTTTCATGTTCCTGTTTCCTCCTTTGTATGTTTCGGGAAATGGTGCAATCTTTTGAGCTGTATTCAACGTTGATTGTGAAGTGCATTACTACGGTTTCTATTTCGTGTATAGCAGTTCTTACAGGTTCCTGTATTATTTTTTTGGGGATACCGTAGTGGTATGTATGATCCTTAAAACGCAATTCATTGGTTTTGTTGTTGAATGCTATAAAAAAAAAGTTGTTCTGCTATATCTACACGGCTGAATCCTGTATTTAGTCACTTGTTGCTGATAGTTTAGGTGTTCCTAAACCGATTGGTCGTTTCTATAGTACATAGGCTTGATTCTTTATGGCTAGTAGACCAGTCTTTATGTTTTTCATGTTTCTATTTTCCTTCTCCTTTGTATGTTTTGGGGGCAAGGATCCTTTTCTATTCCTCACATGTCAAATTTTAGCTGATAGTCACCTTCATTCATTCTGGTAGTTGTTATCTGGGTTTGTTTTAAATTATTTTACAGATGGGCGACTGCTGGTGTTAGATGAGATCGAAAAAGATCTTCCTGCTAGCTCCTCTAAGGTGCTTACAGAATCAAAATGGACGTTTATAACTCGAACGGTAAGCATATACTAACTTGCATCTGGACAGAAATTCTTTTATGAATTAGATGTGATTCCGCAGATTGTTCTTGTGTTGATTGCAGGAGCATCCTTACATGAAGAGACCGTGGTTTATGCTGCACCCATGTGGAACCAATGAGCTGATGAGATTGCTTCTTGATGGTGACAAAGTTGCAATGTCTGATGAAAAGTATATGGTATCATGGCTTTCTGTTGTTGGGCAGGTGGTTGGAATCAAGGTTCCCCTCCAAATGGGTGTTCCCGGTTCATAGG
The DNA here is from genome assembly GCA_029168935.1 of Oxyria digyna. Taxonomy (NCBI): domain Eukaryota; kingdom Viridiplantae; phylum Streptophyta; class Magnoliopsida; order Caryophyllales; family Polygonaceae; genus Oxyria; species Oxyria digyna. The sequence goes on from JAPVLV010000018.1 coordinate 2,556,396, forward strand.
AAACAGAACATGCTTTCGTATGTAGTTTATGCAAAAAGAAACCATTAGGAACTCCTAGATCCCGTTTGGTTTTGGTATTAGATTATCGAAAGTATGGTGTAATCTCGATGTCGATATTAAATTGATATCTTATGTTTGGTTTTAGACAGAGATATCAATGTATTAATATCACTAATATCTATACCATACCTGATGTATTATACCCGTGTCTTGATACCAATGCCGACACTATGATATTGATACTGATATTCCCTATTGTACTGCATTGTTTGAGAATGTAACTCTCAAACTTTAGTTGCTCATATCTTGATATCGATACCTACCTAATATTTCAGATCTTAGATACCGATATCAAATGAAACCCTAGTGTACTGCATCATTGTTTGAGAAGGTTGTTAATTACTGTCAAATTGTAATTGGGATGATTTGGCTTGACATGATCTTTTTGACATCACTTGGGCTAGGTCAGGTGCTTGTCTGTTGAAAGAGGGGCCCGGTGTCTTGCCTGAACAAAAAAAAAGAAACAATACAAAAACACAACATATTACAATCTCAAAGCCCCAATCAACTGAAGTACACTTTAGAACCCAAATATGGAGGCTGCATTGGCCGGGAGTTGTGAGTGAGATCTTGACGAAGACGACGATCGTAAAGAGGGAGTTGAAGTTTATGAGGTTGTCGAGTGTTGTGACATGGACACTTGTGGTTAAAACTCAAAGACGCCCAATCTAGTGTTCTAAAAGACGTTGGATGGGAGCTTAACGTTGAAGATTATTAAGCGTCTAGATGCTAGGGGGAGTCTAGACGTTGACTAGCCGTTGAGTATGGTGACATGGACGCTTGTGGTTGAAGCTCGAAGACGCCTAATCCAATGTTCTAAAAGACGTTGGACGAGAGTTGGACAATGAAAGGTATCTAGCGTCTAAACGCTAGGCAGAAATTTGTACGTTGATTAGGCCATCGAGCGTGGTGACATGTGGACGCTTGTGGCTGAAGATCGAAGAAGCCTAATCCAGTATTCCAAACGACGTTGGACGAGAGCTGAACAGTCACCTAGAGTCTAGACGTTAAATAGGTCGTCGAGCGTGGTGACATGAGTGTTTGTGGTTGAAGATAGAAGACGCCTAATCCAGTATTCTAAAAGACGTTGAACAAAAGTTGAACGGTCATCTAGCGTCTAGACGCTAGGCGGGAGTCTAGACGTTGACTAGGTCGTCGAGCACAATGACATGGACGCTTGTGGTTAAAGCTCGAAGACGTCTAAATTCGAATGTTTTGTAAGACGTTGGATGAGAGCTGAACAGTGAAGGTTATCTAGCATCTAAACGTTAGGAGGAAGACTAGACGTTGACTAGGCCCTCGAGCTCGGTGACATGGATACTTGTGATTGAAGCTTTCCGCCACCTAATCTGGTGTTCTAAAAGACATTGGACGTTCACGGTGAAGGATTATACAACGTCTAGCCCGTCGAACACGGTGACATAGACCCTTGTGGTTGAAGCTCGAAGACGCCTAATCCAATGCTCTAAAAGACAGGTCTTGAGATCGTCTAGGCGTCTAGGCACGAGGCTACTCGTGGCAATAATTTTTAAAATCGTAGTCTCCAACGTGAACTTAATAACAATTTCTCGACACAATCATACATCAATACACATTCCAACTTACAGATCCCAAACCACACCATCAATGGAGAAAAGCATAAATCGCAGTCGAAATATACACAACAATCCCCATCGAAACGACCTCCTACTGTTCATCTTCTTCATCCCTCGATATCTTGTTCAATCTCATGTAATCGTCTTCTTTCCTTCTCGTCTCCTCTCCTCCCCTCCATTCGATTTAATACCTTTCTATTACAGGTCTATGGCGTTCGATTTCGTAGTCCAGATTGAGAGACAGAAAGAAGGAGAGATGGATCCCAAGCTAACTGAAGTTTCTCAGCTCTTCGACCGCTTCAAAGCTCCCCTTCTCCGCAACGATTTCGATTCCGCCACCAATCTCCTCTCCCAGCTCAAGGTAAAAACCCTAGTTTTTTTTGAAAGCCTTCTGATTTAGAAATGTTGTTGCTTTCATTCAAGATCTTCTGTCTATATTTGTATTTGGAATGCTCGCGATTATGATTGTGAAACTAGGAAAGTGGGTACTCGTCTTCTTCTCCTCTCATTCAAGCCTCTTCTTTTCAATCACCGATTTGAGAGGTTTCCATTTGATTTCTGTAAAAACAAAAATCGATTTCGATTCGATTTCACGATGGATTAATTTTTGGGTTTTGTTTTGCCTCTTCTGTAATACCGCAGGGTTGCTTTGCTCTGATTTTGGTTTTGAAAAGTAGTCAGAATTTGTGATTATGAGGGTGTTGAGGATGAGCGAAGTGGTGGCTTCAACAATTGTAGCTCATGTTTGAAACCTAAGGATGGGAATGCAACTCTTTCTGGTATGCTTATCGCGTCTTACATTGCTTCTTTTCTATTTGTGTTTGTGTTCTAGGAAAGAGGGTTTCATGTTTGTGATCTTGTTGAGAAAAGGTAGACTGCCAAGAACACTCTCATGGCTTACAAGGCTGCTCAGGTACGTTCATTTCAGTTTTTGGATCTAGATTTGACCTTTTTTTGCCTTGGATCTGTAATGACTGAATTGTGGAGGGTTATCAGTAATCTTCGAGTGCAGTTGAATTTTTGATCTGTCTAGTAATAATTTTTATCTTGTGTTTCTTGGTGTATCCTGCCTGCCCCGCGAGAATGTGCTTCAAATGTAGGTTTTATCTACTGCTGAGATTTCGTTTTTTTTTTGCTATAAGCTCAATACCACAACTTTGTCTTCCTAGAAATTGTGAGTCTGCTCTTGAGTGCTGCAACGAAGTTGATCCAGTTGCAAAGGTTGTCTAATACGAAACTCTTATTAATCCATGATTTTGTGTTCAATAATCAGGAAATTACAGTATTGGCATATCATTTGTCATGTTGAATATTATGTTTCTTTGTTTCAGTCAGTTGGAGCTGTGAACTGCATTTTTATGGGACGAGATGATGGGAAGCTATATGGTTATAAAACATATTATGTTGGTGCCATAACAGCCATTGAGAATGCTCTTCGAGGTTTTTCTTTTTTTCCCTTCTCTAAAAGCTCTATGAGAATGATAATAGGAACTTCAATGTAGCAACCCAATTTAATTATTTTTCACAGGTCAAAGTATTATAAATAGTAAAGCTCAATCACTCTGGTAAACTTTTTGTTGTCATTGGTGCTGATGTGCGGGAAAGGCCCTTGCTTATGGAGCAAAAGAAAAAGATGCTAGGGTTATCATTGCAAACCGTACCTATGGTAAGCATTAAATTAGGTATTTGTTTTTCCTCTTTTTTAAGATTTATTTTTCACAAGTGTTTCTTTGATCACAAAAAAAGACGTGGGAGGGAAATTGCAACGAACTTTAACAAAACAACAGAGTAAACATTTTTATTGCAAAAAGTTTTGTAATTTCTGCTTTGTTGTTGTGTTATTACTTTCAAGAACGAGCTAAGGAGCTAGCAAATATTGTTGGAGGTGATGCTATCACTTTGTCTGAACTCGAGAGCTTCCATCCAGAAGATGGCATGATCCCCTTGCAAACACAACATCCATTGAGGTGCAACCAAAACCGACGAGACACCGAGAGCTTCCATCCAGGTGATGCTATCATTTTCTCGTCTTTATACCTTCTTCCTCTTTCTTCATCAAGATTACTTGCTGTTGTGTTTGCTCATCATAATATAATGATCAATTCAAGTGAACTAGTCAACAGTATGGTGTAGGTATCACTGTCTTCAAGACTAAGGGTTTGTTTGGATTCCATGATTTAAGTACTTATAGATACTTATAAGTATGGGGTACTTTTTCCTTTCACATTTAAGCAGCTGAGTGGTATGTTCGGATGATCTTCGTCCCACTACTTCAAAGTGCTTCAATATACTTATTCACAACTTATAAGTTCCAAAAACAAAAGCTTCACACCCCTACTTTGCAAAATTTCACCTACTTATTTATGAATTTAGAGGTCGTGACTTCCATTTTAGCCCCGTCTCTTTCAATGGTTCATCTCCTTGTCGCCATTTCATCCTCTTCTCTCCTACTCTTTGGTTTGTTCTACAGAGCTCAACAGGTACTCGTCTCCTCTCTTACTCGTCTTCTCTCCTCTCATTCTGTACAGATCTGATGGATTTCAGTTTCATTTTCCATTATAGATCTGATTGGTTTTGAAGGCTTGCTTTCAGTTTCATTTTCGTTTACATATCTGATAGATTTTTAGGCTTGCTTTCAGTTTCAATTTCGTTTACATATCTGATTGGTTTTGAAGGTCTGTTCCAATCTTCAAAGCCGTGGAGACGGGGAAAAGGTTTCATTTCAAGATCAGGAGCCGCGTATCGATCGATGATGTAAGGGTTAGGACTAGGCTTGTTGATTTCTACCATATGTGTGGGATTCTTGAGGATGCTCGCCAGATGTTTGATCAAATGCTTAAAAGAGATGCACATTGTCTTGCTTACACCCTTGTTTGACTTCCATTTTCTTCTCTGCTTTTTACATTTTTGGTAGACAGAGTATTTTCCGGTGACTGCTCGACTAAGAAGGTCTATGAAGAAGGGACAAGAGAAATCACCCTTTCTGCTGTTAGTGGTATTAATTGTAAGTGTTGCATGTTTTCACTCACCTTTTGGTCTCAAATCTCAATACCATAGTTATAACTTATAAGGCAATATAGGGACTCTAATATTGTTTTTATCTTCTTTCTTAACTTCTTTTAGCAAGTGTTTTTGCATATGGCCAAACAAGCAGTGGGAAGACATGCACCATGAGTGGGATAACCGAGTATACAGTGACTGACATATATGACTATATACAAAGGGTAATGGAACCACGAACATATACTTACACAAATCTTATTTCAAGCAAAACAATGCCTTTGTAACACATATTATCTTTTCTATCAGCATGAAGAGTGAGCATTTGTCTTGAAATTTTCTGCTATGGAGATGTATAATGAAAATGTCAGGGACCTTCTCAGCTCAGATAATACTCCTCTCTTTTAAATGATGCAGAGGTACGTTCTGATCTTTAGAAATTTTATTAAAAACCTATTAGCTCAAAAGGAAGAGCAATGTGTGTGTTGCACATGATGTGAGTTCGAATCCCACATAGGTTGATCATTGGCGACATTCTGCAAACAAGAAGACTTAAAATGTTGGAGTTCAAAATTTTTTAGATGAGATACTAATCTTTTGTTAACTGAGTACTAAGATTATCATAATCTATGTGGGATTCTAAACCCACATCATGTTGCTTCCCTCTTTGAGCTAATAGACTAGATTTAAAATTGAGTATTGCAAATTAGATAGGGAAAATCAACACCATACTCAACGATGCATTATTACTTTATTACCCAAGTTACTTTAACTAATCTTCATTTGTATAAAATTGATTTACAGCGTGAGTTTTATAAAATTGGTTAGTGCCTTAGTGGACTAATTAGTGGCTACTTTCTAGTTTTCCAATCAGTTATTTCCTTCATACTAGATTCGGACCCCCGCGTTGGTTTTTCGTATAGGGTATAGTGTTGTAAATAGGCGGTTTATGGTGTAGATAGGCGGCGGACGACAATAGAGATGAAGATAAAACGGAGATATTCGGACGAAGGAGGGTAACGATGAACGACTTTTTTTCTTTAATTTAATTTTTTCTTTTCATTTATTTTAATAAAAATATGACATGTATACGAAACAACAATTATGTATATTGATAAATTACAACTTTATCACCTCACATTCTCACCAATTCGATATAGAAAGGGATTGACGAACGGGATAAAGACGGGAATGTGTTTGGAGACTGTGGTAGAGGAAGAAAACGAAAAGAATGTGTTCTTAGTTGAGGATGAAATTAATATTTAAGAGAAGAGATAAATAGGATAAAAATTCAATATTAGCATTTATTAAGTACAATATCTCTATTAAAATATATATATAAATTTGTTCGAATATATATATAAATTCTACTATTCTATTTTGTAGGGTTGGGAGTTGGACCGCTCACTTCCTTCTTCCTTCACTCACCCGTCTTCGTCTCGCCGGTCTCGCCAAGTTGCTTCTTCCGCTCACAACCGACAGTTGCGTCTTCGTCTCGCCGGTCTTGCCAAGCCGTCGTTTCGCCCGTCTCGCCAAGCCGTCTTCATTGTACGTGATTTACTCCCTCCTTTTGTCTTCATTAATCATTGTAGGTGAGAAACTTTAGATTTGTATAAATTCCAGCAACTCCATAGTCAAACCTTCACACTCGAACATATATCGAAGGGATAAGCAGTGCAAAAACGAATTTTTCAAGTGTTGTGCTAGATGACAAATACAATTTCGTATGAGTTATTTATCTTCAGCTATGTGGTATTTTTAATGACTTGTAATGAAGAATGTTCAATTTATTTGAAACGAATTTTTGCAGGCGAGTTAATATTCAATTGGACTAATGGTAATTGTGGAAGATATGAAGTTATTTTGAATCATACGGAACCAATCAAGGATAAAACTGAAAACTCTATTGTTATTGTTATTTTTCTATAATTTTGTTGTAGGATTTTGCACTTTTATTCCACTTTATTAGATATTTTCGTTTAATATTTACGTTTTAGGATTTTTATAACATTCGGTTCGAAATTTAGGATTACATTAAATCATGAACACACTCAACATCCTGTTCGTGTCCGGACCAGAAAGTTGAGTGTAACTAGGAATCATGAAAATTCATGAAACTATGCATGAATTCTATGTTTATTATTTGTACTTTTGAATCTTTGGTCGACGAATTGTTAATCGTCTTATGTTTTGTATTTGGACTTATGAATTTTCGTTTTATTTCGGGTAGAACTGAATCGGAACCGAATAAACCCAAATTCGGTTCTAGGTTCGGTTCTACCCATATGAACAGCCCTAATAATAGGTATATAGGCATTTCGTGTTTGTTTACAAATGGAATTTCAAGGCTATGGAGTTAGGAATGTTTATAGTCTTTCTGTTTTCTGTTTGCAGTAAAATGAAAAAAAAAGGGATGATATTACTCATTTGTAACCTTGATCTGCACCTTCATTTTTAGGTTCCTTATCAACACTCAAGCTCAGTCTTCCGGGATGAATTTTCGGTTCCAGAACCTGCTTGGCGCACCCTATCGGGGAGGAAACGTTGTCATCTCCAACAACAATCTTCTAATCTCACCTATTGGTAACCGAATCTCAGTCACTGACCTTGTCAAATCCGAGACCATCACCCTCCCATGCCAGTCGTCATCCAATATCATCCGTCTCGCTGTCTCTCCTGACGGGCTATTCCTCCTTGCCGTTGATGACAACTCCAGGGCTCAGTTTATCAACTTACGACGTCGTATTGTACTCCATAGGATCACATTCAAAGGCCCCGTTTCATCTGTCGAGTTCAGCCCCAACGGGCACCTTATTGCAGTGGGCGTAGGTAAGTTGGTTCAGATTTGGAGGTCTCCTGGTTGGAGGAAGGAGTTTTTCCCTTTTGAGCTTGTCCGGACTTTTGCTGATTGTAATGATAAGGTTACCTCGTTTGATTGGAGCCCTGATTCCGAGTTCTTGCTCGTCGGGTCCAAGGATTTGACGGTTCGTTTGCTGGGAATCAGGAAAAGCCTGGGGATTAAGAAGCCCTTTCTGTTTCTGGGTCACAGGGATGTTGTCGTCGGCGGTTTCTTCGGAGTCGATGGTAAAACGGGTCGGGTTTCGCGGATCTACACTGTCTCACGTGATGGGGCTATTCTCTGCTGGGGTGGTGATGAGATTAATGAGAAGTTGCTTGAATTAGGGAGGAAGAAGATGGAGGAGAAATCAGAGCCTCCTTCTCCCGGGACTCCAGAGAAGATGGAGGAGTTTGTTGATGATAAAGGTGATTCTAAGAAGAGAAAGGAATTTGATGGGAAAGTTGATGGCTTGAATGATGAGGAAGAAGATGAGCTTTATTTGCACAAGGTAAAATGGGAGCTGCTCAAGAAGAGCTACTGTATGCAGGCACCAGCGAAGGTGACGGCCTGCAGCTATCGTAGGAAGCTCAATCTATTGGTGATTGGGTACTCAAATGGGGCATTTGGACTCTATCAAATGCCCGATTTCATTTGCATTCATTTGCTGTCCATATCTAGACAGAAGATCACCACTGCTGTTTTCAATGATCTTGGTAATTGGTTGGCATTTGGGTGCGCGAAGCTTGGCCAGTTGCTCGTTTGGGAGTGGAAGTCAGAAAGCTATGTTTTAAAGCAGCAAGGACATTACTTTGATGTCAACTGTCTCACATATTCGGCTGACTCTCAACTTCTTGCCACTGGGGCAGATGATAATAAGATTAAGGTCATATTACTACTTGCATTTTAGATTAATCTATTCTTTGCTTGACTTACAGGACTTGTGTTGATTTACTTCTCCCTGTTAGGAACTTAGGATGTAGATAATTTCTGCTACTCGAATTGCTTTGATTTCGTCATAAATACATGTCTTATGTTTGCTGGTCTTCTACTATTCTAACTGTTCTTATGGTTTTATAGGTCTGGAATGTCGCCTCTGGATTTTGTTTTGTCACATTCCCTGAGCATACTAATGCTGTTACTGGACTCCACTTCTTGGCTAATAATAATTGTCTATTGAGTGCATCATTAGATGGAACAGTTCGTGCTTGGGACCTGTTTCGGTATCGAAACTTTAGGACATTTACATCTCCTTCTCCCAGGCAGTTTGTTTCTTTGACAGCCGATACGAGTGGGGAAATTATATGTGCTGGAACCTTGGATTCATTTGAGGTATGTTGTTTCTTTCTATTTGGCTCTTTATTGATAATGATATAATTGATCATCTCTATGGCCTTAGTTTACTGAAATTTGTCACCTTCCTTTTCTAGATCTTTGTATGGTCAATGAAGACGGGTCGTTTGCTTGATATTCTTAGTGGTCATGAAGGTCCAGTACACGGGATAGTGTTTTCTCCATCAAACGTGAGTACCAACTTCTTCTCTTTGACTTGCTGTATTACTAGAATAGGTTAATGATGAAAGATTCATTCTACTTGTTTAAGCAGATTTTTTGTAACATAAGCACTCCACTATCTCAATATTTATGTGTATGATTTGACATCTTCTGTCTATATCCTCGCAACCATTATTTGAAGCTTAAATCATTTTATTCTTTGAATTGCAGGCAATTTTAGCTTCATCTTCATGGGACAAAACTGTAAGGTTGTGGGATGTTTTTGAAGGAAAAGGCGCAGTTGAAACATTTCAGCACAACCATGATGTTCTTACTGTTGTTTACCGGCCAGATGGAAAGCAACTGGCTTCTAGCACATTAGATGGCCAAATTCATTTCTGGGATCCTGTGGAGGGTGAGTTGATGTATACCATTGAAGGTCGTAGAGATATAGCTGGTGGTAGGTTGATGACTGATCGTCGAACAGCTGCTAATTCTACTCATGGGAAGTGCTTCACAACCTTGTGTTATTCTGCTGATGGGAGTTACATATTGGCTGGTGGGCTGAGCAAATATATTTGTATGTATGATGTTGCTGAGCAGGTTTGTGTTTCCCTCTTTCTTTTCTTTTATATCTTTCTTTACCCTTATAAAACTATATGTATCATCTGTATATTATCTTTCTGCATATTTATATGTCAGTGGCTTGTTAGCCTATATGTGACTGATGTTTCTTTCTGTTGGATTTTTCTAAAGAAACTCTTGAGCTTTCATCTGATCAGATCATATTCGATATGTAGTCTAATAGATGACTTCTCTCTTCTATGTTGCAGGTATTGCTGCGCAGGTTTCAGTTGACCCACAATCTCTCTCTTGATGGAGTGCTTGATATATTAAATTCAAAGAACATGACAGAATCTGGTCCTCTGAATTTGATTGATGATGATGACAGTGACACTGAAGAAGGTATTGACAAGCAAACCCAAGGAAATCTTGGTTTTGGCTTGCCAGGATCTTTGCCTAATCGTGGAAGGCCTATTGTTCGTACCAAGTGCCTGAAAATTTCCCCCACAGGCAGGAGTTTCACAGCAGCTACGACAGAGGGAGTTTTAGTTTATTCGATGGACGACTCTTTTATTTTTGATCCTACTGATCTTGATATAGATGTCACACCTGAGGTATGCTTGTTTTACGCTTATCCTCTATGTTAAAATATTGCTTCTGATCATCAATTGATTTTGTTGCTTTTTATAGGCTGTTGATGTGGCCCTTAGTGAAAACCAGTTAAGCAGGGCTCTCATCCTTAGCCTTAGATTGAATGAAGACAGTCTATTAAAAAAGTGCATTCTTTGGGTGAACCCTGTGGACATACCGGCTGTTGCTGCATCAATCCCTTCTAGATATTTGAAAAGGTTGGTTGAGGCGTTTGCAGATCTCATAGAAACCAGCCCGTATTTGGAGTTCATTCTTCAGTGGTGTCAGGTATGGAGTTTAAACACTTTGTCTGGGATGCTGTTTTGATTGTTTGATGTGCTGATTTTTGTTATGTATTATCTTTGACAGGAAATGTGCAAAATTCATGCTCAGTCTATTCAGACTAGCTCCAGAAATATGATGCCTGCGTTGAAGTCCCTGCAGAAGGCTATTACTCGGTTACATCAGGATTTGGCAGATACATGTTCGTCGAATGAATACATGCTGAGGTATTTGTGCTCAACAGGCCCGAAGAAATGATTTTAAGTTGCCTGGACTGACTGCACTGTTTACGGTATGTTTTCTCTAAACATTCGAGAGGATATAAAATGTTTGGTCATTTAACAGGAACAAATGTGTTGAAACACAAAAGTTTTCTTGAGGCTTGAATTTTGAGTGATGTAACAAAATTTTGTTCAGAAGTGAAGATGTTGAAGAGATGTAATACGACGTTCTCAATTTTTTATTTGGTAGCAAAAACCTTAGTCACTAACAGTTCGAGATACTCGAAAAATTAAACTTTAATTAGTAGGATTCTAGTATCTAGATACTCGAAAATTGAAGTATATCTGGAGAAGCACCTAGATGGCGTCTGAACGACCTTCTTTCCGGCCGTCTAGATGGCCATCCATGAAGCGTTTTTCCTCGAATACCTTCTAAAAACAGTCCAGACTGCCTAGTTTTAGAACATTACCCATAGCTAAATCACACGATTTCTTGGTACCGAATAGATACCAAGAAACAAAGAAAGTTACATTCATTTTAACTATATATTCGGCCAAAAGCTACAATCTTTCTCTTCGTATCTTCGCTTTGGCTCTTGTTGAGTTCAATCAGTTATTGTCGCTCAACGTCTGAACCGAATATGCTGCCTTAGTGAAGCTAACGTAGCATTATAATGACAATTAAGAAGCTTTCCAGTTTGATGTGTGGTTTTAGTTACAAAAATCCTCTATCTAATTACATGACACGAAGGTCCCTAAGATTTTAGCTACTCGGAATCGTGGCTCTTTTCTTGAAGCTCACTCGTCAATGTCCTTGAAGATAAACATCATGCATCATTAATTGTTGCAGATATTTTTGTTATATTGATGATTATGAATTAATCATCTTACCTTTGCGAGCTTTGTCACATAAGTTGCAGCAACAGCTGTAACCAGTTGCCCATTGCCTCCCGGTAAACCTAATTCAGATTCTTCCTGCTGAAAGATCACAAATTATGAACTGTGCATGTATTAGTACGTTAAGAATATTGTACAAGATCTTTATCCATATAACAATTTGTAAGAAGAAAGAAAAACATTTGATTTATTAAGACGAAGAACTCACAAGAATTGCTCGTCCAAATGCTCCTGCGCTTACGTAAGCCCAAGTTCCTGGCAGCATCACCAACCAGCTACATGTTGAAAAGAACCAAATGAGTGAGCAAATAAGTAATTGACTGTATTTTTACACTCGATGGAAAAATCAATTTCTCAGACAAATTTTGTATAAGAAAATTGTAAAAGTAAGATTTGAAAAGATTATGATTACTCAAGGAGATGAATCAGACCTTCCTAGGACATAAGGGATGAATTTGACGGATGTCAAGCCATAAAGATAATTCCCGAGGGAAAACGGAAGCAAAGGACTCAACCGAACTAGTGTTACAACTCCGAATCCATTTTCACCAATAGCTTTGTCAATTGCAAGGAACTTCTTGTTGCCATCAACAAGTTTCAAAATCCGATCACGTGCAAAGTATCTAGCAATAAAAAACGCAATGGTGGCTGCTAACTGAAAGTACAAAATACAGATTGATTCATTTTATTGTCCAATTCTGTCGGCAATTTGGCATTGTAAGATTTAAGAGGTCAAACAGGCTTACAGTTCCACTGATGGAGACCATGATAGTTCCAGTTAGAGAGCCGAAGAGAAGGCCTGCTGACATTGTCAATGGAATTGCAGGTATTGCAAGAACCTATAAGAAAAACAGAAGTACACATTTTTCAAATCTTATTCGTTTTTCCTAGCATTAGCATATACAAATTCATACTAGTCTATACTGCATATGCAGCTAAATCACAGACGACGCATATACAAGTTATTGTTAATTACTGTTCAAATACAGTTTTCCTAAGCTTAAAGGCACATGTTAAGCATAGCAATAAGAGATGAATTAGCAATTCATAAACTCATCACAGCAAAATTATAGTCTTAACCGTCGTATACTCTACAAATCGTTGATAGTATTCATTAATCTGTATTTAACTTATCTTTGAATCAACCTTATTTCCCTTCCAAAAAACAGCATATAGCAATGCTTATCAGTTATTAATCTATCTTCCAAAAAACACCATTGCTGCATTAACTTATCTTCTCTTTCAATTTCTCATATAATGCAATACCACAACAATCATTTATTCATACAGATAGATAACTAGCACACTAGTCATACCTCCAATCCAGCATAACAGCAACAAATAGTCTATCAAAAAAAAAAAACAGCAAAAAAATAGAGCATATCCACCAGGTCCATATCCTAATTCAAACAACACATTATCAACAACAACAACAACAACAACAACAACATTACCCCAATCTGATTACTACTTAAAAAGCACTAAATCAAGACCTTCAATCAAGGTGGAAAACTGAGTAAGAAATGCATTAATCTGATACCCAGCAGCTCCAAAATCCAAATCCACCTACAACTCCAACCAACAAGTACCCTTAAGAGCAGCATCTCCTTCCTCCTCCAAGCTTCCATCTTTAGATTCAAGAGAATCAGAAGCCGCCCCTAATTTCTCATCTTCCCCCTTTGGATTTCAATTCAGGAGCACTCTTCTGTTGCTGCTGAAGCTGCTTCTTGGGTGATTGCTTAAGCGAAGAGCAAGTAGGATGAAGGAAATGAAACCGTTTACCGAATCTAAACAACTCACAAGAAGATGAAAAGGCGACGCTGTTGTGGTTGTGGGTAGATAGACAGAGTGGCCGAAGGGCCAGGCTACGCATCTTTAGTTTCTCTATTTGGGGGATTTTAGATGTGGAATTGGAGGGGAAGAGGATAAGAAATAAACCCTTTGAAGCTCGAAGGCAGCTTCAATGGAATCGGATTAGCGGAAGTAATTTCGTTTTGATTACAATGCAGGATTGATTGACTGGTGGGCGTGGAAGCTGAAATTGGTGGCTCAAATCGATTAGTCGTGTCAATTTTTGTCGATCTTTCTAGATTCATGTTGGTTGATGAGGAAGGAATTGGAATATCCTTGTGTAAATTCCCGATTTGGGTAAGTTTGGGAAATTATGTTTTGCATTGGTCATATTGTGCAATTAGCATATAATTCGGGATAAAGATTTTAGTGCGAAATAACCTTATAATACCAGAGAAAAGTTCCGGTGAGAACAATGTTTAACTTAGAAAAAACGAAGTTTTCGCACATATAGAAGTTAATGTTGATAATTTGAACAGTAATGTTTCGAAATTTAGGTGATAGAATTTTTTGAGGTCATTTTAAGAAGAAAAAAAAACAAAATTTGCCGTAATTACAAGTATGCGGTCCCTCACTGAAAACGTTCAAAAATAATTATGATCCACATTATGAATATTACCATCCACAATATGAACATTGACGTATAATTTGTGAACGCGATATGCTCGTTTTTTCTACGTTAAGAGTTATTTGCACCGGAACTTTCCTCTGTAATACGAAGCACATATAATAAGCTAATTTCATAATTTGAGTGATCATGTTCATTATCTATTATTTAGTGATAATATTCGTTCAGGTCATTATCACAAAAAATCAAAGAAATTACAAAATTATCACCCGCATGTGGATTTGTCAAAAGTTAATTCAATTCGAAAAAAACTCGACCCAACCGACTAGAAAAAATAATGTAATCCGGTGACTTGTACCTGGACCGACACGAGCCCCGTTGAGTCAAACACAGACCGATCCGAATTTCTCGAAACTCGTTGAGGGACTCACTTTTCACATATTTTATTATAAAATATTGTTTCAATTTTATTTTCTTTATTACACAAAAAACGAATGTTTGAAACTCGTTAGGTCGACCCGACCAGAACAACTTAATTTTTTTTTATCAACTCGTATTGTTTCAATTTTATTTTCTTTATTACAAAAAATACGAACCTTGAAACTCGTTTGGTCGACCCGACCCGAATAACCTAACCCGTTTGTCAAGTCTACCCGCGTGAATCACATAAAAAGTTTAAAATTTTTATCATCTCGTTTGACCCGAATCCTATCGAGCATTATCAATTTACATTTGAGAAATTTAATTAATTGGAGCTTTCTTTTTGCTCTACATTCGAAGAGTTGAAAATCTATTGTCTTGACAATCGAGATAGAAAAAAGTTGACATTGCTTGTATAGGGTCGATCTTTGACTTCTTAATCTACAAAAATATACCTTCTTTAATCTTGAGAACAAATTCTATTACCTTTTGCTCGAAGGAATGGGTAACTATAGGATGTTATGTTTCGGACAACAAGTTGAAAAAACAAACATAAGATAGAAAATACGAGTTAATATAATGACAACTAATCATCTCCTCTAGTGGGGTGAGACTTGTCCCTCTATCCCATAGGTCTCTGGTTCGAGTCATGATACCGCTCTCCTTATGGGTGTTGGGATTATCCTGATTGTAAGGATCCCTTTCTTTGCTTGTAAAAAAAACAAAAAAAAAACAATAATAATAATATAATGACAACTAGCCTTCCGATTTCAACATAATGGAGCTACTGGGATCACTGAAGCTGAAATGAATTTTATTCCCTCCCTTATTAATGATCTTGATAATAGATCCCTAGTCTCGCCGCCTACTGAAGCTGAACTCCGTAAAGCAACTTTTGATCAACCTCCGGATAAGACCCCGGGGCCTGATGGTTTCTGCATCGAGTTTTATCAAAAGCATTGGCCTATTATTAAAAACTCCCTCTTAAGTGCTATAAAAGCCTTTTTCCACTCTGAACAGATGATTTCCGCTATCAATCATTCCTTTATAGCTCTCATCCCCAAGATTGACAATCCCCATTCTATTAATCATTTTAGACCCATTAGCCTTTGCAATTTGTCCTATAAAATTATTACTAAAATTATGGCTAATCGTCTTAAACCTCTTCTTTTCAAAATCATCTCCCCTTTTCAAGGAGCCTTTGTCGAAGGACGTCTTATCCAAGATAACATTCTTGCTGCTCATGAGATTTTTCATTCGTTCCATAAAAATAAAAAAGGCTCTACTGGATGGATGACTCTTAAACTGGATATGAAAAAAGCCTATGATAAACTTGATTGGGATTTCTTATTTAAGATGTTACATAAATTCGGTTTCTGTACCAAGTGGATTAATCTAATTAAAGCATGCCTAGAATCAGCCTCCTATTCTGTATTGGTCAACAATCAACCTGGACCAGAATTTAAGCCTTCTTGTGGGATCCGTCAGGGTGATCCAATGGCACCTGCTTTATTCGTTATTTCCATGGAATTCCTTGCAAGAAAAATGAACGCTGAAGCTCAAAACAACAATCCTCGCGTGGGCATCAAGCTAACTAGAAACGGTACTCCAATTCCCTTCTTAACTTTTGCAGATGACACCATCATTATGGCTAATGCCTCGTTAAATAATCTTCACTTTATTAAAAATTTCTTGACCAAATTTGCCAAGCAAAGTGGACTTTCTATCAACTACCACAAGAGCTCTCTTCAAGTCTCTAGCAATGTCTCGGCCTCCTATGCAAGGTCTTTAGCTGTTGTCAATTGGACCCTCCTCACCCCCGTCGCTCCCTCGAGAAAAATGGAGTTTCCACGCCCTCACTTGGAGCAAGGAGTTCGTAGTAACCATGAGAACCACCACCATGTCCTTGCTCATGTTCAAATCTGAAAAACAAATATGAAAAATCTTCCGCACCTAATGGATTCTTCTTTAGTTAACGTTCCATCATTGACTCTCGTCCAAGAAATGCTAACTTCTCTCACCAATGATCAACCAATTCTAGAGCAATACATCATAAGAACGGTTTTCCTCCCGCAGAAGAAGCAATCGTCGAAGATCTGGTGATCAATTTCTCCCACACGAATGAACCATAAACGCTTATGTCTGTCGTTCATCAATCATGTAGATAAACATCGACGTTAGTTATACAATCAAAAAGCAACACAGAAAAATAATAGTATATCCGAAATGAGATCAATCTAACTTCAAATTAAAATATTTACCTTTATCACAATTTAATATAGTGTCTACCTTGATAATTAAGATAATGCGTGTCAAATTGTCAATACACTATCTTTCGGTTGAAAATAGTGTTGCACAATCGGTCCATACCAAACCGTTTTTTTGTAAAACCTATGGACCGAAGAACGGACCGGTATTTTTATATATAAAAATATTAAATATTACATTTTTTACACTATTTTTAAAAAAAATATTTATACGGATTTTCGGTCTGTTTTGTTTTTTGCATTCCTAGTAGAAAATGGCTACATAAACTATCAATCTCTATATTCTTGCTCTTATAAATGTGAACCTAGTCAGAGGCTCGCTCCGGAGCAAGTGGTGAAATATATTTTTATTTGAAGTTATGATTTCTCTTTCCACAACAACTCTACAAAACTATCAATCTCTATATCCTTATTAACTTATCTGTTTTAGAAAAAAATGTCGTAGATTTGTTGAAAATTCGACATAAATCACAAACTCACAAACAAAAATTGATACCGTAGATTTGTTGAAAAATTAACACAAATTCCAAACCCAAAATCGCCCCAACTCAAAGCAACGAATCAAAGCCGAGGAGGAAGATAAGAGGAAACTGAGGCGAAGAAGGGGAGAGGAGGACGATTACGCCCAATTCAGAGGAATAAGATGAAGGGCAAAATTTGGAACAAATCTGGTTAAGCCACATTTAGCTTTGGGATGAAGCTGGATTTTTGGAGTATATTTCAGTTATGGTTACTTTAAGAATATCCCAAGCCCATCCCAAAATAAGCTCTTTTAAAAGCTACCCTAAATATTAAGTCCAAACAGAGCCTAAGCGATCTTTTTACTCTACACCGAACCCGTTAATTTTTAGGGTTGTTGTTCCCGCCTCCTTCCATTGAAGCTTCTTGTTCTTATGCTTCTTCAACCTCCTCGCTCAACACTGGAATTCACGCTTTTTCTTGTTCTGCTTCTTGTTGTTCCCGGATTTCAAGTACTTCCTTCCTTACATTGGGAATCACTAATTTCTGAGCATACCTCAAAAGTGTGGGTAACTATTGTTCCCTTAGGCTGTTTACTTGTTTTTAGCTTGTTAGATTAGGGGATTAGTGATAGCAGGAGAAAGCTAAAACGTCTAATTTTTGCTTCCAGATTCATGTTGGTGCTTTGCTTTCCGTTGATGACAACTCTAGGGCTCATAAACTATGAATCTCTATATCCTTACACTTATAAATGTGAACCTAGCCGGAGCAAGTGTCCAAATATATTTTTATTTGAAGTTATGATTTCTCTTTTCTCTTTCCTCAACAACTCTACAAAACTATCAATCTCTGTATCCTTATTAACTTATCTGTTTTAGAAAAAAATGTCATAGATTTATTGAAAATTCGACTTAAATCACAAACAGAAATTGATACCCTAGATTTGTTGAAAAATTAACACAAATTCCAAACCCAAAATCGCCCCAGCTCAAAGCAACGAATCAAAGCTGAGGAGGAAGATAAGAGGAAACTGAGGCGAAGAAGGGGAGAAGAGGACGATTACGCCGAATTCAAAGGAATAAGATGAAGGGCAAAATTTGGAACAAATCTGGTTAAGCCACATTTAGCTTTGGGATGAAGCTGGATTTTTGGAGTATATTTCAGTTATGGTAACTTTGAAAATATCCCAAGCCCATCCCAAAATAAGCTCTTTTAAAAGCTACCCTTAATATTAAGTCCAAACAGAGCCTAAGTGATCTTTTTACTCTACACCGAACCTGTTAATTTTTAGGGTTGTTGTTCCCGCCTCCCTCCATTGAAGCTTCTTGTTCTTATGCTTCTTCAACCTCCTCGCTCAACACTGGAATCAAGGGCGTAAAACAGAGATGAATGAAAGGTAAACGACAAGAGTATTGTACCTTGAAACGGCCCGGCTGGGTTGGTGTTGGGCTAGCTGTGCCACAGAGAAACAGATTTGGGTCGGAGAAAAGAGTGAGAGAAGAGAACGAGAAAAAAACAGAGAGAGAAGACAACTTCAATGGAGGAAGGAGGCGGGAGCAGAAACCCTAAAATTTAAAAGGGTTTAATGGGTAATATACTTAATATACTTTTATTCGATAAATAACCATTTTTTGACACGTTTGCTTTTGAATACTTCCAGATGCTCTGAAATGTTGAGCAACAAAGGAGGGAGACGAGGCCTTGATCGCCTTCAGGTCTCTTTCGTCCTTCACATCAGGCAAGTGAAATATTCAAGTTTCTTCGTCTTTTGTTCTTCGTTCAGATCTAAATCTGAATTCTTTTTTCCATCTTCTTTTGTTGATTAATCTGGTCTATTTGTGTATTAATAACACTTGGGTAAAATCTGGAAACGCGCAATTGGGGGTCAAAGTCGCGCCTGTGTTGTTCTTCGTCTTGCTTATTATTGACTCTTTATGATTTAGGGGTTTTAGACTTGTCAATTGGAGGTTTTCCTTCTAGTCTTGTTTTCATAGTTTAGCAATAGAAATCTACCGTGAACAATGCTCAAATTTAGGGTTATTCTTATCATGACGAGCAACTAATTTTGTTTTTTTACGTTTTTAAATTCTTGCAAGTGAGTTTGTGAACCTAGTCAGAGTCTCGCTCCAGAGCAAGTGTCCAAATATATTTTTATTTGAAGTTATGATTTCTCTTTTCTCAACAACGTGGTGAAGGTGAGGAGTGGGTCGGCTTGTCCACGAGAAGTCGAGAACGGCGCTGCGCTGAGAAGAAGGATGAATGAAGCGACGAAGAAGAATGACTAAGCCTTTAAAAGAGAAGGGGCTTCGGGATATTTTTAGGATAATGCTAATTGCACTTTTGCTTTTAACACTTAATCAGTCACGTACTCACATCCGATTTAAAAAAAACCTTAAAAAATATTTTTAAATAAAATAATAATAAAATAAAATAAAATAAATAAAATAAAATAATATTTTAATGAAAACCTTAAAAAAAATTCTAAAACGGATAAGTTAATAAGGATATAGAGATTGATAGTTTTGTAGAGCGCCTTTCTCGGTTTGAGGTGAGACAATAATCCTAATCTTCTCGAACTTGAAGCTCCCATTAAGATTTGTGGTATATGATTTTTCTGTTGTTTAGTTATGTCTTCTGCATTTTGGGTTTCTAGGATGATTCTGTAGGGATTGTAAAGATTGAAGTTGTGTGTTTTATTATCTGTCATTTATGTGAAAGGAGGGGAAGTTGGATTTGCCGATTGTGAAGACAATTTCACAAGACTTGTGAATTTTGTGTTTTGGTATGAAAGTAATGCTCTTGTTGGTCTACGCCATGTCTTTTGTGCAGTTAGTTGACTTAGTTCAGGATTTGCCGATTTGGGTTGGGAATAGGATTATTTCAGTTCGTTGAGTTTTGCTTATGCAAACCTAGAAAATGTATGGGAAATTGGGAATGTATGCCATATATATACACTACTTCGTATTCTATATATGTATGTTATTAATGATCTTGCTTAAGTTACTTATACAAATTTGTTTCATCACACTGTACTGAGTAGTGACTTCAAACAAATTTACTTAATTAACTATTTTATAAATTAATTAATTCCATTAGGATATATATTTTAGTCTATCATATTCATCTCATAGATCGAGTGACTATCAAGTGCTTCTAGGAAGCTTAAATACATTATTGTTTTGTCACCTCGCTTTATGTTTCCATCCCATGCTCCAAATACACAAGGTTATAATGTAGTTTACCTCCCCTCTGCACATGTCTTTTTTTATCGTTTTCTAAAGGTGAACCCATACTCAAGGGCTCATAACTATCAATCTCTATATCCTTACTCTTGAAAATGTGAACCTAGTCGGAGGCCCGCTCCGACTAGGTTCAAAACAATTTAGAACACCTCTAATGCCAGGTCTATGGACCATCCAAATTCTCATCAAAAATCGAAAACAAAAATCAGTAAGCACGTGCATAAAAGGCTATAAATCACACACAAAACTAATAGATCTCCTCAATCAAAACTAATAACAACACTCTTCTCACTGATCATAATCTATGAATCACATTTGAGCTACCATTGGAACATTTTCAAATCAATTTCTTGCTAGGACAAGAATTTTCTAAACTGCATCAAACTCATTATGACGGGGATTCGGAATAATCACTTGTGTGATTATATGATAGTCGACATAAATTCGACAAACCCAGAAACAAAAATTAACACAAATCTCAAACCCAAAATCGCACCAACCTTAAGCAATGAATCAAAGCAGAGGAGGAAGATGAGAGGAAACTAAGGCGAAGAAGGGGGAGAGGAGGACGAGGACGCCGAATCAGTGGAAAAAGATGAAGGGGAAGAGGTGTTCGTACCTTGGAGACTCGATAGCAACCTGGGAGTCAGACTTCTAGATGAGGGTAAAATTTGGAACAAATGGGCTAAAGCTGAATCAGGGGCTGAACTAGGCTAAAGCTGAATCAGGGGCTGAACTGGGCTAAAGCTGAAATCTAGAGACCTGAAGGTGAAATTCGTAGTTCGTACCTAAAGAACTCGTCGGGGGTATCAGGGGGAGATAAGGGTAACAATTGGAAAGATTAAAGATATCAACTTCAGCCCTCGTAATCTATGATTTTAAGCTATCTCAAAATAAGCTTTTTAAAGATAGCTCTTTTAAAGTCCATTAAACCCTAGTACCAAACTGGCCCTTTTAGTTTTCAGCCTCCTCCCGCCCGCCATCTGCTTCTTCAACCTCCACGCTCAACACTCAAAACGCACTCCTCCGGTTCCAGAATCTGCTTGGCGCACCCTATAGGAAACGCTGTCATCTCCAACGACAATCTTCTAATCTCACCTATTGAAAACGCTGTCGTCTCGCTGTCTCTCTTGACAGGTTATTCCTCCTCGGTAAATAAAATTATAACAATCTACGATAATTGTTTCTAAAACAGATAAGTTAATAAGGGTATAGAGATTGATAGTTTTGTAGAGTGGTTGAGAAAAGAGAAATCATAACTTCATATAAAAATATAATTGGACACTTGTTCATAGTTCGTACCTGAAGAACTCTTTGGGGGTATCAGGGGGAGATAAGGGTAACAATTGGAAAGATGAAAGATATCAACTTCAGCCCTCGTAATCTATGATTTTAAGCTATCCCAAAATAAGCTTTTTAAAGATAGCTCTTTTAAAGTCCATTAAACCCTAGTACCAAACTGGCCCTTTTAGTTTTCAGCCTCCTCCCGCCCTCCATCTGCTTCTTCAACCTCCACGCTCAACACTCAAAACGCACTCCTCCGGTTCCAGAATCTGCTTGGCGCACCCTATAGGGGAGGAAACGCTGTCATCTCCAACAAAAATCTTCTAATCTCACCTATTGAAAATGTTGTCGTCTCGCTGTCTCTCTTGACGGGTTATTCCTCCTCGGTAAATAAAATTATAACAATCTACGACAGTTTTTTCTAAAACAGATAAGTTAATAAGGGTATAGAGATTGATAGTTTTGTAGAGTTGTTGAGAAAAGAGAAATCATAACTTCATACTCCCTCTGTCCCAATTTGATTGTCCCATTTCAACTCGGCACATATGCCGAGACACGTTTTGTATCGTTAATATCTCTTATTATGTGTTAGTAAAAATTATAATTTTTTAATATTGTAAAAGTACTCATTGAGACGAATCAAACAAGATCCCACATGACTAGGTTTTTTCTTATATATTGGAAGAAATCTACAAGATTCTCTCGATTTATGAATAGTGTCAAAAAACCAAATGGGACAATCAAATTGGGACAGAAGGAGTATAAAAATATAATTGGACACTTGTTCCGGAGCGAGCCTGGATCCGAAGTCAATAAAGAAAAAGAATGTGAAGGGTTTGAATAAATTTAATAAAAAAAAAGCAATAAAGGGGTGTGAAGGAATGAAATGAATTGTAGGAATTAAATGAAAGCGATCAATGAAGAAGAATATTCAATTTTTTTAAACAACTCAAATTTTTATTAGATTTAGATTAGATTCCCTGACATGTCGAGACAGAAAATGTCGAGATGGTGTCACTAGTTTTAATTGGTTCGTTTGTGCATGTCGAGATGGCGGCACTAGTGTTAATTGGTTCGTCTGTACATGCTAAGTCAAGTAGTGATTTGTTAAACCATGTGTATTTCTAGAATTTGATTGGTCAACCATAACACCCACTCTCCATATAAGTCCTTTAAAAGAACGCATTTGAGACCATTGTCACAATGTATTTTGATAACGTTTTTTTATTGTAGTAGTGAATTCTTCTGAAGGTATTTTTCCTTAATAATGGTTGCCCATATGTTATTAGGTTCAACCCGCGTTTTCGATAGTAGTTTTATTTGGAGAAGTGAATTAGCATGCTTGCTTTTCCTTATTCTCAGTCCTCCTTTATCCATTGGTTTATAGATCTGGTCCCATCGTATAAACTATTTTATGGTTTTCCTCTTTATTCCATAGAAAAACCTTGTTAATATTAATATTATTTAGTGTTTTGTGTGTGTTTTTCGGGAGGATGAAGCTCTGGATGATGTAGTTTGCCTTGGTTTCTAAGTTGCCTTTGATAAGTCGGTTCAAATCCTCTGTCCCATTTTTCTATCCCATTCTATTGTCCTTAAAATATATTGGTCCACCTCATCTAACGTTACCTTCTCCTTTACCTTCCTTCTCCTCCATACAATTGCTCTTGATGAACTAGGGAAAACCAGTTGAAATTTTTTACAATCTTCATCTCAACAAATCAAAAGATTTAATCAAATTTAACCCTTTTAATCTCCAATTTTACCCATCTTCAACCCTAAATTCATCCATTTACTGAGATCTGATCGAATCGTGGATTAAGGGAATGAAACCCTAAACCGGAGGTGGCTTTTTGGCAGCGGCGATGATGGAGGAAGGTAGGAGAAGTCAACTGAGCCAACACTTGTAACAAAAGATTTGGCGAAGGAGAAGATAGAGGAAATGACATGAGGCTGAGTAGAGGATGAGTGGGGTTGGTCACTACGATGACTTGACTCACTTGTAATATTTCTTAAATATGTTGTTTGACCGAATTATAAGTGTTCTTTGTTAAGTTCACTAGTTGTCTAGAGACACCGCAGTAATCATCAATTATTCCTTTGGTTTGTTTGCAGTTTGTTTATTTAGTACCATAGAATATTTACAATATCATCTGCAAATGCTAGGAAGGTAGTTCTTTTGGATCTAGTATGGGCATTTTAATCCGGATAAGGAAGCTGTTATTCAGAAAGATGATGAAAATGAGCTTCTCTTTTTCCAGAAGTACTTCATAGGTCTCTATCCAAAACATGAGGGGAGGTGCTGGTCTGAATCTGTGACAAGGGTGTATACCCCCTTCAACTTTGAAAATGAGCATTGAGTTGCCTTGGAGATAGACCTAGCTAAGTGGCATGTCACTGTGTTTGATTCCAGCCTGCAGATCAGCAATGCAGTTTGTTGCAAGCCAATTTGTCATCAACGGGGCCTTTGAATGTGATCCTATGGAGTACAATACGACGTCGTAAGTTGATAAACTGAGCCCTGGAGTTGTCATCAACGACAAGGAGGAATAGCCCGTCAGGAGAGACATCGAGACAGATGATATTGGATGACGACTGGCATGGGAGAGTGATGGTCTCGGATTTGTCAAGGTCAGTGACTGAGATTCAGTTACCAATAGGTGAGATTAGAAGATTGTTGTTGGAGATGACAACGTTTCCTCCCCGATAGGGTGCGCCAAGCAGGTTCTGGAACCGAAAATTCATCCCGTAAGACTGAGCTTGAGTGTTGATAAGGAACCTAAAAATGAAGGTGTAGATCAAGGTTACAAATGAGTAATAACAACTCCTTTTTTTTCATTTTACTGCAAACAGGAAACATAAAGACTATAAACATTCCTAACTCCATAGCCTTGAAATTCCATTTGTAAACAAACACGAAATGCCTATACACCTATTATTAGGGTTGTTCATTTGGGTAGAACCGAACCGAACCTAAAACCGAATTCGGGTTTATTCGGTTCCGGTTCAGTTCTACCTGAAATAAAACGAAAATTCAGAAGTCCAAATACAAAACATAAGACGATTAACAATTCATCGACCAAAGATTCAAAAGTACAAATACTAAACATAGAATTCATGCATAGTTTCATTATTCCTAGTGTTCACACCGAAATAAACGTCACAAAATGACATTTAATGTCTTAGCTCCACAATCCCTACCCAAAAAAACAGCACACACTCCATAAGTAGTTAGCTAATTAAAAGTATTAACACAATGAACAATGGAAATACAAATTATGCAAGCATACCTTCTCTTAAACAAACCAGTAGCATTATCAACTATATAGTCCACTAAATCAGAGCATTCAAAACCAAAACCAATTTAACCAACACAATTTTAATTCATCTTATTACGATAATGATTATGTGAAGGGGCCCTTTGAGAGATTGCTAATACTAAGAGATCTATCAACATTAAGGGAGCTCGTTCTAGCATAAAAAGAACATATTCGGACATGCATATTACGTTAATCAAGGCCAGAGGCACCCTGAAAATCTTTGGACAATATGGGTTCACCTTCAGGAAAAAAAAAACATGTGCAGAGGGGAGGTAAACTACAGTATAACCTTGTGTATTTGCAGCCACTCGATCTAAAAGAGCGTCCTGACCTAGTCCTCTTAATTTCACCAAACCTATCGAAAATTTCCCCACAAATTCGCCAACTTCCAGCCGGCTAAGTGGCGGATCCAAACAAAATCACTCATATAGTTGGTGGAGAAAACATTACAAGACTCTCATCCAATTGGTAAATACCATTATTACCAAAGGAATGAAGCTTCTCATCCAATTAGTCGCCACACACGTTTCCCTTACAGTCTGTAGAATCTAACATTACTGTTCTTAAATGAAACTCAAAGATATCATATTTTAAGAGGACAATATCTGTAATCCTAGGAATAAGTGTGAGCAAATCCCTACATGTTTCTCTTATGGATGTCCTCTGAATTTGCAACTCCCTACACTCGTTTGAATCAAACTGATACATACTTAACTCACTCCCGGAGGTGGGGGAACCATTAGCAAAACACTCCCTAAACGAGCAAAAACTGAACACACAAACATTATCTAAAAGAGTGTCCTGACCTAGTCCTCGTAATTTCCCCAAAACAATCGAAAATTTCCCCACAAATTTGCCAACATTACAAGGCTCAGATCAAAAGGCGTATCGATTGAATCGTAAGAGAACGGAAACAAACAAACAAACAAACCCTAGAATCGCAAAAAGGGCGTAAAACAGAGATGAATGAAAGGTAAACGACAAGAGTATTGTACCTTGAAACGGCCCGGCTAGGTTGGTGTGGGCTGTGCCGCAGAGAAACAGATTTGGGTCGGAGAAAAGAGTGAGAGAAGAGAACGAGAATAAACAGAGAGAGGAGACAACTTCAATGGAGGAAGGAGGCGGGAGCAGAAACCCTAAAATTTAAAAGGGTTTAATGGGTAATATACTTAATATACTTTTATTCCATAAATAACCATTTTTTGACACGTTTGCTTTTGAATACTTCCATCAGTGAAATGTTGAGCGACAAAGGAGGGTGACGAGGCCTTGATCGCCTTCAGGTCTTTTTCGTCCTTCACATCAGGCAAGTGAAAGATTCAAGTTTCTTCGTCTTTTGTTCTTCGTTCAGATCTAAATCTGAATTCCCTTTTTCCATCTACTTTTGTTGATTAATCTGGTATATTTGTGTATTAATAGCACTTGGGTAAAATATGGAAACGCACAAGTGGGGGTCGAAGTCGCGCATGTGCTGTTCTTCGTCTTTCTTATTATTGACTCTTTATGATTTAGGGGTTTTAGACTTGTCAATTGGAGGTTTTGCTTCTAGTCTTGTCTTCATAGTGTAGCAATAGAAATCTATTGTCTTCATATTGAATGGCTCTCCTCTAAATATCATCATATAATGGTGTTTGTCTTTTCCTATCTCTCAATAAGAGGTTTGTACTTGAGAGCTATTAGATTCACGTTAGTTAGAGTTCGATAAGAATAATAGGAGGAAGGCTGATCTATTGGTAGCCCTCAGATGCTATTACTCAGCGGAGTCGAACCCAAATCTGACCTCGAAAATTTGAACATCTCCGTTATTCTTGATAATAGATATGTCGGTAAAGGTATATCGGATAATCCCATGAACTCGGTTTTCATTCCCACAAGTAAGCCTGTATCTCAGTCGATGATTCAAATAGTCGGGATCACAAAGAAAGGCGTCTATGTTGAGGCAAGCAGTGGATTTGGACAGTCCTCTGAAGCATTATTTTTCTTCCGGAAGCATATAAACCAAAACAGTGACAAATTCAAGGATGTTGTGATCATTTTGATGCTAATTAAAATTTTCTTTTGTACAACTGCTTTTTGGAGGTTCTTGGTTCACACCTATTCCCCGATTATAAAGAGATTGTGAAAGACGGTCTCCTCAAAGGAAAAAATTTGATCCGTCGATCGTTGGTTTACTAACATTGAAAAGGACATTGTTTGTGCGCATTCTTTAATCTATTCTATATATTTGCTGCAAAAACCAAACTATTTCAAGATTTGTAAAAGGAAGGACCACTCAATCCTGTCGTATGCTTTTTTCATGTCTAGTTTCAGAGTCAACGCTCCAGCTTTGCTAGTTTTTTCCCTAAATTAAATGAGGGTGGACCACTTCTATTTAGTACAAGCGCTCCTTGGAGAGGGTGGACATTTTTTTGGACAACGTTCTTGATCCACTCCATAATTAATTATTTTCGAAATAATTTTGTAGATTGTATTACATAGGCTTATAGGTCGATAATGGTTAATGGTTTGCGGGTTGTCATTTCTTGATATTAGGGTAATGAAAGGGAGGTTTATTTGTTTGAGCATGTTGCCTGGGTGGAAAAAACCCTCGACTGCTTTTACGATATTTGATCCTATGATATCCCAATATTTCTTTTAGAATCTTGATGACATTGCATTTGATATGGGGTTTTATGATATCCCAATATTTTTGTATAGTATCTTGATGGCATATAAGTCTGGTCGTGGGGTTTTGTCATCTCGGATGTCTTTTAGGGCTTTAATAATTTCTTGGTTGGTAACTCGTTTTATGAGAGATTTATTGTTTTCTTTTGTAATCTTGGGGTTGAATATCTATAAAATTTTAATTTGATCAATGTGTTTCTTGGTGAATCCTTTGGCAAAGTCATTTTTATTTTCCGTCTGATATTTTCGTAGTCCATTATGCACGTTCCCTCATTTTATTGTAAGCTAACTAGAGCAGAGTGATCCACTATTGAGAGCTAATAACTAGTAACTAACAACAACAAAAATATTGTCAGAGAGTGTCTAGAGGATTAATGCGTCGAGACGATTCGTTTGAATAATTTAATTCAATTAGATAGACTTATCAAGTACCGAAGTGCACGCTAAAAACTTTAAGTTGACAATATAATCTTATCAAAACAATGAGACAAAAATTTCATCCTAACAAAAAAGTAGAAAAAGTCAAAAAAACAAGTCAGTTTCTAACATACACAATTAACTGAAGTTGTAGCTAATCCAGAAACATAATAAACTACTTAAAAATAAGTAAAATGCTAACTAAAGTGATAGGTAATCCAAACTTATAACAAACACAAATAAAACATAATAGACTATTGAAAAGGATGGGTTGTACTGGTTTTAAATATTAGAAAGTTATCCACCAACATTGTGCAAGCATCAAGCAGTTTGTACTTTGTCATATCCAAAAAGTTAGTGAAACGATACCGAACCAGACATTGACAGAGGCTGAGGAAGAGGAGCTCATGAGCATACAATCACTCGGTCCCGTAACAAGAGCAAGGGCAAGAGGTGTGGCCAAGACAACTCAATCACTGATCACAAAAGGATTGGATCAAAATAGCTTTGTCGATGCAACTGAGATGACAAGGAGCTTGACGACGCTAGAAAAGGTGGGTAACTACCGGGCGCTTGGCAAAGCAATGCTGGCCTTAAAACCAGCCTCATTAGTCAAGGGTCAACCAACAGTTCTGCCATCCACTTTGAACTAGACAACCTAATCCCTACGAAGTCTTTCGTCGCCCAAAGTCCTATGAAAGGAACCCTAGACGACCTCAAAGAAGTGGAACACAAATTGCTTTTGGCAAGTACGATAAAGATGATCTAGAACTTTTTGGGCAAGCTAACCCCAACGACTTTTATCCACCGGCTCAGGACCCAATTGAAAACCAACAGAATCCCGAAGGTTTTCTTCCGCCCCCTGCATATTCAAATCCTCCTTTTCATAATTACAGGTTGTGATGATTGGGGTTACAACAACAATGATGGTTATCATGACGTGAGGCGTCAACAAGGGCCACAAAGAGGTAGAGGACGTGGCTATGATGGACGTGGGCAACACGAAGCCGTACGTGCATGAAGATAGACGTCCAGCCCGTCGTGACATTAAGGTACGTATTGAAAATTCTGCTGGTGAACAGGGCCGTCCAATCAATTTCGGAGGCCCTGTTCAAAAATTTAATTAATATTTGTAGATTTTATAATTATACTCCGTAGTTATTTTAATACTTTATAGGGTAATTAAAAAGCTCATATTTATTTAAAAAAATTTAATTTTATCACTTGATCAAATATTATATGAATTTAAATATTGATCTTCAATAATACTTGTTTTTGAAAAGTGTCTTAAAAATTACCTATAAATCTATTTAAAGATAATTATGGAATTTATATTTAAACAACAAAAATAATTATAGTCAAAGAAAAAGTATAAATAGACTAATAAAAAGGACAAAATGTTATAGTCATTTGAAAACACAATACAGTAAATTAAAAAAAAATTAACACAAATAAAAATCCATTAGTTTTTATTGTAAAACAGTCCATTAATTTTTATGGGAACAATCATTAATTTTTAGATTTAAAAAGTGAAAATGTAGGTTAGGGGTAGTAAAAAGATAAAAAGCGAAATTGGGAAACCTACGGATTCGAACACTGGTCTCCGACAAGCATATACTAGTACTCTTCCGCTGAGCCATCTGAATTCTTATGACTTAATATACAGTTATAATTTTTATTACAATTCCTTAATTTTGGGGCCCTTGGATTTTGGGGGGCCTGTGCGGTAGCCTAACTTGCACCTGCCCCGGACCGGCCTTGCTGGTGAATGTGATGCTTCTGCTTTTCTTGAATGAGAGCAGACAACCGAGCATGTTTTGAACAATTGTCACTATGAGGATCATGAGAAAGTAGAGATTGCAACTCTTGATTTCACCGGATCTGCAAAGACATGTTTCCTCGTTTCCGTTTCGAAAACCTATGAAAGTTTTCGGGTAACATAGGTTAGAAGAGGCCTTATGAATTACTAGTATGGTACATGATTATTCAACACAACAAGACAAATTAATATTGTACTATTCCGCCGATATGAATACATATACCATGTGCTCTTATCTAGCTTGCATTTAATCGATTATGATAGCTACATTTTTTAAGTTGGAACGCATGCATCTCACGTAATGTTACGCTAATTGCGAGCGTGATTTTGCTACAGTACGTACTTAATTTATTGTCTTGTTTTCCTACTGCATTTTTTGTTTTTATTAACACATCAAATTCTTCACGCATCTAACCGATCTTATAGTATAATGCTAATATACTCGGTTTAAAATATCATGTATACGTACGTTTGTTATAAGAGTTACTATTTATTGATAATCCACTAGCTTCTTAGTACTTACGTACGATGTCCTCTATTGATACTAGAAACGGGCCTCCGCGCGTAGCGCGGGGAAATTACAGTTTTTAATATGATTTAACGTTGTTTAATAGGTGTCCTAAAATTAGATTGGGCTAATCATATTCACAACCCTTTATGATATAGAATCTAACCTCGACAAATCAGTCTCTAATATTTGTTCTATCAAAAAGAAAAAAAATAAAGTTTAATTAGTGATTATGTTTTTCCTGAATGTTTTATTAATCATTTTAGCAATTGACACACAACTACCTATGAATTTGTCTTTTCCTTTAAAATCATCACATTACCTAATTAGCTCGGGTGCTTTTTTTTTGCCAAACAATTAGCTCGTGTATTGGTGTTCCTATTTTATTAGGGCTTAAATCAACAGACTGAAACCCGTGTACGGGTCTTGCGTAATTATAATTTCTTAAATGTTTCATAATAGATATTGAAATGATATTATATCATATAATCAAATGAGTTTGATGATTTGTACCTCTTCTCTCAATTCGCCAAATTGTTATATCATTTTGTAATATTATTGTAATATACGGGACATAAGTTTTTAAAAATATGATTTTTAATATTCTTGTAATGTACAGGACAAAAGTTTTTAAATATATGTTATTTGCGTATGCAATTTCTTCAATGCTCTATATGCTAAATTTTTGTTCAAGTCTTGTTTGCAGTATTATTACCAACTCCACAGATTTTGGTATATAAAATAAGGTAATCTATTTTGATTTATTAATAGCCAAGTTGGTGAATATATGATCTATTTTTCTGTCTATAACTCATTACAATTGAATAAACTCGAGGACCAGTCATTAAATGTCATTTCCCCATTGTATACATTTTTGACGTGTTTACTAAATTATCATGCTTGTTGGAAACTGAGTGTAAATATTTGAAAACAACATGCTAGCATATTGCAATATGTAATATTGTTTACAATTACTAAAATTAGATGCAAACGGCCTCCGATAAGGGCTCAAAGTTTTGTACTAATGACGAAAAATGTAGTTTAGGATAAGTAAAAAGTAAACACTTCAAGCACAAAGAAATTGAAAGAGGAAAAAATGCATACCATATAGTTCACAACAGATCTCCTTCTTTGTATAAATTTAGTAATTGCAAAAGTTAAATCCTTTTACAAAGACACATGATACATGAATTGAAATATAGGAAATTTAGATTCTTTGGTAAGTCGGTCCTCTAAACTCTGTAAACCTGCATATTATTTGTATATATATATACTCCATCCGTCCCAAAATATGAGTCTCATTGTACAAAAATATATTGGATTAAGGCAAATGCTTTAACGTACATAAGTGCATTGGAAATGATGAATGTAAAATATTAAAATAATTCATTAACCAATGGGAGAAGAGTTTACCAATGAAAAGTACATAAGTGCATTGGAAATGATGAATGTAAAATATTAAAATAATATGAGTAAGGGTATAATTGGAAGAAGTTTATGGACAAAAATAGAAATGGGACTAACATTTCGGGACGCCCAAAAAGGAAAATGGGACTCATATTTTGTGACGGAGGGAGTATAATTTACTAAAGCCTTCATGTGTACCTTTGAAAAAAGTTATTGATCTGGCTTTTTACTTTTTACTTTATTAATCTAATGATAAAGTCAATTACTGCAAAATCATACCATCCACTCCAAACCTCTGTCCACATGAGAGGTTTGTAAGGTCTGTTTTAGTAAACACATAACAGTAAAAGTCGTTGCAGGTATATTAATCTGTCACAATAAGATCATTAACTATTAAAAAATTTATTTTGAAAAGAATTAAGATTGTCAACAAGAACACTGGAACTTATAACGGGATCAAGAGAGTCATCTTCCTTGCACATTAACCATGGAACACCAATATCTAATCCAACAACAATGTTAGCAGCCCATCTCATGTGATCATAACCTTCTTGTCCAAACATCTTTCTTTGCATTTTATATTTATATTCGATCTGAAAACACAAACTGATAGCACATAATTCAGTTTTTGAAATCAGAAACTCAAATTAATTTGACTAATCTTAATTACAAGAAGTCATGAAAAAAAGAGTCAATGAAAACATACAACATTGAGTGATGTTAAGGCATTGAATTTCATGTGTACAAGAGTGATTGCCATGGAATTTCTTTTTATTATTGCCTTCAAAATGCTCAAAAATTCGATCTAGTTTCCATCACCTATCACCGGGTTTTAAAAAAAAGGTTTGGGGTGCCAGTTAAAATTTTCCGAGTGCGGGATTTTTCCCCACAATCATACGGTCAAGTATGTGCGCGAGGAGGAGAAAAGACAAGTAGACATCATTCACTGTCATCTATGTAAGAAGAAAATTACCACAGTCAAAATTGAGGTTGATCGGTGAATTTGAAAGGGAGAGTGGGGATCGAGGAATTGGGGGTTATCGGCAGTGGCGGATCTAGAAAATTTCTACCGTGGGGGCTCGTATTAGAATTAAGATTATAAATTATGTTCTCTTTTTCTTGAGTATTATCAATTTGATTTAAACATAGTCAATATAATATTAACCCACATTTAAAATTTAAATTAATTTAATTTATTTGTGGTAAAATCAATAATAAATATTCTTCTACTTTTTATTCTTGTATCAAATAAATATCTTGTACATAGAAATATCATATAAAAGTTATTCTTTTTCTCTAATATTACCGATATTTAGTGGGTTTGATAGATATTAAAAATATAAAAACTCTATATGTAAAAATTACATTTAGTTTTCTTACATTTTTAATAATCATGTTTCTCTGTTTAACACACCTCTTACTTTTCTTACCAAAATTCAAGAATAAAATAGAAAAAATCTCTATATAACTACTAAAGCAAATTACATTTCTTCAATTCTAGCTATGTCACGTGACATACTCTTCATTCAGGCCATCCACCTGTCGTCATTTCATTGGTCACGATTTTTTATAATTTATTGTAATTTTCTCAAAAACAATTAATTAAATTTGGAAAATCATGTGCAAAAATATTACAAAAAGATTGCTTAAGATCTTTCAGATTACAAAAAGATTTTTATGTGTTAATTTTCTAGATTTTGACCTCCCAATATCCTATTATTTTATTTTACAAATATATATTTTATTTTTATGATACGACGTATCACAAAAAGATTGATTTCTTAATAAATAAGAGAAATAATTATATTTTTGTGTTATTGTAGTGTTTTCAATTATATATTTTTATATATGTTGAAATCAATTTATTTAAATTTGTTAAAAATTGACCCATGATAATCTGATCAAATAAGATTTTTGGTATTAAAAATTCATGTATATTCGTTGTTTATTATATTTAAAATGTAAAAACTTAATTATATATCAATATCATTTTAAGATATAAACTTATTTTCATATAAAATTTTATATTACATAATACTCCTTACTACTAATTCACTATATCGAGTTATATAAACCCGCGCATGGCGCGAGACCTAGTCTAGTTTGTGTATAAAATTAAAAGGCTAAAATGACTTACGTTATATTACATGAAAAATAAAATCAAACCAACTTCATGTAATTCTATTAATTACTTAGTAATTAATTACCGTTGTGTAAATTGAATTTTAAAAAAATATATTAAAAAGCTAACTACTTATATGATACTAAACCAGAGGAGTATAATCAGTATATCACATTTTTACTTAAAATTTAAAACAATTGAATCTCTAGTTTGGAAAGTTTTAACCGTTGTACAGTTTTACCACATATCTAATGAAAGAAAAAAAAGGAGGGTGCTTAATTTTTTAGCAAAACGCTTCGTTTTGATTATTTGGACATCTTTTTAAATAAGAAAAAATGGTTGATGTAAATTTATTTAGTGAAATCCTAGATTTATCAATGGAGGGAGCAATATTTATGAGGTATCAATTTCATTCAATTTTGACATTGGATAGCCAATCTTTATATAGATAAGATATCTTGATATGATGATTTTTACATGTCTTGTCCCGATCAAAATTTCCCCACAAATCAAAACATATAAGGTCCCATACTCATGTGTTCGTCTTTTCGATCCACTAAACTTCCTTTCAATTTTAATTCAAGCGCAAGTGCTTTGTGTCAGATCATGATCATCGATCACTATTCACTAAAAAAATGATTAACTAGTGTTGAAGCTACAGCTGAAGTAAAGTTCCTTCTGGTTTTGATGGTAACAAACATTCCTACTAATGTATACTTGAGTGTTTCAGGATGTCTACTCTGAGCAGGAACGTTACTCAACAGAAGCGAACTAAATAAGGAAAGAAATGGCTGAGAAGAGAATGACGAAGATATCTCGTTTCCTTTATGGAAAATATGATTGAGCTGCAAAGATTTCATGAAGATCTTAAGGAATAAGATATATTTAAAAGATGGAAATAATATCTTCTTATGCGAAAGATATATTTTCCATAATCTTGTTTATTTCCTAGTTTAAACCTAGTTTTATCTTTGCTATATAAACTAGTCTTAGGCTTGGGAATTAAGAGACGATTGAGAGAGATTAACTTGTGCGAATCAAGTGTGATCGTCCATAAGAAGAACAAGAAGAAAAGAGAGAAAGGGTGAGCAATACTTTGTCTTAGGCGTTGAGTTTGGGCTCGAGTGAAAGAAGAGATTCGTGATCGTAATCCTTGCTTTCTTTTGTAACAAACAAGAAATCAATAAGATAAGTATACTCATTCAAATCCTTCAAGTGAGAAGCTTGAAGGTAGTGGTTTTGCTCAACTCTTAGCGGTTGAGTTTTCCACTCTAAATACTTGTGTTCTTCTATACTTCCTGCGTTAATATTCCGCTGCTACACCTCTGAAGGAACAATACACTTTGTTCCCTCAGAAGTAATTGAACTAACGATCCAACAATTGGTATCAGAGCCTGGTCTCTAGATTGTTACCCTTGCAGGAAGAATGTCAGGAACAGCCATCAACGACTCCTTTTGGAAGCCGCCAATGCTCAAATCAGGAGAGTTCTCATACTGGGTGGAACAGATCGAATCACATATCTGTTCCCTGCATGGACAGATGTGGAAGATTGTAGAATTTGGAGATGTGAAGATTCTCGATCCCTCAGATGAGACTGGAGGAACACTCAAGAAAAGAGAAGATTATCAAGATGCTGACTACAAAGTCTTGGAGCTCAACATGAGAGCAAAGAAGGTCATACTCGCTGCCCTTGGTCCATCCGATCAAAGGAAGGTTCTAAAGTACAAGACTGCTCACGACATATTCAAATCCCTCAAAAGGATGTATGAGGGGAATGAAGACATCAAGAAAAATAGGATCTTGACTCTCATCAAGGAGTATGATAGTGCTGTTCAAGGAAAGAATGAGTCTTTGGATGACTACCATTCACGTTTCCAGGGATACGTAGGCCAACTCGAGTTCTTAGGGGAAACGATCCCTGAGTGGAAACTGACACATCAATTCCTTCAGGGATTGTCCTCTAAATGGGACGCGTTCTCTCTTGCACTCCAAGCTCAGAATGATATCAAAAACATCACCTTGGAGGAACTAGTTGCTCGTCTCCAGAGCAACGCAGGGATTCAACAGAGCAAGATGCTACGAAGGGAAGGAGAGAAGGCAGAGAAGTCCCAGAACATTGCTCTAAAAATCGAAAAAGCCTTCGATCTTGCTCAGGAAGAGGACGAAATTGTTGATAAGGATGAAGAAGTTGCTCTCTTCACAAGAGCCTTTCGAAGAGTTTGGAAGGATAGCAGAGAAAAACAACGTCTCCCTGATGGGAACAAAGACATGAGTACTATCATTTGCTATCACTGCCAGAAGAAGGGACACTTCGCGAGAAATTGCTTCAAAAAGAAGGGAGGAGATGCAAATGTCCCTCAAAGGGAAAAGAAGGAAGCAATGATTGCAACATGGGGGACATCTGACTCTGAAGACGAATTTCTCTACACTCCCAAGGAAACGTGTCTAGTGGCTACAGGAGGGACTTCAGACTCCAAAGAAGAATCTCCCTACACATGTCTTATGGCTACAGGAGAAAAATCCGAAGATGAGGTAAACACTTCTGAATTTGATTCTTTCTTAGAAAACAAATCAAAAGCTCAGATTATTAGGTTCATTCATTCTCTAGGAAAGGAACAAAGTAATCTGAATTCTTTGATCGATGAGAAGGACGAAACCATTTCATGTCTGATTGAGGAAAACCAGCTTTGGGCTTCTAAGGTTGCTAGACTTGAAAAGGCTTCGTTCCCTTCGTCGGACTCATGCAAATCCTGTCCTAAGTATGTGTCTGATATAGCTTCCCTGGAAAGGAAAACTGTCATTCTTGAATCTGAAATTAAAACTTTGACTGAGGAAAATTCAAAATTTGCTAAGAAAGCTGATGAATTTCTAATAGAGGAAGAAAACAAAAGGAAAATTTGGTTAGATGAATATATCACCTCTAAAATTGATAAGGAGAAGGATGATTTCTCTAAACGCTTTGTACCACGTGCTGGATTAGGCTATGATAGCGCCTCTTGTTCACCAACTGCCATCTCGTCTCCTGGTATACAAAATTCCCTCTGTCATAAGGGACCCTGTGGAGGATCAATCACACATTGTTCCCACAATGGTTCTGAAGATAAAGGGAAGAAAATTGCTCAGGAAGAGAAGATGTGGTTTGATGGACAGAAGGCCTATAAGATATGGCAAAAACATGCAAATAGCACCAAGCCAGTAGAGGTGGATTTTAGGTCTAGAATTGAAAACAAAACCATCTGGCCTAGACAAAGTAGGTATGTCAATCTGAAACACCACAGGGTTTGCTGGTACTGTGGTGAGTCAGGACATCATCAACAAGAGTGTTGGAAAAAATCAAGAGATGAGGAGATAGCCTACAATTATTGCAATAATTCTTCCGTTAGGAACACTCCCAGGATCAAGGTTGTTTTAAAAGATAATGAGGATAGAAAATTGTTCTTCATCCCAGGTAAGCCTAGGCTTGCCTGGGTGCGCAAAAACTAATCCCTTACTTGCAGGATGGAAAGAAGAAGAGTTCCTGGTATATAGATAGCGCTTGCTCAATACACATGACTGGGAACAAAGCATGGTTTATATCTCTCCATCCTGAAAACAAAGGTTCTATAACCTTTGGGAACAACAGTAAAGGGGAAGTAATTGGCATGGGAAAGGTAAGGATCTCTGACAATCTTGTTGTGAATAACGTTACCTTAGTGGATAACCTAACCTTTGATCTATTGAGCGTACGTCAAATGTGCCAGGATGGTCAAAATAGGGTTATCTTTACTACTAATGAGTGTTTGGTGGAGAATGTTGAGACAGGGAAAGTTCTCCTCAGGGGAATCATAGAGAACAACCTTTACAAAGTAGATCCATCTTTTATCCCTGAAGAGGAACTGTGCCTTTCTGCACAATCTGAGGAATCCAATCTATGGCATCAAAGGTTCTCTCATGCAAGCCTTAGACTTCTACACAAACTTCACAACAAAGACCTAGTTATTGGTTTACCAAAGATAGAAAGTCAATCTGAAGAGGTGTGCATTGCTTGCACAAGAGGAAAACAAGTAAGATCATCCTTTAAATCCAAAAACCTGGTAAGTACCTCTGAACCCTTAGAGCTTATTCACATGGACTTGTGTGGGCCTATGCGCACACCCAGCCGTGGGGGAAACAAGTACGTGTTCGTCATTGTAGATGATTTCTCTAGGTTTACTTGGACTATTTTCATTGCTTCAAAGGAGGATGTGTTTGATGAGTTTGAATTTTGGTTATATGCTATTGAAAATCAATCTGGATTTCATCTAAGGGCTATACGCACTGACCATGGTACAGAGTTCGAGAACTCCCGGTTTCTTTCCCTGTGCAGGAACAAAGGCATAAATCATAATTTTTCTGCACCAAGAACGCCTCAACAGAATGGAGTTGTTGAAAGGAAGAATAGGACTCTGGAGGATATGACAAGGACAATGCTAATTGCGAGTGGTTTGCCAAGAAACTTCTGGGCTGAAGCACTCAACTCTGCTTGCTATGTACTGAACCGTGCCATGTTGAGACCTATGATTGAGAAGACACCATATGAGCTGTTCAGAGGAAGGAAGCCGAACATTTCCCATCTAAGAGTCTTTGGGTGCAAGTGCTTCGTCCACAACAATGGAAAGGACAATCTGGGGAAGTTCGATCCGAGAAGTGATGAAGGAACGTTTGTGGGTTATTCCACACATAGTAGAGCCTACAAAGTTTACAACAAGAGGACAAGGAAGGTGGAGGAAAGCATCCATGTGGTCTTTGATGAAAAGATCATGGCAGGTAACGTTGTCCATGATCCAAATGCTCCTCCACTGACTGAAGCAGACAGGGAACAGTTCAATCTCGCTGATGCTGAGGAATTCATCCCCACTACGGACATGAACATTGAAGAAGAAGCATCCCCAGATCAAGATGCAAGTGTACCAAATGGAGATTCTGAAACTCAGGGGGAACAACTATCCCCATCTCAGGACCAATCCACATCTCAGGAACAATCTGAAGAAGCTACACACCATGAAGAGGAAGAAACGCGACGCAGCACTCGTATCCATGGGCCCCCATCAAGACTCATGGACTACGTATGCAACTGTGCTTCGCTTCCCTCCTCTGATGTATCTCCAGAATCCAGTGAGAAGGTTTGTTCCATTCTTACACTAGATCCTACATATCATGCTTTCTGTGCTTTTGTCTCCACAGCTGAACCAAGAACAGTGAAAGATGCCCTAGAAGACCCTGAATGGGTCAATGCTATGCAAGAGGAACTTCATCAATTTGAGAGGAATAAAGTATGGAGACTAGTTCCCAGACCTAAGGATCGCTCCGTCATAGGTACCAAATGGGTGTTCAGGAACAAGATGGATGAGAGAGGACAAGTGATAAGGAACAAAGCAAGACTGGTTGTAAAAGGCTACAATCAACAAGAGGGAATTGACTATGATGAAACCTTTGCGCCAGTTGCAAGATTAGAAGCAATACGCCTCTTGATCGCCTACTCTGCCCACTATGGATTCAAGCTGCAACAAATGGACGTTAAGACAGCATTCCTGAACGGGGTACTAAAGGAAGAAGTTTATGTGGAACAAACACCTGGATTCGAAGATTCTTCCTATCCTGACCACGTTTACATACTTGATAAGGCACTCTATGGTCTGAAGCAAGCTCCTCGTGCCTGGTATGAAAGACTTTCTCAATTCCTCTTATCTCATGGTTACGTAAGAGGGGAAGTAGACAGAACTTTATTTCTATTAAGAGAGGGAAAGCATACCTTGGTAGTACAGGTATATGTGGATGACATAATCTTTGGCTCCACCAACGAGCACTTAGTTACCAAGTTCACAAAGCTGATGGAGAGTGAATTTGAGATGAGTATGGTGGGCGAACTTAAGTTCTTTCTAGGCCTACATGTTGTCCAAACAGAGGAAGGAACAAAGGTGCATCAACAAAAGTACCTACGAGAGTGCATCAAGAAGTTTGGTATGATGGATGCAAAGAATTATTCAACTCCTATGTCCCCAAATGACTCAATAGGAATGGATGTTGACAAGAAAGAAGCTGATCAAAAGGTCTATCGTGGAATGATAGGCTCATTGCTTTATCTAACCGCAAGTAGGCCTGATATCATGCAAAGTGTATGTTTTTGTGCTAGATTTCAAGCAAGTCCTAGAGAAACTCATGTCATTGCTGTGAAAAGGATCCTGCGTTACCTTAAGGGGACTGATGATCTATGTCTGTGGTACCCAAGAGGGGGAAGTCTTGAATTACTAGGGTACACAGATGCTGACTTTGACGGACACAAGCCAGATAGGAAATCAACATCTGGGATGGCTCAATTCCTTGGCCCTTGTCTTGTGTCTTGGGGATCAAAGAAACAAACCACTGTCGCCCTTTCCACTGCCGAAGCTGAGTATGTCGCCGCCGCAGCTTGTTGTTCTCAACTCATATGGCTCAAACAACAGCTAAGTGACTTTGGCATCATTTTAGGTAACGTTCCTATACTTTGTGATAACACCAGTGCTATTGATATTTCTAAGAATCCTGTGCAGCACTCTAGGACTAAGCATATTGACATAAGACATCACTTCCTTCGTGATTGCGTGGAGAAAGGGATTGTCTCTATGGAACATGTCCGCTCTGAGGATCAAATCGCGGATATCTTCACAAAGCCACTAAACAAGGCTCCCTTTGAGAAATTACGTATGGGTCTAGGTATGATTTCTCTCAACTAATCTTGATCTTCCTTGAAACCCTCAATGATTGGAGAAATTAGTGAGTTTATTCATCTTGAGTATTAGTCCTTTAGGCATATTCATACCTGCTTTTCTATGAAATAAACTTGAGTCTTTTGAACTGCTTGCATGATCTATACGTGATTAGGAAAGATACCTTGCTAGAGATTGAAATTGATAAATGCATGATTCCTTAGGCAAAGGTCTTATTTTCTAACCCAAAAGATCCCTCTTGATGTACTGATCCCTCAATACAAGCCCAAAGGATAGAGGGAATCTACGGCCACCCTATAAACCTTCATGATCGATAGTCCTATGAGCCATGTTTTTCCATCCACAACTGGACTCCCTCATCATGATATAAAATGTTTTAATTCATATTATGTGCTATTTTTCTATGTGATGTTCTTTTGTACCATCTCTGGTAAACATACCCCAAGCATCACAATACCTTCGATATCAGATTGAGAAAGGAAAGGATAAGGGTTGAGATTTGAAATTGCTGAGGGGATTAATAGCTCTGAGGTGACAGATACATGCACACGGCAGGAGCCTAAAGGGCTAGAATAGGTTCTGGAACCGAGAAAGTAATGATGGCTTTTGAGTTTATTTGATTGGAGGAAAAAGCGGCACAATTATGGAAAAACCGTTCAGATTTGGAAAAAGGATTTTTGAATTTGAAAAGTGTGATCTGGTGTTCAGATATGGAAAATTCGGCAAGTATTTAAAGGTTTTCTCCCAGATCTCCATCGTCCACCACTTTTCTCTACCCTCTCCCAAACACAAACTCTCTCAGAAACCCTCCCTGCAACAATGGTGAACACCACATCTGTTTCTCTCACAGGGAATGAAAGCCCAGAAACTCTACGTCGCATCTTGGCTTCCCTGGGCATCCCCACAGAATCTCCTAAGCCACAATCTCCAGCCAAAGAACCCACGTCCTCTCCAAAAGAAACCCTCAAAGAACCCTCACTGTCTCCCAAAGAAACCCTTCAAGAACCCTCGCCGGCAAAAGAAACAACACCGCCGGCCACACCCACCTTATCCCAGTCTAGTACCTCTACTGAAAAGTTAGCCTCCCCTACCACTGAAAAAATCCCAAGCCCCATCTCTCAAGAAAAAACCCAACAAGAAACCACGCCTAGCCCTCCAAACTCCTCTCTCCCACAAACTGACCTAATCCTTGCCGAAATCCAGGAGGAGAACTCGCCCTTATTTAAGGGAAAGTTCCCTGAAATTCTAGAGCTCAGTGAGGAAGATGACGAGCCTCAGGAACCAGTGCTCAAAAGAGCAAAAGTGGAGCCTTCTCGTCCACGTACAAGGAGCGCTGCAGCCAAGCCACCCAAAGGAAGGAAAGTTCCCAAACAAGTGGCTGCAGGAAAGGCCTTGGGGAAACGAACCATCATCAGAGACCTTCTGTTTGATGAGGAGTTTCTGGTCGCCAACAGGATGGACATCCTGGTGGACATCATACGCCACCAAGGTTGGGAAAATCTATTCTGCACTGCTCCAAAGGTGAATGAGGGGATGATAAAACAGTTCTACAGCTCCTTCACCATTACTGAGAGGCCTCACGCCATACAAGCCTCCTTCGTCCTTGGGAAGGACACCCACGTGGTCTCAAGCACCGAACT
Organism: Oxyria digyna; assembly: GCA_029168935.1. Classification (NCBI taxonomy): domain Eukaryota; kingdom Viridiplantae; phylum Streptophyta; class Magnoliopsida; order Caryophyllales; family Polygonaceae; genus Oxyria; species Oxyria digyna. The sequence goes on from JAPVLV010000018.1 coordinate 2,598,686, forward strand.
GGGAGTCATACTCGGGGTTCCTCACGAAGGATTTGAAGAGTACGTCAAAGGGCAGTGGCCAAAAGATATAGGGCTGGCTGCTATCCAAAGGGTTTCACAGGATTACTCAACTGAAGTTGTTGGGGAGATGACCACTTCGTCCATGGGGGTAGCAAACCGGATCTTGCACAGCTACCTTATCAGTAACATTACCCCCAGAGAGCAGAAGCGCACAACCATTCTCATTCAGGACTGCCTTCTCATGGACAAGCTCCTCCTCAGGCAAGCCATTAATCTACCAAAGATTATTATGCTACACATGGCCCATGCCAGGAGGAACGATAGGCATGGTCTTCCCTTCCCAGGAGTAGTAAAGAAGATCCTAGAGTACCTGAGGGTGTATGAAGCTGGTCCCTCTGAGGTTGTGTTTGCTAGGGAGTTGGCTGAAGCAAATTTAAGGAAGATCAAGTTTGAGAAGAATGAAGATGGTGATTGGGTCCGCTCTGCTGAGTTTTGTGAAACAGAGCATGTAACTGAGGACCCTCCACAGGAACAGAGTGAAGAACCAACGATGGTCTATCAACATCAGAGGATGGAAGAGTTGTGCTCACTGGTTGCCACCTTGACTGAACAACAAAGGCTTCTGGTGAATGAAGTTGCTGCCTTGAAGGCTGAGATACGTCGTTGGACGTCATCCAACTAGAGGTTCCCTTGGCAGTATAACAGTCTCTTCTCCACACCTTTCCTCCTCTATCTGACCCCCACTCTCTGTTCCTAGCACATCTATCCTTCTTCTTTTGCGCTTATTGTACCCTTTGCTTAGGGTTTTATGTGTCTTCTTTTAAAATTCTCTATGCTTGTGTTTTCTTTTCCTTGTCCAGTATCTGTATCAGCGTCCGTTCTTATGACGCTTGTTTAAATCTATGATTAGTTTGTTTTGATGAGTTCTGGAGTTCTTTTATTTCAAGTACATGTTTAGACTTACTTTTTGATGATGCCAAAAGGGGGAAGAAAGGAACGGTCAAGGTTTGAGGGGGAACATCTGTACTTAAACCTTATAAGTAACGTTCCCTTAGGAGAACTGTTTAGATGTGCTTTAGAAGTATTCAATGAGTATGTTTGTCACCATCAAAAAGGGGGAATTTGTTGAAGCTACAGCTGAAGTAAAGTTCCTTCTGGTTTTGATGGTAACAAACATTCCTACTAATGTATACTTGAGTGTTTCAGGATGTCTACTCTGAGCAGGAACGTTACTCAACAGAAGCGAACTAAATAAGGAAAGAAATGGCTGAGAAGAGAATGACGAAGATATCTCGTTTCCTTTATGGAAAATATGATTGAGCTGCAAAGATTTCATGAAGATCTTAAGGAATAAGATATATTTAAAAGATGGAAATAATATCTTCTTATGCGAAAGATATATTTTCCATAATCTTGTTTATTTCCTAGTTTAAACCTAGTTTTATCTTTGCTATATAAACTAGTCTTAGGCTTGGGAATTAAGAGACGATTGAGAGAGATTAACTTGTGCGAATCAAGTGTGATCGTCCATAAGAAGAACAAGAAGAAAAGAGAGAAAGGGTGAGCAATACTTTGTCTTAGGCGTTGAGTTTGGGCTCGAGTGAAAGAAGAGATTCGTGATCGTAATCCTTGCTTTCTTTTGTAACAAACAAGAAATCAATAAGATAAGTATACTCATTCAAATCCTTCAAGTGAGAAGCTTGAAGGTAGTGGTTTTGCTCAACTCTTAGCGGTTGAGTTTTCCACTCTAAATACTTGTGTTCTTCTATACTTCCTGCGTTAATATTCCGCTGCTACACCTCTGAAGGAACAATACACTTTGTTCCCTCAGAAGTAATTGAACTAACGATCCAACAACTAGATATATATCGATCACTAACTTGGCCTATGATTTAATTCATTACTAGTAGCGTAGTACTATATGATCGAGAACGACCTCAATCTTGTTTAGAAACAGATTAATAGCACCAAACTCATGGATCATCCTCACCCTTTATTAAACCTCGTCTTTTGTGACGAAAGACTTTCTTCGTAGAGATTAGATTGTCGAGTTCCGACACGTCTTCAGAGAAGCTGAACGGGTCATTGATTCACTAACTTCTTTCACTTTTTCTTTTCAGATTGATTTCAAATGATGTTCCGGTGTATTCGTTTGTCCGCCAAGTCTCTTTGTAGTCTGTTTTCTTAAGGCAATCTTAAGATCCCAACTCTTTCTTTACCAATTTTTTTTTTATCGATTTATTGATATAATTATATCTTCCTAATTAAACCTAAATTGAACCAAATACAAACATTAACATAGATATTATTTTTATAAAAATATCTCCTTAATTTTATCATAAATAGCACAATCCACTTTTGAATCTCGTGTGAAAAGAATATGGCAAACAATATGCATGCATATGTACGTACGTATATAATATTACAACAAAAAAACATACCTATATATGTTAGGCAGTAAAAATCATAACACATGAAGAAAGTGACAAGTAATAGATGAATTCCGAGAATGACTATGACCTCAAATTAATCATTAATTCCGCCTAATTGCATGACATAACACATTCGATCATCCATTTAAAAGTACGCGTTAGTGGTGTGTTGTCACTTGTCAATTATCCTAAATCATACGAGTAGTATGTTCTTATCCAATATACATAATATTCTCACTTTAACTATGTCTAGTTTCTTTCAGGTTCTATACTTTGTATGATTCCAAATTCATGTGAGATCCACATGTATTAATTTATTTTAAGATAATTTCCTATTCTAAAATTTTATTTAGAGTACTGTATAATTATTATAATTCTTGGGGAAGTGCTATGCTCTTAATATTAATATTGTCATTAAAAAATGACTTTTATAAAAATAAACTCATAACAGTAAAAGTATAATCTCACCTTAACATATTTAAACAATTATTTTCATTATAAGCTTTCTGACATATGTCCAAAAATCGATAAAAAAATTTATGCATCGAATTGGCATATGCTAAGATGGCATTTGGCCCCTCATTTCTTTTTCTTCTTGGATATACAGTATATAAGATCGAAAAGGAAAGTAAACCAGTAATCTTATATTATGTGCTGGATATATCATATTCGCTAATGTGACAAATTAGGGTTATCACTTAACACAAAAATCACAAAGTGGACAATAATCGTACGTCTTATTTGTGGACGGCAAAGTTTGCCATACCATGTGAGTTAGACCCCATTAAAATCTTCAATATTGAAAGCCACACACATTACAATAATACATTCACCTATATATCACCTTATATATCCATAACTCTAGCTTATTTCATATCATAACCTCAACAAAAAAAAAACTCATAAGTCCAAAAAACACAACTTCTTTCAAATGGCTATTCGTTTCCCCGGTTTACCGAAAACTTTGCAACAAAAAACTCGCCCTAGTTTTTCGCGAGGCAATGGCGTTTCAAAAGGGTTCGTTCCAGTATACGTTGGATGCGGGATGACTCAGAAGAGGAGGTTTCTAGTGCCACTGGCGTTCTTGAACCATCCTTGTTTTAAGAGACTGCTTAGGCTCGTTGAAGAAGAGTTCGGGTTCGAGCATCCAATGGGCGGTCTTACAATTCCTTGTAGTGAGGAAAGTTTCATTGATTTGATCACTAGTAGTTTGGGTGATGAGTATTATTTTGTAGATGAGCATTGAATGAATATGCATATGTAGGAAAGTTAGTTGGTGATGAACATAAGTAATGAGAATTGTACGTACAAGGTTATCTAGGACATGGCTAATTGCTTGTTCAAAACTAGGCTTGTATTGTATTTCGTATATGTTCTTATTTTTATTATTGGAAATAAATAACCCAAGGTTGTTTACATTTAATATTTTGTATATATAAGATATATCTGATTTGGGTTTAAACAATTTTGTATACGGTTCTACGACACGACTCTTAATCTGGAGTAACGTCCAATTTCTTCTAACTAAACTATATGATATGCTTATTTATAGAGTTTTTTTTTATATTGAACAAAGCAAGGCTTAACTTATAATTGAAGGAAAACGAAGTATGGATAAGGCTGTGTCGAAGAGCTTATCATCTTTTAGTTATCTCTCAATTTGTTTCCTAAAGAAGCACAACAATGCTAGTGATATATAATATATAATCAGTAATCTTGCTTTTAATAAAGACTTTAGTTTCGGGGAGGGTGATGAAATCTTGCTTAGACATTAGTTTCGGTGTGGATAATGACTTAGATGAGGATTGAAAACGATGCATAAATATACGTTATAACTCAAGCATATAGTTAGTTAATGTGTGCACTATCAAAACTGTTTGCACGAGTTGGAACGTCTAAACCCCTATCCAAGACTTCATTCTCAAGAGATCTTTTGGGTTTATTAACTAATAGTACTCTTTTTGGATAAAAATAAAAATTAGATCCGGTGAGAATGACCTTTATCTTACGAATATAGGAATACATGCACATCTTTCTATATTGACATGCACATTCTTTCACATTCACATGCACACACATGTATGTGTATGTATTTTTCATATATTGTCAAAGCATGCATACATCTGCGAATATACATGTGAATGTAAATAAATGTGCATGTGAATATAAAAATGTGTGCTCGTAGGATAAAAAATCATTCTCGCATTAATCTTTTCCGTCTAAGTTTAGCATTTTTGTCAGAATAGCTCTATTTTTGAAAATTACATTAAGATTTTGAAAAGAAAAATTCATATATTAATGTGTTTTGTTGTAAGATTAAGTTGATTTAAAAGGTAAATGAACTTCAAAAGCATCACAATCACAAGTAATCACTCACAAGTCACAAATGTGACTCACACAATTTACTTGTCACAAGACTCTACAAACCTTATCATCAATTCCGCCCATAGTTTTTCCAAAGCTGTTTTATTTTTTGCAAACCGTTACCCGTTTTTCCCGCGCTCTTCGAGTCTGAAATGAACTTCTTCCACAAAATAGATCCGTTGAGTCGCCTGCTAATCAAAGCTACACAATTTTCCGATCTTCAATCAATCAAGCAATTACACTGCCATCTCCTCCGAACCAATCTCCTCTCCCTCCCAATTAACCTTCAAGTTGACCTCATCTTCGCCTACATAACTTCATCCTCTAAATCCTCTCAAACCCTAGTGAAACTCTTCGATTCCATCGATCCTGAAAACGCATTACCCTTCAGCATATTGATTCGACGGTTTTATCATAATGGGTTTCATGATTCAGCGATGGAGACTCTCTCTTTTATGCATTTTCGTGGGTTTGATCTTGATAGCTATGCCTTGTGTCATGGATTATCAGCTTGTTCTAATGTTAAGGAAATTGGATTTGGGAGGCAGATGCATGGCTATGTTGTGAAGTCTGGTTGGTTTTCGAGTGTTTTTGTTGGGAGTTCTGTTGTAGGTTTGTATGCGAGAGGTTTGGTTGTTGGGGATGCAGAGAAGGTGTTCGATGAAATGCCTGAGAGAAATACCGTTTGCGCTAATACGCTATTTTTCGGGTACGGTGAGGCTAAGATGTGGGGACAAGGGATTGAGTTTTTCAGGAAGATGCGCGTTTTGGGGCTGAGTTATGACCGGTTTACGTTCACTGCAGTTTTACAGGCGTGTGCTGGATTGTCTGCTGTTGATTTGGGTAGGGAGTTGCTTGCTCATATTCTGAGATCAGATTTGGATTTGAAATGTGATGTGTTTTTGAGAAGTTCATTGATAGAAATGTACGGGAAATGCGGGTTAGTTGAACAAGCATGGCGAATTTTTGACTTAGCTTGGCTTCAAGGTGGAAAACACCAGAAAAGGGATATAATTCTTTGGACATCAATATTAAGTGCTTACGGAAGAAACGGCTGTTACATGGACGTAATTAGACTATACAAAGAGATGTTATCCGAGGGAATTAGACCGGACGGTGTATCTTTTCTTTCTGTTATATCAGCTTGTTCTCACACAGGGCAAGTCAAACTCGGCCTTGAGTTTTTCGAGTCAATGTTCAATGAGTTTTGTTTGAGTCCCGGCCCTAACCACTACAGTTGTGTGGTTGATCTTCTTTGTAGGGCAGGGGAGTTAGATAAGGCATGGAAGCTAGTCTTGAAAATGCCCAAGGAACAAGAAAGTGTTTCTTTGTTTGGAGCCTTGCTTTGTGCATGCAAGGATTGTGGGAATGTTAGTTTAGGTAGATTAGTTGCAGAGAAGGCGCTTGAATTGGACCCTTATAATGCTGGGATTTATTTTCTGTTGGCAAACTTGTATGTTAAGTTTGATATGAGGGAAGAGATTCATCAGTTGGGTAATTTAATGAAGGAGAGAGGTTTGAAGAAAGATTTGGGATGTAGCTGGATTTAGCTAACACATTGAAAGATATAGTTGATCTGCATTTCTGCAAACGATAATTTTTTTTGTACGAGGAATAGACCGAACTCATCCCATGGACGAGAGCTACAAGTCTGAATATGCAACTAAGTTTAGCAATTCTGTCAGCAGATTGGTTTTCAATTGATAAGGTAAAGATTATCTCCTTCAATTTCTTTTATTTTGATTTAAGTTGTGGTTCTAATGCTTCTAAGAAGAGCAAGAATTTCAGTCATAAGTACCGGGATGACAATCTTGTTAATTTCTTTCTAAGAAGTCCTAGCATGTACTGATAGCATTACGGCTCGTACTATACTATAAAGCTCGAACTCCAATGCGTTACGGGCTTTGGACGATACAATTTCCAAGTGACCCCTCTCATGTGTCAATTTCTGTATCTGGTCCATACCTTGCCAAAATAGTGCAGAAAGTTTTATGAAAATTACAAAGATCACACAAATCTATACTTCGCCACATGGGTCTGCTAGCTTCCCTTGGATTCTCTATTTCTCTCATGATCTACAGTAACTGATGCCTGGATTATTATTTTCTTAGGCATCTGCAGCAAATCTCAAGTGCAAATCCATCAGAGAGTACCAACTTGTACATTGGATTCTGCAAAACATTTGTTCATCTAAGGTGAAGTCATGTGATTCTGATCCTGACAAAACGGTAAAACCCAAGTCTCAAAACTTGAGTTCTGACAGATAATTTGAATATCTGTCTGGTTATCCATGTGGGTCTCTGCTCACATTTACAACTAAGATGAGAAAATCAAGAGCCCATGTGAAGGATTGATTTGATGGTCCCACTCATCTGATCAGATCTTCCTAACTGCTTAAACCAATTCCCTTCACCCTATAAATACCAACAACAACTCAGTCATCTTCTCATCACCACAATAATCTAATCCATTTATCCAACTTCATTTTCCTCTTCAAGATTCAGAATGGGTCTAAGATTGCCTGCAGTGATCACGAAGCGCGCTCTCAGATCTCAATCTCCAACCAAGAGCAACCAATATGGAGTTCCGAAAGGCCATGTGGCGGTCTATGTAGGAGACGATGATTTCGACAAGAAACGCTATGTTGTGCCATTGTCTTACCTGAACCATCCTCTGTTCCAGGATTTGCTTAGCAGATCAGAGGAAGAGTATGGATTCAGTCATCCAATGGGCGGACTCACAATTCCGTGTGAAGAAGACATGTTCGTTGATCTGATCGGTCAGCTGAGTTGATCTGAAGAACTGTTTTTTGTTTGATCAAAACCTGACAGTTTGGGATGTAGATAAACATTTTTTACAGCCGTCTGATTTGATAGGATGTGCTGGTTGGTGATGTTTGTTCATCTGAACTTGGTTATTGGCTATGGCATTGTCTAGCCACAACTTAGTTTTTTTTAGCAGCTTGATAAAACAAAGCTGTTTTTTTGGTGTGAAGATTGATGGATGTATTGTATTTTGAGTCATTATGTCCAATGAATATTCAACTGGCTGGGTTTTGATTTTACTATGGAGCTTCTCATTGCATCTTTAACTGCAGTTAATTTTATGATTTTGATATGAATATATAAATGAAGGTTGACCCATGGTTGTCAGGATCGGGATCCTACTTTGGATCGGAGAGGGAGTAGGATCGGATCGTAAAATCCTACGAATTGAAGAAATTGAGCGATCTAAATGATAAAATATAATTAATATATGTCTTTATAGGAAAAACAATACACAAAAAACATATTTTTACTCACATAAAATCGATTTAAGTATCATACATAGGCAACACAATTCTACGAGTGTTAATTTAATGTGTATAAATTTTCAATATCTAAATAATAGAATATATTGTTTCTATACAATAATATATGTCCTACTTTTTACTTTATGCATATATATATATGATTAATATATAGATAAAGTTTTATGACTTATATTATATTTAAACATAAACATAATATAACATTATAGTCTTTTACGCATGATTGTAAGAATCATATATAGGATCGTTAGGATCGTATATAGGATCATAATTTTACACAAGATCCTACCAAATTATATTTCGATAGATTAAGATCCCACATTCGTAAGATCCAAACTAGGACTGTTAATCGTTTTTCCTTGCCAGAATCGTAAGATCCTAGAATAGTAAGATCAGGATTTTAACAACCATCGGTTGACCCAACTGTTTAAACTTGATAAAATCAACATACCACAAATATTTCTTAAAGTGTTAGCTGGATGAGCTCAACTTCGAACAGGATAGGTCCTCAAATGAGTTTGCAGGTCCATTTTTGAGCATTTGTGGGCTATTTTTGTCTCCCCTCGGCTCATCATAAAAATATCAGTTAATCAATATATTTTATATGGACATAATTGGTGGTGAAGAAACGAGATTGAACAACTTAACAACTACATGTGAAGATTTCATATGATGGACATATGAACAGCTACATGTGAAGATTTCATGTGGTGGGTCATCAAGGACTTACACCGTTTAACATTTTAGCAACCAAAAAAAACTCAAATTTTGGCGAACCTATCCTATAAGTGGATTATAGGTGTGAAAACATATTTTTTGGTGTGAAATGCAAACTCACCTTAACTGTGAATATTAACTCTGAATATTACTATTGTGAACATTATTTTTTGAACTAAACTATGAGCAGTTAAAGTTCACATATAAGGTTAATTGTGAACCACTTTACCTGTGAATTAGTACTATAGTTTACATATAAAGTAGTAATATTCACAGTTCGCATTACGCACCGTAAGAATTATTTTCACCGGATCATCCCTCTGGATTATATCGCAATGCATGATTAGCCTCTTCCGACGTAAAACATTACGCGTATATATATATACATAATACATTTGGTGTAGTTTCAGAAATCTGAATCAGTTCATAATCATTGATAAGTCAATCTCTTTACATATACATGATCTAAATACCTAAATGATCAAGAGCTTGATCAATGGTACATTCTCTATAAAATATATATATATATAAAAAAAGAATCCCATGATCATAATAAAGATCTCAACTGAGAAGTCACTTGAATGAACACTTGTTCATCACAAGGAATGGTTAGCCCACCCATTGGATGATTGAATCCAAATTCTTCCTCAGCATATTTAAGAAGCTCCAAGAATGAAGGATGACTCAAATATGCTATTGGCACCGTGTATCTCTTCCTTTCTACACCGCCTACATAGACTGTAAAATGCCCTTTTGTGACTTGTTGCTTGAATATGAGAACTTGTTTCGCATTCGAAATGGCGGAAAAAACTCTTGCTCCTCTCGCTATTATGAAACTATTTGCTGGTGTGGTATTCCTGAGGAAGATGAAGACTTAATATAAGGTTGTTTAAATGTAGTTATAAACGCGTTCTTGTGGTCTAAATTTGAGATTTTTCAAGGACCATAGTATGAATGTACCCTACATCACATGGGTTTGTTTATGAAGGAATTGCCCTACATGTTTCCTATAAGTTTTAGTGTTTTTGCCGTAGTATTCGGGTCTCTGCTATTGTTTGTGAGGTGGGTTTTGTGTTAGGAGAGTAATGGACCAACAAAGCATGTGCATTTTGCATTTTTGCCAAAGAATAAAATTGTGCATTTGTAGAGAGTGTGCATCACTATTTTTTCCTTGGCTGTGACGCTGTGTCGGTTGTCTTTATGACCACAAATTTTACTGATTTATACAACAACAAAAATACGCGGTATAAAATATTGTCTGAGATGCAGACATATCGACTTCGAACAAGTTGGACGGATGATTCCATGCGCGAAAGTAGAAAAGAATAACAAACGGGGTAACAAAAGAAAATAATGAATGAAATGAGAGATCAAAATTGTTGAGATGTTGTCCCACATCGAAACTAAAAGTCTAAACAAGACTTTTAGCCTAGTTGATTACTTCTTTTATTGTCAATTTGTTTTGGGAGTGAGCTTAATACTCTGACATCTTATTGACAATTGATTTTAGGATAGAGCTTAATGTTATATGACATGTCCTTGTTAGCCCACATACCATGACATGTCGATGACTTATCTAAAACTATTATTGATATTAAGTCGTAGAAACACAATTCTTTCTGATGACATAACTCTAGCTTTTTATGAGGTTGGCTAGGTAATTTCTGATGACATATTTCCTACTCCCGATTCAAACTCCAGAGCGCGTTAGAATATTTCTCTTCTTGTACGTGTTTGAATCATCGAAGTTACGAATGTCAGTTTTTTTTTTTTAAAAAAAATTGGTAACTTGGGGATGAAGATAAGTAAATGTCCTCTTGTTTTTGATCGATCTTCATGAGGACGCGAAGAAACTTGTTTTCTTTGGATAGAACTTGAACTAGACCGACTAAGTGAGGGTTGAGTTCATAGACTTGTTCATCATAATGGTTAAACAAGTCTTTGAACGTACAAACTATGATTAAAGTGAGATATAGAACTCAAATATGGAATCTTGTCCGTCTTCGAACTCCCTCACATCAACTGCAATAAAACCTCTTGGAATTCGTTTTCCGGGATGAATTGTTGTTTTCGACACTTTCATGTGTCGATATTGTTGTTTTATGTTTTATACAATGACTTTCATTACCGACACCTTTAGTTGTTGAAAACAGTTATCGACAACATTTTGTGTCGAAAATGGTTGCTAGTATTGGCATAATAGGGTGTCGAAAATGATTACCACTACCGACACCGTATATTAGTATTTTCGACACCATTACAAGGTGTCGGCAATTTAAATTTCGAAACCAAAAGGTGTCGAAAATGACCTTTAATTATGTTGAAAATTGACATACTCTCTAGTAGTGATGGTTTTCCGACTTCATATTCGTAGTATCTTTTCTTGTTTCCGAACAATGGCGTGAGAGATCTCTTTGGCGATCGAGATCAACGATGATGGAAACCGAAAATCCATGATGAATTGATGATGTAGATTGTGACACTTGGCTAACATTATATGAACATACAATTGGAGATTGTGCCTGCTAATATTGCTATACAACTTATTCTTTTTGTATATCTAGAGGATCCATATGTAATACATACAATAAGAATCCCATATATCGCATATGAATGTGTTCCATCGAGATCAAATCTATCAATCTCATTTATGAAGAATTTGGCCCCACATGTTTGTAATCTATAGCATGAAGTCGGTGTTGTGTAATGAAATTGATGGACCGACAATATTATGTGGAGTCTGCTTCTCTTCTTTCCTTGGCTAGCAACGATCCGACCATTTTGTGTCGATATTGCATTTATATTCACTAAGTTATGATTGTGACAACTAGCTTGTTAAGCCATGATTCAACGTTAATACTTAATTGTGATCATACTACATGTACTATAATGCTTGACCGTGGTACTAAATTACGTACTTAGGATAATATCGGGAGCTGCAAATTAATTAGAAAATGAAGTCATATTTATACAAGATTCTCTAGTACTCCAATATGCTAGTCTAGTTTATGGTTCACTATTTTGATTAGCAAATATTGTCTATTATTCTTTTCACAATGAACTAGTTATATATATGGAAATGTATGCTATTTTAACCAATTAAAATGAATAGTTATAGACTAGAAAATCCTTAAAACATAATACTTGCACCGCACACAATTTTCAGTCACAAATTTATAACACAATAATACCATTTTTTTGTTTTTCTATATGGTATTGACGGACATTCAATTTGCAATGAAACACTTATTTTCGAGAATAAGCTCGAAATTTGTTCCCTAATGAAGTGATCATGCTAGTCTTTCCGAGGGTCTATTCTTTAACTCGAGTCTTTCTTCTTCCTCTTGATATTTCTGAGTTTGTTTACCGATTCGCTTAACAGTGAACAAGTTTCCTCCATTAATTATCTTTTTTTTTTTGCAAAATCGTGTTCTTTTCCATTGAAATACTTTTTTAGTGAAAATGTCTTTAACTCAATATTAGATGATTATTTCTTTTGAAGAATACCAGATATGTTATCAATGACACCTTCACAAGCATGCAGTTCATCTATTCACGTGCTCTAAGTTGGTTCTTTTGTTTTTTTATCCTCTACGGCTGTACCCATGGTTGGACATAAGACTTGGACATATTGTTAGAGTGCGGGTTTGAATTGAAGAAGTGTAATCTGGTACAATTAAATGAATATATCTTAATACATTCAATACCTCAAATCAATTTAATTTAGATGGGCCATAATTTTAATCTCTATCTATCTAGGCTCCCATTTATTCGTTTATGCAGAATGGGTTGATATTGGGCCTCGCCTATATTGGGCAAGGAAGCTTCGACATCATGCTTGGCCTATATTGAAAACAAAGTCATGGTATTTGACTAAGCATTACAAGTACGTTCCTGCTTTCTCTAATTGATATATTTGTTTAGTTTTAGAAGGATCAAGTAATGAGAAAGTCTCATGGAGGGATGGTGATCATAATTTATGGACAGAGAATCCGAAGAAAACATCTTATTTGGTTGAATTCATTCAAATGGTGGGAGAAGTTCAAGTACATTCCTCATCAACACTTGCACATATCTATACATATAAATGTAAAACTTATGTGCTGCAGTTTCTACAAGAGATGAAAGTTTAGTCAAAATGGAGGGATCGGTTTTGGATTCTGTAATTGGAGCATTCTTTGCACAAAATTCATCTAATCACAGTCAAGGTTTAATCGACACAGATATAAAAACACAAACCGAGCCCATCTATTATGTACCGTGATCATTGCTATTTTCATTTTTTATTAATTTTCTTTATGATTATTGTTGTCGTGCTCTTTTTTTCCATATAGTTAATTAGATGAACTAGCTCGGGTAATCTATGTTTTTCTTTCCACTTTGCTACATGTTCTTATTCTATTGAATTTTCCACAAGCCAATTACTACTATATTCCTTTTTAAAAGAAATAGCAAGCTGAAAGTGTTGCATTGATTGCTTTGCAACTCTTGAGGTGGTTGAGAAGCCTGGTGATACTTCACTAACTAGGCTGAAAAGTTTGTATTATCAGGCAAAGCAACTTTCAGAGTTGGAAGTGTGGTATAGTCTATACGTTTCAATTATCCTTTGTCCTAAGCCATTTAAATGAGTTCTATAATCTACGTGGTTCATCAAAGCACTAACGAAATTTGGTTTCTACAAATTTGTGATTTCTTACTACACTCTTGATCATTGAATCTTTTGCGGATGTTGATCCAATTCTTGATGGAATTATCTTTATTCATGCGCAAACAGACTGAAGCTCAAGCATGAACTTAGTAAGAATGGTTTGCAATTAATTTTTCATGATTTTCTTTTCACATATTTTCTAGGATTAGTGGTTAATCTACATTGTCTAACCTTATGTTTCAGAGATTGAACCGTGGACAAGCAGAAAGAAGGGAACTGATGTTTGTTGATGACAAGTGATTTAAGACAAGGTTATACATCTTAAAATGAGAAAAGAATTATTACTACTATAACCTGAGATTTATATGTTATGGTGCAGGGTGTTCCCATTAACTTTGTGAAAAATGATGACATCAAGAAAACATTCTATTGCAGTTGCAAAAGTTCATTCAAGGTAAAATCACATTTCTTCATTTTTTATCTTCTTTTGTTAAAAGAAATCATTCTATTTTTGAGGTCTGACAATCATTTTATTATTATTATTATAGGTCAGTGTCAATAAACTTGCCCAAGGATAAGAAAGTATGATTTGTAGGACAAACTTTATGTGCCAGTGATCCAGGTAAACCTTATACATAATTACCGTATGTTAGTAGTCTTATGATGGATGGCTTTCACAAAGTTTCTTCGTTTGGTTGATTCAAGTGATATTCATGTTACATTTTAGATGACCTAATTGTTCTTTTGGTTATAGGCCATACCAACACAAGCATCATGTTCTTCTGCTTCTAGATTAAAAATTAATATGATTTAATTAGATATTTTAATCTATCTATATATTATATATTTATACATCTATATCTATATAAAAATTGATGGATTTGAGATAGTAATGTCAATCCATACCGGACCACCGTAATTAATCAATGGGGCCTAAATGGGTTAGTGGGTTAAATTTTATTTATTGATTAGACTTTATTTCTTCCGTTGATATTCAGCCTTTATTTTCCCCTTTAGCCTTTCATCTTCCCATTTGATTGCTGAATTAAAAGATGATTTTACTTAAGGTTTTTTTTTGTATAAATATGTTTTGCCTATTTCAGTATCCAAACGCCTTCTCGAGTTCTTCATTCTTGATTTCGGTTGTAACCACCGTTGCAATAGTTGTATTTCATTTTACGAGTTTGTAGAATTGTATTATGTCATTGTTCACTCAGTTTAAATTTAGGGTCTATTTAATGACTAACCGCAAACGAAAAATGTATTTTTGACCGAAGCTTACCATTTTTAGGCTTACAATATTCAGGCTATGGGGTGAGCATGAGGCGGAAAATGTATCTTTGACCGAAGTGAGAGCTTGAAACTATAAACAAATCTAATAAGTATGAATAGGTATAGACCGATAGACATCTGTTCAAGAAACAAATCTTTTTCAAAAAAATTACAAGCACAATTTAATTAGTGCTCCATTTTTATATAAAACTAGATATGGGAACCCGTGCTTCGCACGGGCCAAATACCGATATTAATTTCAATAATTTGGATAAATGTATGTAATTATATAAAAAAAACTAAAATTTTTAGCTCAAAATATTCTCCCACAATCGCTCCTTCCTATAGGAAAAATGTTACCGACACATCTCGCATTAAATTCAGCTCTTCACCTCACCGTCCATTTTTTGTTGATTTTTTCATTGACTTCCTCTTCTTGCCAGCCGTGGTGTTTCTCTCCTTCTTGTTGCAGTGACGTTTCTCTTCACCGAATTGATCTATTTAATTGAAGTTGTGTTATTATTTTAATAATTTTTTAGTAGATATGTATGTATATATATATGCAACATAAAGTATTTTTACGATGTTCATGTTATACTGGGGCCAATGTTGTTTGAGGTGTTACATGTTTTAAGTGAGGCCATGAATATGAATCAATCTTAGGTGTTGTCAATATATAGATTAAAAATATCTAATTAATTCAGATTAATTTTTAAACGGGGAAGAAGGGGGCATCGGATGAAACAAAGGGATTGATAAATGTGATAAAGATGAGAATGACTTTGAAAATTGTGATAGAAGAAGGAGACAAAGATAATGTTTTATTAGTTGATGATGAAATTAGAATTTAAGAAAATAAGTAATTAGAATAAAGATTAAAAATTATTAGCATTTATTAGGTATATTTTGCTTTTACTTCATCAAAGCTAACAACTTTTATATATATATACTAGATACGGGAGCCCGTGCGCACGGGCCAACAATCAATATTGATTGTAATATTTTGAACAAATATATAAAGATATAATAAATGTAACTCAAAATCTAATCTCATTTCTCAATCTCTTGTTCCGGTAAGAAGAACGTCACTGGTCCATCCCACAAAAATGTGACACAACAAAATAATGACTGAGCTCTTGTGCTCAACAAACTGCCAACAATTTCCCCCTCAAATATAGAAGAAGGAACGTTTTGATCAATACCAGAAAAGATGCATGGACAATGTAACTTAAACACATAGAAAAGCTTAAAAATGTACAAAAAAAGATATTAAATTAAATAAGATAAGACTTAGAATAAGATAATTAATAATGAAAACAAAAAGACTTAAATGGATTTAGAATTAATCAACAAGACTTAAATGGAGTAGAATTAATGATAATTAATTAATAAAAATGAAAAAAACTTAAATAAATATAGTATTAATTAGGTACCGATTTCATTCAATTTTGACATTAGATAGCCAATCTTTATATAGATAAGATATATAGATAGATTGTCTGAGGAGTCTATGTTGTGATCCCTTCATTTATTCCAACTCCTATAGGTATGTTTATTTATGTAAAATAATTTTTTTTTATAAAAAACATTAGCAAAAGATATTTACACCAGAACATTAGCCAAATCAAAATGCACAAGTTCTAAAGTTTACGAGGTCATACAAATGATTCTTGTGAGAACTGATGATATTGAATTGCAGCAAAGTAAACGTACATATCACCACGTACAATGAACATGGGTTACTATGCAAAGTATTCCATTTATAAGCTTCATATCCAAAAGCTACTTCTCCTATCCCAAATCTGCTCATTCACAAACAATAGCATGCAAGTAAACCACTATACCGATTTGGGAATTTGCAATTAAGTAACAAAATAACAAAATTTAAATATGAACTTTGGTTTCCAAACTCAAACCTGACAAATCAATCATAAAAATTCTACCTCTCTTCTCCTTCTCCATCGTCGGCGTCAGAGCGGTCTCGGTAGCCACATGCTCCTCCTCCTTTTCCATCGCCGAGGAAAAAAATTTGGAGCTCTGGCTTCAAATTTTGTTGGCTCGACATCCCCAATTCCAAGCTCGTATGCACCCACTCCCTTCGCGATTGTCGCTAGCACCGGGTAGCTAGCCAACTTTGTCGACGAGATCTGTTAGGGACGAGAGCATTAAACCTAGTGAATGACTTAGTTAGAGTTAATTAGTTTGAGGGTAGAAAAGTAATTTTATATAGAAGTTATTATTCATTTGTATCATCTTGACTTTTAAGTAGTAAAAGATATGCACGAAAATGCGACTAGAAGAATAACAATCAATCTAATTTGTTCCTCTTAGAGTAGGATTTGGGGGCTAGATATGGACAACTTAGTTTGCTAATTTTTCAAGAGGATGTGAAGCGACAAACTCGTGACAAAGCTAAAGACAACAAGAAAAAAAGACAAGTAAAAAAATCTAAGTCTAAGACCCCGAAATACTCCATGGGCTAAGTTCACTAGAATGTGGCTCTCTCTATCCCTTTATAGTTCTGCCATATCCTTTCACGTGTTTCTGTCTTGATCCATATTGTATGTGACTCTGCAATTCTTCTCAAACCTCTCTTTGTTTCGCATCAGAACCTTAATGGAGTGGAGTTTATAGTTATTACTTATTAAAGAAATTAAACATGAGTTATCTATATAAAAGTTGGCTGTCCATTGCCAAAATTGAATGAAATTGGTACCAATTTAATGCATTACTCATTTCTTAATCACCTCCTATTTGACTTTTGGGCATGTATTTAAATATCTTTTTTATATCCCTATGTTATATTTATTTATAGTCTACTTGATTAAGTCACAAATTAAATTAATGTGTGAGCTTCTCTTATGACAATGCAAACTTATTCTAATATTATGTTTTAAAACTACTTCAAACATAAATATAAGGAAATAAAAAATACTTATATTTACAAATATTAATAAATTTGATAACAACAACATATTAACAAATAATGTATAACTATATTAAATCACATACGAAAATCCGTAATTTTCTCGTGCGGAGCGCGAGAGCGCGAGACCCGTATCTAGTGGGTAATAATGGATGGACTCTTGCTGGTTCAGGATGAATTTGATTCAAAGTAGTGTTGATTGACCTGATTTTGTCTCTCTACATCTACCCTGTTCTTCTCCTGGATTTCCTATATTAATTAGGAGATTCATGAAAATTAAAAATATTAGGTATTCACAACCAAATTGAACACATTGTTAGTACTGGTGATTACGATTTATAGCTGCATTGTGTGTGTATTATTACATAGTACAGTTTTATGAATGTAAGTATAAAGCTTTTCTAGTCCGGCCCCTACTCATTTTAAGCAAGGTCTTATCTGTATCTAATCTCTATATAATTACTAAAGCAAATCACTTTTCCCCAATTCTAGCTATGTTACGTGACATACTCTTCATTCATGTCAACCACTTGGCGTCATTTTATTGGTCACGATTTTTACTATTTATTGTAGTTTTCTTAAAAAATGATTATATTTGAAAACTCATGTTAAAAAATATCACAAAAAGATTGTTTAACATCTTTCAGATTACAAAAAGATTTTTATGTGTAAATTATTTCAGACTTTGACATATCTTATTATGTTATTTTACAAATTAATAATTTTATTTTTATGATATGACATATCACAAAAAGATTGATTTCTTAATAAATAAGAGAAAAGATTATATTTTTGTACTATGATATATAGTGTTTTAAATTATATAGTTTTATATATGTTGAAATTAATTTATTTAAATTTATTAAAAATTGACCTATGATAATTTGATCAAATAAGATTTTTGGTATAACAATTCATTATATTCATTGTTTATTATATTTAAAATTTTAAAATTTAATTATATATCAAAATTATTTAAGATATCAACTTTTTTTCATATAAAATTATATTTTACATAATATTACGTACTACTTATTAAGTATATCGAATTATATAAACTCGCGCCATGCGCGGGGACTATGCTAGTTTATATCTTATTTTGACAGGGAAAGATTAACTTGAGTGAAAATATTTGTATAAATGAAATACATTTTAATTCTCACCTTTCTAAATAAAGAACAAGATAAGGCAATAATGAAGTTATAATACTAAGTTGTATCACAAAAGGTTTAATTTGAGTTTGTAGGAGGGTTTAAATTAAAACCTAGAAAGTCCGGCATTAAGATCCACCTAGTGCATAAAAAGTTCATTACTATCATCTTACCTACAATCACGTACTAATTAAAGTCCATTATATTTGGTAATTCCATCTACAAAAGGATTACAAGTACCGAACCTTCCAAGCCAACTCCTCACACCATCATACAAACTTCACAACATTAACAAATCAATCCAAAGGCATCAAATGGCTTCCTACACTTTCATTTGCATGGCGGTCCTCGCCGTTTGCTCGTTTTCGATCATCCAAACGAGCTTGGCTACACGCTCTGCGCCCACATCCACACCAAAGTCGTTGGTCCATGCACAATCCGAGCCCCTAAATAGCAACAACAAAGGCTTGAAGCAATCTAATGCTAAGGTTATTACTCCAACATATCCTAACTTTAATATGTATTCTGGTCAAGGCTACCCTTACTCTGGACAGACAGGGTATCCATACTCCGGACAGGGCTACCCTTATTCTGGACAGGGCTATCCCGGACAAGGGTACCCCTATTCCGGACAGGGCTACCCATATTCTGGACAAGGCTACCTTCCGAATTATGGAATTCCTCCTATTTTCCCCACTATTAGCGGCCCATACTCTTACCCGTACTCGTCCTACAACCCGACACCGCCTTACCAGACTGGACCAGGGCCGGCTAATGGTGATGCTAGTGTCTCATCCAAGGCTCGTCCTTAATCGATTACGCTACATACTATATATATGGAAGGAGAAAATCGATCAACTTACGTATAAGTTGATCGATTTATATTACATAAGCTACATATATTGATGTGTGTCTTTTATGTTCTTCTTTGTACGTACTTGTTCTATTCTAGGAAATATGTATTATGAATTATGATGAATAATGGACTAACATATACATATGAATGTGTGAAATTCAGTTTATAAGTGATTGTATGAAGTATATATATAGATATGTGTGTAACTGCGTATTGTAGTACGGAGTAATATTATATATATGTTTAATGATTTATCTATAATTTATAGCTTGCTCAATTAACATTACATATGAGAAGGAAACCGATTGGTTTGGTATGACATTAGCGGTTTAAATAGCGTTTTATAATAGCAGTTGAAACTAACATTTTTTTTAAACACCAATGAAAGCAGCTTTAAAAAAATAGCGTACGGTTAACTACTAAATGATAAACGCTACCTCAGTTGCTACTTGTCAAACATTTATAATTTTCTTAAAACTCCGAAAACTACTCTAAACACTAAGAGTAGTTTTTTTACGTAACGGCTATATACACTCATTTTTTTGTCTATATACACTCAATACCCCACGCAGTTGCGACGCGTGGGCGTGGGTATTACCCACGCATACACAACGCGTGTACGAGACCATTTTATGGATATCCGAAACATTTAATCCACGGGTACGCAAAGCGTGTGCGTGGGTATAATTTTTTTTTGTCAATCCCACGCTTCATATACGCGTAGGTCATAATCGGAAAAAAAAAAAAAAACTTAAACTCAAGACCCACGCACACGCGTTGCGTGTGCGTGCATTTTTTGTTTGGTTTTAAGACCCACGCACACGCGACGCGTGGGCGTGGGTCTTAAAACCAAACAAAAAATGTTATGCATGAAATGAATACCGATCAGCCGGAGGAACATGATGAAAATATACCCACGCACACGCAACGCGTGGGTGTGGGTATATTTTTGAAAAAATCCTTGCACACGCGTTGCGTGTGCGTGGGTATATTTTAAAACACCAATGCCCACGCGTTGCGTGTGCGTGGGTATATTTTAATATTTCCGAAATTGCCCTACGGGTACAGTTTGCGCAGGCGTAATATTTTATCAAAATACCCACGCACACGCCTACGCGTTGCGTGTGCGTGGGTACCTAGCCACGTCCACGCGTTACGAGTGCGTGGGTATCTGAGTCTAAATAGACAAAAAAATGAGTGTATATAGCATCACCCTTTTTTTAAACACGCTCTAAAGATAAACTTGAACCACAACATCTAGATAAGACATTTAAGTGTTTGTTTTTAGGCAACTTCAGCAACGTGCAAGCAATACTACAAAAGATAACAGTTCTTGCCATATAATATTAGAGTACAAATTAAGGTACATGCTTCAACTAACTTAATTCGGATAAGTACAAACATAACCTTAACATCATTAATTTTTTGATGATGTGCCTCAAATCAAGGGTGTTTAACTCCGCACCGGTTTTTTTATATCCCACACCCATTTTGGACGCATTCTTAATGCTCCCAAACGAATCGGGTCAATATTTTTTTTTGCCTTCAAAATGCCTAAAAATACGGTTTAGGTTGGGCGCACTCAGGATGAACCCAAAACTAAACCGGGTTTAATTTTTTTTTTATAGACGCATCTTTAATGCGCCCAAACAATGGACATGAGTTATAAATTTCCGGATGTGGGATTTCCCCCGCAAATCAATGGCTAATATTTAGGGCAATGACCTCAACAAGATAAGTACTTGTTACCTAACTAAGCAAATCATGTGATCCATTACTAGATTGGTAGACTACCAAACTTTTAGCCCCGCACATATATATATAAATCTCCACACAATATGGAATTTCAAGCTAAGAACAATTAAGCTTAAGCTTGTTTCCCTTCCAACAATGGCCATAAGATTACTTTCTTCAATCCCAAATGCAAAGCAACTTCTCAAGCTCAAGCTTGTAGGAAAACTCCATCAAAGAGTTCCTAAAGGGTATGTGACGGTATACGTCGGAGATGACGAGAAGAAGAAGAGGTACATTGTGCCGATAACGTATCTAAGTCATCCTTTATTTCAAGAATTGCTGAATTTTGCAGAGGAAGAATTTGGTTTCAATCATCCCATGGGAGGTCTCACTATTCCATGCAAGGAGGATGAGTTCATTCATGTCACGCATCGTTTGAGCTCTGCTTCATAGTTTAGGCATAACTTAATCATTGTACATACATCAGATTACGTATGGCTGAAGGAGGTGTTAACTTATAGGAAATTGTATATAAATATTTTATATTGTCAAAGAGATGCAGAAAATATATATTGATTATTCATGCCATTAGATAGAGCTATGTATTTATTTTTGTATATAGATCATTAAATTGATATTTTTAACTTATATCCTAAGAAAATAATTTAAGTATTGAAAATAAATATTTTTAATCTTAAATTATAAATTCATCATAATTAAACAAATATCTTTGAAATTAATAAAACTAATATTTCTATTATAGGATGTTTAATATGTTTTCTTCGAGCATAAAAAAGAAATTTTTGTATTAAATTTATCTATTTTCGTGATCATATTTAAAATTGTGAAAATATTTGATTTTATTGCTTAAAAACGGAGTACATAATTTTATCAAATATTATTTGGTCCATGTCTATCTTTTTCTTTCCATATACGACATAGATTAATCTATATTGCAACAAATCAGATATATCTCTTGAAAACCTAACCCTAGCTTACAAACCAAGCTAATTAAGTTAGTTGTGCCCTAGTTACGTTTCCACTCTCTATAAATACAATACAACTCTTTCATAAACTTATTGCTTTCGAGATCTCCATCATCAATTCATCATGGGTTTTCGGTTCCCATCATCGTTGATCTCGATCACCAAGAGATCTCTCAAACCGTTGTTCGGAAACAAGAAAAGATACTACAAATATGAAGTCGGAAAGCGAGTTCCAAGAGGTTTTGTTGCAGTTGATGTGGGCGAGATCGAAGACGACGACAAGATTCCATATGTGATTCCTATATCTTACTTAAATCACCCTTTGTTCAAAGACTTGTTTGACTATTATGAACAAGGCTACGAACTCAACCGTCATGACGGTTTAGTTCAAATTCCATGCAAAGAAGACAAGTTTCTTTGCATTGTCTCTCAAATTTACGAGTCCTCCTGAAGATTGATCAAGAACAAGAAGACGTTTACTTTTTCTTCTTCCCAAAACTAGCAAATTTTCCTAGGTTACGTTTAGAAAGTCGTAATAATGGTAGTAAAATTGGAAAATTTTCATGTATTTGATGAGTTAATACTTCAAAGTTCTTTTAGTAACAAGCATGTTGAATCCTTTAAACCTCTGCTTTATTTACCTAACTAGTGCAAGACCCATGACATGCACGAAATATGTTTATATAATTACTTAATAATAGTTTTATAATTGATTTTGACATACATTTTATATAATTTATAGTATTTTATATTACTACAACCTCAAAATTATTTATAATAAATAAAATATATGGTGCCGATATCCTATCTAAGTCAATAAAAACCTCAAATTTTTAATCAAAATCGTAATTTTTTTTCATTTTCTCTAGTTGAGGAGGCAAAAAATATCATCATATTTATTTAATATATCTTTTAACGAGATATTGTTTTTATCGTTATTATTCGAGATCAATCATCGTCTTAAATTATTACTGTGGAGCGGATTTTTTCTACCACAATTGGCGCCGTCTGTGGGAAACGAACGATGATGATTGGGTCTAAACGACGATTGAACGGAGGAACAACGGCTTCAAAGTGTCTAGACGAGCCTGACATGAACCACGTTCGCAAGCCGCAGCAAGCAAAGGGGCGACATAGTCATCCCGGCGCAAACATAAGAGGTCTCACATCTTGTCGCTGAGATCGACGGTATTCAAGCCTTGACCACCGAGCGTCTCGTCGGCGAACTTGGAGTCGACGGCGGCTTGACCATGTACGTAGCATCTACTCCCTCCGTCTCATAATATAATTCTTCTTTCACTTTTCACATTTGCCGAGACACGTTTTGTATCGTTAATATCTCTAACTATATGTTAATAAAAAATTCTAAAATTTTGATATGTTAAAGTACTCATCAAGACGAATCAAACAAGACCCCATAAGACTATGTTTGTTTTTACATATTAAAAGTTATACGACAAAATGGGTTAAAAGGTGAATAGTGTCAAAAATGAAAGAGGAATTATATACCGGGACGGAGGGAGTAGTATTCTAGGGCTTGTCTGAGGCTCTCAGCTTCGAACGAAGAGAATGAATTGCGGGCCTGAATTTTGCTGGGCTCATATAGGCCTATGTTGATTACTCCGTAATAGCCCACTTGCTAAATCCATTTTCTATTCAATCGGTAATTTTTGCATTAAGTTTGTTTAGTTCAAGTCCAACTAAATTCGTACTGTCATAGATTGTGAAACTTAATTTGATTACTCCATTCAATCGTTCTTTTCTATGTTATACGAACGACGGAGCAAAATCCTTGTTCAAATACGTTTTGAAGTTGATGTATGAGAGTTCAACAACGAGAGGCCGAAACAAAGGTCTTGATCTAGTTAGGTATGAGTGGTTCATCAACGGCTTGAACGACAAATGGAGCAAAGCATGTGTCATTGGATTCGTGATGCTTCTTAGTTTCAAGAGGCTGAACGAACTTGAAGAAAAAATGTCACGGAATTTCTTACATGTCACGGAATTCGTGTAGAGGGCGTCTGAGGAGTTCAATCAAAGAAGTTCTATATTGTTGAAGTTCTATGTTGTTGATGTTCCTCGTAAGTACTTGAAGAAAAAATGGGTCCATCCAAGCAGACAAAGCTAAGTCTTCTTGCTCTTCTCTTTTTAATTATGTGATAAACTTATAAACATGTTTGGTAATTTAAACATGTGAAAATTAAATGCCATGCCTTTGACAATGTGGCCTTGTACAGCAACATGTCCACTCCAACATAGCATCGAGATAATCAAGTTCAAGCTGCTCGTAGACTGCACAAACGACACCTAAACGACACGAGAATATGCTATCGTCGAAGCTTCTTTGGGCATCTTGTTTGAGGATCAAACGAGGTCCGAATGGGGCAAGGTCAGCGGCTATGGACTCATGTTGTTGCACAGATTCGTCCAATACGAGTCACAGATATTGTAACCAGTCTCCGAAATCAGAAAAGTACCATCAACGCAGCCTGTCAGAACATTGTTCTATGTTTGTGCAAAAGATGTTATCATCGAGCTTACTTTGCGCAGCTTGTTCGAGGATCAAATGAGGTCCGAATGGCGCAAAGTTGGTGTCTACGGACTCGTGGTGTTGCACAGATTTGTCGAATATGGGTCGCAGAGGCCGAATCCAATCATAAGAGTCCGAAAAGAAGGCATGAACATGGCCTAGAGATAAGTTTTCCACTCCTTTCCATAAATTCTTATATATACGAATTCTTTAATTGTTACGAAGGATAGTAGCTCTGCAATTTTATCTACTCGTACGTGATTGTTATGAAGAATGCCACAGGTTATAGAAACATCAAGCATGAGTAATGTAGCATGTCATCTATTTCTATTTGCCTACGGGGTACTGGGACTCGGACGTGAGTTCTTATCTATTCTCTTAGTCTATGGGCAAAGGGCATGAACTGCAATCACATTATTTCATGGAACAAGTTGTCACTTCATTTCTATTTAGCCTATGTGGCGTTGAGGCATGAGTTCTCATTATATTCATCTAATGAACAGAGATATGAGCTTCCGTCTTTCTTATATCAGTGTCTGAGGTGCGGGACATGAGTTCCTGTCTTATTTATACCAGTCCACGGATTGCAGGGGCACAATCTGCCATCTTATTTCTATATATGCACATGCATAGGGGCATCATCGTCATCTTCTATTAATGCACGAGCGCATGTACACAAGTGTTCATCTCATTCTATTAGCTCATCGGCATATGAGTGTGAGTATCTGCCTTATTCTATTATTTTATGGGTCGAAAGAAGCTACTTTATGCTTGCAGGGTATCTGAGTCAATATGTCATTACGCCTTCAACATATCTAAAGCCGACGTCTACTTGTCGCACTCTAAAGCCGACATCTACTTGTCGCACTCTAAAGCCGACATCTACTTGTCGCACTCTAAAGCCGACATCTACTTGTCGCACTCTAAAGCCGGCATCTACTTGTCGCACTCTGAAACCGACACCACGTTGTCGTCGACTCCACGAAGTCGCTTATTAAGTCGGCCCCACAAGGTCGCAACTAAACCGACACCACGTTGTCGTCGACTCCACGAAGTCGCTTATTAAGTCGATAGGTTGAAGAATGTTCAAGAAATTCATCCGTTTTACGAAAGAAAGCAAAACGAGTTTGTAGCATCTCAGATCGGATCACGCAACCCGTACCAGACTTACGAGATCCGAGGGGCAATTGAGGAGGCAAAAAATATCATCATATTTATTTAATATATCTTTTAACGAGATATTGTTTGGAGAAGGGGTCAACTATTCTCTTTAAATAGAGTATCTCTAACCTTAATGAAAGAGGCAGTCACTTGTATTTCAATTCATTCAATACCTCTCGTAAATCATGAATCCTGGCTTGGTAGCCTCCAGATGTAGTCATTAATGGCGAACTGGGTCAACAAATCTCGTTTCTTTACTTTCGTTTTTATCGTTATTATTCGAGATCAATCATCGTCTTAAATTATTATTGTGGAGCAGATTTTTTCTACCACACTAGTCATACAAGTTTATTAATACGAAAATGAATTGAAGTACTTTTTTTTCACCCAAATTCAAATATGAAGCCTACATAAAACTCATATACTTTCCCATAAAAAATTAAACTCCAATATTTAATCCTCTTGTACAGAAGTACCTATTCAAAGCGGAATTTCCGCTAAATTGTTTCCTAAAAAATTCAGGGGTAACATCGTAAATTCCGCTCCAAGACGGTTATCAGTTATAACAGTTTTGCCTCTAACAAATCGACCCCAAAAAATCGATCAAATCCCCCAATTTCCCAATTTAATTCCTTGTTCTTCCTCTGCCGCAAATCTGACTCCGTCTTAGTTTCCTTTTCGATTTCCTCTTCAAATTCATCATTCTACTGAATATAAGGCTTTCCTTATAGAAGAGCATGGCTTCTTGTTGAGTTTGGACAGCCAACTCAACTCTTTTCTCTCCAGATGGATGTGTGGATTCAGATTCAACAATGT
The DNA here is from genome assembly GCA_029168935.1 of Oxyria digyna. Classification (NCBI taxonomy): domain Eukaryota; kingdom Viridiplantae; phylum Streptophyta; class Magnoliopsida; order Caryophyllales; family Polygonaceae; genus Oxyria; species Oxyria digyna. Next base: position 2,625,589 of record JAPVLV010000018.1, read on the forward strand.
AATCTGCTAATTCTAATCCCTTCTTCGCCACTTCAACTCCAATACTAGGGTCATATCCGGCCGATGCCATCAGAAGCAACCCTATGTAATCTGCTTCTGATTCATGCCTGCACATATTCATATATACTACATAAGAAGAAGATGATATGGTTTTTCTAACTTATGTCCTTAGAAAAACCGAGTTTAGTTAATAAAGAAAACTTACTTTCTGGAGAGAGACAACATTGACGGAAGGTTCAAAAATATTTCTTGCACATCATCCATGTCCAAGAAGCCGAAGCATAGTGGTCGTAAAGGAAAAGTTAAACACGTGAACCAACCATGCATTTCAGCCGAATGTCGAGCCACAACATGCCCAACCTATAAGAAAAAATTAATGTATGATAAACCCATCTAAGACCATAACGAAAGTTAGCTATCTATTTTACCAAACTTAATTACCTCATGCGCGATAATGTTTGCTATCTCGGCATCAGACTCAAGAGCGTTGAGAAGACCGGTATACATGACGATCTTTCCGCCAATATGACATTCGGCATTAATCATACTAGGGTCATCAATGACGATTATTTCCCATTTATGAACATGCTTCAAGTATGATTTTTTCTTATACCATGTTAGAAAGCCTCCTCCCCACACCTTCTCATCTTTCAAACCTCTATTCAATGCCCTAATAATCTTGTTTTTTATACATCTCATCCTTACACTCGTAGGATGATCGTGTGGCAATATCTTGTCCTTGTTCTCCTCCTTAAAGTCCTTCCATTGAAGCTCTCCTAACTCTTTTTCATCACGTTTCGATATTAATACCAAACGAGTCCTCTTCGAATAAGGTACCGTCTCCAATTTTCTTATGAAAAAAATCACAGCTAGAACCAAAATCAAAGCACCGCCATATGCAAGCTTGAAACCCAACCCAAACACGACATACAGAAGCTTTGATGTTATATAATATGCCATCGGATTGGTTAATTTGTTGTCTGTCCTAATTAAACTAACGAGAGTAAACTGGCTTTTAATTTGGTAGCTGATGATCAAAAGTCTCCTAAACCTACTATGTATATATATATATGATGACACAAATATATCTTTTACGCATCACCCAAGAAATCCTATGAAAATATTTGAGGAAGGAATATTTACCTATTTTGAGTTGTAGTTAAAATCCTACTCCGTATGAAAATATTTGAGGAAGGAATCTATCTATACATATACTAAAACAAAACGTTGTTTTGCCACATGTCGCCTTTATATTCAATTCGCCTATGTGTCGGCTTCTAAGCTATGCTACATCATCCATCATGTCATCCTCCACATCATCCGACTTTATATTTTGATATATATCTTTGAATTAAATAAGTAAAAAAATCAAAAAGATATCTAATAAGTTATATAACAAAAAAGAAATATAGATGTTTATCTTTTATCATATTATATCTTTATCTTATATATATAAATATATATATTTATCTATTATTATGTTATCAATCTAATTAAGTCGAGTTATTAATGAACTTATACTATAAAACATAAATCGTAAACTATAGACTATAATCTATAAATTATAAACCATAAAGTATAAACTACAATCTATAAACAAATTAATAGTAAAAAATATAAATATATTATTAAAATATTTCTATACATGTGACCCCGTACATGGTACGAGAACACACGCTAGTATTTACCTATTTTAAGTTGTAGTTTTGAGGAAGGAAACTTTCTCAAATATTTTATTAGAAATTTTTACTTCTCAAATATCTGAGGAGTAGTAAACTACGACTCAAAATAAGTAAAGGTATTGATACATGATCTAGAAATTTTTGGTATAAGAATACTTAGCTTAATCCGTGTTTTGTATGGACTTCTATAAAAGCATTATATTAAGTGTATATATCTTATAAATATATCTAAATAATATCTATATATATAATTACTAAAGCAAAACACTATAGTCTCATCAAGAGAAAAGTTCTTGTGCAAATCATTTTTCCTACGTTAGGAAAAATGAATAAATCGAGTTCACAGATTACATATCAATGTTCATATTCCGGAAGGCAATGTTCATAATCAGGGTCATAATTTTTTTTGAACGTTTTCAAAGAGGGACGCGGTGGCATACTTGTAATTACTGCAAACTTTGGATTTTTTAACCTTCAAATTTTTTATCGTTCAGATTATGAACATTACCGCTCAAATTATGAATATTAGCTTGTTATTTGTGAATGCGAAAAACTTCGTTTTTCCTACCTTAAGTCTTGTTCTCACCGGAACTTTTCCGTACTCATCAATTAGCTAAGTCACGTCATCTACTTATCAAAAAGTTATTCCACATCATCATTTGACATAATTTTTTCTAAAATAAAAAACTAAATATATATTTAAAGATAATTACACTAATTGTTGATATAATTTCCTACAAATGAATTAAAATATACATACAAAGATCACTATCATATATTAATATATTTTCCCTATTTAAGCGCATATCAATATAAAAGATTATAAATCACTTGAAATCTTTTTCATTTATGTAATATTGATTTGAAAATCAATTAAAATAAATATAATTATATGTGCTCAAAAAAAATATTATATAATGCATACTTTTATCTATATTAATGTTATTTCAATATATTTATAAATTATATAAATTTTTACAAAAATTATTATGCAAATTCCGTGCATAACGCGGGAATAAAGCGAGTATTTATAAAAACGAAAATATGTAATATGTAAGAAAACATATTTTAATTGATTTTTAAATTGATAAAAAAAATTCTAAGATTTATAATTGATTTTCATTCTTGTTGATTTATTTGTTTTTAAATAAATAAAGTGTAATTAGGATAGTCTCATATATATAATATATTTTGGAAAATAAAAAAATGAGAAAAAATGACACATGGAAGAGAGAGTAAGAAAATGCAATGTGTCAAATTCATTAAAAAAAGCCCCAAGTGACAAAGTTTTATTTTTTATTTAATCTCTATATTATAACTACTAAAGCAAATCACCTTTCTTCATTTATTGCTATGCCACGTGACATACTCTTCATTCAGGCCATCCACTTGTCATCATTCAATTGGTTACGGTTTTTTACTATATATTGTAATTTTCTCAAAAAAAATGATTAAATTTGGAAAATCATGTGCAAAAATATCACAAAAAGATTGCTTAAGATCTTTCAGATTACAAAAAAAAATTATTAGTTAATTTTTTAAATTTTGACCTCCCAATATCCTATTATGTTATTTTACAAATTTATAATTTTATTTTTATGATATGACATATCACAAAAAGATTGATTTCTTAATAAATAAGAGAAAATATTATATTTTTGTGTTAAGGTAGTATTTGAAATAATATAGTTTTATATATGTTGAAATCAATTTATTTAAATTTGTTAAAAATTGACCTGTGATAATTTGATCAAATAAGATTTTTGGTATTAAAAATTCATTTATATTTTTTGTTTATTATATTTAAAATGTGAAAACTTAATTATATAATCAATATCTTTTTAAGATATCAATATTTTTATATAAAATTATACATACATAATACTCCGTATTACTTATTAATTATATCGAGTTATATAAACCCGCGCATGGCGCGTAGGACCTAGCCTTGTATGTATATATAGTAGATTTTGTTGACTACAAGAAGACGATAATAAAAATTGTGAAAAAAATATATATCCAAAACTAATCGAAAAGGTCTAAAAACCATGACCATTATTATGTGTCATGTTGTTATTGAATTTTCTTAAATTTTAATGAAAAAAGTCGTTTGATCTACATTTTGGTCTTCCGGTAAAAGTTGAAAATATTTTAATTAGTTTTTCCTAAACAATTAAAGTTTAAGCTTATATTTTTCGGAAAAAGATCCGGTGAGGATAAGTTATTAGGTTAAGACTCATGACACTTTTGTGTTCATGGGTTATAATGTGTGTGTTCATCAGTCATAACGTTTGTGTTCATACGTCAGAGTATGTGCAAGTCATAGTGTGTGTTCATATGTCACATTTTGTGTTCATTGACGAAAATGTGTTCATATATTATAACGTTTGTGTTCATGTGTAACAATGTTTGTGTTCATCGTCCTTATTCCTCACCGGAACTTAACCCATATTTTTCCTGTGTCGTCTATGCATTTAGTATGTTTATGTACTTTATTATTTATTTTTTCAAATTATATTTAATTCTTTTAAAGATATAACAAAATAGTTGAACACAATAAAAAATTTAAAAATTATTATCCGGATTCAATGTAAAATATAAGTGAAACATACAAAACAATATTACACACTCTAATTCATATTTATAGAGTACAAAATTTTTATTTATTAAAATTCATTTGGCTCGTGCGTAGCACGGGCAGGAGGGACTAGTATACATAAAAAACGGGGGTCTTGTTTGAACCAAGATTTTTTGGTTTTGCCTCGAAATAAAAACGCTACCACGTGGAGTTTAACTTTTGATTTTAAAAAAATTAACTTTATACCACGGTTCTGAAAATTTTGGGGTACAAAGTATTAAAACGCCACGTCGTGGTGTTTTAAAATCAACTTTATAACCCGGATTTCAAACAGTTCAAAACTTTATAACCCGGATTTTTTCAGAATCGAGGTAAAAAGTATACCATATAATCCGGATTTGACATAGTCATGATATAAAGTCAATTTTTAAACTTCACGCCGTGGTGTTTTAAATCGGTACAAAACTCAATTATTTCGGCTCAAAAGTTTATCCCCTACAAAAAAGAAGTAAGGCTTCACAAGACTCTAATTTCATACTCTTGAAATGACGGTAATTTCATTCTATCAAGGGCAGCGCATAAGATTGGCCCCTCTTCTTCACAATGATAATCAACTCATCTACTTCTGACTATCCCAGTTTTACTCATCGTATTTCACGTATTGATTTTAAACCACCTAAAAGAGCTCAAAAACTTGCATATGACAATCCATCAACGGTTTTCGTCTAATGGAAGGTGCGTAAAATTACAAATTTGTCCCTTTAAAATTATTGAATTTGCAAAAAATGCCATATGACAATCCATCAACGGTTTACTTTTCTACAGCAAGTTTTTAAATTGTTTTATATAACAAGGTTGATTTTTCAACCAATTAACAAATCCGCACCCAATTCCATTGATTTAAGCCAGATCTGAAGGATTTCCCCGACCTTTTGACCGGATTGAGAACCCTAAACGACAGAAGATCTTCGCTAATTCTGGCAATTTCAGTCTGAATTCGTTGATTCAAGCCAAAATTCAACAAACTCGAGTGCCAATTGCACGGATCTGGCTTCAATTCTATAGATCTGTTGCCAACTTCTTGGATAGAATTAAAAAAAAACCCAATTTCAAGACGAAACCCAAATCCGTTCAAATGCTCTCAATTCTTCACCAATTTTACCAGTTCTAAAGCCAAATACCTACTTCTTACCTTCGATTGCACGGACTCGAAACCAATATCTCGATTTGGAGTGGATTTGAACAAGCCCCAATATTTGGATTAGGTGAAGAACCCTAAAGCAACATTGTCAATTTTTCGTGTAATTTCAACAAAAAGCAAGGGGCCATTTCGTCTTTTCAGGGTTTAGACGGTAAGGCTAACACAATAGGTGTCTGGGTGTGACTTTGTTAACGAAAAGACTCTTTTGGATGGTTGAAAATCAATACGTGAAATATAGGTGGTTTCATGCAAATTTTGATAAATAACGGGTGATTTAAAGTAAAAACCTCAATTATATAAGTTTTGCAAAGTAGTAGGTGTTTCAAAAATTATTTCATTAATGTTTTAAATAAACACTAGTTTCAACCGCTCTCGCTAGTGTCATACCAAATAGGGTAACAAGTCATCGTTGACATAATTGATCATATAACTGAATGTACTCGTTTTGGTTGGCATGGAAACACAAGTGGTTAAAGATAATTTGAACCACAACATATAGATAAGATTTAAGCATGGTTGGTGAAGGATTAAGTGTTTGTTATTAGGCAACTTCAGCAACGTGCAAGCAATAATACAAAAGAAAACAGCTCTTGCCATACAATTTAGAGTACAACTTCATATGGATTTGTCCTTGATTTTCTCTCATTTAATTCCTTTAGTTTGAATGAATTTCGTAAGCAACTATACAAATTGAAGTACAAGCTTCATCTAAATCTTGATAAGTACAAACATCAACTTAAATAACAACAATAACAATCAACCCAATATTTTCCCGTCGAAGCAGGGTCCTGTAGGCTAGATGTGGGCAATCCATACATTTTGAGGATGTGGTCCGACAAGCCTATGACACAATAAAATATAAATGAAAAATGGACAGAAACGAGGTGCAAAGAACTAGGTCCCTGTTGACCGTTCTATCTAAATCGTTATAGCTATGCCACCTTGATTTTTTCCCACCAAGTGTTCCTGTACTGAGTCATATCATTTGCCATTTCTAAGCGCGTCATCTCTTCTTAGAACGGTCTCGACCTCTTTGTAGCACACCAAAATCTACCCTCTCACACCAACGAATTAGCGCCGAAATCAGCTTAACATCATAAATTTTATTATGGGCCTCAAACCAAAGACTAATATGTAGGGCCCGATGACCTCAATAAGATAAGTACTTGTTTTATATACCTAACTAAGCAAACCATGTGATCCATGACTAGATTGGTAGACCGCCAAACATTTAGCCCCACACACAATTGTATATATATATATATGTTCACACAATATGGAATTTCAAAAACAAAATCATTGAACTCAACAAGTCTTACCAAGCTTCTTTTGATTTCAAAATGGCCATACTTTCTAATGTCAAGCAAGTTCTAAGGTTCAAATTTGTAGGGAAACACCATCAAAGAGTTCCTAAAGGGCATATAACGGTATACGTTGGAGATGAAGAGGAGAAGAAGAAGAGATACATGGTGCCGATATCGTATCTAAGTCATCCTTCATTTCAAGAATTGCTGAAATTTGCAGAGGAAGAATTTGGTTTCAGTCATCCAATGGGAGGTCTAACCATTCCTTGCAAGGAGGATGAGTTCATTCATGTCACACATCGATTGAGCTCTCCTTGATCGAGGTTGAAGATGAGCAATGCTTGATGTTTTAGATCAGATTTAGTACTAATAGAAATTAGCAATGCTCCTTTAACCTAGAGGCTAGAGGAGACATGAATTGTATATGAAATGGTATATTGGAAATCAAGCATACTACAATTTGGGTTAATCAATCCATGCATACACATTCGATAAACCACACATTTGTTTGTCCATTTAACAAAAAGAACCTCACATCATTAACATATATATAGAGTCTCACATCGTAAGTAAGTGGAGTGTCGAGGCTAATCAAATCTTAATATATATATATATATATATATATATATATATTAAGGGGTTTAGGTGAGAACCCTTTCTTAGGAGAGAACAGATGTTAACGTGAGAACCACTCACAACCATTAGATTTAAAAAGATCGAACGGTTCCTGTTATATCAGTGGCTTCTCCTCTACACGCGCCAATCTGGCTCTCTTCCCCCTTTCCCCTTCCTCCTGAATCGCCTTTCTCTTTCTTCGATTCCGCTTGAGTTCATATTTGAGCAGAGGGATTGAGCTCATCCTGCTTGACCTTCCTCTGACAAATCTAAAGCTTTCATCTGTGGGTTTCCTTCTTCGTTTACATGAGTCTTCCTGTTTCGAGCGACTACCACCGTTGAAATCTTCCCTAGGGTTCGTTTCCAGCTCTCCGTCTCGCAGTCCGGCCGCGTTGAGGTGGAGAGCTCCAGCTTGAAGTCGATGGTGGTGTCTAATTTCAGAGCAAGTTTAATAGGAAGATGGGAGCAACGATTTTATGGCATCCAGATGACATTTACCCGTTGTTAAAGCTGAAGATGGCGGTGAGGAACGCCAAATAGCAGATTCCTTCGGAGCTCCATTGGGGCTTCTGCTACTCGATGCTTCACAAGATCTCTAGAAGCTTTTCCCTCGTCATTCAGCAGCTTGGCAATGATGTAAGTGTTTTAATTTGTTTTGTTTTAGGCTTTTGTTTGATTCCTGATAGTGAATTTGACATACAAATTGATGGAATTCGTTTTCTAAATCAAAATTAATCATCTGAATTTATCCGAACTCTCTTCTCCTCATCTTTACCAGCAATTTCTGCTGAACTTTGAAGGGAAGCATTAACTAATTCAAAATGCCAACGATCAGCGTTGGAAGAGACCGTCTCTTCGATGCTCTTGGCCAGACCTACAGTAACTACCTATTCTACTATTCCTATTCAATTCATCCTTTCGCTTTGCTAATTCCAGTCCGGTCTATCTAATTTTTTCCAAAGGATGAAGAGTTTGATGACCTGTGCTTTAGATTTGGTATAGAGCTTGATGACATTGTGAGTATCAATCTAATTCTATCTATTCCATTTGTCTTCTTCAATTTGATGTGTTTCGTGTTTTAATGCACAAATTAGACTACCGAAAAAACAATCATTCGAAAAGAAAAACATCTGGATGAGGAACAAAATTCTACTGAGGGGGAGGAGATAATCTACAAAATTCAGATTCCTGCAAATCTTAGATATGACTCGGACTGAACATTACTGTTTTTACATAAGATTAGGGTCAGACTGAATTTGGAAGTAGAATTGCTTCTGAGATAGAAGCAATATTAGATATGGCCAAATTTCAGAAAACATTTGATGTATTGATTGGTTATGTATCTAGATATGACTTGCTTTGCCTTGAGGGTCTTGCTCAAGCCCTTCGTGTTTTCGCAAGATTTTAGCTGGATCTCAAGTGTCGGTGTCGTCTTTTCTCTGTATCTATGAAGATCCACACCTGTGCTCAATTGGAAGTTCCTGCTTCTTTACTCCGATCAGCAGGTTGAAGATGTTTTCACTTTACTAGGTTTCTATGCTGATTCAAGTATCCGATTTGATTTTATATTTGCAACGTGCTTCGCAGAATCTGAAGCTGTGGAATCAAGATTGTGTTTGAGATCAGCAAAATCGGTGCTGAGAGGGTTTAAGCAGGGGTTAGATCTTGGAGAGCTCAATGTCAGTGAAATTCAGTTTTGTGTTTTGAACCTATTAAATGATCTTATAGATGTGTAACATTGTACTATAATGGCAACTGTTGGCAATAAGTTAAAAATATGAATTCTGTAGGTATATCGGAGCTCATGGAACATTAATAAGGAACACGTTCCTCTTAAAGACGTAGTTGATACTAATTAAGTGTTTTCTAGATTGTATACCAAGTGTTTTCTAGATTGTATACCAAGTAATTTTTAAATTGCATATCAAATGTTTTATGAATTGCATACTAAGTGATTTCTGAATTGTATAGTGTTTTTTAATTGCATCCTAAGTGACTTCTTAATTGCATACTAACTGAATTATGAAATGCATACTAATTGATTTGCAGATTGCATATCAAGTGTATCCTGAATTGCATACTGAGTGAATTTTGAATTGCATACTAAGTTATTTTTTAATTGCATACCAAGTGTTTTCTGGATTACATACTAAGTGATTTCTTAATTGCATACCAATTAACAAATGTTTACTTAATTGCATACTAAGTGATTTGTGAATTGCATATTAAGTTATTTCGTAATGCATTGTATGTTTATTTTGTAATACATTGTATGTGCTTTTCGTAATCCATTGTATGTGCATTTCATAATACATTGTATGTGCATTTCGTAATACAAGTGATCTTCCAACTAAAACAAAGTAACTAAAAAAATTATTCCAAGTAAAATGCACTTCATGTGCATCCCGTAACATACTATATTTGCATTTCGTAATACATTGTATGTGCATTTTGTAATATAGGTGATTTTCTTAAAAGCAAAGGTAACTAAAAAAATTATTTTGAAGAAACAAGTAAAATGCACTTCATGTGCATCTCGTAACACACTATATTCGCATTTCGTAATATATTGTATGTGCATTTTCTAATACAAGTGATTTACCAACTAAAACTAAGGTAACTTAAAAACTTACATTCTCAATTTTTGTGAATTGCATACTCAGTTTTTGTGAATTGCATACTCAGTTTTTGTGAATTGCATACTCAGTTTTTCGTGAATCGCATACTTAATTTTCGTGAATTGCATACTCAGTTTTCGTGAATTGCATACTCAGTTTTCGTGAATTGCATAATCAGTTTTCGTGAATTACATAATATTTGTGAATTGCATACTCAACTTTTGTAAATTGCATACTTATTTATTTGTGAATTGCATATTCAGTTTTCGGTTTTTTAGGAATTTTATAAATTGTGGTTACCTCATTGTGTTACTTTTGTAAATACTAGTTTCCGGGGTCCGTGCTTCGCACGGGCTATACAATTATTTTATATACAGGTATATTTAGGTTTTATAGTTACATGACAAACACAACAATTATATTTCACATTATACACATAAAAATAAAACACACAAACAAGAAAAAAAAAACAGACATATACATTACACTCACTATTACAAGATAATGTATTTTGTGTGATTCCTCAGCACGTCCTTCGTTTAAGGATGTTCCATGGAACTTGCAGTATGCAACTCAAAGTCCAGGCAACAAATGATGCACATTAGAAGATTAATTTGTTGACTCTTACTGCCACTCAATGTACTTTCATGTTGTATCTTGTGTAAATCCTATTTCTGAGTTGAATTTAATCTTCCATGTTCTTTGAACTTTCCGATCTAGCTACATGAATACATCATAAAATCACGGAAACTACCCACTACGCTCAAATCATAAGAAAATAACATGTCATTTAATAATGAAAGAGTGAAAGTGCAAGAATAAGAAGAAGAAGAAAAACAGATCAGAATAAATGCACAACTGTATTAATTCAATTGCTTGCATCGTTGAAATCACGAGAAAGAATGGAGTTACAATGATACACATTGCTTAGAGATTCAAAGGTTAATTTTCTCTGCTTCTATACAGAATATATACAATTGTGAATGACCACAGTCTTAGAATGCTTAGCTAAATTCACTTCTTTGTACAAAATGCAATTTCAATATTGAGAATTTGATAAAGATTGAAACTCCTAAGGCTTTCCTGAAGCTTGTGTTTGTGTCCAGTGCATAATAAGAGCGAGAAGTAGTAAGATGTTGCAGACGAAGCACAAATAATGAGTCATTTCCAGGTTTCATCGGGTGCGAGTCAATAAGTTTATTCTGTTTTTCGTAGTACTCTTCTAGATGTTCAACCTGGATAGAAAGAATAAAGAGAATAATCTTTTTCTATTATTTTTGTTAAGAAAAGTCATCTTGCTATTTTCATAAGAGTTCAAATTACCTTCATCATGATCGTAGAGAGAGTATTTTTTATTTTATTTTGGAAACCAAAAGTGCCAGAGCACTTAAACTGTATCATTAGATAATTGATCAACCAAAAGAGTGCTTACAAGATCCGGGAGGGGTGAATCCCAAACCCTAAGACCATTGATCCACGGGCTACATCTTGCTAATTCATGCGCTACTGTATTAGCGACACTAGGAACATGATTCCAAGTGAACTCTTCACAGTGGCTGGTTAATGCATAAATATCGTCAATGAGGAGGTTGATGCTTGTTCTTCTGTCCTTTGCGGGGCCGTTAATGGCATTAATTAGACTCATACAATCCGTCTCAATCTCCAACTTCTTAATATTGAGTGTCATAGCCAGCTGGAGTCCCCGAATGACAGCCTTCATTTCTGCGACCAAGGGTTCAAACATAGAGCTGAGTTGTTCAGTGCAAATACCATGGGGAAAGCCCTTATCGTCCCTAATGCAAACTCCCAGGCCTGTTACATATTGACATATGTATTTGACATCACATACATATAACCTGAACTATGGATTATACATATGAAATATAATATAGTAATAGAAATATGGTTGCTTTACCCGTTGCTTGAAAAATTGGGACATGGTTGACTCAACTCCCTCTGAAGACACTTTTACACCTGCATTAACAGCTACTTTGATCACCATGTGATGTAAAGAGTAAAAAAATAATATCATCACTTCAGCTGCAACCTTCGTAGATTTGAAATTGGCAACCAGATTAATATCAACCAATTGGTCCAGAATTTCCTGAAACAACAACACAAGTTCTAAATAAAATCCAGAAAAAAACACAACAACACAAGTTGTAAAGCAGTTGCCATATGCCTAACTCAATGCTTGCAAGTAAGTGACAAGCTTTCAACCAGGAGAGAAATTATTTGTCTATATTGTTTAGAAATTTTGAGTACAGAAATAAACATATAGCATGTCAACGTGTTCTTGGGATATCGTCCAAAATGAACCCCGTTTCGCCTCTAGAATAGCCATATTCCAACATCTTTAACAAGAACCCAAAGATTATGCTCTCAAGAACCTCCTTTCCGTGGGAAATTGCGTTTGAGATCTGACTAGCAAGACAAATGAAGAATTTATATCACATTTCCTCCAAATGCACTAATCTAGAACTCAGATTGTTGTAAGTACAAAATTTTGACAGCATAGTAGCCATAAACATGTTCCAAGAATTTCTCTAAACTATCTCCATATTATCTTTCAAGTTCTTAGGAGTACCTAGGTAGAGTTCTTGGTTCTTCCAGCAGCTAAAATCATCATTTTAAAACGCAAGACAAGTTATAACACATTTCAACCAGATGCGCTAATCTAGAACTTAAACAAGTATACTGCAAAACTTTGACAAGCAGTAGCCAATAATTTCTATATGCTCACGTCCAACAAAAAAACAACTAAAAATAGGATACCTAGAAAAAATTATTATTATTTAAGTTCAACCTCGAACTTGGAATATGCAGTCGATACATCACTACCACAAATTTGACGAGATGAAATCAAAGATGTAAGTAACCAAAGATTCAGGATGAATGCCTGTGTTCTCAATCAGGGCTGACAAAATATTTAAGAGGCAACAAATTCAGGAATGCTATCAAGCAAGATTTTAAGTGATTAGTCAACTGCTGCATAAAAGAAAGCATCAATTAATCCATGCAGAAGATAAAATTGGATATGGAACCTGCTATAACCATCAATATCAACCGGTATGATATAAAAAATCTACAAATCTTGATAATACATGATTGAAATCATTGAATCTAGAGGTTCTGAAATCATTATGCAACAAGATGCACTAACCTATGTGATGCGGGGATAAGCCGCTGTTGTCCGATCTAGACACCAAACCTCGAACAGAAACTCGAACAGAGAAGAAAGGCGGAATTAGAATGAGATGAAAGAAGGATAAGTCGAATGATAGGCCAATTGGAACCAAATCAAACAACGATAAAACCCCTGAACTTAAGAACAAGAACCTTACCGAATGATGAAGAAACCCCAACGGATGATTACAACCAAACACAATGACTATGGTGGGTCAAGGCACCTGGAGGATGCTCTTATGGAGTCCCGATAGTACCAACCTTATGGAGGAGATTGACATACACAAGTACAACTAGGGCGAGTTCAACAACAATGCACACGGGGCACTCTTCTCACAAAAGCTCTCTTTTGGGAGGAAAAACGATAAACGCTGTATTCAATATCAAAGTCTGGGGGGGTTAAAACAACAACTAAGGCAGCCTTATATAGGGTTCATAAGGGTGTCAACTAAAGAAATAAACAATAAAAAGTATCTCCTAAAATAATAATCCCGAAAAACAATTAAACATCCGAAAATAATGTTTCAAAAGGAAGCCTCGGCGAAGTTAATGAACTCGCCGAGTTTCCCGGCCGCGGGCGTGGTTATGGAGCCGCGGGCGCGGTTGGGCGAGTGAGACGCGGGCGCGGTTTCCAGCCGCGGTCGCGGTTCTTCTCTGCAGTCTTCTGCTCGTTCTCGAACCTCGATCATTAGAACAGTCTTCAATGGTGGTTCTTCGTCTGTATTCAACTCCTTGGACCTGAAGAACGCTACTAACTTGTCTAGCTCTTGTTGGACTTCCTTAGCTCTCGAACGAGTCAATGCACCTTCAAACTCGGGGACTGGAGGTGTCGGTTGCTGTCCAGATGATCCATCATCATCCTCCCCTTCTTGAAAAGGATTCGACCTCGAATCATCCAGCTCCTCTTCTTCTTCACCCTCAAATAAAGTCAAATCTTGCACATTGAAGGTAGCACTCACTTGATAGTCACCGGGAAGCTCCAAGACATAAGCATTATCTCCAATCTTCTTGAGCACCTTGAATGGTCCATCACCTCTTGGGGACAGCTTGGAATGACGCTTGCTTGGAAAGCGTTCTCTTCTAAAGTGGAACCACACAAGATCTCCCTCTTTGAAAATAACCTTCTTCCTCTTCTTGTTCGCCTTGCTAGCGTTTGTAGCAGCCACCTCTAACAACTTAGCTCTTGTTCTCTCATGAATCTCCTTGATGTGCTCAACCTGTTTTCCTGCAATGAAATCCACTCGCTCCTTCGTAGGCAACGGCGTAAGATCAAAAGGGGTTAGTGGATTCAAACCATACACACATTCAAAGGGACTCAGCGAGGTTGAGGAATGGATGGCCCTATTGTAGGCAAACTCAACATGGGGTAAGGCTTCTTCCCAAGCCTTCAAATTCTTCTTAAGGATGGCTCTCAAAAGGGTTCCTAAGGTCCTATTGGTTACTTCAGTTTGACCATCGGTTTGAGGATAACTAGATGTAGAGAATAGAAGTTTAGTCCCTAGTTTTCCCCAAAGAGTTTTCCAAAAGTGACTTAGAAATTTCATATCCCTATCACTCACAATAGTCTTAGGTACTCCATGTAATCTAACAATTCCGGTAAAGAATAAATCAGCCACATGATGAGCATCATTAGTCTTGTTGCAAGCAATAAAATGAGTCATCTTAGAGAATCTATCAACAACCACAAAAATAGAATCTCTCCCCTTCTTAGTCCTAGGCAACCCTACAATAAAATCCATACTAATGTCTACCCATGGGGTCGTAGGAATAGGCAAAGGAGTATACAATCCATGTGGTTTAACTCTAGACTTAGCCTTAAGACACTCCAAACATCTTTTCAAACAATGCTCAACATCCCTAAGCATATGGGGCCAATAAAAGTGAGTATGCAACATATGATATGTCTTATCTCTACCAAAGTGTCCCATTAATCCACCCTTATGGGCTTCTTCAACAAGCAATAGTCTCAAAGAACACTTAGGTATGCATACTTTACTAGCCTTAAACAAGAAACCATCAAACAAGTAAAACTTATCCAAAGTTCCTTTATCTAAACAGTGCTTATAAATAGCACCAAAATCAGCATCATTACGATATAACTCTTTGATGTAAACAAAGCCTAACACCTTAGAGTCAAGTTGAACAATTAAAGCATGCCTCCTAGATAGTGCATCAGCAACAACATTGTCCTTTCCCCTCTTGTATTTGATAATATAAGGGAAAGTCTCAATAAATTCCATCCATCTACCATGCCTCCTATCAAGTTTGTCTTGGCTCCTAAAATGTTTCAAAGATTCATGATCGGTATGCAAAACAAACCCTTTAGGCTATAGGTAGTGTTGCCAAGTCTTAAGTACTCTATATAATGCATACAAATCCTTATCATAAGTAGAGTAGTTTAGACTTGCACCTTTCAACTTTTCAGAAAAGAAGGCAATAGGCTTACCTTCTTGCATGAGTACTCCTCCTATGCCAACTCCTGAGGCATCACATTCCACTTCAAAGGGCCTAGTGAAGTCGAGAAGCACAAGCAATGGCGCTTCGGTCAATTTGCGTTTTAGCTCTTCAAACGCCCTTTCTTGAGCCTCCTTCCAAACAAAGGCCGAATGCTTCTTTGTTACCTCAGTTAGGGGTGCAGCAATGGTGCTGAAATTCTTCACAAAACGCCGATAGAAGCTAGCCAATCCATGGAAACTTCTGACTTGGCTGCTAGTCGTGGGGGTTGGCCAATCCTGAATGGCCTTAATCTTCTCCTCATCAACCTGTAATCCCTGGGAGCTCACTACAAAGCCAAGAAATATAACTTTATCAGTGAAAAAATCACACTTCTTCAAATTAGCATATAGTCGTTGTATACTAAGAGTAACGAGTACTTCCCTGAGATGTTGCTCATGCTCCCCTAGGGACCTGCTGTAAATCAAGATATCATCGAAATAAACTACAACAAACTTCCCTATAAACTTCCTCAAGACATGATTCATAAGCCTCATAAAAGAAGAGGGAGCATTAGTAAGTCCAAATGGCATAACAAGCCACTCATATAGACCAAATTTGGTCTTGAAGGCGGTCTTCCACTCATCGCCTTCCCTCATTCGGATTTGATGGTAGCCACTCCTAAGATCAATCTTGGTGAAGTTTGTGGCACCATGAAGCTCATCCAACATGTCATCCAGCCTTGGTATAGGATGACGATACTTGACAGTTATGTTGTTGATAGCTCGGCAATCAACACACATCCACCAAGAATTGTCTTTCTTAGGCACAAGTAAGACCGGAACTGCACAAGGACTAAGACTTTCTCGAACATACCCCTTATCTACAAGCTCTTGCACCTGCTTCTGAATCTCTTGACACTCCTGAGGGTTCATTATGTAAGCTGGCCTGTTAGGTAAAGAAGCTCCTGGAATAAGAACAATTTGATGCTCAATGCCCCTAAAGGGCGGTAAGCCCGGTGGAATCTCATCCGGAAACACCTCAGCAAACTCATCAAGAATAGCTTGAATGCTAGGGGGTAGATCAACTCGAGAATCGATACCTGTCAACACAAATCTCTTGCAAAGCATCATTAAGGTAGTGTCCAATGGCAAGTACTCACCTTGCAATTTGGATTTGGAGGACAAAAGAGCGCGAGGTGGGGTAGTCGAAACAACAAGGGCTCCTGCACCAACTTCCGCGGTCGCGGTTTTGGCTCTGTCGAGACCCGCCAACTTCCGCGGTCGCAGATTTGGAGCCGCGGTCGCGGTTTTGGCTCTGTTGCGCCAACACCTCAGCTTCGTCGGTGGCTCTTTCTTTGCCTTTGCTCTTCTCATATGCATCTGCTATCTGTGCTGGAGTCATAGGTTTAAGAGTAATAGGCTTATTATTGAAAATAAATGAGTGACGGTTAGTGTGACCATCATGAACAACTTTTCTATCATATTGCCATGGTCTACATAACAATATATGACAAACCTGCATAGGAACGACATCACACAAGACTGTATCCTCATATTTCCCTAAGGAGAAAGTTACCCTAGCTTGTTTTTGAACTCTTATTCACCACATTCATTCATCCAATGCAATTTATAGGGCTTAGGGTGGAAAATAGTAGCAATGTGCAATTTAGAGATTAATTCAGTGCTAGCAATATTGCAACAACTTCCTCCATCAATAATCATATTACAAACCTTCCCTTGAACCAAACATCTAGTATGAAACAAAATTTCTCTTTGGTTATCCTCACAAGGGGCGGGTTGTACATGCAAATTTCTCTTACAAATCAAAGAATCACCATGATCATAACCAATTTCATCACTAAGATCATCCTCATCATGCATATCACCTAGGTTCTCTTCTTTTTCACTTTCACTTTCAAGTTCTCCTAGTTGATTAACAATTAATACTCTAGAATTAAGACAATCTTTCATCATCTGACCCTTTCCTCTACATTTAAAGCATTCAATATCCCTAGCTCTAGAAGTAGGGTTAGAAGTACTCCCTCGGGGTGGATTAGAAGGGTCAAGTGTTGTCTTGGAGGGCACTTGAGTAGTAGGTGGCGGATTCCTTCGAGAACCACTGTCTTCCTTGTTAGGGACCTCTCGGGTTGAAGGATAGGAGTTCCTTCCTTGCTGATTTTTCCAGCCACTTGCGTTTTTGCTCCCTTGGCTCCTAATTTTGGTCTTTCTTTCCACCTTGATAGCCAAATGTAGCAACTCAGTCATTGAGTTGTAAGGGAACATCTCAATCTCACTAGACACATATGGGTGAAGGATACGAAGATATCTAGCCATGGTTGTCTCCTCATCCTCCACCAAATTAGCTCGAACCATTGCTATTTGCATAGCATTGTAAGTCTCTTCGACTCCCTTTGATCCTTGCTTCAAATTCTCGAGTCGCTGAATAAGTTCCCTAGTGTAATGTGGGGGGGGGGGGGGGAAATCGAGCTCTCATCATCCTCTTCATGAGCTCCCAAGTAGTGACAGGATAATCTCCATTGGCAGCTCTCCCTCTGATCAAGCTATCCCACCAAACTAAAGCGTAGCCACTAAACTCCAAAGATGCCAGCTGCACCTTTTTGGCTTCAGGAAAGTTGTGACAATTCCAGATTTGTTCAATGTTGGTCTCCCACTCCATATATATGTCTGGATCACACTTTCCCTCAAAACTCGGGATCTTAACCTTTATCTTTCCCATTCCATCTTGCTCGGCTCTCTTCGCCTTCCTTGGTAACCTCCTTGGGAACGATAGGGTCGCCATCCCGCCTCATCTTCTTCTTCAGGCTCTTCTTCGTCATCATTATCACCTAGGTCGTGGAATGCATCATCAAAATGGTTTGCAGCATTGTATCTATTAAAGTGAGGTATAGGAGAGTTACGAAAGCGTCCTCTCCGAGCTTGTGGGAGATCGTCTCGGGGTGTAGGCCTGCGTCTGGGTTCCCGACCCGTGCGGGCAGCCTCATAGGCTTCTTGCTGAGGAGGCAGGGGCCTCCGATTGTCGACTGAAGCATCATAGGAGGTCCCGATGTGCTCTAGAACCCTTGGGGAAGGGGTGGATCGCTGCTGCCGCTCTATGGCGGTTGTAATGGCTGACGTCATCTCCCGAAACATGTCGGTCATAAATTCCGGGGTAATGGCGCGGGTCTCCGGGGCTTCATGCCTCCCGTGGGGAGAACCTGACCTGCTCATCACTAACGAAAAGACTAACACAGAATAATATTAAGGTAAGTGTAAATGGAAACAACTCGCTAGTGTTTACTCTCGTATGTTTTCCTCTACACTCTCTCTCAATTGCCGTTGCAACCAACTTTTCTTTGATGAATTGACTTGTATGGATCAATAACCCACTAAGTTGAAACTACCTAACTCCTAGCAATATATGAATGATGGTAGAGATGGAGATGGCTAGCGTAGTGCGGGGTTTCGACTGTAAGGTTCTGACTCAAACAAGAGACTGACTCAATGAAAGAAAGAAAATAAGACTCGAAGGCGTTTTGCAAGAATGAGAATGCAAAACAGAGATATGAGTTAAGCTTCGAATTTCAAGAAGAGCCAAAAGGAAGCGTACCTTAATTTGTTCCGATTGATGTCGATTGAAGGATCGAAGACGGAGTCGGGAGGGTTAGGTAATAATTGAGGCTCGTATCTGAAAGGAATGGAAAGGCAAACAGTGATGGTTCCGCGGGCGCGGTCTGAAGTCCGCGGGCGCAGATTTCGAACAGTGGCTTCTGAGGCAGAGCCGCGGGCGCGGCCTGAATTCCGCGGGCGCGGCTTGAACCGCGGGTGCGGCTACTGGACCGCGGGCGTGGTTTCTGTCGCGGCCTGGTGGTTTCTCGCTTCCGTTTGGGCTCGTTCAACCCGATTTCCTTTGAGTTCTTGAGATCCGACTTAAACAATATCAAACTAGACTTTGACTCAACAAAACGTAAAATAAACTACTGACTTTGAGACTTTTCGATTATTATTTTTTAAAATTTTTTTTTTTAGTATTTTTTTTGATTTTTTTTTTGTCTCAACTAAACAAAACGAAATTACAGACTTGATCTGAGATACTATCTCAGAAAAATCGAATTTTAAAATAAAAGAAACTACTAACGACCTTGATTTCCTTGTAGAGAAGATAAGATTTCCTTCCTTGAAGATCTTGGCTTGGGGTGCAAGGACTGAAATTTTCAGCAACTCTTCTAGGGTTTTGACGGGTGCGTTTTGGTAGGGATGGATAGATTTTGTGATGGATGAAGGGCTGAATGGATTTTGGGAACAAGGGTGCTCCAAACTCCAATCTTTCGATCTCCACCAACACTAATCGATCCAAGCTTCTTGCACACAACCTGTAATGACTCAACAACAAATATCAAAGCAATGGAAGACTCAAAATCAATTTCTGAAAGAAACTGACAAACAAGAAAATAAAACTGGATAGGGGGTCTCTTGATGTTCTTGTGAAGACGAATGATGTCAACACAGCTCTGATACCAATTTGATGCGGGGATAAGCCACAGTTTCCGACCTAGACACCAAACTCGAATAGGAACTCGAACAGAGAAGAAAGGCGGAATTAGAATGAGATGAAAGAAGGATAAGTCGAATGATAGGCCAATTGGAACCAAATCAAACAACGATAAAACCATTGAACTTAAGAACAAGAACCTTACCGAATGATGAAGAAACTCCAACGGATGATTACAGCCAAACACAATGACTTTGGTGGGTCAAGGCACCTGGAGGTTGCTCTATGAAGCCTCGATAGCACCAACCTTATGGAAGAGATTAACCACCTTGATTTCCTTGTAGAGAAGATAAGATTTCCTTCCTTGAAGATCTCGGTTTGGGGTGCAAGGACTGAAATTTTCAGCAACTCTTCTAGGGTTTTGATGGCTGCGTTTTGGTAGGGATGGATAGATTTTGTGATGGATAAAGGGCTTAATGGATTTTGGGAACAAGGGTGCTCCAAACTCCAATCTTTCGATCTCCACCAACACTAATCGATCCAAGCTTCTTGCACACAACCTGTAATGCCTCAACAAGAAATATCAAAGCAATGGAAGACTCAAAATCAATTTTTGAAAGAAACTGACAAACAAGAAAATAAAAGCTGACTCTTTTTGTGATTTTCTGGATAGGGGGTCTTTTGATGTTCTTGTGAAGACGAATGGTGTCAACACAGCTCTGATACCAATTTGATGCGGGGATAAGCCGTCGTTGTCCGATCTAGACACCAAACCTCGAACAGAAACTCGAACAGAGAAGAAAGGCGGAATTAGAATGAGATGAAAGAAGGATAAGTCGAATGATAGGCCAATTGGAACCAAATCAAACAACGATAAAACCCCTGAACTTAAGAACAAGAACCTTACCACATGATAAAGAAACCCCAACGGATGATTACAACCAAACACAATGACTATGGTGGGTCAAGGCACCTGGAGGATGCTCTTATGGAGTTCCGATAGCACCAACCTTATGGAGGAGATTGACACACACAAGTACAACTAGGGCGAGTTCAACAACAATGCACACGGGGCACTCTTCTCACAAAAGCTCTCTTTTGCGAGGAAAAACGATAAACGATGTATTCAATATCAAAGTCTGGGGGGGGGGGGGGGGGGGTTACAACAACAACTAAGGCACATAAGGGTGTCAACTAAAGAAATAAACAATAAAAAGTATCTCCTAAAATAATAATCCCGAAAAACAATTAAACATCCGAAAATAATGTTTCAAAAGGAAGCTTCGGCGAAGTTAATGAACTCGTCGAGTTTCCCGGCCGCGGGCGCGGTTATGGATCCGCGGTCGCGGTTGGGCGAGTGAGACGCGGGCGCGGTTTCCAGCCGCGGTCGCGGTTCTTCTCTGCAGTCTTCTGCTCGTTCTCGAACCTCGATCATTAGAACAGTCTTCAATGGTGGTTCTTCGTCTGTATTCAACTCCTTGGACCTGAAGAACGCTACTAACTTGTCTAGCTCTTGTTGGACTTCCTTAGCTCTCGAACGAGTCAATGCACCTTCAAACTCGGGGACCGGAGGTGTCGGTTGCTGTCCAGATGATCCTTCATCACTATGTCTAGAGGTTCTGAAATACTTCAGCTTGCGCCTACTTTGAGTAAGATCTCAAATTGCCCATACCACACTACACGTGTAGTTGCAAATCCTCTAAACAGCTTTTGGTTTACATCAGCCCCATTGTCTACATCCATCAAACCGAAATTGATTAAGATCAAGAACAAGACAAGTAATGGCATCTGAAGATGACAAATGACCAGATTTATTGGAAGATTTCATAATGTGCAAAGCAGCTGCACACCCAAATGTTTTATAACCACCACATTAAGGCTATGACCTCTTCAATAAGAATCAAACGAATAAAGAAACCTGTAACTCGTTTATAAGGCCTCAGATTGAAATTGGGGTGAGAGGAAGCACATCTTAACATAAAACCCTGAGGGAAATCGAAATTTGCATGAGAGAAACCTGAGTTTACCTTCGGGATCAGAAAGGGTTGAGATCCTCGAAAGCGAAATACTCGAACGTGATGGCGGTCTGAGGATTTGGTTGCGGAAGAGGAGCTTTGAAATCGCAGTCAACGTACCAGGCTCAACCGCAGCTTTGTCGGGAGCACGGCGATGCTCATCTGGAAGCTTCTGAGAGTTGGCGTCGCCCAGAGGTGATATGAAGCGAGAAAAAGGGGAGTCGAAGGTGCAAGGTTGACAAGATCTCGAGCTAGGAAGGAGGAGAAGGAAGGTCGAGGCAGAGGCAGCGAGAACAAGCTTCGCCGACGATGAATTGCGGCCTCCTTCGCCAACTGAAGCCGTCTTCCCACGCTTCCCATCCGACTTCCCCGTCCTATTTCTCTGATTTGCATCTTTCTCGCAACTAGGTTAAAATCAAAATAGCCAAATGTCCAAAAATGTCGCACGAAAAGTAGACCACAACTTTATCTAGCGAGTTCGTCGTCGTCGTCGCTTGGTGCCAGAGGTGCGAGGTCGACGAAGTATCGAGCTCACCGTAGATACAATTCTCGCCATTGGTGTAAGGAGGAAGGTAAGGCATTCAGACGACGAGGAAGAAGCTACTTTTATCGGACGCGTTTTTATTTAGTTTGTTATAATCTCAGCGCTCCATTTTATTTTAAGCGTGGACGACTCAGATCCGTTCTCACATGGGAGCTGGTGAGAACGTTCTCACCAGATCCTGACCCTATATATATATAAAAGTTGAGAAAAGTTCGGGTGAGAAGAAGGCTTAACGTAGGAAAAACGAAGTTTTTCGCGTTCAGAAATAAAAAACTAATGTTCATAATTTGGGTGGTAATGTTCATAATCTAGGCGATGAAATTTTCCGGGGTCATTTTGAGAAGAAAAAAAAATCAAAGTTTACAGTAATTACAAGTAACCGCGTCCTTCAATGATCACTGAAAACGTTCAAAAAGTTTCATGTCCCATATTATGAGCATCACTATCCATAATAAGGACATTGACGTGTAATCTGTGAACGCGAACTGGTCGTTTTTCCTACATTTAGACTTGTTCGCACCAGAACTTTCCTCATATAAACTTACAGATTAGTCCTCTAATTGACAATTGATTTTAGGATTGAACCCAATTGACTTACAATCCCCGGTATCCAAGTGTCACGATTATCACACCGTTACACATTTGGGTTTAATCAATCCACACGTACATATTCATTCTTAATAAAAATTACAAAACACAAAGGTGATCAACGCAACTAGAAAACATGAACAAATCAAACCCATGATACTTATACAACAAGATACACCCGATTGAAATATGTACATTATTGTATGCGTTAGTTATCTATCTTACGGAGATGGATAAAGTAAATGATGAAGTGGTGTGGTGTCAATATAATCATCCTCATCGTCCATTGAAAGAAGTGAGTTTGAATCTGCATCCAAATATGCAGGGCTCCGTAAGTAGATTGGAGATATTTCCGGCCACATGATCTCCATTCTTGGCATTCGTGGAAAATTGGCTAACACTTCTTCCATCATATCAAACAGGTTAAAATTGGGCAATGCATATTCCTCATCTTGTAGAAGAAATTTTGCAACTGATGAAGTGTGGAGGTTTGGATCGTCCATCTCCTGAAGCTTTCGAGCCACCCATGTCTCATGTCGCGCTTTTCGCCTCACATTGTTCCTGCTATCGGTGATGGACACGTAGCGGCTAGGATAAGCTGCTACGTGTCCATGGCGATGGTGAGGAGTCGTCATGGTTCTGCTCTGCTTCGGTCGAGCAGCTTGTCGAGTCCGGTTGTGGTGTTTTCCGGGCATTATCTTGAATTCTAATCGATGTGTTTTGGTTATGGAAGGTGATTAATGTTGGATTTGGTTTGATGATAATGGTACTAATATAGATGGAATGTGGTTGACATTTTAAGCTAGGCAATGTCAATAGATAATGACATAACTGATAAAAGCATGAAGGGTCTAAGCATTTGACCAAGCTTCCACACGACACGGCAAGTTATTATTAAAAATAATATAACTATTAAAATAAACTGCACTTGACCGGTAACAAAACAAAGACATGAGGCTGATTATGTCATGGTTTGTTAAGTAATCATTGGATTCAAGCTATACTACATTTTTACCAAGTCTATTATATGTTAAGTAAGAGTTCGGGTGAGAACAATGTTTAACGCAGGGAAAATGAAGTTTTTCGCATTCACAGATGATAAGTTAATGTTTATAACTTAAGCGTAATATTCATAATTTGGGCGATTAAAGTTGTTGAGTTTATTTTGAGAAAAAATAAAAATAAATAAAGTTCGCTGTAATTACAAGTATGCTACCACGTCCCTCTGAAAATATTTTAAAAATTAATGACCTGAATTATGAACATTACTATTCAGAATATTAACATTAAAGTGTAATTTGTAAACGCAAACGGTTCGTTTTTCCTACATTAAAACTTGTTCACACCGAAACTTTTCATTATATGTTAATGTGTTTTTTCCATAAGTTTGTATTGTAATCATGTGAATGGTAGATTAGGCCTTCAAGTGGAACCAGTATATTAAATTAAAGAACCGGGTTGACCATATTAGATCGATATGAACCGGGTTCGTAGTAACTCCAAGTCTCCAAGCTAGTTATATAACTATGGAGGTTTGGCCCATGTTCGGTTCAAGCTTTAGTTTGGGCCTAAAGGTAAGCCCACAATGAGACGGCGCCTATGAGACGGCCCGTCTATGATTATTATCAATTTCTAGTATAGGCGTTCCGATTATGACAATGGCTATATGCACCCGTTTTGGGGTCTATATGCACGAAAGAAAATAGAAAAAGGAGTTGGATTCGGTGAGAATGGTCTTATCCTACGAATATACGAATACATGCGCACATTCTATATATATACATTGTTGTAACAGAATCGAAACGAGAACAAAGTAAACGCAAGAAAGACACACAGATATACGTGGTTCACCAAATTTGGCTACGTCCACAGGAGAGGAGATCAGATTATACGGAGGCGGTAATACAGTTTCGGTATAACTAGGGTTTACACATAAGCCGCTATATATAGCGCTGAATAACCCTAAGCCCAATAACAAAACTGATAGGCCCAAATAAGCTCATACAACAGATATCGTATACCGTTTGACCAGGGGGGCATCGCCCCTGGACCCCCCGACTCGCTGACCGGTCAGCGAGACCCCCGTGCTACCTGTTGCAGTGTGTGATTCAGATTCAAGGCATGCTAACATACATTTTCATATAGTGTCAAAGATATGCACTCATCTTCAAATATACACGTGAATGTGAAGACATGTGCATGTGAATATAAAAAATTTTGCGTATTCGATAAAAATCATTCTCACATAAATCTTTTCCATAGGAAAATACGATCATATGCAAAGGGTAAGACTACTTGAGCACGTACATGTAGAAGAACACTAGGACAATAAGAAACAAAGCAAAGCCAAACATTAAAACAAGGACGTAGTTCTCGTTCGAAACATGGCGATCCTTAACTCTTTTGTTGTTATTGTTATGATATTCAACCTCGTTCATAGAAGTAGTATTGGTGTAGCCATTGTTGAAGACGTTGATTTTTTCAGTTGTTTTTCGGACTCTGGTGTACTCGAACTTATCTCCATGACGACTCACAAACTTTCCCTTTTCAACCGTCTCGTTGCTTCTCTCGTACCCAACCACTTGCTCCGATGAGTTACTACAGTTGCTCGTCTTTGCGATGCTCTTCGACGGTGATGTTGGTACTATCGCCTTGTCGTTTGGCCACATATTTCTCGATCTGATCTTGAGAATTTGTAAGGAGAAAACTTACCAGTTGAGGGCCAATTAAAATGTGCATAAGTTTACAATAGCTAGCTATAATATATGATTAATTGCATGTCCGAAGTCAATGGTTAGTAGTTCAACGTACACGGCTATCCAAAAATCATAGATTCACAATCAACCTATTTTTGACAATTTGGTAAAGAGTGATTGCTCAGATTATGGGCTTCAAATTGTTTTTAAAATTAGATATAAGATTAAAGTAGTGCTTTAATTAGGTAATGTTATGTGACTTATACCTGATATATATATAGCTTAATACTTCGGAATTTAAATGTTTGTTAACTTTGTTTAGATGTCATTCGTGATGCCTCATCGGATATCATAATAGTAGACCCTAAATTTCACTGAGCATGTTGTTTACTCTCTCCCATTGTCGATACGTAGGATGACTAATCTGGTGCGAACATGTCTTAACGTAGGAAATTCGCCTTCACAGTTTAAACGTCAAGTTTATAACTTGGGCCATGAAATTTACTAGACATTTCCAGTGAAAGACGCGGTGACATATTTGTAATTACACATATTTGTAATTCCTGCGAACTTTGATTATTTTTCCCCTCAAAAAATTTCATCGCCCAGATTACGAGCATTACTGCCAAAATTATGTGCATTAACTTGTTATATGTGAACACGGTTTTTCATACGTTAACTCTTGTTCTCACCTAAACTTCTCTCGTATAATTAATATAATCGATTTGGTCCATATAACATAATTGACTTTAAGAATCTATCAAATAAGTTTTTCTAAAAAGTCTACCAAAACGGCAAAACAACACTTGAGATACAAAAACATTAGCTTGCCACCAGTTACGTACTTGTCATGTTATCCCGGGTCATAAGTCGTATTAAAATATAATCCAATGTTATTTTAAACATAATTATTTCAACCGTCAACTGAAAGTGAAAAGGAAGATAAGACAAAATCTTGTACACATTTTAATGATTTAAGCTCACACGAAAACGAATTTTATGTCCAGTTTCGATAAGTTATATGAAATATGATTGGATTGAAAAAAGAAATCATTGCAAATTATGTTTATAACTTAGTTGTTTGGTACAACGTCGAGAAAGTAGTATTTAACTTCTAGAACTAAAACTATGTGTTATATTATAGGGTGAGAATCCCATAATAAACTCTCTCTTAGAGATAAATAAGAATGAATCTAAGTCATTGGGCATCCAATGACTTAGATTAAACTAGTTACCCCCACTACAAGTGGGGGTAGTTGTGGTGGTCCGTCGACCTCCCGGCGAGTTCCCGGCGACCACCCGGTGGTTGTACGGTAGAGGTCCGGCGGAGGTCCGGCGATCGGAAGTCCGACGGAGGTCCGGCGGGGTCCGGCGGCTAACCGGTGGAGGTCCGACGGTGGTCCAATAATAAATGAAAAGGTTAAAGTATAAAATGAAAATTTTAAGTCTAATTCAAATTGGTGAACATTTAAATATAATGTGATGAACATTTAAATATAATGTGATGAACATTTAAATATAATGTGATGAACATTCTGTTGGTGAACATGAAATTAAAATGTGATGAACATTTACTAGAATATATCAAAATGAACGTTTATAAACATTTTGATGAACATTTATGAACAACGTGATGAACATTTAATTATAATGTGATGAACATTCTGTTGGTGAACATGAAATTAAAATGTGATGAACATTTACTAGAATATGTCAAAATGAATGTTTATAAACATTTTGATGAACATTTATGAACAACGTGATGAACATTTAATTATAATGTGATGAACAATCTCTTGGTGAACATTAAAATGTGATGAACATTCAGTAGAGTATATCAAAATGAACATTTATAAACATTTTGATGAACATTTATGAACAACGTGATGAACATTTAAGCTAATTGTAATGAACTTTTGAGTAATGAACATTTTATTAAATTCTTGTGAACATTTAAGGATGTTTGATAAACATTTAAGTATGAGATGATGAACATTTAGGTAATTTTTGATAAAGATCAAGTGTTTTTCTACTCGAAATTATATTAAAGTGATGTTTGATGAACATTTAAGTAAGAGATGATGAACATTTATCAACATTTTGATGAACATTTAAGTCGATTGTAATGAACTTTGGCTAATGAACATTTTATTAAATTCTTGTGAACATTGAAGTATGAGATGATGAACATTTAGATGAACATTCAATTGGTGAACTTTTATGTATAATGTGATGAACATTCAGTAGAGTATGTACAAATGAACATTGTGATGAACATTTATGAACACTTGATGTTCATCAAAAATTGGTGAACATTTAAGTAGAATGTGATGAACATTCAGTTGGAAAACTTTTAAGTATAATGTGATGAACATTTATGAACACTTGA
Organism: Oxyria digyna; assembly: GCA_029168935.1. NCBI lineage: Eukaryota > Viridiplantae > Streptophyta > Magnoliopsida > Caryophyllales > Polygonaceae > Oxyria > Oxyria digyna. The sequence goes on from JAPVLV010000018.1 coordinate 2,653,929, forward strand.
TGTTCATCAAAAATTGGGGAACATTTAAGTAGAATGTGATGAACATTCAGTTGGAAAACTTTTAAGTATAATGTGATGAACATTAATGAACACTTGATGTTCATCAAAAATTGGTGAACATTTAAGTAGAATGTGATGAACATTCAGTTGGAAAACTTTTAAGTATAATGTGATGAACATTTATGAACACTTGATGTTCATCAAAATTTGGTGAACTTTTAAGTATAATGTGATGAACATTCAGTAGAGTATATACAAATGAACATTTATGAACATTGTGATGAACACTTGATGTTCATCAAAGATGGTCCGGCGGCGGGGACAAGGGGGACAAGGGATGCCACGTGTCATCATATGGGCTCTTGGATCTCTCTTGATCCAAGACTCCACATTCATTCTCATTTATCATTTTAACAAGTATTATTACATGACTATTTTCCTATATTATAAAGTTGAATTTCATGCTTTGAGAACTAAAACTATGATCCAAAAAGTTAAAAAGGATATGAGCACAAATGTTTGACATATAAGACATGATACATTACTGAGTAGTTTCTTGCAATCACCTCATGAAAATGACATTCAACAAAGGAGTTTCAAGATAATCAAACATTCCCTCAGAAAAAGATAATGAAACAAAAATGTTTCAAAATAAGATTAAGGGACATAAATTTTTTATGTCTATGAGTTTATCTAACCGAAATAACCAGGTAAAAATTGAGGCGGTTGCTAATTGAATTAACTTGTAGATTGACAAAAAGTTAGTGCTTATTTTCTCAGTAATTTCGTGAAAATTGATCACTTCTATCGATATATAATTAGTGAGGAATCATAGAATAGCTAAGAATTATATTTAATTTATTATTATTACTTCCTCCGTCCCATAATGTTTGTCCTGTTTAACTTCGACACACTTGTCGATGCACGTTTTGTATCGTCAATATATCAAATTACATGTTATTAAAAATTATAATTTTTTAATATTCTTAAAGTATTAATCGAAACGAATTAAACAAGACCACTCATGACTATGTTTTATCTTATATATTGAAAGATATTTAGAAGATTCTCTCGATTTGTAAATAGTGTCAAAATTTGAAACAGGACAAACATTATGAGACGGAGGGAGTATTATTTTCCAAATTAAAAGGTTTACTAGGTCATTGTTAACCCTCTCTTTTTCTACGCTCAATCCAGTGACGTACGTAGAATTCGAATCCAGGAGAAGCTAAATTATATATTAATTATAATTAATAAAAACACTATATCTCAGGAAAGACTATATCAGAAAAAACGCTAATTTTTTACACTAAATTTTTCGGGTTTTTTCTCGAGGGGGTGGTTATAGCTAGCCCCTCCTCGGCCCAACTTGTGTGCTCCCCTGGCTCAATCTATCAGCCTTCATCAAGCTTGTTGATGGAGAGCTCTCGTCAAAGCCAGATTGTGAGAGGTGATTTTTTCCTAATTACTAAATGGTATTAGGATTTTTCATTGTAGATCGTCTGTTCGTCGGATTCCAGGCTCCATCAATAAATTTATTAAGGTGCAAAAATTTTGTACCACAATTAGTATAACTCAATGTTTCATGTATCCAAAGTCAAGTATGTCATGACTAGCTAAGATCAGTCTACAACAGCTATTGATTAATCATCACCAAGTATTATAAAGCTATAAGTTGTGTCATTTGTGTGGTGGAGAAAGATTGAATTAACTGCTTAATTACCCAGAAAGTATTATAAAACTCCCATTGTGGATGGTCTAAAGCAACCATTTACTATGGACCATGGTCTATGAAGTAGTCGTCAACTACTTCATTCAACACGGCTAACCAAAATAATCAAAGCAAAGACCTAGCAAAAAGTAATTGACGACTACTTATATTATGCATGTTTACTCCATAGTTCACTTGATTAACCCAACAAAAGTATTGGTGAGTCGAGCAAAACAAAAATTAGATGTTGTATGTAAATTATCTTCTCAATAAATATGTAAAACTCTTTCCGAGAAAGGTTCCGATGCGAAGTAACATTTACGCTTCGTCACTAAAGTTAATTGTTCATAATTTGGACAATCATGTTTATAATCTAGACGGTCATGCCCGTCTAATTAAAGTGAACTTTTTAAATGATTCACGCGGTGACAATTTTGTAATTTGTGTGAAGTTTATTTTCTTTGTTTTCCTCTGAAGATGATTAAACAATCACGTAAATTATGAAAATTAGTTTGTTATCTAGTGAACGTGAATACTTTACACTTTGTACACTAAGTTTACTTTACACTTAAACCTTTATAAACTCTTTTTGTACTATTTAGTAAACCAGCCCTATATTTATATGTGTACGCTTATATTCGCGCTTGTCTTTCTCGCATCTTTCATTACAAAACTTAAAACATATTCCGATACTTATTATAACATCAAAAGCACATGGATATCAACTTTTAAGTATATAACTTTAGGATGTGTACTAACTTATGCGTTAATGTAAGAATAATTATTAACATACGAATATACAAATGAATTATTTACATGTATATTTTTCAGGCTTAAACCACACTGCATACACTGAGTGGAAGATAAATATATGCATATGAATGTGTAGCAATATTCATGTTCCTACATTTATAGGTTAATAATATTTGTATATGATCTTTGTCATAATTAAGGTATGAACTCATAAGTATCCAGAAAATCCCAAATCAATATCCATTAGCAAAGGGCAAGATTACACGAGCAAATACAAATAGAACACTTGAACAAGAAACAAAACAAATCCAAACATTAAAACAAAAGATATGCATAAATTTAGCCCTTGATCATCAGTACTTCTTGGAAGAGACATGGTGATGCTTAACTTCTTTGGTAGAACTAGTAGTGGTGTAGCCATTGTTCAAGACCTTGACTTTTTCAACTGTTTGGAAGACTTTGGTATACTCACACTTATCTCCATGAGAGTTCACAAACTTTCCCTTTTCAATCGTCTTATTTCTTGTCTCATACCCAACAACTTGCTGAGATGATCCGCTACTGTGTTTGCTCATCTTGACGATGTTGTCAGATCTGTTCTTCGACGATGAAGGTACAATTGCCTTCTTGTTTGACGACATATCTCTCGTCTTGATAACTGAATAAATACGTAAACAAACCAAAGTTATATTGTGATAATATGAGTTGGATCAGGTGTGGCTGGGGTGGATGAACTTATTCTACTAATATACAAATACATATACATATGCTTCTATATTCATTCTTTCACGAATCTGCATGTATTTATGTCTGAAGGTGCATGTCAATATGAAGAAATGTGCATGTGAATTTTTAAATTCGTATATTCGTACAATAAAAGTCATTCTCACATGAATCTTTCACAATAGAAAATCAAAAGAAATTTGTAAGGCGAATGTAACTTAGAACACTTACCAGTTTGCTAGCTCTGAGAATATGTGAGATTGATTGAAGGGTTGAAGATGATTAAATAGTGTGTGTATATTTATATGTGTTAGTTGCATGCTTATGGAGCAAGTAATACGAAACAACCAAACACCCACAGGTGACTTGTTCCAAGTCAATAAGATAACTTTATTCAACACGGCTATACAAAAATCATCAAATACTTTACATATTAAGACTTTTAAAAAGCTATATTGGTTGTACATCACTATCAAACCTTTTTAAACAAACTAGTATCCGAGACCCGTGCTTCGCACGGGATATACAATTTTGTTTATATAAAAGAGTTTGTATTAGGAATAAAAGTTATGTTCATGCTTCGATAATTAAATGACAAAAACAGTGATGATGTACTGAAAATGAAAATGTTTTCATCATTTTAGTTCCATGTAGACTATGCTCACCTAATTGATACAAGAACTCTCTTAATTTTCTACATAAAAGCTTAAATAGATATGCATTGCTTTATAAAAATGTACCGACTAATCTGCTTTGGCTATGGTATAATTTTCAATGCGATATAAACGAGTTGGTACAGTCATATGGAGATTTAATGTGTTTTAAACATTATGAAAATGCTCTTGTACGTACAAAGTGTGTTTAAAGACCATCAAGGTGGTCTCTCTGGACTTTCCACAGTAACACCTTAATAAAACGAAACATAATGAAATGTTGTTGGCCTTATTTGAATATTTGAGCAAGTAGTTTCATTATTCTGACACAAGCACAATATTCTGACAGTGAAGAAATAAGAACAGCTTGTACAATAAAGCAAACTTAAAAAAAAGCTCAATTAAAACGAACAAATAACAATGAAATCCATATGAATGGCGTAATATATTTATGAAAAATAGATACAGATAAAATGTATTGGATAAACGAAAAAACAATCACCAACTCTTAGTTAAACACAACTTGATTAGTCCATGCCAGGCTTGTGCAAGCTTCTTAACAATATTGTCCGTGTACTTACCATGGTGCTCAGCCAGTGCAAGTTCGGTACCATTTGGTTCCGTCGTGCCATCTCCTACATAAACTCCAACACCATATGAAGAGCCTCCTTTTGGTGAGTATGTCCTGAACATGCCTTCCCCGAACGTGTATCCAATTTGTACAAACAACATTCCATGGTGAGCTAATTGCGTTATAGCGGTCCATTTGCATGATAGCAATACTCAGAACACTGATATGTTCATATAAAGCAATGGGATAGTAAGATACATACCAAATCAATAACTTGTACGAGGGGTTCAAAAAGCTTACATCATGCAGGATAAGTTTTGTCACACGCATTTGATCAGCAATGCCACATTCTGTAACAATCTGATCAGCAATGCCACATTCTGTAACAATCTGCTCGAAGAAGAGTTCAAAGACAACATTGAGATAACTTCCAAGTCGTCTTCGAATAGGTTGTTACATTCTTCTACCCTGCACGGAGGAACGTCTTGGCATCTTAGGTAGGGATTATTAATGCTAAACTCATCTTCAAGGATTATTTATGTTGGAATTTCAGGAAATTGAGGACAACAAACCAAAATCAGAAACAACTGAAACAAGCAACACACTGGTTTCTTACACTGTCAATTACAACTGAAATAACAGGATTTTGTGACATCATTGTATATTTATAGGAAGATGAAAAAAAATATTCTGCCTATAAAGGAAAAATCCAGAGCTCTAAAAGCTAAGAAACTGAAGTTTTTTTTTTGTCTTTGTCACACTCTCATCCATTGTCATTCCTCTTTGCTCCAACTAACAGACTTGGAGCACTTTTCACATTTCCATTTCTTTTCACCGTGTTTCCTGCAAAAATGTTTCTTAATACCAGTCAAATCTCCAAGAGCTCTTGATGGATCATGATGAACACAACTGCTCTCTGGGCAGACATAAACTTTCTTCCTCACAACTTCAGTCTTTGATCTCTGTTTCAATGAGAGAAAAGGTTAAGGGATTATTTAGATAAAACGGATTGAAGAACATATGCACGGCTGAAAATATACTATGTCTTGATACAAGACGAGTTCATGAGAATAAAAACAAGAGTTAATAAATGAACCTGCATTGATGGCACATCTTCCCAGTGAGAGGATCATACAGACGTTCACCATCTTCATAGCCATCCACAAACAAAGTCCATGGCTTCTCAGAATCACCCAAAAGCTTTTGGTGTTCTTCACCACAGGTTTGGATTTACAGACTCCCTCCAAAACACTTCTTATGCCGCCTCAATTTCTTCGCCAACAAAGAACAACATAGTAAGCAACAACACAACATGAAGAAGAAGCCTCATTTCGATCTATAAGGATGAGACAACTTAAGCCTCTATCTCTCCATAAAACTACACTACCTTTATCAGAACATCAGACTCCCAAGCTTGTTTTCTCGTTGTTGCCAATGTTGTCAATGCAAAACTTTCAGAAGCTAAGTCAGTCCACCACTAATATAATCAGCAGCAGACGAGGAGGGAGAAGAACTAAATATACCCTACAAAACCTACATGATGAAGCCGCTTGTTAGATTATGCTAACGCCGGTCACTTTCAAAACCGAAAGGGATCAACTTCGGTTCACTATGGCATTGCTAATATATAGTTACTATAATACAAAGGATATAGGAAGAGTCTTCTTAAGTTTTAGAAATTATAAAGCTGCTATCTAAGAAATTTTTAGATGATCAAAATTATACCAATCATGCAAAAGAAACTTATCAAGCGAATAATAACACACCCGCTTACCTTGTTTTCTCTTTAGATGATCTCAATTTTATTTTAGTTCAAGTAACATGCTAGCATATTGATCTTTAGCGCCTTCAAGATTGGCCTTAAGCTGTAGCACCTGCAGAGCATGTCATATTCCCAATTCAAAAAAGTAGGCAGAATGTTGAATTGTTTCTTTAGAAGATTGACTCTACACTTTTACATACCATTTGACCAAGTTCTTCCACGGTCCTCTTATGCTCCGAGAATCTGTAAATAAAAGAACTCAATCAAGACATCTCAATCAAGACATCTCAATCGACTGTACAAGATGTAACCCAGCTTAATATTCATTAAATCCGGACAATCAATTTCTCCTGATAACTATATGCAAATTACTAACCTTCTCTGAAGGCTCCTGTTCTCGTCAATGCAACACTGCGGTATATTTTCCATGTTTACAGCAGTGGTGGGTGCCTGCATTCTCACATTTATAGTAGTTAGGATGTTTAGTGACCCATACTGCTAAATGAGATGGTTGTTTTCGGTGATTTTCATAGTTAGCAAGTGCAGTGAGCCATACTGCTATCTGCAATACGACATTGCTCTTCTCAAATTTAGTAGGACCAATGGAACAAATTCAATTCTTTGGCCATCCTCTTCAGTTTATAGCACCTACTGGTTACCGTCTTACCGACTATCCCATGTAAGAATCTTTTTGTTAATTATAAACCATGTTTTTTGCAACAACTTGATAAAAGAAATGCATCTAATTGATACGGTAATTTTAGTAATAAGGCCAATTAAGTAGCTTAAACTGCAACAAGGTACCTGATATGAAAAAAAACTCTCATGTAGGGTTAGAAATTTCATGCCAAACAGATCTTATGCTGTATGGATCCATGCTTGCAGCACAAATTAATGTGAAGGGTAATTAACATAGAAACAGGACATCTAACAAAGCTTGCAAAATATGTTGTGAAGGACATTTGGCTCCACCTATCAAGATTAATTGCCTTAGATACATGATTCCTCTGAACCTGATACAAAATTATATAGTAATTCATAAGACTTTAGAAATACATATTACAAATCGATTACTTTGATGTAGCAGATCCAATTACCCAAAGCATTACAGCAATATAAAAACGAACCCTAAAACAAACCTTCTAGAGATGAGGACTGGCGTAGAGTTGAATCTTCAGTTTAACTCCATATTCTCTGGAGCCACGAGATCTCCATCGAAGATTTAAGTTTTTGATTAGCGAGAGCGACATGGATGAAAAACTGAAGGATCTGAGAAGATGATTTCTTACTCTTTTGCAGCCGAGTTACAAGTTCTGGAGCACTTTCATACCGTCTGTCCCTTCTTGGACTTCTGCTTCTGATTCGGCTTCTACTGCGACTCGGGCTTCTGCTCCTAATAGGGATGCTCTCATATTTTTTCACCTTTCAATAAACAAAAAGGAATTACTGGAAGATAACAGACTAAATAACTCACTCTCATATAAACAAATCCTGATCAAATGCTTGATTTTATTCATAAATGTGATGCAGAGTGCATATAATAGCAAACAAAGGTGATCATGTTAAGACTGAACCAAATATAATTAGTTAGAGGAATCTTTATATACCATGTATAAGCAACTGTACAATTTTATCTTAAACCCCATTATGCACCAACAGTACAGAAGAAGTAAATGTTCAGAAGAGATGAAATTTAAACCAACACAAGCAAGAATGCAGAAAATCAGTAAGCAGCAGCATCAACAACAGTTGTCATCTAGCATACAGCGTTCTCGTCTCCAAATGTGTTCTCTCCACTGTAAGTAACATACAGGAAACCGTCTTCATCCTTCTTCTCTTCATATATAGATGACATGATGGCACCTGCAAAATCATTATCAAATCAAATGTATGCCAAAGAATAAACTTAGGAATGTTCTTACATTGTCAACCAAACATCGCCGTCTTCTCCTCTACCTTCGACGATGAAGGCTCCACCACCAGAATGACTGCTTCCTTCACCGACTTCTCCTCAACCTTCTCCGTCATGGACTTTTCCACAGCAACCATGGCTGTGGCCGTCTGCTCGTCGCGCATCTTGCAGTCTATGTAGCACTTGGAGCAGAGATTCATCGTTGATGTCGTACCGAAGAAACCGAAGCCGTTTGCGCACAGGATCCAGGAGTCCGATTGTTGTAAGCTAGTGGCGTCGTTCATCTTGTTCTCAGAAGACATGATTTTCGTCCCTGACAATGTGGATAGCATAAAGTGAACAATATATAATACAGTTGAATTATAAACAACATAAATTTATGAAACCCTGGTCAAAAGCAGCCTTAGGCTCAAAATATGGAGAACATTTCCAACCAATGGGACTTCATTCAGCACAAAGGGAGAAAGATATTGTTTATGTCTAACCACAATTAGATGTCACTATTCAATGTTCACTAATAGAAGAAACAAGCAAACAGATAAACAGCCAGTGAAGGATCTTGAATGATAAAGACAACAGAAAAAACACATGGAAATCAACCCAATATAGGTGACCTGTTTACAACAAGATCCACTAACAGAAATTCTGCTGAAACTTGTATGAAGAAGATCACTTCTTCTCGTGCAGATAAAGGTTGTCTACTGAATTCATATGAAATTAAACCAATTCTTCAATAAATTAATTAAGGAATATTTCACCAACTTCTTTCACATTAATTATACAGTCATCAGTATTCACTCAGGTAAAAAAAGAGCACTCAAGCTGCCTCCATTAGCTATAAAGCAATGCAGAACAATTGTTTCTAAAATTCTGCTTTCAATGACACTACTTACATAAGAAATTCAACCAGAAGCAAAGTGCCAATGCATCTTTTATCCGCAAAAGAAATTTTAAATTTCTCAATGGTGGGAGAGGATTTCGTCTGAGTTCTTCGTCTTCACTCATTCAAACCCAGGTGAGACCTTCACATAACGCGAGAGGAAGGTTCGAGCTTCTTCGTCTTAATTTCTGCGTTTAGATCCAGATCTAGGTATTTCATTCCATCTTCCTTTGTTGTTTAAATTAGTTTCTTCGTCTCTCGGTAACTTGTTATAATGGCCTCCAGATCTGAAAACGAAGCTGGGTCGAATTCAAGGCGGTCTTGTTCTCCGTGGTGCTTATTCAGATCTGGTTTTCATAGGTTCTTTGACTTCTCTTCCTCTTCTTTTCCGAATCGAAAAAGCTAGGGTTTTTGTTTCAGGAATTGAAACTTTTTGTGCGATATTGAAATCCGTAGATTCCAATTCACCTTTTTTGCTCTCTTCTGCAATCGAATTGATGTGAAATTTCTCGGGGGAATCGAGAGGGGAAATTGTTGGTGAGATACGGGAAGAGGAGGGAAGGGAAGACTGATGCGGCGAAGCGAGAAGGGGTAGATGGAAAAGACAGATTTGTCCTTTTTTGATTTTCAAGAAGGTAAAGAAGAGCAGTGGCATTCTTCGTAATTCCTACGGAAATCCAAGCTATATTACAAAGACAAAAACTTGATATGTAATCTCAGCCATCCATTGTCTTTTTTAACTTATGTGGCAAATTTCCAGCCATTGATAAAAGTATTTCTTACTCCATTGCATTCTCTCATTTATTGTAGTTTGGATTTTGAGAGAGTGATTTTTCACAATTTTAGGTTGCACATCGTTTCCGTGAAAGTGCTTAAAATTTGGTTCAATCTAAATTTAAGGTGAAATTAGTTAAGTCATACTTGTGTCAATCATCAGAAGAAAAATTCTCATAGTGTGCTGATGATTTAATTTGTGTAAAATTACTTTCAATACAATTGTTACTTGTTATGGGTCATAAACTACTGTAGTACTTATTCTTAGAGAATTTATATTTGATTGACACGTTTTTAAGACTCTGGACACTTTTGTGTTCATACGCCAAAAAATGTGCATGTCATAGTGTGTGTTCATATGATACATTGTGTGCTCATTGGCGAAAATGTGTTCATACATTATAATGTGTGTGTTCATGCATAACAATATTTGTGTTCATCGTCCTTATTCCTCAACTTAAGATTCATCTTCATCGGAACACAACCCAGAACTATTAGGGAGCAATAAACATTTGATTAAGGTATTTCCAGTGGACAAAAGAAAAAAAAAATCTAAGCATAAGTACAATATAGGAATTGTTCAACCAACAACTCTAAGCCAAACAACAAAGTAGTGATAGCTTAAATGCTTAAAAAACAAAAGATGATGGAAGGAGGATCTCATATGAGAGAATAACATATCTTATATGAGAGAATAACATATCTGTAACTTAAAAATTTATTTAGAGGACAATATCATGACACAACAATCACCATATGTACATGACTGTGACTGAAATTTAACATACAACATACAACATCTACTTGAGCAGAACAAAGAAACTATACAAATCCTACACCTCCAAAACCATTCAATTGTGAATTTCTCTACACACAAAACAACTAATAATAATATAGATCTTGATGTAATGATCCATATCTCTCATTAGCACTAAACCAAAAAAAATTAATATGCTCGATTTGTGGAATCGATTCAGCGGACGGGATTTTCACTGAGATGCTTTCTTTGATCATGTATGTGCATGACTTACATTGTTCCTTCTGATATTGTGTTAGGAAATTAGGTGTTGGCTTGGAAAGTCTCAACACTTTTCATGGTAATTGGAATGTAGCTTCCTGATGAGTGATGACTTGTGATTGAAAAAACAATGCAAGTGATGGTGCTCTAACTTTCATTAGACTTGTCACATTATTTTGATAGTCAAATTTTGATGGGCTTGTAACTTTCATTGTAAATTCAGTTTATGATACATGCACTTCTGATATGTATTTGTTTGCTGATTTCAGTGAAGGAGATAGACAGGATGGATATTCAGACAGTCTAAGTGGCGGCGATGAGACACAAAACTTGAGTGTTGAATTGCTGGGGTGGACTTTTGCTTCTCCAACTACCAAGCTTTTGTTTGTTTGATTTCTTTGATGTGTGTTCAGATTATATTTCAATATTAAGAAGTTACATTAGGAATTGAATATATGTAGACAGTAGACTTGTAGGCGGACAGATTATGTTCTCAGTTCTGCAGTCAAATAAATCAGAACGGTTCGTTGGCAGTTTCTCGACACCAATGAATATTCTCTTTTTTTTGCATCTTGATTTGTGATCTTACTTGTATTCATTTTGTATTCATGTACAAAAACTAAAAAGGTCAAATCATCCTAGGCTACTCTTGTATGGTTGTGTTGGTGATTTCTCAGGTTTTCACAAGTGACTGATTAGGCAAAGCTTCATTCAAAACTAGCTGCTCCTACAAAAAGAAGATGGAAAGAAAATTTGCAGATGACAGTTGGTTTAATTCCAATCTCAAGCTGACAAGTCAAATCCCATTGAAGCTTTTTTCCTTGAGTCACTCATTTTCTTAATGATCTTCTCATTAAGTTCAGTGCTCTTGTGCATTACTTAAGATGCTTGTGGAGATACAGGTAGCTTCCAGCATTCATCACGAGAGAATTCAATACTCAACGCACCTCTGATTTGCTGCAGTCCAGACAAGGCATCAAGACGGCTCCTTGTACTTCTAATCCTCTCCTTCTATTCTCTTGTTGTTTCAATGTCGCCTTCTATTTTCCCAATCTTAAAATAACTCAAGTACTGTAGTGAACTCAACTCTCCAAACCCAGCTGGCATATGATTCAACTGAGAGCAATACCCAATATTCAAATACCTAAGGTTGATCAATTTTCTGAAATTACCGGGCAAAGATTCAAGAAATCTACAATATCTAAGGTCTAGTGCAAGCAAATTCAAAAGATTCGTCACTGAATCAGGAAGCCGTTTGAAAGTGTTACCCGAAAGATCAAGATACCTCAGTAGCTTTAATCAGGAAGCCGTTATGAATCCGGCAACTTGTACAAGACTGCAACAGACTGTCTGTTGCAGTCTTGTACAAGTTGCCGGATTCGTACAGTCAATCATTCCTTAGTTGCTCTATTTCGTGGAGACTGAATTTGGTGAAGTCTAGTGGTGTGATTATTATTCTCTGTTTAGTGTTGTATGTTTAATTTTCATGTCTTGCCTTTCTGTTTAATATATATGGTCAAGTCTTTCCTTGTTGTGTCATGATATTATACTCTCAATTAATCTAGTCTAATGGATGGTTTCCACTATATATGAAATGCATATTATCCAATTCAAAGCTCTGCAATTGAGAATCTCTTTCCATTATCTTTTGTTTTTGGAAGTGGTAGCTAGTATTGGTAGATGAGCCACGTTTGAATAACGAGGTAGATCTACATAACTTTTTTTAATATTTTATAGCATGTTGTCTTCATTTCCATTATAACTCAAGTATTCACTCAAACCTCTACTTTGCAACCAAAAAGTCACCCACATAAGCTTTGAGTTGAGATCTACCCATGGCAGAATCAGTTGCGTTCGGCCTTGCTTCCAAGATCTTGTCCACTCTTGCTTCGCCTGGTTTCGATAAGGCATACGAGAAGGGTCTTTCCATCTGGAATGCTAGAGATGAGCTTAAGAAGCTTCAAGTGACTATTGAGACACTCCAAGTTGTGCTACTTGATGCTGAGAAGAAGCAACGAAACTCTGCTGCTATCAAGAACTGGATTAAGAGGCTCAAAGGCGTGTTGTATGAAGCCGAGGATCTCTTCGATGAGGTTGTCACTGATGATTTGTTGAAGGGTAAAAGCAAGGTACGACTTTATTTCTCTACTTTAAACCCAATCTCCTCTAGGAACTCTATTGCCAAGAAAGTCCAGGAGATCAGGAAGAAATTGCTTGAGATCTCTATAGATAAGGATCAGTTTGGATTAGAGAGTTGTCAACGTGACGAACCAGTATTTGGTATGAGGATTAGACAAGATCCAGGCTCTTTTGTAGATCCAAAACATGTCTTTGGTAGGGATGAAGACAAGAAATACATCTTAGATATGCTTTTTAAAGATTCAAATGATGTTAAACCATATGTTCCTTCGGCCATTGTTGTTGTTGGGATAGGCGGTATGGGAAAAACAACTCTGGCCCAACTAATTTACAACGATGCTGAGGTTGAAAAGAATTTTCCAAGTAGATGGTTTGCATGCATTTCTGATACATCTGACGACACGGAAGTCGTTGGGAAAATGTTTCAATCCATGTGTGGGGAAAACTACATTGGTTTCACTCTTGGCCAACAACAAGATAAGATTAGAGAGTTTGTGAAGGATTGGAAATTTTTTCTTGTCCTAGATGATGTATGGGATGAAGGTAGCAGGTGGCAACACCGAATGAGTTTACTAGGTGGTGGTGCAAAAGGGAGCAAGATAGTTGTCACTACAAGATCCTCAGAGGTTGCAAAAGCCTTTGAAACCCATAACTTAAGTGGCTTGTCAGAGGAGGATTCATGGGAATTATTTAAAAGCGAAGCCTTTACTCCGGAGAAAAAGAACGATCGAAGGTGGGAAGATCTTAAAACTTAACTAGTAGCAACCTGGTAAGGAAGAGGAAATCAACGAGAGAGATGGAGAATATTTGGTTATCAGATATAAAAACAAGATGCTACTTACATACATACAATGGTCCATAAAAGAGTATTAATAAAACTCACACTATGCTAACTAACTTCACCACAACAGTAGCGTCTAACATGTACATAAGAATAACATAAGAGCTAACATACGTACTATGTCTACAATCACAATCTCCTCTGCATGACTGCTGTCTTATACATGATGAAATCATTCCTTGTTGTTATGATATTGTTCTCTCAATCAATCATCCCTTAGTTGCTGTCTATGGAACTCTATTTCGTGGAGGCTGAATTTGGTGGAATTTTAATTAGCTGATTAATGAGATGATAAATAAGTGATGAATTCTAGTGGTGTGATTATTATTCTCTGTTTAGTGTTGTATGTTTAACTTTGATGGGTTGCTGTTGGATCGGTTAGCACAATTACTTCCTAGGGAACAATATGTATTGTTCCTCAGGTGGTATAGCAGCGGAATAATAATATGCAAGAAGTAAACTTTGACGCAAGATTTAGAGTGGAAACCTCAACCACTAAGTGTTGAGTAAAACCACTACCTTCAAGCTTCTTACTTGAAGGATTTAGAAGAGTATACTTATCTTATTGATTTCTTGTTCGTTACAAAAGAGAGCTCGGATTACGATCACGAATCACTCCTCTCACTCGAGCCCGAACTCAACCTCTAAGCCTAAGAATTACTCTTCTTCTTCTTCTCTGAATTTCTCAGCCGTGTAAGTTCAATCAATTGCGTCAACCTATTCCTATGTCTAAAACCTTGCTTTTATACTAAGATCGTCTAGATTAAAAACAAGGAAATAAATCTATAAGGAAAATAATATCTTTAAGGAAAAGATATTATTTCCTTCCTTATTTGAGTTGGCCTTGTCTAACCACCAATATCACGTCCAACCCTCCAACAAACAAGATCTATCTTTAAGGAAAATAATATCTTTAAGGAAAAAGATATTATTTCCTTCCTTATTTGAGTCGGCCTTGTTCAACCGCCAAGATCTTCGATCTTTCTGGAATATCTTCGACCCTTGTATAGATAACAACACATAATCTTTGATTGGACCCATCAAGCTCTCTCTCCGATCGAGCTTTCCTTATATAGATCACAGAGGCGTAACGTTCCTTTCAGAGTAACAATCCTGAAAACACTCAGACAGTTCATTAGCAGAATGTTTGTTACCATTCAAAACCTGAAGGGACCTCAACAAATTCCCCCTCTTTGATGGTGACAAACATTCTCTTCTTTAACACATAAAAACACATTTAATAAAGACATGAAAAGTGTATTCACAGTGCACACGTAAATAATTTCCCCTAGGATTATTACTCGAAGAGAAAGAGTATGAGATTCCCCCTAAGACCTTGAACTCCCTTTATTTTCCCCCTTTTGGCATCATCAAAAAGCAATATTTAAGCATTTAAGAACCGAAGACAATACAAGTCATATCACTGAAGCAAGCAGTTCATTAATATTTATAAGCGTCTAAAGGACTGACGCTCGTATGCATCCGTGCAAAGGAAAGAAAGACAAACAAAACAAGCAAAAGATAGTCAAGCAAAGTAAGCAAAGGGTACAATAAGCATGAAAGAGAAGCAGTTGATGTGCTAGGGAACAGAATGTGGGGGTCAGATCAAGGGAAGGAAGGGTGCAAGGCGTCGTCTGAATACTGCGAAGGGAACCTTACTGGTGAGGTTGTGTCCAACGACGTATCTCACCCTTCATAGCAGTGATCACCTTAGCCAGTCGGTGCTGATGTTCAGAGAGGTGTGCGACGAGCGAGCACAGTTCTTCCATCCTATCATTGTTGTAGACCATATTCAGCACTTCATTCTGTTCCTCTGGCGGGCCCTATGACATAGCATCAGTCTCAATTTTGCCCGAGGCCCGTACCCATACTCCAACATCATTCTTCTCAAACCTCATCTTCTTTAGATTAGCTTCAGCCATCTCTCTTGCAAAAACAATGTCACCCGACCCAGACTCATAGACCTTTAAGTACTCCAAGATCTTCCTGACTATCTCAGGGAAAGGAAGACCATGCCTGTCATTTTTCTTAGCATGGGCCATGTGAAGCATTATAATCTTTGGCAGGTTGATCTCTTTCCGGAGGAGCATCTTATCCATCAACAGGAAGTCTTGAATCCGAATGGTGGTGCGCTTCTGCTCTCTGGGGGTAACGTTGCTGATGAGGTAGCTGGGTTTCCTTCTTTATACTCAAAAACCTGCAGAGCCGTCTTTTCAATTCTTCCCAATTCTACTTCTTTCCTTGCGGGATTTTATCTCCTTTAATTCACCAGTTGGTTGTTGCAAATTCCTCCAATAAAATCTTCCATTGAGACATCATGAACTTTGGGAAGATACTTACCATCATTGTTCTGTAACCACTGCCATAATTAATTTGTTCACTCGGTGCAAACTGTTCACACGGTTCCCACTTTCAGAATTCAAATTCAGCCTCTTTACCTTCCCTTCCTTGTCTGATGTCGATGGTGTGTGATGGTTTGGGTAAGGTTACCAAAGATGGTACAATAGAGAACATCATACAGAAATATCACATATAGTATGAAATTTAATTATTTTACATCATGGCGAGTGAGTCCAGTTGTGAATGGAAAACAAGGCTCTTAGGACTATCATCCATGAAGGCTAAGGGTGGCTGTAGATTCCCTCTATCCTTTGGGCTTATATTGTGGGTTCAGTACATCAAGAGGGATCTTTTGGGCTAGAAATAAGACCTTTGCATACAATAACATGACATCAAGTGAATGTAATGAATGGTAACTTTCCTAAGCATGTATGATACTAGCATGCGGCACAGAAGATACGAATCCATATTATAGAAATGCAAGTGTGACCAGACTTCAAAGATCAAGTTCATAAAGAATAAATTCGCAATTTCTCATCAATCATTGAGGGTTTTATAGAAGATCAAGATCATTCGAGAGAAATCATACCTAACCCTAGTCGTAACTTCTCGAAAGGGGCCTTATTTAGTGGCTTTGTGAATATGTCTGCGATTTGATCCTCAGACCGAACGTGCTCCATAGAGACGATTCCCTTTTCCACACAATCACGTAGAAAGTGATGTCTAATATCAATGTGTTTGGTCCTTGAGTGCTGCACAGGATTTTTAGAAATATCAATAGCACTTGTGTTATCACACAAAATAGGAACGTTACCTAGAGTAATACCAAAATCACTTAGCTGTTGTTTGAGCCAGATGAGTTGAGAGCAACAAGCAGCTGCGGCTACATACTCAGCTTCAGCAGTAGAGATAGCAACTGTGGTTTGCTTCTTGGAAGCCCATGACACAAGACATGGACCAAGAAATTGAGCCATCCCAGAGGTGGATTTCCTGTCTGGCTTGTAACCATCGAAGTCTGCATCTGTATAACCTAGTAGTTCAAGACTTCCTCCTCTTGGGTACCACAAGCAAAGATCATTTGTTCCTCTTAAGTACCTCAAGATCCTCTTCACTGCAGCAACATGTGTTTCTCTGGGGCTTGCTTGAAACCTAGCACAAAAACACACACTTTGCATAATATCAGGCCTACTGGCGGTTAGATAAAGCAATGAGCCTATCATTCCACGATAGACTTTTTGATCAGCTTCCTTCTTGTCTGCATCAATTCCTATTGTGTCATTTGGGGACATAGGAGTGGAACAATCCTTGGCATCTGCCATCCCAAACTTTCTGATGCATTCCCGGAGATACTTTTGTTGATGAACCTTTGTTCCTTCTTTAGTTTGGACCACTTGTAATCCCAGAAAGAACTTAAGTTCTCCCACCATGCTCATTTCAAATTCACTTTCCATCAGTTTGGTGAACTTTGTAACTAGTTGCTCGTTGGTGGAACCAAAGATAATGTCATCAACATACACTTGCACAACCAGAGTGTGCTTACCTTCCTTCAGTAGGAACAGAGTCCTGTCGACTTCCCCTCTGACGTAACCATGGGATAAGAGGAACTGAGATAACCTTTCATACCATGCACGTGGAGCCTGTTTGAGACCGTAAAGTGCCTTATCAAGAATGAATACATGATCTGGATTAGAAGGATCTGAAAAACCAGGTGTCTGCTCAACATATACCTCCTCTTTGAGAACACCGTTCAAAAAGGCAGTCTTTACATCCATTTGTTGCAACTTAAATCCATGATGAGCAGAGTAAGCAATCAGAAGACGTATAGCTTCCAGCCTTGCAAATGGAGCAAAAGTCTCATCATAATCAATTCCTTCTTGCTGGTTATAACCCTTAACAACCAGTCTAGCTTTGTTCCTCGTAATTTGTCCCTTATCATCCATCTTGTTCCTAAAAACCCATTTTGTACCAATGACGGATCTATCCTTAGGCCTGGGAACCAATCTCCACACTTTGTTTCTCTCAAATTGATGAAGCTCTTCTTGCATAGCATTTACCCATTCTGGATCTTTGAGAGCTTCTTCAATTGTCTTTGGTTCAACTACAGAAACAAAAGCACAAAAAGCATGAAATATAGGATTTAAGGTTAGGACGGAACAATCCTTTGAATTTGGATCAGGTGATGTATCGGAAGTTGAAGCAGAAGCACAGTTGCACACGTAGTCCATGAGTCTTGATGGAGGACCATGGATACGAGTGCTATGACGAGTTCCTCCTACTTGAAGTTCTTCAACACCTGCTTGTTCCACGTTAGGGATATGTTCCCCCTGAGATCCAGATACTTCCTCCAGTACGCTTTCTGTCTGAATTTGATCATTGTTTGCTTCTGTAGAGAGAATTCCTTGTACTTGGTTGTCTTCTTCACTTGGATCCTGTACATGATCTTCTAAGAGTTGAAAGTGTTCCTTGTCTTCTTCAGTTAGGGGAAGAACATTTGAATCCTGCACAAGGGTACCAGCCATAATATTTTCATCAAAGACTACATGTATACTTTCCTCAACCTTTTTGGTTCTCCTGTTGTACACTTTATAAGCTCTGCTTTGTGGTGAGTATCCAACGAAGGTTCCTTCGTCACTCCTTGGATCAAACTTTCCCAAACTTTCCTTCCCGTTGTTGTGTACGAAACATTTGCAACCAAAAACTCTAAGATGAGAGACATTAGGCTTTCTTCCCCTAAACAATTCATATGGGGTTTTCTCTATCATGGGCCTTAGCATTGCACGGTTGAGCACATAGCAAGCAGCATTCAGTGCCTCAGCCCAAAAGTTCCTAGGAAGACCACTTGCAATCAGCATTGTTCTTGTCATGTCTTCCAGTGTCCTGTTTTTCCTCTCAACCACTCCATTTTGCTGTGGAGTTCTTGGAGCAGAGAAGTTATGATTAATTCCTTTGGACTTGCACAGGGAAAGGAACTGAGAGTTTTCGAACTCTGTTCCATGGTCAGTACGAATAGACTTTAGGTGTGAACCTAACTGATTTTCAACAGCATGCAACCAATACTTAAACTCATCAAACACATCTTCCTTAGATGCAAGAAAAATAGTCCATGTGTACCTAGAGTAATCGTCTACAATGACAAACACATACTTATTTCCTCCACGACTCTGAGTACGCATAGGCCCACACAGATCCATGTGGATAAGTTCCAGAGGTTTGGAAGTACTTACCTGTTTCTTCGATTTGAAGGATGATCTTACTTGTTTTCCTCTTGTACATGCGATGCATACCTCTTCAGCAAGACAGTCTATCTTTGGTAGACCTACCACTAGGTCCTTGTTGTGAAGTTTGGATAAAAGTCTGAGGCTTGCATGTGCAAACCTTTTGTGCCATAAATTTGATACCTCATCTTGGACAGCAAGGCACAGTTCCTCTTCAGGGATGAAAAAGGGATCCACTTTGTCCAAGTTGTTTTCTGTTGCACCTCTTAGAAGAACTTTACATGTACTTTCCTAAGCCTACTACTTCACCCTTACTGTTGTTCCTAAAGGTTATGGAACCCTTGGTGTGTGGATGGAGAGAGATGAACCATTTTTTGTTCCCTATCACATGACTTGAGCATGCACTGTCTATATACCAAGAACGTTTCTTTCCTCCATCCTGCATGTAAGAGATTAGTTTTTACGAACCCAGGCAAGCTTAGGCTTACCTGGATTAGAAAAGACCCTTCTATTCCTCGGTTCATTTAAGACATCTTTGACTCTAGGAGTGTTCCTAACTTGGGAATGTTGTCTATAAGTATGTGATCTTTTCTCAAATTTCTTTCTAAGATGACAATTTTGTTTGTAGTGACCTGCTTTACCGCAGTGCCAACACACTCTATGATGCCATAAGTTCACATACTTACTTTGACCCGGCCAGATGGGTTTGTTGTCAATCCTTGATTGAAAGTCGATTTGTACCGGCTTGATGTTCTGTACCTGTTTAAGCCACATGTGGTAAGCCTTTTGTCCATCGAACCAGACCTTCTCCTCACGGACCTTGAACCTTTCTTCCCCCTTGGATCCACTGTGGGAGCAGCCAGAGCTGGATCCACCACAATGTTCCTTGGAAGGAGAAGGACTTTGTGATCCGGAGGGAATGTTACCAGTTTGGGAACTTAAGGTCTTACCGTAGCCGAGTCCAGTACGGGGTACAAACCGCGTGGAGAAGTCAACCTTCTCCTTTTCAATCTTGGAAGCAACATACTCATCCAGCCAGACCTTCTTTCTCTCTTCTTCACTTCCTTTCAAATCTTCTGCATCTTTTGCTAGCTTAGAGTTACTCAGTTTTAACATAAGAATATTCGATTCAAGTTCAGTAACTTTAAGTTCTAAGGAAGTGATGGTAGATTGAAATGCATGGTAAGTATTGCAATTATCCGAGGAAAAGGACGAAGCTTTCTCAAGTTTGGAGACTTTCGAAGCCCAAAGATTGTTTTCATCAACCAGGTTGGAGATAGTTTCATTCTTTTCTTCAAGAAGTAAATTAAGGTTGTCATTCTCTTCCCCTAGAGACTTTATAGCCTTAATTATCTGAGACTTAGTTTTACTTTGCAAGATAGAGTCAAGTTCAGATTCAGTTACCTCATCCGTGGGTGTACCTCCAGCGGCCATGAGACATGTGTCCTTTAAGGCATAGGCATTGTCATCGTCCGAGTCGGAAGCTCCCCATGCAGCAAACATGGCTTCCTTCTTTTCCCTAGCCGGGACAGGTGCTTCACCAGCTTTCTTCTTGAAGCAATTTCACGCTAAGTGGCCTTTCCGTTGGCAGTGATAGCAAACTACATATTTGTTCCCATCAGAGGAACGTTGTATGTCTCGACTTCCTTTCCATACCTTGCGAAATGCTAGGGTGATGAGAGCAACTTCCTCATCGCCATCTTCATCTTCCTCATCCTCTTGAGCAAGATCGAATGCCCTTTCAACCTTTAAAGCGATGCTTTGGGCCTTCTCAGATTTTTCACTTTCTCGTCTAGAGACCTTGCTTTGTTGAATGCCTGCATTGCTTTGAAGTCGAGCAACCAACTCTTCAAGAGTAATGTTCTTAATGTCGTTTTGTGCCTGAAGAGCCAGAGAAAAGGCATCCCACTTTGTTGATAATCCCTGAAGAAATTGATGAGTAATCTTCCATTCAGGAATTGTTTCTCCTAGAAATTCCAATTGACCTACATATCCCTGAAAGCGAGAATGAAACTCATCAAGAGATTCATTCTTTCCTTGAACAGCGCTGTCATACTCCTTAGTGAGTGCGAGAATCCTGTTCTTCTTGATATCTTCGTTTCCCTCATACATCCTTTTGAGTGCATTGAAGATATCATGGGCAGTTTTGTAGCGGAGGACCTTTCTTTGATCAGAGGGGCCTAGAGCTGCTAGCATGACTTTCTTGGCTCGCATATTGAGTTCCAACACCTTGTAATCAGCATCTTGATAATCAGCCCTCGACTTTAATTTGACTCCAGTGGGATCAGTAGGATCAAGAATTTTGATATCACCAAACTCTACCACTTTCCACATCTGTCCATGAAGCGAACAGATATGCGACTCGATCTGTTCCACCCAATAAGAGTATTCTCCGAATTTGAGCACCGGGGGTTTCCAGAACGAATCATTGATGGCTGTTTGTGAACCCATACTTCTTGCAAAGCTAACACAAATCTAGAGACCAGGCTCTGATACCAATTGTTGGATCGGTTAGCACAGTTACTTCCTAGGGAACAATATGTATTGTTCCTCAGGTGGTATAGCAGCGGAATAATAATATGCAAGAAGTAAACTTTGACGCAAGATTTAGAGTGGAAACCTCAACCACTAAGTGTTGAGTAAAACCACTACCTTCAAGCTTTAGAAGAGTATACTTATCTTATTGATTTCTTGTTCGTTACAAAAGAGAGCTCGGATTACGATCACGAATCACTCCTCTCACTCGAGCCCGAACTCAACCTCTAAGCCTAAGAATTACTCCTCTTCTTCTTCTCTGAATTTCTCAGCCGTGTAAGTTCAATCAATTGCGTCAACCTATTCCTATGTCTAAAACCTTGCTTTTATACTAAGATCGTCTAGATTAAAAACAAGGAAATAAATCTATAAGGAAAATAATATCTTTAAGGAAAAGATATTATTTCCTTCCTTATTTGAGTTGGCCTTGTCTAACCACCAATATCACGTCCAACCCTCCAACAAACAAGATCTATCTTTAAGGAAAATAATATCTTTAAGGAAAAAGATATTATTTCCTTCCTTATTTGAGTCGGCCTTGTTCAACCGCCAAGATCTTCGATCTTTCTGGAATATCTTCGACCCTTGTATAGATAACAACACATAATCTTCGATTGGACCCATCAAGCTCTCTCTCCGATCGAGCTTTCCTTATATAGATCAGAGAGGCGTAACGTTCCTTTCAGAGTAACAATCCTGAAAACACTCAGACAGTTCATTAGCAGAATGTTTGTTACCATTCAAAACCTGAAGGGACCTCAACAGTTGCCTTTCTGTTCAATATATACGGTGATGTCTTTCCTTGTTGTGGCATGATATTATACTCTCAATTACTCTGGTCTAATGGATGGTTTCCACTATATATGAAATGCATATTATACAATTCAAAGCTCTGCAATTGAGAATCTTTTTCCATTATATTTTGTTTTTGGAAGTGGTAGCTAGTATTGGTAGATGAGCCACGTTTGAATAATGAGGTAGATCTACATAACTTTTTTTATTATTTTATAGCATGTTGTCTTCATTTCGGTGTATTATATGTAGATACCAATACTGAATACACGCTTTGTATAACTCAAGTATTCACTCAAACCTCTACTTTGCAACCAAAAAGT
Organism: Oxyria digyna; assembly: GCA_029168935.1. NCBI lineage: Eukaryota > Viridiplantae > Streptophyta > Magnoliopsida > Caryophyllales > Polygonaceae > Oxyria > Oxyria digyna. The sequence goes on from JAPVLV010000018.1 coordinate 2,676,871, forward strand.
CACCCACATAATTAAGCTTTGAGTTGAGATCTACCCATGGCAGAATCAGTGGCGTTCAGCCTTGCTTCCAAGATCTTGTCCACTCTTGCTTCGCCCGCTTTCGATAAGGCATACGAGAAGGGTCTTTCCATCTGGAATGCTAGAGACGAGCTTAAGAACATTCAAGTGACTGTTGAGACACTCCAAGCTGTGCTACTTGATGCTGAGAAGAAGCAACGAAACTCTGCTGCTATCAAGAACTGGATTAAGAGGCTCAAAGGCGTGTTGTATGAAGCCGAGGATCTCTTCGATGAGGTTGTCACTGATGATTTGCTTAAGAAGAAAATGGTGGAGGGTCAAAACAAGCTTCCCTTGAAAAAGAAGGTACAACTTTATTGCTCTACTTCAAACCCAATCTTGTTTAGGAACTCTATTGCTAAGAAAGTTAAGGAGATTAGGAAGAGTTTGCTTGAGATCTCTACAGATATGGTTCAGTTTGGATTTGTGAGCGGTCAACGTGACGAACTAGTGTTTGGTATGAGGATTGGACAAGATCCAGGCTCTTTTGTTGATCCAAAACATGTCTTTGGTAGAGATGGAGACAAGAAATCCATATTAGATATGCTTTTTAAAGAGTCAAATGATGCTAAACCAGATGCTCCTTCGGTCATTGTCGTTGTTGGGATAGGCGGTATGGGAAAAACAACTCTGGCCCAACTGATTTACAACGATGCCGAGGTTGGAAAGAATTTTTCGAGTAGATGGTTTGCATGTATTTCCGATACATCTGATGAAATGGAAGTCGTTGGGAAAATATTTCAATCCATATGTGAGAGAAACTACATTGGTTTTACTCTTGGCCAACTACAAGATAAGATTAGGGAGTCTGTGAAGGATAAGAAATTTTTTCTTGTCCTAGATGACGTGTGGGATGAAGGTCATAGCAGGTGGCAACACCGAATGAGTTTACTAGGTGGTGGTGCAAAAGGGAGCAAGATAGTTGTCACTACAAGATCCTCAGAGGTTGCAAAAGCCTTTGAAGCCTTTGAAACCCATAACTTAAGTGGCTTGTCAGAGGAGGATTCATGGGAATTATTTAAAAGCGAAGCCTTTACTCCGGAGAAAAAGAACGATCGAAGGTGGGAAGATCTTGGAAGAGAGATTTTGAAAAAGTGTGCAAGAGTTCCCCTTGCTATAAGGAGTATAGGCAGCCTTCTACGCACAAAAGATACCATTGGTGAATGGAAGTCCTTCAAAGACAAAGAGCTTTCCGAGATAGAGGAGCATTGTGGCCAAGATCGTATTATTATGTCTGTGCTGAAGTTAAGCTATGATCACCTTCCATCAAACATTAAGCATTGTTTTGCTTATTGTTCGCTATTTCCAAAAGATTTTGTGTTTGATGTATCAAAGTTGATATATCTTTGGATATCACAAGGATATATTCAGCCGGATAAAGAAGGAAATTCTTTTGAAGAGGTTGGACGTTCATATTTCATGAACTTGTTAAGAAGATCTTTTTTTCAAGAGGCCCGAGATGATGGTTATGGCGAGATTGAATATTGCAAAATGCATGATTTAGTTCATGATTTGGCGAAATCTATAGCCGGAGAAGAAACTGTTATCCTAAACAAGCCATCCTCTCAATACGGTAATGCACGACATGCACATGTTTGTTATGAGCCGCATAGTGACCGTGAAACTCTACCACCAGTGGATAGTATGAATCGGCTACGTTCACTTGTGCTCAGTAATAAAACTTGGGTTGTCGATGAACAATTTAGAAGTTGCAAGTGGCTGCGTGCATTGAGCTTGTCACGGTTGGGGGTCGAGCATGTTCCAAGTTGTATTGGAGAGTTAAAGCTGCTGAGGTATCTTGATCTTTCGGGTAACACTTTCAAACGGCTTCCTGATTCAGTGACGAATCTTTTGAATTTGCTTGCACTAGACCTTAGATATTGTAGATTTCTTGAAGCTTTGCCCGGTAATTTCAGAAAATTGATCAACCTTAGGTATTTGAATATTGGGTATTGCTCTCAGTTGAATCATATGCCAGCTGGGTTTGGAGAGTTGAGTTCACTACAGTACTTGAGTTATTTTAAGATTGGGAAAATAGAAGGCGACATTGAAACAACAAGAGAAGAGAAGGAGAGGATTAGAAGTACAAGGAGCCGTCTTGATGCCTTGTCTGGACTGCAGCAAATCAGAGGTGAGTTGATTATTGAATTCTCTCGTGATGGGGTAGAGGAGGAGGATTATGGTGGAGATGAAGGTTGGAAGCTACCTGTATCTCCACAAGCATTAACAATAAAGTATTACCCAGGCATGAGAATACCACATTGGGCTGCTACTAATGACCCTTCCCACCTTGTACGTGTAGAATTGGACTGTTGTCGTAAAGTGAAGCATCTCCCCCCCTTTAGGTGTCTTCCGTATCTCCAGACGCTTTGGCTTCACAAACTAAAAGCGTTAGAGTACATAGAAGAGGAGGAGGAGGAAGGTGCAGGGTCAATTAGTGTGTTCTTCCCTTCTTTGGAGACTCTTGAATTGAGTTTTTTGCCAGAATTGAAGGGATGGTCAAGGAACATGAATAGCCATCTACCCTCGTTCCCTCTTCTTTCTAAACTCGTGATTGTATCTTGTCCAGGGCTCAAGTATATGCCTTCAACTCCCTGTGTTAATCACTTACAGCTCGAGGAAGCTGATGGTGTGCTGATAGAACACGTGTTGTTTTCATCGTCATCATCTCTCCAAAAGATAGAGATTACAAACTGCACTGGCACAATCAGTTTTCCGGGTGCATCACTTACATCTCTTCAAGAATGTCGTATTTTGGGAACCAGTTTCTCAAATAATTTACACATAGCATCACCGCATCTCCAATCTCTTGAAGTCGAAGACTGCAATGGGTTTACAAGTGTGGAGGTTGAAGCACCAACTCCATTTCTTTCTTTAATTGACATTATTGATTGCCCTGAAGTGAGGAATTTGCGCTTTGCCCATCCTAGTGCCCTGAAAGAATTAAGAATTCGTAAGGAGCTTCATTTCTTTCCGGAGTTGGTTCTCGAAGGTGTGGATTGGGATTCCCTTCCCAACCTCCGCGTGTTACAACTCAAACCTTGGAGGTGTGGATTGGATCGGAAGGAGCTTCCCCAATGCTTACTACGCCTTGAGGCCCTTGGGCAATTAGAAATCATACTTTGTGAGTACATATAAAGCTTCATTCTTTCATCTCTATCTTACGCTCTCAAATACTTTAATGCACTCACGTTTTTTAATTCTATTCTTTCTATTCAACCCCCAGGGTACCACTATGACGAAGAGCAAATATCAGATGACGAAGAGCAAATATCAGATGACGAAGAGCAAATATCAGAGGACGAAGATCAAGGCGGTGCAAAATCCACTGGTGCACCTTTGGCAATTGTTTTACGATAGGACCTCGAAGATATGTTTGTTAAATGATCTTCTTTTGTTTGAAGAACCCCTAAGATATTCTTGTTAAATGATCTAGGGGGGTTTCTTTTTTCCTGTATGACAGTTGGAATGTAATTTTCTCAAATTTTCAATAAAATTCCGAAGAGTACCGCCTCTTCTTCTATCAAATCAACAAGAAAATGCTTCTAGCTCCTCTTGATATTTCCCTGTTCAGTTCAGATTAATGAAGTTCTATTAACAAGGATCGGCTCAGATTTGTTGCTGAAGAGAGGAGGTAAAGAGATTAATACTTTGAAATTTTAAGAAGTTTTAGTCAGCACAAAGCAAGTTAATTAGACTTGAAATGAATCAGCTTTGTGCAGATTTAAACTTTAAACCTGTTCGATGTATTACCAACTGTATTTCTCTTGGAAATGGATCAGTTAATTAGACTTTGAAATTTAGAGAAATTTTAGTCAACTCTAAGGTTATTGTCGCGTCGTAATATGTGTCTGTAACTTGCTGCTAGTGTCTAGATTTTACAGGATTCTGAGTCATTAGACCTGCCATGGTTTATCTGAAATTTTTGGGCAGCCGTGTACTGTAAACTTCTGCACATTTCATTAGCCCTCATTACTGGCAAGTTTATTTCTTTCTGTTAGGAGAGGAGTCCATCTACTTATATGTTAGGCTTGGAATCACCCCACTTCCGATGTGGGATTCACATGTGACCCTAACAATTACAATATAGCTTTGGTGTGTGATGGTGTTTAAATCTCAAGATCGGATTGAAAAATGTGGTCAAACGAGAAGGCGATAGTGCCAACATTATCGTCTAAGAGCATCGGTAAGACGAGCAATAGTATCAACGAGCAAGTAGCTAGTTCGGTTCGAGAGATGCAACGAGATAGTTGAAAAAGGCAAGTTTGTGAGCAGCCATGGAGATACGTTTGAGTATACAATGGAGGTTCATTATCATAGTTTGGTACAGAGATTCCCCAATGTTAAGAAGGAAACACCAGCCCATATTTTATACTCGTATACATACATTCCTTAGTCAGACTTATTAAAAATCTAATGAGCAAGTTTTTGCTGTAGCTGATTTTGTCCTCAAATCAAGAATATTTGTAAGGTTGGCGTAATTTATCAACTTTCGTCTTATACAATTTCATTATAATTGTGTTTTAATTTGGTAAGGTATAGTTATTCTTCAAGTCAAACCTACTAGAATAATATCTATACTTGAATCAGTATTTGATAACAGATTCATGCTTAAACTGGTGGCAAAAGGCTCAGCTGATTTGCACAAAAATATCTAGGAAATGAAATATAAACCGAAACTAAAAACGAATTATATTTCAATTTTCTATATAACCCGGATTACTAACGTCCAGATTATTTTGTTATCAAATAACCCTGAAAAATTAGGAGAAGTAAATAACCAAAGTGTGTCCATTTATTGTCGGGGTTATATGGCCTTGAGCAAATCATGCGTGCACCTTTAAACTAAACCGGATCGGGTTATTAGCTCTTACACGCCCCGGTAAGTTGGGCTATTTTGTAGTATTGGTACTTCTGTAATATGTACGTAAGTGTCGAGTATTCTACGATCAAAGATAAAACTTAACTAGTAGCAACCCGGTAAGGAAGAGGAAATCAACGAGAGAGATGGAGAACATTTGGTTATCAGATATAAAAACAAGATGCTACTTACATACATACAATGGTCCATAACAGAGTATTAATAAAACTCACACTATGCTAAACTAATTTCACCACATCAGTAGCGTCTAACATGTACATAAGAATAAAACTCATACGTGCTATTTGTTAGCTATTGTAAGTAGAGTAACACAAACTAAATCCCACCATTTGAACTGAGTGAAATTTTGGTTCTGTTATTGGAGCTGTAGTAACACAAACTAAATATAGTTCCTTTGATATTCTACAATCCCAATCTCCTCTGCATGACTGTTGTCTTATACGTGATGAAATCATTCCTTGTTGTTATGATATTGTTCTCTCAATGAATCATCCCTTTGTTGCTGTCTATGGAGTTGCTGTATTTCGTGAAGGCTGAATTTGGTGGAATTTTAATTAGCTGATTAATGAGATGATAAAGTTGTGATGAATTCTAGTGGTGTGATTATTATTTGCTGATTAGTGTTGTATGTCTAATTTTCATGGCTTGCATTTTTGTTCAATATATATGGTGAAGTCTTTCCTTGTTGTGTCATGATATTATACTCTCAATTAATCTGGTCTAATGGATGGTTTCCACTATATATGAAATGCATATAATACAATTCAAAGCTCTGCAATTGAGAATCTCTTTCCATTATCTTTTGTTTTTGGAAGTCTTCCATGAGCTGGTAGCTAGTATTGGTAGATGAGCCACGTTTGAATAATGAGGTAGATCTACATAACTTCTTTTAATATTTTATACCAAGTTGTCTTCATTTCTATGTATTGTATGTAGATGCCAATACAGAATACACGCTTGTTATGAAAACTATATTGTAATATGTTTGTTGTATAAGGGTATTTTAGTCTTTTAGATATCATGTTGTAACAGATTCATTCACTTCAATACAATCAATCTGCTTCTGCTTCTTCTCTCTTTTTGTGATAACAATCTGAGTATATTCAGCTTGTTCATATGGTATCAGAGCGTAGCGTGACGATCGTTGAGTGAATCGACCATCGTTCTTCATCTCAGAGAAGGAATTCCGGCGAGTTTTCGGAATGGATCGAGCAGGTCAAGAAGAAGGCTCAAGAATTGGGGATTTTGCGTCGAGCGATCCTCTAAGATGGTCGAATTCAGATATCCCTGGTGCGCAACTGATTGGTCTGAAGTTCAATGGGCTGAACTTTCTTGCTTGGAGCAGAGAAGTGACCATGGCACTAGGAGCGAAGAGTAAGTTGGGGTTTCTTGATGGATCCGTGGCAAGGCCCCAACACAGATCAGATGCGTTTGATCGGTGGATCAAATGTGATTACATGGTGAGATGTTGGCTGATCAATTCAATGGAAGCTTCAATAAGTGAAAGCTTTATGTTCGTGAATTCAGCCAAACAGCTATGGAATGAAATCATTGAGAGGTATGGACAAAGCAATGAACCATTAATTTTTCAATTGAAAAGGAGTCTCAATTCAGTTTCGCAAGGTAATTCCTCTGTATCTGAATATTTTGGGAAATTGAAGAAAATATGGGATGAGATTTTTGCTCTTTTAAGGAATACCAGAGTGTTGTTGTGATGGAATTCACCATTGTTCTTGTGATTTAGTGGCATAATTTGTTGATAGGAGTGCTAGAGATTAGTTGATGCAATTCTTTATGGGGCTCAATGAGAATTTTGACAGTTTTCGTGATCATGTGTTGTCTGCTGATCCTATGCCTACTCTCAACAATGTTTTTTACTTAGTTCAGCAATCCGAGAAGCTGAAATCTGTGTCTGGGTTGATGAATCATGAACAAGAATCTACATCTTAACATGCTGGTACATCACCTGATTCAGGTTATCAACAAAATGGCAGTAGAAGAGGTGATTCTAGTTCAAGAGGAATGGCTCAAAAAATCAATTAAAATGTACTTATTGCCACAAGAAAGGTCATCTTCGCGAGCAATGTTTTAAGCTAGTTCGATTTCCTGATTGGTATAAAGGTGCAAGAGGTGAAGAAAATAGCAAGATGGCTGCTACTGTTGGTACTAGTGGTGTGATAGATACACCATTAGAAGAAAATAGCTCAGAGGCACATAATACACAAGCTTTAATCAGTGCAGTGTGCAATGAAGTTCTGAAGGTGATGCAAGGGCAGTGTGGTAATGGAAAGATGGACTTTGCAGGTATAGCTTTATCGTCTAATGTGTCTAAAGATTATAGAAGCAATTTTAAGTCTATGTGTATAATATATTTTGGTGCCTCAGATCACATGACTTATGATATCTCTTTATTTGGTTCTCAGAAATGTGTTGCTTGTGCTAGATTTCAAGCACAGTTTGTTGTAAGTCAAAAGGTTGCTTCATGATACTGGTATGAGGGCTATTTTTGACACTGATGTGTGTCTCTTTCAGGATATTTTGACGAAGAATGTGGAGGAAATGGGAAAGGAAGTCGCATGATTGTATCTGCTATCTCCCACACAACTGATTCTTCCAGAATATCAATCTAGTTTGATTTCTATGTGTAATAGTTGTGCACCTGTGTAAGCACAAACTATGGAAAGTTTAAATTTGTTGCATCATAGGCTCGGGCATGCTACTTTGTCCAAACTCAAACATGTTGTTGACTTTAGCAATATAGATTTGAGTAAGCATTATTGTGAGTCATATATTCTGGCAAAGCAAATAAAATTACCATTTTCCAGAAATGATAAGATTGCTTCTAAATGCTTTGATTTAGTACATCTGGATGTATGGGGTCCATACAAAGTGTCCTCTAGGACAGGTGTCGGATATTTCTTGATTGTCTTGGATGATCACAGTAGAAACACTTGGACTTTTTTGCTCCCGAACAAAACACAAGTGTTTCAGGTATTGGTAGATTTTGTAAGCATGGTTTTAACTCAGTATGGAGTAATGATCAAAGTCTTCCGCAGTGATAATGGTATAGAATTTGTCAATTCAAAATGCTTACAATTTTTTTGCTAGTACATGAATACTATTGCAAAGAAGCATACCAGATAATCCACAGCAAAATGGAAGAGTTGAGAGGAAGCACAAGCATCTATTGGAGACAGCTAGATCTTTGAAAATTTATGCAAATTTACCTATGTATTTCTGGGGAGATTCTATCTTAACTGCTATTTTTTTGATTAACAGAATGCCAACTGGAATCCTGGAATGGAGATCTCCTTATGAAGTTTTGCAAAAACTCAAAACAGATTATTCTTGGCTAAGGGTGTTTGGATCACTATGTTTTGCTTTAAAGCAAAGGAAAGATAGGGATAAGTAGCTAGAGGCTAAGAGCAGAAAGTGTATGATGATTGGATATGCTGATGCACAAAAAGGTTACAAGCTATTTGATCTCGAGACTCAGACAATATTTGCTAGCAGAGATGTTGTATTTCAAGAGAATGATTTGCCTTTCAAAATGAAGCCATCAATACAGATTGAGACTGAACCTATCATTCCCACAAGCACATTGCCTCTTGTCAACCCTGCTAATCTAGAAACTGATGACATAGAGGTATCCGATCTTAATCCTAGTCCCATTATATATTCTGAGCTTACTACACCATCAGATACACCAAGTCATATATTGGATCAATCTTTGGATCCTGATATAGTTCCTATGCCACAAGAGTCATCATATATACAACCTAGAAGAGTCTCTAAGCCACCCTCAAAACTTCAAGACTATGTTTGTCCAAATTATCCCAAAAATTCTACTCTTTCTAAATATTTTCTAGCCTACTATTATTACTTAACAACTTTTTCACCATCTTATATAGCATCTCTTTTCAATGTTATAAAAATACTTGAGCCTCAAACCTATAACCAAGCTAAAACACACCCATGTTGGCAAGAAGCAATGACAAAGGAAGTGACTGCATTGGAAAATAATCACACCTGGAAATTAGTTCCTTTACCCCCATGGAAAAAGGCCATTGTATAGAGTGAAGTTCAGACAAGATGGTAAAGTGGAAAGATATAAGGCAAGGCTAGTGGCAAAAGGTTATAATCAAGTGGAGCGCAAGGATTATAAGGAAACTTTTTCATCAGCTGCAAAGTTCACATCAATAAGAACACTCATTGTTGTTGCTACTGCTAAGGAATGGCAAATTCATCAGTTGGACATCAACAATGCATTCTTACATGGTTTCTTGGATGAAGAAGTGTACATGCAACCTCCACAAGGATACAAGTTGCCAGAGAAAGATTTGGTTTGCAAACTTCAGAGATCATTGTATGGATTAAAACAAGCTTCTAGATAGTGGAATGTAGAGCTAACCAATTTTTTGTTGAAAGAAGGTTTCATACAGTAAAAAAGAGATTATTCTTTATTTTCCAGAGAAAGGAATGGTAAAACTATTCTAGTCCTTGTTTATGTTGATGACTTGCTCATCACAGAAACTGATCAAGAATCCATTAGAATTCTCCAACATAATCTTGATAAAGGCTTTTACCATAAAAGATCTTGGCATTATAAGATTTTTCTTGGGAATTGAAGTGGGCAGATCTATGGAAGGAACAATGCTACACCAGAGAAAGTACATCCTTGACATCTTAGCAGATATGAAGATGACAGATTGCAAACCAGCTGTGTTCCCTATGCAAAGAGGACTCAAATTGTCCATTGATTCAACCGATGCTCTTAGACGATAATGTTGGCACTATCGCCTTCTCGTTTGACCACATTTTTCAATCCGATCTTGAGATTTAAACACCATCACACACCAAATCTATATTGTAATTGTTAGGGTCACATGTGAATCCCACATCGGAAGTGGGGCTCTCCTAACAGAAAGAAATAAACTTGCCAGTAATGAGGGCTAATGAAATGTGCAGAAGTTTACAGTACACGGCTGCCCAAAAATCATAGATTCACAATCAACCTATTTTTGACAATTTTTGAGTAAGTGATTGTTCAGATTATCGGCTTCAAATTATTTTTTAATTAGATCCAAGATAGAATTAGGACGTGGCTGATTTGTCGTGTGCCAAGTCAAGTAATCCTAACATGCAAACTAAGTAATATAGTGCGCAAGTAAGGGTCGAATCCCAAGAGAATCAGTTTATCAAATCCTTAAGTTATCACAATGACTAACCAATAAACGTAACCAAAGGGGGGGGGGGGGGGTTTGTGGTTTTGATACGTAGTATCGAATGTCAACTTGGTTATAACAAGATTAAGCGAAGTGTTCCACTTAGCGATTATCCACAATTAGATTAACAAATTGATCGTAGAATCCTTTTTATCCCTATGTCAAGTTCTCAAGTGATCGTTCTAATTCCTGTTCTTGAATAGTTATTAGTCCTAATAACCCTTACTCGATTATAACCTTGAAACTATCAAAGTTCAATAACAAAGTAGCAATGCGTTCAGGAATAGATAGATACATGCAATATCATGGACAACTAGTCGGATACTCGACATGTACTCAACTCTCTTCTCTAATAACAATCACAACTAGTTCATGCAAATAGATTGTGCTACACAACAAGTATCATAATTCAACTAGAAGTATCAAACTCTAGCAATATGAACAAGATACAACTAACTTAGGTGATCAATCTAAAGTAGTAAATCTAGTTCATGGACAATACAAACAAGAGAGTTGAGACAATCAAAGAGTTAGATAAAGGGAAAGGATAAACTCACAACTTCTTGAATCCAAAAGCTTCAAACGCCAAGTGAAACAAAGACCTTTAGCAACTCATAAGTTTGTCAAAACTCTTCCAAAAACTTAAGCAAAACAAAGGTTAGTTGATCAAGGATGATCAACTACAACTTAAATACCATTTCAGCCATTGTAACAGCTGAATTAAGAGAATAAAAACGTATAGAAAGTTACAGAATTAAACACAAATTACTTCATATGGCAAAGACATCAATTTGATTCTTCTGTCGAGGAACCGCACCCGCGGGTTGAGAGCCGCGGGCGCGGTTTGGGATTCTTCAGTCTTCGGATGGCAGAGGGCCGCGGGCGCGGTTTGGGACCCGCGGGCGCGACTTGGGATTCTTCAGATTCTTCGGATGGCAGAGGGCCGCGGGCGCGGTTTGGGACCCGCGGGCGCGGCTTGAGCTTCTTCGAAGGACTTGGCTGAAGGTGAAACCCGCGGGTGCGGCTTCGTTGTTTGAGGCAGCAGCTACTGATTTCTTCAAGTCTTCGTCTTCGTCTTCAGCAACTTCTTCCTTATGCTTCAATGCTTCCAATGCTTCGTATCATCTCGTATGTAAATCTTCTCTCGAACAGCTCCATGATACAGATTACATAGAAACAAATAACATAATCCTATACAAAACTAGCTAATAATCCATAGTTGCGGTATGTAAAACACCTCTTATCAAACTCCCCCATACTTAGACCTTGCTCGTCCCCGAGTAAGCTAAAAGAAACTTACTCTTTTACAATAATCACTCAAAGATCTCAGGAAGTATGAAAAAGAAAGTAACTACAAATCACTAACACATTTAGTATACAAACAATATGATGAGAAAAGAATCTATCAATTTGGTCCTCCATAGTGTTCGAGAAAAAAAATTCGTCCTAAGATACTCATTTCACTCATTTTGCCTAGGCGCCTCGAAAGGTTTTCACCTAGCCGCTCATTTCATTTTCAATCTCACCCTTCCTTACCGCCCTCAAGTCCTTTTGTTGCCAAGCCTAATGCAAGCCGAACTACCCGCTTATTGCATGGATTTTTTCCATCCCAGGATTTTCATTTGCCTTTTTTCGTATTTTTGTGGCTTTTTCTGTTTTTAATTCTATGCAAAGTACAAACTCAATTAAATAAAACCGAAGGGAAATAACAAGGAAATAAAACTACTCTAGGATAAGCAATGAACTAATATCCCTCCCCCATACTTGAAGTTCACAATGCCCTCAGTGTGTAAAGCATAGAAAAATAATGAGGAAGAGAGAAAGAAGCTCACTGATCCGGGTCATCCAGGTTTGGATAGTCGGGCCAACGAGCCTGCATGTCGAGCCGTAAGTCATCCACCGACTGCTGCAGCCTCTCAACATTGTGGTTCACCGTCTGAACCGACTGGTAGACAAACTCAATCCGCTCGAAAAGACGCTGCTCCCAAGGTATGTCAGCAGGAGCTGCAGAAGATGAACCTTCGCCCCATTGGCTCTGAGGCTGAGATCGAGGGGCCGGTTCCTGGAATTCATCATCATCCTCAGCAACAATATCAATGAACTGCTGATCCGGTTGCTGAACCGGCTCCCGGATGCTAATCCCACCTCGAGCTCGTCGTCGAGCAGCTGCACGAGGGGGAGCGGGCGCAGGGTTGATCCTGAACGTATGCGCTGGCCCATAAGCAAAGTCCTCTGTGAGAGCAATCTCGGGAGGACCGATCCAAACCCACATGCGCTCGTCCTCATTGACTGGAACAGACTTGAGCCACCGAAGTCGTGTCTGCAGAAATGTGGCATCCAGCAAATAGGGACCCATTGAGGGGTCTGGACTACCGACGCAATCAAGGGTCTCCCAGTCGGGGACGACAGCCTCTAAAATCAGGGTGATCATGCCGCCCAAAGCAGTCTGACCCCTTGGCTTCGAACATGCTAACTTGCAGGAGTGAACAAAAAGTGAGAGCCAATCCGGAATTACCTGACATTCCGGCATAAGAGCGTATAGATATTTCAGCTGGTAGGCAGGTACCCTGTTCACTTCAGAAAGCCCAAAGAAGGCCATAGAGAGAGCCCGTTGTGTCAGGCGGAGGCATGGATGGGACATCTTTGCATTATAATCATTACCATGAGTATCCCGAACTTGTCCCGTCCATGTGTACCAGACCTGTGTCGGGTTGTCGCCAACTAGAGTATCAAAATCTGCAGAGGGAACTTGAGAGATTCCCAAGATGTGGCTCAGTTGCTCAGCCTGAACTGTAAATGATCGTCCATTGTAAATGAACTGGATGGCCGAGATGAAGTTGGTTTCTGAGACAGTCTTGGACTTGAGGCTCGCCAGAAACTGATAAGTAGCCTCGGGATGAGTGGGAGCTGACCTGAACAAGAAACCATGCAACCCTGCGTGCTCAAGCATGGCCTCTGTGCATGCCGTCATACCCAAATCATCAAGCGTACGTCGATGGAAAAATCTTGTGGCTACACACTGCTTAGCCCTTAAAAAGGCTAAGTTTGTCTGAACCTGTTGTTGCCACAAATCATTTTTGTGGCCTCGAGACGTCCCTGCTGCAGACATCAAATGTATACAAAAACCAAATGCTACCACAAATCCGCACACACAAACAAAATATACCAAGCAGCAGCAGCAGCACAATAGCAAAAGCCCTCCCTGAGGCGTAAGAAATTCAACAACGATGAGTGCGGTTGTAGGAAAACTTACTGAGATCAGCCAATAATGGACGACAGAGGCGAAAGCCGCGGGCGCGGGTTGGGAGCCGCGGGTGCGGTTTTTGCTTTGTCTGATTTCTGGCGAGGAGGGAGCCGCAGGCGCGGTTGTGGAGCCGCGGGTGCGGTTTCTGCGAGCTGGAGACTGTCTTGGCAGGGCGAGGCCGCGGGTGCGGGTGTTTAGCCGCGGGTGCGGTTTCGTCGCGACAGAACTTCTGGGTAGCGGGCGCGGTTTGGAGCCGCGGTTGCGGGTAGATCTTGGCGCGGGTGGCGGGTAGATCTTGGCGCGGGTGGCGGGTTGCGGGTGCGGCTGTGGAAGAGGGAGGTGGGAGTTTGTTGGTGTTGGGAGATTGTTGGTGTTGGGAAGGTAGGGTTTGAGGGAAGTGGGAGGTGGGAGTTTTATATGGTGGGAGGTAGAGAATGAAATTTGATATGGAGAAGGGTAGAGAATGAAATTTGATATGGAGAAGGGTAGAAGATGAAATTTGATATGGAGAAGGGTAGAAGATGAACCGTCAATTCCTTTTTTCTTTTTTCTTTTTTCTCTTTTTTTTTTTCTTTTTTTTTTTCTCGACAAACGAAAAGAAGAACCATCAATTCCTTTAGTAACCAACGACCATCGTCTTCTCGTCTTGAATTCCTAGAAAATAGAAAACAAAACAATTAAAAAGAAAATGAAAATTAAGGGAAAAGAAGAATACCCTGGGTTGCCTCCCAAGCAGCGCCTTGGTTAGAGTCGTGGCTCGACTTTGTTTCCCGTCTTCAATTTTCAAAAGTTGGCTCTTCTAGAGCCATTTCATCGAAAGACACTTTGGTGAATCCCTCATGGTAAAGTTTTAACCTTTGACCATTCACCTTGAAGACGTTGTGGTTGTCCTTGTCAAACAACTCATACGCATCCCGACGTATCTCTTCAAGCTCTTGAATTTGCAACTTCCTAAAGTCGCCTACCTCATCCAACTCCATGTTGCATTTTTGCACCGCCCACCATGCCTTGTGCTCTAACTCCACCGGAAGGTGACAAGCCTTCCCAAACACAAGTCGATATGGGGACATCCCTATTGGAGTTTTGTAGGCGGTCCTATACGCCCAAAGTGCATCATCCAACCTTAGACTCCAATCCTTTCGATTAGGAGCCACCGTCTTTTCCAGAATCCCCTTGATTTGCCTATTGGACACCTCAGCTTGTCCATTGGATTGGGGGTGATAAGCAGTTGAGACTCGTTGAGTGACATGATACTTCTTTAAAAGTGCACTCACCGTCTTGTTGCAAAAGTGAGTACCTTGGTCACTTATAAGAGCCTTTGGAATCCCAAAACAAGAAAAGATATTCTCCTTCAAGAAACCTGCTACCACTCGGGAATCATCAGTTCTGGTGGCCTTCGCTTCCACCCATTTGGAAACGTAGTCCACCGCAAGTAAAATGTATAAATTCCCAAACGAACTAGGAAAGGGTCCCATGAAATCAATACCCCAAACATCAAAAATCTCACAAAAGACTGGCATCTCATTTCGTTTAGAAATTTTCCCGACCCTTTGGCATCGGTCGCAAGCTTTGCAAAAGGCAAACGCATCCCGAAAGATGTGTGGCCAATAGAAGCCGGCGTCCAATACCTTCCTAGCCGTTTTGTTAGCCCCAAAATGCCCCCCGCATGCATGAGAATGACAAAAAGTAAGGACAGACTGTACCTCGTTATCCGGGAGGCATCGTCGGATTACCTTGTCAACACAATGTCTCCAAAGGTAGGGGTCATCCCAAACGTAGAAACGTGATTCCCGCTTGATCCTATCTTTTTGAGCTTTGGTGTAGTTTGGCGGGAATTCTTCGCGAACCAGGTAGTTCACGATGTCGGCAAACCATGGTTTGAAAGACCGGAGGGCGAAAAGCTTGTATTCGGGATCAATTTCTGCATACTCTACTGTCAGAAAACCGCGATCGCGGTTATCAAGACGCGGTCGCGGTTCTCCTTGAGTTGAGATTTCTGGCAAACACAAACCGCGGGTGCGGTTTCTGAGCCGCGGGCGCGGTTCGTCTTTTTCCGAAAATACTGGGGAGCACAAACCGCGGGTGCGGTTGTCTGGCCGCGGGTGCGGTTTGTTCTCAGCAGGAGCAGAAATTACAGAATGAATTTGATACAAGTTTTCGTCTGGGAATGTACCTTGAATTTGAACCTGTAATTTACCGTCCTCTTGCACAATACGGCTCAAATGATCAGCAACGGAGTTTTCGACTCCCTTCTTGTCCCGGATTTCCACATTGAACTCGCTTAAGAGCAAAACCCATCGAATGAGTCTTGGCTTTGATTCCTTCTTCGTCATGAGATAACGAAGTGCAGCGTGGTCCGTGTGGATAATCACCTTCGTGCCCAAAAGATATTGCCGAAATTTTTCAAGGGCAAACACCACGGCTAGCAACTCCTTTTCCGTGGTGGAGTAATTTCTCTGAGCCCCGTTCAAAGTCGTGGAAGCATAGTAGATGACGTGCATTGCTCTTCCGACTTTTTGACCAAGAACGGCTCCCACCGCGTGATCACTAGCATCACACATGATCTCAAAGGGGAGAGACCAATCGGGCACCTGGATGATTGGTGCTTCGGTGAGGTGGGATTTCAGAGTGTCGAATGCCTTCTTGCACACATTCGACATGTCAAAGGTAACTTCCTTCTTCAAAAGCTCACATAGGGGCGTGGAGATCTTAGAGAAGTCCTTGATAAACCTGCGATAAAAACCTGCATGGCCTAGGAAAGAACGCACTTCACGCACATTAGTAGGATAAGGCAACGATTGAATGACATCAATCTTTGCCTTATCGACCTCAATACCCCTAGCTGAAATTATGTGCCCCAATACTATCCCTTGTTCAACCATAAAATGACACTTTTCAGAATTCAATACTAGATTAGTATCTACACATCTTTTAAGCACGAGTGACAAATGATTTAAACATGCATCAGAGCTATCCCCATGTACCGTAAAATCATCCATAAAAACTTCTATGAAATGTTCAATGTATTCCGAGAAGATACTTACCATACATCGTTGAAAGGTCCCGGGCGCGTTACATAATCCAAAAGGCATCCTACGATATGCAAAAGTGCCAAAGGGACATGTAAACGTCGTCTTTTCTTGATCTTCGGGTGCAATAGCCACCTGAAAGTATCCTGAATACCCATCTAGAAAGCAATAATACGGACGTCCGGCAAGTCTTTCGAGCATCTGATCAATAAAAGGGAGAGGGAAATGATCTTTTCGGGTTACCGCGTTCAGCTTGCGGTAGTCAATACATACCCTCCAACCCGTTTGAGTTCGGGTAGGAACCATCTCACCTTGTTGATTCTCTACCAATGTTATGCCCCCCTTCTTAGGGACACATTGAGTTGGACTCACCCATTGGCTATCCAAAATGGGGTAGATCATGTCAGCTTGAAGAAGTTTCAGCACCTCCTTCTTGACCACCTCCATCATAGGTGGGTTCAATCTTCTTTGGGGTTGCCTAGAGGGTTTAGCACCTTCCTCAAGAAGGATCCTGTGCATACAGGTGGAAGGGCTAATTCCCTTAATGTCAGCAATGGTCCACCCAAGAGCGGTAATGTGTTCTTTCAGCACCATCACCAACCTTCTCTCTTGTTCACCTGTCAACTTGCTTGAAATGATTACCGGGAGGGTATCATTTTCCCCAAGAAAAGCATACTTCAAGTGCTCGGGTAATTGCTTGAGCTCTACAACCGGTGCCTGCACAATAGAAGGAAGAAGCTTTTCGCTCTCCAAAGTTAGTAGCATGGGCCGACCGGCCAAAATTCTACCCGAAGCGTCTAGACGAGCTAGAACATTTTGAATCTCAGGTGGAAGAAACAAATCAAGTGTTGGTGAGTGAACGATGCTGTGTTCTAATACACTTTGTAATTCATCTAAGCCGAAGATATTGAAAACATCTTGGACTATAGGATCAATCACATCAATTGAACAAATAGACGCAGCATCTTCGACGGGGTGTTTCATAGAATCAAAAATGTTAAATTGAACTATTTCCCCATCGAACTCTAAAGTAAGAGATCCACTAGCCAAATCAATCTTTGTGTTAGCGGTTCGCATGAAAGGCCTCCCAAGCAAAATAGGAGCAGCTTGCCCATCATGTTCCATGTCTAACACAAAGAAATCAGCGGGAAAGAACAAATTATCCACCATAACCAAAACGTTTTCAACTACACCTTTAGGATACACGGTGGACCTATCGGCTAGTTGAATAACAATTCCGGTTTCATGAAGTGGACCTAACCCAAGAATCTTATAGAGAGAGTAAGGCAACACATTTATCGATGCACCCAAATCGAGCATGGCTCGTTCAAAATGTGTGTCGCCTATACGGCAAGGTATGCTGACCATGCCCGGATCGCTGCACTTCTTAGGCATTCGCCTTTGAAATACAGCGGAGACACGCTCGCTTACCGTCATCTTTTGTTGCCCTTTCAACTTTTGATTCCTCTTGATTGTGCAAAGTTCTTTTAAAAACTTTGCATATCGAGGAATGCTTTTAATTAACTTGAGCAATGGGATGTTTACCTGACATTTGCTAAACGTCTCAAACAACTCCTTGTCGTTTTCTGGCCTTCTGGTGTTCCTAAGGGCATCGGGAAACGGGGCGGGAGGCTTGGTGGAGTCAAGAGGTGGAAAGTTGGGGCGAATGTAGTTGTCCTGTCTTAACTGGAAATCCCCCCGATCCTCCACTTCGAGTTCAGCATTTTGTGAAGGAACATCCGAAATTTTTACCTCAGTAGAGGAGCCGTGGGCGCGGTTTTCAACCCGCGGGCGCGGTTCGTCGGCAAAATTCCTGTCTGACTCAGTAGAGGAGCCGCGGGCGCGGTTTTCAACCCGCGGGCGCGGTTCTCGCCTGTCCTCAGGATCCAATTTTTCTGCAGAAGCCTCGACAAGGTTTTTGGTTTCCCCCAAAATCTTACCACTTCTTGTTGTCACTGCACTTACATTTCTGGTTGGATTCACCACCGTTTGGGACGGTAGAGAATTGGAATTTTGTTGTGCAATGGTGGTAACAGCTTCAGCCAACTGCCCAATTTGCTTCTCCATGTTCTTGATGCTCGACTCGGTCTTTTGAACATGAGTTGTGAAGTGTTGAGTCAAGGATCTCAGCAGCTCCGCAGTAGACGGTCCAGCATTGGGTCGAGGGCCTTGAGCTTGTTGTTGGGTCAGCACAAATACCACATACCTTTACTTGTTGTTGTCCTTTTTGCAACTGGGAGACCATCTTTTTCAACTCTACAAGCTCAGCTACAAGAGCGGGATCCCCTGAACTTGCTGCGTGCACTCCCTTTTTGGTGTATGTCCTACCAAAACTCCTTGTGCTCTCAGCCATATCTTGCAATCTCTCCATGGCATCCTCCGGCGTCATGTTGAGAATATTCCCACCACACGCAGCATCAACCATCCTCCTTTCTTGGTTAAGGAGACCATTGCAAATGTAAAGAACAAGATCCTCGGTATCATACCCATGAAAAGGGCACGAAGCACACAACCCCTTGAAGCGTTCAAGGTAGTCATAGAGCGTTTCGTCATCACTTTGCTCGACATGGGCTATCTCCTTCTTGAGAGCATTTGCCTTCTTCACCGGAAAATACTTGCTCAAGAACACCTTGTGCAACTTTTCCCAATTATCAACCGAACCAGTGGGCAAATGGTAATACCAAGAACGAGCACCATCTTTCAAAGTGAACCCGAAGGCTCTCATTTTGATCTGCTCTTCCGTGACATTTGGCGGTTTGGTCGTCATGCAAATGTCATGAAATTGGTTCAAATGCATGATCGGATCCTCACCAGCCAAACCATGGAAACTTGGGAGCAAATTGATCACCCCCGACTTGAGCTCGAAAGTCACCCCGGGAGCAAGGGGTGGAATAACCACAGCTTGAGGTTGCTGTGTCAGGTTCGGTGTTTGCCGCTCTCTCAAAGTGCGAGTAACACCACCTCCTGGTAGCCTTGTCTCAATTAGCTCCCGTTGAGCGTTAACGACCAACTGCATGTCAGCCAATTGACGCTGCACTTCAGCAAGAGGTTCTCGATCGGCCATTTCTACTATCTCAGTCCCGACTCTGTTCTCTCTTCGATTCCGATGAAAAGTTCTCTCGATCTCTGAATCAAGAATAGAAAGAGGTTGATTAGTAGAACGGGTGTTGACTATTCACTAGTCAACACTAAAGTTAACCAAAATAAGAACTTAAAAATAAGAAAATTTGATTCCCCGGCAACGGCGCCAAATTTGACGTGGCTGATTTGTCGTGTGCCAAGTCAAGTAATCCTAACATGCAAACTAAGTAATATAGTGCGCAAGTAAGGGTCGAATCCCAAGAGAATCAGTTTATCAAATCCTTAAGTTATCACAATGACTAACCAATAAACGTAACCAAAGGGGGGGGTTTGTGGTTTTGATACGTAGTATCGAATGTCAACTTGGTTATAACAAGATTAAGCGAAGTGTTCCACTTAGCGATTATCCACAATTAGATTAACAAATTGATCGTAGAATCCTTTTTATCCCTATGTCAAGTTCTCAAGTGATCGTTCTAATTCCTGTTCTTGAATAGTTATTAGTCCAACTAGTCCTAATAACCCTTACTCGATTATAACCTTGAAACTATCAAAGTTCAATAACAAAGTAGCAATGCGTTCAGGAATAGATAGATACATGCAATATCATGGACAACTAGTCGGATACTCGATATGTACTCAACTCTCTTCTCTAATAACAATCACAACTAGTTCATGCAAATAGATTGTGCTACACAACAAGTATGATAATTCAACTAGAAGTATCAAACTCTAGCAATATGAACAAGATACAACTAACTTAGGTGATCAATCTAAAGTAGTAAATCTAGTTCATGGACAATACAAACAAGAGAGTTGAGACAATCAAAGAGTTAGATAAAGGGAAAGGATAAACTCACAACTTCTTGAATCCAAAAGCTTCAAACGCCAAGTGAAACAAAGACCTTTAGCAACTCATAAGTTTGTCAAAACTCTTCCAAAAACTTAAGCAAAACAAAGGTTAGTTGATCAAGGATGATCAACTACAACTTAAATACCATTTCAGCCATTGTAACAGCTGAATTAAGAGAATAAAAACGTATAGAAAGTTACAGAATTAAACACAAATTACTTCATATGGCAAAGACATCAATTTGATTCTTATGTCGAGGAACCGCACCCGCGGGTTGAGAGCCGCGGGCGCGGTTTGGGATTCTTCAGAGTCTTCGGATGGCAGAGGGCCGCGGGCGCGGTTTGGGACCCGCGGGCGCGGCTTGGGATTCTTCAGATTCTTCGGATGGCAGAGGGCCGCGGGCGCGGTTTGGGACCCGCGGGCACGGCTTGAGCTTCTTCGAAGGACTTGGCTGAAGGTGAAACCCGCGGGTGCGGCTTCGTTGTTTGAGGCAGCAGCTACTGATTTCTTCAAGTCTTCGTCTTCGTCTTCGTCTTCGTCTTCAGCAGCTTCTTCCTTATGCTTCAATGCTTCCAATGCTTCGTATCATCTCGTATGTAAATCCTCTCTCGAACAGCTCCATGATACAGATTACATAGAAACAAATAACATAATCCTATACAAAACTAGCTAATAATCCATAGTTGAGGTATGTAAAACACCGCTTATCAGTAGTGATTTCAATTGGTGTCAGTCATAATGCCTTATCAGATGTTACAATAGCAGACCATAAATTTCACACTATTTATAGTTGAGAGGTAGTTTGGGATGAACTACATGCTATAGAACGAATTGGAAATGTGTACTTGAGGCATAAGATTTCAGTGCTCTTGTGCATTTCTTAAGTTCAGGATTGTTGATAAGGGTGCTTACATGAAGTTGATGCAATTTTTTAAACAAAGCTTTTCACATGATGCACTTGCAGGAAACATGCCAACTAACAAAATCTTTTCTGGTTGAAGTGAGCGTAGGTAATCTAGCAAATCATTCTTTATCTCGCCCACAAATTGTTGCATTTGAAGAGCAGCATTTTCTTTCTTAACTCCATCAAGTTACTGCCAAACAATATAAACACAACTTAGAAGCTCATCAACATGAAAAAATAAGTACAGGAGTTTGAAACAGATAGATGAAGATACATGAGCAAATGCAGAATATATGATTGAACTTCAGAGGTCAATCCTATACTTCACATTTCATAAGGTGTACCTGTGTACAGAATAAATTTGGTTACCACATTGATGTGTATTTAGGGAGCAATAAAAATTTGAATTAGGTGCTTCTAGTAGACCAAAGAAAGAATCAAGCATAGATACAATATACGAGCTGCTCAACCAGCAAATATAAGCCAAACAACAAAGCATAGCAAGTTAGCAACAACTTATGTGCTTAAGAAAAACAAAAGATGATGGAAAGAAATTCTCAAGTGCAAAGCTTTGAACTGTATAATATGGATTTCGTATATAGTGGAAACCATCCATTAGACTAGATTGATTGAGAGTACAATAAATACCATGATACAACAAGGAATGAGTTCACCATATATATACAAGACTCTGATTGAACAGAAAGACAATCCATAAAAATTAAACATACAATACGCAGAAGCATCACAACCTCACTAAACAACGAATAAAAATCCACACCACTAGAATCCTTGTTAATAGAACTTCATTAATCTGAACTGAACAAGGAAATATCAAGAGGAGAAGCATTTTCGTATTGATTTGGTAGAAGAAGAGGCGGTACTCTTCGGAACTTTATTGAAAATTTGAGAAAATTACATTTAAGTCATAAAGGAAAAAACGAAACCCTCCTTAGATCATCTAACAAGAATACCTGTGATCATTAGAGGTTCTTCAAACAAAAGAATATCTTAGAACAGATAGTTACAACATGACTAACCAATTCCGCTTGATCATGCGATTGAAATAAAGAAGATGCATTGCATCAAACAAACCCTTTTCCAGAACACCTAACTTGGGAGTAGCTGTAGAGCAAAGTCGAAATAGAGAAGGCAAGACATAATTTGAGTAGACTCAGAGATCTTTGTCATCTGATCGTTGCTCTTCGTCACACGATTGTTGCTTTTCGCCATCTGAAATTTGCTCTTCGTACCCTGAGAGTTGATTAGAAAGAGAAGAATTAGGAAACGTGTTAAACTATGGTATCATATATATGAAATATAGGCAGCTAGAAAGTAAAGTACGTATTTGAGAGCATAATATGGAGATGAAAGAATGAAGCTTTATATGTACTCACAATAAGATTCAATTTCTAACTGGCCAAGGGACTGAAGGCGTAGTAAGCTTTGGGGAAGCTCCTCCGGATTCGGCAATGGATCGAGCTTTGGGGAGGGAATCCCAATCCACACTGAAGAGAACTCGTATTCGCTCAAATCTACCACAATCGTCCTAGATCTAGTGCAAGTGAAGTAATGAAACAAAGTTTTAAAGCAGTTTTGAACACAAGAGTTGTTGACGCAGTTCGGATAAAAATATCCTACATCTGCGGAGCCTCAAGAGAGGGAGACTCACCCAATCCACTAAGCAACAAAGGCTATGAACAAGTTCAGTTACAAGCAAGCACACACAGGCGGCAAAAACTAAAGACAAAAGCTCAGAGAGCAACAAGGCACACAAGTTAGAAAGAAAGCAAGGTCGAGCAGAGAGAAGTCCCCTGGATGGACAACCTCGAATCTTTCAGAAAAGCTTCGAACCAACGTCTCAAGAGCTCACAAGCTAACTTTGATGTTCTCTCAAAGATTCAGACCAACAGCTCAAAACACCATGGATGCACTAGAGATCAGCTCACATAAGAGCTCTCTAGGGTTAGCCAAGGACATCTGAGGGAGAAGGAAAGAATTGCGGCGATTAGGGCTAGAAGGAGAGTATAAGTACTCCTCAAGGAAGCCTTAAAACGCTGCGCTTCAGATCTGGGGGCCAACATCAGCAGATAGTGAGCCAAACAACAGAGGCCCAATATCAACACCAACATCAGAGGCCCAAATCACAAACTCAGCAAAACAAGTCCAACATAACAAGAGCCAGAGCCAAATACCAAGCGAGAGACCATTTAGCCAAACATGGCTCAGTGGCTCAAGCGGCACTACGGCTCAATGGATCAAGCCACCTGGTCAGACCTGCCAAGCCTTATGTCCCTAAGTCTCTACCTAGCCTAGTGTGCTTGCAATAGTAAACTGAAACAAGTGGTTCATAATTTAATACAACAACTTAGGATTAGAATACATAACACACACCTTCGAGAACCAACTTCGGACATCTATAGAATCTTAATTGCTTAAGGGCACTAGGATGGGCAACCCGCAAATTCCTCACTTTGGAGCATCCTATAATTTCAATAACAGAAAGAAACGGAGTTCGTACTTCAACCTCCACACTTGAAAGCAGACTGCAGTATGCGACTTCAAGAGATTGGAGATACGGTGATGCTAGGTGTAAATTATTTGAGAAATGGGTTCCCGAAATATAACAATGTTGAAGAGATGTAAGTAATGCACCCGAAAAATTGATTGCCATTCTCCACATAATATGATCCTGACCACAATGCTCCTCAATCTCAGACAACTCTTTGTCTTTGAAGGACTGCCATTCTCCAATGGTATCTTTTGTGCGTAAAAGGCTGCCTATACTCCGTATAGCAAGGGGAACTCTTGCACACTTTTTCAAAATCTCTCTTCCAAAATCTACCCATCTTGAATTGTTCTTTTGCTCCTGAGTAAAGGCTTCGCTTTTGAATAGTTCCCATGAATCCTCCTCTGACAAGCCACTTAAGGAATGGGTTTCAAATGCTTCAAAGGCTTTTGCAACCGTCAAGGATCTTTTAGTGACAACTATCTTGCTCCCTTTTGCACCACCAAATAGTAAACTCATTCGGTGTTGCCACCTACAATAACAGTCATCCCACACGTCATCTAGGACAAGAAAAAAATTTCTATCCTTCACAGAATCCCTAATCTTATCTTGTAGTTGGCCAAGAGTGAAACCAATGTAGTTCCCCCACATATGGATTGAAACATTTTCCCAATGACTTCCATCTCATCAGATGTATCAGAAATGCATGCAAACCATCTACTTGGAAAATTCTTTCTAACCTCAGAATCGTTGTAAATCAGTTGGGCCAGAGTTGCTTTTCCCATACCGCCTATCCCAATAACAACAATGACCGAAGGAACATATGGTTTAACATCATTTGAATCTTTAAAAAGCATATCTAAGATGGATTTCTTATCTTCATCTCTACCAAAGACATGTTTTGGATCAACAAAGAACCTGGATCTTGTCCCATCCGCATACCAAACACTGGTTCCTCACGTTGATCGCTCACAAATCCAAAATGAACCATATCTGTAGAGATCTCAAGCAAACTCTTCCTAATCTCCTTAACTTTATTAGCAATAGAGTTTCTCGAGGAGATTGGGTTTGAAGTAGAGCAATAAAGTCGTACCTTCTTTTTCAAGGAAAGCTTGTTTTGACCCTCCACCATTTGTTGCTTAAGCAAATCATCAATGCCAACCTCATCGAAGAGATCCTCAACTTCATACAACACGTCCTTGAGCCTCTAATCCAGTTCTTGATAGCAGCAGAGTTTCGTTGCTTCTTCTCATCAAGTAGCACAACTTGGAGTGTCTCAATAGTCACTTGAAGCTTCTTAAGCTCGTCTTTGGCATTCCATATGGAAAGACCCTTCTCGTATGCCTTATCGAAAGCAGGCGAAGAAAGAGTGGACAACATCTTGGAAGCAAGGCTGAACGCCGCTGATTCAGCCATGGTTGATGGATGGTCTCAACTCAGAAGTATCTGTGGCTGATTTTTTTTGTTACAAGTGAGTTTTGAGTGGGTGTTTATTTATAGAAGGGACGCTTTCAATTTTGGATTGGCCTCTACATTTATAATAGAATATAGAAATGAAGATATGGTTCGATGGCATACCATCAGTCTACATGGTGCCAAGTCACTTTTGGTGACAACAAACGTATAGAGTTGGATTTTGGAGTGCGTTTCCTCGTCTTCGCTGAATGTTTTATGGAATGGGGAACGTACGAGGTACGACGGCTATTAAGCTATCCATATCTTCATTTCTATATTCTATACGTTTGCCCAGTTTAATGTAGATATGGATTAGGAGTGAAGTCTGTTCCATATCTACACACGAGTTTATCCAGATCTACGCACGCTATAGATATTAAAATGAGTTAGATGGAGTAGATCTACCTCATTATACCAGCTACTATGAAGGCGAGATATATCGTGTAAGTAATTAGATGAGAGTGAGATACAGGATTTTGTCAGGGCCAATAAATATTGAAGGTTCAGTGAAAATATCAAGAGGTCTTCTTATCATAATAACGAGAGCAACATAATAAGATGCATTTGTTGCATAGTCTACTAATTTTTATAAAATATAAGTTTAATTTAAATATAAAAATAGCTTCGATTAAAATATTTTACGAAATTTATTTATCTTATACAAATTTAGTATAACTTTTAAACATAATTGTCTAATTTAAATTACTATCTAAAAAACTATCATTCATTCAACAACAAATATACAAACTATTTTATTGAGAATAAATATTATGTTAAAGGTTGATATATATTCTTATGATAAAATTAGAATTATTTTCGATAATAAAAATTAAGTCAAGCTATGTACATAACCTTCATGAAATAAAATATATTTTTATAGATAGTCTTTACAAGAAAAAAAGTTAATCTTAATTTTTTGACGAACTGGAATAAAAGAATATACAATATTCATATGAATAAGTATTAATTCACCCAAAAAAATAAGTATATAAAGCATTTTGATATATAATATTTAAAATATACATTTCTCTTCAAGACGAAAAATATTTTATCCAATGTCAAAAGAAAATTGTCTTACTAAATAAATCAAGATTCTTATTTAAAACAAGTTTTTTATAAATTTTTATACCTAAATGAAAATATTATCATGTGACGTTTAACTTTTGAATTTTTAAATCGGTAATTTATATTACGGCTTCTGAAAATTCCGAAATATAAAATGTTAAACAAAACAACATGAGTGCCTCACGAGGGGTTCCGAAAAACTCCAAAACACCAGCAAAGTTCCTACTATTCGGGTCTGATTTCTTGCATTCGGGTCTTGTTGGGCGCGTCCAGCTGGACTTCCTCGATCTCGCAGGTGCCTCGTGTGGCTGATGAAGTTCGGAACTCCTCGTGAGGCGGACGAATCCAGGATACCAAAGCCGAAGAATGCAGATATTTTTAGTGAGCCAATCCAAATATTCCGCAGCACGATCCATAACGAGGCTCACTTATAAAAAGGTTTGAGGCGGAAAAGTGAGCGTTTCTTGAACACTAAAGCCACCACAAACCATATGCGAAAGTGGTAGGCCACGCCCCAGCAGTGGAAATTTTATATCAGGGAGAGGATATCAAACTAAAGACCTCCCATTTTTTCTAAAGAAAATAAATTTTGATTGGGAAGCAATAAAGATTTGATTTAGGTATTCCTAGTGGAGAAAATAAAGAATTTAAGCATAAATACTATACATGATTAACCAGCATATATAAGCCGACCAACAAAGTACCGTGACAGCTTCAATGCTTAAGAAAAAACAAAAGATGATGGAAGGAGATTCTCAAGTGCAAGGCTTTGAATTGTATACTATGCATTTCATTTTCATATATAAGGAATGACTTCACCATATATACAAGACTGTGACTGAATAGAAAGGCAAGCCATGGAATTCAACATACAACAGACAGTTTCTATAGAACAAGTAAAGAGAAGAAGTAAAGAGTTGGTTTTCCGTATTATTGATATGTGTAATTTACATCATCAGAGTACCATATATACCAATGGTCATAAGATAAATCAACTTATAAATTAGGCTACTGGTAAAAATACTACTTCCTGATTAATGTTGGAAGAAGTTTCAATGTGCAGCAAGAATTTTGGAAGATAAAAAAAAACGAGAGAGAATCAATGATAGAAAGAGACTGCAAACTTCCACACTACTAAAAATAAAAAACTGCTCTATAAGAGCTTACACACAACTGGAAAAAACAACTCTTACTGACTCCCACACTCCAACTACTGCCATAAGCATGGCTCACACACAGCAACAAAATATGTCTTTCACACAAGGCCATACCTCTGCACAAAGTACGGCCATACCTCTGCACAAAGTACTCATTACAACAACTTTAAACACACAAGTACATCACAAAAAAGTCAGCTCAACTTTGCTGATTTTCCTCTTCAAAAGTAATCTTCCTTTACTTGGCTTAATCTTCGTTGTTTAAACTTGTTCAAGAAGGTTGAATCACATTTCAACACCTTCCCTTGATTCAAACTTCCTTATTCCAATCTTCCTAGAGAAGAATTCATGCTTCACCTGGCACAATCTTTAGTGAACAAATCTGCGTCTTGATCATTAGTTCCACAGAATTTGAGTGTGATAACTTCATCAGTTATAAGCTTTCTGATGTAGTGATACTTGATCTCTATATGCTTGGTTCTGGCATGGAATGCAGGATTCTTAGCCATTGCAATTGCTTACTGATTGTCACACCATATCATGGTTGGCTCCTTTTGCTCACAGCACAAATCTCCTAACATTTTCCTCAGCCAGACAGCTTGTCTTGCAGCAGCACAGGCAGCTACATACTCAGCTTCACTTGATGAGAGGGCTATGGTTTCTTGCTTCTTTGAACTCCAAGTGACAGCCCCTGAGCCTAGATTGAACACTGACCCAGACGTACTTTTTCTGTCATCTAAGCTGCCTGCCCAATCACTATCTGTGAATCTTTCTAGCTTCACTTCTTTCCTGCACTCATAGAGGATTCCTTTCCCAAGTGTTCCTGACACATACCTCAAGATCCTCTTTGCAGCTCCAAGGTGTTGTCTTGATGGTGAATGCATAAACCTTGATACTACACTCACACTATAGGCTATGTCAGGCCTTGTGTGTGTGAGATAGTTCAGGCCTCCAACTAAGCTCCTAAACAGCTTCTCATCACCATTCTCAGTTCCATCAATCCTCTGAAGCTTGTCATTTGTATTCATAGGTGTGATTGCACCATCACTTCTTTCCATATGAAACTTCTTCACCATATCCTTAGCATACTTCTCTTGGCATAGAAAAATTCCTCTCTCACTTTGCTGAACTTCTAGCCCAAGAAAATATTGAAGCTTGCCAAGATCTGTCATCTCAAATTCAGATTGCATCACCTTCTGAAACTCAACTAAGAACATCTCTGAGTTGCTAAAATAGATGATGTCATCAACATATAGACATACCACCAGGAAGCTATGACCTTCTCCTTTTTTCACATAAAGAGTTGGCTCATTTTCACTTCTGTCAAATCCATTTCTAACAAAGAAATTGTCAATCTTGCTGTACCATGCTCTAGGGGCTTGCTTTAGCCCATAGAGTGCCTTGTGCAGCCTCAACACTTTCCTTTCTTCTCCACTCTTGATGAACCCCTCAGGTTGCTCCACAAACACTTCTTCTTGAAGTTCTCCATTCAGAAAGGCAGATTTGACATCAAACTGGTATACTGGAATCTGTTTCTGAGCTGCAATTGCTAATACTAATCTCACTGTCTCAAACCTTGCCACAGGTGAAAAGGTTTCCTCAAAATCTATGCCTTCTTTCTGTGCATATCCCTTGGCTACTAGCCTTGCCTTATACTTCTGAACACTCCCATCTGTTTTATACTTGGTTTTGAACACCCACTTCAAACCAATCACATTCTTTCCATCTGGAAGCTCAATTAGCTTCCAAGTCTCATTTTTCTCTATGGCATTTAGCTCTTCTGTCATAGCTAGCTGCCACTCTTTCTTTCTTGCAGCTTCCTCATAATTGCTTGGTTCAGTTACACTTAAAGCAAAGTCACAGTTGTCATAAATTTCAGCAAGTGACCTATATCTTCTTGGTTCTGATTCACTTGAGGAGCTTAATCCTGAGCTTGAGCTTCTTATATCTCCACTTGACTGGCTTGTGTTACTTAGTGGGGATTGAGTTGGAGATGGACTTGACAAGTTGTTTCCTGGATTGAGACTTTGCCCTTGATCTGTCTCTTCTGTGCTGACTTCATCTAAGCTTGTGATCACAGTTACCTCCTTCTAAGCTGTCACAGATTGCTTCAAATTCCAATCCCATTTGGATTTTTCATCAAACTCCACATTTCGACTTATGATCACCTTCTCTGCAATTGGATCATATAGTCTATATGCCTTTGACTGAGATGCATATCCAATGAATACACATTTGACACTCTTGTCATCTAATTTGGATCTCAAGTTCACCATTGAGTAAGCAATGCTCCCAAATACCTTTAGATGACTTACATTAGGCTTCTTTCCACTCCATGCTTCATAGGGAGTCTTCCCCATCACAGCCTTAGTTGGAGAGATATTTAGAATGTAAGCTGCAGTAGCTACAGCCTCACTCCAGAACTCATTTGGCATCTCTCTAGCCTTCAACATGCTCCTTGCCATTTCCACCACAGTTCTGTTCTTTCTCTCAGCTATGCCATTCTGCTCTGGTGCATAAGGTGCTGTCAATTCTCTCTTAATCCCATGCTCATCACAAAACTCACTGAACTTGACTGAGAGGAACTCCCCTCCTCTATCTGTCCTCAAAGCCTTTATCTTCTTGTTGCTTTGATTTTCCATCAGAACTTTGAACTTCTTAAAGTTCTCAAATGCTTATGACTTTGCTTTCTGAAAATATATCCAGCTCATTCTGCTGTAATCATCAGTGATCATAAAGAAGTAGTTACTTCCTCCTAAAGATTCTGTTTGCATTGGGCCACACAGATCAGCATGAAGTAGCTCGAGTGCCTCACTTGCTCTCCAAGCTTTTCCCTTTGGAAAGGATTCCTTTGACTGCTTCCCATAGATGCAGCCTTCACACATTTCAAGTTCACCAATTGTAGGCAGACCTGACACCATTTCTTTAGCTTGCAAAAGCTTCAAACTTTGAACATTAATATGTCCATATCTGTCATGCCATAGCTGTGTTTCATCACCTCTCTTTGCCATCATTACCTTCCCTGCTTTTGATGACAGCTGAAGGGGAAAGACTCTGTTCTTTCCCATAGCAGTGCTGACAACTAACTCATTTGATTTCTTATCTCTAATAAAGCATGACAGTTCATCAAACAACACATAAAATCCAGTGCATAACAAATGTCCTACACTGAGCAAATTATGAGCCAACTTTGGCACATATTGGACATCATAGATGAGTTTGACAGTACCTTTCTCAGTCATCATGGCCACTGTTCCTCTTCCTTCTACCTCAATCTTGACTCCATTGCCCAATCTGACATGACTCTTTCTTGATTCATCTAAATCCTTGAATAGCTCTCTTTCACCTGTCATGTGGTTGGAACACCCACTGTCAATGTACCAAGCACCTCCATTGCTGTTGGCTTGTGAGTTCTGTGACAGCAAAAGCTTTCTCTCTGGCTCTACTATCTCAGCAAGAAACAACATTCCTTCATACTCCTCGAGTTCAGCAAAGAATAGTTTGTCTTCTTGCTCCACATAGTTGGACTTTGGATCAGATTTCTTCTCTCCTTCATCCTTTTGTTTCTTCCAACATTGTGCCTCTTTGTGGCCAGCTTTCTTGCAGTAATAACACTTCAACACCTTCTTTTGTGAGTCAGAACTCTCACTTTGGTGACTTGACCTCCCTCTGCCTCTGCCTCGAAAGCCACCTCTTCCTCTGTTTGATTGTTGATTGTTTCTCTCCTTGAATTCATTTGAACTCATGAAGGCCTTCTCCTCCTTTTGTTCACTGGACCTATTCAGCCTCTCTTCATGAGCTTGCAGTGAGCCCATTAACTCATCAAATGAATAGGTCTCCATGTCTTTTGACTCTTCAATTGCAGTCACAATGTGATCATACTTACTTGTGAGGCTTCTCAGCACTTTGCCTACCACATGTTGATCTGAGATCTCCTCTCCATATGACTTCATCTGTTGCACAGTTCCAGATATCCTTGAAAGATAATCCTGCACTTTCTCCTTCTCCTTCATAAGGGAAGTTTCAAACTCTCTTCTCAGAGATTGGAGCCTCACAGTGATGACCTTCTTGTCACCGAGGTACTCTTGCTTGAGAGTATCCCAGGCCTCCTTGGCAGTTGTAGCAGAAGCAATCCTTGGGAAGATCTCTTCATCAAGAGCTTGTTGGATCATAAACAAGGCTCTTGCATCCTTCTTCCTCTTCTGAATAATGTCTTCATCTTCAACCCCCAAAACTGGTATTTGAGGCCCTTGAAGATTGGCAACTGAGACGAGTTGTTGTTGTTGTTTCCTGCTATATTCTGCATCCTTCTTCTCTGTGTTTCCTAGGATTGAAACCCAGTGCTCTGATACCAAAACTGTTGGAAGAAGTTTCAATGTGCAGCAAGAATTTTGGAAGATAAAAAAAAACGAGAGAGAATCAATGATAGAAAGAAACTGCAAACTTCCACACTACTAAAAATAAAAAACTGCTCTATAAGAGCTTACACACAACTGGAAAAAACAACTCTTACTGACTCCCACACTCCAACTACTGCCATAAGCATGGCTCACACACAGCAACAAAATATGTCTTTCACACAAGGCCATACCTCTGCACAAAGTACTCATTGCAACAACTTTAAACACACAAGTACATCACAAAAAAGTCAGCTCAACTTTGCTGATTTTCCTCTTCAAAAGTAATCTTCCTTTACTTGGCTTAATCTTCGTTGTTTAAACTTGTTCAAGAAGGTTGAATCACATTTCAACAATTAATACAGAGAATAAGAGGTAAAAGGAAGGCTAAATAATGATGGAAGTGCTGAGGATAGGTGTTAATACTCCCCCTCAAGTAGAGTGTATATTGATGACACTCAACTTGAATAATAGACGAGAGAAGCTCGACGGACCGAGCGGCTTTGTGAACAAATCCGCACGTTGATCATGAGTGCGTATGTGAGTTGTCCGGATATGACCTTGTTGAATTTTCTCTCGGATGACGTGGCAATCGATTTCAATGTGCTTTGTGCGTTCATGGAATACCGGGTTGGAAGCGATGTGAATGGCCACCTTGTTATCACAATGTAGTTGAGCAGGTTGGTTATGAACGATGTTGAGATCTTGCAAGAGTGTACGAAGCCATGTCAACTCACAACAAGTAGTTTCCTTGTTTTCCATGAGATAGGAGCATCCCCCAAGAAAATGACGTAGCCGGTTGTGGACCTACGAGTGTCTCGGCAGCGGGCCCAATCGGCGTCACAATAGGCTATCAACTGAAGAGAGCCGTGCCTAGGAAGATGCCTTGCCCGGGTGAACCTTTGATGTAGCGTAAAACATGGTGGGCAGCAGCAAGGCGTGGCCCTCTGGGTGCAGACATGTATTGGCTGAGCGTATGCACCGCATAAACGAGGTCCGGGCGAGTGATTGTAAGATAGATGAGGCGGCCTACTAGACGACGGTAGATAGAAGGGTCCGAGAGGAGGTCTCCATCGTCCTTGGTGAGGCTTATGTTCGGGTCAAGTGGAACGGAGGTTGTCTTGGCTCCAAGGAACCCTGAATCGTCTAGGATTTCGAGCGCGTATTTTCGTTGAGAAAGAGCAATCCCTGCTTTTGAACGCGCCACCTCTAAGCCAAGAAAATACTTGAGCGGACCCATATCCTTGAGCTTGAATTGTGTGGCTAGGAAACGCTTCTTGTCTTGTATATCCTGCAAGTTAGTGCCCGTAACAATACCATCATCAACATATATTAAGAGGATAGTAAATGTACCTTGACGTCGTCGTATGAAGAGCGAGTCAATTTGAGGGAGGTAGATAGCTTGAGAAACCATTGACGAGACGCTTGTTTGAGACCATCGAGTATACTTTGTTAGGTTCAGGGAAGGGTTCGTTACCGATGATACGACCCCGAACTTGATCATACTCAGACCCTAGTCCCATGAGAAATTTCATTGATTTTTGGTTGGTGACAAATCCGGCTTTGTTTTTTATGATAAGAGACATCATCATTGATTCAATCCAAGTGGTGTAATTGTCTTCCACCAAGGGCTGCGAGACCAAGACGGCGCCTGGCTGGTCGGAGTGGTGGAGAAAAAGAGGATGGTTGGAGTCTTTCCATGGTTCGGTGGTGTTACCGGTTGGCATGGAGGCAGTTTGTGAGAGGATCGGAAAAAAACCTTAAGCTCTTGATACCATATAGAACAAGTAAAGAGAAGAAGTAAAGAGTTGGTTTTCTGTATTATTGATATGTGTAATTTACATCATCAGAGTACCATATATACCATATATACCAACGGTCATAAGATAAATCAGCCCATAGATTAGGCTACTGGTAAAGATACTACTTCCTAATTAATATAGAGAATAAGAGGTAAAAGGAAGGCTAAATAATGATGGAAGGGCTGAGGATACGTGTTAATAGTTTCAGCCAATTGAAGTTCCAATAGAGCAACTCCGAATCTGGCAACTAACTTGTACAAGGGTGCAACAGACAGCATCTACATCACAACTCCAAAACCATTCAATAGTGTATTTTTCTGCAGTCATGCAACAGACAACATCTACATCACAGGTTTACTCTGCATAGAGCTGATCCATTTCAAGTCTAATTAACTTGCTTTGTGCTGACTAAAACTTCTTAAAATTTCAAAGTATAAATCTCTTTACCTCCTCTCTTCAGCAACAACATTTGAGTCAATCCTTGTTAATATAAGCAGGGAAATATAAAGAGGAGAAGTATTTTCTTATTGATTTGGTAGAAGAAGAGGCGGCACTTTTCGAAATTATATTGAAAATATGAGTAAATTACATTCCAGCTGTCATAAAGGAAAAATGAAACACCCTTAGATCATCTAACAAGAATAGCTATGAACAGAGAGTCAAAACATGACAAACCAATTCCGCTTGATCAAGCGATTGAGGTAAAGAAGATGCATTGCATCAAACATCTTTTTCCACAACACCGAACTTGGGAGTAGCTGAGAGCAAATTTGAAATAGAGAGAGAAGAATTAGGAAACGTGTTAAACCATGGTATCATATGAAATATAGGCTAGAGATGAAAAAATGAAGCTTTATATGTACTCACGAGATTTGATTTCTAATTGGCCACCGGACTGAAGGCGTAGTAAGCATTCGAGAAGCTCCTCCGGATTCGGCAATGGATCGAGTTTTAACAGGCGGAGGTTGGGAAGGGAATCCCAATCCACACCTCCGAGAACCAACTCCGGACAGTCAGAAATTCTTAATTGCTCAAGGGCACTAGGATGGGCAAGGCGCAAACTCCTCACTTCAGAGCATTCTCTAATTTCAATATCAGAAAGAGACGGAGTTGGTACTTCAACCTCTACACTTGTAACCCCACTGCAGTTTACGACTTTAAGAGATTGGAGATGCGGTGATGCTAGGTGTAAATTATTTGAGAAACTGGTTCCCCAAATACGACATTCTTGAAGAGATGTAAGTGATGCACCCGGAAAACTGATTGTGCCTTTGCAGTAAGTAATGTCTATCTGTTGGAGAGATGATGATGATGATAACAACACATGTTCTATCAGCACACCGTCAACCTCGTAGAGATTTAGCTTAATACAGGGAGTTGATGGCATGCACTTGAGATCTCTACAATATCCAATCAAGAGTTCAGATAGAAGAGGGAACGAGAGTAGATGACTATTCTTGGTCCTCGACCATCCCTTCAATTCTGGCAAATCACACAATTCAAGAGTCTTCAAAGAAGGAAAGAACAAACTAACTGACACTGCGCCTTCCTCCTCCTCTTCTATGTACTCTAACGCATTTAGTCCCCTAATATAAAGCGTCCGGAGATAAGGAAGACACCTAAAGGGGGGGAGATGCTTCACTTTACGACAAGAGTCCAGTTTTATATATACAAGGTGGGAAGGGTCATTAGTAGCAGCCCAATGTGGTATTCTCGTGCCTGGATAATTCTCTATTGTTAATGCTTGTGGAGATACAGGTAGCTTCCAACATTCATCTCCACCATAATCCTCCTCCTCTACCCCATTAGCAAATTCAATACTCAACGCACCTCTGATTTGCTGCAGTCCAGACAAGGCATCAAGACGGCTCCTTTTACTTCTAATCCTCTCCTTCTCTTCTCTTGTTGTTTCAATGTCGCCTTCTATTCCCCCAATCTTAAAATGACTCAAGTACTGCAATGAACTCAACTCCCCAAACCCAGCTGGCATATGATTCAATTCAAAGCACCACTTAATATTCAAATACCGAAGGTTGATAAATTTTCGGAAATTATCGGGCAAAGCTTCAAGAGCTCTACAACCTTCAAGGTCTAGTGCAAGCAAATTCAAAAGATTCGTCACTGAATCAGGAAGCCGTTTGAATTTGTTAGACGAAAGATCAAGATACCTCAGCAGCTTTAACTCTCCAATACAAATTGGAACATGCTCAACCCCCAAACCTGGCAAGCTCAATGCACGCAGCCACTTGCAACTTCTAAATTGTTCATCAACAACCCAAGTTTTATTACTGAGCACAAGTGAACGTAGCCGATTCATACTATCCACTGGTGGTAGAGTTTCACGGTCACTATGCGGCTCATAACAAACATGTGCATGTCGTGCATTACCGTATTGAGAGGATGACTTGTTTAGGATAACAGTTTCTTCTCCAGCTACATATTTCGCCAAATCATGAACTAAATCATGCATTTTGCAATTTTCAATCTCGCCAAAATAATCTTCTTCGGCCTCTTGAAAAAAAGATCTTCTTAACAAGTTCATGAAATATGATCGTCCAACCTCGTCAAAAGAATTTCCTTCTTTATCCAGCTGAATATATCCTTGTGATATCCAAAGATATATCAACTTTGATACATCAAACACAAAATCTTTTGGAAATAGCGAACAACAAGCAAAACAATGCTTAATGTTTGATGGTAAGTGATCATAGCTCAACTTCAGCACAGACATAGTAATACTATCTTGGCCACAATGCTCCTCTATCTCGGAAAGCTCTTTGTCTTTGAAGGACTTCCATTCTCCAACGGTACGTTTTGTGCGTAGAAGGCTGCCTATACTCCTTATAGCAAGGGGAACTCTTGCACACTTCTTCAAAATCTCTCTTCCAAGATCTTCCCACCTTCGATCGTTCTTTTTCTCCGGAGTAAAGGCTTCGCTTTTAAATAGTTCCCATGAATCCTTCTCTGACAAACCACTTAAGGTATGGGTTTCAAAGGCTTCAAGGGCTTCTGCAACCTCCGAGGATCTTGTAGTGACAACTATTTTGCTCCCTTTTGCACCACCACCTAGTAAACTCATTCGGTGTTGCCATCTGCTATGACCTTCATCCCACACGTCATCTAGGACAAGAAAAAATTTCTTATCCTTCACAGACTCCATAATCTGATCTTGTAGTTGGCCAAGAGTAAAACCAATGTAGTTTCTCTCACATATGGATTGAAATATTTTCCCAACGACTTCCATCTCATCAGTTGTATCGGAAATGCATGCAAACCATCTACTCAAAAAATTCTTTGCAACCTCGGCATCGTTGTAAATCAATTGGGCCAGAGTTGTTTTTCCCATGCCGGCTAGCCCAACAACGACAATGACCGAAGGAGCATCTGGTTTAGCATCATTTGACTCTTTAAAAAGCATATCTAAGACGGATTTCTTGTCTTCATCCCTACCAAAGACATGCTTTGGATCTACAAAAGAGCCTGGATCTTGTCCAATCCTCCTACCAAACACTGGTTCGTCACGTTGACCGCTCACAAATCCAAACTGAACCATATCTGTAGAGATCTCAAGCAAACTCTTTCTAATCTCCTTAACTTTATTAGAAATAGAGTTTCTAGACAAGATTGGGTTTGAAGTAGAGCAATAAAGTCGTACCTTCTTTTTCAAGGAAAGCTTGTTTTGACCCTCCACCATTTGCTTCTTAAGCAAATCATCAGTGACAACCTCATCGAAGAGATCCTCGGCTTCATACAACACGGCTTTGAGCCTCTTAATCCAGTTCTTAATAGCATCAGAGTTTCGTTGCTTCCTCTCAGCATCAAGTAGCACAGCTTGGAGTGTCTCAATAGTCACTTGAAGCTTCTTAAGCTCATCTCTAGCATTCCAGATGGAAAGACCCTTATCGAAAGCGGGGGAAGCAAGAGTGCACAAGATCTTGGAAGCAAGGCTGAACGCCGCTGATTCAGCCATGGATTGATGATCACAACTCAAATAATATGTGGCTGCTTTTTTTTTTGGGTTAGAAGTAGAGTTTTGAGTAGGCGTTGAATTATTGAAGGCAGGCTTTCTTGATTGGCCTCTACATAGAAATGAATATATGGTACCATGGCATTATTGGCAACCCATCGGAGTAGATAGAAATGAATGTATGGTTCCATGGCATTCATTTGGTGTTGAATTATTGAAGGCAGGCTTTCTTGATTGGCCTCTACATAGAAATGAATATATGGTACCATGGCATTATTGGCATACCATCGGAGTAGATAAAAATGAATGTATGGTTCCATGGCATTCATTTAACTATAACACCCTTGCGACACGCTTGCCGATTCACGTAGTGTATCGTTAATATCTTAAACTACGTGTTAATAAAAAATATGAAATCTTGATATTAATACAGTACTCATTGAGACAAATCAAACAAGATCGCACACAACTATGTTTTTTCTTATACATTGAGAGATATACGAATGATTCTCTCGAATCGTAAATAGTGTCAAAGTTCTCGATAGGACAAACATTTAGGGACAAAGGGAGTATCTTGTTCACAATTTATTCTATTTAATGCTTTAATTGCAGACAAATTTCAATAATTTAATAGAATGAATGGCTCACAAAGCCAGAGAGAGTGTCCCAATGACCCCTTCAAAGTTTTTAATCAGGAAAAATAGCCCTAAGTATTTTTTATTAGTTTTTGTTAAAGAAATTAACCCCTTGAGTTTCTCTTTTCTTCTTGGGGTAGGGGATTAGTTTTTAAAGAGGTTATTTTCCTAATAAAAACGTACAAAATGGTTGTTTATCCAACTTATCGAAATATAAACTCGACCCCAATTTGTCTGGCCCGATCCCGATTCGAAGTTAAATTCTTATTGAGCAAGTAATACGAGACATCCAAACACCCACAAGTGACTTGTTCCAAGTCAGAATAACTTGATTCAACACTGCTATCCTAATATCATCATAAAACTTTGCAAATTAAAACTATTATGAGGCTATGGGTTGTCCACTTGTCCATCACCTTCAACCTTTTTAAACAAATTTTGAGAGTGATTTTTCACAATTTTAGGTTGCACATTGTCTGATGCGGGGATAAGCCGCAGTTGCCGACCTAGACACCAAACTCGAATAGGAACTCGAACAGAGAAGATAGGCGGAATTAGAATGAGATGAAAGAAGGATAAGTCGAATGATAGGCCAATTGGAACCAAATCAAACAACGATAAAACCCTTGAACTTAAGAACAAGAACCTTACCGAATGATGAAGAAACCCTAACGGATGATTACAACCAAACACAATGACTTTGGTGGGTTAAGGCACCTGGAGGTTGCTCTATGGAGTCCCGATAGCACCAACCTTATGGAGGAGATTGACACACACAAACACAACTAGGGCCAACTGAACGACAATGCACACGGGGCACTCTGCTCACAAAAGCTCTCTTTTGGGAGGAAAAACGATAAACGTTGTATTCAATATCAAAGTCTGGGGGGCGGGTAAAACAACAACTAAGGCAGCCTTATATAGGGTTCATAAGGATGCCAACTAAAGAAATAAACAATAAAAAGTGTATCCTAAAATAATAATCCGAAAACAATTTAAACATTCAAACATAATGTTTCAAAAGCACTTCGCCGAGTTTCCTGGCCGCGGTCGCGGTTATGGAGCCGCGGGCGCGGTTTTGTCTCCTGGCCGCGGGCGCGGGTATGGAGCCGCGGGCGTGGTTTGCGGGTGAGCCGCG
The DNA here is from genome assembly GCA_029168935.1 of Oxyria digyna. Lineage (NCBI taxonomy): Eukaryota > Viridiplantae > Streptophyta > Magnoliopsida > Caryophyllales > Polygonaceae > Oxyria > Oxyria digyna. The sequence continues at coordinate 2,716,271 of JAPVLV010000018.1, forward strand.
GGCGTGGTTTCCAGCCGCGGTCGCGGTTCTTCGCTGTTGTCCTCTGCTCGTTCTCGAACCTCGATCATTAGAACAGTCTTCAATGGTGGTTCTTCGTCTGTATTCAACTCCTTGGAACTGAAGAACGCTACTAACTTGTCTAGCTCTTGTTGGACTTCCTTAGCTCTCGAGCGCGTCAATGCACCTTCAAACTCAGGGACCGGAGGTGTCGGTTGCTGTCCAGATGATCCTTCATCATTGTCTGCTTGAAAGTGCTTAGAATTTGGTTCGATCCAGATTTAAGGTGAAATTAGTTATGTCTTACTTGTGTCATTCATCAGAAGATAAATTCTCATAGTTTTTGTATAATACTCCATCCGTCTCTATATGTTAGCTGATGATTTACTTTGTGTATAATAATCCCTCCTTATGTAAATGTTAGTCTCATTTGACTTTAACACAATCGTCGATACACGTACTGTATCGTTAATATTTTAAACTACGTGTTAATAAAAAATATAAAATCTTGATATTATCAAACTACTCATTGAGACAAATCAAACAAAATTGCACAGAACTATGCTTTTTCTTATACATTGAAAGATATACGACGAAAAATTCTCTCGAATCGTGAATAGTGTCAAAATTCTCGCTAGGAAAACATTTAGGGACAAAGGGAGTATCTTGTTCACAATGTATTCTATTTAATGCTTAAAGTTGAGACGAATTTTAATAACTTAAATTAATCAAATGAATGACTCACAAATCCAGAGTAATGAACTCAACTCCCCAAACCCACCTGGCATATGCTTCGATTGAAAGCACCACTTAATATTCAAATACCAAAGGTTGATCAATTTTCGGAAATTATCAGGCAAAGCTTCAAGGTCTAGTGCAAGCAAATTCACAAGATTCGTCACTGAATCAGGAAGACGTTTGAATTTGTTATACGAAAGATCAAGATACCTCAACAATTTTAATTCTCCAATACAACTTGGAACATTAACGACTCCCAAATCTGACAAGCTCAATGCACGCAACCACTTGCAACTTCTGAATTGTTCATCAACAACCCAAGTTCCATTACTAGCCACAAATGAACGTAGCCCATTCATACTATGTGGTAGAATATCATCGACATTATGCGGCTCATAACTAACGTGCAGATGTCTTGAGAGGATGGCTTGTTTAGGACACAATTTCCTCTCCTGCCACAAACTTCGCCAAATCATGAACTAAATCATGCATTTTGCAATATCCAATCCCACCACAATCATCTTCTCGGGCCTCTTGAAAAAAAGATCTTCTTAACAAGTTCATGAAATATGAACGTCCAACCTCTTCAAAAGAATTTCCTTCTTTATCCGGCTGAATATATCCTTGTGATATCCAAAGATATATCAACTTTGATACATTAAACACAAAATCTTTTGGAAATAGCGAACAATAAGCAAAACAATGTTTCACGTTTGATGGTAGGTGATCATAGCTCAACTTCAGCACAGACATAATATGATCCTGACCACAATGCTCCTCTATCTGAGACAACTCTTTGTCTTTGAAGGACTGCCATTCTCCAATGGTATCTTTTGTGCGTAAAAGGCTGCCTATACTCCGTATAGCAAGGGGAACTCTTGCACACTTTTTCAAAATCTCTCTTCCAAGATCTACCCATCTTGAATTATTCTTTTGCTCCGGAGAAAAGGCTTCGCTTTTGAATAGTTCCCATGAATCCTCCTCTGACAAGCCACTTAAGGTATGGGTTTCAAATGCTTCAAAGGCTTTTGCAACCGCCAAGGATCTTGTAGTGACAACTATCTTGCTCCCTTTTGCACCACCACATAGTAAACTCATTCGGTGTTGCCACCTACAATGACCGTCATCCCACACGTCATCTAGGACAAGAAAAAATTTCTTATCCTTCACAGACACCCTAATCTTATCTTGTAGTTGACCAAGAGTGAAACCAATGTAGTTTTCCCCACATATGGATTGAAATATTTTCCCAACGACTTCCATCTCATCAGATGTATCGAAAATGCATGCAAACCATCTACTTGGAAAATTCTTTGCAACCTCAGCATTGTTGTAAATCAGTTGGGCCAAAGTTGTTTTTCCGATACCGCCTATCCCAACAACCACAATGATTGGAGGAACATCTGGTTTAAGATCATCTGAATCTATAAAAAGCATATCTAAGATGGATTTCTTGTCTTCATCTCTACCAAAGACATGTTTTGGATCAACGAAAGAACCTGGATCTTGTCCAATCCTCATACCAAACACTGGTTCGTCACGTTGACCGCTCACAAATCCAAACTAAACCATATCTGTAGAGATCTCAAGCAAACTTTTCCTAATATCCTTAACTTTCTTAGCAATAGAGTTTCTAGACAAGATTGGGTTTAACGTAGAGCAATATACTCTTACCTTCTTTTTCAAGGAAAGCTTGTTTTTCCCCTCCACCATTTGTTGCTTAAGCAAATCATCAGTGACAACCTCATCGAAGAGATCCTCGGCTTCATACAACACGCGCTTGAGCCTCTTAATCCAGCTCTTGATAGAAGCGGAGTTTCGTTGCTTCTTCTCGGCATAAAGTAACACAGCTTGGAGTGTCTCAACAGTCACTTGAAGCCTAGATCTGGATCAACCTACGTCCATACATTCATTGCTTCATACAACACGCGCTTGAGCCTCTTAATCCAGCTCTTGATAGCAGCGGAGGTTTGAGTGGGTGTTGAATACTTGAATTATAGAAAGCGTGTATTCTGTATTGGCATCTACATACAATACATATAGGCTGCGTCTATATGCACACGTTTTTTTTGCTAAATGCACACTATTCTGTGCGGTAACAATTGCAGTACACATCTGTGCGTTAACTCTTACCGCACCAAAGGCCTCAGGGGCATTGTTGGAATTTTTTCTGAAATCTATACGACGCTGGTGCGGTAAGAATTACCGCACAGATCTGTGCGTTAACAATTACCGCACCAGATTAATCCCAGATTAAGCAAAAAAAAAAACAGATTTTTATTAACTTAAACCCTGTGCGGTAACAATTACCGCACAGGAATTTTATTTTTTTTAATTAATAATTTTTTTTTAAAAAGTATTAAAATATTATTAAACCTGTGCGGTAACACTTACCGCACAGGTTTAATAATATATTAAACCTGTGCGGTAAGTGTTACCGCACAAAATGGTGCGGTAACCCTTACCGCACCAAGTAACATCTTTAAAAAAAAAAAATTCCCTCTCCCCCGACCTTTCTTCCTCCCTCTGCGCAAAAACACCGCCGCCGAACCCTAATTTTCGCCGCCCCTTTTCCCACCGATTTACCCATCAAAAGCTTCAATCGAGGATGGATTCGAGTTGCCCCGACCATGGCGGTTCTTCTGGCCCCCAAAATCCGCCTGAAGTCCCCCCCGCAGTGGTCCCGCCGTCTTCTCTTCCGTCGACGACGACGACGCCATGGCTGGCTGTGGAGGAAGAAGAAGAGGAGGAAGTGGAGGTGCCACTGAGGTACAGTGGTGGTGCCCGGATCCGGCCAAAATCCCGAGCCCGACCCGACCCGATGCCCGACCCGACCCGATACCCGATGCCCGACCCGACCCGATACCAGCAGCCCAACCCGCCCCGATACCCGCACCCGAACCCGCTCCGAGGCCAAGAACCCGAAAGCGACGCGTCCAAAACGTCGGTCCCGGGTACGCCACTCGAGCAAATAGAAGGTTGAATCCACAAACCGAGGCTCAAACCGAGGCGCAACCGGAAGTTTCTTCGACTCCCGTAGATCTACATCAAGTATGTATTTTTATTAAATATTCTATAACTTTTGTAATGTTTTTAAATAGTTTAATTATTTTATTTTGTAACGTTATGAAATTAGTTATTCAATTTCATAACGTTATCAATTTAATAATATTTGATAACGTTATGACATTTTTAAATAAATTTCGTAACGTTATCAATTTATTTAATTTAATTAATTTATTAAATTTATAACGTTGTGAAATTAGTTATTTAATTTAATAACGTTATGAATTTAATAATATTTGATAACGTTATGAAATTTTTAAATAAATTTCGTAACGTTATCAATTTATTTAATTTGATTAATTTATTAAATTGATAATGTTATGAAATTAGTTAATTAATTTCGTAACGTTATGAATTTAATAATATTTGATAACGTTATGAAATATTTAAATAAATTTCGTAACGTTATCAATTTATTTAATTTATTTTATAACATTATGAAAATAATTTATATGGTAACGTTATGAAATTAATGAAATTTTATAACGTTATGAAATATAATAATTTCATAATGTTATGAAATATGACATTCTATATTGTGAATTAATTATTTTATGAAATATGACATTGTTCTTCTCTTATTTTGTAACGTTATGAACTATTAGTATATAAAGTATTGAAATTAGGCGAATTATAACGTTAATTTCGTAACGTTATGAACAAAATGTTTAGAAATTAGAGATGATTTTGATTAGGATTGAAGTTACAACAACTGTTTGTAACGTTACGACGTCATGGAAAAGACGTTTTTGAATTTGATGTTATTTTTGTAACGCTATGAAAATAACGTTACGCTATAACAACAACATTAGGGGGTGCGAGATACGATGGCCTCTAGTGGTTTTGTTCCGGGGGCTCCTGTTGCTGCAGAGCGTGTTAGGAGGACGCAGATTACAGCGTCCATACGTCAGAGTTTTGCTACTGCTCGAGACCAGCTGAATGCTTCTAGTTCGACACCCACTGACGAGGCTCGTGCACTTACAGATACTGGGGCAGTTAGGGATTGTGGTCTGGATGTTGATCCGTGTGCTGATGATGAGGGTTACAGTGAGAGTGAGGAGGAGGGTATGGACGTCGATGATACAGCTGTTGATTTGGATGATGATATGCTGGGAGACGGTGAGGGTTTAGGTACAGATTATATTGTATCTCATCTCGAGATACCGACAGATCAGCTTAGGAGAGACGAACCTCCTATTATTTCAGAGGATCATGCTGGTATGGGGCCTTCATCGCCAGCTCCTACAGATTTAGGTCCTTCGTCTCCTACGCCAGATGTACCACCTCCCCCGACTGATGATGTACCGCATCCGGCTGCTGCACCTCATGTACCACCTCCTGCTGTACCTTGGATGCCCGGAGGTCCTTTTACAAATGAGTTGCTGAAGAGTTATGAGACGCACATCGCCAGGGCTATTTATGAGCTTACAGTTGTTGATCCTTCCGCACCTGTGATTCCAGCTGGCCCCCGTCCTCTTCCTCCATTTATACAGAGACAGCGAGGAGGCCGAGGAGCTCAGGCAGATGATGATGTTGCTGATGCAGACGCTGCTGGTCCTCCAGCACGAGGTGGACGCGCTCCACGCGGAGGACGAGGACGAGGACGTGGACGTGGACGTGGACGTGCTGCAGATCATGCTGATTTTCCACAGCCTGCTGATCTTCCAGAAGGCGAGGCTCCTCTTGATTTGGTATGTATTTGAACTATAATGTTCATATGTGAAATATGAACGACATTCTGTAGAAGTAACTGTGTTAATTTTTTACTTTTTTTCCAGACACGGAAGGTCGTCAAGGTTCACTTCCACACCGCCTACTGCACTCCACTAGAGGTGTTTAGGAGACCTGGTCCAGATTCGTGGTTTCAGCTTGCAGAGCGATCTGGATTGACTGATCTACGCTATATCGGGTCCGGTCCTGTCGATCATGTGTTGGTTTCTGCTTTCGTCGAGAGATGGCACCCAGAAACCAACACATTTCATTTGCCATTTGGAGAGATTGGTCCTACACTTCACGATGTGGTTGAGATCCTGTCGCTGCCTATACATGGCAGGAGTTGTAGCTCAGTTTTGAGCAGGGAGGAGATCTTCACTTTTGTTGCTGAGATGCTTCATGTGGAGGAGGCACTGGTGAAGACTTGGTATAGGGATGGAGGCATTCCTTTGGGTTATCTTCAGCAGAGATTGAAGGATATGATGCGGATGGAGGATGGACAGAGAGATGAGAGCCTCATTGCGTCTATGTACTTATTGTTGCTTCTCGGCACTACAGTTCTAGTGGACAAGTCTACTACAGCAGTCAAGCACTGGTGGTTAGTTCTTTTGGCCGACCACGACAGCACTGGCCGATATGCTTGGGGAGCTGGAGTGTTAGCTCATCTGTATCGCAACCTTGGACAGGCGTCGAGGCGATTGGCTATGGGGATGGGGAGTTCTGGCATTCTTTTGCGGGTTAGTACGCAAACAACTATACGATTGACTATGTTTAGGAAGTCGAGTTCTAATTATCCTTTTTTTGCAGTCGTGGATCTGGGCATATTTTCCACATTTTCGTGGACATTTTGTGACAGATCCACTTTCTATGGACCACGCCGCAGCTGCTATGAGGGAGGGCAGAGAGGTGCCACAGGGGAAGAGCACGGATCGTTTGGTTTCCATTCGTGGCATGCTTGACCGTGTTCGTTATGAGGAGGTCAGATTTTAAGAATGTATGCTTTCGTTATATTGTGTGAATGTAAACTATACTAACTGTTTTGTAATGTTTTGTTGCAGGTTAATTGGTTTCCCTTTGCAAATGTGGATTTCAGACTTCCGCAGTACGCCCCGTCTTTGTTTGAGGGCATTCTCCGTTGTCTGGACATCGAGGAGCTCTATCAGCCAGGTCGCCTGTTGCGACAGTTTGGACATGTGCAGGGTATCCCAGATCCTCCCCCAGAGCCCATCCAGGTGACACGTAACAACAGGCTGACGCATTATTCAGTTCACTTTGCTGAGGATCTGCTTGGTGTGTGGGATCAGGACCCCAGGCCTTTGTTACAGATTCAGGAGCCACGAGCGACGTACTATTGGGCAGTCACAGATGATTATCTCGATTGGTATGATCGAGTTTCTCATCCTCTGGTGGATCCCAGATCACGTAGACTCGATCGTCCAGTTGGTCCGCTGCGTATTCCACCTTCGGTTGACAGTTTTGCGGTACGATTATAAATTTTATTAGTCATATTCATTCAATTAGTATATTTGATAGTAATCTTTTGATATGTTGTTAATATAGCGGACCCAGCTAGTGACTTGTGAGATTCGAGCTTTCTTGGAGACACCACCAGAGAGGAGGCCTGCAGATATCGATGAGTTCATGAGGCGTCTCCTTGGAGTTTTGACTGACGAGGCTCCACCGATGGCTCCAGCTCCGGTTCGTCAATCTCAGCTTGTTCGGCATTCAATCCACGAGGAAGGGCAAGGTAGTGGGCAACGTAGTGGGAATGAGGGTCGTGACTTGGAGTGATGTATAGTTTGTTTGGATACTATGTTTTGGTAATGTTTGGTTCACTTTTGCTTATTTATTTTGGGCTTTTCTTAAAAACGCGAGAAAATGGTCACAATCGCAAAAAATAATTAAAAACTACTAAACGTCAAATATTGATAAATGGTTCAAAACGTCTCGAAACGACTCGAAAACGATATAAAACAAGCCAAAATGATGGCATAATATGGCCAAAATGAGCAAAGCTTAGCGAAACTTGACTTTTTTGAAAAAGGCGAAAAACGACCAAGTACGTCAAATATTAATAAAAATGGTTCAAAACGTGTCGAAACGTCTAAGAAACGAAAAAAATCGACTCAAAACGATATAAAACAAGCCAAATCGAAATATGGAGGATTTCCGAACAAGTTGTAAAAAAGTGTAAAAATGTGGCCAAAATGATGGCATAATATGGCCAAAATGTGCAAAGCTTAGCGAAACTTGACTTTTTTGAAAAAGGCGAAAAACGACCAAGTACGTCAAATATTAATAAAAATGGTTCAAAACGTGTCGAAACGTCTAAGAAACGAAAAAAATCGACTCAAAACGATATAAAACAAGCCAAATCGAAATATGGAGGATTTCCGAACAAGTTGTAAAAAAGTGTAAAAATGTGGCCAAAATGATGGCATAATATGGCCAAAATGTGCAAAGCTTAGCGAAACTTGACTTTTTTGAAAAAGGCGAAAAACGACCAAGTACGTCAAATATTAATAAAAATGGTTCAAAACGTGTCGAAACGTCTAAGAAACGAAAAAAATCGACTCAAAACGATATAAAACAAGCCAAATCGAAATATGGAGGATTTCCGAACAAGTTGTAAAAAAGTGTAAAAATGTGGCCAAAATGATGGCATAATATGGCCAAAATGTGCAAAGCTTAGCGAAACTTGACTTTTTTGAAAAAGGCAAAAAACGACCAAGTACGTCAAATATTAATAAAAATGGTTCAAAACGTGTCGAAACGACTAAGAAACGAAAAAAATCGACTCAAAACGATATAAAACAAGCCAAATCGAAATATGGATAATGGATAATGGATAATGGATAGTGGATAATTGATAATGGATAGTGGATAATGGATAATGGATAGTGGGTAATGGATAATGGATGTCATATGTGTACAGTTTGGGCCCATATCGTTTTAACGCCTTGAAACGATGAAAATCGAAATTTTGAAATTGTAACATGACAACAAATACGGTGAATAGTTATTTTCATTTTTCGAAATCGAAAAATTATTATTGAAAACGTCAACGGGCCTAATAAGGCCTAATGAAATTTGAATGAGGCCCAAACACAAAAAACGACAAAAAATGACATAAAACGGCTTAATAAGCACTTAAAACGTAAAAGTCAAGAAATGTAACATTAATATTTGAGCATTACCAATCAAACGCTATCGTTTTTATAAGAAATTAACAACTTTAACACTTAGAAGTATGTAAGCGAAGACTTTCACCTGTATGCTACTACTCTCAAGTATATAAGTTGTATAGTTATACTCATATGTATGTGATACCACTTCGTTACTAAAATGAACTTCATATAATGTGTTTATTTCATCATATGACATTAGTTTAACACTTAATTGTTATCGTTTGACTCAACTGACCTCGTATTTCATTAGTATAATATGAATTTTTATCATATAACTCTTCGTAATCTCATATTACATTAGTAAAACTTGATAAAATTATTCACAAAACTCTCAATAACGACATATTTCAGTAGTATAACATTACTTTGGGTCATAAAACTTTTTATAATATCAAATAGTATAAGAAAACAACATAAAAAATGAATTTTTATGTAATTAGGGTTGGTACTACAACAGTTACCGCACCAACCCTAATACCCTAAACCCTACAAACACCAGAAACATTTGATTCTGGGTAAAAGGGTTGGTGCGTTAGCAGAAGATGTGGAAGACGTCCAGTCAAGAGGCACGGTTGGATACAAACCGTGCAGGATTGCTTCAAACCGTGCAGATCAGCAGAAGATGTGGAAGACGTCCAGTGAAGCGGCACGGTTTGCTTCAGACCGTGCCGATTTGTTACAAACCGTGCGGAAACGCTGTTAATGTGTCTTTTCGTTTCTTCCGACGTTTCTTTATTTGGGGGAGTATATATACGTTTTTAGACCGGATTTGCAGGGAGTTATGCTATCCTAATCGTTTTTAGTACTGAAAAGAACCCTAGGGTTGGGGATTTTTCTGTTGGATCTTGACGAAGTTCTGTTATCAGTTGTGCGTTTATTGCTAACGCACCACCATATTTTGCTTGAGTGTGTTACAACTACCACACAGCTGTAAGTCACCTTTGGATGACCGAATTACGTTATTGGGCCTTTGTTGTTGTGGACCTTTTGTCTACATCGGCCCAAATCTAAGTTACCCTAGTAAAACCTCGGCTATAAATTCACTGCCTCAGTGAACCCTATTATCTCATTCTCACTGCGCCGTAAAATAATTAGGTTTCAAGTTCTTACTCTGTATTTCAATTAAAAGTCTCATTTTTTACTGATTTCGTTAGATATCTTCATTGTTTCTAACATGTTTTCTTACTTTGTATTACAGATTCAAACAACCATGGCATCATCTTCATCCTCCCCAGTTCCAGCAGAAGGCAGTGAGATCCAGTGCCCGAGTAGAAGGTGCTCAAGAACAATCAAGGTGTTCACTGGTAATGACAAGAACAATCCCCATACGTATGGACGAAGGTATACCACATGTCAGTGTAACTACATGATCGTGTATCTTGAGCCAGAATACGACAGTCATCATCTCCGAGTCATTGCAAAACTGTTGAAGGAAATAGCTGACCAACAGTTGAAGCTGGTATATTTTCACCAGGCTAAGAGTATTGAAGCAGCCAAACACTGGATACAACAGAGGTTTCCCAATGACCCTGTTCCTAGTTTTTATGACAGTGACTCCGATTAGGGATCTGGGTATCAAATCAGTGAATCTCCGTTAAGTCTGTGTTTAGTTTAAATTTCAAGAATGAGTATGTTGTCTTTCCTTAATGAGTATGTTGTCTTTCCTTAATGAGTCTGTTGTCTTTCCTTAATGAGTCTGTTGTCTTTCCTTAATGAGTCTGTTGTCTTTTTAATTTATGCTGAGTGTGTTGTAGTTTATGGATTCACTGATTTCACTTCACTGTTTCACCTACCTCATCTAACTCTACTGAAAACACTATTTAAAGCAAACAAGACAAGTCATTACATATTTCAAAGCAGACAAGACAAGTCATTACATATTATAAATCAATTCCAATCGAAGTCTAAAGATCAAGGCTACTAAACTATTACAAATCAAGTCATGTAGTCCATACGCTTTCCAGCAGTGAAGCGGTATTGTCGAAACAAGTCCACTTGGCCAGCATATATCCCTTCCCACCACTTGATGTTGTCATCTGCAAATCTTCTCCACGAACCGGAACAACGTGGCAATGGTGCCCCATCACGGAGCCAAACCTAGATATACAAAGAAAATTAATCAATAAGTATAAATGATTTCGACGTTTCATGACGCTTGTTTAGATTACCACAGATTCTTACCGGTATCCAGTGATTACTGCATCCGACAAGAGCTATCCCAAAAATCTTCTGTGGAGGACCAGGGCTCACTGTAGACTGCCTTATTGGCAAGCATAAACACGGCGCATCCCAAGATAGTTGCACTAAACCAACATTATACACTGTGGCAAACACCAAACCCATAAATGGCATGTCCATCCACAATGGTCTCTCACAAGGACTTCTCATGTAGTTAACTTGAGCAATAAGATCATCCCATGTTCCTACCCGTAGTCCACGTCGTATGGGCTCCCATGTCTCTACGCAGCACGGATCATACGATATTGACTCTGTTGCATACCCGTAAGTAGAGCCATTGACCGATACCCACAATGTCCGTCTGAACGCACATCTTTCACAGAAGTCATGTAGGAAAGCCAAAAGTAGTCAATATTTTTCACCCCCAAGTTCACCCCCATATAACTTATGGCTTCTTCAATCTCTTCTTCATCTTCTCCTTCCTCTGTTTCGTTTCGATCTGGATAGCAAGCTCTTAGGGGCACGGCATTCATGTCTTCGTCTTCTAAATCGATGGTCTCTGAAAACAATGGTTCAGGTTGGGACTGTGATCCGAAGTCGAACGACACTTGACTTGCTTGCTTTTTAGGACAAGTTGGTCGTTCACTTTGCCTATTTTCCTTCTCCTTTGCGACTTTTTGCGCATTCTCAGTATTTGTTAAGTCTTCTCTAACGTACTCGTGGTAACTCTTTTCCCTCTTTTCTCTCGGAGGAGAATTCCCATTTCGCTGCTTCTCCTTGTTCTTTGATCCCGGCGGCCTTCCTTTTCCTTTCCTAAACAAGTTTGTTGGCTCTACCAAAGAACTTTGTTCCGAATGCTCCAAGTCAATGTACAACTCACTTAATCTGAATAGAGTTCCATCCCTCAAATCTCCACTTTCCCATTTCGCCCACATTTCACGCATTCTGATCTCCGGAATAGACATTGAACAATTGTCGTCGGGTAAGGACAAATTTATTGCATCATCTTCCCATCTCAGTTCCTTCCAGAAGTCATGAAAATCATCCGGAACAAGAGGTGTCTTGATCTTCTACAAAAAATTGGCAATCTGCTTCATGGATGTCACATTTTGCGGGTCTCTTATCCTAAGCTGAATAAGTATGTTTTTTGGCGTCTTGCGATCATCCCCCGCTTCCCTTGCTATTTTCTCCTCCTCTTTGCTCATTCTACCCACGAATGAATTCCCATGAAAACTAGTAGGAAGGGTGTGGTTGTGACGACCTTCTACAACATTCACGATCCATTTATAACTATAAGGCCCTTCTTTTATACGAACCCCATATAACTCAAATGTACAACCACATTTCTTTGATTTTCGGTGACGAAGCCTCGGAACCGGCAATTCTGGATTTTTTAAATTCACTTTCGGCCTACCCGATCTAGGTTTTCCAAACCTATCGCATACAAAATCAACGCAATATTTGCTAGATGTACGATGTACCAAAACTATCATTAAATCCCTTGCTCTCTGTTTTGTCCATTCCATCATCTCTTCTTTACTATCCCACATTTGCGTAGTACTAAAATGTGGTCTAAAGTCTTCTTCCTATATTGATTAAACTACATTACTTAGATACGCAATTTTAACTAATTAACCTAAATCTCATGCAATTAAATACAAAATTTAAATTGATAATATACTAACCAAAATCGGTAACGGAGTCCAATCGTCTAATGCAATTGATACATTTGCTTCGCCTTCTTCCTCTTCTTCGTCCACTTCCTCATCGACTTCTTCGTCTTCTTCGTCCACTTCCTCTTCTTCATCGACTTCGTATTCTTCTTCCACGACCCCTGATATCCAATTGTCGTTACCATCATCCTCACTACTCTCATAATTATAAGACATTGTAGTGTGCATTGCAAAACTTCAACAAGATAGCTCAACCTATATATACAACCGAAAAATGCCCATTGGAATTTTATGCCCGTTGGTGCGTTAACTATTACCGCACCAACGGGCATAAAATTCCAACGGGCATTTTTTCAAAAAAACCTGGTGCGGTAACGTTTACCGCACCCGTTTTATTTTTTTTAAAAAAAACTAATACGGTGCGGTAACGTTTACCGCACCAGTTTTATTTTAAAAAAAAAAAACTAATACGGTGCGGTAACCTTTACCGCACCATTTTTATTTTTTTAAAAAAAAATTTCCTGTGCGGTAATTGTTACCGCACAGGGTTTAAGTTAAGCAAAATCTGTTTTTTTTTGCTTAATCTGGGATTAATCTGGTGCGGTAATTGTTAACGCACAGATCTGTGCGGTAATTCTTACCGCACCAGCGTCTGATAGGTTTCAGAAAAAATTCCAACAATGCCCCTGAGTCCTTTGGTGCGGTAAGAGTTAACGCACAGATGTGTACTGCAATTGTTACCGCACAGAATAGTGTGCATTTAGCAAAAAAAACGTGTGCATTTAGACGCAGCCTACATATAAATGAAGACAACATGGTATAAAATATTAAAAGAAGTTATGTAGATCTATCTCATTATTCAAACGTGGCTCATCTACCAATACTAGCTACCAGCTCATCTGCTCATGGAGGGGAGGGAGAGAGAGAGCTCATGGAAGACTTCCAAAAACAAAAGATAATGGAAACCATCCATTAGACCAAATTAATTGAGAGTATAATATCATGACACAACAAGGAAAGACTTCACCATATATATTGAACAGAAAGGCAAGCCATCAAAACTAAACATACAACACTAAACAGCGAATAATACTCACACCACTAGAATTCATCACAAATTTATCATCTCATTGATCAGCTAATTAAAATTCTACCAAATTCAGCCTCCATGAAATAGAACAACTTCATAGACAGCAACTAAGGGATGATTGATTGAGAGAACAATATCATAACAACAAGGAATGATTTCATCATGTATAAGACAACATTAATAAATTCTACCAAATCTGTCTTGCATCACCTGAAATCAAGAATGTGTCGGCGATCGACTTTGTCATCGCATTGAGGAGCCAAGAAATCAGCATACTGTTGCATCTCTCCCAACGCTTGAAAATCGGAGAAGTCCGCGCTGGCCGATCGTGCTCGCCGTCGATGAAACACAGCTTATTCTTTGCTGAAAGAGTTATTATCGACTGCTTCCAAGCAAAGAAACCTGATCCATCAAAGATTTTCGAGGTGAGAACCAATCCTGGACCATCAGATGGATGCAAAAACAAAGGATCGTTCGTATCCGGAGATTGCCATGGATTGTTAGGGTTTAGTGGAGGAAAATTGGTATGATGTTGACGATCGTGAGAATTCGGTGTGGTCTGATCAAAGATCAATAGAAATTTGAGAGAATCAGAGATGAATGAGTAATCGAAGCGGAAGAAATCAGAAAGATAGATTTCCCATATGAATCTGATACCATGTTGGGAAACAGAAAACAAAGAAAGAGAGGAAGAATGAAGTTGATTTCATTGAATGAATAAGGTCAAATTACAACGTCTATTTATAGGCTAAGTACTACAAAGAGTAACCACTAACTCCCTATACTAACAAAGACTGCAACAGACAACATCTACGTACCTGAGAATATCAAAGGAACTATATTTAGTTTGTGTTACTACAACTCCAATAGCAGAACCTAAATTTAACTCAGTTCAAATGGTGGGTTGAGGATTTAGTTTGTGTTACTATATTTACAATAGCTAACAAATGGCACGTGTGACAATCTGGGGGTCCACGGGCTAGAGGCAGCGTGGACCAGTTAGATAGACTGGGGGTGTGCACACACGAGCGCCTATGCGCATTAGGCCCATCAGATAAGTCCATGGGGTTCCACCCTAAAACCAATTGGCAATAAGGGGAGTAATCCATAAGCTTATATACTAGGCTTCTTTACTCTCAACTTCCGATGTGGGATACTCTCAACACAACCCTACAAGTGCAACGGACCGAAGCCCAGTTGACACTTGAACACACGGTTGTGGGTGAGCCTTCTCAGTCTCTTTATAGACAAACCCCACAACCTAAGGGTCCAGGACAGAACTGGCTCTGATACCATGTGACAATCTAGGGGTCCATGGGCTAGAGGCAGCGTGGACCGGTTAGATAAACTGGGAGGGTGTGCACACACGAGCGCCTATGCGCATTAGGCCCATCAGATAAGCCCATGGGGTTCCACCCTAAAACCAATTGACAATAGGGGGAGTAATTCATAGGCTTATATACTAGGCTTCTTTACTCCCAACTTCCGATGTGGGATACTATTCTCAATAACACGTATGAGTTTTATTCTTATGTACATGTTAGACGCTACTGATGTGTTGAAGTTAGTTAGCATAGTGTGAGTTTTATTAATACTCTGTTATGGACCATTTTATGTATGTAAGTAGCATCTTGTTTTTATATCTGATAACCAAATGTTCTCCATCTCTCTCGTTGATTTCCTCTTCCTTACCAGGTTGCTACTAGTTAAGTTTTATCTTTGATCGTAGAATACTCGACACTTCCGTACATATTACAGAAGTACCACTACTACAAAATAGCCCAAATTACCCGGGCGTTTAAGAGCTAATAACCCGGATCCAGTTCAGGTTAAAGGTGCACGCATTATTTGGTCAAGGCCAAATAACACCGATCTTAAATGGACACACCTGGGTTATTTACTTCTCTCTATTTTTTTTCAAAAAGTTTAAAGGTTCTGGTTATTTGTTGATAAAATAACCTGGACGTCAGTAAGTCCGGGTTATAGAAAACACTAAACCAGGGTTAGCTACCTTCCAAATAAAATTGGTTTACAGATGTCCGGGTTATTTACATTGACAAATATACCTGAGATAGTACATTCACCTTTTGTCCCAATTTATTTATCCAAAACTGTAATATTTTTAAAGTTTTTGCATCATTTTTTTAAGTTATATGGAAATACATCTTTGCTGACGTGACAATTATAACAGAGCTGTAAACAAAATATTTAACAGAGCTATTAACAAAATTTTCAACAGAGTTGTTAATAAGAATAATAAGTTGTCAACACCAATAATAACCCTTTGCTGACGTGAAAATTATAACAGAGTTGTCAACAAAATTTTTAACAGAGTGTCAACAAAATTTTTAACAGAGATGTCAACAAAATATTTAACAGAGCTGTCAACAAGAATAACAAGTTGTCAACACGACTAAATAAGTTGTCAACCCAACTAAATAAATTGTTTACACGACTAATAAACGGTCAACATCATACAACACGAGTAATATTACAAAAGTGTAAACATTGTCAACACTTTACAAAACTTGTCAACACTACTAAATTACATTGTTAAAAAAATAATTGTTAAAACATTAATTTTTTTTTACACACTAAAACAAACTGCATTTTCCCTGCATAATCCTTGTCAAAACTGTCAAATTTTACACACATTAACTTGTCAACACTGCCAATTTTTTTTTGCCAACAATCCTTGCATAATAATCAAATCCTTGTTTTTAACCAAAGACACGGAAATCAAAACTCTACTAAAGCCTAATTCATTGAATTACACAAGATAAATTAACTTGTCAACACTCCTATTGATTTAAAATAGATACGATGGATCTCCCTAATTGGTCCTTCAAATAGATATGTTCAACCATCAACTCATCAGCATCATCTAAAAAATACAAAGCGCCTTAATTGCTCTTTGATCTCCCTAACCTTTGCAGTTGATAACGTAAAAGACTGGATATTTGTATATGCTCCTGCAGATGTGAAAATAAGATTGAAATAAAGAATGAGATGGAGAAAGCACCTGAGTCTCCAACGACGAGTACCCTAACCTGGCCGCAAAGTGGGCCTCCATTTTGTTCCTTGCTCTCCCTCTCTCTTTCCCTCCAAAACATTCTCTCCTTTTTCCACAGTTGTAGCAGCACAAAAACAAAGAACCTAGAATCAGAAGAGGGAGAATTCGATTGGAAAGCTCACCTTCAATACCCATAAAGCCTAATTCATTGAATTGGTTGTTTTTATTTTGTCAACACATACCGATACCAATAATATAATAAAGTATGAATAATTCTTATTAGGCTCGCGAGTACTATACCAGCTGAGTCGCGAGGGATTAGATTATGCTGATCAAATAGCTTAACCATATAATTCATCATAGTGAGACCTTACGTGGCACACTCCATTTAGCAACTTGAGCCTCGCGAACATATATATATAATGGAAGATCGGAATCTCGTCAATGGCCGCATATCACAAGCTAAGATCGCGAGCATGCTAGGATGACCGAAGCGGGCCCGCGAGTTGAGACGAAGGCAACTCGAAACTCGTGAGAAGGACTCCCGGCTCGACGGTCGCGAGGTGACGATCGTGAGGTGGGTTCAAAAGCGAGGACGCCGATAACTTGAAGCTAGCGAACATGAGTGCGGCTCAACTCGCGAGTCATCGATGATCGTGGAGAGTGAATGATCGTGAACCAGACTACGGCTCGAGACGTGAATCGGCGATGATTACTTGGCGTGGAGCTCGATCGTCACTGATGATAGTTTGATGATGAACGCGAGCTGAACTACGGCACACCCGAGCTCGTGGTTCAAGGGATGCATCCGACCACGGAGGAGAAGACCGAGCTCGCCTGAGCGAGAAACCGAGCACTAGTCCCCATCGAGTCTGAGAGTTTGTCCCTGGAAACGCCACCGAGATTCATTCGTACCCGGAGATCAGTCGCGCAGCTCAGACGAGCGACCATGAAGGTCGAGACGAACTCCTGGACTGAGATGTGGCTCGGTCGATGGTCGACGTAGTCATTTAGTCGGGGCTCGAAGTTGATTGTGTAATCCCGAACGCCCCTCACATGTCCTAGGCGAGATTGCCAATTATTGGATGAACTCCAAATCCACCATTAATGGTTAAATGAGGATGAGGAGGCCTAGATGGAAGATGATTTTATCTCTCGATCACCCACTGCCTCCCCCTTCTCCCAGTCTTTCCCCCCAAAATAGCTCTCTTCTTTTCTCATCACAGTTCGTATATATATATATATATATATATATATCATCACTTATGACCTAAGATCTAATATTGGATATTGGGCTTATTTGTAAATGGGTTTTGAGCTTCTATTTACCCGGGTCCAACAATATCAATTGGTTGTTTTTATTTGAAATGAAGACAAAGCGTATAGGCTACAAGCGAAACAAGTCATAACATAAAGAAATTGACTAGTCAAAACCTAATCGATGTTCCTGTAGCATATTGAGTATTGGCTCGTTCTCTCATGTATATCATTCCACCTATTTCCACAAAATTAAAACACAAATCTGTCAAATATCAGCAAACAAATAACAGTCTGGTGTCAATCCATAACGACATGACTAACCGATTCCACTTGATCTAAAGAAGATGCATTACATCAACACCTTTTTCCATAATTTGACCGGACTCAGAGATCTTCTTCATCTGATACCCAACTTGTGAGTAGTTGTTGTTCGTCTATTAACTATCGCCAGTCATCTGGGGGTTGATTAGAAAGAGAAGAATTAGGAAACGTGGGCTAGTACATAAGCTCAATTGTAAAGATATGTAGTTAATTAATGATGAAAAGTGTTTCACTATGGTATTGTATGAAATGTAGGCAGCTAGAAAGTAAAGTATTTGAGAGCATAAGATGGAGATGGAAGAATGAAGCTGTAAATGTACTCACTATATTTGATTTTTAATTGGCCAAGGGACTGAAGGCGTAGTAAGCATTTGGGAAGCTCCTCCGGAATCAGAAACTCTGGATAGAGGTTTAACACGCGGAGGTTGGGGAGGGAATCCCAATCCACACCTTTGAAAACCATCTCTGGACAGTTACGAATTCTTAACTCCGGGCAGTTATAAATTCTTAATTGCTCAAGGGCACTAGGATGGGCAAGGCGCAAACTCCTCACTTCAGAGCATTCTCTAATTTCAATATCAGAAAGAGACGGAGTAGGTACTTCAACCTCCACACTTGTAACCCCACTGCAGTAAAACAATTCAAGAGATTGGAGATGTGGTGATGCTAGGTGTAAATTATTTGAGAAACTGGTTCTCGAAATACGACATTTCTGAAGAGATGTAAGTGATGCACCTGGAAAACTGATTGTGCCATTGCAGTAATTAATGTCCATCTCTTGGAGAGATGATGATGATGATAACAACACGTGTTCTATCAGCACACCATCAACCTCCTGGAGAATTAAATTAATACAGGGACTTGATGGCATGTACTTGAGATCTCTACAATATTCAATCTTGAGTTTAGAAAGAAGAGGGAACGAGAGTAGATGACTATTCTTGTTCCTCGACCATCCCTTCAATTCTGGCAAAAAACTCAATAAAAGACTCTTCAAAGAAGGAAAGAACACACTAACTGACCCTGCACCTTCCTCCCCCTCTTCGATGTACTCTAAACTATTTAGGTCGCGAAGAAGAAGCTTCTGGAGATACGGAAGACACCTAAAGGGGGGGAGATGCTTCACTTCGTAACAAAAGTACAATACTATACACACAAGGTGGGAAGGGTCATTAGTAGCAACCCAATGTGGTATTCTCATGCCTGGGTAATATTCTATTATTAGTGTGTGTGGAGATACAGGTAGCTTCCAACATTCATCTCCACCATAATCCTCCTCCTCTACCCCATCACGAGAGAATTCAATACTCAACGCACCTCTGATTTGCTGCAGTCCAGACAAGGCATCAAGACGGCTCCTTGTACTTCTAATCCTCTCCTTCTCTTCTCTTGTTGTTTCAATGGCGCCTTCTATACTCCCAACCTTAAAATGACTCAAGTACTCTAATGAACTCAACTCCCCAAACCCAGCTGGCATATGCTTCAATCCAAAGCACCTCTTAATATTAAAATACCGAAGGTTGATCAATTTTCTGAAATTATCGGGCAAAGCTTCAAGAACTGTACAACCCTGAAGGTCTAGTGCAAGCAAATTCAAAAGATTCGTCACTGAATCAGGAAGCCGTTTAAATTTGTTACATGAAAGATCAAGATACCTCAGCAGCTTTAACTCTCCAATACAACTTGGAACATGCTCGACCCCCAACCGTGACAAGCTCAATGCACGCAGCCACTTGCAACTTCTAAATTGTTCATCAACAACCCAAGTTTTATTACTGAGCACAAGTGAACGTAGCCGATTCATACTATCCACTGGTGGTAGAGTTTCACGGTCACTATGCGGCTCATAACAAACATGTGCATGTCGTGCATTACCGTATTGAGAGGATGACTTGTTTAGGATAACAGTTTCTTCTCCGGCTACATATTTCGCCAAATCATGAACTAAATCATGCATTTTGCAATTTTCAATCTCGCCATAACCATCTTCTCGGGCCTCTTGAAAAAAAGATCTTCTTAACAAGTTCATGAAATATGATCGTCCAACCTCGTCAAAAGAATTTCCTTCTTTATCCAGCTGAATATATCCTTGTGATATCCAAAGATATATCAACTTTGATACATCAAACACAAAATCTTTTGGAAATAGCGAACAACAAGCAAAACAATGCTTAATGTTTGATGGTAAGTGATCATAGCTCAACTTCAGCACAGACATAGTAATACTATCTTGGCCACAATGCTCCTCTATCTTGGAAAGCTCTTTGTCTTTGAAGGACTTCCATTCTCCAACGGTACGTTTTGTGCGTAGAAGGCTGCCTATACTTCGTATAGCAAGGGGAACTCTTGCACACTTTTTCAAAATCTGTTTTCCAAGATCTTCCCATCTTCGATCGTTCAATTGCTCCTGAGTAAAGGCTTCGCTTTTAAATAGTTCCCATGAATCTTCCTCTGACAAGCCACTTAAGGTAAGGGTTTCAAATGCTTCAAAGGCTTCTGCAACCTCCGAGGATCTTGTAGTGACAACTATTTTGCTCCCTTTTGCACCTCCACCTAGTAAACTCATTCGGTGTTTCCATCTGCTATGACCTTCATCCCACACATCATCTAGGACAAGAAAAAATTTCTTATCCTTCACAGACTCCCTAATCTTATCTTGTAGTTGGCCAAGAGTAAAACCAATGTAGTTTCTCTCACATATGGATTGAAATATTTTCCCAACGACTTCCATTTCATCAGATGTATCGGAAATGCATGCAAACCATCTACTCGAAAAATTCTTTCCAACCTCGGCATCGTTGTAAATCAGTTGGGCAAGAGTTGTTTTTCCCATACCGCCTATCCCAACAACGACAATGACCGAAGAAGCATCTGGTTTAGCATCACTTGAATCTTTAAAAAGCATATCTAAGACGGATTTTTTGTCTTCATCCCTACCAAAGACATGTTTTGGATCTACAAAAGAGCCTGGATCTTGGCCAATCCGCATACCAAACACTGGTTCGTCACGTCTACCGCTCACAAATCCAAACTGAACCATATCTGTAGAGATCTCAAGCAAACTCTTCCTAATCTCCTTAACTTTATTAGCAATAGAGTTTCTAGACAAGATTGGGTTTGAAGTAGAGCAATAAAGTCGTACCTTCTTTTTCAAGGAAAGCTTGTTTTGACCCTCCACCATTTGCTTCTTAAGCAAATCATTAGTGACAACCTCATCGAAGAGATCCTCGGCATCATACAACACGCCTTTGAGCCTCTTAATCCAGTTCTTAATAGCATCAGAGTTTCGTTGCTTCCTCTCAGCATCAAGTAACACAGCTTGGAGTGTCTCAACAGTCACTTGAAGCTTCTTAAGCTCGTCTCTAGCATTCCATATGGAAAGACCCTTCTCGTATGCCTTATCGAAAGCGGGCGAAGCAAGAGTGGACAAGATATTGGAAGCAAGGCTGAACGCCGCTGATTCAGCCATGGATTGATGATCACAACTCAAATAATATGTCGCTGATTTTTTTTTGGGTTAGAAGTAGAGTTTTGAGTAGGCGTTGAATTATTGAAGGCAGGCTTTCTTGATTGGCCTCTACATATAATACGGAGTAGATAGAAATGAATGTATGGTTCCATGGCATTATCGGCATACCATCGGTCTGCATGGTGCCACGTCACTTTTGATTAGCTCTCAAAATTTTGACCCGATTCGAAATGCCCGACCGGTCCGACACATAAAAAGCTTGATCTAAATCCGAAAAAAATAAAAATGTTTGTGTCCGAAACAAATCCGACTAATTTCAAAAATAACCCAAATGGATTAGACTATTTCCTGCCCGAAATCCGAAATTGCCCGTCTCGTACTCGTCTGAAACTTGAAGTTGCATGTCGACCCGAACTCGTCCGAAACGCAAAGTGTTCCGATCTAAACTTGTCTGAAACCAGAAATTGTCTGATCCGAAATTGTTTGGAATTCGAAATTGGAGATCATTCGATCTATTCCTACTTAATTATAGACAACTAGTAATTCATACATACATTAATTAGCTCTAAAATTTACTTTTTTTAGAATTAATCTTCTCTTTTTCCGAAAAAAAATATCAATTGAACCCGAATACGGCCTACCAAAATCGACACGACCTGAAACATGATCGGACCTGAGCATGACCCTATCCGAACACGGCCCGACCCAAAATCGTCTCGACCCAAAATTTATTTGACATGAAAACTGTTCAATTAGCTCAAAACTCAAATTTCGATCAATAAGTAAGGTTCATGTCCAAACCCGACCAGAGTTATTCCGATTTGTTATAATTCCAAATAACATCCGACACCAATTTGTCTAGCCCGATTCGAAGTTGCATTCTTATTGAGCAAATAATACGAAACAACCAAACACCCACAACAAGTGACTTGTTCCAAGTCAGAATAACTTCGTTTAACACGGCTATCCAAATATCCAAATATCATCATAAAACTTTACAAATTAAGACTTTTATGAGGCTATGGGTCACTTGTCCATCACCTTCAACCTGTTAAAAAAAAATGAGAGAGATTTTTAACAACTTTGGGTTGTACATTGTCCCTGCTTGAAAGTGCTTAAAATTTGGTTCAATCTAGATTTAAGGTGAAATTAGTTATGTCATACTTGTGGCATTCATCAGAAGATAAATTCCCATAGTGTGCTGATGATTTAGTTTGCGTATAATACTCCCTCCGTATCTAAATGTTAGTCTCATTTAACTATAACACGCTTGCGACACGCTTGCCGATTCACGTAGTGTATCGTTAATATCTTAAACTACGTGTTAATAAAAAATATGAAATCTTGATACTAATACAGTACTCATTGAGACAAATCAAACAAGATCGCACACAACTATGTTTTTTCTTATACATTGAGAGATATACGAATGATTCTCTCGAATCGTAAATAGTGTCAAAGTTCTCGATAGGACAAACATTTAGGGACGGAGGGAGTATCTTGTTCACAATTTATTCTATTTAATGCTTTAAGTGCAGACGAATTTCAATAATTTAATAGAATGAATGGCTCACAAAGCCAGAGAGAGTGTCCCAATGACCCCTTCAAAGTTTTTAATCAGGAAAAATAGCCCTAAATAATTTTTATTAGTTTTTGTTAAAGAAATTAACCCCTTGAGTTTCTCTTTTCTCTTTGGGGTAGGGGATTAGTTTTTAAAGAGGTTATTTTCCTAATAAAAACGTACAAAATGATTGTTTATCCAACTTATCGAAATATAAACTCGACCCCGACCCCAACCGATCCGAGTTGTTCCGACTTGTTATAATCCGAATAAAATCCGACCCCAATTTGTCTGGCCCGATCCCGATTCGAAGTTAAATTCTTATTGAGCAAGTAATACGAAACATCCAAACACCCACAAGTGACTTGTTCCAAGTCAGAATAACTTGATTCAACACGGCTATCCTAATATCATCATAAAACTTTGCAAATTAAAACTATTATGAGGCTATGGGTTGTCCACTTGTCCATCACCTTCAACCTTTTTAAACAAATTTTGAGAGTGATTTTTCACAATTTTAGGTTGCACATTGTCTGCTTGAAAGTGCTTAGAATTTGGTTCGATCCAGATTTAAGGTGAAATTAGTTATGTCTTACTTGTGTCATTCATCAGAAGATAAATTCTCATAGTTTTTGTATAATACTCCATCCGTCTCTATATGTTAGCTGATGATTTACTTTGTGTATAATAATCCCTCCTTATGTAAATGTTAGTCTCATTTGACTTTAACACACTCGTCGATACACGTACTGTATCGTTAATATTTTAAACTACGTGTTAATAAAAAATAAAAAATCTTGATATTATCAAACTACTCATTGAGACAAATCAAACAAAATTGAACAGAACTATGTTTTTTCTTATACATTGAAAGATATACGACGAAAAATTCTCTCGAATCGTGAATAGTGTCAAAATTCTCGCTAGGAAAACATTTAGGGAAAGAGGGAGTATCTTGTTCACAATGTATTCTATTTAATGCTTAAAGTTGAGACGGATTTTAATAACTTAAATTAATCAAATGAATGACTCACAAATCCAGAGTAATGAACTCAACTCCCCAAACCCAGCTGGCATATGCTTCTATTGAAAGCACCACTTAATATTCAAATACCGAAGGTTGATCAATTTTCGGAAATTATCAGGCAAAGCTTCAAGATCTTTACAAAATTCAAGGTCTAGTGCAAGCAAATTCACAAGATTCGTCACTGAATCAGGAAGCCGTTTGAATTTGTTATACGAAAGATCAAGATACCTCAACAATTTTAATTCTCCAATACAACTTGGAACATTAACGACTCCCAAATCTGACAAGCTCAATGCACGCAACCACTTGCATCTTCTGAATTGTTCATCAACAACCCAAGTTCCATTACTAGCCACAAATGAACGTAGCCCATTCATACTATGTGGTAGAATATCATCGACATTATGCGGCTCATAACTAACGTGTAGATGTCTTGAGAGGATGGCTTGTTTAGGACAACAATTTCCTCTCCTGCCACAAACTTCGCCAAATCATGAACTAAATCATGCATTTTGCAATATCCAATCCCACCACAATCATCTTCTCGGGCCTCTTGAAAAAAAAATATTCGTAACAAGTTCATGAAATATGAACGTCCAACCTCTTTAAAAGAATTTCCTTCTTTATCCGGCTGAATATATCCTTGTGATATCCAAAGATATATCAACTTTGATACATTAAACACAAAATCTTTTGGAAATAGCGAACAATAAGCAAAATAATGTTTCACGTTTGATGGTAGGTGATCATAGCTCAACTTCAGCACATACATAATATGATCCTGACCACAATGCTCCTCTATCTCAGACAACTCTTTGTCTTTGAAGGACTGCCATTCTCCAATGGTATCTTTTGTGCGTAAAAGGCTGCCTATACTCCGTATAGCAAGGGGAACTCTTGCACACTTTTTCAAAATCTCTCTTCCAAGATCTACCCATCTTGAATTATTCTTTTGCTCCGGAGAAAAGGCTTTGCTTTTGAATAGTTCCCATGAATCCTCCTCTGACAAGCCACTTAAGGTATGGGTTTCAAATGCTTCAAAGGCTTTTGCAACCGCCAAGGATCTTGTAGTGACAACTATCTTGCTCCCTTTTGCACCACCACATAGTAAACTCATTCGGTGTTGCCACCTACAATGACCGTCATCCCACACGTCATCTAGGACAAGAACAAATTTCTTATCCTTCACAGACACCCTAATCTTATCTTGTAGTTAACCAAGAGTGAAACCAATGTAGTTTTCCCCACATATGGATTGAAATATTTTCCCAATGACTTCCATCTCATCAGATGTATCGGAAATGCATGCAAACCATCTACTTGGAAAATTCTTTGCAACCTCAGCATTGTTGTAAATCAGTTGGGCCAGAGTTGTTTTTCCCATACCGCCTATCCCAACAACGACAATGATTGGAGGAACATCTGGTTTAAGATCATCTGAATCTATAAAAAGCATATCTAAGATGGATTTCTTGTCTTCATCTCTACCAAAGACATGTTTTGGATCAACGAAAGAACCTGGATCTTGTCCAATCCTCATACCAAACACTGGTTCGTCACGTTGACCGCTCACAAATCCAAACTGAACCATATCTGTAGAGATCTCAAGCAAACTTTTCCTAATATCCTTAACTTTCTTAGCAATAGAGTTTCTAGACAAGATTGGGTTTAACGTAGAGCAATATACTCGTACCTTCTTTTTCAAGGAAAGCTTGTTTTTCCCCTCCACCATTTGTTGCTTAAGCAAATCATCAGTGACAACCTCATCGAAGAGATCCTCGGCTTCATACAACACGCGCTTGAGCCTCTTAATCCAGCTCTTGATAGCAGCGGAGTTTCGTTGCTTCTTCTCGGCATCAAGTAACACAGCTTGGAGTGTCTCAACAGTCACTTGAAGCTTCTTAAGGTCGTCTTTGGCATTCCAGATGGAAAGACTGTTGGGCTCCCTCCTTATATTAGGAAGTGGACTTGGTCCAAGAAGAAGATCAAAGCCCAAAGCCCATGATCAAGGAAAATTAAGAAGAAGAAGAATCTAGAATTGGAAGAAGCTAGATTAGGATAAGTATACACTAGTCTAGAATTGTCTAGGAATATCCACCTAGTTAATGGTGAAAGTTTATGTAGAATAATCTAGACATATGTAGGAAGCTCTCCCCCACCACTATAAATAGGGGAGAATGTTGCACATTTGTAAGGAATCCAAACAAGAAGGAAAATAGAGAGTGATCAAGCTAATATAGCTTAAGGGAGTGTGACTTCCTCGGAGGGTGAAGTGTGTAAGATCAAGAGTTCGGGTAAGTCTTCCACAACTATTCTAATTAGTGTTGTAATCCTTTCCTCATATATAAAAGTTAGAGTGAGTTTGTTAGTCCGCGTCTTGCCCATCTTAACTATACGAAGAGAGAAAAAGTCCTATATTTCCCAACAGTGGTATCCGAGCGAGGTTCATTCATAGTCTCGGTTATCTCGTACGGTTCAAGATGGAGGCTACCGTTACCTATGATGGTGACATGTTCAAACTTACGGCGGACAACTACTCCTACTGGAAGCCGATGATGGAGGATCATCTCTACTACAAGGACATGCACGAGCCCATCATCAACGAGAAGAAGCCAGAAGGAAAGAGTGACAAGGCGTGGGAGCTTCTAAATCGAAAGGCGGTCGCCGTAATCCGTAAGTACATCGACCGAACTCTTTTTGAGCATGTTTCCACTTACACAAATGCCTTTGAATTATGGACAAAGCTTGAGTCCATGATTCAAAAGAAGACGCCCCGTAATAAAACCCTCCTAGTTAGACCGTTGGTGAAGTTGAAGTATAAGGATGGTGAAAGTATGATCGAGCACTTGAACAATTTCAAGGGGCTCGTGAATCAGCTAACAAAGGTCGAGATGAAGATAGAAGACGGGATGCAAGCCCTTTTGCTCCTCAGTTCCCTACCAGAGAGTTGGGACATGCTTGTGGTTACTCTCAGTAACTCGGCACCGGAAGGAAAGCTCACCACAGATACCGTCAGTGATAGCCTTCTTAATGAAGAAGCGAGGAGGAAGGAACGGGGCATGACCACCCAATCCGAGGCAAATGTTGTCGACCATAGGAGTAGGAGCGACAGTCGTAGAAGCCGAGATTTAGGGGAGTCTCGAGGTAAGTTTCAGTCACGATCCAATATAACATGTTATTATTGTGGCAAGATAGGTCGCAAGAAAGTGGAGTGTCGAATTCTCAAGAAGGATCAGATGGTCGGTAACGTCAAGTCGGATAAGTTTATCCCAACGAAGAATTGATTGGAGAGGAGTACCACCGCCATGGCAGATGAAGGCGATGATGTTTATCTCGTTGGAGGAGACAACATTGTCTATGATGATAACACGTGGGTCATCGACACCGGCGCATCCTTCCACATCACTCCCCATAAAAGCTTATTTGCAACCTACCAAAGTGGTGACTTTGGTAATGTACGGATGGGAGATCGAGGCACAAGAAAAATCGTCGGAATGGGAGATGTCATTCTTTCTTGTGACACGGGATCCGAGCTTGTCCTCAAGGATGTGAGGCATGTACCTGATATGCACGTCAATCTCATATCAGCGGGAAAGCTTGACGAAGATGGTTATGTTAACCTCTTTGGTGAAGGTAAGTGGAAGCTCATCAAAGAAAGTTTGACCGTAGCTCGAGGAAAGAAGGAAGGACCAATGTACCTGATGCGAGCCGAGCTCGGTGGTGATACCAAGGAGTGCATACACCTCGATTCCCCAATAGAAGAGCTCAACTATAAGTCACGGGATCCGGTCAATAGGAAGATTGATCGAGGAGAGGCTACAACCAAGAAAGGTGACACAGATGCTGAAAGATGATCCTCCAAAGAGAGACGATCAACAACCTGGTACATCCCGAATGAGTAGGAGATACTCACGGATGAAGATCGTGGTTCCAGGAGATCAAAGACAAGATATGTCTTTGTAGGGGGAGTTAAAACCTGGAAATCCACAGTGCAATGTGACGCAGAGGATATCGCATCCAAAGAGAAATGCAAGGAGAGCTGGTCATACGAGGTGACCAAGGAGATACCGACCAAGAGGGTCGAAGGTAATCGTGAAGTTTCTGACATCAAGGTAATTCCTAATATAAGTCGGGAAGGGGGAGAGTGTTGGGCTCCCTCCTTATATTAGGAAGTGGACTTGGTCCAAGAAGAAGATCAAAGCCCAAAGCCCATGATCAAGGAAAATTAAGAAGAAGAAGAATCTAGAATTGGAAGAAGCTAGATTAGGATAAGTATACACAAGTCTAGAATTGTCTAGGAATATCCACCTAGTTAGTGGTGAAAGTTTATGTAGAATAATCTAGACATATGTAGGAAGCTCTCCCCCACCACTATAAATAGGGGAGAATGTTGCATATTTGTAAGGAATCCAAACAAGAAGGAAAATAGAGAGTGATCAAGCTAATATAGCTTAAGGGAGTGTGACTTCCTCGGAGGGTGAAGTGTGTAAGATCAAGAGTTCGGGTAAGTCTTCCACAACTATTCTAATTAGTGTTGTAATCCTTTCCTCATATATAAAAGTTAGAGTGAGTTTGTTAGTCCGCGTCTTGCCCATCTTAACTATACGAAGAGAGAAAAAGTCCTATATTTCCCAACAAAGACCCTTCTCATATGCCTTATCGAAAGCGGGCGAAGCAAGAATGGACAAGATCTTGGAAGCAAGGTTGAACGCCGCTGATTCAGCCATGGATTGATGATCTCAACTCAAAGCTTCTGTGGGTGACTTTTTGGTTGAATTATAGAAAGTGTGTATTATGTATTGGCATCTACATACAATACATAGAAATGAAGACAGCATGGTATAAAATATTAAAAGAAGTTATGTAGATCTACCTCATTATTCAAACGTGGCTCATGTACCAATACTAGCTACCAGCTCATCTGCTCATGGAGGGGAGGGAGAGAAAGAGCTCATGGAAGACTTCCAAAAACAAAAGATAATGGATACCATCCATTAGACCAGATTAATTGAGAGTATAATATCATGACACAACAAGGAAAGACTTCACCATATATATTGAACAGAAAGGCAAGCCATGAAAATTAAACATACAACACTAAACAGAGAATAATAATCACACCACTAGACTTCACCACAACTTTATCATCTCATTGATCAGCTAATTAAAATTCTACCAAATTCAGCCTCCATGAAATAGAGCAACTTCATAGACAACAACTAAGGGATGATTGATTGAGAGAACAATATCATAACAACAAGGAATGATTTCATCATGTATAAGACAGCATTAATAAATTCTACCAAATCTGTCTTGCATCACCTGAAATCAAGAATGTGTCGGCGATCGACTTTGTCATGGCATTGAGGAGCCAAGAAATCAGCACTCTGTTGCATCTCTCCCAACGCTTGAAAATCGGAGAAGTCCGCGCTGGCCGATCGTACTCGCCGTCGATGAAACACAACTTGTTCTTTGCTGAAAGAGCTATGATCGACTGCTTCCAAGCAAAGAAACCTGATCCATCAAAGATTTTCGAGGTGAGAACCAATCCTGGACCATCAGATGGATGCAAAAACAAAGGATCGTTCGTATTCGGAGATTGCCATGGATTGTTAGGGTTTAGTGGAGGAAAATTGGTATGATATTGACGATCGTGAGAATTCGGTGTGGTCGCCATTGATTGTTGACACAATCAGAGATCAAAGATCAATAGAAATTTGAGAGAATCAGAGATGAATGAGTAATCGAAGCGGAAGAAATCAGAAAGATAGATTTCCCATATGAATCTGATACCATGTTGGGAAACAGAGAACAAAGAAAGAGAGGAAGAATGAAGTTGATTTCATTGAATGAATAAGGTCTAATTACAGCGTCTATTTATAGGCTAAGTACTACAAAGAGTAACCACTAACCGCCTATACTAACAAAGACTGCAACAGACAACATCTACGTACCTGAGAATATCAAAGGAACTATATTTAGTTTGTGTTACTACAGCTCCAATAGCAGAACCTAAATTTCATTCAGTTCAAATGGTGGGTTGAGGATTTAGTTTGTTTGTGTTACTACAGCTCCAATAGCAGAACCTAAATTTCATTCAGTTCAAATGGTGGGTTGAGGATTTAGTTTGTGTTACTATATTTACAATAGCTAACAAATAGCACGTGTGACAATCTAGGGGTCCACGGGCTAGAGGCAGCGTGGTCCGGTTAGATAGACTGGGGGTGTGCACACACGAGCGCCTATGCGCATTAGGCCCATCAGATAAGCCCATGGGGTTCCACCCTAAAACCAATTGGCAATAGGGAGAGTAATCTATAGGCTTATATACTAGGCTTCTTTACTCCCAACTTCCGATGTGAGATACTATTCTCAACAACAGGTATGAGTTTTATTCTTATGTACATGTTAGACGCTACTGATGTGTTGAAGTTAGTTAGCATAGTGTGAGTTTTATTAATACTCTGTTATGGGCCATTGTATGTATGTAAGTAGCATCTTGTTTTTGTATCTGATAACCAAATGTTCTCCATCTCTCTCGTTGATTTCCTCTTCCTTACCAGGTTGCTACTAGTTAAGTTTTATCTTTGATCGTAGAATACTCGACACTTCCGTACATATTACAGAAGTACCACTACTACAAAATAGCCCAAATTACCCGGGCGTTTAAGAGCTAATAACCCGGATCCAGTCCAAGTTAAAGGTGCACGCATTATTTGGTCAAGGCCAAATAACACCGATCTTAAATGGACACACCTGGGTTATTTACTTCTCTCTATTTTTTTCAAAATGTTTAAAGGTTCGGGTTATTTGTTGATAAAATAACCTGGACGTCAATAAGTCCGGGTTATAGAAAACACTAAATCTGGGTTAGTTACCTTCCAAATAAAATTGGTTTACAGATGTCCGGGTTATTTACTTTGACAAATATACCTGAGATAGTACATTCACCTTTTGTCCCAGTTTATTTACCCAAGTAATATTTTTAAAGTTTTTGCATCACTTTTTTAAGTTATATGGAAATACATCTTTGCTGACATGACAATTATAACAGAGTTGTCAACAAAATTTGTCAACAAAATTTTTAACAGAGCTGTAAACAAAATATTTAACAGAGCTATCAACAAAATTTTCAACAGAGTTGTTAACAAGAATAATAAGTTGTCAACACCAATAATAACCCTTTGTTGACGTGAAAATTATAACAGAGTTGTCAACAAAATTTGTCAACAAATTTTTTAACAGTGTCAACAAAATTTTTAACAGAGATGTCAACAAAATATTTAACAGAGTTGTTGATGCGGTAATAAGCCGCAGTTGCCGACCTAGACACCAAACTCGAATAGGAACTCGAACAGAGAAGAAAAACGGAATTAGATATGAGATGAAAGAAAGGGAAGTTGAAGGATATGCCAATTGGAACCAAATCAATCAACGATAAAACCCTTGAACTTTAGAACAAGAACCTTACCGAATGATGAAGAAATCCCAACGGATGATTACAACCAAACACAATGACTTTGGTGGGTCAAGACACCTGGAGGTTGCTCTATGAAGCCTCGATAGCACCAACTTTATGGAAGAGATGCACACGGGGCACTCTTCTCACAAAAGCTCTCTCTTTTGGGAGGAAAAACGATAAACGCTGTATTCAATATCAAAGTCTGGGGGGGCAAAACAACAACTAAGGCAGCCTTATATAGGGTTCGTAAGGGTGTCAACTAAAGAAATAAATAATAAAAAGTATATCCTAAAAATAACAAAACCAATTAAAAGAAATAATCCCGGAAACAATCAAAACAAGATAATCTCGGAAGTCTTCAGCAGGGAACCCGCGGGCGCGGAATTGGAGCCGCGGTCGCGGATTTAGTTCTGCGAATCAATGGAATCAGCCCGTGATCCGCGGGCGCGGTTATGGAGCCGCGGGCGCGGTTATTGAGCCGCGGGCGCGGTTGTAGACATGTTGCCGACAGCTCTTTTTGAAACGGCTCGTTCTCTCTCGTCCGAGATCGGAATTGAGCGATTCCAAAGCCTAGAGTTTCGTCTTGAAGTCTAGTTTGTTTCATCTTCAGTACTTGACTTCTGATCTTGAGTCTAACCGGATCTCTATGAGCTTGAATGGCTACAATACGAGCTCGGGCTACTATCAATGACTTCAATGATGGCGCATAGCGATCTTTAGCCCTAGCTCCAGTGGTTAGCACATCTTTAGATTTAGGACGGGGCGTCCTTGATGATAGCTCAGATGCTCCCGCATCAGTTGTCAACAAGAATAAGAAGTTGTCAACACGACTAAATAAGTTGTCAACCCAACAAAATAAATTGTTTACACGACTAATAAACGGTCAACATCATACAACACGAGTAATATTACAAAATTGTAAACATTGTCAACACTTTACAAAACTTGTCAACACTACTAAATTACATTGTCAAAAAAATAATTGTTAAAACATTAATTTTTTTTTACACACTAAAACAAACTGCATTGTCTCTGCATAATCCTTGTCAAAAGTGTCAAATTTTACACACATTAACTTGTCAACACTGCCAATTTTTTTTTGTAAACAATCCTTGTTTTTAACCAAAGACACGGAAATCAAAACTCTACTAAAGCCTAATTCATTGAATTACACAAGATAAATTAACTTGTCAACACTCCTATTAATTTAAAATAGATACGATGGATCTCCCTAATTGGTCCTTCAAATAGATATGTTCAACCATCAACTCATCAGCATCATCTAAAAAATACAAAGCGCCTTAATTTCTCTTTGATCTCCCTAACCTTTGCAGTTGATAACGTAAAAGACTGGATATTTGTATATGCTCCTGCAGATGTGAAAATAAGATTGAAGTAAAGAATGAGATGGAGAAAGCACCTGAGTCTCCAAGGACAAGTACCCTAACCTGGCCGCAAAGTGGGCCTCCATTTTGTTCCCTGCTCTCCAAAACATTCTCTCCTTTTTCCACAGTTGCAGCAGCACAAAAACAAAGAACCTAGAATCAGAAGAGGGAGAATTCGATTGGAAAGCTCACCTTCAATTCCCATAAAGCTTAATTCATTGAATTGGTTATTTTTATTTTGTCAACACATACCGATACGAATTGGTTGTTTTTATTTGAAATGAAGACAAAGCGTATAGGCTACAAGCGAAACAAGTCAGAACATAAAGAAATTGACTAGTCAAAACCTACTCGATGTTCCTGTAGCATATTGAGTATTGGCTCGTTCTCTCATGTATATCATTCCACCTATTTCCAAAAAATTAAAACACAAATCTGTCAAATATCAGCAAACAAATAACAGTCCAAAACTCCAAATCCATAACGACATGAAGCGAAAGGGAATAAGAATAAGAATACTCAAACACTGGCAAAAAAATTTTTGGCAAGAGAAGCATGAAAGCTTACTATTTTTGAAATTGCTTAAATTACTGAAATTACTTAAACAAATAACAGTCCAAATCCTTGAATTTCTGAAATTGCTTACTATTACGTTGAAATTGCTTACTATTACTTGACCAGACAAAGAGAGTAGAAAATATGTGCATAGTAGCACTTGTTCTTCATAAGAGGTCGATTTAGAATTCAGGCAATTGAGATCCGACGATTATTTCAGAGGCAAGAGAAGCATGAAAGCTTTGGTGCAGAGCGGTAGGTATCCATCTCAAAGCTTCTCCGGTTCTCGTTTATGGGAATCGAATTTTCGGATCCTGAAATGCGTAGCACATAAAGATACCAGCTCTTGATCGACTTTGTTCTCTTCCGATCCATCGCATATGATCGCGCATGCACCTCGAAAGAAGAGACAGTCGCTGACTCGCTGATGTTCAAGAGGAAGCTGAAGATAGATTTGGATAAGTTTTTCGAGATCGTCAACGGATCAGATGAGTTGACTCCCAGTCTGAATTCCGGGCGATTTCTGGCACCGGATCGCCGGATCTGGTGCTAGAGGCGATGGAGATATGAAAGCTAGTAGCCGCATCGAATGAGTAGAATCTGGAGAGACAGCGAAAGCGTAGGCGGAGGAAGCTTGACGAGAGGGGACAAAGATGGTGAGAGAGAAGAAAGGAGGTTGTGAAGAAGAAAGGAGGTTGTGAAGAAGAAAGTGTCACCAAAATCTGGAAGGAAGAAAAAGAGAGGCGAGCGTTACCAGGAAATTAGGGTACTTTCTTAAAACTTAATAAAAGAATGCAGTTATTAAAATTATTGTGGGGCATTGGGCACAAATAGTTCCCCTTTTGCCACCTGTTTATAGCATAGATATTCTAGTAGGTTCAACTTGAAGAATAACTATACGTTATCAAATAAAAAACACAATTAAAATGAAATTGTATAAGACGAAAGTAGATAAGTTACGCCAACCTTACAAATATTCTTGAGGACAAAATCAGCTACAACAAAATCTTCCTCGTTAGATTTTATATAAGTCTTATAAGGAATTTATGTACAAGCAAGAAGCGGGATAATTGGATATGAGAAGATTGAACTGATATGGCATCGAAGCAAACATCTAAGAGATGGCACCCTTAAAGTTTCAACACATCAAACCCCTGCAAACCTACAAGTGAAAATGCAGAATCTCAAACAGCAGTTGGAAAGAACTTTTTGTATGACCTGTTCATATGACAGATGAAACATACAACTTTTTGAATAACATGTTCTTACAAGTTGAACAAAGCTTCTTTGAAATTGCAAGATATAACCTTTAAAGACTTATTGTTTAGGTCTCAGATAATAGAGGGACATCAACAAATAGAAGTTTGAATCTCATATTTGACTTGAACCTAGAAAATAGGATCAACATATTGCTATGGAGCAGAAATAGAATCAACTACACAAGCTCTCTCATGTTTGTATCTTCCTCCAAGGAAGACGATTCAGCTTCTATAAGCCCATGGGGAAATTCTGTTCTGCATCTCTCATCTTTTGTACTTCAGCCTATGAATGGAAATCACAATAGAAATTTAACCAAAAAACAGATCAAAACTCAGTAAAAGATATAAATCCAAAATAACTCGCCTCAAGAGAAGATAGATTTCTCTCCGCATATAAACAATAGAGATGTATATTGAAAAGAAGAAGAAGTTAATTCTCTGTATTACACAAGGAATGTTTATATAGAGGTTACATAGTATTTACTAGACTTAATTCTAGGAGAGAATATTGCTATTGACTAAAATAAAAGATTACAAAGAGATATGCAGAAAGATATAGAAAAAGAGAATGTAGTAAATTAGTGTTGTATGTAAAGTTGTATTGATAGAATTGTGTGTGTTACAAAGAAGAGCCAAAGCTCTTATATAACAACAAAACCAACGGCTAGTTTGGTGGAAGATGGGAGATGAATTGCATTAAAGACAAACATAGGGAAATAAGAAACTTAAGTAGTAAATGGTGGTGAGTGGGAATACCAATATTGAGTGAGTATTCCAATATTCCCCCTCAAGTGGAGTGTATGTTGCAAACACTCAACTTGGACAATAGTGAAGTGAATGTGTGTGGACCGAGGGGCTTTGTAAAGATGTCGGCGGGTTGGTCCTTAGTACGGATATGAAAAGTCTTGACTTCACCTCTTTGGATCTTCTCGCGTATAACATGACAATCGATTTCAATGTGTTTTGTGCGTTCATGGAATACGGGATTCGAGGCGATGTGGAGCGCTGATTTGTTGTCACAATAGAGAGTGCACGGCTGAGGGTGAGGGACCCGAAGATCGTGGAGGAGTGCACGTAGCCATGTGAGTTCACAGCAAGTGTTAGCCATGGATCGGTATTCGGCTTCGCCACTAGAGCGGGAGACGGTTGCTTGCTTTTTAGTCTTCCAAGAGATTGGAGCACCGCCAAGGAAGATGATATATCCGGTTGTGGAGCGTCGTGTATCACGACAACGTGCCCAATTGGCGTCACAATAGCCTGTCAGATGGAGGCGCCCATGAGCGGGCAAGAAGAGTCCTTGGCCTGGAGTACCCTTGATATATCGAAGGACATGATGAGTAGCATCGAGATGGGGCTGGCGTGGACAAGCCATGAATTGCCTTAGAATGTGGACAACATATGTGAGGTCGGGTCTTGTAATGGTGAGGTAAATGAGGCGGCCAACCAACTGGCGGTAGACGGAGGGGTCGGTAAGAATGTTTCCATCATAAGCCGTGAGAGCCAGGTTCTCGGGAAGAGGAACAGTGGTCGGTTTAGCTCCGAGAAATCCCGTGTCGTCAAGAATTTCAAGAGCATATTTTCTTTGGCAAAGAATAATCCCCTGTTTAGAACTAGCAACTTCGATGCCGAGGAAGTATTTTAGTGGTCCCATGTCTTTGAGCTTGAATCGAGTGGCAAGGAAGAGCTTCAATATCCTGCAAGTTAGTGCCAGTGATAATAACATCATCGACATATACAAGAATGACTGTAAACTTACCTTGTTGATATCGAATGAACATAGAGTAGTCAGCTTGAGAGTGCTGAAATCCAGCTTGATTGAGGGCTGAGGTGAGTTTGAGAAACCATTGTCTAGACGCTTGTTTGAGACCGTATAAAGATTTATGAAGTTTTCATACGCGAGTCTCGCCTTTGGCATGAAATCCCGGGGGAAGCCGCATGTAGACATCCTCCGTGAGATCTCCATTTAGGAAAGCGTTATTAAAATCTAGTTGATGTAATGACCATCCGTTGGTGGCAGCAAGACTGATGATGACACGGACCGTAGTAAGTTTGGCTACAGGTGCAAAAGTCTCGCGGTAGTCAATCCCTTCGACTTGATTGTAACCTTTTGCAACAAGGCATGCTTTATGTCGTTCGACTGTGCCGTCGGGATTATGCTTGACTTTGTACACCCATTTACATCCAATAGGACGCTTGTTTGGAGGTAGTGGTACTAGACTCCAAGTGTGGTTATCCTCAAGGGCTTGGAGTTCCTTCGCCATAGCCTCCCTCCATTGCGGGAATCGAGCAGCCTGCGAAAAAGTTCTAGGTTCTTTCTCAAGCATAATGTTAGAGATGAAGTGATTATAATTAGAAGACAATTTATGATATGATAGGACATGAGAGAGATTGTGGGGTTTTCCCGAAAGAACCTGATTCGAGGAAGACGTTGTATTGGATGAGCGAGATGGTAAAGTTACCTCAACATGGAAGTCCCGGAGGAGGGTGGATGGCTTTGTTGGTCGGGAAATACGAGGCAAAGGTGGTGTTGGTCTGTGATTTTCAGTAGTGGGTATTGTCGTAGAATTTGACACAGGTGCGGAAGTTGGTGGGGGTGTGGGATTTACAGTAGTGGATACGGGTGTAGAATTTGGTACAGGCACGGAGATTTGTGTTGGTAAGGGGTTTTCAGTAGCTGGTACGGTTGTAGAATTTGATACGGGTGTAGGGATTTGTGGTGTTATGGGATTGACAGTGGTTGGTACGGTTGTATGAGATTGTACAGGCAACGCATCATCCCAAAAAATAGATGGCTTTGTAAAATCCGGAAGAGGTAAATCCGTATGGTTTTGAGGAATGTTGGAACTTTTGAGGAAAGGAAATTCGGTTTCATGAAAAATTACATCACGTGAAATGATGGTTTTCTTATGAGTAAAATCATAGAGTTTGTAACCTTTGATTCCGGGTGGATATCCGATAAAAACACACTCCATTGAACGAGGTTCAAATTTGGTAGGGCGAAAAGGATGTGTAGAAGCAAAACAACGACAACCAAAAACACGTAAATGTGAATAATTAGGGGATTTGTGAAAGAGTATTTCAAAAGGAGTTTTATTTTTCAACATACGACTTGGCATACGATTGATTAAATAAGTGGCGGTAAGGATGGCATCGCCCCAAAATCATTTCGGTAAATGAGATTGGAAAAGGGGTGCACGATCAACGTTCAACAAGTGGCGGTGTTTGCGTTCAACCACACCATTTTTTTGAGGGGTATTGACACAACTAGTTTGATGTAAAATCCCTTTGGAGGAGTAAAAATCAAAACATTTGAATTCTGGTCCGTTATCACTGCGGACAATTTTTACACGTCTATCCAATTGATTTTCGATGAGTGTAAGGAATTGAATGACAAGAGGTCGGGCCTCAGATTTTCTTTTCATAAGATAAATCCATGTAAATTTTGAAAAGTCGTCTACAATATTTAAGAAATATCGTGCCCCTGTTAAAGAAGGAACATGGTAGCCTCCCCAAATATTCATATGAATAAGGTCAAAACATGACGAACTAGTGGATGTATGCAATGGAAAAGGGAGTCGAGGTTGTTTAGCCAAAGGGCAAATTAAACAAGAATGTTCAAGTGAACCTTTGTTTTCAAAAACAGGAATGAGGGATGATACTTGTTGTGATGGATGTCCAATGCGTTGGTGCCATAGGGAGGCCGAGATGGTGACATTACATGAAGTGGTTTGTGGCTGCGATTTGAGGAAGTATAGGCCATCTCGTTCATATCCATTTGCAATCATCTTCCCCGTGAGGAGGTCCTGAATCACACAAATTCTTCTTAGAAATATAGTAGCATAGAAAAAATCATAGGCCAATTTACTAATTGAAACAAGGTTAACGGAAAATTCAGGAACACAAAGGACATGTGAAATTGTTAATTGAGATGTAAAAGTTACGGTTCCAATATGTGAAACGGTATAAGATTTTCCATCCAGTAAACGGACGAAACGATTTGTAGTTGGTTCATAAGAGTCTAAAAAACGAGTTTGATAGGTAATGTGATCACTTGCTCCACTGTCCAAAATCCATGAATCCGGAGAGCAAGAAGAATGAGGTTGGATATTACCTCAGAAGTGCTGATTTTGAGAGGGTTTACCGACATGATTTTCAGAAGTAAGTTGGATGGAAGAAGTCGAAGTCGAAGTCGGGGGCTGCTGTGAGACCACAAATTGTTGAGTTAGTCGCCTGAGAAGAGCCAATAATTTTTGATGGTTGAAATGTGGCGATTGATCGGTTGTTGAGATGCCAGATTGATTTGAACCGGGCTTATGTAGAAGTGTTTGACGATTGCCCACCGTGGAGCCATTTGGTGAATCCATGTGTTGGATTTCATGTGTTGATTGAGTGAGTTTCTCCCATGGCTTGGATCGTGTACCATCGTTTTGGGTAGATGGGTTGATCGACATGAGGAACAAGTGTGAGGATCGATTGATAAACCTAAGAAGCTGATACCATATAGAAAAAGAGAATGTGGTAAACTAGTGTTGTATGTAAAGTTGTATTGATAGAATTGTGTGTGTTACAAAGAAGAGCCAAAGCTCTTATATAACAACAAAACCAATGGCTAATTTGGTGGAAGATGGGAGATGAATTGCATTAAAGACAAACATAGGGAAATAAGAAACTTAAGTAGTAAATGGTGGTGAGTGCGAAAACCAATATTGAGTGAGTATTCCAATAGAACATGCAGCTTGTCTCGTAATGTCTAAAAATGTCGAGTTCCAACTGCCTTTATAAATACATCAGCAATCTGATCAAAGGCACGAACATGGCGAACCACTAAGTCACCAACAACAACTTGCTCCTTGACGAAATGATAGTAAAGTTTTTATGTGCTTTGAGCGTTGATGGAAGACTGGATTGGCAAACATAAATGTAGCACTGAGATTGTCACATACTAGAATCGGTGGGAGAGCAACGAAGACAGCCATTTCTTGCAGGAGTTGTTTCAACCAGATAAGTTCAGCAGCAGCAAAGGCGATTGCACGGTACTCGGCTTCAGAGCTAGACCGAGAGACGGTCTTTTGTTTCCTGGAAGACCAACTGATGAGATTTCCACCAAAATAAATGGAGAAACCATGCTGAGAACGACTGTCATCTGAGTCAGATTTCCAACCAGTATCAGAGAAAGCAACAAGCCGAGAATCAGTGGCCTTTTAGAGCACTAGACCACACGAAATTGTGCCTTTCAGATACCGCAAGATGCGTTTAACAGCTGCCCAATGAATGTCAGAAGGAGTTTGCATAAATTGACATACCTTGTTTACATCATAAGAGATTTCAGGTCGGGTAATGGTGACATACTGAAGAGCACCCACAATACTCCGATATAAGGTTGTATCTTGTAAAGGATCTCCTGTTTGAATCAAGCGAGACCCATGTACAGCGGGAGATGAGATCGGTTTGGCCCCGGACATGCTTCTACGCTCAAGAATGTCTGAAATGTACTTCTGCTGAGTAAGGTGAAGAGAGGAGGACGACCTGGATACCTCTATCTCAAGAAAGTAATGAAGGTCACCCAAGTCCTTGAGTGAAAAATAAACATTGAGACGACTGTCGAAGTCATTAATGAAAGAGTAATGAGAGCTAGTGATTATCAGATCGTCAACATACACTAAAACATAAACCTTGTGAGAACCTTGACGCTTGATGAACAAGGAAGGATCAGAGATACAAGCTCGAAACCCATGATGAAGCAGAGAGGTGCGAAGCTTGTGAAACCAAGCACGAGGAGCTTGCTTCAACCCGTACAAAGCCTTGCGAAGTTTGCAAACATGTTCTGGGAAGACTGAAGAAACAAATCCTGGAGGTTGTTCCATGTAGATAGTTTTTGTAAGCTCTCCATTTAATAATGCACTGTTGACATCAACCAGTCTAAGAGACCAACCATTAGTTATAGCTAGACTTAAAACAAGGCGAATAGTAGTTCCTTTCACAACAGGGCTGAAAGTATCAAAGTAATCAACACCAACTTCTTGATTAAAGCCCTTTGCAACCAACCGAGCCTTGTAGCGTTCAATTGACCCATCATATTTCCGCTTAATCCTGTAAACCCACTTGCAACCAACAATGTTAGTATTCGAAGATCGGGGAACTAATTCCCAAGTACCATTTTTCATTGGGGCATCATATTCTATTTGCACGGCATGATGCGAGTTAGGATCTTTTGAGGCTTGATGAAAGAATTTTGGTTCTGTGGCATTGGCTGTGAGGGCAATGGGTAGAGGATATTTTGTGGCGGTTAAGGCTTTTGGATTGAGAGTATTGGTGGAGGCTCGAGTGGTCATTGTATGGCTGGATTGTTCAGGTTTACGAAACCAGGTCGGAGCACCAGGATAAGGTTCAGCATCAGCAGACGGTATATGGCTGGCAGGAATTGAAGGAGTCGTTGAAGATGGCGTTGTACCTGTCTCTTGGGATGAAGGAGATGAGGAGGAAGGTAACTTACCCGACGCAGACATTGACTCGGACGAAGACGTGTTTGACTCTGACTCTGACTCAGACGTGTTTGGACTAGACGCGAGCTCAGGTGAAAGGGTTGGGTTTGGTATGGATGCAGTTTCAGATTGAGAATGTCCTGACGATGTAGGTACATGACGGTCTATAGAGGAGGCCACTTGTTGTAGAATAGACAGCGGGACGTGGTTATCTTGAGAAGTGGACGTGGAGGAAGAAGAACTCCCAGAAATATGGTCGGGATACGGAAAGATCGACTCATCAAAGACCACATGTCTGGACACATAAACTCGAGAAGTGGGGACGTGGAAACACATATAACCCTTATGTTTGGCGTTGTAACCCAAAAACACACATGGGAGAGAGCGGAAATCCATTTTGGAGGAGTTGTAGGGTCGCAAGAAGGGATAACATAAGCACCCAAAGGATTTGAGAAACCCATAATCTGGTTCTTTATTATATAAGAACTAATAGGGAGATTGTGAATTCAACAAAGGTGTGATTGTTCGATTGGTTAGGAAAACGGCTGTATGAAAGGCTTGTTTTCAAAATTTTGTAGGAAGAGATAAATGTGCTAGTAATGCAAGACCCTTTTCAACAATGACTCGATTGCGACGCTTGGAGGATCCATTTTGGTCAGGTGTATAAGGGCATGAAACCCAGTGTATTATTCCTTTTGATTCAAGGAAGGAAGAGACATTCTTGTATTCACCACCCCAATCTGTTTGAAAAGCTTTTATAGTAGTGAAGAATTGTGTTTGAAACATGTTGAGGAACAACTGGAAAATTGTGAATACCTGAGATTTATTAGATAGGAAATAAACCCAAACAAACTTAGTGCAATCATCCACAAAACTGACATAATAACGATTTCCATTGGTTGATAAAGATGAGGAGGGACCCCAAACATCTGAACGAATTAAATCAAAAGGACTAGATGAACGACTCACACGACTTGTAAAAGGTAAACGATGAGTCTTGCCAAGTTGACACAACCCACAAACAGAGGCGAGTTTATTACAAGACACGGGCAAATGCCTACTAGAGACAAGACGATGCAAAACAGACTCATGAGGATGAGCAAGACGGTGGTTCCAACACTGTAAGGATGCCCGAACGCCAAGGCAAACAGTAGGACGACTCAGGTGGACGGGGAAGACAATACAAGCCATTTTCAATGATTTCTTTGAGGAGTATCTTCCCCTACAAGTTCTTGACATAACAACGATCAACATGAAATTCAACATAAACATTGTTGTCAGTAGATAGCTTGGAAACACTAAGGAGATTTTTGGCTATTTTGGGAACAAAAAGAATGTCATTAAGGTGAAGAGGTGAGGCAGCATGCTCTACATTTAGAGTAGAATGACCTAAATGGGTAATGGGTAGAGATTTACCGTCCCCGACGACGAGCTTGTCTTTACCTTCATAGTTGGAATGCAAATGGAGATTAGCAAGACCAGCGGTTACATGATGGCTCGCTCCTGAATCAATAACCCATAGGTCAACAATATCAGATGGGTTGTCAGAAGAGGCCATGAAAGCAGCCTTGTTGGTCTGTTAAACTCGTGTAGCAACTTTCCTATTTGTGACAGGAAAGGCATTCAGGTTCAGACGATTGAAGCAATTTGCAGCCTCATGCCCCGTGCGTTTGCATATATGACATTGCAAGCGAGGGAGGTCATAGTTGGAGGTCGAATTAGAATGTGATTTGCCGCCAGATTCTGAACCTGATGAAGAGAAAGGGCGACGAACAGAGTTACGACCTGAAGAATGACCAGAGGATGCGACATTCGCTGATGGGGGTGCAAGAAGTTGAGCATCGTCTTCAATACGTTGCTCTCCTTGGACAGTGGTATTGAGGGCCTGATCCATAAAGGATGTACCGATGTAGGCAACAAGATCTTCATCAGAAACAGAGGACATGCACTCAAATAAAGAGTCGGCAATGGCTCGTTTCTTCTCAAAATAGTCTAGAACAGATAAGGATCTCTTGGACAAGGTTTGGAGTTGATGTCGTAGATGCATCTGTTGTGCGCGATTCTGAGCAAAAAAGGTTTGGGCAAGAGTTCTCCCAAGCTTCAGCAGTGGTAGATGTCAAAGTATAGCGAAGCCACAACAGAACGAGACGGTCTTTGCGAATCTAGGAAGCATGATCTGGATTAGGAACCATACTTTCAGGAGTGCCAGGGGACGCATCAGTGGGAGGAGTTGCCGGATTTACGATGGTTGGCGGTGGAGGGGTAGCAACTGTCGAAAAGGATGACAGACCAAAAGCCTCCAAGGCCGATTGAATAGTGTTGCGCCATAAGGCATAATTTGAACGATCCAGCATGATTGCTAGGTTTGGGAAATGAAAATTCTGGTTGGAAACACCGGTTTCAGATGAAGCGGAAGCAAGAAGATGAGTGGATGTGTTTGAGGCATGAAGGTCCATGATTTTGATCGTAGGTTAGGCTGATACCATCTTATCTATATAAAAATTGGCTGTTCATTGTCAAAATTGAATGAAATTGGTACCAATTTAATGGACTTTTGGGCATGTATTTAAATATCTTTCTTATATTCCTATGTTATATTTATTTATAGTCTACTTGATTAAGTCACAAATTAAATTAATGTGTGAGCTTCTCTTATGACAATGCAAACTTATTCTAATATTATGTTTTAAAACTACTTCAAACATAAATATAAGGAAATAAAAAATACTTATATTTAAAAATATTAATAAATTTGATAACAACAACAACATATTAACAAATAATGTATAACTATATTAAATCACATACGAAAATCCGTAATTTTCTCGCGCGGAGCGCGAGGCCCGTATCTAGTATAAACAATAGAGATGTATATTGAAAAGAAGAAGAA
The DNA here is from genome assembly GCA_029168935.1 of Oxyria digyna. NCBI lineage: Eukaryota > Viridiplantae > Streptophyta > Magnoliopsida > Caryophyllales > Polygonaceae > Oxyria > Oxyria digyna. The sequence continues at coordinate 2,760,598 of JAPVLV010000018.1, forward strand.
GTTAATTCTCTATATTACACAAGGAATGTTAATACACAGGTTACAGAATATTTACTAGACTTAATTCTAGGAGAGAATATTGCTATTGACTAAAATAAAAGATTACAAAGAGATATGCATAAAGATATGATTTGGTCAAAATATCTTTATTTGTTAATACCGCATCTTTATGCCCTTGACGAGCACGTTCAACTTCGTCGTGCCATGCCTACATCTTCATAATAACATAAAATTACCCATGAACATAAATTTCTATTAGCAAATCTTGATGAAAGCTAACCAACCAAATGTTGCAGTTCTCTGAATACAAAATTAAGAGAAAAGCAGTATAAGATTATCTTTTTTTTAATTGGGCAAAAATCGGAGTGTCATCTACTACGAGATGACCACCCCTGACCATCTTCAGCGATGATCTGAAAGAAAGACTGGTAATGGCAGTAAGTGTCTGAGACCAACAGATGTGGCCTAATTCTGTTGAGATATTCAACAGATTGTGTTGAATAAGGATCGCATTTCAAAATTACCTTAATGAAATGCGTATTTATATTTGGGCCTGCAATGAAGTCTGCAGCCCTATTAGCTTCTCTAAAACAATGGATAATTTTAAAATTACGTATTTGGTTTATATTATGCTTTGCATCATTAATAATATTTTCAATTTCCCAAGGCACTTTCCAAGTTTTATTAGCCGAATTTATAGCAGTTATGTTATCTCCTTCAAATATAACATTATTGAGTTTTAATTTTAAAGCTAATTTTGTTGCCATTAAGAAAGCAGTTGCCTCTGTTTGTAGAGCAGATGCATAATTTATGTGCTTACTATATATATCTATAACATTTCCATTATTGTCCCTAACAATACAAGATATAATTGAATGTGAGTTATACTTAAATGAGTCATCAAAATTAATTTTAATCCATCCTGTAGGTGGGGAAATCCATATGTTTATTTTGAATTTTGGCTTTGTTTCGTTTATTTTTTTATTTTGGCCCCTTACATCTAGACATAGAATTTTCCCATTGTTTGAATTGGGAGAAAGCATTGATAGCCACACCTTCTCGTGATATAGGCTCCCCTCTAAATATTATTGCATTTCTATGTAGCCAAATTTGATACCAACGAAAACATAAACTTTCTATTTTATGATTATCTAATCTAGAGTCTTGAATAATTTTTGAAATAGAAGCCTGAAAACTATCCAAAGGTCCAATTGTGAAATTTTTACTTGTGAGTAATTCATATCTGGTAATCTGCATTTTAGTATATATACAGTAAAAAAATAAGTGTTCTCTAGATTCATTATTATGATTACATAGTCAACAATACGAAGGAACTTTATTATAATATTTATTTAATCTATTCGTTATTGGCAAATTGTCTGAAATACTTTTCCATAGGAAATTTTGGATTCTTGGTGGAATTTTTAAATTCCATATCCATTCAAATAAATCTTTATTATTATTTGGTACATCTTTTATAAATAATTTGTGTGCCGAGGTTGTACTAAATTCACCGTCTGGTGTCAATCCCTAAATAATTTGGTCAGGTCTATCATTGAAGGGTATATATATATTTATGATATGGGAAACTATATGCGCAAGTAAAATGTTATTTAGTTTTATTATATTCCAATTTTTGTTTGTTGTTATGTAATCCGAGACACGTTCGTCAATATTACTTATGTTTTTGTCGAAATATTCTAAAATATCAATGTCTGAAATCCATTTATCCTTCCAGAATTTAATATCCTTACCATTACCTATTCTCCATTTTATCCCTCTTATAAAATCTTCTCTTAAGTGGAGTAATCTTGAAAATTACCAAGATTGTTTAGGTTTCTTTTCATAATCAAAAAAATTGATTTTTCTTTCAAATATTTTTGAGATATTAGGGTTGTCCAAATATTATTTTTATTTGTTGCAATTTTCCATAATAGTTTATGTCGTAATGCTTTATTTAAGTCATCAGTTTTATGAAGACCAAGACCACCATGTTCCTTTGGTTTGCATATATTATTCCAATTTGTAATAGGCTTATATCCAGGGTTAGAATTATTCCAAAAGAAATTTTTATTAATTTTGTCCATTTGTTCGCAAACCCCTTTGGGTAAATAAAAACATTGCATTAAATGATTTGCCTTTGATTGTAGATTTTATTGAATTAAGACTGTTCTACCTGCATGCGATATCGTATTAGCTTTCCATTTAGACAATTGATTTTGCATACTCTCGATAACATATTCAAAAGTATCATTCCGGACTCTGCCTCTAACTATAGGAATTCCCAGATATAGTTCCATTGCATTTGTGGGTTGTAAATTCATAATGGATGCCAATTCTTGCCTCTTTACGTTAGAAATGTTTGTCGATGTTTGAAATGAGCTCTTATTGAAATTAATTGCCAATCCAGATAGGTCTGTAAATATTTGTAATATATTTTTTATGTATATCATATTCTTAATATTAGCATTTGCTAGTATTATTGTATCATCAGCAAAACACAGAAATGGAATTCTCATACCATTTTTTGTTAGTTGTAATCCTACTCTGTGGTTAGTTTTATCAGTTTCAATTTGTAGTGTACGAGCTAAGTATTCCATTGCTAAAATAAATATGAAAGGAGCAATAGGATCTCCCTGCCTTAATCCACATTTAGGTTTCAAAGTTGGTCCTGGTTCATTATTAACTAAGACTGAAAAAGAAGCCGATTTTATACAACTCATTATTAAATTTATCCATTTGGTGTCAAATCCAAATGATTCTAAAACTTTGGTAACAAAAGGCCAATGAATTTTATCATATGCTTTTTCCATATCTAACTTAAGTGTAATCCATCCTCTTTTTCCTTTTTTCCGATTATGAAACGAGTGAAATACTTCATGAGCCATAAGGATATTGTCAAAGATAGACCTATTTTGGACAAAAGCTCCTTGACACGGATGTATCAGTTTGGGTAAAAGGGTTTGTAGACGATTCGCCATAATTTTCGTTATCACTTTATATATAGCTGTTCATAAACTAATTGGTCTGTAATTATTAATTGTAATCGGATTATCCACTTTAGGTATAAGGGCAATAAATGATTGGGCGCGGTTTGATAACATGACTCCTGAATGAAAGAATGATTTAACAGAGCTAATAATGGAAGGTCCAACAATACCCCAGAAAGACTAATAAAATTCTGCGTTATAGTCGTGCGGGGTTAAAAGTTTTTTGTTATCTTCACCCGTTATTATTTTTGGTATAATTTTAAAGTCCCGATCCCTTAATTCTATAGTATGCAAAGGTTGGTATCTTGTTTGTAGGTCCAGGGTTATATTAGTCCTTATATCTTCTTGTTTGGAATACTTTATATTTTGCAAAGATTCATAAAAAAGAATTTTTTGTTTAAACGTTCTAATTTTGGCAGTTGTTTAAAAATATTTATTATTTTTATCCATATTATTTAAATGTTTGATTTTTTCTCTTTGTTTTCAATAAATATGTTGGATATCTAATAATTTGTTGTATTTGGTCATCATACGGTTATAATGTTCAGTTAAAATTAGATTATTGTTTTCAAAACAATCCTTTTGAATTTTTCCCAGTCTTTCCTCTATTTTCTTTAATTGTTCAAATATGTTATTATCATTAGTTTTTAACCATTTTTTGTATCTAATTTTAGTTTTTTTGTTTCATAAAAAGCTTGAACATATGAGAACCATTGTAATGGTATGACCATACTTTAGCAACTAAATTTTTATATGCCTCATTATTAGTCCATCTATTCTCAAATCGAAAAGGATAATTTTTTGTATAAACTTTACTTCCTAATTGTGAATTGATACAACAATGATCTGATGTTGTAAAAGGTAGATGCTCTAGGACAGTGTTGTCAAATAAGTTAATAATGCCAGGCTGAAATAGAACTCTATCTAATCTTTCCATTATAATATCATTCTTGTTGCTATTAAACCTTCTCCAAGTATATGACATTCCTTGTACATTATGGTCAATAAGGCCATGAGTCGAGGCAAAATTATTTAATCTAGTTAATCTAGATGCGGTAATTGGTATACCTCCAATTTTATCATGTGTTGTTAAAATGTCATTGAAATCACCCATTATTAGAACAGGCTCTGTATGCGAATTAATGATCTGAGATATGAAATTCCAGTAATCTTGTTTTTGAGTTTCTTTACTAGGAGCATAAATGAATATGATAGTAAACTTGCATGAAGGTTCCTCACAATTATATTATTATTATTATAAATTAATCTTAGGAAATTAGATTTAGTAAAATTTGTACATAATAGCCAAAGCCCTCATTTAGTACCATCAACCGGAGAAATAAAAATGTTTTTAAACCCAATGTTAGCTAAGAATTGGTTACTAGGGGGTTTATTGTATTTTGTCTCTGCTAAACAAAGAATGTCTATTGCATGATTTTTTTCTCATGTACGAGATTTCAATCCAAAAGTGGGGACGCCGGACCCCTCTACAATTCCAATATGAAACATTCATATAAACTAAATAAATAATTAGATAAGTTATGGACTTATGGGAAAAAAAATCATTTCTATATATTTTTATGAGAATGAAAAAGTTTTGATACCAAAAGTATAGGATAATATAGATAAATATGAAAATTATGTATTCCAGGTTGTAACCTATATCATGATGATTCCTTATTGAAACATGACTTTGTCTTGTACAATGGTTATATAAACTATAAGTAAGTTTGGCAAAGTAATATGTAGAGACCAAACCCAAATAGCAAACAAACTCAGCCCCATAAAAGATAAACAACACATGACATCAATCCTGTTAGATTGAATTTTAAGATACAAATTATCAAATAATGTTGTGATATACGAAGATTCAAAAGGACGATGACATTGCCCTGTTTCATTATAGTAACAGCATTGTAATCACTAAATGAATTAGTATCATAGTGGAATCTGAAATACACCAACATGAAATATATACAACAGATACAAGCTAAACCATAATTAAAGGAAATATAATTGTACTTTAAAGAACTAAATAGAAGGACAAGACTCATAATAGCAGGATAAGTATTAAGTTGATAGATCCTAATGCAAACATGATATCTGGTATTGAAATTGTTTTTACTGTCAAACCAATTCCTGGATCCCCTGATGAACACAGTACTAACCTATAAACCTCCGGGCAGGCTATTAATTGAGATAGAGATTAAGATGATACATTTATCATACCTAAATAAGATCATGAAAAACTTCATATAAAGAATAGGGGTAACATAAAGCCACCCTAGGTTCCATATTACACCAGATTCAAAGCAAAAACAGGAAAACCACAAAGAGTAATATACAGTAGGATACACCCTGACTGTCATAACAACATAAACATAACATATAGCAAAAGAGACCACAAATTTCCAATGGACTAACATAAAGAATTTATTTTTCGTGTTGTTCGAAGTCATATTACAAGAGAGAATATAAAATCTCAAAGAAAACGGAACAATATATAAGTGAGTGATGCACTTGGAGCAATTTTGATTCCTCAAACAAGAAAAACAGAAGTGCATACAAGGAATAATTAACCAACTCAGTCCATTAACAATATTTGTTAATCTGAAGTTCCAAAAGGAAAAACACTGATCTGAGAACCTGTTTGAGAGCAACACAAACCAAAACCAATAATGGATAGCCAGATTACAGAAATATCTTATACTATTCATTTTGTTGTTATTAACAACATACTGAGGAGAACAGAGCCTAATTATAACTTCATTAAAACAAGTAAAGAAGCCAAACTTGATCCCAAGAATAGGACTCATATGGAAAATATCAGAATCATCACTGTGTTGCCAAAAACGTCGAAATCGGTGTCGCAAGAAGCATATATAACAAGAATTGTTTACACAGTTGTATACAAGGTTTTGGTATAGATTTTGGACGAAGTTTTGATCACGGATGAAGGAATACATACCTGAATCCTGGTGCAGCGTATGCCGTTGAGGATGATGTCGAAAGAAGTAGACCTCAAAGAGATTTTTTACAAAGTATTGATCCTGATTTTTGTAAAACATTTGAATGGAGATTTGGGCACAGATGTTGTTGTCAAACGGATAAAGGAGAAAGTACAAACTTGGGTTTTGGTGTGTTCCATAGCATCGATCCCAAAATCGGAACCGAAAAACAAAAGAGCGATTTTTTACAGACTTTTGATCATGGTTTTGGTAAAGGTTTTGAAAAGAGTTTTGGTCACAGATGTTGATTGAGAGAAGAAAAGAGAAAGAGTACTTACCTGAGCCATGGCAGAAGAAAACAGAATGAGGATCTAGAAAGAGAAAGAAGAGAGAGGAGAGAGGGTGCAGTATAAGATTATCAATCTTGTAGGAAAGAGCAAAAATCTGGATTTATGCACATCAGCTCACCATTGCAAGGATTCATAAATTTGTTATTCAAGCATTCTAGATTGTGTGCAGGTGTATGCATATGTTAGTGTTTTCAGTTATGGGCTAAATAAAACTTCTTAAAATTAAAGTTTAAATTTGTTTACCTCCTCTTCAGCAACAGCACCTAACTTGATCCATTTCCAAGAGACATATAGTTGGTTATATATCTAACAGGTTTTTTGTTACATGGTTTTCCACAAAATCCAGTTTAGATATTTCCAAGTGTTGGGCTTGCTGCAAACAAATTAGTGACAGACAAGTACAATTGAGCAGGAAAAACTATCCTTTATTTGATATTAAGTCTGAATCCTTGTTTATAGAACTTCATTAATCTTAACTAAACAAGAAAATAGCAAGAGGAGCTAGAAGCATTTTCTTATTGATTTGGTAGAAGAAGAGGCGATACTCTTCGGAATTTTATTGAGAATTTATAGAAAATTACATTCTAGTCATATAGGAATAAATGAAACCCCCTTAGATCATCTAACAACATTTACCTATGAACATTAGGGGTTGTTCAAACAAATGAATAACTTAGGAAAGAGAGTCCAAACGTGACTAACCAATTCCACTATGAAGCTATTGAAATAAAGAAGGTGAATTACATCAAACACCCAACGTCCCACTCATATGAAGCAGTAGTAGTCAGAGCACAGTCTTCCTCCTCTTCTTCTATTACTGCATATGAAGCAGTAACGTCCCACTCATCTTCACTATCCTCTTCACGAGTCCTCGATTTTTCCTCAATCGAGTTTCCTTCGACAATCTTCACTCTGCAATCCCGAGCAAAGTGACCCAGTTGCCACACCTGAAACATCTCCCAGAGTTTCTCTTTGGACCTACCTTCTTCTGCGTAGGACCCATGCTTCCTTGCCACTTCTGTTTATCACTGCTCGGTCCCCCCTTAAACTCATCTGGCTTCCTCCTATAATACGGCCTTTGATTCTTCCCTTTATTTGAATAAAGGGCCTCCTCATGGTCTTTGACAGAAAGACCGACCATCTGCTTTGCCAGTGTCTCTTGGTTTACCAAGAGATTCTCCAACTCCAACAACGATGGCTGCGTGGGCCATCCCCGTATCGCCGTGATAAAGGCATTGTATTCCGACCTTAACCCGCGTATAATAATACGCCTCATACGTGCCTCAGTAATAGTTGACTCCTTATCTAGCTGGGATATTTCATGACATATATTTTTCACCCGCATAAAATATTGAGATATGGACATCTGACCTTGTGCAATTGTTCCTATCTCGTTTTCTAACATTTGCAATCGTGCATCATTCGCACGTGAAAATAGAGATGCAAATGTGTCTCATGCTTCTTTCGGAGTCTTTACATCTCTAATATGCTCAATTAAATGTGACTCAATAGTAACCTTAATAACATATAAGGCTTTAGCGGCACGTACCTTCCATTTCCTTAAGGCCTCTGCATTTGCTGGAGTGCTCTCTGGAGGAGTTGTGCTTGCACCCGCTACCGTCTCCCATAAATCTTGCCCTTGGAGATATGACTCCATGCACGATCTCCAATATGTATAATTGTTGTTGTTTAGCTTCTCAACCCCACTTGTCGTACTCGATATATCTTCCATTGCTCCGAGCAATCAATCCGGCAGAACAACGACTCAATTTGAGATTTCTAAACACCGACGAAAACCTCGTTACTCCCCGAGCAACAACCACGATCCCAGACCGTAAAATTTCGTCGAATCCCGACTAACCGCAAAGCCCGCAACACGACCCGGCTCTGATACCAAATGTTGAGGGATGGAGGGCTTTGTGGTATTGGCAAGATTTAATTTAGGTGGAAATTTTGGTGTATGAGCACAAGAAGTAAACACACAAATACAAAGGAAGCACTTAATTAGAAGAATGGACTTTGTGGGGATGATTACAAATGAGGTAGCACACCTCTATTTATACTAATGGGAGCTTGCTTGAGATTACTCAAGCAGTTTCTAGCATTCTCTAGGTAAGACTAAGCTACACTAATCTAGAAAATTCTATTAATCTTATCCATTAGTGTTTCTAGATTAGTCTACTAATGGACTCCATCTCTTGCTAGATTTTGGGCCATTAGCCCATTCTTCAAATTGGGCCTTCGGTGATGATCTTCAACATCCCCCTCATCACCGACTTTCGGGTGCACATTCCAAGCATGGACCTTAAAACGTACCTTTTTCGTAGTACTCACCACTGCATTACATTTTCTCTGCCCAGCTCGTACATCTGCCAGAAACAAATCCAGTTTAGATATTTCCAAGTGTTGGGCTTGCTGCAAACAAATTAGTGACAGACAAGTACAATTGAGCAGGAAAAACTATGCTTTATTTGATATTAAGTCTGAATCCTTGTTTATAGAACTTCATTAATCTTAACTAAACAAGAAAATAGCAAGAGGAGCTAGAAGCATTTTCTTATTGATTTGGTAGAAGAAGAGGCGGTACTCTTCTGAATTTTATTGAGAATTTATAGAAAATTACATTCTAGTCATATAGGAATAAATGAAACCCCCTTAGATCATCTAACAACATTTACCTATGAACATTAGGGGTTGTTCAAACAAATGAATAACTTAGGAAAGAGAGTCCAAACGTGACTAACCAATTCCACTATGAAGCTAATGAAATAAAGAAGGTGAATTACATCAAACACCCAACGTCTTGTGAGTAGTTGTAAAGCAAAGTCGAAATAAAGAAGGCAAGACATAAGTGGACCGGACTCAGAGATCTTCTTCATCTGATTATTGCTCTTGGTCTCTTGTAAACTGAGGGTTGATTAGAAAGAGAAGAATTAGGAAATGTAGGCTAGTACATAAGCTCAATTGTAAAGATATGTAGTTATTTAATGGTGAAAAAGTGTTAAACTATGGTATCATATGAAATGTAGGCAGCTAAAAAGTGAATCAAAGTATTTGGGAGCATAAGATGGAGATGAAGGAATGAAGCTTTAAATTTACTCACCAGATTCGATTTCTAATTGGCCAAGGGACTGAAGGCGTAGTAAGTATTCGGGAAGCTCCTTCGGATTTGGCAATGGATTGAGTTGTAACACGCGGAGGTTGGGAAGGGAATCCCAATCCACACCTTCAAGAACCAACTCTGGACAGTTACAAATTATTAAGTCTTCAAGGGCACTAGGATGGGAAACGCGCAAACACCTCACTTCAGAGCATTCTCTAATTTCAATAACAGAAAGAGACGGAGTTGGTACTTCAACCTCCACACTTGTAACCACACTGCAGTTTTCGACTTTAAGAGATTGGAGATGCGGTGATGCTAGGTGTAAATTATTTGAGAAACTGGTTCCCCAAATACGACATTCTTGAAGAGATGTAAGTGATGCACCCGGAAAACTGATTGTGCCTTTGCAGTAATTAATGTCTATTTGTTGGAGAGATGATGATGATGATAACAACACGTGTTCTATCAGCATACCATCAGCCTCCTGGAGCTCTAGATCAATACAGGCAGATGATGATGGCATGCACTTGAGCCCTGGACAAGATGCAATCCAGAGTTTAGAAAGAAGAGGGAACGAGATTAGATGAGTATTCATGTTCCTCGACCATCCCTTCAATTCTCGCAACAGCAAGACAACAAGAGTCTTCAAAGAAGGGAAGAACACACTAATTGACCCTGCACCTTCCTCCCCCTCTTCTATGTACTCTAAACTATCTAGTTGGCGAAGCTCAAGCATCTGGAGATACGGAAGACACCTAAAGGGGGGGAGATGCTTCACTTTATAACAATAAAGCAATTCTATAGAAACAAGTTGGGAAGGGTCATTAGTAGCAGCCCAATGTGGTATTCTCATGCCTGGGTAACTCTCTATTGTTAGTGCTTGTGGAGATACAGGTAGCTTCCAACCTTCATCTCCACCATAATCCTCCTCCTCTACCCCATCATCAGAAAATTCAATACTCAACGCACCTCTGATTTGCTGCAGTCCAGACAAGGCATCAAGACGGCTCCTTGTACTTCTAATCCTCTCCTTCTCTTCTCTTGTTGTTTCAATGTCGCCTTCTATTCTCCCAACCTTAAAATGACTCAAGTACTGCAATGAACTCAACTCCCCAAACCCAGCTGGCATATGCTTCAATTCATAGCACCACATAATATTCAAATACCGAAGGTTGAGCAATTTTCTGAAATTATTGGGTAAAGTTGTAAGATCTTCACAACCATCAAGGTCTAGTGCAAGCAAATTCAAAAGATTTGTCACTGAATTAGGAAGCCGTTTGAATCTGTTAGACGAAAGATCAAGATACCTCAACAGCTTTAACTCTCCAATACAATTTGGAACATTCTTGATCCCTAACTGTGACAAGCTCAATGCACGCAGCCACTTGCAACTTCTAAATCGTTCATCAACAACCCATTTTCCATTACTAGCCACAAATGAACGTAGCCCATTCATACTATCCACCGGTGGTAGAATATCATCGTCATTATGCGGCTCATAACTAACGCGTAGATGTCGCGCATTACCGTATTGAGAGGATGGCTTGTTTAGGACAACAATTTCCTCTCCGGCCACAAATTTTGCCAAATCATGAACTAAATCGTGCATTTTGCAATATCCAATCCCACCACAATCATCTTCTCGGGCCTCTTGAAAAAAACATCTTCTTAACAAGTTCATGAAATATGAACGTCCAACCTCTTCAAAAGAATTTCCTTCTTTATCCGGCTGAATATATCCTTGTGATATCCAAAGATATATCAACTTTGATACATTAAACACAAAATCTTTTGGAAATAGCGAACAATAAGCAAAACAATGTTTCACGTTTGATGGTAGGTGATCATAGCTCAACTTCAGCACAGACATAATATGATCCTGACCACAATGCTCCTCTATCTCAGACAACTCTTTGTCTTTGAAGGACTGCCATTCTCCAATGGTATCTTTTGTGCGTAAAAGGCTGCCTATACTCCGTATAGCAAGGGGAACTCTTGCACACTTTTTCAAAATCTCTCTTCCAAGATCTTCCCACCTTCAATCGTTCTTTTTCTCCAGGGTAAAGGCTTCGCTTTTAAATAGTTCCCATGAATCCTCCTCTGACAAGCCATTTAAGGTATGGGGTTCCAATACTTCAAAGGCTTTTGCAACCTCCAAGGATCTTGTAGTGACAACTATCTTGCTCCCTTTTGCACCACCGCCTAGTAAACTCATTCGGTGTTGCCACCTACTATGACTGTCATCCCACACGTCATCTAGGACAAGAAAAACTTTCTATCCTTCACAGACTCCCTAATCTTATCTTGTAGATGCCCAAGAGTGAGACCAACGAAGTTTCCCCCACATATGGATTGAAATATTTTCCCAACGACTTCAACTTCATCAGATGTATCGGAAATGCATGCAAACCATCTACTCGAAAAATTCTTTCCAACCTCGGCATCGTTGTAAATCAGTTGGGCCAGAGTTGTTTTTCCCATACCGCCTATCCCAACAACGACAATGACCGAAGGAGCATATGGTTTAGCATCATTTGACTCTTTAAAAAGCATATCTAAAATGGATTTCTTGTCTTCATCTCTACCAAAGACATGTTTTGGATCAACAAAAGAACCTGGATCTTGTCCAATTCTCATACCAAACACTGGTTCATCACGTTGACCGCTCACAAATGCAAACTGAACCATATCTGTAGAGATCTCAAGCAAACTCTTCCTAATCTCCTTAACTTTCTTAGCAATAGAGTTTCTCGAGGAGAATGAGTTTGAAATAGAGCGTACCTTCTTTTTCAAGGAAAGCTTGTTTTGACCCTCCACCATTTGCTGCTTAAGCAAATCATCAGTGACAACCTCATCGAAGAGATCCTCGGCATCATACAACACGCCTTTGAGCCTCTTAATCCAGTTCTTGATAGCAACAGAGTTTCGTTGCTTTTTCTTAGCATCAAGTAGCACAGCTTGGAGTGTCTCAATACTCACTTGAAGCTTCTTAAGCTCGTCTCTAGCATTCCATATGGAAAGACCCTTCTCGTATGCCTTATCGAAAGCGGGCGAAGCAAGAGTGGACAAGATCTTGGAAGCAAGGCTGAACGCCGCTGATTCAGCCATGGATTGATGATCACAACTCAAAGAATATCTGGCTGATTTTTTTTGGGTTAGAAGTAGAGTTTTGAGTAGGTGTTGAATTATGCCTTGAATTATAGAAAGCGTTTGAGTGGGTGTTGAATTATACTCCAGAAGACACGCTTTCTGCATTGGCTTCTGCATATCTGGCTATCCAAGAGATTATACCCTCATGTCATTAAAAAAATCGATCAGTGACAGAGCAATCTGCCCTTCTTGAATCGATTATAAAACACAAAATTATTTTATTTTATATATTTCAATCAAGTGTGCTTACTGCTTAGTGATAACCATTTTAGAGATTTTTGTGCCTCTTGGATTGATGCCTTTAGAGTCTTCTGCTCACACACCTACAGCAGTATTAGTTGGCACTTGGCACTTTTCTTAGTAATACATTTTCAAATGAATATTGTGTTAATTGATCTACTAGCGATGTCTTTACATTGGTATGACCAAAATCTAAGTTGGTGGTTATTTTAATGGTTTTTTAAAACATTTTAGGCAATGGGAAAATGGGAGGGATAGTGATGATCCTCTCATTAGCACTAAACCACAAAATTTTAATATGATCGATTTGTGGAATCGATTCAGCGGACGGGATTTTCACTGAGATGCTTCTTTCTTTGATCATGTATGTGCGTGACTTACATTGTTCCTTCTGATATTGTGTTACGAAGGTGTTGGCTTGGAAAGTCTCTACTCTTTTAATGGCAATTGGAATGTAGCTTCCTGATGAGTGATGACTGGTGATTGAAAAAAACAATGCAAGTGATGGTGCTCTAACTTTCATTAGGCTTGTAACATTAGTTTCATAGTCAAATTTTGATGGGCTTGTAGCTTTCATTGTAAATTCAGTTTATGATACATGCACTTCTGATACGTATTTGTTTGCTGATTTCAGTGAAGGAGATAGTCAGGATGGATATTTGTTTGCTCATTTATCGCTTGCAGAAGAAAATCATCACATTCTTGGTTGAAAGCGCACCAGTTCTGAGACGACTTTCAGACAGTCTAAGTGGCGATGAGACACAAAACTTGAGTGCTGAATTGTTGGGGTGGAATTTTGCTTCTCCAACTACCAAGCTTTTGTTTGTTTGATTTCTTTGATGTGTGTTCAAATTATATTTCAATATTAAGAAGTTACATTAGGAATTGAATATATGTAGACAATAGACTTGTAAGGGGACAGATTATGTTCTCAGTTCTGCAGTCAAATAAATCAGAACGGTTCGTTGGCAGTTTCTCGACACCAATGAATATTCTCTTTTTTTTGCATCTTGATTTGTGATCTTACTTGTATTCATTTTGTATTCATGTACAAAAACTAAAAAGGTCAAATCATCCTAGGCTACTCTTGTATGGTTGTGTTGGTGATTGCTCAGGTTTTCACAAGTGACTGATTAGGCAAAGCTTCATTCAAAACTAGCTGCTCCTACAAAAAGAAGATGGAAAGAAAATTTGCAGATGACAGTTGGTTTAATTCCAATCTCAAGCTGACAAGTCAAATCCCATTGAAGCTTTTTTCTTTGAGTCACTCATTTTCTTAATGATCTTCTTCATAATATGCGCTAATTAATCTAATGTGTGCAAGGAGCTCATGTAATCAATCTGAAATTTCCATTCTTATTAAGTTCAGTGCTCTTGTGCATTACTTAAGATCAGGATTGTTGATAAGGGTGCTTACATGAAGTTGATGCATTTTTTTTAAACAAAGCTTTTCAAATGATGCACTTGCAGGAAACATGCCAACTAACACAAAATCTCAGATAAACTATGGAAGGTCTAATGGCTCAGAATCCTGTAAAATCTAGACACTAACAGCGAGTTACAGACACATATTACGACGCGACAATAACCTTAGAGTTGACTCAAATTTCTCTAAATTTCAAAGTCTAATTAACTGATCCATTTCCAAGAGAAATACAGTTGGTAATACATCTAACAGGTTTAAAGTTTAAATCTGCACAAAGCTGATCCATTTCAAGTCTAATTAACTTGCTTTGTGCTGACTAAAACTTCTTAAAATTTCAAAGTATAAATCTCCATACCTCCTCTCTTCAGCAACAAATCTGAGCCGATCCTTGTTAATATATATAACTTCATTAATCTGAACAAAACAGGGAAATATCAAGAGAAGAAGTATTTTCTTATTGATTTGGTAGAAGAAGAGGCGGTACTCTTCGGAATTATATTGAAAATATGAGTAAATTACATTCTAGTCATATAGGAAAAACGAAATCCCCTTAGATCATCTAACATGAAGACCTATGAACATTAGGGGTTCTTCAAACGAATGAATAACTTAGGATAGAGAGTCAAAACATGACTAACCAATTCCGCTTGAAGTAAAGAAGATGCATTGCATCAAACACCACACTTGGGAGTAATCAAGATATATTGTTGAATTCAGTTTTGCCTTGCTTCTCAATGGCACCAGCCCACAACAATCATTGGTACATCTTTGGTAGTGGACTTTGCACCGCCTTGATATAAATTAGAAACAATAGTGTGAGATTGATTCAATCAATCATTCCTTAGTTGGTATGTGGATTTTGCACCGCCTTGATCTTCGTCCTCTGATATTTGCTCTTCGTCATCTGATATTTGCTCTTCGTCATCTGGGTACCCTGGGGGTTGAATAGAAATAAAGTGAATTAAAGTATTTGCTCTTCGTCATATGTACTCACAAAAAGTTTCGATTTTTAATTGGCCAAGGGACTGAAGGCGTAGTAAGCATTCGGGAAGCTCCTTCGGATTCGGCAATGGATAGAGTTCTAACAAGCGGAGGTTGGGAAGGGAATCCCAATCCACACCTTTGAGAACCAACTCTGGACAGTGCCAAATACGTAAGTCTTCAAGGGCACTAGGATGGGAAACGCGCAAACTCCTCACTTCAGAGCATTCTCTAATTTCAATAACAGAAAGAGACGGAGTTGGTACTTCAACCTCCACACTTGTAACCCCACTGCAGTAAAATAATACAAGAGATTGGAGATGCGGTGATGCTAGGTGTAAATTATTTGAGAAACTGGTTCTCGAAATACGACATTCTTGAAGAGATGTAAGTGATGCACCCGGAAAACTGATTGTGCCAGTGCAGTTTGTAATCTCTATTTGTTGGAGAGATGGTGATGATGATAACAACACATGTTCTATCAGCACAGTATCAACCTTGCGGAGAATTAGATTAATATAGGCAGATGATGATGGCATGTACTTGAGCCCTGGACAAGATGCAATCCTGAGTTGAGAAAGAAGAGGGAAAGAGAGTAGATGAGCATTCTTGTTCCTCGACCATCCCTTCAATTCTGGCAAACAACTCAATTCAAGAGTCTTCAAAGAAGGGAAGAACACACTAATTGACTCTGCACCTTCCTCCCCCTCTTCTATGTACTCTAACGCAATTAGTGTGGAAAGCTCAAGGTTCTGGAGATAAGGAACACACCTAAAGGGGGGAAGATGCTTCACTTTATAACAATAATTCAATTCTATAGAAACAAGGTGGGAAGGGTCATTAGTAGCAGCCCAATGTGGTATTCTCATGCCTGGGTAATTGGATATTAATAGTCTTTGTGGAGATACAGGTAGCTTCCAGCATTCATCTCCACCATAATCCTCCTCCTCTACCCCATTAGGAAATTCAATCCTCAACGCACCTCTGATTTGCTGCAGTCCAGACAAGGCATCAAGACGGCTCCTTGTACTTCTAATCAAGACGGCGCCTTCTATACTCCCAATCTTAAAATTACTCAAGTACTGCAATGAACTCAACTCTCCAAACCCAGCTGGCATATGCTCCAATCGACGGCAATCCCGAATATCCAAATACCGAAGGTTGATCAATTTTCTGAAATTATCGGGCAAAGCTTCAAGAACTGTACAACCCTGAAGGTCTAGTGCAAGCAAATTCAAAAGATTCGTCACTGAATCAGGAAGCCGTTCGAATTTATTACATGAAAGATCAAGATACCTCAGCAGCTTTAACTCTCCAATACAATTTGGAACATTCATGATCCCTAAATCTGACAAGCTCAATGCACGCAGCCACTTGCAACTTCTAAATCGTTCATCAACAACCCATTTTCCATTACTAGCCACAAATGAACGTAGCCCATTCATACTATCCACCGGTGGTAGAATATCATCGTCATTATGCGGCTCATAACTAACGTGAAGATGTCGCGCATTACCGTATTGAGAGGATGGCTTGTTTAGGACAACAATTTCCTCTCCGGCCACAAATTTTGCCAAATCATGAACTAAATCATGCATTTTGCAACGTATAATCCCACCATAATCATCTTCTCGGGCCTCTTGAAAAAAACATCTTCTTAACAAGTTCATGAAATATGAACGTCCAACCTCGTCAAAAAAAATTCCTTCTTTATCCGGCTGAATATATCCTTGTGATATCCAAAGATATATCAACTTTGATACATCAAACACAAAATCTTTTGGAAATAGCGAACAATAAGCAAAACAATGCTTAATGTTTGATGGAAGGTGATCATAGCTTAACTTCAGCACAGACATAATAATACGATCCTGGCCACAATGCTCCTCTATCTCGGAGAGCTCTTTGTCTTTGAAAGATTTCCATTCTCCCATGGTATGTTTTGTGCGTAGAAGGCTGCCTATACTTCGTATCGCAAGGGGAACTCTTGCACACTTTTTCAAAATCTGTTTTCCAAGATCTTCCCATCTTCGATCGTTCAATTGCTCCGGAGTAAAGGCTTCGCTTTTAAATAGTTCCCATGAATCTTCCTCTGACAAGCCACTTAAGGTATGGGTTTCAAAGGCTTCAAGGGCTTCTGCAACCTCCGAGGATCTTGTAGTGACAACTATTTTGCTCCCTTTTGCACCTCCACCTAGTAAACTCATTCGGTGTTGCCATCTGCTGTGACCTTCATCCCACACATCATCTAGGACAAGAAAAAATTTCTTATCCTTCACCGACTCCCTAATCTTATCTTGTAGTTGGCCAAGAGTAAAACCATTGTAGTTTCTCTCACATATGGATTGAAATATTCTTCCAACGACTTCCATCTCATCAGCTGTATCAGAAATGCATGCAAACCATCTACTTGGAAAATTCTTTCCAACCTCATCATCGTTGTAGATCAGTTGGGCCAGAGTTGTTTTTCCCATACCGCCTATCCCAACAACGACAATGACCGAAGGAGCATCTGGTTTAGCATCACTTGAATATTTAAAAAGCATATCTAAGATGGATTTCTTGTCTTCATCCCTACCAAAGACATGTTTTGGATCTACAAAAGAGCCTGGATCTTGTCCAATCCGCATACCAAACACTGGTTCGTCACGTCTACCGCTCACAAATCCAAACTGAACCATATCTGTACAGATCTCAAGCAAACTGTTCCTAATCTCCTTAACTTTCTTAGCAATAGAGTTCCTAGAGGAGATTGGGTTTAAAGTAGAGAAATAAAGTCGTACCTTGCTTTTACCCTTCAACAAATCATCAGTGACAACCTCATCGAAGAGATCCTCGGCATCATACAACACGCCTTTGAGCCTCTTAATCCAGTTCTTAATAGCATCAGAGTTTCGTTGCTTCCTCTCAGCATCAAGTAACACAGCTTGGAGTGTCTCAACAGTCACTTGAAGCTTCTTAAGCTCGTCTCTAGCATTCCAGATGGAAAGACCCTTATCGAAAGCGGGCGAAGCAAGAGTGGACAAGATATTGGAAGCAAGGCTGAACGCCGCTGATTCAGCCATGGATTGATGATCACAACTCAAATAATATGTGGCTGCTTTTTTTTTGGGTTAGAAGTAGAGTTTTGAGTAGGCGTTCAATTATTGAAGGCAGGCTTTCTTGATTGGCCTCTACATATAATACGAAGTAGATAGAAATGAATGTATGGTTCCATGGCATTATCGGCATGACGGCATACCAATCGGTCTGCATGGTGCCACGTCACTTTTGATGGTCTCTCAAAATTTTGACCCGATTCGAAATGGAAATGCCTTGCTATTCACCGTCCACTCAAATTGCTATTTACCGTTCAGTTTTTGTGCGTCACGCATGGATTAAAACCGTACGTCATGTATGAATTTTTTTAATTTTTCTTTTTTTTCCTTAATCTTGTAGATAATTTCAATACGATCGCGTGCATATAAAATTCGTCTAAAACGGACATCGTTTGCCCCTTCAAAAGGCCAAAATACAAATTTATCACACATAATTTTTTGAATCAACAGGTCCGTTAAAACTCAACACACCATTTTTCAATTTTTTTATAATGTGATAGATAACTTAGCAAAGATTTTATTTAGTGATGGTAATACTTAATTTCTTTGTCGAGATGTGGTGTTCAGTGTTTAAAGATCGAAAAAAAAGTGTTTTCTTCTTTAAGTAAGTTAGTTGATTGAGGAACCTCCGCCCAATAGAGCAACGCCCGAGAGACGAGTTCTTCAGTGTGGACCGAAAGGGTCTCGCGAAAATAGGGCTTTCGGAGACCTTCTTCCGTCTACCCTTCGCCTAGCAGCTAAGCTCGGAGACCAAAATTCGACTAAGCGCTTTGAGACGGCCTAAGAGAATGAGTGGCTTAACGCTCTAACGGCCAGGACAAAGCCATATCTTTCATTCTCGTATCTGACGGAGGTGCCTGAACTCCTTCTTTGGTTTGAAGAAAATCCACAACTTCAATTTATAAGTACGAAGTAGTAGATTTGTTACAGTTAATCATAATTACTCCACTATTCTTTGTTTTTTGACTCTTTGCAGGGGCAAACGATGTCCGTTTTGGACGAATTTTATATCCACGCGATCGTATTGAAATTATCTACAAGATTATGAAAAAAAACAAGCAAAAAAATAAAAAAAAAATCCATACGTGACGTATGGTTATAATCCATGCGTGACGCATGGATTTTTTTGAAAAAGCAAATTCGTGCGTGACGTATGGTTTTAATCCATGTGTGACGCACAAAAACTGGGCGGTAAATAGCAATTTGAGTGATCGGTGAATAGAAACTATGTAAAAAGATGGATCCAAATCCGAAAAAAATAAAAATGTTTGTGTCCGAGCTGAATCCAACTAAATAACCCAAATGGATTAGCCTATATCCTGCCCGAAACCCGAAACTGTCCAACCCTAACTCATCTGAAACCCGAAGTTATACGTCAACCCGAACTCGTCTGAAAGCAGAAATTGTATGATCCGAAATTGTGTGAAACCTGAAACTGAAGATTATTTGATTTATTTCTACTTAAGTATAGACAAGTACTAATTCATACATATATTAATTAGTTTAAAATATCAATTTTTAAAAATTAATCTTCTCTTATTCCGAACAAAAAAATTAGATCGATGGGACCCGAATACGGCCATACAAAATCGACCGGACCTGAGCATGGCCCTGTCCGAACACGGCCCGACCCAAAATCGTCACGACCCAAAAATTATTCGACATGAAAACTGTTCGGCCGAAATTAGCTCAAAACTCAAATTTCGGCCCATGAGTGTCAAATTTCGATCCGAGTTGTTCCGACTTGTTATAATTCCGAATAAAATCCTACCCCAATTTGTCTGGCCCGATCCTGATTAGAAGTTGCATTCTTATTGAGCAAGTAATACGAAACTACCAAACACCCACAAGTGACTTGTTCGAAGTCAGAATAACTTCATTCAACAGGCAACACGGCTATCCAAATATCATCATAAAACTTTACAAATTAAGACTTTTATGAGGCTATGGGTTGTCCACTTGTACATCACCTTCAACCTTTTTAAACAAATTTTGAGAGTGATTTTACACAATTTTAGGTTGCACATTGTCTGCTTGAAAGTGCTTAGAATTTGGTTCAATCTAGATTTAAGGTGAAATTAGTTATATCTTACTTGTGTGATGAACTTCAATCTAGATTTAAGGTGAAATTAGTTATGTCTTACTTGTGTCATTCATCAGAAGATAAATGTTAGCTGATGATTTAAGGTGAAATTAGTTATGTCTTACTTGTGTCTTACTTGTGTCATTCATCAGAAATTATTTAAGGTGAAAGTAAATCTGTCAGCTCCGTTTTGTACTCTAGTCCTCTAAGATAGTGCCCCAATAACATACACCTTTAACAAAATAAGTAAAACAGAAATCATCAAATCTGATCCGTTATTTATTCTTATAACTTTATAAACATAATATTTCCTCTGTTTCACAATATAAGTCGTATGGGCTTAAGGCACATAAATTAAGACAGTCTATCAAGGAATATACATTTACTACAGCCTATTTCTATTATTTCAAGGTATATTAATTGAGTTTTTGTATAGATATCAATTTGCATCTAAAACGACCTATATCAAGGAATATACATTTACTACAGCCTATTTCTACTATTTCAAGGTATATTAATTGAGTTTTTGTATAGAAAATTGAGTTTTTGTATAGATATCAATTTGCCTCTAAAACGACCTATATTATGAAACGGAGAAAGTATATGGTTTCAGGAGAGAAAACCTAACCAGAATAGCAACCGCGCAAGATAGTCTCGTGTTAGTGAAATCATAGGCTTGTGACCGTTACCTCATTTAAGGCTTGGATTGCCTGAATCTTCAGTCCGTCCTTCCATCGCGCTATCCATCCTTGGCCTCGTTCGTCCTATATCTTTGGGCTCGTTTCAAATAACCTTTTGTTCATGGGCCGAAATCTGGCCCAACAATTTTCCCCAAAAGGAAGCGTTTGCCGAAATCCAACTGGTGAGTCGAGCGGTTCCTTTTCTTCTCATCTGACCCTACACGTGTCCTTTACTGTGCAGACGGTTTGAATCCTCTAAAGCAGTTTCTTTGGCTTTAAATTGATATGAAGCTTGGCTCAGAGAACCATCATTCCTCTCTTCGGCTTCCAAGTTCCTAGGTGGGTTTCTATTTTCTTTCTCCCTTTCACCTTCCAATCTTCGTCTTCCTCTTTCAACCATGGCAAACCTTCTTCAGATTGAAGCCGTCGACCCCTCACCGTGTCTCTGCGTTCAGGATGCCGTCCCCAGCAAACTTTCCGAGGATGACCTAAAAATCTTCCGCCTTTGTTATGACTTTCCCCCTCAGTTGATTTTTCAAAAACCAGACCAATTCCAGCGGGCCGATGGCGAAAATGCCGAGTGGGTATGTTATTTCGAGTATCCCTTTAAAATAGGTCATGTCTTCCCCTTCTCTAAGCTAGTTCGCGATGTTTTAGCCCGATACAACCTTGCCTGTTGCCAAATAATGCCTCATGGGTGGAGATTGTTGCAGATTCTTGATCGTCTGGTAAGTCTGTTCTTTGTGTCTTTCTTTCTTCTTTTTGTGTCTACTTCTGATATCGTGTTGCCTTTGTCGTAGGCTGTTCAGCATGTCCGTGAAAGTCATGACAAGTTCATCAAGGCTATCGACGACCTGACGTACCGGGCTGAGACTGCTGAGGGACACGTCAAGGATTCTAAAGTCATGTTGGAGAAAGCTGAGAAGAATGAGGCCGACCTGATCAATCGCTTGAACAAAGTCAACAAAGCCCTTGAGGAGGAGAACAACGTCTGTGGGTCGAAAGCGGTCGCCATTGGGCTGTATTTCGGGGCCTCGTCTCGTATTGAGGTCATGGAAGAGTACTCCAAAGGGCAACATGTGGCTTGGGATTTGGATGATACCAAGGCTCGACTGCGGGCCGACTATCCTAACGGTTGTCCCCACGCTGAGTATCTAGACAATGTCCCTAGGGCTGAAGATGACGTTGGCCAGGTTGAGTCAAGCTCTGGTAGGACTGAGGTCCCCAATGTCTGTGCGTCCAAAGAAAGTGCTTCTGCCAAGGCTGACGAATGATCCTTCTCTTCTCTTTTAGCTTTTTCAGTACTGTTTTGCTTGGTTGTTTTTGAACTTCTGGAACGTTTTGGTGACCCGTCTTCCATCGCTGGTCACATGTTGTGTAAGACAATGGTTTTGGCAATCCGTCCTCCATCGCGGACTGCATCACACTCTTGTAAGGATTCTGGCCGTATAGGCTCTTCTTAATGCATCACTCGTTCGCAGGACGACCTGTTTAAAAGTACTTTCTTTGTTGGTTAAAAGTCTCGTTGTGGTTCTTGCAAATGTATTTGCGTATGTCTTAAGATTTCACACCTTATGGTGCGCATAAGGTCGCAGGGTACGTTGACCCAGGCGTCTGATCCACCCCTTAACCAGGGATTGTATGGACGTGTGGTGTTGGATATCCTCAAGGGGAGATGGCCTGTAATGTAAATGTATTAGTATTAAAGTTATGACGTATGTCCGAAGGATGATCAAGCAATAGTGTTTTGCGTAGTGTATGGCGATCGTACCTTATTGTTTGTCATAAGGTGAACAGGGTACGACGTGCCTTTTTGATCCTTCGTGTTCCGATCGATCGTGTATGTAGATGTGTTGTGAGCTCATGAGTGTGTGTTGGTGTGGATCCACTTGCTTCTTTTGCCGTCGTTCCTGCATTTATTTGAAAATAGAACAAACGTATTTTTGGGTGGTAATGGGTCGTACGACGCTATTACCCTTTTATACTAGTGTCAGTATTGGTGTTTCTAAATGATAACAGACTTACAATTTCTCTTGAAGAATAAATGGAATTTTCAGATATGATACGCTTTTAGATGAGTCGCATTCCAACTTCGAGGGACGGGGTATCCGTCGATGTTCTCTAGTCGATATGCTCCTTGTCCTACGACCTCGACGATCCTATAGGGTCCTTCCCATTGTGGAGCCAATTTCCCATCTCTAGGATCCTTGGTGTTCTGGAAGGTCTTCCTCATGACCCAATCTCCTAACTTAAACACCTTAATCTTGACATTCTTGTTGTAGCTCCTTGCGACCTGTTGCTGATAATTAAACATCCGGACCTTGGCTTTCTCTCTAAGTTCGTTGACCGTGTCTAGATCATGTGACAAAGCTTCGTCATTTGTGTCAAAGTTTTGTAACCCGTACCTGATGGTTGGCAGGAGGACCTCCGCAGGGATCACTGCTTCACATCCGTATACCAATGAAAAAGGGGATTGTCTGGTGGCCGTTGTAGGTGTCGTGCGATCCGACCATAGGACGTAGGGTAATTCATCAGCCCATCGCCCTTTGGCTCCCTCCAGTCTTTTCTTCAAGTTGTTGATAATGATTTTGTTGTTGGACTCTGCTTGACCATTGGACTGTGGATATCTAGGGGTAGAAGTGACCAAACTTATGTTCCATCGAGCACAGAAGGCCCTGGTCTTGCCCCCTATGAACTGGGAACCATTGTCGCAGACAATCTCTGAGGGTATGCCGAATCTGCACAAAATGTTACGTTTAATAAAGGATATCACCTGTGCTTCTTTTATCTCTCTATAAGCTTCTGCTTCAATCCATTTTGAGAAATAGTCCGTCATAGCTAAAAAGAAAACTCTTTGCCCCGGTGCTGGGGGAAGTTTGCCCACGATGTCCATTCCCCATCTCATGAAGGGCCATGGAGCTATCGTAGGATGCAACAACTCGGATGGTTGGTGTGGGACGGGTGCATGTCGCTGACATGCATCGCACTTCTTGGCATGATTCAGCTCATCTGTATTCATTGTAGGCCAGAAGAACCCTTGGCGTCTTGCCTTGCAGGCCAAACTTCGTCCCCCGGCGTGATTCCCACATTCACCGTCATGGATTGAGTGCAATAATTCTTGCGCCTCGGATGGCGTCAGGCACTTGAGTTTTTCCCCTGTGACAGATCTCTTGAAAAGAAAACCGTCAATTAATTCATAGGAGAGTGCTTGTACCTTGAGTCTCTTGGCAACCGCCTTGTCTGTTGGTAGGGTGCCCCTGACCATGTAATCCAGGAGCGGCTTAGTCTAGTCTTCTACTAGGTCTTCTGCGTTCTCCCTAGAATTCTCTTCATTGTTGACCAAAATCTCCTTTGCTTTGGATGTAGCAGGCGTCGTCACATGGATGATGAGTATGACGGGAAATTCTTTAGGGTCTAGAGCTGATCCCAAATTAGCTAGTGCGTTTGCCTGAGTATTTTGTTCCCTGGGGACCTGGCATATTTCAAATGTGTTGAATTTTTCCATTAATCCTCGAGCGACAACTACATAAGCAGCCATCCTGTCGTCTTTTATGGCGTACGATCCCTGGACCTGGTTAACCACGAGTAGTGAATCACATGTGACTTTAAGCTCCTCTATGCCCATGTCAGCTGCCAAATGTAATCCAAATATGAGTGCCTCATACTCAGCTTCATTATTCGTCGCATCTCACTCGCATCTCACAGCTTGGGCTATGTTATCCCCTTGTGGTGATTTCAGTACGACGCCGAGACTTGTACCTCTGATGTTTGAGGCCCCATCTGTGAAGAGTTCCCATGTTACTTTCTGATCCGTAGCAAATAGTTCTGATGCCTCTTTCACTGCCTCTTCTTCTAAGGTTGGACTGAAATCAGCTACAAAGTCAGCCAAAGCCTGAGATTTGATCGTTGTCCGTGGCTCGTACTCTATCTCGTACCCACTCAAATGTATGGCCCACTTCGTGATGCGTCCTGTAAACTCTGTCTTTCTTAATACAACCTTCAGAGGATGATTGGTCCTTACGACGATCGTGTGTGATTCGAAGTAAGGACGCAACTTGTTGGATGCCATAATAAAGGGAAGTTGTTGTCCGTCCTCTTCTCTGATTAGGACCGCACTTACCGACGACTCCGACACTACCAAGTAAAGAGGTAGTGTTTCTTCGACCTTGAGTTTGGCCAACAACATGGGGTCGGACAAATATGACTTGAGGTCCTGGAACGCCAACTCGTGTTCTGCGCCCCAATGGAAAGATTTGCTCTTCTCTAAATTAAGGAAACAATGTAATTCTGGCTCAAAACGCCTTTGACTAGATTAGGATTATAAAAGGGAAAGTGCACATTTTTGTAAGACACGCTCTCATATACTGGCAATATTCTTGTAATTTGATAACCCTTTGCTAATCAAAAGTTGTTCGATCTATTGTCTCTTGATCCATATCGTTGTGATACTCTTGAGTTCTTGGTGATTTTTACTTGATTCGGTTGTTTTGCCTCACTATAAGGCATTATAGCTCTTTGAAGTTATTTTCCCAAAACACTAACCATTTTCTATAGTTCACTTGCTTCTCTTTACCATCGACCTTTTTATTTGTTCTTTATTAACATAGGTGTTCAACGTCATGAACCTTTCTACCTAAACTTGGTGAACTTGAACGTTCAGCACAATGAACCTCCATATAGGTTCATCACATATATGAACTAGGTTCATCGCATATATGAACTAGGTTCATCGCATATATAAACTAGGTTCATCAGATGGGAATAAGGTTTATCACCACATGTAGCACATTCACTAAAAAAACACATTTTTCTTCACATAATTGTTCACATTTATACCCCCTCCATTTTTCTTCACAATAATGTACATATGTTGGCATGTCAGTGGACAGTCTATAATATGAGTAGCTTAATCTAGGTTCATGTTAATTATAATTAGTTTTGTTAGAATTATTTTAGGTTCATCTTGGCCTATATGGAGGCTCGGGGTACTGTGATAACAGGTTCATGATGATTGTATACTAGTTGCCTTACGTTCATTGTTATTTTTAAACTTAGGTTCATCCAAAAAACTCTAATGAAAAGTCTATGTAAAAAAACTTAGGTTCATTATGCGCATCACATTTTCACATAGAAGCTCTAAAAAATAGACATGATGACATCTCTCATCCAAAAAACATTCTAGGTTTATTTTAATTAAAAAGAAAAAACTCATGAACCCCCATGTACCCATAAAAAAAATTGATGAATCGTGCAAGGGAAATCTCATTCCATTCAAGTTCATACAAGTTATTGCGCAAGTTCACTTTATGTATTAGAATGGTTCATGGTGATATGCTTCCAAGTTTAAGTTAGTTGATCGTGAAAAAAACAATCAAACGTCTTGAACTTAGAAGTCTAACGTGTTGAACCTACAAGTATAACGTGTTGAACCTACAAGTCTAATCTGTTGAACCTACAAGTTTATCTTATTGAACCTACAAGATTTACAAAAAATCGATTAAACGCAGGTTCACAAACCCACAATAGACAGTTCATAAATTTATAATATAGGTTCACAAACATATAAATGCAGGTTCACAAATTGTACACTAGAGGTTCACCAATATTATACTAGAGGTTTACATTTTGGGATGATCGGTGTCATCTGTTGTGTCAATGATTCTCATGATGGGTGCAAGAAATGGCGATGGATGTTGAAGGGCCTCTTTTTCTGTTGGGCGTCTTTGTCAAAACAGTAAAATAAGAAGCAAGCTCTAGTCTGCTTGGCTAGAAACTCAGTTTCAGAAATTTCAGCAGACACTATACCTTTTCCTTGGTTTCAGGTGGATAAATCTTCTATAGAATCAGAGGAGTGACTAGCAGAGCAACAAGCGCCGGTAAGCTTGCAGCGTTGAACCAAGAAACCCAAGGTGAAGCAATGACCACACCAAGCTCCTCAGCTAGTTTAAGACACAACAGGTTTTGAGCTGCACCAGCCAGGAAAAGAGCACTAGAGTTGTTCGATTCTCACCCTCTGAGACCTGCAGAGAGTCATTTTTAGCTTACTTCCTCGACGTATTGAATAATGAATGCACCAGCTGAACTTTGCATCTGTCGGATGATTTGGAGATGAATCGGTTCAAAGCTGCTACACGTCCTGTCAATTTTTGCACATCCTTGACGCACCTGGGCGACTTCAAGTTCATAATTTCTTTGATCTGTTCTGGGCTAGCCTCTATCCCTCTTTGATTGACCAAGTATCCTAGGAACTTTCCTGACGACACACCAAAAGAGCATTTAGTGGGATTTAGTTTCATATTATACCTCTTGAGTACCTCAAATGCTTCTTGCAAGTGTTCTATATGATCCTTCTTCTGTTTCGATTTGACCAACATGTCATCGATATAGACCTCCATCGTGTCTCCAATCTGATCCTTGAACATCTTGTTAACCAACCGTTGATACGTTTCCCATGCATTTTTAAGTCTGAAGGGCATGACTTTGTAACAGTACGTTCCCTGGCTAGTTACGAAAGTTGTCTTCTCCTGATCATCCGGATCCATTTGAATTTGGTGGTAGTCGCTGAATGCGTCCATGAAAGTCAGCATTTCATGTCCTGTCGTTGCGTCTATCATCGCATCAATGTGTGGAAGTGGGAATGCATCTTTAGGACATGCTTTGTTCAAGTCCTTGAAGTCGACACACACTCTCCACTTCCCATTCTTCTTTTCCACGACCACTACATTTGCCAACCAGTCGGGGTAAGCGACCTCCCTGATCTTTCCTGTTTCGAGAAGTTTCGTCACTTCCTCGTCAATGACCTTGTTGCGCTCTGCTGCGAATTTCCTGTGTTTCTGCTTGACAGGAGGAAAACTTGAATCTACGTTAAGTTTATGCGTCATTATATTCGGCGGAATGCCCACCATGTCCTCGTGGGACCATGCAAAACAATTTGAATTTAATCTTAAAAATTGTAGTAAAGATGTTCTTGTCTCATCGTCAAGATCAGCCCCTACTCAGACAGTCCGTGTGGGCGAAGAAGGATCGAGGGCGATCTCATCCAACCTCTCTGTTTGAGGTTCGACGCATCGACTCGATCTTCCTTCATCCTTTAACTGCTATGCGGACTTGTCCTCAACTGCCTGTTTCATGGATACCATATAACAATCCTTAGCCAGTTTTTGTTCTCCTTTTATTTCTTGTATCCCCCACTTAGTAAGGAATTTTATGGTTTGGTGATAGGTTGAAGCGACAGCCTTCATCGCATGGATCCATGGCCTCCCAATAATGCAGTTATAGGGGGACTTGCAATCCACGACGTTGAATCTGACCTGGAGGTTTATGCCTCCTGCGTACACGGCCAGGACGATGTCCCCAACCGTATACTTCACCTCACCACTAAAGCCGACCAAAGGAATACGATTAGGACTAACATCGTCTTCCCCCAGTCCCTTTTGTTTCAAAGTTGATAAGTTCATCAAATTGCTAGAACTACCCGTATCTATCAGAATCCTACGTATAAGGCCGTTTCCAATTGAGAGAGAGATAACCAAACCTTCGTGGTGCTCTACCTCACACGCATCAGCGTCGTCAAAGATGATAGAGGGCAAGTCACTCACCCTCTTCTCCTTTAACTCCGACGGCGGAGGTGAGTCAAGGGCGCAACACTTTGCTTGTCTCTTAGCTGCTGAATATGATATTCCG
Source organism: Oxyria digyna (assembly GCA_029168935.1). Lineage (NCBI taxonomy): Eukaryota > Viridiplantae > Streptophyta > Magnoliopsida > Caryophyllales > Polygonaceae > Oxyria > Oxyria digyna. The sequence goes on from JAPVLV010000018.1 coordinate 2,789,330, forward strand.
CACAATTCTGAGCCACCCGAGATGCAGTTGATGACTTTTGTTGGGACGGGCGAAGGAGGACGATTATCTAGTCCTTTGTCGCGCCGGTCGAGGGTTGATTTTGCACGCTCTAATATGACGTCCTTTAGGAAACCTTGAGGTAACAGCCTCGCGACTTCCTTTCGAAGGGCGACACACTCATCCGTGTAATGCCCATGATCAGCGTGAAAGTCACACCATCTGCTCATGTCTTTCTTTGACTCTGGCTTGTCACTCTTCCTTGGCCATCTCACATCCTTTCCGAACTGGTCGAAGGTTTTCACCAATTCCCCGACAAAAACACTAAAGTTGTAAGATTGGACCTTTGGAGGAAGGGATGGATGGTCCTTCCATTCAGTCCCACGTTCCCTGCTCGGCGCATCCCTGTCCCGGTCTCGTCTCTCCCGAGGATATGGTTGACTGCGATGTTCGCGCCGATTATCCTCTCGAGATCTACGATCGACCCGGTCTGGGCTGCTACGTGGAGCCTCATCTTCTTCCAATCGGACTTTGGCCATTTCTTTTGCTTGCACATCCTCGAACGTCTGACGCAGATACTTTGTCAGTTCCCGGTAGAGTTCGCTTCCCTTCGTCAGGCCTCGACGAAATGCCTGGATTAAGGTCTGTGGGTCGCAATGTGGGATGGACACCTTGACCTTGTTGTACCTGTGCAAGTAATCACGTAAAGATTCATTTGCTTTCTGAGTTACATAATATAGGTCGCTTGATTGCTTTTCCAGCTTGCGACTGCTAGCAAATTGATTTTTGAACGAATCCACTAATTTAGCGAAAGGCGTAATAGATCCTCGTGGAAGGTCATGAATCCTATATTTAAAATTAGCGACTATTTAAAATAAAGTCTATGAACCTAGTTCACGTACACCCCGATGAACCTAGCTAGTTCACGTACCCCCGATGTACCTAGTTCACGTATGCGATGAACCTAGGTTCACGTATCCGATGTACCTAGGTTCACGCATGCGATAAACCTAGTTCACGTATGGTTTTGAACAAGTAGGGTCGTGCCTATCATCAAAAAGGTTCATGATCATTTATCATTAATGATTTAAAATGAAGCGCGCTATGCGCGCCTCGTAAGAATAATAGACATACGAAGTGCGCATAGCGCCCTTCGTTGGCTTGTATTTTGTAGGTTCATGAACCTTTGCGATGAACTTAGTTCACGTATGCGATGAACCTAGTTACTTCACGTATGCGATGAACCTAGTTCACGTATGCGATGAACTAAGTTAGTTCACGTATGCCATGAACCTAGTTCACGTATGCGATGAACCTAGTTCACGTATGCGATGAACCTAGTTCACGTTTGCGATGAACCTAGTTCACGTACCCCCGATGAACGTAGGTTCACATATCCAATGAACCTAGGTCCATGTATGCGATGAACCTAGGTCCATGTATGCGAAGAACCTAGGTCCACGTATGCGACGAACCTAGGTCCACGTATGCGACGAACCTAGGTCCACGTGTGCGACGAACCTAGGTCCACGTGTGCGACGAACGTAGGTCCACGTGTGCGACGAACCTAGGTCCACGTGTGCGACGAACCTAGTTCCACGTGTGCGAAGAACCTAGTTCCACGTCTGCGACGAACCTAGGTCCACGTATGCGACGAACCTAGGTCCACGTATGCGACGAACCTAGGTCCACGTATGCGACGAACCTAGGTCCACGTATGCGATGAACCTAGTTCACGTATGGTTTTGAACAAGTAGGGTCGTGCCTATCATCAATAAAGTTCATGATCATTTTATCATTAATTGTTTAAAACGAAGCGCGCTATGCGCGCCTCGTAAGAATAATTAACATACGAAGTGCGCATAGCACCCTTCGTTGGCTTGTGAGAGTATTTTTTTTTTGAACCTGATGGTTGTGAGAGTATTTTTTGTGAAAAACAAAAACGAATTGAACTTGTTAGACAAAACTTATGAATTTGCAAATTAAAAACTCATGAATCTACAACTACGAACTGTAGGTTCAACAAATTAAACTTATAGGTTCAACAAGTTAAACATGTAGGTTCAACAAGTTAGACATGTAGGTTCAACAAGTTAGACTTGAAGGTTGAACAAGTTAAAACTTGTAGGTTTCAAGCGGTTTCACGAAAAAAAACCCAGGTTCATTACATTTTGTTTTCTATGGTTACATTTTAACTTGTACGTTTTAACATCTAGTGAAACTGCAAGTGAAAACTAATGAACATGCAAGTGAAAACCAGTGAACCTGTAAGTGAAAACTAATGAACCTTCTAGAAGTCTTATTATTGTCAGAAAGTTTCTTGTGTATTGGATTTATGATGACTTAGGAATCATTTCAATATTTATGTTTATTGACTAAATTAATGAACCTACAAGTATCTCTCATATATGAATGTAGTGTGTAGCGTTTACGAACCTCCTCTTGTATACGATCACATTCATGATATATTTTTATTAAATTACGTTAAATTTCTCATGAACTTTGATATGTAAGTACATTTTGATCAAAAGAATAACAAGAAAAGAAGTATAAACAAACTCATGAACCTCCAAGACTACCGAAATGAACCTATAGTCTGAATCTTACATATGTTTCAACGAGAGGTTCATTGAATTATCGGGTAGGTTCATGAGTATCAACATGCAAGTTTATTCTTTTTTTTTTATGAATAAATTGCAATTTTATTAAGAACCTAGAGTCTGAATCTTATACAGGTTCAGTGATTTATTGTTACGGGTTCAACATCGTACTCATGCAGGTTCAACGATTAACTATTACAGGTTCAACGATATACTATTATAGGCTCAACAATATATACATACAAGTTCATTGATATGTTGTTATAGGTTCAAAGATGCACAATGAGATTGAAGTTTTTAAATCAAGTTTATCGTATACAATCATCTTGAATGACCAATCCTGGACTTTAGTTCCAGACAACATAAAAGATCATCCTGGACCTTTGTTCATTGATGGTAATAGTGTAAAATGTTAAGGAGTACATCAAATTGGATAAACGCACACGAGAGTACATCAAATTACCAACAACAATGGTGGAGCACTATAATAAGCAAGTCTAACATTGAATATCAAATGCTAGAGAAGATTTATTATATTGAGCTTATGAAAGCAAAACTGAAGCTAGCCAATGACCAATGACCTTCTCAGAAAAGGTTTCATCTGTAATCGAATAAATCTAATCGATGACCTTCTTGGCGAACGTTGGCAAGCAAAACGTAGGAGAATGTAACTACAAGGAAAGAAACACATGCAAAAAAAACTAAGCTCAAAGCAAAGACAAGAATCTAGAATAAAGTAAACAAAACTTGTACAATATATACCTTCTTGTTGTAGACAAAAAAAAACTAGTAGTTTAACAATGTAGAATTTCTCACCAGCAATTTCTCCAAGAGTGTGGCCTGTAATAGCATGGATGAGAATTTTTATTAAAAGACAAAAATCAACTACTACTGCACAATCTAAAAGAGCTTATGCAACCAAGGCTTAGTAACCCTTAGTTCAAACTTGTAGTGAACTTCAATCAACCAGTCCACCAGAATTGATCTCATTCTCTCAACCAAGGCTTAGAAGAAGGGATACACATATTTCATCTGCATCCCACACAATCTAATTATAGATGGAATAATTACCATCTATAATTTGGAATTCCATGAAAGCATGAATAATTTGGTAAATGTGGTCATAACCCTTTTCATATGCATCCTGCAATAATAGTGTTTGCTTCTGTGATGGTAATGTGACCACTGACCACATTTACCAAATTATACAGTAAGGAGAAAGACACAAAACTCTACGGCAATATGTTCACTAAAATGAACAAGTAGATACATTCTGATCTAATGCAATTACCCTAGTTTACTGATTCTAGCAGGAATTTCTAAACAAAAACTCGGTACCACTATGGAAGAATATGGCCAGAAGAAGATACTAATGCATATGCTTCTTGTTTTTGTCTAAATCTGTCATAAAGATATCTAGTTTAGCTTAATTGAGCAAGAATTACAACAATCTCTTAGCTATCTGTGAACAAATTCTGCAATGAATAATTCCAACACAACTGGAAGATAAAAAAAATAAGTGTCACACAAAGCAGGTAAACAATTACTAGGTAAGTAAATATTCTTGAGAGCATGTTATTAAGAATGTGCTCACCAAGCATGATTTGAAAACATTCTGCCTTTGATTGGATTTAACTCACTTGTTCCCCGATCAGATCAAGGCCAACTACTAAAAACGTGACGCCTTGAAATAGTAGGAAATAGAAGTGAATTCCTTGAGCTGACAGCAAGCTTCTGACAGACGCAGTCAACAAAATATAAAGCAAGGGCAAGCTCCTTTCTGTACAACCGATTTCTTCTAGATTTCCCGCCTTTCTGAGAATTTTGAATTATTGCCTTGTTTAACTCACCTAAACTCTTAGATAGATAGGGAAATCGGTTTTAAGAAAAGATTTCAAAATTGTGTAACATAAGGTCACAAGGAAAGGCGGGCGCCTGACCAGTTAAGGCTCACCTGAAGATAGGAAGGGCCTTTTGATTTACTGGCCTAAATTATATCAGTAGCCATCAAAACATGTATTTCTCCCCTTTTATATGGAAAAGAATACTGTCAGAGAACATTTTGTCCTCCAAGCAACTACTAAATGTATAAAAAGCAGGCTGAAACAAATAGAAATAGCTTGCTCCATCACAGTAGGAGTGCGGAAGGCCAAAGAGTCCATGATAACATGACTAAAAGGCATTATATCAAAGAGTCAAATTGAAGCCTTTAATTTTTTTTAGTGATCCTCTATTATTCAAAAAGCTTAATATAAAAGTACACTTCAAGTAAAAGACTAATCCATCCATCTTCTTGGTATAAAATGCCTTTTAAAGACGAATAGCTTGCACTCTGTTTTGTCAAAACAGCAGAAACTCAATTATTTGCTACTTAATGGAGAACCAGCCAACAACTTGTCAGATGGCGTGCTCAGCCTACTAGTAAACAGATCACCCAAAACACATCAGAAAACACAAACAAAGAGAGGTCATTATTTCAGATAAACCAAAACACAACAGAAAACACAAACAAAGAGATGCAAAACAGTAGAAAGCAGCCTAAAAATGCAACTCAGCTGAGGATACTGCATTGGTACTTTGATATCGGGTAATTCCTTCAGGAGGAGCAAGACGATGAAGGCGACGAGGACAATGAGCTTGCCTCTGACGTCGTCGAGGGAAATCGGTGTCGTCGGAGATGCACAGGAAACCGGCGAGCAAGTCGTTCGCCATGGATTCTCCAGCGCGCTGCTTGTTGTTCTCTAATTTGGGTGTTTTGAGGGCGAGGGTATAAACGTCTAAACAATATATTTTATTCGAAATCACAAAATTGCCACCGTTCCTTTATTTCTCTCTACTATGATTTGGAAACGATTTGAACCGTAGGATGAGAATGATCAACGGGCCATATGCTTCTTAAGCTGTTCTTTTGTTCTTATCTTGGTTCTCATAAGATCCTTCTTCTTGAAATGATATTATATCATATAATTAAATGATTTTGATGATTTGTACCTCTACTCGTAATATTCTTGTAATATACAGGACATAAGTTTTTAAATATGACTTTTAATATTCTTGTAATAAACGGGACAAAACTTTATAAATATGTGTTATTTATTTATCCAATTTCTTCAATGCTCTATATGCTAGAACTTGGTTGAAAGTCAAATGCTGAGGCACATAGCCCTCTTGTGCAGTGAAGAACTCCCAAGCATATTTATCAATCTTAACCCTTCAGTGACAAATTGCTCACAGTGATGACAAATTTGACACTCTAAAACCTCAAAAAAACCAGCATAGTAACAAGATGGCATGGGATAATGTGGAGATTATGAAAATAATCTGCTGGATAAAACTATTTCTGCAACGGAAGAATGAAAAGGAAACCATATTAGGAACACAACAACTCGTCAGACATAATAATCCTCCCACTCAAATCATCATATCCTAATTATCTACAAAAAACGTATGGCCTGAGAATAGGATAAATCTTATCATTCGAAGACAAATCTCTTTGCTAACGGGGTTACACAGCAGATAACCTCGCAAAACTAAACAACAAAAGTGTCACTAATCAAATCCTCAGACTTCACATACACATTGCAAGATTTTTTATCTCGTACCGATCCCCAAAACAAGCCCTAATTCTCAGTCGGCAAATTTGAAAAAGTAAGCATGAGATTCAGAATTGAGCTCGAAAACTTGCAGATTCAGGATATAAATGAAAGAAATGACACTCGGTATTCTGGAGATAATGGATCATCTAAATTTATCAGTAAGCACAGACCAGATTAAGCTACATCAACAACATCATGAACAGATAATGACATCTGTTTAGGGATCTATGAACATATCGAAGTAGTACCCATAAATTGTACATAGAGTTCCTTACTCTATCTATCTTTAACATGAAAATTGACATGTGTGCCTTCTTCCTAGTGACAGAAAATCCAGTAATTAGGATGTAAATTGGTGCTACACTGTGTTGTTGTATCTCAAGAACAAATATAACAATCAGGCAATCATCATCCAGAAAGAAGTTTATAACTAAAAATATGTTATGACAAGAATTTGCACTTTCCAAGGGTTCACTGGTTTTTGGAATTAGATAGCTTTTCATTTAGAGGCATTTGGCAGATGAGCATGAAATTGAAACTACAGAATCTCAGAAACAATATACCAACCATGGGTGCCCTTTGTCCTAGTGACAACAAAAGCCAGGAATCTTAAGAAAACATATGCCTATCAAGCAATCATTATCAAGAAGAGTTTACATTTGGTTGTTGTGACCACCGGATTCACTAATTGTAGAAGAGAGATAGGTTTTCAATTAGGGGAATTTGATCGAAACTAGAACAGATAAAAAAAAAGATTTGGACACCAGATAAGGAATCAAGTGGAAGCAATCGAAACCTAATTAACACAACAAAGAAATATTTGTTTGAAGCAATTAAGCAAAGAGATCTCACCTTCTGGCCAAACTTTCATGTTCTTCATCGGCGACCTTTCCCCCGAAGACCACCTTTGTAATCCCATCGGACGGCTGAGAGCATAAACAAAAACAAGAATGAAAACCCTAATTCACAGAAGCAGGAGCGATGAGGAATACGCAGAGGTACCTTGCGAAAGAGGACGGCGGTCGGAGGAGTAGAAGGCGGAGCAGTCATGAGATATCAATTTCATTTAATTTTGACATTGGAGCTCTAGATTGTGCCAATTCAGTCATTAATGTGTTCTATCAGCACACAATCAGCCTCCTGGAGCTCTAGATTAAAATAGGGACTTGATGGCATGTACTTGAGCCCTTCACAAAACCGAATCACGAGTTGAGAAAGAAGAGGGAACGATAGTAGATGAGTATTCTTGGTCCTCGACCATCCCTTCAATTTCGACAAACGCATCAATACACTAATTGACCCTGCACCTTCCTAAATGTGGTATTCTCATAAGGTGGGAAGGGTCATTAGTAGCAGCCCAATGTGGTATTCTCATAAGGTGGGAGATACTTCACTATATAACACTCTTTCAATTCTAATACACACAAGGTGGGAAGGGTCATTAGTAGCAGCCCAATGTGGTATTCTCATGCCTGGGTAATATTCTATTGTTAATGCTTCCAACCTTCATCTCCACCATAATCCTCCTCCTCTACCCCATCATCAGAAAATTCAATCCTCAACGCACCTCTGATTGTCAATGCTTGTAAAGATACAGGTAGCTTCCAACATTCATCTCCACCATAATCCTCAACGCACCTTTGATTTGCTGCAGTCCAGACAAGGCATCAAGACGGCTCCTTGTACTTCTAATCCTCTTCTTATCTTCTCTTGTTGTTTCAATGTCGCCTTCTATACTCCCAATCTTAAAATCACTCAAGTACTGTAATGATCTCAGCTCCCCAAACCCAGCTGGCATATGCTTCAATTCATAGCAATACCCAATATTGGGCTCATACAAGAGTCTCCAAAGAAGGGAAGAACACACTAATTGACTCTGCACCTTCCTCCTCCTCTTCTATGTACTCTAAACACAAGGTGGGAATGGTCACTAGCCACAAATGAACGTAGCCCATTCATACTATCCACCGGTGGTAGAATATCATCGTCATTATGCGGCTCATAACTAACGTGTAGATGTCGCGCATTACCGTATTGAGAGGTTGGCTTGTTTAGGACAACAATTTCCTCTCCGGCCACAAATTTTGCCAAATCATGAACTAAACCATGCATTTTGCAACGTATAATCCCACCACAATCATCTTCTTGGGCCTCTTGAAAAAAACATCTTCCTAACAAGTTCATGAAATATGAACGTCCAACCTCGTCAAAAAAAATTCCTTCTTTATCCAGCTGAATATATCCTTGTGATATCCAAAGATATATCAACTTTGATACATCAAACACAAAATCTTTTGGAAATAGCGAACAATAAGCAAAACAATGCTTAATGTTTGATGGAAGGTGATCATAGCTTAACTTCAGCACAGACATAATAATACGATCCTGGCCACAATGCTCCTCTATCTCGGAAAGCTCTTTGTCTTTGAAGGACTTCCATTCCCCAATGGTATCTTTTGTGCGTAGAAGGCTTCCTATACTCCTTATAGCAAGGGGAACTGATGAAGGATCATCTGGACAGCAACCGACACCTCCGGCCCCCGAGTTTGAAGGTGCATTGACTCGTTCGAGAGCTAAGTAAGTCCAACAAGAGCTAGACAAGTTAGTAGCGTTCTTCAGGTCCAAGGAGTTGAATACAGACGAAGAACCACCATTGAAGACTGTTCTAATGATCGAGGTTCGAGAACGAGCAGAAGACTGCAGAGAAGAACCGCGACCGCGGCTGGAAACCGCGCCCGCGTCTCACTCGCCCAACCGCGCCCGCGGCCGGGAAACTCGGCGAGTTCATTAACTTCGCCGAGGCTTCCTTTTGAAACATTATTTTCGGATGTTTAATTGTTTTCGGGATTATTATTTTAGGAGATACTTTTTATTGTTTATTTCTTTAGTTGGAACCCTTATGAACCCTAAATAAAGCTGCCTTAGTTGTTGTTTTGCCCCCCCCCCCGACATTGATATTGAATACAGAGTTATTAAGTGTTACTCCCAAAAGAGAGTGCTTTTGTGAGTCGAGTGCCCTGTGTGCATTGTCGTTGAGCTGGCCCTAGTTGTGCTTGTGTGTGTCAATCTCTTCCATAAGGTTGGTGCTATCGAGGCTTCATAGCGCATCCTCCAGGTGCTTTGACATACCATAGTCATTGTGTTTGGTTGTAATCCATTGGGGTTTCTTCAACATTCGGTAAGGTTCTTGATGCGGGGATAAGCCGCAGTTGCCGACCTAGACACCAAACTCGAATAGGAACTCGAACAGAGAAGAAAGGCGGAATTAGAATGAGATGAAAGAAGGATAAGTCGAATGATAGGCCAATTGGAACCAAATCAAACAACGATAAAACCCTTGAACTTAAGAACAAGAACCTTACCGAATGATGAAGAAACCCCAACGGATGATTACAACCAAACACAATGACTTTGGTGGGTCAAGGCACCTGGAGGTTGCTCTATGGAGTCCCGATAGCACCAACCTTATGGAGGAGATTGACACACACAAGCACAACTAGGGCCAACTGAACGACAATGCACACGGGGCACTCTTCTCACAAAAGCTCTCTTTTGGGAGGAAAAAACGATAAACGTTGTATTCAATATCAAAGTCTGGGGGCGGGCAAAACAATAACTAAGGCAGCCTTATATAGGGTTCATAAGGATGCCGACTAAAGAAATAAACAATAAAAGTAAATCCTAAAATAATAATCCGAAAACAAATAATATCCGAAAATAATGTTTCTGAGACACTTCGCCGAGGTCCTGGCCGCGGGTGCGGTTATAGAGCCGCGGGCGCGGTTCTTGCCTCCTGGCCGCGGGTGCGGTTATGGAGCCGCGGGCGCGGTTCTTGCCTCCTGGCCGCGGACGCTGTTATGGAGCCGCGGGCGCGGTTTCCAGCCGCGGTCGCGGTTCTTCGCTGTCGTCCTCTGCTCGTTCTCGAACCTCGATCATTAGAACAGTCTTCAATGGTGGTTCTTCGTCTGTATTCAACTCCTTGGAACTGAAGAACGCTACTAACTTGTCTAGCTCTTGTTGGACTTCCTTAGCTCTCGAGCGCGTCAATGCACCTTTAAATTCAGGGACCGGAGGTGTCGGTTGCTGTCCAGATGATCCTTCATCATCCTCCCCTTCTTGAAAAGGATTCGACCTCGAATCATCCAGCTCCTCTTCTTCTTCACCCTCGAATAAAGTCAGATCTTGCACATTGAAGGTAGCACTCACTTGATAGTCGCCGGGAAGCTCTAAGACATAAGCATTATCTCCAATCCTCCTAAGCACCTTGAATGGTCCATCGCCTCTTGGGGACAGCTTTGAGTGGCGTTTGCTGGGGAAACGCTCTCTCCTAAAGTGGACCCACACGAGGTCTCCCTCCTTGAAGATGACCTTCTTCCTATTCCTGATTGCCTTGCTAGCATTCGTAGCAGCTACTTCTAGCAATTTAGCTCTTGTCCTCTTATGAATCTCCTTGATGTGATCAACCTGTTTTCCTGCATTGAAATCCACTCGCTCCTTCGTAGGTAACGGCATAAGATCAAAAGGGGTTAGTGGATTCAAACCATACACACATTCAAAGGGGCTCATCGATGTTGAGGAATGGATGGCCCTATTATAGGCAAACTCAACATGGGGTAAGGCTTCTTCCCAAGCTTTCAAATTCTTCTTAAGGATGGCTCTCAAAAGGGTTCCTAAGGTCCTATTGGTTACTTCAGTTTGACCATCAGTTTGAGGATGACTAGATGTAGAGAATAGAAGTTTAGTCCCTAGTTTTCCCCAAAGAGTTTTCCAAAAGTAACTTAGAAACTTCACATCCCTATCACTCACAATAGTCTTTGGTACTCCATGTAACCTAACAATTCCGGTAAAGAACAAGTCAGCCACATGATGAGCATCATCAGTCTTGTTGCAAGCAATAAAATGAGCCATTTTAGAAAATCTATCAACAACCACAAAAATAGAATCTCTCCCCTTGTTAGTCCTAGGCAACCCTACAATAAAATCCATACTAATGTCTACCCAGGGGGTCGTAGGAATAGGCAAGGGAGTGTACAATCCATGTGGTTTAACTCTAGACTTAGCCTTAAGACACTCCAAACATCTTTTCAAACAATGCTCAACATCCCTAAGCATATGAGGCCAATAAAAATGAGTATGCAACATATGATATGTCTTGTCTCTACCAAAGTGTCCCATTAATCCACCCTTATGGGCTTCTTCAACAAGCAATAATCTCAAAGAACACTTAGGTATGCACACTTTACTAGCCTTAAACAAGAAACCATCAAACAAGTAAAACTTATCCAAAGTCCCTTTATCTAAACATTGCTTATAAATAGCACCAAAATCAGCATCATTACGATATAACTCCTTGATGTAAACAAAGCCTAACACCTTAGAGTCAAGTTGAACAATTAAAGCATGCCTCCTAGATAGTGCATCAGCAACAACATTGTCCTTTCCCTTCTTGTATTTGATAATATAAGGGAAAGTCTCAATAAATTCCATCCACCTACCATGCCTCCTATCAAGTTTGTCTTGGCTCCTAAAATGTTTCAAAGATTCATGATCGGTATGCAAAACAAACTCTCTAGGCCATAGGTAGTGTTGCCAAGTCTTAAGTACTCTATATAACGCATACAGTTCCTTATCATAAGTAGAGTAATTTAGACTTGCACCTTTCAACTTTTCAGAAAAGAAGGCAATAGGCTTACCTTCTTGCATGAGGACTCCTCCAATGCCAACTCCGGAAGCATCGCATTCCACTTCGAACGGTCTAGTGAAGTCGGGAAGCACAAGCAAAGGTGCCTCGGTCAATCTGCGTTTTAGCTCCTCAAACGCCCTTTCTTGAGCCTCCTTCCAAACAAACGCTGAATGCTTCTTAGTTACCTCAGTCAGCGGTGCAGCAATGGTGCTGAAATCCTTCACAAAGCGCCGATAGAAGCTTGCTAACCCGTGGAAACTGCGTACCTGGCTGCTGGTCATGGGTGTCGGCCATTCCTGAATGGCTTTGATCTTCTCCTCGTCCACCTGTAATCCCTGGGAGCTCACTACAAAACCAAGAAATATAACTCTATCAGTGCAAAAATCACACTTCTTCAAATTAGCATATAGTCGTTGTATACTAAGAGTAACGAGTACTTCCCTGAGATGTTGCTCATGCTCCTCTAGGGACCTGCTGTAAACCAGAATGTCATCGAAATAAACTACAACAAACTTCCCTATAAACTTCCTCAAGACATGGTTCATAAGCCTCATAAAAGTAGAGGGGGCATTAGTAAGTCCAAATGGCATAACAAGCCACTCATATAGACCAAATTTGGTCTTGAAGGCGGTCTTCCACTCATCGCCTTCCCTCATTCGGATTTGATGGTAGCCACTCCTCAGATCAATCTTGGTGAAGTTTGTGGCACCGTGAAGCTCATCCAACATGTCATCCAGCCTTGGTATAGGATGACGATACTTGACAGTTATGTTGTTGATAGCTCGGCAATCAACACACATCCGCCAAGAATTGTCTTTCTTAGGCACAAGTAAGACCGGAACTGCACAAGGACTAAGACTCTCTCGAACATACCCTTTATCTACAAGCTCCTACACCTGCTTCTGAATCTCTTGACACTCCTGAGGGTTCATTCTGTAAGCGGGTCGGTTAGGTAACGACGCTCCTGGAATAAGATCAATTTGATGCTCAATGCCCCTAAAGGGCGGTAAGCCCGGTGGAATCTCATCCGGAAACACCTCAGCGAACTCATCAAGAATAGCTTGAATGCTAAGGGGTAGATCAAGTCGAGAATCGGTACCTGCCAACACAAATCTCTTGCACAGCATCATTAAAGTAGTATCGAAGGGTAAATACTCACCTTCCAGCTCGGCTTTGGACGACAATAGGGCTCGATTCGTCACTGCAGGAACCAGTGCGCCAGAAGAATGACCCGCGGGCGCGGCTGAATCACCGCGGGCGCGGTTTGGCGAATGAGCCGCGGGTGCGGCATCTGGGCCGCGGGTGCGGTTCTCGTGCCGCTCCTTCTGTCGCGAGCTATCGTGAGCCGCGGGTGCGGCATCTGACCCGCGGGTGCGGTTTTTGGTCGCTGCTGTTGTTCCTTCGTTTCTGTCAGAAACCTTTTCCTTGCCTTTGCTCCTTTCGTAAGCTTCTGCTATCTGCGCTGGAGTCATGGGTTTAAGAGTAATAGGCTTACCATTAAAGATGAATGTATGACGGTTAGTATGACCATCATGAGTAACCCTTCGATCGTATTGCCATGGTCTTCCTAACAATATATGACAAGCTTGCATAGGAACTACATCACATAAAACCGTATCCGTATATTTTCCTAAGGTGAATGTTACTTCAGCTTGTTTTAGAACTTTTAATTCTCCACATTCATTCATCCAATGCAATTTATAAGGTCTAGGGTGGAAAATAGTAGTAAACTGCAATTTAGTGATCAATTCAGTACTAACAATATTGCAACAACTTCCACCATCGATAATCATATTACAGACCTTTCCTTGAACTAAACACCTAGTGTGAAATAAATTTTCTCTTTGATTATCTTCACAAGGGGCGGGTTGTACATGTAAATTTCTTTTACAAATCAAAGAATCACCATGTTCATAACCAATTTCATCACTAAGATCATCCTCATCATGCATATCACCTAGGTTTTCTTCTTTTTCACTTTCACTTTCAAGTTCGCCTAGTTGATTAACAATTAATACTCTGGAATTAGGACAATCTTTCATCATATGACCCTTTCCTCTACATTTAAAACATTCAATATCCCTAGCTCTAGAAGTAGGGTTAGAAGTACTCCCTCGGGGTGGATTAGAAGGGCCAAGTGTTGTCTTGGAGGGCACTTGAGTAGTGGCTGGCGGATTCCTTCGAGAGCCACTGTCTTCCTTGTTAGGGGCATCTCGGGCTGAAGGATAGGAGTTCCTTCCTTGCTGATTTTTCCAGCCACCTGCGTTTTTGCTCCCTTGGCTCCTAATTTTGGTCTTTCTTTCCACCTTGATAGCCAAATGTAGCAACTCAGTCATTGAGTTGTAAGGGAACATCTCAATCTCACTAGACACATATGGGTGAAGGATACGAAGATATCTAGCCATGGTTGTCTCCTCATCCTCCACCAAATTAGCTCGAACCATTGCTATTTGCATAGCATTGTAAGTCTCTTCGACTCCCATTGATCCTTGCTTCAAATTCTCGAGCCGCTGAATAAGTTCCCTAGTGTAATGTCGGGGAATAAATCGAGCTCTCATCATCCTCTTCATAAGTTCCCAAGTAGTGACAGGATAATCTCCATTGGCAACTCTTCCTCTGATCAAGCTATCCCACCAAACTAACGCGTAGCCACTAAACTCCAAAGATGCCAGCTGCACCTTTTTGGCTTCAGGAAAGTTGTGACAATTCCAGACTTGTTCAATCTTGGTCTCCCACTCCATATATACGTCTGGATCACACTTTCCCTCAAAACTCGGGATCTTAACCTTTATCTTTCCCACTCCATCTTGCTCAGGCTCTCTTCGCCTTCCTTGGTAACCTCCTTGGGGACGATGTGGTCGCCATCCCGCCTCATCTTCTTCTTCAGGCTCCTCTTCGTTATCATTATCACCTAGGTCCTGAAATGCATCATCAAAACGGTTAGCAGCATGGTATCTATTAAAGTGAGGTATAGGAGAGTTACGAAAGCGTCCTCTCCGGTCTTGTGGCAAATCGTCCCGGGGTGTAGGCCTGCGTCTGGGTTCCCGACCCATGCGGGCAGCCTCATAGACTTCTTGCTGAGGAGGCAGGGGCCTCCGATTGTCGACTGGAGCATCATAGGAGGTCCCGATGTGCTCTCGAACCCTTGGGGACGGGGTGGTTCGCTGCTGCCGCTCTATGGCGGTGGTAATGGCCGACGTCATCTCCCGAAACATGTTGGTCATAAATTCCGGGGTAAGGGCGCGGGTCTCCGGGGCTTCTTGCCTCCCATGGGGAGAAACTGACCTGCTCATCACTAAAGAAAAGACTAACACAGAACAATATTAAGGTAAGTGTAACTGAAAACAACTCGCTAGTGTTTACTCTCGTATGTTTTCCTCTGCACTCTCTCTCAATTGTCGTTGCAATCAGCTTTTCTTTGATGAATTGGCTTGTATGGATCAATAACCCACTAAGCTGAAACTACCGAGCTCCTAGCAATATATGAATGATGGTAGAGATGGAGATGGCTAGCGTAGTGCGGGGTTTCGACTGTAAGGTTCTGACTCAAACAAGAGACTGACTCAATGAAAGAAAGAAAATAAAACTCGAAGGCGTTTGCAAGAATGAGAATGCAAAACAGAGATATGATTAAGCTTCGAATTTCAAGAAAAGCCAATAGGAAGCGTACCTTAACTTGTTCCGACTGATGTCGATTGAAGGATCGAAGACGGAGTCGGGAGGGTTAGGTAACAATTGAGGCTCGTAGCTGAAGATTTCTTTTTTTTTTTTTTTTTCGAACTGTGGCTGTTGAGGATAAGCCGCGGGCGCGGCCTGAATCCCGCGGGTGCGGCTTGAACCGCGGGTGCGGCTACTGAGCCGCGGGCGCGGTTTCTGTCGCGGCCTGCTGGGTTCTCGCTTCCGTTCGGGTTTGTTCAACCCGATTTCCTTTGAGTTCTTGAGATCCGACTTAAACAATATCAAACTAGACTTTGACTCAACAAAACGTAAAACAAACTACTAACTTTGAGACTTTTCGATTCCTTTTTTTTTGAATTTTTTTTTGAATTTTTTTGAAATTTTTTTTTTTTGAATTTTTTGATTTTTTTTTTTTTTGTCTCAACTAAACAAAACGAAATTACAGACTCGATGTGAGATATTAATCTCAGCAAAATTGAAAATAAATAAAAATAACAACTAACTTGATTTCCCTTGTAGAAAGATAAGATTCCTTGTAGAAAGATAAGATTTCCTTCTTTGAAGATCTTGTGTGGGCTTCAAGGAAAGAAATTCCAGCAATTCTTTTGGGTTTCTGATGGCTGCGTTTTGGTAGGGATGGATAGATTTTGAGATGGATGAAGGGCTGAATGGATTTTGGGAACAAGGGTGCTCCAAACTCCAATCTTTCGATCTCCACCAACACTAATCGATCCAAGTTTCTTGCACACAACCTGTAATGACTCAACAAGAAATATCAAAGCAATGGAAGACTCAAAATCAATTTCTGAAAGAAACTGACAAACAAGAAAATAAAAGCTGACTCTTTTTGTGATTTTCTGGATAGGGGGTCTCTTGATGTTCTTGTGAAGACGAATGGTGTCAACACAGCTCTGATACCAATTTGATGCGGGGATAAGCCGCAGTTGCCGACCTAGACACCAAACTCGAATAGGAACTCGAACAGAGAAGAAAGGCGGAATTAGAATGAGATGAAAGAAGGATAAATCGAATGATAGGCCAATTGGAACCAAATCAAACAACGATAAAACCCTTGAACTTAAGAACAAGAACCTTACCGAATGATGAAGAAACCCCAACGGATGATTACAACCAAACACAATGACTTTGGTGGGTCAAGGCACCTGGAGGTTGCTCTACGGAGTCCCGATAGCACCAACCTTATGGAGGAGATTGACAAACACAAGCACAACTAGGGCCAACTGAACGACAATGCACACGGGGCACTCTGCTCACAAAAGCTCTCTCTTTTGGGAGGAAAAACGATAAACGTTGTATTCAATATCAAAGTCTGGGGGCGGAAAAACAATAACTAAGGCAGCCTTATATAGGGTTCATAAGGATGCCGACTAAAGAAATAAACATAAAAGTAAATCCTAAAATAATAATCCGAAAACAAATAATATCCGAAAATAATGTTTCTGAAATTCTTCGCCGAGGTTCTGGCCGCGGGTGCGGGTATAGAGCCGCGGGCGCGGTTCTTGCCTCCTGGCCGCGGGTGCGGTTATGGAGCCGCGGGCGCGGTTCTTGCCTCCTGGCCGCATACGCTGTTATGGAGCCGCGGGCGCGGTTTCCAGCCGCGGTCGCGGTTCTTCGCTGTCGTCCTCTGCTCGTTCTCGAACCTCGATCATTAGAACAGTCTTCAATGGTGGTTCTTCGTCTGTATTCAACTCCTTGGAACTGAAGAACGCTACTAACTTGTCTAGCTCTTGTTGAACTTCCTTAGCTCTCGAGCGCGTCAATGCACCTTTAAATTCAGGGACCGGAGGTGTCGGTTGTTGTCCAGATGATCCTTCATCACCTCCTCTGACAAGCCACTTAAGGTACGTGTTTCAAAGGCTTCAAAGGCTTTTGCAACCTCCGAGGATCTTGTAGTGACAACTACCTTGCTTCCTTTTGCACCATCACCTAGTAAACTCATTCGGTGTTGCCACCTACTATGACTGTCATCCCACACGTCATCTAGGACAAGAAAAAAATTCGTATCCTTCACTGACTCGATAATCTTATCTTGTAGTTGGCCAAGAGTGAAACCAACGTAGTTTCCCCCACTTATGGATTGAAATATTTTCCCAACGACTTCCATCTCATCAGATGTATCGGAAATGCATGCAAACCATCTACTTGGAAAATTCTTTGCAACCTCGTCATCGTTGTAAATCAGTTGGGCCAGAGTTGTTTTTCCCATGCCGGCTATCCCAACAACGACAATGACCGAAGGAGCATCTGGTTTAGCATCATTTGACTCTTTAAAAAGCATATCTAATATGGATTTCTTGTCTCCATCCCTACCAAAGCCATGTTTTGGATCTACAAAAGAGCCTGGATCTTGTCCAATCCGCATACCAAACACTGGTTCATCACGTCTACCGCTCACAAATCCAAACTGAACCATATCTGTAGAGATCTCAAGCAAACTCTTCCTAATCTCCTTAACTTTCTTAGCAATAGAGTTCCTTGACAAGATTGGGTTTGAAGTAGAGCAATAAAGTTGTACCTTCTTTTTCAAGGGAAGCTTGTTTTGACCCTCCACCATTTTCTTCTTAAGCAAATCATCAGTGACAACCTCATCGAAGAGATCCTCGGCTTCATACAACACGCCTTTGAGCCTCTTTATCCAGTTCTTGATAGCAGCAGAGTTTTGTTGCTTTTTCTCAGCATCAAGTAGCACAACTTGGAGTGTCTCAATAGTCACTTGAAGCTTCTTAAGCTCGTCTCTAGCATTTCATATGGAAAGACCCTTCTCGTATGCCTTATCGAAAGCAGGGGAAGCAAGAGTGGACAAGATCTTGGAAGCAAGGTTGAACGCCGCTGATTCAGCCATGGATTGATGGGTTGATCTCAACTCAAAACGATGTCCGTTTTGGACGAATTTTATATGCACGCGATCGTATTGAAATTATCTACAAGATTATGGAAAAAACAAGCAAAAATTAAAAAAATCCATACGTGACGTATGGTTTTAATCCATGCGTGACGCACAAAAACTGGGCGGTAAATAGCAATTTGAGTGGGCGGTGAATAGAAACTATGTAAAAAGATGGATCGAAATCCTAAAAAAATAAAAATGTTTGTGTCCGAGCTGAATCCAACTAAATAACCCAAATGGATTAGCCTATATCGTGCCCGAAACCCGAAACTGTCCAACCCGAACTCGTCTGAAACCCGAAGTTATACGTCAACCCGAACTCGTCCGAAAGCAGAAATTGTATGATCCGAAATTGTGTGAAACCTGAAACTGAAGATTATTTGATTTATTTCTACTTAAGTATAGACAAGTACTAATTCATACATATATTAATTAGTTTAAAATATCAATTTTTTAAAATTAATCTTCTCTTATTCCGAACAAAAAAAATTAGATCGATGGGACCCGAATACGACCATACAAAATCGACCGGACCTGAGCATGGCCCTATCCGAACACGGCCCGACCCAAAATCGTCACGACCCAAAAATTATTCGACATGAAAACTGTTCGGCCGAAATTAGCTCAAAACTCAAATTTCGGCCCATGAGTGTCAAATTTCGATCCGAGTTGTTCCGACTTGTTATAATTCCGAATAAAATCCTACCCCAATTTGTCTGGCCCGATCCTGATTCGAAGTTGCATTCTTATTGAGCAAGTAATACGAAACTACCAAACACCCACAAGTGACTTGTTCGAAGTCAGAATAACTTCATTCAACAGTCAACACGGCTATCCAAATATCATCATAAAACTTTACAAATTAAGACTTTAATGAGGCTATGGGTTGTCCACTTGTACATCACCTTCAACCTTTTTAAACAAATTTTGAGAGTGATTTTACACAATTTTAGGTTGCACATTGTCTGCTTGAAAGTGCTTAGAATTTGGTTCAATCTAGATTTAAGGTGAAATTAGTTATATCTTACTTGTGTGATGAACTTCAATCTAGATTTAAGGTGAAATTAGTTATGTGTTACTTGTGTCATTCATCAGAAGATAAATGTTAGCTGATGATTTAGTTTGTGTATAATACTCCCTCCGTATGTAATTGTTAGAGCATCCTGATCCCTAAACATGACTTGCTAACAATTTGTGCATGGAGAATAGAAGGGATTACTTGCTAACAATCTAAGATGATATTACTCAGAAAAAATGTTAGGACTGCAGCATACTACATCTGAATATAAACTCGTATATTGCATGCTGAGTAGTGAATACATATACAGTTAAACATGCAATACATAAACTTACCGAAACGCTTGACATGATATGTAACTTCTGCATAAATTATGAATATACACAGATTTCAAACATGTGCATTGTCTGAAATATCATCTACATTGTCGCTCGACAGAGAAAGTAAATCCGTCAGCTCCGTTCTGTACTCTAATTCTCTAAGATAGTGCCCCAATAACATACACCTTTAACAAAATAAGTAAAACAGAAATCATCAAATCTGATCCGTTATTTATTCTTATAACTTTATAAACATAATACTTCCTCTGTTTCACAATATAAGTGGTATGGGCTTAAGGCAAATAAATTAAGACAGTCTATCAAGGCATATACATTTACTACAGCCTATTTCTACTATTTCAATAACATTTATCTTTTAGCTACCCGATATAGAAAGAAAATAAGTACAAATTCAGAAACATATAAGCTAATTATTAGCTTACAGTGTTACTTAAATTAGAGTTGTTTTCACTTTTCCAATATCTCAAATGCTGCACAACTATTCAAATAATGCATAATATGAGCCCAATATGTCAGGTTACAGCTCATGAGAGACATAAGGGATATTTTGTATCAGGGAGAGGAGATCAAACTATAAACCTCCAATTTTTCTACGGAAAAAAAATATTAATTGGCATACTGATGAATGTTATTTGAGGAGCAATAAAGATTTGATTTAGGTATTTCTAGAGAATCAAATATACAATTTAAGCATAAACACAATAAATGACTTGTTCAAACAGCATATATAAGCCGAACAACACCATCAATGCTTAAGAAAGCAAAAGATGATGGAAAAGATTCTCAAGTGCAAAGCTTTGAATTGTATAGTATGTATTTCATATATATACAAGACTGTGATTGAACAGAAAGATGATGGAATTAAACATACAACATACAGCATCTACCTGAGCAGAACAAAGAAACTATACAAATATCCTCCACCTCCAGAACCATTCAATTGTGAATTTCTCCACCACACAAAACAGCGAATAATAATCAACACCGCTAGAATTCATCACAACCTCATCCTTTCATTAATCAGCTAATTGAATTCAACAAGGAACGATTAATTGAGAGTACAACATCATAACAACAAGGAATGATTTCACCATGTATAAGACTACTTGTGAAAAGAAAAGACTAAACAACTCCACAAGACACAGTAAGGAAATGCATGGAATTGAACAGTCAACAAGAGGCATCTACCTAAAGAGTCCTACAGCTCCAAAACCATTTAATTCTGTAATTTCTACAACACAAAAGAGCTGATAACCATCCACACAACTAGATTTTATCACAGCCTTATCATCTCATTTATCACCCAATTGAAATTCCAATAGAACAACTTCAAATCCGGCAGCTAACTTGTACAAGACTGCGACAAACAGCATCTACATGAGAATATCAAAGGAACTATACTAATCCTACAGCTCCAAAACCATTCAATTGTGTATTTTTCTGCAGTCATGCAACTCCGATTTCGCCATATATAAGACTGCAGTCATGCAGAGGAAATTGTGATTGCAGACATAGATTTCTAAACTCTGGTAAAAAAAACTAAACAGGTACACACAACACAGTAACGCAAGCCATGGAATTTAACAGGCAACAAACAGCATCTACCTGACGAAACCTACAGCTCCAAAACCATTCAATTCTGTATTAACAGATGCAGGGAAAAAAAACAGAAGTATATATCTGTATTAACAGATGCATATATCATGTGAAGTGAAAACATAGATGAAGATATAAACTTACAGAAGATGAAGCTAACCAACCAAATGTTGCAGTTCTCTGAATACAAAATTAAAAGAAAATATGTATAAGATTATCAAACTTGTAGGAAAGAGCAAAAATCTGGATTTATGCACATCAGCTCTAACCACTGCAAGGTTTCATAAATCTGTTATTCAAGCATTCTGGATTGTGTGCAGATGTTAGTGTTTTCAGTTATGGGCCAAATTTAAATACACTTGAAACCTAACACATAAATCAGAGTGAAAAATTCTGCAAGAAATTAAAAGAGCAAATTTAAATACACTGTGCTAAATAAAACTTCTTAAAATATCTCAATATAAACTCGTATATTGCATGCGGAGTAGATGGCCCTTCACAAAACCGAATCACGAGTTGAGAAAGAAGAGGGAACGAGAGTAGATGGCTATTCATGTTCCTTGACCATCCCTTCAATTCTGGCAAATATCTCAATATAAACTCGTATATTGCATGCGGAGTAGTGAATACATATACAGTTAAACATGCAATACATAAACTTACTGATACGCTGGAGACTGTAACTTGTGCGTTAATTACACAGATTTCAAACTTGTCCATTGTCCGAGATATCATCTACATTGTCGGTTGACAGAGAAAGTAAATCCGTCAGCTCTGTTCTGTACTCTAGTCCTCTAAGATAGTGCCCCAATAACATACACCTTTAACAAAATAAAATAAAAACACAAATCATTAAATCGGATCAGTTATTTATTCTTATAACTTTATAAACATAAGACTTCATCCGTTTCACAATATAAGTCGTATGGGCTTAAGGCACATAAATTAAGACAATCTACCAAGGCATATAATACTTCCTCCGTTTCACAATATAAGTCGTATGGGCTTCAGGCACATGAATTAAGACAATATATCAAGGCATATACATTTACTATAACCTATTTCTACTATTTCAAGGTAGAAATTTGAATTTTTGTATAGATATCAATTTGTCTCTCAAACGACCTATATTATAAAATGGAGAAAGTATATGGTTTCAGGTAAAGGAGAGAAAAACTAACCAGAATAGCAACCGCGCAAGATAGTCTCGTGTTAGTGAAATCATAGGCTGGAAATGCAAGGAAGTATTTTCGATTAATTCACCACACTCTTCATTCCCCATATTCAGAGTTGAAGCCGTATTTTTCTCGGACGGAGGAGGAGCCTTCGTATGCATTGTAGGAGAGAGTGTTGCAAGGAGACCATGCACAACAGAATGGATAATTTCGGACCTTTTCGGGTTGAAGTGAACGTAGGTAATCTAACAAATCATTCTTTTCCTCTCCCACAAATTGTTGCATTTGAAGAGCAGCATTTTTCCTCTTAACTCCATCAAGTTCCTGCCACAAAAAATGAAATACAACTTCAAATTCATGAATATGACAAAATATGTACATGAGTGTGAAACAGGTAGATGAAAATAAAGGAGCAAAGAGTTACTTGTTAACCTTCTTGACTGATGAAAATATGATTGAACTTCAGGAGCCATTTCTCCAAGCTCGGGGTCGTTAAGCTCACACCAGTTTATAGCATCATCAGATTTGGATGAGAAACTATTTTCTTGAGGAGCTTGTGTTGTTTTCGTACTTTCAAGAAAAGTTTCCGAAACATCGGAATTTATGACATGTGATTCATCATGCTGAACACTATCTATATGAATGTCAAGGTTCTTTTCAAGGCAAAGCCTATATTCAGCATTTCGTAAGGTGTACCTGTATAACAGAACCATTAAAATTTGTTCACAAAACTACTCGAGCAATCACTTGCGAAGACAAAATGTTATACAATTTGGAGAGTAATTCCCATAAGGCTTCAACTAGAATTTGAAACTGATTAGTCCTCTTCATAGCATCAATGGTGGTAGGCGGAACGTCTCTTTGAATTAGGCTAACATCCAGTGGCTCTATTTCCTGTATGAGGTCCGAAAGAAGCATTTTCTGGAAGAAAATAATACAATTTCAAATGTTGGTATCACCACACAAAACAGCGAATAATAATCAACACCGCTAGAATTCATCATAACCTCATCATCTCATTAATCAGCCAATTGAAATTCCATCAAACTCAGTCTCCACGATATAGAGCAATTCCGAATCCGGAAACTAAGGAATGAATTCAACAAGGAACGATTTATTGAGAGAACAACATCATGACAACAAGGAATGACTTCACCATGTATAATACAGCAGTCATGCAGAGGAAATTGTGATTGTACACATAGATTAATTCAACTTCCGTAAAAGAAAAGACTAAACAAGTGGCATCTACCTAAAGAATCCTACAGCTCCAAAACCATCCACACAACTAGATTTTATCACAAGTTCACAACCTTATTATCTCGTTAATCAGCCAATTGAAATTCCAATAGAGCAACTCCAAATCCGGCAACTAAATTGTACAAGACTGCGACAAACAGCATCTACCTGAGAATATCAAAGGAACTATACTAATCCTACACCAAAACCATTCAATTGTGTATTTTTCTGCAGTCATGCAACTCCGATTTCGCCATATATAAGACTGCAGTCATGCAGAGGAAATTGTGATACTGCACACATAGATTTATAAACTCTGGTAAAAAAACTAAACAGGTACACACAACACAGTAACGCAAGCCATGGAATTTAACAGGCAACAAACAGCATCTACCTGACGAAACCTACAGCTCCAAACCATTCAATTCTGTATTAACAGATGCAGGGAAAAAAACAGAAGTATATATCTGTATTAACAAATGCATATATCATGTGAAGTGAAAACATAGATGAAGATATTGTTGGAGCCCAGATGTTCGCGATCTCGCAATCAACACTTCGCGAGATCTGGCCTTCTAAGAATCTTCAAGTGCTGGAGACCTTCCTTACGCAAACTGGAGCAACAACTTGTAATACACTGTCATCTGGATCAAAATGTGCTATTCCCTTCTGTTCTTTATGTTCTTCAATCCCTATTGCACCTGCACAACCAAACCAGAAGGTTGAACCCCCAGATTTGGCTCTCCGACGCTCAAGTCAGTAATAGCCACAGGTAAACGAATACAATGCCTCAATAACAACAATAGAATGAAGCAACACAAAGAGAAGATAGCGTTCAAAGCAATGACTAAAACAATGAAACCTCGTGAGCCAACTCAATGAAACAGTAAATGATGAAACTCAACCAATCGTGATGAATCAAACCTCAAAAGCACGATGACGATACCGAGAGTCAAGATCCAGGTACCGATCATCCGATTTCCCACTAAAAGAGGTAAATCGGGAACGAAGAGACGAGCTCGGAAACGAGTAATCGCCCTCTGTGTTTTCTCTCTCTCAAGGGGGAAGAAGATGCTCTCAGTCGACTGTCCCTTTCTCTCTCTTTGCCGTTAGGATTTATAACCACGCCATGGGTCCCACACAATCCGTTATCGCTCTCTTAACCTATTGGGCTTCTCAATGGGCCTCTCGTTCTCGACCCATTTTCTGGCCTTATGGGCTCGCGGCCTGCCTCTCGATCGCGGACCGGGCTTGCGTCATTAGAGTCGCGAGAACCGGGTCCACGTTATTGATCGCGAGAACCGGGTCCAACAGCCAGCCCCCCAAGTCTTTGTCTTCGCGAAGGAAAAGCTTGGGTAAGAATTGAAGCCGGGTTCTCGGGGAGTCCCATGGAGATTATTCGCTCGCGACTCCTCCTCATTCCATCGCGCTTGTTTTTGAATTTTGAATTTTAAATTCGAAAACGTTTTGTATTCCCACGTTCTGACACCTTTCAACACGTGGCTTCCTTTTGGGATTTTTATTTTCTTATAAAAGGCTGCCAGACCACATTCTTCTCTTCTTCTTTACTCCAACTATTCATATTCCTCTGTAAAATAAAACTTCGAGAAATCTTCATTCGTTCAGACAATCGTCGAATTACCAATGGCTCGTAAGTTCTATCTTGAATTCGTTTTTTTATTTGTTGATTTCTATTGCTTCTACACATGATTTCGATATTTCTGTATCTCCGCTATTTCTTGTGTTCTTTCGAAGCTTTTACTGGTTTTCATGGTGGTCAGGCGATTTTTCATCATACCTCTATTGGTTATTTACTGGGCGTTGCCTCCTCTTCTTTCTTTTGTTCGATGGGCATTCCCTTTTTCCTTAAAGGTCATCTTAGACTGTTGAAAACCCTCATTGTTCTTCAAAGCCCGTTCTTTTTTGCCGCTCCTGGCTTCCGAGCTATTCATTTCACCATTTCTTAGGGTTTCCACCAGTAGTCTGTTTAACTTCCCCTTAGATCTTTTGTTTTCCAGGGTTTTCTTTGTTTGTTGTTCCCATGGCTCGTGAAGCTTTCTTCTAACCTTCGCGTTTCGTGTTCTTTCCCTGGAAAACTAATTCTCGATCTTTTTCTTCTTGATCGTCCACAGGAGACTCTATTAGACAAAATGACGACGAAGCTCCGTCTACCTCGCGACCAGATGCAGGTTGTGGCAATAAAAGTCCTCCTCGGGATTCCGAGGAAATAATGATCGGTCGCGAGGACTACGAGAATTTTTACTCTTGGCAAGATGATCTTCCTCGCGTGGAAATCGAAGATATTTTCAATAACCCGGCGGGTCGTGTACAAATTTTGACTCGCCGCGTCCATCATAAAAAGGTCAAGAATCTCGGGAACCCATTTACGGCCCTCCCTTCTGATCTTACCCTTCGCGACCTTGAAACCATCGCGGATACCTATCCTTTTCCAGAGGGTACAATTTTTGCCCTTCCATCTCTGGATGGGACTTCCCTTGACGAATATGGCAGTTTCTTTCCTTTGAGTATGTCGTCTCTTAAATTAGGATTTAGGCTTCCCTTCTCCAACTTTATTAAGAATCTCTTAAGAGA
Organism: Oxyria digyna; assembly: GCA_029168935.1. Lineage (NCBI taxonomy): Eukaryota > Viridiplantae > Streptophyta > Magnoliopsida > Caryophyllales > Polygonaceae > Oxyria > Oxyria digyna. The sequence goes on from JAPVLV010000018.1 coordinate 2,815,753, forward strand.
GCTGACCTACAGCCCAACTCAGATGCATCCTAACTTTTGGAGGGCCTTGGTTATTTACGTGATGAGGTGTCAGGATATCGGGGTAAAACCCAATCCTTGTGATTTTTTTCTTATGTTCTCTACGCGAAGGGCTCCCGAAGAAATGGGGATGTTTACCGCTGTAAAAAATGGTAGATCAGAGTGGGATGGTCCTCCCCGTATACCGAAGTGGAAGGTTGATTGGTTTTTAGTACGACCACCACCGGGTTCTGGGATCTCGACCAAGATCTCGATGCTCGCGACTCAACCTAAATCTGGTAACTGGACTCAGGCTAAGAAAGATTGTCTTTACCGTAAGTTCCATAGTTTCCCTGATCTTGTTTCGACGCGCATATTCCTGAGGTGTGTTACCCACGAGGTGCTAGCCCAGCGTGGACTTAGTCTTAAGCACCATTATGGTATTTCTTATGTCCTTTGTTCAATGGTTTTCTTGTTTATTGTTACTTATCCTTCTTTCATTGTTACGCACTCGCGATGTCATATGTTTATGGATTTTTATTATATCCTTATTTGTTTTATTTTTTTATCTGCAGAGACAGGATACTTTTCGCGTCTCGCGATTGTGGAGGGTTCTGATGATTCTTTTGACGAGGAACCTATTGATGAGCAAGTCCCCGCCCCACAGAAGAGCAAGCGCCGAAAGCAGCTGGCGAACAAGAGCAAAACTTCCTCCAAAAAGAGGAAAATCTCTGCTGGCGGTATTAATATCCGCGAGTCCGTGCTTCAATCTGTGGAGACCGAAACACGCACGCCTGAGCCTCTAGATGACCAATCCCCGATTGATTCGACAATCCCCTTAGGGGCCGGCGGGTCTCCTTCCTCGCACCGAGCAACCCCTGCAGGGAGGGCCTCAGAAACTGCCAAGGGTAAGCAGCCCATGACCTTTGAAGGTGGTCAAGATACCTCTTCTCAGGATCTGGCTGAGCTTTTTCCCGAGGAGGGGGTAGTGAGAACATTCTTTCATCGCGATCGACCTGGTTTCCCAGAGATGCCTGGATTTTTAGAGGGCATTGTTCGGGGTAAAGCAGGGCTCGCGAGACTCAATCTGGCGGTGGGTTTCCTTTATTTTCTTCCTGAATGGTTTTCTTCCTTCTTGTCGGTAGGTGATTTTAACTAACATATTTCGCTTATTGTAGTCGCTTCTTCTCAATGAGGCATCGGGGCAATATTCCATCGCCCTTGAAGATGGCTATAATAAGATGGAGGGGGAATATAATGAGATGGTCGATTATGCCCACAAAGCACAGGATGTTAAGGAGGCCGCAAAGAAAAAACTAAAGGAGGAGCAAGAGAGGAATGCTGAGCTGATGGCGAGGATAAGCGACTTGGAGCTTTCGGCCAGGACTATGAAGCGCAATCATACTACAGAGTTAGGTTTGCTCCGTCAAGAGAAAGACCAAGCTTTTGACAAGGGTCGTCGCGAAGGTGCCAAGCAATATGCTTCTAGCTATTGCGAGAAATGTCGTATTGATTTTATCAGTTTGGCTCGCGACACCCTGGTGATTACTGCACTCAAGCGTCAGCTTAGAAAGCACAAAGTGGCTAACTTCTCTTTCGATCCTACGGATCTTTGTGGTCTTCCTGCCGAGATCCCTGCGTACACCTCTCCTCCTCTTGGAACCTTTGTTGACGACGACGCGAGCCTTCTTGAAGGTTGGGTCGTCGAACCCTTCTTGCCTGAAGGTGAGGGAGTCGTCGAAGGGATGGAGTGTCATATTCCTTTAGTCTCAGTCCCCAAGGTACCTAAGAAGGTAATTTACTCGGAGGAAAGGATGAAGAAAGCAGCGGATTCTTCGACTCGCTCTTGTGCTAAATCGTCTGATGCAGGTGATGGGAACGATGTTGTGAATGTTGACAGCGAAAAAGCTGCTGCCGAAGAAAACATAGCGGCGACAAAGGACGTTGGTGGCGCGAGGGGGGCTCGCGATTCTGCACTGGCTGAGGCTGACGGGTATCTCGACTTTCATGACGAAGTTTGACTCCTCCTTTTTCGTGTGTTTGTGCAAACTCTTGGGTTGATGTTACATACAATTGTTACTTGGTTCTGTGGCTCGTGGATCGGAATGTGATCGCGAGCCTAAATATTGTTTCTTTTGGGGTCTCGTGAGGAGACCGTACAATTATTCCCCTGCGTGTCTTTGCATGTATTGCTTTTGTTCTCCCAACTACTTTTCTGCTTTAGTCATTTAATGCATTAAATGTGGGTTAGGTGACTTTCTTTTATAAATGGCGTTTCCTGCCTTCTTCTTCCATTCCTTCTTTTTTCAAAGAATTCTGATATGGCCAGGACACGACGAACTCGAGAGGGGTCTCTGCATGAGTCTTTTACCATTTTTATGGATTCTTCAGTTATTACTGGCAGAAGTTTGGTAATCATCTTTTACTTTGTCTTTCTCTGCTTAATTGTTTCTTAGACCCCTCTTTTCTACGTATAGCGTTTTCCAAAGGAACATTGCGATCAATACCTTAGTCATTTCGGTGGTAAGGGTCTCATCCTTTGCGCTAATTCCGAGTCTTGGGATGTGACTCTGGACAAGGTTGGGAGCTCCTACTTTCTGGGCGAAGGCTGGAGTGAGTTTGCGTATGAGAATGATCTTTGTGAGGGAGATGAGGTGACTTTCACAAGGTGGCGTGCTTCTCCACCTGAAGTTCCCGTTCAGACTGTGGTGTATCAAGTGAAGGTCGTCGTTCCTCTCCGGGCTTAGTGTTATGCCTTTTTGTTCTGCGTTTGTATGGTGATTTCTCCTCCTCTTCCCCTCCCCCCATAGTGTTCGTGAGGATGTTTACATTCTCGCGAGCCCTATGTGTTAAGAAAGGAGGGAGAATGAACGAGTTTTTATGAATAAATTAGACTGGGATTATCAGGAAAAACTTTGGAACTCAAAATGTAATGTGCATCTATGTGCCATCGCGATTACAAGTATGTGTCTCATTAATAGAAAAAATGTTTTTCAAAATGAGAATACTTAATATTATAAATAGGTCACTCTCCAACATCTTTCGTCCGGAAAAATTCTTCTTTTGGTCCTATGAAAAACCCTGCGAGGAAATTGATCGCGTAAGTATAGATTATTCATATGTCATGACCTGTGATGCCATAAAGAGTGTGTTCTCACCTGACTACTGCATGCGTACGAGTCAGTAGTAGGGTTTTTCGCGCATCTATGAGCGTCTTTGTGTTTGAGAATGTGATTTCCTATAACGAATTTGGAATCAGATTCTTTGTTCTTGTGACAAAGCAAAGTAGCTCGCGTGTTTTTCTCATCATACCTTAGCTAAGGTATTCTTGATGCCTTGGGAAATCCATGCTCACGGATAATTGGGGCTTTAACGCCTGTTTGCTCATAAACTGCCATTTTCTGTTTCGTTCGCGATCATGCCTATGATTGTTTGCTTCTCTAGTGCAGGAGTGTCTGTCAAAACAGATGGGGATTCATTAGCGTTTTGTACTGCATATTTCCATGCTAAGTATATAGTTTCATGATTGACTTTTTTCAGGAGCGTCACTCGCTGAGTTCCATGCCCTGGTGGGTTGTTATCCCATCAAGGTCAGGACTTCGTGGTCGAGGTGAGGAGGACGGATGTCGTTACCCACTCTCGGACGGTCACGATTTTGCGACCTGGGTGGGTGCTCTTGGTCCCAGCCCAGTGTCACGGCTTCGCGACCTGGGTGGATGCTCTTGGCCCCAGCCCAGTGTCACGGCTTCGCGACCTGGGTGGATGCTCTTGGCCCCAGCCCAGTGTCACGGCTTCGCGACCTGGGTGGATGCTCTTGGCCCCAGCCCAGTGTCACGGCTTCGCGACCTGGGTGGATGCTCTTGGCCCCAGCCCAGTGTCACGGCTTCGCGACCTGGGTGGATGCTCTTGGCCCCAACCCAGTGTCACGGCTTCGCGACCTGGGTGGATGCTCTTGGCCCCAGCCCAGTGTCACGGCTTCGCGACCTGGGTGGATGCTCTTGGCCCCAGCCCAGTGTCACGGCTTCGCGACCTGGGTGGATGCTCTTGGCCCCAGCCCAGTGTCACGGCTTCGCGACCTGGGTGGATGCTCTTGGCCCCAGCCCAGTGTCACGGCTTCGCGACCTGGGTGGATGCTCTTGGCCCCAGCCCAGTGTCACGGCTTCGCGACCTCGGTGGATGCTCTTGGCCCCAGCCCAGTGTCACGGCTTCGCGACCTGGGTGGATGCTCTTGGCCCCAGCCCAGTGTCACGGCTTCGCGACCTGGGTGGATGCTCTTGGCCCCAGCCCAGTGTCACGGCTTCGCGACCTGGGTGGATGCTCTTGGCCCCAGCCCAGTGTCACGGCTTCGCGACCTGGGTGGATGCTCTTGGCCCCAGCCCAGTGTCACGGCTTCGCGACCTGGGTGGATGCTCTTGGCCCCAGCCCAGTGTCACGGGATTTATGCAACATTCTGAATTCCCGAATCGTGCGCGCACCTTTTATTTTGAGATTACGTCCCCCTTTGTGGCGAAAGTATTTATTCCTCTGGTAACCCGATGATAGATTCTTGCTAATGTTTAGTTTCAATCGGTTCTTTCGCCTGCATACAGCTTGTTAGAACGTCTTATATCGCGATTGTATCGCTTTCCATGAAATATTTATCTAAGGTATGCAGACATGTTACAAAAATGTGGGAATTCATACCTGTGTGGGGGAGTAGGCTAGGCGTAATAGCGGCGTAGTCGCATCACGTTCCAGGAATTTGCAACGTGATTGCCAGAGCTACCCTTCAGTCGATAAGCCCCTGGGGCGACCTCGCGATCCACTATGTATGGCCCCTCCCAGTTGGGATCGAGTTTTCCCCCCTCTGTCTTTCTTAGGACCAGATCTCCTTTCACAAAACCTCTCTCCTTGACATGCTTGTTATAATACTTCGCGACGCCCGCTTTGTAAGCGGCCGCCCGGATAACTGCCATTTCTTGGGTTTCTTCGCGAAGTTGGAGTTCCATCCTCATCTTTTCGTCATTGGTTTCCGAGTCATAGTGAAGGAGTCTTTCGTTCGGGAACAAAATTTCTACTGGAACCACGGCCTCTACTCCATACGCGAGGGCGAAAGGACTCTCTCCCGTTGCTTTTTTCACTGTGGTTCGATTGGCCCAGAGAGTAAGTGGCAGGACCTCCGCCCATCTGCCCTTGGCGTTATCTAGCCTTTTCTTCAGATCTGTGACAATGCTCTTATTGACGGCTTCTACCTGCCCATTGCAGTGTGGATGTGCAACTGAAGCAATTTTTAACTTAACCCCCAGATCGCTGCACCATGCCATCAGTTGGGGCGAGTTAAATTGAGGGCCACGATCGGTTACAATCTCGCGTGGCAACCCATAGCGGCAGATAATGTTCTTCCAAAGGAATTTTTTTACTACAGGTACTGTTGTCGACGCGAGTGCTTCCGCCTCAATCCATTTTGTGAAGTAGTCGACTGCGACAATGATATACTCGAGCTGACCTGGGGCCTTTGGTTTAAAAGGGCCAAGAAGATCCAACCCCCACATCGCGAAAGGGATGGGGCTTCCCATGATCTGAAGCTGGACTCCTGGTTGGTGGGAGGCAGGGGCGAAATATTGGCACGCCTGACAAGCTCGCGTCATCGCTTGAGCATCTTGTTTCATTGTGGGCCAAAAATGCCCTTGGCGCAAAGCCTTGTACACCAGGGGTCTCCACCCTGCGTGTGTCCCACACAGCCCAGCATGTAGCTCTTCGAGATAGGCTTTCGTCTCGTAGTGACCCATGCACTTCAGCTCGCAAGGGTCGCCTCCTCTCTTATAAAGCTCGCCTCTGCTGATATAGAAACGTCCAGCCTTTCTTTTTAATTGTATGAGTTCCTTCGGGTCAGTTGGACCGCGACCATATCTGAGATAGTCAATGAATGGGCGACGCCAATCTTCAGACGAAGTGTTGATCGCCATCATTTCAATCTCGCGACTGATGGCGCTTTCTTCTTTCACAAAAAACAGATATTTCGGGGGGCCCCCTTTTGACACCATGAACCCTGACCTTCGCTCGCGTTCTTCTTTGGGACCTTCCCATCCGGCTCCCAGCTTCGCGAGTTCATCTGCTTTCTTATTCAGTTCTCTTGGGATTGCCTTTATTTCGAAATGCATGAAAAGCGAGGTCAACGTCGCGACTCGTGCATGGTATTGCGGGAGGTTCCCTGTTCGTGCTTCATAAAGCCCTTGTACCTGCTTTACCACAACTTCTGAATCGCAACAGCATGATAGCACAGAGATTGAAAGGCCAATGGCTAACTCTAATCCTGCGATTAAGGCCTCATACTCAGCTTCATTGTTCGTGGGTTTGAACTTTAGTGCAATGGCGTGGCTTATCTCATCTCCCATAGGCGACGTGAGAATCACACCTGCGCCACACCCCTCATCGTTTACAGCTCCGTCAGTGTGCATTATCCACATCATCTGTTCACCATACGGATTCACCACTTCCCCTTCTCTGAAACTTGTTTCGACGATGAAGTCGGCAAGCGCTTGTGCTTTGATAGCTGGCCTGGGTCGATATACTACATTGAATTCTGACATTTCGATGACCCATTTCGTGAGCCTCCCTGCAACGGTTGGTTTTGTCATGAAGCTATTCAGTGGCAAGTCCGTTAGGGTTTCAATCGGGTGTGCATGGAAATAGGGTCTTAGTTTGCGAGCAGCCGTTATCAGTGCAAGTACAGACTTCTCAACTGGGGAATACCGTGTCTCCGCGGGCAATAAAGCTCGGCTAACAAAATAGACTGGCTTTTCTGACTCGCGAACAAGGACTGCACTCACCGCTCTTGAGCTGGCCGCGAGATACAACTGGAGAGTTTCTCCCGGAACCGGGGAAGATAGGATCGGGAGCTTTGTCAGATGTTCTTTGAGGCTCGCGAATGCTTGACCACATTCTTCAGTCCACTCAAAGTTCTTTGGTTTTCTCAAAATTTCGAAGAAGGGGAGGTTTCGTTCGGCCAGCTTGGCACAGAATCTCCCCAAATAATTTACTCGGCCTACAAACCGCTGGACTTCATGGGTAGACCGCGGTGGTTCAAGATCGAGAACGGCTTTGACTTTATCGGGATTTACTTCGACACCGCGAGCACTAATCATGAAGCCTAAAAACTTTCCTTCTGTGACCCCGAACACGCATTTGTCTGGGTTTAGACTCATCCCGTACTTTCTGAGAGTCGCGAATACTTCCGCCAGGTCGCGAGCGTGATTACTCTGTTCCTTGCTTTTCACCACAATGTCGTCAACGTAGGCCTCAACTGTATCTCCTATCTGATCACTGAAAATACGGTCTACCAGTCTCTGGAAAGTGGCCCCCGCGTTCTTAAGGCCGAAAGGCATCACCTTATAGCAGAAGGTTCCCTTGTCTGTTATGAAAGAGGTATGTTCTGAGTCAAGGGGGTTCATCATGACTTGGTTGTATCCTGAGTAAGCATCTAAAAAACTAAGTGCTTCATGTCCTGCGGTGGAGTCTACAAGTTGATCGATAGAAGGTAGCGGGTAGCTGTCTTTCGGGCAGGCTTTGTTTAAATCTGTGAAATCTACACACATCCTCCATTTTCCCGTTCCCTTCTTCGCGACCATGACGACATTAGCCAACCATGCTGGGTATTGTACCGGTCTAACAAACCCAGCTTTTAGGAGTTTCGCGAGCTCTGCGGCCGCAGCCTCATTCTTCGGACCTGCTTGCTTTCTCTTTCGCTGTCTTTTGGGAAGGATATCGTTGCTAATATTTAGAGAGTGAGTGATCACTGATGGGGGAATTCCTTTCAAATCTTTGGGGGACCAAGCGAAGACGTCTCGCGATTCTGATAGCAAGTTTTCAATCTCTACCATCACCATAGGGTCAAGGCTACCCCCTACCGATAACTTCTCTTCTTTATTCACAAAAGGAGTGACTTCCTGTGTTTTAAATCCGGAAAACTTTGCTCTGTCCACATTCCCCTCAGAATCCTGATATCTAGGGGGTTCGCGAACATCTAACTCAGCTTCTTCCTCAACATTAGGCATGTCCGGGACAAAAAGTTGGTTCGCGAGCAGAGGCGTTTCTTCTCCCTTTTCAGACTTGATGTAACAAGAGATGCTCTCTTTCTCCACACCTGTCGCGACTCCAGTTCCGGATGGTGTGGGAAACTTTATGCAGAAATGGCTCATGGATACTACGGCATCAAACTTGCACAACGTGCCTCTCCCGATGATCGCGTTATAGCTCGAGCTTGTCGGGATGATTACAAAATCAATCTTTTCTGATCTTCGTGGCCCTGTCTCATCTCCCATCACTACATCTAAACTCACCACTCCTAGAGCAGTGACTCTTTCCCCCGCGAAGCCTACTAAGGTTGTTCTTGTTGGTCTTTTCATTCGTGGGTCGACCCCTAGCTTTACGAAGGCATCCAGATATATTATGTCGGCAGAGCTGCCCGTGTCAACCAGAATACGGCTGACTAGTTTCGTGCCAATTTGTAGATGTATAACCAATGGATCACCAGAAGAGACTGCCCACTCATTGATCTCTTCGTTAGAAAAAACTAGTTGATATGGCTCTCTGGGAAGGGGCTTCGCGATGCTCATAACTGGGAGCCCGCGAGGGAGCGGTGCGTTGATCATCTTGCGTTGCTCACGCCTGTTCGGGGGTATAGGGACATGCTTCCCGGCTATGGTCCCTACATGACCATCTGGTCGCGGGAAATCTTGGTTGCGTTGAGGTGGATGAGGATCGTTCGCGTGCTGCTGATTGCGCCCCCTTCCTCGCCCACCGTTGTTGTTTCCCCCTCTGAATGGCCCCCGGCCAGGGTTTCTACCACCCCTGCCTTGATAGTTTCCCCCGCCTCTCTGATTCATGAGGACGGCTCTCTGCTCGGGCTCGTTGTTCGTCCTTGGGCCACTCCGGCACTCATCTGTGTTATGAGTAGTGGAGTTGTGGTTGGAGCACCACATTCCATCGTGACCGCGACCTCGGCCTCCATTGCCTCGGCCGCGACCTCTATAGCCATGGTGGTCATCTCTTTGGTTCATTAAATTCTGCTCCTGAAATTGGTTCTGGTCCGTATTTTGTCTGTAGTCTTGGTACTGATTCTGATTCTGACGCTGCGTTACCAAACCTGGAGCACGTGAATCATTCTGCCCCTGCTCAAATTGCTGTCTTTTGTTCCCCCAATTCTGATTACTCTTTCTAGAGTTCTGGCTCTGGTTCTGGTTGTTCTGACTTCCGCCCCCTGTGGGTGCGCTCGAGTGAGTCTCAACTTGTATTTCGACGTAAGCTCTTTCTAGCATGGCTTGATATGACCCTTCCTGCTTTCTGTACAGGTGTTTTTTGAATTCGCTCCCGTCGGCCAGCCCGTTTAAGAACGCGACCCTGGCGGTTTTATCATCAAAGTCATCAGCTTCTAGGACCATTAACGAGAATCTTTTCACATACTCTTCCAGGCTTTCACCCACTTTTTGTTTGACCCCGACCACTTCTTGCATGGTGATCTTTCTCTTCTTCGAGGAGCCAAAATGCAACAAGAATCCCCTCTCGATATCTGCAAAGCAAGAGATACTCCCGGGCGGTTGATTTAACATCCATGTCATGGCGGTGTCCGCGAGTGTTCCTGGGAATCCCTTGCAAAGGGTAGCCTCATCCGGACCCCTCGCGATCATAGCGTACTTGTACCGGGTAAGATGCTCTTTGGGATCTCCCTTACCAGTGTATTCCTTGACAGTCGGGAATCTAAAGTCTGGTAGCGGTGGGGCTCTGATTATATGTTCTGCAAAAGCTGTGGGGCCAAATATTGTTGAAAAGTCGAGAGGAGGGTTCTGGGACGCCTCGCGATTGTAGTAGGGTGTTCTCTGATACTCGCGTTGTTCCTGCGCAGGGTAGTATGCGCGGCCCCTTTCGTCGTAACGAACATCATGTTGAGAGTTGTGGTGTTCCTGATGACTCATTGGGGCCTGGTTCAAGTCGAACCGTCCCCGATCCACATCGCGAGTGTCATTTCTTTCCCTCGGCCTTCTAGACACCGAGGCTCTGTCATCCGGGACAATTTCAGCTACCTCTTCTCGATTAATTTCTCTCCCGTCGCGATTGGTCTGGTCGTTGAGAGATTCGACCCTTTGGTTAGCTGTATTTGGGACAATCGGGGCGCCTTGCGCTATCCAGGCGGCAAAAAGTTCATTCTGCTCCCGAGGGATAGTGATAAGCTCGGGAGTTTCCTCTTCGACGCGAGGGAGTGGTGGGGGATTGAGAGTGTTTTGATTGAGGTGTGATGTGGTGGCGTTTACTGTTCCGCTTCTGCCAGTTTCAACCATGATTCTGCCCTTCGCGAGCTGACTCTTGAGATTTCAAAGGGAGCTAGCTGCGCGAGAAGGTCCCCACGGTCGGCGCCAGTGTTGGAGCCCAGATGTTCGCGATCTCGCAATCAACACTTCGCGAGATCTGGCCTTCTAAGAATCTTCAAGTGCTGGAGACCTTCCTTACGCAAACTGGAGCAACAACTTGTAATACACTGTCATCTGGATCAAAATGTGCTATTCCCTTCTGTTCTTTATGTTCTTCAATCCCTATTGCACCTGCACAACCAAACCAGAAGGTTGAACCCCCAGATTTGGCTCTCCGACGCTCAAGTCAGTAATAGCCACAGGTAAACGAATACAATGCCTCAATAACAACAATAGAATGAAGCAACACAAAGAGAAGATAGCGTTCAAAGCAATTACTAAAACAATGAAACCTCGTGAGCCAACTCAATGAAACAGTAAATGATGAAACTCAACCAATCGTGATGAATCAAACCTCAAAAGCACGATGACGATACCGAGAGTCAAGATCCAGGTACCGATCATCCGATTTCCCACTAAAAGAGGTAAATCGGGAACGAAGAGACGAGCTCGGAAACGAGTAATCGCCCTCTGTGTTTTCTCTCTCTCAAGGGGGAAGAAGATGCTCTCAGTCGACTGTCCCTTTCTCTCTCTTTGCCGTTAGGATTTATAACCACGCCATGGGTCCCACACAATCCGTTATCGCTCTCTTAACCTATTGGGCTTCTCAATGGGCCTCTCGTTCTCGACCCATTTTCTGGCCTTATGGGCTCGCGGCCTGCCTCTCGATCGCGGACCGGGCTTGCGTCATTAGAGTCGCGAGAACCGGGTCCACGTTATTGATCGCGAGAACCGGGTCCAACAGATATAAACTTACAGAAGATGAAGCTAACCAACCAAATGTGGCAGTTCTCTGAATACAAAATTAAAAGAAAATTAGTATAAGATTATCAAACTTGTAGGAAAGAGCAAAAATCTGGATTTATGCACATCAGCTCTAACCATTGCAAGGTTTCATAAATCTGTTATTCAAGCATTCTGGATTGTGTGCAGATGTTAGTGTTTTCAGTTATGGGCCAAATTTAAATACACTTGAAACCTAACACATAAATCAGAGTGAAAAATTCTGCAAGAAATTAAAAGAGCAAATTTCAATACACTGTGCTAAATAAAACTTCTTAAAATTAAAGTTTAAATCTCTTTACCTCCTCTTCAGCAATAGATTTAAGTTGATCCATTTCCAAGAGACATGCAGTTGGTTATATATCTATCAGGTTTTATGTTACATGGTGGTTTTCCACAAAATCCAGTTTAAATATTTCCAAGTGTTGGGCTTGCTGCATACAAATTAGTGACAGACAAGTACAATTGAGCAGGAAAAACTATGCTTTTATTTGATATTAAGTCTGAATCCTTGTTTATAGAACTTCATTAATCTTAACTAAACAAGAAAATACCAAGAGGAGCTAGAAGCATTTTCTTAGTGATTTGGTAGAAGAAGAGGCGGTACTCTTCAGAATTTTATTGAAAATTTGAGAAAATTACATTGTAGTCATATAGGAAAAATGAAACCCCCTTAGATCATCTAACAAGAATACCTATGAACATTAGGGGCTCTTCAAACAAATGAATAACTTGGGACAGAGAGCCAAAACATGACTAACCGATTCCACTTGATCTAAAGAAGATGCATTACATCAACACCTTTTTCCATAATTTGACCGGACTCAGAGATCTTCTTCATCTGATACCCAACTTGTGAGTAGTTGTTGTTCGTCTATTAACTATAGCCAGTAATCTGGGGGGTTGATTAGAAAGAGAAGAATTAGGAAACGTGGGCTAGTACATAAGCTCAATTGTAAAGATATGTAGTTAATTAATGATGAAAAGTGTTTCACTATGGTATTGTATGAAATGTAGGCAGCTAGAAAGTAAAGTATTTGAGAGCATAAGATGGAGATGGAAGAATGAAGCTGTAAATGTACTCACTATATTTGATTTTTAATTGGCCAAGGGACTGAAGGCGTAGTAAGCATTTGGGAAGCTTCTCCGGATTCAGAAACTCTGGATAGAGGTTTAACACGCGGAGGTTGGGGAGGGAATCCCAATCCACACCTTCGAGAACCAACTCTGGACAGTTACGAATTCTTAACTCCGGACAGTTATAAATTCTTAATTGCTCAAGGGCACTAGGATGGGCAAGGCGCAAACTCCTCACTTCAGAGCATTCTCTAATTTCAATAACATAAAGAGACGGAGTTGGTACTTCAACCTCCACACTTGTAACCCCACTGCAGTAAAATAATTCAAGAGATTGGAGATGTAGTGATGCTAGGTGTAAATTATTTGAGAAACTGGTTCTCGAAATACGACATTTCTGAAGAGATGTAAGTGATGCACCCGGAAAACTGATTGTGCCATTGCAGTAATTAATGTCCATCTCTTGGAGAGATGATGATGATGATAACAACACGTGTTCTATCAGCACACCATCAACCTCCTGGAGAATTAAATTAATACAGGGACTTGATGGCATGTACTTGAGCCCTGGACAAAATTCAATCTTGAGTTTAGAAAGAAGAGGGAACGAGAGTAGATGGCTATTCATGTTCCTTGACCATCCCTTCAATTCTGGCAAATATCTCAATACAAGACTCTTCAAAGAAGGAAAGAACACACTAACTGACCCTGCACCTTCCTCCCCCTCTTCGATGTACTCTAAACTATTTAGGTCGCGAAGATGAAGCTTCTGGAGATACGGAAGACACCTAAAGGGGGGGAGATGCTTCACTTCGTAACAAAAGTACAGTACTATACACACAAGGTGGGAAGGGTCATTAGTAGCAGCCCAATGTGGTATTCTCATGCCTGGGTAATACCACATTTCTAGTCTTTGTGGAGATACAGGTAGCTTCCAACCTTCATCTCCACCATAATCCTCCTCCTCTACCAGATCACCAGAAAATTCAATAAACAACTCACCTCTGATTTGCTGCAGTCCACACAAGGCATCAAGACGGCTCCTTGTACTTCTTATCCTCTCCTTCTCTTCTCTTGCTGTTTCAATGTCGCCTTCTATTCTCCCAACCTTAAAATCACTCAAGTACTGTAATGATCTCAGCTCCCCAAACCCAGCTGGCATATGCTTCAATAGATAACAACCCCCAATATCCAAATACCGAAGGTTGATCAATTTTCTGAAATTATCGGGCAAAGCTTCAAGAACTGTGAGTTTTATTCTTATGTACATGTTAGACGCTACTGATGTGTTGAAGTTAGTTAGCATAGTGTGAGTTTTATTAATACTCTGTTATGGACCACTGTATGTACGTAGCATCTTGTTTGTATTCTGATAACCAAATATTCTCCATCTCACTCGTTGATTTCCTCTTCCTTACCAAGTTGCTACTAGTTAAGTTTTATCTTTGATCGTAGAATACTCGACACTTCCGTACATATTACAGAAGTACCACTACTACAAAATAGCCCAAATTACCCGGGCGTTTAAGAGCTAATAACCCGGATCCAGTCCAGGTTAAAGGTGCACGCATTATTTGGTCAAGGCCAAATAACACCGATCTTAAATGGACACACCTGGGTTATTTACTTCTCTCTATTTTTTTCAAAAAGTTTAAAGGTTCGGGTTATTTGTTGATAAAATAACCTGGACGTCAGTAAGTCCGGGTTATAGAAAACACTAAATCTGGGTTAGTTACCTTCCAAATAAAATTGGTTTACAGATGTCCGGGTTATTTACATTGACAAATTTACCTGAGATAGTACTCTACTAAAGCCTAATCTGGATAGTACTCATCAGCATCATCTAAAAAATACAAAGTGCCTTAATTGCTCTTTGATCTCCCTAACCTTTGCAGTTGATAACGTAAAAGACTGGATATTTGTATATGCTCATGCAGATGTGAAAATAAGATTGAAGTAAAGAATGAGATGGAGAAAGCACCTGAGTCTCCAACGACGAGTACCCTAACCTGGCCGCAAAGTGGGCCTCCATTTTGTTCCCTGCTCTCCCTCTCTCTTTCCCTCCAAAACATTCTCTCCTTTTTCCACAGTTGCAGCAGCACAAAAACAAAGAACCTAGAATCAGAAGAGGGAGAATTCGATTGGAAAGCTCACCTTCAATTCCCATAAAGCCTAATTCATTGAATTGGTTGTTTTTATTTTGTCAACACATACCGATACCTGTTGGAACTCGGATTTGTTGGAACCTCGTTCCAACGGAAGAGAAACCGGCAACACTCCGGATCCTCAAGTTTAGAGGGATTACGAACCCTCGTTTACCAATTATGCATACGAACTTATATGAAATGCAATACGAGTAGTTCTTACCTAGCATGGCTAATAGCTAGTCCAATAATATAATAAAGTATGAATAATTCTTATTAGGCTCGCGAGTACTATACCAGCTGGGTCGCGAGGGATTAGATTATGCTGATCAAATAGCTTAACCATATAATTCATCATAGTGAGACCTTACGTGGCACACTCCATTTAGGAACTTGAGCCTCGCGAACATATATATATATAGGGTCAGGATCTGGTGAGAACGGATTCGTAGGTGAGAACGGTGAGAACGAATCTGAGCCGTCCATCGCGGAGCGCGCGTTATCGCTGAGGAGGAGAGAAAAAGGGTTCACGCGCGTCTCGGCCTTCTAAACGGGCGCGTCTAAACACGCGCGTGTCTGAAAAATTTCCTCAAACCCGATAGAAATTGGGGAAGGCGATTTCGTCGGCGAAATTTTATTCCTTCTACGATCATATCACAATCAAAATTTACGACGAAGAACTCCAATTCCAGCAATGGCGTCGACATCAACTGTAACAAATCTACAACAAGAGCATAATACAAATTCAACTGTAGCTAACCAGGAAGAAACCCTAGGTCCCAATTCGACTACGTCTGAGAGTTTAAACCCTAATTCGACACATCAAGAAGAAGAAACAGGTATTAACAATGAATTTTAACTTATTTCCGATATCAAATTCTGAATAGAATTTATGGAATTCCAGATTTCAACCCTATGAAAATCTGAATTGAAAATCCTAAGTTGCTTTGCTGTTGTTGAAAATCTGAATTGAAAATCTTAAGTTGCTTTGCTGCTGATAAAAATCCGAATTGAAAATCCTAAGTTGCATTCAGATTGCTTTGCTGTTGATAGGATTACGATTAAATTATGCATATTAGGAAATTGGCTTCTGCATACTATGAGAATATGAATTGTATATAGAGAAATATTCATAAGAAGGAGTACTGATACTTGATATTACTGAGTTGGGTGCACTTTGTATTGCTAATGAATAATCTGAGATTCTGAATTGCATTAGAGGAAGTTTCATTTTGAGAGAAACATGTGCTTTAGGATTTGAAGATTTACAATATATATAAATCTTGCTGCAGAAAACAATGAAATTCAGATTTCTCAAGGGGGCACAACATATTACATCCCAGTATGCATAACTGAAATGAAACCAGTGGTTGGACAAGTATTTGACAACACAGAGCAAGCATACGAATTCTATGATAATTATGCAAAACAGTGTGGTTTTGAAGTGAGGAAAAGCACAAACAAAAAGATAGATGGGAAAACAGTATGGAAGTACCTCCTATGTAATAGAGAAGGACAAAAAAGAGTTTCACTAGTCATGGCAGTAACACCTATTATAACCAAAGTAAAGAGACGAAGAGTGACAAATCGGGCTGGATGCAGGGCAAGGATAACTTTGAAAGGGACTGAGGAAGGGAAGTTCAAGATAAAAGGATTCGTAGAACGACACACGCACCCAATGATGACTGCAAGAGAACAACAGTTTGCCAAATCCAACCGAAATATAGGAGCTTTTGAAGCTGATTTCATTATAAATTGTGGAAATGCAAATATTGGTGCAACAAAGGGATACCGAATATACAAAGAGCTAGTAGGATCATATGGCGCTATAGGAGCTAGCGTAACAGATTTTAAAAATCTGAAGAGAGATCTAAATTCATATTTGGAAGGATTTGATGGACAAATGATAATAGATAAACTAAAGAAGAAGAAAGAAGTATGCGAGGCATTCTACTTTGACTATTTTGTGGACAAGGAAGGACAACTAGAGAGACTGTTTTGGGCAGATCCTATAAGTAGAAAAGGTTTCTCATTCTTTGGAGATGTTGTTACAGCAGACGCAACTTACAACAAAAACAGGTAATATTTTTCATGTCTAAATTCAAATCTTATTAATGAGAATATGTTTGTTGTGACTTTGATAATAATAATTTGATTTGCATTTGAATAGCTTAGGATATGAATAGAATGAGAATTACATTTGCATACAGAGGATTTGAAGAATGAGATAACATTCTGAGTTGGATGCAGGTATAATATGGTATTTATACCATTTACAGGAGTAGATAATCACAGGAAATCAGTGACATTTGCAGCTGCTTTGATGTTGAAAGAAAACACAGAATCCTATGTGTGGTTATTTGACAACTTCAAAAAGGCGATGGGCCACGAGCCATACATCATACTGACTGACCAAGATCCTGCAGTAATTCAAGTTGTTGAACAAGTATTTGAGAATGCAATGCATAGATTCTGTATGTGGCATATCATGTTCAAGCTGTCAGACAAGATAAAAAGCAGAATTTACAACACCTTATAATTCAAACAAGCAATCAACGCTCTGGTTTGGAATAAAGACATCACAAAATTAGAGTTTGAGGATGGATGGAGGAATTTTATAGAAAAATATGAATTACAAGACAACGACTGGCTGAGGAGAATGTTTGACTTAAGGAGATACTGGATACCTGCATTCTTCAATGATATAAGGATGGGAGGCATGCTCAGAACAACATCAAGGTCAGAGAGCCAAAATAGCTTCTTTGGAAGATTCCTTGGGCAATCCTCTTCTTTAATCCAGTTCAATAGCCAGTTTGAAAGTGCATTGGATCAACAGAGACATGAACAACACAAGCTTGCTGCATCATCATCAACAAGCAAAGCCAATATGAAAACAGATTGGGTTGTTGAAAAGGCATGTTCGAAAGTCTACACAATCTCAATATTTTATGAAGTACAACAGTCTATCTACAACTCAATCTACAAGTGCATGGTAACAAGCATGATTAAGGAAGGGACAATAGCAAAATATGAGATTGAACAAGAGAACAACAAAAGGTACACAGTCACAGATTTAGATAATGTTGATTTATGTTGCACATGCAACAAATTTATGCGAGTTGGCTTGCCTTGCCAACACATGTTTGTGGTTATACGGAACAAGGGGCTTAAGGAAGTGCCAGAGAAGTATATTCAGAAGCGTTGGACAAAAGAAGCTTCATTACAACCAGTATTCAACATTGATGGTTTGTTGTATAAAGAAAGTGCTGAAACAGAGGAGAACAAAGCAACAATGATACAACTCTTGGGAGAAATGCACAGTTGCATAAATTTGATTGAAAGCAAGCCAGAATACATGAAGGAGCTACTGGACACAATAAAACAAAAGAAGGAATATTTTGCAGAACAGATGATAGCATGCATTTAGACTAGTTTAGGCCACGTCTATTTCTGTCATTTTGATTTGTTTCGTTGATTTTTCCTTTAGTTTTATTTGGTTTTAGTAGTTTAGGAGTGTTCGGAGTCTACTCTTGCGCTTTTCTCATTTCAGGATCTTTTGGAGGCGTTTTTTGGAGAATGGTGGCCTTGATATGAAGATGTTCGAGTAGAGGACACGTTGGAATGGCGCCAACGACAAGTGTGCGGATGATAAGAAGAAGGCAGGACCAAGGCCGAGTAAGGAGAGAGTCCGGGACTGGAGCCAAAGGAGGAAACCGTGCCAAACCCGGCCAAGACCCGGCCAAGTCTCACCCCGTGTCGTGGAAGGCAAGGCAGACTTCAACTGGGAGTAACCCGGTCATGACCCGACCGGGTTTGTGACCGGGTCAGCAGGCAAGTTGTCACCTGAGTGTAACCCGGCCATGACCCGGCCGAGTTTCTGGCCGGGTCGGGCCGCTGTTTCATTTCCGACTCATTTAATCCCGGGCGTTTTGTCTTCTATTCGGAGGGGAGTATAAAAGCCTTGTTAGAACTGCTATTCCAGTATCTTGTAACTGCTTTAGACGTTTCAAAACTCTCAAGAACCCTAGGGAAAACTTGGAGATTTTACTAGATTTGTTGGTTGGAATTTCGTATCTCTTTGGAGAAGACAATTGGTATGTTGTTTCTTTCAATGAAATTGATTTCTCTTTCTCTCATGTCTAGCTAAATCCTCCTTTCTAAGGTTGGGTGAACCCGATGGTGATTTGATAGATTTGATTGGTAGTGTTTGGTTGTATGTATATGTAAATGTGAATTGATTCTATCCTAGGTTGCTTAATAACCTGATTGCTTTGTAATTGGGATTTCTAATTAGAATTTGAGACCGACCGGAGACAATGATAATTGGAGGTTGATTTAAATGGATCCCTAGGATAGAACTTGTGGGTTAATTGCGTGACCATCGATTTAACCCCTTGTGGCACTTGACTATCGATTAGATCCTTGGATGAGTAGATTCCGCTGAGCACCACAAGTGGATGTTGTTTCCACTTGTCCATTGATCTATGTAGAGCTTAATGGATCTAAATTAGATTGGCTTGCGCGAAAGTGATTGCTAATCTCATTTAGGTACACACACTATTGTCTGACCATGAAGTAGTGTTGACATTAGATAGCGAGTCCTTCAATTTACATTTGCATTGAAATACAATCCAATATTGCTTAAAACCTATTGTATCACCATTGTGGGAAGCCTAACCTTGGAAGCCTTTTTCTTCCCTTGATTAATAACCTTGTTTGCTTGATATTTGTTACCATTGAAACCAAACCGAATTACAACCTTTTCTTGTTTACGACTTAATCTATTAGTTGAATTGACAATTGGTACTACATAGTCCCAGAGTTCGACACCTTGGTACTATACCGAACCCGTACACTTGCGGGGTAGGATTTGGACCTATCAAGTTTTTGGCGCCGTTGCCGGGGACTGTTGTTAGTATTGGTTGTTACACGCAACCGATAGATTAGGTCTCATTTTTGTTTTTGACTTTGCTTCCTTTGTCTTTGGTTTCAGATTTGTTCTCATTCATATGCGAAGAGCCTTGAGCGACGGTGAACTACAACACGATCCCGAACCCGAGCGTGCTTTTCACAGACGAAGAAGAGAGCAAAGAGAAGCAAGGACCCGAGCAATGGATGAGGCTGCACGATTGCAACAGCAACAACGAGAGTTGCTGCAACAACAGCAACTACTGAATCAGCAGCAGGAGATGCAACAGTTGTTGAATGCGCCTCCGCCTATGACATTGGGTGACTATGTGCTGCCACGTCACCAAGGACCCACATCTGGTGTGGTCCGACCTCCAGTTGCTGCAAGGAACTTTGAGCTGAAGCCGTCTTTGATAAATATGGTTCAGCAGAATCAGTTTGGAGGTCTACCATCTGAGAATCCTCACCTACATCTTAACACCTTTCTCGAGCTTATGGACACGGTGAAGATTCATGATGTCTCTGATGACGCGCTTTATTTGCGCGCCTTCTCATTCTCTTTGAAAGACAGGGCTAAGGCTTGGTTCAAGGCTCTTCCTCAGGGCACTATCACGACATGGGATGAGTTGGCTAAGGCTTTCCTAACCAAGTACTTCCCCCCGAAGAAGACGGCTGAGATGAGGAATCAGATTAGTTCGTTCCAGATGAAGGATGGGGAGTCTCTCTATGAAGGTTGGGAGAGATTCATGGAGCTATTGTTGCTATGTCCTCACCATGGGCAAGATAAGTGGGTGTTGCTGCACACCTTCTACAACGCTATGGACAGCACTAATAGGATGCTCATTGATGCCTCCTCTGGAGGTACTATCATGGATATGCAAGTTGATGCGGCTTGGGATAAGATTGAGAGCATTGCCCAACACAATCACTACTATGATGCTCGATCGACTCCAAGCACTAAGAGGACAGCTGGTCTTTATGAGGTTGATAATGAGGTCTCTCAACAAGCTAGGATGGAGGCTATGGCTCATGAGATAAAGCAACTAAAGTTGAGTATGAATAGAGCTAAGCTGAAAAAAGAGGAGAGTCCTGCTCAGGTTGCTTCACAGGTGGTTTGCCAATTCTGTGGGGATGGTGATCACACCATAACAACTTGTCAATTATTTGCTGCACAGGATGAGGCACAAGAGGGAGATGTGAACTATATGAACAACTTCAATCGGGGTCCTAGGAACGATCCATACTCCAACACCTATAACCCCGGTTGGAGGAATCACCCTAACTTCTCCTATGCCAACAACCAAGCTGCTCAGAGACCGCCTCTTGGTTTTCAACAAAGAGCTCCTCAACCCCAAGGCCAAGAGCGTGCCCAAACGTCTGAAGAGTCCAAGTTTGACTTGATCATGAAAGAGCTTCAGAACATCAACAAAGTATTGAAGAACCATGATAGCTTGCATGCTCAGTACGCTTTGAATGCTCCTAGGCCCCAAGGTCAACTTCCCGGTCAGACTGAGGCCAATCCAAAAGGGCAAATCAATGTTGTGTCCTTGAGGAGTGGTAAACAACTCGAAGACCCAAAGGTTGTGGATCTCAAGCAAAAGGGCAAAGCTGCTGAAGAGCCCGAAGAAGTTGTGGTCCAAGAGAAGGAGGCACCTTACGTCCCACCTCCACCATACAAGCCTCCTCTTCCCTTCCCCCAAAGGAAGGCTCAAGCTCAGTTGGATCAACAATATGGCAAGTTTGTAGAGGTGCTGAAAAAACTCTACATCAACATCCCCTTCACCGATGCTCTCAAGCAAATGCCATCTTATGTGAAGTTCTTGAAGGAGATCTTGTCCAACAAAAGGAAACTGGATGATTGCCAATCAGTTTCTTTGAGTCAGGAGTGCAGTGCTCTAATTCAAAACAAGTTGCCTCCCAAGCTTGGAGATCCTGGTAGCTTCAACGTCCCCATGGTGATTGGTGATTGCACCTATGATGCTTTGTGTGATTTGGGGGCTAGTGTGAGCATCATCCCGCTCTCCATTTGTAAGGACTTGGACTTGGGAGAGCCGAGACCAGTGAGGATGACTTTGTATATGGCTGACAGGTCCGCGACTCACCCCATAGGGATTTTGGAGGACATACCCATCCAGATAGGTAAGTTCTTCATTCCTGTGGACTTCATTGTTTTGGATATTGATGCTGACTCCCCTGTCCCTATTATCTTGGGAAGACCCTTCTTAGCTACTGCAGGTACACTAATTGATGTGAAACAGGGTATTCTTTCCTTTACTATTGGGGATGAGAGAATTGAGTTTAATTTGTCCAAGGCTATTAAGCGACCTTCTTTTGAGGATGATGTATCCAGGATTGATGTGTGTGCTCACGAAGGTCAAAAGTCCGTGATGTCTCTCATGATTGAGGACCCTTCGGAGCGTTACTTGATGGAGAGTGCGACCCAAGCTGAGAATCTGGGGCTACTGGCTGATGTGCTCTTTGATTTGGAGTCCACCGAGGAGATGCCCGAGGCCATTGTTGAAGCCCTTACAAGAGAAGATGTTCCTCCTAAGGAGGAGACCAAAGAGGCACCAAAGGTGGAGTTGAAATCACTTCCATCTAATTTGAGGTATGAGTTCCTTGGACCCGATTCTACTTATCCGGTGATTGTCAATGCTAGCTTGAGTGATTGTGAAATTGAAAAATTGTTGCATGAACTTAGGCTGCATAGAAAAGCCATTGGATATTCTATTGATGATTTGAAAGGAATTAGTCCCTCAATGTGCATGCATAGGATTTTGATGGAAGATGACCATAAACCATCCATTGAGCATCAAAGAAGACTTAATCCTAACATGAAAGAAGTAGTGAAAAAAGAAGTGCTGAAATTGTTAGACGCAGGCATTATTTATCCTATTTCTGATAGTGCATGGGTTAGTCCTGTTCATGTTGTGCCTAAGAAGGGTGGAATGACTGTGGTGAAAAATGACAAGAATGAATTGATTCCTACTAGGACAGTCACTGGGTGGAGAATGTGCATTGACTATAGAAAATTGAACAAGGCCACTAGAAAAGACCATTTTCCACTACCCTTCATAGATCAAATGCTAGAGAGGTTGGCCAAGCATTCACATTTTTGTTATTTGGATGGTTATAGTGGATTCTTTCAAATCCCTATTCATCTGGATGACCAAGAAAAAACCACTTTCACATGCCCCTATGGCACATTTGCCTATAGGAGAATGCCATTTGGTTTGTGTAATGCTCCGGGCACCTTTCAAAGATGCATGATGGCTATTTTTTCTGATTTGATTGAGGATATTATGGAGGTTTTTATGGATGATTTCTCCGTATATGGTACCTCTTTTGATGCTTGCTTGTCTAACTTGTCTCGAGTTTTACAGCGGTGTGAGGAAGTAAACCTTGTATTGAATTGGGAAAAGTGTCATTTCATGGTAAGTGAAGGTATTGTGCTAGGGCATTTGGTTTCTAACCGTGGGATTGAGGTTGAGAGGGCCAAGATTGAGATCATAGAGAAGATGCCGCCTCCAACCTCGGTCAAGGGCATTAGAAGTTTTCTAGGACATGCCGGGTTCTATAGGAGGTTCATTCAGGATTTTTCAAAAATCTCCAAACCTCTTACTAACTTGCTCTTGAAGGATGCCCCCTTTGAATTTTCGAAGGAGTGTCTGGATGCTTTTTGCAGGTTAAAGGAGGCCTTGATTTCAGCACCAATTATACAACCTCCTGATTGGGACCTCCCATTTGAGCTTATGTGTGATGCCAGCGACTACGCTGTAGGGGCTGTTCTGGGGCAAAGGAAGGACAAGAAGCTACATGCAATCTATTATGCTAGTAAAACTCTTGATGATGCCCAAGTGAATTATGCCACGACTGAGAAAGAGTTGCTTGCTATTGTCTTTGCCTTTGAGAAGTTCAGGTCTTATTTGGTGGGAGCCAAAGTCATTGTCTATACTGATCATGCTGCAATCAGGTATCTCTTGAGTAAGAAGGAGGCCAAGCCTAGACTGATCCGATGGATCCTTCTTCTTCAAGAGTTTGACATGGAGATTAGAGACAAAAAGGGCACCGAGAATTTGGTTGCTGATCATTTATCTAGGTTGACTCAAGAGCAGTTGGAGTGCACAAAAGATGAGCCACCTATTGATGATTCGTTCCCGGATGATCACCTTTTTAGGATTGCTAATGAAGTCTTGACTCTTGCAAATTCAAGAATGCCATGGTATGCCGATTTTGTCAACTACTTGGTTTGCAACGAGTTACCTCCCAATCTCTCATTCCAACAGAAGAAGAAATTCTTGTCTGATGTTCGGCATTATTTTTGGGATGAACCATTGCTTTTCAAGAGGTGTGCTGATGGGGTAATTAGAAGATGTGTTCCTGAGGAGGAGGTAGAGAGTGTCATCACTCATTGTCATTCTCTACCATGTGGAGGACATGCTGGGTCCTCAAAGACCACCACCAAGATATTGAGTTCCACCCTCTATTGGCCTTCTATGTTCAAGGATGTGCACCGTTTCATTGCTTCATGTGATGCATGTCAACGTACGGGGAACATCTCAAGGAGGAACGAAATGCCTCTTAACAACATTCAGGAGGTTGAGATCTTTGATGTATGGGGAATAGATTTCATGGGACCTTTTCCGCCGTCATGCTCTAACAAGTATATTCTTGTGGCGGTGGATTATGTGTCCAAGTGGGTGGAAGCCATTGCCTCACCGACTAATGATTCAAGAGTGGTGTCTAAGTTCTTTAACAAGGTGATCTTTCCAAGGTTTGGGACTCCAAGAGTTGTGATAAGTGATGGAGGATCCCACTTTATTGAGAAGAAGTTTGAGGCTTTGCTGAAGAAGTATGGGGTTACGCACCGGGTTGCAACTCCATATCATCCTCAAACTAGTGGTCAAGTTGAGATATCTAACCGGGAGATCAAGGCTATCTTAGAGAAGACCGTGTCCCGATCCCGGAAAGATTGGGCGATGAAGCTTGATGACGCTCTTTGGGCTTATAGGACAGCATTCAAGACTCCCATTGGCACAACTCCTTACCGATTGATTTATGGGAAGTCTTGTCATCTACCGGTGGAACTTGAACACAAAGCGTATTGGGCAATCAAATTGTTCAATTACGACATGAAGGAAGCCGGTGAGAAAAGGATGCTGCAATTACAAGAGCTTGAGGAGTTGAGGTTAGATGCTTATGAGAATGCCCGGATTTATAAGGAGAGAACTAAGAGGTGGCATGACAAGCCCATTCTCCCTAGAGAATTTCATGAAGGCGATCTCGTCTTGTTATACAATTCTAGGTGGAGACTTTTTCCGGGAAAGCTGAAATCCCGATGGTATGGTCCGTTCCAAGTACGGAAGGTGTACCCTCACGGTGCAATTGAGATATGGAGTGAAGAAACGGGACAATTCAAGGTGAACGGGCAGCGGCTCAAGAAGTACATCGCGGGTGCCCCAATCAAGATGACCGTTTCCGTCCTCTATCTCGATCCGGTTCCTTGAAAGACGATGGAAGGTCAAGCTAACGACCGTAAACAAGCGCTGGGTGGGAGGCAACCCATCAGGTACGTTTTCTATCTTTCTCTCAAAAAAAAAAAAAAAAAAAATATATAAAAAATAAAATAAAAAATAAAATAAAAGGGGATCGACCATGCTTAACTGAGCGTAACTCGGTCATCACCCGACCGGGTTTCTGACCGAGTTTCTCTCAGTTGGTCGAAGGAGAAGTGCACCATCTTAACTGAGCGAAACCCGGTCATCACCCGGTCGGGTTTCTGACCGAGTTTCTCTCAGTTGGTCGAAGGAGAAGCGCGAAACTCGGTCATCACCCGACCGGGTTTCTGACCGAGTTTCTCTCAGAAGGAGGAAGGAGAAACATGCGCCATTTTAACTGCGCGAAACCCGGTCATCACCCGACCGGGTTTCTGGCCGGGTTTCGAGCAGCTATTTTGTTTAACCCCTAACCCGACCGGGTCTTTCCAAATACCCTTTTCTCTCCTTCCTCTTTCTCTTCTCCATCTCTCGCCGCACCAGCCCCCCCCCCCCCCCCCCTCTCGCCTTCTCCTCTCCCGACCGGACCGAGGTGCACAGTCCCACCGGAACATCCCAGCACCACCACGCAAGTGTTCACCTTCCTTCGTTTTCCCCCTTTCTCCCATTCCTAAGAACTCAAGGTATAATTTCTAAGCCCTAGATCTAGTTTGGATTATTGGATTTTGGGTGTTTGTAAGTTCGAATTCTTGATTTGGATGATTGATTGTTTGAATTGGGTGGATTTTTGGGAGGAAATTTTGGATCTTGATGATTACTTTGAAATATTAGGCTCATTTCCAGATTTCTTAATTTGGGGGTGGATTTGGGTAAAATTGATGATGCTTGGTGGTTTGCTTGAGTTTTTGTGATGTGCTAGTGGTTTGTTCTTACTCGTGTAAATTTTGTTCGTTGATGACTCGTGTGAATCTTATGCTATAATTGTTGTTCGTTCTTGCTAGAACGACATATATGTTATTTGGGATTCAAATTGCTTGCCCCCTTGTGCTGATATTATTGGTCATTCTTGCCGGAATGACGATTATGTGGGCATGCATTACCTTGGTTTGGCTTGTTTTGTTGTGTGTCTAGGAATACCGGAAAACAGGAAAATGTCAGCATCCAAGCGACCAAGGCAGACCGGTAGCTCTTCTAGGCCCCGCGCTGACCCTCCGAGGGATGCGGATAATGCCAACGCGTTGGGGATTACCTTCTCTTCTAATGCTCATCGCCTGCGGTTCCGAAAAATTAAGGATCGCTCGATTATGCCAACGCGGCACTTGGACTTTGGGATGCTCGCCACCTTGGGGATTGATGCGGACATTGAGTGGCTAGCTGCACGTCTGGGATGGCAGACCTTCATTCACTTCGAGCAGCCCACCTACCGGCACCTCACGCTGGAGTTCCTGAGCACTTTGGAATGTCAGCTCATACAAGGCGAGCACCGCAGTGTGGGACTGTGCACCTTCCGTCTAGGGAACGCCAACCGCGAGCTCACCTTGGCTGACGTGAGCGCCATCTTCGGCTTCCCAATAGCTAGAGTGGATGCTCCTCGAGTGGATACCAGGGCTCATTTCTGTTCCTACCCAGACTTTTGGAGGGAGATTGCGGCAAATCATCATTATGACCCTGCGAAGACCAAGGCCTCCTGGATCACTAACCCGGCCATCCGCCTCTTTCACCGCTTCATGGCCCATACAATCTTTGGCCGCGGTGGTGGAGCTGAGAACAGCGCCTCCAAGAAAGAGGTCCTTGTCCTTTGCGCCGCACTGCACAACGAGGAGATCAACTCCGCTGCCTTCCTGATGGGTCATTTACAATTGGTGAGCCATAAGGTCAGCGGAACTATTACCATCGGCGGCTTGGTGACTGCTTTTGCGAAGCATTTTGGCATTCCATTGGCGGGTCGCCGCGATTACCAGTCCTCATGCGCCATTGATTTTCCTACGCTCATCAAAATGGGGGTGGTGTTCCAGCGCGGTACTTCCTGGTGTTGGGTGCTTCCTACTGCTGAGGCTCCCAGAGGCTGCCGGCTCCTCCGTCTCCCCAATCCCGAGCGCACTTCGCTCCAGCAGCAGGCCAATTGGAATGTGCGTCCTCTGCCCTCGGATCCACAACCTTTGGGTGGCAAGCAAGCTAGAGGCGCCCCCATGGATGACGAAGAAGACGAGGATGATGATGATGATGCCAATGAGAGCGGTCCCGCAGCTGGTAGTTCACAGGGGCATGATTCGCGCCTCTATTCTATGCTAGAGAGTATGCAGCAAGACATGGCGGTTGGGTTTTCCGCAGTGCACGCACGGATGGACCATATGCACGCGGACATCAACACGCGCTTTGATCAATTGCGTGCTGATTTTCAGAATTGGCGTTTCCCAGGTTCTCCACCTCCACAAGAGTAGACTGTTCTTCACCCCTTGCATCATAGTAGAATAATTGTGAGTACTCCCTTTTCCTTACGCTTCATTTTCTACATTGGGGGTGGGGTGTATTTTCAATTTTGCATTGCATATAGTTCGCTTGATTAGTTGCATTTGAATTTTTAGTTGCAATTTTTCCCTGCTCGGTCCTTTGTGAGTTCTCATAACAATACACGCACCATGACTCCTCTTAATATGCTTTGGTTGTTAATATTGCAATTGCATTATGAGCATGATATGATTGATCAAACTTATGACAATGACTTGAGCATGTGGACTTTGATTAAGATGTGTTAGGACTGAAACTCTAGACAAAATGTCCCGGTGAGGTTGTTGGCCTTTCTAGGACTACATTCATAAGTCCTCTTATTTTCTTGTGTGATCTCTCTTTGCTTGCTATCTCTAGAACTTGCTTCTGTACCTATTTGAGACTGCATATAGGACTAAAAATGCATTACATCTTGATCGAGACATTGTTTTTGTTAGCCCTTTTTAATCCTTGGCCACCCTATTATTATTTCCCTCTTTTTGAAGCCACTATGAGCCTATAGCCTATTTTATTTGTAAGCTCCACAAAAGAAATCCTAGCCTATTATATATCCTACCTATCCAGGGCTTTGAACTTCTATTTGCTTTGTGTGGATGTGAGACAAGCTTGGGGGAGTTGTGTAAATGTTGGGTGATCATTGGAAATCATGTGTAAGGGTCTATACCATTCAGTTTATAATAGTTTACTTCCTTCTTCTTCATTCAAAAAAAAAAAAAAAAAAAGAGAAAAAAAAAAGAAAAAAAAGAACCAGAAAAATCTGGATAAAAAAAAAAGAAAAAGAGAGTGGAGGAGAAAAGAAGTGCATAAGAAAAAAGAATGGTAAATCATTTATTTGGGGTGTAATTTCTGAGCTTATTGTAATATCATATTATGGTTGGTGTTGGTTTGAGAAGTCTATTCCCCTGGATTTAGCACCACATGGCCAAATATATATCCATGCCTATTTAAAATCCCTTGGCCCCATTACAACCCTATTATATGTCTCGTGATTGTGTTTTGCATTGTCCTAGTAGTGGAGATTAGATATTGTTGCAAGCTTATGGTAGATAGCATTCAAAGTAGAGTGTTGAGCGACGTATATAAACCTAAACACATGAGTGTGAGTGACATTAAAATTATCTTGTGAGGTCTAGAGTTGAGGAACTAATTTCATCTTGTCATTGATTGAGAAGCATGCTAGGACGGAAGTTGTCATTTGTTTGGCCTTTCATGGTCATTGTTCATATGTCTTTTGGATAGAAACAGCTATTGCATATTTTGTGTACTCGTTGTCGTGCACTTGCTTGGGGACAATCAAGGTTCAAGCTTGGGGGAATTTGATAGCATGCATTTAGACTAGTTTAGGCCACGTCTATTTCTGTCATTTTGATTTGTTTCGTTGATTTTTCCTTTAGTTTTATTTGGTTTTAGTAGTTTAGGAGTGTTCGGAGTCTACTCTTGCGCTTTTCTCATTTCAGGATCTTTTGGAGGCGTTTTTTGGAGAATGGTGGCCTTGATATGAAGATGTTCGAGTAGAGGACACGTTGGAATGGCGCCAACGACAAGTGTGCGGATGATAAGAAGAAGGCAGGACCAAGGCCGAGTAAGGAGAGAGTCCGGGACTGGAGCCAAAGGAGGAAACCGTGCCAAACCCGGCCAAGACCCGGCCAAGTCTCACCCCGTGTCGTGGAAGGCAAGGCAGACTTCAACTGGGAGTAACCCGGTCATGACCCGACCGGGTTTGTGACCGGGTCAGCAGGCAAGTTGTCACCTGAGTGTAACCCGGCCATGACCCGGCCGAGTTTCTGGCCGGGTCGGGCCGCTGTTTCATTTCCGACTCATTTAATCCCGGGCGTTTTGTCTTCTATTCGGAGGGGAGTATAAAAGCCTTGTTAGAACTGCTATTCCAGTATCTTGTAACTGCTTTAGACGTTTCAAAACTCTCAAGAACCCTAGGGAAAACTTGGAGATTTTACTAGATTTGTTGGTTGGAATTTCGTATCTCTTTGGAGAAGACAATTGGTATGTTGTTTCTTTCAATGAAATTGATTTCTCTTTCTCTCATGTCTAGCTAAATCCTCCTTTCTAAGGTTGGGTGAACCCGATGGTGATTTGATAGATTTGATTGGTAGTGTTTGGTTGTATGTATATGTAAATGTGAATTGATTCTATCCTAGGTTGCTTAATAACCTGATTGCTTTGTAATTGGGATTTCTAATTAGAATTTGAGACCGACCGGAGACAATGATAATTGGAGGTTGATTTAAATGGATCCCTAGGATAGAACTTGTGGGTTAATTGCGTGACCATCGATTTAACCCCTTGTGGCACTTGACTATCGATTAGATCCTTGGATGAGTAGATTCCGCTGAGCACCACAAGTGGATGTTGTTTCCACTTGTCCATTGATCTATGTAGAGCTTAATGGATCTAAATTAGATTGGCTTGCGCGAAAGTGATTGCTACTCTCATTTAGGTACACACACTATTGTCTGACCATGAAGTAGTGTTGACATTAGATAGCGAGTCCTTCAATTTACATTTGCATTGAAATACAATCCAATATTGCTTAAAACCTATTGTATCACCATTGTGGGAAGCCTAACCTTGGAAGCCTTTTTCTTCCCTTGATTAATAACCTTGTTTGCTTGATATTTGTTACCATTGAAACCAAACCGAATTACAACCTTTTCTTGTTTACGACTTAATCTATTAGTTGAATTGACAATTGGTACTACATAGTCCCAGAGTTCGACACCTTGGTACTACACCGAACCCGTACACTTGCGGGGTAGGATTTGGACCTATCAACAGATGGGTGCAAGCTCAAGTGGATCATCTTTCACTGTGGATTTTGAAAAATATGTAGGACCAACTCCAGCTGAGGTTCAAGTGTTACCACCAAAACAAGGAAAAAACAAGGGGACAAGAAGAGGACGAATGATAAGCCAAAAAGAGTTGGGCATTCAAACAGCTGCAAAGAAAAAGAGAGGTTGTGGAATATGTGGTCAGTATGGACATAACAGGGCAACATGTGGAGATAGAGAAGGTAACAAATTAGTTCAATAATTTTTAATACATTAACTCAGTTTCCATATACACATTTTAATGTTAGACTAAATATTATTACTTGATCTTTCTATGCAGATTAAATGAAATGATAGAAGAGACAACTAGATGAAGGCATGCAAGATATATAGATTCCTATGGCGTATTATAGATACTGGTTCTTATTACATGGAGTGTAATCATACTGTTTGGAAACTTATTGCTTAAAAAAAGAATTCAAACTAGCTAAAATGGTTGGTTTCAAATATTAATATGCCTACCATCCAGGCAAACATCATATGAAAAACAGAAAAAATTAATATGCATTACTAAACCTCGTATACAAAGCATATATAGTTGGTATGCAAACTATATATGCTTTATATGTAACTCAAAATAAACATTATATGCAAACAGGAATTTTAAAGTTTTCAATCAAGATAGGCCTTATATGCAACCAAGATGAAACCACATATGCAATCTACATAAACTTCATATGCAAATCACAATTTAAAGTAGACTATGTAAGTATAGGCCTCACATGTAAACCACAAATCATAAAGTTTAATCTAGATATGCTTCATATGCAATTAAGATAAACTCCATATGCAAATCAAATAAAACTCATATGCAAACCACAAATTTAATGTTTTCATTAAGGATATGCCTTATATGCAATCAAATTGAAACCACATATGCAATCTACATAAACTTCACATGCAAATCAAAAATGAAACTTCATATGCAACTCAATATGAAACTCATATGCAAATCACAATTTAAAGTAGACTATGTAAGTATAGGCCTCACATGTAAACCACAAATCATAAAGTTTAATCTAGATATGCTTCATATGCAATTAAGATAAACTCCATATGCAAATCAAATAAAACTCATATGCAAACCACAAATTTAATGTTTTCATTAAGGATATGCCATATATGCAATCAAATTGAAACCACATATGCAATCTATATAAACTTCATATGCAAATCAAAAATGACACTTCATATGCAACTCAATATGAAACTCATATGCAAATCACAATTTAAAGTAGACTATGTAAGTATAGGCCTCACATGTAAACCACAAATCATAAAGTTTAATCTAGATATGCTTCATATGCAATTATGATAAACTCCATATGCAAATCAAATAAAACTCATATGCAAACCACAAATTTAATGTTTTCATTAAGGATATGCCTTATATGCAATCAAGATGAAACCACATATGAAATCTTCGTAAACTTCACATGCAAATCAAAAATGAAACTTCATATGCAACTCAATATGAAACTCATATGCAAATCACAATTTAAAGTAGACTATGAAAGTATAGGCCTCACATGTAAACCACAAATCATAAAATTTAATCTAGATATGCTTCATATGCAATTAAGATAAACTCCATATGCAAATCAAATAAAACTCATATGCAAACCACAAATTTAATGTTTTCATTAAGAATATGCCTTATATGCAATCTACATAAACTTCATATGCAAATCAAAATGAAACTCATATGCATATCAAAATGAAACTCATATGCAAATCACAATTTAAAGTAGACTATGTAAGTATAAAGCTCCACTATTAAGTAGGAATAGTGGAGCTTTATTTCCGATTTCCCTTATACGCAATGCAGATAAAGCGCCATATTTAAAACAAGTAATAATCAAATTGAAATTACAAACCAAAATAAACTTCAAACCAGATCTCTAAATTGCAAACAAAAATAAAACAAAATGAACAACACATACAAACCAAGTTTTGTTGCAAACCTACTATTCAAAGGGAAACATAAAGGATCTAGAAACATTAATAAAGATGAAAAAGAAGCCAGAAAAAGAAGCTGGATTCATATTCACAAGTGCAAGCATCACAAAAATCTATATCATCATCACTCTCCATGCAATAGTCATATCTCAACCATGGGTTCTTCCTTTGACATGGAACATGATCCTTCTCAAGCTTAAGTTCTTTGAATAGAGGACGTTGATGAAGCACCCAAAGATAACGAACAGATTCATGAAATTTTATTCGACAATCAACAATCTTACTTCTGAGTGAAGCCTTGACAAATTTGATGTGATCCATTCCCTTCTCTACATTTCCAGAAACACTGGACAGTAAGATAACACCCAAGAGATATCTTGCTTGCATATGACCTAAATTAGCAGCCCTTTCAAGCATATCCAATCCTAGGTCATAGTTGAAATCACGGAAGAAATGATCCTGCATACAAAAGACAATACAAGAAACAAAAAAAAATTGTTCCATTAAATTATCAGGGTTTTGAAAGATATTTACAAAAACTTATGTAATAATAAAAGACTTACAAATCCCTTTTGATATATGGCACCACCATTATCTTTGTCAATGCATAGATGGAAGAAAACACTAGCAACAACCTTCTGGGCTTGAGAAAGATTATCAGTATCGAAATCTTCAACATTAACTTGGGAAAGAACATGTTTCTCCTGCCCAATTTTTTCAAGCGACTTGCAACTAAAAATTAATAACCACCACAAAAAAAAAGAATATGATCAGTGTGATAGCAACAAAACTAAGAAACGAAGGCTTAATTTCAAATCCAACCAAGAATTCAAAAAGGTATAAAATCGAAAAATCACTTCGCATGCAATCTAGAAAACACTTCGAATGCAAAACACAAAAACACTGTGTTTACCTCATTATGCAATTAAAGTAGTTGGGAAGAGAATCAGAACCAACTCTCGAAACAATTTCAGAAATCAGATTGTTTGGAAGAGACAAAAAAAGACTCTGACAAGAAAGATCGTTAGATGAAGAACACTTCTGTCTTTTTGCCATTTTTCAGATGATGAAGATGAAGAAAACCGAAACCTTATGGGTATAAGATGAAGAAGAAGAAGATGAGAAATCTGAAGAGTCAGACGGGGAAGTGAAATGAATTGACAAGAGACATCCGGTCATTTATAAGGGATTAAAATTGTCTGATTGGTAACTGCTATAATGACGGTTGGAAAACGTGCCTGTAACACAAAAAAAACAAAGAAAAAAACGAAAAGTTACACGTAAGTTAAGTAGCATACGGAGTACTTGTATCAAATATTATTTGACAAGACTTGACAATTAAATATATTTTAATTCACATATGCAAGTTTGTTAAAATTGCTTTCTTTTATAATGAACAAGTTGTTTGAATGATCAACAAATAGTAAACAAACAAGAAAAAACGAAAAACGAACAGAAAACACATATCCAGTTCAAAATATGACTTCATATGCAATCCTGAAACACCATAAAATGAAATTCAAAAGTGAAGACAAGTGTCTGCATATCTAATTAGACAATTCAGACAGCAATAGCTAGAGTGTTGCAGAAAGTTGATGCATAGTTTCACAGTTACAGTTTGCATTCCAAATCTAACTTTACAGAGGTGATACACTTTCCTTGTACAATGTTTGCCATCTTCGGGTCATTTGGAGGACATGTGTTGACAATCTTGTTCAGGTACCTGATCTTCAAGGTGGTAATATGGCTTGCATTGTTGTTAATCAGCCTGTACTTCCAATCCTTTAAGCCAGATCCCATGTATGTGTCCATGTTGTACATGGCAAAGAAGGCCAAATCTCTGTTTTCTATCCCTCCATAAATGGGAAGACGAGGCTTTGAAATTTCCATCTTCGAAATCATTTCAGATTCGGTAGGCAAATTTAAATGTTTGAAGTATAGAGCAAAAACCGTTTTCTGAAAGAGAATAACAAATAGAAGTTAAAAAAAAGCTCTTGAAAAAATAAAAAATACAATCAAAATATCTTACCAGTTGTTCAGCAAAGCAGGTGTGATTGAAATTTGGATTGGTACAGGGATCCAGCAATTCACACTTCTTGGACTTCATGTTAAATGTAACAACAAAGATATGTTCCCCTGTGCTAATGGGAAATACAAACTGTGTTGGGAGGAAAAACAGAAAGTTAACATTAAGAAGGATAACATAGAAATAAGGCAATATAAAAGGAAACAACAGAAATAACATACATACCAAGCCAAAGTCTAGAGGGTAAACACCAAGTTTCAAATTCATAAACTCAACGCGAATTTGCTTTTCAAAAAGGACAGTCATAGCATCAGGATCAGTGACTGTAACTTGTTGGATACTTGCATCCTAAAAAATTATGCAAAATATAAAAATACATTATAGTCCAAATGTTCAGACATGCAAACAACATATATAGAGGCACTTACACAAACTTTGGTGCTTGCAAAGAATCTGTACATACTGGATTCACATCTCTTTAACTCTTCAAAGTTTAATACTCGGGCCCACACATCAACAATCTTAGTGTCAACACTGTAGAATCGAGCTTGACAGAATGTATGAAAATCACGACAAGTAAGCTTTAATTCAGCATGGCTGAATATGACTTCCCTGCAAGAACAAAACATTGCATCACAATTCAACTAGTATGCAGTTCTCAATTAAACTACTAAGCAGTCCCAAATAAACATCAAATCCAATCCGGATAATTCCCAAAAATAATACAAAACCAACTAGTATGCATGACTAGATATGACTTCCTGCAAGAACAAAACATTGCATCACAACTCAAACTAGTATCCACTTCACAAATCAAACCAGTATGCATTTCACAATACAACCTAGTATGTTGTTCACAATTGAACTAGTATGTAGTTCACAATTCAACTAGTATGCAGTCCCAAGTAAACATCAAATCCAATCCAGATAACTCCCAAAAATGATACAAAACCAATATAACAAATATTTTTACTTACTTTTCATTCCTACCCTGAGAAACCCATTGAAACAGACGACGTTCTTTGGCATTAGGTTTCACATCTGGATAAATATGTCTTTCCAACCATGGAGATTTACTTGTCTCGCTAATTCTAGGAGCTCTCATTGATGCCATGTTATCACGAAACCTATCATTTAAGCTTTGAGGAGGACGCATTGTGCGCTGAGAAGGAAAATTTCCTCCAGTTGACTGAAAAATAAAATAAAATGTTAGACAACATAAAAAAATGAATTAAAAATATGATAAATGTAACTTGAATCAAATACCCTAGTAGCTCGATGATATGGTTTTGGGACAACAGGATTTACAGAATTTGATGCAGGTTGAGACACTGTATGAAAAGGAACCTGAGGCATACACTATAAAAACATTAATAAATAGAATATATAAAACCAAACAAAAAACTACACAAGGTGTAATAATTAAAAACAACTATTACCTCAACAGTAAAAGCTGGTGGGATTGTGCAAAACTGGAAAGTAGAAGCGCTTAATCCCATATTAATTGGTGCAAGATCTGATTTTTCAGAATCATACACTGATTTTGCAGAAACATATGATGAAGAAACAGTGGAAGCCGGTGCACAAATTTCTAAAGGAGGGCTGTCCAGCAATACTGTAATAGGATCATTAATGGAATTACCTTCACCATTAAGAGTAAAACGAGGACTGCGGCGAGCAACCAAACCACTGAACCTAGGCATTTTCTTCTTCTTCTCCTTATCTTTAGCTTCTGCAAATACAACAAAGAAAAATCATTAAGGTAAGCAATTCATAAATAAAGTAGGCTAAAATTAATTAACTAAACTTTTCATACCAACAAGTAAGGTAACATTAGATGCTTCTTCTGTAGAAGGTAGAGATGCCATTGAACATTTATCAATTGTTAAATCAATAACATTTGTTTCAAGTCCACTGTTACTTGGATCAGATTGTTCACAGTCTGCCACTGTACCCACAGCTACTACAGATTGTTCAAGAGACGATGCTACTGCAGATTGTCCAAGAGTGGATGCTACTGCAGATTGTTCCACTGGAACTTCTGAATCTCCACCTTCTGAAGGAATAACTGGAACATCTGAAACTTCAGATTCTACAAGTTTGACAGAGGTTGGGGATGATAGATCTTGATCCATTGAAACATCAAAAACATTAGGTGGTTGCTCAAGTGGAACTTCAAAAGAATCATTGACAGCATCGTGAAAAACTGTGTCATTAAAAGAATTAC
Source organism: Oxyria digyna (assembly GCA_029168935.1). Classification (NCBI taxonomy): domain Eukaryota; kingdom Viridiplantae; phylum Streptophyta; class Magnoliopsida; order Caryophyllales; family Polygonaceae; genus Oxyria; species Oxyria digyna. The sequence continues at coordinate 2,852,165 of JAPVLV010000018.1, forward strand.
TGGGACCGGCATCTGTAATGGAAAGGAACAGAATAAAAATCAGGAATAAATACATATGAAACAATATAAAAGACGAAAAAGTAATGAAGAAGAAAGATGAAACACCAGTTGACATGGATACATGCTCTGTAACTTTCTTCTCAGCAGCAATAGCTTTCTCTACTTCTTCAATCATATCAAAGACAATCGGATCAGACCAAAAGCGCTCATCACTGTCATCTAAATTTCCAGAAGCATCAACATCATCTCCAGCGACAGTTGTTGGAAGTTTTATCTTCAAAAGCCGAGTGCATTCTTCATTGACTTTCTTGAAGAAAGTATTCTGAGCATGTTCTACTGGAGCAATTTCAATTTTGTTGTAGAATTCATTAATATTGTTAGCAATTTGACGAACAACATTATATTGCTGAAGAACAAAATCCTTAAAACAAGAACAAAGATACTTAGATTATAAAATCAAGGCAAAAAAGGGATAACAACTAAAAAAAATATAAAACAAAAACATACAGGAATGGTTCCATCACCAAGACACTCTTTTGGAATGGGGCAACAAGTTTCTGGTTGCAATGGAGGCTGAGTAGTTTCTGGTTGCAAAGCAGGCTCAGAAACAGGTAGAATTTTGCCCTTCCCAAACGCACCAACAAGCATCTCATCAGCCTCTCTGGATTTCAACATTGAAGTTGTCCACACTTTGATCAGAGGAAGATCCCTTGGAACAGCTTTGTTGAGAACCATAACTCTATCAACATAACACAGCTACAAAAATGCAAATAAATTATGAAATTAATATAGAAATCATTTATAGGCAATAAGTAAGTATTCAAATCAGAAATCACTAAGTATGCAATTCGAGAAACCATACCAAAAGAAATAGCACTGGACCTCTAAACTCGGACTTAGAGCAAAGCGACCACTGCACCTTATGTTTAATGGCCAAATCGAAGATTAATTGGCACCAGTTATAGTCTTTGATCTTCGAAATATCATCCAACAAATCCAATGGTCTCATGCTCATGACTCCGCAACCTTGGCTTTCAATCACTAAAGTGTAAAACAGCATAACGAAGTTCCTTTTGAACATATCATCACCAGCATCACAATCCACAATTTTCTTGCATATTTCTGAGGGCTTCAAAGTTGTATTGTTGGAAGGCTCCCGATACTGAGCCCTAAACTCAGCTAATAAGTTAAAATTGTGAACTCTACTTGGAAGAACTATTGGAACACCACAGTCAGGAAGCCCAAAAACCCTTTTAACATCTGCAACTACTAGAGGTATTTCTTTACCTAAAGAACTCAATTTCAGAGAACAATCTCCAGCTTCAAAACTCTGAAAAACAAAGTGAGATAGATTTCTAGGCAAAGTTTGAATGTTCCAGTCAAGGATGCTACCAAATCCAATATCAATAACCGCCTTCTTCTGATCTTCAGACAGCTTTTTAAGAGCGATAAACAAAGCTTTGGGGGAGTTCCTAGAAGAGAGGGTATCAAAATGAGACTTCATGGCGCCCATAACTTTTTTCCTAACAACAGTGCGACCATCGTGAGATATGAGAGCTGGCTGCTGGTTATGAGCTAGATATCTGCTTATATCCAATGCTCTCTTCAACTCAGGATCTTCATCTGAATCAGAACTGTTATCAGGTGAATCTGCATATGTCACTTTAGCTTTTCCTTTACCCATAATTGCATCCTTAGCAGCTGTTTTTCTGGGAACTTTAAGCCTAGGACTATTCCTAATAACAATGCCAGCCTCCTTATCCTTACATGGCTTCTGCAACTTAGGAGAAGAAACAATAGGAACTTGAGGAGGAGAAGGTATTGACTCCTGAGAAACTGATGCTTTGAGAAGGTTAAGCCTAGGACTACTCCTAATAACTATGGCATTATGCAAGTTGGGAGAAGAGAGACCAGTAACAGGAGGAGGAGGAGAAGGTACAACATTGATGTTGTTGTGTTCATCTTGAAATGCAGACTTGGCAAGTTTAGAATTCAATATACTTGCAGGAGTGCGGCTACTCTTCCGTTTCCCTAAAATGTAACTTCTTCCTGCAAAGATAAAGACATAACATTATGAAAAGAATATACATTCTAGATAAGCATAAAAAGGAATACAGATAAACAACAAATGATAGAAAGAAACACAGAAATGCAAACCACGAAGACTTCATATGGAAAAAACAACAAAAAACTTCAAACATCAGTTAGGATGTTAATAGCATCTAATAATTAACTACCAATTGATGAAGCACTTCATATACAAAACACAAGTCACTTCATATGAAAACATAGGAATACAAATAAATCACAAAATGAAAGAAACAAATGAAATGCAACCCCAAATAACTTCATATGAAAACACCAAAAAAACCTTCAAACATCTCTTAGACTGAAATAAAAGCATCCTAGTCATTAACTACCAATAGAGGGAAAACAGAAAATGTTGTAATAGCATAAACAGAACAAAACTCACTTCATATGCACACAACAAGTCACATTATATGAGATCACAAAACACTTACAAAAAAACCACACAGAAATAGTGAATAATGTAATGACATGCATACAACAAATGGAGTAAAAAACAAATTTAGGAAGTTGCAATAAACAGAACACAAAATTAGGGTTTATAAAAGGTAAGTTCTAATTTAAAATACAAGTATTCGACAAAAATAATACCAATTACAGAAGTTTAAGAGCAAAACAAACAAATAAACTAAACTTAATAAACAAACCTGAAGGAGATTTTATCTCATCGGAAGCTTTGGAATCAGAAGACATGGTAAAGAGACTGGTATGGAGTGAGAACAAAAAAAAACTATCGGAATGAAGAGAAAACGAAGAGAGAATGAGATATGAAGGAGGGGAGCTGGAAAAAGGGAAAAATGAGCTTGAGAAGGATATCAACAATGGCGATTATGGAGCGAAATTTGGACGGAAGCAGAGTGAAAGAGGGAGAGCTGATGAAAAAAGAAAGGGAAGCAGGATTTATAAAGGCGCGTGGGCGCGTGTTAATGAAATCCACGTTATAACGTGGACCGTTGGATGAGAAGGATCAGACGGCTGAGAATCGTTCTCACGATAAGGCCGGTTCTCTCCTAAAATCGGTTCTCACCTGAACCGGTTTCTATATATATATATAATGGAAGATCGGAATCTCGTCAATGGCCGCATATCACAAGCTAAGATCGCGAGCATGCTAGGATGACCAAAGCGGGCCCGCGAGTTGAGACGAAGGCAACTCGAAACTCGTGAGAAGGACTCCCGGCTCGACGGTCGCGAGGTGACGATCGTGAGGTGGGTTCAAAAGCGAGGACGCCGATAACTTGAAGCTAGCGAACATTAGTGCGGCTCAACTCGCGAGTCATCGATGATCGTGGAGAGTGAATGATCATGAACCAGACTACGGCATATTGAGTATTGGCTACAAGCGAAACAAATAACAGTCCAAAACCAGACTACGGCATATCAATTGGTTGTTTTTATTTTTAATGAAGACAAAGCGTATAGGCTACAAGCGAAACAAGTCAGAACATAAAGAAATTGACTAGTCAAAACCTAATCGATGTTCCTGTAGCATATTGAGTATTGGCTCGTTCTCTCATGTATATCATTCCACCTATTTCCACAAAATTAAAACACAAATCTGTCAAAAAAAAAATTGGCAAGAGAAGGATGAAAGCTTACTATTTTTGAAATTACTTAAACAAATAACAGTCCAAATCCATAATCAAATCCTTGAATTGCTGAAATTGCTTACTATTACGTTGAAATTGCTTACTATTACTTGACCAGACAAAGAGAGTAGAAAATATGTGCATAGTAGCACTTGTTCTTCATAAGAGGTCGATTTAGAATTCAGGCAATTGAGATCCGACGATTATTTCAGAGGCAAGAGAAGCATGAAAGATTTGGTGCAGAGCGGTAGGTATCCATCTCAAAGATTCTTCGGTTCTCGTTTATGGGAATCGAATTTTCGGATCCTGAAATGCGTAGCACAGAAAGATACCAGCTCTTGATTGACTTTGTTCTCTTCCGATCCATCGCATTTGATCGTGCATGCACCTCGAAAGAAGAGACAGTCGCTGACTCGCTGATGTTCAAGAGGAAGTTGAAGATAGATTTGGATCAGTTTTTCGAGATCGTCAACGGATCAGATGAGTTGACTCTCAGTCTGAATTCCGGGTGATTTCTGGCGCCGGATCGCCAGATCTGGTGCTAGAGGCGATGGAGATATGAAAGCTAGTAGCCGCATCGAATGAGTAGAATCTGGAGAGGCAGCGAAAGCGTAGGCGGAGGAAGCTTGATGAGAGGGGACAGAGATGGTGAGAGAGAAGAAAGGAGGCTGTGAAGAAGAAAGTGTCAGCAAAATCTGGAAGGAAGAAAAAGAGAGGCGAGCGTTATCAGGAAATTAGGGTAGTTTCTTAAAACTTAATAAAGGAATGCAGTTATTAAAATTATTGTGGGGCATTGGGCACAAATAGTTCACTTTTTCCACCTGTTTAAAGCATAGATATTCTAGTAGGTTCAACTTGAAGAATAACTATACGTTATCAAATAAAAAACACAATTAAAATGAAATTGTATAAGACGAAAGTAGATAAGTTACGCCAACCTTACAAATATTCTTGAGGACAAAATCAGCTACAACAAAATCTTCCTCGTTAGATTTTATATAAGTCTTATAAGGAATTTATGTACAAGCAAGAAGCGGGATAATTGGATATGAGAAGATTGAACTGATATGGCATCGAAGAAAACATCTAAGAGATGGCACCCTTAAAGTTTCAACACATCAAACCCCTGCAAACCTACAAGTGAAAATGCAGAATCTCAAACAGCAGTTGGAAAGAACTTTTTGTATGACCTGTTCATAAGACAGATGAAACATACAACTTTTTGAATGACATGTTCTTACAAGTTGAACAAAGCTTCTTTGAAATTGCAAGATATAACCTTTAAAGACTTATTGTTTAGGTCTCAGATAATAGAGGGACATCAACAAATAGAAGTTTGCATCTCATATTTGACTTGAACCTAGAAAATAGGATCAACATATTGCTATTGAGCAGAAATAGAATCAACTACACAAGCTCTCTCATGTTTGTATCTTCCTCCAAGGAAGATGATTCAGCTTCTATAAAAGCCCATGGGGAAATTCTGTTCTGCATCTCTCAATTTTGTACTTCAGCCTATGAATGGAAATCACAATAGAAATTTAACCAAAAAACAGATCAAAACTCAGTAAAAGATATAAATCCAAAATAACTCGCCTCAAGAGAAGATAGATTTCTCTCCGTATATAAACAATAGAGATGTATATTGAAAAGAAGAAGAAGTTAATTTTCTGTATTACACAAGGAATGTTTATATACAGGTTACATAGTATTTACTAGACTTAATTCTAGGAGAGAATATTCCTACTGACTAAAATAAAAGATTACAAAGAGATATGCAGAAAGATATGATATGGTCAAAATATCTTTATCTGTTTATATGCCCCCGCAAGCTCATGGGCGCGGGCGAACATGCAGCTTGTCTCGTAATGTCTGAAAATGTCGAGTGCCAACTGCCTTTATAAATATATCAGCAATCTGATCAAAGGCACGAGCATGGCGAACCACTAAGTCACCAACAACAACTTGCTCCTTGACGAAATGATAGTAAAGTTTTATGTGCTTTAAGCGCTGATGGAAGACGGGATTGGCAAACATAAATGTAGCACTGAGATTGTCACATACTAGAATCGGTGGGAGAGCAACGAAGACAACCATTTCTTACAGGAGTTGTTTCAACCAGATAAGTTCAGCAGCAGCAAAGGCGATTGCACGGTACTCGGCTTCAAAGCTAGACCGAGAGACGGTCTTTTGTTTCCTGGAAGACCAACTGATGAGATTTCCACCAAAATAAATGGAGAAACCATGATGAGAACGACTGTCATCTGAGTCAGATTTCCGACCAGCATCAGAGAAAGCAACAAGCCGAGAATCAGTGGCCTTTTAGAGCACTAGACCACACGAAATTATGCCTTTCAGATACCGCAAGATGCGTTTAACAGCTGCCCAATGAATGTCAGAAGGAGTTTGCATAAATTGACATACCTTGTTTACATCATAAGAGATTTTAGGTCGAGTAATGGTGACATACTGAAGAGCACCCACAATACTCCGATATAAGGTTGTATCTTGTAAAGGATCTCCTGTTTGAATCAAGCGAGACCCAGGTACAGTGGGAGATGAGATCGGTTTGGCCCCGAACATGCTGCTACGCTCAAGAATGTATGAAATGTACTTCTGCTGAGTAAGGTGAAGAGAGGAGGACAACCTGGATACCTCTATCCCAAGAAAGTAATGAAGGTCACCCAAGTCCTTGAGTGAAAAATCAACATTGAGACGACTGACGAAGTCATTAATGAAAGAGTAATGAGAGCCGGTGATTATCAGATCGTCAACATACACTAAAACATAAACCTTGTGAGAACCTTGACGCTTGATGAACAAGGAAGGATCAGAGATACAAGCTTGAAACCCATGATGAAGCAGAGAGGTGCGAAGCTTGTGAAACCAAGCACGGGGAGCTTGCTTCAACCCGTACAAAGCCTTGCGAAGTTTGCAAACATGTTCTGGGAAGACTGAAGAAACAAATCCTGGAGGTTGATCCATGTAGATAGTTTCTGTAAGCTCTCCATTTAAGAATGCGTTGTTGACATCAACCAGTCTAAGAGACCAACCATTAGTTATAGCTAGACTTAAAATAAGGCGAATAGTAGTTGCTTTCACAACAGGGCTAAAAGTATCAAAGTAATCAACACCAACTTCTTGATTAAAGCCCTTTGCAACCAACCGAGCCTTGTAGCGTTCAATTGACCCATCATATTTCCGCTTAATCCTGTAAACCCACTTGCAACCAACAATGTTAGTATTCGAAGATCGGGGAACTAATTCCCAAGTACCATTTTTCATTGGGGCATCATATTCTATTTGCACGGCATGATGTGAGTTAGGATCTTTTGAGGCTTGATGAAAGAATCTTGGTTATGTGGCATTGGCTGTGAGGGCAATGGGTAGAGTATATTTTGTGGTGGTTAAGGCTTTTGGCTTGAGAGTATTGGTGGAGGCTCGAGTGGTCATTGTATGGCTGGATTGTTCAGGTTTACGAAACCAGGTCGGAGCACCAGGATAAGGTTCAGCATCAGCAGACGGTATATGGCTGGCAGGAATTGAAGGAGTCGTTGAAGATGGCGTTGTACCTGTCTCTTGGGATGAAGGAGATGAGGAGGAAGGCAACTCACCCGAGGCAAACATTGACTCAGACGAAGACGTGTTTGACTCAGACTCTGACTCAGACGTGTCTGGACTAGACGCGAGCTCAGGTGAAGGGGTTGGGTTTGGTATGAATGCAGTTTCAGATTGAGGATGTCCCAATGATGGAGGTACATGAAGGTCTATAGAGGAGGCCACTTGTTGTAGAATAGACAGAGGGACGTGGTTATCTTGAGAAGTGGACGTGGAGGAAGAAGAACTCCCAGAAATATGGTCGGGATACGGAAAGATCGACTCATCAAAGACCACATGTCTGGACACATAAACTCGAGAAGTGGGGACGTGGAAACACATATAACCCTTATGTTTGGCGTTGTAACCCAAAAACACACATGGGAGAGAGCGGAAATCCATTTTGGAGGAGTTGTAGGGTCACAAGAAGGGATAACATAAGCACCCAAAGGATTTGAGAAACCCATAATCTGGTTCTTTATTATATAAGAACTAATAGGGAGATTGTGAATTCAACAAAGGTGTGATTGTTCGATTGGTTAGGTATACGGCTCTATGAAAGGCTTGTTTCCAAAATTTTGTAGGAAGAGATAAATGTGCTAGTAATGCAAGACCCTTTTCAACAATGAGTCATTGCGACGCTTGGAGGACCCATTTTGTTCAGGTGTATAAGGGCATGAAACCCGGTGTATTATTCCTTTTGATTCAAGGAAGGAAGAGACATTCTTGTATTCACCACCCCAATCTGTTTGAAAATCTTTTATAGTAGTGGAGAATTGTGTTTGAATCATGTTGGGGAACAACTGGAAAATTGTGAATACCTGAGATTTATTAGATAGGAAATAAACCCAAACAAAATTAGTGCAATCATCCACAAAACTGACATAATAACGATTTCCATTGGTTGATAAAGACGAGGAGGGACCCCAAACATCTGAACGGATTAAATCAAAAGGACTAGACGAACGACTTACACGACTTGTAAAAGGTAAACGATGAGTCTTGCCAAGTTGACACAACCCACAAACATAGGCGAGTTTATTACAAGACACGGGCAAATGCCTACTAGAGACAAGACGATGCAAAACAGACTCATGAGGATGAGCAAGACGGTGGTGCCAACACTGTAAGGATGCCCGAACGCCAAGACGACTCGACACTGACAAGGACGACTCAGGTGGAAGCAATTTGCAGCCTCATGCCCCGTGCGTTTGCAGATATGACATTGTAAGCGAGGGCGGTCATAGTTGGAGGTCGAATTAGAATGTGATTTGCCGCCAGATTCTGAACCTGACGAAGAGAAAGGGCGACGAACAGAGTTACGACCTGAAGAATGACCAGAGGATGCGACATTCGCTGATGGGGGTGCAAGAAGTTGAGCATCGTCTTCAATACGTTGCTCTTCTTGGAGCAGCAAACCAAGAAGTTCTCCAGAGGACAACGGTTCAACACGCATAGCAAGAGCTGAGCGAAAAGCGCCGTATTGAGGGCCTAATCCATAAAGGATGTACCGATGTAGGCAACAAGATCTTCATCAGAAACAGAGGACATGCACTCAAATAAAGAGTCGACAATGGCTCGTTTCTTCTCAAAATAGTCTAGAATAGATAAGGATCCCTTGGACAAGGTTTGGAGTTGATGTCGTAGATGCATCTGTTGTGCGCGATTCTGAGCAAAAAAGGTTTGGGCAAGAGTTCTCCCAAGCTTCGGCAGTGGTAGAGGCACGAGCCACCATCCCAAGGAGTGGAGCCGTCGGAGTAGAGCGAAGCCACAACAGAACGAGACGGTCTTTGCGAATCCAGGAAGCATGATCTGGATTAGGAACCATACTTTCAGGAGTGCCAGGGGACGCATCAGTGGGAGGAGTTGCCGGAATTACGATGGTTGGCGGTGGAGGGTAGCAACTGTCGAAAAGGATGACAGACCAAAAGCCTCCAAGGCCGATTGAATAGTGTTGCGCCATAAGGCATAATTTGAACGATCCAGCCTGATTGCTAGGTTTGGGAAATGAAAATTCTGGTTGGAAACACCAGTTTCAGATGAAGCGGAAGCAAGAAGATGAGTGGATGTGTTTGAGGCATGAAGGTCCATGATTTTGATCGTAGGTTAGGCTGATACCATATAAACAATAGAGATGTATATTGAAAAGAAGAAGAAGTTAATTCTTTGTATTACACAAGGAATGTTTATATACAGGTTACAGAATATTTACTAGACTTAATTCTAGGAGAGAATATTGCTATTGACTAAAATAAAAGATTACAAAGAGATATGCAGAAAGATATGATATGGTCAAAATATATTTATCTGTTAATACCGCATCTTTATGCCCTTGACGAGCACGTTCAACTTCGTCGTGCCATGCCTACATCTTCATAATAACATAAAATTACCCATGAACATAAATTTCTATTAGCAAATCTTGATGAAAGCTAACCAACCAAATGTTGCAGTTCTCTGAATACAAAATTAAGAGAAAAGCAGTATAAGATTATCTTTTTTTTAATTGAACAAAAATCGGAGTGTCATCTACTACGAGATGACCACCCCTGACCATCTTCAGCGATGATCTGAAAGAAAGGCTGGTAATGGCAGTAGGTGTCTGAGACCAACAGATGTGGCCTAATTCTGTTGAGATATTCAACAGATTGTGTTGAATAAGGATCGCATTTCAGAATTACCTTAATGAAATGCGTATTTATATTTGGGTCTGCAATGAAGTCTGCAGCCCTATTAGCTTCTCTAAAACAATGGATAATTTTAAAATTACGTATTTGGTTTATATTATGCTTTGCATCATTAATAATATTTTCAATTTCCCAAGGCACTTTCCAAGTTTTATTAGCTGAATTTATAACAGTTATGTTATCTCCTTCAAATATAACATTATTGAGTTTTAATTTTAAAGCTAATTTTGTTGCCATTAAGAAAGCAGTTGCCTCTGTTTGTAGAGCAGATGCAGAATTTATGTGCTCACTATATATATCTATAACATTTCCATTATTGTCCCTAACAATACAGGCTATAATTGAATGTGAGTTATACTTAAATGAGCCATCAAAATTAATTTTAATACATCTTGTTGGTGGGGAAATCCATGTGTTTATTTTGAATTTTGGCTTTGTTTCGTTTATTTTTTTATTTTGGTCCCTTACATCTAGACATAGAATTTTCCCATTGTTTGAATTGGGAGAAAGAATTGATAGCCACACCTTCTCGTGATATAGGCTCCCCTCTAAATATTATTGCATTTCTATGTAGCCAAATTTGATACCAACGAAAACATAAACTTTCTATTTTATGGTTATCTAATCTAGAGTCTTGAATAATTTTTGAAATAGAAGCCTCAAGACTATCCAAAGGTTCAATTGTGATTTTTTTACCTGTGAGTAATTCATGTCTGGTAATCTGCATTTTAGTATATATACAGTAAAAAAATAAGTGTTCTCTAGATTCATTATTATGATTACATAGTCAACAATACGAAGGAACTTTATTATAATATTTATTTAATCTATTCGTTGTTGGCAAATTGTCTGAAATACTTTTCCATAAGAAATTTTGGATTCTTGGTGGAATTTTTAAATTCCATATCCATTCAAATAAATCTTTATTATTATTTGGAACATCTTTTATAAATAATTTGTGTGCCGAGGTTGTACTAAATTCACCGTCTGGTGTCAATCCCTAAATAATTTGGTCGGGTCTATCATTGAAGGGTATATATATATTTATGATATGGGAAACTATATGCGCAAGTAAAATGTTATTCAGTTTTATTATATTCCAATTTTTGTTTGTTGTTATGTAATCCGAGACACGTTCGTCAATATTACTTATGTTTTTGTCGAAATATTCTAAAATATCAATGTCTGAAATCCATTTATCCTTCCAGAATTTAATATCCTTACCATTACCTATTCTCCATTTTATCCCTCTTATAAAATCTTCTCTTAAGTGGAGTAATCTTGAAAATTACCAAGACTGTTCAGGTTTCTTTTTGTAATCAAAAAAATTGAATTTTCTTTCAAATATTTTTGAGATATTAGGGTTGTCCAAATATTATTTTTATTTGTTGCAATTTTCCATAATAGTTTATGTCGTAATGCTTTATTTAAGTCATCAGTTTTATGAAGACCAAGACCACCATGTTCCTTTGGTTTGCATATATTATTCCAATTTGTAAAAGGCTTATATTCAGGGTTAGAATTGTTCCAAAATAAATTTTTATTAATTTTGTCCATTTGTTCGCAAACCCCTTTGGGTAAATAAAAACATTGCATTAAATGATTTGCATTTGATTGTACATTTTATTGAATTAAGACTGTTCTACCTGCATGCGATATCGTATTAGCTTTCCATTTAGACAATTGATTTTGCATACTCTGGATAACATATTCAAAAGTATCATTCCGGACTCTGCCTCTAACTATAGGAATTCCCAGATATAGTTCCATTGCATTTGTGGGTTGTAAATTCATAATGGATGCCAATTCTTGCCTCTTTACGTTAGAAATGTTTGTCGATGTTTGAAATGAGCTCTTATTGAAATTAATTGCCAATCCAGATAGGTCTGTAAATATTTGTAATATATTTTTTATGTATATCATATTCTTAATATTAGCATTTGCTAGTATTATTGTATCATCAACAAAACACAGAAATGGAATTCTCATACCATTTTTTGTTAGTTGTAATCCTACTCTGTGGTTAGTTTTATCAGTTTCAATTTGTAGTGTACGAGCTAAGTATTCCATTGCTAAAATACATATGAAAGGAGCAATAGGATCTCCCTGCCTTAATCCACATTTAGGTTTCAAAGTTGGTCCTGCCTTAATCCACATTATTAACTAAGACTGAAAAAGAAGCCGAATTTATACAACTCATTATTAAGTTTATCCATTTGGTGTCAAATCCAAATGATTCTAAAACTTTGGTAACAAAAGGCCAATGAATTTTATCATATGCTTTTTCCATATCTAACTTAAGTGCAATCCATCCTCTTTTTCCTTTTTTCCGATTATGAAACGAGTGAAATACTTCATGAGCCATAAGGATATTGTCAAAGATAGACCTATTTTGGACAAAAGCTCCTTGACACGGATGTATCAGTTTGGGTAAAAGGGTTTGTAGACGATTCGCCATAATTTTCGTTATCACTTTATATATAGCTGTGCATAAACTAATTGGTCTGTAATTATTAATTGTAATCGGATTATCCACTTTAGGTATAAGGGCAATAAATGATTGGGCGCGGTTTGATAACATGACTCCTGAATGAAAGAATGATTTAACAGAGCTAATAATGGAAGGTCCAACAATACCCCAGAAAGACTGATAAAATTATGCGTTATAGCCGTGCGGGGTTAAAAGTTTTTTGTTATCTTCACCCGTTATTATTTTTGGTATAATTTAAAAGTCCCGATCCCTTAATTCTATAGTATGCAAAGGTTGGTATCTTGTTTGTAGGTCCAGGGTTATATTAGTCCTTATATCTTCTTGTTTGGAATACTTTATATTTTGCAAAGATTCATAAAAAAGAATTTTTTGTTTAAACGTTCTAATTTTGGCAGTTGTTTAAAAATATTTATTATTTTTATCCATATTATTTAAATGTTTGATTTTTGCTCTTTGTTTTCAATAAATATGTTGGATATCTAATAATTTGTTGTATTTGGTCATCATACGACTATAATGTTCAGTTAAAATTAGATTATTGTTTTTAAAACAATCCTTTTGAATTTTTCCCAGTCTTTCTTCTATTTTCTTTAATTGTTCAAATATGTTATTATCATTAGTTTTTAACCATTTTTTGTATCTAATTTTAGTTGTTTTGTTTCATAAAAAGCTTGAACATATGAGAACCATTGTAATGGTATGACCATACTTTAGCAACTAAATTTTTATATGCCTCATTATTAGTCCATCTATTCTCAAATCGAAAAGGATAATTTTTTGTATAAACTTTACTTCCTAATTGTGAATTGATACAACAATGATCTGATGTTGTAAAAGGTAGATGCTCTAGGACAGTGTTGTCAAATAAGTTAATAATGCCAGGCTGAAATAGAACTCTATCTAATCTTTCCATTATAATATCATTCTTGTTGCTATTAAACCTTCTCCAAGTATATGGCATTTGATACGCTGCACTTTGTATAGCGTAACTAGGGATTATTACATTGATTCAGGAGTATTATTATATGTGTTTCGAGTCATTATTATGTTCTGAGATATTTATTAAAAAGTGAAGAAATTGAGATCAGAACCGAAGAAGATTGAAGACTTGAAGAAATCACCGACGGCGATCGCGGTAGATCAGTGGCGGTCGCGGTGGAGCAACAGAGAAGAGCCAAAAATAATGCCGACGGCGATCGCCATGGTCAAGCTGGCGATCGCCACTTTAAACAAGAATTGAAGTGCTGCAATGAAGAGGGGCCCACCCACTACTTTGCTAAATTGTTTCACGTAGGCAAGTAGGCATTTGGCTTGGAGCCGACTTCGGCTACGATATTTTATTTGCTTTATTTATTTTCCTTTTTCCTTTTTCCTTTTTTTCCTTAATTAGTTTTAGGATATATTTCTTTTATCATATTTCTTTAGGGTTAGACTCTATATATACCCTAGTTTCTATCATCTAATCATCATCTTTTTACATCAGACAATTTAGTTCTGCAACCATGAGCAAGAACTAATTTCCATTGTTTTACCTAGCGGTTGAAGCCTTCAGTTATTAAGTTGTGAGATTTCTAAACTCTTGTTCTTTTCCTACGGGTTTGTATTAATTCTCTTGCACTTCATCTATTGATTTCTATTAGTTTTGCTAGCTTGATTACCTAGTTTGATTGATAGTTTTCTATTGCTAGACTAGGAATATACGGTGGAATTCCTTGTCATTGTAGCGCTCATATCTGCATGATCTGGTAGTTGATTGCTTTTATGAAAGAGAATTGATTGCATGTTAATACTTGACGGTTGTAAGTTATTGCATGCATCCTTATAATTCCTGTGCTCTTTGCTGCTATTTCATCTAATCTTGAGAGGTTTCCCTGATTGTTGAATAGTAAGTATTATTAGGATCGGTTGGCCTGATAATATATTAAAGATTGGAATAGGAACATTCCCTAGGATTGAATAGAACTTGAGATAAATCTATGATCAACTTGATTTACTGTTGTGCGGATACTTGCTAGGTAAAACCCATTCTCATCATATTCACAACCAAACCTTCCTTGCTTGATACTTGTTACTTTTGTGTTCCATACAATCAAAACCCCCCCCCTTGGTTACTTGTTACTTGTTTACTAGTTGATATTTCGTTTGACTGCATAGCGATTGGTATTTTGATTCCCTTGGGATTCGACCTCTACTTACTTGCTATACTCTAGTTAGTGTTTAGAGTTTATTTTGATTTGGCACGACGACTTTAGCCTCATCAAATTTGGCGTCGTTGCCGGGGAATTGAATTATTCCAATTTTGTGCTAATTGTGAAATTATCAACTGTTTGGTGTGAACCTTTATGGTTCAGACCCGTGCTACTGATTCATCTCTTGTTGCCTTTGACCCAGAGATTGAAAGGACGTTCCTTCGGAACCAAAGAGCAGCTCTGAACCAAGATAACGAGATGGGTGATCGACATGGACCGCCATTGCCTACTATGAGGCAACTCACTGCCCCAGACTTAAACCAACAACCTTTAGCAGTGAGGTTTCCTGAGATTGAAGAAGGTGTGAATTTTGAATTAAAAGCTGGTTTAATTCATGAGCTACCACACTTCCATGGCTTAGCAGGAGAAGATCCCAACAAACACTTGGCTCAATTCCACGCCATATGTTCTAGTATGAAGCCAAGAGGTGTTACTGAGGAGCAGGTCATGCTGAGAGCTTTCGGATTTTCTCTGAAAGACGCTGCGAATGATTGGCTCTATTATCAAGCTCCAGGGAGTATTGATACATGGGCTAAGATGAAAAAGGTCTTTTTAGAGAAATATTTTCCAGCTACAAAACTAAGCAGCTTAAAGAAGGAAATCACGAATCTTCAACAACACTCAACTGAGAGTCTCTATGAATATTATGAGAGATTCAAGAAGCTTTGCTCAAGCTGCCCATTCCATAGTTATACTGACCAAGATCTCCTTATGTACTTATTTAGTGGCCTGATTGATGAGGATCGTCGAATGGTGAATGCATCCTGTGGAGGTAACTTTTTAAGATTGACTATACCTCAGGCTACTGAAATATTTGAGGAATTAGCTGAGAGCTCAAGGCAGTTTGGTAGCAGGCAAAGAACACAGTCAGTAAGTTTACTTGATCCCGCTAAAATTCAAAGTGATATGAATGAACTGAAAGATATGATGAAGGCTTTTATGCTACAAAGTGGTGGTCAACAACTCCAAGAGCCGAATGCTGAGGTAAACGCTGTTGGTGGATGGCAACCAAGGCCAAGGTATGATTCTCATAATTTTAATTATCAGCAACCTAGACCTCAAAATTCCATGACTGTTGAAGATATGATCAAGTCCTTAGCTCAGACTGTGATGCAACAAAACGCTAAGACGGAATCAAGCATCCAAAATCTTGAAAATCAGTTAGGACAAATTGCTCAAGCTGTGAGTAAATTAGAGGCCAGGGAACCGGTAAGAAACCCGAGAGAGAACGTCAGTGCAGTGTTCTTGAGAAGCGGAAAAACTCTAAATGACGATTCTGTGCCGCAACCGCGATCGCCAGATATGAGTGGCGATCGCCATGAGATTACTGAGAGCAAAACAGGTTCTGCACCCCGACCGCGATCGCCATATGGCGATGGCGATCGCCATATGGCGATGGCGATCGCCATTCCATTCCAGAAGCTGAGGTGAAAGATTCTTCGCGACCGCGATCGCCAGTTGCTGATGGCGATCGCCAGGAGACTCCCGAGTATATTGATAATTATATTCGCCCGAATTTTCCACCTCTATTTTCTCAGAAGCCTGTTGCTCCCTTTCCTGAGGCATTGAAGGATACTCGAAGGCTGGAGGACGACAAAGAAATCTTTGAAACCTTTAGTAGGTGTGAGGTAAACATTCCTTTGCTCAAACTTGTTAAGAGTATTCCTAGATTTGCTAAGTTTTTGAAAGAAGTTTGCACTATCAAAAGAAATCAAAAACTGAAAGGAAAGAAGAAAGTTGAAATAAGTGAACAAGTTTCTGCAGTGTTTCAAAAACGCATGCCTAAGAAATGTGGTGATCCAGGCATATTTAGCATTCCATGTGTGATTGGTGAAACTAAATTTGACAAAGCCATGCTAGATTTAGGTGCATCAATCAATGTTTTGCCTTACTCTTTGTATGAATCACTAGGCTTAGGACCTTTGCATAAAACAGGAACTGTTATTCAACTTGCTGATAGGTCTACTGTATACCCGAAAGGGGTTGTTGAGGATGTTCTTGTTATGGTTGGTGATCTGATTTTTCCTGCTGATTTCTTTGTGTTAGATATGGAGCATGCTAATAATGTCACACCTATACTGTTAGGTAGACCTTTCATGAAAATTGCACAAACGAAAATTGATGTTAGTAGTGGGACTCTCTCTATGGAGTTTGATGGGGATAAGGTAGAATATAATATATATGATATGGATCCCATTGATAAGAATTCTCTATGTGTTATTGATGTGATTAAGCCTACTTGTAAGGATGAATTACAACCTGTTTTAGAGAATATCTTAGAGCCCCCAAAAGTAGATATTGTTTTGTCTACTAATATGCAGGAGTGCCATGCTAAGCCAGAGCCTAAAGGTAAGCTCTTTTCACATCCTTTGGGCAATCACCCTCCATTACTGACCTCGCCAGGCGAGATACCATTGATGTCTAGTGTGCAGGCACTTGACATTGAGCTTAAACAGCCGCCTGATACGGTCAAGGAGGAGAAAGTGAATGAAACCACCTTCATTGCTAAAGACAAGGTGGTTAAGGTAAGAGGAACGAGATTCAAAGCGTTCCATGAGTGGTTCAAGAGAGAATTCAGACAAGAGACGGTTTTCACAAAGCCAAATGGCGTTAGTTAAATCTCTTGAGTTTCATGTCGAGCCACGACATAAAATAAGGCGCTACTCGGGAGGCAACCCGAGGTTTGAATTTGTTTTTGTTCGGTTTAATTTTCTTTTTAGTTTTTCTATGGACAGGAGGAAATCACCGAAGCTTAGGGTCAGCTACAGTCAGTAGCCAATCTCGTTGTAAGTCTTCTCTCCCGTCGAAAAAAAAAAAAAAAAATCCGAAAATCATTCCGAGAAAAAAATAATATATCGGATTAAAAAAAAAATAGAGTGCAGAAAAAAAAAAAAATAGAGTGAAAAAAAAAATATGAGAGAAAAGAAAGTAAGGAGTTGTATTACATCAAGTTTGGTTTCATTGGTACTATCATTCTAGATCTACATTCGTTGAAGCTTAGCTTGTTGGTGACCATATTCTTTGCAAGGAGTTGATTTATTTGGGTCACCTTCTACATTGGAGGTATTCTTTCTTTTGCTTTAGATGAGATATGCATTATTGGATTACATTTAGTTCTCATCTAGTTTCTCATTCTACCACACTTTGAGTTTTATTGGAGGAAGGTCATCCGACCTTGTATGTGAGTCTTCTGTCTCTTTCCCTGGGTTCGATTTTTCTGTCTTCTATTTCATTGAGGACAATGCAATGTTTAAGTATGGGGGAGGAGAATGTATTCACATGTAATTATTTGGGTGTTGGTTGTATCTGCATGAGCTTATTGAATATATATATATATATATATATATATATATTGTATGAAAAAGCCACAAAAATTGAAAAAAGGCATACAAAATCCTTGGATAGCAAGATCTATGCAATAAGAAGGTGGCTTGACCGGCATTAGGCTGGGGCAAAAATAAGTCTTGAGTGATGTGAGTTTTGTGAGCCTGGAACAATTATTGAGTGGTTGGGATGAAAACCCGAAAGGGCGCCCAAGCAAGATGAGTGTTATAAAAATAAAAAAAATTGAGTGTTTTAGGACCATTATCATCTTGGTGTATGGAGACATAAGAAGGAGGCGTATAGGAGGATTCGGGTAGGCCACTTGGAGGAATAAGGTGTAGTTCTGGGTATGTTATTATTGTATCACATTTGTTCTTGATTATTGTTGTTGGATTTTGTGTGTTTTGGAGGAGTTTATTGGTTATGTAATCACTAGGAGATATTCTTGTACTTCCTGAGACTTTGAGTATTTTATTGTATGGGTAGCTTTTCTGTAAGTTACTCGGGACGAGTAAAAGTCTAAGTATGGGGGTATTTGATACGCTGCACTTTGTATAGCGTAACTAGGGATTATTACATTGATTCAGGAGTATTATTATATGTGTTTCGAGTCATTATTATGTTCTGAGATATTTATTAAAAAGTGAAGAAATTGAGATCAGAACCGAAGAAGATTGAAGACATGAAGAAATCACCGACGGCGATCGCGGTAGATCAGTGGCGGTCGCGGTGGAGCAACAGAGAAGAGCCAAAAATAATGCCGACGGCGATCGCCATGGTCAAGCTGGCGATCGCCACTTTAAACAAGAATTGAAGTGCTGCAATGAAGAGGGGCCCACCCACTACTTTGCTAAATTGTTTCACGTAGGCAAGTAGGCATTTGGCTTGGAGCCGACTTCGGCTACGATATTTTATTTGCTTTATTTATTTTCCTTTTTCCTTTTTCCTTTTTTTCCTTAATTAGTTTTAGGATATATTTCTTTTATCATATTTCTTTAGGGTTAGACTCTATATATACCCTAGTTTCTATCATCTAATCATCATCTTTTTACATCAGACAATTTAGTTCTGCAACCATGAGCAAGAACTAATTTCCATTGTTTTACCTAGCGGTTGAAGCCTTCAGTTATTAAGTTGTGAGATTTCTAAACTCTTGTTCTTTTCCTACGGGTTTGTATTAATTCTCTTGCACTTCATCTATTGATTTCTATTAGTTTTGCTAGCTTGATTACCTAGTTTGATTGATAGTTTTCTATTGCTAGACTAGGAATATACGGTGGAATTCCTTGTCATTGTAGCGCTCATATCTGCATGATCTGGTAGTTGATTGCTTTTATGAAAGAGAATTGATTGCATGTTAATACTTGACGGTTGTAAGTTATTGCATGCATCCTTATAATTCCTGTGCTCTTTGCTGCTATTTCATCTAATCTTGAGAGGTTTCCCTGATTGTTGAATAGTAAGTATTATTAGGATCGGTTGGCCTGATAATATATTAAAGATTGGAATAGGAACATTCCCTAGGATTGAATAGAACTTGAGATAAATCTATGATCAACTTGATTTACTGTTGTGCGGATACTTGCTAGGTAAAACCCATTCTCATCATATTCACAACCAAACCTTCCTTGCTTGATACTTGTTACTTTTGTGTTCCATACAATCAAAACCCCCCCCCCTTGGTTACTTGTTACTTGTTTACTAGTTGATATTTCGTTTGACTGCATAGCGATTGGTATTTTGATTCCCTTGGGATTCGACCTCTACTTACTTGCTATACTCTAGTTAGTGTTTAGAGTTTATTTTGATTTGGCACGACGACTTTAGCCTCATCAGCATTCCTTGTACATTATGGTCAATAAGGCCATGAGTCGAGGCAAAATTATTTAATCTAGTTAATGTAGATGCGGTAATTGGTATACCTCCAATTTTATCACGTGTTGTTAAAATGTCATTGAAATCACCCATTATTAGAACAGGCTCTGTATGCCAATTAATGATCTGAGATATGAAATTCCAGTAATCTTGTTTTTGAGTTTCTTTACTAGGAGCATAAATGAATATGATAGTAAACTTGCATGAATGTTCCTCACAATTATATTATTATTATTATAAATTAATCTTAGGAAATTAGATTTAGTAAAATTTGTACATAATAGCCAAAGCCCTCCTTTAGTACCATCAACTGGAGAAATAAAAATGTTTTTAAACCCAATGTTAGCTAAGAATTGGTTACTAGGGGGTTTATTGTATTTTATCTCTGCTAAACAAAGAATGTCTATTGCATGATTTTTTCTTATGTACGAGATTTCAGTCCAAAAGTGGGGACGCCGGACCCCTCTACAATTCCAATATGAAACATTCATATAAACTAAATAAATAATTAGATAAGTTATGGACTTATGGGAAAAAAATTCATTTCTATATATTTTTACAAAGCCTTTATTTAGCACACCTTCAAATTTTATTTAGCACACCCATACATTCGTCACGGATGTATTACATAGACTCTTCGTCACGAATGTATAACATGAAACCTTCGTCACAAATGTATTTTGTTATACCTTCGTCACGTATAAATTCTGGACCTTCGTGACGAATGTCTTGATTTCTTTCGTGACGAAGAAACATAATAGATCCGTGACGAAGGTAGCTACATCTGCAAAAGTGAAGCTATTATGTCTAATCCACACCAACTACATTTAATTACCATCAACATATCCGAACCAACTTCATCTTCAACCTTTTTCACTTGATTTTACCCACATTTCACCCACATTTCACCCTAAACACTCTCATTCAAACACAATATTCAATTGAAAATGTCAAATTGGGATGATTACATACACCAAAATGTTGATGAAGATGGTCCATCATGGGGGAACTAGAATAAGGTATGTTATAGTTGTTTTTAATAATGTTAATGTTAGGGTTTGTAGGTAAAATATATGTTTTTTTATGAAATTGAATAGTTTGAAGTTAGTTGTTTGTGTTGATTGTGTGAAAATCATGTTGTAATATAGAGTTTGATAGAAAATATGTGTATTTTAGGTGTTACATACAAGGAGCATGATTTGTGTTTGTGTGGAAATTGTAATATAATGTTGAAGTTAGGGTTTGTGTGGAAATTTGTGTTTGTGTTGGAATTTAGGGTTTGATTCGAATTTAGGGGTAAAAAAGTGTAAAAAACAATTTGAAATGGGGTAAAATAGACATTCGTCACGGAACAAAAGGATACCTTCGTGACGGAAGTTTGGCAAACCTTCGTGACGAATGTATTTGCAGAAGAAATGTGCAATTTTTTTCGTCACACAACTACTGCTTCTATCCGTGACGAATGTTAACACTCTATTCGTGACGAAGGTAGGAAAAACAGGTTTTTGAGTGTTGTTTTGTGTATTTTGTTGTTTTTACAGAATAATAGTCCAATGTTCAATCGTTTAAGAAACTTATCGATCAATGCCGATATTCCTTTGGGACCTGATGGAGTGCCTTCGTTTGATCTTGGTTTGGATTTTGATATTCCGCCAATAGTCTCTCAGCTTAATCCTCCTCCATATCATTCCCATCAAACTGATTGGTCTAATGTTCCTCAATACCAATCTTTATCGCAACCATATCAAGACATTGAGTATTTCCCGAAATTGAAGACGGTACCACAGTTTGACAGTGTTGTGCCTTATGAGGACCCACATATATCATCAGATTATTCAGAAGTTTTTGTCACTGATAAGATCTTCAGCTCAAGAGCAGAAGCAGAACAGTGGGCAAGAGATATTGGAAAAACTCATAACTTTATGTTGAAGGTTGGTAGAACTGACTTGAAAGGGAAGTTAGGAAGGTCTTGGCTTAAGTGCGAGCGCAGTGGACATTACATTCCTGATTCAGTTGGGAGAACTAGGAAATTCACCCACACAAAGAAATGTGGTTGCAAATTTCAGATTGCATGTAGAGAGACTGAAAAAGGGGAATGGATCATAAGGGTTGATCATGGAACTCACAACCATATTATTGGTCAATCCTTACACGGTAATGCATTTGCTGGAAGACTTACACCTGAGGAGGAAAAGGTGTTACTAGACACGAGGAAGGGAAATGCTAGACCAATACAGATGTACACAAGGCTCAATGAATCTCCTGACAACATGACTAAGAAGTCACAAGTGTACAACTTTTGTAACAAGTTCAGAACAGAGAGGATGGAGGGAAGAACTGTGGTCCAAGAATTCTTCTATCGTTCGAAGGAGTTGAACTACTTCGTAAGACACAAGAGCGACGAAGTGACAAATAAGATCACAGATGTGTTCTTCGCAAGCCCAAAGTCGATGAAACTGCTTAAGGCGTTTCCATACGTAATGTTGATTAACGCAACATACAGCACAATTCAGTAAGTATAATTAAGTTAAAAAGTCTGATGTTTGTTTTTACTCTATAAATTCTTATAGTAATGTATTATCTTGCAAAGGTACAACACGCCCTTCATAGAGATTGTTGGAATAACATCAACGTGGAAGAACTATGTCGTTGCTGGGGCTTTTGTGTCAGAAGAGAAAGAAGAAAACTATGCGTGGTGCATGTATCAATTGGCTGAGTTGTTTAGGGTTGTTAAGATGACGCCAACTTGCTTAGTCACTGATCGAGAGAAAGCTTTGATGAACGCTTTGGATAGGATCTTTCCAGAGTCTACTTTCCTCCTCTGTAGGCGGCACATCCAAAAGAACATTAAGGACCATGCTAAGCTAGCAATGCGGTCACAAGCAAGGGGGACCCATTTTGCAAGTGAATGTCTTAAGTTATTCAAACAGTCGACAGAATTGGCATATAACATTGAGCTAGGGCGTATTGAAAAGGATTGGGCTGAATATCCATCTGAGATTAGGTACTTGAAGAAGAATTGGCTAAACCCCTACGGCAATAGATTTCTTTCGATCTATGTGGATAAAATCTTTACATTAGGTTCCAACACCACAAACAGGTTAGTAATGTGATTACGTTTGAAATTGTTTTACAAATTATGTTAGCTTTATATCTGTTGTTATAAAAAATTGTTTTGATTATGCAGGGTTGAAAGTGAACATTCTAGCTTCAAAAATTATTTGTCACTGCCAAGCCAGAAGATAGACACTGTGTTTCAAAGATACAATGCGAAGATGCGCAATCAGTTCAAGGAGATCTTGGGTACTTTCAATGAAAGTCAGCAAAAGACTGTAAGTAACATTATAGACGTTGATCTCTTCAAGCTTCTTAAATACAGAGTGTCTTATACTTGTTTGAGTCGCTTGCTAACTGAATACAAGAAAGGGGAATACGGCATGCATCTTGATCATTGTGAATGCGTAATAAGGAAGAGAGATGGATTGCTATGTGTGCATGACATTTATGAATATGTGAGGCGTCAAGAACCAATTCCAGTTGAAGCGGTTCATGCTTTTGGAGGACATTGACTTTGAAAGAAGTAGAGACTGAAGACGAATTAAAAGTGCGGAGGGTAGTAGCCAGAAACTTGATGGATGAGTTTATGGCTGAGCAATGGGAGGGAATGTCACCTTATGACCAACACGAGTGTGCAATGAAGTGTTTGGCAATAGGTAACCCTCAAATGACCAACCTCCAGGAGCCAGCTCGTGTGAAAAGGGGGAAGGGACGACCTCCAGGAGCTCCAAACAAAGAGTACAATCCAATGAAAAGACAACCTTCACATTGGGAGCACACTGATGCAACACTTGAAGAAACGTCTCCAAAGAAGCAAAAACCGGCTTCATACGGGAAGGGTAAGAGTGGTCAGTGGGCTTTGCAGAAGCTTACAAAGTATAATGCTCTCGTACCTCCATGCATGCGTCCCTACGTGCAAGGTTGGTATCCCATTGTCGCTGATGGAAATTGTGGATACAGAGCTATAGCACAACAATTAGGGTGGGACCAAGATAATTGGAGGAGAGTTAGATCTGAAATGGCTCAAACGACATTTGCACATTGGAATAATGGGTTGCAAGCTTGTTGGTATTGCCAGTTGAAACGCCTAATGTTCATATAGCAGTTACAAACCTAGCTTGGACTGGACCAGGAGAGATGGCACCCGAAGAGACATGGTTACAAGTCCCGGCGATGGGGTGTGTAGTATCTACGACTTTCAATTGTGCATTAGTTGTGCTTGCGAAATCAATTTGGCAAACATATTTGCCTATAGTATTGGACGACAACATCGCTCCGGGAGAGAAATTGCCCATATGTTGCATTGCCCTTGTTGAAGATGAAAGACACTTCATTTCGGTAATTTCTAACTCACTCTATCAATTTGGTGTTTATATTTTTAAATCAATACCTCGTACATTTGTCTTGTAAATCATTTGCCTTATTGTAGATGCCAATTGCCGGTGACTCTCCATTATCTGAAGTTTATCATATGTGGCATCGTCACTGTTCACCGGCAGCTCGCTCCTTGATAGACCCTTTTACTGAGCAACTAGTGGCGTACAAAAGGCCTAGAGCCCCAGCAAGAAACAAGAAAGGCAACAACGTAATTAATCTTAGCGTTTAAGATTCAATCGAAATGGATTGTTTAGGATTTGTAATGACTAAGATTTTTAATGTTTGCATGTATTTGGACTCACTTAGAGAAGTAGTTGGATACAATAAACTGGAAAGTGATCAAACTTAAACAAACAACAACTTAAACAGACAACAACTGAAGCGAACAAGAACTTAAACAAACAGAAACCTAAACAAACATTAAACTACTTAGTTAGTCCCACTGGAAGTTGCTCCAAACTTCTCATCAACTAAGGCCTGCTTCTCCGCGGCAAGTGCAGCATTTTCATCCATGAGCTCAGCATTTTTCTCCTGAAGTTCAGTTACCTCGTCATTTAGGCTTTTTGACATTGCCCTCAGCATTTCAGTTAGCTCCTGCAGTCCACCAGCCTCTGTAGAGTGAAACAAATTATCCTCATTCAGCTGTTCTATAACCACCCTTGCTCGACCTGAGTATGGACGGTCGATCCAATGCCTGTATTTGCACCCACCATCTTCATCAACCGAGTTCCACGTCCTATCAGGGCATCCCCAATATCTTCTCCCGTAGTTCACCTTATCATGATTGAATTGCTCACTACAAGTCTGTTCAGTTGGCACTTTGTTGCACCAATAGAGCTTCCCTCCTGGATCCATAATTTTTTTTCTGTATGAACTTGAAATGTGTTGCTTATTCCATGCTGAAACGTCCTGTATATAGAGTTGAAGGTAAATGGGTTACAGCTTGCAACAGCTGTAACTCATTTACTCCATTTAAGTGAGTTACAGCTAGCAACAGTTGTAACTCACTTATTGCCTTCAGTGTGCAACAGCGAGTAACAGCTGTAACACACTTACTTGTCCTGAGTGTGTTACAGTTGTAACCCACCATCTTCTGATCTACATTTGATGGACCGGATATTGATTTGGATTAGATAATGGCGTTTTGGGCCGGACATTGATTTGGATCAGACAATTGCAAACAAACCAAATAACAAGTAATTCGTTCAAACACTACAAAGCATGCTCTTAAAACTCAAGCACAAACTAAATCCAAAACCAACATCAATCCAAACTACTCAAGGAAAGGATAGAACCCATCCAAAGTGTGACAAACAGCGTCTTTCATACGGGAATACTTCTCCTCATTATCGGCATCCCGATACGGCTCCAAATTGTACACAGAAGTCCGAATTGCCTACAGTGAAGTGCAAAATAAATTAAGGCAAACATTGATTATGTTATAGATTTATAGAATTTGAAGATTAATTACATACCTGCAGGAGTTGCTCCTTAGTATAAGGAGAGATTATTGGATGAGTATGAGCCAAGTACCACTCCAAGTAATCATCAGTGCAGAGAGATGGAGGATCTGCTTCTACACCCATTTCCCATAAGCTTACAGAGTTGTTCTCCCTTTGCTCCCAACTCCAGTTGGTGGGATCATACTCCACTACGTACTTACGATTGTTTCCACACCTTCTAGCTTTAATTGGTTGAATGGGAGGGATTGGCACACCTTGAACTCGACCAAATTGTCTGCAAACTCGAAGTGGCATGTGAGGCTCGGTCTTGTCCAAAACATGCAGGATCCCATGAAAGAAAGCCGGCCGAAGTTCTTCCCTACGAAAATCTAGGCGTCCATATGGTTGCCACTCAACCTGTTGTACATAAATCATTAAAACAAGTTCAAAAGTACAATAAAAAATTAACAGATAATGAAAAAATAATCATACCCCTTCTACGCTCATATTGTCTAGCTCCTCTCTGTAGTTGCGACGATTGTCCGGTCTTTCAGACAAATCAAATTTGGCTGCATATGGCATTGTCTCATCCCACTCATAGTTTTGTGGAGGGGCAAAAGCAGGAAAGTACAAATAGATCCAACCCTACATCATCAAACAAAACTAAGGAAAACAAAAGAAACAGTATTCAAATCAAAACAGTTAATTAAAGACAAACATACCATCAACAAGGTGTAACAGAAAGACATCGTTGCACAATCTCTGCGGGAGTATTTACCCAGTTGTCCATACAAAGCACACAACGCACCCGAACCCCAAGACACACCATGGATATTTGCCATATCATTAAGCCATTCATGGTGAATCAACTTGATCTGGTACGACGACTTGTCAGGAAACAATGTCATTCCCAACAAGTATGTCAACCAACCCTTAGCGATTGAGACTTGATCCATTTCAAAGTTCCCCTCATTATCCACTGTCATGCATTGTTCCCTCAAAACCTCCGGTGAAACTTCATTACCAGCTTTGACTCTTGCGTCAAGTAAATCTATACCAAAAGCCTTCTTTGCTCTGTTGACCATTACAACCTTCGTGTCAGCTTTGCCAACTCCATCAGCAGATGTGCGAAATCCCTTGCCCTTTCCGTTTATAGGGATACCCAAAATCTTGTGCACATCTAATAGGGTGATTGTCATTTCAGCAAATGGCAAGTGAAAAGAATTTTTTTCTGGCTGCCAGCGCTCAACAAATGCATTGATCAACGCTTGGTCGTGGTTGGGATACATGAGGGTTTGTAAATGTGACAAACCAGAAGCCCTAGCCAACGAAACCCAAGGATAGTCGCCCTCTAACTTCCATTTTTTCAAACCTTCTTTTCTGACCGTATTTCTCAATTGCGGTCTCTCCTATTTATCATATTTCAATTTTTTTTAAGTACATTTAAATCAATTAACAAATCATGTCTAAATTAACGAAGCATGGAAATTACGCAATTAACAATTCAACCAAAGGTGATAGATTTACTTACATGTCCTTGCCAAACCATATAAGCAGTGTGCCCGCTGAAGCTATGCAACAAGTCTATCTCCTTAGGACCTCCAGGCACAGCCCACTGTAACTTCGGGTAAATGTCGTCTTTTTCATCGCCATGTTCATTAAGATCGATCCCCCCGTAATGGCCCTCAAACTGTCCTTCAGCCCAGGAAGCAGTTGGACCAGATTGCCATTCTGGTGCTTCTGGCTGAAAGGCCTGTTGACGGCCTACTGCTTCATCCCATGCTACTTGTGGAGAAGAGGGGGGAACCCATGTAGGGATCTATTACAAAAAAAATTGGTTATTAGTAAAATCTACAACTTTCACTCATAATCGTCTATAAATTAAATTTTAAACTAATACTTACAGCACTCTGCGGACTCCAAGTTGGATAATGTGCCTCATAGGTTGGATTCATCGGGATTTGCTGTTGTAATAAAATAAATTTCATAAATTATTAATTTAATAATAACAAAAAACAGTAATATAATGTGAATTTCAGATTAACTAACCATGTTCTCGTAAAGGTTCGAATATGCACTAGGGTCAGCTAGCTGTTGTTGTTCATGCCAAGAAGGTTGCGGGACCTCTTGACTTGCACTTGTACCCTCGTCAGCTCTTCCGCGCCTCTTCCTCGGCTTCGGCTGATAAGCGGGCCTCTCTCCGGCCTCGATTTCTTCTCGAGTTTGATTACGGGCATTCTTCCGGGCACTTCTAGAAGACGGATGCATCTAAACAAACATAATATTTTGTGAATTTACGCATACCAAACCAACAAAATAAAAAAACACCAAAAAAATGCAAAAACATCCGTCACGAAGGTCCAGTATACTTCTGTCACGGAACTTTACTGAACCTTCGTGATGGATCTCAGCATAACCTCCGTCACGAAGAACCGCTAAACATACGTGACGAAGGTTTTTGTAACCTTCGTCACGGATCTACCTATTACCTTCGTGACGAAGGTTTTTGCACAAATGCAGAAACACAGCAGTGCCAATATATCCGGTGACGAATGAATTTGCACAAAATTTCCAGAATTTCAAGCAAAAAAACAGTTTTTGAAGCTATCCAAATACATTAGCCCCTAAATCATTTCATTACATAAGTTTCTTAATCAAAATGTAAAACCCTAATTCATGAGTTCATCAATTTTGGGGATTATATCTAAAATTTGAAACAACTCTCAATTAAACATAAACAAACAACAATTGAACTAAAAAAACATGCTTAATACACATATCAATCTAATTTAATCACACCATTTCAATGGTTTTGACATATCTTCATCAAACATGGAAAATTAATGCAAAAGAGAGTTAGAAATTACCTTATCACTTGAATTTGTTGATTATTGTAGTGAAAGAGATGAAGAAATGTAGAGAATGGTGTAGTGGTGTGTTGTTGCTGCGCCGAAACTATGAGGAAATGTAGAGGAAGAAGTTACATTAGGATTGGGTAAAAAATCTCTTTTATAACTGCAAAATTGAGACCTTCGTCACGGATGTCTAAGTTTTCTTCGTCACGAATGTTTTCAAGACCTTCGTCACGGATGTTTTGGATACCTTCGTGACGGAACTTTATGAAACATTCGTGACGGATGTATGAAATAGTTACGTGACGAATGTGTGGGTGTGCTAAATAAAATTTTAGGGTGTGCTAAATAATAAGGGCCTATTTTTATGAGAATGAAAAAGTTTTGATACCAAAAGTATAGGATAATATAGATAAATATGAAAATTATGTATTCCAAGTTGTAACCTATATCATGATGATTCCTTATTGAAACATGACTTTGTCTTGTACAATGGTTATATAAACTATAAGTAAGTTTGGCAAAGTAATATGTAGAGACCAAACCCAAATAGCAAACAAACTCAGCCCCAGAAAAGATAAACAACACATGACATCAATCCTATTAGATTGAATTTTTAAGATACAAATTATCAAATAATGTTGTGATATACGAAGATTCAAAAGGAGGATGACATTGCCCTATTTCATTATAGTAATAGCATTGTAATCACTAAATGAATTAGTATCATAGTGGAATCTGAAATACACCAACATGAAATATATACAACACTAACAAGCTAAACCATAATTAAAGGAAATATAATTGTACTTTAAAGAACTAAATAGAAGGACACGACTCATAATAGCAGGATAAGTATTAAGTTGATAGATCCTAATGCAAACATGATATCTGGTATTGAAATTGTTTTTACTGTCAAATCAATTCCTGGATCCCCTGATAAACACAGTACTAACATATAAACCTCCGGGCAGGCTATTAATTGAGATAGAGATTAAGATGATACATTTATCATACCTAAATAAGATCATGAAAACTCTTGCTTGAAGGATTATAGGTGTGATTCTGGTTACACTGATGATAATAGGGCATAACAAGCACCAGGCCCTTATTAAGGATATGGAGTAAGGGAGAAACTGAAAGAATACCTGTAAAACAGGGTGATCCGGAGTAGAAAAATTCCTCAATTAGAAAATTTCCATGGAAAATATCAGAATCATCACTGTGTTGCCAAAAACGTCGAAATCGGTGTCGCAAGAAGCATATATAACAAGAATTGTTTACACAGTTGTATACAAGGTTTTGGTATAGATTTTGGACGAAGTTTTGATCACGGATGAAGGAATACATACCTGAATCCTGGTGCAGCGTATGCCGTTGAGGATGATGTCGAAAGAAGTAGACCTCAAAGAGATTTTTTACAAAGTATTGATCCTGATTTTTCTAAAAATTTTGAATGGAGATTTGGGCACAGATGTTGTTGTCAAACGGATAAAGGAGAAAGTACAAACTTTGGTTTTGGTGTGTTCCATAGCATCGATCCCAAAATCGGAACCGACAAACAAAAGAGCGAGTTTTGGTCACAGATGTTGATTGAGAGAAGAAAAGAGAAAGAGTACTTACCTGAGCCATGGCAGGGGTCAGAGAGCTTAAAACTTCTTAAAATTAAAGTTTAAATCTGTTTACCTCCTCTTCAGCAACAGCACCTAACTTGATCCATTTCCAAGAGACATATAGTTGGTTATATATCTAACAGGTTTTTTGTTACATGGTTTTCCACAAAATCCAGTTTAGATATTTCCAAGTGTTGGGCTTGCTGCAAACAAATTAGTGACAGACAAGTACAATTGAGCAGGAAAAACTATGCTTTATTTGATATTAAGTCTGAATCCTTGTTTATAGAACTTCATTAATCTTAACTAAACAAGAAAATAGCAAGAGGAGCTAGAAGCATTTTCTTATTGATTTGGTAGAAGAAGAGGCGATACTCTTCGGAATTTTATTGAGAATTTATAGAAAATTACATTCTAGTCATATAGGAATAAATGAAACCCCCTCAGATCATCTAACAACATTTACCTATGAACATTAGGGGTTGTTCAAACAAATGAATAACTTAGGAAAGAGAGTCCAAACGTGACTAATCAATTCCACTATCAAGCTATTGAAATAAAGAAGGTGAATTACATCAAACACCTATTTCCACAACACCCAACGTCTTGTGAGTAGTTGTAAATCAAAGTCGAAATAAAGAAGGCAAGACATAAAAAGTTTTAATTAATGGTGAGGGTTGATTAGAAAGAGAAGAATTAGGAAATGTAGGCTAGTACATAAGCTCAACTGTAAAGATAAGTAGTTAATTAATGGTGAAAAGTTTTAAACTATGGTATAATATGAAATGCAGGCAGCTAAAAAGTAAGGTATTTGAAAGCATAAGATGGAGATGAAAAAATGAAGCTTTATATGTACTCACAAAAAGTTTCGATTTTTAATTGGCCAAGGGACTGAAGGCGTAGTAAGCATTCGGGAAGCTCCTCCGGATTCGGCAATGGATCGAGTTCTAACAAGCGGAGGTTGGGAAGGGAATCCCAATCCACACCTCCGAGAACCAACTCTGATTGTGCCAATGCAGTCATTAATGTCTATCTCTTGGAGAGATGATGATGATGATAACAATATGTGTTCTATCAGCACACCATCAACGTCCTTGAGCACTAGATTAACACAGGGAGTTGATGGCATGTACTTGAGATCTCTACAATATCCAATCAAGAGTTCAGATAGAAGAGGGAACGAGAGTAGATGGCTATTTTTGTTCCTTGAACCTCCCTTCAATTTTGGCAACCTTATCAATTCAAGAATCTTCAAAGAAGGGAAGAACACACTAATTGACCCTGCAACTTGGATGCCTTGGCATCCAATGACTTAGATTAAACTAGTTACCCCCACTACAAGTGGGGTAGTTGTGGTGGTCCGTCGACCTCCCGGCGACTTCCCGGCGACCACCCGGTGGGGTAGAGGTCCGGCGGGGGTCCGGCACCGCCGCCGGACACAACCCAGAACTATTAGGGAGCAAGAAGCATTTGATTAAGGTATTTCCAGTGGATAAAAAAAAAAAAAAATCTAAGCATAAGTACAATATAGGAATTGTTCAACCAGCAACTCTAAGCCAAACAACAAAGTAGTGATAGCTTAAATGCTTAAAAAACAAAAGATGATGGAAGGAGGATCTCATATGAGAGAATAACATATCTGTAACTTAAAACTTTATTTAGAGGACAATATCATGACACAACAATCACCATATGTACATGACTGTGACTGAAATTTAACATACAACATACAACATCTACTTGAGCAGAACAAAGAAACTATACAAATCCTACACCTCCAAAACCATTCAATTGTGAATTTCTCTACACACAAAACAACTAATAATAATATAGATCTTGATGTAATGATCCATATCTCTCATTATCACTAAACCAAAAAAAATTAATATGCTCGATTTGTGGAATCGATTCAGCGGACGAGATTTTCACTGAGATGCTTTCTTTGATCACGTATGAGCGTGACTTACATTGTTCCTTCTGATATTGTGTTAGGAAATTAGGTGTTGGCTTGGAAAGTCTCAACACTTTTCATGGTAATTGGAATGTAGCTTCCTGATGAGTGATGACTTGTGATTGAAAAAACAATGCAAGTGATGGTGCTCTAACTTTCATTAGACTTGTCACATTATTTTGATAGTCAAATTTTGATGGGCTTGTAACTTTCATTGTAAATTCAGTTTATGATACATGCACTTCTGATATGTATTTGTTTGCTGATTTCAGTGAAGGAGATAGACAGGATGGATATTCAGACAGTCTAAGTGGTGGCGATGAGACACAAAACTTGAGTGTTGAATTGCTGGGGTGGACTTTTGCTTCTCCAACTACCAAGCTTTTGTTTGTTTGATTTCTTTGATGTGTGTTCAGATTATATTTCAATATTAAGAAGTTACATTAGGAATTGAATATATGTAGACAATAGACTTGTAAGCGGACAGATTATGTTCTCAGTTCTGCAGTCAAATAAATCAGAACGGTTCGTTGGCAGTTTCTCGACACCAATGAATATTCTCTCTTTTTTTGCATCTTGATTTGTGATCTTACTTGTATTCATTTTGTATTCATGTACAAAAACTAATAAGATCAAATCATCCTAGGCTACTCTTGTATGGTTGTGTTGGTGATTGCTCAGGTTTTCACAAGTGACTGATTAGGCAAAGCTTCATTCAAAACTAGCTGCTCCTACAAAAAGAAGATGGAAAGAAAATTTGCAGATGACATTTGGTTTAATTCCAATCTCAAGATGACAAGTCAAATCCCATTGAAGCTTTTTTCCTTGAGTCACTCATTTTCTTAATGATCTTCTTCATAATATGGGCTAATTAATCTAATGTGTGCAAGGAGCTCATGTAATCAATCTGAAATTTCCATTCTCATTGAGTTCAGTGCTCTTGTGCTCTTGTGCATTTCAAAGTCTAATTAACTGATCCATTTCCAAGAGAAATACAGTTGGTAATACATCTAACAGGTTTAAAGTATAAATCTGCACAAAGCTGATCCATTTCAAGTCTAATTAACTTGCTTTGTGCTGACTAAAACTTCTTAAAATTTCAAAGTATAAATCTCTTTACCTCCTTTCTTCAGCAACAAATCTGAGCCGATCCTTGTTAATATATAGAACTTCATTAATCTGAACCAAACAGGGAAATATCAGGAGGAGAAGCATTTTATTATCGATTTGGTAGAAGAAGAGGCGGTACTCTTTGGAATTTTATTACAGATTTGAGAAAATTACACTGTAGTCATATAGGAAAAATGAAACCCCCTTAGATCATCTAACAAGAATGCCTATGAACATTAGACAGAGAGTCAAAACATGACTAACCAATTCTGCGATTGAAATAAAGAAGGTGCATTACAAATATCAGGAGGAGGAAGGAGGATTCCTCGAAGGAGGGAGGAATCCTCCTCCTCCTCCATACCTCTGTTTATCAAACCGGCGGAGGTTGGGGAGGGAACCCAAATCACCTTCGAGAACCAACTTTGCACAGTTACGAATTCTTAATTTTTTCAGGGCACTAGGATGGGCAAAGCGCAAATTCCTCACTTCAGGGCAATCAGTAATGTCAATTAAAGAAAGAAATGGAGTTGGTGCTTCAACCTCCACACTTGTAAACCCATTGCAGTCTTCGACTTTAAGAGATTGGAGATGCGGTGATGCTAGGTGTAAATTATTTGAGAAACTGGTTCCCCAAATACGACATTTTTGAAGAGATGTAAGTGATGCACCCGGAAAACTGATTGTGCCAATGCAGTAATTAATGCGTATCTGTTGGAGAGATGATGATGATGATAACAGCACGTGTTCTATCAGCACACCATCAGCCTCCTGGAGCTCTAGATCAATACAGGCAGATGATGATGGCATGCACTTGAGCCCTGGACAAGATTCAATCTCGAGTTGAGAAAGAAGAGGGAACGAGAGTAGATGACTATTCATGTTCCTCGACCATCCCTTCAATTCTCGCAAACCACTCAATAAAAGACTCTTCAAAGAAGGAAAGAACGAACTAACTGACACTGCGCCTTCCTCCCCCTCTTCTATGTACTCTAAACTAGCTAGTAGGCGAACAACAAGGGTCTGGAGATACGGAAGACACCTAAAGGGGGGGAGATACTTCACTTTATCACCATATATTAATGTTATAGATACAAGATTGGAAGGATCATTCGTTGCAGCCCAATGTGGTATTCTCATGCCTGGGTAATTATATATTGTTAGTCTTTGTAAAGATACAGGTAGCTTCCAACCTTCATCTCCACCATAATCTTCCTCCTCTACCCCACAATTTGCAGAGAACCAGATCATCAACGTACCTCTGATTTGTTGCAGTCCAGACAAGGCATCAAGCCGACTCCTTGTACTTCTAATCCTCTCCTTCTCTGCTCTTGTTGTTTCAGTGGCGCCTTCTATTTTCCCAATCTTAAAATTACTCAAGTACTGTAGTGAACTCAACTCTCCAAACCCAGCTGGCATATGATTCAACTGAGAACAACACTCGATATCCAAATACCGTAGGTTGATCAATTTTCTGAAATTATCGGGCAAAGCTCTAAGAACTGTACAACCCTGAAGGTCTAGTGCAAGCAAATTCAAAAGATTCGTCACTGAATCAGGAAGCCGTTTGAATTTGTTACATGAAAGATCGAGATACCTCAACAGCTTTAACTCTCCAATACAACTTGGAACATGCTCGACCCCCAAACCTGACAAGCTCAATGCACGCAGCCACTTGCAACTTCTAAATTGTTCATCAACAACCCAAGTTTTATTACTGAGCACAAGTGAACGTAGCCGATTCATACTATCCACTGGTGGTAGAGTTTCACGGTCACTATGCGGCTCATAAATAACATGTACATGTCGCACATTACCATATTGAGAGGATGGCTTGTTTAGGACAACAATTTCTTCTCCGGACACAGATTTTGCCAGGTCATGAACTAAATCATGCATTTTGCAATCTATAATCTCGCCAAATTCATCTTCTTGGGCCTCTTGAAAAAAACATCTTCTTAACAAGTTCATGAAATATGAACGTCCAACCTCGTCAAAAAAAATTCCTTCTTTATCCGGCTGAATATATCCTTGTGATATCCAAAGATATATCAACTTTGATACATCAAACACAAAATCTTTGGGAAATAGCGAACAATAAGCAAAACAATGCTTAATGTTTGATGGAAGGTGATCATAGCTTAACTTCAGCACAGACATAATAATACGATCTTGGCCACAATGCTCCTCTATCTCGGAAAGCTCTTTGTCTTTGAAGGACTTCCATTCACCAATGGTATCTTTTGTGCGTAAAAGGCTGCCTATACTCCTTATAGCAAGGGGAACTCTTGCACACTTCTTCAAAATCTCTCTTCCAAGATCTTCCCACCTTCGATCGTTCTTTTTCTCCGGGGTAAAGGCTTCGCTTTTAAATAGTTCCCATGAATCCTCCTCTGACAAGCCACTTAAGGTATGTGTTTCAAAGGCTTCAAAGGCTTTTGCAACCTCCGAGGATCTTGTAGTGACAACTATCTTGCTTCCTTTTGCACCATCACCTAGTAAACTCATTCGGTGTTTCCATCTGCTATGACCTTCATCCCACACATCATCTAGGACAAGCAAAAATTTCATATCCTTCACAGAGTCCCTAATCTTATCTTGTAGATGGCCAAGAGTGAAACCCACGTAGTTTCCCCCACATATGGATTGAAATATTTTCCCAACTACTTCCATCTCATCAGCTGTATCAGAAATGCATGCAAACCATCTACTTGGAAAATTCTTTCCAACCTCATCATCGTTGTAGATCAGTTGGGCCAGAGTTGTTTTTCCCATACCGCCTATCCCAACAACGACAATGACCGAAGGGGCATCTGGTTTAGTATCACTTGAATCTTTAAAAAGCATATCTAAGATGGATTTCTTGTCTTCATCCCTACCAAAGACATGTTTTGGATCAACAAAAGAGCCTGGATCTTGTCCAATCCTCATACCAAACACTGGTTCGTCACGTTGACCGCTCACAAATCCAAACTGAACCATATCTGTAGAGATCTCAAGCAAACTCTTCCTAATCTCCTTAACTTTCTTAGCAATAGAGTTCCTAGAAAAGATTGGGTTTGAAGTAGAGCAATAAAGTCGTACCTTGCTTTTACCCTTCAACAAATCATCAGTGACAACCTCATCGAAGAGATCCTCGGCTTCATACAACACGGCTTTGAGCCTCTTAATCCAGTTCTTAATAGCATCAGAGTTTCGTTGCTTCCTCTCAGCATCAAGTAGCACAGCTTGGAGTGTCTCAATAGTCACTTGAAGCTTCTTAAGCTCATCTCTAGCATTCCAGATGGAAAGACCCTTATCGAAAGCGGGCGAAGCAAGAGTGGACAAGATATTGGAAGCAAGGCTGAACGCCGCTGATTCAGCCATGGATTGATGATCACAACTCAAATAATATGTGGCTGCTTTTTTTTTTGGGTTAGAAGTAGAGTTTTTAGTAGGCGTTGAATTATTGAAGGCAGGCTTTCTTGATTAGCCTCTACATATAATACGGAGTAGATAGAAATGAATGTATGGTTCCATGGCATTATCGGCATACCATCGGTCTGCATGGTGCCACGTCACTTTTGATGGTCTCTCAAAATTTTGACCCTATTCACCGCCCACTTAAATTGCTATTTACCGCGTCGTTTTTGTGCGTCACGCATGGATTAAAACCGTACGTCACGTATGGATTTTTTTAATTTTTGCTTGTTTTTTTCCATAGTCTTGTAGATAATTTCAATACGATCGCGTGCATATAAAATTCGTCCAAAACGGACATCGTTTGCCCCTTCAAAAGGCAAAAATACAAATTTATCACACATAATTTTTTGTATCAACAAGTCCGTTAAAACTCAACACACCATTTTTCAATTTTTTTATAATGTGATAGATAACTTAGCAAAGATTTTATTTAGTGATGATAATACTTAATTTCTTTGTCGAGATGTGG
Source organism: Oxyria digyna (assembly GCA_029168935.1). NCBI lineage: Eukaryota > Viridiplantae > Streptophyta > Magnoliopsida > Caryophyllales > Polygonaceae > Oxyria > Oxyria digyna. The sequence continues at coordinate 2,889,395 of JAPVLV010000018.1, forward strand.
TGTTTTAAAGATCGAAAAAAAAGTGTTTTCTTCTTTAAGTAAGTTAGCTGATCGAGAAACCTCCGCCCAATAGAGCAACGCCCGAGAGACGAGTTCTCCAGTGTGGACCGAAAGGGTCTCGCGAAAATAGGGCTTTCGGAGACCTTCTTCCGTCTACCCTTCGCCTAGCGGCTAAGCTCGGAGACCAAAATTCGACTAAGCGCTTTGAGACGGCTTAAGAGAATGAGTGGCTTAACGCTCTAACGGCCGAGACAAAGCCATATCTTTCAATCTCGTATATGACGGAAGTGCCTGAACTCCTTCTTTGGTTTGGAGAAAATCTACAACTACAATTTATAAGTACAAAGTAGTAGATTTGTTACACTTAATCATAATTACTCCACTGTTCTTTGTTTTTTGACTCTTTGAAGGGGCAAACGATGTCCGTTTTGGACGAATTTTTTATCCACGCGATCGTATTGAAATTATCTACAAGATTATAGGAAAAAAACAAGCAAAAAAATAAAAAAAATCCATACGTGACGTATGGTTATAATCCATGCGTGACGCATGGATTTTTTTGAAAGCAAATTCGTGCGTGACCTATGGTTTTCATCCATGCGTGACGCACAAAAACTGGGCGGTAAATAGCAATTTGAGTGGGCGGTGAATAGAAACTATGTAAAAAGATGGATCGAAATCTGAAAAAAATAAAAATGTTTGTGTCCGAGCTGAATCCAACTAAATACCCCAAATGGATTAGCCTATATCCTGTCCGAAACCCGAAACTGTCCAACCCGAACTCGTCTGAAACCCGAAGTTATACGTCAACCCGAACTCGTCCGAAAGCAGAAATTGTATGATCCGAAATTGTGTGAAACCTGAAACTGAAGATTATTTGATTTATTTCTACTTAAGTATAGACAAGTACTCATTCATACATATATTAATTAGTTTAAAATATCAATTTTTTAAAATTAATCTTCTCTTATTCCGAACAAAAAAAATTAGATCGATGGGACCCGAATACGGCCATACAAAATCGACCGGACCTGAGCATGGCCCTATCCGAACACGGCCCGACCCAAAATCGTCACGACCCAAAAATTATTCGACATGAAAACTGTTCGGCAGAAATTAGCTCAAAACTCAAATTTCGGCCCATGAGTGTCAAATTTCGATCCGAGTTGTTCCGACTTGTTATAATTCCGAATAAAATCCTACCCCAATTTGTCTGGCCCGATCCTGATTCGAAGTTGCATTCTTATTGAGCAAGTAATACGAAACTACCAAACACCCACAAGTGACTTGTTCGAAGTCAGAATAACTTCATTCAACAGTAAACACGGCTATCCAAATATCATCATAAAACTTTACAAATTAAGACTTTTATGAGGCTATGGGTTGTCCACTTGTACATCACCTTCAACCTTTTTAAACAAATTTTGAGAGTGATTTTACACAATTTTAGGTTGCACATTGTCTGCTTGAAAGTGCTTAGAATTTGGTTCAATCTAGATTTAAGGTGAAATTAGTTATATCTTACTTGTGTGATGAACATCAATCTAGATTTAAGGTGAAATTAGTTATGTCTTACTTGTGTCATTCATCAGAAGATAATTAATGTTAGCTGATGATTTAGTTTGTGTATAATACTCCCTCCGTATGTAATTGTTAGAGCATCCTGATCCCTAAACATGACTTGCTAACAATTTGTGCATGGAGAATAGAAGGGATTACTTGCTAACAATCTAAGATTATATTACTCAGAAAAACTGTTAGGACTGCAGCATACTACATCTGAATATAAACTCGTATATTGCATGTTGAGTAGTAAATACATATACAGTTAAACTTGCAATACATAAACTTACCGAAAAGCTTGACATGATATGTAACTTCTGCGTTAATTATGAATATACACAGATTTCAAACATGTGCATTGTCTGAAATATCATCTACATTGTCGCTTGACAGAGAAAGTAAATCCGTCAGCTCCGTTCTGTACTCTAATCCTCTAAGATAGTGCCCCAATAACATACACCTTTAACAAAATAAGTAAAACAGAAATCATCAAATCTGATCCGTTATTTATTCTTATAACTTTATAAACATAATACTTCCTCTGTTTCACAATATAAGTGGTATGGGCCTAAGGCAAATAAATTAAGACAGTCTATCAAGGCATATACATTTACTACAGCCTATTTCTACTATTTCAATAACATTCATCTTTTAGCTACCCGATATAGAAAGAAAATAAGTACAAATTCAGAAACATATAAGCTAATTATTAGCTTACAGTGTTACTTAAATTAGAGTTGTTTTCACTTTTCCAATATCTCAAATGCTGCACAACTATTCAAATAATGCATAATATGAGCCCAATATGTCAGGTTACAGCTCATGAGAGACATAAGGGATATTTTGTATCAGGGAGAGGAGATCAAACTATAAACCTCCAATTTTTCTACAGAAAAAAAAAATTAATTGGCATACTGATGAATGTTATTTGAGGAGCAATAAAGATTTGATTTAGGTATTTCTAGAGAATCAAATATACAATTTAAGCATAAACACAATAAATGACTTGTTCAAACAGCATATATAAGCCGAACAACACCATCAATGCTTAAGAAAGCAAAAGATGATGGAAAAGATTCTCAAGTGCAAAGCTTTGTATTGTATAGTATGTATTTCATATATATACAAGACTGTGATTGAACATACAACATACAGCATCTACCTGAGCAGAACAAAGAAACTATATAAATATCCTACACCTCCAGAACCATTCAATTGTGAATTTCTCCACCACACAAAACAGCGAATAATAATCAACACCGCTAGAATTCATCATAACCTCATCATCTCATTAATCATGCAATTGAAATTCCACCAAACTCAGTCTCCACGATATAGAGCAATTCCGTATCCGGAAACTAAGAAATGAATTCAACAACGTACGATTTATTGAGAGAACAATAGCATAACAACGAGGAATGATTTCACCATGTATAATACAGCAGTCATGCAGAGGAAATTGTGATTGTACACATAGATTAATTCAACTTCCGTAAAAGAAAAGACTAAACAAGCGGCATCTACCTAAAGAATCCTACAGCTCCAAAACCATCCACACAACTAGATTTTATCACAAGTTCACAACCTTATTATCTCGTTAATCAGCCAATTGAAATTCCAATAGAGCAACTCCAAATCCGGCAACTAACTTGTACAAGACTGCAACAAACAGCATCTAACTGAGAATATCAAAGGAACTATACTAATCCTACAGCTCCAAAACCATTCAATTGTGTATTTTTCTGCAGTCATGCAACTCCGATTTTGCCATATATAAAACTGCAGTCATGCAGAGGAAATTGTGTTTCTAATTAAATAGAACTTGTAACAAAAAGCATAATTTCATCGGACATAAGCGTTGGGTTTCTGATTAAATAGCATTCTGGTTTTATATTGCACACACTCAGGAAGCAAACTAACCAAATATGCTGCAGTTTTCTGAATACAAAATTAAGAGAAAAGTAGTATAAGATTATGTAACTTGTAGGAGAGAGCAACAATCTGGATTTTCCCATGCACATCAGCTCTAATCATTGCACAGTTTCATAAATTTGTTATTCAAGCACTTTGGATTGTGTGCAGATGTATGCATATGTTAGTGTTTTCCGTTATGGGCCAATTTTAATTACACTTGAAACCTAACACATAAATCAAATGAAAATTTCTGCCAGAAGCATTAATCTTAACTAAACAAGGAAATATTAAGAGGAGCTAGAAGCATTTTCTTATTGATTTGGTAGAAGAAGAGGCGGTACTCTTCGGAATTTTATTGAATATTTGAGAAAATTACATTATAGTCTTACGGGAAAAAAAGAAACTCCCTTAGATCATCTAACAAGAATACCTATGAATATTAGGGGTTCTTCAAACAAATGAATAACTTAAGACAGAGAGTCAAAACATGACTAACCAATTCCGCTTGATCAAGCGATTGAAATAAAGAAGGTGCATTACATCAACCAAGCTTGGGAGTAGCTGTAGAGCAAAGTCGAAATAAAGAAGGGCAAACATAATTTGACCGGACTCAGAGATCTTCGTCATCTGTTCGTCTCTTGAATATTTCTACCCTGGGGGTTGATTAAAAAGAGAAGAATTAGGAAACGTGGGCTAGTACATAAGCTCAATTGTAAAAATATGTAGTTAATTAATGGTGAAAAGTGTTAAACTATGTATCATATGAGATGCAGACAGCTAGAACGTGAATTAAAGTATTTGAGAGCATAAGATGGAGAGGAAGGAATGAAGCTTTAAATTTACTCACTAGATTTGATTTCTAATTGGCCAAGGGACTGAAGGCGTAGTAAGCATTCGGGAAGCTCCTTCGGATTCGGCACCTTCGGATAGAGTGATCAAATCTTTAATGATTTGGAACAAGTATTAACGATGTTTTATGGAGCAACATAACAATTCATTAATATTATTTTTTATTATCATAAATATGACTCTTAATGTTAATTGTCATGGGCACTAATTATGTTCATAACCCTTAATAATATATTCGCAGTAATAAACATGATCAAAAAATTATTGTAATGAACACTATTTACACTCATGAATGTTCATGCTTTTGAACTTTAATATTCAAGACTCTGAACATAAAATGTTAATGGCATGTTCAAACCGAAAACTCAATGAATGTAAAATAAAATTAATGAAAATGCATGCTTAAAAAATTAGTGAACATTTAGGCATAAATAAGTAAACATTTTATGAAGAAACATATGAACGTTCGAAGACAAGTACAACAACAATCCACCTAGTGAGATTCCACCGTGGAAGATAGGGTCTAAGGGGTCTAGATGTAGACAACAATTCCTTGAGCAAGTCTGACCAGCTTATCAAATGGATTATGGCTTGTATCACCTCTGCGTCGTTCTCCGTCTGTTTCAATGGCGAGTTGAAAGGTTTCTTTGATGCCAAAAGAGGTATTCGCCAAGGCGATCCTCTTTTGCCCTATATTTTTGTCCTCGTTATGGAGTACTTGAGTCGAATGGCGTAATCGTAGACTTTTGCTGGCGTAATCGTAGATTTTTGTCCTCTTTTGCCCTATATTTTCTTTTTCCCTATATTTTTTATCTACCGGGCTCGCAATATCCACGGATGGTTTGAGTGGATTCTTCACAATCGTTGGCGTAATCGTAGACTTTTTTACTTTACTGATGCTGCTATTTCTACGACTGTTTACTACATTTGGAGATTGCGTAATGATGTCATTTTCAACAGCAGCAACCCGTGCTCCCGCTCTTGCTCGCGCCAGATCATCGGTCATCTTCGTAGCATTATTAGTGCTCATAACATGAAACTGATCCTTCCTAGGGGTGGAGTTTTATTATGATCATGCTTCTCCCTCTTTTGATTCTTCCTTGTTTTGTTGAACGGCAGCTTGTTGCAAATTTCTGATGTAATTCTCCCCTTCTCAATATACTTGCATTTATTCAAAAAAAAAAAAAAGTCTGACCCAAAGAGAAAAGGACCTAAAATGTGAAACAAGGACATAAAAGAGGGATATACTAAAACAACTCCAACCGAAAAATGCGCATTCCAAGATTCCAAGAGATAGTTGGTTATTTTTTAAGAGATAGTTGGTACTCCCTCTGTCCCATTTTGTTAGTCCTATTTCATTCAGGCACATATGCCGAGACATGTTTTGCACCGTTAATATCTCTAGTTATATGTTAATAAAAATTATAATTTTTTAATATTGTTAAAGTACTCATTAAGACGAATCAAACAAGACCCCACATGGCTATGTTTTTTCTTATATATTAGGAGAAATCTACAAGATTCTCTCGATTTGTGAATAGTGTCACGAAAAGAAAATGGGACTAACATTATGGCTTGTATCACCTCTGCGTCGTTCGCTGTCTGTTTCAATGGCGAGTTGAAAGGTTTCTTTGATGCCAAAAGAGGTATTCGCCAATGCGATCCTCTTTCTCCCTATATTTTTGTCCTCGTTATGGAGTACTTGAGTCGAATGCTCTCTTCTTTGGCCTCCAATTCTCAGTTCAGCTGCCATCCCAGATGTGCTGCTGCGCAGCTGAATCACTTGGCTTTTGCGGATGATCTCATTATTTCCTGCAATGGCGATGAGCGCTCTGTGAATGTTGTCATGTCGGTTGTCAACAGCTTTGGTTCTCTATCTGGGCTTGTTGCTAATCCTGCCAAGACCTCGGTCTTTTTTGCCGGTATGGATGATACTACTAGGCATAATATTCTCAGTTCCACTCGGTTTGTTGAGGGTTCACTGCCCATGCGGTATCTTGGAGTGCCAATTGGTTCTCGTAAGCTCATAAATGCCGAGTACTCGGAGTTAATTAGCAAGATGACTTCGAAGGTTCAGTCCTGGATTGCCCGCAGTTTGTCGTATGCTGGTCGTATTGCATTGGTTCATGCTGTGTTATTTGGCATCACCAACTTCTGGTGTTGTGCTCTCCTTCTCCCGCCCGAGGTAATCTCTAAGTTCAATCCATCCTTCGTTCTTATCTTTGGTCTGGGGTTGTTTCTTCCCGTAAATGTCCGATAGCTTGGAGGGTTGTTGCTCGTCCCAAAGACGAAGGTGGGTTGGGGTTTAAGGAATTGCTTGTGTGGAACCAAGCATGCTTCGCACGCTCGTTTAAAGAGCTTCTGGATAGGGCTCCGAATGTTTGGACGAATTGGGTGATTCCCAACCTTCTTTCGAGAGACTCTATTTGGACTGTCTCTAGTCACTCTTCTGACAGCTGGAATTGGCGCTGTCTTCTGAAAGTTCGTGACAAATTGTTAAGTGGCTCCTCTGCTACTACCATAGCTCCCCTTCTTCATGATCATGTGGGTAAGTTTTCGGCCTCTAATGTCTACAAAATCCTTCGCACTCCTGGCCAACCTTGGATTTGGGGTAAGATCATATGGAACCATTTGCACTCGCCTAAGTGTTCTGTTATTCTTTGGATGGCGCTTCACAACAGGCTTCCCACCAAAGACAGAATTTCACGCTGGCTTCCCTTGCCTAACCAGACGTGTTGTCTTTGTAGTCGCCACAATGAGACTGCTGATCATCTTTTCAATTGTTGCACTTTTACTCGTAGCATCTTGGATGACATTCTTGACTGGCTTCAGATTATCTACCGGGCTCCCAATATCCACGGATGGTTTGAGTGGATTCTTCACAATCGTTGGCGTAATCGTAGACTTTTTTACTTTACTGATGCTGCTATTTCTACGACTGTTTACTACATTTGGAGATTGCGTAATGATGTCATTTTCAACAGCAGCAACCCGTGCTCCCGCTCTTGCTCGCGCCAGATCATCGGTCATCTTCGTAGCATTATTAGTGCTCATAACATGAAACTGATCCTTCCTAGGGGTGGAGTTTTATTATGATCATGCTTCTCCCTCTTTTGATTCTTCCTTGTTTTGTTGAACGGCAGCTTGTTGCAAATTTCTGATGTAATTCTCCCCTTCTCAATATACTTGCATTTATTCAAAAAAAAAAAAAAGTCTGACCCAAAGAGAAAAGGACCTAAAATGTGAAACAAGGACATAAAAGAGGGATATACTAAAACAACTCCAACCGAAAAATGCGCATTCCAAGATTCCAAGAGATAGTTGGTTATTTTTTAAGAGATAGTTGGTATATTATTATGCGTGAGTTGGATGCATGTTTATCGAGCAAGTAATATGAAACAACCAAACACCCACAGGTGACTTGTTACAAGTCAATGGGTTATGTCATGCTTGTGTGTAATTCATCAGAAGACAAATTCTCATACTGTGCTGATGATTTGGTTTGTGTAGAATTACTTTACACACATTTGTTACTTGGCTATGGGTCATACACTATGCTCCGATTGGGGTGATATGTAAAACTGTATATGCATCGTCATCTAGAAAATGGGGCTTAGACAATCACTTATATTGCATACTTATACCGACCACTATAGCCTGAAAAGGTCATACGGAGTACAAAACCAGATACCGAAGCTGACAATCACTCCTCTCTTGGGCTCTGGACCTCCTCTCTTCAGCAACAACATCTGAGTTGATCCATTTCCAAGATGGAGAAATAAAGTTGCCACAAAATCCAGTTTAAATATTTTTAAGTGTTGGACTTGCTGCATACAAATTAGTCACAGACAAGTAAAATTAAGCAGGAAAAATTGTGCTTTTATTTGATATGAAGTCTTAATCCTTGTTAATAGAACTTCATTAATCTGAACTGAACAAGGAAATATCAAGAGGAAAAGCATTTTCTTATTGATTTGGTAGAAGAAGAGGCGGTACTCTTTCGAAATCCAAACTACAATAAATGAGATAATGCAATTGAGTAAGAAATACTTTTACCAATGGCTGAAAATTTGCCACATAAATTAAAAAAGACAATGGATGGCTGAGATTAAATATGAAGTTTTTGCCTTTGTAATGTAGCTTTACAATGTAGCTTGGATTTTCGTAGGAATTACGAAAAATGTCACTACTCTTCTCCTCCGCTTGTCACCCCTTCCCTCCTCCTCCTTGTCCTTCGCCATGAAACACCCTCCCCGAGCTCCAACTTTCAGTTTTATACCAACTGTTCGGTCCTCCCGAAACCCTAACCCTCACCGCTTTTGCGCATCGGAATCCATCTCTACGAGCAGAGAGCAGCCAGCCATGGAAATGGAGGGGAGAGCGATGAGCCTAGCATCGAGAGCGATCAACAACAACATCTTTGTTGACGTATGCTTGGGAGGATGCTTCGCCGCCCTCGGATTGCGATCTCTCTCCCAGCAAAGGGACATTGAAACCCTAGAAGCCGAGAATCAATCCCTAATTCAATCCATCAAAGCTCTCAAGAAGTCCATTTGGGATTCCAAGCAAATTCTCTATTCCGAAGCTTCCTCGCCTGAATCCGCCATCGTTCCACTTGCCAAGCTCAAGGCCATCTATGGCGAAGCCGTGGTTTCCGTCTCTGCAAGTAATGCTCTACACTTTCCGTCTCTTTCGAATTTCTGTTATAGGTCTCATAATGTTTCTATTGATCGGTCGTTTATAACTTGAATTGTTGTTCTAAGATCTTTATCTTGATAGTCATATATTCTCTCACGATTCCCAGAATTTACTATGTCAACTCTCAAGGAGCTTGATTTTATGTAGGTTGGTGTAGATGGAATTGCAAATGCTTTAAGATAGGTTAACATTAGGGAGACTATCTCACAGAACTTGGCATGAACATTGAGGAAGTATGAGGAAGGAGAGGTTTGTGGGATTTGTGGGCATCGATTGCCTGCGGATTCTGAATGATCTTTGATCCAAGTTAGTGCTTTTGCGTCGGAGATCTTGCCCGAGTTTCTCTTTCTTGGTAGCTATGATAATGCTTCTAGGTCTGAGCTTCTCAAAACTCAAGGGATTTCTCGGATCCTCAATGTATGAATCTCTTGGACTTTAATTAATTTAATGGTTGATGGAAATCAGAGAGAAAAGGTTTGTAGAAAAGTGATTCTAATTACAGTGTGCAATAGTATTGTGTTGTACATATAGGGCTGGATGTTAGTACCGTACAGAGCCAGCTATAACCCTAGGAATAGTCTAGAATTACTAGGACAAAAGGGCAATATATTAATTAGAAGTATTGTGCTATTATCCCCCCTCGAGCCGAAGCGGTCGGAGACCAAGCTCGGATCGCATCTGTAGAAACCGGGCAGTGGGCAGAGGCTTGGTTAGGAGATCAGCCTTTTGGTCCTTGGATGAGATGAAGGAAATAGTTAATGAGTTGTTGCGGACGCGTTCCCGGACGAAATGATAGCCGAGGCTCAAGTGCTTGATGCGATGATGCAAAACCGGGTTGACGGCAAGGTATGTGGCGCCAAGATTGTCGCACTAGAGTGTTGGAGCGTGCTGGAGACGCAGGCCAAGATCAACAAGGATGCTTTGGATCCATAACAGTTCACAGGTGGCTGATGCAACCGCACGATACTCAGCTTCAGTTGACGATCGAGAGACAGTGTTCTGTTTTTTTGAAGTCCAGGAAATAAGATTGTCTCCGTGATAAATGTAGAAGGCTCCGGTGGATCGTCTGTCGGCGGGATCACTGGCCCAATCAGCATCGGAGTAGGTTGTCAAGGGGTTACTCGGAGCAGCATCAGAGTAGGCCGACAGATTGTGACTTGCAGTAGAGGAGAGAAAGAGTTGAAGATCAGCTGTGTCATTCAGATACCGAAGAACTCGCTTCACGCCTTGCCAATGACGATCAAGCGGAGCGTGCATAGATTGGCATAGTCGGTTGACAGCAAAGGATATATCCGGGCGAGTAAATGCCAAATACTGTAAGCCACCCACCACACTTTGATAGAGCTGATGATCATGAAATGGCGTGGAGTGTGCAGTGGAGAACTTTCCAAAGTGGAAAGTTCTCTTGAGAGAGCTTCACTGTGATAAATGATGAGAAGGAAGGTAAAGGAGTGTGGATATGCTGGTTTCGTGGAACCAAGTCCATTGTTTTCAGTGAAGAAAAAAAAGGAGAGGCAGAAAAGGAGCTGTGTTTGGGTTTCTGTGAAGAAAAGAAAGGAAGGGATAGAAGGTGGAGGATGAGCTTCTATTTGGACGTTGGTCCTAGAGGCTCTGATACCATGATGGAAATCAGAGAGAAAAGGTTTGTAGAAAAGTGATTCTAATTACAGTGTGCAATAGCATTGTGCTGTACATATAGGGCTGGATGTTAGTACCGTACAGAGCCAGCTATAACCCTAGGAATAGTCTAGAATTACTAGGACAAAAGGGCAATATATTAATTAGAAGTATTGTGCTATTAATGGTGTTTGTTTCAATCTGTATATGATTTAGGATTATGTTGCAATACTTGATTGAAGGATGTGATTTTTAGGGGATTTTTTTGTGTTGTTGTATTGGAGGAATGTTGGTTTGCTGCTTGAGTATTAGGTTGTATCTGGGTAAGGTAATCAGGCTGCTTATGAAATGAGAACAATGCTTCTATGTTTCAATGAAAGCCCTTGATTACAGTTTGGAATATAGAATCTTGATTTTTGCAAGGAATATAATTATGATCTAAGAAGCTTTCGTCTCGATTTGTTTGTTAATTATTTGGTTCTGTAAGTGTTGTAATCCTAAGTTCGTATATGACCTAAGTAGTTTGCACATTTGTATAACAAAGTTTAAGTGTAGGAATTGGTAGATAGTTTAGGACTTAGTACTAGCTATAAGGTTAAGTCTGAAACCGGATAATTTTGCAACCCCGGGTAACCGGTTGGAAGGCAAAAATCTGGAATCGGATTATATCTGTTAGCTGGGCTAGTGTTCTTGGGCTGAGTCTGTTTGGGCCGTATTTGTTGACAGACTTGATCTGTGTTGTTGGGCCTTGTCTGTTGAACCAGCTGAAGAAGCCCACTGAGCTTTCTGGTGACGCGTGATATATAAGGCTTCCTTTACAGAAGCTTAACCTAAGTTCTTCATTCTAGCTGCGCAGCGCCTCCATTACAGAAGAGAGAAAAGAGAGAGAGAAAGAGAGAGATCTGAAGATCTTCTGCAGAGATTCTAGGGTGGAGTCTTTCTGAAGAACGAAGACTTGATTTCTCATTGTAGCTTCTGCCTTGAAGCTACAACAGCCTATTGGGGGCCGAATCCCAAACTTCTTCTCTTACCTATCTCTCCGTTTAGATCTGAGTTAGATCTTGCATGTGTTCTGCGATTTGCCGTTCTTGCCTTGCTTTGTAACTTCTGTGCGAACTCCCTGAGATTCTTATTGCATTGATTGGGCGAGTCTCCCCACTGAGACTCCGCGGATTAGGGAAACCGAACCGCGTAAACATATCCTGTGTCATCTTGCTTTCAGCTTCTTTCATAGTTCGTTCTTTGAATCGATTGTGGTTTGAGAACTGTCGGTTCTGTTGTAGAGCGAATAGTTCAGATCGATATCACAAATTGGTATCAGAGCCAGGTTGAGCTTCTGATATTGATCTTGTTCTTGGTTGCTTCCGCTGCTCCAATCTGATTTGATTCCTAGTTCTTGTTTCTCGTTTCTTGTTGTATTCGAGCTAGATCTAGGGTTTCTTGTATTGAATCCTGTTTCTTGAGTTTTTTCTATTTTTCTCAAGCTTGATTCTGAGTCTAACAGTTGTGCTTTGTCTGACAGGAAGAGATGTCCGACAACGCAAGACTCAAGCCTTTTGATGGCAACAGTGACTTTGCCATGTGGAAAGTAAAGATGAAGGCAATCCTGATTAGGGAGAAGTGCTTCAAAGCTGTATCTGAGGAGTGGCCAGTTGGGATCACCAGTGCAGAAATGAAGGACATGCAAGAGCTTGCACACTCAGAGATTATGATAAGGTTAGCTGACGACGTGGCTCGTCAGGTGGTATGTTTTACTCAACCTAAATCTCTCTGGGATGGACTGGAGTCCATATTTCTCTCTAAATCTTTGCCTAGCAGAATTTCTTTACTGTGTAAGTTGTTTACCTTTAAGATGGATGTGTCTGCCACTGTGCAAGAAAACTTTGATGCTTTTCTTAAAATGACACAAGACCTTAAAAGATGTGATGATGAGATAAAAGAAACTCACCAAGCTGTTTTGTTGCTTAACTCTCTGCCTAGTCAATTTGATACCTTAAAAGATGTAATTCAGTATGGTAGGGATGAACTGACCTTGTCTAAGATAACTGAGTCCATAATTCAGAAAAATGAGACCCTTAAGGTCTTCAAACTTAAAATTGGCACCAAATCTGAGACTAGAACTGAATCCAAGAATGAGGTTATGATGACTAAAGGCAAGTTTAAGCATAAAGGAAAAGGTGGTAGACCTAAACCAGAAAAACAACATGACAGAGACACTACTAATGTTAAGTGTTTCTACTGTAATAAAATGGGTCATTATGCTTCTGACTGTCATAAAAAGAAAAGGGATGAAAAGAATAAAGATAAGCCTAATCACACTAATGTGTTGGAGGATAACCCTCAGTATGATTCTGAACTTCTTGTTGTGAGCTCTTTGTCTGAAAGTGACTCCTGGATCCTTGATTCAGGATGCACTATGCATGCTACCCCTCATAGGAAATATTTTTGCTCTCTTAACTTGTTTGATGGAGGTGAGGTCATGTTAGGTGATCACACTTCTTTACCTATAAAAGGAGTAGGAAAGGTTCCACTTAGGATGCATGATGGTGTCATTAGAGTCTTACAAAATGTTAGGTGGGTGCCTAACTTAAGAAGAAATCTACTATCTGAGTCTGCCTTTGATGACTTAAACTGTCACATTAATACTTATAATGGAGTTAGAGAAGTGAGTAGAAACAACACTGTTCTTATTAAAAGCATTAAGAAAGGTGGGCTTTACTATGTTATTGCCTCACCTGAACTTAATGTTTCCATTAATACTATTAAGGGTGATAATTCTGAAGTCACTAAACTTTGGCACTCTAGGCTTGGTCACATAGGAAATAGAGGCCTTATTCATTTGTTCAAACATGGCATGATTGATAAAAAACCCTCTGAACTAGAATTCTGTGAGAATTGTGTTTTTGGAAAGAAAATTGCTCATAGTTTCAGTAAATCCTCTTATGTAGCAGCTAGGCCCCTAGAATATGTCCATTCTGATCTATGGGGTCCAGCTCAAGTAGCAACTGTGGGAGGTAGGAATTATTTCCTATCTCTCATAGATCACTACTCAAGGAAAGTCTGGATTTATTTGCTCAAAGCTAAAAGTGATGCTTTTGAAAACTTTAAAGAATGGAAAGTCATGGTTGAGAGTCAATCTGGTCATAAACTCAAATGCTTAAAAACTGATAATGGTCTTGAGTTCTGTAATGCCTCTTTCAATGAGTACTGTAAACTAAATGGTGTCAAAAGACATCTAACTGTACCTGGTACCCCTCAGCAGAATGGAACTGCTGAGAGGATGAACAGGACACTCCTTGAGAAAGCCAGATGTATGCTTATTAGCTCTGGCATGAAAAATGTTATGTGGGGAGAAGCAGTAGTTACAGCTGCCTACCTCATTAACAGGTCTCCATCTTCTGTGATAGGGTTCAAAACCCCTCAGGAGATGTGGACCAATAGGAAACCTGACCTGACACATCTCAGGCCCTTTGGTTGTACTGCCTATGCTCTTGTTTCACAAGGCAAGTTACAACCTAGAGCTCAAAAATGTGTTATGTTGGGATATCCTGAAGGAGTTAAGGGATATAAATTGCTTTTAATCCAACCTGGGGGCTACAAAGTAATTACCTCCAGGTCTGTTACCTTCAATGAGAAGGATTTTCATTTTAAAGCATTACTAACACCCTCTGCTGAGTCTACAGGTACCCAAGCTCAAGCTCAGTTTTATGCTAACAATGATCCACCACAAGCTGAAGAGGAGGAGTTTGACATTGGTCACTCTCACAGCATCCAGTCTTCTGAGACTGGAACTTCTCAAGAAGGAATGGAACATTCCTTAAATGATGGACTTCAAGGAAACACTCAGAACAACCATGCAGCTCTGCACCCTCACCAATTAGGTGGGGCAGTAAGTAACTCTCAAAATTCATCTAATAACATGGATACTATAGCTGAATCCTCTAACACTAGCACTCCTGCTGTGAATGATTTAGTTGACTATCAACTTGTTAGGGATAGAGAACCTAGAACTAGGATTCCTAACAGAAAGTACAATGTTAATTTAGTTGAAAGTTACAATAAAATTGTTGAGTTTGCTTTCATGGTTGCTGATGTTGTGAAGTCTTATACACCTGACACTTTTGAACAAGCTACACATTGTAAACAGTCTAATGAGTGGCTTAAAGCCATGAATGATGAAATACAGTCTATGCATGCTAATGATACCTGGACCTTAGTTAAAAAACCAGATAAAGCTAGGGTTATAGACTGTAAATGGATTTTCAAACTTAAAGAGGGCAGTTCTTTACTTGATCCACCTAGATTTAAGGCTAGGCTAGTAGCCAAAGGCTTTACTCAAAAAGAAGGAGTGGATTATAATGATATTTTTGCCCCAGTTGTGAAATATAAAACCATGAGACTGTTGCTTGCTATGACTACTGTATTTGACTGGGAACTTGAACAGATGGATGTGAAAACTGCATTCTTACATGGTGATTTAATTGAGACTATACATATGAGTCAACCTAAGGGTTTCATAGATACAAATAAACCTGAGCATGTATGTTTATTAAATAAATCTATATATGGCCTTAAGCAGTCACCTAGACAGTGGAATAAAAAGTTTGATGCTTGTATGATTTCTTTCGGTTTTCATAGAAGTCAGTATGATACTTGCTTGTACTTTAAACACACTAAGTCTGGACATCCTCTGTATGTTCTACTCTATGTAGATGATATTTTACTTATCAGTAGCTCCAAAGTTGTCATTGCTGGTATGAAGTATGACCTAAAGAGACATTTTGATATGAAGGATCTTGGTCCTGCACAAAAAAATTTAGGTGTCAAGATTGTTAGAGATAGGGAAAATAAAACCATGTTTCTTTCACAATCTGATTATCTGAAAAAGGTGCTTGATAAATTCTCTATGTCTCAGTCTAAGTCAGCTCCAATTCCCTTAGGAGGGCATATGGAGTTATCGAGGAAAGAGTATGTGGTCACTGAAGATGATCATAAATCTATGGAAAATGTTCCTTATGATGTAGCTGTAGGTTCTTTGATGTATGCTATGTTGTGCACTAGACCTGACTTGGCTTTCTCTGTGAGTGTACTTAGCAGATACATGTCTGGACCTGGTTCTAGACATTGGGCTGCCATGAAATATATGCTTAGATATATTAATGGGACTAACAATCTTGGTCTTGTTTATTCTGAGTTTGATTCCAGAAATGAGTTGAAAGGATATGTAGACTCTGATCATGGAAGTAATAAGGACACCAGGAAATCCACTACTGCATTCTATTACACCTGGGCAGGTAACTGTATCTCCTGGAAAAGCCAACAACAATCCATTGTGGCTTTGTCTTCCACAGAAGCTGAGTATATAGCAGCCACTGAAGCTTCTAAAGAAGCTATATGGTTGAAAGGTATTCTGAAAGAGATTGAAGGTAAAGAGTATCTACCTATACTTTATACTGACAGCC
Source organism: Oxyria digyna (assembly GCA_029168935.1). Lineage (NCBI taxonomy): Eukaryota > Viridiplantae > Streptophyta > Magnoliopsida > Caryophyllales > Polygonaceae > Oxyria > Oxyria digyna. The sequence goes on from JAPVLV010000018.1 coordinate 2,905,498, forward strand.
AAAGTGCTTTATTTCTCTGTAAGGATCCTGTATACCATGAGAGAACCAAACATATTGATGTAAGGTTACACTTTATTCGAGATTTGGTTGAAAATAAGGTTATAGATGTGAAGAAAATCAAAGGTGATGTGAATCCTGCTGACTTTGGAACCAAAATTGTACCTACTAACAAATTTGTTTTCTGCAGGGATGCACTTCACATCAATGATGTAACCTGAGGTGTGAGATTGGGTCTATGATGACATGGGGAGAAGAGTTCAACAATGCATTAAGATTTCTTAGGTGAGGTTAATGGACTTTGGATTAGGAGGGCATTTGTAAGTGTTGTAATCCTAAGTTCGTATATGACCTAAGTAGTTTGCACATTTGTATAACAAAGTTTAAGTGTAGGAATTGGTAGATAGTTTAGGACTTAGTACTAGCTATAAGGTTAAGTCTGAAACCGGATAATTTTGCAACCCCGGGTAACCGGTTGGAAGGCAAAAATCTGGAATCGGATTATATCTGTTAGCTGGGCTAGTGTTTTTGGGCTGTGTCTGTTTGGGCCGTATTTGTTGACAGACTTGATCTGTGTTGTTGGGCCTTGTCTGTTGAACCAGCTGAAGAAGCCCACTGAGCTTTCTGGTGACGTGTGATATATGAGGCTGTTTTTACAGAAGCTTAACCTAAGTTCTTCATTCTAGTTGCGCGGCGCCTCCATTACAGAAGAGAGAAAAGAGAGAGAGAAAGAGAGAGATCTGAAGATCTTCTGCAGAGATTCTAGGGTGGAGTCTTTCTGAAGAACGAAGACTTGATTTCTCATTGTAGCTTCTGCCTTGAACCTACAACAGCCTATTGGGGGCCGAATCCCAAACTTCTTCTCTTACCTATCTCTCTGTTTAGATCTGAGTTAGATCTTGCATGTGTTCTGCGATTTGCCGTTCTTGCCTTGCTTTGTAACTTCTGTGCGAACTCCCTGAGATTCTTATTGCATTGATTGGGCGAGTCTCCCCACTGAGACTCTGCGGATTAGGGAAACCGAACCGCGTAAACATATCCTGTGTCATCTTGCTTTCAGCTTCTTTCATAGTTCGTTCTTTGAATCGATTGTGGTTTGAGAACTGTCGGTTCTGTTGTAGAGCGAATAGTTCAGATCGATATCACAGGTTCTCTGTTTCGGATAAGATCCTATCACTGTCTTTAGTAATTGTGATGAATTATCATTGACTGGATGATTTGATAGGTGAGGCTGGTGTTCTACACTCAAGAAAAGAGACTTATAAATGGACCCTTTGGACCCGCTTCCTGCATATATTATGAAAGCTAAGGAAGTCTATGTGACTAAAAACAAGGGAACAAACCAGTGAACTTGTAGGACAATGTGGATAATGGGAAAATGACTTTCTGTTTGATGTTATCTGTGCCATCTAACACCCTTATACGAGTTTGAAAAGTAGTTTTGATAGAGATGGTGTTTTTCCTGTCCCTCTGAATTTGTTAAATGAAAAGAAATTTAGAAACCATGTACCTTTCATCATTTACTTTTTCTAATGGATCTGGTGGCATGTTTATCTTCATGATGTTGTTCTTTAACTCTTCGTTTCTCTATATATCTAGCTTTAAGATGGAAGATACATGTAACTTCTAGGTGGTCTGTATAAAGATACCTGCAAAATTGCCCTTTATTTTTAACTTTTTTCTGGAAAAGTTTGAAGAGATATCGATAGAAGTTAAAACAAACTTAATCGGTGATAGTCTAAAATGCCATTTTATATTTTTCGTAAAGAATTTTGATTTTGCATAGAATTCCTTAAAATTGTAATGCTCTTTTATGCTTGGAGGTTTGATCTGAACAATAGATATGAGTTGACTTCTTATAAAATTGTTAATTTTTATTTCCCTGCAGACTGTTCCATCATGTACAAATCTGTACAAGAACTCCTTTACTTACTTTTGTCTTAAAGACGACAAGAGTTATCCATTTGATGATGCTATACAATTTTTAGGTTTGTTCATTATTTCGCAATGTTTTCAATGTTAATATGTTCTGAACATTGTTTACACATCCATTGCTTTCTTCTATATGCAGAACAATGTGAAAGGGACAAGGCTCGTGTTTTGGTACATTGTATGACTAGAAAAAACAGGTAGTTGCCAAGACCCGACTCTTTCAACCTCTAGAATCCTCAGCGACATACTCTGTATACAGTTATCCATTGTCCTTGTGTCATATATAGTATGCTAGATATTCGACCATTTTCTGAAACACCAGAAAAATCAAGTCACATCGTTTTTTTAATGCCTGGCATAAATATGCAAATGATGGTTCTTGTTCATATTTGTATCTGCTGAATATTATTACTTTAGACCATGTGTAACTTCAGTTATGGGTAAAAGTATCGTCTCACTGATAAATGAGTAATGCCTCATGCGATGATTTCTTTTCTTATTTTACTGTCCAGACGGATCTTGTTGGCGAGTCACACGTTGCCTCTCTGTTTAAGAAAATAAGGGTTGGTTTTTCCTTCCTTCCTTCCTTTCTATTTTCGACATACCCTTGTTTTTGTGTCTTCTTGTGCTAAATTTGTTCCCTTCTTTCTTATACAGTGAGTGAGCCACCGGGAAGCCCCCAAATTGGCAAGACTTCCTCGGAATCATAGCTCTTCTCACCAAGTGATTATAGAGAGCAGCTGTGTTCACCATATATCCACTACACAACCGATGTCTGCCCAGAGAGCAGTTGTGTTCATCATGATCCATCAAGAGCTCTTGGAGATTTGACTGGGTTTAAGAAACATTTTTGCAGGAAACATGGTGAAAAGAAATGGAAATGTGAAAAGTGTTCCAAGAAGTATGTTGCTCAATCTGATTGGAATGCTCATTCTAAGATCTGCAGGAAACATGGAATACAAATGTGATTGTGGCACTCTGTTCTCTAGGTAATCCCCATTAAATTTTTCTAATTTTTTCTAGATGCTACTTGATCTTTAAAAACCAGTAGCAATCCCTAAAAAAATCTGGTTTTCAAGAAAATTCAGTCTCATTTAATATTTGGTCGATCTTATTCTTATTACATCCAATCATTAAATTTCATTGACTGATCTAGCTATGAGTATTAACTTCACTCGCCTTTAATCCAGATTTTAGTACCCACTCATCTCTAGTTTTCATCCTGAAAAATGTTTGAAACTTTAATGATCTTATGCTTTGTATTCCTTTCCCGTGATTATTTACTGTGTCTATATAAAACACTTCGCAAGCTGGAGTCTCTACTTTCCAAACTTTCCCCAGCAAAAAAAGTCCAGGCTATATGTAAGAAACAACGTCTACTGGAAAATCTGAGCGATCTGCAGTCTGCTCGTCTAGACAAAATTTCTATCCTAGGTGCTCATTTTGTATGGGCTTTTGCCAAAAGGTAAAAAGACTAACCGAGTTCAAAACAAACCTTTTAGAGGAATTAGAGCAATACAACAATGAAACCCACCCCCGAGAGTTATAGAGCAAATAACATCATGTGCTTGCCCTCAAAAAAACTATGACCATGATTGTACTGAACTCATCATGACAGTAAATAAATAAAAATGAAAAAGAAGGGATTCCCTGGATTAGAAGGTCCTTTTTCTCTGTCTATTTTTGCAGCAATTTCCAAGAAGTTCTGTACTCTGAGAATTCTGTGTATGGAGCAGAATGGATATGTTGCAATTTTCACGAAATTATGGACGTTTTGTTTTAGTATTTAGGGTTAGAGAGAAGGTTGTTTCTTCTCTAACCTCACTTTCATTTTTCATCTAGTTTTTACACCATTTCCATGGAGAACTAAGCCACCATTGCTTAGTCCGACCGTTGAAGCTTTCGTATTGAACAAGTTGTGAGTTTTTCATTCCTTATCTATTGCATGGATTTTATCTATTCTCTTGCTTGAATTGCCTATGGTTAATATTGATAGTTTCTAGCTTGCGCAACTAGATATTGTCTCTATGAATTTATTGCAGATTTAGATTGCTATTGGTTGAGCATATCTATTTCAAAGTAGCAATTGCATCGAACTAGTATCTAGTTGTGCTAGTCATATGTAGAGAGAATCGATTTACATTCTAGGATAAAAGCTGATTGTTTTATGCTAGAATTGTATCCTATCATATTCCTATCCTTATTGCTACGGTTAAACTGAATCTTGATAGTTTCATGGTTGTTTAATTAGTTAGTTCTAATAGTGTCTGGTTGTGCTATTAGTTACTTTAGAAAAGGAATTGGAATTTCCATGGCATGAAGTCTTGAATGATTATCTAGGATCAACTTATCAAACGAATAGTGGATACTTGTTTGGCTAAGCTATTTCCCAAATCATATTTACAAACTTCACTTTGTTAGTTATTGTTGTTATCAAAAAGGCAAGAACCGGGGCTCCATGCTCTCAGAGCAATGGCGGACCCTGATCATCCTCAGGATGATCCGAAAAAAGGAAAACAAGGTTGGGGGGCAACCTTGGGTGAGAAGAAAACTATGCAGGTTCTTGATATTCGCATCAGGTAAGCACGCATTAGAATGACCATATAAAGAGAGCTTAATTGCCATAATATTAACATCCTTATTAGGAAGGAAATCGGCTGCTTGGTTTGCTTCCCTGAAGCAATGTTTAAACGTGTAATTTGGAATAAATTGTAGGAGATGTTGGCAATCCATTATAATATTCTTTATTTCCGAGGGAATTTTCCAAAGTCTTTTGATGGAATTAATAATCGTTAGATTATCTCCTTCAAAAATAATATTATTGAGGTTATGGAATAATGCTGAACGGATAGCTTGAAAAGCAGCAAAAGCTTCAATCTGAATGATAGATTGTAGATTGGTTTTTTGATTATTGATAAAAATAATTTTACCGTTATTGGTTCTACAAATATTGGCGATGAAAGCATCTGTGTTGGTATTTAAAGATCCATCGAAATTAATTTTGTACCAATTATCTGGTGGTGGATGCCATATTTTGTTTTTTTTCTTATTTTTGTTACGTCGATTCTGAAGTTTTGGACCAGTACCTATAGATTGTGCTGCCCTCCAATTTTGTAGATTAAAGTAAGCCAAGGTTGCTGGGTCTTTGTGTTTTGAAGTGGCTCTGTTAAAAACTAATTTGTTTCTATGATGCCATAATTCATACCAGAAGAAGATAAGAGGTTTTAGTATTTTAACATGTTGATTGTTAGAAAGAAGCAATTCTTCAATAAATTCATTCAATGTTTTGTCTTTTGGTAAAGAAAGTTGGTGGTTAATTAGTGTTGAAATTTTTGGAGCGTGTTGTTCCGAATCTACGCAATGAAAAAAGAAGTGTTGTGAATCTTCGGTAGGATGATTACAACGAGAGCATTGATTAGGGACACGATTGTAATATCTATTTAATCTTTCTGTGGTGGGGAGATTATCAGAGACAACTTTCCACATGAAGTTTTTAAGTCTTGGGGGGATTTTAAGACTCCATAACCAATCAAAAAGATGGTTAAAATTTTGGTTATTGTTGTCTGTTTGTAGTTGTTTGGCTGATTGTGTTGTAAATTTTCCTGACTTTTCCAATTTCCAGATAATTTGATCAGGACAAGTGTTTTTTGGAATATATATAGAGGAAATCTGATGTACTATGTGTTGTGGAAACACTGTAGTAAGTCGTTGTATATCCCAAGAATGAGATTCTGTGATGTAGTGACTGACGGTTTCCTCAATGTCTGAGATACAAGGATTGAAAAATGTATTTAAATTTATATTTTGGATCCAATTATCTGTCCGGAATTTAATATTGGTACCATCACCAACACAGTATATGATACCTTCCTGGAAGATCTTCCTCGGGTGTAGAAGTCTAGAAAATTGCCAAGACTGCCTTTTTTTACCTTTCTTGTAATTAAGGATATTGTTTGTTTTAAGGTATTTTTGTAGAATTATTTTAACCCATAAATTATCCTTATCTGTCAATAATTTCCAAAGCAATTTCATTTGTAGCGCATTGTTCATATGTCTTGCTTTGTGTAAACCTAGACCTCCTTCTCTCTTTCTCTTGCAGATGTTATCCCAAGAAGTGATCGGACGATAATTAGGATTAGAGCTATTGCAGAAAAAGTCCTTATTAATTTTATCCATTTTATCACAAATGTTGTTGGGTAAGGAAAAACATTGCATCAAATGGTTGGCTGTTGACATAAGATTTGATTAGATAAGTATAGCCCTACCAGCTTGTGATAAGGAATTTGCTTTTCATTTGTTAGTTTGGAGGACATATTTTGGATAGCATATTCAAATGTTTCACTTTTTACCCGCCCTCGAACAATTGGTATCCCTAAATATTTTTCCATGGAAGTGGTAATCTGTAAATTAAGAATTGAAACAAGTGCTTGTTTTTGTGTTTGTGAAATGTTTGGCGTTGTTTGAAAGGAACTTTTGTGAAAATTAATAGTCAATCCAGATAACATTGTCAATTTATCTAGAGTTTTCTTTAGGAATTGCATATTAGAATTATTGGCATTGGCAAAAATGAGTGTATCATCAGCAAAACAAAGGAAAGGAATACGAGTCCCATGTTGAGAGAGCTGAATCCCAACTTTATGTTGTTGTTTATCAGCTTCCAGTTGTAGTGATCTGGCTAAGTATTCCATTGCAATAATGAATAAAAAGGGAGCTATGGGATCCCCTTGTCTGAGTCCGCAGTTTGGTTTAAAAGTTGGTCCTGGGATATTATTGACCAGAACTGAAAAGGAAGCTGATTGAATACAGGTCATAATACGAGCGATCTGGAATGTTTGGTCCCAGTGTTTTATTTTTCGGTAATTCAAAAATAACTTGTTGAATTTCCTTGGTAGAGGGTTGTTTCAGTAGCTCGTTATTATCTTCTTCTGTGATTTTTAGATTAGTATCGGTGATATCAATTGTATGATTGGGCTGGAACCTAGTTTGTAGGTCTTTTGTAATATTTTGAGTAATATCATTATGTGAGTAATATTTAATGTGGTCTACAGCTTCATAACAATTTCATTTTTGTTTAAATTTTCTTATCTTGACCGTATTTTGAAAATACTTTGTGTTAATATCCATATTAGTCATATGTTTTACTTTTGCCCGTTGTTTCCACTAAGTGTGTTGGAATTGTAGAAGTTTGTTGTATTTATGTAAGTGTCTACTGTATTTTTGGTAAGTAGAAGTGGGCATTATGTGGGAAGTACATTGCTCTTGCAGATTTTTTAGGGTGTTTTCTGTGTGCTTTAATTGTTCAAAAATGTTATGCGTGTGTTTTCTAAGCCATTGTTTGCATTCAGTTTTTATTTTCTTTTGTTTCATAAAAACCTGAAACATAAATGATCCCTGTATGCGATAATGCCAGACTCTTTTAACCATTTTACTGAACTCTGTATTTTCAAACCAAGTGGTTTCCATAATGAATGGATGATTTTTAGGTGTTAGGTTCAGTCCTAGCTGAAGTGTAATACAGCAATGATCTGACGTAGTGAATGGTAAATGTTCTAATTGGATATCGTTGTAGTAATTAATAATATTGGGGTGTAAAAACACTCTGTCCAGTCTCTCCAAAGTTGTTTCATAGTTATGCATAGATTTTCTCCAAGTGAAGGGAAAACCATTATAATTAATATCGAGGAGGCCATGTTTAGTGATAAAAGTATTTAGTCTAGAAAAGCGGTGGTGAAAGCAGGGAGCTCCCCCAATCTTATCACTAGGTGTTAGTAGGTCATTCATATCGCCAATAATAATCGGTGGTTCAGTATGGGCTTCAATAATATTTGACATAAAATTCCAGAAGTTATCTTTCTCAATATCCTTACTTGGTGCGTAAATGAAAACAATAATGTAATCTTTAGAATGATCTTTATATTGGACGACAATAATGTTGAAATCATGGAAAATAATGGTGAGTTTATTACTATCAATGAAATTTGTAATTAATAGCCAGAGGCCACCCTTTCTACCATTAGCTGGAGCGATAGTAATATGTTTGAAACCTATTTTACCTAAAAATTGTGAAGAAGGAATCTCATTATTTTTGGTTTATGCTAAACACAAGATGTCTATGTTATGAGTCCGTTTTATGTATGAGATTTCCGTCCAGAAATGTGGTCTGCGAATCCCTTGACAATTCCAATAAGCTATCTTCATATATAACCTTTGTTTTTAAGAAAATATAAAAAGTTGAAATAGGTATAATTTTGTGAGAGGTTATGAACATAACTTTGTATATTTCCGGAGGTATAGAAATAAGGATTTGGAGTTCTTAGTAAATTGCGGATGAACTGTAAGCATGAAAATTGTACATAAGAAGTATTATGGAGCTTATTAATGAGATGAGAAGTGTTATAAAGATGCTTAAACAGCAAATGACGCGTAGGAGTAATGTTTTTATATGGTTTTATTGTAAATGGAATTGATGGAACAAGAATTACTCCATAGAAGGAGCTTGAGGAGGAAGAACAAGAGAGAGTTTCTGTTATTGTCAGAAAACTTAGATTGTTACAATGGTTTGAGTTAGCTTAAATAGGAAGAGTTAGTGAACCCAGTTTATATCATACCGGTTCATTTACATTAAGCTAACTTAACTAATTACATTACTACACTTCCATATTTATTTTATGGGGGATATAATAAGTTGAGTTAGAAGGTATCATAAATCTGTTATCGTGTTTGAAAGGAATGAAATGAATCAAAGAGTATGCAATAAGGTGTAGAATAGTGTGAAGAAAGTGTGTAAACATGTTTAGGAAGCAAGTAAATGAATCTAATGCAAACTTGCTGGACATACATGGATTACAAACAGAAAAGCAGAAATAAATCTAATGCAAACTTGCTGGACAAACCCCAAACAAGTTGCAATCAAAATAGGCGGGATTACATTGAAAAAAGAATTTATTAAAGTGTAAATTAACATTAAGCAAGTGAAGCACCCCCAAAAAAGTGAAGAGTACATCTTGAACCAAGCGGTGATGAATAAACAAGCAGGTGAACTCGAACAAAGAACACAATTAATAACCAAATTGACAGGATAATATAGGCTTAAAACATGCAAAACATATAATATACTCCGTAGTAACTAAGGGCATAAATATGGGCAATATTAGCAAGATAATATAAGACACGTTAATAAGTAAAGGAGGATAGCAAATGAAAGAAGAATACCAGCAAACTTGAATATTAATAAACATAAAGGAGATGGTTCTACTATTGGAAGCAAAATTCATAGGCACAATATAACTAAGATAAGAGAATATAGTAAACTTAGCATTTTTATGGTACAAGTACATGTCACAGATCTTAGAATAAGAGAAGCAAGATTTATAATTGATGTTATGCAGTACTGAAATCATAGAATTAGAGAAATTACTGTTAATGTTATGCAGGATCAAATTCATAGAGTTGGGAGGCATACTAAAGACATAAAGCATGATCCACCGACTACACTTCATGCAACTAAGATAAGGAGTATAGAATATAGTATTCGAATTCATCATACAGGGAGTATAAAATAACATAGCATAATTGTTGAATTTAAGGCTATTGTAAGCATGATCACAAAGTAAAGAGTAAGGGGGTTGAGTATAATACATACCGGTTTTGCCTTGGATGCAGAATTGATAGTAAGAGTGATCATCATCACCAGAGTTGGTAAAAATGGAGTTGTAATATAGTTTGTAAATAGTTTGATATAGGGTTCTAATAGTTTGCAGTTTGGTGTAAATGTTGATAAGAGAAAAAGGAAAGAGATTTAGCGACAAACTCGTTAACTTACCGTCGAAGGCCGAAGGAACATGATGCAGGGAAATAAGGATGGAGACAGGATGATGATTATTTACAAACGGGATATATACATGGTGAAGGCGAAGATCAAGAATAACCGAGGCCAAAATAATTCTAGAGACAGGTGGGAGTTTTTAGTTTTAGAGAGAGATCGCGCTGCACTTCCGTGCGTTTTTTTATACAGAAATTAAGATTGTATTTAGGCATATTCCACATTATACACATGAAAACCGAAGGCATAGGCATAAATGAGACAAAAAAAATACAAACATAATTCCGCTATACAAAGTGCTTATTTAAACAGAGGTGAATAAGTTTTAAGTAGAATAGAAAATGGATTTATATACACGACAAACTCTCCATGCAATCGTTCTACCATCATTTTACAATTAATTTGAAATGAATTATTTCAAAAATAATTTTAATATCATTAATAAGCAAAAATTAATGGTAAAATCACATTATGAATCGGTACATAAAAATAACATAGTAACCGGGAATTTCTTTGCATTGTCTCTCAAATTTACGAGTCCTCCTGAAGATTGATCAAGAACAAGAAGACGTTTACTTTTTCTTCTTCCCAAAACTAGCAAATTTTCCTAGGTTACGTTTAGAAAGTTGTAATGGTAGTAAAATTGGCAAATTTTCATGTATTTGATGAGTTAATACTTCAAAGTTCTTTTAGTAACAAGCTTTATTTACCTAACTAGTGCAAGACCCATGTCATGCACGAAATATGTTTAAATATGTTTATGTAATTACTTAATAATAGTTTTATAATTGATTTTGACATACATTTTATATAATTTATAGTATTTAGTACCTCAAAATTATTTATAATAAATAAAATATATGGTGCCGATATCGTATCTAAGTCAATAAAACCCTCAAATTTTTAATCAAAATCGTAAATTTTTTTTCATTTTCTCTAGTCATACAAGTTTATTAATACGAAAATGAATTGAAGTACTTTTTTTTCACCCAAATTCAAATATGAAGCCTACATAAAACTCATATACTTTCCTATAAAAAATTAAACTCCAATATTTAATCCTCTTGTACAGAAGTACCTATTCAAAGCGGAATTTCCGCTAAATTGTTTCCTAAAAAATTCAGGGGTAACATCGTAAATTCCCCTCCAAGACGGTTATCAGTTATAACAGTTTTGCCTCTAACAATTCGACCCCAAAAAATCGATCAAATCCCCCAATTTCCCAATTTAATTCCTTGTTCTTCCTCTGCCGCAAATCTGACTCCGTCTTAGTTTCCTTTTCGATTTCCTCTTCAAATTCATCATTCTACTGAATATAAGGCTTTCCTTATAGAAGAGCATGGCTTCTTGTTGAGTTTGGACAGCCAACTCAACTCTTTTCTCTCCAGATGGATGTGTGGATTCAGATTCAACAATGTAATCTGCTAATTCTAATCCCTTCTTCGCCACTTCAACTCCAATACTAGGGTCATATCCGGCCGATGCCATCAGAAGCAACCCTATGTAATCTGCTTCTGATTCATGCCTGCACATATTCATATATACTACATAAGAAGAAGATGATACGGTTTTTCTAACTTATGTCCTTAGAAAAACCGAGTTTAGTTAATAAAGAAAACTTACTTTCTGGAGAGAGACAACATTGACGGAAGGTTCAAAAATATTTCTTGCACATCATCCATGTCCAAGAAGCCGAAGCATAGTGGTCGTAAAGGAAAAGTTAAACACGTGAACCAACCATGCATTTCAGCCGAATGTCGAGCCACAACATGCCCAACCTATAAGAAAAAATTAATGTATGATAAACCCATCTAAGACCATAACGAAAGTTAGCTATCTATTTTACCAAACTTAATTACCTCATGCGCGATAATGTTTGCTATCTCGGCATCAGACTCAAGAGCGTTGAGAAGACCGGTATACATGACGATCTTTCCGCCAATATGACATTCGGCATTAATCATACTAGGGTCATCAATGACGATTATTTCCCATTTATGAACATGCTTCAAGTATGATTTTTTCTTATACCATGTTAGAAAGCCTCCTCCCCACACCTTCTCATCTTTCAAACCTCTATTCAATGCCCTAATAATCTTGTTTTTTATACATCTCATCCTTACACTCGTAGGATGATCGTGTGGCAATATCTTGTCCTTGTTCTCCTCCTTAAAATCCTTCCAGTTAAGCTCTCCTAACTCTTTTTCATCACGTTTCGATATTAATACCAAACGAGTCCTCTTCGAATAAGGTACCGTCTCCAATTTTCTTATGAAAAAAATCACAGCTAGAACCAAAATCAAAGCACCGCCATATGCAAGCTTGAAACCCAAACCAAACACGACATACAGAAGCTTTGATGTTATATAATATGCCATCGGATTGGTTAATTTGTTGTCTGTCCTAATTAAACTAACGAAAGTACGTAAACTGGCTTTTAATTTGGTAGCTGATGATCAAAAGTCTCCTAAACCTACTATGTATATATATATGATGACACAAATATATCTTTTACGTATCACCCAAGAAATCCTATGAAAATATTTGAGGAAGGAATATTTACCTATTTTGAGTTGTAGTTAAAATCCTACTCCGTATGAAAATATTTGAGGAAGGAATCTATCTATACATATACTAAAACAAAACGTTATTTTGCCACATGTCGCCTTTATATTCAATTCGCCTATGTGTCGGCTTCTAAGCTATGCTACATCATCCATCATGTCATCCTCCACATCATCCGACTTTATATTTTGATATATATCTTTGAATTAAATAAGTAAAAAAATCAAAAAGATATCTAATAAATTATATAACAAAAAAGAAATATAGATGTTTATCTTTTATCATATTATATCTTTATCTTATATATATAAATATATATATTTATCTATTATTATGTTATTAATCTAATTAAGTCGAGTTATTAATGAACTTATACTATAAAACATAAATCGTAAACTATAGACTATAATCTATAAATTATAAACCATAAAGTATAAACTACAATCTATAAACAAATTAATAGTAAAAAATATAAATATATTATTAAAATATTTCTATACATGTGACCTCGTACATGGTACGGGAACACACGCTAGTATTTACCTATTTTAAGTTGTAGTTTTGAGGAAGGAAACTTTCTCAAATATTTTATTAGAAATTTTTACTTCTCAAATATCTGAGGAGTAGTAAACTACGACTCAAAATAAGTAAAGGTATTGATACATGATCTAGAAATTTTTGGTATAAGAATACTTAGCTTAATCCGTGTTTTGTATGGACTTCTATAAAAGCATTATATTAAGTGTATATATCTTATAAATATATCTAAATAATATCTATATATATAATTACTAAAGCAAAACACTATAGTCTCATCAAGAGAAAAGTTCTTGTGCAAATCATTTTTCCTACGTTAGCAAAAATGAATAAATCGAGTTCACAGATTACATATCAATGTTCATATTCCGGAAGACAATGTTCATAATCAGGGTCATAAATTTTTTTGAACGTTTTCAAAGAGGGACGCGGTGGCATACTTGTAATTACTGCAAACTTTGGATTTTTTAACCTTCAAATTTTTTATCGTTCAGATTATGAACATTACCGCTCAAATTATGAATATTAGCTTGTTATTTGTGAATGCGAAAAACTTCGTTTTTCCTACCTTAAGCCTTGTTCTCACTGGAACTTTTCCGTACTCATCAATTAGCTAAGTCACGTCATCTACTTATCAAAAAGTTATTCCACATCATCATTTGACATAATTTTTTCTAAAATAAAAAATTAAATATATATTTAAAGATAATTACACTAATTGTTGATATAATTTCCTACAAATGAATTAAAATATACATACAAAGATCACTATCATATATTAATATATTTTCCCTATTTAAGCGCATATCAATATAAAAGATTATAAATCACTTGAAATCTTTTTCATTTAAATATTGATTTGAAAATCAATTAAAATAAATATAATTATATGTGCTCAAAAAAAATATTATATAATGCATACTTTTATCTATATTAATGTTATTTCAATATATTTATAAATTATATAAATTTTTACAAAAAATATTATGCAAATTCCGTGCATAACGCGGGAATAAAGCGAGTATTTATAAAAACGAAAATATGTAATATGTAAGAAAACATATTTTAATTGATTTTTAAATTGATAAAAAAAAAATCTAAGATTTATAATTGATTTTCATTCTTGTTGATTTATTTGTTTTTAAATAAATAAAGTGTAATTAGGATAGTCTCATATATATAATATATTTTGGAAAATAAAAAAATGAGAAAAAATGACACATGGAAGAGAGAGTAAGAAAATGCAATGTGTCAAATTCATTAAAAAAAGCCCCAAGTGACAAAGTTTTATTTTTTATTTAATCTCTATATAACTACTAAAGCAAATCATCTTTCTTCATTTATTGCTATGCCACGTGGCATACTCTTCATTCAGGCCATCCACTTGTCATCATTCAATTGGTTACGGTTTTTTACTATATATTGTAATTTTCTCAAAAAAAATGATTAAATTTGGAAAATCATGTGCAAAAATATCACAAAAAGATTGCTTAAGATCTTTCAGATTACAAAAAAAAATTATTAGTTAATTTTTTAAATTTTGACCTCCCAATATCCTATTATGTTATTTTACAAATTTATAATTTTATTTTTATGATATGACATATCACAAAAAGATTGATTTCTTAATAAATAAGAGAAAATATTATATTTTTGTGTTAAGTTAGTATTTGAAATAATATAGTTTTATATATGTTGAAATCAATTTATTTAAATTTGTTAAAAATTGACCTGTGATAATTTGATCAAATAAGATTTTTGGTATTAAAAATTCATTTATATTTTTTGTTTATTATATTTAAAATGTGAAAACTTAATTATATAATCAATATCTTTTTAAGATATCAATATTTTTATATAAAATTATACATACATAATACTCCGTATTACTTATTAATTATATCGAGTTATATAAACCCGCGCATGGCGCGTAGGACCTAGCCTTGTATGTATATATAGTAGATTTTGTTGACTACAAGAAGACGATAATAAAAATTGTGAAAAAAATATATATCCAAAACTAATCGAAAAGGTCTAAAAACCATGACCATTATTATGTGTCATGTTGTTATTGAATTTTCTTAAATTTTAATGAAAAAAGTCGTTTGATCTACATTTTGGTCTTCCGGTAAAAGTTGAAAATATTTTAATTAGTTTTTCCTAAACAATTAAAGTTTAAGCCTATATTTTTCGGAAAAAGATCCGGTGAGGATAAGTTATTAGGTTAAGACTCAGGACACTTTTGTGTTCATGGGTTATAATGTGTGTGTTCATCAGTCATAACGTTTGTGTTCATACGTCAGAGTATGTGCAAGTCATAGTGTGTGTTCATATGTCACATTTTGTGTTCATTGACGAAAATGTGTTCATATATTATAACGTTTGTGTTCATGTGTAACAATGTTTGTGTTCATCGTCCTTATTCCTCACCCGAACTTAACCCATATTTTTCCTGTGTCGTCTATGCATTTAGTATGTTTATGTACTTTATTATTTATTTTTTCAAATTATATTTAATTCTTTTAAAGATATAACAAAATAGTTGAACACAATATTAAATTTAAAAATTATTATCCGGATTCAATGTAAAATATAAGTGAAACATACAAAACAATATTACACACTCTAATTCATATTTATAGAGTACAAAATTTTTATTTATTAAAATTCATTTGGCTCGTGCGTAGCACGGGCAGGAGGGACTAGTATACATAAAAAACGGGGGTCTTGTTTGAACCAAGATTTTTTGGTTTTGCCTCGAAATAAAAACGCTACCACGTGGAGTTTAACTTTTGATTTTAAAAAAATTAACTTTATACCACGGTTCTGAAAATTTTGGGGTACAAAGTATTAAAACGCCACGTCGTGGTGTTTTAAAATCAACTTTATAACCCGGATTTCAAACAGTTCAAAACTTTATAACCCGGATTTTTTCAGAATCGAGGTAAAAAGTATACCATATAATCCGGATTTGACATAGTCATGATATAAAGTCAATTTTTAAACTCCACGCCGTGGTGTTTTAAATCGGTACAAAACTCAATTATTTCGGCTCAAAAGTTTATCCCCTACAAAAAAGAAGTAAGGCTTCACAAGACTCTAATTTCATACTCTTGAAATGACGGTAATTTCATTCTATCAAGGGCAGCGCATAAGATTGGCCCCTCTTCTTCACAATGATAATCAACTCATCTACTTCTGACTATCCCAATTTTACGCATCGTATTTCACGTATTGATTTTAAACCACCTAAAAGAGCTCAAAAACTTACATATGACAATCCATCAACGATTTTCGTCTAATGGAAGGTGCGTAAAATTACAAATTTGTCCCTTTAAAATTATTGAATTTGCAAAAAATGCCATATGACAATCCATCAACGGTTTACTTTTCTACAGCAAGTTTTTAAATTGTTTTATATAACAAGGTTGATTTTTCAACCAATTAACAAATCCGCACCCAATTCCATTGATTTAAGCCAGATCTGAAGGATTTCCCCGACCTTTTGACCAGATTGAGAACCCTAAACGACAGAAGATCTTCGCTAATTCCGGCAATTTCAGTCTGAATTCGTTGATTCAAGCCAAAATTCAACAAAATCGAGTGCCAATTGCACGGATCTGGCTTCAATTCTATAGATCTGTTGCCAACTTCTTGGATCGAATAAAAAAAACCCAATTTCAAGACGAAACCCAAATCCGTTCAAATGCTCTCAATTCTTCACCAATTTTACCAGTTCTAAAGCCAAATACCTACTTCTTACCTTCGATTGCACGGACTCGAAACCAATATCTCGATTTGGAGTGGATTTGAACAAGCCCCAATATTTGGATTAGGTGAAGAACCCTAAAGCAACATTGTCAATTTTTCGTGTAATTTCAACAAAAAGCAAGGGGCCATTTCGTCTTTTCAGGGTTTAGACGGTAAGGCTAACACAATAGGTGTCTGGGTGTGACTTTGTTAACGAAAAGACTCTTTTGGATGGTTGAAAATCAATACGTGAAATATAGGTGGTTTCATGCAAATTTTGATAAATAACGGGTGATTTAAAGTAAAAACCTCAATTATATAAGTTTTGCAAAGTAGTAGGTGTTTCAAAAATTATTTCATTAATGTTTTAAATAAACACTAGTTTCATACCAAATAGGGTAACAAGTCATCGTTGACATAATTGATCATATAACTGAATGTACTCGTTTTGGTTGGCATGGAAACACAAGTGGTTAAAGATAATTTGAACCACAACATATAGATAAGATTTAAGCATGGTTGGTGAAGGATTAAGTGTTTGTTATTAGGCAACTTCAGCAACGTGCAAGCAATAATACAAAAGAAAACAGCTCTTGCCATACAATTTAGAGTACAACTTCATATGGATTTGTCCTTGATTTTCTCTCATTTAATTCCTTTAGTTTGAATGAATTTCGTAAGCAACTATACAAATTGAAGTACAAGCTTCATCTAAATCTTGATAAGTACAAACATCAACTTAAATAACAACAATAACAATCAACCCAATATTTTCCCGTCGAAGCAGGGTCCTGTAGGCTAGATGTGGGCAATCCATACATTTTGAGGATGTGGTCCGACAAGCCTATGACACAATAAAATATAAATGAAAAATGGACAGAAACGAGGTGCAAAGAACTAGGTCCCTGTTGACCGTTCTATCTAAATCGTTATAGCTATGTCACCTTGATTTTTTCCCACCAAGTGTTCCTGTACTGAGTCATATCATTTGTCATTTCTAAGCGCGTCATCTCTTCTTAGAACGGTCTCGACTTCTTTGTAGCACACCAAAATCTACCCTCTCACACCAACGAATTAGCGCCGAAATCAGCTTAACATCATAAATTTTATTATGGGCCTCAAACCAAAGACTAATATGTAGGGCCCGATGACCTCAATAAGATAAGTACTTGTTTTATATACCTAACTAAGCAAACCATGTGATCCATGACTAGATTGGTAGACCGCCAAACATTTAGCCCCACACACAATTGTATATATATATAAACATTTAGCCCCACAAAATCATTGAACTCAACAAGTCTTACCAAGCTTCTTTTGATTTCAAAATGGCCATACTTTCTAATGTCAAGCAAGTTCTAAGGTTCAAATTTGTAGGGAAACACCATCAAAGAGTTCCTAAAGGGCATGTAACGGGGGCGTTTAACCCCGCACCCATTTTTTTATAACTGGCACCCGTCTTGGGCGCATTTCGGGTGCGTCCAAATTTTTTTTTTTGAACCGGGACTGTTCATGGGCGCATCCTGGCTGCGCCCATGAACAGTAAATTTTTTTTTTTTTTTTTTGCCGTCAAAAGTTTAAAAAACCCGGTTTAAGTTGGACGCATCCTGGATGCGCCCAAAACTGAACCGGGTTTTTTTAAAAACATTTTGGACGCATCCGGGTTGCGCCCAAGACGGGTGCCAGTTATAAAAAAGTGGGTGCGGGGTTTTTCGCCGTATACGTTGGAGATGAAGAGGAGAAGAAGAAGAGATACATGGTGCCGATATCGTATCTAAGTCATCCTTCATTTCAAGAATTGCTGAAATTTGCAGAGGAAGAATTTGGTTTCAGTCATCCAATGGGAGGTCTAACCATTCCTTGCAAGGAGGATGAGTTCATTCATGTCACACATCGATTGAGCTCTCCTTGATCGAGGTTGAAGATGAGCAATGCTTGATGTTTTAGATCAGATTTAGTACTAATAGAAATTAGCAATGCTCCTTTAACCTAGAGGCTAGAGGAGACATGAATTGTATATGAAATGGTATATTGGAAATCAAGCATACTACAATTTGGGTTAATCAATCCATGCATACACATTCGATCAACCACACATTTGTTTGTCCATTTAACAAAAAGAACCTCACATCATTAACATATATATAGAGTCTCACATCGTAAGTAAGTGGAGTGTTGAGGCTAATCAAATCTTAATATATATATATATATATAAAGGGGTTCAGGTGAGAACCCTTTCTTAGGAGAGAACAGATGTTAACGCGAGAACCACTCACAACCATTAGATTTAAAAAGATCGAACGGTTCCTGTTATATCAGTGGCTCTCTTTCTTCGATTCCGCTTGAGTTCATATTTGAGCAGAGGGATTGAGCTCATCCTGCTTGACCTTCCTCTGACAAATCTAAAGCTTTCATCTGTGGGTTTCCTTCTTCGTTTACATGAGTCTTCCTGTTTCGAGCGACTACCACCGTTGAAATCTGCCCTAGGGTTCGTTTCCAACTCTCCGTCTCGCAGTCCGGCCGCGTTGAGGTGGAGAGCTCCGGCTTGAAGTCGATGGTGCTGTCTAATTTCAGAGCAAGTTTAATAGGAAGATGGCAGCAGCGATTTTATGGCATCCAGATGACATTTACCCGTTGTTAAAGCTGAAGATGGCGGTGAGGAACGCCAAATACAAGATTCCTTCGGAGCTCCATTGGGGCTTCTGCTACTCGATGCTTCACAAGATCTCTAGAAGCTTTCCCCTCGTCATTCAGCAGCTTGGCAATGATGTAAGTGTTTTAATTTGTTTTGTTTTAGGCTTTTGTTTGATTCCTGATAGTGAATTTGACATACAAATTGATGGAATTCGTTTTCTAAATCAAAATTAATCATCTGAATTTATCCGAACTCTCTTCTCCTCATCTTTACCAGCAATTTCTGCTGAACTTTGAAGGGAAGCATTAACTAATTCAAAATGCCAACGATCAGCGTTGGAAGAGACCGTCTCTTCGATGCTCTTGGCCAGACCTACAGTAACTACCTATTCTACTATTCCTATTCAATTCATCCTTTCGCTTTGCTAATTCCAGTCCGGTCTATCTAATTTTTTCCAAAGGATGAAGAGTTTGATGACCTGTGCTTTAGATTTGGTATAGAGCTTGATGACATTGTGAGTATCAATCTAATTCTATCTATTCCATTTGTCTTCTTCAATTTGATGTGTTTCGTGTTTTAATGCACAAATTAGACTACCGAAAAAACAATCATTCGAAAAGAAAAACATCTGGATGAGGAACAAAATTCTACTGAGGGGGAGGAGATAATCTACAAAATTGAGATTCCTGCAAATCTTAGATATGACTCGGACTGAACATTACTGTTTTTACATAAGATTAGGGTCAGACTGAATTTGGAAGTAGAATTGCTTCTGAGATAGAAGCAATATTAGATATGGCCAAATTTCAGAAAACATTTGATGTATTGATTGGTTATGTATCTAGATATGACTTGCTTTGCCTTGAGGGTCTTGCTCAAGCCCTTCGTGTTTTCGCAAGATTTTAGCTGGATCTCAAGTGTCGGTGTCGTCTTTTCTCTGTATCTATGAAGATCCACACCTGTGCTCAATTGGAAGTTCCTGCTTCTTTACTCCGATCAGCAGGTTGAAGATGTTTTCACTTTACTAGGTTTCTATGCTGATTCAAGTATCCGATTTGATTTTATATTTGCAACGTGCTTCGCAGAATCTGAAGCTGTGGAATCAAGATTGTGTTTGAGATCAGCAAAATCGGTGCTGAGAGGGTTTAAGCAGGGGTTAGATCTTGGAGAGCTCAATGTCAGTGAAATTCAGTTTTGTGTTTTGAACCTATTAAATGATCTTATAGATGTGTAACATTGTACTATAATGGCAACTGTTGGCAATAAGTTAAAAATATGAATTCTGTAGGTATATCGGAGCTCATGGAACATTAATAAGGAACACGTTCCTCTTAAAGACGTAGTTGATACTAATTAAGTGTTTTCTAGATGGTATACCAAGTGTTTTCTAGATTGTATATCAAGTAATGTTAAAGATGTAGTTGATACTAATTAAGTGTTTTCTAGATGGTATACCAAGTGTTTTCTAGATTGTATATCAAGTAATTTTTAAATTGCATACCAAATGTTTTATGAATTGCATACTAAGTGATTTCTGAATTGTATAGTGTTTTTTAATTGCATCCTAAGTGACTTCTTAATTGCATACTAACTGAATTATGAAATGCATACTAATTGATTTGCAGATTGCATATCAAGTGTATCCTGAATTGCATACTGAGTGAATTTTGAATTGCATACTAAGTTATTTTTTAATTGCATACCAAGTGTTTTCTGGATTACATACTAAGTGATTTCTTAATTGCATACCAATTAACAAATGTTTACTTAATTGCATACTAAGTGATTTGTGAATTGCAACGTTATTTCGTAATGCATTGTATGTTTATTTTGTAATACATTGTATGTGCTTTTCGTAATCCATTGTATGTGCATTTCATAATACATTATATGTGCATTTCGTAATACAAGTGATCTTCCAACTAAAACAAAGTAACTAAAAAAATTATTCCAAGTAAAATGCACTTCATGTGCATCTTGTAACACACTATATTTGCATTTCGTAATACATTGTATGTGCATTTTGTAATACAGGTGATTTTCTTAAAAGCAAAGGTAACTAAAAAAATTATTTTGAAGAAACAAGTAAAATGCACTTCATGTGCATCTCGTAACACACTATATTCGCATTTCGTAATATATTGTATGTGCATTTTCTAATACAAGTGATTTACCAACTAAAACTAAGGTAACTTAAAAACTTACATTCTCAATTTTTGTGAATTGCATACTCAGTTTTTGTGAATTGCATACTCAGTTTTTCTTGAATCGCATACTTAATTTTCGTGAATTGCATACTCAGTTTTCGTGAATTGCATACTCAGTTTTCGTGAATTGCATAATCAGTTTTCGTGAATTACATAATATTTGTGAATTGCGTACTCAACTTTTGTAAATTGCATACTTATTTATTTGTGAATTGCATATTCGGTTTTCGGTTTTTTATGAATTTTATAAATTGTGGTTACCTCATTGTGTTACTTTTGTAAATACTAGTTTCCGGGGCCCGTGCTTCGCACGGGCTATACAATTATTTTATATACAGGTATATTTAGGTTTTATAGGTACATAACAAACACAACAATTATATTTCACATTATACACATAAAAATAAAACACACAAACAAGACAAAAAAACACAAACATATACATTACACTCACTATTACAAGATAATGTATTTGGTGTGATTCCTCAGCACGTCCTTCGTTTAAGGATGTTCCATGGAACTTGCAGTATGCAACTCAAAGTCCAGGCAACAAATGATGCACATTAGAAGATTAATTTGTTGACTCTTACTGCCACTCAATGTACTTTCATGTTGTATCTTGTGTAAATCCTATTTCTGAGTTGAATTTAATCTTCCATGTTCTTTGAACTTTCCGATCTAGCTACATGAATACATCATAAAATCACGAAAACTACCCACTACGCTCAAATCATAAGAAAATAACATGTCATTTAATAATGAAAGAGTGAAAGTGCAAGAATAAGAAGAAGAAGAAAAAACAGATCAGAATAAATGCACAACTGTATTAATTCAATTGCTTGCATTGTTGAAATCACGAGAAAGAATGGAGTTACAATGATACACATTGCTTAGAGATTCAAAGGTTAATTTTCTCTGCTTCTATACAGAATATATACAATTGTGAATGACCACAGTCTTAGAATGCTTAGCTAAATTCACTTCTTTGTACAAAATGCAATTTCAATATTGAGAATTTGATAAAGATTGAAACTCCTAAGGCTTTCCTGAAGCTTGTGTTTGTGTCCAATGCATAATAAGAGCGAGAAGTAGTAAGATGTTGCAGACGAAGCACATATATGAGTCATTTCCAGGTTTCATCGGGTGCGAGTCAATAAGTTTATTCTGTTTTTCGTAGTACTCTTCTAGATGTTCAACCTGGATAGAAAGAATAAAGAGAATAGTCTTTTTCTATTATTTTTGTTAAGAAAAGTCATCTTGCTATTTTCATAAGAGTTCAAATTACCTTCATCATGATCGTAGAGAGAGTATATTTTTTTTTTGAAACCAAAAGTGCCAGAGCAGTTAAACTGTATCATTAGATAATTGATCAACCAAAAGAGTGCTTACAAGATCCGGGAGGGATGAATCCCAAACCCTAAGACCATTGATCCACGGGCTACATCTTGCTAATTCATGCGCTACTGTATTAGCGACTCTAGGAACATGATTCCAAGTGAACTCTTCACAGTGGCTGGTTAATGCATAAATATCGTCAATGAGGAGGTTGATGCTTGTTCTTCTGTCCTTTGCGGGGCCGTTAATGGCATTAATTAGACTCATACAATCCGTCTCAATCTCCAACTTCTTAATATTGAGTGTCATAGCCAACTGGAGTCCCTGAATGACAACCTTCATTTCTGCGACCAAGGGTTCAAACATAGAGCTGAGTTGTTCACTGCAAATACCATGGGGAAAGCCCTTATCGTCCCTAATGCAAACTCCCAGGCCTGTTACATATTGACATATGTATTTGACATCACATACATATAACCTGAACTATGGATTATACATATGAAATATAATATAGTAATAGAAATATGGTTGCTTTACCCGTTGCTTGAAAAATTGGGACATGGTTGACTCAACTCCCTTTGAAGACACTTTTACACCTGCATTAGCAGCTACTTTGATCACCATGTGATGTAAAGAGTAAAAAAATAATATCACCACTTCAGTTGCAACCTTCGTAGATTTGAAATTGGCAACCAGATTAATATCAACCAATTGGTCCAAAATTTCCTGAAACAACAACACAAGTTCTAAATAAAATCCAGAAAAAACACAACAACATGCCTAACTCAATGCTTGCAAGTAAGTGACAAGCTTTCAACCAGGAGAGAAATTATTTGTCTATATTGTTTATAAATTCTGAGTACAGAAATAAACATATAGCATGTCAACGTGTTCTTGGGATATCGTCCAAAATGAACCCCGTTTCGCCTCTAGAATAGCCATATTCCAACATCTTTAACAAGAACCCAAAGATTATGCTCTCAAGAACCTCCTTTCCGTGGGAAATTGCGTTTGAGATCTGACAAGCAAGACAAATGAAGAATTTATATCACATTTCCTCCAAATGCACTAATCTAAAACTCAGATTGTTGTAAGTACAAAATTTTGACAGCATAGTAGCCATAAACATGTTCCAAGAATTTCTCTAAACTATCTCCATATTATCTTTCAAGTTCTTAAGAGTACCTAGGTAGAGTTCTTGGTTCTTCCGGCAGCTAAAAGCATCATTTTAAAAAGCAAGACATAAGTTATAACACATTTTAACCAGATGCGCTAATCTAAAACTTAAACGAGTATACTGCAAAACTTTGACAAGCAGTAGCCAATAATTTCTATATGTTCGCGTCCAACAAAAAAAACAACTAAAAATAGGATACCCAGAAAAATTTATTATTATTTAAGTTCAAATCTTACTTTATCAAGGATACGGTGGATATCAATCATATTAGTCATGCGTGGGATATATGGTTTAGGGAGCATAAATACTTCAGCCTCGAACTTGGAATATGCAGTCGATACATCACTACCACAAATTTGACGAGATGAAATCAAAGATGTAAGTAACCAAAGATTCAGGATGAATGCTTGTGTTCTCAATCAGGGCTGACAAAATATTTAAGAGGCAACAAATTCAGGAATGCTATCAAGCAAGATTTTAAGTGATTAGTCAACTGCTGCATAAAAGAAAGCATCAATTAATCCATGCAGAAGATAAAATTGGATATGGAACCTTCTATAACCATCAATATCAACCGGTATGATATAAAAAATCTACAAATCTTGATAATACATGATTGAAATCATTGAATCTAGAGATTCTGAAATCATTATGCAACAACATGCACTAACCTATGTCTAGAGGTTCTGAAATTGCGCCTACTTTGAGTAAGATCTCAAATTGCCCATACCACACTACACGTGTAGTTGCAAATCCTCTAAACAGCTTTTGGTTTACATCAGCCCCATTGTCTGCATCCATCAAACGGAAATTGATTAAGATCAAGAACAAGAACAAGACAAATGACCAGATTTATTGGAAGATTTCATAATGTGCAAAGCAGCTGCGCACCCAAATGTTTTATAACCACCACATTAAGGCTATGACCTCTTCAATAAGAATCAAACGAATAAAGAAACCTGTAACTCGTTTATAAGGCCTCAGATTGAAATTGGCGTGAGAGGAAGCACATCTTAAGATAAAACCCTGAGGGAAATCGAAATTTGCGTGAGAGAAACCTGAGTTTACCTTCGGGATCAGAAAGGGTTGAGATCCTCGAAAGCGAAATACTCGAACGTGATGGCGGTCTGAGGATTTGGTTGCGGAAGAGGAGCTTTGAAATCGCAGTCAACGTACCAGGCTCAACCGCAGCTTTGTCGGGAGCACGGCGATGCTCATCTGGAAGCTTCTGAGAGTTGGCGTCGCCCAGAGGTGATATGAAGCGAGAAAAAGGGGAGTCGAAGGTGCGAGGTTGACAAGATCTCGAGCTAGGAAGGAGGAGGAGGAAGGTCGAGGCAGAGGCAGCGAGAACAAGCTTCGCCGACGATGAATTGCGGCCTCCTTCGCCAACTGAAGTCGTCTTCCCACGCTTCCCATCCGACTTCCCCGTCCTATTTCTCTGATTTGCATCTTTCTCGCAACTAGGTTAAAATCAAAATAGCCAAATGTCCAAAAATGTCGCACGGAAAGTAGACCACAACTTTATCTAGCGAGTTCGTCGTCGTCGTCGCTTGGTGCCGGAGGTGCGAGGTCGACGAAGTATCGAGCTCACCGTAGATACAATTCTCGCCATTGGTGTAAGGAGGAAGTTAAGGCATTCAGACGACGAGGAAGAAGCTACTTTTATCGGACACGTTTTTATTTAGTTTGTTATAATCTCAGCGCTCCATTTCATTTTAAGCGTGGACGGCTCAGATCCGTTCTCACATGGGAGCTGGTGAGAACGTTCTCACCAGATCCTGACCCTATATATATATATATAAAAGTTGAGAAAAGTTCGGGTGAGAAGAAGGCTTAACGTAGGAAAAACGAAGTTTTTCGCGTTCACAAATAAAAAACTAATGTTCATAATTTGGGTGGTAATGTTCATAATCTAGGCGATGAAATTTTCCGGGGTCATTTTGAGAAGAAAAAAAAATCAAAGTTTACAGTAATTACAAGTAACTGCGTCCTTCAATGATCACTGAAAACGTTCAAAAAGTTTCATGTCCCAGATTATGAGCATCACTATCCATAATAAGGACATTGACGTGTAATCTGTGAACGCGAACTGGTCGTTTTTCCTACATTTAGACTTGTTCGCACCAGAACTTTCCTCATATAAACTTACAGATTAGTCCTCTAATTGACAATTGATTTTAGGATTGAACCCAATTGACTTACAATCCCCGGTATCCAAGTGTCACGATTATCAACCCGTTACACATTTAGGTTTAATCAATCCACACGTACATATTCATTCTTAATAAAAATTACAAAACACAAAGGTGGTCAACGCAACTAGAAAACATGAACAAATCAAACCCATGATACTTATACAACAAGATACACCCGATTGAAATATGTACATTATTGTATGCGTTAGTTATCTATCTTACGGAGATGGATAAAGTAAATGATGAAGTGGTGTGGTGTCAATATAATCATCCTCATCGTCCATTGAAAGAAGTGAGTTTGAATCTGCATCCAAATATGCAGGGCTCCGTAAGTAGATTGGAGATATTTCCGGCCACATGATCTCCATTCTTGGCATTCGTCGAAAATTGGCTAACACTTCTTCCATCATATCAAACAGGTTAAAATTGGGCAATGCATATTCCTCATCTTGTAGAAGAAATTTTGCAACTGGTGAAGTGTCGAGGTTTGAATTGTCCATCTCCTGACGCTTTCGAGCCACCCATGTCTCATGTCGTGCTTTTCGCCTAACGGTGTTCCTGCTATCGGTGATGAACATGTGGCGGCTAGGATAAGTTGCTACGTGTCCATGGCGATGGTGAGGAGTCGTCATGGTTTTGCTCTGCTTCGGTCGAGCAGCTTGTCGAGTCCGGTTGTGGTGTTTTCCGGGCATTATCTTGAATTCTAATCGATGTGTTTTGGTTATCGAAGGTGATTAGTGTTGGATTTGGTTTGATGATAATGGTACTAATATAGATGGAATGTGGTTGACATTTTAAGCTAGGCAATGTCAATAGATAATGACATAACTGATAAAAGCATTTGACCAAGCTTCCACACGACACGGTAGTTATTATTAAAATAATAAAACAAAGACATTGGGTTGAATATGTCATGGTTCGTTAAGTAATCATTGGAAGTTATACGCTTACATTTTACCAAGTCTATTGGAGTATATGTTAACTAAAAGTTGTGAAGACTAAGTTTTTTGCATTCACAGATATAATGTTCATAATTTGAGCGGCAATATTTATAATCTGGGTGATTTAAGTTATTGAGTTCATATTGAGAAAAAAATAATCGCAGTAATCACAAATATGCTACCACGTCCCTCTGAAAATGTTTAAAAAATTTAATGATCCGGATTATAAACATTATTTTCCAGAATATTAACATTGAAATGTAATTTGTGAATCCGAACTGTTCGTTTTTCTTACATTAAAACTTGTTTGCACCGGAACTTTCCGGTATATGTTAACGTGTTTTTTAATCCGTAAGTTGTGAATGGTAGATTAAGCCTTCAAGTTGAACCGGTAGACTAAATTAAAGAACCGGGTTGACAATATTAGATCGATATGAACCGGGTTCGTAGTAACTCCAAGCTAGCTAGGTATGGAGATTTGGCCCATGTTCGGCTCCAGCTTTAGCTTGGGCCTAAAGGCAAGCCCACAATGAGACCGCCCATCTATAGCGCCAACTATTACTATTTTTTGAGAAGACAACTCATTACTATTGGAATACAAGTCTATGATTATCTATGTTACCCGGAAACTCGCGGAAGTTTCCGACACAGAGACGTTTCGGACACTTGGAAACGGCAACATCAAATTTAACGAAAAAAAAAACGGCGGGAAAACGGCAACATAAATAATATATCAATTTAAAGAGAACAAATAGTAGAATAAATATATCTCTAAAAGATTCATAAAAATGATTAAACACATGATATTAAATCCCTTATAAAACCAAATTCAGTAACTTAACAACATACGTAATTCTGAGTAACATATATAAGTTCAACATTTGAAAAACTCACAAATTAAGGGAGGTAAAGTATCAAACAATATAACCAAGATCAACAACAAAACCAAGATCAACAACAAAACCAAGTTCAACAACCATAAATATTTCACATATCGTTTTCTTCTAGTATGAACTCTTCCTCTTTTTTCTATATTTTATTTTCTTTAAAAATATTAGGAAACTCTACCGGAAATGCGTTTCCGTCCATTATTGGAGTGTCGTGTCCGATTAAAAAGTCAACGGAAACGGTCAACGTTTCCGAGCCTCCAAGAGACGTTTCCGACGTGTTTTCGGGCGTTTCCGAGTGTCCCGAAGTGTCCGACACGGGAAACGCTCGGTCCTAGGAGTTTCCGGGTAACATAGATGATTATTATCCATGTCTAGTATAAAAGTTTATTTGCTCATAGTGTGTAATAAATAATAAAACATCTTTATAATTAATCCATATCTAGTCCACGAAATAAAATAGAAAAAAGAGTTAGATCCGGTGAGAATGGTCTTATCCTACGAATATACAAATACATACACACATTTTATATGTATACATATTTTCATATATTATCAAAGATATATACTTATTTTTAAATATGCATGTGAATGTGAAGACATTTGCATTAATATACAAGATTTTGCATGGATTACTTGAGCACGTACATGTAGAAGAACACTAGGACAACAA
Source organism: Oxyria digyna (assembly GCA_029168935.1). NCBI lineage: Eukaryota > Viridiplantae > Streptophyta > Magnoliopsida > Caryophyllales > Polygonaceae > Oxyria > Oxyria digyna. The sequence goes on from JAPVLV010000018.1 coordinate 2,934,151, forward strand.
GAAACAAAACAAAGCCAAACATTAAAACAAGGCCATTTTTTTTTGATGAAATTAAAAACAAGGCCATAGTTCTCGTTCGAAACATGGCGATCCTCAACTTTTTTGTTGTTATTGTTATAATATTCAACCTCGTTTGTAGAAGTAGTATTGGTGTAGCCATTGTTGAAGACGTTGATTTTCTCAGTTGTTTTACGGACTCTGGTATACTCGAACTTATCTCCGTGACGACTCACAAACTTTCCCTTTTCAACCGTCTCGTTGCTTCTCTCGTACCCAACCACTTGCTCCGATGAGTTGCTACAATTGCTCGTCTTTGCGATGCTCTTCGACGATGATGTTGGTACTATCGCCTTGTCATTTGGCCACATATTTCTCGATCTGATCTTGAGAATTTGTAAGGAGAAACCTTACCAGTTGAGGGCCAATCAAAATGTGCATAACATAAGAATAGCTAGCTATAATATATATACACGAGAATTATTGATTAAAGATGATTAAATAGTGTACATATATATGATTAATTGCATGTCCGAAGTCAATGGTCTACTTCGTTCAACGTACACGGCTATCCAAAAATCATAGATTCACAATCAACCTATTTTTGACAATTTGGTAGAGAGTGATTGCTCAGATTATGGGATTCAAATTGTTTTTTAATTAGATATAAGATTAAAGTAGTGCTTTCAACAGGTAATGTTATGTGACTTATGCCTGATATATAGCTTACTACTTCGGAATGTAAAGATTTGTTAACTTTGTTGAGATGTCATTCGTGATGCCTTATCGGATATCATAATAGTAGACCCTAAATTTCATTGAGCATGCTGTTTACTCTCTCCCATTGTCGATACGTAGGATGACTAATCTGGTGCGAACATGTCTTAACGTAGGAAAAATAAATACTCCGTTATTCGCATTCACAGATTACACGTCAAGTTTATAACTTGGGCCATGAAATTTACTAGACATACATTTCCAGTGAAAGACGCGGTGACATACTTGTAATTACTGCGAACTTTGATTATTTTTTCCCCTCAAAAAATTTCATCATCCAGGTTACGAGCATTACTGTCAAAATTATGTGCATTAACTTGTTACATGTGAACACGATTTTTCATACATTAACTCTTGTTCTCCCCTAAACTTCTCTCGAATAATAAATATAATTGATTTGGTCCATATAACATAATTGATTTTAAGAATCTATCAAATAAGTTTTTCTAAAAAGTCTACCAAAACGGCAAAACAACACTTCAGATACAAAAACATTAGGTCCCTCTAGCTTGCCACCAGTTACGCACTTTCAACCGTCAACTGAAAGTGAAAAGGAAGATAAGACAATATCTTGTACACATTTTAATGATTTAAGCTCACACGAAAACGAATTTTATGTCCAGTTTCGATAAGTTACATGAAATATGATTGGATTGGAAAAAGAAATCATTGCTATGTTTATAACTTAGTTGTTCGGTACAACGTCGAGAAAGTAGTATTTAACTTCTAGAACTAAAACTATGTGTTATATTATAGGGTGAGAATCTCATAATAAACCCTCTCTTAGAGATAATGACTTATATTAAACTAGTTACCCCCACTACAAGTGGGGGTAGTTGTGGTGGTCCGTCGACCTTCCGGCGACCTCCCGGCGATCACCCGGTGGTTGTCCGGCGGAGGTCCGGTGGAGGTCCGACGGGGGTCCGGCGGTGGTCCGGTGGAGGTCCGGCGGTGGTCCAATAATAAATGAAAAGGTTAAAGTATTAAATGAAAATTTTAAGTCTAATTCAAATTGGTGAACATTTAAATATAATGTGATGAACATTTAATTATAATGTGATGAACATTCTGTTGGTGAACATGAAATTAAAATGTGATGAACATTTACTAGAATATATCAAAATGAACGTTTATAAACATTTTGATGAACATTTATGAACAACGTGATGAACATTAAAATGTGATGAACATTCAGTAGAGTATATCAAAATGAACATTTATAAACATTTTGATGAACATTTATGAACAGCGTGATGAACATTTAAGCTAATTGTAATGAATTTTTGAGTAATGAACATTTTATTAAATTCTTGTGAACATTTAAGGATATTTGATGAACATTTAAGTATGAGATGATGAACATTTAGGTAATTTTTGATAAAGATCAAGTGTTTTTCTACTCGAAATTATATGTTTGATGAACATTTAAGTAAGAGATGATGAACATTTATCAACATTTTGATGAACATTTAAGTCGATTGTAATGAACTTTGGCTAATGAACATTTTATTAAATTCTTGTGAACATTGAAGTATGAGATGATGAACATTTAAGTATGAGATGATGAACATTTAGATGAACATTCAATTGGTGAACTTTTATGTATAACGTGATAAACATTCAGTAGAGTATGTACAAATGAACATTGTGATGAACATTTATGAACACTTGATGTTCATCAAAGATGGTCCGGCGGCGGTCCGGCGGTGGGGACAAGAGATGCCACGTGTCATCATATGGGCTCTTGGATCTCTCTTGATCCAAGGCTTCACATTCATTCTCATTTATCATTTTAACAAGTATTATTACATGACTCTTTTCCTATATTATAAAGTTGAATTTCATGCTTTCAGAACTAAAACTATGATCCAAAAAGTTAAAAAGGATATGAGCACAAATGTTTGACATATAAGACATGATACAGAGTAGTTTCTTGCAATCACCTCATGAAAATGACATTCAACAAAGGAGTTTCAAGATAATCAAACATTCCCTCAGAAAAAGATAATGAAACAAAAATGTTTCAAATATAAGATTAAGGGACATAAATTTTCGTCCGGCCTAAATGCACGCGAATCTGTGCGCAGAACATACGCGCACAGATCTTTACAGTGTAAAATCTTGTGCGCACAAGTTATGCGCACATATTCGCGTGCATTTAGGGAAAAAATCGCGTGCATATAGCCATTGCCTAAATTTTTTATGTCTATGAGTTTATCTAACCGAAATAACCAGGTAAAAATTGAGGCGGTTGCTAATTGAATTAACTTGTAGATTGACAAAAAGTTAGTGCTTATTTTCTCAGTAATTTCGTGAAAATTGATCACTTCTATCGATATATAATTAGTGAGGAATCATAGAATAGCTAAGAATTATATTTAATTTATTATTATTATTATTTTCCAAATTAAAAGGTTTACCAGGTCATTGTTAACCCTCTCTTTTTCTACGCTCAATCCACTGGCGTACGTAGAATTCGAATCCAGGAGAAGCTAAATTATATATTAATTATAATTAATAAAAACACTATATCTCAGGAAATGCTATATTAGAAAAAACGCTACTTTATTACACTAAATTTTTCGGGTTTTTTCTCGAGGGGGTGGTTATAGCCCCTCCTCGGCCCAACTTGTGTGCTCCCCTGGCTCAATCTATCAGCCTTCATCAAGCTTGTTGATGGAGAGCTCTCGTCAAAGCACCATCATCAATAAGAAAAATAGATCCGTTCAAATCCTCTCAGCCAGATTGTGAGAGGTGATTTTTTCCTAATTACTAAATGGTATTAGCATTTTTCACTGTAGATCGTCTGTTCGTCGGATTCCAGGCTCCATCAATAAATTTATTAAGGTGCAAAAATTTTGTACCACAATTAGTATAACTCAATGTTTCATGTATCCAAAGTCAAGTATGTCATGACTAGCTAAGATCAGTCTACAACAGCTATTGATTAATCATCACCAAGTATTATAAAGCTATAAGTTGTGTCATTTGTGTGGTGGAGAAAGATTGAATTAACTGCTTAATTACCCAGAAAGTATTATAAAACTCCCATTGTGGATGGTCTAAAGCAACCATTTACTATGGACCATGGTCTATGAAGTAGTCGTCAACTACTTCATTCAACACGGCTAACCAAAATAATCAAAGCAAAGACCTAGCAAAAAGTAATTGACGACTACTTATATTATGCATGTTTACTCCATAGTTCACTTGATTAACCCAACAAAAGTATTGGTGAGTCGAGCAAAACAAAAATTAGACGTTGTATGTAAATTATCTTCTCAATAAATATGTAAAACTCTTTCCGAGAAAGGTTCCGATGCGAAGTAACATTTACGCTTCGTCACTAAAGTTAATTGTTCATAATTTGGACAATCATGTTTATAATCTAGACGGTCATGTCCGTCTAATTAAAGTGAACTTTTTAAATGATTCACGCGGTGACAATTTTATAATTTGTGTGAAGTTTATTTTCTTTGTTTTCCTCTGAAGTTGATTAAACAATCCCGTAAATTATGAAAATTAGTTTGTTATCTAGTGAACATGAATACTTTACACTTTGTACACTAAGTTTACTTTACACTGAAACCTTTATGAACTCTTTTTGTACTATTTAGTAAACCAGCCCTATATTTATATGTGTACGCTTATATTCGCGCTTGTCTTTCTCGCATCTTTCATTACAAAACTTAAAACATATTCCGATACTTATTATAACATCAAAAGCACATGGATATCAACTTTTAAGTATATAACTTTAGGATGTGTACTAACTTATGCGTTAATGTAAGAATAATTATTAACATACGAATATACAAATGAATTATTTACATGTATATTTTTCAGGCTTAAACCACACTGCATACACTGAGTGGAAGATAAATATATGCATATGAATGTGTAGCAATATTCATGTTCCTACATTTATAGGTTAATAATATTTGTATATGATCTTTGTCATAATTAAGGTATGAACTCATAAGTATCCAGAAAATCCCAAATCAATATCCATAAGCAAAGGGCAAGATTACATGAGCAAATACAAATAGAACACTTGAACAAGAAACAAAACAAATCCAAACATTAAAACAAAAGATATGCATAAATTTAGCCCTTGAAACATTCATTCATTTAAGATCATGGATGATGATCATCAGTACTTCTTGGAAGAGACATGGTGATGCTTAACTTCTTTGGTAGAACTAGTAGTGGTGTAGCCATTGTTCAAGACCTTGACTTTTTCAACTGTTTGGCAGACTTTGGTATACTCACACTTATCTCCATGAGAGTTCACAAACTTCCCCTTTTCAATCGTCTTATTCTTGTCTCATACCCAACAACTTGCTGAGATGATCCGCTACTGTGTTTGCTCATCTTGACGATGTTGCCAGATCTGTTCTTCGACGATGATGGTACCATTGTCTTCTTGCTTGACGACATATCTCTCGTCTTGATAACTGAATAAACACGTGAACAAACCAAAGTATATCGTGACAATAATAATAAAAAGGGAGTTGGATTAGGTACGGATGGACTTATCCTATACATACACAATCTTCTATATTCAATGCACATTCCTTCATATTCATATGCACACATTTGTGAATCTGCATGTATTTATGTTTGTATGTGCAGTGCATGTTAATTTTTGCATTCATATATATTCGTACAATAAAAGTCATTCTCACATGAATCTTTCACAATAGAAAATCAAAAGAAATTTGTAAGGCGAATGTAACTTAGAACACTTACCAGTTTGCTAGCTCTGAGAATATGTGAGATTGATTGAAGGGTTGAAGATGATTAAATAGTGTGTATATTTATATGTGTTAGTTGCATGCTTATGGAGCAAGTAATACGAAACAACCAAACACCCACAGGTTACTTGTTCCAAGTCAATGGGATAACTTTATTCACCACGGCTATACAAAAATCATCAAATACTTTACATATTAAGACTTTTAAGAAGCTATATTGGTTGTACATCACTATCAAACCTTTTTAAACAAATTTTGAGAGAGTGATTTTTCACAATTTTAGGTTGCACATCGTTTCCTTGAAAGTGCTTAAAATTTGGTTCAATCTAAATTTAAGATGAAATTAGTTAGGTCAAACCTGTGTCATTCATCAGAAGAAAAATTCTCATAGTGTGCTGATGATTTAATTTGTGTAAAATTACTTTCAATACAATTGTTACTTGTTATGGGTCATAAACTACTGTAGTACTTATTCTTAGAGAATTTATATTTGATTGACACGTTTTTAAGACTCATGACACTTTTGTGTTCATCAGTTATAATGTGTGTGTTCATACGCCAAAGTATGTGCATGTCATAGTGTGTGTTCATATGATACATTGTGTGCTCATTGGCGAAAATGTGTTCATACATTATAATGTGTGTGTTCATGCATAACAATATTTGTGTTCATCGTCCTTATTCCTCAACTTAAGATTCATCTTCATCGGAACACAACCCAGAACTATTAGGGAGCAATAAACATTTGATTAAGGTATTTCCAGTGGACAAAAGAAAAAAAAAAATCTAAGCATAAGTACAATATAGGAATTGTTCAACCAGCAACTCTAAGCCAAACAACAAAGTAGTGATAGCTTAAATGCTTAAAAAACAAAAGATGATGGAAGGAGGATCTCATATGAGAGAATAACATATCTTATATGAGAGAATAACATATCTGTAACTTAAAACTTTATTTATAGGACAATATCCTGACACAACAATCACCATATGTACATGAGCAGAACAAAGAAACTATACAAATCCTACACCTCCAAAACCATTCAATTGTGAATTTCTCTACACACAAAACAACTAATAATAATATAGATCTTGATGTAATGATCCATATCTCTCATTAGCACTAAACCAAAAAAAATTAATATGCTCGATTTGTGGAATCGATTCAGCGGACGGGATTTTCACTGAGATGCTTTCTTTGATCATGTATGTGCGTGACTTACATTGTTCCTTCTGATATTGTGTTAGGAAATTAGGTGTTGGCTTGGAAAGTCTCAACACTTTTCATGGTAATTGGAATGTAGCTTCCTGATGAGTGATGACTTGTGATTGAAAAAACAATGCAAGTGATGGTGCTCTAACTTTCATTAGACTTGTCACATTATTTTGATAGTCAAATTTTGATGGGCTTGTAACTTTCATTGTAAATTCAGTTTATGATACATGCACTTCTGATATGTATTTGTTTGCTGATTTCAGTGAAGGAGATAGACAGGATGGATATTCAGACAGTCTAAGTGGCGGCGATGAGACACAAAACTTGAGTGTTGAATTGCTGGGGTGGACTTTTGCTTCTCCAACTACCAAGCTTTTGTTTGTTTGATTTCTTTGATGTGTGTTCAGATTATATTTCAATATTAAGAAGTTACATTAGGAATTGAATATATGTAGACAGTAGACTTGTAAGCGGACAGATTATGTTCTCAGTTCTGCAGTCAAATAAATCAGAACGGTTCGTTGGCAGTTTCTCGACACCAATGAATATTCTCTTTTTTTTGCATCTTGATTTGTGATATTACTTGTATTCATTTTGTATTCATGTACAAAAACTAAAAAGGTCAAATCATCCTAGGCTACTCTTGTATGGTTGTGTTGGTGATTTCTCAGGTTTTCACAAGTGACTGATTAGGCAAAGCTTCATTCAAAACTAGCTGCTCCTACAAAAAGAAGATGGAAAGAAAATTTGCAGATGACAGTTGGTTTAATTCCAATCTCAAGCTGACAAGTCAAATCCCATTGAAGCTTTTTTCCTTGAGTCACTCATTTTCTTAATGATCTTCTCATTAAGTTCAGTGCTCTTGTGCATTACTTAAGATCAGGATTGTTGATAAGGATGCTTACATGAAGTTGATGCAATTTTTTAAACAAAGCTTTTCAAATGATGCACTTGCAGGAAACATGCCAACTAACACAAAATCTCAGATAAACTATGGAAGGCCTAATGGCTCAGGATCCTGTCAAATCTAGAGACCAACAGCAAGTTACAGACACATATTACGACGCGACAATAACCTTAGAGTTGACTAAAATTTCTCTAAATTTCAAACTCTAATTAACTGATCCATTTCCAAGAGAAATACAGTTGGTAATACATCTAACAGGTTTAAAGTTTAAATCTGCACAAAGCTGATCCATTTCAAGTCTAATTAACTTGCTTTGTGCTGACTAAAACTTCTTAAAATTTCAAAGTATAAATCTCCTTACCTCCTCTCTTCAGCAACAAATCTGAGCCGATCCTTGTTAATATATAGAACTTCATTAATCTGAACTAAACAAGGAAATATCAAGAGAAGAAGTATTTTCTTATTGATTTGGTAGAAGAAGAGGCGGTACTCTTCAGAATTATATTGAAAATATGAGTAAATTACATTCTAGTCATATAGGAAAAACGAAACCCCCTTAGATCATCTAACATGAAGACCTATGAACATTAGGGGTTCTTCAAACGAATGAATAACTTAGGATAGAGAGTCAAAACATGACTAACCAATTCCGCTTGAAGTAAAGAAGATGCATTGCATCAAACACCACACTTGGGAGTAATCAAGATATATTGTTGAATTCAGTTTTGCCTTGCTTCTCAATGGCACCAGCCCACGACAATCATTGGTACATCTTTGGTAGTGGACTTTGCACCGCCTTGATATAAATTAGAAACAATAGTGTGAGATTGATTCAATCAATCATTCCTTAGTTGGTATGTGGATTTTGCACCGCCTTGATCTTCGTCCTCTGATATTTGCTCTTCGTCATCTTATATGATTCGATTCTTAATCGGCCAAGGGACTGAAGGCGTAGTAAGCATTGGGGAAGCTCCTCCGGATTCGGCAATGGATCGAGTTCTAACTCGCGGAGGTTGGGAAGGGAATCCCAATCCACACATCCGAGAACCAACTCCGGACAGTCAGAAATTATTAAATGCTCAAGGGCACTAGGATGGGCAAGGCGCAAACTCCTCACATCAGAGCATCCTATAATTTCAATAACACAAAGAAATGGAGTCGGTACTTCAACCTCCACACTTGAAAGCCGACTGCAGAATGCGACTAAAAGAGATTGGAGATGCGGTGATGCTAGGTGTAAATTACTTGAGAAATGGGTATTCAAAATACGACATGTCTGAAGAGATGTAAGTGATGCATCCGGAAAACTGATTGTGCCAATGCAGTCATTAATGTGTATCTCTTGGAGAGATGATGATGATGATAACAGCACGGGTTCTATCAGCACACCATCAACGATCTCGAGCTCTAGATTAACACATGGAGTTGAAGGCATGTACTTGAGCCCTGGACAAGATTCAATCTGGAGTTGAGAAAGAAGAGGGAACGAGAGTAGATAAGCTTTCTTGTTCCTCGACCATCCCTTCAATTCTCGCAAAGCAATCAATACAAGACTCTTCAAAGAAGGAAAAAACAAACTAACTGACACTGCGCCTTCCTCCCCCTCTTCTATGTACTCTAACGCATTTAGTCCCCAAATCCAAAGCTTCTGGAGATACGGAAGACACCTAAAGGGGGGGAGATACTTCACTATATAACACTCTTTCAATTCTATACACACAAGGTGGGAAGGGTCATTAGTAGCAGCCCAATGTGGTATTCTCATGCCTGGGTAATTGAATATTTTTAGTGATTGTAGAGATACAGGTAGCTTCCAACCTTCATCTCCACCATAATCCTCCTCCTTTACCCCATCAGCAAATTCAATACTCAACGCACCTCTGATTTGCTGCAGTCCAGACAAGGCATCAAGACGGCTCCTTGTACTTCTAATCCTCTCCTTCTCTTCTCTTGTTGTTTCAATGTCGCCTTCTATACTCCCAATCTTAAAATCACTCAAGTACTGTAATGATCTCAGCTCCCCAAACCCAGTTGGCATATGCTTCAATTCATAGCAATACCCAATATTCAAATACCGAAGGTTGATCAATTTTCTGAAATTATTGGGTAAAGCTTTAAGAGCTTGACAAAGTCTAAGGTCTAGTGCAAGCAAATTCAAAAGATTTGTCACTGAATCAGGAAGTCGTTCGAATTTATTACATGAAAGATCAAGATACCTCAGCAGCTTTAACTCTCCAATACAACTTGGAACATTCTCGATTCTCAACAATGACAACCTCAATGCACGCAGCCACTTGCAACTTCTAAATTGTTCATCAACAACCCAGGTTTTATTACTGAGCACAAGTGAACGTAGCCGATTCATACTATCCACTGGTGGTAGAGTTTCACGGTCACTATGCGGCTCATAACAAACATGTGCATGTCGTGCATTACCGTATTGAGAGGATGTCTTGTTTACGATAACAATTTCTTCTCCCGCCACAGATTTTGCCAGGTCATGAACTAAATCATGCATTTTGCAAACTCTAATCTCGCCAAAATAATCTTCTTCGGCCTCTTGAAAAAAAGATCTTCTTAACAAGTTCATGAAATATGAACGTCCAACCTCTTCAAAAGAATTTCCTTCTTTATCCAGCTGAATATATCCTTGTGATATCCAAAGATATATCAACTTTGATACCCGAAACACAAAATCTTTTGGAAATAGCGAACAATAAGCAAAACAATGTTTCATGTTTGATGGTAAGTGATCATAGCTTAACTTCAGCACAAACATAATATGATCCTGACCACAATGCTCCTCTATCTCGGAAAGCTCTTTGTCTTTGAAGGACTTCCATTCACCAATGGTATCTTTTGTGCGTAAAAGGCTGCCTATACTCCTTATAGCAAGGGGAACTCTTGCACACTTTTTCAAAATCTCTCTTCCAAGATCTTCCCACCTTCGATCGTTCTTTTTCTCCGGGGTAAAGGCTTCGCTTTTAAATAGTTCCCATGAATCCTCCTCTGACAAGCCACTTAAGGTATGGGGTTCCAATACTTCAAAGGCTTTTGCAACCTCCAAGGATCTTGTAGTGACAACTATCTTGCTCCCTTTTGCACCACCACCTAGTAAACTCATTCGGTGTTGCCACCTGCTATGACCTTCATCCCATACATCATCTAGGACAAGAAAAAATTTCATATCCTTCACAGAGTCCCTAATCTTATCTTGTAGATGGCCAAGAGTGAAACCCACGTAGTTTCCCCCACATATGGATTGAAATATTTTCCCAACGACTTCCATCTCATCAGCTGTATCAGAAATGCATGCAAACCATCTACTTGGAAAATTCTTCCCAACCTCATCATCGTTGTAGATCAGTTGGGCCAGAGTTGTTTTTCCCATACCGCCTATCCCAACAACGACAATGACCGAAGGAGCATATGGTTTAGCATCATTTGACTCTTTAAAAAGCATATCTAAAATGGATTTCTTGTCTCCATCTCTACCAAAGACATGTTTTGGATCAACAAAAGAACCTGGATCTTGTCTAATTCTCATACCAAACACTGGTTCATCACGTTGACCGCTCACAAATCCAAACTGATCCATATCTGTAGAGATCTCAAGCAAACTCTTCCTAAGCGCCTGAACTTTCTTAGCAATAGAGTTCCTAGACAAGATTGGGTTTGAAGTAGAGCAATAAAGTCGTACCTTCTTTTTCAAGGAAAGCTTGTTTTGACCCTCCACCATTTGCTTCTTAAGCAAATCATCAGTGACAACCTCATCGAAGAAATCCTCGGCATCATACAATACGCCTTTGAGCCTCTTAATCCAGTTCTTGATAGCAGCAGAGTTTCGTTGTTTCTTCTCAGCATCAAGTAGCACAGCTTGGAGAGTCTCAATAGTCACTTGAAGCTTCTTAAGCTCGTCTCTAGCATTCCATATGGAAAGACCCTTCTCGTATGCCTTATCGAAAGTGGGGGAAGCAAGAGTGGACAAGATCTTGGAAGCAAGGCTGAACGCCGCTGATTCAGCCATGGATTGATGATCACAACTCAAAGAATATGTGGCTGATTGTTTTTGGGTTAGAAGTAGAGTTTTGAGTAGGTGTTGAATTATGCCTTGAATTATAGAAAGCGTTTGAGTGGGTGTTGAATTAAAATCCAGAAGACACGCTTTCTGCATTGTCCTCGACTATAAAATATTTTGGTAGCTCTTCAGTAAATAGAAGAGGTAAGGCTATCCAAGAGATTATGCCCTCATGTCATTAAAAAAATCGATCAGTGACAGAGTAATGAACTTGCTATTTCTGCCCTTCTTGAATTGATTATAAAACACAAAAATATATTATTTTATATATTTCAATCTAAGTGTGCTTAGTGATAACCAATTTAGATATTTCAATCAAGTGTGGCCTTCACAGTCCTCTGTAATTTAGGTAGCTATTTCCCACACCTACAGATGTATTAGTTGGCACTTTTCTTAGTAATACTTTTTCAAATGAATATTGTGTTAATTGATCTACTAGCAATGCATTGCTGGTCTTAGGTAACAGCGGATGTCTTTACATTGGTATGACCAAAATCTAAGTTGTTGGTTATTTTAATGCATTGCTGTAATATTGTATTCAGGTCTTGCTAATGAATCCATCACTTACATTTAAGCCACACTTTTGCAGCATAGCCTGTGTAATGAATGATCTATGAAGTATCTGTCGGGTTTTAGATGCTTAAAGCGGAATTTCAGGAAACGTTTTCCTAACATCTCACCAAGGATCTCATGCATAAACTAAATAGATCGTACATAGGAAAGAATAAATACCTCTTAATGCGTGTTTGAATCTCACTGGAATGGAGAGATTAGAGCCCCAAGTGTGACTCCTCTAATTAGTCCACACGAGCAATAAACTGGATCACCTTTAAGTCTCTTCTGCTAGACCGAGTAACTCAAAGGTATAATCTTGAAACGAGAGAGAAGATACACACATGCAAAGAGAAGAACTTGTTCTCTTGGTTTGAAAACATACATCGAGACAATTCTCTCTATCTCTCAATCTGCATCATGTCTTTATATATGCCGTATCTACATATCAATTATATGCCTCTCCTTAATCTTTTATTAAGTAGCCGTATCTACATATATGTATATAGATTAGATATATATGTATTTTCTTAATCTCGCATTAAGTAGTAACCATATATATTTGGTATATAAGATCTTCCAACTTCTTGAAATATATATCTAATATATATATTATCTTGTACCATATATATCTCTCAAGATATATTTCCTTCTATCATTAAGTAATAGATAACTATTATCTTTTACTTGATAGACAATATATCTCTTTAATTCTCTCAAGTACTTCAAATCCAATAGGCTTACCGGGCCTGAGGATTCGCTTGATCCAGTCCATAAACTCTAAGTGTGTGACCTCATAGGACCCAGTTATTCTAGCCATGAGCTTAACCTGATTAATCTCATAAGTCGTATTGGCCACTAGCAATAGCATGCGACTCCTAAAATATCTGGATTATTAATCTCCATAAATAGTCCTATTTCATAATTAGTAATTGCACCTTTGGTGAAAGGACACAATTCCTTCAGTATCAACTCATAAAATTCTGATAAAGTCCGGTGGGCCGATAAACACGGGGGTCGTGTATATTGGCGCGCATATGCGCATTGTGCCCATAATACAAGCATATGAGGTTCCATCTTAAAACCAATTGACAATAGGAGGAGTAATCCATGGTATTATATAGTGGGCTATTATTATCTCAACTTCCGATGTGGGAAGCCTATTCTCACAAATTCCCGAGGTTGTACTCCTACTACTAATGACGTACAAAACGCTTTGTGTTCTGTATCAAGATTTCTTTCAGAAAGTCTAAGTGATGATGAGACACAAAACTTGAGGGTTGAACTGCTGGAGTGGACTTTCGTTTGTTTGATTTCTTTGATGTGTGCTAAGATTATCTTTCAATATTAAGAAGTTACATTAGGAATTGGATATATGTAGACTTGTAAGCGGATGTTCTTAGTTCTGCAGTCAAATAAATCAGAACGGTTCGTTGGCAATTTCTCGACACCAATGAATATTCTCTTCTCTTTGCATCTTGATTTGTGATCTTACTTGTATGATATTGTATTCATGTATAAAAACTAATAAGGTCAAATCATCATAGGCTACTCTTGTATGGTTGTGTTGGTGATTGCTCATGTTTTCACAAGTGACTGATATTAGGCAAAGCTTCATTCAAAACTAGCTGCTCCTACAAAAAGAAGATGGAAAGAAAATTTGCAGATGACAGTTGGTTTAATTCCAATCTCAAGCTGACAAGTCAAATCATATTGAAGCTTTTTTCCTTGAGTCACTCATTTTCTTAATGATCTTCTCATTAAGTTCAGTGCTCTTGTGCATTACTTAAGATCAGGATTGTTGATAAGGGTGCTTACATGAAGTTGATGCAATTTTTTAAACAAAGCTTTTCAAATGTTGCACTTGCAAGAAACATGCCAACTAACACAAAATCTCAGATAAACTATGGAAGGTCTAATGGCTCAGAAGCCTGTAAAATCTAGACATTAACAGCAAGTTACAGACGAGACAATAACCTTAGAGTTGACTAAAATTCCTCTAAATTTTAAAGTCTAATTAACTTCTTAAAATGCTTTGTGCTGATCCATTTCCAAGAAAAATACAGTTGAGCTGATCCATCTAACAGGTTTAAAGTTTAAATCTGCAAGATAGTATTTTCCATTAATTCACCACACTCTTCATTCCACGTATTCAGATATAAACTTACAGAAGATGAAGCCAAGAGATCTGTTCAAAAACCAACTAAAATTATGAAAATAGGCTAGAATGAAAAAGAATGACAAGGCCTTTGCAACAACAACATCAATCCCCATTTATCCCAAAAAACGGGGTATGGGGTGGTCGGGATTGGTATTTCCTTACTCCAACAGGTTGAGAGGAAGTAACCAATATGACCTAGCAATACATGGGAAAACCCCAAGAGGTAAAAACCGAAAACCGAAACGTCAAAACAGAGTAAAAGATAATACAACTCCAAGCCCGAGTAAAATGATACACCACTCCAAGAATCCCAAATCAAACTTTAGTAACTCGAATCATTTCCCTCCACAAAGCTCTGTCTTGAGCCACGTCAACTGAAAGCTCCAGAGCGGCGAGGTCCTTGCGGATGACCTCCATCCAGCTCTTCTTTGGTCGCTCTCTACCCGGCGGTAATCCCCCAACGCCAGAACTTCACAACTGCGAACTGGTGCACCAAGTGGCCTCCTTTGAACGTGGTCAAACCATCGAAGTCTAGATTCTCGCAACTTATCTTTAATACTAGACACTCCGACTTTTCCTCGAATCACTTCATTTCGAATTCTATCCAATCTAGTATGACCACATATCCAGCGTAGCATCCGCATCTCAACTACCATAATCTGTTGCTCCAGAGCCACAGTAACTGGCCAACATTCGCCCCCATAAATCATCGCTGATCTAACTACCACCCTATAGAATTTACCTTTCAGCCTAAGGAGGACTTTCTTGTCACACAAAACTCCAGAAGCCTGTCTCCAACGATGCCAACCTATCTGAATCCTGGACTTGATGTCCTCATCCACTCCTCCATCGCTCTGCAAGATAGAGCCTAAGTACTTAAAGGAGTCTTTCACGCATACAGAAGACTCTCCAAGCAACAGCCTCACATTCCTGTCTGACGAAACTCCAAAATCAAATTCCACATATTCGGTCTTGGCTCGACTCAGTCTGAGGCCCTTTGGTTCTAAAGCTGCTCTCTACTCTAGAACCAAAGAGCCTCAGACTGAGTCGAGCCAAGACCGAGCATGTGGAATTTGATTTTGTCAAACTAGGTAGATAGAAATTAGTCAAATTAGATTTTGTCAAACTAATTATGGAAATTCTTACGGCCGAGCATTCAACATAATGATGCTAACTGTCTTGGACCCAAAGCTCGAATGATAACTGCACACAATAACGACAATTTAGGCAGCTCTTTACCAAAAGCTTTTAAATGAATGATGCATAGAATAGTTTCCAGACCTTTTTGGGTTGAGGTGAACCAACAAATCATTATTTTCCTCGCCCACAAATTGTTGCATTTGAAGAGCAGCATTTTTCCTCTTAACCCCGTCAAGTTCCTGCCAAACAAAATGAAATACAAGTTCAAATTCGTGAATATGACAAAATAAGTACACGAGTGTGAAACAGGAGCAAAGAGTTAATTGTTAACCTTCTTGACTGAGGACAAATGAGACTGCAAATGCAGAATGTATGATTGAACTTCTCCAAGCTCGGAATCATTAAGCTCTTCAAGGCAAAGCCAAACAACAAAGCATAGCAACAACTTATGTTGAGAATAGTATCCCACGTCTAATGTTCGGAGTAAAAGAAGCCTAGTATATAAGCCTATGGATTACTTCCCTATTGCCAATTGGTTTTAGGGTGAAATCTCATTAAGCTTATCTATTGGGCCTAATGCGCATATGCGCTCGTGTGTGCACGCCCCCAGTCTATCTAACCGTCTGTGTTGCTCTCTAAGCGTGGACCTCAGATTGTCACAGCTTATGTGCTTAAGAAAAACAAAAGATGATGGAAAGAAATTCTCTAAGTGCAAAACTTTGAATTGTATAATATGCATTTCATATATAGTGGAAACCATCCATTAGACTAGATTGATGGAGAGCACAATAAATACCATGACACAACAAGGAATGAGTTCGCCTCACATCTCTTTTTCTTGCGAAAAAGGCTATCAATTACCATTTGAGCATCACAACCAACCATATACGCATTGAGATCTCGGTTAAAATTCTTGAAGTCAACCAGCGAGGCACCAACATTTGCGTAAGATCCAACAGAATTCTTGAACATCTTAAATGCTTTGCTAGTCCCAATATTGGACTTGATACAATTAATAATAAAGTCTTCATGGAATGCAGTCAATTTCCGGTTACTCCTGGCAAGATGTCGTTGTGATTCATCAACCATATAATGTGTATGACGCTCCTCAAAAATCTTAACAGAATAGCCATCATGACTAAGATAGCGAAGTGTTAATTTAGCAACAAAACCACATCTATCTGAATTCCTCTTCCTTTTTGATGAAGTGGAGTCATCTGCAGTATTTCCATCTACTTTCATATATCCCTGCCTACTGCAACAAAGATACTTCCAAATTGGAACTTTGTTCACATCTTTAGTGCTAGTCCCTGACATGATACGTACACTAAAGCCTGCCCTGATGGCATATTTTTTATAGAATTCAATACCATCTTCAATTGAAGCAAACACTTGACCAACATATGGCTTGTAAGAATCTTCACATAATGGTAAAAAGTATTTCGAATTTCCAGGAGAAATAGAAACTACACCATTGGCATTGGATTGATCAACACCTAGAAAAATGTTCAACAGATATTAAACATATGTTCATCAAACTACTTATCAATGTTCATCAAACTACTTATCAATGCTCATCACAAATCCTGTAAATGTTCATTACACATTATAATGCTGTGAATGATCATCACATCTAGAACAAAGTTCATCAAATCAGTATTAAAAGTTCATTAAGACTGCATTCAACGTTCATCACATGTTTTATAAAAGTTCATCACAAATACTGTCTATGTTCATTATATATCCAATAGAATGTTCATCACTTCTATTACTGTTGTTCATCAAATCCGTTATAAATGTTCATCACCATTCTTCTAAATGTTCATCACATCACTAAAGATTCATCTTCAGTTTTTTAAATGTCCAATATACGTTCACTAACAGTCTTATTAACGTTCATCATATGTCTTGTACATGTTCATTAATTACCTCGGAAGTATGATATTAAGCTTTTTCAAAGCTTAAACATAATCAACAATAGTTCATCGATGATGTTGATCAAATTTGAGATAAAACTGCTTCATTATACACGAATCATCGTAATACTTCAACAAATAAGCTCAAATTGGAGAGAAACAGGGGGATGAACTGGTGAAACAAAGAAAATAGAAGCAAAACCTAGATCCATAGGTAGAATGAAGGAGAAACAAGCTAACGAATAATAATCGATGTGTTGGATTAGCGAACAGAGCAATCAAGAGAACAAGAACACTTGAATACAAAAAATCAACAAAATCAGCTCACGCAAAAACAAAGGATATAGAAACGTAAACAAGATGAGGAAAACAAAATTAAATACGAATGCGAGAAGAAGAAGAAGAAGGAATTACGCAGCAGAGAAGAGAAGGCAAGATCCGAAGAAGTTTTGTTGAAAAAACTTGGGGGAAAAGAAAACGAAGGCGAGAAGAAGAAGAAGGAAATTTACGAGATCTGTTGAACGGGCTTGTACACGCGCCCAAAAGTGAATTATCCACATCCGTCCGATCTGGCGAAATCAAACGGCCCATTATCATTCTCATTTATTACTGTAGCAACTATTATCACCGGACACTTTTCCTTATATAATTGAAAAAATATTTTTGAGGGTGGTTGAAAAATATTCACACAAGATATTTTAAAAAGAAATTTACACATATATTTTCCAAACAAATAAAGATTATATTTTAAGAAACTGCATCAATTTATTTTCTAATAAAGATTTTATCTTTAACTAAGTTAAAAATGAAATTATATTTTATAAGGATTATATAATTGAAAAAATACTTTTGGGGGTGGTTGAAAAATATTTACATAAGATATTTTAAAAAGAAATTTTCACATATATTTTTCAAACAAATCTATTACTATTAAATTAAAGATTATCTTTTAAAAGACTACATCAATCTACTTCCTAATAAAGATTTTATCTTTTACTAAGTTAAAAACGAAATTATATTTTATAAGGATTATATAATTGAAAAATATTTTTGGGGGTGGTTGAAAAATATTCACACAAGATAATCACAAAGACATTCATGAGTATATTCATCTTGGATTGGGGTTTTGCCTGCCCATAAAAAAAGGTTCAATCAAAAATAAAATATTGCCTTTTATAATAGAAAATATTTAAACTAAATGATATAATAAAAAAAAATTATGATAAATCAAATTAAGAAAAATGATATTTCGTGAACATGATAAATCATATTTTAATAGAAATAATTTTTTTAAGGCTTATATAATAGAAATAAACAATTTTTCACAAATTATTTTACTAAATAAAATAATTTTAATTTTTAAGGGTCATATAATTGGAAATAATATCAAATATGTACATAAATTAAATTTTCTTTAGATAAAATGTATTATAAACAAAATAAGCCAACATAAATCATATCAACTTATTACAATTACGGGTTAAGATAGAAAATGATTTATAAAATGTATAAGTAACATGTTTTTTGAAAAAAACTTTTTAAATCTTAACCTATTCATTTTTTTGCCACATTTTTTCACCTCTTTTTTTATAAAGGGAAATTAGATATGGCAAACGGGTCAAACGGGTCGGGTTTGGGTTCGGATGGAAAACGGATTTGGGTTAATCGGGTCGACCATTGGTCGAGTTCAGGTCGGGTCAACCCAGTGAGTTTCAAATGTTCGATATTTTATTGTAATAAAGAAAATAAAATTTTAACAATATTTTTATTTATTCAGAAAGAAATATGTGAAAAGTGCGGATCGGTTCAGGTTTGACCCAAACGGATTCATTGTTTGCTAAACTTTTGACAAGTCTACTTAGGATATAATAACATATAAATTCAATATTTTAATATAACTATTTGATCTGTTTCCCGTGCTAGAAATATTTATAATGACAAAGAACTTCATCAGTTAATATTTGACACTAAAAAAGATTAATTTTTATAAATTTCAACATTTCTCCTTTGGTAAAATAAAATTTTATGATTATTATATCATTAGACAATAAATAACAAAATATCCTAAAAAGGTATCCTTTAGTAGTAACCTAAATTTACATAATACAATACGAAAATAAAACAAAATCTTAATTTTTACTTTAGATTAAATTAATCACAACTTTTAAATCAATAAAAAATTAAGAACACCAACTTAAAATTTATAAACCAAAAACGACCAAATTACAATTTCAATTAAATATTTTCTAAATTCGAAGATGAATGTTTTGCAACGTACATAAAACTATTATTATGTGTCATGTTGTTATTGAATTTTCTTAAATTTTAATGAAAAAAGTCGTTTGATCTACATTTTGGTCTTCTGGTAAAAGTTGAAAATATTTTAATTAGTTTTTCCTAAACAATTAAAGTTTAAGCCTATATTTTTCGGAAAAAGATCCGGTGAGGATAAGTTATTAGGTTAAGACTCAATTTTTAAACTCCACGCCGTGGTGTTTTAAATCGGTACAAAACTCAATTATTTCGGCTCAAAAGTTTATCCCGTACAAAAAAGAAGTAAGGCTTCACAAGACTCTAATTTCATACTCTTGAAATGACGGTAATTTCATTCTATCTAGGGCAGCGCATAAGATTGGCCCCTCTTCTTCAAAATGATAATCAACCCATCTACTTCTGACTATCCAGTTTTACGTATCGTATTTCACGTATTGATTTTAAACCACCCAAAAGAGCTCAAAAACCATCAACTGTTTTCGTCTAACGGAAGGTGCGTAAAATTACGAATTTGTCCCTTTAAAATGATTGAATTTGCAAAAAATGCCATTGGTAGCCTTGTCCCATTTGTACTCAACCGCCACACCTTCTTCTCTTTACTTGCTCTTCACCATGTTTAAGTACTTGCAAGTTTACTTTTCTACAGCAAGTTTTTAAATTGTTTTATATAACAAGGTTGATTTTTCAACCAATTAACAAATCCGCACCCAATTCCATTGATTTAAGCCAGATCTGAAGGATTTCCCCGACCTTTTGACCGGATTGAGAACCCTAAACGACAGAAGATCTTCGCTAATTCCGGCAATTTCAGTCTGAATTCGTTGATTCAAGCCAAAATTCAACAAACTCGAGTGCCAATTGCACGGATCTGGCTTCAATTCTATAGATCTGTTGCCAACTTCTTGGATCGAATTAAAAAAAAACCCAATTTCAAGACGAAACCCAAATCCGTTCAAATGCTCTCAATTCTTCACCAATTTTACCAGTTCTAAAGCCAAATACCTACTTCTTACCTTCGATTGCACGGACTCGAAACCAATATCTCGATTTGGAGTGGATTTGAACAAGCCCCAATATTTGGATTAGGTGAAGAACCCTAAAGCAACATTGTCAATTTTTCGTGTAATTTCAACAAAAAGCAAGGGGCCATTTCGTCTTTTCAGGGTTTAGACGGTAAGGCTAACACAATAGGTGTCTGGGTGTGACTTTGTTAACGAAAATCAATACGTGAAATATAGGTGGTTTTATGCAAATTTTGATAAATAACGGGTGGTTTAAAGTAAAAACCTCAATTATATAAGTTTTGCAAAGTAGTAGGTGTTTCAAAAATTATTTCATTAATGTTTTAAATAATTGATCATACCAAATAGGGTAACAAGTCATCGTTGACATAATTGATCATATAACTGAATGTACTCGTTTTGGTTGGCATGGAAACATAAGTGGTTAAAGATAATTTGAACCACAACATATAGATAAGATTTAAGCATGGTTGGTGAAGGATTAAGTGTTTGTTATTAGGCAACTTCAGCAACGTGCAAGCAATAATACAAACGAAAACAGCTATTGCCATACAATTTAGAGTACAACTTCATATGGATTTGTCCTTGATTTTCTCTCATTTAATTCCTTTAGTTTGAATGAATTTCGTAAGCAACTATACAAATTGAAGTACAAGCTTCATCTAAATCTTGATAAGTACAAACATCAACTTAAATAACAACAATAACAATCAACCCAATATTTTCCCGTCGAAGCAGGGTCCTGTAGGCTAGATGTGGGCAATCCATACATTTTGAGGATGTGGTCCGACAAGCCTATGACACAATAAAATATAAATGAAAAATGGACAGAAACGAGGTGCAAAAAACTAGGTCCCTGTTGACCGTTCTATCTAAATCGTTATAGCTATGTCACCTTGATTTTTTCCCTCCAAGTGTTCCTGTACTGAGTCATATCATTTGTCATTTCTAAGCGCGTCATCTCTTCTTAGAACGGTCTCGACCTCTTTGTAGCACGCCGAAATCTACCCTCTCACACCTACGAATTAGCGCCGAAATCAGCTTAACGTCATACATTTTATTAGGGCGTTTAACCCCGCACCCATTTTTTTATAACTGGCACCCGTCTTGGGCGCATTTCGGGTGCGTCTAATTTTTTTTTTTTGAACCGGGATGCGCCCAAGTTAAAAAATCCGGTTTAAGTTGGACGCATCCTGGATGCGCCCAAAACTGAACCGGGTTTTTTTTGGACGCATCCGGGTTGCGCCCAAGGCGGGTGCCAGTTATTAAAAAGTGGGTGCGGGGTTTTTCGCCGTTTTATTATGGGCCTCAAACCAAAGACTAATATGTAGGGCCCGATGACCTCAATAAGATAAGTACTTGTTTTATATACCTAACTAAGCAAACCATGTGATCCATGACTAGATTGGTAGACCGCCAAACATTTAGCCCCACACACAATTGTATATATATATATATATATGTTCACACAATATGGAATTTCAAAAACAAAATCATTGAACTCAACAAGTCTTACCAAGCTTCTTTTGATTTCAAAATGGCCATACTTTCTAATGTCAAGCAAGTTCTAAGGTTCAAATTTGTAGGGAAACACCATCAAAAAGTTTGCAGACCTGACCCGGAGGAATACGAGAGTAGCCAGGAGGTGGAGTCATATATACCACCTCATCAAGATCGCCGTGGAGAAATGCGTTGTGAACGTCCATTTGATGAAGCTCCCAACCACGAATAGCAGTGACGGAGAGGAATACTCGTACAATAACCATTTTTACGGGGGCGAAAGTCTCGTTAAAGTCGATGCCCTCAATCTGCCTATTTCCAAGAGCCACAAGGCGAGCTTTGTATCCCTCGATGGTGCCGTCAGATTTGTATTTGATGCGATAGACCCACTTGCACCCAATTGGTCTCGTTCCGACAGGTAAATCAGATATCTCCCAAGTCGAGTTACGCTCTAAAGCAGCTAATTCTGAGAGCATTGCAACGCGCCAAGGAGCATGTTGAGATGCTTCTTTGAAGGAGGTTGGTTCATGACCAACAGTAATGGCGGCGAGAAATCTGGCATGGTTAGACGAAAAATTATTGCAGGAAATATATGCAGCGATAGGATATTGCTTACCCGAGGAAACTGACTGTGGGGGTGACGTGAGAGGGGGGTCTTGACTTTGCAACGTATGACATACATAATCTTTGAGAAGCAAAGATGTGTGGCGAGGGCGTTCACTTCGCCGAATTTCCGGAGCCGGCGAATCAGAGGGAAGCAGGGGACAAGAATCCGATGAAGATGGCAAAGGAAAAGTGGAATGAGAGGGTGGAGGCATACCCGACAGAGGTGGTTGTGATGGTTCAGCTAGAGGTTCTGAGGGAATCGGTGTGTCGTATATAGCTGGAGTAGACGCCATTGGCGGGACAACTCCCCCTGTCGTTGAACTTGGATTGGATAGGAAGGGAAAAGAGTCTTCGTAAAACACCACGTCACGAGAGACGAAGATGCGTCCAGTGGAGATGTCGTAGATACGCCATCCACGCTTGCCTGGTGGATATCCTAGAAAGACGCCTTTGATGCTGCGGGCTGCGAACTTGTCAGTTGGTTTTGGTTGACCAGCAGCGTAACAGAGGCAGCCAAAAACTCGAAGTTGAGAGTATAAAGGAGGTTTGCCGAACAACAGCTCGTATGGAGTACGATTGGCGAGAAGCGGGGTTGGCGTCCGATTGATGAGATAGCACGCCGTCAGAATGCATTCACCCCAAAAAGTGACCGGGAGTGTAGCTTGAAATCGTAGGGCTCGGGCAACATTTAAAATATGTCGATGTTTGCGCTCTGCCCGACCATTCTGTTGAGGTGTGTACACACATGAGCTTTCAAAGAGGATGCCTTGACTTGCAAGATATGGTTGTAGGGAGATAAATTCGGCTCCATTGTCTGAACGAAGACGCTGAACTGGTTTGGAGAACTGAATCTTCGTCATGGCGATGAAGTCACAAATGATTTTGGAGACCTCTGACTTATATTTCATAAGAAACACCCATGTAGATCTAGAAAAATCATCTATAATGGTTAAAAAATATGAAGCACCGGTACTAGAAAGGGTGCTATAAGGACCCCAAATATCACAATGAATCAAGTGAAACAAATCTTCAGCTTTATTTGAACTTAAAGGAAAAGACTTTCTGGTTTGTTTTGCTTTGAAGCATACATCACAAGGGCTATTTTCTACGGGAGAACTAGATAATTTTAAACTAGCTAAGACCGATGAAGAGGGATGTCCCATACGAAGATGCCACAGAGATGGAGAAGCGGTTGATGCAGAGAGACAATGTTGTTGAAGCTGATGTCCGAAGTTGCGCAGCCAGTAGACCCCTCCCCTTGGTTCACCCACACCAATCAACATCCTCGAATTGTGTTCCTGAATAATAATAAGTCTATTAGTTAGTGTAATCACACAAGAACCATCGTTGGCAAGTTGCCATAGAGAAATAAGATTGCAATCTAATTCAGGAATGTAAAGAACGTGATCAAGTTTAGTGTTTGGTGAGAACACAAGAGATCCTTCTTGAGTAGCGGAAGCGAAACGATTATCTGGAAGTTTAATGGACACAGGAGGAATAAAGACAAAATTTTGAAGAAGATCTTTGTTTCTAGTCATGTGCAGGGATGCTGCTGTGTCGAGAATCCATGAAGTAGACGTACCAGAGGAGTTGTCTGTGGCACCAGGCTGAGATTTCAGAGAACTGATGACTTTGAGGATAGTTTGCCAGTCACTGTTTGATACTGCAGGGCCGAGTGCTGATTTATCTGATTCAGTGAGAGGAGGGTTCGAGGAAGGGTGAAGATAATAAGGAGAATCAACGTTATTGATTAAACGTTTTGTTTTGGGATCAACCATGATGTAGGTTGTGAAGAAACGTCAGAAGAAGGGAGAAAGAAGATAGGAAAAAAAAACGTGTTTTTAGAAAACCTGCTCCGATACCATGTTAGAGTAGATTTGGGAGAATAATGTGATGATATGATTAGGTCTCTTAGGGCAGAATATATACAACATAGACAATCTTATCTAAAGATGGAAAATATAAAAAGGATAACAATACAAAGATATATGGAAACAATATCTAATCCTATCCTTAATAAAGGAGGATGAGTTCATTCATGTCACACATCGATTGAGCTCTCCTTGATCGAGGTTGATCGAAGAGAAGATGAGTAATGGTTGATGTTTTAGATCAGATTTAGTACTAATAGAAATTAGCAATGCTCCTTTAACCTAGAGGCTAGAGGAGACATGAATTGTATATGAAATGGTATATTATTCTTGAAAGGAAATCAAACATACTACAATTTGGGTTAATCAATCCATGCATACACATTCGATCAACCACACATTTTGTTTGTCCAATCAACAAAAAAACCCACAAACACATTGTTAACATATATAGAGTCTCACGTCGTAATTAAGTTGAGAGTTGAGGCTAATCAAATCTTATTATATATATATATAAGCTTAGAAAAGTTCGGGTGAGAACAAGGCTTAACGTAGGAAAAATAAAGTTTTTCGTGTTTACAGATAACAAGCTAATACTTATAATTTGGGTGATAATGTTCATAATTTAGGCGATAAAATTTTGCGAGATCATTTTGAGAAAAAAAATCAAAGTCTGCAGTAATTACAAATATGATACCATGTCCTTCACTGATCACCGAAAATGTACGTTCAAAAAATTTCATGTCCCAATTTATGAGCATCACCATCCATAATATGAACATTGACGTGTAATCTGTGAACTTGAACTGTTCGTTTTTCCTACATTCAGACTTGTTCGATCCAGAATTTTCCTCGTATAAACTTACATATTAGTCCTCTAATTGGCCATTGATTTTAGGATTGAACCCAATTGGTTCGATGATAATGGTACTAATATAGATGGAATGTGGTTGACATTTTAAGCTAGGCAATGTCAATAGATAATGACATAACTGATAAAAGCATGAAGGGTCTAAGCATTTGACCAAGCTTCCACACGACACGGCAAGTTATTATTAAAAATAATATAACTATTAAAATAAACTGCACTTGACCGGTAACAAAACAAAGACATGAGGCTGATTATGTCATGGTTTGTTAAGTAATCATTGGATTCAAGTTATACTACATTTTTACCAAGTCTATTATAGGTTAAGTAAGAGTTCGGGAATGTTTAACGCAGGGAAAATGAAGTTTTTCGCATTCACAGATGATAAGTTAATGTTTATAACTTAAGCGTAATATTCATAA
Organism: Oxyria digyna; assembly: GCA_029168935.1. Lineage (NCBI taxonomy): Eukaryota > Viridiplantae > Streptophyta > Magnoliopsida > Caryophyllales > Polygonaceae > Oxyria > Oxyria digyna. The sequence goes on from JAPVLV010000018.1 coordinate 2,960,215, forward strand.
TCCGAGCGATTAAAGTTGTTGAGTTTATTTTGAGAAAAAATAAAAATAAATAAAGTTCGCTGTAATTACAAGTATGCTATCACGTCCCTCTGAAAATATTTTAAAAATTAATGACCTGAATTATGAACATTACTATTCAGAATATTAACATTAAAGTGTAATTTATGAATGCAAACGGTTCATTTTTCCTACATTAAAACTTGTTCACACCGAAACTTTTCATTATATGTTAATGTGTTTTTTCCATAAGTTTGTATTGTAATCATGTGAATGGTAGATTAGGCCTTCAAGTGGAACCAGTATATTAAATTATAGAACCGGGTTGACCATATTAGATCGATATGAACCGGGTTCGTAGTAACTCCAAGTCTCCAAGCTAGTTATATAACTATGGAGGTTTGGCCCATGTTCGGTTCAAGCTTTAGTTTGGGCCTAAAGGTAAGCCCACAATGAGACGGCGCCTATGAGACGGCCCGTCTATGATTATTATCAATTTCTAGTATAGGCGTTCCGATTATGACAATGGCTATATGCACCCGTTTTGGGGTCTATATGCACGAAAGAAAATAGAAAAAGGAGTTGGATTCGGTGAGAATGGTCTTATCCTACGAATATACGAATACATGCGCACATTCTATATATATACATTGTTGTAACAGAATCGAAACGAGAACAAAGTAAACGCAAGAAAGACACACAGATATACGTGGTTCACCAAATTTGGCTACGTCCACAGGAGAGGAGATCAGATTATACGGAGGCGGTAATACAGTTTCGGTACAACTAGGGTTTACACATAAGCCGCTATATATAGCGCTGAATAACCCTAAGCCCAATAACAAAACTGATAGGCCCAAATAAGCTCATACAACAGATATCGTATACCGTTTGACCAGGGGGGCATCGCCCCTGGACCCCCCGACTCGCTGACCGGTCAGCGAGACCCCCGTGCTACCTGTTGCAGTGTGTGATTCAGATTCAAGGCATGCTAACATACATTTTCATATAGTGTCAAAGATATGCACTCATCTTCAAATATACACGTGAATGTGAAGACATGTGCATGTGAATATAAAAATTTTTGCGTATTCGATAAAAATCATTCTCACATAAATCTTTTCCATAGGAAAATACGATCATATGCAAAGGGTAAGACTACTTGAGCACGTACATGTAGAAGAACACTAGGACAATAAGAAACAAAGCAAAGCCAAACATTAAAACAAGGACGTAGTTCTCGTTCGAAACATGGCGATCCTTAACTCTTTTGTTGTTATTGTTATGATATTCAACCTCGTTTATAGAAGTAGTATTGGTGTAGCCATTGTTGAAGACGTTGATTTTTTCAGTTGTTTTTCGGACTCTGGTGTACTCGAACTTATCTCCATGACGACTCACAAACTTTCCCTTTTCAACCGTCTCGTTGCTTCTCTCGTACCCAACCACTTGCTCCGATGAGTTACTACAGTTGCTCATCTTTGCGATGCTCTTCGACGGTGATGTTGGTACTATCGCCTTGTCGTTTGGCCACATATTTCTCGATCTGATCTTGAGAATTTGTAAGGAGAAAACTTACCAGTTGAGGGCCAATTAAAATGTGCATAAGTTTACAATAGCTAGCTATAATATATGATTAATTGCATGTCCGAAGTCAATGGTTAGTAGTTCAACGTACACGGCTATCCAAAAATCATAGATTCACAATCAACCTATTTTTGACAATTTGGTAAAGAGTGATTGCTCAGATTATGGGCTTCAAATTGTTTTTAAAATTAGATATAAGATTAAAGTAGTGCTTTAATTAGGTAATGTTATGTGACTTATACCTGATATATATATAGCTTAATACTTCGGAATTTAAATGTTTGTTAACTTTGTTTAGATGTCATTCGTGATGCCTCATCGGATATCATAATAGTAGACCCTAAATTTCACTGAGCATGTTGTTTACTCTCTCCCATTGTCGATACGTAGGATGACTAATCTGGTGCGAACATGTCTTAACGTAGGAAATTCGCCTTCACAGTTTAAACGTCAAGTTTATAACTTGGGCCATGAAATTTACTAGACATTTCCAGTGAAAGACGCGGTGACATATTTGTAATTACACATATTTGTAATTCCTGCAAACTTTGATTATTTTTCCCCTCAAAAAATTTCATCGCCCAGATTACGAGCATTACTGCCAAAATTATGTGCATTAACTTGTTATATGTGAACACGGTTTTTCATATGGTTTTTCATACGTTAACTCTTGTTCTCACCTAAACTTCTCTCGTATAATTAATATAATCGATTTGGTCCATATAACATAATTGACTTTAAGAATCTATCAAATAAGTTTTTCTAAAAAGTCTACCAAAACGGCAAAACAACACTTGAGATACAAAAACATTAGGTCCCTCTAGCTTGCCACCAGTTACGTACTTGTCATGTTATCCCGGGTCATAAGTCGTATTAAAATATAATCCAATGTTATTTTAAACATAATTATTTCAACCGTCAACTGAAAGTGAAAAGGAAGATAAGACAAAATCTTGTACACATTTTAATGATTTAAGCTCACACGAAAACGAATTTTATGTCCAGTTTCGATAAGTTATATGAAATATGATTGGATTGAAAAAAGAAATCATTGCAAATTATGTTTATAACTTAGTTGTTTGGTACAACGTCGAGAAAGTAGTATTTAACTTCTAGAACTAAAACTATGTGTTATATTATAGGGTGAGAATCCCATAATAAACTCTCTCTTAGAGATAAATAAGAATGAATCTAAGTCATTGGGCATCCAATGACTTAGATTAAACTAGTTACCCCCACTACAAGTGGGGGTAGTTGTGGTGGTCCGTCGACCTCCCGGCGAGTTCCCGGCGACCACCCGGTGGTTGTACGGTAGAGGTCCGGCGGAGGTCCGGCGATCGGAAGTCCGACGGAGGTCCGGCGGGGTCCGGCGGCTAACCGGTGGAAGTCCGACGGTGGTCCAATAATAAATGAAAAGGTTAAAGTATAAAATGAAAATTTTAAGTCTAATTCAAATTGGTGAACATTTAAATATAATGTGATGAACATTTAAATATAATGTGATGAACATTTAAATATAATGTGATGAACATTCTGTTGGTGAACATGAAATTAAAATGTGATGAACATTTACTAGAATATATCAAAATGAACGTTTATAAACATTTTGATGAACATTTATGAACAACGTGATGAACATTTAATTATAATGTGATGAACATTCTGTTGGTGAACATGAAATTAAAATGTGATGAACATTTACTAGAATATGTCAAAATGAATGTTTATAAACATTTTGATGAACATTTATGAACAACGTGATGAACATTTAATTATAATGTGATGAACAATCTCTTGGTGAACATTAAAATGTGATGAACATTCAGTAGAGTATATCAAAATGAACATTTATAAACATTTTGATGAACATTTATGAACAACGTGATGAACATTTAAGCTAATTGTAATGAACTTTTGAGTAATGAACATTTTATTAAATTCTTGTGAACATTTAAGGATGTTTGATAAACATTTAAGTATGAGATGATGAACATTTAGGTAATTTTTGATAAAGATCAAGTGTTTTTCTACTCGAAATTATATTAAAGTGATGTTTGATGAACATTTAAGTAAGAGATGATGAACATTTATCAACATTTTGATGAACATTTAAGTCGATTGTAATGAACTTTGGCTAATGAACATTTTATTAAATTCTTGTGAACATTGAAGTATGAGATGATGAACATTTAGATGAACATTCAATTGGTGAACTTTTATGTATAATGTGATGAACATTCAGTAGAGTATGTACAAATGAACATTGTGATGAACATTTATGAACACTTGATGTTCATCAAAAATTGGTGAACATTTAAGTAGAATGTGATGAACATTCAGTTGGAAAACTTTTAAGTATAATGTGATGAACATTTATGAACACTTGATGTTCATCAAAAATTGGTGAACATTTAAGTAGAATGTGATGAACATTCAGTTGGAAAACTTTTAAGTATAATGTGATGAACATTAATGAACACTTGATGTTCATCAAAAATTGGTGAACATTTAAGTAGAATGTGATGAACATTCAGTTGGAAAACTTTTAAGTATAATGTGATGAACATTTATGAACACTTGATGTTCATCAAAATTTGGTGAACTTTTAAGTATAATGTGATGAACATTCAGTAGAGTATATACAAATGAACATTTATGAACATTGTGATGAACACTTGATGTTCATCAAAGATGGTCCGGCGGCGGGGACAAGGGGGACAAGGGATGCCACGTGTCATCATATGGGCTCTTGGATCTCTCTTGATCCAAGACTCCACATTCATTCTCATTTATCATTTTAACAAGTATTATTACATGACTATTTTCCTATATTATAAAGTTGAATTTCATGCTTTGAGAACTAAAACTATGATCCAAAAAGTTAAAAAGGATATGAGCACAAATGTTTGACATATAAGACATGATACATTACTGAGTAGTTTCTTGCAATCACCTCATGAAAATGACATTCAACAAAGGAGTTTCAAGATAATCAAACATTCCCTCAGAAAAAGATAATGAAACAAAAATGTTTCAAAATAAGATTAAGGGACATAAATTTTTTATGTCTATGAGTTTATCTAACCGAAATAACCAGGTAAAAATTGAGGCGGTTGCTAATTGAATTAACTTGTAGATTGACAAAAAGTTAGTGCTTATTTTCTCAGTAATTTCGTGAAAATTGATCACTTCTATCGATATATAATTAGTGAGGAATCATAGAATAGCTACGAATTATATTTAATTTATTATTATTACTCCCTCCGTCCCATAATGTTTGTCCTGTTTGACTTCGACACACTTGCCGATGCACGTTTTGTATCGTCAATATATCAAATTACATGTTATTAAAAATTATAATTTTTTAATATTCTTAAAGTATTAATCGAAACGAATTAAACAAGACCACTCATGACTATGTTTTATCTTATATATTGAAAGATATTTAGAAGATTCTCTCGATTTGTTAATAGTGTCAAAATTTGAAACAGGACAAACATTATGAGACGGAGGGAGTATTATTTTCCAAATTAAAAGGTTTAATAGGTCATTGTTAACCCTCTCTTTTTCTACGCTCAATCCAGTGACGTACGTAGAATTCGAATCCATGAGAAGCTAAATTATATATTAATTATAATTAATAAAAACACTATATCTCAGGAAATGCTATATCAGAAAAAACGCTACTTTTTTACACTAAATTTTTCGGGTTTTTCCTCGAGGGGGTGGTTATAGCCCCTCCTCGGCCCAACTTGTGTGCTCCCCTGGCTCAATCTATCAACCTTCATCAAGCTTGTTGATGGAGAGCTCTCGTCAAAGCACCATCATCAATAAGAAAAATAGATCCGTTCAAATCCTTCAGCCAGATTGTGAGAGGTGATTTTTTCCTAATTACTAAATGGTATTAGGATTTTTCAATGTAGGTCGTCTGTTCGTCGGATTCCAGGCTCCATCAATAAATTTATTAAGGTGCAGAAATTTTGTACCACAATTAGTATAACTCAATGTTTCATGTATCCAAAGTCAAGTATGTCATGACTAGCTAAGATCAGTCTACAACAGCTATTGATTAATCATCACCAAGTATTATAAAGCTATAAGTTGTGTCATTTGTGTGGTGGAGAAAGATTGAATTAACTGCTTAATTACCCAGAAAGCATTATAAAGCAACCATTCACTATGGACCATGGTCTATGAAGTAGTCGTCAACTACTTCATTCAACACGGCTAACCAAAATAATCAAAGCAAAGACCTAGCAAAAAGTAATTAACGACGACGCATATCATGCATGTGTACTCCATAATTCACTTGATTAACCCAAAAAAAATATTGGTGAGTCGAGCAAAACAAAAATTAGATGTTGTATGTAAATTATCTTCTCAATAAATATGTAAAACTCTTTCCGAGAAAGGTTTCAATGCGAAGTAACATTTACGCTTCGTCACTAAAGTTAATTGTTCATAATTTGGACAATCATGTTTATAATCTAGACGGTCATGCCCGTCTAATTAAAGTGAACTTTTTAAATGATTCACGCGGTGACAATTTTGTAATTTGTGTGAAGTTTATTTTCTTTGTTTTCCTCTGAAGATGATTAAACAATCCCGTAAATTATGAAAATTAGTTTGTTATCTAGTGAACATGAATACTTTACACTTTGTACACTAAGTTTACTTTACACTGAAACCCTGAACTCTTTTTGTACTATTTAGTAAACCAGCCCTATATTTATATGTGTACGCTTATATTCGCGCTTGTCTTTCTCGCATCTTTCATTACAAAACTTAAAACATATTCCGATACTTATTATAACATCAAAAGCACATGGATATCAACTTTTAAGTATATAACTTTAGGATGTGTACTAACTTATGCGTTAATGTAAGAATAATTATTAACATACGAATATACAAATGAATTATTTACATGTATATTTTTCAGGCTTAAACCACACTGCATACACTGAGTGGAAGATAAATATATGCATATGAATGTGTAGCAATATTCATGTTCCTACATTTATAGGTTAATAATATTTGTATATGATCTTTGTCATAATTAAGGTATGAACTCATAAGTATCCAGAAAATCCCAAATCAATATCCATAAGCAAAGGGCAAGATTACATGAGCAAATACAAATAGAACACTTGAACAAGAAACAAAACAAATCCAAACATTAAAACAAAAGATATGCATAAATTTAGCCCTTGAAACATTCATTTAAGATCATGGATGATGATCATCAGTACTTCTTGGAAGAGACATGGTGATGCTTAACTTCTTTGGTAGAACTAGTAGTGGTGTAGCCATTGTTCAAGACCTTGACTTTTTCAACTGTTTGGCAGACTTTGGTATACTCACACTTATCTCCATGAGAGTTCACAAACTTCCCCTTTTCAATCGTCTTATTTCTTGTCTCATACCCAACAACTTGCTGAGATGATCCGCTACTGTGTTTGCTCATCTTGACGATGTTGTCAGAACTGTTCTTCGACGATGAAGGTACAATTGCCTTCTTGTTTGACGACATATCTCTCGTCTTGATAACTGAATAAATACGTAAACAAACCAAAGTTATATTGTGATAATATGAGTTGGATCAGGTGTGGCTGGGGTGGATGAACTTATCCTACTAATATACAAATACATATACATATGCTTCTATATTCATTCTTTCACGAATCTGCATGTATTTATGTCTGAAGGTGCATGTCAATATGAAGAAATGTGCATGTGAATTTTTGAATTCGTATATTCGTACAATAAAAGTCATTTAAGGCGAATGTAACTTAGAACACTTACCAGTTTGCTAGCTCTGAGAATATGTGAGATTGATTGAAGGGTTGAAGATGATTAAATAGTGTGTGTATATTTATGTGTTAGTTGCATGCTTATGGAGCAAGTAATACGAAACAACCAAACACCCACAGGTGACTTGTTCCAAGTCAATGGGATAACTTTATTCAACACGGCTATATAAAAATCATCAAATACTTTACATATTAAGACTTTTAAGAAGCTATATTGGTTGTACATCACTATCAAACCTTTTTAAACAAATTTTGAGAGAGTGATTTTTCACAATTTTAGGTTGCACATCGTTTCCTTGAAAGTGCTTTAAATTTGGTTCAATCTAAATTTAAGGTGAAATTAGTTAGGTCATACTTGTGTCATTCATCAGAAGAAAAATTCTCATAGTGTGCTGATGATTTAATTTGTGTAAAATTACTTTCAATACAATTGTTACTTGTTATGGGTCATAAACTACTGTAGTACTTATTCTTAGAGAATTTATATTTGATTGACACGTTTTTAAGACTCATGACACTTTTGTGTTCATCAGTTATAATGTGTTTGTTCATCTGTCATAATGTTTGTGTTCATATGTCAAAGTATGTGCATGTCATAGTGTGTGTTCATATGATCCATTGTGTGCTCATTGGCGAAAATGTGTTCATACATTATAATGTGTGTTCATGCATAACAATATTTGTATTCATCGTCTTTATTCCTCAACTTAAGATTCATCTTCATCGGAACATAACCCAGAACTATTAGGGAGCAATAAACATTTGATTAAGGTATTTCCAGTGGACAAAAGAAAAATAAAATCTAAGCATAAGTACAATATAGGAATTGTTCAACCAGCAACTCTAAGCCAAACAACAAAGTAGTGATAGCTTAAATGCTTAAAAAACAAAAGATGATGGAAGGAGGATCTCATATGAGAGAATAACATATCTGTAACTTCAAACTTTATTTAGAGGACAATATCATGACACAACAATCACCATATGTACATGACTGTGACTGAAATTTAACATACAACATACAACATCTACTTGAGCAGAACAAAGAAACTATACAAATCCTACACCTCCAAAACCATTCAATTGTGAATTTCTCTACACACAAAACAACTAATAATAATATAGATCTTGATGTAATGATCCATATCTCTCATTAGCACTAAACCAAAAAAAATTAATATGCTCGATTTGTGGAATCGATTCAGCGGACGGGATTTTCACTGAGATGCTTTCTTTGATCATGTATGTGCGTGACTTACATTGTTCCTTCTGATATTGTGTTAGGAAATTAGGTGTTGGCTTGGAAAGTCTCAACACTTTTCATGGTAATTGGAATGTAGCTTCCTGATGAGTGATGACTTGTGATTGAAAAAACAATGCAAGTGATGGTGCTCTAACCTTCATTAGACTTGTCACATTATTTTGATAGTCAAATTTTGATGGGCTTGTAACTTTCATTGTAAATTCAGTTTATGATACATGCACTTCTGATATGTATTTGTTTGCTGATTTCAGTGAAGGAGATAGACAGGATGGATATTCAGACAGTCTAAGTGGCGGCGATGAGACACAAAACTTGAGTGTTGAATTGCTGGGGTGGACTTTTGCTTCTCCAACTACCAAGCTTTTGTTTGTTTGATTTCTTTGATGTGTGTTCAGATTATATTTCAATATTAAGAAGTTACATTAGGAATTGAATATATGTAGACAGTAGACTTGTAAGCGGACAAATTATGTTCTCAGTTCTGTAGTCAAATAAATCAGAACGGTTCGTTGGCAGTTTCTCGACACCAATGAATATTCTCTTTTTTTTGCATCTTGATTTGTGATCTTACTTGTATTCATTTTGTATTCATGTACAAAAACTAAAAAGGTCAAATCATCCTAGGCTACTCTTGTATGGTTGTGTTGGTGATTTCTCAGGTTTTCACAAGTGACTGATTAGGCAAAGCTTCATTCAAAACTAGCTGCTCCTACAAAAAGAAGATGGAGAGAAAATTTGCAGATGACAGTTGGTTTAATTCCAATCTCAAGCTGACAAGTCAAATCCCATTGAAGCTTTTTTCCTTGAGTCACTCATTTTCTTAATGATCTTCTTCAAAATATGCGCTAATTAATCTAATGTGTGCAAGGAGCTCATGTAATCAATCTGAAATTTCCATTCTTATTAAGTTCAGTGCTCTTCTCCATTACTTAAGATCAGGATTGTTGATAAGGGTGCTTACATGAAGTTGATGCAATTTTTTTAAACAAAGCTTTTCAAATGATGCACTTGCAGGAAACATGCCAACTAACACAAAATCTCAGATAAACTATGGAAGGTCTAATGGCTCAGAATCCTGTAAAATCTAGACACTAACATCGAGTTACAGACACATATTACGACGCGACAATAACCTTAGAGTTGACTAAAATTTCTCTAAATTTCAAAGTCTAATTAACTGATCCATTTCCAAGAGAAATACAGTTGGTAATACATCTAACAGGTTTAAAGTTTAAATCTGCACAAAGCTGATCCATTTCAAGTCTAATTAACTTGCTTTGTGCTGACTAAAACTTCTTAAAATTTCAAAGTATAAATCTCCTTACCTCCTCTCTTCAGCAACAAATCTGAGCCGATCCTTGTTAATATATAGAACTTCATTAATCTGAACTAAACAGGGAAATATCAAGAGAAGAAGTATTTTCTTATTGATTTGGTAGAACAAAAGGCGGTACTCTTCGGAATTATATTGAAAATATGAGTAAATTACATTCTAGTCATATAGGAAAAACGAAACCCCTTAGATCATCTAACATGAAGACCTATGAACATTAGGGGTTCTTCAAACGAATGAATAACTTAGGATAGAGAGTCAAAACATGACTAACCAATTCCACTATGAAGCTATTCGGGAAGCTCAAGTAAAAAACTCTGGACATCGGACTTGAATTTTAATTGGCCACCGGACTTGATTTCTAATTGGCCAAGGGACTGAAGGCGTAGTAAGCATTCGGGAAGCTCCTCCGGATTCGGCAATGGATCGAGTGCTAACAAGCGGAGGTTGGGAAGGGAATCCCAATCCACACCTTCGAGAACCAACTCCGGACAGTTACGAATTCTTAATTCTTTGAGGGCACTAGGATGGGCAAAGCGCAAATTCCTCACTTCAGGGCAATTAGTAATGTCAATTACAGAAAGAAATGGAGTTGGGCAAGGTGCAAACTCCGGACAACTATCAATTCTTAAATGCTCAAGGGCAGTAGGATGGGCAAGGCGCAAACTCCTCACTTCAGAGCAATTACTAATGAGAATATCAAAAAGAAACGGTGATTCAACCTCCACAATTGTAACCCCGCTGCAGTAAAATAATTCAAGAGATTGGAGATGCGGTGATGCTAGGTGTAAATTATTTGAGAAACTGGTTCCCCAAATACGACATTTTTGAAGAGATGTAAGTGATGCACCCGGAAAACTGATTGTGCCAATGCAGTTTGTAATCTCTATCTTTTGGAGAGATGATGACGATGAAAACAACACGTGTTCTATCAGCACAACATCAGCTTCGTCGATATTAAGATCAATACAGGGAGTTGATGGCATGTACTTTAGATCTCTACAATATAAAATCAAGAGTTTAGAAAGAAGAGGGAACGAGAGTAGATGACTATTCTTGTTCCTCGACCATCCCTTCAATTCTGGCAAAAAACTCAATAAAAGACTCTTCAAAGAAGGAAAGAACACACTAACTGACCCTGCACCTTCCTCCCCCTCTTCTATGTACTCTAAACTATCTAGTCTGAAAAGATGAAGCTTCTGGAGATACGGAAGACACCTAAAGGGGGGGAGATGCTTCACTTTACGACAAGAGTGAAATTCTATACATACAAGGTGGGAAGGGTCATTAGTAGCAGCCCAATGTGGTATTCTCGTGCCTGGGTAATTCTTTATTGTTAATGCTTGTGGAGATACAGGTAGCTTCCAACATTCATCTCCACCATAATCCTCCTCCTCTACCCCATCATCAGAAAATTCAATACTCAACGCACCTCTGATTTGCTGCAGTCCAGACAAGGCATCAAGACGGCTCCTTGTACTTCTTATCCTCTCCTTCTCCTCTCTAGCTGTTGTTTCAATGTCGCCTTCTATACTCCCAATCTTAAAATCACTCAAGTACTGTAATGATCTAAGCTCCCCAAACCCAGCTGGCATATGCTTCAATTCATAGCAATACCGAATATTCAAATACCGAAGGTTGATCAATTTTCTGAAATTATTGGGTAAAGCTTTAAGAGCTTGACAAAGTCTAAGGTCTAGTGCAAGCAAATTCAAAAGATTTGTCACTGAATCAGGAAGCCGTTCGAATTTATTACATGAAAGATCAAGATACCTCAGCAGCTTTAACTCTCCAATACAACTTGGAACATGCTCGACCCCCAAACCTGACAAGCCCAATGCACGCAGCCACTTGCAACTTCTAAATTGTTCATCAACAACCCAAGTTTTATTACTGAGCACAAGTGAACGTAGCCGATTCATACTATCCACTGGTGGTAGAGTTTCACGGTCACTATGCGGCTCATAACAAACATGTGCATGTCGTGCATTACCGTATTGAGAGGATGGCTTGTTTAGGATAACAGTTTCTTCTCCGGCTATAGATTTTGCCAAATCATGAACTAAATCATGCATTTTGCAATATCCAATCTCGCCATAACCATCTTCTCGGGCCTCTTGAAAAAAAGATCTTCTTAACAAGTTCATGAAATATGAACGTCCAACCTCTTCGAAAGAATTTCCTTCTTTATCCGGCTGAATATATCCTTGTGATATCCAAAGATATATCAACTTTGATACATCAAACTCAAAATCTTTTGGAAATAGCGAACAATAAGCAAAACAGTGTTTCATGTTTGATGGTAGGTGATCATAGCTCAACTTCAGCACATACGTAATAATACGATCTTGGCCACAATGCTCCTCTATCTCGGAAAGCTCTTTGTCTTTGAAGGACTTCCATTCTCCAATGGTACGTTTTGTGCGTAGAAGGCTGCCTATACTCCTTATAGCAAGGGGAACTCTTGCACACTTCTTCAAAATCTCTCTTCCAAGATCTACCCATCTCGGATCGTTCTTTCGTTCATGAGTAAAGGCTTCACTTTTAAATAGTTCCCATGAATCCTCCTCTGACAAGCCACTTAACTTATGGGTTTCAAAGGCTTCAAAGGCTTCTGCAACCTCTGAGGATCTTGTAGTGACAACTATTTTGCTCCCTTTTGCACCACCACCTAGTAAACTCATTCGGTGTTGCCACCTACTATGACTGTCATCCCACACGTCATCTAGGACAAGAAAAAACTTTCTATCCTTCACAGACTCCCTAATCTTATCTTGTAGATGCCCAAGAGTGAGACCAACGAAGTTTCCCCCACATATGGATTGAAATATTTTCCCAACGACTTCAACTTCATCAGATGTATCGGAAATGCATGCAAACCATATACTCGAAAAATTCTTTCCAACCTCGGCATCGTTGTAAATCAGTTGGGCCAGAGTTGTTTTTCCCATACCGCCTATCCCAACAACGACAATGACCGAAGGAGCATATGGTTTAGCATCATTTGACTCTTTAAAAAGCATATCTAAAATGGATTTCTTGTCTCCATCTCTACCAAAGACATGTTTTGGATCAACAAAAGAGCCTGGATCTTGTCCAATCCTCCTACCAAACACTGGTTCGTCACGTTGACCGCTCACAAATCCAAACTGAACCATATCTGTAGAGATCTCAAGCAAACTCTTCCTAATCTCCTTAACTTTATTAGCAATAGAGTTTCTAGACAAGATTGGGTTTGAAGTAGAGCAATAAAGTCGTACCTTCTTTTTCAAGGAAAGCTTGTTTTGACCCTCCACCATTTGCTTCTTAAGCAAATCATCAGTGACAACCTCATCGAAGAGATCCTCGGCTTCATACAACACGTCCTTGAGCCTCTTAATCCAGTTCTTGATAGCAGCAGAGTTTCGTTGCTTCTTCTCAGCATCAAGTAGCACAGCTCGGAGTGTCTCAATAGTCACTTGAAGCTTCTTAAGCTCGTCTCTAGCATTCCATATGGAAAGACCCTTCTCGTATGCCTTATCGAAAGTAGGCGAAGCAAGAGTGGACAAGATCTTGGAAGCAAGGCCGAACGCCACTGATTCTGCCATGGGTAGATCTCAACTCAAAGCTTAATTATGTGGGTGACTTTTTGGTTGCAAAGTAGAGGTTTGAGTGAATACTTGAGTTATACAAAGCGTGTATTCAGTATTGGTATCTACATATAATACACAGAAATGAAGACAACATGCTATAAAATATTAAAAAAAGTTATGTAGATCTACCTCATTATTCAAACGTGGCTCATCTACCAATACTAGCTACCAGCTCATGGAAGACTTCCAAAGACAAAAGATAATGGAAAGAGATTCTCAATTGCAGAGCTTTGAATTGGATAATATGCATTTCATATATAGTGGAAACCATCCATTAGACTAGATTAATTGAGAGTATAATATCATGACACAACAAGGAAAGACTTCACCATATATATTGAACAGAAAGGCAAGACATGAAAATTAAACATACAACACTAAACAGAGAATAATAATCACACCACTAGACTTCACCAAATTCAGTCTCCACGAAATAGAGCAACTAAGGAATGATTGACTGTACGAATCCGGCAATTTGTACAAGACTGCAACAGACAGCATCTATCTGAGAATATCAAAGGAACTATACAAATCCTACAGCTCAAATAGCAGAACCTAAATTTCACTCAGTACAAATGGTTGGATGAGGATTATTTAAATCTCTGTTATGGACCATTGTATATATGTAAGTAGCATCTTATTTTTAATCTGATAACCAAATATTCCCCATCTCTCTCGTTGATTTCTTCTTCCTAATTACCAGGTTGTTACTTGTTACTAGTTAAGTTTGATCTTTGATCGTAGATACTCGACACTTACGTGCATATTACAAAAGTACTATAGAACAAGATAATGTAAAACGAGTGAATTAAGTTGTAATGTATTGTATTGATTGAATTGATTGAGTAATTACATAAGAAGGCAAAGCCTTTATACAAAGAAGAAGAGGCAACGGTACAGAGAAGTGAGTGGAGGAAGGAAAGGCTAATTACAAGTAATAATAGCCTAATAAGGATTATAATAATACTAGGATGTTGTTGTCCGCGCTACGTGCGGATCTTTATTTTTATATAAAAATGATGTAGAGTCAAAGAAGGAGTTTATAATGTACAAAAATGATTTTACATAAGTCAAGAACATTAATCATTTTTTCATAGATTTGGTTTGAGTATAACTATTAATGTATTTCTTATAAATTAATTTTTACTTTAATAAAATATTGGATACAAATAAAAAGTCAGAAACTTTGAAACTAATTTTAGTTGAACGATATGTGGAATTTAATATCTTCTATACATACATATACTAAAAATAGAGCGTTTTTTCCAGCATGTCGTATTCCCGTTCAATTTGTCTACGTGTCGGTTTTGAGCTATGTCGCTCGCCCGCCACACCAACCATTTTTTTGTTATATATCTATGATAAAATGGATTAAATAAAAAAGAATTAAAAAAGTTTATATTACCATTTAAGTATCCACTTTTATCTTTACCGTATTATATATGTTTTTATTTATTTATTAGTTTATCAATATAAATAGCTTTGATTATTAAAAAACTTAAAGTATATAAAATTGTTTTAGGAATAATATTGTTTTAGGAGTAATGTTAGTGCATTGAATGTTGGGGATTAGTATTTATTACACTAAACATCTAAATTTATATTCTTGTTCCTCGACCATCCCTTCAATTCTGGCAAAAAACTCAATACAAGACTCTTCAAAGAAGGAAAGAACACACTAATTGACCCTGCACCTTCCTCCCCCTCTTCGATGTACTCTAACGCATTTAGTTCGTGAATCCAAAGCTTCTGGAGATACGGAAGACACCTAAAGGGGGGAGATGCTTCACTTCGTAACAAAAGTACATTGGGCTGCTACTACCTGTATCTCCACACACACTAATAATAGATGATTAAATACCCACAGGTGACTTGTTCCAAGTCAATGGGATAACTTTATTCAAGTAATACGAAACAACCAAACACCCACAGGTGACTTGTTCCAAGTCAATGGGATAACTTTATTCAACACGGCTATACAAAAAGGCGATTAAACCGGGCAGCACCCATTTTACACTCGGCACCCCCCCCCCTCGTTCGGAACCCCGTTCCGAACGAGTTTTGTATTTTTTTTTTATTAAAATATTCTCGTTCGGAACACCGTTCCGAACGAGAAAATTTGTGAACCCGGTTCATGAACCGGGTTTTATTTAATACATAAAATAATCCGGTTTAAAAAACTATTCTCGTTCGGAACCCCATTCCGAACGAGAATAGTTTTTTGATGACGTCATGATGACGTCATCATTCTCGTTCGGAATGGTATTCCGAACGAGAATGATTTTTTTTTTAAAAAGCTGACGTCAGCTATGTGTAACGGCTAGCTGACGTCATCATTTCCCTTAAAGGGCAACGTAGACCCAGCTGGGTCTACATCTGAAAGTTAAAAATTTATAATAATAAGTGTATTAATTCCCAAATGTTAGAAATTATATTAATGTTACAAATTATATTAAAAAGTAAAATATAAATGAAAAAATTATTAAAATTTCATAATATATTTGTTATTATTAGTAGATTAAATAATTAAGTGAATTAGCGGTAAAATCTATTACTATATATTAATGTTACAAATTATATTAACGAGTCTAATTCCTTCAATCGGACTCCAAATCAAAGTTATTTATTCTCTAATACAGTCCAATTGACCCATTTGAAGATCAATTGCATCAATCCGATTCCAATTTGGTCCAATTCGACAAATAGACCTCGAATTCGGACGATTTGTGAAGAATCGGGGGAAACGAGTCTAATTCCTTCAACCGGACTCCGAATCAAGTCAAATCAAAGTCATTTATTCTCTAATACAGTCCAATTGACCCATTTGAAGATCAATTGCATCAATCGGATTCCAAGTTAATGCATGTCCTTATTTTCTTAAAGAAATTTAGTTCTTCTGTAGGTTTTGAGGAGTTGAATAAGTATTCACTTATAAATGAAACAGGAAAGGTTAGAATTTATATTAATAAGTGTATAATTCCCAAATGTTAGAAATTATATTAATGTTACAAATTATATTAAAAAGTAAAATATAAATGAAAAAATTATTAAAATTTCATAATATATTTGTTATTATTAGTAGATTAATTATGTATTAAGTAAATTACTTGATTTATTGTAATTAAATAATTAAGTAAATTAGCGGTAAAATCTATTACTATATATTAAAGCAAAAGAATTTAGAGTCACGAGAGCGTTTTTTAAATTTAAACTTTTTAAAAGATTAATAAAATCATTTGCTTTGCAGTGTAGACCCAGCTGGGTCTACGTTTGATTTCCTAATCAAGTCTTTAAATATGACGTCAGCATCTCGTTCGGAATGGGGTTCCGAACGAGGTGTGACGTCATAATAAAAAAAAAAAAATATTCCTCGTTCGGAATGGGGTTCCGAACGAGGATTAAACCGGTTCGCAATATGCGAACCGGTTTGGCATTATTTAATACAAATTATTTAAATGAACCGTTTCTCGTTCGGAACGGGGTTCCGAACGAGAAACGAAATTTAAAAAAAAAAATAATTTTTCTCCTCGTTCGGAATGGGGTTCCGAACGAGGGGGTGCTGCCGGGCGCAAAAAGGGTGCTGCCCGGTTGCAACCCGTACAAAAATCATCAAATACTTTACATATTAAGACTTTTAAAAAGCTATATTGGTTGTACATCACTATCAAACCTTTTTAAACAAATTTTGAGAGAGTAATTTTTCACAATTTTAGGTTGCACATCGTTTCCTTGAAAGTGCTTAAAATTTGGTTCAATCTAAATTTAAGGTGAAATTAGTTAGGTCAAACCTGTGTCATTCATCAGAAGAAAAATTCTCATAGTGTGCTGATGATTTAATTTGTGTAAAATTACTTTCAATACAATTGTTACTTGTTATGGGTCATAAACTACTGTAGTACTTATTCTTAGAGAATTTATATTTGATTGACACGTTTTTAAGACTCATGACACTTTTGTGTTCATCAGTTATAATGTGTGTGTTCATCTGTCATAATGTTTGTGTTCATACGCCAAAGTATGTGCATGTCATAGTGTGTGCTCATATGATACATTGTGTGCTCATTGGCGAAAATGTGTTCATACATTATAATGTGTGTGTTCATGCATAACAATATTTGTGTTCATTGTCCTTATTCCTCAACTTAAGATTCATCTTCATCGGAACACAACCCAAAACTATTAGGGAGCAATAAACATTTGATTAAGGTATTTCCAGTGGACAAAAGAAAAAAAAAATCTAGGAATTGTTCAACCAGCAACTCTAAGCCAAACAACAAAGTAGTGATAGCTTAAATGCTTAAAAAACAAAAGATGATGGAAGGAGGATCTCATATGAGAGAATAACATATCTTATATGAGAGAATAACATATCTGTAACTTAAAACTTTATTTAGAGGACAATATCATGACACAACAATCACCATATGTACATGACTGTGACTGAAATTTAACATACAACATACAACATCTACTTGAGCAGAACAAAGAAACTATACAAATCCTACACCTCCAAAACCATTCAATTGTGAATTTCTCTACACACAAAACAACTAATAATAATATAGATCTTGATGTAATGATCCATATCTCTCATTAGCACTAAACCAAAAAAAATTAATATGCTCGATTTGTGGAATCGATTCAGCGGACGGGATTTTCACTGAGATGCTTTCTTTGACCATGTATGTGCGTGACTTACATTGTTCCTTCTGATATTGTGTTAGGAAATTAGGTGTTGGCTTGGAAAGTCTCAACACTTTTCATGGTAATTGGAATGTAGCTTCCTGATGAGTGATGACTTGTGATTGAAAAAACAATGCAAGTGATGGTGCTCTAACTTTCATTAGACTTGTCACATTATTTTGATAGTCAAATTTTGATGGGCTTGTAACTTTCATTGTAAATTCAGTTTATGAAACATGCACTTCTGATATGTATTTGTTTGCTGATTTCAGTGAAGGAGATAGACAGGATGGATATTCAGACAGTCTAAGTGGCGGCGATGAGACACAAAACTTGAGTGTTGAATTGCTGGGGTGGACTTTTGCTTCTCCAACTACCAAGCTTTTGTTTGTTTGATTTCTTTGATGCGTGTTCAGATTATATTTCAATATTAAGAAGTTACATTAGGAATTGAATATATGTAGACAGTAGACTTGTAAGCGGACAGATTATGTTCTCAGTTCTGCAGTCAAATAAATCAGAACGGTTCGTTGGTGTTGGAGCCGGTTCTCGATGGGCTCGCGAGGCCCATGGGGAATTGAGTTAGGCCCATAGAACGCGAGCCGGATCGGTCCAAGAAGTCAGCCCAGAAGAATGAAAGCGGCCCATAAACAGGTGAAGCCCAGAAAGAGGATTCAACGAGATTAAGTATCGAGGGGCAAATCGGTAATTAACTCGCGTGGGTCCCTGATGATAGTATAAAAACGCAACCTAATGGATAAGAGAGGCAGATCTTTACACAGAGAAAAACGCTTCACCTTCCTCTCTCGAGTGAGAAAAACACAAGAGCGAGTCTAAGCTTCAATCTTTCTAAACATCCACCTCCTTGAAGAGTTTGGACGTGTAGCACTTGTTTTACTACTCATAGTTTTGCTGTCAAGCTTTTAATGTTGTTATGTGTGTTTTCTAAAACCATTTGGTTTGTTGTAAGCTTAGAACTTGGAACGTTTTGATTGACATATTAAACTCTCCTTTTCCTTCACTTTGTTTCTTCCTTCTTTCTCGTACTCTTGCGTTGTTTCGACATCTCTGGCTGTGTGTTTGATCCTTCTTGTTGGAGCGTAGGAGAGCCGAATCCGGAGACTCTCCCTCTCGGTTTGGTCACGTAGGTGTTATAAGTGTCAAGAGCAAGGTGAGTCACGAGGAAGAAGACGACGTGGTGTTACGTACAAGTTGATTGTCCAGACGCCCTGTGTCACGCGAAGTGTTGTGTCGCGTGATCGCAATTTCTGGGCTCCAACACTGGCGCCGACCGTGGGGACCTCCTCGCGCAAGTAAGGCTTACTACATATACTCGCGTATTCCTAATACTTAACTGCCTGAGAAGATGAATACTGGTGGCGAAAGAAGTGACAACACCCCTCCCCAGACGAGAACACAAGAGATAAATAGCTCGCGAGCACCTCTTTCACACGTACATGAGGAAGAGATTGTTCTGGTAGGGCCCGCACTGGTTCAGTATCGCGCTTTCCTGCAGACGTTGGGACAAAGTGCAGACAGGGGCCAAAACCAAGAGAAACCGAGGACCAGGGCACGCGAGCATGAACAGAATCAGAGCGGACAAGAACAATCAGTCGCTGAAGGGAGTGCTGAACACGTACCTGACGACAGGGTCTCAGTGTCACGTAGGACCAGGGTCGAGGGACGCGAGAGGCCTTGTCACCCTGGTAGGTTCGATTTGAATCAACCCCCTGTGAGCTACGTGGAGAACCAATCTTGCAGAGGAAGAACTGAGACAAGAGGGCATGGGATTCGCGCCGAGCAAAGGCCTTCCCGCCGCCAGTACGAGGGGGAACCTTTTTGCAACCAGGCCACCCACCCGCGGCAGGCTTTTGAGGCCTATCCGTCCGTCAACCCGTCAACCTTATTCGGCCCGACTGCTTTCGCGGAGCGCATAGTCAGGTCAGTCCCTCTGCCTAATTTCAGATTCCCTATTATCAAAGAGTACAATGGTAAAGAAGATCCCAGCGAACACCTAGCGCGCTACAAGTATGCTATGCTCGCGAGGTGCCCTGATGAAGCCACGATGTGCAAAGGTTTCCCAGGCACACTCGCGGGACCCGCCATGACCTGGATGCTTAACCAACCGTCAGGGAGCATCCATTGTTTCGCTGATCTAGAGAAGAGTTTCTTGTTGCACTTTGGATCCTCAAGGAAAAGAAAAGTGACTATGCAAGAAGTAGTGGGTGTCAAACAAGGACCACACGAATCACTAGAGGGTTATGTTAAGAGGTTCACGGAAAAGATCTTGGAAGCCGAAGATTTTCATGATAAGACCGCTCGGGTCGCGTTCCTTGACGGACTCACTGATGGAAGCTCTTTCAAGCAATACCTATACCGCAAGAAAGATTTGGACTACCAGGGCATGCTCGAAAGAGCGTACACAGAAATTAACGTGGAAGCACACTCAGGTACCGCGTTGAAAGGGAATAATCAGAGTAAGCCCGCTCAGGGTCAAAAGAGAGAGAACCAGAGTTGGAATAATAAGCGCCATCAGGGTAGTCAGGGAAAGGAGCAGATCGACTCGCGAGTGCCCGGTTTACAGATTCAAGATCAGAATCAGGGTCAAAGACAGTTGAAGGGCCAGAATCACGATCAGAATCAATTTCACTCACAAAATTTTGTAGCCGAGCAGGATAACCGTCGCGAGGCCGAGTGGAGAGGGGACCACGGTCATGACCGCCACGGGCCAACCACTTGGTGTGAATACCACGGAGTGGATACTCACCCCACAGAGGAGTGCAGGTCGCGATCTTATCACCCGAGAGAGCTGAAGGTCCTAACTGCTCGGAGGGGAAGCGCTGATGGAGGTCGCGACACCACAAACAGGGGGACAGGAGGTAGAGGAGGAAGAACACAACACGAAAACAGGCAGCAAACGCCCGCAAGAAATAACCAGAATCAGAGGCCTAATCCCCATCCACACCAGAACTTCCCTCGCATGGACGGCCATATAGGCACGATCGCAGGCCGCCATGAACCCATTCCCCTAGGCAAGCGAGAGCAAAGGCTTATTAACAACGCACCCAAGCCTCAGGGAAAGCCAATTTATAGTATCGCAAGATCTAAGTCTGAGCCTTACACGCTTGTCTTCAGTAACAAGGAGGTAGATACCTGGGCTGTCGAGGCCGCTGATCCGCTAGTTATTCATGCTCAGATAGGAACCAAACTTGTAAAAAGGATCCTTGTGGACACAGAGAGCTCGGCCGATATACTGTATTGGGACGCATTCGAAAAAATGGGGATTAATCAGTCTACACTCAGGCCTACTAAAACCACACTTGTGGGTTTCACGGGTGATAGGGTGAGGGCCCTGGGCGTTGTCACTTTAGATCTCGTCCTAGGCGAAGAGACCGGGTCGAGAAGGTCGGAAAAAATAGATTTTGTGGTAATTCCAATAACGTCCTCCTACAATGCGATACTGGGACGCGAGACTCTGTGCAGGTTTGAAGCGGTCGTATCAATCTGTCATTTTTGCCTAAAATTCCCAACGTTGACCGGAGTAGGGGTCGCGAGAGGAAACCAAGAGGAAAGCCGTATCTGCTACGTATCATCCGAAAAGGGCGGTACCAAGGCCTTGCTCGCTAACCAATTATTTATTCCAGGGTTGCCACGCGTTCTTGAGGAGGCCGAATTGGAAGTACGTGCCTCACCCCGGCCGCGAGTTACTGAGGGAAAAATAGAGGGACACAAACCGCATTTTGATGGGTTTGAGAAACAGATAATCACTCCTTTCCCCAACAAAGAGGAGAAGCTCTATGTAGGGGGGAAACTGGATCAGAAAGTTGTACAAGAGATTGAGACCTTACTCGCCCGCTCCCGGGATGTGTTCGCGTGGACACCAAAGGATTTGAGAGGGATCCCAGCGAGTTTCATGACCCACTCCCTGAACATTAGTCCAGAGGTCAAGCCGCGTAGACAGAAGAAATGAAAACTGGCAGGACCAAAGAACGCGGCAGCTGCTGTAGAACTCGCGAAGCTGATTAAAGCAGGGTTTGTAAGGCCAGTGCAATACCCGACGTGGCTGTCAAACGTTGTAATGGTAGAAAAAAATCCCAAAGGGACGGGAAAGTGGCGCATGTGCGTAGATTTCACTGGTCTCAATAAGGCATGCCCCAAAGACAGCTACCCATTACCTTCAATCGACCAGTTGGTAGACTCCACCGCGGGTCATGAAGCTCTGAGTTTCCTGGACGCGTACTCTGGGTATAATCAGGTCATGATGAACCCAGCCGACTCGGGGCACACAGCTTTTATTATAGACAAAGGAACCTTCTGCTATAAAGTAATGCCGTTCGGCTTGAAAAACGCAGGAGCTACATTCCAGAGACTAGTGGACATGATCTTTAGCGACCAAAGAGGTGACACTGTGGAGGCCTATGTTGATGACATAGTAGTTAAGAGCAAGAAGCAAGCGGATCACACTCGCGACCTGGCAGAGGTTTTTGAAACCCTGGGAAAGTACGGAATGAGCCTAAATCCAGAGAAATGTGTCTTCGGGGTCACCGAGGGCAAATTCCTAGGGTTTCAGATCAGTGCACGCGGTATCGAGGTCAATCCAGACAAGGTCCAGGCCGTAATAGATCTACAACCGCCGAGATCCGTTCACGAGGTCCAAAGGTTTGTAGGAAAGGTTAACTATCTCGGGAGGTTTTGTGCAAAGCTCGCGGAGCGAAACCTTCCCTTCTTTGACATATTAAGGAAACCGAAAAGCTTCGAATGGACTGAGGAGTATGAAAGGGCATTTATGAACCTTAAAGAGCATCTGGCTAAACTCCCAACCCTTGCGTCACCAATACCTGGTGAAGGCTTGCAGCTGTGCCTCGCGGCCGGCACGCGTGCAGTTAGCGCGGTATTGGTAAAAGAACAGCGAATCCCCGTCTACTTCGTCAGTAAAGCACTTCTGTCGGCCGAGACCAGATACTCGCCCATTGAGAAAGCAGTGCTCGCGTTGATAACAGCCGCTCGTAAACTCCGACCTTATTTCCATGCTCACCCCATCGAAGTATTGACAGATTTACCACTCCCATCTTTCATGAGTAGACCAACAACCTCTGGAAGGCTCGCTAAATGGGTCATTGAAATGACTGAATTTGACGTGGTCTATAGACCGCGGCCCGCTATCAAAGCACAGGCTTTAGCAGATTTCATAGTTGAAACAAGTTTCAGAGAGTTAGAAAAAGATGTTATAGCTCCAGAACACCCCACGTGGGTAATGCACATTGACGGGTCTGCAAACGTAGATGGTTGCGGGGCGGGAGTCGTCCTGACATCCCCGGCGGGGGATAAAATTGATCACGGGATTGCGCTAAGGTTCAAGGCCACTAACAATGAAGCAGAGTATGAAGCGCTCATCGTAGGACTGGAAATTGCCATTCACGCAGGTGTTCACGTGGTAAAGTGCCCGAGCGACTCTCAGATTGTCGTGAATCAGATCAATGGGACCTACGAGGCTCGAACAGGCAATCTCCCCAGATATCATGCGAGGGCCACTGCCCTGATTTCGTTGTTCAGGCATTTTGAGATTGAAGCGGTATCAAGGGAAGAAAACACGCGAGCAGATGAACTCGCGAAGCGAGGTTCCCAAGCTCAGTATGCGAATATGGAACGTCCCGGCGAGAATTCTACTGTCATTTTCAAGGACGGAAAGACCCAATACTTCTGGTTAGTAAAGTCTGAGAGCGCCATAAGCAATCAGGTGGAGCTGATGAAGATAGACGAGCCAGTCAGTGACTGGCGGACCCCTATAATTCAATATCTTGCTAGCGGAACAGGACCCTCGGATCCAAAAGAAATGAGAAAACTTGTCTCTATGGCTGCACGTTTCTACATGAGTCATGGGGAACTCTACAAAAGGGGGTACGGACCACGCGAGCTCAGGTGTTTGTCTAGGATAGACGGTGACGTGCTTATGAGAGAGCTTCACGCAGGATTGTGCGGAACCCACGCGGGTTGGAGACCAATGGTCTATAAAGCATTAAGGCAGGGAAGTTTCTGGCCAACCATGAAACAAGACGCACAACGCGAGTCTCGGAACTGTAAGCCGTGCCAGTACTTTGCCCCAGCTTCTCATCAGCCAGGTGTGGAGTTGCAGATAATGTCAAGCCCTTGTCCTTTCGCGATGTGGGGGCTAGATCTATTAGGACCTTTCAAACCAAAAGCGCCTGGTCAACTGGAGTACATCATTGTAGCAGTTGATTATTTCACCAAATGGATCGAAGCCGAGGCTCTCGCAAGCACTACCGTCCCGGCAGTTAAAAAGTTCCTTTGGAAGAACATCATTTGCAGATACGGCCTCCCTCACGAGATCGTAACCGACAGAGGACCGCAATTCAATTCGCCGCAGTTGCTTACATGGTGCAGAGACATAGGGATCGCTTTGAGAATTGCTTCAGTCGCTCACCCGCATTGCAATGGCCAGGTAGAAGCAGTGAACAAGAGTATTGTCATGGACCTGAAAAGACGGCTAGAAGGCTCCAAAGACATGTGGGCCGAAGTGTTACCTCTAGTACTCTGGGCAAACAGAACCACGGTGAAAAAGGCGACTGGGGAAACACCTTTTGCTCTCGCTTATGGAGTAGAAGCCACAGTGCCAGTCGAGTTCATTGTGCCCACGGACCGCGTGATTCAGTATAGTCCGGTCGACAATGACGAAAAAATGCAGCTAGAGTTGCAGATGCGGGAAGAGACTCGCGACTTAGCAACTATCAGAGCGGCCAATCATAAAGCCAGCGTCGCAAAGTATTACAACAAGCACGTAAAGTTGAGGGGATTTGCCAGAGGAGACCTCGTGCTCCGTAGAACAGAAGGAGGAAAGCTCGACCCCAACTGGGAAGGACCTTACATTATAGAGCGCGAAGTCGCGCCCGGGGCATATCGCCTCAAGGACCACTCTGGAAATCACATTGCCAACTCCTGGAACGTGATGCGACTTCGTCGCTTCTATGCCTAATCCTCCCACAAAGCTCAAGTGCGTTTTGACAGTTTAAAATAGCAAAATTGTCCCTCATCCATGATCACAATACTTGTTACATTAAGGCACTAAAGCATTCGATTACTATAGCATGATAAGCACAGGTCGACACCAGCAATTCGTAACCAGCTTACCAAGGAATAAGTATCACAACCTGGTCGACCAATGCTCATCCACCTAAAAGTGCTTGGTATCCCCCGCAAGAGCAACATCATGCCCAGATTCTCTACAAAGACAAGAAATTCTCCGCAACAACCACACCAAAGAAAAACTGTCCTGCTGCTTCGCGACTAACAAGAGCTCAAGACAAACCCCGCGAGTATCAACAATCACTAAGAACTAAAGCGCGAAACCCAGTCGCCAGCTATAGAGAACATGCAATACACGACTCGCGTGTAAAGTTCATGCAATAGTTAGCAGAAGAATAGTTTGCAATGCTTTGACTCTCGCAAAATTATGTAACAGGTCAGTTTTGCCTTTTACTATACAGGAGGGATCGTAATTATGAAACACTTATCTCTTTACGTTTTCCTTTTTCGTAAACTTACTCATTGTTCCGAAACGCAAAACGGGGGGAACGAGGCGAGATAAGTGTATACGAAACAAGCAGACAGAAGCAAAACCAAAAATATAGAAACAACATATAGCTCGCGAAAACCATACCCACATTAAATATACAAAAAAGTTGATTACAAAAAATCCCAATTCTGGATACAGAGTGACATCAAAAACATTGTTCAAAAGACCACCAGGACATTACTTAGCAACAGACTCAGGAGCAATCCCTGCGTCCTCTACGCTATCCGCCTCTAGATCCACGACGTCTTGAGCACCAGCTACCCGCGATCCTGACCCCCCCGCTTGATCTAAGCAAGAACGCTTCGAGGGCTGAATGGTGTCAAGAAGGGCATCGGACGCGAATTCCTTTCTCTTACGAGGAGAGAGGGTCAGAGAAGGAGGGCTCGGAAGCGTGCGAGGAGCAGGTTCTAACCTCTCGAGCGAAGGTGGAGAGACCATCTTCGGAAGAGGGGGCCTGGGCACCTGATTCTCTTTACCCTTAACAATGCCTCTCTCAGGCGCAAGACGCGTTACTCCCCAAGCCTCGAGTGGAGTCTCCCCATCGTCAATGAAAGTTCCCGGCACCGGGGGCTGGTACTCGGGAAGGTCAGTGGAAAAACCACATAAGTCTTGAGCATTGAAGGGGAAGTCTTTGACTTTGAACTTTCGCATCTGAACCTTTACCATGCAAAGGAGAAGCGTGTTGACAGCATTTTTGTAAAAGTCCACGCGAGCACGTTGGCGATAACCCCCGCAATACTCCTCCACCGCCATGTTCCTCTCATAGGCAATTCTCTCAGACATCGTCGCATGAAGCTTCTCATTTTCTTGTCTGAGGTCGTTCACTTGCGTATTATACTCAGTGACGATGTTGACATGGGTGGACCTCTCATACGCGAGTTGGGCTTCCAGCTCCTTTATCCTGGCGTCTTTAGACCTCTCATACGCGAGTTGGGCTTCCAGCTCCTTTATCCTCGTGTCTTTAGATTCCCCCAACGCGTTAACCTTCGAAAGCTCCTCCTCCAAAGCTTTCTTTTCCCCCATAAGCCGAGACTTGGCCGCTCTGTTGGCGTCGCGGATTGACTGATCCTCGTCCATCAGCTCCTTCAGTTTGTCCTCAGCAGCAAGCACCCTCCGACTTGCGCTCGCAATGATGTTCATCCCCTGCAAAATGACCAACTCCAGGGTTAAAAATACCCCAAAGAAACAAGATAGATAAAAACACGAGTCTTACGGCAAAGAGAAGTTTAGACAGGCCACCAGGCCTTTCCGAAACTTCCTCGTAAAGGCTAGGTTCGGGGGAAAAGACAGTCGGAATCGTCTCAAAGAATGCACGCGTCGCCGATAAACCATGAATGAAGGTGGGGTTTGCGACCGGAGTATCGGTAGGCTCTGGAGAGGAGACAAACTCCACTTCCGTCGTCCTTTTGCGGCTTCTCTCGGATACTTTCTGTTTCCCCTTATCACGAGCTGATATTACGCGAGATCTCTTGGCCTGAGGGACCTCCTCAGAAACCGTGGTCGCGAACTCAATTGGCGATTCCAATACGGAAGCTGGGGGAGTAGGGGTCGCGCCAGGAACAGATGAAACATCACGAGAAGGAGCCTCGAGGGTTAGCGAGCCCGACTCGTCAAAGATCAATCCCCCCAGGTCCGGAAGATCGGCAAACATATCGGCATCTGCAAAAACCACCACAAGTGAGCATAAAGTGTAAAAAATAATAATAAAAATGAAAATAATAATAAACGCGAGCACTAAAACAAACACGAACAAAAACCTAGGGCATGAGCCTTGAGACTAAGTCCCCTGGCAACCAGTAAAGCGTCCAAGATGAATTTATCGCGAGTCTCCTTTGGGAAAAAGCACGGGGCCTTTCTCGCATTAGGCTCGCGTACTTGGACAGAAATTTCAGAACCAAGAGGGGGACGAACTAAAAACCAACAAGTTTTCCACCCCTCAATCTTCGAACGCAATCGGAAGGCGCTAGGGGTCTTGGCTTGAGCAATATAAAATCCATCCTCGCGGGAGTTCTTCTTATACGAATTAATGAGAGCGTAATGAGGCGTATTGGGAACTATCCCAACATCCTGACATCGCATGATGTAAACGATCAGCGAACTCCAGAAGTTTGGATGCATCTGGGAAGGGCTGAAGCCTAAATCCGCCATTACTTCAGTCTGGAAGGACGTCCACGGAAGACGGAAGCCAGCTTCTAAAGACTGCATGCTCAAAGCAAAGAAGGGCCCATATTGGTCGAGGGAAGTGCCCTCGAGGTCGGGGAGGGCAAAGATGGTCCCTTCAGGAAAAGGATATCGCGTAGCGAGACGACGAAGATCGTCAAAATTAAGGCTGCTACGATGGGCCGTATTAGGAACTAAGGTGCGAGAATGTTTTATTCTCTTTGCAAGAATGCTAATGCGACCGGGAGCCGCGAGAAAGGGTTTCTCTATAACTATATGGGGTAAAGACCCCTTATGGGAGAAGAAGCTGGCGAATTGACCATAATTGGTCTCGGCTCGCTCTTGAATGACGCGAGACGGGAGTCTGGTTTTAGATCTCTTGGGCGTCTTCGCTTTACTCCGTTTGGATTTCCTAGTAACGCGAGATCGTCTACGAGAGCTCGGCTCGCGATCATCAGAACCCCCCTCGGATCCGGACGTAGTGCGCCCCGAATACTCAGCCCGAGCTGGGCGTACATAAAAATCATCGCTACCTGAAAGCATAGGCAAAGTGAGTTTCAGTTTTCCAGGGATGGAAAGAGGGAAAAGAAAGCATCAAAATTGGTAACAACGCGTGTCTAAGGAAACTACCTGAAAGCATTGGTAACAACGCGTGTCTAAGGAAACTAACTCGAAGAATCAAAAGAGAAGCTAAAACGACATCAAAATGGACCAAGCCCAAGAACACGAAGAACCTTACAAAGGTCTAAAATGGCAGAAATTGACCAAAACACGTTTTTTCCAAACAACGCATTGAGAAATGAGAGTCGAAAGGGGAATTCGACACAAAAAACACCCAATGGACAAACAATTACTGACGGAAGCCCATCAGTTCGAGAAGTCCGAGCGAAAATTTTGACGACAGTTGAGCGAGAAGAAGTTGAGCGACAATGGAAAGCCCTAAAATCAAGCCAAAACGAAGTAGAAAAGGGAAGGGAGAGCGGAAGACTAACCTGCCATAGAGAATCGACTGAGAACGACGGCGAAGATGGCAGTAGAGAAGGAAGGAGAGCACCGGCGAAGAGGGCAAGATTGCAGTTTTGCAGAGAAAAATGGGAGTTGTGGCGGAAAGGAAAAGAGGAAGACGAAGACGAGTATATATAAGGAAAAATCGGGGAAAGAAGGCGCAATAAGAAGACAACACGTGGACGGCATGCGCTCAGCGCGGGAATTCGTAAGGTTTTTTGAATTCAAAACGTCGCCCAGAGAAACGTAGCTGAAATACACGCGACCCTAGCACGCGATGGAATCATACCAAGTCTGGGGGCCACTCTCGTATCGAGAACGCGACTTCAAGAAGACAGGCCCAAGCCTTGAGCTATTCAGCATAAAAGCTTGGGGGGCTGGATGTTGGAGCCGGTTCTCGATGGGCTCGCGAGGCCCATGGGGAATTGAGTTAGGCCCATAGAACGCGAGCCGGATCGGTCCAAGAAGTCAGCCCAGAAGAATGAAAGCGGCCCATAAACAGGTGAAGCCCAGAAAGAGGATTCAACGAGATTAAGTATCGAGGGGCAAATCGGTAATTAACTCGCGTGGGTCCCTGATGATAGTATAAAAACGCAACCTAATGGATAAGAGAGGCAGATCATTACACAGAGAAAAACGCTTCACCTTCCTCTCTCGAGTGAGAAAAACACAAGAGCGAGTCTAAGCTTCAATCTTTCTAAACATCCACCTCCTTGAAGAGTTTGGACGTGTAGCACTTGTTGTACTACTCATAGTTTTGCTGTCAAGCTTTTAATGTTGTTATGTGTGTTTTCTAAAACCATTTGGTTTGTTGTAAGCTTAGAACTTGGAACGTTTTGATTGACATATTAAACTCTCCTTTTCCTTCACTTTGTTTCTTCCTTCTTTCTCGTACTCTTGCGTTGTTTCGACATCTCTGGCTGTGTGTTTGATCCTTCTTGTTGGAGCGTAGGAGAGCCGAATTCGGAGACTCTCCCTCTCGGTTTGGTCACGTAGGTGTTATAAGTGTTAAGAGCAAGGTGAGTCACGAGGAAGAAGACGATGTGGTCTTACGTACAAGTTGATTGTCCAGACGCCATGTGTCACGCGAAGTGTTGTGTCGCGTGATCGCAATTTCTGGGCTCCAACAGTTGGTAGTTTCTCGACACCAATGAATATTATCTTTTTTTTGCATCTTGATTTGTGATCTTACTTGTATTCATTTTGTATTCATGTACAAAAACTAAAAAGGTCAAATCATCCTAGGCTACTCTTCTATGGTTGTGTTGGTGATTTCTCATGTTTTCACAAGTGACTGATTAGGCAAAGCTTCATTCAAAACTAGGATGGAAAGCCTACAAAAAGAAGATGGAAAGCCTTTATACAAAGAAGAAGAGGCAACGGTACAGATAAGTGAGTGGAGGAAGGAAAGACTAATTACAAGTAATAATAGCCTAATAAGGATTATAATAATACTAGGATGTTTTTGCCCGCGCTACGTGCGGATCTTTATTTTTATATAAAAATAATGTAGAGTCAAAGCAGGAGTTTATAATGTACAAAAATGATTTTACATAAGTTAAGAACATTAATCATTTTTTCATAGATTTGGTTTGAGTATAACTATTAATGTATTTCTTATAAATTAATTTTTACTTTAATAAAATATTGGATACAAATAAAAAGTCAGAAACTTTGAAACTAATTTTACTTGAAGGATATGTGGAATTTAATATCTTCTATACATACATATACTAAAAATAGAGCGTTTTTTTCCAGCATGTCGTATTCCCGTTCAATTTGTCTACGTGTCGGTTTTGAGCTATGCCGCTCGCCCGCCACACCAACCATTTTTTTGTTATATATCTATGATAAAATGGATTAAATAAAAAAGAATTAAATTTTTTTATATTACTATTTAAGTATCCACTTTTATCTTTACCGTATTATATATGTTTTTATTTATTTATTAGTTTATCAATCTAAATAACTTTGATTATTAAAAAACTTAAAGTATATAAAATTGTTTTAGGAATAATATTGTTTTAGGAGTAATGTTAGTGCATTGAATGTCGGGGATTAGTATTTATTACCCTAAACATCTAAATTTATATTATACTAGATACGGGTCTCGCGCTCCGCGCGAGAAAATTACGGATTTTCGTATGTGATTTAATATAGTTATACATTATTTGTTAATATGTTGTTGTTGTTATCAAATTTATTAATATTTGTAAATATAAGTGTTTTTTATTTCCTTATATTTATGTTTGAAGTAGTTTTAAAACATAATATTAGAATAAGTTTGCATTGTCATAAGAGAAGCTCACACATTAATTTAATTTGTGACTTAATCAAGTAGACTATAAATAAATATAACATAGGGATATAAGAAAGATATTTAAGTACATGCCCCAAAGTCCAATAGGAGTTGATTAAGAAATGAGTAATGCATTAAATTGGTACCAATGGACAACCAACTTTTATATAGATAAGATTAGGATAGGATGTTGATAATAAACTTCTATAATTATAATATCATAATCTCTAATACTCCCCCTCAAGGGAAGTGTATGTGTATGACACTCGACTTGAATAAGAATTTAGAGAATATCGTCGGGCCGAGAGGTTTTGTGAATAAGTCAGCTGCTTGTTCCTTTGTGCGGATATGCATTGTGCGGATGTGACCTTACTGAATTTTCTCTCGAATAACATGACAATCAATTTCAATATGCTTTATTCGTTCGTGAATCACCGGGTTGAATGCAATGTGGATGGATGATTTGTTGTCACAATATAGGTTGGCTGGTTGCTGGTGAGGGACGCAGAGATCATTTAGGAGTGTGCGGAGCCATGTTAGTTCACAACAGGTGGTGGCCATCGAACGGTATTCTGCTTCTGCACTTGATCTAGAAATCGCTCCTTGTTTGCGTGTCTTCCATGAGATCGGGACACCACCTAAGAAGATAATGTATTCGGTGGTGGAGCGACGAGTGTCCCGACAACGTGCCCTATCGGAATCGCAATATGACGTTAATTGAAGAGTTTCGTTGCTCGGGAGAAAAATGCCTTGACCTGGTGTGGCTTTAATATAACGAAGAACTTGGTAGGCTGCGTTGAGATGTAGTTGCCTTGGGCTGGACATGTATTGGCTCAGGATGTGGACTTCATAAACTAGATACGAACGAGTGATGGTGAGGTAGATGAGTCGTCCCACGAGTTGCCGATAGATGGAAGGGTGATACGCTGCACTTTGTATAGCGTAATTAGGGATTATTATATTGTTTTAGGAGTGTTTTATAGGTGTTTGAAGATATTATTATGTTATGAGACATCTGTTAAGAAGTGAAGAAATGAAGATCAGAAGTGAAGAATTATTGAAAACTTTAAGATTTGAAGAATGAAGATCAAAGATTGAAGAAACTGTCGAAGTGGAGCTTCTGCAGCATTCCCGCGATCGTCACATTAATATGGCGATCGCCATCCTAAAGCAGAAGCCACAATTGAAGTTCAAGTGAAGTTGGTGATTGCTAGATACCAGGTGGCGATCGCCAGGTACCAGAAGAGGCTCGTGATTGGATTTACATGAAGATGGCGATCGCCACTCTTTCATAGCGATCGCCGGAGTTCACTGAAGACTTATTTCCGGATTTGTTTTATTTTATTATTTTCGTTAGGAATATTCTTTCCTTGTTTTATTTCGATATTATTCTAGGGTTAGAGTGGACAAGATCTTGGAAGCAAGACCAAACGCCACTAATTCAGCCATGGATTGATGTTCTCAACTCAAATATTTGTGGGTGACTTTTTGGTTGCAAAGTAGAGGTTTGAGTGGGTGTTGAATACTTGAGTTATAGCAAGTGTGAACAAGATGAATATACTCAGATTGTTATCACAGAAAGAGAGAAGAAGCAGAAACAAATTGATTGTATTGAAGTGAATGAATCTGTTACAACAGAAATCATGTCGTTATATAGACATGATATGTAAAAGACTAAAATACCCTTATACAACAAACATATTACAATATAGTCTTCATGCCCCCTCCTCAAGCTCGACTGGTGAGATCAAACACAAGTCCAAGCTTGCCAGATAAGAAGTTGTGGTGTATTTCTCCTAAGGGCTTAGTCATTAAGTCTGCTAGTTGATTCTAAGTGACAACATGGGTAGTCTTGAGCAATCCATTTTGGATTTGATCCCTCACATAGTGGCAGTCAACTTCTATGTGTTTTGTTCTTTCATGAAAAACTGGATTGTTGGCAATGTGTTGTGCTGATTTACTATCACACATAGGTGGTATTGGTAGAGGAGTTCTTAATGTCATATCTATCAGTAAACCATTTAAACAATACACTTCTGAAGTGGTGTGTGACATGGCTTTGTATTCTGATTCAGCAGAAGATCTTGAGGTTGTCTTTTGCTTCTTTGTTTTCCATGAGATTAGTGAATCTCCAAGGAAAACACAATATCCTGTCAAACTTCTTCTAGATAATTCGCAACCATCCCAATATGAATTTGTATAAGCTTGTAGAGATAGATTGGACTTAGCAGAATAAAACAATCCCAGATTTATAGTTGACTTTAGGTATCTCACCACATGTTGTGCAACTTGCCAATGAGGCAACCTAGGACAATGCATGAACTGTGATAAGTGCTGTGTGGAGTAGGCAATATCAGGTCTTGTTAATCCCAGATACAAAAGTTTGCCAACACGTCTTCTATACCCAGTAGGATCTGGAAGTAGCTTACCTGAATCAATGGACAATTTGAGTCCTCTTTGCATAGGGAACACAGCTGGTTTGCAATCTGTCATCTTCATATCTGCTAAGATGTCAAGGATGTACTTTCTCTGGTGTAGCATTGTTCCTTCCTTAGATCTGCCCACTTCAATTCCCAAGAAAAATCTTATAATGCCAAGATCTTTTATGGTAAAAGCCTTTATCAAGATTATGTTGGAGAATTCTAATGGATTCTTGATCAGTGTCTGTGATGAGCAAGTCATCAACATAAACAAGGACTAGAATAGTTTTACCATTCCTTTCTCTGGAAAATAAAGAATAATCTCTTTTTTACTGTATGAAACCTTCTTTCAACAAAAAATTGGTTAGCTCTACATTCCACTATCTAGAAGCTTGTTTTAATCCATACAATGATCTCTGAAGTTTGCAAACCAAATCTTTCTCTGGCAACTTGTATCCTTCTGGAGGTTGCATGTACACTTCTTCATCCAAGAAACCATGTAAGAATGCATTGTTGATGTCCAACTGATGAATTTTCCATTCCTTAGCAGTAGCAACAACAACGAGTGTTCTTATTGATGTGAACTTTGCAGCGGATGAAAAAGTTTCCTTATAATCCTTGCACTCCACTTGATTATAACCTTTTGCCACTAGCCTTGCCTTATATCTTTCCACTGTACCATCTTGTCTGAACTTCACTCTATACAATGGCGTTTTCCATGGGGGTAAAGGAACTAATTTCCAGGTGTGATTATTTTCCAATGCAATCATTTCCTTTGTCATTGCTTCTTGCCAACATGGGTGTGTTTTAGCTTGGTTATAGGTTTGAGGCTCAGGTATTTTTATAACATTGAAAAGAGATGATATATAAGATGGTGAAAAAGTTGTTAAGTCATAATAGTAGGCTAGAAAATATTTAGAAAGAGTAGAATTTTTGGGATAATTTGGACAAACATAGTCTTGAAGTTTTGAGGGTGGCTTAGAGACTCTTCTAGGTTGTATATCTGATGACTCTTGTGGCATAGGAACTATATCAGGATCCAAAGATTGATCCAATATATGACTTGGTGTATCTGATGGTGTAGTAAGCTCAAAATATATAATGGGACTAGGATTAAGATCGGATACCTCTATGTCATCAGTTTCTAGATTAGCAGGGTTGACAAGAGGCAATGTGCTTGTGGGAATGATAGGTTCAGTCTCAATCTGTATTGATGGCTTCATTTTGAAAGGGAAATCATTCTCTTGAAATACAACATCTCTGCTAGCAAATATTGTCTGAGTGTCGAGATCAAATAGCTTGTAACCTTTTTGTGCATCAACATATCCCATCATCATACACTTTCTGCTCTTAGCCTCTAGCTACTTATCCCTATCTTTCCTTTGCTTTAAAGCAAAACATAGTGATCCAAACACCCTTAGCCAAGAATAATCTGTTTTGAGTTTTTGCAAAACTTCATAAGGAGATCTCCATTCCAGGATTGCAGTTGGCATTCTGTTAATCAAAAAAATAGCAGTTAAGATAGAATCTCCCCAGAAATACATAGGTAAATTTTCATAAATTTTCAAAGATCTAGCTGTCTCCAATAGATGCTTGTGCTTCCTCTCAACTCTTCCATTTTGCTGTGGATTATCTGGTATGCTTCTTTGCAATAGTATTCATGTACTAGCAAAAAAATTGTAAGCATTTTGAATTGACAAATTCTATACCATTATCACTGCGGAAGACTTTGATCATTACTCCATATTGAGTTAAAACCATGCTTACAAAATCTACCAATACCTGAAACACTTGTGTTTTGTTCGGGAGCAAAAAAGTCCAAGTGTTTCTAGTGTGATCATCCAAGACAATCAAGAAATATCCGGCACCTGTCCTAGAGGACACTTTGTATGGACCCCATACATCCAGATGTATTAAATCAAAGCATTTAGAAGCAATCTTATCATTTCTGGAAAATGGTAATTTTATTTGCTTTGCCAGAATATATGACTCACAACAATGCTTACTCAAATCTATATTGCTAAAGTCAACAACATGTTTGAGTTTGGACAAAGAAGCATGCCCGAGCCTATGATGCAACAAATTTAAACTTTCCATAGTTTGTGCTTACACAGGTGCACAACTATTACACATAGAAATCAAACTAGATTGATATTCTGGAAGAATCAGTTGTGTGGGAGATAGCAGATACAATCATGCGACTTCCTTTCCCATTTCCTCCACATTCTTCGTCAAAAGATCCTGAAAGAGACACACATCATTGTCAAAAATATCCCTCATACCAGTATCATATGAAGCAACCTTTTGACTTACAACAAACTGTGCTTGAAATCTAGCACAAGCAACACATTTCTGAGAACCAAATAAAGAGATATCATAAGTCATGTGATATGAGGCACCAAAATCTATTATACACATAGACTTAAAATTGCTTCTATAATCTTTAGACACATTAGACGATAAAGCTATACCTGCAAAGTCCATCTTTCCATTACCACACTGCCCTTGCATCACCTTCAGAACTTCATTGCACACTGCACTGATTAAAGCCTGTGTATTCTGTGCCTCTGAGCTATTTTCTTCTAATGGTGTATCTATCACACCACTAGTACCAGCAGTAGCAGCCATCTTGCTATTTTCTTCACCTCTTGCACCTTTATACCAGTCAGGAAATCTAACTAGCTTAAAACATTGCTCGCGAAGATGACCTTTCTTGTGGCAATAAGTACATTTTAATTGATTTTTTGAGCCATTCCTCTTGAACTAGAATCACCTCTTCTACTGCCATTTTGTTGATAACCTGAATCAAATGATCTACCAGCATGTAAAGATGTAGATTCTTGTTCATGATTCATCAACCCAGACACAGATTTCAGCTTCTCGGATTGCTGAACTAAGTAAAAAACTTTGTTGAGAGTAGGCATAGGATCAGCAGACAACACATGATCACGAACACTGTCAAAATTCTCATTGAGCCCCATCAAGAATTGCATCAACTAATCTCTAGCACTCCTATCAACAAATTATGCCACTAAATCACAAGAACAATGGTGAATTCCATCACAACAACACTCAGGTATTCCTTTAAGAGCAAAAATCTCATCCCATATTTTCTTCAATTTCCCAAAATATTCAGATACAGAGGAATTACCTTGCGAAACTGAATTGAGACTCCTTTTCAAGTGAAAAAGTAATGGTTCATTGCTTTGTCCATACCTCTCAATGATTTCATTCCATAGCTATTTGGCTAAATTCACGAACATAAAGCTTTCACTTATTGAAGCTTCCATTGAATTGATCAGCCAACATCTCACCATGTAAGCACATTTGATCCACCGATCAAACGCATCTGATCCGTGTTGGGGCCTTGCCACAGATCCATCAAGAAACCCCAACTTACTCTTCGCTCCTAGTGCCATGGTCACTTCTCTGCTCCAAGGAAGAAAGTTCAGCCCATTGAACTTCAGACCAATCAGTTGCGCACCAAGGATATCTGAATTCGACAATCTTAGAGGATCGCTCGACGCAAAATCCCCAATTCTTGAGCCTTCTTCTTGACCTGCTCGATCCATTCCGAAAACTCGCCGGAATTCCTTCTCTGTGATGAAGAACGATGATCGATTCACTCAACGATCGTCACGCTACGCTCTGATACCATATGAACAAGCTGAATATACTCAGATTGTTATCACAAAAAGAGAGAAGAAGCAGAAGCAGATTGATTGTATTGAAGTGAATGAATCTGTTACAACATGATATGTAAAAGACTAAAATACCCTTATACAACAAACATATTACAATATAGTTTTCGTAATAAGCGTGTATTCAGTATTGGTATCTACATATAATACATAGAAATGAAGACAACATGCTATAAAATATTAAAAAAAGTTATGTAGATCTACCTCATTATTCAAACGTGGCTCATCTACCAATACTAGCTACCAGCTCATGGAAGACTTCCAAAAACAAAAGATAATGGAAAGAGATTCTCAATTGCAGAGCTTTGAATTGTATTATATGCATTTCATATATAGTGGAAACCATCCATTAGACCAGATTAATTGAGAGTATAATATCATGACACAAAAGACTTCACCTTATATATTGAACAAAAATGCAAGCCATGAAAATTAGACATACAACACTAATCAGCAAATAATAATCACACCACTAGAATTCATCACAACTTTATCATCTCATTAATCAGCTAATTAAAATTCCACCAAATTCAGCCTTCACGAAATACAGCAACTCCATAGACAGCAACAAAGGGATGATTCATTGAGAGAACAATATCATAACAACAAGGAATGATTTCATCATGTATAGGACAGCAGTCATGCAGAGGAGATTGTGATTGTAGAAATTATTAAAACTAACTTCTACAAGACTGCAACAGACAACATCAAAGGAACTATATTTGGTTTGTGTTACTACAGCTCCAATAACAGAACCAAAATTTCACTCAGTTCAAATGGTGGGATTTAGTTTGTGTTACAATAGCTAACAAATAGCACGTATGAGTTTTATTCTTATGTACATGTTAGACGCTACAGATGTGGTGAAATTAGTTTAGCATAGTGTGAGTTTTATTAATACTCTGTTATGGACCATTGTATTTGTATGTATGTAAGTAGCATCTTGTTTTTATTCTAATAACCAAATATTCTCCATCTCTCTCGTTGATTTCCTCTTCCTTACCGGGTTGCTACTAGTTAAGTTTTATCTTTGATCGTAGAATACTCGACACTTACGTACATATTACAGAAGTACCAATACTACAAAATAGCCCAAATTACCGGGGCGTGTAAGAGCTAATAACCCGATCCGGTTTAGTTTAAAGGTGCACGCATGATTTGCTCAAGGCCATATAACCCCGACAATAAATGGACACACTTTGGTTATTTACTTCTCCTAATTTTTTCAAGAAGTTTAAGAGTCAAAGTCAGGGTTATTTGATAACAAAATAATCTGGACGTTAGTAATCCGGGTTATATAGAAAATTGAAATATAATTCGTTTTTAGTTTCGGTTTATATTTCATTTCCTAGATATTTTTGTGCAAATCAGCTGAGCCTTTTGCCACCAGTTTAAGCATGAATCTGTTATCAAATACTGATTCAAGTATAGATATTATTCTAGTAGGTTTGACTTGAAGAATAACTATACCTTACCAAATTAAAACACAATTATAATGAAATTGTATAAGACGAAAGTTGATAAATTACGCCAACCTTACAAATATTCTTGATTTGAGGACAAAATCAGCTACAGCAAAAACTTGCTCATTAGATTTTTAATAAGTCTTACTAAGGAATGTATGTATACAAGTATAAAATATGGACTGGTGTTTCCTTCTTAACATTGGGGAATCTCTGTACCAAACTATGATAATGAACCTCCATTGTATACTCAAACTTATCTCCATGGCTGCTCACAAACTTATCTTTTTCAACTATCTCGTTGCTTCTCTCGAACCCAACTAGCTACTTGCTCGTTGATAATGTTGGCACTATCGCCTTCTCGTTTGAACACATTTTTCAACCTGATCTTGAGATTTAAACACCATCACACCAAAGTTATATTGTATTAGAAAGAAATAAACTTGTCAGTAATGAGGGCTAATGAAATGTGCAGAAGTTTACGGTACACGGCTGCCCAAAAATCATAGATTCACAATCAACCTATTTTTGAGAGAGTGATTGTTCAGATTATCGGCTTCAAATTATTTTTTAATTAGATCAAAGATAGAATTAAGTAGTGATTTCAATTGGTGTCAGTCATAATGCCTTATCAGATTTTACAATAGCAGACCATAAATTTCACTCTATTTATAGTTGAGAGGTATACAGAATCGAACGCTTCTCTGAATTTTCAACTGCATAGACAGTTGCAGCTTACAATATATAGTAAGTTGAAGGTAGTTTGGGATGAACTACATGCTATAGAACGAATTGAAATGTGTATTTGAGGCATATAAGCTCAGTGCTTTTGTGCATTTCTTAAGATCAAGATTGTTGTTTAGGGTGCTTACATGAAGTTAATGCAATTTTTCAAACAAAGCTTTTCACATGATGCACTTGCAGGAAACATGCCAACTAACAAAAAATCTCAGATAAACCATGGCAGGTCTAATGAATCAGAATCCTGTAAAATCTAGACACTAACAGCAAGTTACAGACACATATTACGACGCGACAATAACCTTAGAGTTGACTAAAATTTCTCTAAATTTCAAAGTCTAATTAACTGATCCATTTCCAAGAGAAATACAGTTGGTAATACATCGAACAGGTTTAAAGTTTAAATCTGCACAAAGCTGATTCATTTCAAGTCTAATTAACTTGCTTTGTGCTGACTAAAACTTCTTAAAATTTCAAAGTATAAATCTCTTTACCTCCTCTCTTCAGCAACAAATCTGAGCCGATCCTTGTTAATAGAACTTCATTAATCTGAACTGAACAGGGAAATATCAAGAGGAGCTAGAAGCATTTTCTTGTTGATTTGATAGAAGAAGAGGCGGTACTCTTCGGAATTTTATTGAAAATTTGAGAAAATTACATTCCAACTGTCATCCAGGAAAAAAGAAACCCCCCTAGATCATTTAACAAGAATTCCTATGAACATTAGTATTAATAGGAGGCCAATGAACCACCAAAGGTGCACCAGATTTGATTTCTAATTGGCCAAGGGACTGAAGGCGTAGTAAGCATTCGGGAAGCTCCTCCGGATTCGGCAATGGATCGAGTTTTAACAAGCGGAGGTTGGGAAGGGAATCCCAATCCACACCTCCGAGAACCAACTCCGGACAGTCAGAAATACGTAATTCTGCAAGGGCACTAGGATGGGAAACGCGCAAACTCCTCACTTCAGAGCATTCGCTAATTTCAATATCAGAAAGAGACGGAGTTGGTACTTCAACCTCTACACTTGTAAACCCATTGCAGCATTTGACTTCAAGAAATTGGAGATGCGGTGATGCTAGGTGTAAATTATTTGAGAAACTGGTTCCCCAAATACGACATTCTTGAAGAGATGTAAGTGATGCACCCGGAAAACTGATTGTGCCTTTGCAGTAATTAATGTGTATCTGTTGGAGAGATGATGATGATGATAACAACACATGTTCTATCAGCACACCATCAACCTCGTGGAGAATTAAATTAATACAGGGACTTGATGGCATGTACTTGAGCCCTGGACAAGATGCAATCCAGAGTTTAGAAAGAAGAGGGAACGAGAGTAGAGGAGTATTCTTGTTCCTCGACCATCCCTTCAATTCTGGCAAAAAATTCAATACAAGACTCTTCAAAGAAGGGAAGAACACACTAACTGACACTGCACCTTCCTCCCCCTCTTCGATGTACTCTAAACTATCTAGTTGGTGAAGCCAAAGCTTCTGGAGATACGGAAGACACCTAAAGGGGGGGAGATGCTTCACTTTAGGACAAGAGTGAAATTCTATAGAAACAAGGTGGGAAGGGTCATTAGTAGCAGCCCAATGTGGTATTCTCATGCCTGGGTAATCATATATTGCTAGTCTTTGTAAAGATACAGGTAGCTTCCAACCTTCATCTCCACCATAATCCTCCTCCTCTACCCCATTAGCAAATTCAATACTCAACGCACCACTGATTTGCTGCAGTCCAGACAAGGCATCAAGACGGCTCCTTGTACTTCTAATCCTCTCCTTCTCCTCTCTTGTTGTTTCAGTGGCGCCTTCTATTTTCCCAATCTTAAAATGACTCAAGTACTGTAGTGAACTCAACTCTCCAAACCCAGCTGGCATATGATTCAACTGAAAGCAACACTCGATATCCAAATACCGTAGGTTGATCAATTTTCTGAAATTATCGGGCAAAGCTTGAAGAACTGTACAACCCTGAAGGTCTAGTGCAAGCAAATTCAAAAGATTCGTCACTGAATCGGGAAGTTGTTCGAAGTAGTTATTCGAAAGATCAAGATACCTCAGCAGTTTTAGTTCTCCAATACAACTTGGAACATGCTCGACCCCCAACCGTGACAAGCTCAATGCACGCAGCCACTTGCAACTTCTAAATCGTTGATCAACAACCCAACTTCCATTACTAGCCACAAATGAACGTAGCCCATTCATACTATCCACCGGTGGTAGAATATCATCGTCATTATGCGGCTCATAACTAACGTGAAGATGTCGCGCATTACCATATTGAGAGGATGGCTTGTTTAGGACAACAATTTCCTCTCCGGCAACAAATTTTGCCAAATCATGAACTAAATCATGCATTTTGCAACGTATAATCCCACCATAATCATCTTCTCGGGCCTCTTGAAAAAAACATCTTCTTAACAAGTTCATGAAATATGAACGTCCAACCTCGTCAAAAAAAAATCCTTCTTTATCCGGCTGAATATATCCTTGTGATATCCAAAGATATATCAACTTTGATACATCAAACACAAAATCTTTTGGAAATAGCGAACAATAAGCAAAACAATGCTTAATGTTTGATGGAAGGTGATCATAGCTTAACTTCAGCACAGACATAATAATACGATCCTGACCACAATGCTCCTCTATCTCGGAGAGCTCTTTGTCTTTGAAAGATTTCCATTCTCCCATGGTATGTTTTGTGCGTAGAAGGCTGCCTATACTTCGTATCGCAAGGGGAACTCTTGCACACTTTTTCAAAATCTGTTTTCCAAGATCTTCCCATCTTCGATCGTTCAATTGCTCAGGAGTAAAGGCTTCGCTTTTAAATAGTTCCCATGAATCTTCCTCTGACAAGCCACTTAAGGTATGGGTTTCAAAGGCTTCAAGGGCTTCTGCAACCTCCGAGGATCTTGTAGTGACAACTATTTTGCTCCCTTTTGCACCTCCACCTAGTAAACTCATTCGGTGTTGCCATCTGCTGTGACCTTCATCCCACACATCATCTAGGACAAGAAAAAATTTCTTATCCTTCACCGACTCCCTAATCTTATCTTGTAGTTGGCCAAGAGTAAAACCATTGTAGTTTCTCTCACATATGGATTGAAATATTCTTCCAACGACTTCCATCTCATCAGCTGTATCAGAAATGCATGCAAACCATCTACTTGGAAAATTCTTTCCAACCTCATCATCGTTGTAGATCAGTTGGGCCAGAGTTGTTTTTCCCATACCGCCTATCCCAACAACGACAATGACCGAAGGAGCATCTGGTTTAGCATCACTTGAATCTTTAAAAAGCATATCTAAGATGGATTTCTTGTCTTCATCCCTACCAAAGACATGTTTTGGATCAACAAAAGAGCCTGGATCTTGTCCAATCCTCATACCAAACACTGGTTCGTCACGTTGACCGCTCACAAATCCAAACTGAACCATATCTGTAGAGATCTCAAGCAAACTCTTCCTAATCTCCTTAACTTTCTTAGCAAT
This sequence comes from Oxyria digyna, assembly GCA_029168935.1. Taxonomy (NCBI): domain Eukaryota; kingdom Viridiplantae; phylum Streptophyta; class Magnoliopsida; order Caryophyllales; family Polygonaceae; genus Oxyria; species Oxyria digyna. The sequence goes on from JAPVLV010000018.1 coordinate 3,003,407, forward strand.
AGAGTTCCTAGACAAGATTGGGTTTGAAGTAGAGCAATAAAGTTGTACCTTCTTTTTCCAGGGAAGCTTGTTTTGACCCTCCACCATTTGCTTCTTAAGCAAATCATCAGTGACAACCTCATCGAAGAGATCCTCGGCTTCATACAACACGCCTTTGAGCCTCTTAATCCAGTTCTTAATAGCATCAGAGTTTCGTTGCTTCCTCTCAGCATCAAGTAACACAGCTTGGAGTGTCTCAATAGTCACTTGAAGCTTCTTAAGCTCGTCTCTAGCATTCCATATGGAAAGACCCTTCTCGTATGCCTTGTCGAAAGCGGGCGAAGCAAGAGTGGACAAGATCTTGGAAGCAAGGCTGAACGCCGCTGATTCAGCCATGGATTGATGATCACAACTCAAAGAATATGTGGCTGATTTGTTTTTGGGTTAGAAGTAGAGTTTTGAGTAGGCGTTGAATTATTGAAGGCAGGCTTTCTTGATTGGCCTCTACATATAATACGAAGTAGATAGAAATGAATGTATGGTTCCATGGCATTATCGGCATGACGGCATACCATTGGTCTGCATGGTGCCACGTCACTTTTGATGGTCTCTCAAAATTTTGACCCGATTCGAAATGGAAATGCCCGGTCGGTCTGACAGATAAAAAGCTTGATCGAAATCCGAAAAAAATAAAAATATTTGTGCCCGAGCCGAATCCGATTAATTCCGAAAATAACCCAAATAGATTTGTCTATTTCCTGCCTGAAACCCGAAATTGCATACCTGAACTCGTCAAAAACCCAAAGTTGTATGTCGATCCGGACTTGTCTGAAACTCAAAGTTATTCGATCTGAACTTGTCTAAAACCAAAAATTGTCTGATCCGAAATTTTCTTAAATCTAAAATTGGAGATTATTCGATCTATCCCTACTTAATTATAGGATCATACATATATTAATAGGGTTAAAAAATCAATTTTTTAGAATTAATCTTCTCTTATTTCGGAAAAAAAATCGATCGGATATTCGACCGACCAAAGTCGACCCAACCCGAAACACAACCGGACCTGAGAATGACCCGATATTAACACGGCCCAACCCAAAATTTCCTAGATCCAAAAATTATCCGACATGAAAAATGTTCGATCGAAATTGGCTCGAAATTTAAATTCCGGCTGATAAGTAAGTGTCATGTCCAAACCCTACCCAACCCGAGTTGTTCCGACTTGTTAATTCCGAATAAAATCCGACTCCAATTTGTCTAGAGAAGTTGCATTCCTATCGAGCAAGTAATACGAAACAACCAAACACCCACAACAAGTGACTTGTTCCAGTCGGAATAACTTCATTCAACAGTCAACACTTTTGTGAGGCTACGGGTTGTCCACTTGTCCATCACTTTCAACCTTTAAAAAAAATTGATAGAGTGATTTTTCACAACTTTAGGTTGCACACTGTCTCTGCTTGAAAGTGCTTGTGTCATTCATCAGAAGATAAATTCTCATAGTATGCTGATGATTTAGTTTGTGTATAATACTCCCTCCGTATCTAAATGTTAGTCTCATTTGACTCCGACACGCTTGCCTTTGTACATATTGTATCATTAATATCTTAAACTATGTGTTAATAAAATATCAAATTTTGATATTGTAAATATACCTATTGAGACAAATCAAACAAGACCGGACACAACTATTTTTTCTTCTTATATATTGAAAACTTCCCTCGAATCGTGAATAATGTCAAAATTCTCGATAGGACAAACATTTAGGGACGGAGGGAATATCTTGTTCACAGTTTATTCTTTCTAATGCTTTAAGTTCAGACGAATTTAAATAACTTAATTAATCAAATGAATGACACACGAAACCAGATAACTATATGACATTACGCTAAAACTTCATGCATGAAATCCTGACCAGAAGCCATAAGTTCCTGATCCCTAAACATACTACTCTATAAAGTAGCTCTAGTTAGTAAGCTAACGACTAATTTGTACATGGAGATGAGGTATTACTTGCTAACAATCTAAGATGATATTACTCAGAAAAAATGTTAGGACTGCAGCATACTACATCTGAATATAAACTCCTATATTGCATGCGGAGTAGTGAATACATATACAGTTAAACATGCAATACATAAACTTACTGATACGCTGGAGACTGTAACTTGTGCGTTAATTACACAGATTTCAAACTTGTCCATTGTCCGAGATATCATCTACATTGTCGCTTGACAGAGAAAGTAAATCCGTCAGCTCTGTTCTGTACTCTAGTCCTCTAAGATAGTGCCCCAATAACATACACCTTTAACAAAATAAGTAAAACAGAAATCATCAAATCTGATCCGTTATTTATTCTTATAACTTTATAAACATAATATTTCCTCTGTTTCACAATATAAGTCGTATGGGCTTAAGGCACATAAATTAAGACAGTCTATCAAGGAATATACATTTACTACAGCCTATTTCTATTATTTCAAGGTATATTAATTGAGTTTTTGTATAGATATCAATTTGCCTCTAAAACGACCTATATCAAGGAATATACATTTACAGCCTATTTCTACTATTTCAAGGTATATTAATTGAGTTTTTGTATAGAAAATTGAGTTTTTGTATAGATATCAATTTGCCTCTAAAACGACCTATATTATGAAACGGAGAAAGTATATGGTTTCAGAGTACAGGAGAGAAAAACTAACCAGAATAGCAACCGCACAAGATAGTCTCGTGTTAGTGAAATCATAGGCTTGTGACCGTTACCTCATTTAAGGCTTGGATTGCCTGAATCTTCAGTCCGTCCTTCCATCGCGCTATCCATCCTTGGCCTCGTCCGTCCTATATCTTTGTGCTCGTTTCAAATAACCTTTTGTTCATGGGCCGAAATCTGGCCCAACAATTTTCCCCAAAAGGAAGCGTTTGCCGAAATCCAATTGGTGAGTCGAGCGGTTCCTTTTCTTCTCATCTGACCCTACACGTGTTCTTTACTGTGCAGACGGTTTGAATCCTCTAAAGCAGTTTCTTTGTCTTTAAATTGATATGACGCTTGGCTCAGAGAACCATCATTCCTCTCTTCGGCTTCCAAGTTCCTAGGTGGGTTTCTATTTTCTTTCTCCCTTTCACCTTCCAATCTTCGTCTTCCTCTTTCAACCATGGCAAACCTTCTTCAGATTGAAGCCGCCGACCCCTCACCGTGTCTCTGCGTTCAGGATGCCGTCCCCAGCAAACTTTCCGAGGATGACCTAAAATCTTCCGTCTTTGTTATGACTTTCCCCCTCAGTCGATTTTTCAAAAACCAGACCAATTCCAGCGGGCCGATGACGAAAATGCCGAGTGGGTATGTTTTTTCGAGTATCCCTTTAAAATAGGTCATGTCTTCCCCTTCTCTAAGCTAGTTCGTGATGTTTTAGCCCGATACAACCTTGCCTGCTGCCAAATAATGCCTCATGGGTGGAGATTGTTGCGGATTCCTGATCGTCTCAACGAAAGATATCCCGATCTCCATTTTAGCCTAACTGATTTTGAATATCTTCATCAACCTGTGACCATCAAATCTCACATGTACTGCTTCTCAGCCCGTCTTGGTTTTTGGCCCATAGCCTTAGGTCAGAGTTGCAACGATCGGGGTTGGAAGAAACGGTACTTCTTTGCGCAGGTTGCGACGTTAGGCACGGTTGAGGTCTGCGGTTTCATGAGGACGCGGTGGTTGCGTCAAGGTATATGTTATTCCTGTATTGGACTCTCTTTGTACTCCTTTAACTTCGTCTTACTTTCTCTTTTTGTCAGTTCCTGAAGATATTGACCGTCCTACCGACCCGGCGATTGAAGATAAACTGAAGAGGATCCTGTCCTTTCCGGTCGCTCATTGCACCTTTCAGAACTCTACGATCAATAAGCCAATCTCTTCACTCGAAATGGGTCCAAGCTCTACTCCTTCCAAGTGTAAGTCTTAGATCTTGTGTTTTGTATGTTTTTGTGTTTGCTCACCGTGAGGCCATGTTGTGATGGCAGCGACAAGCACTCGTGCGGGACGTTCCAGTGCTCGTCTTTCCTTCAAGGATCTGAGGGCCGTGCAAGGAAAAGGAAAGGCTTCCTCATCCCAAGATCTGCCTCCCAAACCCAGATCTGGGGAGAAGCGTAAGTCTTCTGATGTCATCGATCTTTGCAAGGACGTACTCGATGTTGGAGCTACGACGGGCATTTCTTCGATCTCCGACGTCATCATTCCGACGGATGTCAAGCTAAAAAGTCTCAAGGAGAACGTAGCTTTTGCTGGTGATAGTCTGTGGATGGTAAGTCTGTTCTTTGTGTCTTTCTTTCTTCTTTTTGTGTCTACTTCTGATATCGTGTTGCCTTTGTCGTAGGCTGTTCAGCATGTCCGTGAAAGTCATGACAAGTTCATCAAGGCTATCGACGACCTGACGTACTGGGTTGAGACTGCTGAGGGACGCGTCAAGGATTCTAAAGTCATGTTGGAGAAAGCTGAGAAGAATGAGGCCGACCTGATCAATCGCTTGAACAAAGTCAACAAAGCCCTTGAGGAGGAGAAGAACGTCTGTGGGTCGAAAGCGGTCGCCATTGGGCTGTATTTCGGGGCCTCGTCTCGTATTGAGGTCATGGAAGAGTACTCCAAAGGGCAACATGTGGCTTGGGATTTGGATGATACCAAGGCTCGACTGCGGGCCGACTATCCTGACGGTTGTCCCCACGCTGAGTATCTAGACAATGTCCCTAGGGCTAAAGATGACGTTGGCGAGGCTGAGTCAAGCTCTGGTAGGACTGAGGTCCCCAATGTCTGTGCGTCCAAAGAAAGTGCTTCTGCCAAGGGTGACGAATGATCCTTCTCTTCTCTTTTAGCTTTTTCAGTACTGTTTTGCTTGGTTGTTTTTGAACTTTTGGAACGTTTTGGTGACCCGTCTTCCATCGCTGGTCACATGTTGTGTAAGACAATGGTTTTGGCAATCCGTCCTCCATCGCGGACTGCATCACACTCTTGTAAGGATTCTGGCCGTATAGGCTCTTCTTAATGCATCACTCGTTCGCAGGACGACCTATTTAAAAGTACTTTCTTTGTTGGTTAAAAAGTCTTGTTGTGGTGCTTGCAAATGTATTTGTGCATGTCTTAAGATTTCATACCTTATGGTGCGCATAAGGTCGCAGGGTACGTTGACCCAGGCGTCTGATCCACCCCTTAACCAGGGATTGTATGGACTTGTGGTGTTGGCTATCCTCAAGGGGAGATGGCATGTAATGTAAATGTATTAGTATTAAAGTTATGACGTATGTCCGAAGGATGATCAAGCAATAGTGTTTTGCGTAGTGTATGGCGATCGTACCTTATTGTTTGTCATAAGGCGAACAGGGTACGACGTGCCTTTGTGATCCTTCGTGTTCCGATCGATCGTGTATGTAGATGTGTTGTGAGCTCATGAGTGTGTGTTGGTGTGGATCCACTTGCTTCTTTTGCCGTCGTTCCTTCATTTATTTGAAAATAGAACAAACGTATTTTTGGGTGGTAATGGGTCGTACGACGCTATTACCCTTTTATACTAGTGTCAGTATTGGTGTTTCTAAATGATAACAGACTTACAATTTCTATTGAGGAATAAATGGAATTTTCAGATATGATACGCTTTTAGATGAGTCGCATCCCAACTTCAAGGGACATGGTATCTGTTGATGTTCTCTAGTTGATATGCTCCTTGTCCTACGACCTCGACGATCCTATAGGGTCCTTCCCATTGTGGAGCCAATTTCCCATCTCTAGGATCCTTGGTGTTCTGGAAGGTCTTCCTCATGACCCAATCTCCTAACTTAAACACCTTAATCTTGATATTCTTGTTGTAGCTCCTTGCGACTTGTTGCTGATAATTAAACATCCGGACCCTGGCTTTCTCTCTAAGTTCGTTGACCGTGTCCAGATCATGTGACAAAGCTTCGTCATTTGTGTCAAAGTTTTGTAACCCGTACCTGATGGTTGGCAGGAGGACCTCCGCAGGGATCACTGCTTCACATCCGTATACCAATGAAAAAGGGGATTGTCCGGTGGCCGTCTTAGTGGTCGTGCGATCCGACCAGTCTTTTCTTCAAGTTGTTGATAATGATTTTGTTGTTGGACTCTGCTTGACCATTGAACTGTGGATATCTAGGGGTAGAAGTGACCAAAATTATGTTCCATTGAGCACAGAAGGCTCTGGTCTTGCCCCCTATGAACCGGGAACCATTGTCGCAGACAATCTCTGAGGGTATGCCGAATCTGCACAAAATGTTACGTTTAATAAAGGATATCACTTGTGCTTCTTTTATCTCTCTATAAGCTTCTGCTTCAATCCATTTTGAGAAATAGTCCGTCATAGCTAAAAAGAAAACTCTTTGCCCCGGTGCTGGGGGAAGTTTGCCCACGATGTCCATTCCCCATCTCATGAAGGGCCATGGAGCTATCGTAGGATGCAACAACTCGGATGGTTGGTGTGGGACGGGTGCATGTCGCTGACATGCATCGCACTTCTTGGCATGATTCAGCGCATCTGTATTCATTGTAGGCTAGAAGAACCCTTGGCGTCTTGCCTTGCAGGCCAAACTTCGTCCCCCGGCGTGATTCCCACATTCACCGTCATGGATTGAGTGCAATAATTCTTGCGCCTCGTATGGCGTCAGGCACTTGAGTTTTTCCCCTATGACAAATCTCTTGAAAATAAAACTGTCAATTAATTCATAGGAGAGTGCTTGTACCTTGAGTCTCATGGCAACCGCCTTGTCTGTTGGTAGGGTGCCCCTGACCATGTAATCCAGGAGCGGCTTAGTCCAGTCTTCTACTAGGTCTTCTGCGTTCTCCCTAGAATTCTCTTCATTGTTGACAAAAATCTCCTTTGCTTTGGATGTAGCAGGCGTCGTCACATGGATGATGGGTATGACGGGAAATTCTTTAGGGTCTAGAGCTGATCCCAACTTAGCTAGTGCGTTTGCCTGAGTATTTTGTTCCCTGGGGACCTGGCATATTTCAAATGTGTTGAATTTTTCCATTAATCCTCGAGCGACAACTACATAAGCAGCCATCCTGTCGTCTTTTGTGGCGTACGATCCCTCGACCTGGTTAACCACGAGTAGTGAATCACATGTGACTTTAAGCTCCTCTATGCCCATGTCAGGTGCCAAATGTAATCCAAATATGAGTGCCTCATACTCAGCTTCATTATTCGTCGCATCTCACTCGCATCTCACGGCTTGGGCTATGTTATCCCCTTGTGGTGATTTCAGTACGACGCCGAGACCTGTACCTCTGATGTTTGAGGCCCCATCTGTGAAGAGTTCCCATGTTACTTTCTGATCCATAGCAAATAGTTCTGATGCCTCTTTCACTGCCTCTTCTTCTAAGGTTGGACTGAAATCAGCTACAAAGTCAGCCAAAGCCTGAGATTTGATCGTTGTCCATGGCTCGTACTCTATCTCGTACCCACTCAAATGTATGGCCCACTTCGTGATGCGTCCTGTAAACTCTGTCTTTCTTAATACAACCTTCAGAGGATGATTGGTCCTTACGACGATCGTGTGTGATTCGAAGTAAGGACGCAACTTGTTGGATGCCATAATAAAGGGAAGTTGTTGTCCGTCCTCTTCTCTGATTAGGACCACACTTACCGACGACTTCGACACTGCCAAGTAAAGAGGTAGTGTTTCTTCGACCTTGGGTTTGGCCAACAACATGGGGTCAGACAAATATGACTTGAGGTCCTGGAACGCCAACTCGTGTTCTGCGCCCCAATGGAAAGATTTGTTCTTCTCTAAATTAAAGAAACAATGTAATTCTGGCTCAAAACGCCTTAGACTAGATTAGGATTATAAAAGGGAAAGTGCACATTTTTGTAAGACACGCTCTCATATACTGGCAATATTCTTGTAATCTGATAACCCTCTGCTAATCAAAAGTTGTTCGATCTATTGTCTCTTGATCCATATCGTTGTGATACTCTTGAGTTCTTGGTGATTTTTACTTGATTCGGTTGTTTTGCCTCACTATAAGGCATTATAGCTCTTTGAAGTTATTTTCCCAAAACACTAACCATTTTTTATAGTTCACTTGCTTCTCTTTACCATCGACCTTTTTATTTGTTCTTTATTAACATAGGTGTTCAACGTCATGAACCTTCTACCTAAACTTGGTGAACTTGCACGTTCAGCACAATGAACCTCCATATAGGTTCATCACATATATGAACTAGGTTCATCGCATATATGAACTAGGTTCATCGCATATATAAACTAGGTTCATCAGATGGGAATAAGGTTTATCACCACATGTAGCACATTCACTAAAAAACACATTTTTCTTCACATAATTGTTCACATTTATACCCCCTCCATTTTTCTTCACAATAATGTACAAATGTTGGCATGCCAGTGGACAGTCTATAATATGAGTAGCTTAATCTAGGTTCATCTTAATTATAATTAGTTTTGTTAGAATTATTCTAAGTTCATCTTGGCCTATATGGAGGCTCGGAGTACTGTGATAACAGGTTCATGATGATTGTATACTAGTTGCCTTACGTTCATTGTTATTTTAAACTTAGGTTCATCCAAAAAACTCTAAAGAAAAGTCTATGTAAAAAAACTTAGGTTCATTATGCGCATCACATTTTGACATAGAAGCTCTAAAAAATAGACATGATGACATCTCTCATCCAAAAAACATTCTAGGTCTATTTTAATTAAAAAGAAATAACACATGAACCCCCATGTACCCATAAAAAAAATTGATGAATCGTGCAAGGGAAATCTCATTCCATTCAAGTTCATACAAGTTATTGTGCAAGTTCACTTTATGTATTAGAATGGTTCATGGTGATATGCTTCCAAGTTTAAGTTAGTTGATCGTGAAAAAATCAATCAAACGTCTTGAACTTAGAAGTCTAACGTGTTGAACCTACAAGTATAACGTGTTGAACCTACAAGTCTAATCTGTTGAACCTACAAGTTTATCTTATTGAACCTACAATAGACAGTTCATAAATTTATAATATAGGTTCACAAACATATAAATGCAGGTTCACAAATTGTACACTAGAGGTTCACCAATATTATACTAGAGGTTCACATTTTGGGATGATCGGTGTCATCTGTTGTGTCAATGATTCTCATGATGGGTGCAAGAAAATGGCGATGGATGTTGAAGGGCCTCTTTTTCTGTGGGGAGTCTTTGTCAAAACAGTAAAATAAGAAGCAAGCTCTAGTCTGCTTGGCTAGAAACTCAGTTTCAGAAATTTCAGCAGTCACTATACCTTTTCCTTGGTTTCAGGTGGATAAATCTTCTATAGAATCAGAGGAGTGACTAGCAGAGCAACAAGCGCCGGTAAGCTTGCAGCGTTGAACCAAGAAACCCAAGGTGAAGCAATGACCACACCAAGCTCCTCAGCTAGTTTAAGACACAACAGGTTTTGAGCTGCACCAGTCAGGAAAAGAGCACTAGAGTTGTTCGATTCTCACCCTCTGAGACCTGCAGAGAGTCATTTTTAGCTTACTTCCTCGACGTATTGAATAATGAATGCACCAGCTGAACATTGCATCTGTCGAATGATTTGGAGATGAATCGGTTCAAAGCTGCTACACGTCCTGTCAATTTTTGCACGTCCTTGACGCACCTGGGCGACTTCAAGTTCATAATTGCTTTGATCTGTTATGGGATAGCCTCTATCCCTCTTTGATTGACCAAGTATCCTAGGAACTTTCCTGACGACACACCAAAAGAGCATTTAGTGGGATTTAGTTTCAATTATACCTCTTGAGTACCTCAAATGCTTCTTGCAAGTGTTTTATATGATCCTTCTTCTGTTTCGATTTGACCAACATGTCATCGATATAGACCTCCATCGTGTCTCCAATCTGATCCTTGAACATCTTGTTAACCAACCGCTGATACGTTTCCCCTGCATTTTTAAGTCTGAAGGGCATGACTTTGTAACAGTACGTTCCCTGGCTAGTTATGAAAGTTGTCTTCTCCTGATCATCCGGATCCATTTGAATTTGGCGGTAGCCGCTGAATGCGTCCATGAAAGTCAACATTTCATGTCCTGTCGTTGCGTCTATCATCGCATCAATGTGTGGAAGTGGGAATGCATCTTTAGGACATGCTTTGTTCAAGTCCTTGAAGTCGACACACAATCTCCACTTCCTTCATCCTTTAACTGCTATGCGGACTTGTCCTCAACTGCCTGTTTCTTGGATACCATATAACAATCCTTAGCCAGTTTTTGTTCTCCTTTTATTTCTTGTATCCCCCACTTAGTAAGGAATTTTATGGTTTGGTGATAGGTTGAAGCGACAACCTTCATCGCATGGATCCATGGCCTCCCAATAATGCAGTTATAGGGGGACTTGCAATCCACGACGTTGAATCTGACCTAGAGGTTTATGCCTCCTTCATAAACGGCCAGGACGATGTCCCCAACCGTATACTTCACCTCACCACTAAAGCCGACCAAAGGAATACGATTAGGACTAACATCGTCTTCCCCCAGTCCCATTGGTTTCAAAGTTGATAAGTTCATCAAATTGCTAGAACTACCCGTATCTATCAGAATCCTATGTATAAGGCCGTTTCCAATTGAGAAAGAGATAACCAAACCTTCGTGGTGCTCTACCTCACACGCATCAGCGTCGTCAAAGATGATAGAGGGCAAGTCACTCACCCTCTTCTCCTTTAACTCCGACGACGGAGGTGAGTCAAGGGCGCAACACTTTGCTTGTCTCTTAGCTGCTGAATATGATATTCCGCACAATTCTTAGCCATCCGAGATGCAGTTGATGACTTTTGCTGGGACGGGCGAAGGAGGACGATTATCTAGTCCTTTGTCGCGCCGGTCGAGGGTTGCTTTTGCACGCTCTGATATGACGTCCTTTAGGAAACCTTGAGGTAACAGCCTCGCGACTTCCTTTCGAAGGGCGACACACTCATTCGTGTAATGCCCATGATCAGCGTGAAAGTCACACCATCTGCTCATGTCTTTCTTTGACTCTGGCTTGTCACTCTTCCTTGGCCATCTCACATCCTTTTCGAACTGGTCGAAGGTTTTCACCAATTCCCCGACAGAAACACTAAAGTTGTAAGATTGGACCTTTGGAGGAAGGGATGGATGGTCCTTCCATTCAGTCCCACGTTCCCTGCTCGGCGCATCCCTGTCCCAGTCTCGTCTCTCCCGAGGATATGGTTGACTGCGATGTTCGCGCCGATTATCCTCTCGAGATCTACGATCGACCCGGTCTGGGCTGCTACGTGGAGCCTCATCTTCTTCCAATCGGACTTTGGCCATTGCTTTTGCTTGCACATCCTTGAACGTCTGACGCGGATACTTTTCAGTTCCCGGTAGAGTTCGCTTCCCTTCATCAGGCCTCGGCAAAATGCCTGGATTGAGGTCTGTGGGTCGCAATGTGGGATGGACACCTTGACCTTGTTGTACCGGTGCAAGTAATCACGTAAAGATTCATTAGTTTCTGAGTTACATAATATAGGTCGCTTGATTGCTTTTCCAGCTTGCGACTGCTAGCAAATTGATTTTTGAACGAATCCACTAATTTAGCGAAAGACGTAATAGATCCTCGTGGAAGGTTCATGAGCCACGTAAGGGCCAGTCCAGACAATGATGTGCCAAAGCTTTTGCACATGACTACCTCTCGGCTCCCACGAGGAACCGAAATAGTCATAAGCTTCTGCTTGTACAAGGCGACATGGTCATCTGGATCACTGGTCCCATCATAACTTGCTATAGTGGGCAAGTGGAATTTCTTCGGGATTTCAGTTCGGGCAAATTCCTCCACGAACGGCGAGTCTTCGAAGCCATCTGGGGCCTCTCTCTCGATGGGTCGAGGCACTCCTGGGATGTGTGCGATCCGCTCATCCAGAGCCTTGAGACGCTCGCTAAGAGCTTGATCGATGAGCATTTGGATGCTATCTACGGGTTGAACCTGTGTTCCAATTGCTCGGTCCACGACGGGACCAGCTGGAGTGGCAAAGGTAACCGTGTTAGCAAGAATCAGAGTTTCAATATTAGGGTTAGCGTTACCGGTCGACGTTCGACGATCCATTGATGGCGTCATGTCCACATCCTCCATGGTGAGCCGAGTTTGAACATCAGCCAGTTGGTTGGCCCCAGCGTCCTTGCTGCGATAGATCCGACGGACGGTACCTGCGCTTTAAGAACAAAATTTTCATTCATTAGTCTGGTATTGGATGCAGATATCGCCCCGTAGCGTTGACGATGCTCATTCATCTCTTTGCGCAAGGACTCCATGGATTGATGCATGAGGCGCATCTCCTCACGAGTTGTTTGCACCGTGTCCCCTGAGACAACGTCGCCGGCGGACCTCGCTGCCAGATCCTCGTCGGTTGATCCGGGGATCTCGACATCTGGAACTTCCACCATTATGAGAGCGTGTCTTACAAAAATGTGCACTTTCCCTTTTATAATCCTAATCTAGTCAAAGGCGTTTTGAGCCAGAATTACATTGTTTCGTTAATTTTCGCCCTTGTGACCGTTACCTCATTTAAGGCTTGGATTGCCTGAATCTTCAGTCCGTCCTTCCATCGCGCTATCCATCCTTGGCCTCGTCCGTCCTATATCTTTGGGCTCGTTTCAAATAACCTTTTGTTCATGGGCCGAAATCTGGCCCAACAGTTAGGTTCATAGCAAAGTAACAGTAGGTTCATGAAAATACACATTGAAGTTCATGCACGATACTAAGAAGGAAAAACAGTGGATATAACCTAGTTCACGTATGCGATGAACCTATTTCACGTATGTGATGAACCTAACTAGTTCACATATGTAAAATGTTTCCTTTTTCTGATCAAAGCAACTGTAAAGCAAGAAACAACTTAGATACCCAAAAAAATGCTTCCTTTGAGCATCGCTCGTTCCTTTGAACGGATGAATATTTAAAATTTGGGAGATATTGAGTACGGTTTCCATCTATGTGGTGGTCATTGACTGAGTTTCATACATATATGTAAGTTTCGTGGTTTAAAAGTTTGTCTAGGTTGCGGAAATAGATTTATCCGTGCAAGGTTAAATATACATGCTTTCTATTTAACGCCCACCCATTTTGCTATTTGCCGCCCAGGCAATCCGTGTGTCACGCATGGATTAAATATTCATGAAAACGCATGGATTGTATCTGTGCGTTACGCACGGATACAATCCATGTGTGACGCACCGATTAAATCCGTACGTCATGCATGGATTTGCATATATGAATCTAGGGTTATTAAATGTATTCAATGTATTTCTAGTTAAGTGTGCAAATAAACAATTTTGTAGTGTCTTTTTTAAGGCGATAAAGCCCAATTCGACAAAAACGTCATCGAAACTTTATCGAAATGGAATGAAACTTTGTTTCAATCCTTATTATGTCTATTTGATCATGCGTGTAACCTGAAATTCAAATTTCTACCTTTGTAAGTGAAACATAGTTTGAAACCGAACGAGGTCGCAATATGTATGGCGCACCATATACAATTTGAAATATAATAAGGTTGAACATTCGTCAACATAACAACAATATAAGAATTCTAAATATAACAATAAGATTTTGCAACATTAAACCATGCGTCACGCATGGAATGCATCCACACATCACGCATGGTCTTACACCATACGTGACGCATGGATTTTTATATGTTTTTTGTTGCTTTTGTGAGCCATGTCAAATGTATTCAATGTATTTGTAGTTATGTCACGCAAAATAATTCATTTTCCGTGTTGTTTTTAAAGGCTTTAAAACCACAATTCGCCATAACGTGGTCGAAACTACATCGGAATGGAATGAAACTTGTTTACAACGCATATTAGAGATATTTAACCATGTAGGTAACTTTTCATCAAAACCTTTTGCTTTTAGGGTAACACCGTCATTGTAAAACATCAAACTACTCACCACAAGCTTAACTTGTTGCAATATATATGGTTACCACATTGATGTTATCGTATGTTTGAACAATTTATACACAAATGTGTTATAAGGCATATAAAGTCCCAATAATGTCTCACACATACAAAACGGGATTCGAAACTATGTCAAAACGCTAAAACCACTAAAAACGCCTTAAATGGACTTAAGGCGGTTTTTGACGAAACGATACTCGAACGATGTCCGAATATAATGAAACTTGTTTTCAATGGCTATTATGAATATTTAACCATGTGGGTAACTCCCAATCACAACTTCTAACTTTTAAAGTACCGCCTCCTTTGTAAAAAACATACTAGTCGTAACTCTCTAACTTGTCGCAATATGTATATTCTACAACATGGACGGTGATTATTGTTGAAAATACTATACAACTTACTCTTATTAGGGATATTTAGTAGGAACAAGGTCTCGCTCACACGAAATGAGGCACGTAAACGCTAAAACCACTAAAAACGCCTTAAATGGACTTAAGGCGGTTTTTGGCGAAACGACACTCAAACGATGTCCGAATGTAATGAAACTTGTTTTCAATGCCTATTAGGGATATTTAACCATGTGGGTAACTCCCAATAACACCTATTAACTTGTAAAGTAGCATATCCTTTGTTTGGACTTCTTACGTGCCCTAAATGTCCAACCTTTGACAATATGTAATTTTATTTTGATTGGAAATCATGCACACATCAGTGTTACTAAGAATCAAAGGGATCATGTGTCATTTTGTGCGTCACGCATGGAAGAGAACTGTGCGTCACGCTTGGATTATATCCATGCGTCACGCATGGACATAAACGGTGCGTGACGCACGGATTTTCTTTTCAGAACTCATGCAGCACGTACGTCTTGTCTCTCACCTACTGTAATAACTCCATTAATTTTTTTACTATTTCCGTAACACCTACATTAATCCCTATTATCTTCCTTTCTTTCCATATTTCAAATGTCAAAAACCTTTGACCACCATTGTTGAACATTTTTTAGAGCAAAACACCATTTTTAACTATCTTCCTTTCCTTCTATATGAAGAATGAAGAGGAATGCACCAATGAAAGAGGTGGAGAAGCTCCATTTTCAAGTTACAACCTTAATAAGGTAACATTTCTTGTTCATAATAATATTTTTTAAGGTGTTGACTTGTTTTAGGGTTTGTATTAGTTAGGTTTAATGGATTTTACATGTTCAAGGTATTAGTTTTATGACTAAACATGTTGATTTGTGAATTTATGTTGATTTATGATATTTGAAATGTATTATAATATTACTTTTTAAGGTTTTGACTTGTTTTAGGGGTTTGTATTAGTTAGGTTTAATGGATTTTACATGTTCAAGGTATTAGTTGTATGATTAAACATGTTGATTTGTGAATTTATGTTGTTTGAAATGTATTTTAAATGTATTATAATATTACTTTTTAAGGTTTTGACTTGTTTTAGGGGTTTGTATTAGTTAGGTTTTAATGGATTTTACATGTTGATTTGTGAATTTATGTTGATTTATGATGTATTATAATGTATGACTTGTTGGTTAAGGGGTTTGAAATGTATGACTTATGGCAATTCCACACGTCACGCATGGTTGAATACCGTGCGTCACGCATGGAATGGATCCACACGTGACGTGTGGATTTTCCATACAGAAGCTTAACTGGTTTGTTATCTGTGTGTTTGTGCATAGATGAACTTTTCTGTGTTTACTGGATTAGACAAGATTACTCTTAATGACTGCCCACCTCCGTCATACCTCGACTACATACCTTCGTTTGATTTGGGCATTGATTTGACAACATGGGAGCAACCGCAATCACAGTTTGGTGATATCAACACTGGATCTTTTGGAACCGGTTACGGTTTGTCGCAATGGCCTTCGCATTTGATGAGGCCACTTTCAGACACAAGTAGCTTAAATGTGTTTCGTCCTTTTCGTACTGCACCACAATTTGATATTGAAGTTCAAGAAGAACAATATGTCTCTGTTGATTACTCAGAGTTGTTTGCAAATGACTTGGTATTTGCCTCTAGACAACAGGGAGTGAATTGGGCCGTTAACATTGCACAAGCCAACAACTTTTGCATAGTCAATGGAAGGAGTAGAGCACCTACCGAAACAAAATCTGGAAAACTTCAGCTTATCTGTGATAGAGGACGAGTGAATTACTCAAAAGCTAAGGGAGTGAGGAAAAACATAAAGACGAAAAAATGTAGATGTTGGTTCGAATTAAAGCTTCGAGAGGAGCATAGAGGGGCTTGGAAACTTACTGTAATGTTAGGTACCCACAACCATCCTATTGGTAGTAGCTTGTTTGGGAATGCGTTTGCAGGCAGATTGACGCCTGATGAAGTGTGTACAGTAGTTGAAATGACTAGGGCTCATTGTAAACCAAATGAGATTTACACTATGCTCAACAAGTCTCCCAAGAACTTTACAAAAAAAAAACAAGTTTACAATTTGATGGCCAAGACGAGGATCGAAAACAGGGAAGGAAGAACTGTTATCCAAGAGTTTTTCTAC
Source organism: Oxyria digyna (assembly GCA_029168935.1). Classification (NCBI taxonomy): domain Eukaryota; kingdom Viridiplantae; phylum Streptophyta; class Magnoliopsida; order Caryophyllales; family Polygonaceae; genus Oxyria; species Oxyria digyna. The sequence continues at coordinate 3,019,862 of JAPVLV010000018.1, forward strand.
AAATGCAAACAGAGCGACTATTTCATGGAGTATAGGACAAGCAAAGATGATGCATCTATGATTGGTGATATGTTCTTTGCGTCCCCAGAATCAATGAAGCTCTTGAAATCATTTCCCTATGTACTTATAATGGACTCCACATATGCCACAATCAAGTAAGTTTTGTGTGATTATTGACCATTACATATGATTTTCCATAACATTGCAATAATATTATTTCAAATTATTTCTTTACAGGTACAAAATGCCATTTTTCGAGATTGTTGGAATCACGTCTACATGGAGGAACTTTGTAGTTTGTGGGGCATTTCTTGAGGGCGAGACTAAAGAGCATTATTTGTGGGCAATGCAACAACTTCAAGAGATGTATAGAAGAATTGGAGCAACGCCGACTTGCATTGTCACCGACCGTGAACAAGCTTTAATGAGTGCAACGGATCTTCTTTTTCCAAATGCAAAGTTTCTTCTATGTAGACGACATATAAGGAAAAACATAGAGGCCAAAGCTTCCCTCGAAATGAGATCGAAACTAAAGGGAAAAAACTTATCCAACGACTATTACAACTTGTTCGAGGAAACCACCGTAGAAGGATATGAAAAAAAGTTGGATACTATAGAGAGAGCTTGGAACGCGCATATTCCCGTACTGCAATATGTTAGAGACAGTTGGCTTGGTCCTTTCAAAGAAAGATGTGTGTCGGCATGGACGGATGACGTGTTTACTCTTGGAAGCAACACGACAAACAGGTAATTTATCTTTAATTGCACTTACACAACTATATTCTGTTTTCTGTGAATTTAAACAGTTTTCTGTAAACTGCACTTTTATACGTCACGCATGGATGTGCAGTTTACAGAAGTCATATTCGTGTTTGAACACTGTAATAAAAATGCAGAGTGGAAGGAGCACATTCCTGTTTGAAGTCATATTTGAGTGGTGGACAAGGTAGGCTCGACACAGTGTTTGAGGAATACAGTGACATGGCACGAAACCAGCTGAAAGAGATATTGGGTTCATTTAACGAGAGCCTAACAAAGACGTATAGACTTGTTCACCAAACATCTTTGTTTGTACATTTGAAGTGCAAAGTTTCGTACAAGGCAATGGAGCTCTTAATTAAAGAATACGACAAAGGTGTACAAGGCATGTACAATCCACAATATTGCGATTGTGCAACCAAGGTCAGAGACGGGATGTTGTGTGTCCATGACCTTGCGACTTGTGTGAAGAAACAAATGCCAATTCAGCCCGTGTCTTTGCATCCTTTTTGGAGTACGTTGTCTTTGGAAGAAGTGGATACACAGTGTCATCTTGAAATTAAGAAAAACGTGGCAAGACGTTTATTTGATGAATTTTATGAAGAAACATGGAACACCTTGTCACCACATGATCAAGAGAAGTGTATTGAATCTGTCAGAAAGATAGCTAAAGTGGATACACCTCTCAAAGAGCCGCCTATTTCGAAACACACCGGTGGTCGTCCCCAAGGAGCTCCTAACAAAGTGCCTAGATCTACACAAAGAAAGAAGTCAGCATGGGAATACACCGACCAAGAGATGAGGTCTAGAGCTTTGGAAGAAACACCTCCCAAGAAGCAAAGGGTTCCTAAACCCTTTGGTGCACCTCCCGCTCCACAAAAAATGTATGCGCCTTCTAAGTACATTAGAAAGATACCAATGTGCATGCGACCATATGTGGAGGGTTGGTTTGACATCAGAGCCGATGGAAACTGCGGGTTTAGATCTATTTCTATGGAAACAGGTGACCGATATTATCTTCACTCTAATGTACACTTTATCCAAAATATTTCGTCACTCAATCTGTTTTTGAGAGTCATGTAACAGGTGGGACCCAAGAGCATTGGAAGTTCATACGAGAAGAGATGATAAGAAAGGCTAAAGAGATTTGGCATTTACTTAAAGGCACGTGGATTGGTGGAGAAGTAAATCCAACATTGGAGTCCGCTATACATCAACTTACATGGGAAAGCGATTACTACCCAGCTCCAAGGGATAAGTGGCTTACCGTACCAGAAATGGCATGTTTGGTGGCTTCGGCATGTAATTGTGTCTTTGTGTGTCTAGGCGAGCAAATTAAACAGACATTCCTACCTCTTAGACTTCCGACTTGGTATGCCCAACCTGGAGCCAAGATGCAAGTTGTTTGCCTACTACTACTTACACAGGAGGAACATTTCATCCCGGTATGTTTTTTTCAATTGCTATTTACAGGAGGCATTACATGTAAATTTAATTATGCAATTCCATAAAATCTATCTCAGATTCGCCTGAAGGATGGATGTCCACTACCACCTGTTTATAATCTTTGGGAGCGTAATTGTGAAGAATCTGCTGCGGACTTGTATGACGAAGTGTGGCAAAGATATGGGGCTTACACACCCCCGAAAAGAGGAGGACATCAATCGTCCAAACAAAGCATCACAATTCCAGACGATGATGAAAACGATTACTAGTTCAAGAGTTATTGTCAGTCCTGACAATGTTGTAATGTGTATTTTATTTCGAGTTTCAAATGACCTTCTAATGTTGTAAGGTTGTATCTTTTGATGCACATTTCAGTCTTTATGTGGTATTTCTGGGTTATATTTCACGTGAAACAGGTGCTTTGCATCTGAAATGGAATTTCTGCATTCTGTAGGAAAAATGCAATTCCATGCGTCACGTGTGGAACCAATCCGTGCGTCATGCACGGATTGGTTCCACACGTGACGCATGGAATTGCATTTTTCCTACAGAATGCAGAAATTCCATTTCAGCTTTACTTGTCAAAAGCAACACTTCCGAATTGTCTTGTCAAAAGGAGACATATGAGTAGTCTTGTCAAAAGGAGACATATGAGTTGTCTTGTCAAAAGGAGACATATGAGTAGTCTTATCAAAAGGAGACATCGAAATTACAACATAAAACAGATATATTACAACATCAAACAGATACGTTACAACAATAAACCGATACATTACAAAATAAAACAGATTCATTACAGCATAAAAAAGACTCATTCTTGAAACGTAAATTAAAACGAACATAACAAAGACAAAACACCAAGACACTTCACATTACATCTTAAAAGGAACGAAATACTAAGACCACTACGCATCGTCAGAATCAGCTGGTTTGTCTTCGAAATCCTCATAGAGCTCCTTGACCCACCATTTAGCCGTTTCCAAATCTTTCTCTTCGTTAAAGATTTGCAGTTTCATGGCTTGTGTTCGGTTTTCCTCCAACAATTTCGTCATAACACGGAGATGATGACGGTCATACTCAGGATCAAGAAACAGCCACCTGAAGTTACATTGGCATGTAAAAAACCTTCGGCCATACTGGTCTGGTCTCATCTTGTCATTAGCGCTGAAAACCGTGATAGACTTCCTACACCTCTTATTTGGACACTGAACGGTGCTGCCTTCTTGTGGTATTGAAGATGATGATGAGGATGATGCCATGTTGGTTTCCAATCTGTAATACAATGTAAGAAAACAAGTGAGAAAGTAAGGAATAAGATGTGGAATAGGAGAGATTAATGAGTGGAAATGGTATGCTGAGGGAGTGAATTTATAGGCGATTTGAAACTAGGTTTACACTTCCATGCGTCACGCATGGAAGAGAACCGTGCGTGACGCATGGAATGCATCCGTGCGTGACGCATGGAATGCATCCGTGCGTGACGCATGGAATGCATCCGTGCGTGACGCATGGTTTTGCATTTGACCAACAGAATGCAGATTTATGTCTTGTGCACCCTAAACAAATAATCCAACAAATTCAACAACGCTAACCAGAAATGAAAAGTTCAACAACGTCATAACAAACAATCCGAAAAGAAAAACGGACAATCCTGAAAATCTGAAAACAAACAGTTCATAAAAAACAATCGAACCCAATCCAACAAGATCACCACCGATGTTGTTGATACATAGTTGTCCACGGCTCAATATCTTGAAGGACCTCAGTTATGGCTCCATGCATTGCAGAAACATCATAGGGATCAGGCAAGGTTGCATATGGTGACAAGTGATCGTAGACCCTGTCAAATTCAGGTGTAGGAAACTCGATCATTCACACTTCGTGATTGGAAGATCCGGGTTAGTATACGGGATTCTGTGTTGTTTGTTGTGTTAGTATTCCCAATAGACGTTCAGAACTGCATTTGTGTTTCTCGATCTGTTAATCTTAATTCTTTACACATCAAGATAGAAGTTTTTGGTGTGTATCTTGTGTAGATTTGCTCCAATAGGTAATTGGTTGCTGGTTCAGTTATAAATTTTGCTTGTAAGTTGTACCTCTTGTTTTGTATGCCTCATCTATCATAGATTTTTAGTTCTCAGAATCAACCTTTCAACTCGGCTTTTCCATTCTTCCGTATTTTCTTAGCGATCTGGATTTGGTTTTGGCAGTTGAGGAAATCTCATCTGGGTAGTCAAGCTGGTGAATTTTTGTGTTGAATCTGCTGTCAATCGCTCATTCTCATTGCAATTTGTAAAAATATGGCTTCTTCTAATGCTTCTGGCAACCAAATTTTCTGGGTTTGTTCCTAAAGCTTCACATATTTTCTTAACAATTCTGTTAATCAGGTGTCTAAAGAAGACACTAAAAATGGCTGGCACATTTTGAGCATGACAGTATCATTACCGTGAGTCGTTCACGCCTTCAATGTCTCACACAGATGCACATTCCGACAACGGAATTTACTTTTGATAAGTCCTAGCTTTTGTTTCAATAGCTGGTGTAGGAAACTCAATCTGAGTCGCATATACAAACGAGGTTAGTGTTTCAATCGTTGTTGGAGGCTTTTTTTTTGTTTTTGGGACTAGGTTAGTGTTTCAAACGAGGTTAGTGTTTCAATCTGAGTCGCATATATCGCTGTTGTATTGAGATTTATATGAAAGTTAAGTTATGCAGGTCATTTTTTTCTTTTCTGTCATCACCTTGAAGTGACAAATTGCTTGTTTTTCTTATGATATAGACTAACCTATACAAAAACCATTTGCAAGACACTATGTTCCTGAACTCTCCCAGCTCAATTACAGAAAAAACAAATGATACCATTACCAACTATTAACTTCAAAGGATCCATTGAATATTAAAAAAGCTCAACAATGAATTCTCTCTTTTGTATTTGTATCAAACATTCTGCATTAAAGAGTTTATTTAACTAATCAGAGGTTAACCAATTATCTTTCTGTCTTTTTTTTCACTTTGTTTGCAGACTGGTTCATCTGGCCTTGTTAGCTTTAATGCATCTCCTAAAAATGCATGTCTATTCGATTTGGTGACTGTAAATCGGTATTTGCAAACAAAGGAAATTCCAGGGCCCTCATATTGGTCTTCAGTCAGGTCAGTTCACTCAACTGGTAAAAGAGGTGCATCTCTATTTTAAGTGGTTGTGATGCCAACTTTTGGATCCTGTAAGTTTGACTTATCCGGCTGAGTAAATAGTTGACAGTAAAGTATCAGTATTGTAACGTTAGTGTTCGTTTGTGTGCGTATACAACTTATCTCCTCTCATGCCGTTTTGTGGTGCTCCTTTCATTCAATAATAAAATTAAGGTATTAATCCTTGCTCTACAGAAAGCATTCTTATTGCAGTAATGGTCCACTAGGGAACTTGGGTTTTCTTGTCCTTCCATGTGTTGCTGCACATATTAACCATGATTTCATCCGATTGTTTTTCTAATTTTGGACATATTCGCCTTAGTGAGATTTTGATTTAGGTTTTTTTTTTACCGAAAACCACCCGTATGATGTCCTATATTGCTCAAAACCACCTGTATCTTTCAATATTATCGGAAACCACCCTTATGAACCACTCCGTCACTCAACAACCACCCGTCGTCTAACTCCGTTAATTTTATTATTCTTTATTAAAAGAAAAATAAATAAAAATTAAAAGAAAGAAAAGGAATTGAAAAAAATCAAAAATAGGAGGGAGTAAACAAAAATAAAAAAGTAAAATTACCACTATAACCTTGTCTTCATCATCTACAACTCCAAGCTCCTCTCTCTCTCTCGTTCAACAATCTGGGTTTTTTGTTATGTTTCCAAATTGATGAAATGAAAAAATGATTCTACGTTTATATGTCTATTAGATCAATCATTACTTTTTCCAGCATTTTGGGTTAATATTCGAGAGTGATTTAGACATTAATTTATCTATCTTGACACCATGGGACTACATTCAGATCTGCAAGCAAGAGATGGGTTCTAAATCAATTTTGCAAACAACCATTATCATTATCGAATTTGGGGTGTAAATCAATTTTGCAGATCTGCAAGGATGCTTAGCGAGCTCCATTAATGGCGGTACTAATTTCTCGATGGGCAACAATGGAGGACGCAGATGGTTGAAGACGATCCATATGGGTCTCCAGTTTGGTTTGGTTGGATTACTTTACGGGCCCATTTGGAGTGTCGATTCTTCGATGGGTTTATGGATTTTGAAGAACTGTGAGTTGGAGAAATGGGAAAATCAAGTTTAGGGTTCTTGAATTGGGGCCTCAACATGAACAAGGGGAGAAAGAAGAACGGTAGAATAGGAATATATATATGGAAAATGAAACCCATCGAAGACCCAATTTCATCTCCATTGTTGAACAAGAACCTAGATTCAAGAATCTTAAAACTCATTTTCATCTTCTAGTGTTGCACGAGAGAGAGGATGAAGAAGACATCCTTTACCAATTTCATTTATTTTCTAACTTTCTTTTTCTTTTTATATTTTTTTTTGTTTTCTTTGAATAAAAATGCCACGTGTAACAATTATTAACGGGGTTAGACAACGGGTGGTTGTTGAGTAACGGAGTGGTTTATAGGGGTGGTTTCCGATAATATTGAAAGATACGGGTGGTTTTGAGCAATATAGGGCATCATACAGGTGATTTTCGGAAAAAAAAAAAAAAAAAAAACCTTTGATTTAAGATGTCTTGTGCTACCGTGTTGATTATTTTCTATTCATTTCCTGTGAACTTCTAGCTTCAAAAGAATTAAAAACTCAAGTAAATGAGACGCCATGAAGTATGGCCATCCAAGATTTTTAGTCTTTACTTAAAGGTATATAGGTATATGAAATTGGTCATCCTTGTACCAAAAACCTGTATATAATGCCTAGACATTCTTTATCTTTTATATAGCCCAATTGTGCAAGAACTACATACGACTATGTTCACTATCAATATCTAGTATAAACTTGTCACATAGATCTGAATTCTCAGTCATCTTCAATGATTGTTCTTCTCTTATCATTTGAAAAAAAAGGATCTATATATGTTTAGGGGAAGTAACATGTTACCTTAATAAAAGATTCTTATAAAAATTATCCACGAACAGTGACTACAGTGTTCTTCAATGATTGTTTTTCTTATTAATTTCCTGCAGTTCTAAGCATTCCTGCAATTCTAATATGTTGCATTTAAACTAGGTCTAGAAACAGGGTATACATTTGCCTCTCATCAACCAGTACACTAGCAGAGTTGTTGGTTGATGTAGAATTCAGTGTTGTATTTCATATTGATTTGTATAAGTGATGGATACACGGAATCAATTAGTTACTTTTACTAGGTTTTCAGGGATTAGGATTGAAATTATATGTAAAAGTTTGGAATTGGGTTTGCTATTTGTTCTCTCCTGGTTTATTGATGTTTCTCGAAACAAGGTAATATTGTATCTGTTTCACACATCCCATCTTGATTGCTTGATGTCTTTGGCTTGAACTTAATATATTTTTCTCTTGCCTTTCCATAGCTGCTATTGAAATTCCAAAAACTCCACTCTTGCAAGTCAGGGAAAAAATTATGACCCACTGCATCAACATTTTGCATTCGTATCGTAAGTTTTGTGCCACAGTACAGTCTACTGGGCAACTTATACTTCCTGAGGCACTCAAACTCTTGCATTCATATACCCTTGGTATGTCTAGCTCTACCTTATTATTCTGGTGAATTTACGTTTACTTTCTTTCACAAGTTTCATATAGGTTTCATATAGGCCAACGTCTTGTCTTAAATGACTTTTGGACTCCCCTTTGGGTTTTATTGTTTATATGATAAGATGGACCTGAAGCCATTTGTTATTTCTACTTCATACATAAAATTTGCAAGCTAGTTTCTCTATTAAATTGGATTTCAACTGAAGTAAAATATAATCTTTGAAATGTAGTGCTATCCAGAACCAAATGGGTTGAAACCACTTACAGCGAAGCAGATAGATCAAGTTCGAGACCGGTTGATTTCTTTTGTGCAGAGTTTCATGGATTTTTAGGTACACAAAATAAATTCAATTCAGGAGTAGGTTGTAGTATATTGATGATTTCTTTCATCACTTTTTTTTTTTTTGAAGATCAAGCTAAGTATACTTTATTTTATATGATGAAGTTTGTGAACGCTATTTGATTAATTATATATTATTGATTTTTGGATGTTCATTGGAATTTTTTTGTTATAAATATATGTTAGAAAATTCAGAATAATTGAACATATTATCTATGTCACAGCGACCAAAATGGTAGAACATACGATATTACTACGGTTATAACAAATTAACGACAATGAAAGTTTACTACGGTTGTAACAACATCATTACACACAAATTCACTACGGTTATAACAAACATTACTACATACACATTTACTACGGTTGAAACACCTTTACTACATACATATTTACCACGGTTAAAACAATTTTAATACGGTTAAAACAATTTTACTACATGTAAATTTATTATGATTGACATATTTAGTACAAGCCTTAATGAGGGTAATAATTGCAATTTTACTACGGTTCACACATTTATCACGGTTCCCAAGAACCGTGATAAATGCGTGAACCGTAGTAAAATTTTAACCGTTATAAACAGTTTTATAGCAGCCACATTTATAACGGTTGTGAACCGTGGTAATCTTTGCATGTGAACCGTGATAAAACAACACTTTTGTACTAGTGAAGGGACGCGATGACATACTTGTAATTACTGCGAACTTTGATTATTCTTTTTGTTTGTCTTAAAAATGACTTCAAAAAATTTCAATACCATGCAGATTATGAAAATTACCGCACAAAGTATGAAAATTAACTTGTTACTTATTAACGCGAAAAACATTGTTTTTCGTACGTTTAGCCTTGTTCTCAGCCTGGACTTTCTCATATTATTAATACAATTGATTTTTGTTGGTCCATTTAACATAATTGATTTTAGGAATCTATCAAATAAGTTTTTCTAAGAAGTCTACCAAAACGGCAAAACAACACTTAGTGAGATACAAAAACATTAGGTCCCTCTAGCTTGCCACCAGTCACGTACTTGTCATGTTATCCCGGGTCATAAGTCGTATTAAAACATAATCCAATGTTATTTTAAACATAATTATTTCAACCGTCAACTGAAAATGAAAAGGAAGATAAGACAATATCTTGTACACATTTTAATGATTTAAGTTCACACGAAAACGAATTTTATGTCCAGTTTCGATAAGTTATACGGAGTATGAAATATGATTGGATTGGAAAAAAAAATCTTTGTAAATTATGTTTATAACTTAGTTGTTTGGTACAACGTCAAGAAAGTAGTATTTATCAATTATCATCTAGAACTAAAACTATGTGTTATATTATAAAGTTGAATTTCATGCTTTCAGAACTAAAACTATGATCCAAAAACTTAAAAAGGATATGAGCACAAATATTTGACATATAAGACATGATACATTACTGAGTAGTTTCTTGCAATCACCTCATGAAAATGACATTCGACAAAGGAGTTTCTTGCAATCACCTCATGAAAATGACATTCGACAAAGGAGTTTCAAGATAATCAAACATTCCCTCAGAAAAAGATAATGAAACAAAAATGTTTCACATATAAGATTATATGGGACATAATTTTTTTTTATGTTTATGAGTTACCAGGTAAAAATTGAGGCGTTTGCTAATTGAATTAACTTATAGATTGACAAAAAGTTAGTGCTTATTTTCTTCAGTAATTTCGTGAAAATTGATCACTTCTATCGATATATAATTAGTGAGGAATCATAGAATAGCTAAGAATTATATATTAATAAAAACACTATATTTCTTGGTATACTCACACTTATGTCCATGAGAGTTCACAAACTTCCCCTTTTCAATCGTCTTATTTCTTGTCTCATACCCAACAACTTGCTGAGATGATCCGCTACTGTGTTTGCTCATCTTGACGATGCTGTCAGATCTGTTCTTCGACGATAATGGTATAATTGCCTTCTTGTTTGACGACATATCTCTCGTCTTGATAGCTGAATTAAACACGTAAACAAACCAAAGTTATATTGTGATAATAATAATAGAAAAGAAGTTGGATTAGGTACGAATTTACTTTTATCCTACGAATATACGAACACATACACACTCTTCTATATTCATATTCATATGCATACATTTGCGAATCTGCATGTATTTATGTCTGTATGTGCATGTCAGTGTGAAGAAATGTGCATGTGAATTTTTTCATTTATATATTCGTACTACAAATCAGTCTCACATGAATCTTTCACAATAGAAAATCAAAAGAAATTTGTAAGGCGAATGTAACTTAGAACACTTACCAGTTTGCTAGCTCTGAGAATATGTGAGATTGATTGAAGGGTTGAAGATGATTAAATAGTGTATATATTTATATATTAGTTGCATGCTTATGGAGCAAGTAATACGAAACTACCAAACACCCACAGGTGACTTGTTCCAAGTCAATGGGATAACTTTATTCAACACGGCTATACAAAAATCATCAAATACTTTACATATTGAGACTTTTAAGAAGCTATATTGGTTGTACATCACCATCAAACCTTTTAAGATAAATTTTGAGAGAGTGATTATTCACAATTTTAGGTTGCACATTGTCGGCTTGGAAGTGTTTTAAAATTTGGTTCAATCTAGATTTAAGTAGTGACTTCAGACGTGATTATATATGTAATGTCATCTAAAGATAAATCTTCCTAAGTTGTCTATGTTGGACCCGGTTCTCAGGTCAAGAGCGAACCCGGTTCGCGACGGCTCGGTGAATCGCGACAGCCCATTGTGTCAATGAGAAGATTAAGTAGGAAAGTCCAGTAAGCGGCCCAATAAGCGAAATAGGCAAGATCGGATAAAGTGGGGCCCGCGACCTGATTATAAATCGTAACAAAAAGGAGAGAGAAAGCATATTTTCGGCATTCAAAGCTTTTCCCCTTGAGTAAGAGAGAAACACATAGAGGGCGAAACCTCACTCGGAATCGTCTTCTTCCTCCCGATTCATCTCTGTTCATGGAGAATCGGATGATCGGTACTTGGATTGTGATTCTCGGTACCGTATTCGTGCTTTTGGTGTAAGAGTCGTGACGTTTGGTTGAGATTCTCCATTTCACTGTTTTATTGGTTTGGTTCATAAGGCTTCTATGGTTTAGAAGTGGATTTTGATAGTTTCCTTCTTCTCTTTGGTTATAATTTGGTGTTATTTGGGTTCGTCACTCCTATTTGCTTGTGATCGTTACTGACTTGGGCGTCGGAGAGCCAAATCTGGGGGTTCATCCTTCCTATTTGGTTGTGCAGGTGTTTTGGGAGCTCAAGAACACGAAGAACAGTGGAGAAAACCAGATTTTGATCCAAAAGAAGATGGAATCCAAGTTGTTGTATTAGTTGGCGCGAAGGAGGTCTCCAGTGCTTGAAGATTATTGACTGGCCAGATCTCGCGAGGTGTTGATTGCGAGATCGCAAACACCCGGGCTCCAACAGTCAACCAAAACGGCAAAGCCACATTTGAATGAAATACAAAGAATAATAGGTTCCCTTTACTCACTAGTCAATTGTAATGACTCACAAAGTCACATCATCACTATATAACATAGAACGAATTACTTGCCAACAATCTATGATATTACGTACTCACAAAAAATATTAGCACTACTACGGCTCTGTTCGGCATTGATTTTTTGAGTATAAGCTAGCTTAATTCAGACCTCATAAGCTAGCTTGTGGAAAACATGATTTTAGATCTCTGTTCGGCCGATGAGCTTATTTTGAGGAAAATTGTGATAAGCTAGCTTAACTTTTCATTGAAACCAGAATGTTGCTCATGAACATTACAGAAATTTTGGATTTCATAAGCTAACTTATGCTTCCATTCACTGTTTTGATTCCATATTTGCCCTCTCAATTGTATTGGAATTTCCCATCTGATTCAAATCAAAGAGTTGAGACACAAACTAACAAAGCTGGAGAAGAAGGGTATACATTAAAGAGGAGTATAGGGTCATCACTAAGAGCAACGGGAGCAGTTTCAAAGACTCTTATGGCGCTCCCTCCATTTCCTCCTTTTGTTCGTAAATCTCTATCTCAGTTTTTCATAATCTGCAGTTAGTATTCTATGAACGAATGCTCTAGAAACTTAATGACCTGTTTGTTCCCTTATAAATGCATGTTCCAAATGTGGTGCACACAAACTGTTTGATGAAATGCTTGTTCCAAATGCTACAACATGCTTTTAAGTTAGGTATTGGTAAGCAACTGTGTAATGTTTTGAACTGAAATTTGTGCTTCTGGATTAACAAGTCAAGGTTTCAAAGTAGTCAATGAAAATTCTGAATTTTGTAGCTGGATATGACCCTAGAAAATCTGTGGTTGAAGCTTTTCAATGTACTGGAATCATTTTTCTTTATGTGCTGCCAAATGTTTAGGATTCATAAGAATTTATGCTCAATCCAGCCTTTAACTATTGATTGTTTATGGAAGGTTCATTCACTAATTGAAATCAATCTTACTTTTTGTTTCATGAAAACTATTGTGATCAAAGCTTTCTTCTTTGTTAACCTTTAGTTTCCTTGCTGAAGAGATCTATGAATGTGGACCCTCATAGACCTATAGTATCTTTTTTTGATGCAATGCTTTCTGAAGTATTCTTGAGTGTGAGAAATGTTTGCATTATGGATCCAGTATTCACATCTATAGAGGAATTTAATAAGAATGGTGTATCCTTGTGCTCTAAAGTCTTAGTATTGACATTGCAGGGGGCAAGACCTTAAGAAAACAAAGTTATATTCAAAATGTGGCAAGGAAGTAATATCTTCGTAAGCTAATATATTCTGATAGATTAGGATGTACTCTTGTCATTGCACACGAGTGAGAAATAATCATGCAGGTTTATTCTTAATATAGTTTTCTTGATGAATTGTTGTAGTTAGGGAGGGAGGTTTTTATATACATATTTTTCTGAAAATATATATCTTAAGTCGTCTATTTTGAAATCTATTTATGTTTTAACATCAAGAACCCTAATTTCAGTTTTAGAAATTATTTGTATTACCTTAATTTGGTTGTCAATGGATCCTTTGGTCGACTCTATCAGTTGTGTTTTGCTGGTATTCAACTATCAAACAAAACTAAGTAGCTTATACCACTATAGCCTACAAGGCCTTTGTCTCTGACTGTTGTACTGATCTATTTTGTTTTGTTGTTGTTGGTGTTGGTGTAGATTTGGTGAAGTTGTACTAATCTGATGTGTTTTGCTAGTTGGTGTAGTTGTAGATTTAGTGGTGGTGTTCTTAATTGCTTGTTGCTGGTGTCGCTGGTGTGTAGGTGTAGATTTGCTGGTATTGTTCTTAATTGCTTGTTGCTGATTTGTTGGTGGATGTTCATTAATTTTGAAAAAATTGGAAGTTAATGTGGAGCAGACTTTGCTGATGAGCTTGGCATTCCTTTCCTTATGACCAGTGCAAAGGATGCAATTAATGTGGAGTAGACTTTCTTGACTATGGCTAGTGAAATTAAGAAGCGAAGGTTCAATGGATTGAAGAACCCAAGCAACCATCAGAGTACTCTGTAGCATGTTCAGCAGCAGTAGTTGTAAGCAGTTCAACTGTATTCAGTTCAACAATTGTACGCAGCTCAGCTGTATTCAGTTCAGCAGCTGTTTCTGCAGCAAAAATTGGAGGTGCTGTTGGAGCAAGTTCAGCAGAAACAACATCAGCAGACGGCACTTGTTGCAGCAACAAGGGAGCTGAATCAGTTGCAGCAGGGGTGCGAGATGGATCACAAACTGGCTCAGTTGGTGCAGCAGTGGAATAGTGAAAAATATTTCCGAGAAAACGACACTCTTGACACCAAGAACTTGCGAGAATCAAGATCAAATAAGCGCCATCCTGTTAAGTGGAGGACCAGGATCTAAAGATAGTAAATTTGATCTCAAAGAGCCATAGGTCCACGTGTGCGACGAACCTAGGTCCACGTGTGCGACGAACCTAGGTCCACGTGTGCGACGAACCTAGGTTCACGTATGCGATGAACCTAGTTCACGTATGGTTTTGAACAAGTAGGGTCGTGCCTATCATCAATAAAGTTCATGATCATTTTATCATTAATTGTTTAAAACGAAGCGCGCTATGCGCGCCTCGTAAGAATAATAAACATACGAAGTGCGCATAGCACCCTTCGTTGGCATGTGAGAGTATTTTTTTTTTGAACCTGATGGTTGTGAGAGTATTTTTTGTGAAAAACAAAAACGAATTGAACTTGTTAGACAAAACTTATGAATTTGCAAATTAAAAACACATGAATCTACAACTACGAACTGTAGGTTCAACAAATTAGACTTATAGGTTCAACAAGTTAGACATGTAGGTTCAACAAGTTAGACATGTAGGTTCAACAAGTTAGACTTGAAGGTTGAACAAGTTAAAACTTGTAGGTTTCAAGCGGTTTCACTAAAAAAAATCAGGTTCATTACATTTTGTTTTCTATGGTTACATTTTAAAATGTACGTTTTAACATCTAGTGAAACTACAAGTGAAAACTAATGAACATGCAAGTGAAAACTAGTGAACCTGCAAGTGAAAACTAATGAACCTTCTAGAAGTCTTATTATTGTCAGAAAGGTTCTTGTGTATTGGATTTATGATGACTTAGGAATCATTTCAATATTTATGTTTATTGACTAAATTAATGAGCCTACAAGTATCTCTCATATATGAATGTAGTGTGTAGCGTTTACGAACCTCCTCTTGTATACGATCACATTCATGATATATTTTTATTAAATTACGTTAAATTTCTCATGAACTTTGATATGTAAGTGCATTTTGATCAAAAGAATAACAAGAAAAGAAGTATAAAAAAACTCATGAACCTCCAAGATTACCGAAATGAACCTATAGTCTTAATCTTACATATGTTTCAACGAGAGGTTCATTGAATTATCGGGTAGGTTCATGAGTATCAACATGCAAGTTTATTCTTCTTTTTTTTATGAATAAATTGCAATTTTATTAAGAACCTAGAGTCTGAATCTTATACAGGTTCAGTGATTTATTGTTACGGGTTCAACATCGTACTCATGCAGGTTCAACGATTAACTATTATAGGTTCAACGATATACTATTATAGGCTCAACAATATATACATACAAGTTCATTGATATGTTGTTATAGGTTCAAAGATGCACAATGAGATTGAAGTTTTTAAATCAAGTTTATTGTATACAATCATCTTGAATGACCAATCATGGACCTTAGTTCCAGACAACATAAAAGATCATCCTGGACCTTTGTTCATTGATGGTAATAGTGTAAAATGTTAAGGAGTACATCAAATTGGATAAACGCACACGAGAGTACATCAAATTACCAACAACAATGGTGGAGCACTATAATAAGCAAGTCTAACATTGAATATCAAATGCTAGAGAAGATTTATTATATTGAGCTTATGAAAGCAAAACTGAAGCTAGCCAATGACCAATGACCTTCTCAGAAAAGGTTTCATCTGTAATCGAATAAATCTAATCGATGACCTTCTTGGCGAACGTTGGCAAGCAAAACGTAGGAGAATGTAACTACAAGGAAAGAAACACATGCAAAAAAAACTAAGCTCAAAGCAAAGACAAGAATCTAGAATAAAGTAAACAAAACTTGTACAATATATACCTTCTTGTTGTAGACAAAAAAAACTAGTAGTTTAACAATGTAGAATTTCTCACCAGCAATTTCTCCAAGAGTGTGGCCTGTAATAGCATGGATGAGAATTTTTATTAAAAGACAAAAATCAACTACTACTGCACAATCTAAAAGAGCTTATGCAACCAAGGCTTAGTAACCATTAGTTCAAACTTGTAGTGAACTTCAATCAACCAGTCCACCAGAATTGATCTCATTCTCTCAACCAAGGCTTAGAAGAAGGGATACACATATTTCATCTGCATCCCACACAATCTAATTATAGATGGAATAATTACCATCTATAATTTGGAATTCCGTGAAAGCATGAATAATTTGGTAAATGTGGTCATAACCCTTTTCATATGCATCCTGCAATAGTGTTTGCTTCTGTGATGGTAATGTGACCACTGACCACATTTACCAAATTATACAGTAAGGAGAAAGACACAAAACTCTACGGCAATATGTTCACTAAAATGAACAAGTAGATACATTCTGATCTAATGCAATTACCCTAGTTTACTGATTCTAGCAGGAATTTCTAAACAAAAACTCGGTACCACTATGGAAGAATATGGCCAGAAGAAGATACTAATGCATATGCTTCTTGTTTTTGTCTAAATCTGTCATAAAGATATCTAGTTTAGCTTAATTGAGCAAGAATTACAACAATCTCTTAGCTATCTGTGAACAAATTCTGGAATGAATAATTCCAACACAACTGGAAGATAAAAAAATAAGTGTCACACAAAGCAGGTAAACAATTACTAGGTAAGTAAATATTCTTGAGAGCATGTTATTAAGAATGTGCTCACCAAGCATGATTTGAAAACATTCTGCCTTTGATTGGATTTAACTCACTTGTTCCCCGATCAGATCAAGGCCAACTACTAAAAACGTGACGCCTTGAAATAGTAGGAAATAGAAGTGAATTCCTTGAGCTGACAGCAAGCTTCTGACAGACGCAGTCAACAAAATATAAAGCAAGGGCAAGCTCCTTTCTGTACAACCGATTTCTTCTAGATTTCCCGCCTTTCTGAGAATTTTGAATTATTGCCTTGTTTAACTCACCTAAACCGGAGTCTGAGTTGGACCTTTGAATAAGAGGACCGGCTATAGTGAGATAAAACCAACTTTAAAGCGTCATAATGTTCTAAAATAAAGTGTAAGGAACTAAGCAAGAAGAAAATCAACTCTGAAGCATAAAAAATTAAAAAAAAAAAGAGTATCGAGAAAGGAAGAGTACTCAAACAGAAGAGAAAAGACAGTAGTTTTTTTTAATGGTTATAAGTTCATAGAGCAATTACGGTAGGTAAGAGAACTCTTAGATAGATAGGGAAATCGGTTTTAAGAAAAGATCACAAAAAGATTTCAAAATTGTGTAACATAAGGTCACAAGGAAAGGCGGGCGCCTGACCAGCTAAGGCTCACCTGAAGATAGGAAGGGCCTTTTGATTTACTGGCCTAAATTATATCAGTAGCCATCAAAACATGTATTTCTCCCCTTTTATATGGAAAAGAATACTGTCAGAGAACATTTTGTCCTCCAAGCAACTACTAAATGTATAAAAAGCAGGCTGAAACAAATAGAAATAGCTTGCTCCATCACAGTAGGAGTGCGGAAGGCCAAAGAGTCCATGATAACATGACAAAAATCTCTACTTTCTCCTTCAATCACAGAGATAAGAAAAACACAGGAAGACTGCCCCTAAGATCCTTGAAAAGATCCAGGAAGGAGTATTTGATATATCTAACGAGGTAAAATCTACGCTTGCTGCATTAAAGTGCTCCTCTGTGATAAAAAGGCATTATATCAAAGAGTCAAATTGAAGCCTTTAATTTTTTTTAGTGATCCTCTATTATTCAAAAAGCTTAATATAAAAGTACACTTCAAGTAAAAGACTAATCCATCCATCTTCTTGGTATAAAATGCCTTTTAAAGACGAATAGCTTGCACTCTGTTTTGTCAAAACAGCAGAAACTCAACTATTTGCTACTTAATGGAGAACCAGCCAACAACTTGTCAGATGGCGTGCTCAGGCTACTAGTAAACAGATCACCCAAAACACATCAGAAAACACAAACAAAGAGAGGCCATTATTTCAGATAAACCAAAACACAACAGAAAACACAAACAAAGAGATGCAAAACAGTAGAAAGCAACCTAAAAATGCAACTCAGCTGAGGATACTGCATTGGTACTTTGATATCGGGTAATTCCTTCAGGAGGAGCAAGACGATGAAGGCGACGAGGACAATGAGCTTGCCTCTGACGTCGTCGAGGGAAATCGGTATCGTCGGAGATGCACAGGAAACCGGCGAGCAAGTCGTTCGCCATGGATTCTCCAGCGCGCTGCTGTTGTTCTCTAATTTGGGTGTTTTGAGGGCGAGGGTATAAACGTCTAAACAATATATTTTATTCGAAATCACAAAATTGCCACCGTTCCTTTATTTCTCTCTACTATGATTTGGAAACGATTTGAACCGTAGGATGAGAATGATCAACGGCCCATAATGCTCTATATGCTAGAACTTTGTCGAAAGTCAAATGCTGAGGCACATAGCCATGTTGTGCAGTGAAGAACTCCCAAGCATATTTATCAATCTTAAGCCTTCAGTGACAAATTGCTCACAGTGATGACAAATTTGACACTCTAAAACCTCAACAAAACCAGCATAGTAACAAGATGGCATGGGATAATGTGGAGATTATGAAAATAATCTGCTGGATAAAATATCTCTGCAACGGAAGAATGAAAAGGAAACCATATTAGGAACACAACAACTCGTCAGACATAATAATCCTCCCACTCAAATCATCATATCCTAATTATCTACAAAAAACGTATGGCCTGAGAATAGGATAAATCTTATCATTCGAAGACAAATCTCTTTGCTAACGGGGTTACACAGCAGATAACCTCGCAAAACTAAACAACAAAAGTGTCACTAATCAAATCCTCAGACTTCACATACACATTGCAAGATTTTTTTATCTCGTACCGATCCCCAAAACAAGCCCTAATTCTCAGTCGGCAAATTTGAAAAAGTAAGCATGAGATTCAGAATTGAGCTCGAAAACTTGCAGATTCAGGCATAGCATTGCCTTCCTTTTCGCAAAATATTCCACTCCGTGTCATTTCTTTCATTTATATCCTGAGCTCGGTATTCTGGAGATAATGGATCATCTAAATTTATCAGTAAGCACAGACCAGTTTAAGCTACATCATGAACAGATAATGACATCTGTTTAGGGATCTATGAACATATCGAAGTAGTACCCATAAATTGTACATAGAGTTCCTTACTCTATCTATCTTTAACATGAAAATTAACATGTGTGCCTTCTTCCTAGTGACAAAAATCCAGTAATTAGGATGTAAATTGGTGCTACACTGTGTTGTTGTATCTCAAGAACAAATATAACAATCAGGCAATCATCATCCAGAAAGAAGTTTATAACTAAAAATATGTTATGACAAGAATTTGCACTTTCCAAGGGTTCACTGGTTTTTGGAATTAGATAGCTTTTCATTTAGAGGCATTTGGCAGATGAGCATGAAATTGAAACTACAGAATCTCAGAAACAATATATCAACCATGGGTGCCCTTTGTCCTAGTGACAACAAAAGCCATGAATCTTAAGAAAACATATGCCTATCAAGCAATCATTATCAAGAAGAGTTTACATTTGGTTGTTGTGACCACCGGATTCACTAATTGTAGAAGAGAGATAGGTTTTCAATTAGGGGAATTTGATCGAAACTAGAACAGATAAAAAAAAAGATTTGGACACCAGATAAGGAATCAAGTGGAAGCAATTGAAACCTAATTAACACAACAAAGAAATATTTGTTTGAAGCAATTAAGCAAAGAGATCTCACCTTCTGGCCAAACTTTCATGTTCTTCATCGGCGACCTTTCCCCCGAAGACCACCTTTGTAATCCCATCGGACGGCTGAGAGCATAAACAAAAACAAGAATGAAAACCCTAATTCACAGAAGCAGGAGCGATGAGGAATACGCAGAGGACGGCGGTCGGAGGAGTAGAAGGCGGAGCTCTAGATTGTGCCAATTCAATCATTAATGTGTTCTATCAGCACACAATCAGCCTCCTGGAGCTCTAGATTAAAATAGGGACTTGATGGCATGTACTTGAGCCCTTCACAAAACTGAATCACGAGTTGAGAAAGAAGAGGGAACGAGAGTAGATGAGTATTCTTGGTCCTCGACCATCCCTTCAATTTCGCCAAACGCATCAATACAAGAGTCTCCAAAGAAGGGAAGAACACACTAATTGACTCTGCACCTTCCTCCTCCTCTTCTATGTACTCTAAACACAAGGTGGGAATGGTCATTAGCCCAATGTGGGTAATTGAATATTTTTAGTGATACAGGTAGCTTCCAACCTTCATCTCCTTCTCTTCTCTTGCTGTTTCAATGTCGCCTTCTATACTCCCAATCTTAAAATCACTCAAGTACTGTAATGATCTCAGCTCCCCAAACCCAGCTGGCATATGCTTCAATTCATAGCAATACCCAATATTCAAATACCGAAGGTTGATCAATTTTCTGAAATTATTGGGTAAAGCTTTAAGAGCTTGACAAAGTCTAAGGTCTAGTGCAAGCAAATTCAAAAGATTTGTCACTGAATCAGGAAGCCGTTCGAATTTATTACATGAAAGATCAAGATACCTCAGCAGCTTTAACTCTCCAATACAACTTGGAACATTCTTGATCCCTAACTGTCACAAGCTCAATGCACGCAGCCACTTGCAACTTCTAAATCGTTGATCAGCAACCCAACTTCCATTACTAGCCACAAATGAACGTAGCCCATTCATACTATCCACCGGTGGTAGAATATCATCGTCATTATGCGGCTGGAAACCGCGCCCGCGGCTGGAAACCGCGCCCGCGGCTGGAAACCGCGCCCGCGGCTGGAAACCGCGCCCGCGGCTGGAAACCGCGCCCGCGGCTGGAAACCGCGCCCGCGGCTGGAAACCGCGCCCGCGGCTGGAAACCGCGCCCGCGGCTGGAAACCGCGCCCGCGGCTGGAAACCGCGCCCGCGGCTGGAAACCGCGCCCGCGGCTGGAAACCGCGCCCGCGGCCGGGAAACTCGGCGAGTTCATTAACTTCGCCGACGCTTCCTTTTTAAACATTATTTTCGGATGTTTAATTGTTTTCGGGATTATTATTTTAGGAGATACTTTTTATTGTTTATTTCTTTAGTTGGAACCCTTATGAACCCTATATAAGGCTGCCTTAGTTGTTGTTTTGCCCCCCCCCCCCGACATTGATATTGAATACAGAGTTATTAAGTTTTACTCCCAAAAGAGAGTGCTTTTGTGAGTCGAGTGCCCTGTGTGCATTGTCGTTGAGCTGGCCCTAGTTGTGCTTGTGTGTGTCAATCTCTTCCATAAGGTTGGTGCCATCGAGGCTTCATAGCGCATCCTCCAGGTGCTTTGACATACCATAGTCATTGTGTTTGGTTGTAATCCATTGGGGTTTCTTCAACATTCGGTAAGGTTCTTGTTCTAAAGTTCAAGGGTTTTATCGTTGATTGATTTGGTTCCAATTGGCCTATCCTTCAACTTCCCTTTCTTTCATCTCATATCTAATTCCGTTTTTCTTCTCTGTTCGAGTTCTTATTCGAGTTTGGTGTCTAGGTCAGCAACTGCAGCTTATCCCCGCATCAGGAACTCTTGCACACTTTTTCAAAATCTCTCTTCCAAGATCTTCCCACCTTCGATCGTTCTTTTTCTCCGGGGTAAAGGCTTCGCTTTTAAATAGTTCCCATGAATCCTCCTCTGACAAGCCACTTAAGGTATGTGTTTCAAAGGCTTCAAAGGCTTTTGCAACCTCCGAGGATCTTGAAGTGACAACTACCTTGCTTCCTTTTGCACCATCACCTAGTAAACTCATTCGGTGTTGCCACCTACTATGACTGTCATCCCACACGTCATCTAGGACAAGAAAAAAATTCCTATCCTTCACTGACTCGATAATCTGATCTTGTAGTTGGCCAAGAGTGAAACCAACGTAGTTTCCCCCACTTATGGATTGAAATATTTTCCCAACGACTTCCATCTCATCAGATGTATCGGAAATGCATGCAAACCTAAAGGGGGGGGGGAGATGCTTCACTTTAAAACAAAAGCACAATTTTATAGAAACAAGGTGGGAAGGGTCATTAGTAGCAGCCCAATCTGGTATCCTCATACCTGGGTAATTCCGTATTGTCAATGCTTGTGGAGATACAGGTAGCTTCCAACCTTCATCTCCACCATAATCCTCCTCTTCTACCCCATCAGAAAATTCAATAATCAACTCACCTCTTATTTGCTGCAGTCCAGACAAGGCATCAAGACGGCTCCTTGTACTTCTAATCCTCAACGCACCTCTGATTTGCTGCAGTCCAGACAAGGCATCAAGGCGGAGCAGTCACGAGATATCAATTTCATTTAATTTTGACATTGGAGCTCTAGATTGTGCCAATTCAGTCATTAATGTGTTCTATCAGCACACAATCAGCCTCCTGATTAAAGTGAAGCATCTCCCCCCCTTTAGGTTTGCATGCATTTCCGATACATCTGATGAGATGGAAGTCGTTGGAAAATATTTCAGTGGGAAGTAAATAGCAATTTGAGTGGGCGGTGAATAGAAACTATGTAAAAAGATGGATCCAAATCCGAAAAAAATAAAAATGTTTGTGTCCGAGCTGAATCCAACTAAATAACCCAAATGGATTAGCCTATATCCTGCCTGAAACCCGAAACTGTCCAACCCTAACTCATCTGAAACCCGAAGTTATACGTCAACCCGAACTCGTCCGAAAGCAGAAATTGTATGATCCGAAATTGTGTGAAACCTGAAACTGAAGATTATTTGATTTATTTCTACTTAAGTATAGACAAGTACTAATTCATACATATATTAATTAGTTTAAAATATCAATTTTTTAAAATTAATCTTCTCTTATTCGGAACAAAAAAAATTAGATCGATGGGACCCGAATACGGCCATACGAAATCGACCGGACCTGAGCATGGCCCTATTCGAACACGGCCCGACCCAAAATCGTCACGACCGAAAAATTATTCGACATGAAAACTGTTCGGCCGAAATTAGCTCAAAACTCAAATTTCGGCCCATGAGTGTCAAATTTCGATCCGAGTTGTTCCGACTTGTTATAATTCCGAATAAAATCCTACCCCAATTTGTCTGGCCCGATCCCGATTCGAAGTTGCATTCTTATTGAGCAAGTAATACGAAACTAACAAACACCCACAAGTGACTTGTTCGAAGTCAGAATAACTTCATTCAACAGTCAACACGGCTATCCAAATATCATCATAAAACTTTACAAATTAAGACTTTTATGAGGCTATGGGTTGTCCACTTGTACATCACCTTCAACCTTTTTAAACAAATTTTGAGAGTGATTTTACACAATTTTAGGTTGCACATTGTCTGCTTGGAAGTGCTTAGAATTTGGTTCAATCTAGATTTAAGGTGAAATTAGTTATATCTTACTTGTGTGATGAACTTCAATCTAGATTTAAGGTGAAATTAGTTATGTCTTACTTGTGTCATTCATCAGAAGATAAATGTTAGCTGATGATTTAGTTTGTGTATAATACTCCCTCCGTATGTAATTGTTAGAGGAGATCCCTAAACATGACTTGGTAACAATTTGTGCATGGAGAATAGAAGGGATTACTTGCTAACAATCTAAGATTATATTACTCAGAAAAAATGTTAGGACTGCAGCATACTACATCTGAATATAAACTCGTATATTGCATGCTGAGTAGTGAATACATATAAAGTTAAACATGCAATACATAAACTTACCGATACGCTTGACATGATATGTAACTTCTGCGTAAATTATGAATATACACAGATTTCAAACATGTGCATTGTCCGAGATATCATCTACATCGTCGCTCGACAGAGAAAGTAAATCCGTCAGCTCCGTTCTGTACTCTAATCCTCTAAGATAGTGCCCTAATAACATACACCTTTAACAAAATAAGTAAAACAGAAATCATCAAGGCATATACATTTACTACAGCCTATTTCTACTATTTCAATAACATTCATCTTTTAGCTACCCGATATAGAAAGAAAATAAGTACAAATTCAGAAACATATAAGCTAATTATTAGCTTACAGTGTTACTTAAATTAGAGTTGTTTTCACTTTTCCAATATCTCAAATGCTGCACAACTATTCAAATAATGCATAATATGAGCCCAATATGTCAGGTTACAGCTCATGAGAGACATAAGAGATATTTTGTATCAGGGAGAGGAGATCAAACTATAAACCTCCAATTTTTCTACAGGAAAAAAAAATTAATTGGCATACTGATGAATGTTATTTGAGGAGCAATAAAGATTTGATTTAGGTATTTCTAGAGAATCAAATATACAATTTAAGCATAAACACAATAAATGACTTGTTCAAACAGCATATATAAGCCGAACAACACCATCAATGCTTAAGAAAGCAAAAGATGATGGAAAAGATTCTCAAGTGCAAAGCTTTGAATTGTATAGTATGTATTTCATATATATACAAGACTGTGATTGAACAGAAAGGCAAGCCATGGAATTAAACATACAGCATCTACCTGAGCAGAACAAAGAAACTATATAAATATCCTACACCTCCAGAACCATTCAATTGTGAATTTCTCCACCACACAAAACAGCGAATAATAATCAACACCGCTAGAATTCATCACAACCTCATCCTTTCATTAATCAGCTAATTGAATTCAACAAGGAACGATTAATTGAGAGTACAACATCATAACAACAAGGAATGATTTCACCATGTATAAGACTACTTGTGAAAAGAAAAGACTAAACAACTCCACAAGACACAGTAAGGAAATGCATGGAATTGAACAGGCAACAAGAGGCATCTACCTAAAGAATCCTACAGCTCCAAAACCATTTAATTCTGTAATTTCTACAACACAAAAGAGCTGATAACCATCCACACAACTAGATTTTATCACAGCCTTATCATCTCATTTATCACCCAATTGAAATTCCAATAGAACAACTTCAAATCCGGCAGCTAACTTGTACAAGACTGCGACAAACAGCATCTACCTGAGAATATCAAAGGAACTATACTAATCCTACAGCTCCAAAACCATTCAATTGTGTATTTTTCTGCAGTCATGCAACTCCGATTTCGCCATATATAAGACTGCAGTCATGCAGAGGAAATTGTGATATTGCAGACATAGATTTATAAACTCTGGTAAAAAAAACTAAACAGGTACACACAACACAGTAACGCAAGCCATGGAATTTAACAAGCAAAAAACAGCATCTACCTGACGAAACCTACAGCTCCAAAACCATTCAATTCTGTAATAACAGATGCAGGGGAAAAAACAGAAGTATATATCTGTATTAACAAATGCATATATCATGTGAAGTGAAAACATAGATGAAGATATAAACTTACAGAAGATGAAGCTAACCAACCAAATGTTGCAGTTCTCTGAATACAAAATTAAAAGAAAATCAGTATAAGATTATCAAACTTGTAGGAAAGAGCAAAAATCTGGATTTATGCACATCATCTCTAACCACTGCAAGGTTTCATAAATCTGTTATTCAAGAATTCTGGATTGTGTGCAGATGTTAGTGTTTTCAGTTATGGGCCAAATTTAAATACACTTGAAACCTAACACATAAATCAGAGTGAAAAATTCTGCAAGAAATTAAAAGAGCAAATTTAAATACACTGTGCTAAATAAAACTTCTTAAAATTAAAGTTTAAATCTCTTTACCTCTTCTTCAGCAATAGATTTAAGTTGATCCATTTCCAAGAGACATGCAGTTGGTTATATATCTAACAGGTTTTCTGTTACATGGTGGTTTTCCACAAAATCCAGTTTAAATATTTCCAAGTGTTGGGCTTGCTGCATACAAATTAGTGACAGACAAGTACAATTGAGCAGGAAAAACTATGCTTTTATTTGATATTAAGTCTGAATCCTTGTTTATAGAACTTCATTAATCTTAACTAAACAAGGAAATACCAAGAGGAGCTAGAAGCATTTTCTTAGTGATTTGGTAGAAGAAGAGGCGGTACTCTTCAGAATTTTATTGAAATTTTTTAGAAAATTACATTGTAGTCATATAGGAAAAATGAAACCCCCTTAGATCACCTAACAAGAATACCTTGATCTAAAGAAGATGCATTACATCAAGACCCAACTTGGGACAGAGAGCCAAAACATGACTAACCGATTCCACTTGATCTAAAGAAGATGCATTACATCAAGACCTTTTTCCATAATTTGGCCGGACTCAGAGATCTTCTTCATCTGATACCCAACTTGTGAGTAGTTGTTGTTCGTCTATTAACTATCGCCAGTCATCTGGGGGGTTGATTAGAAAGAGAAGAATTAGGAAACGTGGGCTAGTACATAAGCTCAATTGTAAAGATATGTAGTTAATTAATGATGAAAAGTGTTTCACTATGGTATTGTATGAAATGTAGAGCAATAGAGTTCCTAAACAAGATTGGGTTTGAAGTAGAGCAATAAAGTTGTACCTTCTTTTTCAAGGGAAGCTTGTTTTGACCGAACTTGGGAGTAGCTGTAGAACAAAGTCAAAATAATGAAGGCAAGACATAATTTGACCGGACTCAGAGATCTTCTTCATCTGATTATTGTTCTTCGTCTCTTGAATTATTAGTACCCTGGGGTTTGATGAGAAAGAGAAGAATTAGGAAAAGGGCGGATAGTACATAAGTTCAATTGTAAAGATATGTACTTAATTAATGGTGAAAAGTGTTTCACTATGGTATTGTATGAAATGTAGGCAGCTAGAAAGTAAAGTATTTGAGAGAATAAGATGGAGATGAAGGAATGAAGCTTTAAATTTACTCACCATATTTGATTTTTAATTGGCCAAGGGACTGAAGGCGTAGTAAGCATTCGGGAAGCTCCTTCGGATTCCGCAATGGTTCGAGTTTTAACAGGCGGAGGCTGGGGAGGGAATCCCAATCCACACCTTCGAGAACCTCTAATTTCAATACGTAACAAATACGTAATTCTTTCAGGGCACTAGGATGGGCAAAGCGCAAATTCCTCACTTTAGAGCATCCACTAATTTCAATAACAGAAAGAGACGGAGTTGGTACTTCAACCTCCACACTTGTAACCCCACTGCATTTTACGACTTCAAGAGATTGGAGATGCGGTGATGCTAGGTGTAAATTATTTGAGAAACTGGTTCTCGAAATACGACATTTCTGAAGAGATGTAAGTGATGCACCCGGAAAACTGATTGTGCCATTGCAGTAATTAATGTGTATCTGTAGGAGAGATGATGATGATGATAACAACACGTGTTCTATCAGCACACCATCAACCTCGTGGAGAATTAAATTAATACAGGGACTTGATGGCATGTACTTGAGCCCTGGACAAGATTGAATCTGGAGTTGAGAAAGAAGAGGGAACGAGAGTAGATGACTATTCTTGTTCCTCGACCATCCCTTCAATTCTGGCAAATCACTCAATTCAAGACTCTTCAAAGAAGGAAAGAACAATCTAACTGACACTGCGCCTTCCTCCCCCTCTTCTATGTACTCTAAACTATCTAGTTGGCGAAGATCAAGCATCTGGAGATACGGAAGACACCTAAAGGGGGGGAGATGCTTCACTTTAGGACAAGAGTAAAATTCTATAGAAACAAGGTGGGAAGGGTCATTAGTAGCAGCCCAATGTGGTATTCTCATGCCTGGGTAATAATCTATTGTTAGTATTCGTGGAGATACAGGTAGCTTCCAACCTTCATCTCCACCATAATCCTCCTCCTCTACCCCATCATCAGAAAATTCAATCCTCAACGCACCTCTGATTTGCTGCAGTCCAGACAAGGCATCAAGACGGCTCCTTTTACTTCTAATCCTCTCCTTCTCTTCTCTTGTTGTTTCAATGTCGCCTTCTATTCCCCCAATCATAAAATGACTCAAGTACTGTAATGAACTCAACTCCCCAAACCCAGCTGGCATATGCTCCAATCGATCGCAACCCCCAATATCCAAATACCGAAGGTTGATCAATTTTCTGAAATTATCGGGCAAAGCTTCAAGAACTGTACAACCCTGAAGGTCTAGTGCAAGCAAATTCAAAAGATTCGTCACTGAATCAGGAAGCCGTTTGAATTTGTTACATGAAAGATCAAGATACCTCAGCAGCTTTAACTCTCCAATACAACTTGGAACATGCTCGACCCCCAACCGTGACAAGCTCAATGCACGCAGCCACTTGCAACTTCTAAATTGTTCATCAACAACCCAAGTTTTATTACTGAGCACAAGTGAACGTAGCCGATTCATACTATCCACTGGTGGTAGAGTTTCACGGTCACTATGCGGCTCATAACAAACATGTGCATGTCGTGCATTACCGTATTGAGAGGATGACTTGTTTAGGATAACAGTTTCTTCTCCGGCTACATATTTCGCCAAATCATGAACTAAATCATGCATTTTGCAATTTTCAATCTCGCCATAACCATCTTCTCGGGCCTCTTGAAAAAAAGATCTTCTTAACAAGTTCATGAAATATGATCGTCCAACCTCGTCAAAAGAATTTCCTTCTTTATCCAGCTGAATATATCCTTGTGATATCCAAAGATATATCAACTTTGATACATCAAACACAAAATCTTTAGGAAATAGCGAACAATAAGCAAAACAATGCTTAATGTTTGATGGAAGGTGATCATAGCTTAACTTCAGCACAGACATAATAATACGATCCTGGCCACAATGCTCCTCTATCTCGGAGAGCTCTTTGTCTTTGAAAGATTTCCATTCTCCCATGGTATGTTTTGTGCGTAGAAGGCTGCCTATACTTCGTATCGCAAGGGGAACTCTTGCACACTTTTTCAAAATCTGTTTTCCAAGATCTTCCCATCTTTGATCGTTCAATTGCTCCTGAGTAAAGGCTTCGCTTTTAAATAGTTCCCATGAATCTTCCTCTGACAAGCCACTTAAGGTAAGGGTTTCAAATGCTTCAATGGCTTCTGCAACCTCCGAGGATCTTGTAGTGACAACTATCTTGCTCCCTTTTGCACCACCGCCTAGTAAACTCATTCGGTGTTGCCACCTGCTATGACCTTCATCCCACACGTCATCTAGGACAAGCAAAAATTTCCTATCCTTCACAGACTCTCTAATCTTATCTTGTAGTTGGCCAAGAGTAAAACCAATGTAGTTTCTCTCACATATGGTTTGAAATATTTTCCCAACGACTTCCATTTCATCAGATGTATCGGAAATACATGCAAACCATCTACTCGAAAAATTCTTTCCAACCTCGGCATCGTTGTAAATCAGTTGGGCCAGAGTTGTTTTTCCCATACCGCCTATCCCAACAACGACAATGACCGAAGGAGCATCTGGTTTAGCATCATTTGACTCTTTAAAAAGCATATCTAATATGGATTTCTTGTCTCCATCTCTACCAAAGACATGTTTTGGATCAACAAAAGAGCCTGGATCTTGTCCAATCCTCATACCAAACACTGGTTCGTCACGTTGACAACTCACAAATCCAAACTGATCCTTATCTACAGAGATCTCAAGCAATTTCTTCCTGATCTCCTGGACTTTCTTGGCAATAGACTTTCTAGACGAGATTGGGTTTAAAGTAGAGCAATAAAGTCGTACCTTGCTTTTACCCTTCAGCAAATCATCAGTGACAACCTCATCGAAGAGATCCTCGGCTTCATACAACACGGCTTTGAGCCTCTTAATCCAGTTCTTGATAGCATCAGAGTTTCGTTGCTTCCTCTCAGCATCAAGTAACACAGCTTGGAGTGTCTCAACAGTCACTTGAAGCTTCTTAAGCTCGTCTCTAGCATTCCAGATGGAAAGACCCTTCTCGTATGCCTTATCGAAAGCGGGGGAAGCAAGAGTGGACAAGATCTTGGAAGCAAGGCTGAACGCCGCTGATTCAGCCATGGATTGATGATCACAACTCAAAGAATATGTGGCTGATTTTTTTTTGGTTAGAAGTAGAGTTTTGAATAGGTGTTGAATTATTGAAGGCGGACTTTCTTGATTGGCCTCTACATATATTGGCATACCATCGGTATATATGGTGCCACGTCACTTTTGATGGTCTCTCAAAATTTTGACCCGATTCGAAATGCCCGACTGGTCCGACAGATAAAAAGAGGCCCTTCCTGTTCACCGCCCACTCAAATTGCTATTTATCGCCCAATTTTTGTGCGTCACGCATGGATTAAAACCGTACGTCACGTATGGATTTTTTTTAATTTTTGCTTGTTTTTTTCCTAGTCTTGTAGATAATTTCAATACGATCGCGTGCATATAAAATTCGTCCAAAACGGACATCGTTTGCCCCTTCAAAAGGCAAAAATACAAATTTATCACACATAATTTTATGTATCAACAAGTCCGTTAAAACTCAACACACCATTTTTCAATTTTTTTATAATGTGATAGATAACTTAGCAAAGATTTTATTTAGTGATGGTAATACTTAATTTCTTTGTCGAGATGTGGTGTTCAGTGTTTAAGATCGAAAAAAAAGTGTTTTCTTCTTTAAGTAAGTTAGCTGATCGAGAAACCTCCGCCCAATAGAGCAACGCCCGAGAGACGAGTTCTCCAGTGTGGACCGAAAGGGTCTCGCGAAAATAGGGCTTTCGGAGACCTTCTTCCGTCTACCCTTCGCCTAGCGGCTAAGCTCGGAGACCAAAATTCGACTAAGCACTTTGAGACGGCCTAAGAGAATGAGTGGCTTAACGCTCTAACGGCCGGGACAAAGCCATATCTTTCAATCTCGTATCTGACGGAAGTGTGTGAACTCCTTCTTTGGTTTGGAGAAAATCCACAACTACAATTTAAAAGTACGAAGTAGTAGATTTGTTACACTTAATCATAATTACTCCACTGTTCTTTGTTTTTTGACTCTTTGAAGGGGCAAACGATGTCCGTTTTGGACGAATTTTATATCCACGAGATCGTATTGAAATTATCTACAAGATTATGGAAAAAAAACAAGCAAAAAAATAAAAAAATCCATACGTGACGTATGGTTATAATCCATGCGTGACGCATGGATTTTTTTGAAAGCAAATTCGTGCGTGACGTATGGTTTTCATCCATGCGTGACGCACAAAAACTGGGCGGTAAATAGCAATTTGAGTGGGCGGTGAATAGAAACTATGTAAAAAGATGGATCGAAATCCGAAAAAAATAAAAATGTTTGTGTCCGAGCTGAATCCAACTAAATAACCCAAATGGATTAGCCTATATGCTGCCCGAAACCCGAAACTGTCCAACCCGAACTCGTCTGAAACCCGAAGTTATACGTCAACCCGAACTCGTCCGAAAGCAGAAATTGTATGATCCGAAATTGTGTGAAACCTGAAACTGAAGATTATTTGATTTATTTTTACTTAAGTATAGACAAGTACTAATTCATACATATATTAATTAGTTTAAAATATCAATTTTTTAAAATTAATCTTCTCTTATTCCGAACAAAAAAAATTAGATCGATGGGACCCGAATACGGCCATACAAAATCGACCGGACCTGAGCATGGCCCTATCCGAACACGGCCCGACCCAAAATCGTCACGACCCAAAAATTATTCGACATGAAAACTGTTCGGCCGAAATTAGCTCAAAACTCAAATTTCGGCCCATGAGTGTCAAATTTCGATCCGAGTTGTTCCGACTTGTTATAATTCCGAATAAAATCCTACCCCAATTTGTCTGGCCCGATCCTGATTCGAAGTTGCATTCTTATTGAGCAAGTAATACGAAACTACCAAACACCCACAAGTGACTTGTTCGAAGTCAGAATAACTTCATTCAACAGTCAACACGGCTTTCCAAATATCATCATAAAACTTTACAAATTAAGACTTTTATGAGGCTATGGGTTGTCCACTTGTACATCACCTTCAACCTTTTTAAACAAATTTTGAGAGTGATTTTACACAATTTTAGGTTGCACATTGTCTGCTTGAAAGTGCTTAGAATTTGGTTCAATCTAGATTTAAGGTGAAATTAGTTATATCTTACTTGTGTGATGAACTTCAATCTAGATTTAAGGTGATATTAGTTATGTCTTACTTGTGTCATTCATCAGAAGATAAATGTTAGCTGATGATTTAGTTTGTGTATAATACTCCCTCCGTATGTAATTGTTAGAGCATCCTGATCCCTAAACATGACTTGCTAACAATTTGTGCATGGAGAATAGAAGGGATTACTTGCTAACAATATAAGATTATATTACTCAGGAAAAATGTTAGGACTGCAGCATACTACATCTGAATATAAACTCGTATATTGCATGCTGAGTAGTGAATACATATACAGTTAAACATGCAATACATAACTTACCGAAACGCTTGACATGATATGTAACTTCTGCATAAATTATGAATATACACAGATTTCAAACATGTGCATTGTCTGAAATATCATCTACATTGTCGCTCGACAGAGAAAGTAAATCCGTCAGCTCCGTTCTGTACTCTAATCCTCTAAGATAGTGCCCCAATAACATACACCTTTAACAAAATAAGTAAAACAGAAATCATCAAATCTGATCCGTTATTTATTCTTATAACTTTATAAACATAATACTTCCTCTGTTTCACAAGTGGTATGGGCTTAAGGCAAATAAATTAAGACAGTCTATCAAGGCATATACATTTACTACAGCCTATTTCTACTATTTCAATAACATTTATCTTTTAGCTACCCGATATAGAAAGAAAATAAGTACAAATTCAGAAACATATAAGCTAATTATTAGCTTACAGTGTTACTTAAATTAGAGTTGTTTTCACTTTTCCAATATCTCAAATGCTGCACAACTATTCAAATAATGCATAATATGAGCCCAATATGTCAGGTTACAGCTCATGAGAGACATAAGGGATATTTTGTATCAGGGAGAGGAGATCAAACTATAAACCTCCAATTTTTCTACAGAAAAAAAAAATTAATTGGCATACCGATGAATGTTATTTGAGGAGCAATAAAGATTTGATTTAGGTATTTCCAGAGAACCAAATATACAGTTTAAGCATAAACACAATAAATGACTTGTTCAAACAGCATATATAAGCCGAACAACACCATCAATGCTTAAGAAAGCAAAAGATGATGGAAAAGATTCTCAAGTGCAAAGCTTTGAATTGTATAGTATGTATTTCATGGCAATCACTCTTGTAACTTTACACTTTATAGTGGAAAACAATAAACTAGACCAGATTGACTAAAAGGCCGATATCATTACACAGCAAGAAATGACTTCCCCATATATACAAGACTGTGATTGAACAGAAAGGCAAGCCATGGAATTAAACATACAGCATCTACCTGAGCAGAACAAAGAAACTATATAAATATCCTACACCTCCAGAACCATTCAATTGTGAATTTCTCCACCACACAAAACAGCGAATAATAATCAACACCGCTAGAATTCATCATAACCTCATCATCTCATTAATCATGCAACTGAAATTCCACCAAACTCAGTCTCCACGATATAGAGCAATTCCGTATCCGGAAACTAAGAAATGAATTCAACAACGTACGATTTATTGAGAGAACAATAGCATAACAACAAGGAATGATTTCACCATGTATAATACAGCAGTCATGCAGAGGAAATTGTGATTGTACACATAGATTAATTCAACTTCCGTAAAAGAAAAGACTAAACAAGCGGCATCTACCTAAAGAATCCTACAGCTCCAAAACCATCCACACAACTAGATTTTATCACAAGTTCACAACCTTATTATCTCGTTAATCAGCCAATTGAAATTCCAATAGAGCAACTCCAAATCCGGCAACTAACTTGTACAAGACTGCAACAAACAGCATCTAACTGAGAATATCAAAAGAACTATACTAATCCTACAGCTCCAAAACCATTCAATTGTGTATTTTTCTGCAGTCATGCAACTCCGATTTCGCCATATATAAAACTGCAGTCATGCAGAGGAAATTGTGTTTCTAATTAAATAGAACTTGTAACAAAAAGCATAATTTCATCGGACATGAGCGTTGGGTTTCTGATTAAATAGCATTCTGGTTTTATATTGCACACACTCAGGAAGCAAACTAACCAAATATGTTGCAGTTTTCTGAATACAAAATTAAGAGAAAAGTAGTATAAGATTATGTAACTTGTAGGAGAGAGCAACAATCTGGATTTTCCCATGCACATCAGCTCTAATCATTGCACAGTTTCATAAATTTGTTATTCAAGCACTTTGGATTGTGTGCAGATGTATGCATATGTTAGTGTTTTCCGTTATGGGCCAATTTTAATTACACTTGAAACCTAACACATAAATCAAATGAAAATTTCTGCCAGAAGCATTAATCTTAACTAAACAAGGAAATATTAAGAGGAGCTAGAAGCATTTTCTTATTGATTTGGTAGAAGAAGAGGCGGTACTCTTCGGAATTTTATTGAATATTTGAGAAAATTACATTATAGTCTTACGGGGAAAAAAGAAACCCCCTTAGATCATCTAACAATAATACCTATGAATATTAGGGGTTCTTCAAACAAATGAATAACTTAGGACAGAGTCAAAACATGACTAACCAATTCCGCTTGATCAAGCGATTGAAATAAAGAAGGTGCATTACATCAACCAAGCTTGGGAGTAGCTGTAGAGCAAAGTCGAAATAAAGAAGGGCAAACATAATTTGACCGGACTCAGAGATCTTCGTCATCTGTTCGTCTCTTGAATATTTCTACCCTGGGGGTTGAATAAAAAGAGAAGAATTAGGAAACGTGGGCTAGTACATAAGCTCAATTGTAAAAATATGTAGTTAA
The DNA here is from genome assembly GCA_029168935.1 of Oxyria digyna. NCBI lineage: Eukaryota > Viridiplantae > Streptophyta > Magnoliopsida > Caryophyllales > Polygonaceae > Oxyria > Oxyria digyna. The sequence continues at coordinate 3,054,721 of JAPVLV010000018.1, forward strand.
TTAATGGTGAAAAGTGTTAAACTATGGTATCATATGAGATGCAGACAGCTAGAACGTGAATTAAAGTATTTGAGAGCATAAGATGGAGATGAAGGAATGAAGCTTTAAATTTACTCACCAGATTCGATTTCTAATTGGCCAAGGGACTGAAGGCGTAGCAAGCATTCGGGAAGCTCCTTCGGATTCGGCAACGGATAGAGTTTTAACACGCGGAGGCTGGGAAGGGAATCCCAATCCACACCTCCGAGAACCAACTCTGGACAGTAACAAATACGTAATTGTTCAAGGGCACTAGGATGGGCAAGGCGCAAACTCCTCACTTCAGAGCATTCTCTAATTTCAATATCAGAAAGAGACGGAGTTGGTACTTCAACCTCTACACTTGTAACCCCACTGCAGTTTACGACTTTAAGATATTGGAGATGCGGTGATGCTAGGTGTAAATTATTTGAGAAACTGGTTCCCCAAATACGACATTCTTGAAGAGATGTAAGTGATGCACAACTGATTGTGCCAATGCAGCAATAAATGTCTATCTTTTGGAGAGATGATGACAATGAAAACAACACGTGTTCTATCAGCACACCATCAACGTTCTTGAGCACTAGATTAACACAGGGACTTGATGGCATGTACTTGAGCCCTGGACAATATTCAATCTTGAGTTTAGAAAGAAGAGGGAACGAGAGTAGATGAGTATTCATGTTCCTCGACCATCCCTTCAATTCTGGCAACCACATCAATTCAAGACTCTTCAAAGAAGGGAAGAACACACTAATTGACCCTGCACCTTCCTCCCCCTCTTCTATGTACTCTAAACTATCTAGTTGGTGAAGCTCAAGGTTCTGGAGATACGGAAGACACCTAAAGGGGGGGAGATGCTTCACTTTACGACACTCTTTCAATTCTATAGAAACAAGGTGGGAAGGGTCATTAGTAGCAGCCCAATCTGGTATCCTCATACCTGGGTAATTCCGTATTGTCAATGCTTGTGGAGATACAGGTAGCTTCCAACCTTCATCTCCACCATAATCCTCCTCCTCTACCCCATCACCAGAAAATTCAATAATCAACTCACCTCTGATTTGCTGCAGTCCAGACAAGGCATCAAGACGGCTCCTTTTACTTCTAATCCTCTCCTTCTCCTCTCTAGCTGTTGTTTCAATGTCGATCCATTGTAGTGAACTCAACTCTCCAATCTTAAAATTACTCAAGTACTGTAGTAAACTCAACTCTCCAATCTTAAAATTACTCAAGTACTGTAGTGAACTCAACTCTCCAAACCCAGCTGGCATATGATTCAACTGAGAGCAATACCCAATATTCAAATACCGAAGGTTGATCAATTTTCTGAAATTATCGGGCAAAGCTTCAAGAACTGTACAACCCTGAAGGTCTAGTGCAAGCAAATTCAAAAGATTCGTCATTGAATCAGGAAGTCGTTGGAATCTGTTATACGAAAGATCAAGATACCTCAGCAGCTTTAACTCTCCAATACAACTTGGAACATTCTCGACTCTCAAATCTGACAAGCTCAATGTACGCAACCACTTGCAACTTCTAAATTGTTGATCAACAACGCAAGTTCCATTACTGATCACAAATGAGCGTAGCCGATTCATACTATCCACTGGTGGTAGAGTTTCACGGTCACTATGCGGCTCATAACTAACGTGTAGATGTCGCGCATTACCGTATTGAGAGGATGGCTTGTTTAGGATAACAATTTCCTCTCCTGCCACAAATTTTGCCAAATCATGAACTAAATCATGCATTTTGCAACGTATAATCCCATCATAATCATCTTCTCGGGCCTCTTGAAAAAAACATCTTCTTAACAAGTTCATGAAATATGAACGTCCAACCTCGTCAAAAAAAATTCCTTCTTTATCCGGCTGAATATATCCTTGTGATATCCAAAGATATATCAACTTTGATACATCAAACACAAAATCTTTTGGAAATAGCGAACAATAAGCAAAACAATGCTTAATGTTTGATGGAAGGTGATCATAGCTTAACTTCAGCACAGACATAATAATACGATCCTGGCCACAATGCTCCTCTATCTCGGAGAGCTCTTTGTCTTTGAAAGATTTCCATTCTCCCATGGTATGTTTTGTGCGTAGAAGGCTGCCTATACTTCGTATAGCAAGGGGAACTCTTGCACACTTTTTCAAAATCTGTTTTCCAAGACCTTCCCATCTTCGATCGTTCAATTGCTCCTGAGTAAAGGCTTCGCTTTTAAATAGTTCCCATGAATCTTCCTCTGACAAGCCACTTAAGGTATGGGTTTCAAAGGCTTCAAGGGCTTCTGCAACCTCCGAGGATCTTGTAGTGACAACTATTTTGCTCCCTTTTGCACCACCACCTAGTAAACTCATTCGGTGTTGCCATCTGCTATGACCTTCATCCCACACATCATCTAGGACAAGAAAAAATTTCTTATCCTTCACAGACTCCCTAATCTTATCTTGTAGTTGGCCAAGAGTAAAACCATTGTAGTTTCTCTCACATATGGATTGAAATATTCTTCCAACGACTTCAACTTCATCACATGTATCGGAAATGCATGCAAACCATCGACTCGTAAAAAAATTTCCAACCTCCGCATCGTTGTAAATCAGTTGGGCCAGAGTTGTTTTTCCCATACCGCCTATCCCAACAACGACAATGACCGAAGGAACATCACTTGAATCTTTAAAAAGCATATCTAAGATGGATTTCTTGTCTTCATCCCTACCAAAGACATGTTTTGGATCTATAAAAGAGCCTGGATCTTGTCCAATCCGCATACCAAACACTGGTTCGTCACGTCTACCGCTCACAAATCCAAACTGAACCATATCTGTAGAGATCTCAAGCAAACTCTTCCTAATCTCCTTAACTTTCTTAGCAATAGAGTTCCTAGACAAGATTGGGTTTGAAGTAGAGCAATAAAGTCGTACCTTCTTTTTCAAGGAAAGCTTGTTTTGACCCTCCACCATTTTCTTCTTAAGCAAATCATCAGTGACAACCTCATCGAAGAGATCCTCGGCTTCATACAACACGCCTTTGAGCCTCTTAATCCAGTTCTTGATAGCAGCAGAGTTTCGTTGCTTTTTCTCAGCATCAAGTAGCACAGCTTGGAGTGTCTCAACAGTCACTTGAAGCTTCTTAAGCTCGTCTCTAGCATTCCAGATGGAAAGACCCTTCTCGTATGCCTTATCGAAAGCGGGCGAAGCAAGAGTGGACAAGATCTTGGAAGCAAGGCTGAACGCCGCAGATTCAGCCATGAATTATTGAAGGCAGGCTTTCTTGATTGGCCTTCTCAACTCAAAACGAGATCTTGGAAGCAAGGGTGAACGCCGCTGATTTTTTTGGGTTAGAAGTGAAGTTTGAGTTGGCGTTGAATTATTGAAGGCAGGCTTTCTTGATTGGCCTCTACATATAATACGAAGTAGATAGAAATGAATGTATGGTTCCATGGCATTATCGGCATGACGGCATACCATTGGTCTGCATGGTGCCACGTCACTTTTGATGGTCTCTCAAAATTTTGACCCGATTCGAAATGGAAATGCCCGGTCGGTCTGACAGATAAAAAGCTTGATCGAAATCCGAAAAAAATAAAAATATTTGTGCCCGAGCCGAATCCGATTAATTCCGAAAAGAACCCAAATAGATTTGTCTATTTCCTGCCCGAAACCCGAAATTGCAGACCTGAACTCGTCAAAAACCCAAAGTTGTATGTCGATCCGGACTTGTCTGAAACTCAAAGTTATTCGATCTGAACTTGTCTGAAATCAAAAATTGTCTGATTCGAAATTTTCTTAAATCTAAAATTGGAGATTATTCGATCTATCCCTACTTAATTATAGGATCATACATATATTAATAGGGTTAAAAAATCAATTTTTTAGAATTAATCTTCTCTTATTTCGGAAAAAAAATCGATCGGATATTCGACCGACCAAAGTCGACCCAACCCGAAACACAACCGGACTTGAGCATGACCCGATATTAACACGGCCCAACCCAAAATTTTCTCGACCCAAAAATTATCCGACATGAAAAATGTTCGATCGAAATTTAAATTTCGGCTGATAAGTAAGTGTCATGTCCAAACCCTACCCAACCCGAGTTGTTCCGACTTGTTAATTCCGAATAAAATCCGACCCCAATTTGTCTAGAGAAGTTGCATTCCTATCGAGCAAGTAATACGAATAAAATCAACCTTTTAAAAAAAAAAATTGATAAGAGTGATTTTTCACAACTTTAGGTTGCACATTGTCTCTGCTTGAAAGTGCTTAAAATTTGGTTCAATCTAGATTTAAGGTGAAATTAGTTGTCATACTTGTGTCATTCATCAGAAGATAAATTCTCATAGTACGCTGATGATTTAGTTTGTGTATAATACTCCCTCCGTATCTAAATGTTAGTCTCATTTGACTCCGACACGCTTGCCTTTGTACATATTGTATCATTAATATCTTAAACTATGTGTTAATAAAATATCAAATTTTGATATTGTAAATATACCTATTGAGACAAATCAAACAAGACCGGACACAACTATTTTTTCTTCTTATACATTGAAAAATTCCCTCGAATCGTGAATAATGTCAAAATTCTCGATAGGACAAACATTTAGGGACGGAGGGAGTATCATGTTCACAGTTTATTCTTTCTAATGCTTTAAGTTCAGACGAATTTTAATAACTTAATTAATCAAATGAATGACACACGAAACCAGATAACTATATGACATTACGCTAAAACTTCATGAAATCCTGACCAGAAGCCATAAGTTCCTGATCCCTAAACATACTACTCTAGTTAGTAAGCTAACGACTAATTTGTACATGGAGATGAGGTATGACTTGCTAACAATCTAAGATGATATTACTCAGAAAAAATGTTAGGACTGCAGCATACTACATCTGAATATAAACTCGTATATTGCATGCGGAGTAGTGAATACATATACAGTTAAACATGCAATACATAAACTTACTGATACGCTGGAGACTGTAACTTGTGCGTTAATTACACAGATTTCAAACTTGTCCATTGTCCGAGATATCATCTACATTGTCGGTTGACAGAGAGAGTAAATCCGTCAGCTCTGTTCTGTACTCTAGTCCTCTAAGATAGTGCCCCAATATTCCAATAACATACACCTTTAACAAAATAAAATAAAAACACAAATCATTAAATCGGATCAGTTATTTATTCTTATAACTTTATAAACATAAGACTTCATCCGTTTCACAATATAAGTCGTATGGGCTTAAGGCACATAAATTAAGACAATCTACCAAGGCATATAATACTTCCTCCGTTTCACAATATAAGTCGTATGGGCTTCAGGCACATGAATTAAGACAATATATCAAGGCATATACATTTACTACAACCTATTTCTACTATTTCAAGGTAGAAATTTGAATTTTTGTATAGATATCAATTTGTCTCTCAAACGACCTATATTATGAAACGGAGAAAGTATATGGTTTCAGGTAAAGGAGAAAAAAGCTAACCAGAACAGCAACCGCGCAAGATAGTCTCGTGTTAGTGAAATCATAGGCTGAAAATGCAAGGAAGTATTTTCGATTAATTCACCACACTCTTCGTTCCCCGTATTCAGAGTCGAAGCCGTATTTTTCTCGGACGGAGGAGGAGCCTTCGTATGCATTGTAGGAGAGCCTTCGTATGCATTCAGATTAAGGCATTCTAACATGTTAGATGTCATTCAGATTCAAGTGGGGTGAGACCCTCGTGCTATCTGTCGCACTGTGTGATTCAGATTCAAGGCATTCTAACAGGTTACATGTCATTTTCGCTTGCAGAAGAAAATCATCAAATTCCTGAGTTTTATAAATACTTTGTTATGGACCACACTTTTGCATCTTGGTTTTTAATCTGATAACCAAATATTCACCATCGCTCTCATTGATTTCCTCTTTCTTACCATATTGCTACTGGGTAGGTTTGATCTGCGATCGTAGAATTTATCTGAATTTCCTCTTCCTAAACAAAATCGAACGCTCCTCTGAATTTTCAGCTGCATAGACAGTTGAGCAATATTCTTGAGGACATAAATCAGCTACAACAAAATCTTATCTTGCTCATAAAATTTTTAATAAGTCTTATAAGGAATGTATGTACAACAAGTAAGAAATAAATCTGAAGACACTAATAATGCATAGTACAACTTATCAAATCCAACACCAAATAATCCGCATCTGCTAATGTTCAAACACGACAAAGCAAGAAGCCGGATAATTGGATATGAGAAGACGAATGCTACTGAGCATACTCAAGCTTTCTCATGTCTGTATCTTCCTCCCAGGAAGACGATTCAGCTTCTATGAGGCCATCTGGAAATTCTGTTCTGCATCTCTCATCTTTTGTACTTCAGCCTATGAATGGAAAGCACAAGGTGAGAACTTCAAAATTTAAACCAAAAAACAAATGTAAACTCAGTAAAAGTTATAAAGCCAGAATAGTTCAACTTCCTCATGCCATGCCTGCATCTTCATAATTGAACATAAAGTTAGCCCATGGACATAAGTTTCTATTAGCAAATCTTGATGCAGCTTATATTGCATACTTATATCGGCCACTATAGCCTGAAAAGGTCATACAAAATCAGATACTGACTCTAAAGGATGATTGGAAACAAAAACCTGAGTTAGAACTTGTAACAAAAAGCATAATTTCATCGGACATAAGTGTTCGGTTTCTAATTACATAGCATTCTGATTTATTGCACCCACTCAGGAAGCAAACTAACCAAATATGGTTCAGTTTTCTGAATACAAAATTAAGAGAAAAGTAGTATAAGATTATCTAACTTGTAGGAGAGAACAAAAACTGGATTTTCCCATGCACATCAGCTCTAACCATTGCACGCTTTCATAAATTTGTTATTCAAGCATCCTGGATTGTGTGCAGATGTATGCATATGTTAGTGTTTTTGGTTATGGGCCAAATTTAAAAACACTTGAAAGTTGAAACCTAACACATAAATCGAATGAAAAATTCTGCCAGAAATTAAAAGAGCATATTTAAATACACAGTGCTGAATAAAACTTCTTAAAATTAAAGTTTAGAATTTCTTTACCTCCTCTTCAGCAACAGCACCTGACCTGATCCATTTCCAAGAGAAATACAGCTGGTTATATATCTAACAGGTTTTCTGTTACATGGTGGTTTTCCTCAAAATCCAATTTAAATATTTCCATGCTGCATACAAACTAGTCACAGATAAGTACAATTATGCAGGAAGAACTATGCTTTTATTTGATATTAAGTCTGAATCCTTGTTTATAGAACTTCATTAATCTTAACTAAACAAGGAAATACCAAGAGGAGCTAGAAGCATTTTCTTAGTGATTTGGTAGAAGAAGAGGGGGTACTCTTCAGAATTTTATTGAAAAATTTGAGAAAATTACATTGTAGTCATATAGGTAAAATGAAACCCCCTTAGATCATCTAACAAGAATACCTATGAATATTAGGGGTTCTTCAAACAAATGAATAACTTAGGACAGAGTCAAAACATGACTAACCAATTCCGCTTGATCAAGCGATTGAAACACGGAAGGTGCATTACATCAACCGAGCTTGGGAGTAGCTGTAGAGCAAAGTGGAAATAAAGAAGGGCAAACATAATTTGACCGGACTTAGAGATCTTCGTCATCTGTTCGTCTCTTGAATATTTCTACCCTGCACCTTCCTCCCCCTCTTCTATGTACTCTAACCTATCTAGTTGGTAAAGATGAAGACACCTAAAGGGGGGGAGATGTACTTGAGCCCTGGACAATATTCAATCTTGAGTTTAGAAAGAAGAGGGAACGAGAGTAGATGAGTATTCATGTTCCTCGACCATCCCTTCAATTCTGGCAACCACATCAATTCAAGACTCTTCAAAGAAGGGAAGAACACACTAATTGACCCTGCACCTTCCTCCCCCTCTTCTATGTACTCTAAACTATCTAGTTGGTGAAGCTCAAGGTTCTGGAGATACGGAAGACACCTAAAGGGGGGGAGATGCTTCACTTTACGACACTCTTTCAATTCTATAGAAACAAGGTGGGAAGGGTCATTAGTAGCAGCCCAATCTGGTATCCTCATACCTGGGTAATTCCGTATTGTCAATGCTTGTGGAGATACAGGTAGCTTCCAACCTTCATCTCCACCATAATCCTCCTCCTCTACCCCATCACCAGAAAATTCAATAATCAACTCACCTCTGATTTGCTGCAGTCCAGACAAGGCATCAAGACGGCTCCTTTTACTTCTAATCCTCTCCTTCTCCTCTCTAGCTGTTGTTTCAATGACACAACAAGGAAAGACTTCACCATATATATTGAACAGAAAGGCAACCCATCAAAGTTAAACATACAACACTAAACAAAGAATAATAATCACACCACTAGAATTCATCACTTATTTATCATCTCATTAATCAGCTAATTAAAATTCCACCAAATTCAGCCTCCACGTACGAAATAGAGTTCCATAGACAGCAACTAAGGGATGATTGATTGAGAGAACAATATCATAACAACAAGGAATGATTTCATCATGTAATAAGACAGCAGTCATGCAGAGGAGATTGTGATTGTAGACATAGTACGTATGTTAGCTGTTATTGAGTTATTCTTATGTACATGTTAGACGCTACTGTTGTGGTGAAGTTAGTTAGCATAGTGTGAGTTTTATTAATACTCTTTTATGGACCATTGTATGTATGTAAGTAGCATCTTATTTTTAATGTGATAACCAAATATTCTCCATCTCTCTCGTTGATTTCTTCTTCCTAATTACCAGGTTGTTACTTGTTACTAGTTAAGTTTGATCTTTGATCGTAGAATACTTGACACTTATGTGCATATTACAGAAGTACAACTACTACAAAATAGCCCAAATAACCCGTGCGTTTAAGAGCCAATAACCCGGATACAGTCCGTGTTAAAGGTGCACGCATTATTTGCTCAAGGGCAGACAACCATGACATTAAATTGGACACGCCCAGGTTATTTACTTCTCCCAATATATGCAGAAGTTTAAGAGTCCGGTTATTTGGTAACAAAATAACCTGGATGTTGGAAATCCGGGTTATATAGAAAAACACTAAATCGGGATTCAGTTTGGCTACTGTAGAGTTTACTAAAACTCTATACATAGAGTTCAACCAATATCAGTCTCCTACGAATTTGAAAGGAAGGTGAATATTGTCTATCCCAAAATGAAAACTTGAGTTATAATATGGTCCGTAACTTTTTGCTGTGCAAGTGGTACAACTAAACTAAAATGATTGATTTCCTCACAATTTTTACCTCTAGTATACATATCTCGTCGATATTTCTCTTCATATAGTTTCTCTTTTATTCTCCTATACCATCTTATTAATAAAATTAGGGCTTCATACCCATCTATCTATCTATACCGCCACATTCCACTGATTCCAGCCTCCACTGCTTCCCTCTCTCAATCCCATCCCTTTCCCCTGTTTCCATATTCCCAATTTCAATCCCACTACAACAACCCCAAATTCCACCATCATTCCCAACCCTTAACCCAAAAATACTCATCTGATCATAATCTTACCCGACTCCGGCCACTCCTCCCCTCTCTCCTCCGAAAACCCCTCCTCCCGGGACGAGCCTCCACCTCCCCCAAAACTCAAGTTGATGTGCAGCTATGGCGGCCAAATTCAGCCTCGCTCCCACGACAACTCCCTCTCCTATATCGGCGGTGACACCAATATCCTCTCCCTCGAACGCACCACCACGTTCTCCGCCGTCTTCTCCAAGCTCGTCTCCATCTGCAATGCTTCTGAAATCCGCCTCAAGTACCAGCTCACGGGCGAGGATCTCGAGCAATTGATGCTCCAGTACTTTCGACTCCATCTGCAATGCTTTAATCTTCTTCACCAATGATTAGGATCTCGAGCACTTGATGCTCCAGTACGACCGCCTCAATCGAAACTCGCAGAAGCCGACGAAGCTTCGGATCTTCCTGTTTACTGTCATCTTTCAAGATGATCGAACAACCTTCATCGATGTAAGAGAGGCTCCGTCCATCAAATTTTTCCTCTTCCATAGTTTCATTTCAAAATTCGGGTACATTTGTTCTAATTTAGTCATTCTTGTGTTTGGTGATGATTCATTATTGTATTTGATTAGGTTCTTAGTTGCAACAATTTGAGGATTCAACTAGAAGAAGGAGCTCAATTGTAGCTTGCTAAGCCATAGAAGTGTAAGGATTTCAGTAGTTGTGACATGTACTTGCACCGTATTGACTTTGGCTTACTATTTTATTGTGCTGTGAGTCTTTTAAGTTTCTGCCTATTTTCAGTGTTCAACAAGTTAGAAAAGGAATGGTGGAGTTCAATGTTTCGACCATTACTTTATAAAACTATTGTATCTCTGTGACAAACAATTTCAATCGGAGAGTCATTTGCTTTGTCAAAGCTGTATGTAATCCTACAAGCTACATTGTTGTCAGTCGCCAATTTGGGTCATAAGATAGGCATCAAATTTAGGTAAACTAATGAACTAGAATAAATCTATACTATGTATCTGCAGAAGTTAATTTGATTTGCTATGTCTCTTTCTTTATAATGATTTGTCTGTTTATGATGTCCCCTTTACTATAAATCACGCTTCAGCTGTACTCCTAGCCTGGTAGTACCATCATTCAGTTAATGAGAAAATTATATTTGAAGATCGTATTTACTGCTGGATAATTGAGAATAGATTTTGAATCCCAAAATTTGGTATGGAGTGCATCTACTCTGAAAAATTGCTACAATCCAGGTTTCTGGTCGTAGCGCTTCATTTTGCAGTGTGTGTTGCAATAATGATTGTTCTGTAGTGCTCTATATCCGTCTTGGGGAACCTTGATGAGGATATGAGAGCCTATCATTTTGGTCACAGTTTAAGATAAGAGTTTCAGGATGTAATTGATAAGCGGTGTTTTACATACCGCAACTATGGATTATTAGCTAGTTTTGTATAGGATTATGTTATTTGTTTCTATGTAATCTGTATCATGGAGCTGTTCGAGAGAAGATTTACATACGAGATCCCAAGAGATGATACAAGCATTGGAAGCATTGAAGCATAAGGAAGAAGCTGCTGAAGACGAAGACGAAGACTTGAAGAAATCAGCAGGTTCTGCCTCAGACAACAAAGCCGCACCCGCGGGTCTCAAGCCGCACCCGCGGGTTTTACCTTCAGCCAAGGCTTTCGAGAAAGCTCAAGCCGCACCCGCGGGTCTCAAGCCGCGCCCGCGGCCCTCACCTGCAGCCAAGACTTTCGAGAAAGCTCAAGCCGCGCCCGCGGCCCTCTGCCATCCAGAGAATCTGAAGAAACTCAAAACTGCGCCCGCGGCTCTCAACCCGCGGGTGCGGTTCCTCGACAGAAGAATCAAATTGATGTCTTTGCCATTTGAAGTAATTTGTGTTTAATTTTGTAACTTTCCATACGTTTTTTAGGACCTTAATTCGGCTGTTACATCAGCTGATACTATATAGGTAGTGGATGATCATCCTTGATCACCTAGTCTTTGTTTTGCTTAAGTTTTTGGAAGAGTTTTCACAAACTTATGAGTTGCTAAAGTTCCTTTGTTTCACTTGGCGTTTGAAGCTTTTGGATTCAACAAGTTGTGAGTTTATCCTTTCCTTTTGTCTACTCTTTGATTGTCTCAACTCTCTTGTTTGTATTGTCGATGAACTAGATTTACTACTTTAGATTGATCATCTAAGTTAGTTGTGTCTTGTTCATATTGCTAGAGTTTGATACTTCTAGTTGAATTATCATACTTGTTGTGTAGCACAATCTATTTGCATGAACTAGTTGTGATTGTTATTAGAGAAGAGAGTTGAGTACATGTCAAGTATCCGACTAGTTGTCCATGATATTGCATGTATCTATCTATTCCTGAATGCATTGCTACTTTGTTATTGAACTTTGATAGTTTCGAGGTTATAATCGAGTAAGGGTTATTAGGACTAGTTGGACTAATAACTATTCAAGAACAGGAATTAGAACGATCACTTGAGAACTTGACATAGGGATAAAAAGGATTTTCAGATCAACTTGTTAATCTAATTGTGGATAATCGCTAAGTGGAACACTTCGCTAAATCTTTTTATAACCAAGTTGACATTCGATACTTCGTATCAAAACCACAAAAACCCCCCTTTGGTTACGTTTATTGGTTAGTCATTGTGATAACTTAAGAATTTGATAAACTGATTCTCTTGGGATTTGACCCTTACTTGCGCACTATATTACTTAGTTTGCATGTTAGGATTACTTGACTTGGCACACGACAAATTCGCCTCGTCAAATTTGGCGCCGTTGCCGGGGAGAGTATGCATTGATTACCGCAAGCTGAACGCGGTAACCCGAAAAGATCATTTCCCCCTCCCTTTTATTGATCAAATGCTTGAACGACTTGCCGGTCGTCCGTATTATTGCTTCCTAGATGGGTATTCAGGGTATTTTCAGGTGGCTATTGCACCCGAAGATCAAGAGAAGACGACATTTACATGTCCCTTTGGCACTTTTGCATATCGTAGGATGCCTTTTGGATTATGTAACGCGCCCGGGACCTTTCAACGATGTATGGTAAGTATCTTCTCGGAATACATTGAACATTTCATAGAAGTTTTTATGGATGATTTTACGGTACATGGGGATAGCTTTGATGCATGTTTAAATCATTTGTCACTCGTGCTTAAAAGATGTGTAGATACTAATCTAGTATTAAATTCTGAAAAGTGTCATTTTATGGTTGAACAAGGGATACTGTTGGGGCACATAATTTCAGCTAGGGGTATTGAGGTCGATAAGGCAAAGATTGACGTCATTCAATCGTTGCCTTATCCTACTAATGTGCGTGAAGTGCGTTCCTTCCTAGGCCATGCAAGTTTTTATCGCAGGTTTATCAAGGACTTCTCTAAGATCTCCACGCCCCTATGTGAGCTTTTGAAAAAGGAAGCTACTTTTGACATGTCGAATGTGTGCAAGAAGGCATTCGACACTCTGAAAGCCCACCTCACCGAAGCACCAATCATCCAAGTACCCGATTGGTCTCTACCCTTTGAGATCATGTGTGATGCTAGTGATCATGCGGTGGGAGCCGTTCTTGGTCAAAAAGTCGGAAGAGCAATGCACGTCATCTACTATGCTTCCACGACTTTGAACGGAGCTCAGAGGAATTACTCCACGACGGAAAAGGAGTTGCTAGCCGTGGTGTTTGCCCTTGAAAAATTTCGGCAATATCTTTTGGGCACGAAGGTGATTATCCACACGGACCACGCTGCTCTTCGTTATCTCATGACGAAGAAGGAATCAAAGCCAAGACTCATTCGATGGGTTTTGCTCTTAAGCGAGTTCAATGTGGAAATCCGGGACAAGAAGGGAGTCGAAAACTCCGTAGCTGATCATTTGAGCCGGATTGTAGCAGAGGACGGTAAATTACAGGTTCAAATTCAAGGTACGTTCCCGGACGAAAACTTGTATCAAATTAATTCTGCAATTTCTGTTTCTGCTGAATACAAGCCGCACCCGCGGCTAGGGAACCGCACCCGCGGTTTATGCTCTCAAGAATTTCCGGAAAAGAAAGAGCCGCGCCCGCGGCTAGTAAACCGCACCCGCGGTTTGTGTTTGCCAGAAATCTGTCTGCAAGGAGAGCCGCGACCGCGTCTCAATAACCGCGATCGCGGTTTTCTTACAGCCGAGTATGCAGAAATTGACCCCGAATACAAGCTTTTCGCCCTCCGGTCTTTCAAACCATGGTTTGCCGATATCGTGAACTACCTGGTTCGCGAAGAATTCCCGCCGAACTACACCAAAGCTCAAAAAGATAGGATCAAGCGGGAATCACGTTTCTACGTTTGGGATGACCCCTACCTTTGGAGACATTGTGTTGACAAGGTAATCCGACGATGCCTCCCGGATAACGAGGTACAGTCTATCCTTACTTTTTGTCATTCTCATGCATGTGGGGGGCATTTTGGGGCTAATAAAACGGCTAGGAAGGTATTGGACGCCGGCTTCTATTGGCCACACATCTTTCGGGATGCGTTTGCCTTTTGCAAAGCTTGCGACCGATGCCAAAGGGTCGGGAAAATTTCTAAACGAAATGAGATGCCACAAACACCATTAGTCTTTTGTGAGATTTTTGATGTTTGGGGTATTGATTTCATGGGACCCTTTCCTAGTTCGTTTGGGAATTTATACATTTTACTTGCGGTGGACTACGTTTCCAAATGGGTGGAAGCGAAGGCCACCAGAACTGATGATTCCCGAGTGGTAGCAGGTTTCTTGAAGGAGAATATTTTTTCTCGTTTTGGGATTCCAAAAGCTCTTATAAGTGACCAAGGTACTCACTTTTGCAACAAGACGGTGAGTGCACTTTTAAAGAAGTACCATGTCACTCAACGAGTCTCAACTGCTTATCACCCCCAATCCAATGGACAAGCTGAGGTGTCCAATAGGCAAATCAAGGGGATTCTGGAAAAGACGGTGGCTCCTAATCGAAAGGATTGGAGTTTAAGGTTGGATGATGCACTTTGGGCATATAGGACTGCCTACAAAACTCCAATAGGAATGTCCCCATATCGACTTGTGTTTGGAAAGGCTTGTCACCTTCCGGTGGAGTTAGAACACAAGGCGTGGTGGGCGGTGCAAAAATGCAACATGGAGTTGGATGAGGTAGGCGACTTTAGGAAGTTGCAAATCCAAGAGCTTGAAGAGATACGCCGGGATGCGTATAAGAATGCGGTGATCTACAAGGAAAAGACGAAGGCTTGGCATGACAAGAACATCTTGAGGAAAGATTTCAAGGTGGGAGACAAGGTCTTGCTCTACCAATCTCGTCTTCAACTTTTTCCAGGTAAGTTGCGATCCCGGTGGAATGGTCCGTATGTTGTTGCTCGCGTCTTTCCTCATGGCGCCGTGGAGTTGTTTGACAAAGACAACCACAACGTCTTCAAGGTGAATGGTCAAAGGTTAAAACCTTACCATGAGGGATTCACCAAAGTGTCTTTCGATGAAATGGCTCTAGAAGAGCCAACTTTTGAAAATTGAAGACGGGAAACCAAGTCGAGCCACGACTCTAACCAAGGCGCTGCTTGGGAGGCAACCCAGGGTATTCTTCTTTTTCCATTGAATTTCATTTTCTTTTTAATTGTTTTGTTTTCTTTTATGTAGGAAGTCAAGACGAGAAGACGATGGTCGTTTGCTACTAAAGGAATTGACGGTTCTTCTTTTCGTTTATAAAAAAAAAAAACAAGAAAAAAAAAAAGAGAAAAAAAGAAAAGGAATTGACGGTTCATCTTCTACCCTTCTCCATATCAAATTTCATTTTCTACCCTTCTTCATATCAAATTTCATTCTCTACCCCCACCCCCACATAAAACTCTCTCACTTCCCACTTCCCTCATACCCTACCTCTCAAACATCAAAAAACCTCCCACCAAACCTTACTCTCTCCCAACACCAACACACTCCCACCAAATCCTCCTCCGCACCCGCACACGCACCCACACCCGCACTCGCGCCGGCATCCAAACCGCAACCGCGGCTCAAACGCTCGCAGCCGCACCCTCACCCTGCCCAGAAGTTCTGTCTCGACGAAACCGCACCCGCGGCTACAAACCCGCACCCGCGGCCTCGCCCTGCCAAGATTTCTCCAGCTCGCCCAAACCGCACCCGCGGCTCCCTCCTCGCCAGAAATCAGACGAAAGCTAAAACCGCGCCCGCGGCTCCCCACCCGCACCCGCGGCTTTCACCTCTGTCGTCCATTGCTGATTTCAGTAAGTTTTTTGACAACCGCCCTCATCGTTGTTGATTTTCTTACGCCTCGGGGAGGGCTTTTTGCTATTGTGCTGTTGCTTGGTATATTTGTTGTGTGCGGATTTGTGGTAGCATTTGTTTTGCGTATACACTTTGATGGCTGCAGCAGGAACATCCCGAGGCCACAAAAATGATTTGTGGCAACAACAGGTTCAGACCAACTTAGCTTATTTAAGGGCTAAGCAGTGTGTAGCCACGAGATTTTTTCATCCACGTACCCTCGATGATTTGGGTATGACTGCATGCACTGAGGCCATGCTTGAGCACGCAGGGCTGCAGGGTTTCTTGTACAGGTCAGCCCCCACTCATGCCGAGGCTACCTATCAGTTTCTGGCAAGCCTCAAGACCAAGACCGTCTCGGAGACCACCTTCATCTCGGCCATCCAGTTCATTTACAATGGACGGTCCTTTACAGTTCAGGCCGAACAGCTGCGCCACATCTTGGGAATCTCTCAGGTTCCCTCTGCAGATTATGACACTACAGTTGGTTACAGTCCTACACAGGTCTGGTACACGTGGACGGGACAAGTTCGGGACACCCATGGTAATGACTATAATGCTAAAATGTCCCATCCATGTCTCCGCCTGACACAGCGGGCCCTGTCTATGGCCTTCTTTGGGCTTTCTGAGGTGAACAAGGTGCCTGCCTACCAGCTGAAGTATCTGTATGCTCTTATGCCGGAATGTCAGGTAATTCCGGATTGGCTCTCACTTTTTGTTCACTCCTGTAAGATAGCCCGCTCAAAACCAAGGGGGCAGATTGCTTTGGGTGGCATGATCACCCTCATCCTAGAGGCTGTCGTCCCCGACTGGGAGACGCTTGACTGCATGGGTAGTCCGGACCCCTCAATGGGTCCCTATTTGCTGGACGCCACATTTCTGCAAACCCGACTTAGGTGGCTCAAGTCGGTTACAGTAAATGAAGACGAGCGGATGTGGGTTTGGCTCGGTCCTCCCGAGATTGCTCTCACCGAGGATTTTGCTTATGGGCCAGCCCATACTTTTAGGCTCAACCCAGCACCCGCTCCCCCTCGTGCAGCTGCTCGACGACGAGCTCGCGGTGGGATCAGCATCCAGGAGCCGGTTCCGCAGCTGGATCAGCAGCCAGCTGACCTTGAGGATGATGATGATGATGACTTCCAGGAGCATGCCCCTCGTTTTTAGCCTCAGAGGCAATGGGGCGAAGGCTCATCATCTGCAGCTCCTGCTGACATACCTTGGGAGCAGCGTCTTTTCGAGCGGATTGACTATGTCTACCAGTCGGTTCAGACGGTGAACCAGAATGTTGAGAGGCTGCAGCAGTCGGTGGATGACTTACGGCTCGACATGCATGCTCGTTGGCCCGAATATCCAAACCGGGATGACCCGGATCAGTGAGCTTCTTTCTCTCTTCCTCATTATTTTTCTATGTCTTACACACTGAGGGCATTGTGCACTACAAGTATGGGGGAGGGAAATTAGTTCATTGCTTATCCTAGAGTAGTTTCATTTCCTTGTTATTTCCCTTCGGTTTTTATTTTGTTGTACTTTGCATGGAATTAAAAACAGAAAAAGCCACAAAAATACAAAAAAAGGCAAATGAAAATCCTGGGATGGAAAAATCCATGCAATAAGCGGGTAGTTCGGCTTGCATTAGGCTTGGCAAAAAAGGACTTGAGGGCGGTAAGGAATGGTGAGATTGAAAATGAAATGAGTGGCTAGGTGAAAACCTTTCGAGGCGCCTAGGCAAAATGAGTGAAATGAGTGTCTTAGGACAAAATTTTTTGCATGTTAACCACTATGGAAGACCAAAATTGATAGATTTCTTTCTCATCATATTGTTTGTATACTAAATGTGTTAGTAACTTGTAGTTTCTTTCTTTTTCATACTTCCTGAGATCTTTGAGTGATTATTGTAAAAGAGTAAGTTTCTTTTAGCTTACTCGGGGACGAGCAAGGTCTAAGTATGGGGGAGTTTGATAAGCGGTGTTTTACATACCGCAACTATGGATTATTAGCTAGTTTTGTATAGGATTATGTTATTTGTTTCTATGTAATCTGTATCATGGAGCTGTTCGAGAGAAGATTTACATACGAGATCCCAAGAGATGATACAAGCATTGGAAGCATTGAAGCATAAGGAAGAAGCTGCTGAAGACGAAGACGAAGACAAAGACTTGAAGAAATCAGCAGGTTCTGCCTCAGACAACAAAGCCGCACCCGCGGGTCTCAAGCCGCACCCGCGGGTTTTACCTTCAGCCAAGGCTTTCGAGAAAGCTCAAGCCGCACCCGCGGGTCTCAAGCCGCGCCCACGGCCCTCACCTGCAGCCAAGACTTTCGAGAAAGCTCAAGCCGCGCCCGCGGCCCTCTGCCATCCAGAGAATCTGAAGAAACTCAAAACCGCGCCCGCGGCTCTCAACCCGCGGGTGCGGTTCCTCGACAGAAGAATCAAATTGATGTCTTTGCCATTTGAAGTAATTTGTGTTTAATTTTGTAACTTTCCATACGTTTTTTAGGACCTTAATTCGGCTGTTACATCAGCTGATACTATATAGGTAGTGGATGATCATCCTTGATCACCTAGTCTTTGTTTTGCTTAAGTTTTTGGAAGAGTTTTCACAAACTTATGAGTTGCTAAAGTTCCTTTGTTTCACTTGGCGTTTGAAGCTTTTGGATTCAACAAGTTGTGAGTTTATCCTTTCCTTTTGTCTACTCTTTGATTGTCTCAACTCTCTTGTTTGTATTGTCGATGAACTAGATTTACTACTTTAGATTGATCATCTAAGTTAGTTGTGTCTTGTTCATATTGCTAGAGTTTGATACTTCTAGTTGAATTATCATACTTGTTGTGTAGCACAATCTATTTGCATGAACTAGTTGTGATTGTTATTAGAGAAGAGAGTTGAGTACATGTCAAGTATCCGACTAGTTGTCCATGATATTGCATGTATCTATCTATTCCTGAATGCATTGCTACTTTGTTATTGAACTTTGATAGTTTCGAGGTTAGAATCGAGTAAGGGTTATTAGGACTAGTTGGACTAATAACTATTCAAGAACAGGAATTAGAACGATCACTTGAGAACTTGACATAGGGATAAAAAGGATTTTCAGATCAACTTGTTAATCTAATTGTGGATAATCGCTAAGTGGAACACTTCGCTTAATCTTTTTATAACCAAGTTGACATTCGATACTTCGTATCAAAACCACAAAAACCCCCCTTTGGTTACGTTTATTGGTTAGTCATTGTGATAACTTAAGAATTTGATAAACTGATTCTCTTGGGATTCGACCCTTACTTGCGCACTATATTACTTAGTTTGCATGTTAGGATTACTTGACTTGGCACACGACAAATTCGCCTCGTCAGTAATCTACTATCTACTGCAAGGAAAATGGCATTAGATTCTTGATATAGGCACACTAAATACCAATATCATTTTTTGCCACTTCTGAATTTGATCATTGCTTGTTTTTCAGGTTAGGAAGGTGGAAATGCTTGATGGAGTCACCATCACTAGGTCCGAGAAGGTCAAGGATGAGCTTGTTTTGGATGGCAACGACATTGAACTTGTTTCCCGATCTGCTGCTCTTATCAACCAGGTATTGTGTTTACATTATCCTGAATTCGTTCAGTTTTTGTTATGCTATTGATTGGTTATTGATAAGTTTTCCTCTCATTTGAGGTATAGAATCAACATTTGCGTTATTTTTCTCAAAGTTATTGCATAAACAGATATATTTGATGCCAATAATACATCCGCTGACTTCAATGTTTGATTCTTTGTCATCTAGGTGGAGATAAATCATGCTTCTGAGGTTGATGAAATATTCAATGCCATTAGTTACATGAAAGGAGCATCTGTTATCCCCATGTTGCAAAGCTATATTGGTGCAGAGAGTTTTCAGGTTGAATTTTCTATTTCTTCAACGATGTCTACGTAACTACAAAAGTTTTTGGTTTGATTCTTTGGGTCTTTATGCTAATAGATTTAGTATAAAAAAAGATAATAATCAAGATTGAATTGAATGAAAACTGAGAATTTGTTAAACTGATGCTACATGAAAGAATATGATATGACTATCTCTTATAGTAGAATGAACTGAAAATATAATAAATTATCCATCAACTTAAGGACTTGAATTAGCTGGACCATTCATCAATATATGGAATCACTTATTACATGCTGGCAACGCTTGCATTTTGACATTAGAGGCGGGAAGAACTAGGAAGATAGACTCCTCTACCGTTTGTACCGTCGTTTGAGCTGTGGAATATCAGAACAATATACAACTTATAATTATGCTTTGATTATCCTGTTGAAACAGAAAATTTAAACAACAGGAAAAGGTTCTCATAGTGTGCTTGATATGGATATTTTCGTTTCATTATTGTGTTACTGTATCATTTAATTTATGAATACAGTTCTTCATTTCTGTCCAGCTGGCACGACTGTACCAAATGCTGGAAGGTCTTGGATCACGAATAGAGAAAGAGGGATTACCTGAGAAGTATCAAAACCCAATATCAAATGCTGGAAGCTTTTTTACTCAATTGAAGTTGATGATGAATGTTTAGCTTTGATTGCTGACCATAAACTATAGTTGTAACAAACATCGATTTTGATTTTTGTACAACTCTCAATGTGATTCTGTTTACTGGTTTTATTTCTCTTTTTTTTAACTCAAATGTATTGAATTTCATTTTCCTTGATGCAAAAATCAGTTCATAAGTTGTTTTAGTTTGCTGCAGCTTTTTTGTACAATGCAGTTGGAACTTCATGTACATGATTTTTTCAATTGCTCTATTGTCAACAAAACTAGCATTTACTTATTTTGTAGAGGCACGTCTTCCATCCTGTTGTAGATTCTCTCATTTGATAAAGACAAAATATTTCTATGGCAATAGTAATTAAGTTTATGAATTCATGTTTCCGGTCCTCCTGGGTAATTCGTCCATTTAGAAAAAAATTGGGTGAGAATTCCCTCCGCTTCGTGTTATAGAGCCACCAAAAGTGATTGGCAGAGTGCCCGTTGGTTTTCCTCCTGCTCAGGTGAGGATGAAGAAATTCTATCTTTCAAAATTATGTTTCTTTCACGTTTCTTTTTATTCTATTATGAATCATTTATAGTGTTCAAGAATTGGTTGCCACAATGATTTTGGTGTTTTAGGCTCTCTTTAGCACTTAGCCATGTTGAAATCCTCCATTTAATATGAATTTGAACATCTGTTTGCTCTTGGCTTAATTTATATGTCCACAGATATTTTGTTACGTTGGGGGTGGTCCTAGGCAGATTAAATCCATGAAACGCTTGTATAAAACCTTGACCAACCAGATCTTTCTGGGGTATGAATCCTATTTGAAAAGCTTATTTCAACCTGATTTATAAATTTTCTTGTGTATTCTTTCGGATCAAGAAGTAACGCCATTTTTCAAACGCATGTATTGATTTCTTTGGGTTGTTGTTTAACTACGTTCCTTGGGTCAAGAGGTAACGCCAATTTTCAATTGATTAGTCATTTAATTCATTAACTCAGGTATTGATTAGTCATTTAATTCATTAACTCAGGTATTGATTAGTCATTTAATTCATTAACTCAATATTCCCGTCCTGTAAATTCAGTGTCCATCTCCCATTTCCCATAACGCTTCAAACTGCGATTCTGAATTTTCTCTCCATTTTATTCTCTGTCCCTGTTTTATAAAATGATATTGTTAACAACTAGAAATAATTGCTTGCAGTGGCTTGAATAGGTTCAGAGCAAGCAATATGGAAGTCACCAACGTTACTGAGTATGAAGCTATTGCAAAGGAAAAGTTGTCGAAGATGGTCTTTGATTACTATGTTTCTGGTGCTGAAGAGGTCTCTTCTCCATCTGTTAATGATGTCCTATATTATACAGGAGAGCAAGTATGGTTTAAATTCACAATTACAATTGTCTTTTGGTTCAATTAGGCTTCGAGAAAATGATAGAGAAAAAAATATATGTGCTTAAAGAAATATTCATGCTTAAAATATTCATATGCAAGTTAAAGAAAATAAATCATAGGCTAAAATTTCAGCAGAGTAGCAGTACCGTGTTCAATAAAATGTGTTAATGGGTCTCTTCAAATAGAATATTTCCATCCATGGCTTCAAGTTGATGAAATCAAGAAGGTACCCTTTGTTATGCAAATAATCAGATGATTGTGGTGTTTGAAGAGGAGTTTGGAGTTTTCGGATAAGTTAATTTACGTTCTTCTAATTTAGTGTATGCTCCCTTTGTAGTTTATGCTACAACCTTATTTTTACATCATATTACATTAGTTAGTCTCCAATTTTATGGCTCCCAGGATTAACTTGATTGATTTTGTTTTTCACTTAACATACTCTTTCTTCGCCAAAGATTATTGTGATTTGTGACTCATAAATATTGTGCTACAATGAGCGTATTCTGCCTTATCAGACTATTGACATGATCGTAGAGTTTGGTGTATCCATGATTTTAATTTACTCTTGATGTTGCAGCTCCATGAGGATACTTGAGAGCTTGAGAAAAGCTTAGGTAGATAACAAAGGAGAAGAATGGTTACTTTGCAAAGGTATAGAAGTGACATTGTTTTTCATTGAAACATCTAGATATAACAGCTTTTTTAGTGGTTACTTATTTTCATGGATTCTCCTCTCTTCCAATCAAGAAACCCCATAAACTCTACTTTAACCTGATCTATGGTATCGAAGAGAAGGTATAAAGGAAATTTGGTTAAAGAATGATTAGTGACTGCCTTGCTTTTGAAGTAAAGATGCAAAGCTAGCTCATATTCTGTCTTTTGATGTTTATCACCTGAGTCATGATTCAGAATTTCAGATAATGAGAAATGCAAATGTTATATTATGACAAGTGAACAATAAGGATTGATCGAAACGTGTGTTCCTCAAGGCGAATGTGTTGTGGATCAGTTTCATATTTTCTCAAGAGCTTTAGGTTTATATTCTTAGTTTAGTGCTAATTTAAGTTGCGTGATTCACAGTAGGAACTTCCTAAGGAAGCTCACAAAGGTGAAAAGGGCGAAAATGTTATATTCTTAGTTGTGGATCAGTTTCATATTATGACAAGAATTTGAAGCTGTGTGATTTTTTTCCAGCCTGATTTTACAGCACCAGGAGTTAGCATTACAGCAGCTTATACAGACGGACTAACCAAGTATTCGACAAGCGTAGAGTTAAGTATAATGTTGTATCTGGCACATCAATGTTGTGCCCTCATGTTGCTGGTATTTTTTGGTCTTCTTAAAACCCTTTATCCTCATTGAAGTCCTCATTGGTCTGAAGATTTACTAATGAAGCTTAATTCCTAATTCTGTGTATTGTGCTTCCTATTTGAGCTCCCCTTTCATTTCCAACCAACCAAAGAGGAAGCTCTTTTTTTCTGAAGTTCTTGATGCTTATTTTCTATAAACTGTATGATCTTGCTGCTCAAATTTGTCACATATAAATATAATCCATCTGAGAATTGAAGGTAAATGCAACTTTTTATTTTAATCTGATTGATAAGCGAGTAGACATTTGAAAGTAGATGCATAATAGAGCTAACTGCACTAATAAAGTGAAGAAATTTAAAATAAGGCATAGAATATCATACATCAATGAATAGCTACATTTAGAACTTGATAGACACCGCCGTAAGAGATTGTTGTGTTCATCATCCCTCTTCATCTGCAATAACTAACTTCCTGTTTATTACTCGGCTTAAGACTACTTATAAACTAGAGAGTCTGATTAGGAAATTCTCTCCACGTTTATTACCAAATCGCTAACAAACTCGATGGAGGAATGTGCTAATAGAGGGTTTCCGTTCTTTGATGTCAAATTATACAATTACAGAAGCCTAGAAAAATCAATACAAAGTTGCAGTACAAAATTAGTAAGAAACATATAGCTGTGTAAATATTGTTATATATCACCTGAATGTTCGAACAAGGTGATGAAGGAAGAAAGCAGCTCAACTTTAGCAAGATCTAATCCAGGATAATTTCTTATTCCACCTCCAAATGGAGTGAAATTCCTGCTTGTTTGATCTTGCTTTCTATAGTAAATTTGTTAGTATTTGATGAAGTAATGTCAACCGGTTTTCATTTAATGCATTATTTAATGCATGGAAAAAAAAGAAAAATATAGCTCATCGTCACCCTCCTCCGTCTGAAGATCTTTGTCTTCTCTTCATCTCCACTAACGTGATCCGCCTATCTACAACCTAAATCGCTTATTTATAACATTATACAGTATACAGAAATCCGTAATTTTCCCGCGCGTAGCGGAGGGCCGAATCTAGTATTATTAAATTTATACATTTAACTTTGAAAAAGAAAAGAAAAAGAAGCAGCTATCTCTTGGCGTTCTTCATCGTTCGATAACTCTGTCGCTTGCCCTATTCAAGCTTGCCCTAGAGATACATACGAGGTTAGTGTTTCAATCTTCAAACTCTAGGAAACTCAATCTGACTCCAATAGTCAAGCTTGCGTCTTTCTCCGACAACGAATTTTCTTTTGATAAACCCTAGATTTTGTTTCAGGTGTAGGAAACTCGATCATTCACACTTCGTGATTGGAAGATCCGGGTTAGTATACGGGATTCTGTGTTGTTTGTTGTGTTAGTATTCCCAATAGGCGTTCAGAACTGCATTTGTGTTTCTCGATCTGTTAATCTTAATTCTTTACACATCAAGATAGAAGTTTTTGTTGTGTGTCTTGTGTAGATTTGCTCCAATAGGTAATTGGTTGCTGGTTCAGTTATAAATTTTGCTTGTAAGTTGTACCTCTTGTTTTGTAGGCCTCATCTATCATAGATTTTTAGTTCTCAGAATCAACCTTTCAACTCGGCTTTTCCATTCTTCCGTATTTTCTTAGCGATCTGGATTTGGTTTTGGCAGTTGAGGAAATCTCATCTGGGTAGTCAAGCTGGTGAATTTTTGTGTTGAATCTGCTGTCAATCGCTCATTCTCATTGCAATTTGTAAAAATATGGCTTCTTCTAATGCTTCTGGCAACCAAATTTTCTGGGTTTGTTCCTAAAGCTTCACATATTTTCTTAACAATTCTGTTAATCAGGTGTCTAAAGAAGACACTAAAAATGGCTGGCACATTTTGAGCATGACAGTATCATTACCGTGAGTCGTTCACGCCTTCAATGTCTCACATAGATGCACATTCCGACAAAGGAATTTACTTTTGATAAATCCTAGCTTTTGTTTCAATAGCTGGTGTAGGAAACTCAATCTGAGTCGCATATACAAACGAGGTTAGTGTTTCAATCGTTGTTGGAGGCTTTTTTTTTTGTTTTTGGGACTAGGTTAGTGTTTCAAATGAGGTTAGTGTTTCAATCTGAGTCGCATATATCGCTGTTGTATTGAGATTTATATGAAAGTTAAGTTATGCAGGTCATTTTTTTCTTTTCTGTCATCACCTTGAAGTGACAAATTGCTTGTTTTTCTTATGATATAGACTAACCTATACAAAAACCATTTGCAAGACACTATGTTCCTGAACTCTCCCAGCTCAATTACAGAAAAAACAAATGATACCATTACCAACTATTAACTTCAAAGGATCCATTGAATATTAAAAAAGCTCAACAATGAATTCTCTCTTTTGTATTTGTATCAAACATTCTGCATTAAAGAGTTTATTTAACTAATCAGAGGTTGACCAATTATCTTTCTGTCTTTTTTTTCACTTTGTTTGCAGACTGCTTCATCTGGCCTTGTTAGCTTTAATGCATCTCCTAAAAATGCATGTCTATTCGATTTGGTGACTGTAAATCGGTATTTGCAAACAAAGGAAATTCCAGGGCCCTCATATTGGTCTTCAGTCAGGTCAGTTCACTCAATTGGTAAAAGAATTGCATCTCTATTTTAAGTGGTTGTGATGCCAACTTTTGGATCCTGTAAGTTTGACTTATCCGGCTGAGTAAATAGTTGACAGTAAAGTATCAGTATTGTAACGTTAGTGTTCGTTTGTGTGCGTATACAACTTATCTCCTCTCATGCCGTTTTGTGGTGCTCCTTTCATTCAATAATATTATTAAGGTATTAATCCTTGCTCTACAGAAAGCATTCTTATTGCAGTAATGGTAGTGGAGCAGCTTAATGGTCCACTAGGGAACTTGGGTTTTCTTGTCCTTCCATGTGTTGCTGCACATATTAACCATGATTTCATCCGATTGTTTTTCTAATTTTGGACATATTCGCCTTAGTGAGATTTTGATATGTTTTCAAATTGATGAAATGAAAAAATGATTCTACGTTTATATGTCTATTAGATCAATCATTACTTTTTTCCAGCATTTTGGGTTAATATTCGAGAGTGATTTAGACATTAATTTATCTATCTTGACACCATGGGACTACATTCAGATCTGCAAGCAAGAGATGGGTTCTAAATCAATTTTGCAAACAACCATTATCATTATCGAATTTGGGGTGTAAATCAATTTGGCAGATCTGCAAGGATGCTTAGCGAGCTCCATTAATGGCGGTACTAATTTCTCGATGGGCAACAATGGAGGACGCAGATGGTTGAAGACGATCCATATGGGTCTCCAGTTTGGTTTGGTTGGATTACTTTACGGGCCCATTTGGAGTGTCGATTCTTCGATGGGTTTATGGATTTTGAAGAACTGTGAGTTGGAGAAATGGGAAAATCAAGTTTAGGGTTCTTGAATTGGGGCCTCAACATGAACAAGGGGAGAAAGAAGAACGGTAGAATAGGAATATATATATGGAACATGAAACCCATCGAAGACCCAATTTCATCTCCATTGTTGAACAAGAACCTAGATTCAAGAATCTTAAAACTCATTTTCATCTTCTAGTGTTGCACGAGAGAGAGGATGAAGAAGACATCCTTTACCAATTTCATTTATTTTCTAACTTTCTTTTTCTTTTTATATTTTTTTTTGTTTTCTTTGAATAAAAATGCCACGTGTAACAATTATTAACGGGGTTAGACGACGGGTGGTTGTTGAGTAACGGAGTGG
The DNA here is from genome assembly GCA_029168935.1 of Oxyria digyna. Taxonomy (NCBI): domain Eukaryota; kingdom Viridiplantae; phylum Streptophyta; class Magnoliopsida; order Caryophyllales; family Polygonaceae; genus Oxyria; species Oxyria digyna. The sequence continues at coordinate 3,081,581 of JAPVLV010000018.1, forward strand.
TTTATAGGGGCGATTTCCGGTAATATTGAAAGATACGGGTGGTTTTGAGCAATATAGGGCATCATACGGGTGATTTTCGGTAAAAAAACCCTTTTATTTAAGATGTCTTCTGCTACCGTGTTGATTATTTTCTATTCATTTCCTGTGAACTTCTAGCTTCAAAAGAATTAAAAATTCAAGTAAATGAGACGCCATGAAGTGTTTACTTAAAGGTATATGAAATTGGTCATCCTTGTACCAAAAACCTGTATATAATGCCATAGACATTCTTTATCTTTTATATAGCCCAATTGTGCAAGAACTACATACGACTATGTTCACTATCAATATCTAGTATAAACTTGTCACATAGATCTGAATTCTCAGTCATCTTCAATGATTGTTCTTCTCTTATCATTTGAAAAAAAAAGATCTATATATGTTTCGGGGAAGTAACATGTTACCTTAATAAAAGATTCTTATAAAAATTATCCACGAACAGTGACTACAGTGTTCTTTACTGTTGATCTGAAATATAGAGGACACCTATTTTTTCTTATTAATTTCCTGCAATTCTAAGCATTCCTGCAATTCTAATATGTTGCATTTAAACTAGCTCTAGAAACAGGGTATACATTTGCCTCTCATCAACCAGTACACTAGCAGAGTTGTTGGTTGATGTAGAATTCAGTGTTGTATTTCAGGGATTAGGATAATTTAAACTAGCTCTAGCATCAGTTACTTTTACTAGGTTTTCAGGGATTAGGATTGAAATTATATGTAAAAGTTTGGAATTGGGTTTGCTATTTGTTCTCTCCTGGTTTATTGATGTTTCTCGAAACAAGGTAATATTGTATCTGTTTCACACATCCCATCTTGATTGCTTGATGTCTTTGGCTTGAACTTAATATATTTTTCTCTTGCCTTTCCATAGCTGCAATTGAAATTCCAAAAACTCCACTCTTGCAAGTCAGGGAAAAAATTATGACCCACTGCATCAACATTTTGCATTCGTATCGTAAGTTTTGTGCCACAGTACAGTCTACTGGGCAACGGTTATAACAAATTAACGACAATGAAAGTTTACTACGGTTGTAACAACATCATTACACACAAATTCACTACGGTTATAACAACATTAGTACATACACATTTACTACGGTTGAAACACCTTTACTACATACATATTTACCACGGTTAAAACAATTTTAATACGGTTAAAACAATTTTACTACATGTAAAATTATTATGATTTACATATTTAGTACAAGCCTTAGTGAGGGTAATAATTGCAATTTTACTACGGTTCACACATTTATCACGGTTCTTGGAAACCGTGATAAATGTGTGAACCGTAGTAAAATTTTAACCGTTATAAACAGTTTTATAGCAACCACATTTATAACGGTTGTGAACCGTGGTAATCTTTGCATGTGAACCGTGATAAAACATCACTTTTGTACTAGTGAAGAGACGCGATGACATACTTGTAATTACTGCGAACTTTGATTATTCTTTTTGTTTGTCTTAAAAATGACTTCAAAAAATTTCAATACCATGCAGATTATGAAAATTACCGCACAAAGTATGAACATTAACTTGTTACTTATTAACGCGAAAAACATTGTTTTTCGTACGTTTAGCCTTGTTCTCAGCCTGGACTTTCTCATATTATTAATACAATTGATTTTTGTTGGTCCATTTAACATAATTGATTTTAGGAATCTATCAAATAAGTTTTTCTAAGAAGTCTACCAAAACGGAAAAACAACACTTCAGATACAAAAACATTAGGTCCCTCTAGCTTGCCACCAGTCACGTACTTGTCATGTTATCCCGGGTCATAAGTCGTATTAAAACATAATCCAATGTTATTTTAAACATAATTATTTCAACCGTCAACTGAAAATGAAAAGGAAGATAAGACAATATCTTGTACACATTTTAATGATTTAAGTTCACACGAAAACGAATTTTATGTCCAGTTTCGATAAGTTATATGGAGTATGAAATATGATTGGATTGGAAAAAAAAATCTTTGTAAATTATGTTTATAACTTAGTTGTTTGGTACAACGTCAAGAAAGTAGTATTTATCAATTATCATCTAGAACTAAAACTATGTGTTATATTATAAAGTTGAATTTCATGCTTTCAGAACTAAAACTATGATCCAAAAACTTAAAAAGGATATGAGCACAAATATTTGACATATAAGACATGATACATTACTGAGTAGTTTCTTGCAATCACCTCATGAAAATGACATTCGACAAAGGAGTTTCTTGCAATCACCTCATGAAAATGACATTCGACAAAGGAGTTTCAAGATAATCAAACATTCCCTCAGAAAAAGATAATGAAACAAAAATGTTTCACATATAAGATTATATGGGACATAATTTTTTTTTATGTTTATGAGTTACCAGGTAAAAATTGAGGCGTTTGCTAATTGAATTAACTTGTAGATTGACAAAAAGTTAGTGCTTATTTTCTTCAGTAATTTCGTGAAAATTGATCACTTCTATCGATATATAATTAGTGAGGAATCATAGAATAGCTAAGAATTATATATTAATAAAAACACTATATTTCTTGGTATACTCACACTTATGTCCATGAGAGTTCACAAACTTCCCCTTTTCAATCGTCTTATTTCTTGTCTCATACCCAACAACTTGCTGAGATGATCCGCTACTGTGTTTGCTCATCTTGACGATGCTGTCAGATCTGTTCTTCGACGATAATGGTATAATTGCCTTCTTGTTTGACGACATATCTCTCGTCTTGATAGCTGAATTAAACACGTAAACAAACCAAAGTTATATTGTGATAATAATAATAGAAAAGAAGTTGGATTAGGTACGAATTTACTTTTATCCTACGAATATACGAACACATACACACTCTTCTATATTCATATTCATATGCATACATTTGCGAATCTGCATGTATTTATGTCTGTATGTGCATGTCAGTGTGAAGAAATGTGCATGTGAATTTTTTCATTTATATATTCGTACTACAAATCAGTCTCACATGAATCTTTCACAATAGACAATCAAAAGAAATTTGTAAGGCGAATGTAACTTAGAACACTTACCAGTTTGCTAGCTCTGAGAATATGTGAGATTGATTGAAGGGTTGAAGATGATTAAATAGTGTATATATTTATATATTAGTTGCATGCTTATGGAGCAAGTAATACGAAACTACCAAACACCCACAGGTGACTTGTTCCAAGTCAATGGGATAACTTTATTCAACACGGCTATACAAAAATCATCAAATACTTTACATATTGAGACTTTTAAGAAGCTATATTGGTTGTACATCACCATCAAACCTTTTAAGATAAATTTTAAGAGAGTGATTATTCACAATTTTAGGTTGCACATTGTCGGCTTGGAAGTGTTTTAAAATTTGGTTCAATCTAGATTTAAGTAGTGACTTCAGACGTGATTATATATGTAATGTCATCTAAAGATAAATCTTCCTAAGTAGTCTATGTTGGACCCGGTTCTCAGGTCAAGAGCGAACCCGGTTCGCGACGGCTCGGTGAATCGCGACAGCCCATTGTGTCAATGAGAAGATTAAGTAGGAAAGTCCAGTAAGCGGCCCAATAAGCGAAATAGGCAAGATCGGATAAAGTGGGGCCCGCGACCTGATTATAAATCGTAACAAAAAGGAGAGAGAAAGCATATTTTCGGCATTCAAAGCTTTTCCCCTTGAGTAAGAGAGAAACACATAGAGGGCGAAACCTCACTCGGAATCGTCTTCTTCCTCCCGATTCATCTCTGTTCATGGAGAATCGGATGATCGGTACTTGGATTGTGATTCTCGGTACCGTATTCGTGCTTTTGGTGTAAGAGTCGTGACGTTTGGTTGAGATTCTCCATTTCACTGTTTTATTGGTTTGGTTCATAAGGCTTCTATGGTTTAGAAGTGGATTTTGATAGTTTCCTTCTTCTCTTTGGTTATAATTTGGTGTTATTTGGGTTCGTCACTCCTATTTGCTTGTGATCGTTACTGACTTGGGCGTCGGAGAGCCAAATCTGGGGGTTCATCCTTCCTATTTGGTTGTGCAGGTGTTTTGGGAGCTCAAGAACACGAAGAACAGTGGAGAAAACCAGATTTTGATCCAAAAGAAGATGGAATCCAAGTTGTTGTATTAGTTGGCGCGAAGGAGGTCTCCAGTGCTTGAAGATTATTGACTGGCCAGATCTCGCGAGGTGTTGATTGCGAGATCGCAAACACTCGGGCTCCAACAGTCAACCAAAACGGCAAAGCCACATTTGAATGAAATACAAAGAATAATAGGTTCCCTTTACTCACTAGTCAATTGTAATGACTCACAAAGTCACATCATCACTATATAACATAGAACGAATTACTTGCCAACAATCTATGATATTACGTACTCACAAAAAATATTAGCACTACTACGGCTCTGTTCGGCATTGATTTTTTGAGTATAAGCTAGCTTAATTCAGACCTCATAAGCTAGCTTGTGGAAAACATGATTTTAGATCTCTGTTCGGCCGATGAGCTTATTTTGAGGAAAATTGTGATAAGCTAGCTTAACTTTTCATTGAAACCAGAATGTTGCTCATGAACATTACAGAAATTTTGGATTTCATAAGCTAACTTATGCTTCCATTCACTGTTTTGATTCCATATTTGCCCTCTCAATTGTATTGGAATTTCCCATCTGATTCAAATCAAAGAGTTGAGACACAAACTAACAAAGCTGGAGAAGAAGGGTATACATTAAAGAGGAGTATAGGGTCATCACTAAGAGCAACGGGAGCAGTTTCAAAGACTCTTATGGCGCTCCCTCCATTTCCTCCTTTTGTTCGTAAATCTCTATCTCAGTTTTTCATAATCTGCAGTTAGTATTCTATGAACGAATGCTCTAGAAACTTAATGACCTGTTTGTTCCCTTATAAATGCATGTTCCAAATGTGGTGCACACAAACTGTTTGATGAAATGCTTGTTCCAAATGCTACAACATGCTTTTAAGTTAGGTATTGGTAAGCAACTGTGTAATGTTTTGAACTGAAATTTGTGCTTCTGGATTAACAAGTCAAGGTTTCAAAGTAGTCAATGAAAATTCTGAATTTTGTAGCTGGATATGACCCTAGAAAATCTGTGGTTGAAGCTTTTCAATGTACTGGAATCATTTTTCTTTATGTGCTGCCAAATGTTTAGGATTCATAAGAATTTATGCTCAATCCAGCCTTTAACTATTGATTGTTTATGGAAGGTTCATTCACTAATTGAAATCAATCTTACTTTTTGTTTCATGAAAACTATTGTGATCAAAGCTTTCTTCTTTGTTAACCTTTAGTTTCCTTGCTGAAGAGATCTATGAATGTGGACCCTCATAGACCTATAGTATATTTTTTTGATGCAATGCTTTCTGAAGTATTCTTGAGTGTGAGAAATGTTTGCATTATGGATCCAGTATTCACATCTATAGAGGAATTTAATAAGAATGGTGTATCCTTGTGCTCTAAAGTCTTAGTATTGACATTGCAGGGGGCAAGACCTTAAGAAAACAAAGTTATATTCAAAATGTGGCAAGGAAGTAATATCTTCGTAAGCTAATATATTCTGATAGATTAGGATGTACTCTTGTCATTGCACACGAGTGAGAAATAATCATGCAGGTTTATTCTTAATATAGTTTTCTTGATGAATTGTTGTAGTTAGGGAGGGAGGTTTTTATATACATATTTTTCTGAAAATATATATCTTAAGTCGTCTATTTTGAAATCTATTTATGTTTTAACATCAAGAACCCTAATTTGAGTTTTAGAAATTATTTGTATTACCTTAATTTGGTTGTCAATGGATCCTTTGGTCGACTCTATCAGTTGTGTTTTGCTGGTATTCAACTATCAAACAAAACTAAGTAGCTTATACCACTATAGCCTACAAGGCCTTTGTCTCTGACTGTTGTACTGATCTATTTTGTTTTGTTGTTGTTGGTGTTGGTGTAGATTTGGTGAAGTTGTACTAATCTGATGTGTTTTGCTAGTTGGTGTAGTTGTAGATTTAGTGGTGGTGTTCTTAATTGCTTGTTGCTGGTGTCGCTGGTGTGTAGGTGTAGATTTGCTGGTATTGTTCTTAATTGCTTGTTGCTGATTTGTTGGTGGATGTTCATTAATTTTGAAAAAATTGGAAGTTAATGTGGAGCAGACTTTGCTGATGAGCTTGGCATTCCTTTCCTTATGACCAGTGCAAAGGATGCAATTAATGTGGAGTAGACTTTCTTGACTATGGCTAGTGAAATTAAGAAGCGAAGGTTCAATGGATTGAAGAACCCAAGCAACCATCAGAGTACTCTGTAGCATGTTCAGCAGCAGTAGTTGTAAGCAGTTCAACTGTATTCAGTTCAACAATTGTACGCAGCTCAGCTGTATTCAGTTCAGCAGCTGTTTCTGCAGCAAAAATTGGAGGTGCTGTTGGAGCAAGTTCAGCAGAAACAACATCAGCAGACGGCACTTGTTGCAGCAACAAGGGAGCTGAATCAGTTGCAGCAGGGGTGCGAGATGGATCACAAACTGGCTCAGTTGGTGCAGCAGTGGAATAGTGAAAAATATTTCCGAGAAAACGACACTCTTGACACCAAGAACTTGCGAGAATCAAGATCAAATAAGCGCCATCCTGTTAAGTGGAGGACCAGGATCTAAAGATAGTAAATTTGATCTCAAAGAGCCATAGGTCCACGTGTGCGACGAACCTAGGTCCACGTGTGCGACGAACCTAGGTCCACGTGTGCGACGAACCTAGGTTCACGTATGCGATGAACCTAGTTCACGTATGGTTTTGAACAAGTAGGGTCGTGCCTATCATCAATAAAGTTCATGATCATTTTATCATTAATTGTTTAAAACGAAGCGCGCTATGCGCGCCTCGTAAGAATAATAAACATACGAAGTGCGCATAGCACCCTTCGTTGGCATGTGAGAGTATTTTTTTTTTGAACCTGATGGTTGTGAGAGTATTTTTTGTGAAAAACAAAAACGAATTGAACTTGTTAGACAAAACTTATGAATTTGCAAATTAAAAACACATGAATCTACAACTACGAACTGTAGGTTCAACAAATTAGACTTATAGGTTCAACAAGTTAGACATGTAGGTTCAACAAGTTAGACATGTAGGTTCAACAAGTTAGACTTGAAGGTTGAACAAGTTAAAACTTGTAGGTTTCAAGCGGTTTCACTAAAAAAAATCAGGTTCATTACATTTTGTTTTCTATGGTTACATTTTAAAATGTACGTTTTAACATCTAGTGAAACTACAAGTGAAAACTAATGAACATGCAAGTGAAAACTAGTGAACCTGCAAGTGAAAACTAATGAACCTTCTAGAAGTCTTATTATTGTCAGAAAGGTTCTTGTGTATTGGATTTATGATGACTTAGGAATCATTTCAATATTTATGTTTATTGACTAAATTAATGAGCCTACAAGTATCTCTCATATATGAATGTAGTGTGTAGCGTTTACGAACCTCCTCTTGTATACGATCACATTCATGATATATTTTTATTAAATTACGTTAAATTTCTCATGAACTTTGATATGTAAGTGCATTTTGATCAAAAGAATAACAAGAAAAGAAGTATAAAAAAACTCATGAACCTCCAAGATTACCGAAATGAACCTATAGTCTTAATCTTACATATGTTTCAACGAGAGGTTCATTGAATTATCGGGTAGGTTCATGAGTATCAACATGCAAGTTTATTCTTCTTTTTTTTATGAATAAATTGCAATTTTATTAAGAACCTAGAGTCTGAATCTTATACAGGTTCAGTGATTTATTGTTACGGGTTCAACATCGTACTCATGCAGGTTCAACGATTAACTATTATAGGTTCAACGATATACTATTATAGGCTCAACAATATATACATACAAGTTCATTGATATGTTGTTATAGGTTCAAAGATGCACAATGAGATTGAAGTTTTTAAATCAAGTTTATTGTATACAATCATCTTGAATGACCAATCATGGACCTTAGTTCCAGACAACATAAAAGATCATCCTGGACCTTTGTTCATTGATGGTAATAGTGTAAAATGTTAAGGAGTACATCAAATTGGATAAACGCACACGAGAGTACATCAAATTACCAACAACAATGGTGGAGCACTATAATAAGCAAGTCTAACATTGAATATCAAATGCTAGAGAAGATTTATTATATTGAGCTTATGAAAGCAAAACTGAAGCTAGCCAATGACCAATGACCTTCTCAGAAAAGGTTTCATCTGTAATCGAATAAATCTAATCGATGACCTTCTTGGCGAACGTTGGCAAGCAAAACGTAGGAGAATGTAACTACAAGGAAAGAAACACATGCAAAAAAAACTAAGCTCAAAGCAAAGACAAGAATCTAGAATAAAGTAAACAAAACTTGTACAATATATACCTTCTTGTTGTAGACAAAAAAAACTAGTAGTTTAACAATGTAGAATTTCTCACCAGCAATTTCTCCAAGAGTGTGGCCTGTAATAGCATGGATGAGAATTTTTATTAAAAGACCAAAATCAACTACTACTGCACAATCTAAAAGAGCTTATGCAACCAAGGCTTAGTAACCATTAGTTCAAACTTGTAGTGAACTTCAATCAACCAGTCCACCAGAATTGATCTCATTCTCTCAACCAAGGCTTAGAAGAAGGGATACACATATTTCATCTGCATCCCACACAATCTAATTATAGATGGAATAATTACCATCTATAATTTGGAATTCCGTGAAAGCATGAATAATTTGGTAAATGTGGTCATAACCCTTTTCATATGCATCCTGCAATAGTGTTTGCTTCTGTGATGGTAATGTGACCACTGACCACATTTACCAAATTATACAGTAAGGAGAAAGACACAAAACTCTACGGCAATATGTTCACTAAAATGAACAAGTAGATACATTCTGATCTAATGCAATTACCCTAGTTTACTGATTCTAGCAGGAATTTCTAAACAAAAACTCGGTACCACTATGGAAGAATATGGCCAGAAGAAGATACTAATGCATATGCTTCTTGTTTTTGTCTAAATCTGTCATAAAGATATCTAGTTTAGCTTAATTGAGCAAGAATTACAACAATCTCTTAGCTATCTGTGAACAAATTCTGGAATGAATAATTCCAACACAACTGGAAGATAAAAAAATAAGTGTCACACAAAGCAGGTAAACAATTACTAGGTAAGTAAATATTCTTGAGAGCATGTTATTAAGAATGTGCTCACCAAGCATGATTTGAAAACATTCTGCCTTTGATTGGATTTAACTCACTTGTTCCCCGATCAGATCAAGGCCAACTACTAAAAACGTGACGCCTTGAAATAGTAGGAAATAGAAGTGAATTCCTTGAGCTGACAGCAAGCTTCTGACAGACGCAGTCAACAAAATATAAAGCAAGGGCAAGCTCCTTTCTGTACAACCGATTTCTTCTAGATTTCCCGCCTTTCTGAGAATTTTGAATTATTGCCTTGTTTAACTCACCTAAACCGGAGTCTGAGTTGGACCTTTGAATAAGAGGACCGGCTATAGTGAGATAAAACCAACTTTAAAGCGTCATAATGTTCTAAAATAAAGTGTAAGGAACTAAGCAAGAAGAAAATCAACTCTGAAGCATAAAAAATTAAAAAAAAAAAGAGTATCGAGAAAGGAAGAGTACTCAAACAGAAGAGAAAAGACAGTAGTTTTTTTTAATGGTTATAAGTTCATAGAGCAATTACGGTAGGTAAGAGAACTCTTAGATAGATAGGGAAATCGGTTTTAAGAAAAGATCACAAAAAGATTTCAAAATTGTGTAACATAAGGTCACAAGGAAAGGCGGGCGCCTGACCAGCTAAGGCTCACCTGAAGATAGGAAGGGCCTTTTGATTTACTGGCCTAAATTATATCAGTAGCCATCAAAACATGTATTTCTCCCCTTTTATATGGAAAAGAATACTGTCAGAGAACATTTTGTCCTCCAAGCAACTACTAAATGTATAAAAAGCAGGCTGAAACAAATAGAAATAGCTTGCTCCATCACAGTAGGAGTGCGGAAGGCCAAAGAGTCCATGATAACATGACAAAAATCTCTACTTTCTCCTTCAATCACAGAGATAAGAAAAACACAGGAAGACTGCCCCTAAGATCCTTGAAAACATCCAGGAAGGAGTATTTGATATATCTAACGAGGTAAAATCTACGCTTGCTGCATTAAAGTGCTCCTCTGTGATAAAAAGGCATTATATCAAAGAGTCAAATTGAAGCCTTTAATTTTTTTTAGTGATCCTCTATTATTCAAAAAGCTTAATATAAAAGTACACTTCAAGTAAAAGACTAATCCATCCATCTTCTTGGTATAAAATGCCTTTTAAAGACGAATAGCTTGCACTCTGTTTTGTCAAAACAGCAGAAACTCAACTATTTGCTACTTAATGGAGAACCAGCCAACAACTTGTCAGATGGCGTGCTCAGGCTACTAGTAAACAGATCACCCAAAACACATCAGAAAACACAAACAAAGAGAGGCCATTATTTCAGATAAACCAAAACACAACAGAAAACACAAACAAAGAGATGCAAAACAGTAGAAAGCAACCTAAAAATGCAACTCAGCTGAGGATACTGCATTGGTACTTTGATATCGGGTAATTCCTTCAGGAGGAGCAAGACGATGAAGGCGACGAGGACAATGAGCTTGCCTCTGACGTCGTCGAGGGAAATCGGTATCGTCGGAGATGCACAGGAAACCGGCGAGCAAGTCGTTCGCCATGGATTCTCCATCGCGCTGCTGTTGTTCTCTAATTTGGGTGTTTTGAGGGCGAGGGTATAAACGTCTAAACAATATATTTTATTCGAAATCACAAAATTGCCACCGTTCCTTTATTTCTCTCTACTATGATTTGGAAACGATTTGAACCGTAGGATGAGAATGATCAACGGCCCATAATGCTCTATATGCTAGAACTTTGTCGAAAGTCAAATGCTGAGGCACATAGCCATGTTGTGCAGTGAAGAACTCCCAAGCATATTTATCAATCTTAAGCCTTCAGTGACAAATTGCTCACAGTGATGACAAATTTGACACTCTAAAACCTCAACAAAACCAGCATAGTAACAAGATGGCATGGGATAATGTGGAGATTATGAAAATAATCTGCTGGATAAAACTATTTCTGCAACGGAAGAATGAAAAGGAAACCATATTAGGAACACAACAACTCGTCAGACATAATAATTCTCCCACTCAAATCATCATATCCTAATTATCTACAAAAAACGTATGGCCTGAGAATAGGATAAATCTTATCATTCGAAGACAAATCTCTTTGCTAACGGGTTACACAGCAGATAACCTCGCAAAACTAAACAACAAAAGTGTCACTAATCAAATCCTCAGACTTCACATACACATTGCAAGATTTTTTATCTCGTACCGATCCCCAAAACAAGCCCTAATTCTCAGTCGGCAAATTTGAAAAAGTAAGCATGACATTCAGAATTGAGCTCGAAAACTTGCAGATTCAGGCATAGCATTGCCTTCCTTTTCGAAAAATATTCCACTCCGTGTCATTTCTTTCATTTATATCCTGAGCTCGGTATTCTGGAGATAATGGATCATCTAAATTTATCAGTAAGCACAGACCAGATTAAGCTACATCAACAACATCATGAACAGATAATGACATCTGTTTAGGGATCTATGAACATATCGAAGTAGTACCCATAAATTGTACATAGAGTTCCTTACTCTATCTATCTTTAACATGAAAATTAACATGTGTGCCTTCTTCCTAGTGAGAGAAAATCCAGTAATTAGGATGTAAATTGGTGCTACACTGTGTTGTTGTATCTCAAGAACAAATATAACAATCAGGCAATCATCATCCAGAAAGAAGTTTATAACTAAAAATATGTTATGACAAGAATTTGCACTTTCCAAGGGTTCACTGGTTTTTGGAATTAGATAGCTTTTCATTTAGAGGCATTTGGCAGATGAGCATGAAATTGAAACTACAGAATCTCAGAAACAATATACCAACCATGGGTGCCCTTTGTCCTAGTGACAACAAAAGCCAGGAATCTTAAGAAAACATATGCCTATCAAGCAATCATTATCAAGAAGAGTTTACATTTGGTTGTTGTGACCACCGGATTCACTAATTGTAGAAGAGAGATAGGTTTTCAATTAGGGGAATTTGATCGAAACTAGAACAGATAAAAAAAAAAGATTTGGACACCAGATTAGGAGTCAAGTGGAAGCAATCGAAACCTAATTAACACAACAAAGAAATATTTGTTTGAAGCAATTAAGGAAAGAGATCTCACCTTCTGGCCAAACATTCATGTTCTTCATCGGCGACCTTTCCCCCGAAGACCACCTTTGTAATCCCATCGGACGGCTGAGAGCATAAACAAAAACAAGAATGAAAACCCTAATTCACAGAAGCAGGAGCGATGAGGAATACACAGAGGTACCTTGCGAAAGAGGACGGCGGTCGGAGGAGTAGAAGGCGGAGCAGTCATGAGATATCAATTTCATTTAATTTTGACATTGGAGCTCTAGATTCTGCCAATTCAGTCATTAATGTGTTCTATCAGCACACAAAACCGAATCACGAGTTGAGAAAGAAGAGGGAACGAGAGTAGATGAGTATTCTTGGTCTTCGACCATCCCTTCAATTTCGCCAAACGCATCAATACAAGAGTCTCCAAAGAAGGGAAGAACACACTAATTGACTCTGCACCTTCCTCCTCCTCTTCTATGTACTCTAAACTATCTAGTTGGCGAAGAACAAGGGTCTGGAGATACTTCACTATATAACACTCTTTCAATTCTATACACACAATGTGGGAAGGGTCATTAGTAGCAGCCCAATGTGGTATTCTCATGCCTGGGTAATTGAATATTAATAGCTTCCAACCTTCATCTCCACCATAATCCTCCTCCTCTACCCCATCATCAGAAAATTCAATACTCGGCTTAGCATCATTTGACTCTTTAAAAAGCAACCTCGGCATCGTTGTAAATCAGTTGGGCCAAAGTTGTTTTTCCCATGCCGGCTATCCCAACAACGACAATGACCGAAGGAGCATCTGGTTTAGCATCATTTGACTCTTTAAAAAGCATATCTAATATGGATTTCTTGTCTCCATCTCTACCAAAGACATGTTTTGGATCAACAAAAGAGCCTGGATCTTGTCCAATCCGCATACCAAACACTGGTTCGTCACGTCTACCGCTCACAAATCCAAACTGAACCATATCTGTAGAGATCTCAAGCAAACTCTTCCTAATCTCCTTAACTTTATTAGCAATGGAGTTTCTAGACAAGATTGGGTTTGAAGTAGAGCAATAAAGTCGTACCTTCTTTTTCAAGGAGAGCTTGTTGTGACCCTCCACCATTTGCTGCTTAAGCAAATCATCAATGGCAACCTCATCGAAGAGATCCTCGGCTTCATACAACACGGCTTTGAGCCTCTTAATCCATATCTTAATAGCATCAGAGTTTTGTTGCTTCCTCTCAGCATCAAGTAACACAGCTTGGAGTGTCTCAACAGTCACTTGAAGCTTCTTAAGCTCGTCTCTAGCATTCCAGATGGAAAGACCCTTCTCATATGCCTTATCGAAAGCAAGGCATTCCAGACCTTCTTCCGTCTACCCTTCGCCTAGCGGCTAAGCTCGGAGACCAAAATTCGACTAAGCGCTTTGAGACGGCCTAAGAGAATGAGTGGCTTAACGCTCTAACGGACGGGACAAAGCCATATCTTTCAATCTCGTATATGACGGAAGTGCCTGAACTCCTTCTTTGGTTTGGAGAAAATCTACAACTACAATTTATAAGTACAAAGTAGTAGATTTGTTACACTTAATCATAATTACTCCACTGTTCTTTATTTTTTGACTCTTTGAACGGGCAAACGATGTCCGGTTTGGACGAATTTTATATCCACGCGATCGTATTGAAATTATCTACAAGATTATGGGAAAAAACAAGCAAAAAAATAAAAAAATCCATACGTGACGTATGGTTATAATCCATGCGTGACGCATGGATTTTTTTGAAAGCAAATTCGTGCGTGACGTATGGTTTTCATCTATGCGTGACGCACAAAAACTAGGCGGTAAATAGCAATTTGAGTGGGCGGTGAATAGAAACTATGTAAAAAGATGGATCGAAATCCGAAAAAAATAAAAATGTTTGTGTCCGAGCTGAATCCAACTAAATAACCCAAATGGATTAGCCTATATCATGTCCGAAACCCGAAACTGTCCAACCCGAACTCGTCTGAAACCCGAAGTTATACGTCAACCCGAACTCGTCCGAAAGCAGAAATTGTATGATCCGAAATTGTGTGAAACCTGAAACTGAAGATTATTTGATTTATTTCTACTTAAGTATAGACAAGTACTAATTCATACATATATTAATTAGTTTAAAATATCAATTTTTTAAAATTAATCTTCTCTTATTCCGAACAAAAAAAATTAGATCGATGGGACCCGAACACGGCCATACAAAATCGACCGGACCTGAGCATGGCCCTATCCGAACACGGCCCGACCCAAAATCGTCACGACCCAAAAATTATTCGACATGAAAACTGTTCGGCAGAAATTAGCTCAAAACTCAAATTTCGGCCCATGAGTGTCAAATTTCAATCCGAGTTGTTCCGACTTGTTATAATTCCGAATAAAATCCTACCCCAATTTGTCTGGCCCGATCCTGATTCGAAGTTGCATTCTTATTGAGCAAGTAATACGAAACTACCAAACACCCACAAGTGACTTGTACGAAGTCAGAATAACTTCATTCAACAGTCAACACGGCTATCCAAATATCATCATAAAACTTTACAAATTAAGAGTTTTATGAGGCTATGGGTTGTCCACTTGTACATCACCTTCAACCTTTTTAAACAAATTTTGAGAGTGATTTTACACAATTTTAGGTTGCACATTGTCTGCTTGAAAGTGCTTAGAATTTGGTTCAATCTAGATTTAAGGTGAAATTAGTTATATCTTACTTGTGTGATGAACTTCAATCTAGATTTAAGGTGATATTAGTTATGTCTTACTTGTGTCATTCATCAGAAGATAAATGTTAGCTGATGATTTAGTTTGTGTATAATACTCCCTCCGTATGTAATTGTTAGAGCATCCTGATCCCTAAACATGACTTGCTAACAATTTGTGCATGGAGAATAGAAGGGATTACTTGCTAACAATATAAGATTATATTACTCAGGAAAAATGTTAGGACTGCAGCATACTACATCTGAATATAAACTCGTATATTGCATGCTGAGTAGTGAATACATATACAGTTAAACATGCAATACATAACTTACCGAAACGCTTGACATGATATGTAACTTCTGCATAAATTATGAATATACACAGATTTCAAACATGTGCATTGTCTGAAATATCATCTACATTGTCGCTCGACAGAGAAAGTAAATCCGTCAGCTCCGCTCTGTACTCTAATCCTCTAAGATAGTGCCCCAATAACATACACCTTTAACAAAATAAGTAAAACAGAAATCATCAAATCTGATCCGTTATTTATTCTTATAACTTTATAAACATAATACTTCCTCTGTTTCACAATATAAGTGGTATGGGCTTAAGGCAAATAAATTAAGACAATCTATCAAGGCATATACATTTACTACACCCTATTTCTACTATTTCAAGGCATATACATTTACTACAGCCTATTTCTACTATTTCAATAACATTCATCTTTTAGCTACCCGATATAGAAAGAAAATAAGTACAAATTCAGGAACATATAAGCTAATTAGCTTACAGCGTTACTTAAATTAGAGTTGTTTTCACTTTTCCAATATCATGACTGATGAATGTTATTTGAGGAGCAATAAAGATTTGATTTAGGTATTTCCAGAGAACCAAATATACAATTTAAGCATAAACACAATAAATGACTTGTTCAAACAGCATATATAAGCCGAACAACACCATCAATGCTTAAGAAAGCAAAAGATGATGGAAAAGATTCTCAAGTGCAAAGCTTTGAATTGCATAGTATGCATTTCATATATAATGTGCTTGCATCAAGTCCAGAATATCTTATATGAGAGGATAACACATATGTAACTTTACACTTTATAGTGGAAAACAATAAACTAGACCAGATTGACTAAAAGGCCGATATCATGACACAGCAAGAAATGACTTCCCCATATATACAAGACTGTGATTGAACAGAAAGGCAAGCCATGGAATTAAACATACAGCATCAATTGTGAATTTCCTACACCTCCAGAACCATTCAATTGTGAATTTCTCCACCACACAAAACAGCGAATAATAATCAACACCGCTAGAATTCATCATAACCTCATCATCTCATTAATCATGCAACTGAAATTCCACCAAACTCAGTCTCCGCGAAATAGAGCAATTTCATATCCGGAAACTAAGGAATGAATTCAACAAGGAACGATTGATTGAGAGCACAACATCATAACAACAAGGAATGACTTCACCATGTATAATACAGCAGTCATGCAGAGGAAATTGTGATTGTACACATAGATTAATTCAACTTCCGTAAAAGAAAAGACTAAACAGGCGGCATCTACCTAAAGAATCCTACAGCTCCAAAACCATCCACACAACTAGATTTTATCACAAGTTCACAACCTTATTATCTCGTTAATCAGCCAATTGAAATTCCCATAGAGCAACTCCAAATCCGGCAACTAAATTGTACAAGACTGCGACAAACAGCATCTACCTGAGAATATCAAAGGAACTATACTAATCCTACACCAAAACCATTCAATTGTGTATTTTTCTGCAGTCATGCAACTCCGATTTCGCCATATATAAGACTGCAGTCATGCAGAGGAAATTGTGATACTGCACACATAGATTTATAAACTCTGGTAAAAAAACTAAACAGGTACACACAACACAGTAACGCAAGCCATGGAATTTAACAGGCAACAAACAGCATCTACCTGACGAAACCTACAGCTCCAAACCATTCAATTCTGTATTAACAGATGCAGGGAAAAAAAACAGAAGTATATATCTGTATTAACAAATGCATATATCATGTGAAGTGAAAACATAGATGAAGATATAAACTTACAGAAGATGAAGCTAACCAACCAAATGTTGCAGTTCTCTGAATACAAAATTAAAAGAAAATCAGTATAAGATTATCAAACTTGTAGGAAAGAGCAAAAATCTGGATTTATGCACATCAGCTCTAACCATTGCAAGGTTTCATAAATCTGTTATTCAAGCATTCTGGATTGTGTGCAGATGTTAGTGTTTTCAGTTATGGGCCAAATTTAAATACACTTGAAACCTAACACATAAATCAGAGTGAAAAATTCTGCAAGAAATTAAAAGAGCAAATTTCAATACACTGTGCTAAATAAAACTTCTTAAAATTAAAGTTTAAATCTCTTTATCTCCTCTTCAGCAATAGATTTAAGTTGATCCATTTCCAAGAGACATGCAGTTGGTTATATATCTAACAGGTTTTCTGTTACATGGTGGTTTTCCACAAAATCCAGTTTAAATATTTCCAAGTGTTGGGCTTGCTGCATACAAATTAGTGACAGACAAGTACAATTGAGCAGGAAAAACTATGCTTTTATTTGATATTAAGTCTGAATCCTTGTTTATAGAACTTCATTAATCTTAACTAAACAAGGAAATACCAAGAGGAGCTAGAAGCATTTTCTTAGTGATTTGGTAGAAGAAGAGGCGGTACTCTTCAGAATTTTATTGAAAATTTGAGAAAATTACATTGTAGTCATATAGGAAAAATGAAACCCCCTTAGATCATCTAACAAGAATACCTATGAACATTAGGGGCTCTTCAAACAAATGAATAACTTGGGACAGAGAGCCAAAACATGACTAACCGATTCCACTTGATCTAAAGAAGATGCATTACATCGACACCTTTTTCCATAATTTGACCGGACTCAGAGATCTTCTTCATCTGATACCCAACTTGTGAGTAGTTGTTGTTCGTCTATTAACTATAGCCAGTCATCTGGGGGGTTGATTAGAAAGAGAAGAATTAGGAAACGTGGGCTAGTACATAAGCTCAATTGTAAAGATATGTAGTTAATTAATGATGAAAAGTGTTTCACTATGGTATTGTATGAAATGTAGGCAGCTAGAAAGTAAAGTATTTGAGAGCATAAGATGGAGATGGAAGAATGAACCTTTAAATGTACTCACAAGATTTGATTTTTAATTGGCCAAGGGACTGAAGGCGTAGTAAGCATTTGGGAAGCTCCTTCCGATCCACACCTCCGAGAACCAACTCCGGACAGTTGTGAATTCTTAATTGCTCAAGGGCACTAGGATGCGCAAGGCGCAAACTCCTCACTTCGGAGCATCCTATAATTTCAATAACAGAAAGATACGGAGTTGGTGCTTCAACCTCCACACTTGTAACCCCACTGCAGTAAAATAATTCAAGAGATTGGAGATGTGGTGATGCTAGGTGTAAATTATTTGAGAAACGAGTTCCCGAAATATGATTTCTAATTGGCCACCGGACTGAAGGCGTAGTAAGCATTCGGGAAGCTCATCCGGATTCGGCAATGGATCGAGTTCTAACAAGAGGAGGTTGGGAAGGGAATCCCAATCCACACCTTCGAGAACCAACTCCGGACAGTCAGAAATTCTTAATTGCTCAAGGGCACTAGGATGCGCAAGGCGCAAACTCCTCACATCAGAGCATCCTCTAATTTCAATAACACAAAGAAACGGAGTTGGTGCTTCAACCTCCACACTTGTAAACCCATTGCAGTCTTCGACTTCAAGATATTTGAGATGCGGTGATGCTAGGTGTAAATTATTTGAGAAACTGGTGCTCCAAATACGACATTTCTGAAGAGATGTAAGTGATGCACCCGGAAAACTGATTGTGCCATTGCAGTAATTAATGTCCATCTCTTGGAGAGATGATGATGATGATAACAACACGTGTTCTATCAGCACACCATCAACCACCTGGAGAATTAAATTAATACAGGGACTTGATGGCATGTACTTGAGATCTCTACACTGTACAATCTTGAGTTTAGAAAGAAGAGGGAACGAGAGTAGATGAGTATTCATGTTCCTCGACCATCCCTTCAATTCTGGCAAATCACTCAATAAAAGACTCTTCAAAGAAGGAAAGAACACACTAACTGACACTGCGCCTTCCTCCCTCTCTTCGATGTACTCTAACGCATTTAGTCTGGAAATCCAAAGCTTCTGGAGATACGGAAGACACCTAAAGGGGGGGAGATGCTTCACTTTATAACAAAAGCACAATTCTATAGAAACAAGGTGGGAAGGGTCATTAGTAGCAGCCCAATCTGGTATTCTCATGCCTGGGTAGTTATATATTTCTAGTCTTTGTAAAGATACAGGTAGCTTCCAACCTTCATCTCCACCATAATCCTCCTCCTCTACCCCATTAGCAAATTCAATCCTCAACGCACCTCTGATTTGCTGCAGTCCAGACAAGGCATCAAGACGGCTCCTTGTACTTCTAATCCTCTCCTTCTCTTCTCTTGTTGTTTCAATGTCGCCTTCTATTCTCCCAACCTTAAAATGACTCAAGTACTGTAATGATCTCAGCTCCCCAAACCCAGCTGGCATATGATTCAATTCTTCGCACCGCGTAATATTCAAATACCGAAGGTTGATCAATTTTCTGAAATTACCGGGCAAAGCTTCAAGATCTTCACAAAATCTGAGGTCTAGTGCAAGCAAATTCAAAAGATTCGTCACTGAATCAGGAAGCCGTTTGAATTTGTTAAACGAAAGATCAAGATACCTTAGCAGCTTTAACTCTCCAATACAATTTGGAACATTCATGATCCCTAAATCTGACAAGCTCAATGCACGCAGCCACTTGCAACTTCTAAATCGTTCATCAACAACCCATTTTCCATTACTAGCCACAAATGAACGTAGCCCATTCATACTATCCACCGGTGGTAGAATATCATCGTCATTATGCGGCTCATAACTAACGTGTAGATGTCGCGCATTACCGTATTGAGAGGATGGCTTGTTTAGGACAACAATTTCCTCTCCGGCCACAAATTTTGCCAAATCATGAACTAAATCATGCATTTTGCAACGTATAATCCCACCATAATCATCTTCTCGGGCCTCTTGAAAAAAACATCTTCTTAACAAGTTCATGAAATATGAACGTCCAACCTCGTCAAAAAAAATTCCTTCTTTATCCGGCTGAATATATCCTTGTGATATCCAAAGATATATCAACTTTGATACATCAAACACAAAATCTTTTGGAAATAGCGAACAATAAGCAAAACAATGCTTAATGTTTGATGGAAGGTGATCATAGCTTAACTTCAGCACATACATAATAATACGATCCTGGCCACAATGCTCCTCTATCTCGGAGAGCTCTTTGTCTTTCAAAGATTTCCATTCTCCTATGGTATGTTTTGTGCGTAGAAGGCTGCCTATACTTCGTATAGCAAGGGGAACTCTTGCACACTTTTTCAAAATCTGTTTTCCAAGATCTTCCCATCTTCGATCGTTCAATTGCTCCTGAGTAAAGGCTTCGCTTTTAAATAGTTCCCATGAATCTTCCTCTGACAAGCCACTTAAGGTATGGGTTTCAAAGGCTTCAAGGGCTTCTGCAACCTCCGAGGATCTTGTAGTGACAACTATTTTGCTCCCTTTTGCACCACCGCCTAGTAAACTCATTCGGTGTTGCCACCTGCTATGACCTTCATCCCACACGTCATCTAGGACAAGCAAAAATTTCCTATCCTTCACAGACTCTCTAATCTTATCTTGTAGTTGGCCAAGAGTAAAACCAATGTAGTTTCCCCCACATATGGATTGAAATATTTTCCCAACGACTTCAACTTCATCACATGTATCGGAAATGCATGCAAACCATCGACTCGTAAAAAAATTTCCAACCTCCGCATCGTTGTAAATCAGTTGGGCCAGAGTTGTTTTTCCCATACCGCCTATCCCAACAACGACAATGACGGAAGGAGCATCTGCTTTAATGTCATCTGAATCTTTAAAAAGCATATCTAAGACGGATTTCTTGTCTTCATCCCTACCAAAGACATGTTTTGGATCTACAAAAGAGCCTGGATCTGGTCCAATCCTCATACCAAACACTGGTTCGTCACGTCTACCGCTCACAAATCCAAACTGAACCATATCTGTAGAGATCTCAAGCAAACTCTTCCTAATCTCCTTAACTTTATTAGCAATAGAGTTTCTAGACAAGATTGGGTTTGAAGTAGACCAATAAAGTCGTACCTTCTTTTTCCAGGAACCCTTGTTTTGACCCTCCACCATTTGTTGCTTAAGCAAATCATCAGTGACAACCTCATCAAAGAGATCCTCCGCATCATACAACACGCGCTTGAGCCTCTTAATCCAGTTCTTGATAGCATCAGAGTTTCGTTGCTTCCTCTCAGCATCAAGTAACACAGCTTGGAGTGTCTCAACAGTCACTTGAAGCTTCTTAAGCTCGTCTCTAGCATTCCAGATGGAAAGACCCTTCTCGTATGCCTTATCGAAAGCGGGTGAAGCAAGAGTGGACAAGATCTTGGAAGCAAGGCTGAACGCCGCTGATTCAGCCATGGATTGATGATCACAACTCAAAGAATATGTGGCTGATTTGTTTTTGGGTTAGAAGTAGAGTTTTGAGTAGGTGTTGAATTATGCCTTGAATTATAGAAAGCGTTTGAGTGGGTGTTGAATTATACTCCAGAAGACACGCTTTCTGCGTTCAATTATACTCCAGAAGACACGCTTTCTGCGTTTGAGTGGGTGTTTTTGGGTTTGAAGTAGAGCAATAAAGTCGTACCTTCTTTTTCAAGGAGAGCTTGTTGTGACCCTCCACCATTTGCTGCTTAACCAAATCATCAATGGAAACCTCATCGAAGAGATCCTCGGCTTCATACAACACGGCTTTGAGCCTCTTAATCCAGTTCTTGATAGCATCAGAGTTTCGTTGCTTCCTCTCAGCATCAAGTAACACAGCTTGGAGTGTCTCAACAGTCACTTGAAGCTTCTTAAGCTCGTCTCTAGCATTCCATATTGAAAGACCCTTCTCGTATGCCTTATCGAAAGCGGGCGAAGCAAGAGTGGACAAGATATTGAAAGCAAGGCTGAACGCCGCTGATTCAGCCATGGGTGATGGGTTGATCTCAACTCAAAACGATGTGGTGGCTGATTTGTTTGGTTAGAAGTGAAGTTTGAGTTGGTGTTGAATTATTGAAGGCAGGCTTTCTTGATTGGCCTCTACATATAATACGAAGTAGATAGAAATGAATGTATGGTTCCATGGCATTATCGGCATACCATCGGTCTGCATGGTGCCACGTCACTTTTGATGGTCTCTCAAAATTTTGACCCGATTCGAAATGGAAATGCCTAAAAATATTTGTGCCCAATCTTAGAGAATTTCATCATGTATAAGACAGCAGTCATGCAGAGGAGATTGTGATTGTAGACATAGTACGTATGTTAGCTCTTATTAAGTTATTCTTATGTACATGTTAGACGCTACTGTTGTGGTGAAGTTAGTTAGCATAGTGTGAGTTTTATTAATACTCTTTTATGGACCATTGTATGTATGTAAGCAGCATCTTGTTTTTATATCTGATAACCAAATATTCTCCATCTCTCTCGTTGATGTAATATTGGTTTCAATCCAAAGATTCACACACGTTTGATGAACACAAAAGAAAGAAAGAGATGCAAGAAAATTGTTACGCAGTTCGGAGAATAACTCCTACGTCTGCGGGCCTCAGGACGAGAACCAAATCCACTATGCAAGGTTCGAACAAATTACAGGAACAAACCAACAACAACACAGGCTAGCAATCTGAGCAATCAACAAGCAATCTAAACCAAAACCAGAAGAGAAGAAACAAGACTCCCTTCTATCAGCCTACGACTAGAGTCACCAGCAAGATCCACCGTCAAGCTCTCAGCGCTTCAACGTCGCCAGGAATAGATCACAACCACCAGACTCAAGCAACGAACCACCGTCGTCACACAAGACTTCTCAGTCAAGAGATTTGCCAGAGAGACACTCACACTCAAGAATCGCCAAAGATCTCTCAGGAGCGGCGCAGCCAACACAGAGAAGAGAATGGCGAATCGTAGGTTAGAGCTCAGCTCTTAAAGAGCTTAAATACTCGGCCCTATTCACCAACGCGGAGCCCCGAGAGAAAGACGAGTCGGATCCTGAGCATCTCTAGCCCAGTTACAGATTGCACACATATTGGGCCGAGGCCCATTACAGATCTAAGCCAGCCTGCTTAAAACACTTAGGAAAATTACATCCCAACAGTTGATTTCCTCTTCCTTACCAGGTTGCTACTAGTTAAGTTTTATCTTTGATCGTAGAATACTCGACACTTGCGTACATATTACAGAAGTACCAATACTACAAAATAGCCCAAATTACCGGGGCGTTTAAGAGCTAATAACCCGATCCGGTTTAGTTTAAAGGTGCACGCATGATTTGCTCAAGGCCATATAACCCCGACAATAAATGGACACACTTTGGTTATTTACTTCTCCTAATTTTTTCAAGAAGTTTAAGAGTCAAAGTCAGGGTTATTTGATAACAAAATAATCTTGACGTTAGTAATCCGGGTTATATAGAAAAACACTAAATCAGGATTACTTGACCTTCCAAATAAAAAAACAGACAATATACAGGAGATAGTACATTTGCATTATTTGATCTCGACATTTTCGATAAAAATTGAAATATAATTCGTTTTTAGTTTCAGTTTATATTTCATTTCCTAGATATTTTTGTGCAAATCAGCTGAGCCTTTTGCCACCAGTTTAAGCATGAATCTGTTATCAAATACTGATTCAAGTATAGATATTATTCTAGTAGGTTTGACTTGAAGAATAACTATACCTTACCAAATTAAAACACAATTATAATGAAATTGTATAAGACGAAAGTTGATAAATTACGCCAACCTTACAAATATTCTTGATTTGAGGACAAAATCAGCTACAGCAAAAACTTGCTCATTAGATTTTTAATAAGTCTTACTAAGGAATGTATG
The DNA here is from genome assembly GCA_029168935.1 of Oxyria digyna. Taxonomy (NCBI): domain Eukaryota; kingdom Viridiplantae; phylum Streptophyta; class Magnoliopsida; order Caryophyllales; family Polygonaceae; genus Oxyria; species Oxyria digyna. The sequence goes on from JAPVLV010000018.1 coordinate 3,105,698, forward strand.
TATACGAGTATAAAATATGGACTGGTGTTTCCTTCTTAACATTGGGGAATCTCTGTACCAAACTATGATAATGAACCTGCATTGTATACTCAAACTTATCTCCATGGCTGCTCACAAACTTATCTTTTTCAACTATCTCGTTGCTTCTCTCGAACCCAACTAGCTACTTGCTCGTTGATAATGTTGGCACTATCGCCTTCTCGTTTGAACACATTTTTCAACCTGATCTTGAGATTTAAACACCATCACACCAAAGTTATATTGTATTAGAAAGAAATAAACTTGTCAGTAATGAGGGCTAATGAAATGTGCAGAAGTTTACAGTACACGGCTGCCCAAAAATCATAGATTCACAATCAACCTATTTTTGAGAGAGTGATTGTTCAGATTATCGGCATCAAATTATTTTTTAATTAGATCCAAGATAGAATTAAGTAGTGATTTCAATTGGTGTCAGTCATAATGCCTTATCAGATTTTACAATAGCAGACCATAAATTTCACTCTATTTATAGTTGAGAGGTATACAGAATCGAACGCTTCTCTGAATTTTCAACTGCATAGACAGTTGCAGCTTACAATATATAGTAAGTTGAAGGTAGTTTGGGATGAACTACATGCTATAGAACGAATTGAAATGTGTATTTGAGGCATATAAGCTCAGTGCTTTTGTGCATTTCTTAAGATCAAGATTGTTGTTTAGGGTGCTTACATGAAGTTAATGCAATTTTTCAAACAAAGCTTTTCACATGATGCACTTGCAGGAAACATGCCAACTAACAAAAAATCTCAGATAAACCATGGCAGGTCTAATGACTCAGAATCCTGTAAAATCTAGACACTAACAGCAAGTTACAGACACATATTACGACGCGACAATAACCTTAGAGTTGACTAAAATTTCTCTAAATTTCAAAGTCTAATTAACTGATCCATTTCCAAGAGAAATACAGTTGGTAATACATCGAACAGGTTTAAAGTTTAAATCTGCACAAAGCTGATTCATTTCAAGTCTAATTAACTTGCTTTGTGCTGACTAAAACTTCTTAAAATTTCAAAGTATAAATCTCTTTACCTCCTCTCTTCAGCAACAAATCTGAGCCGATCCTTGTTAATAGAACTTCATTAATCTGAACTGAACAGGGAAATATCAAGAGGAGCTAGAAGCATTTTCTTGTTGATTTGATAGAAGAAGAGGCGGTACTCTTCGGAATTTTATTGAAAATTTGAGAAAATTACATTCCAACTGTCATCCAGGAAAAAAGAAACCCCCCTAGATCATTTAACAAGAATTCCTATGAACATTAGTATTAATAGGAGGCCAATGAACCACCAAAGGTGCACCAGATTTGATTTCTAATTGGCCAAGGGACTGAAGGCGTAGTAAGCATTCGGGAAGCTCCTCCGGATTCGGCAATGGATCGAGTTTTAACAGGCGGAGGCTGGGGAGGGAATCCCAATCCACACCTTCGAGAACCAACTCTGGACAGTAACAAATACGTAATTCTTCAAGGGCACTAGGATGGGAAACGCGCAAACACCTCACTTCATAGCATTCTCTAATTTCAATAACAGAAAGAGACGGAGTTGGTACTTCAACCTCCACACTTGTAACCCCACTGCATATTACGACTTCAAGAAATTGGAGATGTGGTGATGCTAGGTGTAAATTATTTGAGAAACTGGTTTCCCAAATACTACATTCTTGAAGAGATGTAAGTGATGCACCCGGAAAACTGATTGTGCCAATGCAGTCATCAATGCGCATCTGTTGGAGAGATGATGAAGATGATAACAACACATGTTCTATCAGCACACCATCAACGTCCTCGAGCTTTAGATTAACACAGGGAGTTGAAGGCATATACTTGAGCCCTGGACAAGATGCAATCTCGAGTTTAGAAAGAAGAGGGAACGAGAGTAGATGAGTATTCATGTTCCTCGACCATCCCTTCAATTTTGGCAAATGACTCAATTCAAGACTCTTCAAAGAAGGAAAGAACAAACTAACTGACACTGCGCCTTCCTCCCCCTCTTCTATGTACTCTAAAGGGGGGGAGATAGGGAAGACATCTAAAGGGGGGGAGATACTGCGAACAACAAGGGTCTGGAGATACGGAAGACACCTAAAGGGGGGGAGATACCTCACTTTATCACCAAATATTAATGTTATAGATACAAGGTTGGAAGGATCATTCGTTGCAGCCCAATGTGGTATTCTCATGCCTGGGTAATCATATATTGCTAGTCTTTGTAAAGATACAGGTAGCTTCCAACCTTCATCTCCACCATAATCCTCCTCCTCTACCCCATCAGCAAATTCAATCCTCAACGCACCTCTGATTTGCTGCAGTCCAGACAAGGCATCAAGACAGCTCCTTGTACTTCTAATCCTCTCCTTCTCTTCTCTTGTTGTTTCAATGTCGCCTTCTATACTCCCAATCTTAAAATCACTCAAGTACTGTAATGATCTCAGCTCCCCAAACCCAGCTGGCATATGCTTCAATTCATAGCAATGCCCAATATTCAAATACCGTAGGTTGATCAATTTTCTGAAATTACCGGGCAAAGCTGTAAGAACTTTACAATTTCCAAGGTCTAGTGCAAGCAAATTCAGAAGATTCGTCACTGAATCAGGAAGCCGTTTGAATTTGTTATACGAAAGATCAAGATACCTCAGCAGCTTTAACTCTCCAATACAACTTGGAACATGCTCGACCCCCAACCGTGACAAGCTCAATGCACGCAGCCACTTGCAACTTCTGAATTGTTCATCAACAACCCAAGTTTTATTACTGAGAACAAATGAACGTAGCCGAATCATACTATCCACTGGTGGTAGAGTTTCACCATCATTATGCGGCTCATAACTAACATATACATGTCGCGCATTACCGTATTGAGAGGATGCCTTGTTTAGAGTAACAGTTTCTTCCCCGGACACAACTTTTGCCAGGTCATGAACTAAATCATGCATTTTGCAATGTATAATCTCGCCAAAATCATCTTCTCGGGCCTCTTGAAAAAAACTTCTTCTTAACAAGTTCATGAAATAAGAACGTCCAACCTCTTCAAAAGAATTTCCTTCTTTATCCGGCTGAATATATCCTTGTGATATCCAAAGATATATTAACTTTGATACATGAAACACAAAATCTTTTGGAAATAGGGAACAGTAAGCAAAGCAGTGTTTCATGTTTGATGGTAGGTGATCATAGCTTAACTTCAACACAGACATAATATGATCTTGACCACAATGCTCCTTTATCTCAAACAACTCTTTGTCTTTGAAGGACTGCCATTCTCCAATGGTATCTTTTGTGCGTAAAAGGCTGCCTATACTCCGTATAGCAAGGGGAACTCTTGCACACTTTTTCAAAATCTCTCTTCCAATATCTACCCATCTTGAATTGTTCTTTTGCTCCTCAGTAAAGGCTTCGCTTTTGAATAGTTCCCATGAATCCTCCTCTGACAAGCCACTTAAGTTATGGGTTTCAAATGCTTCAAAGGCTTTTGCAACCGCCAAGGATCTTGTAGTGACAACTATTTTGCTCCTTTTTGCACCTCCACCTAGTAAACTCATTCGGTGTTGCCACCTGCTATGACCTTCATCCCATACATCATCTAGGACAAGCAAAAATTTCCTATCCTTCACAGACTCTCTAATCTTATCTTGTAGTTGGCCAAGAGTGAAACCAATGTAGTTTCCCCCACATATGGATTGAAATATTTTCCCAACGACTTCAACTTCATCACATGTATCGGAAATGCATGCAAACCATCGACTCGTAAAAAAAATTCCAACCTCCGCATCGTTGTAAATCAGTTGGGCCAGAGTTGTTTTTCCCATACCGCCTATCCCAACAACGACAATGACCGAAGGAGCATCTGGTTTAGCATCATTTGACTCTTTAAAAAGCATATCTAAAATGGATTTCTTGTCTCCATCTCTACCAAAGACATGTTTTGGATCAACAAAAGAGCCTGGATCTGGTCCAATCCTCATACCAAACACTGGTTCATCACGTTGACCGCTCACAAATCCAAACTTATCCATATCTGTAGAGATCTCAAGCAAACTCTTCCTAATCTCCTTAACTTTCTTAGCAATAGAGTTCCTAGACAAGATTGGGTTTGAAGTAGAGCAATAAAGTTGTACCTTCTTTTTCAAGGGAAGCTTGCTCTTAAGCAAATCATCAGTGACAACCTCATCGAAGAGATCCTCAGCTTCATACAACACGCCTTTGAGCCTCTTAATCCAGTTCTTGATAGCAGCAGAGTTTCGTTGCTTCTTCTCAGCATCAAGTAGCACAGCTTGGAGTGTCTCAATACTCACTTGAAGCTTCTTAAGCTCGTCTCTAGCATTCCATATGGAAAGACCCTTCTCGTATGCCTTATCGAAAGCGGGCGAAGCAAGAGTGGACAAGATCTTGGAAGCAAGGCTGAACGCCGCTGATTCAGCCATGGGTAGATCTCAACTCAAAGCTTAATTATGTGGGTGAATTTTTGGTTGCAAAGTAGAGGTTTGAGTGAATACTTGAGTTATACAAAGCGTGTATTCAGTATTGGTATCTACATATAATACACACAAATGAAGACAACATGCTATAAAATATTAAAAAAAGTTATGTAGATCTACCTCATTATTCAAACGTGGCTCATCTACCAATACTAGCTACCAGCTCATGGAAGACTTCCAAAAACAAAAGATAATGGAAAGAGATTCTCAATTGCAGAGCTTTGAATTGTATTATATGCATTTCATATATAGTGGAAACCATCCATTAGACTAGATTAATTGAGAGTATAATATCATGACACAACAAGGAAAGACTTGACCATATTTATTGAACAGAAAGGCAAGCCATGAAAATTAAACATACAACACTAAACAGAGAATAATAATCACACCACTAGACTTCACCAAATTCAGTCTCCAGGAAATAGAGCAACTATGGAATGATTGACTGTACGAATCCGGCAACTTGTACAAGACTGCAACAGACAACATCTACCTGAAAATATCAAAGGAACTATACAAATCCTACAGCTCAAATAGCAGAACCTAAATTTCACTCAGTACCGGTTCGGCTATTACTTTTTTAAACTAAATAAATGTAGCTTATAAGCTAGCTTATTGTAAAAATAAGCTACAACTTTAACATTATTGTAAATTTAAGCTAGCTTAAATTTTAATATGCCAAACAGGCTATAACACTTCCATCGCATTATTCGTGTTGTAATATGGATTAATTCAACATATATACATTAGTTAGACCGCAATTCTCACAAAATCAAATTATTTAGTTCCATATATACCTTCACACCATGCACTTAATGTATAAATCAAAAGTAGTTGAGGAAAAGGACAAGTGAGGCCTAATTCAATCCCGGATGATGATCACCCCATGATCCAACCAATTGCCTACTATTTAATTTCCACCCCTGGATCTCGATTAGATGGAATAATAAATCAACCCGCAAGTTGCAACTACAAATTGCCTACTATATACATAAGTTGTCGTATTACTACAAGTGTATAGTTTTTATTTATACAGATTAACTACAAATGTAATGTGACACTGACTTGTTCTTTTTGTAAAGGTGGTGACTTCAAAACTAAAGATTAGTAGGTGGCTAAGTGTAATCTAGTCGTGGCTGCAACTAATAAGTTTAATTTAAGCTACATAAATTAAGCTAATTATTATACATCAAGCAGGCATTTATATAATCTGTATTTTGATCAGACTAATTAAGAATATTAATTAAAGCGGAGATGACCTAGTACAAATCAATTAATAAACCCTTAAACTAAGTTAATTAGGAATGATGGAGGTAGAGCTTGATCACCACCAACTGCCCTCACCTACCCCCATTGAAATCACTCATTATTAGAACAGGCTGTTTATGCGCATTAATGATCTGAGATATGAAATTCCAGTAATCTTGTTTTTGAGTTTCTTTACTAGGAGCATAAATGAATATGACAGTAAACTTGCATGAAGGTTCCTCATATGAAATAACAATTATATTATTATTATTATAAATTAATCTTAGGAAATTAGATTTAGTAAAATTTGTACATAATAGCCAAAGCCCTCCTTTAGTACCATCAACTGGAGAAATAAAAATGTTTTTAAACCCAATGTTAGCTAAGAATTGGTTACTAGGGGGTTTATTGTATTTTGTCTCTGCTAAACAAAGAATGTCTATTGCATGATTTTTTCTCATGTACGAGATTTCAGTCCAAAAGTGGGGACGCCGGACCCCTCTACAATTCCAATATGAAACATTCATATAAACTAAATAAATAATTAGATAAGTTATGGACTTATGGGAAAAAAATTCATTTCTATATATTTTTATGAGAATGAAAAAGTTTTGATACGAAAAGTATAGGATAATATAGATAAATATGAAAATTATGTATTCCAGGTTGTAACCTATATCATGATGATTCCTTATTGAAACATGACTTTGTCTTGTACAATGGTTATATAAACTATAAGTAAGTTTGGCAAAGTAATATGTAGAGACCAAACCCAAATAGCAAACAAACTCAGCCCCAGAAAAGATAAACAACACATGACATCAATCCTGTTAGATTGAATTTTTAAGATACAAATTATCAAATAATGTTGTGATATACGAAGATTCAAAAGGAGGATGACATTGCCATGTTTCATTATAGTAACAGCATTGTAATCACTAAATGAATTAGTATCATAGTGGAATCTGAAATACACCAACATGAAATATATACAACAGATACAAGCTAAACCATAATTAAAGGAAATATAATTGTACTTTAAAGAACTAAATAGAAGGACAAGACTCATAATAGCAGGATAAGTATTTAGTTGATAGATCCTAATGCAAACATGATATCTGGCATTGAAATTGTTTTTACTGTCAAACCAATTCCTGGATCCCCTGATGAACACAGTACTAACATATAAACCTCCGGGCAGGCTATTAATTGAGATAGAGATTAAGATGATACATTTATCATACCAGTATTACACCAGATTCAAAGCAAAAACAGGAAAACCACAAAGAGTAATATACAGTAAGATACACCCTGACTGTCATAACAACATAAACATAACATATAGCAAAAGAGACCACAAATTTCCAATGGACTAAAAAAGAAAAGGAACCACTGCTTTTCCTGGAAACACCCAAATAGAAAAGGAATAGACAAGTCATGGAACAGTAAGTAAAACAGACACATTTAAGATCATACCAGTAAGAGGGATTCATAACATTATAAAAGAATTTATTTTTCGTGTTGTTCGAAGTCATATTACAAGAGAGAATATAAAATCTCAAAGAAAACGGAACAATATATAAGTGAGTGATGCACTTGGAGCAATTTTGATTCCTCAAACAAGAATAACAGAAGTGCATACAAGGAATAATTAACCAACTCAGTCCATTAACAATATTTGTTAATCTGAAGTTCCAAAAGGAAAAACACTGATCTGAGAACCTGTTTGAGAGCAACACAAACCAAAACCAATAATGGATAGCCAGATTACAGAAATATCTTATACTATTCATTTTGTTGTTATTAACAACATACTGAGGAGAACAGAGCCTAATTATAACTTCGTTAAAACAAGTAAAGAAGCCAAACTTGATCCCAAGAATAAGACTCATATGAAGACTATAACATGCCAAATCTTTATTATATCTAACAGAACCTAAAACCTTTCTTATTGACACAATAATTATTCAATCCAAAAGAAAATTCTATATCTATAAGTCCAAAATGAAAGCAGCAAACAGAAAAAAGAGTATGACTGCAGTTGAAAGCAAAATAATATATATTAAATATGCAAGTACAAAACATCATCACAAAACTAGCTTGTGGGACAGAACAGGAGGCCTTGTAGATAATGCAAAATAGATTCATATCATTGTCTGGGAGGCCTGGAAAGACGCTCCTATGAAGATTATCAGGAAAATCATAGAAGGAACATTTGACAAGAAACCAGTACACATAAATAGAGACTAAGGGAACAAACATATGATCAGTATAGTTACTGTCAGCAAATTGCCAAATGAAACTACTACAGCTGGGAGTTTTACACAGAAGTAAACCATACCCAAAAATTGTGGGACAGATCGTCCAATAACCTAGCTGACATTGATAATTATTATATAGAAAACTCTTGCTTGAAGGATTATAGGTGTGATTCTGATTACACTGATGATGATAGGGCATAACAAGCACCAGGCCCTTATTAAGGATATGGAGTAAGGGAGAAACTAAAAGAATACCTGTAAAACAGGGTGATCCGGAGTAGAAAAATTCCTCAATTAGAAAATTCCCATGGAAAATATCAGAATCATCACTGTGTTGCCAAAAACGTCGAAATCGGTGTTGCAAGAAGCATATATAACAAGAATTGTTTACACAGTTGTATACAAGGTTTTGGTATAGATTTTGGACGAAGTTTTGATCACGGATGAAGGAATACATACCTGAATCCTGGTGCAGCGTATGCCGTTGAGGATGATGTCGAAAGAAGTAGACCTCAAAGAGATTTTTTACAAAGTATTGATCCTGATTTTTGTAAAAATTTTGAATGGAGATTTGGGCACAGAGAGAGGAGAGAGGGTGCAGTATAAGATTATCAAACTTGTAGGAAAGAGCAAAAATCTGGATTTATGCACATCAGCTCACCATTGCAAGGATTCATAAATTTGTTATTCAAGCATTCTAGATTGTGTGCAGGTGTATGCATATGTTAGTGTTTTCAGTTATGGGCTAAATAAAACTTCTTAAAATTAAAGTTTAAATCTGTTTACCTCCTCTTCAGCAACAGCACCTAACTTGATCCATTTCCAAGAGACATATAGTTGGTTATATATCTAACAGTTTTTTTTGTTACATGGTTTTCCACAAAATCCAGTTTAAATATTTCCAAGTGTTGGGCTTGCTGCATACAAATTAGTGACAGACAAGTACAATTGAGCAGGAAAAACTATGCTTTTATTTGATATTAAGTCTGAATCCTTGTTTATAGAACTTCATTAATCTTAATTAAACAAGGAAATATCAAGGGGAGCTAGAAGCATTTTCTTATTGATTTGGTAGAAGAAGAGGCGGTACTCTTTAGAATTTTATTGAATATTAGAGAAAATTACATTATAGTCTTACGGGAAAAAAGAACACCTATGAATATTAGGGGTTCTTCAAACAAATGAATAACCTAAGACAGAGAGTCAAAACATGACGAATTGCGATTCAAATAAAGAACGTGCATTACGCGGAAGGCGGTTCTCACGAGATTTGATTTCTAATTGGCCAAGGGACTGAAGGCGTAGCAAGCATTCGGGAAGCTCCTTCGGATGCGGATATGGTTTGAGTAGTAACACGCGGAGGTTGGGAAGGGAATCCCAATCCACACCTTCGAGAACCAACTCTGGACACTTACGAATTCTTAATTCTTTCAGGGCACTAGGATGGGCAAAGCGCAAACTCCTCACTTCAGAGCATCCTCTAATTTCAATAACAGAAAGAGACGGAGTTGGTACTTCAACCTCCACACTTGTAACCCCACTGCAGTTTACGACTTCAAGAGATTGGAGATGCGGTGATGCTAGGTGTAAATTATTTGAGAAACTGGTTCTCGAAATACGACATCCCTGAAGAGATGTAAGTGATGCACCCGGAAAACTGATTGTGCCATTGCAGTTTATAATGTCCATCTCTTGGAGAGATGATGATGATGATAACAACACATGTTCTATCAGCACACCGTCAACATCGTAGAGATTTAGCTTAATACAGGGAGTTGATGGCATGTACTTGAGATCTCTACACTGTACAATCTTGAGTTTAGAAAGAAGAGGGAACGAGAGTAGATGATGTTAGGGTCACATGTGAATCCCACATCGGAAGTGGGGTGATCTCAAGCCTAACATATAAGTAGATGGACTACTCCTCCTATTGCCAATTGGTTTTAGGGTGGAACCCCATGGGCTTGTATGAGTTGGGCTTGGTGGTGTGACCCAGTCTGATATCTCTCCTAACAAGTGGTATCAGAGCCAAGGTTCGTTGGACCTGTCTGGCCCGTTGCACCTCAGGCTGAGACGTGATACCCGACGTGGTGGTCTCAGTCCAAGAGTGAGCATGTGGGCTCACGTGACTCTTGGGCAGTTTAGTGCAGGGCATCTGAGCTTGTGAGAGATTCACAAGTGCGGGGGAGATTTGTTAGGGTCACATGTGAATCCCACATCGGAAGTGGGGTGATCTCAAGCCTAACATATAAGTAGATGGACTACTCCTCCTATTGCCAATTGGTTTTAGGGTGGAACCCCATGGGCTTGTATGAGTTGGGCTTGGTGGTGTGACCCAGTCTGATATCTCTCCTAACAGATGAGTATTCATGTTCCTCGACCATCCCTTCAATTCTGGCAAATCACTCAATTCAAGAGTCTTCAAAGAAGGGAAGAACACACTAATTGACCCTGCACCTTCCTCCTCCTCCTCTTCTATGTACTCTAACGCTTTTAGTGTGGAAAGCTCAAGGTTCTGGAGATACGGAAGACACCTAAAGGGGGGGAGATGCTTCACTTTATAACAAATGCACAATTCTATAGAAACAAGGTGGGAAGGGTCATTAGTAGCAGCCCAATGTGGTATTCTCGTGCCTGGATAATTCTTTATTGTCAATGCTTGTGGAGATACAGGTAGCTTCCAACATTCATCTCCACCATAATCCTCCTCCTCTACCCCATCATCAGAAAATTCAATACTCAACGCACCTCTGATTTGCTGCAGTCCAGACAAGGCATCAAGACGGCTCCCAACCTTAAAATCACTCAAGTACTCTAATGAACTCAGCTCCCCAAACCCAGCTGGCATATGCTTCAATTCATCGCACCACTTAATATTCAAATACCGAAGGTTGATCAATTTTCTAAAATTATCGGGCAAAGCTTCAAGAACTGTACAACCCAGAAGGTCTAGTGCAAGCAAATTCAAAAGATTCGTCACTGAATCAGGAAGCCGTATGAATTTGTTAAATGAAAGATCAAGATACCTCAGCAGCTTTAACTCTCCAATACAACTTGGAACATTCTCGACCCCCAAACCTGACAAGCTCAATGCACGCAGCCACTTGCAACTTCTGAATTGTTCATCAACAACCCAAGTTTTATTACTGAGAACAAATGAACGTAGCCGAATCATACTATCCACTGGTGGTAGAATATCATCGTCATTATGCGGCTCATAACTAACGTGTAGATGTCGCGCATTACCGTATTGAGAGGATGGCTTGTTTAGGATAACAATTTCCTCTCCGGCCACAAATTTTGCCAAATCATGAACTAAATCATGCATTTTGCAACGTATAATCCCACCATAACCATCTTCTCGGGCCTCTTGAAAAAAAGATCTTCTTAACAAGTTCATGAAATATGATCGTCCAACCTCGTCAAAAGAATTTCCTTCTTTATCCAGCTGAATATATCCTTGTGATATCCAAAGATATATCAACTTTGATACATCAAACACAAAATCTTTTGGAAATAGCGAACAATAAGCAAAACAATGCTTAATGTTTGATGGAAGGTGATCATAGCTTAACTTCAGCACAGACTTAATAATACGATCCTGGCCACAATGCTCCTCTATCTCGGAGAGCTCTTTGTCTTTGAAAGATTTCCATTCTCCCATGGTATGTTTTGTGCGTAGAAGGCTGCCTATACTTCGTATAGCAAGGGGAACTCTTGCACACTTTTTAAAAATCTGTTTTCCAAGATCTTCCCATCTTCGATCGTTCAATTGCTCCTGAGTAAAGGCTTCGCTTTTAAATAGTTCCCATGAATCTTCCTCTGACAAGCCACTTAAGGTATGGGGTTCCAATACTTCAAAGGCTTTTGCAACCTCCAAGGATCTTGTAGTGACAACTATCTTGCTCCCTTTTGCACCACCGCCTAGTAAACTCATTCGGTGTTGCCACCTGCTATGACCTTCATCCCATACATCATCTAGGACAAGCAAAAATTTCATATCCTTCACAGAGTCCCTAATCTTATCTTGTAGATGGCCAAGAGTGAAACCCACGTACTTTCCCCCACATATGGATTGAAATATTTTCCCAACGACTTCCATCTCATCAGCTGTATCAGAAATGCATGCAAACCATCTCCTTGGAAAATTCTTTCCAACCTCATCATCGTTGTAAATCAGTTGGGCAAGAGTTGTTTTTCCCATACCGCCTATCCCAACAACGACAATGACCGGAAGAACATCTGGTTTCACATCATTTGAATCTTTAAAAAGCATATCTAATATGGATTTCTTGTCTCCATCTCTACCAAAGACATGTTTTGGATCAACAAAATAGCCTGGATCTTGTCCAATCCTCATACCAAACACTGGTTCGTCACGTTGACCGCTCACAAATCCAAACTGAACCATATCTGTAGAGATCTCAAGCAAACTCTTCCTAATCTCCTTAACTTTATTAGCAATAGAGTTTCTAGACAAGATTGGGTTTGAAGTAGAGCAATAAAGTCGTACCTTCTTTTTCAAGGAGAGCTTGTTGTGACCCTCCACCATTTGCTGCTTAAGCAAATCATCAGTGACAACCTCATCGAAGAGATCCTCGGCTTCATACAACACGGCTTTGAGCCTCTTAATCCAGTTCTTAATAGCATCAGAGTTTCGTTGCTTCCTCTCAGCATCAAGTAACACAGCTTGGAGTGTCTCAACAGTCACTTGAAGCTTCTTAAGCTCGTCTCTAGCATTCCATATGGAAAGACCCTTCTCGTATGCCTTATCGAAAGCGGGCTAAGCAAGAGTGGACAAGATCTTGGAAGCAAGGCTGAATGCCGCTGATTCAGCCATGGATTGATGATCACAACAAGAATATGTGCCTGATTTTTTTTGGGTTAGAAGTAGAGTTTTGAGTAGGTGTTGAATTATGCCTTGAATTATAGAAAGCGTTTGAGTGGGTGTTGAATTATACTCCAGAAGACACGCTTTCTGCATTGGCCTCTACATATCTATACTATAAAATATTTTGGTAGCTCTTCAATAAATAGAAGAGGTAAGGCTATCCAAGAGATTATACCCTCATGTCATTAAGAAAATCGATCAGTGACAGAGCAATCTGCCCTTCTTGAATCGATTATAAAACACAAAATTATTTTATTTTATATATTTCAATCAAGTGTGCTTACTGCTTAGTGATAACCATTTTAGAGATTTTTGTGCCTCTTGGATTGATGCCTTTAGAGTCTTCTGTTCACACACCTACAGCAGTATTAGTTGGCACTTGGCACTTTTCTTAGTAATACATTTTCAAATGAATATTGTGTTAATTGATCTACTAGCGATGTCTTTACATTGGTATGACCAAAATCTAAGTCGGTGGTTATTTTAATGGTTTTTTAAAACATTTTAGGCAATGGGAAAATGGGAGGGATAGTGATGATCCTCTCATTAGCACTAAACCACAAAATTTTAATATGATCGATTTGTGGAATCGATTCAGCGGACGGGATTTTCACTGAGATGCTTCTTTCTTTGATCATGTATGTGCGTGACTTAAATTGTTCCTTCTGATATTGTGTTACGAAGGTGTTGGCTTGGAAAGTCTCTACTCTTTTAATGGCAATTGGAATGTAGCTTCCTGATGAGTGATGACTGGTGATTGAAAAAAACAATGCAAGTGATGGTGCTCTGACTTTCATTAGGCTTGTAACATTAGTTTCATAGTCAAATTTTGATGGGTTTGTAACTTTCATTGTAAATTCAGTTTATGATACATGCACTTCTGATACGTATTTGTTTGCTGATTTCAGTGAAGGAGATAGTCAGGATGGATATTTGTTTGCTCATTTATCGCTTGCAGAAGAAAATCATCACATTCTTGGTTGAAAGCGCACCAGTTCTGAGACGACTTTCAGACAGTCTAAGTGGCGATGAGACACAAAACTTGAGTGCTGAATTGTTGGGTGGAATTTTGCTTCTCCAACTACCAAGCTTTTGTTTGTTTGATTTCTTTGATGTGTGTTCAGATTATATTTCAATATTAAGAAGTTACATTAGGAATTGAATATATGTAGACAGTAGACTTGTAAGGGGACAGATTATGTTCTCAGTTCTGCAGTCAAATAAATCAGAACGGTTCGTTGGCAGTTTCTCGACACCAATGAATATTCTCTTTTTTTTGCATCTTGATTTGTGATCTTACTTGTATTCATTTTGTATTCATGTACAAAAACTAAAAAGGTCAAATCATCCTAGGCTACTCTTGTATGGTTGTGTTGGTGATTGCTCAGGTTTTCACAAGTGACTGATTAGGCAAACCTTCAATCAAAACTAGCTGCTCCTACAAAAAGAAGATGGAAAGAAAATTTGCAGATGACAGTTGGTTTAATTCCAATCTCAAGCTGACAAGTCAAATCCCATTGAAGCTTTTTTCTTTGAGTCACTCATTTTCTTAATGATCTTCTTCATAATATGCGCTAATTAATCTAATGTGTGCAAGGAGCTCATGTAATCAATCTGAAATTTCCATTCTTATTAAGTTCAGTGCTCTTGTGCATTACTTAAGATCAGGATTGTTGATAAGGGTGCTTACATGAAGTTGATGCAATTTTTTTAAACAAAGCTTTTCAAATGATGCACTTGCAGGAAACATGCCAACTAACACAAAATCTCAAATAAACTATGGAAGGTCTAATGGCTCAGAATCCTGTAAAATCTAGACACTAACAGCGAGTTACAGACACATATTACGACGCGACAATAACCTTAGAGTTGACTAAAATTTCTCTAAATTTCAAAGTCTAATTAACTGATCCATTTCCAAGAGAAATACAGTTGGTAATACATCTAACAGGTTTAAAGTTTAAATCTGCACAAAGCTGATTCATTTCAAGTCTAATTAACTTGCTTTGTGCTGACTAAAACTTCTTAAAATTTCAAAGTATAAATCTCTTTACCTCCTCTCTTCAGCAACAACATCTGAGTCGATCCTTGTTAATAAAACTTCATTAATCTGAACTAAACAAGGAAATATCAAGAGGAGAAGCATTTTCTTATTGATTTGGTAGAAGAAGAAGCGGTACTCTTCGGAATTTTATTGAAAATTTGAGAAAATTACATTCCAACTGTCATATAGGAAAAATGAAACACCCTTAGATCATCTAACAAGAATACCTATGAACATTAGGGGTTCTTCAAACAGTTGAATAACTTAAGACAGAGAGTCAAAACTTAACTAACCAATTAGAAATAGAAGCATGAGATTGATTCAAGGAAATCCAAGTAGTATAGCTGATATTGATTTAAGGTAATTCAAGTTAATTTGACCAGACTCAGAGATCTTTGTCATCTTATCGTTGCTCTTCGTCATTTGATTATTACTCTTCGTCACTTGAATAGTACCCTGGGGTTGATTGAAAGGAGAACAATTAGGAAACGTGGGTTAGTGAATTAGCTCCACTGTAACAATATGCAGTTGATTAATGGTGAAAAGTGGTAAACTACGGTATCATATGAAATGTAGGCAGCTAGAAAGTAAAGTATTTGAGAGCATAAGATAGAGATGAAAGATTGAAGCTTTAAATTTACTCACCAGATTTGATTTCTACTTGGCCAAGGGACTGAAGGCGTAGTAAGCATTCGGGAAGCTCCTCCGGATTCGGCAATGGATCGAGTTTTAACAAGCGGAGGTTGGGAAGGGAATCCCAATCCACACCTTCGAGAACCAACTCTGGACAGAAACGAATTCTTAATTCTTTCAGGGCACTAGGATGGGCAAAGCGCAAACTCCTCACTTCAGAGCATTCTCTAATTTCAATATCAGAAAGAGACGGAGTTGGTACTTCAACCTCTACACTTGTAAACCCATTGCAGTCTTCGACTTCAAGATATTGGAGATGCGGTGATGCTAGGTGTAAATTATTTGAGAAACGGGATGTAAGTGATGCACCCGGAAAACTGATTGTGCCATTGCAGTTTCTAATCGTTATTTCTTGGAGAGATGGTGATGATGATAACAACACATGTTCTATCAGCACACCGTCAACCTCGTTGAGACTTAGAATAATACAGGGAGTTGATGGCATGCACTTGAGCCCTGGACAAGATACAATCTCGAGTTGAGAAAGAAGAGGGAACGAGAGTAGATGACTATTCTTGTTCCTCCACCATCCCTTCAATTCTGGCAAATCTATCAATACAAGAGTCTTCAAAGAAGGGAAGAACACACTAACTGACCCTGCACCTTCCTCCTCCTCTTCTATGTACTCTAAACTCTCAAAGAAGGAAAGCTCAAGGTTCTGGAGATAAGGAAGACACCTAAAGGGGGGGAGATGCTTCACTCTTTCACACTGTTTTAATTCTATACAAACAAGGTTGGAAGGGCCATTACTAGCAGCCCAATGTGGTATTCTAATCCCTGGGTAATTCTTTATTGTTAGTGCTTGTGGAGATACAGGTAGCTTCCAACATTCATCTCCACCATAATCCTCCTCCTTTACACGTATAGCGAATTCGATACTCAATGCACCTCTGATTTGTTGCAGTCCAGACAAGGCATCAAGACGACTCCTTGTACTTCTAATCCTCTCCTTCTCTTCTCTTGTTGTTTCAGTGGCGCCTTCTATACTCCCAACCTTAAAATCACTCAAGTACTCTAATGAACTCAACTCCCCAAACCCAGCTGGCATATGCTTCAATCCAAAGCACCCCTTAATATCCAAATACCGAAGGTTGATCAATTTTCTGAAATTATTGGGCAAAGCTTTAAGATCGTGACAAAGTCTAAGGTCTAGTGCAAGCAAATTCAAAAGATTTGTCACTGAATCAGGAAGCCGTTCGAATTTATTACATGAAAGATCAAGATACCTCAGCAGCTTTAACTCTCCAATACAACTTGGAACATGCTCGACCCCCAAACCTGACAACCTCAATGCACGCAGCCACTTGCAACTTCTAAATTGTTCATCAACAACCCAAGTTTTATTACTGAGCACAAGTGAACGTAGCCGATTCATACTATCCACTGGTGGTAGAGTTTCTCGGTCACTATGCGGCTCATAACAAACATGTGCATGTCGTGCATTACCGTATTGAGAGGATGGCTTGTTTAGGACAACAATTTCCTCTCCTGCCACAAACTTCGCCAAATCATGAACTAAATCATGCATTTTGCAATATCCAATCCCACCACAATCATCTTCTCGGGCCTCTTGAAAAAAAGATCTTCTTAACAAGTTCATGAAATATGAACGTCCAACCTCTTCAAAAGAATTTCCTTCTTTATCCGACTGAATATATCCTTGTGATATCCAAAGATATATCAACTTTGATACATTAAACACAAAATCTTTTGGAAATAGCGAACAATAAGCAAAACAATGTTTCATGTTTGATGGTAGGTGATCATAGCTCAACTTCAGCACAGACATAATATGATCCTTACCACAATGCTCCTCTATCTCAGACAACTCTTTGTCTTTGAAGGACTGCCATTCTCCAATGGTATGTTTTGTGCGTAGAAGGCTCCCTATACTCCTTATAGCAAGGGGAACTCTTGCACACTTTTTCAAAATCTCTCTTCCAAGATCTTCCCATCTTCGGTCGTTCTTTCGTTCTTGAGTAAAGGCTTCGTTTTTAAATAGTTCCCATGAATCCTTCTCTGACAAGCCACTTAAGGTATGGGTTTCAAAGGCTTCAAAGGCTTCTGCAACCTCCGAGGATCTTGTAGTGACAACTATTTTGCTCCCTTTTGCACCACCACCTAGTAAACTCATTCGGTGTTTCCATCTGCTATGACATTCATCCCACACATCATCTAGGACAAGAAAAAATTTCTCATCCTTCACAGACTCCCTAATCTTATCTTGTAGTTGGCCAAGAGTAAAACCGATGTAGTTTTTCTCACATATGGATTGAAATATTTTCCCAACGACTTCCATTTCATCAGATGTATCGGAAATACATGCAAACCATCTACTCGAAAAATTCTTTCCAACCTCGACCTCGTTGTAAATCAGTTGGGCCAGAGTTGTTTTTCCCATACCGCCTATCCCAACAACGACAATGACCGAAGGAGCATCTGGTTTAGCATCATTTGACTCTTTAAAAAGCATATCTAATATGGATTTCTTGTCTCCATCTCTACCAAAGACATGTTTTGGATCAACAAAACAGCCCGGATCTTGTCCAATCCTCATACCAAACACTGGTTCGTCACGTTGACCGCTCACAAATCCAAACTGAACCATATCTGTAGAGATCTCAAGCAAACTCTTCCTAATCTCCTTAACTTTCTTAGCAATAGAGTTCCTAAACAAGATTGGGTTTGAAGTAGAGCAATAAAGTTGTACCTTCTTTTTCAAGGGAAGCTTGCTCTTACCCTTCACCATTTGCTGCTTAAGCAAATCATCAGTGACAACCTCATCGAAGAGATCCTCAGCTTCATACAACACGCCTTTGAGCCTCTTAATCCAGTTCTTGATAGCAGCAGAGTTTCGTTGCTTCTTCTCAGCATCAAGTAGCACAGCTTGGAGTGTCTCAATAGTCACTTGAAGCTTCTTAAGCTCGTCTCTAGCATTCCATATGGAAAGACCCTTCTCGTATGCCTTATCGAAAGCAGGCGAAGCAAGAGTGGACAAGATCTTGGAAGCAAGGCCGAACGCAACTGATTCTGCCATGGGTAGATCTCAACTCAAAGCTTATGTGGGTGACTTTTTGGTTGCAAAGTAGAGGTTTGAGTGAATACTTGAGTTATACAAAGCGTGTATTCAGTATTGGTATCTACATATAATACACAGAAATGAAGACAACATGCTATAAAATATTAAAAAAAGTTATGTAGATCTACCTCATTATTCAAACGTGGCTCATCTACCAATACTAGCTACCACTTCCAAAAACAAAATATAATGGAAAAAGATTCTCAATTGCAGAGCTTTGAATTGTATAATATGCATTTCATATATAGTGGAAACCATCCATTAGACCAGAGTAATTGAGAGTATAATAATATCATGACACAACAAGGAAAGACTTCACCATATATATTGAACAGAAAGGCAACCCATCAAAGTTAAACATACAACACTAAACAAAGAATAATAATCACACCACTAGAATTCATCACTTATTTATCATCTCATTAATCAGCTAATTAAAATTCCACCAAATTCAGCCTCCACGAAATAGAGTTCCATAGACAGCAACTAAGGGATGATTGATTGAGAGAACAATATCATAACAACAAGGAATGATTTCATCATGTATAAGACAGCAGTCATGCAGAGGAGATTGTGATTGTAGACATAGTACGTATGTTAGCTCTTATTGAGTTATTCTTATGTACATGTTAGACGCTACTGTTGTGGTGAAGTTAGTTAGCATAGTGTGAGTTTTATTAATACTCTTTTATGGACCATTGTATGTATGTAAGTAGCACCTTGTTTTTATATCTGATAACCAAATATTCTCCATCTCTCTCGTTGATTTCCTCTTCCTTACCAGGTTGCTACTAGTTAAGTTCTATCTTTGATCGTAGAATACTCGACACTTGCGTACATATTACAGAAGTACCAATACTACAAAATAGCCCAAATTACCGGGGCGTTTAAGAGCTAATAACCCGATCCGGTTTAGTTTAAAGGTGCACGCATGATTTGCTCAAGGCCATATAACCCCGACAATAAATGGACACACTTTGGTTATTTACTTCTCCTAATTTTTTCAAGAAGTTTAAGAGTCAAAGTCACGGTTATTTGATAACAAAATAATCTTGACGTTAGTAATCCGGGTTATATAGAAAAACACTAAATCAGGATTACTTGACCTTCCAAATAAAAAAACAGACAATATACAGGAGATAGTACATTTGCATTATTTGATCTCGACATTTTCGATAAAAATTGAAATATAATTCGTTTTTAGTTTCAGTTTATATTTCATTTCCTAGATATTTTTGTGCAAATCAGCTGAGCCTTTTGCCACCAGTTTAAGCATGAATCTGTTATCAAATACTGATTCAAGTATAGATATTATTCTAGTAGGTTTGACTTGAAGAATAACTATACCTTACCAAATTAAAACACAATTATAATGAAATTGTATAAGACGAAAGTTGATAAATTACGCCAACCTTACAAATATTCTTGATTTGAGGACAAAATCAGCTACAGCAAAAACTTGCTCATTAGATTTTTAATAAGTCTTACTAAGGAATGTATGTATACGAGTATAAAATATGGACTGGTGTTTCCTTCTTAACATTGGGGAATCTCTGTACCAAACTATGATAATGAACCTCCATTGTATACTCAAACTTATCTCCATGGCTGCTCACAAACTTATCTTTTTCAACTATCTCGTTGCTTCTCTCGAACCCAACTAGCTACTTGCTCGTTGATAATGTTGGCACTATCGCCTTCTCTTGAGATTTAAACACCATCACACCAAAGTTATATTGTATTAGAAAGAAATAAACTTGCCAGTAATGAGGGCTAATGAAATGTGCAGAAGTTTACAGTACACGGCTGCCCAAAAATCATAGATTCACAAACCAACCTATTTTTGACAGTTTTTGAGAGAGTGATTGTTCAGATTATCGGCTTCAAATTATTTTTTAATTAGATCCAAGATAGAATTAAGTAGTGATTTCAATTGGTGTCAGTCATAATGCCTTATCAGATGTTACAATAGCAGACCATAAATTTCACTCTATTTATAGTTGAGAGGTAGTTTGGGATGAACTACATGCTATAGAACGAATTGGAAATGTGTACTTGAGGCATAAGATTTCAGTGCTCTTGTGCATTTCTTAAGTTCAGGATTGTTGATAAGGGTGCTTACATGAAGTTGATGCAATTTTTTAAACAAAGCTTTTCACATGATGCACTTGCAGGAAACATGCCAACTAACAAAAAATCTCAGATAAACCATGGCAGGTCTAATGACTCAGAAACCTGTAAAATCTAGACACTAACAAGTTACAGACACATATGACGACGCAACAATAACCTTAGAGCTGACTAAAATTTCTCTAAATTTGAAAGTCTAAATTAACTTCTTAAAATGCTCTGTGCTGATCCATTTCCAACAGAAATACAGTTTAAATCTGCAAGATAGTATTTTCGATTAGTTCACGATACTCTTCATTCCCCGTATTCAGGGTTGAAGCCGTATTTTTATAAACTAACAGAAGATGAAGCCAAGAGATTTGTTCAAAAATCAAGCAATATTATGAAAATAGGCTAGAATGTAAAAGAATGATAAGGCCTTTGGTAGATAGAAATTCCTCAGATTAGATTTTGTCAAACTAATTATAAGGCCTTTGATTAGGTGCTTCTAGTAGACCATGTAGGACCTGTATTCCGCAGAATAACAATCTGTAAAGAATTAAAACGAAAAACAGAATTAAGAAAGAATTATACCGAATCGTATAATATGGATTTCGTATATAGTGGAAACCATCCATTAGACTAGATTGATTGAGAGTACAATAAATACCATGACACAACAAGGAATGAGTTCACCATATATATACAAGACTCTGATTGAACAGAAAGACAATCCATAAAAATTAAACATACAATACGCAGAAGCATCACAACCTCACTAAACAACGAATAAAAATCCACACCACTAGAATTATGCAGGAAAAAAACTATGCTTTTATTTGATATAAAGTCTGAATCCTTGTTAATAGAACTTCATTAATCTGAACTGAACAAGGAAATATCAAGAGGAGAAGCATTTTCGTATTGATTTGGTAGAAGAAGAGGCGGTACTCTTCGGGACTTTATTGAAAAATTGAGAAAATTACATTTAAGTCATAAAGGAAAAAACGAAACCCTCCTTAGATCATCTAACAAGAATACCTGTGATCATTAGGGGTTCTTCAAACAAAAGAATATCTTAGAACAGATAGTTACAACATGACTAACCAATTCCGCTTGATCAAGCGATTGAAATAAAGAAGATGCATTGCATCAAACAAACCCTTTTCCAGAACACCGAACTTGGGAGTAGCTGTAGAGCAAAGTCGAAATAGAGAAGGCAAGACATAATTTGAGTAGACTCAGAGATCTTTGTCATCTGATCGTTGCTCTTCGTCACACGATTGTTGCTTTTCGTCATCTGATATTTGCTCTTCGTACCCTGAGAGTTGATTAGAAAGAGAAGAATTAGGAAATGTGTTAAACTATGGTATCATATATATGAAATATAGGCAGCTAGAAAGTAAAGTACGTATTTGAGAGCATAAGATGGAGATGAAAGAATGAAGCTTTATATGTACTCACAATAAGATTCAATTTCTAACTGGCCAAGGGACTGAAGGCGTAGTAAGCTTTGGGGAAGTGACTCCGGATTCGGCAATGGATCGAGCTTTGGGGAGGGAATCCCAATCCACACTGAAGAGAACTCGTATTCGCTCAAATCTACCTCAATCGTCCTAGATCTAGTGCAAGTGAAGTAATGAAACAAAGTTTTAAAGCAGTTTTGAACACAAGAGTTGTTGACGCAGTTCGGATAAAAATATCCTACATCTGCGGAGCCTCAAGAGAGGGAGACTCACCCAATCCACTAAGAAACAAAGGCTATGAACAAGTTCAGTTACATGCAAGCACACACAGGCGGCAAAAACTAAAGACAAAAGCTCAGAGAGCAACAAGGCACACAAGCCAGAAAGAAAGCAAGGTCGAGCAGAGAGAAGTCCCCTGGATGGACAACCTCGAAGCTTTCAGAAAAGCTTCGAACCAACGTCTCAAGAGCTCACAAGCTAACTTTGATGTTCTCTCAAAGATTCAGACCAACAGCTCAAAACACCATGGATGCACCAGAGATCAGCTCACATAAGAGCTCTCTAGGGTTAGCCAAGGACATCTGAGGGAGAAGGAAAGAATTGCGGCGATTAGGGCTAGAAGGAGAGTATAAGTAGTCCTCAAGGAAGCCTTAAAACGCTGCGCTTCAGATCTGGGGGCCAACATCAGCAGACAGTGGGCCAAACAACAGAGGCCCAATATCAACACCAACATCAGAGGCCCAAATCACAAACTCATCAAAACAAGTCCAACATAACAAGAGCCAGAGCCAAATACCAAGCGAGAGACCATTTAGCCAAACATGGCTCAGTGGCTCAAGCGGCACTACGGCTCAATGGATCAAGCCACCTGGTCAGACCTGCCAAGCCTTATGTCCCTAAGTCTCTACCTAGCCTAGTGTGCTTGCAATAGTAAACTGAAACAAGTGGTTCATAGTTTAATACAACAACTTAGGATTAGAATACATAACACACACCTTCGAGAACCAACTCCGGACATCTATAGAATCTTAATTGCTCAAGGGCACTAGGATGGGCAACCCGCAAATTCCTCACTTTGGAGCATCCTATAATTTCAATAACAGAAAGAAACGGAGTTGGTACTTCAACCTCCACACTTGAAAGCAGACTGCAGTATGCGACTTCAAGAGATTGGAGATACGGTGATGCTAGGTGTAAATTATTTGAGAAATGGGTCCCCGAAATATAACAATGTTGAAGAGATGTAAGTGATGCACCCGAAAAATTGATTGCCATTCTGCACATAATATGATCCTGACCACAATGCTCCTCAATCTCAGACAACTCTTTGTCTTTGAAGGACTGCCATTCTCCAATGGTATCTTTTGTGCGTAAAAGGCTGCCTATACTCCGTATAGCAAGGGGAACTCTTGCACACTTTTTCAAAATCTCTCTTCCAAAATCTACCCATCTTGAATTGTTCTTTTGCTCCTGAGTAAAGGCTTCGCTTTTGAATAGTTCCCATGAATCCTCCTCTGACAAGCCACTTAAGGATTGGGTTTCAAATGCTTCAAAGGCTTTTGCAACCGTCAAGGATCTTGTAGTGACAACTATCTTGCTCTCTTTTGCACCACCAAATAGTAAACTCATTCGGTGTTGCCACCTACAATAACAGTCATCCCACACGTCATCTAGGACAAGAAAAAAAATTCTATCCTTCACAGAATCCCTAATCTTATCTTGTAGTTGGCCAAGAGTGAAACCAATGTAGTTTCCCCCACATATGGATTGAAACATTTTCCCAATGACTTCCATCTCATTAGATGTATCAGAAATGCATGCAAACCATCTACTTGGAAAATTCTTTCTAACCTCAGAATCGTTGTAAATCAGTTGGGCCAGAGTTGTTTTTCCCATACCGCCTATCCCAATAACAACAATGACCGAAGGAACATATGGTTTAACATCATTTGAATCTTTAAAAAGCATATCTAAGATGGATTTCTTATCTTCATCTCTACCAAAGACATGTTTTGGATCAACAAAGAACCTGGATCTTGTCCAATCCGCATACCAAACACTGGTTCCTCACGTTGATCGCTCACAAATCCAAAATGAACCATATCTGTAGAGATCTCAAGCAAACTCTTCCTAATCTCCTTAACTTTATTAGCAATAGAGTTTCTCGAGGAGATTGGGTTTGAAGTAGAGCAATAAAGTCGTACCTTCTTTTTCAAGGAAAGCTTGTTTTGACCCTTCACCATTTGTTGCTTAAGCAAATCATCAATGCCAACCTCATCGAAGAGATCCTCAACTTCATACAACACGGCCTTGAGCCTCTAATCCAGTTCTTGATAGCAGCAGAGTTTCGTTGCTTCTTCTCATCAAGTAGCACAGCTTGGAGTGTCTCAATAGTCACTTGAAGCTTCTTAAGCTCGTCTTTGGCATTCCATATGGAAAGACCCTTCTCGTATGCCTTATCGAAAGCGGGCGAAGAAAGAGTGGACAACATCTTGGAAGCAAGGCTGAACGCCGCTGATTCAGCCATGGTTGATGGATGATCTCAACTCAAAAGTATCTGTGGCTGATTTTTTTTGTTACAAGTGAGTTTTGAGTGGGTGTTTATTTATAGAAGGGACGCTTTCAATTTTGGATTGGCCTCTACATTTATAATAGAATATAGAAATGAAGATATGGTTCGATGGCATACCATCAGTCTACATGGTGCCAAGTCACTTTTGGTGACAACAAACGTATAGAGTTGGATTTTGGAGTGCGTTTCCTCATCTTCGCTGAATGTTTTATGGAATGGGGAACGTACGAGGTACGACGGCTATTAAGCCTTCCAGGGGTATCCATATCTTCATTTCTATATTCTATATGTTTGCCCAGTTTAATGTAGATATGGATTAGGAGTGAAGTCTGTTCCATATCTACACACGAGTTTAATGAAAATATCAAGAGGTCTTCTTATCATAATAATGAGAGCAACATAATAAGATGCATTTGTTGCATAGTGTACTAATTTTTATAAAATATAAGTTTAATTTAAATATAAAAATAGCTTCGATTAAAATATTTTACGAAATTTATTTATCTTATACAAATTTAGTATAACTTTTAAACATAATTGTCTAATTTAAATTACTATCTAAAAAACTATCATTCATTCAACAACAAATATACAAACTATTTTATTGAGAATAAATATTATGTTAAAGGTTGATATATATTCTTACGATAAAATTAGAATTATTTTCGATAATAAAAATTAAGTCAAGCTATGTACATAACCTTCATGAAATAAAATATATTTTTATAGATAGTCTTTACAAGAAAAAAAGTTAATCTTAATTTTTTGACGAACTGGAATAAAAGAATATACAATATTACGGCTTTTGAAAATTCCGAAATATAAAATGTTCAACAAAACAACATGAGTGCCTCGTGTGGCTGATGAAGTTCGGAACTCCTCGTGAGGCGGACGAATCCAGGATACCAAAGCCGAAGAATGCAGATATTTTTAGTGAGCCAATCCAAATATTCCGCAGCACGATCCATAACGAGGCTCACTTATAAAAAGGTTTGAGGCGGAAAAGTGAGCGTTTCTTGAACACTAAAGCCACCACAAACCATATGCGAAAGTGGTAGGCCACGCCCCAGCAGTGGAAATTTTATATCAGGGAGAGGATATCAAACTAAAGACCTCCCATTTTTTCTAAAGAAAATAAATTTTGATTGGGAAGCAATAAAGATTTGATTTAGGTATTCCTAGTGGAGAAAATAAAGAATTTAAGCATAAATACTATACATGATTAACCAGCATATATAAGCCGACCAACAAAGTACCGTGACAGCTTCAATGCTTAAGAAAAAACAAAAGATGATGGAAGGAGATTCTCAAGTGCAAGGCTTTGAATTGTATACTATGCATTTCATTTTCATATATAAGGAATGACTTCACCATATATACAAGACTGTGACTGAATAGAAAGGCAAGCCATGGAATTCAACATACAACAGACAGTTTCTATAGAACAAGTAAAGAGAAGAAGTAAAGAGTTGGTTTTCCGTATTATTGATATGTGTAATTTACATCATCAGATTACCATATATACCAATGGTCATAAGATAAATCAACTTATAAATTAGGCTACTGGTAAAAATACTACTTCCTGATTAATGTTGGAAGAAGTTTCAATGTGCAGCAAGAATTTTGGAAGATAAAAAAAAACGAGAGAGAATCAATGATAGAAAGAGACTGCAAACTTCCACACTACTAAAAATAAAAAACTGCTCTATAAGAGCTTACACACAACTGGAAAAAACAACTCTTACTGACTCCCACACTCCAACTACTGCCATAAGCATGGCTCACACACAGCAACAAAATATGTCTTTCACACAAGGCCATACCTCTGCACAAAGTACGGCCATACCTCTGCACAAAGTACTCATTACAACAACTTTAAACACACAAGTACATCACAAAAAAGTCAGCTCAACTTTGCTGATTTTCCTCTTCAAAAGTAATCTTCCTTTACTTGGCTTAATCTTCGTTGTTTAAACTTGTTCAAGAAGGTTGAATCACATTTCAACACCTTCCCTTGATTCAAACTTCCTTATTCCAATCTTCCTAGAGAAGAATTCATGCTTCACCTGGCACAATCTTTAGTGAACAAATCTGCGTCTTGATCATTAGTTCCACAGAATTTGAGTGTGATAACTTCATCAGTTATAAGCTTTCTGATGTAGTGATACTTGATCTCTATATGCTTGGTTCTGGCATGGAATGCAGGATTCTTAGCCATTGCAATTTCTTACTGATTGTCACACCATATCATGGTTGGCTCCTTTTGCTCACAGCACAAATCTCCTAACATTTTCCTCAGCCAGACAGCTTGTCTTGCAGCAGCACAGGCAGCTACATACTCAGCTTCACTTGATGAGAGGGCTATGGTTTCTTGCTTCTTTGAACTCCAAGTGACAGCCCCTGAGCCTAGATTGAACACTGACCCAGACGTACTTTTTCTGTCATCTAAGCTGCCTGCCCAATCACTATCTGTGAATCTTTCTAGCTTCACTTCTTTCCTGCACTCATAGAGGATTCCTTTCCCAAGTGTTCCTGACACATACCTCAAGATCCTCTTTGCAGCTCCAAGGTGTTGTCTTGATGGTGAATGCATAAACCTTGATACTACACTCACACTATAGGCTATGTCAGGCCTTGTGTGTGTGAGATAGTTCAGGCCTCCAACTAAGCTCCTAAACAGCTTCTCATCACCATTCTCAGTTCCATCAATCCTCTGAAGCTTGTCATTTGTATTCATAGGTGTGATTGCACCATCACTTCTTTCCATATGAAACTTCTTCACCATATCCTTAGCATACTTCTCTTGGCATAGAAAAATTCCTCTCTCACTTTGCTGAACTTCTAGCCCAAGAAAATATTGAAGCTTGCCAAGATCTGTCATCTCAAATTCAGATTGCATCACCTTCTGAAACTCAACTAAGAACATCTCTGAGTTGCTAAAATAGATGATGTCATCAACATATAGACATACCACCAGGAAGCTATGACCTTCTCCTTTTTTCACATAAAGAGTTGGCTCATTTTCACTTCTGTCAAATCCATTTCTAACAAAGAAATTGTCAATCTTGCTGTACCATGCTCTAGGGGCTTGCTTTAGCCCATAGAGTGCCTTGTGCAGCCTCAACACTTTCCTTTCTTCTCCACTCTTGATGAACCCCTTAGGTTGCTCCACAAACACTTCTTCTTGAAGTTCTCCATTCAGAAAGGCAGATTTGACATCAAACTGGTATACTGGAATCTGTTTCTGAGCTGCAATTGCTAATACTAATCTCACTGTCTCAAACCTTGCCACAGGTGAAAAGGTTTCCTCAAAACCAATGCCTTCTTTCTGTGCATATCCCTTGGCTACTAGCCTTGCCTTATACTTCTGAACACTCCCATCTGTTTTATACTTGGTTTTGAACACCCACTTCAAACCAATCACATTCTTTCCATCTGGAAGCTCAATTAGCTTCCAAGTCTCATTTTTCTCTATGGCATTTAGCTCTTCTGTCATAGCTAGCTGCCACTCTTTCTTTCTTGCAGCTTCCTCATAATTGCTTGGTTCAGTTACACTTAAAGCAAAGTCACAGATGTCATAAATTTCAGCAAGTGACCTATATCTTCTTGGTTCTGATTCACTTGAGGAGCTTAATCCTGAGCTTGAGCTTCTTATATCTCCACTTGACTGGCTTGTGTTACTTAGTGGGGATTGAGTTGGAGATGGACTTGACAAGTTGTTTCCTGGATTGAGACTTTGCCCTTGATCTGTCTCTTCTGTGCTGACTTCATCTAAGCTTGTGATCACAGTTACCTCCTTCTGAGCTGTCACAGATTGCTTGAAATTCCAATCCCATTTGGATTTTTCATCAAACTCCACA
This sequence comes from Oxyria digyna, assembly GCA_029168935.1. NCBI lineage: Eukaryota > Viridiplantae > Streptophyta > Magnoliopsida > Caryophyllales > Polygonaceae > Oxyria > Oxyria digyna. Next base: position 3,134,442 of record JAPVLV010000018.1, read on the forward strand.
TTTCGACTTATGATCACCTTCTCTGCAATTGGATCATATAGTCTATATGCCTTTGACTGAGATGCATATCCAATGAATACACATTTGACACTCTTGTCATCTAATTTGGATCTCAAGTTCACCATTGAGTAAGCAATGCTCCCAAATACCTTTAGATGACTTACATTAGGCTTCTTTCCACTCCATGCTTCATAGGGAGTCTTCCCCATCACAGCCTTAGTTGGAGAGATATTTAGAATGTAAGCTGCAGTAGCTACAGCCTCACTCCAGAACTCATTTGGCATCTCTCTAGCCTTCAACATGCTCCTTGCCATTTCCACCACAGTTCTGTTCTTTCTCTCAGCTATGCCATTCTGCTCTGGTGCATAAGGTGCTGTCAATTCTCTCTTAATCCCATGCTCATCACAAAACTCACTGAACTTGACTGAGAGGAACTCCCCTCCTCTATCTGTCCTCAAAGCCTTTATCTTCTTGTTGCTTTGATTTTCCATCAGAACTTTGAACTTCTTAAAGTTCTCAAATGCTTATGACTTTGCTTTCTGAAAATATATCCAGCTCATTCTGCTGTAATCATCAGTGATCATAAAGAAGTAGTTACTTCCTCCTAAAGATTCTGTTTGCATTGGGTCACACAGATCAGCATGAAGTAGCTCGAGTGCCTCACTTGCTCTCCAAGCTTTTCCCTTTGGAAAGGATTCCTTTGACTGCTTCCCATAGATGCAGCCTTCACACATTTCAAGTTCACCAATTGTAGGCAGACCTGACACCATTTCTTTAGCTTGCAAAAGCTTCAAACTTTGAACATTAATATGTCCATATCTGTCATACCATAGCTGTGTTTCATCACCTCTCTTTGCCATCATTACCTTCCCTGCTTTTGATGACAGCTGAAGGGGAAAGACTCTGTTCTTTCCCATAGCAGTGCTGACAACTAACTCATTTGATTTCTTATCTCTAATAAAGCATGACAGTTCATCAAACAACACATAAAATCCAGTGCATAACAAATGTCCTACACTGAGCAAATTATGAGCCAACTTTGGCACATATTGGACATCATAGATGAGTTTGACAGTACCTTTCTCAGTCATCATGGCCACTGTTCCTCTTCCTTCTACCTCAATCTTGACTCCATTGCCCAATCTGACATGACTCTTTCTTGATTCATCTAAATCCTTGAATAGCTCTCTTTCACCTGTCATGTGGTTGGAACACCCACTGTCAATGTACCAAGCACCTCCATTGCTGTTGGCTTGTGAGTTCTGTGACAGCAAAAGCTTTCTCTCTGGCTCTACTATCTCAGCAAGAAACAACATTCCTTCATACTCCTCGAGTTCAGCAAAGAATAGTTTGTCTTCTTGCTCCACATAGTTGGACTTTGGATCAGATTTCTTCTCTCCTTCATCCTTTTGTTTCTTCCAACATTGTGCCTCTTTGTGGCCAGCTTTCTTGCAGTAATAACACTTCAACACCTTCTTTTGTGAGTCAGAACTCTCACTTTGGTGACTTGACCTCCCTCTGCCTCTGCCTCGAAAGCCACCTCTTCCTCTGTTTGATTGTTGATTGTTTCTCTCCTTGAATTCATTTGAACTCATGAAGGCCTTCTCCTCCTTTTGTTCACTGGACCTATTCAGCCTCTCTTCATGAGCTTGCAGTGAGCCCATTAACTCATCAAATGAATAGGTCTCCATGTCTTTTGACTCTTCAATTGCAGTCACAATGTGATCATACTTACTTGTGAGGCTTCTCAGCACTTTGCCTACCACATGTTGATCTGAGATCTCCTCTCCATATGACTTCATCTGTTGCACAGTTCCAGATATCCTTGAAAGATAATCATGCACTTTCTCCTTCTCCTTCATAAGGGAAGTTTCAAACTCTCTTCTCAGAGATTGGAGCCTCACAGTGATGACCTTCTTGTCACCGAGGTACTCTTGCTTGAGAGTATCCCAGGCCTCCTTGGCAGTTGTAGCAGAAGCAATCCTTGGGAAGATCTCTTCATCAAGAGCTTGTTGGATCATAAACAAGGCTCTTGCATCCTTCTTCCTCTTCTCTCTCAATGCCTGATCTGGGTCTTCGGTTCCATCATCCACGAACCCTTCATCGACAAGATTCCACAGCTCCTGTGATCTGAATAATGTCTTCATCTTCAACCCCCAAAACTGGTATTTGAGGCCCTTGAAGATTGGCAACTGAGACGAGTTGTTGTTGTTGTTTCCTGCTATATTCTGCATCCTTCTTCTCTGTGTTTCCTAGGATTGAAACCCAGTGCTCTGATACCAAAACTGTTGGAAGAAGTTTCAATGTGCAGCAAGAATTTTGGAAGATAAAAAAAACGAGAGAGAATCAATGATAGAAAGAAACTGCAAACTTCCACACTACTAAAAATAAAAAACTGCTCTATAAGAGCTTACACACAACTGGAAAAAACAACTCTTACTGACTCCCACACTCCAACTACTGCCATAAGCATGGCTCACACACAGCAACAAAATATGTCTTTCACACAAGGCCATACCTCTGCACAAAGTACTCATTGCAACAACTTTAAACACACAAGTACATCACAAAAAAGTCAGCTCAACTTTGCTGATTTTCCTCTTCAAAAGTAATCTTCCTTTACTTGGCTTAATCTTCGTTGTTTAAACTTGTTCAAGAAGGTTGAATCACATTTCAACAAGTAATACAGAGAATAAGAGGTAAAAGGAAGGCTAAATAATGATGGAAGTGCTGAGGATAGGTGTTAATACTCCCCCTCAAGTAGAGTGTATATTGATGACACTCAACTTGAATAATAGACGAGAGAAGCTCGACGGACCGAGCAGCTTTGTGAACAAATCCGCACGTTGATCATGAGTGCGTATGTGAGTTGTCCGGATATGACCTTGTTGAATTTTCTCTCGGATGACGTGGCAATCGATTTCAATGTGCTTTGTGCGTTCATGGAATACCGGGTTGGAAGCGATGTGAATGGCCGCCTTGTTATCACAATGTAGTTGAGCAGGTTGGTTATGAACGATGTTGAGATCTTGCAAGAGTGTACGAAGCCATGTCAACTCACAACAAGTAGTTTCCTTGTTTTCCATGAGATAGGAGCATCCCCCAAGAAAATGACGTAGCCGGTTGTGGACCTACGAGTGTCTCGGCAGCGGGCCCAATCGGCGTCACAATAGGCTATCAACTGAAGAGAGCCGTGCCTAGGAAGATGCCTTGCCCGGGTGAACCTTTGATGTAGCGTAAAACATGGTGGGCAGCAGCAAGGCGTGGCCCTCTGGGTGCAGACATGTATTGGCTGAGCGTATGCACCGCATAAACGAGGTCCGGGCGAGTGATTGTAAGATAGATAAGGTGGCCTACTAGACGACGGTAGATAGAAGGGTCCGAGAGGAGGTCTCCATCGTCCTTGGTGAGGCTTATGTTCGGGTCAAGTGGAACGGAGGTTGTCTTGGCTCCAAGGAACCCTGAATCGTCTAGGATTTCGAGCGCGTATTTTCGTTGAGAAAGAGCAATCCCCGCTTTTGAACGCGCCACCTCTAAGCCAAGAAAATACTTGAGCGGAGGAGCATCTGGTTTAACATCATTTGAATCTTTAAAAAGCATATCTAAGATGGATTTCTTGTCTTCATCTCTACCAAAGACATGTTTTGGATCAACAAAAGAACCCGGATCTTGTCCAAACCTCATACCAAACACTGGTTCGTCACGTTGACCGCTCACAAATCCAAACTGAACCATATCTGTAGAGATCTCAAGCAAACTCTTCCTAATCTCCTTAACTTTATTAGCAATGGAGTTTCTAGACAAGATTGGGTTTGAAGTAGAGCAATAAAGTCGTACCTTCTTTTTCAAGGAGAGCTTGTTGTGACCCTCCACCATTTGCTGCTTAAGCAAATCATCAATGGCAACCTCATCGAAGAGATCCTCGGCTTCATACAACACGGCTTTGAGCCTCTTAATCCAGTTCTTGATAGCAGCAGAGTTTTGTTGCTTCTTCTCAGCATCAAGCAGCACAGCTTGGAGTGTCTCAATAGTCACTTGAAGCTTCTTAAGCTCGTCTCTAGCATTCCATATGGAAAGACCCTTCTCGTATGCCTTATCGAAAGCGGGCGAAGCAAGAGTGGACAAGATCTTGGAAGCAAGGCTGAACGCCGCTGATTCAGCCATGGATTGATGATCACAACTCAAATAATATGTGGCTGCTTTTTTTTTGGGTTAGAAGTAGAGTTTTGAGTAGGTGTTGAATTATGCCTTGAATTATACAAGCGTTTGAGTTTCGTTACTCCAGAAGACACGCTTTCTGCATTGGCCTCTACATATCTATACTATAAAATATTTTGGTAGCTCTTCAATAAATAGAAGAGGTAAGGCTATCCAAGAGATTATACCCTCATGTCATTAAGAAAATTGATCAGTGACAGAGCAATCTGCCCTTCTTGAATCGATTATAAAACACAAAATTATTTTATTTTATATATTTCAATCAAGTGTGCTTACTGCTTAGTGATAACCATTTTAGAGATTTGTGTGCCTCTTGGATTGATGCCTTTAGAGTCTTCTGTTCACACTTTTCTTAGTAATACATTTTCAAATGAATATTGTGTTAATTGATCTACTAGCGATGTCTTTACATTGGTATGACCAAAATCTAAGTTGGTGGTTATTTTAATGGTTTTTTAAAACATTTTAGGCAATGGGAAAATGGGAGGGATAGTGATGATCCTCTCATTAGCACTAAACCACAAAATTTTAATATGATCGATTTGTGGAATCGATTCAGCGGACGGGATTTTCACTGAGATGCTTCTTTCTTTGATCATGTATGTGCGTGACTTACATTGTTCCTTCTGATATTGTGTTACGAAGGTGTTGGCTTGGAAAGTCTCTACTCTTTTAATGGCAATTGGAATGTAGCTTCCTGATGAGTGATGACTGGTGATTGAAAAAAACAATGCAAGTGATGGTGCTCTGACTTTCATTAGGCTTGTAACATTAGTTTCATAGTCAAATTTTGATGGGCTTATAACTTTCATTGTAAATTCAGTTTATGATACATGCACTTCTGATACGTATTTGTTTGCTGATTTCAGTGAAGGAGATAGTCAGGATGGATATTTGTTTGCTCATTTATCGCTTGCAGAAGAAAATCATCACATTCTTGGTTGAAAGCGCACCAGTTCTGAGACGACTTTCAGACAGTCTAAGTGGCGATGAGACACAAAACTTGAGTGCTGAATTGTTGGGGTGGAATTTTGCTTCTCCAACTACCAAGCTTTTGTTTGTTTGATTTCTTTGATGTGTGTTCAGATTATATTTCAATATTAAGAAGTTACATTAGGAATTGAATATATGTAGACAGTAGACTTGTAAGGGGACAGATTATGTTCTCAGTTCTGCAGTCAAATAAATCAGAACGGTTCGTTGGCAGTTTCTCGACACCAATGAATATTCTCTTTTTTTTGCATCTTGATTTGTGATCTTACTTGTATTCATTTTGTATTCATGTACAAAAACTAAAAAGGTCAAATCATCCTAGGCTACTCTTGTATGGTTGTGTTGGTGATTGCTCAGGTTTTCACAAGTGACTGATTAGGCAAAGCTTCATTCAAAACTAGCTGCTCCTACAAAAAGAAGATGGAAAGAAAATTTGCAGATGACAGTTGGTTTAATTCCAATCTCAAGCTGACAAGTCAAATCCCATTGAAGCTTTTTTCCTTGAGTCACTCATTTTCTTAATGATCTTCTCATTAAGTTCAGTGCTCTTGTGCATTATTTAAGATCAGGATTGTTGATAAGGGTGCTTACATGAAGTTGATGCAATTTTTTAAACAAAGCTTTTCAAATGATGCACTTGCAGGAAACATGCCAACTAACACAAAATCTCAGATTAACTATGGAAGGCCCAATGGCTCAGGATCCTTTCAAATCTAGAGACCAACAACAAGTTACAGACACATATTACGACGCGACAATAACCTTAGAGTTGACTAAAATTTCTCTAAATTTCAAAGTCTAATTAACTGATCGATTTCCAAGAGAAATACAGTTGGTAATACATCTAACAGATTAAACTTTAAATCTGCACAAAGCTGATCCATTTCAAGTCTAATTAACTTGCTTTGTGCTGACTAAAACTTCTTAAAATTTCATATAAATCTCCTTACCTCCTCTCTTCAGCAACAAATCTGAGCCGATCCTTGTTAATATATATAACTTCATTAATCTGAACTAAACAGGGAAATATCAAGAGAAGAAGTATTTTCTTATTGATTTGGTAGAAGAAGAGGCGGTACTCTTCGGAATTATATTGAAAATATGAGTAAATTACATTCTAGTCATATAGGAAAAACGAAACCCCCTTAGATCATCTTACATGAAGACCTATGAACATTAGGGGTTCTTCAAACGAATGAATAACTTAGGATAGAGAGTCAAAACATGACTAACCAATTCCGCTTGAAGTAAAGGAGATGCATTGCATCAAACACCACACTTCGGAGTAATCAAGATATATTGTTGAATTCAGTTTTGCCTTGCTTCTCAATGGCACCAGCCCACAACAATCATTGGTACATCTTTGGTAGTGGACTTTGCACCGCCTTGATATAAATTAGAAACAATTGTGTGAGATTGATTCAATCAATCATTCCTTAGTTGGTATGTGGATTTTGCACCGCCTTGATCTTCGTCCTCTGATATTTGCTCTTCGTCATCTGATATTTGCTCTTCGTCATCTGGGTACCCTGGGGGTTGAATAGAAAGAATAGAATTAAAAAACGTGGCAACTAGAAAGTGAATTAAAGTATTTGAGAGCATAAGATGAAGATCAAAGAATGAAGCTTTATATGTACTCACAAAGTATGATTTCTAATTGCCCAAGGGCCTCAAGGCGTAGTAAGCATTGGGGAAGCTCCTTCCGATCCACACCTTCGAGTTGTAACACGCGGAGGTTGGGAAGGGAATCCCAATCCACACCTTCGAGAACCAACTCTGGACAGTTACGAATTATTAAATGCTCAAGGGCACTAGGATGGGCAAGGCGCAAACTCCTCACTTCAGAGCATCCTCTAATTTCAATAACAGAAAGAGACGGAGTTGGTACTTCAACCTCCACACTTGTAACCCCACTGCAGTCTTTAATCTCTATTCGTCGGAGATGCGGTGATGCTAGGTGTAAATTATTTGAGAAACTGGTTCTCGAAATACGACATCCCTGAAGAGATGTAAGTGATGCACCCGGAAAACTGATTGTGCCAATGCACTTTGTAATCTTTATATTTTGGAGAGATGATGACGATGAAAACAACACGTGTTCTATCAGCACACCATCAACGTCCTTGAGCACTAGATTAACACAGGGACTTGATGGCATGTACTTGAGCCCTGGACAAGATGCAATCTTGAGTTTAGAAAGAAGAGGGAAAGAGAGCAGAGCAGAGGACCATCCGAGAACCAACTCCGGACAGTCAGAAATTCTTAATTGCTCAAGGGCACTAGGATGGGCAAAGCGCAAACTCCTCACTTCAGAGCATCCTCTAATTTCAATATCAGAAAGAGACGGAGCTGGTACTTCAACCTCCACACTTGTAACCCCACTGCAGTTTACGACTTTAAGAGATTGGAGATGCGGTGATGCTAGGTGTAAATTATTTGAGAAACTGGTTCCCCCAATACGACATTCTTGAAGAGATGTAAGTGATGCACCCGGAAAACTGATTGTGCCAATGCAGTCACAAATGAGTATATGTTGGAGAGATGATGAAGATGATAATAGCAAGTGTTCTATCAGCACACAATCAGCCTCCTGGAGCTCTAGATCAATACAGGCAGATGATGATGGCATGCACTTGAGCCCTGGACAAGATTCAATCTCGAGTTGAGAAAGAAGAGGGAACGAGAGCAGAGGAGTATTCTTGTTCCTCGACCATCCCTTCAATTCTGGCAAAACACTCAATTCAAGAGTCTTCAAAGAAGGAAAGAACAAACTAACTGACATTGCGCCTTCCTCCCCCTCTTCGATGTACTCTAAACTATCTAGTTGGTGAAGCTCAAGGTTATGGAGATACGGAAGACACCTAAAGGGGGGCAGATGCTTCACTTTAGGACACTCTTTCAATTCTATAGAAACAAGGTGCGAAGGGTCATTAGTAGCAGCCCAATCTGGTATCCTCATACCTGGGTAATTCCCTATTGTCAATGCTTGTGGAGATACAGGTAGCTTCCAACATTCATCTCCACCATAATCCTCCTCCTCTACCCCATCATCAGAAAAATCAATCCTCAACGCACCTCTGATTTGTTGCAGTCCAGACAAGGCATCAAGACGGCTCCTTGTACTTCTAATCCTCTCCTTCTCCTCTCTTGCTGTTTCAATGTCGCCTTCTATACTCCCAATCTTAAAATCACTCAAGTACTGTAATGATCTCAGCTCCCCAAACCCAGCTGGCATATGCTTCAATTGGTTGCAACACCCAATATTCAAATACCGAAGGTTGATCAATTTTCTGAAATTATCGGGCAAAGCTTCAAGAACTTTACAATCTCTAAGGTCTAGTGCAAGCAAATTCAAAAGATTCGGCAGTGAATCAGGAAGTTGTTCGAAGTTGTTACCCGAAAGATCGAGATACCTCAACAGCTTTAATTCTCCAATACATATTGGCACATTCTCGATTCCCAACCATGAGAGGCTCAATGCACGCAGCCACTTGCAACTTCTAAATTGTTGATCAACAACCCAAGTTCCATTACTGAGCACAAATGAACGTAGCCCATTCATACTATCCACCGGTGGTAGAATATCATCGTCATTATGCGGCTCATAACAAACATGTGCATGTCGTGCATTACCGTATTGAGAGGATGGCTTGTTTAGGATAACAGTTTCTTCTCCGGCTATAGATTTTGCCAAATCATGAACTAAATCATGCATTTTGCAATATCTAATCTCGCCATAACCATCTTCTCGGGCCTCTTGAAAAAAAGATCTTCTTAACAAGTTCATGAAATATGAACGTCCAACCTCTTCGAAAGAATTTCCTTCTTTATCCAGCTGAATATATCCTTGTGATATCCAAAGATATATCAACTTTGATACCCGAAACACAAAATCTTTTGAAAATAGCGAACAATAAGCAAAACAGTGTTTCATGTTTGATGGTAAGTGATCATAGCTTAACTTCAGCACAGACATAATATGATCCTGACCACAATGCTCCTCTATCTCGGAAAGCTCTTTGTCTTTGAAGGACTTCCATTCACCAATGGTATCTTTTGTGCGTAAAAGGCTGCCTATACTCCTTATAGCAAGGGGAACTCTTGCACACTTTTTCAAAATCTCTCTTCCAAGATCTTCCCACCTTCGATCGTTCTTTTTCTCCGGGGTAAAGGCTTCGCTTTTAAATAGTTCCCATGAATCCTCCTCTGACAAGCCACTTAAGGTATGGGGTTCCAATACTTCAAAGGCTTTTGCAACCTCCAAGGATCTTGTAGTGACAACTATCTTGCTCCCTTTTGCACCACCACCTAGTAAACTCATTCGGTGTTGCCACCTGCTATGACCTTCATCCCACACATCATCTAGGACAAGCAAAAATTTCATATCCTTCACAGAGTCCCTAATCTTATCTTGTAGATGGCCAAGAGTGAAACCCACGTAGTTTCCCCCACATATGGATTGAAATATTTTCCCAACGACTTCCATCTCATCAGCTGTATCAGAAATGCATGCAAACCATCTACTTGGAAAATTCTTTCCAACCTCATCATCGTTGTAGATCAGTTGGGCCAGAGTTGTTTTTCCCATACCGCCTATCCCAACAACGACAATGACCGAAGGAGCATATGGTTTAGCATCATTTGACTCTTTAAAAAGCATATCTAAAATGGATTTCTTGTCTCCATCTCTACCAAAGACATGTTTTGGATCAACAAAAGAACCTGGATCTTGTCCAATTCTCATACCAAACACTGGTTCATCACGTTGACCGCTCACAAATCCAAACGTATCCATATCTGTAGAGATCTCAAGCAAACTCTTCCTAATCGCCTGAACTTTCTTAGCAATAGAGTTCCTAGACAAGATTGGGTTTGAAGTAGAGCAATAAAGTCGTACCTTCTTTTTCAAGGAAAGCTTGTTTTGACCCTCCACCATTTGCTTCTTAAGCAAATCATCAGTGACAACCTCATCGAAGAAATCCTCGGCATCATACAATACGCCTTTGAGCCTCTTAATCCAGTTCTTGATAGCAGCAGAGTTTCGTTGTTTCTTCTCAGCATCAAGTAGCACAGCTTGGAGTGTCTCAATAGTCACTTGAAGCTTCTTAAGCTCGTCTCTAGCATTCCAGATGGAAAGACCCTTCTCGTATGCCTTATCGAAAGCGGGGGAAGCAAGAGTGGACAAGATCTTGGAAGCAAGGCCGAACGCCACTGATTCTGCCATGGGTAGATCTCAACTCAAAGCTTAATTATGTGGGTGACTTTTTGGTTGCAAAGTAGAGGTTTGAGTGAATACTTGAGTTATACAAAGCGTGTATTCAGTATTGGTATCTACATATAATACACAGAAATGAACACAACATGCTATAAAATATTAAAAAAAGTTATGTAGATCTACCTCATTATTCAAACGTGGCTCATCTACCAATACTAGCTACCACTTCCAAAAACAAAATATAATGGAAAAAGATTCTCAATTGCAGAGCTTTGAATTGTATAATATGCATTTCATATATAGTGGAAACCATCCATTAGACCAGAGTAATTGAGAGTATGATATCATGACACAACAAGGAAAGACTTCACTATCTATATAAAAGTTGGCTGTCCATTGCCAAAATTGAATGAAATTGGTACCAATTTAATGCATTACTCATTTCTTAATCACCTCTTATTGGATTTTTGGGCATGTATTTAAATATATTTCTTATATCCCTATGTTATATTTATTTATGGTCTACTTGATTAAGTCACAAATTAAATTAATGTGTGAGCTTCTCTTATGACAATGCAAACTTATTCTAATATTATGTTTTAAAACTACTTCAAACATAAATATAAGGAAATAAAAAATACTTATATTTACAAATATTAATAAATTTGATAACAACAACAACATATTAACAAATAATGTATAACTATATTAAATCACGAAAATCCGTAATTTTCTCGCGCGGAGCGCGAGGCCCGTATCTAGTATTGAACAAAAAGGCAACCCATCAAAGTTAAACATACAACACTAAACAAAGAATAATAATCACACCACTAGAATTCATCACTTATTTATCATCTCATTAATCATCTAATTAAAATTCCACCAAATTCAGCCTCCACGAAATAGAGTTCCATAGACAGCAACTAAGGGATGATTGATTGAGAGAACAATATCATAACAACAAGGAATGATTTCATCATGTAATAAGACAGCAGTCATGCAGAGGAGATTGTGATTGTAGACATAGTACGTATGTTAGCTGTTATTGAGTTATTCTTATGTACATGTTAGACGCTACTGTTGTGGTGAAGTTAGTTAGCATAGTGTGAGTTTTATTAATACTCTTTTATGGACCATTGTATGTATGTAAGTAGCATCTTATTTTTAATGTGATAACCAAATATTCTCCATCTCTCTCGTTGATTTCTTCTTCCTAATTACCAGGTTGTTACTTGTTACTAGTTAAGTTTGATCTTTAATCGTAGAATACTTGACACTTATGTGCATATTACAGAAGTACAACTACTACAAAATAGCCCAAATAACCCGTGCGTTTAAGAGCCAATAACCCGGATACAGTCCGTGTTAAAGGTGCACGCATTATTTGCTCAAGGGCAGACAACCATGACATTAAATTGGACACGCCCAGGTTATTTACTTCTCCCAATATATGCAGAAGTTTAAGAGTCCGGTTATTTGGTAACAAAATAACCTGGATGTTGGAAATCCGGGTTATATAGAAAAACACTAAATCGGGATTCAGTTCGGCTACTGTAGAGTTTACTAAAACTCTATACATAGAGTTCAACCAATATCAGTCTCCTACGAATTTGAAAGGAAGGTGAATATTGCCTATCCCAAAATGAAAACTTGAGTTATAATATGGTACAACTAAACTAAAATGATTGATTTCTTCACAATTTTTACCTCTAGTATACATATCTCGTCGATATTTCTCTTCATATAGTTTCTCTTTTATTCTCCTATACCATCTTATTAATAAAATTAGGGCTTCATACCCATCTATCTATCTATACCGCCACATTCCACTGATTCCAGCCTCCACTGCTTCCCTCTCTCAATCCCTTTCCCCTGTTTCCATATTCCCAATTTCAATCCCACTACAACAACCCCAAATTCCACCATCATTCCCAACCCTTAACCCAAAAATACTCATCTGATCATAATCTTACCCGACTCCGGCCACTCCTCCCCTCTCTCCTCCGAAAACCCCTCCTCCCGGGACGAGCCTCCACCTCCCCCAAAACTCAAGTTGATGTGCAGCTATGGCGGCCAAATTCAGCCTCGCTCCCACGACAACTCTCTCTCCTATATCGGCGGTGACACCAAGATCCTCTCCCTCGAACGCACCACCATGTTCTCCGCCGTCTTCTCCAAGCTCGTCTCCATCTGCAATGCTTCTGAAATCCGCTTCAAGTAAGCTCACGGGCGAGGATCTCGAGCAATTGATGCTCCAGTACTTTCGACTCCATCTGCAATGTTTTAATCTTCTTCACCAATGATTAGGATCTCGAGCACTTGATGCTCCAGTACGATCGCCTCAATCGAAACTCACAGAAGCCGACGAAGCTTCGGATCTTCCTGTTTACTGTCATCTTTCAAGATGATCGAACAACCTTCATCGATGTAAGAGAGGCTCTGTCCATCAAATTTTTCCTCTTCCATAGTTTCATTTCAAAATTCGGGTACATTTGTTCTAATTTAGTCATTCTTGTGTTTGGTGATGATTCATTATTGTATTTGATTAGGTTCTTAGTTGCAACAGTTTGAGGATTCAACTAGAAGAAGGAGCTCAATTGTAGCTTGCTAAGCCATAGAAGTGTAAGGATTTCAGTAGTTGTGACATGTACTTGCACCGTATTGACTTTGGCTTACTATTTTATTGTGCTGTGAGTCTTTTAAGTTTCTGCCTATTTTCAGTGTTCAACAAGTTAGAAAAGGAATGGTGGAGTTCAATGTTTCGACCATTACTTTATAAAACTATTGTATCTCTGTGACAAACAATTGCAATCGGAGAGTCATTTGCTTTGTCAAAGCTGTATGTAATCCTACAAGCTACATTGTTGTCCGTCGCCAATTTGGGTCATAAGATAGGCATCAAATTTAGGTAAACTAATGAACTAGAATAAATCTATACTATGTATCTGCAGAAGTTAATTTGATTTGCTATGTCTCTTTCTTTATAATGATTTGTCTGTTTATGATGTCCCCTTTACTATAAATCACGCTTCAGCTGTACTCCTAGCCTGGTAGTACCATCATTCAGTTAATGAGAAAATTATATTTGAAGATCGTATTTACTGCTGGATAATTGAGAATAGATTTTGAATCCCAAAATTTGGTATGGAGTGCATCTACTCTGAAAAATTGCTAGAATCCAGGTTTCTGGTCGTAGCGCTTCATTTTGCAGTGTGTGTTGCAATGATGATTGTTCTGTAGTGCTCTATATCCGTCTTGGGGAACCTTGATGAGGATATGAGAGCCTATCATTTTGGTCACAGTTTAAGATAAGAGTTTCAGGATGTAATCTACTATCTACTACAAGGAAAATGGCATTAGATTCTTGATATAGGCACACTAAATACCAATATCATTTTTTGTCACTTCTGAATTTGATCATTGCTTGTTTTTCAGGTTAGGAAGGTGGAAATGCTTGATGGAGTCACCATCACTAGGTCCGAGAAGGTCAAGGATGAGCTTGTTTTGGATGGCAACGACATTGAACTTGTTTCCCGATCTGCTGCTCTTATCAACCAGGTATTGTGTTTACATTATCCTGAATCCGTTCAGTTTTTGTTATGCTATTGATTGGTTACTGATAAGTTTTCCTCTCATTTGAGGTATAGAATCAACATTTGCGTTATTTTTCTCAAAGTTATTGCATAAACAGATATATTTGATGCCAATAATACATCCGCTGACTTCAATGTTTGATTCTTTGTCATCTAGGTGGAGATAAATCATGCTTCTGAGGTTGATAAAATATTCAATGCCATTAGTTACATGAAAGGAGCATCTGTTATCCCCATGTTGCAAAGCTATATTGGTGCAGAGAGTTTTCAGGTTGAATTTTCTATTTCTTCAACGATGTCTACGTAACTACAAAAGTTTTTGGTTTGATTCTTTGGGTCTTTATGCTGATAGATTTAGTATAAAAAAAGATAATAATCAAGATTGAATTGAATAAAAATTGAGAATTTGTTAAACTGATGCTACATGAAAGAATATGATATGACTATCTCTTATAGTAGAATGAACTGGAAATATAATAAATTATCCATCAACTTAAGGACTTGAATTAGCTGGACCATTCATCAATATATGGAATCACTTATTACATGCTGGCAACCCTTGCATTTTGACATTAGAGGCGGGAAGAACTAGGAAGATAGACTCCTCTACCGTTTGTACCGTCGTTTGAGCTGTGGAATATCAGAACAATATACAACTTATAATTATGCTTTGATTATTCTGTTGAAACAGAAAATTTAAACAACAGGAAAAGGTTCTCATAGTGTGCTTGATATGGATATTTTCGTTTCAATATTGTGTTACTGTATCATTTAATTTATGAATACAGTTCTTCATTTCTGTCCAGCTGGCACGACTGTACCAAATGCTGGAAGGTCTTGGATCACGAATAGAGAAAGAGGGATTACCTGAGAAGTATCAAAACCCAGTATCAAATGCTGGAAGCTTTTTTACTCAATTGAAGTTGATGATGAATGTTTAGCTTTGATTGCTGACCATAAACTATAGTTGTAACAAACATCGATTTTGATTTTTGTACAACTCTCAATGTGATTCTGTTTACTGGTTTTATTTCTCTTTTTTTAACTCAAATGTATTTAATTTCATTTTCCTTGATGCAAAAATCAGTTCATAAGTTGTTTTAGTTTGCTGCAGCTTTTTTGTACAATGCAGTTGGAACTTCATGTACATGATTTTTTCAATTGCTCTATTGTCAACAAAACTAGCATTTACTTATTTTGTAGAGGCACGTCTTCCATCCTGTTGTAGATTCTCTCATTTGATAAAGACAAAATATTTCTATGGCAATAGTAATTAAGTTTATGAATTCATGTTTCCGGTCCTCCTGGGTAATTCGTCCATTTAGAAAAAATTTGGGTGAGAATTCCCTCCGCTTCGTGTCATAGAGCCACCAAAAGTGATTGGCAGAGTGCCCGTTGGTTTTCCTCCTGCTCAGGTGAGGATGAAGAAATTCTCTAATCTTTCAAAATTATGTTTCTTTCAGGTTTCTTTTTATTCTATTATGAATCATTTATAGTGTTCAAGAATTGGTTGCCACAATGATTTTGGTGTTTTAGGCTCTCTTTAGCACTTAGCCATGTTGAAATCCTCCATTTAATATGAATTTGAACATCTGTTTGCTCTTCAAACTGCGATTAGTCATTTAATTCATTAACTCAGGTATTGATTAGTCATTTAATTCATTAACTCAATATTCCCGTCCTGTAAATTCAGTGTCCATCTCCCATTTCCCATAACGCTTCAAACTGCGATTCTGAATTTTCTCTCCATTTTATTCTCTGTCCCTGTTTTATAAAATGATATTGTTAACAACTAGAAATAATTGCTTGCAGTGGCTTGAATAGGTTCAGAGCAAGCAATATGGAAGTCACCAACATTACTGAGTATGAAGCTATTGCAAAGGAAAAGTTGCCGAAGATGGTCTTTGATTACTATGTTTCTGGTGCTGAAGAGGTCCCTTCTCCATCTGTTAATGATGTCCTATATTATACAGGAGAGCAAGTATGGTTTAAATTCACAATTACAATTGTCTTTTGGTTCAATTAGGCTTCGAGAAAATGATAGAGAAAAAAATATCTGTGCTTAAAGAAATATTCATGCTCAAAATATTCATATGCAAGTTAAAGAAAATAAATCATAGGCTAAAATTTCAGCAGAGTAGCAGTACCGTGTTCAATAAAATGTGTTAATGGGTCTCTTCAAATAGAATATTCAATCCATGGCTTCAAGTTGATGAAATCAAGAAGGTACCCTTTGTTATGCAAATAATCAGATGGTGTTTGAAGAGGAGTTTGGAGTTTTCGGATAAGTTAATTTACGTTCTTCTAATTTAGTGTATGCTCCCTTTGTAGTTTATGCTACAACCTTATTTTTACATCATATTACATTAGTTAGTCTCCAATTTTATGGCTCCCGGGATTAACTTGATTGATTTTGTTTTTCACTTAACATGCTCTTTCTTCGCCAAAGATTATTGTGATTTGTGACTCATAAATATTGTGCTACAATGAGCGTATTATGCCTTATCAGACTATTGACATGATCGTAGAGTTTGGTGTATCCATGATTTTAATTTACTCTTGATGTTGCAGCTCCATGAGGATACTTGAGAGCTTGAGAAAAGCTTAGGTAGATAACAAAGGAGAAGAATGGTTACTTTGCAAAGGTATAGAAGTGATATTGTTTTTCATTGAAACATCTAGATATAACAGCTTTTTTAGTGGTTACTTATTTTCATGGATTCTCCTCTCTTCCAATCAAGAAACCCCATAAACTCTACTTTAACCTGATCTATGGTATCGAAGAGAAGGTATAAAGGAAATTTGGTTAAAGAATGATTAGTGACTGCCTTGCTTTTGAAGTAAAGATGCAAAGCTAGCTCATATTCTGTCTTTTGATGTTTATCACCTGAGTCATGATTCAGAATTTCAGATAATGAGAAATGCAAATGTTATATTATGACAAGTGAACAATAAGGATTGATCGAAACGTGTGTTCCTCAAGGCGAATGTGTTGTGGATCAGTTTCATATTTTCTCAAGAGCTTTAGGTTTATATTCTTAGTTTAGTGCTAATTTAAGTTGCGTGATTCACAGTAGAACTTCCTAAGGAAGCTCACAAAGGTGAAAAGGGCGAAAATGTTATATTCTTAGTTGTGGATCAGTTTCATATTATGACAAGAATTTGAAGCTGTGTGATTTTTTTCCAGCCTGATTTTACAGCACCAGGAGTTAGCATTACAGCAACTTATACAGACGGACTAACCAAGTATTTGACAAGCGTAGAGTTAAGTATAATGTTGTATCTGGCACATCAATGTTGTGCCCTCATGTTGCTGGTATTTTTTGGTCTTCTTAAAACCCTTTATCCTCATTGAAGTCCTCATTGGTCTGAAGATTTACTAATGAAGCTTAATTCCTAATTCTGTGTATTGTGCTTCCTATTTGAGCTCCCCTTTCATTTCCAACCAACCAAAGAGGAAGCTCTTTTTTTCTGAAGTTCTTGATGCTTATTTTCTATAAACTGTATGATCTTGCTGCTCAAATTTGTCACATATAAATATAATCCATCTGAGAATTGAAGGTAAATGCAACTTTTTATTTTAATCTGATTGATAAGCGAGTAGACATTTGAAAGTAGATGCATAATAGAGCTAACTGCACTAATAAAGTGAAGAAATTTAAAATAAGGCATAGAATATCATACATCAATGAATAGCTACATTTAGAACTTGATAGACACCGCCGTAAGAGATTGTTGTGTTCATCATCCCTCTTCATCTGCAATAACTAACTTCCTGTTTATTACTCGACTTAAGACTAATAAACTAGAGAGTCTGATTAGGAAATTCTCTCCACGTTTATTACCAAATCGCTAACAAACTCGATGGAGGAATGTGCTAATAGAGGGTTTCCGTTCTTTGATGTCAAATTATACAATTACAGAAGCCTAGAAAAATCAATACAAAGTTGCAGTACAAAATTAGTAAGAAACATATAGCTGTGTAAATATTGTTATATATCACCTGAATGTTCGAACAAGGTGATGAAGGAAGAAAGCAGCTCAACTTTAGCAAGATCTAATCGAGGATAATTTCTTATTCCTCCTTCAAATGGAGTGAAATTCCTGCTTGTTTGATCTTGCTTTCTATAGTAAATTTGTTAGTATTTGATGAAGTAATGTCAACCGGTTTTCATTTAATGCACTATTTAATGCATGAGGAAAAAAAGAAAAAGAAAAAGAAAAGAAAAATGTAGCTCATCGCCACCCTCCTCCGTCTGAAGATCTTCGTTTTCTCTTCATCTCCACTAACGTGATCCGCCTATCTACACCCTAAATCGCTTATTTATAACATTATACAGTATACAAAAATCTGTAATTTTCCGCGCGTAGCGGGGCCGAATCTAGTATTATTAAATTTATACATTTAACTTTGAAAAAGAAAAGAAAAAGAAGCAGCTATCTTCATCGTTCGATAACTCTGTCGCTTGCCTTATTCAAGCTTGCCCTAGAGATACATACGAGGTTAGTGTTTCAATCTTCAAACTCTAGGAAACTCAATCTGACTCCAATAGTCAAGCTTGCGCCTTTCTCCGACAACGAATTTTCTTTTGATAAACCCTAGATTTTGTTTCAGGTGTAGGAAACTCGATCATTCACACTTCGTGATTGGAAGATCCGGGTTAGTATACGGGATTCTGTGTTGTTTGTTGTGTTAGTATTCCCAATAGGCGTTCAGAACTGCATTTGTGTTTCTCGATCTGTTAATCTTAATTCTTTACACATCAAGATAGAAGTTTTTGGTGTGTGTCTTGTGTAGATTTGCTCCAATAGGTAATTGGTTGCTGGTTCAGTTATAAATTTTGCTTGTAAGTTGTACCTCTTGTTTTGTATGCCTCATCTATCATAGATTTTTAGTTCTCAGAATCAACCTTTCAACTCGGCTTTTCCATTCTTCCGTATTTTCTTAGCGATCTGGATTTGGTTTTGGCAGTTGAGGAAATCTCATCTGGGTAGTCAAGCTGGTGAATTTTTGTGTTGAATCTGCTGTCAATCGCTCATTCTCATTGCAATTTGTAAAAATATGGCTTCTTCTAATGCTTCTGGCAACCAAATTTTCTGGGTTTGTTCCTAAAGCTTCACATATTTTCTTAACAATTCTGTTAATCAGGTGTCTAAAGAAGACACTAAAAATGGCTGGCACATTTTGAGCATGACAGTATCATTACCGTGAGTCGTTCACGCCTTCAATGTCTCACACAGATGCACATTCCGACAACGGAATTTACTTTTGATAAATCCTAGCTTTTGTTTCAATAGCTGGTGTAGGAAACTCAATCTGAGTCGCATATACAAACGAGGTTAGTGTTTCAATCGTTGTTGGAGGCTTTTTTTTTGTTTTTGGGACTAGGTTAGTGTTTCAAACGAGGTTAGTGTTTCAATCTGAGTCGCATATATCGCAGTTGTATTGAGATTTATATGAAAGTTAAGTTATGCAGGTCATTTTTTTCTTTTCTGTCATCACCTTGAAGTGACAAATTGCTTGTTTTTCTTATGATATAGACTAACCTATACAAAAACCATTTGCAAGACACTATGTTCCTGAACTCTCCCAGCTCAATTACAGAAAAAACAAATGATACCATTACCAACTATTAACTTCAAAGGATCCATTGAATATTAAAAAAGCTCAACAATGAATTCTCTCTTTTGTATTTGTATCAAACATTCTGCATTAAAGAGTTTATTTAACTGATCAGAGGTTGACCAATTATCTTTCTGTCTTTTTTTTCACTTTGTTTGCAGACTGGTTCATCTGGCCTTGTTAGCTTTAATGCATCTCCTAAAAATGCATGTCTATTCGATTTGGTGACTGTAAATCGGTATTTGCAAACAAAGGAAATTCCAGGGCCCTCATATTGGTCTTCAGTCAGGTCAGTTCACTCAATTGGTAAAAGAATTGCATCTCTATTTTAAGTGGTTGTGATGCCAACTTTTGGATCCTGTAAGTTTGACTTATCCGGCTGAGTAAATAGTTGACAGTAAAGTATCAGTATTGTAACGTTAGTGTTCGTTTGTGTGCGTATACAACTTATCTCCTCTCATGCCGTTTTGTGGTGCTCCTTTCATTCAATAATATTATTAAGGTATTAATCCTTGCTCTACAGAAAGCATTCTTATTGCAGTAATGGTAGTGGAGCAGCTTAATGGTCCACTAGGGAACTTGGGTTTTCTTGTCCTTCCATGTGTTGCTGCACATATTAACCATGATTTCATCCGATTGTTTTTCTAATTTTGGACATATTCGCCTTAGTGAGATTTTGATATGT
The DNA here is from genome assembly GCA_029168935.1 of Oxyria digyna. NCBI lineage: Eukaryota > Viridiplantae > Streptophyta > Magnoliopsida > Caryophyllales > Polygonaceae > Oxyria > Oxyria digyna. The sequence continues at coordinate 3,154,769 of JAPVLV010000018.1, forward strand.
TTTCAAATTGATGAAATGAAAAAATGATTCTACGTTTATATGTCTATTAGATCAATCATTACTTTTTTCCAGCATTTTGGGTTAATATTCGAGAGTGATTTAGACATTAATTTATCTATCTTGACACCATGGGACTACATTCAGATCTGCAAGCAAGAGATGGGTTCTAAATCAATTTTGCAAGCAACCATTATCATTATCGAATTTGGGGTGTAAATCAATTTTGCAGATCTGCAAGGATGCTTAGCGAGCTCCATTAATGGCGGTACTAATTTCTCGATGGGCAACAATGGAGGACGCAGATGGTTGAAGACGACCCATATGGGTCTCCAGTTTGGTTTGGTTGGATTACTTTACGGGCCCATTTGGAGTGTCGATTCTTCGATGGGTTTATGGATTTTGAAGAACTGTGAGTTGGAGAAATGGGAAAATCAAGTTTAGGGTTCTTGAATTGGGGCCTCAACATGAACAAGGGGAGAAAGAAGAACGGTAGAATAGGAATATATATATGGAAAATGAAACCCATCGAAGACCCAATTTCATCTCCATTGTTGAACAAGAACCTAGATTCAAGAATCTTAAAACTCATTTTCATCTTCTAGTGTTGCACGAGAGAGAGGATGAAGAAGACATCCTTTACCAATTTCATTTATTTTCTAACTTTCTTTTTCTTTTTATATTTTTTTTTGTTTTCTTTGAATAAAAATGCCACGTGTAACAATTATTAACGGGGTTAGACGACGGGTGGTTGTTGAGTAACGGAGTGGTTTATAAAGGTGGTTTCCGATAATATTGAAAGATACGGGTGATTTTGAGTAATATAGGGCATCATAAGGTGGTTTTTGGTAAAAAAAACCCTTTGATTTAAGATGTCTTGTGCTACCGTGTTGATTATTTTCTATTCATTTCCTGTGAACTTCTAGCTTCAAAAGAATTAAAAACTCAAAAGTAAACGAGACGCCATGAAGTATGGCCATCCAAGATTTTTAGTGTTTACTAAGGTATATGAAATTGGTCATCCTTGTACCAAAAACCTGTATATAATGCCATAGACATTCTTTATCTTTTATATAGCCCAATTGTGCAATATCTAGTATAAACTTGTCACATAGATCTGAATTCTCAGTCATCTTCAATGATCGTTCTTCTCTTATCATTTGAAAAAAAAGGATCTATATATGTTTAGGGGAAGTAACATGTTACCTTAATAAAAGATTCTTATAAAAATTATCCACGAACAGTGACTACAGTGTTCTTCAATGATTGTTTTTTCTTATTAATTTCCTGCAATTCTAAGCATTCCTGCAATTCTAATATGTTGCATTTAAACTAGCTCTAGAAACAGGGTATACATTTGCCTCTCATCAACCAGTACACTAGCAGAGTTGTTGGTTGATGTAGAATTCAGTGTTGTATTTCATATTGATTTGTATAAGTGATGGATACACGGAATCAATTAGTTACTTTTACTAGGTTTTCAGGGATTAGGATTGAAATTATATGTAAAAGTTTGGAATTGGGTTTGCTATTTGTTCTCTCCTGGTTTATTGATGTTTCTCGAAACAAGGTAATATTGTATCTGTTTCACACATCCCATCTTGATTGCTTGATGTCTTTGGCTTGAACTTAATATATTTTTCTCTTGCCTTTCCATAGCTGCAATTGAAATTCCAAAAACTCCACTCTTGCAAGTCAGGGAAAAAATTATGACCCACTGCATCAACATTTTGCATTCGTATCGTAAGTTTTGTGCCACAGTACAGTCTACTGGGCAACTTATACTTCCTGGGCAACATTTTGCATTCTGGTGAATTTACGTTTACTTTCTTTCACAAGTTTCATATAGGTTTCATATAGGCCAACGTCTTGTCTTAAATGTCTTTTGGACTCCCCTTTGGGTTTTATTCTTTATATGATAAGATGGACCTGAAGCCATTTGTTATTTCTACTTCATACATAAAATTTGCAAGCTAGTTTCTCTATTAAATTGGATTTCAACTTAAGTAAAATATAATCTTTGAAATGTAGTGCTATCCAGAACCAAATGGGTCGAAACCACTTACAGCGAAGCAGATAGATCAAGCTAAGTATACTTTATTTTATATGATGAAGTTTGTGAACGCTATTTGATTAATTATATATTAATGATTTTTGGATGTTCATTGGAATTTTTTTGTTATAAATATATGTTAGAAAATTCAGAATAATTGAACATATTATCTATGTCACAGCGACCAAAATGGTAGAACATACGATATTACTACGGTTATAACAAATTAACGACAATGAAAGTTTACTACGGTTGTAACAACATCATTACACACAAATTCACTACGGTTATAACAACATTACTACATACACATTTACTACGGTTGAAACACATTTACTACATACATATTTACCACGGTTAAAACAATTTTAATACGGTTAAAACAATTTTACTACATGTAAATTTATTACGATTGACATATTTAGTACAAGCCTTAATGAGGGTAATAATTGCAATTTTACTACGGTTCACACATTTATCACGGTTCTTGGGAATCGTGATAAATGTGTGAACCGTAGTAAAATTGTAACCGTTATAACAGTTTTATAGCAGCCACATTTATAACGGTTGTGAAAGGACGCGATGACATACTTGTAATTACTGCGAACTTTGATTATTCTTTTTGTTTTTGTCTTAAAAATGACTTCAAAAAATTTCAGTACCATGCAGATTATGAAAATTACCGCACAAAGTATGAACATTAACTTGTTACTTATTAACGCGAAAAACATTGTTTTTCGTACGTTTAGCCTTGTTCTCAACCTGGCATTTCTCATATTATTAATACAATTGATTTTTGTTGGTCCATTTAACATAATTGATTTTAGGAATCTATCAATGAAGTTTTTCTAAGAAGTCTACCAAAACGGCAAAACAACACTTAGTGAGATACAAAAACATTAGACTGCAAACTTTGATTATTCTTTGTTTTTTTCTTAAAATGCCTTAAAAAGTTTCAGTATCATACGGATTATGAAAATTATCGCATAAAGTATGAACATTGACTTGTTATTTGTTAACGCGAAAAACGATTACGTGAAGCTTTGTTCTCAACCTAGACTTTTCTCATATTATTAATACAATTGATTTTTGTTGGTCCATTTAACATAATTGATTTTAGGAATCTATCAAATAAGTTTTTTGTCATGTTATCCCGGGTCACAAGTCGTATTAAAACATAATCCAATGTTATTTTAAACATAATTATTTCAACCGTCAACTGAAAATGAAAAGGAAGATGACACAATATCTTGTACACATTTTAATGATTTAAGTTCACACGAAAACGAATTTTATGTCCAGTTTCGATAAGTTATACGGAGTATGAAATATGATTGGATTGGAAAAAAAAATCTTTGTAAATTATGTTTATAACTTAGTTGTTTGGTACAACGTCAAGAAAGTAGTATTTATCATCTAGAACTAAAACTATTTGTTACTCCCTCCGTCCCGTTTTTTCCTTCCTCTTCCAGAAATGCACAACAATTAAGGTAGAAAGGAGAAAGGAAGATTGAAGTACAGATTATACTTTCAACAATCAAATCAGTCGAACCCAAAATATTAAATGAATTTTATAAACATAAAATTTTCAACTTAATTTACATCAACCAATGAGATTGGTTTATTAGAAGCACACGGATTGTGCTTTAGCTGGGATGTTTACTTACACTGTTACACATGTTGAAGGGGATATAAATACAAGAACCCTTCATTACTACACACACCATTAATGGTGGCTCCTAAAACTTCATTACAAAACTGTAAAAATACTGCATCACTGCCTACTCTTAATGGCTTCAGAACATACATTAAATGAAGTGGAAGAAGGTGCTTTTCTCTTTGATCTTAATCTGCCAGCAGGGGATAATGATGAATTTGGCCATTACTTTGATTTGAATGAGCCAGCCATGGAGATGGAAGCAGACCAAGAGGAGCACCAACAATCACCAGCAGCACAACCGTCAAGTCATCATCAGCCAATTAAGAAGAAGCTCAACAGTGATTAGAGGATGAATATTCTTATTTGGCTACTTGAGAGGACAAAAGATGGAATTCCTCAACGTGGTTCATTAAAGGCAGCTGCACAAGAATTTAATGTATCAACCAGAACAATCAGCATCATATGGAATACAGGAAAGAGACAGAGAGAAGCAGGTGAGCAATATAATGTAAGCACCAAATTTCACAATGCAGGTAGAAAAAAAATAGAAGTTCCACATGCTACCATAACTGCATTAACTATGGGAGAGAGAACATGCATCAGAGATTTAGCAGCCAAGTTAGGCCTTTCAAAAACCACTGTGCATAGGATGATCAAAAGGAAACTCATCAAGCCACATACCAATGCATTACATCCAGGATTAAAGGAGGCAAACAAGAAAAAAAGGCTGGAGTGGATTCTAGGGCTACTACATGGGGATACAACAACAACAAAGAGACAATATTACCCAATGTATGATTTTGTGCATTTGGATGAAAAATGGTTCTATCTTACCAAGAAATCACAGAAGGTCTATCTAGCACATAATGAGAAAGGCAAATACAGAGCTGCAAGTTCAAGTAAGTTCATTCCTAAAGTCATGTTTACTGCAGTGGTAGCTAGGCCAAGATATAATTGTGAGGGACAGTGCAGATTCGATGGAAAAATTGGTATTTTTCCATTTACTTATCAAGAGGCAGCAAAGAGAAAATCAATAAATAGGCCTAAGGGGACTATGATTACAAAGCTAGTTGAGTCAGTGAATAAAAATGCAACTAGGAGCATGCTCATAAACCACGTAGTTCCAGCAATCAAGGCAAGATGGCCAGCAGAACCAGGACACAAAGTTATCTACATTCAACAGGATAATGCAAAGACCCACATCAATCAAAATGATTCAGAATGGCAGAAGGTATATCAACAAGATGATTTCACTTTTATATTAACTCAACAACCAGCAAACAACCCTGATTTGAACATCCTAGACCTCGGATTTTTTAGAAGCATACAAAGTCTTATGCACAAAAAAATGCCCAAGGATGTGGAAAATATGATTGATGTAGTACATGAAGCTTTTTATGAGTTAGATCCAAAAACTCTCAATGATGTTTGGATGTCTCTTCAATATTGTATGAATGAGATATTGAAATGCAAAGGTGGAAATGAGTATGATTTGCCACATGTCAACAAGAAGAAATTAGAGGCATCAGGTAATCTACTTAGAAGGGTAGTGGCACCAATGGGGGCAGTCATTGATGCTTGGGATATAGTGAAAAATGATGCAGAAATAAATGAAGAAGCAGAAGCAGACACTCAAGACCCATCATTGTCACAGATGAATATAGACAGTCAAGAATAGTTCTAGCAAGTTTCTTTATTTTAACATGCCACTTATAAGAAGTGTGTTAAAGATTGAAACTCTTTTGTAATGGAGCCAAGTAAGGGCAATTTTTTGTGATTGGCAACACTTTTGAAATGAATATATAAGACTGTGAAGTTCTCAGATGTCCCCAAACATCATAGAATCAAATCCATTTCATAACTCATAATACCAGATAAGCCTAGCAATTCAGTTACAAGTAACTGGTGGCTTATAGCATATTTAAGTTCTGAATTTTTTTGGATTCTCGTCTCAGATTGAAAGACTCATCATTGATTACAAAAGTAAAAAAAAGTGATCTCAGATATCCCCAAACATCATAGATTTAAACCCAATTTCATAACTCATAATACCAGATAAGCCTAGCAATTCAGTTACAAGTAACTGGTGGCTTATAGCACATTTAAGTTCTGAATTTTTTTGGATTCTCGTCTCAGATTGAAAGATTCATCATAGATCACACAAAAAAATCCAGCAAAGCAAGGGACAATTTCACACTCACATACGGACAGGCAACCAACAAACCATTAGACTCAACAGAAACCACAAATCCAGTGACCAATGATCACACCAACAACAACATATGTTAAGGGGATATATCCAAACATCAACCAAAACCATCCAGACTCAACATAAACCACAAATCCAGTGACCAATGATCACACCAACAACAACATATGTTAAGGGGATATATCCAAACATCAACCAAAACCATCCAAACTCAACATATCAACATATCCAGTGACCAATGATCACACCAGCAACAAATCAACATGCACCCAAAGGAGACAAATATAGGGGATATATTCTCCATAAAACAACATGCATCGGAGATTAAGAGAGAGAGAGAGACTTAGCTAGATGAATCTGAATCGGATTCATCAATCACAATGAGCTCCGACGACTTAGGGTTTGATTCATGGATAGCTTCTGCCTCATCGTCAGAGTCATCAACAACAACAATCTCGGGTGTCCGAGGAAGCCCAAAATCGTACCCATCATCTTCCACAAGTTCTTCGGTCTTCTGGGAATCAGAGGGTTGATCTATAACTTCTTCTTCCACCAGTTCTTCAGTCTTTTGGGAATCAGAGGCATGATCTACAACTTCTTCTTCCACCAGTTCTTCGGTCTTTTGGGAATCAGAGGGATGATTCGAGCACACAGATAAGGATTCTTGCGAAGCCTTAACATCATCGGAAGAGGAAGTCCAATTAAAACTCATCCTCAAATGGATCTGGGTTTTTTTTGGGGGGATTTCAGAGAGATCGAGATATTGAGCAAAACAGAGAGAAAAATAGAGAGCAAATGAGGAGACAACAAGAGTGAGAGAGAGAGAGATAGAGATGAGAGAGTGAGATCTGCAAATCAAAGAGAGCGAGAGAGGAGGTGGTGAGAGTGAGGGAGTTAGGGTTTGTGAGGGGTGAGATTATAAGATAGAGATGGAGTAAATGAGGCAGATGAGTCGTGGGTTTTGGTTGAAAATTGAATAATGGAGGAGAGAGGGATGAAAAGATGGTTTTGTTTGATTATGGGTTTTTTGTAATATTACAAAGTTGATGAGGGTATTGTTGGAAATTTTAGTGGCTGTAAATGGAAAAAAAATGGAAGAGGAAGGAAATAAGGGTACATCATTAAAGGAAAGGAGAAGGAAAAAACGGGACGGAGGGAGTATATTATAAAGTTGAATTTCATGCTTTGAGAACTAAAACTATGATCCAAAAACTTAAAAAGGATATGAGCACAAATATTTGACATATAAGACATGATACATTACTGAGTAGTTTCTTGCAATCACCTCATGAAAATGACATTCGACAAAGGAGTTTCAAGATAATCAAACATTCCCTCAGAAAAAGATAATGAAACAAAAATGTTTCACATATAAGATTATATGGGACATAATTTTTTTATGTTTATGAGTTACCAGGTAAAAATTGAGGCGTTTGCTAATTGAATTAACTTGTAGATTGACAAAAAGTTAGTGCTTATTTTCTTCAGTAATTTCGTGAAAATTGATCACTTCTATCGATATATAATTAGTGAGGAATCATAGAATAGCTAAGAATTATATTTAATTTATTATTATTATTATTTACTAAATTAAAAGGTTTACTAGGTCATTATTAAGCCCTCTCTTTTTCTAGGCTCAATCCAGTGGCGTACGTAGAATTCGAATCAGGAGAGACTAAAGTATATATTAATTATAATTAATAAAAACACTATATTTCAGGAGGGGATATATCAGAAAAAACGCTATTTTTTACACTAAGTTTTTTTTTCGGGATTATTTTCCGATGGGGGCTATAGCCCCTCCTCGGCCCAACGTATGTCCGCCCCTGGCTCAGTCTATCAGCCTCCATCAAGCTTGTTGATGGAGAGCTCCCGTCAAAGCACTATCATCAATAAGAGAAGTAGATCCGTTCAAATCCTCTCTGCCAGACTAGGAGAGGTGATTTTTCCCTAATTACTAAATGGTATATTAAGATTTTTCACTTTAGACCGTCTTTTCGTCGGATCCAGACTCAATCAATTGTCCCCATCAATAAATTTATTAAGGTACAAAAGTTTTGTAACACAATTAGTATAATTCAATGTTTCATATATCCAAAGTCAAGTATGTCATGACTAGCTAAGATCAGTCTACAACAGCTATTGATTAAATATCACCAAGTATTATAAGGCTATAAGTTGTGTCATTTGTGTGGTGGAGAAAGATTGAATTAACTGCTTAATTACCCAGAAAGTATTATAAAGCAACCATTCACTATGGACCATGGTCTATGAAGTAGTCGTCAACTACTTCATTCAACACGGCTAACCAAAATAATCAAAGCAAAGACCTAGCAAAAAGTAATTGACGACTACGCATATTATGCATGTGTACTCCATAATTCACTTGATTTTATCCAACAAAAATATTGGTGAGTCGAGCAAAACAAAAATTAGGTTGTATGTAAATTATATTCTCAATAAATATATAAAACTCTTTCCGAGAAAGGTTCCGGTGTAATCTTACGGTGCGAACGCTTCGTCACGAAAGTTAATTGTTCATAAATTTGGAGAGTCATGTTTATAATCTAGACGGTCATGCCCGTCTAATTAATGTGAAATTTTTAAATGATTCACGCGGTGACAATTTTGTAATTTATGTGAAGTTTGTTTTTCTTTGTTTTCCTATGAAGATGACTGAGCAATCCCGTAAATTATGAAAATTAGTTTGTTATCCAGTGAACATGAAAACTTTACACTTTGTACAATAAGTTTACTTTACACCGAAACCTTTATGAACTCTTTTTGTACTAGTTAGTAAACTATATATATTTATACAAAGCCTTTATTTAGCACACCTTCAAAATTTATTTAAAACACCCATACATTCGTCACAGATGTATTACACAGGATCTTCGTCACGAATGTGTAGAAGAATACATCCGTCACGAAGGTAAATAGCAATACATCTGTCACGTATGTATAGGAGGCATTCGTGACGAAGGTTTAGCGGACTTTCGTGACGGAGAAATGTAATAGTTCTGTGACGAATGTAGCTATATCTGCAAAAGTGAAGTTATTATGTCTAATCCACACCAACTACATTTAATTACCATCAAAATATCCGCAACCAACTTCATCTTCAACCTTTTTAACTTCATTTTACCCCCATTTCACCCTAAACACTCTCATTCAAACACAAGCTTCAATTGAAAATGTCAAATTGGGATGATTACATACACAAAAATGTTGATGAAGGTGGTCCATCACGGGGGAACTACAATGAGGAATGTTATAGTTGTTTTAAATAGGGATTTTTGCAAGAAACCACCCGCTATTTGTCCATATTTGCAGGTAACCACCCGTTATAAGACTATTTATAACTAACCACCCAAATTGTTAAACTTTCTTACAATCAACCATCCCTTGACAGATTCCGTTATCATTTTCGTTAATAAAGTGAAATGACGATTTTACCCTTGTACTTTAAACCAGAAGCAAACAAATTGAAGGGTAAAATGGTAAAATCACTAAAAATGTTGAGGCGGGCAAAAACCCCCTGTTGAGGCGGGCAAAGGGCGCTGCAACAGAGGGGGCTGCAACAAGTCAATACTTTTGAGGCGGGAAAATGTTCGCCTCAACAAATAACTTGTTGAGGCGGTCAAAAATATGCCCGCCTTAACAAGTAGGTAAAATTTTCAAAAAAAAACCAGCTTTTTGAGGCGGGCAAACAGCTGCCCCTAAACCTAATTTGTCCTAAACTGAATCGGCAAATCATACAGAACAACAAAACTGAATCGGCAAATCATACAGAACAAAATGCAGCGTCTCAATTGAATCAACAACAACAAAACTCATTGATAACGAATCTGTTAAATTTCAATCAATTTACAACCTGAAATAAACTTACAATCTAAGAACTAATTCAATATTACAACAAATCGATCTACTTAATCTGCTCTTCGTACTCCTTCCTGGAAATTTACATCTTTCCACTTGAGAAATCCAAGATGAAATTAAGCTACTAAGAAAGAGAAAGAGAAAGAGAAGAGAAGATGAAATTTACATATTCGTAATCTGCTCTTCTTCTGCTTCTTCTCTTCGTCATCCTCGTCGCTGGACTGAAATCGATTTCAAAATCCAGAGTGAATTAGTCCAGATCTAGATTGTTAGGGTTTCAGATCTGTGAAATTGAGAGATGAAAAGGCTTACAGAGGAAGAGGAGCTTCCGGATCGATGATGCTTCTTCTCCACGAGACCAGATCCATGATGATCGTGCCTCTTCTCCTCCTCCAATCCGGATGCGTCGGCTTCTTCCTCGACATTAGGGAAGTAATTCGGCTTCTTCTCCCCCTCGTGGACAACAACGATAAAAAATGGTTACTAGGGGTTTATTGTATTTTGTCTCTGCTAAACAAAGAATGTCTATTGCATGATTTTTTCTCATGTACGAGATTTCAGTCCAAAAGTGGGGACGCCGGACCCCTCTACAATTCCAATATGAAACATTCATATAAACTAAATAGATAATTAGATAAGTTATGGACTTATGGGAAAAAAAATCATTTCTATATATTTTTATGAGAATGAAAAAGTTTTGATACCAAAAGTATAGGATAATATAGATAAATATGAAACATGATAATTATGTATTCCAGGTTGTAACCTATATCATGATGATTCCTTATTGAAACATGACTTTGTCTTGTACAATGGTTATATAAACTATAAGTAAGTTCGGCAAAGTAATATGTAGAGACCAAACCCAAATAGCAAACAAACTCAGCCCCAGAAAAGATAAACAACACATGACATCAATCCTGTTAGATTGAATTTTTAAGATACAAATTATCAAATAATGTTGTGTGATATACGAAGATTCAAAAGGAGGATGACATTGCTCTGTTTCATTATAGTAACAACATTGTAATCACTAAATGAATTAGTATCATAGTGGAATCTGAAATACACCAACATGAAATATATACAACAGATACAAGCTAAACCATAATTAAAGGAAATATAATTGTACTTTAAATAACTAAATAGAAGGACAAGACTCATAATAGCAGGATAAGTATTAAGTTGATAGATCCTAATGCAAACATGATATCTGGTATTGAAATTGTTTTTACTGTCAAACCAATTCCTGGATCCCCTGATGAACACAGTACTAACATATAAACCTCCGGGAAGGCTATAAATTGAGATAGAGATTAAGATGATACATTTATCATACCTAAATAAGATCATGAAAAACTTCATATAAAGAATAGGGGTAACATAAAGCCACCCTAGGTTCCATATTACACCAGATTCAAAGCAAAAACAGGAAAACCACAAAGAGTAATATACAGTAGGATACACCCTGACTGTCATAACAACATAAACATAGCATATAGCAAAAGAGACCACAAATTTCCAATGGACTAAAAAAGAAAAGGAACCACTGCTTTTCCTGGAAACACCCAAATAGAAAAAGAATAGACAAATCATGGAACAGTAAGTAAAACAGACACATTTAAGATCATACCAGTAAGAGGGATTCATAACATTATAAAAGAATTTATTTTTCGTGTTGTTCGAAGTCATATTACAAGAGAAAATATAAAATCTCAAAGAAAACGGAACAATATATAAGTGAGTGATGCACTTGGAGCAATTTTGATTCCTCAAACAAGAATAACAGAAGTGCATACAAGGAATAATTAACCAACTCAGTCCATTAACAATCTTTGTTAATCTGAAGTTCCAAAAGGAAAAACACTGATCTGAGAACCTGTTTGAGAGCAACACAAACCAAAACCAATAATGGATAGCCAGATTACAGAAATATCTTATACTATTCATTTTGTTGTTATTAACAACATACTGAGGAGAACAGAGCCTAATTATAACTTCATTAAAACAAGTAAAGAAGCCAAACTTGATCCCAAGAATAAGACTCATATGAAGACTATAACATGCCAAATCTTTATTATATCTAACAGAACCTAAAACCTTTCTAGTATTGACACAATAATTATTCAATCCAAAAGAAAATTCTATATCTATAAGTCCAAAATGAAAGCAGCAAACAGAAAAAAGAGTATGACTGCAGTTGAAAGCAAAATAATATATATTAAATATGCAAGTACAAAACACCATCACAAAACTAGCATCAAAGAACCAAAAGGATTTATAGAAATAAAGAAAGGAGGCCTTGTAGATAATGCAAAATAGATTCGTATCATTGTCTGGGAGGCCTGGAAAGACGCTCCTATGAAGATTATCAGGAAAATCATAGAAGGAACATTTGACAAGAAACCAGTACACATAAATAGAGACTAAGGGAACAAACATATGATCAGTATAGTTACTGTCAGCAAATTGCCAAATGAAACTACTACAGCTGGGAGTTTTACACAGAAGTAAACCATACCCAAAAATTGTGGGACAGATCGTCCAATAACCTAGCTGACATTGATAATTATTATAAAGAAAACTCTTGCTTGAAGGATTATAGGTGTGATTCTGATTACACTGATGATAATAGGGCATAACAAGCACCAGGCCCTTATTAAGGATATGGAGTAAGGGAGAAACTGAAAGAATACCTGTAAAACAGGGTGATCCGGAGTAGAAAAATTCCTCAATTAGAAAATTTCCATGGAAAATATCAGAATCATCACTGTGTTGCCAAAAACGTCGAAATCGGTGTCGCAAGAAGCATATATAACAAGAATTGTTTACACAGTTGTATACAAGGTTTTGGTATAGATTTTGGACGAAGTTTTGATCACGGATGAAGGAATACATACCTGAATCCTGGTGCAGCGTATGCCGTTGAGGATGATGTCGAAAGAAGTAGACCTCAAAGAGATTTTTTACAAAGTATTGATCCTGATTTTTGTAAAAATTTTGAATGGAGATTTGGGCACAGATGTTGTTGTCAAACGGATAAAGGAGAAAGTACAAACTTGGGTTTTGGTGTGTTCCATAGCATCGATCCCAAAATCGGAACCGACAAACAAAAGAGCGATTTTTTACAGACTTTTGATCATGGTTTTGGTAAAGGTTTTGAAAAGAGTTTTGGTCACAGATGTTGATTGAGAGAAGAAAAGAGAACGAGTACTTACCTGAGCCATGGCAGAAGAAAACAGAATGAGGATCTAGAAAGAGAAAGAAGAGAGAGGAGAGAGGGTGCAGTATAAGATTATCAATCTTGTAGGAAAGAGCAAAAATCTGGATTTATGCACATCAGCTCACCATTGCAAGGATTCATAAATTTGTTATTCAAGCATTTTAGATTGTGTGCAGGTGTATGCATATGTTAGTGTTTTCAGTTATGGGCTAAATAAAACTTCTTAAAATTAAAGTTTAAATCTGTTTACCTCCTCTTCAGCAACAGCACCTAACTTGATCCATTTCCAAGAGACATATAGTTGGTTATATATCTAACAGGTTTTTTGTTACATGGTTTTCCACAAAATCCAGTTTAGATATTTCCAAGTGCTGGGCTTTATTTGATATTAAGTCCGAATCCTTGTTTATAGAACTTCATTAATCTTAACTAAACAAGAAAATAGCAAGAGGAGCTAGAAGCATTTTCTTATTGATTTGGTAGAAGAAGAGGCGGTACTCTTCTGAATTTTATTGAGAATTTATAGAAAATTACATTCTAGTCATATAGGAATAAATGAAACCCCCTTAGATCATCTAACAACATTTACCTATGAACATTAGGGGTTGTTCAAACAAATGAATAACTTAGGAAAGAGAGTCCAAACGTGACTAACCAATTCCACTATGAAGCTAATGAAATAAAGAAGGTGAATTACATCAAACACCCAACGTCTTGTGAGTAGTTGTAAAGCAAAGTCGAAATAAAGAAGGCAAGACATAAGTGGACCGGACTCAGAGATCTTCTTCATCTGATTATTGCTCAATTGTAAAGATATGTAGTTATTTAATGGTGAAAAAGTGTTAAACTATGGTATCATATGAAATGTAGGCAGCTAAAAAGTGAATCAAAGTATTTGGGAGCATAAGATGGAGATGAAGGAATGAAGCTTTAAATTTACTCACCAGATTCGATTTCTAATTGGCCAAGGGACTGAAGGCGTAGTAAGTATTCGGGAAGCTCCTTCGGATTCGGCAATGGATTGAGTTGTAACACGCGGAGGTTGGGAAGGGAATCCCAATCCACACCTTCAAGAACCAACTCTGGACAGTTACAAATTATTAAGTCTTCAAGGGCACTAGGATGGGAAACGCGCAAACACCTCACTTCAGAGCATTCTCTAATTTCAATAACAGAAAGAGACGGAGTTGGTACTTCAACCTCCACACTTGTAACCACACTGCAGTTTTCGACTTTAAGAGATTGGAGATGCGGTGATGCTAGGTGTAAATTATTTGAGAAACTGGTTCCCCAAATACGACATTCTTGAAGAGATGTAAGTGATGCACCCGGAAAACTGATTGTGCCTTTGCAGTAATTAATGTCTATTTGTTGGAGAGATGATGATGATGATAACAACACGTGTTCTATCAGCATACCATCAGCCTCCTGGAGCTCTAGATCAATACAGGCAGATGATGATGGCATGCACTTGAGCCCTGGACAAGATGCAATCCAGAGTTTAGAAAGAAGAGGGAACGAGATTAGATGAGTATTCATGTTCCTCGACCATCCCTTCAATTCTCGCAACAGCAAGACAACAAGAGTCTTCAAAGAAGGGAAGAACACACTAATTGACCCTGCACCTTCCTCCCCCTCTTCTATGTACTCTAAACTATCTAGTTGGCGAAGCTCAAGCATCTGGAGATACGGAAGACACCTAAAGGGGGGGAGATGCTTCACTTTATAACAATAAAGCAATTCTATAGAAACAAGTTGGGAAGGGTCATTAGTAGCAGCCCAATGTGGTATTCTCATGCCTGGGTAACTCTCTATTGTTAGTGCTTGTGGAGATACAGGTAGCTTCCAACCTTCATCTCCACCATAATCCTCCTCCTCTACCCCATCATCAGAAAATTCAATACTCAACGCACCTCTGATTTGCTGCAGTCCAGACAAGGCATCAAGACGGCTCCTTGTACTTCTAATCCTCTCATTCTCTTCTCTTGTTGTTTCAATGTCGCCTTCTATTCTCCCAACCTTAAAATGACTCAAGTACTGCAATGAACTCAACTCCCCAAACCCAGCTGGCATATGCTTCAATTCATAGCACCACATAATATTCAAATACCGAAGGTTGATCAATTTTCTGAAATTATTGGGTAAAGTTGTAAGATCTTCACAACCATCAAGGTCTAGTGCAAGCAAATTCAAAAGATTTGTCACTGAATTAGGAAGCCGTTTGAATTTGTTAGACGAAAGATCAAGATACCTCAACAGCTTTAACTCTCCAATACAATTTGGAACATTCTTGATCCCTAACTGTGACAAGCTCAATGCACGCAGCCACTTGCAACTTCTAAATCGTTCATCAACAACCCATTTTCCATTACTAGCCACAAATGAACGTAGCCCATTCATACTATCCACCGGTGGTAGAATATCATCGTCATTATGCGGCTCATAACTAACGCGTAGATGTCGCGCATTACCGTATTGAGAGGATGGCTTGTTTAGGACAACAATTTCCTCTCCGGCCACAAATTTTGCCAAATCATGAACTAAATCATGCATTTTGCAATATCCAATCCCACCACAATCATCTTCTCGGGCCTCTTGAAAAAAACATCTTCTTAACAAGTTCATGAAATATGAACGTCCAACCTCTTCAAAAGAATTTCCTTCTTTATCCGGCTGAATATATCCTTGTGATATCCAAAGATATATCAACTTTGATACATTAAACACAAAATCTTTTGGAAATAGCGAACAATAAGCAAAACAATGTTTCACGTTTGATGGTAGGTGATCATAGCTCAACTTCAGCACAGACATAATATGATCCTGACCACAATGCTCCTCTATCTCAGACAACTCTTTGTCTTTGAAGGACTGCCATTCTCCAATGGTATCTTTTGTGCGTAAAAGGCTGCCTATACTCCGTATAGCAAGGGGAACTCTTGCACACTTTTTCAAAATCTCTCTTCCAAGATCTTCCCACCTTCAATCGTTCTTTTTCTCCAGGGTAAAGGCTTCGCTTTTAAATAGTTCCCATGAATCCTCCTCTGACAAGCCATTTAAGGTATGGGGTTCCAATACTTCAAAGGCTTTTGCAACCTCCAAGGATCTTGTAGTGACAACTATCTTGCTCCCTTTTGCACCACCGCCTAGTAAACTCATTCGGTGTTGCCACCTACTATGACTGTCATCCCACACGTCATCTAGGACAAGAAAAACTTTCTATCCTTCACAGACTCCCTAATCTTATCTTGTAGATGCCCAAGAGTGAGACCAACGAAGTTTCCCCCACATATGGATTGAAATATTTTCCCAACGACTTCAACTTCATCAGATGTATCGGAAATGCATGCAAACCATCTACTCGAAAAATTCTTTCCAACCTCGGCATCGTTGTAAATCAGTTGGGCCAGAGTTGTTTTTCCCATACCGCCTATCCCAACAACGACAATGACCGAAGGAGCATATGGTTTAGCATCATTTGACTCTTTAAAAAGCATATCTAAAA
The DNA here is from genome assembly GCA_029168935.1 of Oxyria digyna. NCBI lineage: Eukaryota > Viridiplantae > Streptophyta > Magnoliopsida > Caryophyllales > Polygonaceae > Oxyria > Oxyria digyna. The sequence continues at coordinate 3,171,295 of JAPVLV010000018.1, forward strand.
TGGATTTCTTGTCTTCATCTCTACCAAAGACATGTTTTGGATCAACAAAAGAACCTGGATCTTGTCCAATTCTCATACCAAACACTGGTTCATCACGTTGACCGCTCACAAATGCAAACTGAACCATATCTGTAGAGATCTCAAGCAAACTCTTCCTAATCTCCTTAACTTTCTTAGCAATAGAGTTTCTCGAGGAGAATGAGTTTGAAATAGAGCGTACCTTCTTTTTCAAGGAAAGCTTGTTTTGACCCTCCACCATTTGCTGCTTAAGCAAATCATCAGTGACAACCTCATCGAAGAGATCCTCGGCATCATACAACACGCCTTTGAGCCTCTTAATCCAGTTCTTGATAGCAGCAGAGTTTCGTTGCTTTTTCTCAGCATCAAGTAGCACAGCTTGGAGTGTCTCAATACTCACTTGAAGCTTCTTAAGCTCGTCTCTAGCATTCCATATGGAAAGACCCTTCTCGTATGCCTTATCGAAAGCGGGCGAAGCAAGAGTGGACAAGATCTTGGAAGCAAGGCTGAACGCCGCTGATTCAGCCATGGATTGATGATCACAACTCAAAGAATATCTGGCTGATTTTTTTTGGGTTAGAAGTAGAGTTTTGAGTAGGTGTTGAATTATGCCTTGAATTATAGAAAGCGTTTGAGTGGGTGTTGAATTATACTCCAGAAGACACGCTTTCTGCATTGGCTTCTGCATATCTGGCTATCCAAGAGATTATACCCTCATGTCATTAAAAAAATCGATCAGTGACAGAGCAATCTGCCCTTCTTGAATCGATTATAAAACACAAAATTATTTTATTTTATATATTTCAATCAAGTGTGCTTACTGCTTAGTGATAACCATTTTAGAGATTTTTGTGCCTCTTGGATTGATGGCTTTAGAGTCTTCTGTTCACACACCTACAGCAGTATTAGTTGGCACTTGGCACTTTTCTTAGTAATACATTTTCAAATGAATATTGTGTTAATTGATCTACTAGCGATGTCTTTACATTGGTATGACCAAAATCTAAGTTGGTGGTTATTTTAATGGTTTTTTAAAACATTTTAGGCAATGGGAAAATGGGAGGGATAGTGATGATCCTCTCATTAGCACTAAACCACAAAATTTTAATATGATCGATTTGTGGAATCGATTCAGCGGACGGGATTTTCACTTAGATGCTTCTTTCTTTGATCATGTATGTGCGTGACTTACATTGTTCCTTCTGATATTGTGTTACGAAGGTGTTGGCTTGGAAAGTCTCTACTCTTTTAATGGCAATTGGAATGTAGCTTCCTGATGAGTGATGACTTGTGATTGAAAAAACAATGCAAGTGATGGTGCTCTAACTTTCATTAGACTTGTCACATTATTTTGATAGTCAAATTTTGATGGGCTTGTAACTTTCATTGTAAATTCAGTTTATGATACATGCACTTCTGATATGTATTTGTTTGCTGATTTCAGTGAAGGAGATAGACAGGATGGATATTTGTTTGCTCATTTATCGCTTGCAGAAGAAAATCATCACATTCTTGGTTGAAAGCGCACCAGTTCTGAGACGACTTTCAGACAGTCTAAGTGGCGATGAGACACAAAACTTGAGTGCTGAATTGTTGGGGTGGAATTTTGCTTCTCCAACTACCAAGCTTTTGTTTGTTTGATTTCTTTGATGTGTGTTCAGATTATATTTCAATATTAAGAAGTTACATTAGGAATTGAATATATGTAGACAGTAGACTTGTAAGGGGACAGATTATGTTCTCAGTTCTGCAGTCAAATAAATCAGAACGGTTCGTTGGCAGTTTCTCGACACCAATGAATATTCTCTTTTTTTTGCATCTTGATTTGTGATCTTACTTGTATTCATTTTGTATTCATGTACAAAAACTAAAAAGGTCAAATCATCCTAGGCTACTCTTGTATGGTTGTGTTGGTGATTGCTCAGGTTTTCACAAGTGACTGATTAGGCAAAGCTTCATTCAAAACTAGCTGCTCCTACAAAAAGAAGATGGAAAGAAAATTTGCAGATGACAGTTGGTTTAATTCCAATCTCAAGCTGACAAGTCAAATCCCATTGAAGCTTTTTTCTTTGAGTCACTCATTTTCTTAATGATCTTCTTCATAATATGCGCTAATTAATCTAATGTGTGCAAGGAGCTCATGTAATCAATCTGAAATTTCCATTCTTATTAAGTTCAGTGCTCTTGTGCATTACTTAAGATCAGGATTGTTGATAAGGGTGCTTACATGAAGTTGATGCATTTTTTTTAAACAAAGCTTTTCAAATGATGCACTTGCAGGAAACATGCCAACTAACACAAAATCTCAGATAAACTAGGGAAGGTCTAATGGCTCAGAATCCTGTAAAATCTAGACACTAACAGCGAGTTACAGACACATATTACGACGCGACAATAACCTTAGAGTTGACTCAAATTTCTCTAAATTTCAAAGTCTAATTAACTGATCCATTTCCAAGAGAAATACAGTTGGTAATACATCTAACAGGTTTAAAGTTTAAATCTGCACAAAGCTGATCCATTTCAAGTCTAATTAACTTGCTTTGTGCTGACTAAAACTTCTTAAAATTTCAAAGTATAAATCTCCATACCTCCTCTCTTCAGCAACAAATCTGAGCCGATCCTTGTTAATATATATAACTTCATTAATCTGAACAAAACAGGGAAATATCAAGAGAAGAAGTATTTTCTTATTGATTTGGTAGAAGAAGAGGCGGTACTCTTCGGAATTATATTGAAAATATGAGTAAATTACATTCTAGTCATATAGGAAAAACGAAATCTCCTTAGATCATCTAACATGAAGACCTATGAACATTAGGGGTTCTTCAAACGAATGAATAACTTAGGATAGAGAGTCAAAACATGACTAACCAATTCCGCTTGAAGTAAAGAAGATGCATTGCATCAAACACCACACTTGGGAGTAATCAAGATATATTGTTGAATTCAGTTTTGCCTTGCTTCTCAATGGCACCAGCCCACAACAATCATTGGTACATCTTTGGTAGTGGACTTTGCACCGCCTTGATATAAATTAGAAACAATAGTGTGAGATTGATTCAATCAATCATTCCTTAGTTGGTATGTGGATTTTGCACCGCCTTGATCTTCGTCCTCTGATATTTGCTCTTCGTCATCTGATATTTGCTCTTCGTCATCTGGGTACCCTGGGGGTTGAATAGAAATAAAGTGAATTAAAGTATTTGAGAGCATAAGATGGAGATCAAAGAATGAAGCTCTTTATATGTACTCACAAAAAGTTTCGATTTTTAATTGGCCAAGGGACTGAAGGCGTAGTAAGCATTCGGGAAGCTCCTTCGGATTCGGCAATGGATAGAGTTCTAACAAGCGGAGGTTGGGAAGGGAATCCCAATCCACACCTTTGAGAACCAACTCTGGACAGTGCCAAATACGTAAGTCTTCAAGGGCACTAGGATGGGAAACGCGCAAACTCCTCACTTCAGAGCATTCTCTAATTTCAATAACAGAAAGAGACGGAGTTGGTACTTCAACCTCCACACTTGTAACCCCACTGCAGTAAAATAATACAAGAGATTGGAGATGCGGTGATGCTAGGTGTAAATTATTTGAGAAACTGGTTCTCGAAATACGACATTCTTGAAGAGATGTAAGTGATGCACCCGGAAAACTGATTGTGCCAGTGCAGTTTGTAATCTCTATTTGTTGGAGAGATGGTGATGATGATAACAACACATGTTCTATCAGCACAGTATCAACCTTGCGGAGAATTAGATTAATATAGGCAGATGATGATGGCATGTACTTGAGCCCTGGACAAGATGCAATCCTGAGTTGAGAAAGAAGAGGGAAAGAGAGTAGATGAGCATTCTTGTTCCTCGACCATCCCTTCAATTCTGGCAAACAACTCAATTCAAGAGTCTTCAAAGAAGGGAAGAACACACTAATTGACTCTGCACCTTCCTCCCCCTCTTCTATGTACTCTAACGCAATTAGTGTGGAAAGCTCAAGGTTCTGGAGATAAGGAACACACCTAAAGGGGGGGAGATGCTTCACTTTATAACAATAATTCAATTCTATAGAAACAAGGTGGGAAGGGTCATTAGTAGCAGCCCAATGTGGTATTCTCGTGCCTGGATAATTCTCTATTGTTAATGCTTGTGGAGATACAGGTAGCTTCCAGCATTCATCTCCACCATAATCCTCCTCCTCTACCCCATTAGGAAATTCAATCCTCAACGCACCTCTGATTTGCTGCAGTCCAGACAAGGCATCAAGACGGCTCCTTGTACTTCTAATCAAGACGGCGCCTTCTATACTCCCAATCTTAAAATTACTCAAGTACTGCAATGAACTCAACTCTCCAAACCCAGCTGGCATATGCTCCAATCGACGGCAATCCCGAATATCCAAATACCGAAGGTTGATCAATTTTCTGAAATTATCGGGCAAAGCTTCAAGAACTGTACAACCCTGAAGGTCTAGTGCAAGCAAATTCAAAAGATTCGTCACTGAATCAGGAAGCCGTTCGAATTTATTACATGAAAGATCAAGATACCTCAGCAGCTTTAACTCTCCAATACAATTTGGAACATTCATGATCCCTAAATCTGACAAGCTCAATGCACGCAGCCACTTGCAACTTCTAAATCGTTCATCAACAACCCATTTTCCATTACTAGCCACAAATGAACGTAGCCCATTCATACTATCCACCGGTGGTAGAATATCATCGTCATTATGCGGCTCATAACTAACGTGAAGATGTCGCGCATTACCGTATTGAGAGGATGGCTTGTTTAGGACAACAATTTCCTCTCCGGCCACAAATTTTGCCAAATCATGAACTAAATCATGCATTTTGCAACGTATAATCCCACCATAATCATCTTCTCGGGCCTCTTGAAAAAAACATCTTCTTAACAAGTTCATGAAATATGAACGTCCAACCTCGTCAAAAAAAATTCCTTCTTTATCCGGCTGAATATATCCTTGTGATATCCAAAGATATATCAACTTTGATACATCAAACACAAAATCTTTTGGAAATAGCGAACAATAAGCAAAACAATGCTTAATGTTTGATGGAAGGTGATCATAGCTTAACTTCAGCACATACATAATAATACAATCCTGGCCACAATGCTCCTCTATCTCGGAGAGCTCTTTGTCTTTGAAAGATTTCCATTCTCCCATGGTATGTTTTGTGCGTAGAAGGCTGCCTATACTTCGTATCGCAAGGGGAACTCTTGCACACTTTTTCAAAATCTGTTTTCCAAGATCTTCCCATCTTCGATCGTTCAATTGCTCCGGAGTAAAGGCTTCGCTTTTAAATAGTTCCCATGAATCTTCCTCTGACAAGCCACTTAAGGTATGGGTTTCAAAGGCTTCAAGGGCTTCTGCAACCTCCGAGGATCTTGTAGTGACAACTATTTTGCTCCCTTTTGCACCTCCACCTAGTAAACTCATTCGGTGTTGCCATCTGCTGTGACCTTCATCCCACACATCATCTAGGACAAGAAAAAATTTCTTATCCTTCACCGACTCCCTAATCTTATCTTGTAGTTGGCCAAGAGTAAAACCATTGTAGTTTCTCTCACATATGGATTGAAATATTCTTCCAACGACTTCCATCTCATCAGCTGTATCAGAAATGCATGCAAACCATCTACTTGGAAAATTCTTTCCAACCTCATCATCGTTGTAGATCAGTTGGGCCAGAGTTGTTTTTCCCATACCGCCTATCCCAACAACGACAATGACCGAAGGAGCATCTGGTTTAGCATCACTTGAATATTTAAAAAGCATATCTAAGATGGATTTCTTGTCTTCATCCCTACCAAAGACATGTTTTGGATCTACAAAAGAGCCTGGATCTTGTCCAATCCGCATACCAAACACTGGTTCGTCACGTCTACCGCTCACAAATCCAAACTGAACCATATCTGTAGAGATCTCAAGCAAACTCTTCCTAATCTCCTTAACTTTCTTAGCAATAGAGTTCCTAGACAAGATTGGGTTTGAAGTAGAGCAATAAAGTTGTACCTTCTTTTTCAAGGGAAGCTTGTTTTGACCCTCCACCATTTTCTTCTTAAGCAAATCATCAGTGACAACCTCATCCAAGAGATCCTCGGCTTCATACAACACGCCTTTGAGCCTCTTAATCCAGTTCTTGATAGCAGCAGAGTTTCGTTGTTTCTTCTCAGCATCAAGTAGCACAGCTTGGAGTGTCTCAATAGTCACTTGAAGCTTCTTAAGCTCGTCTCTAGCATTCCAGATGGAAAGACCCTTATCGAAAGCGGGCGAAGCAAGAGTGGACAAGATATTGGAAGCAAGGCTGAACGCCGCTGATTCAGCCATGGATTGATGATCACAACTCAAATAATATGTGGCTGCTTTTTTTTTTGGGTTAGAAGTAGAGTTTTGAGTAGGCGTTCAATTATTGAAGGCAGGCTTTCTTGATTGGCCTCTACATATAATACGAAGTAGATAGAAATGAATGTATGGTTCCATGGCATTATCGGCATGACGGCATACCATTGGTCTGCATGGTGCCACGTCACTTTTGATGGTCTCTCAAAATTTTGACCCGATTCGAAATGGAAATGCCCGGTCGGTCTGACAGATAAAAAGCTTGATCGAAATCCGAAAAAAATAAAAATATTTGTGCCCGAGCCGAATCCGATTAATTCCGAAAATAACCCAATTCTGGTTCGTTAGCAGCAGAGTTTCGTTGCTTTTTCTCAGCATCAAGTAACACAGCTTGGAGTGTCTCAACAGTCACTTGAAGCTTCTTAAGCTCGTCTCTAGCATTCCATATGGAAAGACCTTTCTCGTATGCCTTATCGAAAGCAGGGGAAGCAAGAGTGGACAAGATCTTGGAAGCAAGGCCGAACGCCACTGATTCAGCCATGGGTGATGGGTTGATCTCAACTCAAAACGAGATCTTGGAAGTAAGGGTGAACGCCGCTGATTTTTTTGGTTAGAAGTGAAGTTTGAGTGGGTGTTGAATTATTGAAGGCAGGCTTTCTTGATTGGCCTCTACATATAATACGAAGTAGATAGAAATGAATGTATGGTTCCATGGCATTATCGGCATGACGGCATACCAATCGGTCTGCATGGTGCCACGTCACTTTTGATGGTCTCTCAAAATTTTGACCCGGTCGGTCGGTCTGACAGATAAAAAGAGGCCCTTGCTATTCACCGTCCACTCAAATTGCTATTTACCGTCCAGTTTTTGTGCGTCACGCATGGATTAAAACCGTACGTCATGTATGAATTTTTTTAATTTTTCTTTTTTTTCCTTAATCTTGTAGATAATTTCAATACGATCGCGTGCATATAAAATTCGTCTAAAACGGACATCGTTTGCCCCTTCAAAAGGCCAAAATACAAATTTATCACACATAATTTTTTGAATCAACAGGTCCGTTAAAACTCAACATACCATTTTTCAATTTTTTTATAATGTGATAGATAACTTAGCAAAGATTTTATTTAGTGATGGTAATACTTAATTTCTTTGTCGAGATGTGTTGTTCAGTGTTTAAAGATCGAAAAAAAAGTGTTTTCTTCTTTAAGTAAGTTAGTTGATTGAGGAACCTCCGCCCAATAGAGCAACGCCCGAGAGACGAGTTCTTCAGTGTGGACCGAAAGGGTCTCGCGAAAATAGGGCTTTCGGAGACCTTCTTCCGTCTACCCTTCGCCTAGCAGCTAAGCTCGGAGACCAAAATTCGACTAAGCGCTTTGAGACGGCCTAAGAGAATGAGTGGCTTAACGCTCTAACGGCCAGGACAAAGCCATATCTTTCATTCTCGTATCTGACGGAAGTGCCTGAACTCCTTCTTTGGTTTGAAGAAAATCCACAACTTCAATTTATAAGTACGAAGTAGTAGATTTGTTACAGTTAATCATAATTACTCCACTATTCTTTGTTTTTTGACTCTTTGCAGGGGCAAACGATGTCCGTTTTGGACGAATTTTATATCCACGCGATCGTATTGAAATTATCTACAAGATTATGAAAAAAAACAAGCAAAAGAATTAAAAAAAAATCCATACGTGACGTATGGTTATAATCCATGCGTGACGCATGGATTTTTTTGAAAAAGCAAATTCGTGCGTGACGTATGGTTTTAATCCATGTGTGACGCACAAAAACTGGGCGGTAAATAGCAATTTGAGTGATCGGTGAATAGAAACTATGTAAAAAGATGGATCCAAATCCGAAAAAAATAAAAATGTTTGTGTCCGAGCTGAATCCAACTAAATAACCCAAATGGATTAGCCTATATCCTGCCCGAAACCCGAAACTGTCCAACCCTAACTCATCTGAAACCCGAAGTTATACGTCATCCCGAACTCGTCTGAAAGCAGAAATTGTATGATCCGAAATTGTGTGAAACCTGAAACTGAAGATTATTTGATTTATTTCTACTTAAGTATAGACAAGTACTAATTCATACATATATTAATTAGTTTAAAATATCAATTTTTAAAAATTAATCTTCTCTTATTCCGAACAAAAAAATTAGATCGATGGGACCCGAATACGGCCATACAAAATCGACCGGACCTGAGCATGGCCATGTCCGAACACGGCCCGACCCAAAATCGTCACGACCCAAAAATTATTCGACATGAAAACTGTTCGGCCGAAATTAGCTCAAAACTCAAATTTCGGCCCATGAGTGTCAAATTTCGATCCGAGTTGTTCCGACTTGTTATAATTCCGAATAAAATCCTACCCCAATTTGTCTGGCCCGATCCTGATTAGAAGTTGCATTCTTATTGAGCAAGTAATACGAAACTACCAAACACCCACAAGTGACTTGTTCGAAGTCAGAATAACTTCATTCAACAGGCAACACGGCTATCCAAATATCATCATAAAACTTTACAAATTAAGACTTTTATGAGGCTATGGGTTGTCCACTTGTACATCACCTTCAACCTTTTTAAACAAATTTTGAGAGTGATTTTACACAATTTTAGGTTGCACATTGTCTGCTTGAAAGTGCTTAGAATTTGGTTCAATCTAGATTTAAGGTGAAATTAGTTATATCTTACTTGTGTGATGAACATCAATCTAGATTTAAGGTGAAATTAGTTATGTCTTACTTGTGTCATTCATCAGAAGATAATTAATGTTAGCTGATGATTTAGTTTGTGTATAATACTCCCTCCGTATGTAATTGTTAGAGCATCCTGATCCCTAAACATGACTTGCTAACAATTTGTGCATGGAGAATAGAAGGGATTACTTGCTAACAATCTAAGATTATATTACTCAGAAAAACTGTTAGGACTGCAGCATACTACATCTGAATATAAACTCGTATATTGCATGTTGAGTAGTAAATACATATACAGTTAAACATGCAATACATAAACTTACCGAAAAGCTTGACATGATATGTAACTTCTGCGTTAATTATGAATATACACAGATTTCAAACATGTGCATTGTCTGAAATATCATCTACATTGTCGCTTGACAGAGAAAGTAAATCCGTCAGCTCCGTTCTGTACTCTAATCCTCTAAGATAGTGCCCCAATAACATACACCTTTAACAAAATAAGTAAAACAGAAATCATCAAATCTGATCCGTTATTTATTCTTATAACTTTATAAACATAATATTTCCTCTGTTTCACAATATAAGTCGTATGGGCTTAAGGCACATAAATTAAGACAGTCTATCAAGGAATATACATTTACTACAGCCTATTTCTATTATTTCAAGGTATATTAATTGAGTTTTTGTATAGATATCAATTTGCATCTAAAACGACCTATATCAAGGAATATACATTTACTACAGCCTATTTCTACTATTTCAAGGTATATTAATTGAGTTTTTGTATAGAAAATTGAGTTTTTGTATAGATATCAATTTGCCTCTAAAACGACCTATATTATGAAACGGAGAAAGTATATGGTTTCAGAGTACAGGAGAGAAAACCTAACCAGAATAGCAACCGCGCAAGATAGTCTCGTGTTAGTGAAATCATAGGCTTGTGACCGTTACCTCATTTAAGGCTTGGATTGCCTGAATCTTCAGTCCGTCCTTCCATCGCGCTATCCATCCTTGGCCTCGTTCGTCCTATATCTTTGGGCTCGTTTCAAATAACCTTTTGTTCATGGGCCGAAATCTGGCCCAACAATTTTCCCCAAAAGGAAGCGTTTGCCGAAATCCAACTGGTGAGTCGAGCGGTTCCTTTTCTTCTCATCTGACCCTACACGTGTCCTTTACTGTGCAGACGGTTTGAATCCTCTAAAGCAGTTTCTTTGGCTTTAAATTGATATGAAGCTTGGCTCAGAGAACCATCATTCCTCTCTTCGGCTTCCAAGTTCCTAGGTGGGTTTCTATTTTCTTTCTCCCTTTCACCTTCCAATCTTCGTCTTCCTCTTTCAACCATGGCAAACCTTCTTCAGATTGAAGCCGTCGACCCCTCACCGTGTCTCTGCGTTCAGGATGCCGTCCCCAGCAAACTTTCCGAGGATGACCTAAAAATCTTCCGCCTTTGTTATGACTTTCCCCCTCAGTTGATTTTTCAAAAACCAGACCAATTCCAGCGGGCCGATGGCGAAAATGCCGAGTGGGTATGTTATTTCGAGTATCCCTTTAAAATAGGTCATGTCTTCCCCTTCTCTAAGCTAGTTCGCGATGTTTTAGCCCGATACAACCTTGCCTGTTGCCAAATAATGCCTCATGGGTGGAGATTGTTGCAGATTCTTGATCGTCTCAACGAAAGATATCCCGATCTCCATTTTAGCCTAATTGATTTTGAATATCTTCATCAACCTGTGACCATCAAATCTCACATGTACTGCTTCTCAGCCCGTCTTGGTTTTTGGACCATAGCCTTAGGTCAGAGTTGCAACGATCGGGGTTGGAAGAAACGGTACTTCTTTGCGCAGGTTGCGACGTTAGGCACGGTTGAGGTCTGCGGTTTCATGAGGACGCGATGGTTGCGTCAAGGTATATGTTATTCCTGTATTGGACTCTCTTTGTAATCCTTTAACTTCGTCTTACTTTCTCTTTTTGTCAGTTCCTGAAGATATTGACCGTCCTACCGACCCGGCGATTGAAGCTAAACTGAAGAGGATCCTGTCCTTTCCGGTCGCTCATCGCACCTTTCAGAACTCTACGATCAATAAGCCAATCTCTTCACTCGAAATGGGTCCAAGCTCTACTCCTTCTAAGTGTAAGTCTTAGATCTTTTGTTTTGTATGTTTTTGTGTTTGCTCACCGTGAGGCCATGTTGTGATGGCAGCGATAAGCACTCGTGCGGGACGTTCCAGTGCTCCTCTTTCCTTCAAGGATCTGAGGGCCGTGCAAGGAAAAGGAAAGGCTTCCTCATCCCAAGATCTGCCTCCCAAACCCAGATATGGGGAAAAGCGTAAGTCTTCTAATGTCATCGATCTTTGCAAGGACGTACTCGATGTTGGAGCTACGACGGGCATTTCTTCGATCTCTGACGTCATCATTCCAACGGATGTCAAGCTAAAAAGTCTCAAGGAGAACGTAGCTTTTGCTGGTGATAGTTTGTGGATGGTAAGTCTGTTCTTTGTGTCTTTCTTTCTTCTTTTTGTGTCTACTTCTGATATCGTGTTGCCTTTGTCGTAGGCTGTTCAGCATGTCCGTGAAAGTCATGACAAGTTCATCAAGGCTATCGACGACCTGACGTACCGGGCTGAGACTGCTGAGGGACACGTCAAGGATTCTAAAGTCATGTTGGAGAAAGCTGAGAAGAATGAGGCCGACCTGATCAATCGCTTGAACAAAGTCAACAAAGCCCTTGAGGAGGAGAACAACGTCTGTGGGTCGAAAGCGGTCGCCATTGGGCTGTATTTCGGGGCCTCGTCTCGTATTGAGGTCATGGAAGAGTACTCCAAAGGGCAACATGTGGCTTGGGATTTGGATGATACCAAGGCTCGACTGCGGGCCGACTATCCTAACGGTTGTCCCCACGCTGAGTATCTAGACAATGTCCCTAGGGCTGAAGATGACGTTGGCGAGGCTGAGTCAAGCTCTGGTAGGACTGAGGTCCCCAATGTATGTGCGTCCAAAGAAAGTGCTTCTGCCAAGGCTGACGAATGATCCTTCTCTTCTCTTTTAGCTTTTTCAGTACTGTTTTGCTTGGTTGTTTTTGAACTTCTGGAACGTTTTGGTGACCCGTCTTCCATCGCTGGTCACATGTTGTGTAAGACAATGGTTTTGGCAATCCGTCCTCCATCGCGGACTGCATCACACTCTTGTAAGGATTCTGGCCGTATAGGCTCTTCTTAATGCATCACTCGTTCGCAGGACGACCTGTTTAAAAGTACTTTCTTTGTTGGTTAAAAGTCTCGTTGTGGTGCTTGCAAATGTATTTGCGTATGTCTTAAGATTTCACACCTTATGGTGCGCATAAGGTCGCAGGGTACGTTGACCCAGGCGTCTGATCCACCCCTTAACCAGGGATTGTATGGACGTGTGGTGTTGGATATCCTCAAGGGGAGATGGCCTATAATGTAAATGTATTAGTATTAAAGTTATGACGTATGTCCGAAGGATGATCAAGCAATAGTGTTTTGCGTAGTGTATGGCGATCGTACCTTATTGTTTGTCATAAGGTGAACAGGGTACGACGTGCCTTTTTGATCCTTCGTGTTCCGATCGATCGTGTATGTAGATGTGTTGTGAGCTCATGAGTGTGTGTTGGTGTGGATCCACTTGCTTCTTTTGCCGTCGTTCCTGCATTTATTTGAAAATAGAACAAACGTATTTTTGGGTGGTAATGGGTCGTACGACGCTATTACCCTTTTATACTAGTGTCAGTATTGGTGTTTCTAAATGATAACAGACTTACAATTTCTCTTGAAGAATAAATGGAATTTTCAGATATGATACGCTTTTAGATGAGTCGCATTCCAACTTCGAGGGACGGGGTATCCGTCGATGTTCTCTAGTCGATATGCTCCTTGTCCTACGACCTCGACGATCCTATAGGGTCCTTCCCATTGTGGAGCCAATTTCCCATCTCTAGGATCCTTGGTGTTCTGGAAGGTCTTCCTCATGACCCAATCTCCTAACTTAAACACCTTAATCTTGACATTCTTGTTGTAGCTCCTTGCGACCTGTTGCTGATAATTAAACATCCGGACCTTGGCTTTCTCTCTAAGTTCGTTGACCGTGTCTAGATCATGTGACAAAGCTTCGTCATTTGTGTCAAAGTTTTGTAACCCGTACCTGATGGTTGGCAGGAGGACCTCCGCAGGGATCACTGCTTCACATCCGTATACCAATGAAAAAGGGGATTGTCTGGTGGCCGTTGTAGGTGTCGTGCGATCCGACCATAGGACGTAGGGTAATTCATCAGCCCATCGCCCTTTGGCTCCCTCCAGTCTTTTCTTCAAGTTGTTGATAATGATTTTGTTGTTGGACTCTGCTTGACCATTGGACTGTGGATATCTAGGGGTAGAAGTGACCAAACTTATGTTCCATCGAGCACAGAAGGCCCTGGTCTTGCCCCCTATGAACTGGGAACCATTGTCGCAGACAATCTCTGAGGGTATGCCGAATCTGCACAAAATGTTACGTTTAATAAAGGATATCACCTGTGCTTCTTTTATCTCTCTATAAGCTTCTGCTTCAATCCATTTTGAGAAATAGTCCGTCATAGCTAAAAAGAAAACTCTTTGCCCCGGTGCTGGGGGAAGTTTGCCCACGATGTCCATTCCCCATCTCATGAAGGGCCATGGAGCTATCGTAGGATGCAACAACTCGGATGGTTGTTGTGGGACGGGTGCATGTCGCTGACATGCATCGCACTTCTTGGCATGATTCAGCTCATCTGTATTCATTGTAGGCCAGAAGAACCCTTGGCGTCTTGCCTTGCAGGCCAAACTTCGTCCCCCGGCGTGATTCCCACATTCACCGTCATGGATTGAGTGCAATAATTCTTGCGCCTCGGATGGCGTCAGGCACTTGAGTTTTTCCCCTGTGACAGATCTCTTGAAAAGAAAACCGTCAATTAATTCATAGGAGAGTGCTTGTACCTTGAGTCTCTTGGCAACCGCCTTGTCTGTTGGTAGGGTGCCCCTGACCATGTAATCCAGGAGCGGCTTAGTCTAGTCTTCTACTAGGTCTTCTGCGTTCTCCCTAGAATTCTCTTCATTGTTGACCAAAATCTCCTTTGCTTTGGATGTAGCAGGCGTCGTCACATGGATGATGAGTATGACGGGAAATTCTTTAGGGTCTAGAGCTGATCCCAAATTAGCTAGTGCGTTTGCCTGAGTATTTTGTTCCCTGGGGACCTGGCATATTTCAAATGTGTTGAATTTTTCCATTAATCCTCGAGCGACAACTACATAAGCAGCCATCCTGTCGTCTTTTATGGCGTACGATCCCTGGACCTGGTTAACCACGAGTAGTGAATCACATGTGACTTTAAGCTCCTCTATGCCCATGTCAGCTGCCAAATGTAATCCAAATATGAGTGTCTCATACTCAGCTTCATTATTCGTCGCATCTCACTCGCATCTCACAGCTTGGGCTATGTTATCCCCTTGTGGTGATTTCAGTACGACGCCGAGACTTGTACCTCTGATGTTTGAGGCCCCATCTGTGAAGAGTTCCCATGTTACTTTCTGATCCGTAGCAAATAGTTCTGATGCCTCTTTCACTGCCTCTTCTTCTAAGGTTGGACTGAAATCAGCTACAAAGTCAGCCAAAGCCTGAGATTTGATCGTTGTCCGTGGCTCGTACTCTATCTCGTACCCACTCAAATGTATGGCCCACTTCGTGATGCGTCCTGTAAACTCTGTCTTTCTTAATACAACCTTCAGAGGATGATTGGTCCTTACGACGATCGTGTGTGATTCGAAGTAAGGACGCAACTTGTTGGATGCCATAATAAAGGGAAGTTGTTGTCCGTCCTCTTCTCTGATTAGGACCGCACTTACCGACGACTCCGACACTACCAAGTAAAGAGGTAGTGTTTCTTCGACCTTGAGTTTGGCCAACAACATGGGGTCGGACAAATATGACTTGAGGTCCTGGAACGCCAACTCGTGTTCTGCGCCCCAATGGAAAGATTTGCTCTTCTCTAAATTAAGGAAACAATGTAATTCTGGCTCAAAACGCCTTTGACTAGATTAGGATTATAAAAGGGAAAGTGCACATTTTTGTAAGACACGCTCTCATATACTGGCAATATTCTTGTAATTTGATAACCCTTTGCTAATCAAAAGTTGTTCGATCTATTGTCTCTTGATCCATATCGTTGTGATACTCTTGAGTTCTTGGTGATTTTTACTTGATTCGGTTGTTTTGCCTCACTATAAGGCATTATAGCTCTTTGAAGTTATTTTCCCAAAACACTAACCATTTTCTATAGTTCACTTGCTTCTCTTTACCATCGACCTTTTTATTTGTTCTTTATTAACATAGGTGTTCAACGTCATGAACCTTTCTACCTAAACTTGGTGAACTTGAACGTTCAGCACAATGAACCTCCATATAGGTTCATCACATATATGAACTAGGTTCATCGCATATATGAACTAGGTTCATCGCATATATAAACTAGGTTCATCAGATGGGAATAAGGTTTATCACCACATGTAGCACATTCACTAAAAAAACACATTTTTCTTCACATAATTGTTCACATTTATACCCCCTCCATTTTTCTTCACAATAATGTACATATGTTGGCATGTCAGTGGACAGTCTATAATATGAGTAGCTTAATCTAGGTTCATGTTAATTATAATTAGTTTTGTTAGAATTATTTTAGGTTCATCTTGGCCTATATGGAGGCTCGGGGTACTGTGATAACAGGTTCATGATGATTGTATACTAGTTGCCTTACGTTCATTGTTATTTTTAAACTTAGGTTCATCCAAAAAACTCTAAAGAAAAGTCTATGTAAAAAAACTTAGGTTCATTATGCGCATCACATTTTCACATAGAAGCTCTAAAAAATAGACATGATGACATCTCTCATCCAAAAAACATTCTAGGTTTATTTTAATTAAAAAGAAAAAACTCATGAACCCCCATGTACCCATAAAAAAAATTGATGAATCGTGCAAGGGAAATCTCATTCCATTCAAGTTCATACAAGTTATTGCGCAAGTTCACTTTATGTATTAGAATGGTTCATGGTGATATGCTTCCAAGTTTAAGTTAGTTGATCGTGAAAAAAACAATCAAACGTCTTGAACTTAGAAGTCTAACGTGTTGAACCTACAAGTATAACGTGTTGAACCTACAAGTCTAATCTGTTGAACCTACAAGTTTATCTTATTGAACCTACAAGATTTACAAAAAATCGATTAAACGCAGGTTCACAAACCCACAATAGACAGTTCATAAATTTATAATATAGGTTCACAAACATATAAATGCAGGTTCACAAATTGTACACTAGAGGTTCACCAATATTATACTAGAGGTTCACATTTTGGGATGATCGGTGTCATCTGTTGTGTCAATGATTCTCATGATGGGTGCAAGAAATGGAGATGGATGTTGAAGGGCCTCTTTTTCTGTTGGGCGTCTTTGTCAAAACAGTAAAATAAGAAGCAAGCTCTAGTCTGCTTGGCTAGAAACTCAGTTTCAGAAATTTCAGCAGACACTATACCTTTTCCTTGGTTTCAGGTGGATAAATCTTCTATAGAATCAGAGGAGTGACTAGCAGAGCAACAAGCGCCGGTAAGCTTGCAGCGTTGAACCAAGAAACCCAAGGTGAAGCAATGACCACACCAAGCTCCTCAGCTAGTTTAAGACACAACAGGTTTTGAGCTGCACCAGCCAGGAAAAGAGCACTAGAGTTGTTCGATTCTCACCCTCTGAGACCTGCAGAGAGTCATTTTTAGCTTACTTCCTCGACGTATTGAATAATGAATGCACCAGCTGAACTTTGCATCTGTCGGATGATTTGGAGATGAATCGGTTCAAAGCTGCTACACGTCCTGTCAATTTTTGCACATCCTTGACGCACCTGGGCGACTTCAAGTTCATAATTTCTTTGATCTGTTCTGGGCTAGCCTCTATCCCTCTTTGATTGACCAAGTATCCTAGGAACTTTCCTGACGACACACCAAAAGAGCATTTAGTGGGATTTAGTTTCATATTATACCTCTTGAGTACCTCAAATGCTTCTTGCAAGTGTTCTATATGATCCTTCTTCTGTTTCGATTTGACCAACATGTCATCGATATAGACCTCCATCGTGTCTCCAATCTGATCCTTGAACATCTTGTTAACCAACCGTTGATACGTTTCCCATGCATTTATAAGTCTGAAGGGCATGACTTTGTAACAGTACGTTCCCTGGCTAGTTACGAAAGTTGTCTTCTCCTGATCATCCGGATCCATTTGAATTTGGTGGTAGTCGCTGAATGCGTCCATGAAAGTCAGCATTTCATGTCCTGTCGTTGCGTCTATCATCGCATTAATGTGTGGAAGTGGGAATGCATCTTTAGGACATGCTTTGTTCAAGTCCTTGAAGTCGACACACACTCTCCACTTCCCATTCTTCTTTTCCACGACCACTACATTTGCCAACCAGTCGGGGTAAGCGACCTCCCTGATCTTTCCTGTTTCGAGAAGTTTCGTCACTTCCTCGTCAATGACCTTGTTGCGCTCTGCTGCGAATTTCCTGTGTTTCTGCTTGACAGGAGGAAAACTTGAATCTACGTTAAGTTTATGCGTCATTATATTCGGCGGAATGCCCACCATGTCCTCGTGGGACCATGCAAAACAATTTGAATTTAATCTTAAAAATTGTAGTAAAGATGTTCTTGTCTCATCGTCAAGATCAGCCCCTACTCAGACAGTCCGTGTGGGCGAAGAAGGATCGAGGGCGATCTCATCCAACCTCTCTGTTTGAGGTTCGACGCATCGACTCGATCTTCCTTCATCCTTTAACTGCTATGCGGACTTGTCCTCAACTGCCTGTTTCATGGATACCATATAACAATCCTTAGCCAGTTTTTGTTCTCCTTTTATTTCTTGTATCCCCCACTTAGTAAGGAATTTTATGGTTTGGTGATAGGTTGAAGCGACAGCCTTCATCGCATGGATCCATGGCCTCCCAATAATGCAGTTATAGGGGGACTTGCAATCCACGACGTTGAATCTGACCTGGAGGTTTATGCCTCCTGCGTACACGGCCAGGACGATGTCCCCAACCGTATACTTCACCTCACCACTAAAGCCGACCAAAGGAATACGATTAGGACTAACATCGTCTTCCCCCAGTCCCTTTTGTTTCAAAGTTGATAAGTTCATCAAATTGCTAGAACTACCCGTATCTATCAGAATCCTACGTATAAGGCCGTTTCCAATTGAGAGAGAGATAACCAAACCTTCGTGGTGCTCTACCTCACACGCATCAGCGTCGTCAAAGATGATAGAGGGCAAGTCACTCACCCTCTTCTCCTTTAACTCCGACGGCGGAGGTGAGTCAAGGGCGCAACACTTTGCTTGTCTCTTAGCTGCTGAATATGATATTCCGCACAATTCTGAGCCACCCGAGATGCAGTTGATGACTTTTGTTGGGACGGGCGAAGGAGGACGATTATCTAGTCCTTTGTCGCGCCGGTCGAGGGTTGATTTTGCACGCTCTAATATGACGTCCTTTAGGAAACCTTGAGGTAACAGCCTCGCGACTTCCTTTCGAAGGGCGACACACTCATCCGTGTAATGCCCATGATCAGCGTGAAAGTCACACCATCTGCTCATGTCTTTCTTTGACTCTGGCTTGTCACTCTTCCTTGGCCATCTCACATCCTTTCCGAACTGGTCGAAGGTTTTCACCAATTCCCCGACAAAAACACTAAAGTTGTAAGATTGGACCTTTGGAGGAAGGGATGGATGGTCCTTCCATTCAGTCCCACGTTCCCTGCTCGGCGCATCCCTGTCCCGGTCTCGTCTCTCCCGAGGATATGGTTGACTGCGATGTTCGCGCCGATTATCCTCTCGAGATCTACGATCGACCCGGTCTGGGCTGCTACGTGGAGCCTCATCTTCTTCCAATCGGACTTTGGCCATTTCTTTTGCTTGCACATCCTCGAACGTCTGACGCAGATACTTTGTCAGTTCCCGGTAGAGTTCGCTTCCCTTCGTCAGGCCTCGACGAAATGCCTGGATTAAGGTCTGTGGGTCGCAATGTGGGATGGACACCTTGACCTTGTTGTACCTGTGCAAGTAATCACGTAAAGATTCATTTGCTTTCTGAGTTACATAATATAGGTCGCTTGATTGCTTTTCCAGCTTGCGACTGCTAGCAAATTGATTTTTGAACGAATCCACTAATTTAGCGAAAGGCGTAATAGATCCTCGTGGAAGGTCATGAATCCTATATTTAAAATTAGCGACTATTTAAAATAAAGTCTATGAACCTAGTTCACGTACACCCCGATGAACCTAGCTAGTTCACGTACCCCCGATGTACCTAGTTCACGTATGCGATGAACCTAGGTTCACGTATCCGATGTACCTAGGTTCACGCATGCGATAAACCTAGTTCACGTATGGTTTTGAACAAGTAGGGTCGTGCCTATCATCAAAAAGGTTCATGATCATTTATCATTAATGATTTAAAACGAAGCGCGCTATGCGCGCCTCGTAAGAATAATAAACATACGAAGTGCGCATAGCGCCCTTCGTTGGCTTGTATTTTGTAGGTTCATGAACCTTTGCGATGAACTTAGTTCACGTATGCGATGAACCTAGTTACTTCACGTATGCGATGAACCTAGTTCACGTATGCGATGAACTAAGTTAGTTCACGTATGCCATGAACCTAGTTCACGTATGCGATGAACCTAGTTCACGTATGCGATGAACCTAGTTCACGTTTGCGATGAACCTAGTTCACGTACCCCCGATGAATAGGTTCACATATCCAATGAACCTAGGTCCATGTATGCGATGAACCTAGGTCCATGTATGCGAAGAACCTAGGTCCACGTATGCGACGAACCTAGGTCCACGTATGCGACGAACCTAGGTCCACGTGTGCGACGAACCTAGGTCCACGTGTGCGACGAACGTAGGTCCACGTGTGCGACGAACCTAGGTCCACGTGTGCGACGAACCTAGTTCCACGTGTGCGAAGAACCTAGTTCCACGTCTGCGACGAACCTAGGTCCACGTATGCGACGAACCTAGGTCCACGTATGCGACGAACCTAGGTCCACGTATGCGACGAACCTAGGTCCACGTATGCGATGAACCTAGTTCACGTATGGTTTTGAACAAGTAGGGTCGTGCCTATCATCAATAAAGTTCATGATCATTTTATCATTAATTGTTTAAAACGAAGCGGGCTATGCGCGCCTCGTAAGAATAATTAACATACGAAGTGCGCATAGCACCCTTCGTTGGCTTGTGAGAGTATTTTTTTTTTGAACCTGATGGTTGTGAGAGTATTTTTTGTGAAAAACAAAAACGAATTGAACTTGTTAGACAAAACTTATGAATTTGCAAATTAAAAACTCATGAATCTACAACTACGAACTGTAGGTTCAACAAATTAAACTTATAGGTTCAACAAGTTAAACATGTAGGTTCAACAAGTTAGACATGTAGGTTCAACAAGTTAGACTTGAAGGTTGAACAAGTTAAAACTTGTAGGTTTCAAGCGGTTTCACGAAAAAAAACCCAGGTTCATTACATTTTGTTTTCTATGGTTACATTTTAACTTGTACGTTTTAACATCTAGTGAAACTGCAAGTGAAAACTAATGAACATGCAAGTGAAAACCAGTGAACCTGTAAGTGAAAACTAATGAACCTTCTAGAAGTCTTATTATTGTCAGAAAGTTTCTTGTGTATTGGATTTATGATGACTTAGGAATCATTTCAATATTTATGTTTATTGACTAAATTAATGAACCTACAAGTATCTCTCATATATGAATGTAGTGTGTAGCGTTTACGAACCTCCTCTTGTATACGATCACATTCATGATATATTTTTATTAAATTACGTTAAATTTCTCATGAACTTTGATATGTAAGTGCATTTTGATCAAAAGAATAACAAGAAAAGAAGTATAAACAAACTCATGAACCTCCAAGACTACCGAAATGAACCTATAGTCTGAATCTTACATATGTTTCAACGAGAGGTTCATTGAATTATCGGGTAGGTTCATGAGTATCAACATGCAAGTTTATTCTTTTTTTTTTATGAATAAATTGCAATTTTATTAAGAACCTAGAGTCTGAATCTTATACAGGTTCAGTGATTTATTGTTACGGGTTCAACATCGTACTCATGCAGGTTCAACGATTAACTATTACAGGTTCAACGATATACTATTATAGGCTCAACAATATATACATACAAGTTCATTGATATGTTGTTATAGGTTCAAAGATGCACAATGAGATTGAAGTTTTTAAATCAAGTTTATCGTATACAATCATCTTGAATGACCAATCCTGGACTTTAGTTCCAGACAACATAAAAGATCATCCTGGACCTTTGTTCATTGATGGTAATAGTGTAAAATGTTAAGGAGTACATCAAATTGGATAAACGCACACGAGAGTACATCAAATTACCAACAACAATGGTGGAGCACTATAATAAGCAAGTCTAACATTGAATATCAAATGCTAGAGAAGATTTATTATATTGAGCTTATGAAAGCAAAACTGAAGCTAGCCAATGACCAATGACCTTCTCAGAAAAGGTTTCATCTGTAATCGAATAAATCTAATCGATGACCTTCTTGGCGAACGTTGGCAAGCAAAACGTAGGAGAATGTAACTACAAGGAAAGAAACACATGCAAAAAAAACTAAGCTCAAAGCAAAGACAAGAATCTAGAATAAAGTAAACAAAACTTGTACAATATATACCTTCTTGTTGTAGACAAAAAAAAACTAGTAGTTTAACAATGTAGAATTTCTCACCAGCAATTTCTCCAAGAGTGTGGCCTGTAATAGCATGGATGAGAATTTTTATTAAAAGACAAAAATCAACTACTACTGCACAATCTAAAAGAGCTTATGCAACCAAGGCTTAGTAACCCTTAGTTCAAACTTGTAGTGAACTTCAATCAACCAGTCCACCAGAATTGATCTCATTCTCTCAACCAAGGCTTAGAAGAAGGGATACACATATTTCATCTGCATCCCACACAATCTAATTATAGATGGAATAATTACCATCTATAATTTGGAATTCCATGAAAGCATGAATAATTTGGTAAATGTGGTCATAACCCTTTTCATATGCATCCTGCAATAATAGTGTTTGCTTCTGTGATGGTAATGTGACCACTGACCACATTTACCAAATTATACAGTAAGGAGAAAGACACAAAACTCTACGGCAATATGTTCACTAAAATGAACAAGTAGATACATTCTGATCTAATGCAATTACCCTAGTTTACTGATTCTAGCAGGAATTTCTAAACAAAAACTCGGTACCACTATGGAAGAATATGGCCAGAAGAAGATACTAATGCATATGCTTCTTGTTTTTGTCTAAATCTGTCATAAAGATATCTATTTTAGCTTAACTGAGCAAGATCACAAAAAGAATACTGTCCTAAGGTCACAAAAAGATCACAAAAAGATTTCAAAATTGTGTAACATAAGGTCACAAGGAAAGGCGGGCGCCGACCAGTTAAGGCTCACCTGAAGATAGGAAGGGCCTTTTGATTTACTGGCCTAAATTATATCAGTAGCCATCAAAACATGTATTTCTCCCCTTTTATATGGAAAAGAATACTGTCAGAGAACATTTTGTCCTCCAAGCAACTACTAAATGTATAAAAAGCAGGCTGAAACAAATAGAAATAGCTTGCTCCATCACAGTAGGAGTGCGGAAGGCCAAAGAGTCCATGATAACATGACAAAAATCTCTACTTTCTCCTTCAATCACAGAGATAAGAAAAACACAGGAAGACTGCCCCTAAGATCCTTGAAAAGATCCAGGAAGGAGTATTTTGATATATCTAACGAGACGCTTGCTGCATTAAAGTGCTCCTCTGTGATAAAAAGGCATTATATCAAAGAGTCAAATTGAAGCCTTTAATTTTTTTTAGTGATCCTCTATTATTCAAAAAGCTTAATATAAAAGTACACTTCAAGTAAAAGACTAATCCATCCATCTTCTTGGTATAAAATGCCTTTTAAAGACGAATAGCTTGCACTCTGTTTTGTCAAAACAGCAGAAACTCAACTATTTGCTACTTAATGGAGAACCAGCCAACAACTTGTCAGATGGCGTGCTCAGCCTACTAGTAAACAGATAAACCAAAACACAACAGAAAACACAAACAAAGAGATGCAAAACAGTAGAAAGCAACCTAAAAATGCAACTCAGCTGAGGATACTGCATTGGTACTTTGATATCGGGTAATTCCTTCAGGAGGAGCAAGACGATGAAGGCGACGAGGACAATGAGCTTGCCTCTGACGTCGTCGAGGGAAATCGGTGTCGTCGGAGATGCACAGGAAACCGGCGAGCAAGTCGTTCGCCATGGTTGTTCTCTAATTTGGGTGTTTTGAGGGCGAGGGTATAAACGTCTAAACAATATATTTTATTCGAAATCACAAAATTGCCACCGTTCCTTTATTTCTCTCTACTATGATTTGGAAACGATTTGAACCGTAGGATGAGAATGATCAACGGCTCATAATGCTTCTTAAGCTGTTCTTTTGTTCTTTTCTTAAGGCTCGGTTTTGATATGATCCTTCTTATTGAAATGATATTATATCATATAATCAAATGATTTTGATGATTTGTACCTCTTCTCGTAATATTCTTGTAATATACAGGACATAAGTTTTTAAATATGATTTTTAATATTCTTGTAATAAACGGGACAAAAGTTTATAAATATGTGTTATTTGTTTATCCAATTTCTTCAATGCTCTATATGCTAGAACTTTGTTGAAAGTCAAATGCTGAGGCACATAGCCCTCTTGTGCAGTGAAGAACTCCCAAGCATATTTATCAATCTTAAGCCTTCAGTGACAAATTGCTCACAGTGATGACAAATTTGACACTCTAAAACCTCAACAAAACCAGCATAGTAACAAGATGGCATGGGATAATGTGGAGATTATGAAAATAATCTGCTGGATAAAACTATTTCTGCAACGGAAGAATGAAAAGGAAACCATATTAGGAACACAACAACTCGTCAGACATAATAATTCTCCCACTCAAATCATCATATCCTAATTATCTACAAAAAACGTATGGCCTGAGAATAGGATAAATCTTATCATTCGAAGACAAATCTCTTTGCTAACGGGGTTACACAGCAGATACTATCGCAAAACTAAACAACAAAAGTGTCACTAATGAAATCCTCAGACTTCACATACACATTGCAAGATTTTTTATCTCGTACGGATCCCCAAAACAAGCCCTAATTCTCAGTCGGCAAATTTGAAAAAGTAAGCATGAGATTCAGAATTGAGCTCGAAAACTTGCAGATTCAGGCATAGCATTGCCTTCCTTTTCGAAAAATATTCCACTCCGTGTCATTTCTTTCATTTATATACTGAGCTCGGTATTCTGGAGATAATGGATCATCTAAATTTAACAGTAAGCACAGACCAGATTAAGCTACATCAACAACATCATGAACAGATAATGACATCTGTTTAGGGATCTATGAACATATCGAAGTAGTACCCATAAATTGTACATAGAGTTCCTTACTCTATCTATCTTTAACATGAAAATTGACATGTGTGCCTTCTTCCTAGTGACAGAAAATCCAGTAATTAGGATGTAAATTGGTGCTACACTGTGTTGTTGTATCTCAAGAACAAATATAACAATCAGGCAATCATCATCCAGAAAGAAGTTTATAACTAAAAATATGTTATGACAAGAATTTGCACTTTCCAAGGGTTCACTGGTTTTTGGAATTAGATAGCTTTTCATTTAGAGGCATTCGGCAGATGAGCATGAAATTGAAACTACAGAATCTCAGAAACAATATATCAACCATGGGTGCCCTTTGTCCTAGTGACAACAAAAGCCAGGAATCTTAAGAAAACATATGCCTATCAAGCAATCATTATCAAGAAGAGTTTACATTTGGTTGTTGTGACCACCGGATTCACTAATTGTAGAAGAGAGATAGGTTTTCAATTAGGGGAATTTGATCGAAACTAGAACAGATAAAAAAAAAGATTTGGACACCAGATAAGGAATCAAGTGGAAGCAATTGAAACCTAATTAACACAACAAAGAAATATTTGTTTGAAGCAATTAAGCAAAGAGATCTCACCTTCTGGCCAAACTTTCATGTTCTTCATCGGCGACCTTTCCCGCGACGGAAGTCAAGTGGTTGATCGGTGAAATTGAAAGGGGAAGTGGGATTGAGGAATTGGGTTTTTTTTTGTGGTTGATCTGGGGATGTGGTTGATCTGGGGATGTGGTTGATGTAAACTTATTTAGTGGAACTTTAAATTTATCAATGGAGGAGGAGCAGTTATGAGATATCAATTTCATTTAATTTTGACATTGGAGTTCTAGATTGTGCCAATTCAGTCATTAATGTGTTCTATCAGCACACAATCAGCCTCCTGGAGCTCTAGATTAAAATAGGGACTTGATGGCATGTACTTGAGCCCTTCACAAAACCGAATCACGAGTTGAGAAAGAAGAGGGAACGAGAGTAGATGAGTATTCTTGGTCCTCGACCATCCCTTCAATTTCGGCAAACGCATCAATACAAGAGTCTCCAAAGAAGGGAAGAACACACTAATTGACTCTGCACCTTCCTCCTCCTCTTCTATGTACTCTAAACTATCTAGTTGGCGAAGAACAAGGGTCTGGAGATACGGAAGACACCTAAATGGGGGGAGATACTTCACTATATAACACTCTTTCAATTCTATACACACAAGGTGGGAAGCGTCATTAGTAGCAGCCCAATGTGGTATTCTCATGCCTGGGTAATTAAATTCATCTCCACCATAATCCTCCTCCTCTACCCCATCATCAGAAAATTCAATACTCAACGCACCTCTGATTTGCTGCAGTCCAGACATGGCATCAAGACGGCTCCTTGTACTTCTAATCCTCTCCTTATCTTCTCTTGTTGTTTCAATGTCGCCTTCTATACTCCCAATCTTAAAATCACTCAAGTACTGTAATGATCTCAGCTCCCCAAACCCAGCTGGCATATGCTTCAATTCATAGCAATACCCAATATTCAAATACCGAAGGTTGATCAATTTTCTGAAATTATTGGGTAAAGCTTTAAGAGCTTGACAAAGTCTAAGGTCTAGTGCAAGCAAATTCAAAAGATTTGTCACTGAATCAGGAAGCCGTTCGAATTTATTACATGAAAGATCAAGATACCTCAGCAGCTTTAACTCTCCAATACAACTTGGAACATTCTTGATCCTTAACTGTGACAAGCTCAATGCACGCAACCACTTGCAACTTCTAAATCGTTGATCAACAACCCAACTTCCATTACTAGCCACAAATGAACGTAGCCCATTCATACTATCCACCGGTGGTAGAATATCATCGTCATTATGCGGCTCATAACTAACGTGTAGATGTCGCGCATTACCGTATTGAGAGGATGGCTTGTTTAGGACAACAATTTCCTCTCCGGCCACAAATTTTGCCAAATCATGAACTAAATCATGCATTTTGCAACGTATAATCCCACCACAATCATCTTCTTGGGCCTCTTGAAAAAAACATCTTCCTAACAAGTTCATGAAATATGAACGTCCAACCTCGTCAAAAAAAATTCCTTCTTTATCCGGCTGAATATATCCTTGTGATATCCAAAGATATATCAACTTTGATACATCAAACACAAAATCTTTTGGAAATAGCAAACAATAAGCAAAACAATGCTTAATGTTTGATGGAAGGTGATCATAGCTTAACTTCAGCACAGACATAATAATACGATCCTGGCCACAATGCTCCCTTATCTCGGAGAGCTCTTTGTCTTTGAAAGATTTCCATTCTCCCATGGTATGTTTTGTGCGTAGAAGGCTGCCTATACTTCGTATAGCAAGGGGAACTCTTGCACACTTTTTCAAAATCTGTTTTCCGAGATCTTCCCATCTTCGATCGTTCAATTTCTCCTGAGTAAAGGCTTCGCTTTTAAATAGTTCCCATGAATCTTCCTCTGACAAGCCACTTAAGGTAAGGGTTTCAAAGGCTTCTGCAACCTCCGAGGATCTTGTAGTGACAACTATCTTGCTCCCTTTTGCACCACCGCCTAGTAAACTCATTCGGTGTTGCCACCTGCTATGACCTTCATCCCACACGTCATCTAGGACAAGCAAAAATTTCCTATCCTTCACAGACTCTCTAATCTTATCTTGTAGTTGGCCAAGAGTAAAACCAATGTAGTTTCCCCCACATATGGATTGAAATATTTTCCCAATGACTTCAACTTCATCACATGTATCGGAAATGCATGCAAACCATCGACTCGTAAAAAATTTTCCAACCTCCGCATCGTTGTAAATCAGTTGGGCCAGAGTTGTTTTTCCCATACCGCCTATCCCAACAACGACAATGACTGAAGGAGCATCTGGTTTAACGTCATCTGAATCTTTAAAAAGCATATCTAAGATGGATTTCTTGTCTTCATCCCTACCAAAGACATGTTTTGGATCAACAAAAGAACCCGGATCTTGTCCAATCCTCATACCAAACACTGGTTCGTCACGTTGACAGCTCACAAATCCAAACTGATCCTTATCTACAGAGATCTCAAGCAAACTCTTCCTAATCTCCTTAACTTTCTTAGCAATAAAGTTCCTAAACAAGATTGGGTTTGAAGCTGTAGAGCAATAAAGTTGTTCCTTCTTTTTCAAGGGAAGCTTGTTTTGACCCTCCACCATTTGCTGCTTAAGCAAATCATCAGTGACAACCTCATCGAAGAGACCCTCGGCATCATACAACACGCCTTTGAGCCTCTTAATCCAGTTCTTGATAGCAGCAGAGTTTTGTTGCTTCTTCTCAGCATCAAGTAACACAGCTTGGAGTGTCTCAATACTCACTTGAAGCTTCTTAAGCTCGTCTCTAGCATTCCATATGGAAAGACCCTTCTCGTATGCCTTATCGAAAGCGGGCGAAGCAAGAGTGGACAAGATCTTGGAAGCAAGGCTGAACGCCGCTGATTCAGCCATGGATTGATGATCACAACTCAAAGAATATGTGGCTGATTTGTTTTTGGTTAGAAGTAGAGTTTTGAATAGGTGTTGAATTATTCAAGGCAGGCTTTCTTGATTGGCCCGATTCGAAATTTTGACCCTTTTGATGGTCTCTCAAAATTTTGCCACTCAAATTCCATGTATGGTGCCACGTCACTTTTGATGGTCTCTCAAAATTTTGACCCGATTCGAAATGCCGACCGGTCCGACAGATAAGAAGAGGCCACTCAAATTGCTATTTGCCGCCCAGTTTTTGTACTTCACGTATGGATTCTTTTAATTTTTTCTTGTTTTTTGCCATAATCTTGTAGATAATTTCAATACGATCGCGTGCATATAAAATTCGTCCAAAACGGACATCGTTTGCCTCTTCAAAAGGCCAAAATACATATTTATCACACATAATTTTATGTATCAACAAGTCCGTTAAAACTCAACACACCATTTTTCAATTTTTTTATAATGTGATAGATAACTTAGCAAAGAATTTATTTAGTGATGGTAATACTTAATTTTTTTGTCGAGATGTGGTGTTCAGTGTTTAAAGATCGAAAAAAAAAGTGCTTTCTTTTTTAAGTAAGTTAGTTGATCGAGGAACCTCCGCCCAATAGAGCAACGCCCGAGAGACGAGTTCTCCAGTGTGGACCGAAAGGGTCTCGCGAAAATAGGGCTTTCGGAGACCTTCTTCCGTCTACCCTTCGCCTAGCGGCAAAGCTCGGAGACCAAAATTCGACTAAGCGCTTTGAGACGGCCTAAGAGAATGAGTGGCTTAACGCTCTAACGGCCGGGACAAAGCCATATCCTTCAATCTCGTATCTGACGGAAGTGCCTGAACTCCTTCTTTGGTTTGGAGAAAATCCACAACTACAATTTATAAGTACGAAGTAGTAGATTTGTTACACTTAATCATAATTACTCCACTGTTCTTTGTTTTTTGACTCTTTGGAGGGGCAAACGATGTCCGTTTTAGACGAATTTTATATCCACGCGATCGTATTGAAATGATCTACAAGATTATGGAAAAAACAAGCAAAAAAATAAAAAAATCCATATGTGACGTATGGTTATAATCCATGCGTGACGCATGGATTTTTTTGAAAAAGCAAATTCGTGCGTGACGTATGGTTTTAATTCCGAATAAAATCCTACCCCAATTTGTCTGGCCCGATCCTGATTCGAAGTTGCATTCTTATTGAGCAAGTAATACGAAACTACCAAACACCCACAAGTGACTTGTTCGAAGTCAGAATAACTTCATTCAACAGGCAACACGGCTATCCAAATATCATCATAAAACTTTACAAATTAAGACTTTTATGAGGCTATGGGTTGTCCACTTGTACATCACCTTCAACCTTTTTAAACAAATTTTGAGAGTGATTTTACACAATTTTAGGTTGCACATTGTCTGCTTGAAAGTGCTTAGAATTTGGTTCAATCTAGATTTAAGGTGAAATTAGTTATATCTTACTTGTGTGATGAACTTGAATCTAGATTTAAGGTGAAATTAGTTATGTCTTACTTGTGTCATTCATCAGAAGATAAATGTTAGCTGATGATTTAGTTTGTGTATAATACTCCCTCCGTATGTAATTGTTAGAGCATCCTGATCCCTAAACATGACTTGCTAACAATTTGTGCATGGAGAATAGAAGGGATTACTTGCTAACAATCTAAGATTATATTACTCAGGAAAATGTTAGCACTGCAGCATACTACATCTGAATATAAACTCGTATATTGCATGCTGAGTAGTGAATACATATACAGTTAAACATGCAATACATAAACTTACCGAAACGCTTGACATGATATGTAACTTCTGCATAAATTATGAATATACACAGATTTCAAACATGTGCAGTGTCTGAAATATCATCTACATTGTCGCTCGACAGAGAAAGTAAATCCGTCAGCTCCGTTCTGTACTCTAATCCTCTAAGATAGTGCCCCAATAACATACACCTTTAACAAAATAAGTAAAACAGAAATCATCAAATCTGATCCGTTATTTATTCTTATAACTTTATAAACATAATACTTCCTCTGTTGCACAATATACCCAAAACGGGTTAAGTAACCCTTTTTACAAAGTTTAATGAAGAAACTAACCCGTTTTATACAAGGAAGGTAAACTAACCCTTCCCTTTTCTAATCTGATACGCGCGCTGCTTTCTTCTTCTTCCTCTCCTTCCCTGCCGATTATCTTCTTCCTCCATCTTCCTCTCCTTCACGCCGATTTTCCTCCTCCTTCTTCACGCCGATTTTCTTCGTCCTCCTTCCCAGTGCTGTCATCTTCGTCCTTCCTCTTCATTCGGAGCGAAAAAGCTCGTTCCTTCCCGGTGTTGTCAATCCTCCGTCTCGCAGCAAAGCGCCTCCACCAGAAAACTCGACGTCACGCCTCGTCTCGGCTCCCATCGACTAGATTTGGTGGCTCGCATCGACTTTTCTGGTAAGATTAATGAAGCACGCTTCGCGCGCTTCATAAGATCTCTCTCGCGGTAGATTCTAGAATGAAATTCAAGGTTTGACATCATCAAACTAACAAAGCATCAATCTGCCGTCTCGATATAAGAAACTTCCTACTGCATATCGAAATCGAGGTAAAATTCAAACTGTCATCATATAATTACATGAATGTGAATGCTGAAACACACGAAATAATTAAATAAAACTGTGATTTTAAAGACTTTCTGTATTTTTGATGACAAAATGTTGTTAAAAAAAGGATTTTGGTGGACAAATAAGATAAAGAACAATGATTGAATAAAATAATGAAAACTGGATGACAGAGTGTTGATGAATATAGATGAAACTGATGAATGTTGATCCTGATGACAATATGATGCTCATATAGAAAGTTGATGACATAATATTGAACTTAGATTTAAAAATGTAAATGTGATGACAGTTTGATAAATAGATGATGTGTGTTGGATGACAGTAATGCAGAATGTTGATGGATTAGATGACATAATATAACAATTCAGGAATTTAAACAGTGATGACAGAATGTTGATGGATTACATGATGAGTGTTGGATGACAGAAATAAGATGACAGTATTGTTGTTTAAGAAAAGGAGTTGATGACAGGATTTAGAATTTAAATGTATAATATTAGGTATGATGTCAGATTGAAAATTGGATTCAGTACAATTCAGGAATTGTAGAGTGATGATAGAATATAGATGAAACTGATGAATGTTGATCCTGATGACAATATGATGCTCATATAGAAAGTTTATGACATAATATTGAACTTAGATTTAAAAATGTAAATGTGATGACAGTTTGATAAATAGATGATGTGTGTTGGATGACAGTAATGCAGAATGTTGATGGATTAGATGACATAATATAACAATTCAGGAATTTAAACAGTGATGACAGAATTTTGATGGATTACATGATGAGTGTTGGATGACAGAAATAAGATGACAGTATTGTTGTTTAAGAAAAGGAGTTGATGACAGGATTTAGAATTTAAATGTATAATATTAGGTATGATGTCAGATTGAAAATTGGATTCAGTACAATTCAGGAATTGTAGAGTGATGATAGAATATAGATGAAACTGATGAATGTTGATCCTGATGACAATATGATGCTCATATAGAAAGTTGATGACATAATATTGAACTTAGATTTAAAAATGTTAATGTGATGACAGTTTGATAAATAGATGATGTGTGTTGGATGACAGTAATGCAAAATGTTCATGGATTAGATGACATAATATAACAATTCAGGAATTTAAACAGTGATGACAGAATGTTGATGGATTACATGATGAGTGTTGGATGACAGAAATAAGATGACAGTATTGTTGTTTAAGAAAAGGAGTTGATGACAGGATTTAGAATTTAAATTTATAATATTAGGTATGATGTCAGATTGAAAATTGGATTCAGTACAATTCAGGAATTGTAGAGTGATGATAGAATGTTTATGAAGACAATAACATGTGCTATACAGGTACAAAATGAATATTCTAACTGTATGTTGGGGAGGAGACTGGAAGATGAAAGATGGTTCGAATGCTTATGTTGGGACATTGATTTCAAAAGCATTTGTAATCGACATCAACATAGGGTTGGATGGTGCAAATGATACCATTATTCAAAGGTTTAATTTGAAGACACAAGCACATGAAATTGAGTTGTCGCACTTGAATCCTTTCCAAAAAATTCAGATACCATATATTGTAGAGACGGACGAGGACTTCAATTGTTTCATTGAAATCAACAAATCAGAGAAGGTGCAATGGAGTGTGCCTTTGTATGTGACAGAGAGAAAAAAGAAGAAGACAACTAAAACGACAGTAGTGAGTGAAAAAAACAGCCTTGTTCCATTTCAGAATGATTATGAGATGGAAGGTGGGAGTGAGGTAATTAGTTGTGAATCAAGGGACAAAATTACTGAATGGGGAGAAATTATGGAGGGTGATAGTCCTTCTTATGAAGACTACACAGGGTTCATCCATATTGGACAGATTTTTGACTCAAAGGAGATGCTCAAAGTTGCCATTAGGAAAGTCGCTATGAGGGAGAACTTTGTGTACAAGGTATACAAGTCAACCCCTGATTTGTTTACTGTTAAGTGTGCAGATGAGAACTGCAACTGGGGGCTGAGGGCAATGGTGTTGAAAGACACACATTTCTTTGAGATAAGAAAGTATAGAGAAGAACACACATGCTCTTTTGAATTTAGGTGTGAAAACCAGTGCAAGTCAACATACAAGATGGTTGGAGAGCAGATTAAAACAAGGTAACAAAACATATTAGCAAAATAGTTATGGTCTTATACAAACACATTAATATTGAAAGATGACAGTTTGGATGATTTATTGTGTGTGTAGGTATGAAGGGGTGAAAACTGGACCGAACCCTAAAAGTATCCGGAACGACATGAGGAAAGAACATTGTATGGATGTGAGCTATTGGAAGGCTTTGAAGGCAAAGGAATGGGCACAAAATTTGATTAGAGGAACACCAGAAGAAAACTATGGAATGTTGCCTATATATTGCCACATGATCAAACAAGTCAACATAGGCACATACGCAAAGCTAGAGGTTGATGACCAAAATTGCTTCAAGTATGTGTTCATAGCACTAGGAGCAACAATAAGAGGATTTGATCAAATGAGAAAGGTATGTAGACATACCTTGCTATACTTGAATCTTACAATAGATGGACTAAGGATGACAATATGTGTTGAGAATATGTGCTGATGACAGAATTTTAAAATAAGGTAAAAGCATGACAGGATGAATGAGAACAGTGTTTGA
Organism: Oxyria digyna; assembly: GCA_029168935.1. Lineage (NCBI taxonomy): Eukaryota > Viridiplantae > Streptophyta > Magnoliopsida > Caryophyllales > Polygonaceae > Oxyria > Oxyria digyna. The sequence continues at coordinate 3,204,774 of JAPVLV010000018.1, forward strand.
AAATATATTAAAAACATTAATGATGACAGTATTTGATGAGTGTATTATTACAAAAAAATCTCAAAATGTGTATTGCTCATAATATGTGTTGAAGGATGCAGGATGACAGATTTTGATGACATTTTTATTTGACGACAATGTTTGATGACAGAATTCTTAAAGGATGCATGATATCAGTGTATGAAAAGAAAATATAAAAAATACAATAAATAGTACTATATTTCAAAGGGTTTGAACCAAAAATATATAAAAAATGACTGTTGATGACAGAATACTTCTGATTTGAAGGTAATCATGGTGGATGGAACACATTTGCATACAAAGTACAAAGGACACCTATTGATTGCAACTGCGCAGGATGCGAACCAACAAATTTATCCATTGGCGTATGCAATTGTTGATTCAGAAAATGATGGATCTTGGACATTTTTCTTCCAACAACTTATCACAATGATCCCTAGTTCACAGGAATTGGTGATTGTGTCTGATAGGCATCTAAGTATTATAAAGGCAGTGGAGAGCATTTATACATCATCAAAGCATTGTGTGTGTAGAAGACATGTTCATCAAAACCTCAAGACAAGGTATAAGGACAGGGGTGTGCACAAGCTCTTCACTTTGGCTGCAAACAGCTATACAAAAAGGGAATTTGAGGAGAACTTCAAGAAGATATGTGCAATTAATCAGGAAATGGGGGATTACTTGGTTATTTCCAAATTTGAGAAGTGGGCAAGATCACACTGCAAAGGAGACCGATACAACATAATGACTACAAACAATTCAGAGACCATCAATAAGGTCCTACTAGAGGCTAGGTCATTTCAGGTTGTTGCCCTATTGGATTGTGTTTTAGAAATGCTGATAAGATGGTTCGTTGAAAGGCGCATCAAAACAGAAGAAGCGCTGAGCAAAGTGGTGCCACCAAACATAGAGGAAATTCTTCAAAAAAGGCATAAACTGTCCAAGAAATATGAAGTGAGGGCATTGAATGGGTTCCAATACCAGGTGATAGGAGGAGATTTCTATGGAGTTGTCGATTTGGAAAAAAGAAGCTGCACTTGCAGAGTGTTTGATCTAGATCATATTCCCTGTGTACATGGAATGGCAGCAATGCAGAAAGCAAAGGTGAAAGTGACAGGATTTGTGAGTGACTACTATAGATTTGAGAATTGGATGAAATCTTACAAGGAGACCATATATCCTGTGCCTAGGCAAACTGAAGAAATGATTCCAGAGGAGATAATGAACATACAATGCCTACCTCCCAAGCCAGAGAAAAGAACAGGGAAACTTAAGAAGAAGAGAATACCGTCTGAAGGTGAGTTCCCAAATCATAGCAAGAGGAGGTGTGGACCAAGAAGACCCGCAAGATGCAGTCTATGCGGATCCACTGGACACAACAGAACATCATGCATGAACAAAACCCCAGAAGCTAGAAGTTCACCTTTTGTTCTAGAATAGTTTGATTACATTGATAAAAAATACTATTACACATATATAGTTTGCATTACTGTCCTTTTTGAATCGATTTGAACAAGTATTTTGGATGACATAGCACATGGTCATTGCAATAAATAAAAATTGTTGAACAATTGGATGAATATATTAAATACTTAGTTGTTTTGCATCAGAAAAGCTCACAGATGGAGGTAGATGACATATAAGAGTTGATGACAGTTGAATAATCATCAACGCATAAAATTTTCATCAAGGTTTAACACAAACTTATGAGAAGTGAAAAAATTCAAATGATGACAGATGCCAAAATAGAAAGAGATATCTGATTAAAAAGTTGATGACAATTTAAATAATTGGCCTATAAGACAAAATGATAACTCTGTCATCCGTGATGACAAAAGTATATGATATCATAACATATTAATAAACACATGGATTTAAAAGATTGAAAAATTTAGAGCATTAGATTACAGATGAAAAAATAAATGACAACATCAATATCTGTCATCGGAAGCAAAACGGGAATTCATTCTTTTATTGCATAAGTTCAACACAATAAAGTGAAGTTACATTGATGAAAGATCATAAAGGAAAATACTAATCCCATAGAAAAAGAACACAACAACACTCAGATAAGCCATAAAAACCACAAAAGGGATTGGCTGAAATATATAAAACTGAACCATATTAAAAAGAGGCTAAGCTGTTTTGACAACCCTAACCAGGTACACAAGACTTCTATCACTTCTCCCCATCACTTCAAATAGGAGAGTTTGATCTTTTTCTATTTTATTGTCTGCAACAAACTTCCTCCAGCCTTCACCAAACCTATAGCAATTGTTTGGATTCCCATGGTCACTGAATTTCACCATTACATCCCAAATATTTTGTTTGTCTAACATAGCCAAGATCATTTTCTTATCTTTGAACTCCTTGAGATATTCATTGGCGTGGTCAAAAGGGATTGGCTGAAATATATAAAAACTGAAGCATATTAAAATTTGAAAGAAAACTGAAAAAGAGATTATGCAATTCCATAAAAGGATGGAGATTTTTACCAATCTACAATCATTTTCCACCATAGACATCTGCATCTCAACAAAAAAACACTCATCCCAGTCGAAATCATTTTCCCAGTCGATATCATCTTCCATTTTGAGGAAAGAACTGCACAAACTCGAATTTTAAATAAAAATGAGTGCCATTGAACTTACAACAAAAGAAAAAAATTGAAAAATAAAATACTTGCCTTGTAAACGATTGGATATGTGGAGGTATACAAAAAAAAAAGATGAAAAGGGAGAATATGGGATATCTGGAATGGAAGATGAGGATATATATATAGGAAAGGAGTTAGGGTTGCAAAAGAATACATTAAATTGGTCAAACACATTTAATGCTATTGGTTGTTAGGAGACCAACAACCAAACTCAAACTTTGAATTATCCTCACCAATGCATGTTGGTTTCAAAATTTTAAATTAACATGCATTGGGGTTCACCAGAAAAAACTAAAAAAAATCCCAAAATAAGGCTGCATGAAGGATGATGACAGGTGAAGGCTGATGACAGAAATATTTTCGAGTGTATATAACAGTCATCAAAGAATTATAAGAAATTGTATGAGGAGGAGAACAAATTTAATAATGATAAAAAATATAATTTATAAGATGACACTTGATGACAATATATTAAGTGAAGATAGAACTGTCATCAAACATTGACATAGTTAATGAAAGATGACGGTTGATGACAATTTTTAAATGAACATAGAACTGTCATAAAATATTGACACAATGAGTGAGATAGAATGATGCTTTAGATCATTCTGATCAAAAATCAATGATGACAATGATCTAAAAGTAAAATAGGTACAAAAAGCATGACAGTGTAATAAAACCTTTTTGTCATCTGGATGACAGTATGATAGAATCACAATCATTAAAAACTATATATAGGGGACAACCATAAAACACTTTATATAATTTGTCATCACTAAAATAAGATTGCAAAACAAACTGTCATCATTACAAAAAATGGAGTACAAAAAGGCACACATTATCCCAAATTGTCTTACACAAGTGAAACAAACACTGTCGTCCAGTATATCACTATTAACAAGTTTTTACTGAAAGTGAAAACACAAAGCTGAATCAATTCTATAGCTTTTTACGATTAAGAGAAAGAGGCTTCCACACAATCTCTTGGTGAAATAGCTCAATTCCCATCTTCTCCCTAAGGGCCCTCACATGATCGTCATCCAGCTCATCCAAGGAACTCCCAAATGCAAATGATTCAATGTATTTTAATGTAAAGAGACCACAATTACCACTGAAAACCAAAAGAAACATAAAAATAAAAATGGTTATGCAGTGTAACATTGAAAAAAAAAAACATCAGAAATTAGAATAAGTTAAGAATAATATGCTTCAAAAAGAAATAATGAATACATACCCTTTGTCTTGGGGGAGAGTACGATGCCTAGTGAGAGTAAAATCATTGTCTAGGTTCCCAAGGTGATTGAACATCCCACTTCTGTTTAACAAAACAGGGAGTAATTTGCAAAGAGGCTCAAGACATTCAATAATGAATTCATCCTTGTAGAAACTAGCTCTCGAATCTGGGGTATATAAACAGTCCATAACAGTAATATGCTTCTTAACCAAGTCTATCTCTAGAGCAACCCAATGTTCGTCATTGATATTAAATGGTGAGTAAACCCTTGAGACGCCATTAGCCCACGATTTCCCATAAGGCTGGTGGATGAGCACCAGAAAAGTAATCAAGATGGAAATTAAGGTTGTAATCTATACCAGACAACACCTTCTCAAGACACTGGGCGTTCATCCTACTAAACCAAACCCAGTCCAGAATAACTACATCCTTGAATTTTTCTCCCTCATCAAATATTCTTTTCCTCATGAAATATAGGGCTTCAGATAAATGCTGGAAAACAGAAAAGAATTCTAGCATTTATATACAAATACATAAATAATAAAAATTTAAAAAAACGGTTTCAATGATAAAACACTTACAACGTCGTCGAACCAAGCATTCTTCCTAATCAACTTCTGGAAAAAGGGCTTAGAGAGGCTAATATCACTGCCTTTTATAGTGGCTTCTTCCTTGCCGCAAAAAATGAAGAGGAGAAAAAAAATGTCATTAGACAATATATGTCATCATTCAAAAACTGAAAATAAACGATACCAAAATATCATGATAAAGTGCTTGATGACAAATGTATAATAGGTCATACAAAAAATTATGATAACTAAACATAGAAAAGATGATGACAATGTCTTGATAGTTTAGATAATAAAGTGTTGGATGGCAAGATTGATGACACAAATGTCATCAAAACCTAAAAGTGTTTGATGCCAGGATTCATGCCAGGATTGATGACAGGATTGCATCAATCACACTTGGAAACAAAATTGATGACAAGTTTAAGCTAAGAATTAAAATAATATAATAGATATGACAGAATAATGATTTGATGACAAAATAATGATTAGAAAATTAAAGCTAAAAACAAATACAACATACCCATCTTTTAGCCATGAATAGAAGACCAAGCGATCGTCGTATTCATAGAAAGAGTACGCTGGTCTGGGAGGCATACCAATGGCTTTAGTTGGCACTGCGAAGGGGCTTAGAAGGACAGGGCTAGGATGACCTACCCTAGAAGACTTCCTTAGCAACTTGTCATCGGGAGCCACATTGTCATCAGGAGCCACATTGTCTTCAGGTTACTCATTGTCATCAGATTCAACATTGTCTTGAGATTCCATGTTATCAACATCAAGACATTCCCCTTTATCAACAGGATTCACTGGAAGATCTACCACAAAATCTACAACTTCCAACACCTCCTCAGGAATGACAACCTTGTCATCATCAACCATATCAACCTTGTCATCATCAACCATATCAACCTTGTCATCATCTGGGATGACAACCATGTCATCAGCAATCATATCTATCTTGTGTTCATCTGGGATGACAACCTTGTCATCATCAACCATAACTGCCTTGTCATCCTCTAAGTTGACCAATTTGTCATCCACAAACATTGCATCACCACTTTCTGGTTCAAATACAATAGGAGATGTAAGGAATGCATTTTGGGACCCAGATGGAATCACTAGAAATCCAGAATCACCTTCACGAACAAACAAGTCAACATTGTTGCAATCTGATTTACTGTCATTATCTACAACAGCTACCTCTTGATCCTTTGATTCCTTGGGGATATCCAGAGACTGCCTCAGGGTTAAACCAAGGGATTGTGGAATATTAGACTCACCCACACTGTCTTCCTTGGAAATATTTTCAGACCTAGGCTTGCAATTGGATTTTGACTTCTCAGATGACGAAAACAAAAGTTTTTCAGTACCTCCAGCATGACTGTCTACAGATTTATTTGAGTGATTACGCTGAACAGGGAGAGAAGATGGCCCACCAATACTGCCCTCAAGATTAAGCTCAACAGTGGCAGAGGGAAGCACAGACTTTCCAACACTGTCAACCATATTTTTTACACCAATTATCCTCGCAGAAGCAACAGAATCATCAAAAAGTCCACAAGCTTCCTCCAACACCTTAAAATTGTTGTGGATTGGATCGGTTGGAAGAGGAGTTGTTTCGGCTTTGTTGGCTCTTACTGACGAAATGAAAGTCTCAATGAGGCTCCCAATGTCCACTAGCTTTTTGAACACATCCTCTAGCTTCAAGGTGTGGCCAGTAACTGTCCCTTGAACATCAGCCATCACAGTGCACATGTGATCCACCTTCTTGCTCAGATCTGAAATCTTCTCAGAGGAGTCATTGTTCAAACCTTGAGGAATGGTTGAGTGGCCTTGAAATGGTGGGGAGTTTGGTTCAAAAGGAGCACTCTTGGGATCAAACCTTCTTGAATCTGTCTTTGTTTTGGCACTAGATGATGACGAAGCTGATGCTTTTGCATTTGAGGGCAAACTCTTGGATGAACTGCCTCCAGACAACCTTGAATTCAAACTCCGAAGCACACTGTCAACCGCAGCTTCTACATTTGGCACCGGGTCCCTCATAGGGAGCGCACTAGTGGGAATTGGCTTAGTTGTTAGAAGAACATATCTCTTCCTAGGGGATCTTCTCAACACCAATGCCGATTTTGTATTGCAAACCTTCTTGCCCTTTGGAGGTTGTCCTAAGAGAAGGGTCTTCTTAGGAGAGGCTTTCTTTGTTGCGACAGTCTTCAATAACCGGGGAGATTGTTTATTAGGCTCAGCAACCTTCAACTTTATCTTCAAAGTTGGGTTAGGCTCCACATTGCGAGCCCTAGTAATCCTTAGGGTTCGAGCCTGATTGACAGTGTCGATTTTCCTTTTGCGCGTATAGACTCTAGCCTTTGGAATAGTAGTTGCAATCTCAGTGTTGAAGGATGCTTCTTTGTCAGCCTTCTCTTTTGCCACATTCAGAATATGCTCGGCAAATCCATCAAACAGTGCGTCATCCCTTTCATCCAGAAAATTCAGATCCTTAAATCTTTCATGCTCAGAATATGGAGGATATCTACAATACTGAACATAAAAGAAGACAAAAATGAGATATAAATAAAAAGTATTACAAGACAATATATAAAACCAAACTGAAAAAGATGAAGAAAGAAATAAATACCGGATTAATTTCTCTAACTTGTCTCGAAATTGCGCTAAACCAAATATTACCGACATCCTTGTTGAACCAACGAAGACAGTAAGGGATCTCTCTTGAACCAGCTGAAGTACAGTTTACAATATCCCGAAACTGAGGGAATGTTTCAAGAATCCAAACCTAAACAGATAGACAGAAAAAAGGATAAGCATGATGAAGACAGATACCATAATTGATGACAGATACAATAGTTGATGACAGATACCATAGTTAAAAGAAGAAAACTAATTAAAAGGAAAATTAGATGCAGATACAATAGATGATGACAGAATGCTATAGAAAAGATTTAAAAAAATAATATGACAGACAAGAAATGGAATGAATGTGAAATGAAGCGTGCGAAGCGCGCTTCATAAGAAATTGAGAGGATAATAAGTATGAATCATTAAATTAAGATGAAAAAATTCATACAACCATAACATGAAGAACAAAAGAGGTAGCGATGACAAAATGTATGAAAAGTATAAACAAACATGTCATGACAAACTTAAAAAGCATACTGGATAAAACTTGAAAAATTAACTCAGTAATACAACATATAGTAAAGAAAACATGTCAGCAAAAAATATAAAGAGGGTAATTGAAAGAAATGATGAAAGAATTATCTAATGGATAAAATACCTTTAAAGCTATGGGATATCCATGCAAGTAAATTGTTACTCTTGTGTCATGAGCACGCTCACCTTTCTCTGGCTTCCCTACGGTAGCTGCCTTCATCAAATACTCAATAGTTGTAGAGTACACTAACCTCCCCCATGGATACTTCCTAAACTCATCCAAATTTGTTGACAACTTGTAGAATTCAGAACGAATAGGCTGATTCGGTCGTTGAGGAAGTAGAACGCCCTCAACAATGAGAAGATATGCCAAACTCAGCTTCCTAGCTGGATTGGCCTCTATAACAAACAGTGCTAACAACTCTTTATATTTTAAGCTTCTGACCCCAAATTCATCAATCATATTTGCATTTGGGATTTCATAGTCAGTACAATCACGGCAATCCAGCCCAGTAACAGCCGCAAACTCAGGGAGACCAAACCGGCAAACATGGCCTTTGACGTTGAACCACATTTCATGAAGTTTTTTTGTCTTCACTTGATGAAGGATAAAGTAGTAGAGCAGCTGAGATGACACCTTCAATTGGTCTGCCCAAGTAACAATAGGGGCAAAAATTCCGTTCCTTATTTCATATAGTCCATCAGCATCAAGATGTTCATCAATAATTTGAAAGACGTCCCAATTTGCAAACATATTAACTTGTGCTGACATATGCATGGATGGGGGGCAAACATATTCCACTTTCGAGATATCCATCTTAGATTAAGAAAGGAAAACAAATGAAAAAAAACTTTAATACAACATACAAGAAACTGTAATCATAATCTCAAAAACCATAAATAACTATTGTCATAAAATTCAACAATAAAACAAAATATAAAGCACTAAACTGTCATCAAAGAGAACTAATATAAATTATTAGAACAAAAACAAAAAATAATGTCATCAACAAGAAGAAAATAGACAATCAAATCCTAATATAGAAGATTTTGAAATCAAATCTAAAAACTTTTAAATAATTATTGTCATCAAATACAGCAAAATACTGTCATCAAGAGTACTAAAAACTGTATTTGATCAAAACAAATTGTCATCCACATTGTCATCCGCATTTGAACAAAATGTGTTTGTCATCAAATATTGTAATGCACAAAAAATAAAATAGAGCAAAGAACACTGTAATCAAGGGGAAATCTGGATATCGATGACAAACACATTGTCATCAACAAATAGTATAATGCTGAGATCTCACTAAACAAACTGTCCTCACATAAAACACACACAAACACATTGTCATCAAAACAAAAACATTGTCATCGCAAATAGTATATTACTAAGATTTCACTAAACAAACTGTCCTCAGCATAAAACACACACACAACACATTATCATCAAAACAAAAACCAGATTTATAACCAAACTAACTGTCATCGAAACTACAAAACTAACATAAATTACATGAAAACAACAATGAGAAAGAACAAATAAAACTAAATACCATACATATGTTGACAAATACGAAAATTAAACAAACAAATCTGTAATCAACACATGCAAAAGGGACAGACAAGTAAAAATCAAAGAGATACAGTAAAAAAAGTGCAATTAGCAAGGAGAACACACAAAAACAACACTGTAATCAAGTAGAAAAAAGCAAAATCGAACTCCAAATCAAACCGTAAAACCTAAAAACACAAAACAGAAGCAAAAACTGAACTAGATACATACCTGTGAGTGATTATAGATGAAAATTGGTCGAAATTCTCACAGAAACAAGATTCGAACAACTGCATTACAGAAAAACAACAAATCAGCGATGACAACCCTAATTTCTACAGAAATCAACCAAAAACGAAGAAAAACGTACCTGGAGATCGCGCGAGAGTAAGGAAGCTCGAAATCGATGAGAAACGAGGAGAAATCGCGGCGAAATCGTCCGGAATGCTTGGAAGAGGAAGGTGGAGTGAAAGGAGAGAAAGAGGAAAGTAACGGGTTGGAAAAAAATGAAGGAAAAGGGGTGGGAGTTTAATTAGGAGGGGTATATATAATTTTCTATAAAAAATTTAATTAAAAAAGGGGAGGGTTAGTTACCACTTTAGATTAGAAGGGATGTTATATTACACTCAAAGAGTGTAATAAAGGGCAAAGGGCCTCGTTTTGCGCACAATATAAGTGGTATGGGCTTAAGGCAAATAAATTAAGACAGTCTATCAAGGCATATACATTTACTACAGCCTATTTCTACTATTTCAATAACATTCATCTTTTAGCTACCCGATATAGAAAGAAAATAAGTACAAATTCAGAAACATATAAGCTAATTATTAGCTTACAGTGTTACTTAAATTAGAGTTGTTTTCACTTTTCCAATATCTCAAATGCTGCACAACTATTCAAATAATGCATAATATGAGCCCAATATGTCAGGTTACAGCTCATGAGAGACATAAGGGATATTTTGTATCAGGGAGAGGAGATCAAACTATAAACCTCCAATTTTTCTACAGAAAAAAAAAATTAATTGGCATACTGATGAATGTTACTTGAGGAGCAATAAAGATTTGATTTAGGTATTTCTAGAGAATCAAATATACAATTTAAGCATAAACACAATAAATGACTTGTTCAAACAGCATATATAAGCCGAACAACACCATCAATGCTTAAGAAAGCAAAAGATGATGGAAAAGATTCTCAAGTGCAAAGCTTTGAATTGCATAGTATGCATTTCATATATAATGTGCTTGCATCAAGTCCAGAATATCTTATATGAGAGGATAACACATATGTAACTTTACACTTTATAGTGGAAAACAATAAACTAGACCAGATTGACTAAAAGGCCAGATATCATGACACAGCAAGAAATGACTTCCCCATATATACAAGACTGTGATTGAACAGAAAGGCAAGCCATGGAATTAAACATACAGCATCTACCTGAGCAGAACAAAGAAACTATACAAATATCCTCCACCTCCATAACCATTCAATTGTGAATTTCTCCACCACACAAAACAAAGAATAATAATCAACACCGCTAGAATTCATCACAACCTCATCCTTTCATTAATCAGCTAATTGAATTCAACAAGGAACGATTAATTGAGAGTACAACATCATAACAACAAGGAATGATTTCACCATGTATAAGACTACTTGTGAAAAGAAAAGACTAAACAACTCCACAAGACACAGTAAGGAAATGCATGGAATTGAACAGGCAACAAGAGGCATCTACCTAAAGAGTCCTACAGCTCCAAAACCATTTAATTCTGTAATTTCTACAACACAAAAGAGCTGATAACCATCCACACAACTAGATTTTATCACAGCCTTATCATCTCATTTATCACCCAATTGAAATTCCAATAGAACAACTTCAAATCCGGCAGCTAACTTGTACAAGACTGAGACAAACAGCATCTACCTGAGAATATCAAAGGAACTATACTAATCCTACAGCTCCAAAACCATTCAATTGTGTATTTTTCTGCAGTCATGCAACTCCGATTTCGCCATATATAAAACTGCAGTCATGCAGAGGAAATTGTGTTTCTAATTAAATAGAACTTGTAACAAAAAGCATAATTTCATCGGACATGAGCGTTGGGTTTCTGATTAAATAGCATTCTGGTTTTATATTGCACACACTCAGGAAGCAAACTAACCAAATATGTTGCAGTTTTCTGAATACAAAATTAAGAGAAAAGTAGTATAAGATTATGTAACTTGTAGGAGAGAGCAACAATCTGGATTTTCCCATGCACATCAGCTCTAATCATTGCACAGTTTCATAAATTTGTTATTCAAGCACTTTGGATTGTGTGCAGATGTATGCATATGTTAGTGTTTTCCGTTATGGGCCAATTTTAATTACACTTGAAACCTAACACATAAATCAAATGAAAATTTCTGCCAGAAGCATTAATCTTAACTAAACAAGGAAATATTAAGAGGAGCTAGAAGCATTTTCTTATTGATTTGGTAGAAGAAGAGGCGGTACTCTTCGGAATTTTATTGAATATTTGAGAAAATTACATTATAGTCTTACGGGAAAAAAAGAAACCCCCTTAGATCATCTAACAATAATACCTATGAATATTAGGGGTTCTTCAAACAAATGAATAACTTAAGACAGAGAGTCAAAACATGACTAACCAATTCCGCTTGATCAAGCGATTGAAATAAAGAAGGTGCATTACATCAACCAAGCTCGAGTAGCTGTAGAGCAAAGTCGAAATAAAGAAGGGCAAACATAATTTGACCGGACTCAGAGATCTTCGTCATTTGTTCGTCTCTTGAATATTTCTACCCTGGGGGTTGATTAAAAAGACAAGAATTAGGAAACGTGGGCTAGTACATAAGCTCAATTGTAAAAATATGTAGTTAATTAATGGTGAAAAGTGTTAAACTATGTATCATATGAGATGCAGACAGCTAGAACGTGAATTAAAGTATTTGAGAGCATAAGATGGAGATGAAGGAATGAAGCTTTAAATTTACTCACCAGATATGATTTCTAATTGGCCAAGGGACTGAAGGCGTAGTAAGCATTCGGGAAGCTCCTTCGGATTCGGCAATGGTTTGAGTTGTAACACGCGGAGGTTGGGGAGGGAATCCCAATCCACACCTTCGAGAACCAACTCCGGACAGTTATAAATTCTTAATCCTTTCAGGGCACTAGGATGGGCAAAGCTCAAATTCCTCACTTCACGGCACTCAATAATTTCAATAACAGAAAGAGACGGAGCTGGTACGTCAACCTCCACACTTGTAAACCCACTGCATTTTACGACTTTAAGAGATTGGAGATGCGGTGATGCTAGGTGTAAATTATTTGAGAAACTGGTTCTCGAAATACGACATTTCTGAAGAGATGTAAGTGATGCACCCGGAAAACTGATTGTGCCTTTCCAGTAAGCAATGTCTATCTGTTGGAGAGATGATGATGATGATAACAACACGTGTTCTATCAGCACACAATCAGCCTCCTGGAGCTGTAGATTAATACAGGGAGTTGATGGCATGTACTTGAGTTTAGAAAGAAGAGGGAACGAGAGTAGATGAGTATTCATGTTCCTCGACCATCCCTTCAATTCTGGCAAATCACTCAATTCAAGAGTCTTCAAAGAAGGGAAGAACACACTAATTGACCCTGCACCTTCCTCCTCCTCTTCTATGTACTCTAAACTATCTAGTTGGCGAAGAACAAGCTTCTGGAGATACGGAAGACACCTAAAGGGGGGGAGATGCTTCACTTTACGACAACATATCAATTTTATGGATACAAGGTGGGAAGGGTCATTAGTAGCAGCCCAATGTGGTATTCTCATGCCTGGATAATTCTCTATTTTTAGTTTTTGTGGAGATACAGGTAGCTTCCAACCTTCATCTCCACCATAATCCTCCTCCTCTACCCCATCACGAGAGAATTCAATACCCAACGCACCTCTGATTTGCTGTAGTCCAGACAAGGCATCAAGACGGCTCCTTGTACTTCTAATCCTCTCCTTCTCCTCTCTTGTTGTTTCAGTGGCGCCTTCTATACTCCCAATCTTAAAATGACTCAAGTACTGCAATGAACTCAACTCTCCAAACCCAGCTGGCATATGCTTCAATTCATCGCACCACTTAATATTCAAATACCGAAGGTTGATCAATTTTCTGAAATTATCGGGCAAAGCTGTAAGATCTTCACAAATTCCAAGGTCTAGTGCAAGCAAATTCAAAAGATTCGTCACTGAATCAGGAAGCCGTTTGAATTTGTTACATGAAAGATCAAGATACCTCACCACTTTAACTCTCCAATACAACTTGGAACATGCTCGACCCCCAACCGTGACAAGCTCAATGCACGCAGCCACTTGCAACTTCTAAATTGTTGATCAACAACCCAAGTTCCATTACTGAGCACAAATGAACGTAGCCCATTCATACTATCCACCGGTGGTAGAATATCATCGTCATTATGCGGCTCATAACTAACGTGTAGATGTCGCGCATTACCGTATTGAGAGGATGGCTTGTTTAGGATAACAGTTTCTTCTCCGGCTATAGATTTCGCCAAATCATGAACTAAATCATGCATTTTGCAATATTCAATCTCGCCACATTCATCTTCTTGGGCCTCTTGAAAAAAAGATCTTCTTAACAAGTTCATGAAATATGAACGTCCAACCTCTTCGAAAGAATTTCCTTCTTTATCCGGCTGAATATATCCTTGTGATATCCAAAGATATATCAACTTTGATACATTAAACACAAAATCTTTTGGAAATAGGGAACAATAAGCAAAACAGTGTTTCATATTTGATGGTAGGTGATCATAGCTCAACTTCAGCACATACGTAATAATACGATCTTGGCCACAATGCTCCTCTATCTCGGAAAGCTCTTTGTCTTTGAAGGACTTCCATTCTCCAATGGTACGTTTTGTGCGTAGAAGGCTGCCTATACTCCTTATAGCAAGGGGAACTCTTGCACACTTCTTCAAAATCTCTCTTCCAAGATCTACCCATCTCGGATCGTTCTTTCGTTCATGAGTAAAGGCTTCACTTTTAAATAGTTCCCATGAATCCTCCTCTGACAAGCCACTTAAGTTATGGGTTTCAAAGGCTTCAAAGGCTTCTGCAACCTCTGAGGATCTTGTAGTGACAACTATTTTGCTCCCTTTTGCACCACCACCTAGTAAACTCATTCGGTGTTGCCACCTACTATGACTGTCATCCCACACGTCATCTAGGACAAGCAAAAATTTCCTATCCTTCACCGACTCCCTAATCTTATCTTGTTGTTGGCCAAGAGTGAAACCAATGTAGTTTCCCTCACACATGGATTGAAACATTTTCCCAACGACTTCCGTGTCGTCAGATGTATCAGAAATGCATGCAAACCATCTACTTGGAAAATTCTTTCCAACCTCAGCATCGTTGTAAATTAGTTGGGCCAGAGTTGTTTTTCCCATACCGCCTATCCCAACAACAACAATGGCCGAAGGAACATATGGTTTAACATCATTTGAATCTTTAAAAAGCATATCTAATATGGATTTCTTGTCTCCATCTCTACCAAAGACATGTTTTGGATCAACAAAAGAGCCTGGATCTGGTCCAATCCTCATACCAAACACTGGTTCATCACGTTGACCGCTCACAAATCCAAACTGAACCATATCTGTAGAGATCTCAACCAAACTCTTCCTAATCTCCTTAACTTTCTTAGCAATAGAGTTCCTAAACAAGATTGGGTTTGAAATACAGCAATAAAGTTGTACCTTCTTTTTCAAGGGAAGCTTGCTCTTACCCTTCACCATTTGCTGCTTAAGCAAATCATCAGTGACAACCTCATCGAAGAGATCCTCGGCTTCATACAACACGTCCTTGAGCCTCTTAATCCAGTTCTTGATAGCAGCAGAGTTTTGTTGCTTCTTCTCAGCATCAAGTAGCACAGCTTGGAGTGTCTCAATAGTCACTTGAAGCTTCTTAAGCTCGTCTCTAGCATTCCATATGGAAAGACCCTTCTCGTATGCCTTATCGAAAGCAGGCGAAGCAAGAGTGGACAAGATCTTGGAAGCAAGGCCGAACGCCACTGATTCTGCCATGGGTAGATCTCAACTCAAAGCTTAATTATGTGGGTGACTTTTTGGTTGCAAAGTAGAGGTTTGAGTGAATACTTGAGTTATACAAAGCGTGTATTCAGTATTGGTATCTACATATAATACACAGAAATGAAGACAACATGCTATAAAATATTAAATAAAAATATGTAGATCTACCTCATTATTCAAACGTGGCTCATCTACCAATACTAGCTACCAGCTCATGGAAGACTTCCAAAAACAAAAGATAATGGAAAGAGATTCTCAATTGCAGAGCTTTGAATTGTATAATATGCATTTCATATATAGTGGAAACCATCCATTAGACTAGATTAATTGAGAGTATAATATCATGACACAACAAGGAAAGACTTCACCATATATATTGAACAGAAAGGCAAGACATGAAAATTAAACATACAACACTAAACAGAGAATATTAATCACACCACTAGACTTCACCAAATTCAGTCTCCACGAAATAGAGCAACTAAGGAATGATTGACTGTACGAATCCGGCAACTTGTACAAGACTGCAATAGACAGCATCTATCTGAGAATATCAAAGGAACTATACAAATCCTACAGCTCAAATAGCAGAACCTAAATTTCACTCAGTACAAATGGTTGGATGAGGATTTAGTTTGTGTTACTCTATTTATAATAGCTAACAAATAGTACGTATGTTAGCTGTTATTGAGTTATTCTTATGTACATGTTAGACGCTACTGTTGTGGTGAAGTTAGTTAGCATAGTGTGAGTTTTATTTAAAACTCTGTTATGGACCATTGTATATATGTAAGTAGCATCTTATTTTTAATCTGATAAACAAATATTCTCCATCTCTCTCGTTGATTTCTTCTTCCTAATTACCAGGTTGTTACTTGTTACTAGTTAAGTTTGATCTTTGATCGTAGATACTCGACACTTACGTGCATATTACAAAAGTACTATAGAACAAGATAATGTAAAACGAGGAAATAAAGTTGTAATGCATTGTATTGATTGAATTGATTGAGTAATTACATAAGAAGGCAAAACCTTTATACAAAGAAGAAGAGGCAACGGTATAGAGAAGTGAGTGGAGGAAGGAAAGGCTAATTACAAGTATTAATAGCCTAATAAGGATTATAATAATACTAGGATGTTATTGCCCGCGCTACGCGCGGATCTTTATTTTTATATAAATATAATGTAGAGTCAAAGAAGGAGTTTATAATGTACAAAAATGATTTTACATAAGTTAAGAACATTAATCATTTTTTCATAGATTTTGGTTTGAGTATAACTATTAATGTATTTTTTATAAATTAATTTTTACTTTAATAAAATATTGGATACAAATAAAAAGTCAGAAACTTTGAAACTAATTTTACTTGAAGGATATGTGGAATTTAATATCTTCTATACATACATATACTACAAATAGTGCGTTGTTTCCAACATGTCGTATTCCCGTTCAATTTGTCTACGTGTCAGTTTTGAGCTATGCCGCTCACCCGCCACACCAACCATTTTTTTGTTATATATCTATGATAAAATGGATTAAATAAAAAAGAATTAAAAAAGTTTATATTACTATTTAAGTATCCACTTTTATCTTTACCATATTATATATGTTTTTATTTATTTATTAGTTTATCAATCTAAATAACTTTGATTATTAAAAAACTTAAAGTATATAAAATTGTTTTAGGAATAATATTGTTTTAGGAGTAATGTTAGTGCATTGAATGTTGGGGATTAGTATTTATTACCCTAAACATCTAAATTTATATTATATAGTTCATTACCCGCGCTTCGCGCGAGAATAACACGTTTATTTTTATAGTATTTATATATTTCCTGTTATTTTCAAATATGTATTTATGCTGTAACTTTTAATATAAAAAAATAAATATTTTAAATTAATTAAATATATAAATCTTAACATATTGATTAGTAACGGAATCTGAAAGGTATAATTATTAATTAGTGTTATTTTAATATCATTATCTACATAATAACAATCTGATGAAAGAGAATCTCAAAAGACAACCATGTTCAAGAAGAATCTCAAAAGACATACGCATTGAACATATAAAAATCGATGAGGGAAATACCATAAAGAAACGAACATACACTCAAAATCATAACTAAAAGACCCAAATTAGGAGATTAAATTAAAGGAAAAACAACTGAGAGAAACGAACAGACGTGAGACGATAACTGTAAGAGCCTAATGATGTATATTCTTAATATATTAACTTTTTTTTTAAATTCAATGCATTAAATAGGTACAATTTGACAATACTTCATCAAACTAAACAACTTTTATATATATATAGATTAGGATAGGATGTTGATAATAAACTTCTATAATTATAAGATCATAATCTCTAATACTCCCCCTCAAGTGAAGTGTATGTTTATGACACTCGACTTGGATAAGAGTTTAGAGAATACCGTCGGGCCGAGAGGTTTTGTGAATAAGTCAGCTTCTTGTTCCTTTGTGCGGATATGCATTGTGTGGATGTGACCTTGCTGAATTTTCTCTCGAATAACATGACAATAAATTTCAATATGCTTTATTCGTTCGTGAATCACCGTGTTGAATGCAATGTGGATGGATGATTTGTTGTCACAATAGAGGTTGGCTGGTTGCGGGTGAGGGATGCAGAGATCATTTAGGAGTGTGCAGAGCCATGTTAGTTCACAACAGGTGGTGGCCATCGAACGATATTCTGCTTCTAGAAATCGCTCCTTGTTTGCGTGTCTTCCATGAGATCGGGATACCACCTAAGAAGATAATGTATTCGGTGGTGGAGCGACGAGTGTCCCGACAACGTGCCCTATCGGAATCGCAATATGACGTTAATTGAAGAGTTTCGTTGCTCTATCTTTCCTTTGCTTTAAAGCAAAACATAGTGATCCAAACACCCTTAGCCAAGAATAATCTGTTTTGAGTTTTTGCAAAACTTCATAAGGAGATCTCCATTCCAGGATTGCAGTTGGCATTCTGTTAATCAAAAAAATAGCAGTTAAGATAGAATCTTCCCAGAAATACATAGGTAAATTTTCATAAATTTTCAAAGATCTAGCTGTCTCCAATAGATGCTTGTGCTTCCTCTCAACTCTTCCATTTTGCTGTGGATTATCTGGTATGCTTCTTTGCAATAATATTCATGTACTAGCAAAAAATTTGTAAGCATTTTGAATTGACAAATTCTATACCATTATCACTGCGGAAGACTTTGATCATTACTCCATACTGAGTTAAAACCATGCTTACAAAATCTACCAATACCTGAAACACTTGTGTTTTGTTCGGGAGCAAAAAAGTCCAAGTGTTTCTACTGTGATCATCCAAGACAATCAAGAAATATCTGGCACCTGTCCTAGAGGACACTTTGTATGGACCCCATACATCCAGATGTACTAAATCAAAGCATTTAGAAGCAATCTTATCATTTCTGGAAAATGGTAATTTTATTTTCTTTGCAAGAATATATGACTCACAATAATGCTTACTCAAATCTATATTGCTAAAGTCAACAACATGTTTGAGTTTGGACAAAGAAGCATGCCCGAGCCTATGATGCAACAAATTTAAACTTTCCATAGTTTGTGCTTACACAGGTGCACAACTATTACACATAGAAATCAAACTAGATTGATATTCTGGAAGAATCAGTTGTGTGGGAGATAGCAGATACAATCATGCGACTTCCTTTCCCATTTCCTCCACATTCTTCGTCAAAAGATCCTGAAAGAGACACACATCAGTGTCAAAAATAGCCCTCATACCAGTATCATGAAGCAACCTTTTGACTTACAACAAACTGTGCTTGAGATCTAGCACAAGCAACACATTTCTGAGAACCAAATAAAGAGATATCATAAGTCATGTGATCTGAGGCACCAAAATCTATTATACACATAGACTTAAAATTGCTTCTATAATCTTTAGACACATTAGACGATAAAGCTATACCTGCAAAGTCCATCTTTCCATTACCACACTGCCCTTGCATCACCTTCAGAACTTCATTGCACACTGCACTGATTAAAGCCTGTGTATTATGTGCCTCTGAGCTATTTTCTTCTAATGGTGTATCTATCACACCACTAGTACCAGCAGTAGCAGCCATCTTGCTATTTTCTTCACCTCTTGCACCTTTATACCAGTCAGGAAATCTAACTAGCTTAAAACATTGCTCGCGAAGATGACCTTTCTTGTGGCAATAAGTACATTTTAATTGACCTTTCGAGCCATTCCTCTTGGACTAGAATCACCTCTTCTACTGCCATTTTGTTGATAACCTGAACCAGATGATCTACCAACATGTAAAGCTGTAGATTCTTGTTCATGATTCATCAACCCAGACACAGATTTATGCTTCTCGGATTGCTGAACTAAGTAAAAAACTTTGTTGAGAGTAAGCATAGGATCAGCAGACAACACATGATCACGAACACTGTCAAAATTCTCATTGAGCCCCATCAAGAATTGCATCATCTAATCTCTAGCACTCCTATCAACAAATTTGGCCACTAAATCACAAGAACAATGGTGAATTCCATCACAACAACACTCAGGTATTCCTTCAAGAGCAAAAATCTCATCCCAGATTTTCTTCAATTTCCCAAAATATTCAGATACAGAGAAATTACCTTGCGAAACTGAATTGAGACTACTTTTCAATTGAAAAAGTAATGGTTCATTGCTTTGTCCATACCTCTCAATGATTTCATTCCATAGTTGTTTGGCTGAATTCACGAACATAAAGCTTTCACTTATTGAAGCTTCCATTGAATTGATCAGCCAATATCTCACCATGTAATCGCATTTGATCCACCGATCAAACACATTTGATCCGTGTTGGGGACTTGCCACGGATCCATCAAGAAACCCCAACTTACTCTTCGCTCCTAGTGCCATGGTCACTTCTCTTCTCCAAGCAAGAAAGTTCAGCCCATTGAACTTCAGACCAATCAGTTGCGCACCAGGGATATCTGAATTCGACAATCTTAGAGGATCGCTCGACGCAAAATCCCCAATTCTTGAGCCTTCTTCTTGACCTGCTCGATCCATTCCAAAAACTCGCCGGAATTCCTTCTCTGAGATGAAGAACGATGATCGATTCACTCAACGATCGTCACGCTACACTCTGATACCATATGAACAAGATGAATATACTCAGATTGTTATCACAAAAAGAGAGAAGAAGTAGAAGCAGATTGATTGTATTGAAGTGAATGAATCTGTTACAACATGATATGTAAAAGACTAAAATACTCGTATACAACAAACATATTACAATATAGTCTTCATAACAAGCGTGTATTCAGTATTGGTATCTACATATAATATATAGAAATGAATACAACATGCTATAAAATATTAAAAAAAGTTATGTAGATCTACCTCATTATTCAAACGTGGCTCATCTACCAATACTAGCTACCACTTCCAAAAACAAAAGATAATGGAAAGAGATTCTCAATTGCAGAGCTTTGAATTGTATAATATGCATTTCATATATAGTGGAAACCATCCATTAGACCAGATTAATTGAGAGTATAATATCATGACACAACAAGGAAAGACTTCACCATATATATTGAACAAAAATGCAAGCCATGAAAATTAGACATACAACACTAATCAGCAAATTAATATCACACCACTAGAATTCATCACAACTTTATCATCTCATTAATCAGCTAATTAAAATTCCACCAAATTCAGCCTTCACGAAATACAGCAACTCCATAGACAGCAACAAAGGGATGATTCATTGAGAGAACAATATCATATGTTGGATCGTTAGTTCAATTACTTCTGAGGGAACAAAGTGTATTGTTCCTTCAGAGGTGTAGCAGCGGAATATTAACGCAGGAAGTATAGAAGAACACAAGTATTTAGAGTGGAAACCTCAACCACTAAGAGTTGAGTAAAACCACTACCTTCAAGCTTCTCACTTGAAGGATTTGAATGAGTATACTTATCTTATTAATCTCTTGTTTGTTACAAAAGAAAGCAAGGATTACGATCACGAATCTCTTCTTTCACTCGAGCCCAAACTCAACGCCTAAGACTAAGTATTGCTCACTCTTTCTCTCTTTTCTTCTTGTTCTTCTTTTGGACGATCACACTTGATTCACACAAGCATAAACTCTCTCAATCGTCTTTTTAATTCCTAAGCCTAAGACTAGTTTATATAGCAAAGATAAAACTAGGTTTAAACTAGGGAACAAACAAGAATATGGAAAAAATATCTTTCGCATAAGAAGATATTATTTCCATCTTTTAATTATATCTCTTTCCTTAACTTCTTCATGATATCTTTTCAGCTCAACCGTATTTTCCATAAAGGAAACATTGATATCTTCGTTGCGCTCTCTCAGCCCTTTCTTTCCTTAATTAGCTCGCCTCTGTTGAGTAACGTTCCTGCTCAAGTAGACATCCTGAAACACTCAAGTATACATTAGTAGGAATGTTTGTTACCATCAAAACCAGAAGGAACTATACTTCAGCCGTAGCTTCAACAAATTCCCCCTTTTTGATGGTGACAAACATACTCATTGAATACTTCTAAAACTCATCTAAACAGTTCTCCTAAGGGAACGTTACTTATAAGGTATAAGTACAGATGTTCCCCCTCAAACCTTGACCATTCCTTTCTTCCCCCTTTTGGCATCATCAAAAAGTAAGTCGAAACATGCACTTGAAATAAAAGAACTTCATAACACATCAAAACAAGAAAATCATAGATTAAAACAAGCGCCATAAGAACAGACGCTGATACATATACTGGACGGGGAATAGAACACACAAGCATAGAGAAATTAAAAGAAGACACATAAAACCCTAAACAAAGGGTACAATAAGCGCAAGAGAAGATAGATAGATGTGCTAGGAACAGAGAGTGGGGGTCAGAGAGAGGAGGAAGGGCGTGGAGAAGAGACTTTTAAACTACCAAGGGAACCTCTAGTTGGATGACGTCCAACAACGTATCTCAGCCTTCAAGGCAGCAACTTCATTCACCAGAAGCCTTTGTTGTTCAGTCAAGGTGGCAACCAGTGAGCACAGCTCTTCCATCCTCTGTTGTTGGTAGACCTCAGCTATATGCTCTGTTTCACAAAACTCAGCAGAGCGGACCCAATCTCCATCTTCATTCTTCTCAAATTTCATCTTCCTTAAATTCGCTTCAGCTAACTCCCTAGCAAAGACAACCTCAGAAGGACCAGCTTCATACACCCTCAGATACTCTAGGATCTTCTTAACTACGCCTGGGAAGGGAAGACCGTGCCTATCGTTCCTCCGGGCATGGGCCATGTGTAGCATGATGATCTTTGGTAAGTTTATGGCTTGCCTGAGGAGGAGCTTGTCCATGAGAAGGCAGTCCTGAATAAGGATGGTAGTGCGCTTCTGCTCTCTGGGAGTAACATTACTAATTAGGTAGCTATGCAGGATCCGGTTAGCTACCCCCATGGACGAGGTGGTCATCTCCCCAACAACTTCAGTGGAGTAGTCCTGAGATACCCTTTGGATTGCAGCCAGCCCTATGTCCTTTGGCCACTGCCCTTTGACGTATTCTTCAAAGCCTTCGTGAGGTACCCCGAGTATGACTCCCAGTTCGGTGCTTGAGACCACGTGGGTGTCCTTCCCAAGGACGAAGGAGGCTTGGATGGCGTGTGGCCTCTCAGTGATGGTGAATGAACTATAGAACTGCTTTATCATTCCCTCATTGACCTTTGGCGCTGTGCAGAACAAGTTTTCCCAACCTTGGTAGCGGATGATGTCGACCAAGATATCCATCTTGTTGGCGAATAGAAACTCCTCATCAAACAGAAGATCTCTGATGATGGTTCGTTTCCCCAAGGCTTTTCCTGCAGCCACTTCTTTGGGAACTTTCCTTCCTTTGGGTGGCTTTGCTGCAGCACTCCTTGTTCGTGGACGAGAGAGGGAAGACTCCACTTTGGCTCTTTTGAGCACTGGTTCCTGAGCCTCGTCGTCTTCCTCACTGAGATCCAGAATCTCAGGGAACTTTCCCTTGGATAATTGCGAGTTCTCCTCATCGATTTCGGCGAGGATATGGGTGATGCACAGGTCTGTTTTTAGGGGAGAGGAGTGTGGAGGGCTAGGGATGGTTTCTATTTGGGCTTGTTCTTGAGAGATTGGGCTTGGGATCTTTTCAGAGGTAGGGGAGGCCAATTTCTCAGTAGAGGTGCTTGATAGGGATAGGACAGGTGTGACCGGCGGCGTTGTTTCTTTTGCCGGCGAGGGTTCTTGATTGGTTTCTTTTGGAGGGGATGAGGGTTCTTTGACTGGGGATTTTGGCTGTGGAGATTCTGTGGGGATGCCTAAGGAAGCAAGGATGCTTCGTAGTGTCTCAGGGCTTTCGTTTCCTGTGAGAGATACAGAGGAGGTGTTCACCATTGTTGCAGGGAGGGTTTTTTTTTGAGGGAGCTTGTGTTTAGGAGAGGGTAGAGAGAAGGCAGTGACGATGAAGATCTGGGAAAAGCCCTTTAAGTAATTGCCATCAATCAGACCATTCGATTCAAATTCAAAACTCCTTTTTCCATATCTGAACAACTTTCCATAAATGTGCCGATTTTTCCTCCAATCAAAGATACTCAAAAACCATCATTACCTTTCTAGGTTCTAGAACCTACTCTAGTCCTTTAGGCTTCTGCCGAATGCATGTAACTGTCACCTCAGAGCTATTAATCCCCTCAGCAATTTTTCAAATCTCAACCCTTATCCTTTCCTTTCTCAATCTGATATCGAAGGTATTGTGATGCTTGGGGTATGTTTACCAGAGATGGTACAAAAGAACATCACATAAAAAAAAATTTCACATAATATGAATTTAAAACATTTTATATCATGATGAGGGAGTCCAGTTGTGGATGGAAAAACATGGCTCATAGGACTATCGATCATGAAGGTTTATAGGGTGGCCGTAGATTCCCTCTATCCTTTGGGCTTGTATTGAGGGATCAGTACATCAAGAGGGATCTTTTGGGTTAGAAAATAAGACCTTTGCCTAAGGAATCATGCATTTGTCAATTTCAATCACTAGCAAGGTATCTTTCCTAATCACGTATAGATCATGCAAGCAGTTCAAAGGACTCAAGTTTATTTCATAGAAAAGCAGGTATGAATATGCTTAAAGGACTAATACTCAAGATGAATAAACTCACTAATTTCTCCAATCATTGGGGGTTTCAAGGAAGATCAAGATTAGTTGAGAGAAATCATACCTAGACCCATACGTAATTTCTCAAAGGGAGCCTTGTTTAGTGGCTTTGTGAAGATATCCGCGATTTGTTCCTCAGAGCGGACATGTTCCATAGAGACAATCCCTTTCTCCACACAATCACGAAGGAAGTGATGTCTTATGTCAATATGCTTAGTCCTAGAGTGCTGCACAAGATTCTTAGAAATATCAATAGCACTAGTATTATCACAAAGTATAGAAACGTTACCTAAAATGATGCCAAAGTCACTTAGCTGTTGTTTGAGCCATATGAGTTGAGAACAACAAGCTGCGGCGGCGACATACTTAGCTTCGGCGGTGGATAGGGCGACAGTGGTTTGTTTCTTTGATCCCCAAGACACAAGACAAGGGCCAAGGAATTGAGCCATCCCAGATGTTGATTTCCTATCTGGCTTGTGTCCATCAAAGTCAGCATCTGTGTACCCTAGTAATTCAAGACTTCCCCCTCTTGGGTACCACAGACATAGATCATCAGTCCCCTTAAGGTAACGCAGGATCCTTTTCTCAGCAATGACATGAGTTTCTCTAGGACTTGCTTGAAATCTAGCACAAAAACATACACTCTGCATGATATCAGGCCTACTGGCGGTTAGATAAAGCAATGAGCCTATCATCCCACGATAGACCTTTTGATCAGCTGCTTTCTTGTCAACATCCATTCCTATTGAATCATTTGGGGACATGGGGGTCGAATAGTTCTTTGCATCCATCATACCAAACTTCTTGATGCACTCTCGTAGGTACTTTTGTTGATGTACCTTTGTTCCTTCCTCTGTTTGGACAACATGTAGGCCTAGAAAGAACTTAAGCTCGCCCACCATACTCATCTCAAATTCACTTTCCATCAGCTTTATGAACTTGGTAACTAAGTGCTCGTTGGTGGAGCCAAAGATTATGTCATCCACATATACTTGTACTACCAAGGTATGCTTTCCCTCTCTTAATAGAAATAAAGTTCTGTCTACTTCCCCTCTTACGTAACCATGAGATAAGAGGAATTGAGAAAGCCTTTCATACCAGGCGCGAGGAGCTTGCTTCAGACCATAGAGTGCCTTATCAAGTATGTAAACGTGGTCAGGATAGGAAGAATCTTCGAATCCAGGCGTTTGTTCCACATAAACTTCTTCCTTTAGTACCCCGTTCAGGAACGCTGTCTTGACGTCCATTTGTAGCAACTTGAATCCATAGTGGGCAGAGTAGGCGATCAAGAGGCGTATTGCTTCTAGTCTTGCAACTGGCGCAAAGGTTTCATCATAGTCAATTCCCTCTTGTTGGTTGTAGCCTTTTACCACCAGTCTTGCTTTGTTCCTTATCACTTGTCCTCTTTCATCCATCTTGTTCCTGAACACCCATTTGGTACCTATGACGGAGCGATCCTTAGGTCTAGGAACTAGTCTCCATACTTTGTTCCTCTCAAATTGATGAAGTTCCTCTTGCATAGCATTGACCCATTCTGGGTCTTCTAGGGCATCTTTCACTGTTCTTGGTTCAGCTGTGGAGACAAAAGCACAGAAGGCATGAAATGTAGGATCTAATATGAGCACGGAACAATCCTTGTCGCTGGGTTCTAGAGACACATCGGAGGAGGGAAGCGAAGCACAGTTGCAGACATAGTCCATGAGTCTTGATGGGGGCCCATGGATACGAGTGCTGCGTTGCGTTTCTTCCTCTTCATGGTGAGTATCTTCTTCAGATTGTTCCTGAGATGGGGGTTGTTCCTGAGATGGGGATTGTTCCCCCTGAGTTCCGGAATCTCCATTTGGTACACTCGCATCTTGATCTGGGGCTGCTTCTTCTTCTGCGTTCATGTCCGTAGTAGGGATGAATTCCTCAGTATCAGCGAGAATGAATTGTTCCCTGTCGGCTTCAGTCAGTGGAGGAGCGTTTGGGTCATGGACAACGTTACCTGCCATGATCTTTTCATCAAAGACCACATGGATGCTTTCCTCCACCTTCCTTGTCCTCTTGTTGTAAACTTTGTAGGCCCTACTATGAGTGGAATAACCGACAAATGTTCCTTCATCACTTCTTGGATCGAACTTGCCCAGATTGTCCTTTCCATTGTTGTGAACGAAGCACTTGCACCCAAAGATCCTTAGATGGGAAATGTTCGGCTTCTTTCCTCTAAACAGCTCATATGGTGTCTTCTCAATCATGGGTCTCAACATGACACGGTTCAGTACATAGCAAGCAGAATTGAGTGCTTCAGCCCAGAAGTTTCTTGGCAATCCACTCGCAATTAGCATTGTCCTTGTCATATCCTCCAGAGTCCTATTCTTCCTTTCAACTACTCCATTCTGTTGAGGAGTTCTTGGCGCAGAAAAATTATGATTTATGCCTTTGTTCCTGCACAAGGAAAGAAACTGGGAGTTCTCGAACTCTGTTCCATGGTCAGTGCGTATAGCCCTTAGATGAAATCCAGATTGATTTTCAATAGCATATAACCAAAATTCAAACTCATCAAACACATCCTCCTTTGAAGCAATGAAAATAGTCCAAGTGTACCTAGAGAAGTCATCTACAATGACAAACACGTACTTGTTTCCTCCACGGCTAAGTGTGCGCATAGGTCCACACAAGTCCATGTGAATAAGCTCTAAGGGTTCAGAGGTACTTACCTGGTTTTTGGACTTAAAGGATGATCTTACTTGTTTTCCTCTTGTGCAAGCAATGCACACCTCTTCAGATTGACTTTCTATCTTTGGTAAACCAATAACTAGGTCTTTGTTGTGAAGTTTGTGTAGAAGTCTGAGGCTTGCATGAGAGAACCTTTGATGCCATAGATTGGATTCCTCGGATTGTGCAGAAAGGCACAGTTCCTCTTCAGGGATAAAAGATGGATCTACTCTGTATAGGTTGTTCTCTATGATTCCTCTGAGGAGAACTTTCCCTGTCTCAACATTCTCAACCAAACACTCATTAGTAGTAAAGATAACCCTATTTTGACCATCCTGGCACATTTGACGTACGCTCAATTGATCGAAGGTTAGGTTATCCACTAAAGTAACGTTATTCACAACAAGATTGTCAGAGATCCTTACCTTTCCCATGCCAATTACTTCCCCTTTACTGTTGTTCCCAAAGGTTATAGAACCTTTGTTTTCAGGATGGAGAGATATAAACCATGCTTTGTTCCCTGTCATGTGTATTGAGCAAGCGCTATCTATATACCAGGAACTCTTCTTCTTTCCATCCTGCAAGTAAGGGATTAGTTTTTGCGCACCCAGGCAAGCCTAGGCTTACCTGGAATGAAGAACAATCTTCTATCCTCATTATCTTTTAAAACAACCTTGATCCTGGGAGTGTTCCTAACAGAGGAATTATTGCAATAATTGTAGGCTATCTCCTCATCTCTTGATTTTTTCCAACACTCTTGTTGGTAATGTCCTGACTCACCACAGTACCAGCAAACTCTGTGGTGTTTCAGATTGACATACCTACTTTGTCCGGGCCAAATGGTTTTGTTTTCAATTCTAGACCTAAAATCCACCTCTACTGGCTTAGTGCTTTTGACATGTTTTTGCCATATCTTATACGCCTTTTGTCCATCAAACCACACCTTATCTTCCTGAGCAATTTTCTTCCCTTTATCTCCAGAACCATTGTGGGAACAATGTGTGATTGATCCTCCACAGGG
The DNA here is from genome assembly GCA_029168935.1 of Oxyria digyna. Classification (NCBI taxonomy): domain Eukaryota; kingdom Viridiplantae; phylum Streptophyta; class Magnoliopsida; order Caryophyllales; family Polygonaceae; genus Oxyria; species Oxyria digyna. Next base: position 3,232,989 of record JAPVLV010000018.1, read on the forward strand.
TCCTTTATGACAGAGGGAATTTTGTATACCAGGAGACAAGATGGCAGTTTGTGAACGAGAGGCGCTATCATAGCCTAATCCAGCACGTGGTACAAAGCGTTTAGAGAAATCAGCCTTCTCCTTATCAATCTTAGAGGTGATATATTCATCTAACCAAATTTTCCTTTTGTTTTCTTCCTCTATTAGAAATTCATCAACTTTCTTAGCAAATTTTGAGTTATCCTCAGTCAAAGTTTTAATTTCAGATTCAAGAATGGCAATTTTCTTCTCCAGGGAAGCTATATCAGACACATACTTAGGACAGGATTTGCACGAGTCCGACGAAGGGAACGAAGCCTTTTCAAGTCTAGCAACCTTAGAAGCCCAAAGCTGGTTTTCCTCAATTAGACATGAAATGGTTTCTTCCTTCTCGTCGATCAAAGAATTCAGATTACTTTGTTCCTTTCCCAGAGAATGAATGAACCTAATAATCTGAGCTTTTGATTTGTTTTCTAAGAAAGAGTCAAATTCTGAAGTGTTTACCTCTTCTTCGGATTTTTCTCCTGTAGCCATTAGACACGTGTAGGGAATTTCTTCTTTAGAGTCGGATGTCCCTCCTGTAGCCATTAGACACGTTTCCTTGGGAGTGTAGATAAATTCGTCTTCAGAGTCAGATGTCCCCCATGTTGCAATCATCGCTTCCTTCCTTTCCCGTTGAGGGACATTTGCTTCTCCTCCCTTCTTTTTAAAGCAATTTCTCGCGAAGTGTCCCTTCTTCTGGCAGTGATAGCAGATGATAGTACTCATGTCTTTGTTCCCATCAGGGAGACGTTGTTTTTCTCTGCTATCCTTCCAAACTCTTCGAAAGGCTCTTGTGAAGAGAGCAACTTCTTCATCCTCTTCCTGAGCGAGATCGAAGGCTTTTTCGATTTTTAGAGCAATGTTCTGGGACTTCTCTGCTTTCTCTCCTTCCCTTCGTAGCATCTTGCTCTATTGAATCCCCGCGTTGCTCTGGAGACGAGCAACTAGTTCCTCCAAGGTGATGTTTTTGATATCATTCTGAGCTTGGAGTGCAAGAGAGAACGCGTCCCATTTAGAGGACAATCCCTGAAGAAATTGATGCGTCAGTTTCCACTCAGGGATCGTTTCCCCTAAGAACTCGAGTTGGCCTACGTATCCCTGGAAACGTGAATGGTAGTCATCCAAAGACTCATTCTTTCCTTGAACAGCACTATCATACTCCTTGATGAGAGTCAAGATCCTATTTTTCTTGATGTCTTCATTCCCCTCATACATCCTTTTGAGGGATTTGAATATGTTGTGAGCAGTCTTGTACTTTAGAACCTTCCTTTGATCGGATGGACCAAGGGCAGCGAGTATGACCTTCTTTGCTCTCATGTTGAGCTCCAAGATTTTGTAATCAGCATCTTGATAATCTTCTCTTTTCTTGAGTGTTCCTCCAGTCTCATCTGAGGGATCGAGGATCTTAACATCCCCAAATTCCACTATCTTCCACATCTGTCCATGCAGGGAACAGATATGTGATTCGATTTGTTCCACCCAGTATGAGAACTCTCCTGATTTGAGCATTGGTGGCTTCCAAAAGGAGTCGTTGATGGCTGTTCCTGACATTCTTCCTGCAAGGGTAACAATCTAGAGACCAGGCTCTGATACCAATTGTTGGATCGTTAGTTCAATTACTTCTGAGGGAACAAAGTGTATTGTTCCTTCAGAGGTGTAGCAGCGGAATATTAACGCAGGAAGTATAGAAGAACACAAGTATTTAGAGTGGAAACCTCAACCACTAAGAGTTGAGTAAAACCACTACCTTCAAGCTTCTCACTTGAAGGATTTGAATGAGTATACTTATCTTATTAATCTCTTGTTTGTTACAAAAGAAAGCAAGGATTACGATCACGAATCTCTTCTTTCACTCGAGCCCAAACTCAACGCCTAAGACTAAGTATTGCTCACTCTTTCTCTCTTTTCTTCTTGTTCTTCTTTTGGACGATCACACTTGATTCACACAAGCATAAACTCTCTCAATCGTCTTTTTAATTCCTAAGCCTAAGACTAGTTTATATAGCAAAGATAAAACTAGGTTTAAACTAGGGAACAAACAAGAATATGGAAAAAATATCTTTCGCATAAGAAGACATTATTTCCATCTTTTAATTATATCTCTTTCCTCAACCGTATTTTCCATAAAGGAAACATTGATATCTTCGTTGCGCTCTCTCAGCCCTTTCTTTCCTTAATTAGCTCGCCTCTGTTGAGTAACGTTCCTGCTCAAGTAGACATCCTGAAACACTCAAGTATACATTAGTAGGAATGTTTGTTACCATCAAAATCAGAAGGAACTGTACTTCAGCCGTAGCTTCAACATCATAACAACAAGGAATGATTTCATCATGTATAACACAACAGTCATGCAGAGGAGATTGTGATTGTAGAATATCAAAGGAACTATATTTAGTTTGTGTTACTACAGCTCTAATAACAGAACCAAAATTTCACTCAGTTCAAATGGTGGGATTTAGTTTGTGTTACTCTACTTACAATAGCTAACAAATAGCACGTATGAGTTTTATTCTTATGTACATGTTAGACGCTACTGATGTGGTGAAATTAGTTTAGCATAGTGTGAGTTTTATTAATACTCTGTTATGGACCATTGTATGTATGTAAGTAGCATCTTGTTTTTATATCTGATAACCAAATATTCTCCATCTCTCTCGTTGATTTCCTCTCCTTACCAGGTTGCTACTAGTTAAGTTCTATCTTTGATCGTAGAATACTCGACACTTACGTACATATTACAGAAGTACCAATACTACAAAATAGCCCAAATTACCGGGGCGTTTAAGAGCTAATAACCCGATCCGGTTTAGTTTAAAGGTGCACGCATGATTTGCTCAAGGCCATATAACCCCGACAATAAATGGACACACTTTGGTTATTTACTTCGCCTAATTTTTTCAAGAAGTTTAAGAGTCAGAGTCAGAGTTATTTGATAACAAAATAATCTGGACGTTAGTAATCCGGGTTATATAGAAAAACACTAAATCAGGATTACTTGACCTTCCAAATAAAAAAAACAGACAATATACAGGAGATAGTACATTTGCATTATTTGATCTCGACATTTTCGATAAAAATTGAAATATAATTCGTTTTTAGTTTCAGTTTATATTTCATTTCCTAGATATTTTTGTGCAAATCAGCTGAGCCTTTTGCCACCAGTTTAAGCATGAATCTGTTATCAAATACTGATTCAAGTATAGATATTATTCTAGTAGGTTTGACTTGAAGAATAACTATACCTTACCAAATTAAAACACAATTATAATGAAATTGTATAAGACGAAAGTTGATAAATTTCGCCAACCTTACAAATATTCTTGATTTGAGGACAAAATCAGCTACAGCAAAAACTTGCTCATTAGATTTTTAATAAGTCTTACCAAGGAATGTATGTATACGAGTATAAAATATGGGCTGGTGTTTCCTTCTTAACATTGGGGAATCTCTGTACCAAACTATGATAATGAACCTCTATTGTATACTCAAACTTATTTCCATGGCTGCTCACAAACTTGCCTTTTTCAACTATCTCGTTGCATCTCTCGAACCGAACTAGCTACATGCTCGTTGATAATGTTGGCACTATCGCCTTCTCGTTTGAACACATTTTTCAACCTGATCTTGAGATTTAAACACCATCACACCAAAGTTATATTGTATTAGAAAGAAATAAACTTGTCAGTAATGAGGGCTAATGAAATGTGCAGAAGTTTACAGTACACGGCTGCCCAAAAATCATAGATTCACAACCAACCTATTTTTGACAGTTTTTGAGAGAGTGATTGTTCAGATTATCGGCTTCAAATTATTTTTTAATTAGATCCAAGATAGAATTAAGTAGTGATTTCAATTGGTGTCAGTCATAATGCCTTATCAGATGTTACAATAGCAGACCATAAATTTCACTCTATTTATAGTTGAGAGGTAGTTTGGGATGAACTACATGCTATAGAACGAATTGGAAATGTGTACTTGAGGTATAAGATTTCAGTGCTCTTGTGCATTTCTTAAGTTCAGGATTGTTGATAAGGGTGCTTACATGAAGTTGATGCAATTTTTTAAACAAAGCTTTTCACATGATGCACTTGCAGGAAACATGCCAACTAACAAAAAATCTCAGATAAACCATGGCAGACACATATGATGACGCAACAATATCCTTAGAGCTGACTAAAATTTCTCTAAATTTGAAAGTCTAAATTAACTTTTTAAAATGCTCTGTGCTGATCCATTTCCAACAGAAATACAGTTTAAATCTGCAAGATAGTATTTTCGATTAGTTCACGATACTCTTCATTCCCCGTATTCAGGGTTGAAGCCGTATTTTTATAAACTAACAGAAGATGAAGCCAAGAGATTTGTTCAAAAATCAAGCAATATTATGAAAATAGGCTAGAATGTAAAAGAATGATAAGGCCTTTGGTAGATAGAAATTCCTCAGATTAGATTTTGTCAAACTAATTATGGAAATTCTTACGGCCGAGCATTCAACATAATGATGCTAACTGTCTTGGACCCAAAGCTCGAATGATAACTGCACATAATAACGACAATTTAGGCAGCTCTTTACCAAAATCTTTCAAATGAATGATGCATAGAATATTTTCCAGACCTTTTCTGGTTGAAGTGAGCGTAGGTAATCTAGCAAATCATTCTTTATCTCGCCCACAAATTGTTGCATTTGAAGAGCAGCATTTTCTTTCTTAACTCCATCAAGTTACTGCCAAACAATATAAACACAACTTAGAAGCTCATCAACATGAAAAAATAAGTACAGGAGTTTGAAACAGATAGATGAAGATACATGAGCAAATGCAGAATATATGATTGAACTTCAGAGGTCAATCCTATACTCCACATTTCATAAGGTGTACCTGTGTACAGAATAAATTTGGTTACCACATTGATGTGTATTTAGGGAGCAATAAAAATTTGAATTAGGTGCTTCTAGTAGACCAAAGAAAGAATCAAGCATAGATACAATATATGAGCTGCTCAACCAGCAAATATAAGCCAAACAACAAAGCATAGCAAGTTAGCAACAACTTATGTGCTTAAGAAAAACAAAAGATGATGGAAAGAAATTCTCAAGTGCAAAGCTTTGAACTGTATAATATGGATTTCGTATATAGTGGAAACCATCCATTACACTAGATTGATTGAGAGTACAATAAATACCATGATACAACAAGGAATGAGTTCACCATATATATACAAGACTCTGATTGAACAGAAAGACAATCCATAAAAATTAAACATACAATACGTAGAAGCATCACAACCTCACTAAACAACGAATAAAAATCCACACCACTAGAATTATGCAGGAAAAAAACTATGCTTTTATTTGATATAAAGTCTGAATCCTTGTTAATAGAACTTCTGTAAGTGTTGTAATCCTAAGTTCGTATATGACCTAAGTAGTTTGCACATTTGTATAACAAAGTTTAAGTGTAGGAATTGGTAGATTGTTTAGGACTTAGTACTAGCTATAAGGTTAAGTCTGAAACCGGATAATTTTGCAACCCCGGGTAACCGGTTGGAAGGCAAAATCTGGAATCGGGTTTTATCTGTTAGCTGGGCTGTTGTTCTTGGGTTGTGTCTGTTTGGGCCTTATCTGTTCCCAGACTTGATAAGTGTTGTTGGGCCTTGTCTGTTGAACAAGCTGAAGAAGCCCACTAGCTTGCTGATGACGCGTGATATATAAGGCTTCCTTTCCCAGAAGCTTACCCTAAGTTCATTTTCTGCTGCGCGGCGCCTCCATTACAGAAGAGAGAAAAAGAGAGAGAAAGAGAGAGATCTGAAGATCTTCTGCAGAGGTTCTAGGGTGGAGTCTTTCTGAAGAACGAAGACTTGATTTCTCATTGTAGCTTCTGCCTTGAAGCTACAACAGCCTATTGGGGGCCGAATCCCAAACTTCTTCTCTTACCTATCTCTCTGTTTAGATCTGTTTAGATCTTGCATGCATTCTGCGATTTTCCGTTCTTGCCTTGCTTTGTAACTTCTGTGCGAACTCCCTGAGATTCTTATTGCATTGATTGGGCGAGTCTCCCCACTAAGACTCCGCGGATTAGGGAAACCGAACCGCGTAAACATATCCTGTGTCATCTTGCTTTCAGCTTCTTTCATAGTTCGTTCTTTGAATCGATTGTGGTTGAGAACAGTCGGTTCTGTTGGTGAGAGAATATTTCAGATCGATATCACAAATTGGTATCAGAGCGAGGTTGTGCTTCTGATATTGATCTTGTTCTTGGTTGCTTCCGCTGCTCCAATCTGATTTGATTCCTAGTTCTTGTTTCTCGTTTCTTGTTGCATTCGAGCTAGATCTAGGGTTTCTTGGTTTGAATCCTGTTTCTTGAGTTTTTCTTTTCTATTTTTCTCAAGCTTGATTCTGAGTCTTACAGTTGTGCTTTGTCTGACAGGAAGAGATGCCCGACAGCGCAAGACTCAAGCCTTTTGATGGCAACAGTGACTTTGCCATGTGGAAAGTAAAGATGAAGGCAATCCTGATTAGGGAGAAGTGCTTCAAAGCTGTATCTGAGGAGTGGCCAGCTGGGATCACCAATGCAGAAATGAAGGACATGCAAGAACTTGCACACTCAGAGATTATGATAAGGTTAACTGACGACGTGGCTCGTCAGGTGGTATGTTTCACTCAACCTAAATCTCTCTGGGATGGACTGGAGTCCATATTTCTCTCTAAATCTTTGCCTAGCAGAATTTCTCTTTTGTGTAAGCTGTTTACCTTTAAGATGGATGTGTCTGCCACTGTGCAAGAAAACTTTGATGCTTTTCTTAAAATGACACAAGACCTTAAAAGATGTGATGATGAGATAAAAGAAACTCACCAAGCTGTTTTGTTGCTTAACTCTCTGCCTAGTCAATTTGATACCTTAAAAGATGTAATTCAGTATGGTAGGGATGAACTGACCTTGTCTAAGATAACTGAGTCCATAATTCAGAAAAATGAGACCCTTAAGGTCTTCAAACTTAAAATTGGCACCAAATATGAGACTAGAACTGAATCCAAGAATGAGGTTATGATGACTAAAGGCAAGTTTAAGCATAAAGGAAAAGGTGGTAGACCTAAACCAGAAAAACAACTTGACAGAGACACTACTAATATCAAGTGTTTCTACTGTAATAAAATGGGTCATTATGCTTCTGACTGCCATAAAAAGAAAAGGGATGAAAAGAATAAAGATAAGCCTAATCACACTAATGTGCTGGAGGATAACCCTCAGTATGATTCTGAACTTCTTGTTGTGAGCTCTTTGTCTGAAAGTGACTCATGGATCCTTGATTCAGGATGCACTATGCATGCTACCCCTCATAGGAAATATTTTTGCTCTCTTAACTTGTTTGATGGAGGTGAGGTCATGTTAGGTGATCACACTTCTTTACCTATAAAAGGAGTAGGAAAGGTTCCTCTTAGGATGCATGATGGTGTCATTAGAGTCTTACAAAATGTTAGGTGGGTGCCTAACTTAAGAAGAAATCTACTATCTGAGTTTGCCTTTGATGACTTAAACTGTCACATTAATACTTATAATGGAGTTAGAGAAGTGAGTAGAAACAACACTGTTCTTATTAAAAGCATTAAGAAAGGTGGGCTTTACTATGTTATTGCCTCACCTGAACTTAATGTTTCCATTAATACTATTAAGGGTGATAATTCTGAAGTCACTAAACTTTGGCACTCTAGGCTTGGTCACATAGGAAATAGAGGCCTTATTCATTTGTTCAAACATGGCATGATTGATAAAAAAACCTCTGAACTAGAATTCTGTGAGAATTGTGTTTTTGGAAAGAAAATTGCTCATAGTTTCAGTAAATCCTCTTATGTAGCAGCTAGGCCCCTAGAATATGTTCATTCTGATCTATGGGGTCCAGCTCAAGTAGCAACTGTGGGAGGCAGGAATTATTTCCTATCTCTCATAGATCACTACTCAAGGAAAGTCTGGATTTATCTGCTCAAAGCTAAAAGTGATGCTTTTGAAAACTTTAAAGAATGGAAAGTCATGGTTGAGAGTCAATCTGGTCATAAACTCAAATGCTTAAAAACTGATAATGGTCTTGAGTTCTGTAATGCCTCTTTCAATGAGTACTGTAAACTAAATGGTGTCAAAAGACATCTAACTGTACCTGGTACCCCTCAGCAGAATGGAACTGCTGAGAGGATGAACAGGACACTCCTTGAGAAAGCCAGATGCATGCTTATTAGCTCTGGCATGAAAAATGTTATGTGGGGAGAAGCGGTAGTTACAGCTGCCTACCTCATTAACAGGTCTCCATCTTCTGTGATAGGGTTCAAAACCCCTCAGGAGATGTGGACCAATAGGAAACCTGACCTGACACATCTCAGGCCCTTTGGTTGTACTGCCTATGCTCTTGTTTCACAAGGCAAGTTACAACCTAGAGCTCAAAAATGTGTTATGTTGGGATATCCTGAAGGAGTTAAGGGATATAAATTGCTTTTAATCCAACCTGGGGGCTACAAAGTAATTACCTCCAGGTCTGTTACCTTCAATGAGAAGGATTTTCATTTTAAAGCATTACTAACACCCTCTGCTGAGTCTACAGGTACCCAAGCTCAAGCTCATTTTTATGCTAACAATGATCCACCACAAGCTGAAGAGGAGGAGTTTGACATTGGTCACTCTCACAGCATCCAGTCTTCTGAGACTGGAACTTCTCAAGAAGGAATGGAACATTCCTTAAATGAAGGACTTCAAGGAGACACTCAGAACAACCATGCAGCTCTGCACCCTCACCAATTAGGTGGGGCAGTAAGTAACTCTCAAAATTCTTCTAATAACATGGATACTATAGCTGAATCCTCTAACACTAGCACTCCTGTTGTGAATGATTTAGCTGACTATCAACTTGTTAGGGATAGAGAACCTAGAACTAGGATTCCTAACAGAAAGTACAATGTTAATTTAGTTGAAAGTTACAATAACATTGTTGAGTTTGCTTTCATGGTTGTTGATGTTGTGAAGTCTTATACACCTGACACTTTTGAACAAGCTACACATTGTAAACAGTCTAATGAGTGGCTTAAAGCCATGAATGATGAAATACAGTCTATGCATGCTAATGATACCTGGACCTTAGTTAAAAAACCAGATAAAGCTAGGGTTATAGACTGTAAATGGATTTTCAAACTCAAAGAGGGCAGTTCTTTACTTGATCCACCTAGATTTAAGGCTAGGCTAGTAGCCAAAGGCTTTACTCAAAAAGAAGGAGTGGATTATAATGACATTTTTGCGCCAGTTGTGAAATATAAAACCATGAGACTATTGCTTGCTATGACTACTGTATTTGACTGGGAACTTGAACAGATGGATGTGAAAACTGCATTCTTACATGGTGATTTAATTGAGACTATACATATGAGTCAACCTAAGGGTTTCATAGATACAAATACACCTGACCATGTATGTTTATTAAATAAATCTATATATGGCCTTAAGCAGTCACCTAGACAGTGGAATAAAAAGTTTGATGCTTGTATGATTTCTTTGGGTTTTCATAGAAGTCAGTATGATACTTGCTTGTACTTTAAACACACTAAGTCTGGACATCCCTTGTATGTTCTACTCTATGTAGATGATATTTTACTTATCAGTAGCTCCAAAGTTGTCATTGCTGGTGTGAAGTATGACTTAAAGAGACATTTTGATATGAAGGATCTTGGTCCTGCACAGAAAATTTTAGGTGTCAAGATTGTTAGAGATAGGGAAAATAAAACCATGTTTCTTTCACAATCTGATTATCTGAAAAAAGGTGCTTGATAAATTCTCTATGTCTCAGTCTAAGTCAGCTCCAATTCCCTTAGGAGGGCATATGGAGTTATCTAGGAAAGAGTATGTGGTCACTGAAGAGGATCATAAATCTATGGAAAATGTTCCTTATGATGTAGCTGTAGGTTCCTTAATGTATGCTATGCTGTGTACTAGACCTGACTTGGCTTTCTCTGTGAGTGTGCTTAGTAGATACATGTCTGGACTTGGTTCTAGACATTGGGCTGCCATGAAATATATGCTTAGATATATTAATGGGACTAACAATCTTGGTCTTGTTTATTCTGAGTTTGATTCCAGAAATGAGTTGAAAGGATATGTAGACTCTGATCATGGGAGTAATAAGGACACCAGGAAATCTACTACTGCATTCTATTACACCTGGGAGGATGAACAGGACACTCCTTGAGAAAGCCAGATGTATGCTTATTAGCTCTGGCATGAAAAGTGTTATATGGGGAGAAGCAGTAGTTACAGCTTCCTACCTCATTAACAGGTCTCCATCTTCTGTGATAGGGTTCAAAACCCCTCAGGAGATGTGGACCAATAGGAAACCTCACCTGACACATCTCAGGCCTTTTGGTTGTACTGCCTATGCTCTTGTTTCACAAGGCAAGTTACAACCTAGAGCTCAAAAATGTGTCATGTTGGGATATCCTGAAGGAGTTAAGGGATATAAATTGCTTTTAATCCAACCTGGGGGCTACAAAGTAATTAACTCCAGGTCTGTTACCTTCAATGAGAAGGATTTTCATTTTAAAGCATTACTAACACCCTCTGTTGAGTCTACAGGTACCCAAGAGATCTCTCCCTGGATTGCTCAAGCTCAGTTTTATGCTAACAATGATCCACCACAAGCTGAAGAGGAGGAGTTTGACATTGGTCACTCTCACAACATCTAGTCTTCTGAGACTGGAACTTCTCAAGAAGGAATGGAACATTCCTTAAATGATGAACTTCAAGGAAACACTCAGAACAACCATGCTGCTCTGCACCCTCACCAATTAGGTGGGGGCAGTAAGTAACTCTCCAAATTCATCTAATAACATTGATACTATAGCTGAATCCTCTAACACTAGCACTCCTAATACTGCTGTGAATGATTTAACTGACTATCAACTTGTTAGGGATAGAGAACCTAGAACTAGGATTCCTAACAGAAAGTATAATGTTAATTTAGTTGAAAGTTACAATAAAATTGTTGAGTTTGCTTTCATGGTTGCTGATGTTGTGAAGTCTTATACACCTGACACTTTTCAACAAGCTACACATTGTAAACAGTCTAATGAGTGGCTTAAAGCCATGAATGATGAAATACAGTCTATGCATGCTAATGATACCTGGACTTTAGTTAAAAAACCAGATAAAGCTAGGGTTATAGACTGTAAATGGATTTTCAAACTCAAAGAGGGCAGTTCTTTACTTGATCCACCTAGATTTAAGGCTAGGCTAGTAGCCAAAGGCTCTACTCAAAAAGAAGGAGTGGATTATAATGATATTTTTGCCCCAGTTGTGAAATATAAAACCATGAGACTGTTGCTTGCTATGACTACTGTGTTTGACTGGGAACTTGAACAGATGGATGTGAAAACTGCATTCTTACATGGTGATTTGATTGAGACTATACATATGAGTCAACCTAAGGGTTTCATAGATACAAATAAACCTGACCATGTATGTTTATTAAATAAATCTATATATGGTCTTAAGCAGTCACCTAGACAGTGGAATAAAAAGTTTGATGCTTGTATGATTTCTTTGGGTTTTCATAGAAGTCAGTATGATACTTGCTTGTACTTTAAACACACTAAGTCTAGACATCCTCTGTATGTTCTACTCTATGTAGATGATATTTTACTTATCAGTAGCTCCAAAGTTGTCATTGCTGGTGTGAAGTATGACCTAAAGAGACATTTTGATATGAAGGATCTTGGTCCTGCACAGAAAATTTTAGGTGTCAAGATTGTTAGAGATAGGGAAAATAAAACCATGTTTCTTTCACAATCTGATTATCTGAAAAAGGTGCTTGATAAATTCTCTATGTCTCAGTCTAAGTCAGCTCCAATTCCCTTAGGAGGGCATATGGAGTTATCTAGGAAAGAGTATGTGGTCACTGAAGATGATCATAAATCTATGGAAAATGTTCCTTATGATGTAGCTGTAGGTTCCTTAATGTATGCTATGCTGTGTACTAGACCTGACTTGGCTTTCTCTATGAGTGTGCTTAGTAGATACATGTCTGGACCTGGTTCTAGACATTGGGCTGCCATGAAATATATGCTTAGATATATTAATGGGACTAACAATCTTGGTCTTGTTTATTCTGAGTTTGATTCCAGAAATGAGTTGAAAGGATATGTAGACTCTGATCATGGGAGTAATAAGGACACCAGGAAATCTACTACTGCATTCTATTACACCTGGGCAGGATACTGTATCTCCTGGAAAAGCCAACAACAATCCATTGTGGCTTTTTCTTCCACAGAAGCTGAGTATATAGCAGCCACTGAAGCTTCTAAAGAAGCTATATGGTTGAAAGGTATTCTGAAAGAGATTGAAGGTAAAGAGTATCTACCTATACTTTATACTGACAGCCAGAATGCTTTATTTCTCTGTAAGGATCCTGTATACCATGAAAGAACCAAACATATTGATGTAAGGTTACACTTTATTCGAGATTTGGTTGAAAATAAGGTTATAGATGTGAAGAAAATCAAAGGTGATGTGAATCCTGCTGACTTTGGAACCAAACTTGTACCTACTAACAAATTTGTTTTCTGCAGGGATGCACTTCACATCAATGATGTAACCTGAGGTGTGAGATTGGGTCTATGATGACATGGGAAGAAGAGTTCAACAATACATTAAGATTTCTTAGGTGAGGTTAATGGACTTTGGATTAGGAGGGCATTTGTAAGTGTTGTAATCCTAAGTTCGTATATGACCTAAGTAGTTTGCACATTTGTATAACAAAGTTTAAGTGTAGGAATTGGTAGATTGTTTAGGACTTAGTACTAGCTATAAGGTTAAGTCTGAAACTGGATAATTTTGCAACCCCGGGTAACCGGTTGGAAGGCAAAATCTGGAATCGCGTTTTATCTGTTAGCTGGGCTGTTATTCTTGGGCTGTGTCTGTTTGGGCCTTATCTGTTCCCAGACTTGATACGTGTTGTTGGGCCTTGTCTGTTGAACAAGCTGAAGAAGCCCACTAGCTTGCTGATGACGCGTGATATATAAGGCTTCCTTTCCCAGAAGCTTACCCTAAGTTCATTTTCTGCTGCGCGGCGCCTCCATTATAGAAGAGAGAAAAAGAGAGAGAAAGAGAGAGATCTGAAGATCTTCTGCAGAGGTTCTAGGGTGGAGTCTTTCTGAAGAACGAAGACTTGATTTCTCATTGTAGCTTCTGCCTTGAAGCTACAACAGCCTATTGGGGGCCGAATCCCAAACTTCTTCTCTTACCTATCTCTCTGTTTAGATCTGTTTAGATCTTGCATGCATTCTGCGATTTGCCGTTCTTGCCTTGCTTTGTAACTTCTGTACGAACTCCCTGAGATTCTTATTGCATTGATTGGGCGAGTCTCCCCACTGAGACTCCGCGGATTAGGGAAACCGAACCGCGTAAACATATCCTGTGTCATCTTGCTTTCAGCTTCTTTCATAGTTCATTCTTTGAATCGATTGTGGTTGAGAACAGTCGGTTCTGTTGTTGAGAGAATATTTCAGATCGATATCACAACTTCATTAATCTGAACTGAACAAGGAAATATCAAGAGGAGAAGCATTTTCGTATTGATTTGGTAGAAGAAGAGGCGGTACTCTTCGGGACTTTATTGAAAATTTGAGAAAATTACATTTAAGTCATAAAGGAAAAAACGAAACCCTCCTTAGATCATCTAACAAGAATACCTGTGATCATTAGGGGTTCTTCAAACAAAAGAATATCTTAGAACAGATAGTTACAACATGACTAACCAATTCCGCTTGATCAAGCGATTGAAATAAAGAAGATGCATTACATCAAACAAACCCTTTTCTAGAACACCGAACTTGGGAGTAGCTGTAGAGCAAAGTCGAAATAGAGAAGGCAAGACATAATTTGAGTAGACTCAGAGATCTTTGTCATCTGATCGTTGCTCTTCGTCACACGATTGTTGCTTTTCGTCATCTGATATTTGCTCTTCGTACCCTGAGAGTTGATTAGAAAGAGAAGAATTAGGAAACGTGTTAAACTATGGTATCATATACTCCCTCTGTCCCATTTTGTTTGTCCCGTTTCCTTTTCGGGCGTCCCCTTTTGATTGTCCCGTTTCCTTTTTTGGACATAGATTTCTTCCCTTAATACCCTTACTCATATTATTTTACTCCCTTATAATCTTATTCATTTATACTCCCAATAACACTTTATCAATCAAATCAACCATCTACATCATCTTCTTCATTACATTTCTACTCCATTAATTCATCCAACTAACCTCAACTCCATTAAATTTCTTCAATATCTACCTAACCCATTTTATAATTAATCAAATTAACACCTAAACCCAAATTAAACCCTTAACCCAAATTAACACCCGGTCTGCTAAACACACCCTAAACCCAATTACCCTAATCTAATCCCGATTACCCTAATCTAGCCCAAAAATACCCAGCCCAACAATACCCAGCCCAAAACCCAAACCCTAATCTTCCCTCTGTAAATACCCTCTTCCCCCCCGCCCGCCTCTCTCCCTCATTCTCACAACCCTAATCTCACAGCCTCTCCCTCACTCTCGCTCACTCTCGCTCGCCATGTCTGAATCCTCACTCAGTCGCCCCTCCCAGAGCTTCACCAGAAGCGATTCTCCTCCCTCCTATGAGCGGGGAGTCGAACCACCATCTGAACCTGAGCCTTCCAGCACCCCGTCATTGATGCGGGAGTCCTCGCCGACGGAGGAGGAGGAGGAGTCGGCTGTGAAAGAGGATTCCGGCGACCAATCCTTCTCCGTCCCTCTCCCTGGTGGTTGCAATCTGTCTCCTCCTTGCAAAAAGGGTCCCCGATGCGATGGGAATCATTCTTTCAGCCTTAGTCTCCCAGAGATGACACCTACTGATGTCTTAGGCTCTTACCCGGAGAGGCAGTCGGTGGAGATGCAATGGTCGCCGAAACTCTCAGAGAATGAAGCCACCTCTCGGCCTCGGGAGGTGATCGTGATCCCCGACACATCTACTCCTGAGTTGAGGGTCCCCGACGTCGCCACACCTGAGCCCATGGACGCTGATGCGGAGTTGCTGCCGCCGGATCTTGATGAGCCTCTTTCCCCTGAGCTTATTGTCATCTCTGACAGCCCCTCTCGATCTAGCTAAGTCCCCTCTTGTTCATATCCCCTCTATTCTATAATTTGGACTCTATTTTGGTATTTCTGGACATTTTCTGTTGTTCCCGGATATTGTTGGACTCTGTTTTGGATGTTTGTTTGTGGATATTGTTGGATTCTGTTGGTTTTTGTGGATTATGTGGTTTTGGTATTGGTTTGTGGATTATTTGCTCTATTTTTTGCAGATTATCTGCTCTGTTTTGGGAGGAGTTTGCAAACAGGTTGTGATGATCGATGTGCTCTGTTTTGAACAGAATGTAGTGCATACAGGTTGTTATGGTCTTCACATGCTCTGTGAGGCACTCTTTTGGTGATGGTCTCTGTGCTCTTTGAGGCACTCTTTTGATGCTCTGTTTTTTGGGGGTGTTTGCTATGTTGGATAAAAAACATATACCATGAAAAACTGTCTTAATGTGCTATAGGAACTCTTTTGCATATTTCTAATTTCAGTGTGATATTTTAAGTTGTGATTAGCAGTGTATCTGTGAGGGTTTGATGGTAACTGAGATATTGTTCAATATTTGTGATGAAATTGTAATGTGAGATGCATTTCTAAGATCACAAACTTAATTTGCCATTGGATCATTAATTTGCAATTAAGTAGATGCCTATCTGGTATGTTTTGATCAGTTATTTTTTTGGTATTTGATCGATGATGAATCCTTATATCTGAGATGATAATCCTCTGATTTTTCCAACTTAAATGTGCTATAAGCCACCAGTTACTTGTAACTGAATTGCTAGGCTTATCTGGTATTATGAGTTGGCAGAAATTGGGTTTGATTCTATGATGATTGGAGACAACTGAGATCCAAAAACTTATATTCCTCCATAGCATTCCTTTTCAAATACTAGCATACAAAAGAGTTTCTTAAGTTCACAAGACTGCCTAGTGATGTGAAGTTTAGAAACTTATCTTAACTGTTGTGTCCCCTTCAGTTTGCTTCTTCTGATTCTTGTGGGTCTTGAGTTTCTGTTGGTTCTTGGTGATTCTCTGAGGCTCCTTGAGTATCTTGATTCTCTGTTGGATCTTCTTGAGTTTCTGTTGGCAAGCTACTTTGTCCCCTTTCATGGACAATATTCCATGCTTCTTGCACAGCCCACTCTGGTGCTTTAATTACTGATGGTAGCATACCTTGTGATCTCATCCTTCTCTTGTTAGCATGTGGTAGGTCATAGCCATTGCCTCCTTTTGATTTCAGAATTTCATTCATGACAAACTGCATTGTATGCCATACATCACTGAGTGTAATAGGATCCAACTCATAGAAAGCTTCCATAACTGCAATGAGCATGTCATCTACAGTTTTTGGCATTTTCTTGTGCATTAATGACTGAATACTCCTAAAGAAACAAAGATCTAGAATATTAACATCTGGACTGTTTGCTGGCTGCTGTATGAGTATAAATGTGAAATCTTCTTGTTCATATACCTCTTGCCACTCAGGATCATCTTGAGTTATATGAGGCCTTGCATTATCTTGCTGAATAAATATGGTTTTATGATTTCCATCATCTGGCCACTTTTCCTTGATTGCTGGAATAATTTGATTGATGAGCATATTTCTTGTCTCCTTTTTGGTGATTCTTTCCACCAGTTTGGTGATCATTGTCCCCTTTGCTCTGTTTTTTGATTTTCTCTTTGCTGACTCTTCATATGTGAATGGAAATATTCCTATTTTCCCATCAAATGTGCAATGTCCCTCTGAGTTCCACCTTGGTCTTGCAACTGCTGCTGTAAACATTACCTTTGGAATGAATTTTGATGAACTAGTTGATCTGTATTGACCTTTCTCATTTCTGGCTATGTAGTACTTCTGTGTTTTCCTTGTTTGATAGAACCACTTCTCATCTATGTGGACGAAATCATACATAGGAAAATACTCCTTCTTGTTGTCTGCTGTGTCCCCTTGAAGTAGGCTTAGAACCCATTTCAGCCTTGTGATCTTGTGTATTTCTGACAGTCCTGGATGCAGGGCATTTGAATGTGGCTTCATGTCCCCTTTTTTAATCATTCTATGACATGCTGATTTGGATATGGATAGAGAACTTGCTAAGTCTCTAACACAAGTCCTATTCCCCATGCTTATTGCCTTGACTACCTCTGGTTCTACTTGAACTCTTTTTCTGCCACATTGGTGAAATCTTGTACTCAGGTTAGGGACTTCATGTTCCTCTGTCTGCTTAGCTTTATTCCATAATCTGCTTATTGTCTTACGTGTTGTGTTGAAATATTGTGCAGCTTCATTGATGGCACCTTTTGGTAGCTTCCCCTCTGATGTCCTCTCCAGAAGATAACTCAGTATTACCCATTTCTGATCCTTGCTGAGCCTGCGTGTGGATGTCTGATGATGTCCTGATGCCTCTGCTGTTGCCTCTGGTTCTGGATGGTGATGCTCAGGTGAGAAGTTAAGGTCAAATGGTAGATCATTGTCCCCACTTGTTTCTCTGTCTTGTGACCATTCTCCCTCCATTTCTTCTCTAATGACGTCATCATCTGGAGCTTCATTTAAATCAAAAGATGAGGACATCCCCACCAGGCAATGATGCAGAAACTACTGTAAAATTGAATGCTCTGTTTTTGCTTAAGCACTGTGCTTTTTACTTGTAATGGTGAAAATGTAAACTGAAAGTAGATGGAGAATGTACAGGGAATAAAGGCAGAATGTTGTAAGGGTATTTTTGGTAGGGAAAAGTGGTGATCTGTGTGCTCTAATTTGAGCAATCTGATTGGTTGTAATTTTTTCCAGCTTTGTTGTGATTGGTTGATAATAAAAAAAAAAAAATTTATCTCTCCTACCTTTTTACCTCTGCTGTACTTTTTTTTCCCCTTAATTCTATCAAAAGTGGCCATTTGGGACATTCAAAACGGGACAGAGGGAGTATATGAAATATAGGCAGATGGAAAGTAAAGTACGTATTTGAGAGCATAATATGGAGATGAAAGAATGAAGCTTTATATGTACTCACAATAAGATTCAATTTCTAACTGGCCAAGGGACTGAAGGCGTAGTAAGCTTTGGGGAAGCTCCTCCGGATTCGGCAATGGATCGAGCTTTGGGGAGGGAATCCCAATCCACACTGAAGAGAACTCGTATTCGCTCAAATCTACCTCAATCGTCCTAGATCTAGTGCAAGTGAAGTAATGAAACAAAGTTTTAAAGCAGTTTTGAACACAAGAGTTGTTGACGCAGTTCGGATAAAGATATCCTATATCTGCGGAGCCTCAAGAGAGGGAGACTCACCCAATCCACTGAGCAACAAAGGCTATGAACAAGTTCAGTTACAAGCAAGCACACACAGACGGCAAAAACTAAAGACAAAAGCTCAGAGAGCAACAAGGCACACAAGCCAGAAAGAAAGCAAGGTCGAGCAGAGAGAAGTCCCCTGGATGGACAACCTCGAAGCTTTCAGAAAAGTTTCGAACCAACGTCTCAAGAGCTCACAAGCTAACTTTGATGTTCTCTCAAAGATTCAGACCAACAGCTCAAAACACCATGGATGCACCAGAGATCAGCTCACATAAGAGCTCTCTAGGGTTAGCCAAGGACATCTGAGGGAGAAGGAAAGAATTGCGGCGATTAGGGCTAGAAGGAGAGTATAAGTACTCATCAAGAAAGCCTTAAACCGCTGCGCTTCAGATCTGGGGGCCAACATCAGCAGACAGTGGGCCAAACAACAGAGGCCCAATATCAACACCAACATCAGAGGCCCAAATCACAAACTCAGCAAAACAAGTCCAACATAACAAGAGCCAGAGCCAAATACCAAGCGAGAGACCATTTAGCCAAACATGGTTCAGTGGCTCAAGCGGCACTACGGCTCAATGGATCAAGCCACCTGGTCAGACCTGCCAAGCCTTATGTCCCTAAGTCTCTACCTAGCCTAGTGTGTTTGCAATAGTAAACTCAAACAAGTGGTTCATAGTTTAATACAACAACTTAGGATTAGAATACATAACACACACCTTCGAGAACCAACTTCGGACATCTATAGAATCTTAATTGCTCAAGGGCACTAGGATGGGCAACCCGCAAATTCCTCACTTTGGAGCATCCTATAATTTCAATAACAAAAAGAAACGGAGTTGGTACTTCAACCTCCACACTTGAAAGCAGACTGCAGTATGCGACTTCAAGAGATTGGAGATGCGGTGATGTTAGGTGTAAATTATTTGAGAAATGGGTTCCCGAAATATAACAATGTTGAAGAGATGTAAGTGATGCACCCGAAAAATTGATTGCCATTCTCCACATAATATGATCCTGACCACAATGCTCCTCAATCTCAGACAACTCTTTGCCATTCTGCAATGGTATCTTTTGTGCGTAAAAGGCTGCCTATACTCCGTATAGCAAGGGGAACTCTTGCACACACCTTTTTCCACAACACCGAACTTGGGAGTAGCTGTAAAACAAAGTCAAAATAATGAAGGCAAGACATAATTTGACCGGACTCAGAGATCTTCTTCATCTGATTATTGTTCTTCGTCTCTTGAATTATTAGTACCCTGGGGTTTGATGAGAAAGAGAAGAATTAGGAAAAGGGCGGATAGTACATAAGTTCAATTGTAAAGATATGTACTTAATTAATGGTGAAAAGTGTTTCACTATGGTATTGTATGAAATGTAGGTAGCTAAAAAGTAAAGTATTTGAGAGAATAAGATGGAGATGAAGGCATGAAACTTTATATATACTCACAAGGTTTGATTTCCAATTGGCCAAAAGACTGAAGGCGTAGTAAGCCTTGGGGAAGCTCCTTCGGATTCGACAACGGATCGAGTCCTAACACGCGAAGGTTGGGGAGGGAATCCCAATCCACACCTCCGAGAACCAACTCCGGACAGTCAGAAATTATTAAAACACAAAATTATTTTATTTTATATATTTCAATCAAGTGTGCTTACTGCTTAGTGATAACCATTTTAGAGAATTTTGTGCCTCTTGGATTGATGCCTTTAGAGTCCTCTGTTCACACACCTACAACAGTATTAGTTGGCACTTGGCACTTTTCTTAGTAATACATTTTCAAATGAATATTGTGTTAATTGATCTACTAGCGATGTCTTTACATTGGTATGACCAAAATCTAAGTTGGTGGTTATTTTAATGGTTTTTTAAAACATTTTAGGCAATGGGAAAATGGGTGGGATAGTGATGATCCTCTCATTAGCACTAAACCACAAAATTTTAATATGATCGATTTGTGGAATCGATTCAGCGGACGGGATTTTCACTGAGATGCTTCTTTCTTTGATCATGTATGTGCGTGACTTACATTGTTCCTTCTGATATTGTGTTAGGAAATTAGGTGTTGGCTTGGAAAGTCTCAACAGTTTTCATGGTAATTGGAATGTAGCTTCCTGATGAGTGATGACTTGTGATTGAAAAAACAATGCAAGTGATGTTGCTCTAACTTTCATTAGACTTGTCACATTATTTTGATAGTCAAATTTTGATGGGCTTGTAACTTTTATTGTAAATTCAGTTTATGATACATGCACTTCTAATACGTATTTGTTTGCTGATTTCAGTGAAGGAAATAGTCAGGATGGATATTTGTTTGCTCATTTATCGCTTGCAGAAGAAAATCATCACATTCTTGGTTGAAAGCGCACCAGTTCTGAGACGACTTTCAGACAGTCTAAGTGGCGATGAGACACAAAACTTGAGTGCTGAATTGTTGGGGTGGAATTTTGCTTCTCCAACTACCAAGCTTTTGTTTGTTTGATTTCTTTGATGTGTGTTCAGATTATATTTCAATATTAAGAAGTTACATTAGGAATTGAATATATGTAGACAGTAGACTTGTAAGGGGACAGATTATGTTCTCAGTTCTGCAGTCAAATGAATCAGAACGGTTCGTTGGCAGTTTCTCGACACCAATGAATATTCTCTTTTTTTTGCATCTTGATTTGTGATCTTACTTGTATTCATTTTGTATTCATGTACAAAAACTAAAAAGGTCAAATCATCCTAGGCTACTCTTGTATGGTTGTGTTGGTGATTGCTCAGGTTTTCACAAGTGACTGATTAGGCAAAGCTTCATTCAAAACTAGTTGCTCCTACAAAAAGAAGATGGAAAGAAATTTTGCAGATGACAGTTGTTTAATTCCAATCTCAAGCTGACAAGTCAAATCCCATTGAAGCTTTTTTCTTTGAGTCACTCATTTTCTTAATGATCTTCTTCATAATATGCGCTAATTAATCTAATGTGTGCAAGGAGCTCATGTAATCAATCTGAAATTTCCATTCTTATTAAGTTCAGTGCTCTTGTGCTACTTAAGATCAGGATTGTTGATAAGGGTGCTTACATGAAGTTGATGCAATTTTTTTAAACAAAGCTTTTCAAATGATGCACTTGCAGGAAACATGCCAACTAACACAAAATCTCAAATAAACTATGGAAGGTCTAATGGCTCAGAATCCTGTAAAATCTAGACACTAACAGCGAGTTACAGACACATATTTCGACGCGACAATAACCTTAGAGTTGACTAAAATTTCTCTAAATTTCAAAGTCTAATTAACTGATCCATTTCCAAGAGAAATACAGTTGGTAATACATCTAACAGGTTTAAAGTTTAAATATGCACAAAGCTGATTCATTTCAAGTCTAATTAACTTGCTTTGTGCTGACTAAAACTTCTTAAAAATTCAAAGTATAAATCTCTTTACCTCCTCTCTTCAGCCACAACATCTGAGTCGATCCTTGTTAATAGAACTTCATTAATCTGAACTAAACAAGGAAATATCAAGAGGAGAAGCATTTTCTTATTGATTTTGTAGAAGAAGAGGCGGTACTCTTCGGAATTTTATTGAAAATTTGAGAAAATTACATTCTAACTGTCATATAGGAAAAATGAAACACCCTTAGATCATCTAACAAGAATAGCTATGAACAGAGAGTCAAAACATGACAAACCAATTCCGCTTGATCAAGCGATTGAGGTAAAGAAGATGCATTGCATCAAACATCTTTTTCCACAACAACGAACTTGGGAGTAGCTGAGAGCAAATTTGAAATAGAGAGAGAAGAATTAGGAAACGTGTTAAACCATGGTATCATATGAAATATAGGCTAGAGATGAAAAAATGAAG
Organism: Oxyria digyna; assembly: GCA_029168935.1. NCBI lineage: Eukaryota > Viridiplantae > Streptophyta > Magnoliopsida > Caryophyllales > Polygonaceae > Oxyria > Oxyria digyna. Next base: position 3,255,312 of record JAPVLV010000018.1, read on the forward strand.
CTTTATATGTACTCACGAGATTTGATTTCTAATTGGCCACCGGACTGAAGGCGTAGTAAGCATTCGGGAAGCTCCTCCGGATTCGGCAATGGATCGAGTTTTAACAGGCGGAGGTTGGGAAGGGAATCCCAATCCACACCTCCGAGAACCAACTCCGGACAGTCAGAAATTCTTAATTGCTCAAGGGCACTAGGATGGGCGATGCGCAAACTCCTCACTTCAGAGCATTCTCTAATTTCAATATCAGAAAGAGACGGAGTTGGTACTTCAACCTCTACACTTGTAACCCCACTGCAGTTTACGACTTTAAGAGATTGGAGATGCGGTGATGCTAGGTGTAAATTATTTGAGAAATTAGTTCCCCAAATACGACATTCTTGAAGAGATGTAAGTGATGCACCCGGAAAACTGATTGTGCCTTTGCAGTAAGTAATGTCTATCTGTTGGAGAGATGATGATGATGATAACAACACATGTTCTATCAACACACCGTCAACCTCGTAGAGATTTAGCTTAATACAGGGAGTTGATGGCATGCACTTGAGATCTCTACAATATCCAATCAAGAGTTCAGATAGAAGAGGGAACGAGAGTAGATGACTATTCTTGGTCCTCGACCATCCCTTCAATTCTGGCAAATCACACAATTCAAGAGTCTTCAAAGAAGGAAAGAACAAACTAACTGACACTGCGCCTTCCTCCTCCTCTTCTATGTACTCTAACGCATTTAGTCCCCTAATATAAAGCGTCCGGAGATAAGGAAGACACCTAAAGGGGGGGAGATGCTTCACTTTACGACAAGAGTCCAGTTTTATATATAGAAGGTGGGAAGGGTCATTAGTAGCAGCCCAATGTGGTATTCTCGTGCCTGGATAATTCTCTATTGTTAATGCTTGTGGAGATACAGGTAGCTTCCAACATTCATCTCCACCATAATCCTCCTCCTCTACCCCATTAGCAAATTCAATACTCAACGCACCTCTGATTTGCTGCAGTCCAGACAAGGAATCAAGACGGCTCCTTTTACTTCTAATCCTCTCCTTCTCTTCTCTTGTTGTTTCAATGTCGCCTTCTATTCCCCCAATCTTAAAATGACTCAAGTACTGCAATGAACTCAACTCCCCAAACCCAGCTGGCATATGATTCAATTCAAAGCACCACTTAATATTCAAATACCGAAGGTTGATCAATTTTCGGAAATTATCGGGCAAAGCTTCAAGAGCTCTACAACCTTCAAGGTCTAGTGCAAGCAAATTCAAAAGATTCGTCACTGAATCAGGAAGCCGTTTGAATTTGTTAGACGAAAGATCAAGATACCTCAGCAGCTTTAACTCTCCAATACAACTTGGAACATGCTCAACCCCCAAACCTGACAAGCTCAATGCACGCAGCCACTTGCAACTTCTAAATTGTTCATCAACAACCCAAGTTTTATTACTGAGCACAAGTGAACGTAGCCGATTCATACTATCCACTGGTGGTAGAGTTTCACGGTCACTATGCGGCTCATAACAAACATGTGCATGTCGTGCATTACCGTATTGAGAGGATGACTTGTTTAGGATAACAGTTTCTTCTCCAGCTACATATTTCGCCAAATCATGAACTAAATCATGCATTTTGCAATTTTCAATCTCGCCAAAATAATCTTCTTCGGCCTCTTGAAAAAAAGATCTTCTTAACAAGTTCATGAAATATGATCGTCCAACCTCGTCAAAAGAATTTCCTTCTTTATCCAGCTGAATATATCCTTGTGATATCCAAAGATATATTAACTTTGATACATCAAACACAAAATCTTTTGGAAATAGCGAACAACAAGCAAAACAATGCTTAATGTTTGATGGTAAGTGATCATAGCTCAACTTCAGCACAGACATAGTAATACTATCTTGGCCACAATGCTCCTCTATCTCGGAAAGCTCTTTGTCTTTGAAGGACTTCCATTCTCCAACGGTACGTTTTGTGCGTAGAAGGCTGCCTATACTCCTTATAGCAAGGGGAACTCTTGCACACTTCTTCAAAATCTCTCTTCCAAGATCTTCCCACCTTCGATCGTTCTTTTTCTCCGGAGTAAAGGCTTCGCTTTTAAATAGTTCCCATGAATCCTTCTCTGACAAACCACTTAAGGTATGGGTTTCAAAGGCTTCAAGGGCTTCTGCAACCTCCGAGGATCTTGTAGTGACAACTATTTTGCTTCCTTTTGCACCACCACCTAGTAAACTCATTCGGTGTTGCCATCTGCTATGACCTTCATCCCACACGTCATCTAGGACAAGAAAAAATTTCTTATCATTCACAGACTCCATAATCTGATCTTGTAGTTGGCCAAGAGTAAAACCAATGTAGTTTCTCTCACATATGGATTGAAATATTTTCCCAACGACTTCCATCTCATCAGTTGTATCGGAAATGCATGCAAACCATCTACTCGAAAAATTCTTTGCAACCTCGGCATCGTTGTAAATCAATTGGGCCAGAGTTGTTTTTCCCATGCCGGCTAGCCCAACAACGACAATGACCGAAGGAGCATCTGGTTTAGCATCATTTGACTCTTTAAAAAGCATATCTAAGACGGATTTCTTGTCTTCATCCCTACCAAAGACATGCTTTGGATCTACAAAAGAGCCTGGATCTTGTCCAATCCTCCTACCAAACACTGGTTCGTCACGTTGACCGCTCACAAATCCAAACTGAACCATATCTGTAGAGATCTCAAGCAAACTCTTTCTAATCTCCTTAACTTTATTAGCAATAGAGTTTCTAGACAAGATTGGGTTTGAAGTAGAGCAATAAAGTCGTACCTTCTTTTTCAAGGAAAGCTTGTTTTGACCCTCCACCATTTGCTTCTTAAGCAAATCATCAGTGACAACCTCATCGAAGAGATCCTCGGCTTCATACAACACGGCTTTGAGCCTCTTAATCCAGTTCTTAATAGCATCAGAGTTTCGTTGCTTCCTCTCAGCATCAAGTAGCACAGCTTGGAGTGTCTCAATAGTCACTTGAAGCTTCTTAAGCTCATCTCTAGCATTCCAGATGGAAAGACCCTTATCGAAAGCGGGGGAAGCAAGAGTGCACAAGATCTTGGAAGCAAGGCTGAACGCCGCTGATTCAGCCATGGATTGATGATCACAACTCAAATAATATGTGGCTGCTTTTTTTTTGGGTTAGAAGTAGAGTTTTGAGTAGGCGTTGAATTATTGAAGGCAGGCTTTCTTGATTGGCCTCTACATAGAAATGAATATATGGTACCATGGCATTATTGGCATACCATCGGAGTAGATAGAAATGAATGTATGGTTCCATGGCATTCATTTGGTGTTGAATTATTGAAGGCAGGCTTTCTTGATTGGCCTCTACATAGAAATGAATATATGGTACCATGGCATTATTGGCATACCATCGGAGTAGATAGAAATGAATGTATGGTTCCATGGCATTCATTTGGTGTTGAATTATTGAAGGCAGGCTTTCTTGATTGGCCTCTACATAGAAATGAATATATGGTACCATGGCATTATTGGCATACCATCGGAGTAGAAAGAAATGAATGTATGGTTCCATGGCATTCATTTGGTGTTGAATTATTGAAGGCAGGCTTTCTTGATTGGCCTCTACATAGAAATGAATATATGGTACCATGGCATTATTGGCATACCATCGGAGTAGATAGAAATGAATGTATGGTTCCATGGCATTCATTTGGTGTTGAATTATTGAAGGCAGGCTTTCTTGATTGGCCTCTACATAGAAATGAATATATGGTACCATGGCATTATTGGCATACCATCGGAGTAGATAGAAATGAATGTATGGTTCCATGGCATTCATTTAACTATAACACACTTGCGACACGCTTGCCGATTCACGTAGTGTATCGTTAATATCTTAAACTACGTGTTAATAAAAAATATGAAATCTTGATATTAATACAGTACTCATTGAGACAAATCAAACAAGATCGCACACAACTATGTTTTTTCTTATACATTGAGAGATATACGAATGATTCTCTCGAATCGTAAATAGTGTCAAAGTTCTCGATAGGACAAACATTTAGGGACAAAGGGAGTATCTTGTTCACAATTTATTCTATTTAATGCTTTAATTGCAGACAAATTTCAATAATTTAATAGAATGAATGGCTCACAAAGCCAGAGAGAGTGTCCCAATGACCCCTTCAAAGTTTTTAATCAGGAAAAATAGCCCTAAGTATTTTTTATTAGTTTTTGTTAAAGAAATTAACCCCTTGAGTTTCTCTTTTCTTCTTGGGGTAGAGGATTAGTTTTTAAAGAGGTTATTTTCCTAATAAAAACGTACAAAATGGTTGTTTATCCCACTTATCGAAATATAAACTCGACCCCAATTTGTCTGGCCCGATCCCGATTCGAAGTTAAATTCTTATTGAGCAAGTAATACGAGACATCCAAACACCCACAAGTGACTTGTTCCAAGTCAGAATAACTTGATTCAACACTGCTATCCTAATATCATCATACAACTTTGCAAATTAAAACTATTATGAGGCTATGGGTTGTCCACTTGTCCATCACCTTCAACCTTTTTAAACAAATTTTGAGAGTGATTTTTCACAATTTTAGGTTGCACATTGTCTGATGCGGGGATAAGCCGCAGTTGCCGACCTAGACACCAAACTCGAATAGGAACTCGAACAGAGAAGATAGGCGGAATTAGAATGAGATGAAAGAAGGATAAGTCGAATGATAGGCCAATTGGAACCAAATCAAACAACGATAAAACCCTTGAACTTAAGAACAAGAACCTTACCGAATGATGAAGAAACCCCAACGGATGATTACAACCAAACACAATGACTTTGGTGGGTCAAGGCACCTGGAGGTTGCTCTATGGAGTCCCGATAGCACCAACCTTATGGAGGAGATTGACACACACAAGCACAACTAGGGCCAACTGAACGACAATGCACACGGGGCACTCTGCTCACAAAAGCTCTCTTTTGGGAGGAAAAACGATAAACGTTGTATTCAATATCAAAGTCTGGGGGGCGGGTAAAACAACAACTAAGGCAGCCTTATATAGGGTTCATAAGGATGCCAACTAAAGAAATAAACAATAAAAAAGTGTATCCTAAAATAATAATCCGAAAACAATTTAAACATTCAAACATAATGTTTCAAAAGCACTTCGCCGAGTTTCCTGGCCGCGGTCGCGGTTATGGAGCCGCAGGCGCGGTTTTGTCTCCTGGCCACGGGCGCGGGTATGGAGCCGCGGGCGCGGTTTGCGGGTGAGCCGCGGGCGTGGTTTCCCGCCGCGGTCGCGGTTCTTCGCTGTTGTCCTCTGCTTGTTCTCGAACCTCGATCATTAGAACAGTCTTCAATGGTGGTTCTTCGTCTGTATTCAACTCCTTGGAACTGAAGAACGCTACTAACTTGTCTAGCTCTTGTTGGACTTCCTTAGCTCTCGAGCGCGTCAATGCACCTTCAAACTCGGGGACCGGAGGTGTCGGTTGCTGTCCAGATGATCCTTCATCATTGTCTCCTTGAAAGTGCTTAGAATTTGGTTCGATCCAGATTTAAGGTGAAATTAGTTATGTCTTACTTGTGTCATTCATCAGAAGATAAATTCTCATAGTTTTTGTATAATAATCCCTCCTTATGTAAATAGAAATGAATATAATAATCCCTCCTTATGTAAATGTTAGTCTCATTTGACTTTAACACACTCGTCGATACACGTACTGTATCGTTAATATTTTAAACTACGTGTTAATAAAAAATATAAAATCTTGATATTATCAAACTACTCATTGAGACAAATCAAACAAAATTGCACAGAAGTATGCTTTTTCTTATACATTGAAAGATATACGACGAAAAATTCTCTCGAATCGTGAATAGTGTCAAAATTCTCGCTAGGAAGACATTTAGGGACAAAGGGAGTATCTTGTTCACAATGTATTCTATTTAATGCTTAAAGTTGAGACGAATTTTAATAACTTAAATTAATCAAATGAATGACTCACAAATCCAGAGTAATGAACTCAACTCCCCAAACCCAGCTGGCATATGCTTCGATTGAAAGCACCACTTAATATTCAAATACCAAAGGTTGATCAATTTTCGGAAATTATCAGGCAAAGCTTCAAGGTCTAGTGCAAGCAAATTCACAAGATTCGTCACTGAATCAGGAAGCCGTTTGAATTTGTTATACGAAAGATCAAGATACCTCAACAATTTTAATTCTCCAATACAACTTGGAACATTAACGACTCCCAAATCTGACAAGCTCAATGCACGCAACCACTTGCAACTTCTGAATTGTTCATCAACAACCCAAGTTCCATTACTAGCCACAAATGAACGTAGCCCATTCATACTATGTGGTAGAATATCATCGACATTATGCGGCTCATAACTAACGTGTAGATGTCTTGAGAGGATGGCTTCTTTAGGACACAATTTCCTCTCCTGCCACAAACTTCGCCAAATCATGAACTAAATCATGCATTTTGCAATATCCAATCCCACCACAATCATCTTCTCGGGCCTCTTGAAAAAAAGATCTTCTTAACAAGTTCATGAAATATGAACGTCCAACCTCTTCAAAAGAATTTCCTTCTTTATCCGGCTGAATATATCCTTGTGATATCCAAAGATATATCAACTTTGATACATTAAACACAAAATCTTTTGGAAATAGCGAACAATAAGCAAAACAATGTTTCACGTTTGATGGTAGGTGATCATAGCTCAACTTCAGCACAGACATAATATGATCCTGACCACAATGCTCCTCTATCTGAGACAACTCTTTGTCTTTGAAGGACTGCCATTCTCCAATGGTATCTTTTGTGCGTAAAAGGCTGCCTATACTCCGTATAGCAAGGGGAACTCTTGCACACTTTTTCAAAATCTCTCTTCCAAGATCTACCCATCTTGAATTATTCTTTTGCTCCGGAGAAAAGGCTTCGCTTTTGAATAGTTCCCATGAATCCTCCTCTGACAAGCCACTTAAGGTATGGGTTTCAAATGCTTCAAAGGCTTTTGCAACCGCCAAGGATCTTGTAGTGACAACTATCTTGCTCCCTTTTGCACCACCACATAGTAAACTCATTCGGTGTTGCCACCTACAATGACCGTCATCCCACACGTCATCTAGGACAAGAAAAAATTTCTTATCCTTCACAGACACCCTAATCTTATCTTGTAGTTGACCAAGAGTGAAACCAATGTAGTTTTCCCCACATATGGATTGAAATATTTTCCCAACGACTTCCATCTCATCAGATGTATCGGAAATGCATGCAAACCATCTACTTGGAAAATTCTTTGCAACCTCAGCATTGTTGTAAATCAGTTGGGCCAAAGTTGTTTTTCCGATACCGCCTATCCCAACAACGACAATGATTGGAGGAACATCTGGTTTAAGATCATCTGAATCTATAAAAAGCATATCTAAGATGGATTTCTTGTCTTCATCTCTACCAAAGACATGTTTTGGATCAACGAAAGAACTTGGATCTTGTCCAATCCTCATACCAAACACTGGTTCGTCACGTTGACCGCTCACAAATCCAAACTAAACCATATCTGTAGAGATCTCAAGCAAACTTTTCCTAATATCCTTAACTTTCTTAGCAATAGAGTTTCTAGACAAGATTGGGTTTAACGTAGAGCAATATACTCTTACCTTCTTTTTCAAGGAAAGCTTGTTTTTCCCCTCCACCATTTGTTGCTTAAGCAAATCATCAGTGACAACCTCATCGAAGAGATCCTCGGCTTCATACAACACGCGCTTGAGCCTCTTAATCCAGCTCTTGATAGCAGCGGAGTTTCGTTGCTTCTTCTCGGCATAAAGTAACACAGCTTGGAGTGTCTCAACAGTCACTTTAAGCCTAGATCTGGATCAACCTACGTCCATACATTCATTGCTTCATACAACACGCGCTTGAGCCTCTTAATCCAGCTCTTGATAGCAGCGGAGGTTTGAGTGGGTGTTGAATACTTGAATTATAGAAAGCGTGTATTCTGTATTGGCATCTACATACAATACATATAGGCTGCGTCTATATGCACACGTTTTTTTTGCTAAATGCTATTCTGTGCGGTAACAATTGCAGTACACATCTGTGCGTTAACTCTTACCGCACCAAAGGACTCAGGGGCATTGTTGGAATTTTTTCTGAAATCTATACGACGCTGGTGCGGTAAGAATTACCGCACAGATCTGTGCGTTAACAATTACCGCACCAGATTAATCCCAGATTAAGCAAAAAAAAAAACAGATTTTTATTAACTTAAACCATGTGCGGTAACAATTACCGCACAGGAATTTTATTTTTTTTAATTAATAATTTTTTTAAAAAAGTATTAAAATATTATTAAACCTGTGCGGTAACACTTACCGCACAGGTTTAATAATATATTAAACCTGTGCGGTAAGTGTTACCGCACAAAATGGTGCGGTAACCCTTACCGCACCAAGTAACATCTTTAAAAAAAAAAAATTCCCTCTCCCCCGACCTTTCTTCCTCCTTCCTCTGCGCAAAAACACCGCCGCCGAACCCTAATTTTCGCCGCCCCTTTTCCCACCGATTTACCCATCAAAAGCTTCAATCGAGGATGGATTCGAGTTGCCCCGACCATGGCGGTTCTTCTGGCCCCCAAAATCCGCCTGAAGTCCCCCCCGCAGTGGTCCCGCCGTCTTCTCTTCCGTCGACGACGACGACGCCATGGCTGGCTGTGGAGGAAGAAGAAGAGGAGGAAGTGGAGGTGTCACTGAGGTACAGTGGTGGTGCCCGGATCCGGCCAAAATCCCGAGCCCGACCCGACCCGATGCCCGACCCGACCCGATACCCGATGCCCGACCCGACCCGATGCACGTTGCCCGACCCGACCCGATACCAGCAGCCCAACCCGCCCCGATACCCGCACCCGAACCCGCTCCGAGGCCAAGAACCCGAAAGCGACGCGTCCAAAACGTCGGTCCCGGGTACGCCACTCGAGCAAATAGAAGGTTGAATCCACAAACCGAGGCGCAACCGGAAGTTTCTTCGACTCCCGTAGATCTACATCAAGTATGTATTTTTATTAAATATTCTATAACTTTTGTAATGTTTTTAAATAGTTTAATTATTTTATTTTGTAACGTTATGAAATTAGTTATTCAATTTCATAACGTTATCAATTTAATAATATTTGATAACGTTATGACATTTTTAAATAAATTTCGTAACGTTATCAATTTATTTAATTTAATTAATTTATTAAATTTATAACGTTGTGAAATTAGTTATTTAATTTCATAACGTTATGAATTTAATAATATTTGATAACGTTATGAAATTTTTAAATAAATTTCGTAACGTTATCAATTTATTTAATTTAATTAATTTATTAAATTTATAACGTTATGAAATTAGTTATTTAATTTCATAACGTTATCAATTTATTTAATTTGATTAATTTATTAAATTGATAATGTTATGAAATTAGTTATTTAATAATATTTGATAACGTTATGAAATATTTAAATAAATTTCGTAACGTTATCAATTTATTTAATTTATTTTATAACATTATGAAAATAATTTATATGGTAACGTTATGAAATTAATGAAATTTTATAACGTTATGAAATATAATAATTTCATAATGTTATGAAATATGACATTCTATATTGTGAATTAATTATTTTATGAAATATGACATTGTTCTTCTCTTATTTTGTAACGTTATGAACTATTAGTATATAAAGTATTGAAATTAGGCGAATTATAACGTTAATTTCGTAACGTTATGAACAAAATGTTTAGAAATTAGAGATGATTTTGATTAGGATTGAAGTTACAACAACTGTTTGTAACGTTACGACGTCATGGAAAAGACGTTTTTGAATTTGACGTTATTTTTGTAACGCTATGAAAATAACGTTACGCTATAACAACAACATTAGGGGGTGCGAGATACGATGGCCTCTAGTGGTTTTGTTCCGGGGGCTCCTGTTGCTGCAGAGCGTGTTAGGAGGACGCAGATTACAGCGTCCATACGTCAGAGTTTTGCTACTGCTCGAGACCAGCTGAATGCTTCTAGTTCGACACCCACTGACGAGGCTCGTGCACTTACAGATACTGGGGCAGTTAGGGATTGTGGTCTGGATGTTGATCTGTGTGCTGATGATGAGGGTTACAGTGAGAGTGAGGAGGAGGGTATGGACGTCGATGATACAGCTGTTGATTTGGATGATGATATGCTGGGAGACGGTGAGGGTTTAGGTACAGATTATATTGTATCTCATCTCGAGATACCGACAGATCAGCTTAGGAGAGACGACCCTCCTATTATTTCAGAGGATCATGCTGGTATGGGGCCTTCTTCGCCAGCTCCTACAGATTTAAGTCCTTCGTCTCCTACGCCAGATGTACCACCTCCCCCGACTGATGATGTACCGCATCCGGCTGCTGCACCTCATGTACCACCTCCTGCTGTACCTTGGATGCCCGGAGGTCCTTTTACAAATGAGTTGCTGAAGAGTTATGAGACGCACATCGCCAGGGCTATTTATGAGCTTACAGTTGTTGATCCTCCCGCACCTGTGATTCCAGCTGGCCCCCGTCCTCTTCCTCCATTTATACAGAGACAGCGAGGAGGCCGAGGAGCTCAGGCAGATGATGATGTTGCTGATGCAGACGCTGCTGATCCTCCAGCACGAGGTGGACGCGCTCCACGCGGAGGACGAGGACGAGGACGTGGACGTGGACGTGGACGTGCTGCAGATCATGCTGATTTTCCACAGCCTGCTGATCTTCCAGAAGGCGAGGCTCCTCTTGATTTGGTATGTATTTGAACTATAATGTTCATATGTGAAATATGAACGACATTCTGTAGAAGTAACTGTGTTAATTTTTTACTTTTTTTCCAGACACGGAAGGTCGTCAAGGTTCACTTCCACACCGCCTACTGCACTCCACTAGAGGCGTTTAGGAGACCTGGTCCAGATTCGTGGTTTCAGCTTGCAGAGCGATCTGGATTGACTGATCTACGCTATATCGGGTCCGGTCCTGTCGATCATGTGTTGGTTTCTGCTTTCGTCGAGAGATGGCACCCAGAAACCAACACATTTCATTTGCCATTTGGAGAGATTGGTCCTACACTTCACGATGTGGTTGAGATCCTGTCGCTGCCTATACATGGCAGGAGTTGTAGCTCAGTTTTGAGCAGGGAGGAGATCTTCACTTTTGTTGCTGAGATGCTTCATGTGGAGGAGGCACTGGTGAAGACTTGGTATAGGGAAGGAGGCATTCCTTTGGGTTATCTTCAGCAGAGATTGAAGGATATGATGCGGATGGAGGATGGACAGAGAGATGAGAGCCTCATTGCGTCTATGTACTTATTGTTGCTTCTCGGCACTACAGTTCTAGTGGACAAGTCTACTACAGCAGTCAAGCACTGGTGGTTAGTTCTTTTGGCCGACCACGACAGCACTGGCCGATATGCTTGGGGAGCTGGAGTGTTAGCTCATCTGTATCGCAACCTTGGACAGGCGTCGAGGCGATTGGCTATGGGGATGGGGAGTTCTGGCATTCTTTTGCGGGTTAGTACGCAAACAACTATACGATTGACTATGTTTAGGAAGTCGAGTTCTAATTATCCTTTTTTTTGCAGTCGTGGATCTGGGCATATTTTCCACATTTTCGTGGACATTTTGTGACAGATCCACTTTCTATGGACCACGCCGCAGCTGCTATGAGGGAGGGCAGAGTGGTGCCACAGGGGAAGAGCACGGATCGTTTGGTTGCCATTCGTGGCATGCTTGACCGTGTTCGTTATGAGGAGGTCAGATTTTAAGAATGTATGCTTTCGTTATATTGTGTGAATGTAAACTATACTAACTGTTTTGTAATGTTTTGTTGCAGGTTAATTGGTTTCCCTTTGCAAATGTGGATTTCAGACTTCCGCAGTACGCCCCGTCTTTGTTTGAGGGCATTCTCCGTTGTCTGGACATCGAGGAGCTCTATCAGCCAGGTCGCCTGTTGCGATAGTTTGGACATGTGCAGGGTATCCCAGATCCTCCCCCAGAGCCCATCCAGGTGACACGTAACAACAGGCTGACGCATTATTCAGTTCACTTTGCCGAGGATCTGCTTGGTGTGTGGGATCAGGACCCCAGGCCTTTGTTACAGATTCGGGAGCCACGAGCGACGTACTATTGGGCAGTCACAGATGATTATCTCGATTGGTATGATCGAGTTTCTCATCCTCTGGTGGATCCCAGATCACGTAGACTCGATCGTCCAGTTGGTCCGCTGCGTATTCCACCTTCGGTTGACAGTTTTGCGGTACGATTATAAATTTTATTAGTCATATTCATTCAATTAGTATATTTGATAGTAATCTTTTGATATGTTGTTAATATAGCGGACCCAGCTAGTGACTTGTGAGATTCGAGCTTTCTTGGAGACACCACCAGAGAGGAGGCCTGCAGATATCGATGAGTTCATGAGGCGTCTCCTTGGAGTTTTGACTGACGAGGCTCCACCGATGGCTCCAGCTCCGGTTCGTCAATCTCAGCTTGTTCGGCATTCAATCCACGAGGAAGGGCAAGGTAGTGGGCAACGTAGTGGGAATGAGGGTCGTGACTTGGAGTGATGTATAGTTTGTTTGGATACTATGTTTTGGTAATGTTTGGTTCACTTTTGCTTATTTATTTTGGGCTTTTCTTAAAAACGCGAGAAAATGGTCACAATCGCAAAAAATAATTAAAAACTACTAAACGTCAAATATTGATAAATGGTTCAAAACGTCTCGAAACGACTCGAAAACGATATAAAACAAGCCAAAATGATGGCATAATATGGCCAAAATGAGCAAAGCTTAGCGAAACTTGACTTTTTTGAAAAAGGCGAAAAACGACCAAGTACGTCAAATATTAATAAAAATGGTTCAAAACGTGTCGAAACGTCTAAGAAACGAAAAAAATCGACTCAAAACGATATAAAACAAGCCAAATCGAAATATGGAGGATTTCCGAACAAGTTGTAAAAAAGTGTAAAAATGTGGCCAAAATGATGGCATAATATGGCCAAAATGTGCAAAGCTTAGCGAAACTTGACTTTTTTGAAAAAGGCGAAAAACGACCAAGTACGTCAAATATTAATAAAAATGGTTCAAAACGTGTCGAAACGTCTAAGAAACGAAAAAAATCGACTCAAAACGATATAAAACAAGCCAAATCGAAATATGGAGGATTTCCGAACAAGTTGTAAAAAAGTGTAAAAATGTGGCCAAAATGATGGCATAATATGGCCAAAATGTGCAAAGCTTAGCGAAACTTCACTTTTTTGAAAAAGGCGAAAAACGACCAAGTACGTCAAATATTAATAAAAATGGTTCAAAACGTGTCGAAACGTCTAAGAAACGAAAAAAATCAACTCAAAACGATATAAAACAAGCCAAATCGAAATATGGAGGATTTCCGAACAAGTTGTAAAAAAGTGTAAAAATGTGGCCAAAATGATGGCATAATATGGCCAAAATGTGCAAAGCTTAGCGAAACTTGACTTTTTTGAAAAAGGCGAAAAACGACCAAGTACGTCAAATATTAATAAAATGGTTCAAAACGTATCGAAACGTCTAAGAAACGAAAAAAATCGACTCAAAACGATATAAAACAAGCGAAATCGAAATATGGAGGATTTCCGAACAAGTTGTAAAAAAGTGTAAAAATGTGGCCAAAATGATGGCATAATATGGCCAAAATGAGCAAAGCTTAGCGAAACTTGACTTTTTTGAAAAAGGCAAAAAACGACCAAGTACGTCAAATATTAATAAAAATTGTTCAAAACGTGTCGAAACGACTAAGAAACGAAAAAAATCGACTCAAAACGATATAAAACAAGCCAAATCGAAATATGGATAATGGATAATGGATAATGGATAATGGATAGTGGATAATGGATAATGGATAGTGGATAATGGATAATGGATAGTGGGTAATGGATAATGGATGTCATATGTGTACAGTTTGGGCCCATATCGTTTTAACGCCTTGAAACGATGAAAATCGAAATTTTGAAATTGTAACATGACAAAAAATACGGCGAATAGTTATTTTCATTTTTCGGAATCGAAAAATTATTATTGAAAACGTCAACGGGCCTAATAAGGCCTAATGAAATTTGAATGAGGCCCAAACACAAAAAACGACAAAAAATGACATAAAACGGCTTAATAAGCACTTAAAACGTAAAAGTCAAGAATGTAACATTAATATTTGAGCATTACCAATCAAACGCTATCGTTTTTATAAGAAATTAACAACTTTAACACTTAGAAGTATGTAAACGAAGACTTTCACCTGTATGCTACTACTCTCAAGTATATAAGTTGTATAGTTATACTCATATGTATGTGATACCACTTCGTTACTAAAATGAACTTCATATAATGTGTTTATTTCATCATGTAACATTAGTTTAACACTTAATTGTTATCGTTTGACTCAACTGACCTCGTATTTCATTAGTATAATATGAATTTTTATCATATAACTCTTCGTAATCTCATATTACATTAGTAAAACTTGATAAAATTATTCACAAAACTCTCAATAACGACATATTTCAGTAGTATAACATTACTTTGGGTCATAAAACTTTTTATAATATCAAATAGTATAAGAAAACAACATAAAAAATGAATTTTTATGTAATTAGGGTTGGTACTACAACAGTTACCGCACCAACCCTAATACCCTAAACCCTACAAACACCAGAAACATTTGATTCTGGGTAAAAGGGTTGGTGCGTTAGCAGAAGATGTGGAAGACGTCCAGTCAAGAGGCACGGTTGGATACAAACCGTGCAGGATTGCTTCAAACCGTGCAGATCAGCAGAAGATGTGGAAGACGTCCAGTGAAGCGGCACGGTTTGCTTCAGACCGTGCCGATTTGTTACAAACCGTGCAGAAACGCTGTTAATGTGTCTTTTCGTTTCTTCCGACGTTTCTTTATTTGGGGGAGTATATATACGTTTTTAGACCGGATTTGCAGGGAGTTATGCTATCCTAATCGTTTTTAGTACTGAAAAGAACCCTAGGGTTGGGGATTTTTCTGTTGGATCTTGACGAAGTTCTGTTATCAGTTGTGCGTTTATTGCTAACGCACCACCATATTTTGCTTGAGTGTGTTACAGCTACCACACAGCTGTAAGTCACCTTTGGATGACCGAATTACGTTATTGGGCCTTTGTTGTTGTGGACCTTTTGTCTACATCGGCCCAAATCTAAGTTACCCTAGTAAAACCTCGGCTATAAATTCACTGCCTCAGTGAACCCTATTATCTCATTCTCACTGCGCCGTAAAATAATTAGGTTTCAAGTTCTTACTCTGTATTTCAATTAAAAGTCTCATTTTTTACTGATTTCGTTAGATATCTTCATTGTTTCTAACATGTTTTCTTATTTTGTATTACAGATTCAAACAACCATGGCATCATCTTCATCCTCCCCAGTTCCAGCAGAAGGCAGTGAGATCCAGTGCCCGAGTAGAAGGTGCTCAAGAACAATCAAGGTGTTCACTGGTAATGACAAGAACAATCCCCATACGTATGGACGAAGGTATACCACATGTCAGTGTAACTACATGATCGTGTATCTTGAGCCAGAATACGACAGTCATCATCTCCGAGTCATTGCAAAACTGTTGAAGGAAATAGCTGACCAGCAGTTGAAGCTGGTATATTTTCACCAGGCTAAGAGTATTGAAGCAGCCAAACACTGGATACAACAGAGGTTTCCCAATGACCCTGTTCCTAGTTTTTATGACAGTGACTCCGATTAGGGATCTGGGTATCAAATCAGTGAATCTCCGTTAAGTCTGTGTTTAGTTTAAATTTCAAGAATGAGTATGTTGTCTTTCCTTAATGAGTATGTTGTCTTTCCTTAATGAGTCTGTTGTCTTTCCTTAATGAGTCTGTTGTCTTTCCTTAATGAGTCTGTTGTCTTTTTAATTTATGCTGAGTGTGTTGTAGTTTATGGATTCACTGATTTCACTTCACTGTTTCACCTACCTCATCTAACTCTACTGAAAACACTATTTAAAGCAAACAAGACAAGTCATTACATATTTCAAAGCAGACAAGACAAGTCATTACATATTATAAATCAATTCCAATCGAAGTCTAAAGATCAAGGCTACTAAACTATTACAAATCAAGTCATGTAGTCCATACGCTTTCCAGCAGTGAAGCGGTATTGTCGAAACAAGTCCACTTGGCCAGCATATATCCCTTCCCACCACTTGATGTTGTCATCTGCAAATCTTCTCCACGAACCGGAACAACGTGGCAATGGTGCCCCATCACGGAGCCAAACCTAGATATACAAAGAAAATTAATCAATAAGTATAAATGATTTCGACGTTTCATGACGCTTGTTTAGATTACCACAGATTCTTACCGGTATCCAGTGATTACTGCATCCGACAAGAGCTATCCCAAAAATCTTCTGTGGAGGACCAGGGCTCACTGTAGACTGCCTTATTGGCAAGCATAAACACGGCGCATCCCAGGATAGTTGCACTAAACCAACATTATACACTGTGGCAAACACCAAACCCATAAATGGCATGTCCATCCACAATGGTCTCTCACAAGGACTTCTCATGTAGTTAACTTGAGCAATAAGATCATCCCATGTTCCTACCCGTAGTCCACGTCGTATGGGCTCCCATGTCTCTTTGTTTCCAAGAAGCTCCGCTGCCAACGCAGCACGGATCATACGATATTGACTCTGTTGCATACCCGTAAGTAGAGCAATTGACCGATACCCACAATGTCCGTCTGAACGCACATCTTTCACAGAAGTCATGTAGGAAAGCCAAAAGTAGTCAATATTTTTCACCCCCAAGTTCACCCCCATATAACTTATGGCTTCTTCAATCTCTTCTTCATCTTCTCCTTCCTCTGTTTCGTTTCGATCTGGATAGCAAGCTCTTAGGGGCACGGCATTCATGTCTTCGTCTTCTAAATCGATGGTCTCTGAAAACAATGGTTCAGGTTGGGACTGTGATCCGAAGTCGAACGACACTTGACTTGCTTGCTTTTTAGGACAAGTTGGTCGTTCACTTTGCCTATTTGCCTTCTCCTTTGCGACTTTTTGCGCATTCTCAGTATTTGTTAAGTCTTCTCTAACGTACTCGTGGTAACTCTTTTCCCTCTTTTCTCTCGGAGGAGAATTCCCATTTCGCTGCTTCTCCTTGTTCTTTGATCCCGGCGGCCTTCCTTTTCCTTTCCTAAACAAGTTTGTTGGCTCTACCAAAGAACTTTGTTCCGGATGCTCCAAGTCAATGTACAACTCACTTAATCTGAATAGAGTTCCATCCCTCAAATCTCCACTTTCCCATTTCGCCCACATTTCACGCATTCTGATCTCCGGAATAGACATTGAACGATTGTCGTCGGGTAAGGACAAATTTATTGCATCATCTTCCCATCTCAGTTCCTTCCAGAAGTCATGAAAATCATCCGGAACAAAAGGTGTCTTTGAAATGATTGCCCTAGCAAGATCGTGTACGCATGGCATCCCAAGACAATCTCGAACCCAATGATCATTACAAACATTTGAATACTCCTCCTTCAATATTTGCTGGTACATTTCCAACAACAACAGAAAACACCTATCTGACACTCGGTAAAATAGCCTTGAAAACAACATTCGAATGCCAGGAGGAAAGGTTGGGTCATCAAAGACCATTTGCCGAGTGGTAAGTGCTCGGTTCATCGTCGCCCTAATCAGGTCCATCTGAACTATGACCGCATGGTGGATCCTCACGATCACTCTGTTGAAGCCTCCTCTACTAGAACCCACAATTTCTTTCAACACCTTATGCATCCCCTCCACCCTAAATAAACACAATTTCTAATCATTAGCATTAATAATATGGTGGTCCAAATTAACAACTAAACAAACAAAGATACCTGTTTGTAGTCCTTGTGAGAAAGTGAAGAGTGTAGTCCGTCCACGCTCTAACTATGAACTCCTTGTACGGAGTAAACCAGTACTTTTCAACGTAACCAACAATGCCCTTCTTCCATGAATCTCTCAGCTTTCTCAACCTCTCTTCGTAGATTTCTTCGGTGCTCGAGCAAAATATCCCCCAACATTGCGTAACAAAGTTCTCCGCCCTTTTAGTATTTTTAATCACTTTTTCTGCGTGTGACTGGATGTTGTGCTTAATGTGCACCCAACACAATAGTTGCTTCACATCAGTGTCTTTGAACACAAGTTTGATTGCTCTCAACAAAGCCTTCTCACAGTCGGTCATTATAGCCTTCGGCATCACTCCCAAATTTCTACACAACTCATGAACGCACATCATCACAAACTTGTAATGCATTACTGTCTCCTGAGCCATGAATGCATATGCGATGTTGAACGTCTTGTGCGTGCAAGTGAAACCAACCATCTCCACTAAAGTCATATCATACCTATTTGTCTTGTATGTGGCGTCCATGATAATCACATGAGGAAACTTCCTGAACAAACGAATCGACTCCGGGTGAGCGAAAAAAAGGACTTCAACCTCATTCGTCCTCGTGTTCCTCAAAGGTTGACAAAAATACTTGTTCTCTTTCTGAAAATTTAGAGACCACTGAGTAACTGACAATTCACCACGATCTTCAAAATTGATCTTCTACAAAAAATTGGCAATCTGCTTCATGGATGTCACATTTTGCGGGTCTCTTATCCTAAGCTGAATAAGTATGTTTTTTGGCGTCTTGCGATCATCCCCCGCTTCCCTTGCTATTTTCTCCTCCTCTTTGCTCATTCTACCCACGAATGAATTCCCATGAAAACTAGTAGGAAGGGTGTGGTTGTGACGACCTTCTACAACATTCACGATCCATTTATAACTATAAGGCCCTTCTTTTATACGAACCCCATATAACTCAAATGTACAACCACATTTCTTTGATTTTCGGTGACGAAGCCTCGGAACCGGCAATTCTGGATTTTTTAAATTCACTTTCGGCCTACCCGATCTAGGTTTTCCAAACCTATCGCATACAAAATCAACGCAATATTTGCTAGATGTACGATGTACCAAAACTATCATTAAATCCCTTGCTCTCTGTTTTGTCCATTCCATCATCTCTTCTTTACTATCCCACATTTGCATAGTACTAAAATGTGGTCTAAAGTCTTCTTCCTATATTGATTAAACTACATTACTTAGATACGCAATTTTAACTAATTAACCTAAATCTCATGCAATTAAATACAAAATTTAAATTGATAATATACTAACCAAAATCGGTAACGGAGTCCAATCGTCTAATGCAATTGATACATTTGCTTCGCCTTCTTCCTCTTCTTCGTCCACTTCCTCATCGACTTCTTCGTCTTCTTCGTCCACTTCCTCTTCTTCATCGACTTCGTATTCTTCTTCCACGACCCCTGATATCCAATTGTCGTTACCATCATCCTCACTACTCTCATAATTATAAGACATTGTAGTGTGCATTGCAAAACTTCAACAAGATAGCTCAACCTATATATACAACCGAAAAATGCCCATTGGAATTTTATGCCCGTTGGTGCGTTAACTATTACCGCACCAACGGGCATAAAATTCCAACGGGCATTTTTTCAAAAAAACCTGGTGCGGTAACGTTTACCGCACCCGTTTTATTTTAAAAAAAAAAAACTAATACGGTGCGGTAACGTTTACCGCACCAGTTTTATTTTAAAAAAAAAAAACTAATACGGTGCGGTAACCTTTACCGCACCATTTTTATTTTAAAAAAAAAAAAATTCCTGTGCGGTAATTGTTACCGCACAGGGTTTAAGTTAAGCAAAATCTTTTTTTTTTTTGCTTAATTTGGGATTAATCTGGTGCGGTAATTGTTAACGCACAGATCTGTGCGGTAATTCTTACCGCACCAGCGTCTGATAGGTTTCAGAAAAAATTCCAACAATGCCCCTGAGTCCTTTGGTGCGGTAAGAGTTAACGCACAGATGTGTACTGCAATTGTTACCGCACAGAATAGTGTGCATTTAGCAAAAAAAAACGTGTGCATTTAGACGCAGCCTACATATAAATGAAGACAGCATGGTATAAAATATTAAAAGAAGTTATGTAGATCTATCTCATTATTCAAACGTGGCTCATGTACCAATACTAGCTACCAGCTCATCTGCTCATGGAGGGGAGGGAGAGAGAGAGCTCATGGAAGACTTCCAAAAACAAAAGATAATGGAAACCATCCATTAGACCAGATTAATTGAGAGTATAATATCATGACACAACAAGGAAAGACTTCACCATATATATTGAACAGAAAGGCAAGCCATCAAAACTAAACATACAACACTAAACAGCGAATAATACTCACACCACTACAATTCATCACAAATTTATCATCTCATTGATCAGCTAATTAAAATTCTACCAAATTCAGCCTCCATGAAATAGAGCAACTTCATAGACAGCAACTAAGGGATGATTGATTGAGAGAACAATATCATAACAACAAGGAATGATTTCATCATGTATAAGACAACATTAATAAATTCTACCAAATCTGTCTTGCATCACCTGAAATCAAGAATGTGTCGGCGATCGACTTTGTCATCGCATTGAGGAGCCAAGAAATCAGCATACTGTTGCATCTCTCCCAACGCTTGAAAATCGGAGAAGTCCGCGCTGGCCGATCGTGCTCGCCGTCGATGAAACACAGCTTATTCTTTGCTGAAAGAGTTATTATCGACTGCTTCCAAGCAAAGAAACCTGATCCATCAAAGATTTTCGAGGTGAGAACCAATCCTGGACCATCAGATGGATGCAAAAACAATGGATCGTTCGTATCCGGAGATTGCCATGGATTGTTAGGGTTTAGTGGAGGAAAATTGGTATGATGTTGACGATCGTGAGAATTCGGTGTGGTCTGATCAAAGATCAATAGAAATTTGAGAGAATCAGAGATGAATGAGTAATCGAAGCGGAAGAAATCAGAAAGATAGATTTCCCATATGAATCTGATACCATGTTGGGAAACAGAAAACAAAGAAAGAGAGGAAGAATGAAGTTGATTTCATTGAATGAATAAGGTCAAATTACAACGTCTATTTATAGGCTAAGTACTACAAAGAGTAACCACTAACTCCCTATACTAACAAAGACTGCAACAGACAACATCTACGTACCTGAGAATATCAAAGAAACTATATTTAGTTTGTGTTACTACAACTCCAATAGCAGAACCTAAATTTAACTCAGTTCAAATGGTGGGTTGAGGATTTAGTTTGTGTTACTATATTTACAATAGCTAACAAATGGCACGTGTGACAATCTGGGGGTCCACGGGCTAGAGGCAGCGTGGACCAGTTAGATAGACTGGGGGTGTGCACACACGAGCGCCTATGCGCATTAGGCCCATCAGATAAGTCCATGGGGTTCCACCCTAAAACCAATTGGCAATAAGGGGAGTAATCCATAGGCTTATATACTAGGCTTCTTTACTCTCAACTTCCGATGTGGGATACTCTCAACACAACCCTACAAGTGCAACGGACCGAAGCCCAGTTGACACTTGAACACACGGTTGTGGGTGAGCCTTCTCAGTCTCTTTATAGACAAACCCCACAACCTAAGGGTCCAGGACAGAACTGGCTATGATACCATGTGACAATCTAGGGGTCCATGGGCTAGAGGCAGCGTTGACCGGTTAGATAAACTGAGGGGTGTGCACACACGAGCGCCTATGCGCATTAGGCCCATCAGATAAGCCCATGGGGTTCCACCCTAAAACCAATTGACAATAGGGGGAGTAATTCATAGGCTTATATACTAGGCTTCTTTACTCCCAACTTCCGATGTGGGATACTATTCTCAATAACACGTATGAGTTTTATTCTTATGTACATGTTAGACGCTACTGATGTGTTGAAGTTAGTTAGCATAGTGTGAGTTTTATTAATACTCTGTTATGGACCATTTTATGTATGTAAGTAGCATCTTGTTTTTATATCTGATAACCAAATGTTCTCCATCTCTCTCGTTGATTTCCTCTTCCTTACCAGGTTGCTACTAGTTAAGTTTTATCTTTGATCGTAGAATACTCGACACTTCCGTACATATTACAGAAGTACCACTACTACAAAATAGCCCAAATTACCCGGGCGTTTAAGAGCTAATAACCCGGATCCAGTTCAGGTTAAAGGTGCACGCATTATTTGGTCAAGGCCAAATAACACCGATCTTAAATGGACACACCTGGGTTATTTACTTCTCTCTATTTTTTTTCAAAAAGTTTAAAGGTTCTGGTTATTTGTTGATAAAATAACCTGGACGTCAGTAAGTCCGGGTTATAGAAAACACTAAATCAGGGTTAGCTACCTTCCAAATAAAATTGGTTTACAGATGTCCGGGTTATTTACATTGACAAATATACCTGAGATAGTACATTCACCTTTTGTCCCAATTTATTTATCCAAAACTGTAATATTTTTAAAGTTTTTGCATCATTTTTTTAAGTTATATGGAAATACATCTTTGCTGACGTGACAATTATAACAGAGCTGTAAACAAAATATTTAACAGAGCTATTAACAAAATTTTCAACAGAGTTGTTAATAAGAATAATAAGTTGTCAACACCAATAATAACCCTTTGCTGACGTGAAAATTATAACAGAGTTGTCAACAAAATTTTTAACAGAGTGTCAACAAAATTTTTAACAGAGATGTCAACAAAATATTTAACAGAGCTGTCAACAAGAATAACAAGTTGTCAACACGACTAAATAAGTTGTCAACCCAACTAAATAAATTGTTTACACGACTAATAAACGGTCAACATCATACAACACGAGTAATATTACAAAAGTGTAAACATTGTCAACACTTTACAAAACTTGTCAACACTACTAAATTACATTGTTAAAAAAATAATTGTTAAAACATTAATTTTTTTTTACACACTAAAACAAACTGCATTTTCCCTGCATAATCCTTGTCAAAACTGTCAAATTTTACACACATTAACTTGTCAACACTGCCAATTTTTTTTTGCCAACAATCCTTGCATAATAATCAAATCCTTGTTTTTAACCAAAGACACGGAAATCAAAACTCTACTAAAGCCTAATTCATTGAATTACACAAGATAAATTAACTTGTCAACACTCCTATTGATTTAAAATAGATACGATGGATCTCCTAATTGGTCCTTCAAATAGATATGTTCAACCATCAACTCATCAGCATCATCTAAAAAATACAAAGCGCCTTAATTGCTCTTTGATCTCCCTAACCTTTGCAGTTGATAACGTAAAAGACTGGATATTTGTATATGCTCCTGCAGATGTGAAAATAAGATTGAAATAAAGAATGAGATGGAGAAAGCACCTGAGTCTCCAACGACGAGTACCCTAACCTGGCCGCAAAGTGGGCCTCCATTTTGTTCCTTGCTCTCCCTCTCTCTTTCCCTCCAAAACATTCTCTCCTTTTTCCACAGTTGCAGCAGCACAAAAACAAAGAACCTAGAATCAGAAGAGGGAGAATTCGATTGGAAAGCTCACCTTCAATTCCCATAAAGCCTAATTCATTGAATTGGTTGTTTTTATTTTGTCAACACATACCGATACCTGTTGGAACTCGGATTTGTTGGAACCTCGTTCCAACGGAAGAGAAACCGGTAACACTCCGGATCCTCAAGTTTAGAGGGATTACGAACCCTCGTTTACCAATTATGCATACGAACTTATATGAAATGCAATACGAGTAGTTCTTACCTAGCATGGCTAATAGCTAGTCCAATAATATAATAAAGTATGAATAATTCTTATTAGGCTCGCGAGTACTATACCAGCTGAGTCGCGAGGGATTAGATTATGCTGATCAAATAGCTTAACCATATAATTCATCATAGTGAGACCTTACGTGGCACACTCCATTTAGCAACTTGAGCCTCGCGAACATATATATATAATGGAAGATCGGAATCTCGTCAATGGCCGCATATCACAAGCTAAGATCGCGAGCATGCTAGGATGACCGAAGCGGGCCCGCGAGTTGAGACGAAGGCAACTCGAAACTCATGAGAAGGACTCCCGGCTCGACGGTCGCGAGGTGACGATCGTGAGGTGGGTTCAAAAGCGAGGACGCCGATAACTTGAAGCTAGCGAACATGAGTGCGGCTCAACTCGCGAGTCATCGATGATCGTGGAGAGTGAATGATCGTGAACCAGACTACGGCTCGAGACGTGAATCGGCGATGATTACTTGGCGTGGAGCTCGATCGTCACTGATGATAGTTTGATGATGAACGCGAGCTGAACTACGGCACACCCGAGCTCGTGGTTCAAGGGATGCATCCGACCACGGAGGAGAAGACCGAGCTCGCCTGAGCGAGAAACCGAGCACTAGTCCCCATCGAGTCTGAGAGTTTGTCCCTGGAAACGCCACCGAGATTCATTCGTACCCGGAGATCAGTCGCGCAGCTCAGACGAGCGACCATGAAGGTCGAGACGAACTCCTGGACTGAGATGTGGCTCGGTCGATGGTCGACGTAGTCATTTAGTCGGGGCTCGAAGTTGATTGTGTAATCCCGAACGCCCCTCACATGTCCTAGACGAGATTGCCAATTATTGGATGAACTCCAAATCCACCATTAATGGTTAAATGAGGATGAGGAGGCCTAGATGGAAGATGATTTTATCTCTCGATCACCCACTGCCTCCCCCTTCTCCAAGTCTTTTCCCCCAAAATAGCTCTCTTCTTTTCTCATCACAGTTCGTATATATATATATATATCATCACTTATGACCTAAGATCTAATATTGGATATTGGGCTTATTTGTAAATGGGTTTTGAGCTTCTATTTACCCGGGTCCAACAATATCAATTGGTTGTTTTTATTTGAAATGAAGACAAAGCGTATAGGCTACAAGCGAAACAAGTCATAACATAAAGAAATTGACTAGTCAAAACCTAATCGATGTTCCTGTAGCATATTGAGTATTGGCTCGTTCTCTCATGTATATCATTCCACCTATTTCCACAAAATTAAAACACAAATCTGTCAAATATCAGCAAACAAATAACAGTCTGGTGTCAATCCATAACGACATGACTAACCGATTCCACTTGATCTAAAGAAGATGCATTACATCAACACCTTTTTCCATAATTTGACCGGACTCAGAGATCTTCTTCATCTGATACCCAACTTGTGAGTAGTTGTTGTTCGTCTATTAACTATCGCCAGTCATCTGGGGGGTTGATTAGAAAGAGAAGAATTAGGAAACGTGGGCTAGTACATAAGCTCAATTGTAAAGATATGTAGTTAATTAATGATGAAAAGTGTTTCACTATGGTATTGTATGAAATGTAGGCAGCTAGAAAGTAAAGTATTTGAGAGCATAAGATGGAGATGGAAGAATGAAGCTGTAAATGTACTCACTATATTTGATTTTTAATTGGCCAAGGGACTGAAGGCGTAGTAAGCATTTGGGAAGCTCCTCCGGAATCAGAAACTCTGGATAGAGGTTTAACACGCGGAGGTTGGGGAGGGAATCCCAATCCACACCTTTGAAAACCAACTCTGGACAGTTACGAATTCTTAACTCCGGACAGTTATAAATTCTTAATTGCTCAAGGGCACTAGGATGGGCAAGGCGCAAACTCCTCACTTCAGAGCATTCTCTAATTTCAATATCAGAAAGAGACGGAGTAGGTACTTCAACCTCCACACTTGTAACCCCACTGCAGTAAAATAATTCAAGAGATTGGAGATGTGGTGATGCTAGGTGTAAATTATTTGAGAAACTGGTTCTCGAAATACGACATTTCTGAAGAGATGTAAGTGATGCACCCGGAAAACTGATTGTGCCATTGCAGTAATTAATGTCCATCTCTTGGAGAGATGATGATGATGATAACAACACGTGTTCTATCAGCACACCATCAACCTCCTGGAGAATTAAATTAATACAGGGACTTGATGGCATGTACTTGAGATCTCTACAATATTCAATCTTGAGTTTAGAAAGAAGAGGGAACGAGAGTAGATGACTATTCTTGTTCCTCGACCATCCCTTCAATTCTGGCAAAAAACTCAATAAAAGACTCTTCAAAGAAGGAAAGAACACACTAACTGACCCTGCACCTTCCTCCCCCTCTTCGATGTACTCTAAACTATTTAGGTCGCGAAGAAGAAGCTTCTGGAGATACGGAAGACACCTAAAGGGGGGGAGATGCTTCACTTCGTAACAAAAGTACAATACTATACACACAAGGTGGGAAGGGTCATTAGTAGCAACCCAATGTGGTATTCTCATGCCTGGGTAATATTCTATTATTAGTGTGTGTGGAGATACAGGTAGCTTCCAATATTCATCTCCACCATAATCCTCCTCCTCTACCCCATCACGAGAGAATTCAATACTCAACGCACCTCTGATTTGCTGCAGTCCAGACAAGGCATCAAGACGGCTCCTTGTACTTCTAATCCTCTCCTTCTCTTCTCTTGTTGTTTCAATGGCGCCTTCTATACTCCCAACCTTAAAATGACTCAAGTACTCTAATGAACTCAACTCCCCAAACCCAGCTGGCATATGCTTCAATCCAAAGCACCTCTTAATATTCAAATACCGAAGGTTGATCAATTTTCTGAAATTATCGGGCAAAGCTTCAAGAACTGTACAACCCTGAAGGTCTAGTGCAAGCAAATTCAAAAGATTCGTCACTGAATCAGGAAGCCGTTTAAATTTGTTACATGAAAGATCAAGATACCTCAGCAGCTTTAACTCTCCAATACAACTTGGAACATGCTCGACCCCCAACCGTGACAAGCTCAATGCACGCAGCCACTTGCAACTTCTAAATTGTTCATCAACAACCCAAGTTTTATTACTGAGCACAAGTGAACGTAGCCGATTCATACTATCCACTGGTGGTAGAGTTTCACGGTCACTATGCGGCTCATAACAAACATGTGCATGTCGTGCATTACCGTATTGAGAGGATGACTTGTTTAGGATAACAGTTTCTTCTCCGGCTACATATTTCGCCAAATCATGAACTAAATCATGCATTTTGCAATTTTCAATCTCGCCATAACCATCTTCTCGGGCCTCTTGAAAAAAAGATCTTCTTAACAAGTTCATGAAATATGATCGTCCAACCTCGTCAAAAGAATTTCCTTCTTTATCCAGCTGAATATATCCTTGTGATATCCAAAGATATATCAACTTTGATACATCAAACACAAAATCTTTTGGAAATAGCGAACAACAAGCAAAACAATGCTTAATGTTTGATGGTAAGTGATCATAGCTCAACTTCAGCACAGACATAGTAATACTATCTTGGCCACAATGCTCCTCTATCTTGGAAAGCTCTTTGTCTTTGAAGGACTTCCATTCTCCAACGGTACGTTTTGTGCGTAGAAGGCTGCCTATACTTCGTATAGCAAGGGGAACTCTTGCACACTTTTTCAAAATCTGTTTTCCAAGATCTTCCCATCTTCGATCGTTCAATTGCTCCTGAGTAAAGGCTTCGCTTTTAAATAGTTCCCATGAATCTTCCTCTGACAAGCCACTTAAGGTAAGGGTTTCAAATGCTTCAAAGGCTTCTGCAACCTCCGAGGATCTTGTAGTGACAACTATTTTGCTCCCTTTTGCACCTCCACCTAGTAAACACATTCGGTGTTTCCATCTGCTATGACCTTCATCCCACACATCATCTAGGACAAGAAAAAATTTCTTATCCTTCACAGACTCCCTAATCTTATCTTGTAGTTGGCCAAGAGTAAAACCAATGTAGTTTCTCTCACATATGGATTGAAATATTTTCCCAACGACTTCCATTTCATCAGATGTATCGGAAATGCATGCAAACCATCTACTCGAAAAATTCTTTCCAACCTCGGCATCGTTGTAAATCAGTTGGGCAAGAGTTGTTTTTCCCATACCGCCTATCCCAACAACGACAATGACCGAAGGAGCATCTGGTTTAGCATCACTTGAATCTTTAAAAAGCATATCTAAGACGGATTTTTTGTCTTCATCCCTACCAAAGACATGTTTTGGATCTACAAAAGAGCCTGGATCTTGGCCAATCCGCATACCAAACACTGGTTCGTCACGTCTACCGCTCACAAATCCAAACTGAACCATATCTGTAGAGATCTCAAGCAAACTCTTCCTAATCTCCTTAACTTTATTAGCAATAGAGTTTCTAGACAAGATTGGGTTTGAAGTAGAGCAATAAAGTCGTACCTTCTTTTTCAAGGAAAGCTTGTTTTGACCCTCCACCATTTGCTTCTTAAGCAAATCATTAGTGACAACCTCATCGAAGAGATCCTCGGCATCATACAACACGCCTTTGAGCCTCTTAATCCAGTTCTTAATAGCATCAGAGTTTCGTTGCTTCCTCTCAGCATCAAGTAACACAGCTTGGAGTGTCTCAACAGTCACTTGAAGCTTCTTAAGCTCGTCTCTAGCATTCCATATGGAAAGACCCTTCTCGTATGCCTTATCGAAAGCGGGCGAAGCAAGAGTGGACAAGATATTGGAAGCAAGGCTGAACGCCGCTGATTCAGCCATGGATTGATGATCACAACTCAAATAATATGTGGCTGCTTTTTTTTTTGGGTTAGAAGTAGAGTTTTGAGTAGGCGTTGAATTATTGAAGGCAGGCTTTCTTGATTGGCCTCTACATATAATACGGAGTAGATAGAAATGAATATATGGTACCATGGCATTATTGGCATACCATCGGAGTAGATAGAAATGAATGTATGGATCCATGGCATTCATTTGGTGTTGGATTATTGAAGGGAGGCTTTCTTGATTGGCCTCTACATATAATACGGAGTAGATAGAAATGAATGTATGGTTCCATGGCATTATCGGCATACCATCGGTCTGCATGGTGCCACGTCACTTTTGATTGGCTCTCAAAATTTTGACCCGATTCGAAATGCCCGACCGGTCCGACACATAAAAAGCTTGATCTAAATCCGAAAAAAATAAAAATGTTTGTGTCCGAAACAAATCCGACTAATTTCAAAAATAACCCAAATGGATTAGACTATTTCCTGCCCGAAATCCGAAATTGCCCGTCTCGTACTCGTCTGAAACTTGAAGTTGCATGTCGACCCGAACTCGTCCGAAACGCATAGTGTTCCGATCTAAACTTGTCTGAAACCAGAAATTGTCTGATCCGAAATTGTTTGGAATTCGAAATTGGAGATCATTCGATCTATTCCTACTTAATTATAGACAACTAGTAATTCATACATACATTAATTAGCTCTAAAATTTACTTTTTTTAGAATTAATCTTCTCTTTTTCCGAAAAAAAATATCAATTGAACCCGAATACGGCCTACCAAAATCGACACGACCTGAAACATGATCGGACCTGAGCATGACCCTATCCGAACACGGCCCGACCCAAAATTTATTTGACATGAAAACTGTTCAATTAGCTCAAAACTCAAATTTCGATCAATAAGTAAGGTTCATGTCCAAACCCGACCAGAGTTGTTCCGATTTGTTATAATTCCAAATAACATCCGACACCAATTTGTCTAGCCCGATTCGAAGTTGCATTCTTATTGAGCAAATAATACGAAACAACCAAACACCCACAACAAGTGACTTGTTCCAAGTCAGAATAACTTCGTTTAACACGGCTATCCAAATATCCAAATATCATCATAAAACTTTACAAATTAAGACTTTTATGAGGCTATGGGTCACTTGTCCATCACCTTCAACCTGTTAAAAAAAAATGAGAGAGATTTTTAACAACTTTGGGTTGTACATTGTCCCTGCTTGAAAGTGCTTAAAATTTGGTTCAATCTAGATTTAAGGTGAAATTAGTTATGTCATACTTGTGTCATACTTGTGGCATTCATCAGAAGATAAATTCCCATAGTGTGCTGATGATTTAGTTTGCGTATAATACTCCCTCCGTATCTAAATGTTAGTCTCATTTAACTATAACACGCTTGCGACACGCTTGCCGATTCACGTAGTGTATCGTTAATATCTTAAACTACGTGTTAATAAAAAATATGAAATCTTGATACTAATACAGTACTCATTGAGACAAATCAAACAAGATCGCACACAACTATGTTTTTTCTTATACATTGAGAGATATACGAATGATTCTCTCGAATCGTAAATAGTGTCAAAGTTCTCGATAGGACAAACATTTAGGGACGGAGGGAGTATCTTGTTCACAAATATTCTATTTAATGCTTTAAGTGCAGACGAATTTCAATAATTTAATAGAATGAATGGCTCACAAAGCCAGAGAGAGTGTGTCCCAATGACCCCTTCAAAGTTTTTAATCAGGAAAAATAGCCCTAAATAATTTTTATTAGTTTTTGTTAAAGAAATTAACCCCTTGAGTTTCTCTTTTCTCCTTGGGGTAGGGGATTAGTTTTTAAAGAGGTTATTTTCCTAATAAAAACGTACAAAATGGTTGTTTATCCAACTTATCGAAATATAAACTCGACCCCGACCCCAACCGATCCGAGTTGTTCCGACTTGTTATAATCCGAATAAAATCCGACCCGGATTTGTCTGGCCCGATCCCGATTCGAAGTTAAATTCTTATTGAGCAAGTAATACGAAACATCCAAACACCCACAAGTGACTTGTTCCAAGTCGGAATAACTTGATTCAACACTGCTATCCTAATATCATCATAAAACTTTGCAAATTAAAACTATTATGAGGCTATGGGTTGTCCACTTGTCCATCACCTTCAACCTTTTTAAACAAATTTTGAGAGTGATTTTTCACAATTTTAGGTTGCACATTATCTGCTTGAAAGTGCTTAGAATTTGGTTCGATCCAGATTTAAGGTGAAATTAGTTATGTCTTACTTGTGTCATTCATCACAAGATAAATTCTCATAGTTTTTGTATAATACTCTATCCGTCTCTATATGTTAGCTGATGATTTACTTTGTGTATAATAATCCCTCCTTATGTAAATGTTAGTCTCATTTGACTTTAACACACTCGTCGACACACGTACTGTATCGTTAATATTTTAAACTACGTGTTAATAAAAAATATAAAATCTTGATATTATCAAACTACTCATTGAGACAAATCAAACAAAATTGCACAGAACAATGTTTTTTCTTATACATTGAAAGATATACAACGAAAAATTCTCTCGAATCGTAAATAGTGTCAAAATTCTCGCTAGGAAAACATTTAGGGACAAAGGGAGTATCTTGTTCACAATGTATTCTATTTAATGCTTAAAGTTGAGACAAATTTTAATAACTTAAATTAATCAAATGAATGACTCACAAATCCAGAGTAATGAACTCAACTCCCCAAACCTAGCTGGCATATGCTTCAATTGAAAGCACCACTTAATATTCAAATACCGAAGGTTGATCAATTTTTGGAAATTATCAGGCAAAGCTTTAAGGTCTAGTGCAAGCAAATTCACAAGATTCGTCACTGAATCAGGAAACCGTTTGAATTTGTTATACGAAAGATCAAGATACCTCAACAATTTTAATTCTCCAATACAACTTGGAACATTAACGACTCCCAAATCTGACAAGCTCAATGCACGCAACCACTTGCAACTTCTGAATTGTTCATCAACAACCCAAGTTCCATTACTAGCCACAAATGAACGTAGCCCATTCATACTATGTGGTAGAATATCATCGACATTATGCGGCTCATAACTAACGTGTAGATGTCTTGAGAGGATGGCTTGTTTAGGACAACAATTTCCTCTCCTGCCACAAACTTCGCCAAATCATGAACTAAATCATGCATTTTGCAATATCCAATCCCACCACAATCATCTTCTCGGGCCTCTTGAAAAAAAGATCTTCTTAACAAGTTCATGAAATATGAACGTCCAACCTCTTCAAAAGAATTTCCTTCTTTATCCGGCTGAATATATCCTTGTGATATCCAAAGATATATCAAGTTTGATACATTAAACACAAAATCTTTTGGAAATAGCGAACAATAAGCAAAACAATGTTTCACGTTTGATGGTAGGTGATCATAGCTCAACTTCAGCACAGACATAATATGATCCTGACCACAATGCTCCTCTATCTCAGACAACTCTTTGTCTTTGAAGGACTGCCATTCTCCAATGGTATCTTTTGTGCGTAAAAGGCTGCCTATACTCCGTATAGCAAGGGGAACTCTTGCACACTTTTTCAAAATCTCTCTTCCAAGATCTACCCATCTTGAATTATTCTTTTGCTCCGGAGAAAAGGCTTCGCTTTTGAATAGTTCCCATGAATCCTCCTCTGACAAACCACTTAAGGTATGGGTTTCAAATGCTTCAAAGGCTTTTGCAACCGCCAAGGATCTTGTAGTGACAACTATCTTGCTCCCTTTTGCACCACCACATAGTAAACTCATTCGGTGTTGCCACCTACAATGACCGTCATCCCACACGTCATCTAGGACAAGAAAAAATTTCTTATCCTTCATAGACACCCTAATCTTATCTTGTAGTTGACCAAGAGTAAAACCAATGTAGTTTTCCCCACATATGGATTGAAATATTTTCCCAACGACTTCCATCTCATCAGATGTATCGGAAATGCATGCAAACCATCTACTTGGAAAATTCTTTGCAACCTCAGCATTGTTGTAAATCAGTTGAGCCAGAGTTGTTTTTCCCATACCGCCTATCCCAACAACGACAATGACTGGATGAACATCTGGTTTAAGATCATCTGAATCTATAAAAAGCATATCTAAGATGGATTTCTTGTCTTCATCTCTACCAAAGACATGTTTTGGATCAACGAAAGAACATGGATCTTGTCCAATCCTCATACCAAACACTGGTTCGTCACGTTGACCGCTCATAAATCCAAACTGAACCATATCTGTAGAGATCTCAAGCAAACTTTTCCTAATATCCTTAACATTCTTATCAATAGAGTTTCTAGACAAGATTGGGTTTAACGTAGAGCAATATACCCGTACCTTCTTTTTCAAGGAAATCTTGTTTTTCCCCTCCACCATTTGTTTCTTAAGCAAATCATCAGTGACAACCTCATCGAAGAGATCCTCGGCTTCATACAACACGCGCTTGAGCCTCTTAATCCAGCTCTTGATAGCAGCGGAGTTTCGTTGCTTCTTCTCGGCATCAAGTAACACAGCTTGGAGTGTCTCAACAGTCACTTGAAGCTTCTTAAGGTCGTCTTTGGCATTCCAGATGGAAAGACCCTTCTCATATGCCTTATCGAAAGCGAGCGAAGCAAGAATGGACAAGATCTTGGAAGCAAGGCTGAACGCCACTGATTCAGCCATGGGTAGATCTCAACTCAAAGCTTCTGTGGGTGACTTTTTGGTTGCAGGTACAGGTTTGAGTGGGTGTTGAATACTTGAATTATAGAAAGCGTGTATTCTGTATTGGCATCTACATATACTAGCTACCAGCTCATCTGCTCATGGAGGGGAGGGAGAGAAAGAGCTCATGGAAGACTTCCGAAAACAAAAGATAATGGAAACCATCCATTAGACCAGATTAATTGAGAGTATAATATCATGACACAACAAGGAAAGACTTCACCATATATATATATTGAACAGAAAGGCAAGCCATCAAAACTAAACATACAACACTAAACAGCGAATAATACTCACACCACTACAATTCATCACAAATTTATCATCTCATTGATCAGCAAATTAAAATTCTACCAAATTCAGCCTCCATGAAATAGAGCAACTTCATAGACAGCAACTAAGGGATGATTGATTGAGAGAACAATATCATAACAACAAGGAATGATTTCATCATGTATAAGACAACATTAATAAATTCTACCAAATCTGTCTTGCATCACCTGAAATCAAGAATGTGTCGGCGATCGACTTTGTCATCGCATTGAGGAGCCAAGAAATCAGCATACTGTTGCATCTCTCCCAACGCTTGAAAATCGGAGAAGTCCGCGCTGGCCGATCGCACTCGCCGTCGATGAAACACAACTTATTCTTTGCTGAAAGAGCAATTATCGACTGCTTCCAAGCAAAGAAACCTGATCCATCAAAGATTTTCGAGGTGAGAACCAATCCTGGACCATCAGATGGATGCAAAAACAAAGGATCGTTCGTATCCGGAGATTGCCATGGATTGTTAGGGTTTAGTGGAGGAAAGTTGGTATGATGTTGACGATCGTGAGAATTCGGTGTGGTCGCCATTGATTGTTGAAACAATCAGAGATCAAAGATCAATAGAAATTTGAGAGAATCAGAGATGAATGAGTAATCAAAGCGGAAGAAATCAGAAAGATAGATTTCCCATATGAATCTGATACCATGTTGGGAAACAGAGAACAAAGAAAGAGAGGAAGAATGAAGTTGATTTCATTGAATGAATAAGGTCAAATTACAGCATCTATTTATAGGCTAAGTACTACAAAGAGTAACCACTAACTCCCTATACTAACAAAGACTGCAACAGACAACATCTACGTACCTGAGAATATCAAAGGAACTATATTTAGTTTGTGTTACTACAACTCCAATAGCAGAACCTAAATTTAACCCAGTTCAAATGGTGGGTTGAGGATTTAGTTTGTGTTACTATATTTACAATAGCTAACAAATGGCACGTGTGAAAATTTGGGGGTCCACGGGCTAGAGGCAGCGTGGACCGGTTAGATAGACTGGGGATGTGCACACATGAGCGCCTATGCGCATTAGGCCCATCAGATAAGTCCACGGGGTTCCACCCTAAAACCAATTGGCAATAAGGGGAGTAATCTATAGGCTTATATACTAGGCTTCTTTACTCTCAACTTCCGATGTGGGATACTATTCTCAACACACCTCTGCAAGTGCAACGGACCGAAGCCCAGTTGACACTTGAACACACGGTTGTGGGTGGGCCTTCTCAGTCTCTTTATAGACAAACCCCACAATCTAAGGGTCCAGGACAGAACCTGACTCTGATACCATGTGACAATCTGGGGGTCCACGGGCTAGAGGCAGCGTGGACCGGTTAAATAGACTGGGGGTGTGCACACACGAGCGCCTATGCGCATTAGGCCCATCAGATAAGCCCATGGGGTTCCACCCTAAAACCAATTGACAATAGGGGGAGTAATCCATAGGCTTATATACTAGGCTTATTTACTCCCAACTTCCGATGTGGGATACTATTCTCAATAACACGTATGAGTTTTATTCTTATGTACATGTTAGACGCTACTGATGTGTTGAAGTTAGTTAGCATAGTGTGAGTTTTATTAATACTCTGTTATGGACCACTGTATGTACGTAGCATCTTGTTTGTATTCTGATAACCAAATATTCTCCATCTCACTCGTTGATTTCCTCTTCCTTACCAGGTTGCTACTAGTTAAGTTTTATCTTTGATCGTAGAATACTCGACACTTCCGTACATATTACAGAAGTACCACTACTACAAAATAGCCCAAATTACCCGGGCGTTTAAGAGCTAATAACCCGGATCCAGTTCAGGTTAAAGGTGCATGCATTATTTGGTCAAGGCCAAATAACACCGATCTTAAATGGACACACCTCGGTTATTTACTTCTCTCTATGTTTTTCAAAAAGTTTAAAGGTTCGGGTTATTTGTTGATAAAATAACCTGGACGTCAGTAAGTCCGGGTTATAGAAAACACTAAATCTGGGTTAGTTACCTTCCAAATAAAATTGTTTACAGATGTCTGGGTTATTTACATTGACAAATATACCTGAGATAATACATTCACTTTATTTGATCTCGTGATTTTTGAAAAAAACTGAAACATAACTCTTAGTTCCGGGTTATATTCTATTTCCTAGATATTTTGGTCCTAATTAGCTGAACCTTTTGTCCTAATTTTTGGGTAAATATCCCAAAACTGTAATATTTTTAAAGTTTTTGCATAATTTTTAAAGTTATATGGAAATACATCTTTGCTGACGTGACAATTATAACAGAGTTGTCAATAAAATTTGTCAACAAATTTTTTAACAGAGCTGTAAACAAAATATTTAACAGAGCTATCAACAAAATTTTCAACAGAGTTGTTAACAAGAATAATAAGTTGTCAACACCAATAATAACCCTTTGGTGACGTGAAAATTATAACAGAGTTGTCAACAAAATTTTTAACAGAGTGTCAACAAAAATTTTAACAGAGATGTCAACAAAATATTTAACAGGGCTGTCAACAAGAATAAGAAGTTGTCAACACAACTAAATAAGTTGTCAACCCAACTAAATAAATTGTTTACACGACTAATAAACGGTCAACATCATACAACACGAGTAATATTACAAAATTGTAAACATTGTCAACACTTTACAAAACTTGTCAACACTACTAAATTACATTGTCAAAAAAATAATTGTTAAAACATTTTTTTTTTACACACTAAAACAAACTGTATTGTCCCTGCATAATCCTTGTCAAAACTGTCAAATTTTACACATATTAACTTGTCAACACCGCCATTTTTTTTTGTCAACAATCCTTGCACAATAATCAAATCCTTGTTTTTAACCAAAGACACGGAAATCAAAACTCTAATAAAGCCTAATTCATTGAATTACACAAGATAAATTAACTTGTCAACACTCCTATTAATTTAAAATAGATACGATGGATCTCCCTAATTGGTCCTTCAAATAGATATGTTCAACCATCAACTCAGCAGCATCATCTAAAAAATACAAAGCGCCTTAATTGCTCTTTGATCTCCCTAACCTTTGCAGTTGATAACGTAAAAGACTGGATATTTGTATATGCTCCTTCAGATGTGAAAATAAGATTGAAGTAAAGAATGAGATGGAGAAAGCACCTGAATCTCCAACGACGAGTACCCTAACCTGGCCGCAAAGTGGGCCTCCATTTTGTTCCCTGCTCTCCCTCTCTCTTTCCCTCCAAAACATTCTCTCCTTTTTCCACAGTTGCAGCAGCACAAAAACAAAGAACCTAGAATCAGAAGAGGGAGAATTCGATTGGAAAGCTCACCTTCAATTCCCATAAAGCCTAATTCATTGAATTGGTTGTTTTTATTTTGTCAACACATACCGATACCAATTGGTTGTTTTTATTTGAAATGAAGACAAAGCGTATAGGCTACAAGCGAAACAAGTCAGAACATAAAGAAATTGACTAGTCAAAACCTAATCGATGTTCTTGTAGCATATTGAGTATTGGCTCGTTCTCTCATGTATATCATTCCACCTATTTCCAAAAAATTAAAACACAAATCTGTCAAATATCAGCAAACAAATAACAGTCCAAAACTCCAAATCCATAACGACATGAAGCGAAAGGGAATAAGAATAAGAATACTTAAACACTGGCAAAATTATTTTTGGCAAGAGAAGCATGAAAGCTTACTATTTTTGAAATTGCTTAAATTACTGAAATTACATAAACAAATAACAGTCCAAATCCTTGAATTGCTGAAATTGCTTACTATTACTTGACCAGACAAAGAGAGTAGAAAATATGTGCATAGTAGCACTTGTTCTTCATAAGAGGTCGATTTAGAATTCAGGCAATTGAGATCCGACGGTTATTTCAGAGGAAAGAGAAGAATGAAAGCTTTGGTGCAGAGTGGTAGGTATCCATCTCAAAGCTTCTCCGGTTCTCGTTTATGGGAATCAAATTTTCGGATCCTGAAATGCGTAGCAGAGAAAGATACCAGCTCTTGATCGACTTTGTTCTCTTCCAATCCATCGCATTTGATCGCGCATGCACCTCGAAAGAAGACACAGTCGCTGACTCGCTGATGTTCAAGAGGAAGCTGAAGATAGATTTGGATCAGTTTTTCGAGATCGTCAACGGATCAGATGAGTTGACTCTCAGTCTGAATTCCGGACGATTTCTGGCGTTGGATCTGGTGCTAGAGGCGATGGAGATCTGAAAGCTAGTAGCCCCATCGAATGAGTAGAATCTGGAGAGACAGCGAAAGCGTAGGCGGAGGAAGCTTGATGAGAGGGGACGGAGATGATGAGAGAGAAGAAAGGAGGAGGTTGTGAAGAAGAAAGTGTCAGCAAAATCTGGAAGGAAGAAAAAGAGAGCCGAGCGTTACCAGGAAATTAGGGTACTTTCTTAAAACTTAATAAAGGAATGCAGTTATTAAAATTATTGTGGGGCATTGGGCACAAATAGTTCACCTTTTGCCACCTGTTTATAGCATAGATATTCTAGTAGGTTCAACTTGAAGAATAACTATACGTTATCAAATAAAAAACACAATTAAAATGAAATTGTATAAGACGAAAGTAGATAAGTTACGCCAACCTTACAAATATTCTTGAGGACAAAATCAGCTACAACAAAATCTTCCTCGTTAGATTTTAGATAAGTCTTATAAGGAATTTATGTACAAGCAAGAAGCGGGATAATTGGATATGAGAAGATTGAACTGATATGGCATCGAAGCAAACATCTAAGAGATGGCACCCTTAAAGTTTCAACACATCAAGCCCCTGCAAACCTACAAGTGAAAATGCAGAATCTCAAACAGCAGTTGGAAAGAACTTTTTGTATGACCTGTTCATATGACAGATGAAACATACAACTTTTTGAATAACATGTTCTTACAAGTTGAACAAAGCTTCTTTGAAATTGCAAGATATAACCTTTAAAGACTTATTGTTTAGGTCTCAGATAATAGAGGGACATCAACAAATCGAAGTTTGAATCTCATATTTGACTTGAACCTAGAAAATAGGATCAACATATTGCTATTGAGCAGAAATAGAATCAACTACACAAGCTCTCTCATGTTTGTATCTTCCTCCAAGGAAGACGATTCAGCTTCTATAAGCCCATGGGGAAATTATGTTCTGCATCTCTCATCTTTTGTACTTCAGCCTATGAATGGAAATCACAATAGAAATTTAACCAAAAACCAGATCAAAACTCAGTAAAAGATATAAATCCAAAATAACTTGCCTCAAGAGAAGATAGATTTCTCTCCGCATATAAACAATAGAGATGTATATTGAAAAGAAGAAGAAGTTAATTCTCTGTATTACACAAGGAATGTTTATATACAGGTTACATAGTATTTACTAGACTTAATTCAAGGAGATAATATTGCTATTGACTAAAATAAAAGATTACAAAGAGATATGCAGAAAGATATAGAAAAAGAGAATGTAGTAAACTAGTGTTGTATGTAAAGTTGTATTGATAGAATTGTGTGTGTTACAAAGAAGAGCCAAAGCTCTTATATAACAACAAAACTAACGGCTAGTTTGGTGGAAGATGGGAGATGAATTGCATTAAAGACAAACATAAACATAGGGAAATAAGAAACTTAAGTAGTAAATGGTGGTGAGTGGGAATACCAATATTGAGTGAGTATTCCAATATTCCCCCTCAAGTGGAGTGTATGTTGCAAACACTCAACTTGGACAATAGTGAAGTGAATGTGTGTGGACCGAGGGGCTTTGTAAAGATGTCGGCGGGTTGGTCCTTAGTACGGATATGAAAAGTCTTGACTTCACCTCTTTGGATCTTCTCGCGTATAACATGACAATCGATTTCAATGTATTTTGTGCGTTCATGGAATACGGGATTCGAGGCGATGTGGAGCGCTGATTTGTTGTCACAATAGAGAGTGCACGGCTGAGGGTGAGGGACCCGAAGATCGTGGAGGATTGCACGTAGCCATGTGAGTTCACAGCAAGTGTTAGCCATGGATCGGTATTCGGCTTCGGCACTAGAGCAGGAGACGGTTGCTTGCTTTTTAGTCTTCCAAGAGATTGGAGCACCGCCAAGGAAGATGATATATCCGGTTGTGGAGCGTCGTGTATCACGACAACGTGCCCAATTGGCGTCACAATAGCCTGTCAGATGGAGGCGCCCATGAGCGGGCAAGAAGAGTCCTTGGCCTGGAGTACCCTTGATATATCGAAGGACATGATGAGCAACATCGAGATGGGGCTGGCGTGGACAAGCCATGAATTGGCTTAGAATGTGGACAACATATGTGAGGTCGGGTCTTGTAATGGTGAGGTAAATGAGGCGGCCAACCAACCGGCGGTAGAAGGAGGGGTCGGTAAGAATGTTGTCATCATAAGCCGTGAGAGCCAGGTTCTCGGGAAGAGGAACAGTGGTCGGTTTAGCTCCGAGAAATCCCGTGTCGTCAAGAATTTCAAGAGCATATTTTCTTTGGCAAAGAACAATCCCCTGTTTAGAACGAGCAACTTCGATGCCGAGGAAGTATTTTAGTGGTCCCATGTCTTTGAGCTTGAATCAAGTGGCAAGGAAGAGCTTGGTGTCCTCAATATCCTGCAAGTTAGTGCCAGTGATAATAACATCATCGACATATACAAGAATGAATGTAAACTTACCTTGTTGATATCGAATGAACATAGAATAGTCAGCTTGAGAGTGCTGAAATCCAGCTTGATTGAGGGCTGAGGTGATTTTGAGAAACCATTGTCTAGACGCTTGTTTGAGACCGTATAAAGATTTATGAAGTTTGCATACGCGAGTCTCGCCTTTGGCATGAAATCCCGGGGGGAAGCCGCATGTAGACATCCTCCGTGAGATCTCCATTTAGGAAAGCGTTATTAACATCTAGTTGATGTAATGACCATCCGTTGGTGGCAGCAAGACTGATGATGACACGGACCGTAGTAAGTTTGGTTACAGGTGCAAAAGTCTCGCGGTAGTCAATCCCTTCGACTTGATTGTAACCTTTTGCAACAAGGCGTGCTTTATGTCGTTCGACTGTGCCATCGGGATTATGCTTGACTTTG
The DNA here is from genome assembly GCA_029168935.1 of Oxyria digyna. Taxonomy (NCBI): domain Eukaryota; kingdom Viridiplantae; phylum Streptophyta; class Magnoliopsida; order Caryophyllales; family Polygonaceae; genus Oxyria; species Oxyria digyna. Next base: position 3,296,070 of record JAPVLV010000018.1, read on the forward strand.
TCACCCATTTACATCCAATAGGACACTTGTTTGGAGGTAGTGGTACTAGACTCCAAGTGTGGTTATCCTCAAGGGCTTGGAGTTCCTTCACCATAGCCTCCCTCCATTGCGGGAATCGAGCAGCCTGCGAAAAAGTTCTAGGTTCTTTCTCAAGCATAATGTTAGAGATGAAGTGCTTATAATTAGAAGACAATTTATGATATGATAGGACATGAGAGAGACCGTGGGGTTTTCCCGAAAGAACCTGATTCGAGGAAGACGTTGTATTGGATGAGCGAGATGGTAAAGTTACCTCAACATGGAAGTCCCAGAGGAGGGTGGATGGCTTTGTTGGTCGGGAAATACGAGGCAAAGGTGGTGTTGGTCTGTGATTTTCAGTAGTGGGTATTGTCGTAGAATTTGACACAGGTGCGGAAGTTGGTGGGGGTGTGGGATTTACAGTAGTGGATACGGCTGTAGAATTTGGTACAGGCACGGAGATTTGTGTTGGTAAGGGGTTTTCAGTAGGTGGTACGGTTGTAGAATTTGATACGGGTGTAGGGATTTGTGGTGTTATGGGATTGACAGGGGTTGGTACGGTTGTATGAGATTATACAGGCAACGCATCATCCCAAAAAATAGATGGCTTTGTAAAATCCGGAAGAGGTAAATCCGTATGGTTTTGAGGAATGTTGGAACTTTTGAGGAAAGGAAATTCGGTTTCATGAAAAATTACATCACGTGAAATGATGGTTTTCTTATGAGTAAAATCATAGAGTTTGTAACCTTTGATTCCTGGTGGATATCCGATAAAAACACACTCCATTGAACGAGGTTCAAATTTGGTAGGGCGAAAAGGATGTGTAGAAGCAAAACAACGACAACCAAAAACACGTAAATGTGAATATGGTTTTCAACATACGACTTGGCATACGATTGATTAAATAAGTGGCGGTAAGGATGGCATCGCCCCAAAAGCATTTCGGTAAATGATATTGGAAAAGGGCTGCACGAGCAACGTTCAACAAGTGGCGGTGTTTGCGTTCAGCCACACCATTTTGTTGAGGGGTATTGACACAACTAGTTTGATGTAAAATCCCTTTGGAGGAGTAAAAATAAAACATTTGAATTCTGGTCCGTTATCACTGCGGACAATTTTTACACGTCTATCGAATTGATTTTCGATGAGTGTAAGGAATTGAATGACAAGAGGTCGGGCCTCAGATTTTCTTTTCATAAGATAAATCCATGTAAATTTTGAAAAGTCGTCTACAATATTTAAGAAATATCGTGCCCCTGTTAAAGAAGGAACATGGTAGCCTCCCCAAATATTCATATGAATAAGGTCAAAACATGACGAACTAGTGGATGTATGCAATGGAAAAGGGAGTCGAGTTTGTTTAGCCAAAGGGCAAATTAAACAAGAATGTTCAAGTGAACCTTTGTTTTGAAAAACAGGAATGAGGGATGATACTTGTTGTGACGGATGTCCAATGCGTTGGTGCCATAGGGAGGCCGAGATGGTGACATTACATGAAGTGGTTTGTGACTGAGATTTGAGGAAGTATAGGCCATCTCGTTCATATCCATTTGCAATCATCTTCCCCGTGAGGAGGTCCTGAATCACACAAATTCTTCTTAGAAATATAGTAGCATAGAAAAAATCATAGGCCAATTTACTAATTGAAACAAGGTTAACGGAAAATTCAGGAACACAAAGGACATGTGAAATTTTTAATTGAGATGTAAAAGTTACGGTTCCGATATGTGAAACGGTATAAGATTTTCCATCCAGTAAACGGACGAAACGATTTGTAGTTGGTTCATAAGAGTCTAAAAAACAAGTTTGATAGGTAATGTGATCACTTGCTCCACTGTCCAAAATCCATGAATCCGGAGAGTAAGAAGAATGAGGTTGGATATTACCTGAGAAGTGCTGATTTTGAGAGGGTTTACCGACATGATTTTAAGAAGTAAGTTGGATGGAAGAAGTCGAAGTCGAAGTCGGGGGCTGCTGTGAGACCACAAATTGTTGTGTAAGTCGCCTGAGAAGAGCCAATAATTTTTTATGGTTGAAATGTGGCGATTGATCGGTTGTTGAGATGCCGGATTGATTTGAACCGGGCTTATGTAGAAGTGTTTGACGATTGCCTACCGTGGAGCCATTTGGTGAATCCATGTGTTGGATTTCATGTGTTGATTGAGTGAGTTTCTCCCATGGCTTGGATCGTGTACCATCGTTTTGGGTAGATGGGTTGATCGACATGAGGAACAAGTGTGAGGATCGATTGATAAACCTAAGAATCTGATACCATATAGAAAAAGAGAATGTGGTAAACTAGTGTTGTATGTAAAGTTGTATTGATAGAATTGTGTGTGTTACAAAGAAGAGCCAAAGCTCTTATATAACAACAAAACCAACGGCTAGTTTGGTGGAACATGGGAGATGAATTGCATTAAAGACAAACATAGGGAAATAAGAAACTTAAGTAGTAAATGGTGGTGAGTGGGAAAACCAATATTGAGTGAGTATTCCAATAGAACATGCAGCTTGTCTCGTAATGTCTGAAAATGTCGAGTGCCAATTGCCTTTATAAATACATCAGCAATCTGATCAAAGGCACGAACATGGCGAACCACTAAGTCACCAACAACAACTTGCTCCTTGACGAAATGATAGTAAAGTTTTTATGTGCTTTGAGCGTTGATGGAAGACTGGATTGGCAAACATAAATGTAGCACTGAGATTGTCACATACTAGAATCGGTGGGAGAGCAACGAAGACAGCCATTTCTTGCAGGAGTTGTTTCAACCAGATAAGTTCAGCAACAGCAAAGGCGATTGCACGGTACTCGGCTTCAGAGCTAGACCGAGAGACGGTCTTTTGTTTCCTGGAAGACCAACTGATGAGATTTCCACCAAAATAAATGGAGAAACCATGCTGAGAACGATTGTCATCTGAGTCAGATTTCCAACCAGCATCAAAGAAAGCAACAAGCCGAGAATTAGTGGCCTTTTAGAGCACTAGACCACACGAAATTGTGCCTTTCAGATACCGCAAGATGCGTTTAATAGCTGCCCAATGAATGTCAGAAGGATTTTGCATAAATTGACATACCTTGTTTACATCATAACAAATTTCAGGTCGAGTAATGGTGACATATTGAAGAGCACCCACAATACTATGATATAAGGTTGTATCTTGTAAAGGATCTCCTGTTTGAATCAAGCGAGACCCAGGTACAACGGGGGATGAGATCGGTTTGGCCCAGGACATGCTGCTACGCTCAAGAATGTCTGAAATGTACTTCTGCTGAGTAAGGTGAAGAGAGGAGGACGACCTGGATACCTCTATCTCAAGAAAGTAATGAAGGTCACCCAAGTCCTTGAGTAAAATAAACATTGAGACGACTGTCGAAGTCATTAATGAAAGAGTAATGAGAGCTAGTGATTATCAGATCGTCAACATACACTAAAACATAAACCTTGTGAGAACTTTGACGCTTGATGAACAAGGAAGGATCAGAGATACAAGCTCGAAACCCATGATGAAGCAGAGAGGTGCGAAGCTTGTGAAACCAAGCACGAAGAGCTTGCTTCAACCCGTACAAAGCCTTGCGAAGTTTGCAAACATGTTCTGGGAAGACTGAAGAAACAAATCCTGGAGGTTGATCCATGTAGATAGTTTTTGTAAGCTCTCCATTTAAGAATGCGTTGTTGACATCAACCAGTCTAAGAGACCAACCATTAGTTATAGCTAGACTTAAAACAAGGCGAATAGTAGTTGCTTTCACAACAGGGCCGAAAGTATCAAAGTAATCAACACCAACTTCTTGATTAAAGCCCTTTGCAACCAACCGAGCCTTGTAGCGTTCAATTGACCCATCATATTTCCGCTTAATCCTGTAAACCCACTTGCAACCAACAATGTTAGTATTCGAAGATCGGGGAACTAATTCCCAAGTACCATTTTTCATTGGGGCATCATATTCTATTTGCACGGCATGATGCGAGTTAGGGTCTTTTGAGGCTTGATGAAAGAATTTTGGTTCTGTGGCATTGGCTGTGAGGGAAATGGGTAGAGGATATTTTGTGGCGGTTAAGGCTTTTGGCTTGAGAGTATTGGTGGAGGCTCGAGTGGTCATTGTATGGCTGGATTGTTCAGGTTTACGAAACCAGGTCGGAGCACCAGGATAAGGTTCAGCATCAGCAGACGGTATATGGCTGGCAGGAATTGAAGGAGTCATTGAAGATGGCGTTGTACCTGTCTCTTGGGATGAAGGAGATGAGGAGGAAGGAAACTCATCCGACGTAGACATTGACTCAGACGAAGACGTGTTTGACTCAGACTCTGACTCAGATGTGTTTGGACTAGACGCGAGCTCAGGTGAAGGGGTTGGGTTTGGTATGGATGCAGTTTCAGATTGAGGATGTCCCGACGATGTAGGTACATGACGGTCTATAGAGGAGGCCACTTGTTGTAGAATAGACAGAGGGACGTGGTTATCTTGAGAAGTGGACCTGGAGGAAGAAGAACTCCCAGAAATATGGTCTGGATACGGAAAGATCGACTCATCAAAGACCACATGTCTGGACACATAAACTCGAGAAGTGGGGACGTGGAAACACATATAACCCTTATGTTTGGCGTTGTAACCCAAAAACACACATGGAAGAGAGCGGAAATCCATTTTGGAGGAGTTGTAGGGTCGCAAGAAGGGATAACATAAGCACCCAAAGGATTTGAGAAACCCATAATCTGGTTCTTTATTATATAAGAACTAATAGGGAGATTGTGAATTCAACAAAGGTGTGATTGTTCGATTGGTTAGGTATACGGCTGTATGAAAGGCTTGTTTCCAAAATTTTGTAGGAAGAGATAAATGTGCTAGTAATGCAAGACCCTTTTCAACAATGACTCGATTGCGACGCTTGCAGGACCCATTTTGTTCAGGTGTATAAGGGCATGAAACCAAGTGTATTATTCCTTTTGATTCAAGGAAGGAAGAGACATTCTTGTATTCACCACCCCAATCTGTTTGAAAAGCTTTTATAGTAGTGAAGAATTGTGTTTGAATCATGTTGAGGAACAACTGGAAAATTGTGAATACCTGAGATTTATTAGATAGGAAATAAACCCCAACAAACATAGTGCAATCATCCACAAAACTGACATAATAACGATTTCCATTGGTTGATAAAGACGAGGAGGGACCCCAAACATCTGAACGGATTAAATCAAAAGGACTAGACGAACGACTCACACGACTTGTAAAAGGTAAACGATGAGTCTTGCCAAGTTGACACAACCCACAAACGAGTTTATTACAAGACACGGGCAAATGCCTACTAGAGACAAGACGATGCAAAACAGACTCATGAGGATAAGCAAGACGGTGGTGCCAACACTGTAAGGATGCCCGAACGCCAAGGCAAACAGTAGGACGACTCGACACTGACAAGGACGACTCAGGTGGAAGCAATTTGCAGCCATAGTTGGAGGTCGAATTAGAATGTGATTTGCCGCCAGATTCTGAACCTGACGAAGAGAAAGGGCGACGAACAGAGTTACGACCTGAAGAATGACCAGAGGATGCGACATTCGCTGATGGGGGTGCAAGAAGTTGAGCATCGTCTTCAATACGTTGCTCTTCTTGGAGCAGCAAACCAAGAAGTTCTCCAGAGGACAACGGTTCAACACACATAGCAAGAGCTGAGCGAAAAGCGCCGTATTGAGGGCCTAATCCATAAAGGATGTACCGATGTAGGCAACAAAATCTTCATCAGAAACAGAGGACATGCACTCAAATAAAGAGTCGGCAATGGCTCGTTTCTTCTCAAAATAGTCTAGAACAGATAAGAATCCCTTGGACAAGGTCTGGAGTTGATGTCGTAGATGCATCTGTTGTGCGCGATTCTGAGAAAAAAAGGTATGGGCAAGAGTTCTCCCATGCTTCAGCAGTGGTAGAGGCACGAGCCACCATCCCAAGGAGTGGAGTCGTCAGAGTAGAGCGAAGCCACAACAGAACGAGACGGTATTTGGGAATCCAGGAAGCATGATCTGGATTAGGAACCATACTTTCAGGAGTGCCAGGGGACGCATCAGTGGGAGGAGTTGCCGGAATTACGATGGTTGGCGGTGGAGGGGTAGCAACTGTCAGAAAGGATGACAGGCCAAAAGCCTCCAAGGCCGATTGAATAGTGTTGCGCCATAAGGCGTACTTTGAACGATCCAGCCTGATTGCTAGGTTTGGGAAATGAAAATTCTGGTTGGAAACACCAGTTTCAGATGAAGCGGAAGCAAGAAGATGAGTGGATGTGTTTGAGGCATGAAGGTCCATGATTTTGATCGTAGGTTAAGCTGATACCATATAAACAATAGAGATGTATATTGAAAAGAAGAAGAAGTTAATTCTTTGTATTACACAAGGAATGTTTATATACAGGTTACAGAATATTTACTAGACTTAATTCTAGGAGAGAATATTGCTATTGACTAAAATAAAAGATTACAAAGAGATATGCAGAAAGATATGATATGGTCAAAATATATTTATCTGTTAATACCGCATCTTTATGCCCTTGACGAGCACGTTCAACTTCGTCGTGCCATGCCTACATCTTCATAATAACATAAAATTACCCATGAACATAAATTTCTATTAGCAAATCTTGATGAAAGCTAACCAACCAAATGTTGCAGTTCTCTGAATACAAAATTAAGAGAAATATTCAAAATTAAGAGAAAAGCAGTATAAGATTATCTTTTTTTTTAATTTGGCTAAAATCGGAGTGTCATCTACTACGAGATGACCACCCCTGACCATCTTCAGCGATGATCCGAAAGAAAGGCTGGTAATGGCAGTAAGTGTCTGAGACCAACAGATGTGGCCTAATTCTGTTGAGATATTCAACAGATAGTGTTGAATCAGGATCGCATTTCAGAATTACCTTAATGAAATGCGTATTTATATTTGGGTCTGCAATGAAGTCTGCAGCCCTATTAGCTTCTCTAAAACAATGGATAATTTTAAAATTACGTATTTGGTTTATATTATGGTTTGCATCATTAATAATATTTTCAATTTCCCAAGGCACTTTCAAAGTTTTATTAGCCGAATTTATAACAGTTATGTTATCTCCTTCAAATATAACATTATTGAGTTTTAATTTTAAAGCTAATTTTGTTGCCATTAAGAAAGCAGTTGCCTCTGTTTGTAGAGCAGATGCAGAATTTATGTGCTTACTATATATATCTATAACATTTCCATTATTGTCCCTAACAATACAGGCTATAATTGAATGTGAGTTATACTTAAATGAGCCATCAAAATTAATTTTAATCCATCCTGTAGGTGGGGAAATCCATGTGTTTATTTTGAATTTTGGCTTTGTTTCGTTTATTTTTTTTATTTTGGTCCCTTACATCTAGACATAGAATTTTCCCATTGTTTGAATTGGGAGAAAGCATTGATAGCCACACCTTCTCGTGATATAGGCTCCCCTCTAAATATTATTGCATTTCTATGTAGCCAAATTTGATACCAACGAAAACATAAACTTTCTATTTTATGGTTATCTAATCTAGAGTCTTGAATAATTTTTGAAATAGAAGCCTCAAAACTATCAAAAGGTTCAATTGTGAATTTTTTACCTGTGAGTAATTCATATCTGGTAATCTGCATTTTAGTATATATACAGTAAAAAAAATAAGTGTTCTCTAGATTCATTATTATGATTACATAGTCAACAATACGAAGGAACTTTATTATAATATTTATTTAATCTATTCGTTGTTGGCAAATTGTCTGAAATACTTTTCCATAAGAAATTTTGGATTCTTGGTGGAATTTTTAAATTCCATATCCATTCAAATAAATCTTTATTATTATTTGGAACATCTTTTATAAATAATTTACGTGCCGAGGTTGTACTAAATTCACCGTCTGGTGTCAATCCCTAAATAATTTGGTCGGGTCTATCATTGAAGGGTATATATATATTTATGATATGGGAAACTATATGCGCAAGTAAAATGTTATTTAGTTTTATTATATTCCAATTTTTGTCTGTTGTTATGTAATCCGAGACACGTTCGTCAATAGTACTTATGTTTTTGTCGAAATATTCTAAAATATCAATGTCTGAAATCCATTTATCCTTCCAGAATTTAATATCCTTACCATTACCTATTCTCCATTTTATCCCTCTTATAAAATCTTCACTTAAGTGGAGTAATCTTGAAAATTACCAAGACTATTTAGGTTTCTTTTTGTAATAAAAAAAATGATTTTTCTTTCAAATATTTTTGAGATATTAGGGTTGTCCAAATATTATTTTTATTTGTTGCAATTTTCCATAGTAGTTTATGTCGTAATGCTTTATTTAAGTCCTCAGTTTTATGAAGACCAAGACCACCATGTTCCTTTGGTTTGCATACATTATTCCAATTTGTAATAGGCTTATATCCAGGGTTAGAATTGTTCCAAAAGAAATTTTTATTAATTTTGTCCATTTGTTCGCAAACCCCTTTGGGTAAATAAAAACATTGCATTAAATGATTTGCCTTTGATTGTAGATTTGATTAAATTAAGACCATTCTACCTGCATGCGATATCGTATTAGCTTTCCATTTAGACAATTGATTTTGCATACTCTGGATAACATATTCAAAAGTATCATTCCGGACTCTGCCTCTAACTATAGGAATTCCCAGATATAGTTCCATTGCATTCGTGGGTTGTAAATTCATAATGGATGCCAATTCTTGCCTCTTTACGTTAGAAATGTTTGTCGATGTTTGAAATGAGCTCTTATTGAAATTAATTGCCAATCCAGATAGGTCTGTAAATATTTGTAATATATATTTTATGTATATCATATTCTTAATATTAGCATTTGCTAGTATTATTGTATCATCAACAAACACAGAAATGGAATTCTCATACCATTTTTTGTTAGTTGTAATCCTACTCTGTGGTTAGTTTTATCAGTTTCAATTTGTAGTGTACGAGCTAAGTATTCCATTGCTAAAATAAATATGAAAGGAGCAATAGGATCTCCCTTCCTTAATCCACATTTAGGTTTAAAAGTTGGTCTTGGTTCATTATTAACTAAGACTTAAAAAGAAGCCGATTTTATACAACTCATTATTAAATTTATCCATTTGTTGTCAAATCCAAATGATTCTAAAACTTTGGTAACAAAAGGCCAATGAATTTTATCATATGCTTTTTCCATATCTAACTTAAGTGTAATCCATCCTCTTTTTCTTTTTTCCGATTATGAAACGAGTGAAATACTTCATGAGCCATAAGGATATTGTCAAAGATAGACCTATTTTGGACAAAAGCTCCTTGACACGGATGTATCAGTTTGGGTAAAAGGGTTTGTAGACGATTCGCCATAATTTTCGTTATCACTTTATATATAGGTGTGCATAAACTAATTGGTCTGTAATTATTAATTGTAATCGGATTATCCACTTTAGGTATAAGGGCAATAAATGATTGGGCGCAGTTTGATAACATGACTCCTGAATGAAAGAATGATTTAATAGAGCTAATAATGGAAGGTCAAACAATACCCCAGAAAGACTGATAAAATTATGCGTTATAGCCGTGCGGGGTTAAAAGTTTTTTGTTATCTTCACCCGTTATTATTTTTGGTATAATTTTAAAGTCCCGATCCCTTAATTCTATAGTATGCAAAGGTTGGTATCTTGTTTGTAGGTCCAGGGTTATATTAGTCCTTATATCTTCTTGTTTGGAATACTTTATATTTTGCAAAGATTCATAACAAAGAATTTTTTGTTTAAACGTTCTAATTTTGGCAGTTGTTTAAAAATATTTATTATTTTTATCCATATTATTTAAATGTTTGATTTTTTTCTCTTTGTTTTCAATAAATATGCTGGATATCTAATAATTTGTTGTATTTGGTCATCATACGGTTATAATGTTCAGTTAAAATTAGATTATTGTTTTCAAAACAATCCTTTTGAATTTTTCCCAGTCTTTCCTCTGTTTTCTTTAATTGTTCAAATATGTTATTATCATTAGTTTTTAACCATTTTTTGTATCTAATTTTAGTTGTTTTGTGTCATAAAAAGCTTGAACATATGAGAACCATTGTAATGGTATGACCATACTTTAGCAACTAAATTTTTATATGCCTCATTATTAGTCCATCTATTCTCAAATCGAAAAGGATAATTTTTTGTATAAACTTTACTTCCTAATTGTAAATTGATACAACAATGATCTGATGTTGTAAAAGGTAGATGCTCTAGGACAGTGTTGTCAAATAAGTTAATAATGCCAGGCTGAAATAGAACTCTATCTAATCTTTCCATTATAATATCATTCTTGTTGCTATTAAACCTTCTCCAAGTATATGGCATTCCTTGTACATTATGGTCAATAAGGCCATGAGTCGAAGCAAAATTATTTAATCTAGTTAATCTAGATGCGGTAATTGGTATACCTCCAATTTTATCATGTGTTGTTAAAATGTCATTGAAATCACCCATTATTAGAACAGGCTCTATATGCGAATTAATGATCTGAGATATGAAATTCCAGTAATCTTGTTTTTGAGTTTCTTTACTAGGAGCATAAATGAATATGACAGTAAACTTGCATGAAGGTTCCTCATATGAAATAACAATTATATTATTATTATTATATATTAATCTTAGGAAATTAGATTTAGTAAAATTTGTACATAATAGCCAAAGCCCTCCTTTAGTACCATCAACCGGAGAAATAAAAATGTTTTTAAACCCAATGTTAGCTAAGAATTGGTTACTAGGGGGTTTATTGTATTTTGTCTCTGCTAAACAAGGAATGTCTATTGCATGATTTTTTCTCATGTACGAGATTTCAGTCCAAAAGTGGGGACGCCGGACCCCTCTACAATTCCAATATGAAACATTCATATAAACTAAATAAATAATTAGATAAGTTATGGACTTATGGGAAAAAAATTCATTTCTATATATTTTTATGAGAATGAAAAAGTTTTGATACGAAAAGTATAGGATAATATAGATAAATATGAAAATTATGTATTCCAGGTTGTAACCTATATCATGATGATTCCTTATTGAAACATGACTTTGTCTTGTACAATGGTTATATAAACTATAAGTAAGTTTGGCAAAGTAATATGTAGAGACCAAACCCAAATAGCAAACAAACTCAGCCCCAGAAAAGATAAACAACACATGACATCAATCCTGTTAGATTGAATTTTTAAGATACAAATTATCAAATAATGTTGTGATATACGAAGATTCAAAAGGAGGATGACATTGCCCTGTTTCATTATAGTAACAGCATTGTAATCACTAAATGAATTAGTATCATAGTGGAATCTGAAATACACCAACATGAAATATATACAACAGATACAAGCTAAACCATAATTAAAGGAAATATAATTGTACTTTAAAGAACTAAATAGAAGGACAAGACTCATAATAGCAGGATAAGTATTAAGTTGATAGATCCTAATGCAAACATGATATCTGGTATTGAAATTGTTTTTACTGTCAAACCAATTCCTGGATCCCCTGATGAACACAGTACTAACATATAAACCTCCGGGCAGGCTATTAATTGAGATAGAGATTAAGATGATACATTTATCATACCTAAATAAGATCATGAAAAACTTCATATAAAGAATAGGGGTAACATAAAGCCACCCTAGGTTCCATATTACACCAGATTCAAAGCAAAAACAGGAAAACCACAAAGAGTAATATACAGTAAGATACACCCTGACTGTCATAACAACATAAACATAACATATAGCAAAAGAGACCACAAATTTCCAATGGACTAAAAAAGAAAAGGAACCACTGCTTTTCCTGGAAACACCCAAATAGAAAAAGAATAGACAAATCATGGAACAGTAAGTAAAACAGACACATTTAAGATCATACCAGTAAGAGGGATTCATAACATTATAAAAGAATTTATTTTTCGTGTTGTTCGAAGTCATATTACAAGAGAGAATATAAAATCTCAAAGAAAACGGAACAATATATAAGTGAGTGATGCACTTGGAGCAATTTTGATTCCTCAAACAAGAATAACAGAAGTGCATACAAGGAATAATTAACCAACTCAGTCCATTAACAATCTTTGTTAATCTGAAGTTCCAAAAGGAAAAACACTGATCTGAGAACCTGTTTGAGAGCAACACAAACCAAAACCAATAATGGATAGCCAGATTACAGAAATATCTTATACTATTCATTTTGTTGTTATTAACAACATACTGAGGAGAACAGAGCCTAATTATAACTTCATTAAAACAAGTAAAGAAGCCAAACTTGATCCCAAGAATAAGACTCATATGAAGACTATAACATGCCAAATCTTTATTATATCTAACAGAACCTAAAACCTTTCTAGTATTGACACAATAATTATTCAATCCAAAAGAAAATTCTATATCTATAAGTCCAAAATGAAAGCAGCAAACAGAAAAAAGAGTATGACTGCAGTTGAAAGCAAAATAATATATATTAAATATGCAAGTACAAAACACCATCACAAAACTAGCATCAAAGAACCAAAAGGATTTATAGAAATAAAGAAAGGAGGCCTTGTAGATAATGCAAAATAGATTCATATCATTGTCTGGGAGGCCTGGAAAGACGCTCCTATGAAGATTATCAGGAAAATCATAGAAGGAACATTTGACAAGAAACCAGTACACATAAATAGAGACTAAGGGAACAAACATATGAATGGATGGGAGTTTTACACAGAAGTAAACCATACCCAAAAATTGTGGGACAGATCGTCCAATAACCTAGCTGACATTGATAATTATTATAAAGAAAACTCTTGCTTGAAGGATTATAGGTGTGATTCTGATTACACTGATGATAATAGGGCATAACAAGCACCAGGACCTTATTAAGGATATGGAGTAAGGGAGAAACTGAAAGAATACCTGTAAAACAGGGTGATCCGGGGTAGAAAAATTTCTCAATTAGAAAATTTCCATGGAAAATATCAGAATCATCACTGTGTTGCCAAAAACGTCGAAATCGGTGTCGCAAGAAGCATATATAACAAGAATTGTTTACACAGTTGTATACAAGGTTTTGGTATAGATTTTGGACGAAGTTTTGATCACGGATGAAGGAATACATACCTGAATCCTGGTGCAGCGTATGCCGTTGAGGATGATGTCGAAAGAAGTAGACCTCAAAGAGATTTTTTACAAAGTATTGATCCTGATTTTTGTAAAAATTTTGAATGGAGATTTGGGCACAGATGTTGTTGTCAAACGGATAAAGGAGACTTTTGATGTGTTTTGGTGTGTTCCATAGCATCGATCCCAAAATCGGAACCCACAAACAAAAGAGCGATTTTTTACAGACTTTTGATCACAGATGTTGATTGAGAGAAGAAAAGAGAAAGAGTACTTACCTGAGCCATGGCAGAAGAAAACAGAATGAGGATCTAGAAAGAGAAAGAAGAGAGAGGAGAGAGGGTGCAGTATAAGATTATCAATCTTGTAGGAAAGAGCAAAAATCTGGATTTATGCACATCAGCTCACCATTGCAAGGATTCATAAATTTGTTATTCAAGCATTCTAGATTGTGTGCAGGTGTATGCATATGTTAGTGTTTTCAGTTATGGGCTAAATAAAACTTCTTAAAATTAAAGTTTAAATCTGTTTACCTCCTCTTCAGCAACAGCACCTAACTTGATCCATTTCCAAGAGACATATAGTTGGTTATATATCTAACAGGTTTTCTGTTACATGGTTTTCCACAAAATCCAGTTTAAATATTTCCAAGTGTTGGGCTTGCTGCATACAAATTAGTGACAGACAAGTACAATTGAGCAGGAAAAACTATGCTTTATTTGATATTAAGTCTGAATCCTTGTTAAGAAAATAGCAAGAGGAGCTAGAAGCATTTTCTTATTGATTTGGTAGAAGAAGAGGCGATACTCTTAGGAATTTTATTGAGAATTTATAGAAAATTACATTCTAGTCATATAGGAATAAATGAAACCCCCTTAGATCATCTAACAACATTTACCTATGAACATTAGGGGTTGTTGTCAAACAAATGAAAAGAGAGTCCAAACGTGACTAACCAATTCCACTATGAAGCTATTGAAATAAAGAAGGTGAATTACATCAAACACCTATTTCCACAATACCCAACGTCTTGTGGAAATAGGTGGACCGGACTCAGAGATCTTCTTCCACTTCAATCTCCTCTCTTTCGTGATCTTGCAGTTGGCAGGATGAGAACCAACTCTGGACAGTAACAAATACGTGGGCTAGTACATAAAAAGAGAAGAATTAGGAAACGTGGGCTAGTACATAAGCTCAATTGTAAAAATATGTAGTTAATTAATGGTGAAAAGTGTTAAACTATGGTATCATATGAGATGCAGACAGCTAGAACGTGAATTAAAGTATTTGAGAGCATAAGATGGAGATGAAGGAATGAAGCTTTAAATTTACTCACCAGATTTGATTTCTAATTGGCCAAGGGACTGAAGGCGTAGTAAGTATTCGGGAAGCTCCTTCGGATTCGGCAATGGATTGAGTTGTAACACGCGGAGGTTGGGAAGGGAATCCCAATCCACACCTTCGAGAACCAACTCTGGACAGTAACAAATACGTAATTGTTCAAGGGCATTCGCTAATTTCAATATCAGAAAGAGACGGAGTTGGTACTTCAACACTTGTAAAGTATGATTTCTAATTGCCCAAGGGCCTCAAGGCGTAGTAAGCATTGGGGAAGCTCCTTCCGATCCACAGCACACCTCCAAGGTTTGAGTTCTAACACGCGGAGGTTGGGAAGGGAATCCCAATCCACACCTTCGAGAACCAACTCTGGACAGTTACGAATTCTTAATTCTTTCAGGGCACTAGGATGGGCAAAGCGCAAATTCCTCACTTCAGGGCAATCAATAATGTCAATAACAGAAAGAAACGGAGTTGGTGCTTCAACCTCCACACTTGTAACCCCACTGCAGTCTTCGACTTCAAGAGATTGGAGATGCGGTGATGCTAGGTGTAAATTATTTGAGAAACTGGTTCCCAAAATACGACATTTTTGAAGAGATGTAAGTGATGCACCCGGAAAACTGATTGTGCCAATGCAGTAATTAATGTGTATCTGTTGGAGAGATGATGATGATGATAACAACACATGTTCTATCAGCACACCATCAACGTCCTCGAGCTCTAGATTAATACAGGGAGTTGATGGCATGCACTTGAGATCTCTACAATATCTAATCAAGAGTTCAGATAGAAGAGGGAACGAGAGTAGATGACTATTCTTGGTCCTCGACCATCCCTTCAATTCTGGCAAATCACTCAATTCAAGAGTCTTCAAAGAAGGAAAGAACAAACTAACTGACACTGCGCCTTCCTCCTCCTCTTCTATGTACTCTAACGCAATTAGTCTGGAAAGCTCAAGCTTCTGGAGATAAGGAAGACACCTAAAGGGGGGGAGATGCTTCACTTTACGACACTCTTTCAATTCTATTCGTACAAGGTGGGAAGGGTCATTAGTAGCAGCCCAATGTGGTATTCTCATGCCTGGGTAATTGAATATTTTTAGTGATTGTGGAGATACAGGTAGCTTCCAACATTCATCTCCACCATAATCCTCCTCCTCTACCCCATCATCAGAAAATTCAATACTCAACGCACCACTGATTTGCTGCAGTCCAGACAAGGCATCAAGACGGCTCCTTGTACTTCTAATCCTCTCCTTCTCCTCTCTTGTTGTTTCAATGTCGCCTTCTATTCTCCCAACCTTAAAATTACTCAAGTACTGCAATGAACTCAACTCCCCAAACCCAGCTGGCATATGATTCAATCGACCGCAATAACAAATATTCAAATACCGAAGGTTGATCAATTTTCTGAAATTACCGGGCAAAGCTGTAAGAACTTCAAAATTTCCAAGGTCTAGTGCAAGCAAATTCAGAAGATTCGTCACTGAATCAGGAAGCCGTTTGAAAGTGTTACCCGAAATATCAAGATACCTCAGTAGCTTTAATTCTCCAATACAACTTGGAACATTCTCGATTCCCAACCATGAGAGGCTCAATGCACGCAGCCACTTGCAACTTCTGAATTGTTCATCAACAACCCAAAAGATACCATCAGAGTTGTTATTGATCACAAATGAACGTAGCCGATTCATACTATCCACTAGCGGTAGAGTTTCACCATCATTATGCGGCTCATAACTAACATATACATGTCGCGCATTACCGTATTGAGAGGATGCCTTGTTTAGAGTAACAGTTTCTTCTCCGGCCACAACTTTTGCCAGGTCATGAACTAAATCATGCATTTGGCAATATATAATCTCATCAAAAATATTTTCTTTGGCCTCTTGAAAAAAAGATCTTCTTAACAAGTTCATGAAATAAGAACGTCCAACCTCTTCAAAAGAATTTCCTTCTTTATCCGGCTGAATATATCCTTGTGATATCCAAAGATATATCAACTTTGATACATCAAACACAAAATCTTTTGGAAATAGCGAACAATAAGCAAAACAATGCTTAATGTTTGATGGAAGGTGATCATAGCTTAACTTCAGCACAGACATAATAATACGATCTTGGCCACAATGCTCCTCTATCTCGGAAAGCTCTTTGTCTTTGAAGGACTTCCATTCACCAATGGTATCTTTTGTGCGTAAAAGGCTGCCTATACTCCTTATAGCAAGGGGAACTCTTGCACACTTTTTCAAAATCTCTCTTCCAAGATCTTCCCACCTTCGATCGTTCTTTTTCTCCTGGGTAAAGGCTTCGCTTTTAAATAGTTCCCATGAATCTTCCTCTGACAAGCCACTTAAGTTATGGGTTTCAAAGGCTTCAAAGGCTTTTGCAACCTCCGAGGATCTTGTAGTGACAACTATCTTGCTCCCTTTTGCACCACCGCCTAGTAAACTCATTCGGTGTTGCCACCTGCTATGACCTTCATCCCATACATCATCTAGGACAAGCAAAAATTTCATATCCTTCACAAAGTCCCTAATCTTATCTTGTAGATGGCCAAGAGTGAAACCCACGTAGTTTCCCCCACATATGGATTGAAATATTTTCCCAACGACTTCCCTCTCATCAGCTGTATCAGAAATGCATGCAAACCATCTACTTGGAAAATTCTTTCCAACCTCATCATCGTTGTAGATCAGTTGGGCCAGAGTTGTTTTTCCCATACCGCCTATCCCAACAACGACAATGACCGAAGGAGCATCTGGTTTAGCATCATTTGACTCTTTAAAAAGCATATCTAATATGAATTTCTTGTCTCCATCTCTACCAAAGACATGTTTTGGATCAACAAAAGAGCCTGGATCTTGTCCAATCCTCATACCAAACACTGGTTCGTCACGTTGACCGCTCACAAATCCAAACTGAACCATATCTGTAGAGATCTCAAGCAAACTCTTCCTAATCTCCTTAACTTTCTTAGCAATAGAGTTCCTAAACAAGATTGGGTTTGAAATACAGCAATAAAGTTGTACCTTCTTTTTCAAGGGAAGCTTGCTCTTACCCTTCACCATTTGCTGCTTAAGCAAATCATCAGTGACAACCTCATCGAAGAGATCCTCAGCTTCATACAACACGCCTTTGAGCCTCTTAATCCAGTTCTTGATAGCAGCAGAGTTTCTTTGCTTCTTCTCAGCATCAAGTAGCACAGCTTGGAGTGTCTCAATAGTCACTTGAAGCTTCTTAAGCTCGTCTCTAGCATTCCATATGGAAAGACCCTTCTCATATGCCTTATCGAAAGCAGGCGAAGCAAGAGTGGACAAGATCTTGGAAGCAAGGCCGAACGCAACTGATTCTGCCATGGGTAGATCTCAACTCAAAGCTTATGTGGGTGACTTTTTGGTTGCAAAGTAGAGATTTGAGTGGGTGTTGAATAGTTGAGTTATAGCAAGCGGTGTATTCAGTATTGGTATCTACATATAATACACAGAAAAGAAGACAACATGCTATAAAATATTAATAAAAGTTATGTAGATCTACCTCATTATTCAAACGTGGCTGATCTACCAATACTAGCTACCACTTCCAAAAACAAAAGATAATGGAAAGAGATTCTCAATTGCAGAGCTTTGAATTGGATAATATGCATTTCATATATAGTGGAAACCATCCATTAGACTAGATTAATTGAGAGTATAATATCATGACACAACAAGGAAAGACTTGACCATATATATTGAACAGAAAGGCAAGACATGAAAATTAAACATACAACACTAAACAGAGAATAATAATCACACCACTAGACTTCACCAAATTCAGTCTCCACGAAATAGAGCAACTAAGGAATGATTGACTGTACGAATCCGACAACTTGTACAAGACTGCAACAGACAGCATCTACCTGAAAATATCAAAGGAACTATACAAATCCTACAGCTCAAATAGCAGAACCTAAATTTCACTCAGTACAAATGGTTGGATGAGGATTTAGTTTGTGTTACTCTATTTATAATAGCTAACAAATAGTACGTATGTTAGCTATTATTGAGTTATTCTTATGTACATGTTAGACGCTACTGTTGTGGTGAAGTTAGTTAGCATAGTGTGAGTTTTATTTAAAACTCTGTTATGGACCATTGTATATATGTAAGTAGCATCTTATTTTTAATCTGATAACCAAATATTCCCCATCTCTCTCGTTGATTTCTTCTTCCTAATTACCAGGTTGTTACTTGTTACTAGTTAAGTTTGATCTTTGATCGTAGATACTCGACACTTACGTGCATATTACAAAAGTACTATAGAACAAGATAACGTAAAACGAGTGAATAAAGTTGTAATGTATTGTATTGATTGAATTGATTGAGTAATTACATAAGAAGGCAAAGCCTTTATACAAAGAAGAAGAGGCAACGGTACAGAGAAGTGAGTGGAGGAAGGAAAGGCTAATTACAAGTAATAATAGCCTAATAAGGATTATAATAATACTAGGATGTTGTTGCCCGCGCTACGCGCAGATCTTTATTTTTATATAAAAATAATGTAGAGTCAGTTTTTTAATGATCGTAGATACTCTATTTTTTACTTGAAGGATATGTGGAATTTAATATCTTCTATACATACATATACTAAAAATAGAGCGTTTTTTCCAACATGTCGTATTCCTGTTCAATTTGTCTACGTGTCAGTTTTGAGCTATGCCGCTCACCCGCCACACCAACCATTTTTTTGTTATATATCTATGATAAAATGGATTAAATAAAAAAAGAATTAAAAAAGTTTATATTACTATTTAAGTATCCACTTTTATCCTTACCATATTATATATGTTTTTATTTATTTATTAGTTTATCAATCTAAATAACTTTGATTATTAAAAAACTTAAAGTACATAAAATTGTTTCAGGAATAATATTGTTTTAGGAGTAATGTTAGTGCATTGAATGTTGGGGATTAGTATTTATTACCCTAAACATCTAAATTTATATTATACTAGTTCATTACCCGCGCTTCGCGCGAGAATAACACGTTTATTTTTATAGTATTTATATATTTCGTGTTATTTTCAAATATGTATTTATGCTGTAACTTTTAATATAAAAAAATAGATATTTTAAATTAATTAAATATATAAATCTTAACATATTGATTAGTAACGAAATCTGAAAGGTATAATTATTAATTAGTGTTATTTTAATATCATTATCTACATAATAACAATGTGATGAAAGATAATCTCAAAAGACAACCATGTTTAAGAAGAATCTCAAAAGACATACGCATTGAACATATAAAAATCGATGAGGGAAATACCATAAAGAAACGAACATACACTCAAAATCATAACTAAAAGACTCAAATTAGGAGATTAAATGAAAGGAAAAACAACTGAGAGAAACGAACAGACGTGAGACGATAACTGTAAGAGCCTAATTAAATGATGTATATTCTTAATATATTAACTTTTAAAAAAAAATTCAATACATTAATTCAATGCATTAAATAGGTACAATTTGATATTACTTCATCAAACTAAACAACTTTTATATATATATAGATTAGGATAGGATGTTGATAATAAACTTCTATAATTATAAGATCATAATCTCTAATACTCCCCCTCAAGTGAAGTGTATGTTTATGACACTCGACTTGGATAAGAGTTTAGAGAATACCGTCGGGCCGAGAGGTTTGTGAATAAGTCAGTTGCTTGTTCCTTTGTGCGGATATGCATTGTGCGGATGTGACCTTGCTGAATTTTCTCTCGAATAACATGACAATCAATTTCAATATGCTTTATTCGTTCATGAATCACCGGGTTGAATGCAATGTGGATGGATGATTTGTTGTCACAATAGAGGTTGGCTGGTTGCGGGTGAGGGACGCAGAGATCATTTAGGAGTGTGCAGAGCCATGTTAGTTCACAACAGGTGGTGGCCATCAAACGGTATTCTGCTTCTGCACTTGATCTAGAAATCGCTCCTTGTTTGCGTGTCTTCCATGAGATCGGGACACCACCTAAGAAGATAATGTATTCGGTGGTGGAGCGACGAGTGTCCCGACAACGTGCCCTATCGGAATCGCGATATGACGTTAATTGAAGAGTTTCGTTGCTCGGGAGAAAAATGCCTTGGCCTGGTGTGGCTTTAATATAACGAAGAACTTGGTAGGCTGCGTTGAGATGTAGTTGCCTTGGGCTGGACATGTATTGGCTCAGGATGTGGACTGCATAAACTAGATCCGGACGAGTGATGGTGAGGTAGATGAGTCGTCCCACGAGTTGCCGATAGATGGAAGGGTGGTACGTTGCACTTTGTATAGCGTAATTAGGGATTATTATATTGTTTTAGGAGTGTTTTATAGGTGTTTGAAGATATTATTATGTTATGAGACATCTGTTAAGAAGTGAAGAAATGAAGATCAGAAGTGAAGAATTATTGAAAACTTTAAGATTTGAAGAATGAAGATCAAAGATTGAAGAAACTGTCGAAGTGGAGCTTCTGCAGCATTCCCGCGATCGTCACATTAATATGGCGATCGCCATCCTAAAGCAGAAGCCACAATTGAAGTTCAAGTGAAGTTGGTGATCGCTAGATACTAGGTGGCGATCGCCAGGTACCAGCAGAGGCTCGTGATTGGATTTACATGAAGATGGCGATCGCCACTCTTTCATAGCGATCGCCGGAGTTCACTGAAGACTTATTTCCGGATTTGTTTTATTTTATTATTTTCGTTAGGAATATTCTTTCCTTGTTTTATTTCGATATTATTCTAGGGTTAGAGTGGACAAGATCTTGGAAGCAAGACCAAACGCCACATATTCAGCCATGGATTGATGTTCTCAACTCAAATATTTGTGGGTGACTTTTTGGTTGCAAAGTAGAGGTTTGAGTGGGTGTTGAATACTTGAGTTATAGCAAGTGTGAACAAGATGAATATACTCAGATTGTTATCACAGAAAGATAGAAGAAGCAGAAACAAATTGATTGTATTGAAGTGAATGAATCTGTTACAACAGAAATCATGTCGTTATATAGACATGATATGTAAAAGACTAAAATACCCTTATACAACAAACATATTACAATATAGTCTTCATACCCCCTCCTCAAGCTCGACTGGTGAGATCAAACACAAGTCCAAGCTTGCCAGATAAGAAGTTGTGTTGTATTTCTCCTAAGGGTTTAGTCATTAAGTCGGCTAGTTGATTCTAAGTGCTAACATGGATAGTCTTGAGCAATTCATTTTGGATTTGATCCCTCACATAGTGGTAGTCAACTTCTATGTGTTTTGTTCTTTCATGAAAAACTGGATTGTTGGCAATGTGTTGAGCTGATTTACTATCACACATAAGTGGTATTGGTAGAGGAGTTCTTAATGTCATATCTATCAGTAAACCATTTAAACAATACACTTCTGAAGTGGTGTGTGACATGGCTTTGTATTCTGATTCAGCAGAAGATCTTGAGGTTGTCTTTTGCTTCTTTGTTTTCCGTGAGATTAGTGAATCTCCAAGGAAAACACAATATCCTGTCAAACTTCTTCTAGATAATTTGCAACCATCCCAATATGCATCTGTATAAGCTTGTAGAGATAGATTGGACTTAGCAGAATAAACAATCCCAGATTTATAGTTGACTTTAGGTATCTCACCACATGTTGTGCAACTTGCCAATGAGGCAACCTAGGACAATGCATGAACTGTGATAAGTGTTGTGTGGAGTAGGCAATATCAGGTCTTGTTAATCCCAGATACAAAAGTTTGCCAACACGTCTTCTGTACTCGGTAGGATCTGGGAGTATCTTACCTGAATCAATGGACAATTTGAGTCCTCTTTGCATAGGGAACACAACTGGTTTGCAATCTGTCATCTTCATATCTGCTAAGATGTCAAGGATGTACTTTCTCTGGTGTAGCATTGTTCCTTCCTTAGATCTGCACACTTCAATTCCCAAGAAAAATCTTATAATGCCAAGATCTTTTATGGTAAAAGCCTTTATCAAGATTATGTTTGAGAATTCTAATGGATTCTTGACCAGTGTCTATGATGAGCAAGTCATCAACATAAACAAGGACTAGAATAGTTTTACCATTCCTTTCTCTAGAAAATAAAGAATAATCTCTTTTTTACTGTATGAAACCTTCTTTAAACAAAAAATTGGTTAGCTCTACATTCCACTATCTAGAAGCCTGTTTTAATCCATACAATGATCTCTGAAGTTTGCAAACCAAATCTTTCTCTGGCAACTTGTATCCTTGTGGAGGTTGCATGTACACTTCTTCATCCAAGAAACCATGTAAGAATGCATTGTTGATGTCCAACTGATGAATTTGCCATTCCTTAGCAGTAGCAACAACAATGAGTGTTCTTATTGATGTGAACTTTGCAGCTGATGAAAAAGTTTCCTTATAATCCTTGCTCTCCACTTGATTATAACCTTTTGCCACTAGCCTTGCCTTATATCTTTCCACTGTACCATCTTGTCTGAACTTCACTCTATACAATGGACTTTTTCCATAGGGGTAAAGGAACTAATTTCCAGGTGTGATTATTTTCCAATGCAGTCACTTCCTTTGTCATTGCTTCTTGCCAACATGGGTGTGTTTTAGCTTGGTTATAGGTTTGAGGCTCAGGTATTTTTATAACATAGAAAAGAGATGCTATATAAGATGGTGAAAAAGTTGTTAAGTCATAATAGTAGGCTAGAAAAGATTTAGAAAGAGTATAATTTTTGGGATAATTTGGACAAACATAGTCTTGAAGTTTTGAGGGTGGCTTAGAGAATCTTCTAGGTTGTATATCTGATGACTCTTGTGGCATAGGAACTATATCAGGATCCAAAGATTGATCCAATATATGACTTGGTGTATCTGATGGTGTAGTAAGCTCAGAATATATAATGGGACTAGGTTAAGATCGGATACCTCTATGTCATTAGTTTCTAGATTAGCAGGGTTGACAAGAGGCAATGTGCTTGTGGGAATGATAGGTTCAGTCTCAATCTGTATTGATGGCTTCATTTTGAAAGGAAAATCATTCTCTTGAAATATAACATCTCTGCTAGCAAATATTGTCTGAGTCTCGAGATCAAATAGCTTGTAACCTTTCTTTGCATCAACATATCCAATCATCATACACTTTCTGCTCTTAGCCTCTAGCTGCTTATTGCTATCTTTCCTTTGCTTTAAAGCAAAACATAGCGATCCAAACACCCTTAGCCAAGAATAATCTGTTTTGAGTTTTTGCAAAACTTCATAAGGAGATCTCCATTCCAGGATTGCAGTTGGCATTCTGTTAATCAAAAAAATAGCAGTTAAGATAGAATCTCCCCAGAAATACATAGGTAAATTTGCATAAATTTTCAAAGATCTAGCTGTCTCCAATAGATGCTTGTGCTTCCTCTCAACTCTTCCATTTTGATGTGGATTATCTGGTATGCTTCTTTGCAATAGTATTCATGTACTAGCAAAAAAATTGTAAGCATTTTGAATTGACAAATTCTGTACCATTATCATTGCGGAAGACTTTGATCATTACTCCATACTGAGTTAAAACCATGCTTACAAAATCTACCAATACCTGAAACACTTGTGTTTTGTTCTGGAGCAAAAAAGTCCAAGTGTTTCTACTGTGATCATCCAAGACAATCAAGAAATATCTGGCACCTGTCCTAGAGGACACTTTGTATGAACCCCATACATCCAGATGTACTAAATCAAAGCATTTAGAAGCAATCTTATCATTTCTGGAAAATGGTAATTTTATTTGCTTTGCCAGAATATATGACTCACAATAATGCTTACTCAAATCTATATTGCTAAAGTCAACAACATGTTTGAGTTTGGACAAAGAAGCATGCCCGAGCCTATGATGCAACAAATTTAAATTTTCCATAGTTTGTGCTTACACAGGTGCACAACTATTACACATAGAAATCAAACTAGATTGATATTCTGGAAGAATCAGTTGTGTGGGAGATAGCAGATACAATCATGTGACTTCCTTTCCCATTGCCTCCACATTCTTAGTCAAAAGATCCTGAAAGAGACACACATCAGTGTCAAAAATAGCCCTCATACCAGTATCATGAAGCAACCTTTTGACTTACAATAAACTGTGCTTGAAATCTGGCACAAGCAACACATTTCTGAGAACCAAATAAAGAGATATCATAAGTCATGCGATCTGAGGCACCAAAATCTATTATACACATAGACTTAAAATTTCTTCTATAATCTTTAGACACATTAGATGATAAAGCTATACCTGCAAAGTCCATCTTTCCATTACCACACTACCCTTGCATCACCTTCAGAACTTCATTGCACACTGCACTGATTAAAGCCTGTGTATTCTGTGCCTCTGAGCTATTTTCTTCTAATGGTGTATCT
Source organism: Oxyria digyna (assembly GCA_029168935.1). NCBI lineage: Eukaryota > Viridiplantae > Streptophyta > Magnoliopsida > Caryophyllales > Polygonaceae > Oxyria > Oxyria digyna. Next base: position 3,320,958 of record JAPVLV010000018.1, read on the forward strand.
ATCACACCACTAGTACCAGCAGTAGCAGCCATCTTGTTATTTTCTTCACCTCTTGCACCTTTATACCAGTCAGGAAATCTAACTAGCTTAAAACATTGCTCGCGAAGATGACCTTTCTTGTGGCAATAAGTACATTTTAATTGACCTTTCGAGCCATTCCTCTTGGACTAGAATCACCTCTTCTACTGCCATTTTGTTGATAACCTGAACCAGATGATCTACCAACATGTAAAGCTGTAGATTATTGTTCATGATTCATCAACCCATACACAGATTTATGCTTATCGGATTACTGAACTAAGTAAAAAACTTTGTTGAGAGTAAGCATAGGATCAGCAAACAACACATGATCACGAACACTGTCAAAATTCTCATTGAGCCCTATCAAGAATTGCATCATCTAATCTCTAGCACTCCTATCAACAAATTTTGCCACTAAATCACAAGAACAATGGTGAATTCCATCACAACAACACTCAGGTATTCCTTCAAGAGCAAAAATCTCATCCCAGATTTTCTTCAATTTCCCAAAATATTCAGATACAGAGGGATTACCTTCCGAAACTGAATTGAGACTCCTTTTCAATTGAAAAAGTAATGGTTCATTGCTTTGTCCATACCTCTCAATGATTTCATTCCATAGCTGTTTGGCTGAATTCACGAACATAAAGCTTTCACTTATTGAAGCTTCCATTGAATTGATCAGCCAACATCTCACCATGTAATCGCATTTGATCCACCGATCAAACACATATGATCCGTGTTGGGGACTTGCCACGGATCCATCAAGAAACCCCAACTTACTCTTCGCTCCTAGTGCCATGGTCACTTCTCTGCTCCAAGCAAGAAAGTTCAGCCCATTGAACTTCAGACCAATCAGTTGCGCACCAGGGATATCTGAATTCGACAATCTTAGAGGATCGCTCGACGCAAAATCCCCAATTCTTGAGCCTTCTTCTTGACCTGCTCGATCCATTCCAAAAACTCGTCGGAATTCCTTCTTTGAGATGAAGAACGATGATCGATTCACTCAACGATCGTCACGCTACACTCTGATACCATATGAACAAGCTGAATATACTCATATTGTTATCACAAAAAGAGAGAAGAAGCAGAAGCAGATTGATTGTATTGAAGTGAATGAATCTGTTACAACATGATATGTAAAAGACTAAAATACCCTTATACAACAAACATATTACAATATAGTCTTCATAACAAGCGTGTATTCACTATTGGTATCTACATATAATATATAGAAATGAATACAACATGCTATAAAATATTAAAAAAAGTTATGTAGATCTACCTCATTATTCAAACGTGGCTCATCTACCAATACTAGCTACCACTTCCAAAAACAAAAGATAATGGAAAGAGATTCTCAATTACAGAGCTTTGAATTGTATAATATGCATTTCATATATAGTGGAAACCATCCATTAGACCAGATTAATTGAGAGTATAATATCATGACACAACAAGGAAAGACTTCACCATATATATTGAACAAAAATGCAAGCCATGAAAATTAGACATACAACACTAATCAGCAAATAATAATCACACCACTAGAATTCATCACAACTTTATCATCTCATTAATCAGCTAATTAAAATTCCACCAAATTCAGCCTTCACGAAATACAGCAACTCCATAGACAGCAACAAAGGGATGATTCATTGAGAGAACAATATCATAACAACAAGGAATGATTTCATCATGTATAAGAAAGCAGTCTTGCAGAGGAGATTGTGATTGTAGAAATTAATAAACTAACTTCTACAAGACTGCAACAGACAACATCTACCTGAGAATATCAAAGGAACTATATTTGGTTTGTGTTACTACAGCTCCAATAACAGAACCAAAATTTCACTCAGTTCAAATGGTGGGATTTGGTTTGTGTTACTCTACTTACAATAGCTAACAAATAGCACGTATGAGTTTTATTCTTATGTACATGTTAGACGCTACTGATGTGGTGAAATAAGTTTAGCATAGTGTGAGTTTTATTAATACTCTGTTATGGACCATTGTATTTGTATGTATGTAAGTAGCATCTTGTTTTTATTCTAATAACCAAATATTCTCCATCTCTCTCGTTGATTTCCTCTTCCTTACCGGGTTGCTACTAGTTAAGTTTTATCTTTGATCGTAGAATACTCGACACTTACGTACATATTACAGAAGTACCAATACTACAAAATAGCCCAAATTACCGGGGCGTTTAAGAGCTAATAACCCGATCCGGTTTAGTTTAAAGGTGCACGCATGATTTGCTCAAGGCCATATAACCCCGACAATAAATGGACACACTTTGGTTATTTACTTCTCCTAATTTTTTCAAGAAGTTTAAGAGTCAGAGTCAGGGTTATTTGATAACAAAATAATCTGGACGTTAGTAATCCGGGTTATATAGAAAAACACTAAATCAGGATTACTTGACCTTCCAAATAAAAAAAACAGACAATATACAGGAGATAGTACATTTGCATTATTTGATCTCGACATTATTTGATCTTAACATTGGGGAATCTCTGTACCAAACTATGATAATGAACCTCCATTGTATACTCAAACTTATCTCCATGGCTGCTCACAAACTTATCTTTTTCAACTATCTCGTTGCTTCTCCCGAACCCAACTAGCTACTTGCTCGTTGATAATGTTGGCACTATCGCCTTCTCGTTTGACCACATTTTTCAACCTGATCTTGAGATTTAAACACCATCACACCAAAGTTATATTGTATTAGAAAGAAATAAACTTGCCAGTAATGAGGGCTAATGAAATGTGCAGAAGTTTACAGTACACGGCTGCCCAAAAATCATAGATTCACAACCAACCTATTTTTGACAGTTTTTGAGAGAGTGATTGTTCAGATTATCGGCTTTAAATTATTTTTTAATTAGATCCAAGATAGAATTAAGTAGTGATTTCAATTGGTGTCAGTCATAATGCCTTATCAGATGTTACAATAGCAGACCATAAATTTCACTCTATTTATAGTTGAGAGGTAGTTTGGGATGAACTACATGCTATAGAACGAATTGGAAATGTGAACTTGAGGCATAAGATTTCAGTGCTCTTGTGCATTTCTTAAGTTCAGGATTGTTGATAAGGGTGCTTACATGAAGTTGATGCAATTGTTTAAACAAAGCTTTTCACATGATGCACTTGCAGGAAACATGCCAACTAACAAAAAATCTCAGATAAACCATGGCAGGTCTAATGACTCAGAAACCTGTAAAATCTAGACACTAACAAGTTACAGACACATATGACGACGCAACAATAACCTTAGAGCTGACTAAAATTTCTCTAAATTTGAAAGTCTAAATTAACTTCTTAAAATGCTCTGTGCTGATCCATTTCCAACAGAAATACAGTTTAAATCTGCAAGATAGTATTTTCGATTAGTTCACGATACTCTTCATTCCCCGTATTCAGGGTTGAAGCCGTATTTTTATAAACTTACAGAAGATGAAGCCAAGAGATTTGTTCAAAAACCAAGCAATATTATGAAAATAGGCTAGAATGTAAAAGAATGATAAGGCCTTTGGTAGATAGAAATTCCTCAGATTAGATTTTGTCAAACTAATTATGGAAATTCTTACGGCCGAGCATTCAACATAATGATGCTAACTGTCTTGGACCCAAAGTTCGAATGATAACTGCACATAATAACGACAATTTAGGCAGCTTTTTACCAAAATCTTTCAAATGAATGATGCATAGAATATTTTCCAGACCTTTTCTGGTTGAAGTGAGCGTAGGTAATCTAGCAAATCATTCTTTATCTCGCCCACAAATTGTTGCATTTGAAGAGCAGCATTTTCTTTCTTAACTCCATCAAGTTACTGCCAAACAATATAAACACAACTTAGAAGCTCATCAACATGAAAAAATAAGTACAGGAGTTTGAAACAGATAGATGAAGATACATGAGAAAATGCAGAATATATGATTGAACTTCAGAGGGCAATCCTATACTCCACATTTCATAAGGTGTACCTGTGTACAGAATAAATTTGGTTACCACATTGATGTGTATTTAGGGAGCAATAAAAATTTGAATTAGGTGCTTCTAGTAGACCAAAGAAAGAATCAAGCATAGATACAATATATGAGCTGCTCAACCAGCAAATATAAGCCAAACAACAAAGCATAGCAAGTTAGCAACAACTTATGTGCTTAAGAAAAACAAAAGATGATGGAAAGAAATTCTCAAGTGCAAAGCTTTGAACTGTATAATATGGATTTCGTATATAGTGGAAACCATCCATTAGACTAGATTGATTGAGAGTACAATAAATACCATGACACAACAAGGAATGAGTTCACCATATATATACAAGACTCTGATTGAACAGAAAGACAATCCATAAAAATTAAACATACAATACGCAGAAGCATCACAACCTCACTAAACAACGAATAAAAATCCACACCACTAGAATTATGCAGGAAAAAAACTATGCTTTTATTTGATATAAAGTCTGAATCCTTGTTAATAGAACTTCATTAATCTGAACTGAACAAGAAAATATCAAGAGGAGAAGCATTTTCGTATTGATTTGGTAGAAGAAGAGGCAGTACTCTTCGGGACTTTATTGAAAATTTGAGAAAATTACATTTAAGTCATAAAGGAAAAAACGAAACCCATACCTGTGATCATTAGGGGTTCTTCAAACAAAAGAATATCTTAGAACAGATAGTTACAACATGACTAACCAATTCCGCTTGATCAAGCGATTGAAATAAAGAAGATGCATTGCATCAAACAAACCCTTTTCCAGAACACCGAACTTGGGAGTAGCTGTAGAGCAAAGTCGATGTAAGGATAATTTCCATTGTTGGGAATTAACCATTGTTAACAGATCTTGTACTTAGGCTTATCTGGAAACTCGTTCATGATGTATTGGGCCTTATGTTGGTCCAGTAGAAGATCAGGCCCAATAACGTAGCAGATGCCCATGACTCGACCCGACCCGCTTGAGGAAACCGGGGCTCCACGTGTGAGTTGGAAGCTTGGTATATAAGCTCTCTAAACCCTTCTTCTGCCTCACTTCTTGCCTTGCTCGTTTCTGTTCATCCCAGAGAAAGAGAGAGATCTGAGAGAGAGTGTTCTTGAGGAAGATCAACGTTGGTGTGATTCTTCTTCTTCGCCAAAGCAAACCTCTTGCTGTTGGTGTTCCAAGCTTGAAGACGGTGGTCTTGGCTAGTGGAGAAACTCAAGATCGTGTCCTCGGGTGCTCAGCGGGGTTAGGGTTTGTTGTCGTGCTGGTGACTGTGAAAGGGGGTTCTTCTATCTCTTTCTTACTTCTTGTTTCTGCAGTTGTAAGCCTTTGTGAGTTTAGATCTGTTGTTGTTGTATGCTCTCTGTAAGACCGTCACCTTTACTTAGTGGATTTGGCTCTTATCTTGAGGCCACGGGGAATAGGCTGAGTCCGAACCTCGTTAACATCTCCTGTGTTCATTTCTCTTACTATTGTGTATGTTCTTGATTCGATCTGTCAACATTCGATCTCACAGTCGAAATAGAGAAGGCAAGACATAATTTGAGTAGACTCAGAGATCTTTGTCATCTGATCGTTGCTCTTCATCACACGATTGTTGCTTTTCGTCATCTGATATTTGCTCTTCGTACCCTGAGAGTTGATTAGAAAGAGAAGAATTAGGAAACGTGTTAAACTATGGTATCATATATATGAAATATAGGCAGCTAGAAAGTAAAGTACGTATTTGAGAGCATAATATGGAGATGAAAGAATGAAGCTTTATATGTACTCACAATAAGATTCAATTTCTAACTGGCCAAGGGACTGAAGGCGTAGTAAGCTTTGGGGAAGCTCCTCCGGATTCGGCAATGGATCGAGCTTTAGGGAGGGAATCCCAATCCACACTGAAGAGAACTCGTATTCGGTCAAATCTACCTCAATCGTCCTAGATCTAGTGCAAGTGAAGTAATGAAACAAAGTTTTAAAGCAGTTTTGAACACAAGAGTTGTTGACGCAGTTCGGATAAAAATATCCTACATCTGCGGAGCCTCAAGAGAGGGAGACTCACCCAATCCACTAAGCAACAAAGGCTATGAACAAGTTCAGTTACAAGCAAGCACACACAGGCGGCAAAAACTAAAGACAATAGCTCAGAGAGCAACAAGGCACACAAGCCAGAAAGAAAGCATGGTCGAGCAGAGAGAAGTCCCCTGGATGGACAACCTCGAAGCTTTCAGAAAAGCTTCGAACCAACGTCTCAAGAGATCACAAGCTAACTTTGATGTTCTCTCAAAGATTCAGACCAACAGCTCAAAACACCATGGATGCACCAGAGATCAGCTCACATAAGAGCTCTCTAGGGTTAGCCAAGGACATCTGAGGGAGAAGGAAATAATTGCGGCGATTAGGGCTAGAAGGAGAGTATAAGTACTCCTCAAGGAAGCCTTAAAACGCTGCGCTTCAGATCTGGGGGCCAACATCAGCAGACAGTGGGCCAAACAACAGAGGCCCAATATCAACACCAACATCAGAGGCCCAAATCACAAACTCAGCAAAACAAGTCCAACATAACAAGAGCCAGAGCCAAATACCAAGCGAGAGACCATTTAGCCAAACATGGCTCAGTGGCTCAAGCGGCACTACGGCTCAATGGATCAAGCCACCTGGTCAGACCTGCCAAGCCTTATGTCCCTAAGTCTCTACCTAGCCTAGTGTGCTTGCAATAGTAAACTGAAACAAGTGGTTCATAGTTTAATACAACAACTTAGGATTAGAATACATAACACACACCTTCGAGAACCAACTCCGGACATCTATAGAATCTTAATTGCTCAAGGGCACTAGGATGGGCAACCCGCAAATTCCTCACTTTGGAGCATCCTATAATTTCAATAACAGAAAGAAACGGAGTTGGTACTTCAACCTCCACACTTGAAAGCAGACTGCAGTATGCGACTTCAAGAGATTGGAGATACGGTGATGCTAGGTGTAAATTATTTGAGAAATGGGTTCCGGAAATATAACAATGTTGAAGAGATGTAAGTGATGCACCCGAAAAATTGATTGCCATTCTCCACATAATATGATCCTGACCACAATGCTCCTCAATCTCAGACAACTCTTTGTCTTTGAAGGACTGCCATTCTCCAATGGTATCTTTTGTGCGTAAAAGGCTGCCTATACTCCGTATAGCAAGGGGAACTCTTGCACACTTTTTCAAAATCTACCCATCTTGAATTGTTCTTTTGCTCCTGAGTAAAGGCTTCGCTTTTGAATAGTTCCCATGAATCCTCATCTGACAAGCCACCGTCAAGGATCTTGTAGTGACAACTATCTTGCTCCCTTTTGCACCACCAAATAGTAAACTCATTCGGTGTTGCCACCTACAATAACAGTCATCCCACACGTCATCTAGGACAAGAAAAAAAATTCTATCCTTCACAGAATCCCTAATCTTATCTTGTAGTTGGCCAAGAGTGAAACCAATGTAGTTTCCCCCACATATGGATTGAAACATTTTCCCAATGACTTCCATCTCATCAGATGTATCAGAAATGCATGCAAACCATCTACATGGAAAATTCTTTCTAACCTCAGAATCGTTGTAAATCAGTTGGGCCAGAGTTGTTTTTCCCATACCGCCTATCCCAATAACAACAATGACCGAAGGAACATATGGTTTAACATCATTTGAATCTTTAAAAGCATATCTAAGATGGATTTCTTATCTTCATCTCTACCAAAGACATGTTTTGGATCAACAAAGAACCTGGATCTTGTCCAATCCGCATACCAAACACTGGTTCCTCACGTTGATCGCTCACAAATCCAAAATGAACCATAACTGTAGAGATCTCAAGCAAACTCTTCCTAATCTCCTTAACTTTATTAGCAATAGAGTTTCTCGAGGAGATTGGGTTTGTAGTAGAGCAATAAAGTCGTACCTTCTTTTTCAAGGAAAGCTTGTTTTGACCCTCCACCATTTGTTGCTTAAGCAAATCATCAATGCCAAACTCATCGAAGAGATCCTCAACTTCATACAACACGCCCTTGAGCCTCTAATTCAGTTCTTGATAGCAGCAGAGTTTCGTTGCTTCTTCTCATCAAGTAGCACAACTTTGAGTGTCTCAATAGTCACTTGAAGCTTCTTAAGCTCGTCTTTGGCATTCCATATGGAAAGACCCTTCTCGTATGCCTTATCGAAAGCGGGCGAAGAAAGAGTGGACAACATCTTGGAAGCAAGGCTGAACGCCGCTGATTCAGCCATGGTTGATGGATGATCTCAACTCAAAAGTATCTGTGGCTGATTTTTTTTGTTACAAGTGAGTTTTGAGTGGGTGTTTATTTATAGAAGGGACGCTTTCAATTTTGGATTGGCCTCTACATTTATAATAGAATATAGAAATGAAGATATGGTTCGATGGCATACCATCAGTCTACATGGTGCCAAGTCACTTTTGGTGACAACAAACGTATAGAGTTGGATTTTGGAGTGCGTTTCCTCGTCTTCGCTGAATGTTTTATGGAATGGGGAACGTACGAGGTACGACGGCTATTAAGCCTTCCAGGGGTATCCATATCTTCATTTCTATATTCTATACGTTTGCCCAGTTTAATGTAGATATGGATTAGGAGTGAAGTCTGTTCCATATCTACACACGAGTTTATCCAGATCTACGCACGCTATAGATATTAAAATGAGTTAGATAGAGTAGATCTACCTCATTATACCAGCTACTATGAAGGCGAGATATATCGTGTAAGTAATTAGATGAGAGTGAGATACAGGATTTTGTCAGGGCCAATAAATATTGAAGGTTCAGTGAAAATATCAAGAGGTCTTCTTATCATAATAATGAGAGCAACATAATAAGATGCATTTGTTGCATAGTGTACTAATTTTTATAAAATATAAGTTTAATTTAAATATAAGTTTAATTTAAATATAAAAATAGCTTCGATTAAAATATTTTACGAAATTTATTTATCTTATACAAATTTAGTATAACTTTTAAACATAATTGTCTAATTTAAATTACTATATAAAAAACTATCATTCATTCAACAACAAATATACAAACTATTTTATTGAGAATAAATATTATGTTAAAGGTTGATATATATTCTTACGATAAAATTAGAATTATTTTCGATAATAAAAATTAAGTCAAGCTATGTACATAACCTTCATGAAATAAAATATATTTTTATAGATAGTCTTTACAAGAAAAAAAATTAATCTTAATTTTTTGACGAACTGGAATAAAAGAATATACAATATTCATATGAATAAGTATTAATTCACCCAAAAAAATAAGTATATAAAGCATTTTGATATATAATATTTAAAATATACATTTCTCTTCAAGACGAAAAATATTTTATCCAATGTCAAAAGAAAATTGTCTTACTAAATAAATCAAGATTCTTATTTAAAACAAGTTTTTTATAAATTTTTATACCTAAATGAAAATATTATCATGTGACGTTTAACTTTTGAATTTTTAAATCGGTAATTTATATTACGGCCTCTGAAAATTCCGAAATATAAAATGTTAAACAAAACAACATGAGTGCCTCACGAGGGGTTCCGAACAACTCCAAAACACCAGCAAAGTTCCTACTATTCGGGTCTGATTTCTTGCATTCGGGTCTTGTTGGGCGCGTCCACCTGGACTTCCTCGATCTCGCAGGTGCCTCGTGTGGCTGATGAAGTTCGGAACTCCTCGTGAGGCGGACGAATCCAGGATACCAAAGCCGAAGAATGCAGATATTTTTAGTGAGCCAATCCAAATATTCCGCAGCACGATCCATAACGAGGCTCACTTATAAAAAGGTTTGAGGCGGAAAAGTGAGCGTTTCTTGAACACTAAAGCCACCACAAACCATATGCGAAAGTGGTAGGCCACGCCCCAGCAGTGGAAATTTTATATCAGGGAGAGGATATCAAACTAAAGACCTCCCATTTTTTCTAAAGAAAATAAATTTTGATTGGGGAGCAATAAAGATTTGATTTAGGTATTCCTAGTGGAGAAAATAAAGAATTTAAGCATAAATACTATACATGATTAACCAGCATATATAAGCCGACCAACAAAGTACAGTGACAGCTTCAATGCTTAAGAAAACAAAAGATGATGGAAGGAGATTCTCCAGTGCAAGGCTTTGAATTGTATACTATGCATTTCATTTTCATATATAAGGAATGACTTCCCCATATATACAAGACTGTGACTGAATAGAAAGGCAAGCCATTGAATTCAACATACAACAGACAGTTTCTATAGAACAAGTAAAGAGAAGAAGTAAAGAGTTGGTTTTCCGTATTATTGATATGTGTAATTTACATCATCAGAGTACCATATATACCAACGGTCATAAGATAAATCAACTTATAAATTAGGCTACTGGTAAAAATACTACTTCCTGATTAATACAGAGAATAAGAGGTAAAAGGAAGGCTAAATAATGATGGAAGTGCTGAGGATAGGTGTTAATACTCCCCCTCAAGTAAAGTGTATATTGATGACACTCAACTTGGATAATAGACGAGAGAAGCTCGACGGACCGAGCGGCTTTGTGAACAAATCCGCACGTTGATCATGAGTGCGTATGTGAGTTGTCCGGATATGACCTTGTTGAATTTTCTCTCGGATGACGTGGCAATCGATTTCAATGTGCTTTGTGCGTTCATGGAATACCGGGTTGGAAGCGATGTGAATGGCCGCCTTGTTATCACAATGTAGTTGAGCAGGTTGGTTATGAACGATGTTGAGATCTTGCAAGAGTGTACGAAGCCATGTCAACTCACAACAAGTAGTTGCCATTGCACGGTATTCTGCTTCGACACTAGACCAGGAGACGGTACCTTGTTTCCTTGTTTTCCATGAGATAGGAGCATCCCCCAAGAAAATGACGTAGCCGGTTGTGGACCTACGAGTGTCTCGGCAGCGGGCCCAATCGGCGTCACAATAGGCTATCAACTGAAGAGAGCCGTGACTAGGAAGATGCCTTGCCCGGCGTCATAATTGGCTGAGCGTATGCACCGCATAAACGAGGTCCGGGCGAGTGATTGTAAGATAGATGAGGCAGCCTACTAGACGACGGTAGATAGAAGGGTCCGAGAGGTCTCCATCGTCCTTGGTGAGGCTTATGTTCGGGTCAAGTGGAACGGAGGTTGTCTTGGCTCCAAGGAACCCTGAATCGTCGAGCAATCCCCGCTTTTGAACGCGCCACTTCTAAGCCAAGAAAATACTTGAGCGGACCCATATCCTTGAGCTTGAATTGTGTGGCTAGGAAACGCTTTGTGTCTTGTATATCCTGCAAGTTAGTGCCCGTAACAATACCATCATCAACATATATTAAGAGGATAGTAAATGTACCTTGACGTCGTCGTATGAAGAGCGAGTAATCAGATTGTGATTGAGTGAAACCAGTCAATTTGAGGGAGGTAGATGTAGGACCTGTATTCCGCAGAATAACAATCTGTAAAGAATTTAAATAAAGAACAGAATTAAGAAAGAGTTTTACCGAAGTGTTGAAGACGAATCTGCTGCGTAGAGTCGAGAAAGAATCTCTTTCCTTAATTCTGTAACGCCCCGTATATGTGATGGTTACCGGCGTTGAGAATCCCAGGATACAACTACGATCACTTCTGGTTTGCACAATCAAAACACAGAAGCCAACGAACCAGTTACTGTGCAGTACTCTCAGAGAAGGAGAAGAAGAGAAGAGATGGGAGACTGTGTAATTTCGGATATCAAAGAATGAGAACCAGAACTCTCTTAAATAGAGTCTGGGTTGTTACCGAGGAGGAGAATTCGGATCTGACGACACCAACGAGGTGGAGTCAGTTGTGGAGCAAGTGGAGCAGATCGTGGAGGTTGTTGCTGACTCAGTTGGGCGTCCCCAACGAGGCAGTTCACAGCCCAATCTGGAAGCCCAACTTCCAGATCCAGCCCACTTCAAAAAGAAGCTAAGCTGCTGCTGCTTGGGCCTACGGCCCATTCCACAAGACCACAAGACCACAAGACCACAAGACCACAAGACCACAAGACCACAAGACCACAAGACCACGGACCAGGACCGGACGGACGGACGGACGGACCGCGCGAGGGCCCCCCGTGTCCTCTCTCCATACCTCTCCCAAGGGCTTACCAAGGGTATGGGGTTTGGGGTATATAAACCCTTCATATTCCCACCCCAATTTTCGATGTGGGACAAAACCCACATCAAAATTCAGCTCCAAATTGTTCTTTGAACTTACTCAAGCAACCAACTTTGAGCCTTCATTTCTCATTCAAACGGAACCCGATTTTGACGTGTGAGTACACTACGGCGTAGTGCTCGCGGAGACGAAGCCAACGCTCCCATAATCCGGCACAACCGGTGACCGCAGCCCACCAGAAAAGTGCCCGGAAGTCCAGTCAAAAATCAGTTCCAACAATCCCCCACATGAATAGAAAGCAGCCTTTCTTCTTTCTCCTAGAAACGGCCCCATTTCACACTCATAAGGTGATTGACCATACATGGTATTACCAATACCCTACTTTGTTCTTTCAAAGTTTATGGAATCATTAAAAGCAAATGCTTAACCTCTACTTTGCCATCGCACTTTTATCATCCTAGGAACTGGGGAAGAAGATATAATATCTCCAAGTGCGCTTCTAGATTCGTCTTGAATTTGTTTTCCCCTTGAACCTATTTCTTGGGATCTCCAATCACTTAGGTAGGGTTGCCATCAAGCATCCTCTTTAGTCATAGGCTTTAAACCCATTCCTCTAGATGACTTTACAACTTGCTCTCTTGACAATCCCTTAGTGAACGGATCTGCTAAGTTGTCAGCTGACTTGATATAATCGATTGAGATTACACCAGTTGAGAGCAATTGTCTTATGGTTTTATGTCGTCGTCTTATGTGGCGAGACTTACCATTATATATTGTGTTCAGTGCCCGAGAGATAGCCGATTGACTATCACAGTGTACACCTAAAGCTGGCACTGGTTTTTCCCACAAAGGAATATCCTCCATAAAGTTTCGAAGCCATTCTGCTTCTTCAGCTGCTTTGTCTAAAGCAATGAACTCAGATTCCATTGTGGATCTGGCCAATAACGTTTGTTTTGAGGATTTCCATGATACAGCTGCACCACCCAGCGTGAATACATACCCACTGGTGGATTTTGAGTTCTTTGAATCTGATATCCAGTTAGCATCGCTATAGCCTTCCAGAGTGGCTGGATATCTTCCATAGTGCAGCCCGTAACTCCGAGTATGTCGCAAGTAGTTCAATACTTGAGTTATTGCTTTCCAGTGATTGTGTCCTGGATTACTGATATATCTACTCAGTACGTTGACAGCATGTGCTAAGTCTGGTCTTGTACAATTTGTCAGGTACATAAGACTTCCTATCACACGAGCATACTCTAACTGTGAGATGCCATTACCCGAGTTTTTCTTCAGTTTGAGATGCGGGTCCACCGGACTTTTTGCAATCCCATTTGAATAGTTCTTGAATCGTTCAAGTACCGCCTCGGCGTAATGTTGTTGAGACAAGACTATTCCTTCTGAATGTCTAAATATTTTGATCCCTAAGATCACATCCGCTAGTCCCAAGTCTTTCATGTCAAACTTTCCATTAAGCATGTTCTTGGTTTGTTTGATCATGTCATTGTTGCTACCTATGATGAGTATGTCATCCACATATAGGCACAACAGAATGTATCCTTTTGCAGTTTCCTTGACATAGATACACTTGTCACATTCATTTATTTTGAAACCATTTGACATCATTACTTGGTCAAATGTTTCGTGCCACTGCTTAGGAGCTTCCTTAAGTCCATATAAGGATTTCACAAGTCTACACACTTTGTGTTCCTGTCCAGGGACAACATAACCCTCAGGTTGTTTCATATAAATTTCCTCTTCTAGTTCTCCATTTAGAAAAGCTGTTTTTACATCCATTTGATGTATTTCTAGATTGCGTATAGCTGCAATGGCTATTAGCATTCTTATTGAAGTTATTCTCGTTACTGGAGAGTAGGTGTCAAAGAAATCCAAGCCTTCTTTTTGCCTAAATCCTTGCACCACAAGCCTAGCCTTGTACTTATCGATTGAGCCATCGGTTTTTAATTTTCTTTTGAAAATCCATTTGCTCCCAAGAGCTTTCGAACCGGATGGCAACTCAGCTAACTCCCATGTATGATTTTGCATAATGGAGTCGATTTCACTTTTCACCGCTTCCTTCCAAGCAGGTGCATCTGGTGTTGACATGGCTTCTTTGAATGTTCTAGGTTCATTTTCCAAAAGATAAGCCATTTCGAAGTCAGGACCAAATGATTTTTCCTTTCTAGCTCTTTTGCTACGTCTAGGTTCATCATTGTCCTCTTCTGTTGGTTGAACAGAGGTGCTTGCTCCGCCTTCTTCACGAGTCCGTTTCGGATTTTCTTTATCCTTACACGGGAACGTGTTTTCGAAGAAGGATGCATTTCTTGATTCCATTATTGTATTTGCATGTATATCTGGTATATCAGACTTGTATACCAAGAAACGATACGCACTACTATTGTGTGCATACCCGATGAAGATACAATCAATGGTTTTTGGTCCTATTGAGACCTTCTTAGGGGGTGGTACCGCCACTTTTGCTAGGCACCCCCACACTTTGAGGTATTTGTATGAAGGTACATTACTTTTCCACAACTCATAAGGCGTCTTTCCAGTCACCTTATGCGGTATTTTGTTGAGAATGTAGTTGGAGGTTAGCAGCGCTTCCCCCCACATGTTCTGGGATAACCCAGATTCTTGCAGCATTGCATTCATCATTTCTTTGAGAGTTCGGTTCTTTCGTTCCGCAACCCCGTTAGATTCAGGTGAGTAAGGCGCAGTAGTTTGATGAACGATTCCATGTTCTCTACAGAATGCATTAAATGGTTCACTATACTCGCCTCCTCTATCACTTCGGATCATTTTAATCTTTTTACTAAGTTGGTTCTCAACTTCCAACTTGTATTCTTTAAACTTTTCCAAAGTTTCATCTTTGCTATGTAACAGATATACATAACAATATCGTGTGCAATCGTCTATGAAGGTTACAAAGTACTTCTTACCGCCTCTAGTTTGCACGAACTTTAAATCACATAAATCAGTGTGAATTAGTCCTAGAGGTTCGGTTGTTCTTTCTACATGGGGTGATGGCGTTTTTGTGAGTTTCGCTTGTACGCATACTTCACATTTGTCTTTACTTGTTTTGCATTTTGGAATCATGTTCATGCTTATTAGTCTACTTATAGATTTATAATTAACATGTCCCAATCTTTCATGCCAAATATTAAAAGACTCAACGACATAAGCAATAGGATTATTCTCATTCACTGAAACATCAGTTACAACCTTTTTGGGAAGGACTGTCATTACATTCATTTTGACCAGCCCATCCTTCACATAACCATTCCCCACATAAATCCCTTCCCCACATAAATCCCATTCTTAGAAAGAACTAACTTATCAGACACAAACTTGACACAGAACCCATTCTTGTTGAGAAGAGTCCCCGAGATCAGGTTCTTTCGAATGTCTGGCACATGAAGCACATTGTTGAGAGTCAGCTCCTTCTCAGAAGTCATCTTGAGCACGATCTTCCCAATACCTTCAACCTTGGATGTCGCAGAGTTTCCCATGAAGAGCTTCTCTTCTGTTCGGATTTTCTGATAAGTGGTGAACAATTCCTTATCCGAGCAGATGTGTCTAGTGGCACCTGTATCGTACCACCACTCCTTTGGGTTGCTCCCAACCAAATTCACTTCAGTCACCGCACACAGGTCGTCTGCTGTCAGCGAGTTTTCAGCTAAATTGGCTTGAGACTTCTTCCCTTTGTCTCTTCTGTTGTCGGGCTTGCTGCGACACTCGTCTGCCTTGTGACCAACCTTATCACACTTGTGGCATTTTCCACTGAACTTCTTTGCTCCTTGCTTCTTGAAGTTTGTGTGTTTTGAGGTTGAAACTTCTTGTTCTTCCCCTTGTCTCGATGCTCAGCCAGGTTTGCCTTGTTAGAGAGCCCAACTTGATTTGCCCTCTTATTGTTTTCCTCGACCCGAAGCCTCAGGATCAAGTCTTCAATCCTCATTGCCTTTTGTTTCAGCAACAAGTAAACCTTGAATTGCTCCCAGGATGGAGGAAGCTTCTCAATAATGGCACCTACCTGGAAAGCCTCACAGATGGTCATTCCTTCCGAGATCACTTCATGGACGATCAGTTGTAGTTCTTCAACCTGTTCCACGACTGACTTTGAATCTACCATCTTGTAGTTCAGAAACTTTGCTACTGCCGCTTTCTTTGAGCCAGCATCCTGTGTCTTGTACTTCTTTGTCAACGTATCCCACAATTCCTTAGCGGTGTTATGGTTACAATAGACCTTGTACAGCGAGTCAATCATGCGATGAGTAAGATACCCTCTGCATGCATAGTCCCCTTTCGCCCAATCAGATAGGGCATCAGTGTCATGTGGGGAGAACCTAGGTTTCCCCTCCTTCAAGAACCTGTCCAAACCCAGCATACTCAGGAAGAACTCCATCTTCTGAGACCATATTTTGAACCCTTTCCCGTCAAATTTTTCGGGTAGGATCCCAGCATGGATTGTGTTCGACATAGTTGTCACATAAGGTCTGTGAGGAACATACAGATGAGGCAACTGAACATCAGGCAGATCCATTGGATGACTCGTTTGACCTGGGTGACTTGTTTGACCCGGATAGCTCAATTGACCCGGATGACTCATTTGAACCGGATGGCTCATTTGACCCGGATGACTCATTTGAACCGGATGGCTCATTTGACCCGGATGAAGAGGTTGAGCCAGATGACTCGTTTCAGCCGGATGACTCGGTTCAGCCGAATGAATAGGCACTGGTGGCAGATCCACTTGGACAACCGGGGGGGTTTCCTTGATCGGACTCTCATGACCCGGACTGTTCTGAACTTGATCCCTATCAAGTATCTGAGCCTGATCGAGAGGCACAGTCCCAAACTGAATTCGGGGCGACCCAGTGACCTTTCCAGCGTCAGCAGCAGTTTTCTCATCTCCGTTAGTCATTGTATCTGTTCAATGAAACAAACAAATATTAGTATGACTTAGAAGTAACTCTGCAAAACAGATTTCAAAATTCTGAAAAAACACAGTTCTGCAGAACTGTAAACGCAGAAACCAGAAATCTGCGAACTGTAAAAATTACAGAACCAGATTCTGTGAATTTGTTAATGCAGAAACCAGCAATCTGCGAACTGTAAAAATTACAGAACCAGAATCTGCGAACTGTAAAAATTACAGAACCAGAATCTGCGAATCTGTTAAACTCAGAACCAGTAATTTACGAATCTGTAAACACAGAATCTGTAAACCAGTAAAAATTCCAGAAAATCACGAATCTGTAAAACAGATCTGAATTCCTGCGAACTGTAAAAGTTCCAGAAATCACGAATCTGTAAAACAGAACTGAATTTCTGCGAACTGTAAAACACAGATTCTGCAATCTGTAAATACAGAATCAGAAATCTGTGAACTGTAAACACAGTTTTTCGGTTCTGTAATACAACAGCAATCTGGTTCTGTAATACAACAGCAACCTCACAATTATAAAGAATAATTCTCGTTTTTACTCGAATCTGAACACAGATCCGAAACTGTACGCAGTACAGACAATTTTCTTCGGGATGTAACTTTCTGTTCCTTTAAAACTCAAACAGATTGTTAGCGACAGGATAAAATTTTACAGAATTAAGATTGTAGGACCTGTATTCCGCAGAATAACAATCTGTAAAGAATTTAAATAAAGAACAGAATTAAGAAAGAGTTTTACCGAAGTGTTGAAGACGAATCTGCTGCGTAGAGTCGAGAAAGAATCTCTTTCCTTAATTCTGTAACGCCCCGTATATGTGACGGTTACCGGCGTTGAGAATCCCAGGATACAACTACGATCACTTCTGGTTTGCACAATCAAAACACAGAAGCCAACGAACCAGTTACTGTGCAGTACTCTCAGAGAAGGAGAAGAAGAGAAGAGATGGGAGACTGTGTAATTTCGGATATCAAAGAATGAGAACCAGAACTCTCTTAAATAGAGTCTGGGTTGTTACCGAGGAGGAGAATTCGGATCTGACGACACCAACGAGGTGGAGTCAGTTGTGGAGCAAGTGGAGCAGATCGTGGAGGTTGTTGCTGACTCAGTTGGGCGTCCCCAACGAGGCAGTTCACAGCCCAATCTGGAAGCCCAACTTCCAGATCCAACCCACTTCAAAAAGAAGCTAAGCTGCTGCTGCTTGGGCCTACGGCCCATTCCACAAGACCACAAGACCACGGACCAGGACCGGACGGACGGACGGACGGACCGCGCGAGGGCCCCCCGTGTCCTCTCTCCATACCTCTCCCAAGGGCTTACCAAGGGTATGGGGTTTGGGGTATATAAACCCTTCATATTCCCACCCCAATTTTCGATGTGGGACAAAACCCACATCAAAAATCAGCTCCAAATTGTTCTTTGAACTTAGTCAAGCAACCAACTTTGAGCCTTCATTTCTCATTCAAACGGAACCCGATTTTGACGTGTGAGTACACTACGGCGTAGTGCTCGCGGAGACGAAGCCAACGCTCCCATAATCCGGCACAACCGGTGACCGCAGCTCACCAGAAAAGTGCCCGGAAGTCCAGTCAAAAATCAGTTCCAACAGTAGATAGCTTGAGAAACCATTGACGAGACGCTTGTTTGAGACCATCGAGTATACTTTGTTAGGTTCAGGGAAGGGTTCGTTACCGATGATACGACCCCGAACTTGATCATACTCAGACCCTAGTCCCATGAGAAATTTCATTGATTTTTGGTTGGTGATGAAATCATGGAAGTCTTGAGCATCATCGCAGGTACAAGGTCGGATTGTGGTAAGCATGTCATTCTCATCCCATAAAGCCTTAAGCTTAGTGAAGTATGTACTGACTGAGTCCGAGCCTTGCACACATTCTTGGATCTGATTCTCAACATTGAAAAGGGAAACAATGTTACTTTGCGAGAAACGTTAAGCTCTTGATACCATATAGAACAAGTAAAGAAAAGAAGTAAAGAGTTGGTTTTCTGTATTATTGATATGTGTAATTTACATCATCAGAGTACCATATATACCAACGGTCATAAGATAAATCAGCCCATAGATTAGGCTACTGGTAAAGATACTACTTCCTAATTAATATAGAGAATAAGAGGTAAAAGGAAGGCTAAATAATGATGGAAGGGCTGAGGATACGTGTTAATAGTTTCAGCCAATTGAAGTTCCAATAGAGCAACTCCGAATCTGGCAACTAACTTGTACAAGGGTGCAACAGACAGCATCTACATCACAACTCCAAAACCATTCAATAGTGTATTTTTCTGCAGTCATGCAACAGACAACATCTACATCACAGGTTTAAAAGTTTAACTCTGCATAGAGCTGATCCATTTCAAGTCTAATTAACTTGCTTTGTGCTGACTAAAACTTCTTAAAATTTCAAAGTATAAATCTCTTTACCTCCTCTCTTCAGCAACAACATCTGAGTCGATCCTTGTTAATAGAACTTCATTAATCTGAACTAAACAAGGAAATATCAAGAGGAGAAGCATTTTCTTATTGATTTTGTAGAAGAAGAGGCGGTACTCTTCGGAATTTTATTGAAAATTTGAGAAAATTACATTCCAACTGTCATATAGGAAAAATGAAACACCCTTAGATCATCTAACAAGAATAGCTATGAACTGAGAGTCAAAACATGACAAACCAATTCCGCTTGATCAAGCGATTGAGGTAAAGAAGATGCATTGCATCAAACATCTTTTTCCACAACACCGAACTTGGGAGTAGCTGAGAGCAAATTTGAAATAGAGAGAGAAGAATTAGGAAACGTGTTAAACCATGGTATCATATGAAATATAGGCTAGAGATGAAAAAATGAAGCTTTATATGTACTCACGAGATTTGATTTCTAATTGGCCACCGGACTGAAGGCGTAGTAAGCATTCGGGAAGCTCCTCCGGATTCGGCAATGGATCGAGTTTTAACAGGCGGAGGTTGGGAAGGGAATCCCAATCCACACCTCCGAGAACCAACTCCGGACAGTCAGAAATTCTTAATTGCTCAAGGGCACTAGGATGGGCAAGGCGCAAACTCCTCACTTCAGAGCATTCTCTAATTTCAATATCAGAAAGAGACGGAGTTGGTACTTCAACCTCTACACTTGTAACCCCACTGCAGTTTACGACTTTAAGAGATTGGAGATGCGGTGATGCTAGGTGTAAATTATTTGAGAAACTGGTTCCCCAAATACGACATTCTTGAAGAGATGTAAGTGATGCACCCGGAAAACGGATTGTGCCTTTGCAGTAAGTAATGTCTATCTGTTGGAGAGATGATGATGATGATAACAACACATGTTCTATCAGCACACCGTCAACCTCGTACAGATTTAGCTTAATACAGGGAGTTGATGGCATGCACTTGAGATCTCTACAATATCCAATCAAGAGTTCAGATAGAAGAGGGAACGAGAGTAGATGACTATTCTTGGTCCTCGACCATCCCTTCAATTCTGGCAAATAACTCAATTCAAGAGTCTTCAAAGAAGGAAAGAACAAACTAACTGACACTGCGCCTTCCTCCTCCTCTTCTATGTACTTTACGACAAGAGTCCAGTTTTATATATAGAAGGTGGGAAGGGTCATTAGTAGCAGCCCAATGTGGTATTCTCGTGCCTGGATAATTCTCTATTGTTAATGCTTGTGGAGATACAGGTAGCTTCCAACATTCATCTCCACCATAATCCTCCTCCTCTACCCCATTAGCAAATTCAATACTCAACTCACCTCTGATTTGTTGCAGTCCAGACAAGGCATCAAGACGGCTCCTTTTACTTCTAATCCTCTCCTTCTCTTCTCTTGTTGTTTCAATGTCGCCTTCTATTCCCCCAATCTTAAAATGACTCAAGTACTGCAATGAACTCAACTCCCCAAACCCAGCTGGCATATGATTCAATTCAAAGCACCACTTAATATTCAAATACCGAAGGTTGATCAATTTTCAGAAATTATCGGGCAAAGCTTCAAGAGCTCTACAACCTTCAAGGTCTAGTGCAAGCAAATTCAAAAGATTCGTCACTGAATCAGGAAGCCGTTTGAATTTGTTAGACGAAAGATCAAGATACCTCAGCAGCTTTAACTCTCCAATACAACTTGGAACATGCTCAACCCCCAAACCTGACAAGCTCAATGCACGCAGCCACTTGCAACTTCTAAATTGTTCATCAACAACCCAAGTTTTATTACTGAGCACAAGTGAACGTAGCCGATTCATACTATCCACTGGTGGTAGAGTTTCTCGGTCACTATGCGGCTCATAACAAACATGTGCATGTCGTGCATTACCGTATTGAGAGGATGGCTTGTTTAGGATAACAGTTTCTTCTCCGGCTATAGATTTCGCCAAATCATGAACTAAATCATGCATTTTGCAATATTCAATCTCGCCATAACCATCTTCTCGGGCCTCTTGAAAAAAAGATCTTCTTAACAAGTTCATGAAATATGAACGTCCAACCTCTTCGAAAGAATTTCCTTCTTTATCCGGCTGAATATATCCTTGTGATATCCAAAGATATATCAACTTTGATACATCAAACACAAAATCTTTTGGAAATAGCGAACAATAAGAAAAACAATGCTTAATGTTTGATGGAAGGTGATCATAGCTTAACTTCAGCATAAGATGGAGATGGAAGAATGAAGCTTTAAATGTACTCACAAGATTTGATATTTAATGTTGTAACAGAATCGAAACGAGAACAAAGTAAACGCAAGAAAGACACACAGATATACGTGGTTCACCAAATTTGGCTACGTCCACAGGAGAGGGAGATCAGATTATACGGAGGCGGTATTACAGTTTTCGGTACAATTAGGTTTACACATAAGCCGCTATATATAGCGCTAAATAACTCTAAGCCCAACAACAAAACTGATGGGCCCAAATAAGCCCATACAATAGATATCGTATACCGTGCTACCTGTCGCAGTGTGTGATTCAGATTCAAGGCATACTAACATTTAATTTGCCAAGGGACTGAAGGCGTAGTAAGCATTCGGGAAGCTCCTCCGGATTCGGCAATGGATAGAGGTTTAACACGCGGAGGTTGGGGAGGGAATCCCAATCCACACCTTTGAGAACCAACTCTGGACAGTTACAAATTCTTAATTCTTCAAGGGCACTAGGATGGGAAACGCGCAAACTCCACACTTCAGAGCATTCTCTAATTTCAATAACAGAAAGAGACGGAGTTGGTACTTCAACCTCCACACTTGTAACCCCACTGCAGTTTACGACTTCAAGAGATTGGAGATGCGGTGATGCTAGGTGTAAATTATTTGAGAAACTGGTTCTCGAAATACGACATTTCTGAAGAGATGTAAGTGATGCACCCGGAAAACTGATTGTGCCATTGCAGTAATTAATGTCCATCTCTTGGAGAGATGATGATGATAACAACACGTGTTCTATCAGCACACCATCAACCTCCTTGAGAATTAAATTAATACAGGGACTTGATGGCATGTACTTGAGATCTCTACAATATTCAATCTTGAGTTTAGAAAGAAGAGGGAACGAGAGTAGATGGCTATTCATGTTCCTTGACCATCCCTTCAATTCTGGTAAATATCTCAATTCAAGAGTCTTCAAAGAAGGAAAGAACACACTAACTGACCTTGCACCTTCCTCCCCCTCTTCGATGTACTCTAAACTATCTAGTCTGAGAAGAACAAGCTTCTGGAGATACGGAAGACACCTAAAGGGGGGGAGATGCTTCACTTCGTAACAAAAGTACAATTCTATACACACAAGGTGGGAAGGGTCATTAGTAGCAGCCCAATGTGGTATTCTCGTGCCTGGATAATTCTCTATTTTTAATGCTTGTGGAGATACAGGTAGCTTCCAACATTCATCTCCACCATAATCCTCCTCCTCTACCCCATCATCAGAAAATTCAATACTCAAGGCACCTCTGATTTGCTGCAGTCCAGACAAGGCATCAAGACGGCTCCTTGTACTTCTTATCCTCTCCTTCTCTTCTCTTGTTGTTTCAATGTCGCCTTCTATTCTCCCAACCTTAAAATGACTCAAGTACTGCAATGAACTCAACTCCCAAAACCCAGCTGGCATATGATTCAATTCATCGCACCACATAATATTCAAATACCGAAGGTTGATCAATTTTCTGAAATTATTGGGTAAAGCTGTAAGATCTTCACAACCTTCAAGGTCTAGTGCAAGCAAATTCAAAAGATTCGTCACTGAATCAGGAAGCCGTTTGAAAGTGTTACCCGAAAGATCAAGATACCTCAGTAGCTTTAACTCTCCAATACAACTTGGAACATGCTCGACCCCCAAACCTGACAAGCTCAATGCACGCAGCCACTTGCAACTTCTAAATTGTTCATCAACAACCCAAGTTTTATTACTGAGCACAAGTGAACGTAGCCGATTCATACTATCCACTGGTGGTAGAGTTTCTCGGTCACTATGCGGCTCATAACAAACATGTGCATGTCGTGCATTACCGTATTGAGAGGATGGCTTGTTTAGGATAACAGTTTCTTCTCCGGCTATAGATTTCGCCAAATCATGAACTAAATCATGCATTTTGCAATATTCAATCTCGCCATAACCATCTTCTCGGGCCTCTTGAAAAAAAGATCTTCTTAACAAGTTCATGAAATATGAACGTCCAACCTCTTCGAAAGAATTTCCTTCTTTATCCGGCTGAATATATCCTTGTGATATCCAAAGATATATCAACTGTGATACATCAAACACAAAATCTTTTGGTAATAGCGAACAATAAGAAAAACAATGCTTAATGTTTGATGGAAGGTGATCATAGCTTAACTTCAGCACAGACATAATAATACGATCCTGGCCACATTGCTCCTCTATCTCGGAGAGCTCTTTGTCTTTGAAAGATTTCCATTCTCCCATGGTATGTTTTGTGCGTAGAAGGCTGCCTATACTTCGTATAGCAAGGGGAACTCTTGCACACTTTTTCAAAATCTGTTTTCCAAGATCTTCCCATCTTCGATCGTTCAATTGCTCCTGAGTAAAGGCTTCGCTTTTAAATAGTTCCCATGAATCTTCCTCTGACAAGCCACTTAAGGTAAGGGTTTCAAATGCTTCAAAGGCTTCTGCAACCTCCGAGGATCTTGTAGTGACAACTATTTTGCTCCCTTTTGCACCTCCACCTAGTAAACTCATTCGGTGTTTCCATCTGCTATGACCTTCATCCCACACATCATCTAGGACAAGAAAAAATTTCTTATCCTTCACAGACTCCCTAATCTTATCTTGTAGTTGGCCAAGAGTAAAACCAATGTAGTTTCTCTCACATATGGTTTGAAATATTTTCCCAACGACTTCCATTTCATCAGATGTATCGGAAATACATGCAAACCATCTACTCGAAAAATTCTTTCCAACCTCGGCATCGTTGTAAATCAGTTGGGCCAGAGTTGTTTTTCCCATACCGCCTATCCCAACAACGACAATGACCGAAGGAGCATCTGGTTTAGCATCATTTGACTCTTTAAAAAGCATATCTAATATGGATTTCTTGTCTCCATCTCTACCAAAGACATGTTTTGGATCAACAAAAGAGCCTGGATCTTGTCCAATCCTCATACCAAACACTGGTTCGTCACGTTGACCGCTCACAAATCCAAACTGAACCATATCTGTAGAGATCTCAAGCAAACTCTTCCTAATCTCCTTAACTTTCTTAGCAATAGAGTTCCTAAACAAGATTGGGTTTGAAATACAGCAATAAAGTTGTACCTTCTTTTTCAAGGGAAGCTTGCTCTTACCCTTCACCATTTGCTGCTTAAGCAAATCATCAGTGACAACCTCATCGAAGAGATTCTCAGCTTCATACAACACGCCTTTGAGCCTCTTAATCCAGTTCTTGATAGCAGCAGAGTTTCGTTGCTTCTTCTCAGCATCAAGTAGCACAGCTTGGAGTGTCTCAATAGTCACTTGAAGCTTCTTAAGCTCGTCTCTAGCATTCCATATGGAAAGACCCTTCTCGTATGCCTTATCGAAAGCAGGCGAAGCAAGAGTGGACAAGATCTTGGAAGCAAGGCCGAACGCCACTGATTCTGCCATGGGTAGATCTCAACTCAAAGCTTAATTATGTGGGTGACTTTTTGGTTGCAAAGTAGAGGTTTGAGTGAATACTTGAGTTATACAAAGCGTGTATTCAGTATTGGTATCTACATATAATACACAGAAATGAAGACAACATGCTATAAAATATTAAAAAAAGTTATGTAGATCTACCTCATTATTCAAACGTGGCTCATCTACCAATACTAGCTACCAGCTCATGGAAGACTTCCAAAAAGAAAAGATAATGGAAAGAGATTCTCAATTGCAGAGCTTTGAATTGGATAATATGCATTTCATATATAGTGGAAACCATCCATTAGACTAGATTAATTGAGAGTATAATATCATGACACAACAAGGAAAGACTTCACCATATATATTGAACAGAAAGGCAAGACATGAAAATTAAACATACAACACTAAACAGAGAATAATAATCACACCACTAGACTTCACCAAATTCAGTCTCCACGAAATAGAGCAAGTAAGGAATGATTGACTGTACGAATCCGGCAATTTGTACAAGACTGCAACAGACAGCATCTACCTGAAAATATCAAAGGAACTATACTAATCCTAAAGCTCAAATAGCAGAACCTAAATTTCACTCAGTACAAATGGTTGGATGAGGATTTAGTTTGTGTTACTCTATTTATAATAGCTAACAAATAGTACGTATGTTAGCTGTTATTGAGTTATTCTTATGTACATGTTAGTTAGCATAGTTTTGAGTTTTATTTAAAACTCTGTTATGGACCATTGTATGTATGTAAGTAGCATCTTATTTTTAATCTGATAACCAAATATTCTCCATCTCTCTCGTTGATTTCTTCTTCCTAATTACCAGGTTGTTACTTGTTACTAGTTAAGTTTGATCTTTGATCGTAGATACTCGACACTTACGTGCATATTACAAAAGTACTATAGAACAAGATAATGTAAAATGAGTGAATAAAGTTGTAATGTATTGTATTGATTGAATTGATTGAGTAATTACATAAGAAGGCAAAGCCTTTATACAAAGAAGAAGAGGCAACGGTACAGAGAAGTGTAAATGAGCATTGTGCTAAATAAAACTGTGCTAAATACACTGTGCTAAATGAGCATTCTGCGAGAAATTAAAAGAGCAAATTTAAATACACTGTGCTAAATAAAACTTCTTAAAATTAAAGTTTAAATCTCTACCTCCTCTTCAGCAATAGATTTAACTTGATCCATTTTCAAGAGACATACAGTTGGTTATATATCTAACAGGTTTTCTGTTACATGGTGGTTTTCCACAAAATCCAGTTTAAATATTTCCAAGTTTTGGGCATGCTGCATACAAATTAGTGACAGACAATTAAGCAGGAAAAACTATG
Organism: Oxyria digyna; assembly: GCA_029168935.1. Taxonomy (NCBI): domain Eukaryota; kingdom Viridiplantae; phylum Streptophyta; class Magnoliopsida; order Caryophyllales; family Polygonaceae; genus Oxyria; species Oxyria digyna. The sequence continues at coordinate 3,347,543 of JAPVLV010000018.1, forward strand.
CTTTTATTTGATATTAAGTCTGAATCCTTGTTTATAGTACTTCATTAATCTTAACTAAACAAGGAAATATCAAGAGGAGAAGCATTTTCTTATTGATTTGGTAGAAGAAGAGGCGGTACTCTTCAGAATTTTATTGAAAAATTTGAGAAAATTACATTGTAGTCATATAGGAAAAATGAAACCCCCTTAGATCACCTAACAAGAATACCTATGAACATTAGGGAATCTTCAAACAAATGAATAACTTGGGACAGAGAGCCAAAACATGACTAACCGATTCCACTTGATCTAAAGAAGATGCATTACATCAAGACCTTTTCCCATAATTTGACCGGACTCAGAGATCTTCTTCATCTGATACCCAACTTGTGAGTAGTTGTTGTTCGTCTATTAACTATCGCCGGAAATCTGGGGGGTTGATTAGAAAGAGAAGAATTAGGAAACGTGGGCTAGTACATAAGCTCAATTGTAAAGTTATGTAGTTAATTAATGATGAAAAGTTTTTCACTATGGTATTGTATGAAATGTAGGCAGCTAGAAAGTAAAGTATTTGAGAGAATAAGATGGAGATGAAGGAATGAAGCTTTAAATTTACTCACCAGATTTGATTTCTAATTGGCCAAGGGACTGAAGGCGTAGTAAGCATTCGGGAAGCTCCTTCGGATTCGGCAACGGATAGAGTTCCAACACGCGGAGGTTGGAGAGGGAATCCCAATCCACACCTTCGAGAACCTCTAATTTCAATACGTAACAAATACGTAATTCTTTCAGGGCACTAGGATGGGCAAAGCGCAAATTCCTCACTTTAGAGCATCCACTAATTTCAATAACAGAAAGAGACGGAGTTGGTACTTCAACCTCCACACTTGTAACCCCACTGCATTTTACGACTTCAAGAGATTGGAGATGCGGTGATGCTAGGTGTAAATTATTTGAGAAACTGGTTCTCGAAATACGACATTTCTGAAGAGATGTAAGTGATGCACCCGGAAAACTGATTGTGCCATTGCAGTAATTAATGTGTATCTGTAGGAGAGATGATGATGATGATAACAACACGTGTTCTATCAGCACACCATCAACCTCGTGGAGAATTAAATTAATACAGGGACTTGATGGCATGTACTTGAGCCCTGGACAAGATTGAATCTGGAGTTGAGAAAGAAGAGGGAACGAGAGTAGATGACTATTCTTGTTCCTCGACCATCCCTTCAATTCTGGCAAATCACTCAATTCAAGACTCTTCAAAGAAGGAAAGAACAATCTAACTGACACTGCGCCTTCCTCCCCCTCTTCTATGTACTCTAAACTATCTAGTTGGCGAAGATCAAGCATCTGGAGATACGGAAGACACCTAAAGGGGGGGAGATGCTTCACTTTAGGACAAGAGTAAAATTCTATAGAAACAAGGTGGGAAGGGTCATTAGTAGCAGCCCAATGTGGTATTCTCATGCCTGGGTAATAATCTATTGTTAGTATTCGTGGAGATACAGGTAGCTTCCAACCTTCATCTCCACCATAATCCTCCTCCTCTACCCCATCATCAGAAAATTCAATCCTCAACGCACCTCTGATTTGCTGCAGTCCAGACAAGGCATCAAGACGGCTCCTTTTACTTCTAATCCTCTCCTTCTCTTTTCTTGTTGTTTCAATGTCGCCTTCTATTCTCCCAACCTTAAAATCACTCAAGTACTGTAATGAACTCAACTCCCCAAACCCAGCTGGCATATGCTCCAATCGATCGCAACCCCCAATATCCAAATACCGAAGGTTGATCAATTTTCTGAAATTATCGGGCAAAGCTTCAAGAACTGTACAACCCTGAAGGTCTAGTGCAAGCAAATTCAAAAGATTCGTCACTGAATCAGGAAGCCGTTTAAATTTGTTACATGAAAGATCAAGATACCTCAGCAGCTTTAACTCTCCAATACAACTTGGAACATGCTCGACCCCCAACCGTGACAAGCTCAATGCACGCAGCCACTTGCAACTTCTAAATTGTTCATCAACAACCCAAGTTTTATTACTGAGCACAAGTGAACGTAGCCGATTCATACTATCCACTGGTGGTAGAGTTTCACGGTCACTATGCGGCTCATAACAAACATGTGCATGTCGTGCATTACCGTATTGAGAGGATGACTTGTTTAGGATAACAGTTTCTTCTCCGGCTACATATTTCGCCAAATCATGAACTAAATCATGCATTTTGCAATTTTCAATCTCGCCATAACCATCTTCTCGGGCCTCTTGAAAAAAAGATCTTCTTAACAAGTTCATGAAATATGATCGTCCAACCTCGTCAAAATAATTTCCTTCTTTATCCAGCTGAATATATCCTTGTGATATCCAAAGATATATCAACTTTGATACATCAAACACAAAATCTTTAGGAAATAGCGAACAATAAGCAAAACAATGCTTAATGTTTGATGGAAGGTGATCATAGCTTAACTTCAGCACAGACATAATAATACGATCCTGGCCACAATGCTCCTCTATCTCGGAGAGCTCTTTGTCTTTGAAAGATTTCCATTCTCCCATGGTATGTTTTGTGCGTAGAAGGCTGCCTATACTTCGTATCGCAAGGGGAACTCTTGCACACTTTTTCAAAATCTGTTTTCCAAGATCTTCCCATCTTTGATCGTTCAATTGCTCCTGAGTAAAGGCTTCGCTTTTAAATAGTTCCCATGAATCTTCCTCTGACAAGCCACTTAAGGTAAGGGTTTCAAATGCTTCAATGGCTTCTGCAACCTCCGAGGATCTTGTAGTGACAACTATCTTGCTCCCTTTTGCACCACCGCCTAGTAAACTCATTCGGTGTTGCCACCTGCTATGACCTTCATCCCACACGTCATCTAGGACAAGCAAAAATTTCCTATCCTTCACAGACTCTCTAATCTTATCTTGTAGTTGGCCAAGAGTAAAACCAATGTAGTTTCTCTCACATATGGTTTGAAATATTTTCCCAACGACTTCCATTTCATCAGATGTATCGGAAATACATGCAAACCATCTACTCGAAAAATTCTTTCCAACCTCGGCATCGTTGTAAATCAGTTGGGCCAGAGTTGTTTTTCCCATACCGCCTATCCCAACAACGACAATGACCGAAGGAGCATCTGGTTTAGCATCATTTGACTCTTTAAAAAGCATATCTAATATGGATTTCTTGTCTCCATCTCTACCAAAGACATGTTTTGGATCAACAAAAGAGCCTGGATCTTGTCCAATCCTCATACCAAACACTGGTTCGTCACGTTGACAACTCACAAATCCAAACTGATCCTTATCTACAGAGATCTCAAGCAATTTCTTCCTGATCTCCTGGACTTTCTTGGCAATAGACTTTCTAGACGAGATTGGGTTTAAAGTAGAGCAATAAAGTCGTACCTTGCTTTTACCCTTCAGCAAATCATCAGTGACAACCTCATCGAAGAGATCCTCGGCTTCATACAACACGCCTTTGAGCCTCTTAATCCAGTTTTTTATAGCAGCGGAGTTTCGTTGCTTCTTCTCAGCATCAAGCAGCACAGCTTGGAGTGTCTCAATACTCACTTGAAGCTTCTTAAGCTCGTCTCTAGCATTCCATATGGAAAGGCCCTTCTCGTATGCCTTATCGAAAGCGGGCGAAGCAAGAGTGGACAAGATCTTGGAAGCAAGGCTGAACGCCGCTGATTCAGCCATGGATTGATGATCACAACTCAAAGAATATGTGGCTGATTTTTTTTTGGTTAGAAGTAGAGTTTTGAATAGGTGTTGAATTATTGAAGGCGGACTTTCTTGATTGGCCTCTACATATATTGGCATACCATCGGTATATATGGTGCCACGTCACTTTTGATGGTCTCTCAAAATTTTGACCCGATTCGAAATGCCCGACAGATAAAAAGAGGCCCTTCCTGTTCACCGCCCACTCAAATTGCTATTTATCGCCCAATTTTTGTGCGTCACGCATGGATTAAAACCGTATGTCACGTATGGATTTTTTTAAATTTTTGCTTGTTTTTTTCCTAGTCTTGTAGATAATTTCAATACGATCGCGTGCATATAAAATTCGTCCAAAACGGACATCGTTTGCCCCTTCAAAAGGCAAAAATACAAATTTATCACACATAATTTTTTGTATCAACAAGTCCGTTAAAACTCAACACACCATTTTTCAATTTTTTTATAATGTGATAGATAACTTAGCAAAGATTTTATTTAGTGATGGTAATACTTAATTTCTTTGTCGAGATGTGGTGTTCAGTGTTTAAAGATCGAAAAAAAAGTATTTTCTTCTTTAAGTAAGTTAGCTGATCGAGAAACCTCCGCCCAATAGAGCAACGCCCGAGAGACGAGTTCTCCAGTGTGGACCGAAAGGGTCTCGCGAAAATAGGGCTTTCGGAGACCTTCTTCCGTCTACCCTTCGCCTAGCGGCTAAGCTCGGAGACCAAAATTCGACTAAGCACTTTGAGACGGCCTAAGAGAATGAGTGGCTTAACGCTCTAACGGCCGGGACAAAGCCATATCTTTCAATCTCGTATCTGACGGAAGTGTGTGAACTCCTTCTTTGGTTTGGAGAAAATCCACAACTACAATTTAAAAGTACGAAGTAGTAGATTTGTTACACTTAATCATAATTACTCCACTGTTCTTTGTTTTTTGACTCTTTGAAGGGGCAAACGATGTCCGTTTTGGACGAATTTTATATCCACGAGATCGTATTGAAATTATCTACAAGATTATGGAAAAAAAACAAGCAAAAAAATAAAAAAATCCATACGTGACGTATGGTTATAATCCATGCGTGACGCATGGATTTTTTTGAAAGCAAATTCGTGCGTGACGTATGGTTTTCATCCATGCGTGACGCACAAAAACTGGGCGGTAAATAGCAATTTGAGTGGGCGGTGAATAGAAACTATGTAAAAAGATGGATCGAAATCCGAAAAAAATAAAAATGTTTGTGTCCGAGCTGAATCCAACTAAATAACCCAAATGGATTAGCATATATTAATTAGTTTAAAATATCAATTTTTTAAAATTAATCTTCTCTTATTCCGAACAAAAAAAATTAGATCGATGGGACCCGAATACGGCCATACAAAATCGACCGGACCTGAGCATGGCCCTATCCGAACACGGCCCGACCCAAAATCGTCACGACCCAAAAATTATTCGACATGAAAACTGTTCGGCCGAAATTAGCTCAAAACTCAAATTTCGGCCCATGAGTGTCAAATTTCGATCCGAGTTGTTCCGACTTGTTATAATTCCGAATAAAATCCTACCCCAATTTGTCTGGCCCGATCCTGATTCGAAGTTGCATTCTTATTGAGCAAGTAATACGAAACTACCAAACACCCACAAGTGACTTGTTCGAAGTCAGAATAACTTCATTCAACAGTCAACACGGCTATCCAAATATCATCATAAAACTTTACAAATTAAGACTTTAATGAGGCTATGGGTTGTCCACTTGTACATCACCTTCAACCTTTTTAAACAAATTTTGAGAGTGATTTTACACAATTTTAGGTTGCACATTGTCTGCTTGAAAGTGCTTAGAATTTGGTTCAATCTAGATTTAAGGTGAAATTAGTTATATATTACTTGTGTGATGAACTTCAATCTAGATTTAAGGTGAAATTAGTTATGTGTTACTTGTGTCATTCATCAGAAGATAAATGTTAGCTGATGATTTAGTTTGTGTATAATACTCCCTCCGTATGTAATTGTTAGAGCATCCTGATCCCTAAACATGACTTGCTAACAATTTGTGCATGGAGAATAGAAGGGATTACTTGCTAACAATCTAAGATGATATTACTCAGAAAAAATGTTAGGACTGCAGCATACTACATCTGAATATAAACTCGTATATTGCATGCTGAGTAGTGAATACATACAGTTAAACATGCAATACATAAACTTACCGAAACGCTTGACATGATATGTAACTTCTGCATAAATTATGAATATACACAGATTTCAAACATGTGCATTGTCTGAAATATCATATACATTGTCGCTCGACAGAGAAAGTAAATCCGTCAGCTCCGTTCTGTACTCTAATCCTCTAAGATAGTGCCCCAATAACATACACCTTTAACAAAATAAGTAAAACAGAAATCATCAAATCTGATCCGTTATTTATTCTTATAACTTTATAAACATAATACTTCCTCTGTTTCACAATATAAGTGGTATGGGCTTAAGGCAAATAAATTAAGACAGTCTATCAAGGCATATACATTTACTACAGCCTATTTCTACTATTTCAATAACATTCATCTTTTAGCTACCCAATATAGAAAGAAAATAAGTACAAATTCAGAAACATATAAGCTAATTATTAGCTTACAGTGTTACTTAAATTAGAGTTGTTTTCACTTTTCCAATATCTGAAATGCTTCACAACTATTCAAATAATGCATAATATGAGCCCAATATGTCAGGTTACAGCTCATGAGAGACATAAGGGATATTTTGTATCAGGGAGAGGAGATCAAACTATAAACCTCCAATTTTTCTACGGAAAAAATTAATTAATTGGCATACTGATGAATGTTATTTGAGGAGCAATAAAGATTTGATTTAGGTATTTCTAGAGAATCAAATATACAATTTAAGCATAAACACAATAAATGACTTGTTCAAACAGCATATATAAGCCGAACAACACCATCAATGCTTAAGAAAGCAAAAGATGATGGAAAAGATTCTCAAGTGCAAAGCTTTGAATTGTATAGTATGTATTTCATATATAATGTGCTTGCATCAAGTCCAGAGTATCTTATATGAGAGGATAACACATATGTAACTTTACACTTTATAGTGGAAAACAATAAACTAGACCAGATTGACTAAAAGGCCGATATCATGACACAGCAAGAAATGACTTCCCCATATATACAAGACTGTGATTGAACAGAAAGGCAAGCCATGGAATTAAACATACAGCATCTACCTGAGCAGAACAAAGAAACTATACAAATATCCTCCACCTCTAGAACCATTCAATTGTGAATTTCTCCACCACACAAAACAGCGAATAATAATCAACTGTAAGTGTTGTAATCCTAAGTTCGTATATGACCTAAGTAGTTTGCACATTTGTATAACAAAGTTTAAGTGTAGGAATTGGTAGATTGTTTAGGACTTAGTACTAGCTATAAGGTTAAGTCTGAAACCGGATAATTTTGCAACCCCGGGTAACCGGTTGGAAGGCAAAATCTGGAATCGGATTATATCTGTTAGCTGGGCTAGTGTTCTTGGGTTGTGTCTGTTTGGGCCGTATTTGTTGACAGACTTGATCTGTGTCTGTTTGGGCCTCATCTGTGCCCAGACGTGATAAGTGTTGTTGGGCCTTGTCTGTTGAACAAGCTGAAGAAGCCCACTAGCTTGCTGGTGACGCGTGATATATAAAGCTTCCTTTTCCAGAAGCTTAACCTAAGTTTCATTCTTCTTGCGCGGCGCCTCCATTACAGAAGAGAGAAAAGAGAGAGAGAAAGAGAGAGATCTGAAGATCTTTTGCAGAGGTTCTAGGGTGGAGTCTTTCTGAAGAACGAAGACTTGATTTCTCATTGTAGCTTCTGCCTTGAAGCTGCAACAGCCTATTGGGGGCCGAATCCCAAACTTCTTCTCTTACCTATCTCTCTGTTTAGATCTGAGTTAGATCTTGCATGTGTTCTGCGATTTGCCGTTCTTGCCTTGCTTTGTAACTTCTGTGCGAACTCCCTGAGATTCTTATTGCATTGGTTGGGCGAGTCTCCCCACTGAGACTCCGCGGATTAGGGAAACCGAACCGCGTAAACATATCCTGTGTCATCTTGCTTTCAGCTTTTTCATAGTTCGTTCTTTGAATCGATTGTGGTTGAGAACAGTCGGTTCTGTTGTTGAGAGAATATTTCAGATCGATATCACAAATTGGTATGAGAGCCAGGTTGTGCTTCTGATATCGATCTAGTTCTTGGTTGCTTCCGCTGCTCCAATCTGTTTTGATTCCTAGATCTTGTTTCTTGTTTCTTGTTGTACTCAAGCTAGATCTAGGGTTTCTTGTATTGAATCCTGTTTCTTGAGTTTTTTCTTTTTTCTCAAGCTTGATTCTGAGTCTATCTGTGGTGCTTTGTCTGACAGGAAGAGATGTCTGACACCGCAAGACTCAAGCCCTTCGATGGCAACAGTGACTTTGCCATGTGGAAAGTAAAAATGAAGGCAATCCTGATTAGGGAGAAGTGCTTCAAAGCTGTATCTGAGGAGTGGCCAGTTGGGATCACCAGTGCAGAAATGAAGGACATGCAAGAGCTTGCACACTCAGAGATCATGATAAGGTTAGCTGACGACGTGGCTCGTCAGGTGGTATGTTTTACTCAACCTATATCTCTCTGGGATGGACTGGAGTCCATATTTCTCTCTAAATCTTTGCCTAGCAGAATTTCTTTACTGTGTAAGCTGTTTACCTTTAAGATGGATGTGTCTGCCACTGTGCAAGAAAACTTTGATGTTTTTCTTAAAATGACACAAGACCTTAAAAGATGTGATGATGAGATAAAAGAAACTCACCAAGCTGTTTTGTTGCTTAACTCTCTGCCTAGTCAATTTGATACCTTAAAAGATGTAATTCAGTATGGTAGGGATGAACTGACCTTGTCTAAGATAACTGAGTCCATAATTCAGAAAAATGAGACCCTTAAGGTCTTCAAACTTAAAATTGGCACCAAATCTGAGACTAGAACTGAATCCAAGAATGAGGTTATGATGACTAAAGGCAAGTTTAAGCATAAAGGAAAAGGTGGTAGACCTAAACCAGAAAAACAACATGACAGAGACACTACTAATGTTAAGTGTTTCTACTGTAATAAAATGGGTCATTATGCTTCTGACTGTCATAAAAAGAAAAGGGATGAAAAGAATAAAGATAAGCCTAATCACACTAATGTGTTGGAAGAGAACCCTCAGTATGATTCTGAACTTCTTGTTGTGAGCTCTTTGTCTGAAAGTGACTCCTGGATCCTTGATTCAGGATGCACTATGCATGCTACCCCTCATAGGAAATATTTTTGCTCTCTTAACTTGTTTGATGGAGGTGAGGTCATGTTAGGTGATCACACTTCTTTACCTATAAAAGGAGTAGGAAAAGTTCCTCTTAGGATGCATGATGGTGTCATTAGAGTCTTACAAAATGTTAGGTGGGTGCCTAACCTAAGAAGAAATCTTCTATCTGAGTCTGCCTTTGATGACTTAAACTGTCACATTAATACTTATAATGGTGTTAGGGAAGTGAGTAGAAACAACACTGTTCTTATTAAAAGCATTAAGAAAGTTGGACTTTACTATGTTATTGCCTCACCTGAACTTAATGTTTCCATTAATACTATTAAGGGTGATAATTCTGAAGTCACTAAACTTTGGCACTCTAGGCTTGGTCACATAGGAAATAGAGGCCTTACTCATTTGTTCAAACATGGCATGATTGATAAAAAAACCCTCTGAACTAGAATTCTGTGAGATTATACCGTTCCCTTTGATCTTTGCCCTACAATTGCTTAGTTATCATCTCGTTGATAATTTCGCTACAAACAATTGGCGCCCACCGTGGGGCTAGATCAAAAAGGTGTTATCTTTCCACACAAAGGGAGCCTCTTTTTTGCAGGAAACTATGACGTCTCCAGCTAACAACCCTCGCAACAACAGGGAGTCCGAGGTCGAAGAACATGCGAAGGATCTCCTCGCGCCCAGGGACCAAAACGTTGAAAATAATCTCGAAGTCACCCCCAACACTCCGACAGACGATGATCCCGCTGAAAAGCAAGGGGTGGATGGAGAAGTTACCAACGTAGCCGTCATCCGGGCACAAATCGAGTCCTTTGAGAAGGCCCAAGCCGAAGCCTTACAAGCATGTCAGAAGACGGCGTCAGAACTCGCCAAAGAAAATGAGAGGCTCAACTCCATACTCCTGGAACTCAAGGCAAATCAATCTGGACAATACACCTATGTCCGCAACCAAGGCGTCACTCGACGCCTAGATATGGACGAAGCTCTTGAAGAGGATGACGCCTACCACCGCAAAGAACACCATGGGTTCAGTCTACCCAGGGATTCTACGCAAAAGAAGAAGTCCGAAAAAACCCTAACCCCGGCCGCCATCGCCGCCATCGTGAACCAGCAAATCGGGGTCTTAAGGAAGGAGATGATGTCGATGCCAGGAGCTCCTAAATCCATAATACCAGAAGAAGAACATGCGTTCGAAGGTAGTCCCTTCGTCAAGAGTATAGCCATCCAGAAGATCGCCAAGAAATTCACCGTCGCAGATCTTCTCGTCTACGACGGGTCAGGTCATCCCGAAGAACACATCTTTCTTTACAAAGCTAAACTTTCCACAAGTCCTATCGATCCACGGTTCAAAGAAGCAATGATGTGCAAATTCTTTAGTTCGACGCTAAAAGGCCCCGCCTTGACGTGGTTCATTCATCTACCCCAAGGGTGCATCTCGTCCTATGCCGAGCTCTCCAACCAATTCAGGTTACAATTCGCGAGTAGCAAGCTCTTTCTGAAGCAGCCGTCGGACCTCCATAACATGCGCATGAACAAAGGCGAAACCATAAGAGAATTCCTCAAGCGTTTCAACGATGAAAAAGTTACAATTCCAGGGTGCACGGAGGCCACCGCCTCCGACGCTTTCAGACGCGCTCTCCCCAAAGATAGCGACTTGTATAAAGAACTAACGAAGATGTGCACCGAATCATTCGCGATAACGAGGGAAAGAGCCATGCAAGCTATAAGGCTGGAAGAAGACTTGAAGCAGTACAATGAAGAGATGCCAAATCCCCCCGTAGGAGGACCCCTCCGTGAAGGAACTCTCCTCAACGCCGATATAGTGATAGGCACCAGGAGCAGGGAGGACGCAACGATAAGAGAAACAAGCCTTTCCAAAGGGAACCCCATGAAGACTGACGCCCTACACGTCATGAGTGCGATGGAAGGGCTACGCGACGTACAATGGCCAAGAAAGCAGAACCCTGGAAGGAGACCCGGAACGGGCAAGGGGTATTCTGAATTCCACAATGATACAGGCCACACGACCGATGGTTGCTACACCTTAAGAAAAGAAGTGATGAGGCTGCTGAAGAGAGGAGACCTGAAAGATTTACTCTCCAAGGAAGGAAAGAACGCCCTCGGAGGGATAAAGAAAGAAAGAAAGTCTCCTACTCTACCTCCACCTCCAGCTCACCATGCTCGTACCATTCATTCCATCATCGGAGGATCCTCGGCAAGTGGATACACGTCTACAACAGCAAACAAAAATATCAAAATTCTAAGAGAAGAGAGTAACATGACGAAGGTTTATCAAGTGCGCCCTACCCGAAGCAATCAACCCATCACGTTCGAAGACTCGAACGCGACGATGGAACACCACGACGGGTTAGTGATCTCTCTCACTATTAGTAACCACCTTGTTAGGAGAATTCTCGTAGACAATAGTAGCTCGGCCAACATTATCACTACGGACGCCCTGAAAGAGTTAGGATTATCCCTTAGCGACGTGACCAGAAGATACGTACCACTAGTAGGTTTCAGCGGCAAAGTAACAGAGATGATAGGAGAAATTATCTTGTCAACCTACACCAGGGGTATTAATATGCGGGCTAAGTTCGCCGTAATGGAGCTCGAGTCACCATATAACGTAATCCTGGGAAGACCATGGCTGCATGGCATGAGAGCAGTTCCATCGACATACCATCAATCCCTGAAATTTCCATCGCCATGGGGGACACAAGAAATCATGGGAGAAACTCAAGTTGCCAGAGAATGCTACGATATCGGGATGAAGAACGCAATCAAAGCATCGCGAAAGCAAGAAAAGAAGGCGTAGCAATCAAAATATGAAGTGCAACGATCAGAAAGCACTCACCAAGATACCAAGCATCAAAAGATCCAAGTAACAAGAAATGATCTAAGCAACATGTTCCTAAAGCATCACCCACCGTAATCCTAAAGAAAGCACAAGAGTTCTCCGAGATTCTTCTCGACCATATTTCCCTTTCCATTTGCATAAGTAGGAACAGCCTCGTTTTTTCTCCTTTCCTGAAAATTTTCTTTATAATAAGGTAGAATAGTTGTCTTAGCGTCAAAACGACAAGGGGTCGTGGCGACAAAGGGGTCGACGTCTACGTAGAAGTCTTGTTTTCATGATGCATCTTTTCAATATATGAGTATGCCTTTTTCTTCCCCTACGTGTTCAAGCATGATAAAGAGATGTTTTATTTCAAAAGTACTTCCTCTCTGTCTCTGATATAACACCCAAGCTCAAAAGGCCGCGGCGAAAATCCGCGCCGGGGGCGAATTTCGTTAGTCTACGCGTTCGAGGCCCTATCTACGCATAGGCAACGTTAGCCAAACCGCCGACCCCGAGTCGAAGCTTCCTATGATCATTAGCGACGTGTGGCAATGGTCATAGGGATTGAAGCCCGGCACCTCACGAAACCGACATGGTGCTCTGGGAAGAAGGGAAACCTATCGCCACCACCCATCTCCAGGAACGCGTATTCACACCTTCCACGGCCCCTCTGAGAGTCATGAATCCACGGGCAATTCTCCAAACCGACAGGGACGCAGCCACTTGCATCGTAAGTCCTAAGAATCAAGAAATCGGACGCTAAACACGATGAATAGGCCCGTCGATTAAAAGAGTTCGACGTCGACCTAAACGCTAGCGTGAGGCAACGGATCCACCTTTAAAGTAAGGGGTAACGTCACAAGCTGATCAAAATCACACGCTGACCTACGTCCGCCACTCGCTTCTGGGTTCGGAGGAAATGCTGAGCCCAAACCTCATGTAAGTCGGCAAATAAGCTAAAGTAAGTCGCATTGACCACATCCATCGATTAAAGTCAATATGCACACATCGAGCATCCGAGTCGCGAACAAGAAGCATCATATTAAAAGATCAGAAAGCCAAAAGAAAGAAAGGTCTACGCGTTCGCAAGATTAGCAAGAAAACGGAACAACAAAGTATACAAAGTTAAAGTACACGGGCTTCTTTGGTAGCTTTAAACTAAGTCAACATAAAGCTTAGATCAAATCTACCAAAAGGGGTAGAGATACACAAGAAGGAAAAAGAGCCTCTCAGAAGATAGTATAAGCATCATAGAGTATTGGTCGAACAAAACGCATATTCACAAGAAGAGGTGAAACCAGTTACGCCAAAATCAGAAGAATAAAGAAGATAAATTACTTTAATAAATAACCCATCATAAAAGGGCAAAGCTATTTTTACAAAAGAAAGAGAGAGAAAAAGCGAAAAATACATGTACAGATATACAAGAAAAGATTCGAGGAAAATAAATCAAGAAGCATACTCCTCAATAACCTCCACATGGGATAGCCAAGACCAATACTCTGCGACATTCTTGAGGTCGGAAGCCAACCTCAACTCCACCCGAGCCTTCTCGATCCCCAAAGCACCAATCTTGGTTTGAAAATCCTTGATTTGCCCAGAAAGATCCTCGCGGAGTTTGAACTCTGCCTCCGCCTTCTCCTTCGCCTCATTCTCCGCCTTCTGCGACGCCTCGACCAACGACGTAAGCTCCTTAATCTTTATCTCGTCGGCCGATTGCTTAGCCTCCATAGACCTCGTCCGGTCGACAAAATCAGAGAAACACCCATACGCGCATAAAGAAGCTTGAAGAGCCTATAGAAAGAAGACGTTCAGATACGGTCGACAAAATCAGAGAAACACCCATACGCGCATAAAGAAGCTTGAAGAGCCTATAGAAAGAAGACGTTCAGATACATGTATTACAGAAAGCAAGAACAGATGCTCTAGTAAAAGGAAAAGCAATTCAAAATGAAACATACCTGCCACTGCGCCGCAAGAGATTCACCCATCACGTCCTCAGTCTCCTTCGACAAGTAGTAATCAAGAGAAGGAGGGTTTTGAAGCTGTTTCATGGCGGGGATAAACGACCTCCCAGATGCAACTGCACAGGAAATCACCCCCGGAAAGTTGTCTACGGACTCGTAGCCAAAGTCTAACTTCTCGACTACCTTATCCTTGCCCTTAGGCGATCTCTTCGCCGGGGTAGAGGAAGGAGACGGAGATGAAAGCAGAGAAATCATAGGGACGGCCTGAAGCGTGGTCCCTGAAGCCGCCATCTCCTCCGCGCGACTCCTTTTACGCGACGCTACCAAAGCCGACGCGGACACTCCCTCACTACGGACACGAGATAAGTCCGCAGAAACTGAAAGAGTCAAAAACACACGTATAAGGATCATGAGTAAAATGAAAAAAGAGCCAAGTAAAACTCAGATGGACGAACGCGTTAACTGTTGGAAGAATAGAAGCAATTCGATGCCCCTCTCCGTCATGACCATGGAAGGTCCAATCCATTTCAGGAATGGCAAGAAGCCTATCAATGACCTTTTGGGTCTCCCGTCTTACCACGATAGCATCCGTGTTGACTACACAAAAGAAGGAGAATAAGATTCAAAGATTGAGACGCGTAGAATGAGTTTCAAAGTAAGGAAAGATGAAGGCTTACCTGTAGGATTCCAACAGTCGACCAACCAAGCACAATCTTCACCAAGGGAAGATCTCTTCTCGTAGTAAAAGAAATCGGCCCAGTGCCGGTCGGCTTGACTCCCCTCGATCGCAATCTTGGGCCCCTTCGGCCTAGATTTAAGGCCTACCCTTCCCACCGTCTTCGTCTGAACATTGAAGGAGTAGGCAATATCCTCGACGGCTAGATCGACGCCATGTTTCTCCACCACGTCGTCTAAAGCGCCAAAGATCCTCCAAACGCTTGGCAAGAGTTGCCCCATAGCTACCCCCAGAGCGAGCATAAACGCCTTTATTAGAGTCGAGAAGGGAAAGCGGTGGCCGGTGAGGAAAGGATACTCGTACACCACGATCCATCCCGGCCGGTGCGCATCAGTAAATTCCCCTGGAGGAGGTATCTCGATCTCCACCTCAGGACCGAGATTCGCCAGAGACCGTAACCTTTCAATGTCACGTACCTATGTTGATTTGCAGTCGGAGCCCTTCAAGATAAACTTAGGAACGTAGAAAGAGGCCATTTAGAAATATTGGGAAAAGGTATAGAAGGAGATGTAAAAAGGAAGAGTGAGTAAGCAGTTTGATCGAAGTAGAGAAGAAGCAAGGAGTTGATGAGAGTAATCAGATAGGAGCAGAAGAGTGAATGAGGTTGAAGACTCACCCATTATATAGCCAAAGAAGATCGCGAGAATCAAGGAATGTTCAACGACATTATAGCCGTTAGGAAAACTAGCCGTTGCGTTTAGACGTTCTCGGCACGGGAAACAAAGCTTCTCTCCCGGAACGTGTTGATAATTGAATAAAAATCCTAATGGAAGCTTAACGACGATATCGAGAATTTTGGTGACGTTATCATCAACGCGTTCCAGTAATTTTGAAGACGTATTCTACAAAGAAAGAAGGCGTCTCCCAGTTTTACCCGACGTTAAGCCCTGAAAGACGCCTTAGGGGTATTGTTTGTGCCTAAAAATACGACGACTATGGAACGCGTGAAAGCTACGCGTAGAGGAACGGAAGCGACGCGACGTGTAAAGAGAAAGATATCGTCGACGAGACGTTATAAGGAAGAAGATGCCGTTAGGTTTTAGGAATTAGGTCAGCCGTAATTTATTTACCTTGTTCCATATTATATCCGTGTAAATGGTAAAAGATAAGATAAAAGAATATCTTTTACCATATTTATCGTATCGTTAGAAGATAGAAGGAAAAGATAAAGATCTTATTTCCTTAGGAAGATCTTAGGGTTAACCTATATAAAGGTTAACTTCAGCTTTTGTAATCATATCATACTACGCCGTAATATCAATAACACAAGAAAGTTCAAGTTTCAACCCTATTCTCTCGTTTTGTTCTCTTAGTGTTAAGATTATACCGTTCCCTTTGATCTTTGCCCAACAATTTCTTAGTTATCATCTCGTTGATAATTTCGCTACAAACAAACTTCTTCACAGAAGAGCTCCAAACATTTCCCATCTCAAAGTCTTCGGGTGCAAATGCTTCATCTACAACAATGGGAAGTCTCCCATAGGAAAGTTTGACCCAAGGTGTGACGAAGGCATATTTTTGGGATACGTCCCTAACAGTAAAGCCTTCAAAGTGTACAATACAAGGACTTCAAAATTTGAAGAATCTATTCATGTTGTTTTCAATGAATCTGCTTTTCATGTGTCTTCACAGGTTCCTCAAAATGATGCGATCAATGATGCTGAAGAAGAGGATCATTCCAACCCCATACCATCTCCTCTGTCTGGATTCTCATTAGACCCTACCAGTAACGATGATTCCCATCCAGAGGATTCTCTAACTCCCACTCCTAACCCTAGTTCCCTAGCTCAGAGTGGTGACACATCCCTTGCCCCCTCAGAACCTGCCATAGACCCTCCCTTTGAGGACCCAGCTCCCATTGAGACTGATGACCATGCCAATCCCCTAGATGAGGCTCCTCCTCCTTCCATTCCTGTTGTTAACTATAAGTATAAGGGATCTCATCCAGTCGATCAAATTCTCTCTCCCTTTGACAAGATAGGTCCCTCTACTCGCTCATCCCTGAACAACTTTTGTGCCTTCACTACCTTCCTCTCAGTTCTGGAACCCAAGAACTACAAGGAAGCTCTTAATGATGCTGACTGGGTTCATGCCATGCATGAGGAACTTCACCAATTTGAGAGAAACAAAGTTTGGCGTTTGGTTCCCCGTCCTTCAGACAGAACTATCATTGGAACCAAATGGATCTTCAGAAATAAACTTGATGACTCAGGTATGGTTACCAGGAACAAAGCAAGACTTGTTGCCCAAAGCTACTGCCAACAAGAAGGCATTGACTATGATGAAACCTTTGCCCCTGTTGCTAGAATGGAGGTCATTCGCCTCATGATTGCCTTTGCCACTCACAAAGGTTTCAAACTCTACCAAATGGATGTCAAAACTGCATTCTTAAATGGGTTCCTTCAAGAAGAGGTGTATGTTAAGCAACCTCCAGGTTTTGGGGACAAAAGAAGACCAGATCATGTATACTTCCTAGACAAAGCCCTATATGGACTCAAGCAAGCCCCTCGTGCCTGGTATGATAGACTTGCTCAGTTCCTTACATCCAATGGATACAGAAGGGGTCTGATTGACAAAACCCTATTTCTTCTTGAGCAAGATGAGGACATCCTAGTTGTTCCGGTATATGTCGATGATATTATCTTTGGCTCTACTAACTTGTCTCTTGTAGAAAAATTCAAAGTGTTGATGAGCAGCGAATTCGAGATGAGTATGATTGGGGAGCTGACCTTCTTTCTAGGATTGCAAATAAATCAATTACCCACATGAACTCAGATTCATCAGCAAAAATATGTCAAGGAACTCCTTGACAGATTCCAGATGAGCTCCTCCAAGCCTTTTGCTACTCCAATCTCCCCCACCACAAAACTGACCCTAGTTCCCACAGATGTCAAGGTTGACCAATCTCTCTATAGGCAAATGATTGGTTCCCTTCTTTACTTAACTGCCAGCCATCCAGACATTATTTACGCCGTGTGCCTATGTGCTAGATTTCAGGCTGACCCACGAATCAAACATCTGGCAGCGGTCAAACGTATCCTTCGATATCTAAAGGGAACTGAAAAATCTCTGCTTGTGGTATCCTAAAAGTGATGACTTTGAAATACTATCATACACTGATGCTGACTATGCAGGTTATCTTAAGAATAGGAAAAACACATCCGGAATGGCTCAGTTCCTAGGTCCCTGCCTTGTGTCATGGGCCTCCAAGAAGCAATCCTCCATCTCACTCTCTACCACAGAGTCTGAATACATCGCAGCTGCAGCCTGCTGTGCCAATCTCCTATGGCTCAAACAACAACTCGCGGATTTCGGTAAGTCCTATGGCCCCTTAAAAATTCTTTGTGATAACACTAGTACCATTAGCATATCCAAGAATCCGGTATTTCATTCCAAGTCTAAACACATCGACATTAGGCACCACTTTCTTAGAGATAATGTGGAAAAGGGAATTATTATCATGGAACATTGTCGTACTGAAGATCAAATAGCTGACATATTTACTAAGGCCCTAAATCGAGAACCTTTTGAATACTTTCGACTACTCCTAGGCATGATCGCCATTGATTAGAGGTTCCGAGTTCCTTTGCCTATTTCCCTGCCTTGACTAGAAAACGATTGCTTGATTTTATTTAGTTCCTTACTTGCTTGCTTGTTCCTTGATTTTATAGTCATATTCTTGTAAAATAAGTTATCTTCATTGTGACGTGCATAATATATGGAGTTGTCTTCTTCACATAATAAATTTAACAAAATCATACTTCTTTGTTCCCCAAAATAATCAATCGGATCTATTTTAACCCGCAATATAAGCCGAAATGAAGATTGATTATAAGACCTCTGATACGAATCTGGTATGACTCGTATGCCCTCGGGAAGGATCGTGGAAGAAAGGGAAGTCGATGGCACTTCTAGAACTCTTCTAGGGTTGGATAAGTATTGAATCTTTCGATTCAACAAGAACTCGATGTCTTGAGAGTCCACTCAAGGGGTGAACGAATTCGATAGATTGGCTTGATGACAGTTCGCTAACGAGAACAACTCCGGATCCAATCAGTAGAATGACGTCGAAGCAAAGGAAGGAGATTCAAACTCAACTAAAGCTCTTCTATTCAATTTCAACGTGTTAAACAACAATGGTGAAGGTTCAACATATAAAGAGGCTGCTACTAACAATGACCTAAAAGTGCAGCCCTAATTCGGAATTAAAAAAACAATTAATTAAATAAAACATCTAAAAAAGGGAATGTTCGGACTTCTTCAGCGCAGAATCCGCGATCGCGGCTTGGTCCTCCGCGGTCGCGGAAATACCTCTGTTGCACATCTGCGACCGTAGGATTAGTATCCGCGATCGCGGTCGCTGTAGCTCTGCGAGTTGGCTTGTATTGGATGCCTGCGAATGCTGCGACTGAATTTCTCTAACCTCCTTTATCCATGGGGGACGCCAAGGCCTAGGACTCGATGGTGATGTCATATCTAGCTCGTCCTCCTGATATCGCTTCATTCTCCCCTTCTTAGCCTCGAAGCGTCCTCGCTTCGATCGTGTTGGTGCAGGGGGGAGAAAGAGATCAACCCTGTTAGAGTGTCTCCCCTTCTTAAGAATAAACTCATTCGTTGGGAGCACTCCAAAGTCACTAATGTCGGGAATTGAACCCAAAGGCTGCATGACGACCGAGATGAATGCAGGCATTAGAACTCCACAAGGAGTCCAGGATAGCTTTGTAGGCACCGTCAATGGAGAAGGCGAAACGAGCACCAAAGGAGCCTCAATTACCTGGGTGTAACATTCTGATTCATCTTCCTCGGAAATATCATCAGGAGCAATCGACACTTGGTTTGCAATAGGAACTGAAACTGACTCTTCAAGCACTGACTCTTCAACTATTGAATCCAAGGTTAAGACTGGTACCTGAATGAGCTCGGGTGCTGGGTTGAAATTATCTGATTCATCTTCCTCAACAACATCAACAAGAGAAGATGTAATTTTGCTGGAACTGGGAACCAAAACTGACTCTGCAATTTTTGTTTCTATGATTAGAACCGGTACCTGACATTTGGCACACTCTGTTTTGCGCACAGATCTAGTTGGCAAACCCAAGACTCGGCGCCTCGTCCTCTCGGCATGGTCATGTGCACTTATTTCTGATGCAAAGTGGCGTGTCATGACATAAACAAGTTGCACCCAAGTTTCAACTGGTGCCCAACCATGCGAACGACGGTAAGGAATGTCCCTATACCACCAAGAGAGAGCATAGTCGGTAAGGCAATCAAGTGCTGATACCAATTGATCAAAATCATCGTAGTCTCGTTGGGCAAAATAATAGGACATGTGTCGAGCCCAATCCAGAAATATATCAGGACCATCATAACCGGAAAAATATCTTCGACGTATGTCCTCGGGCTTGGATATGAAGAGTTTAAGAATAACTACACCTTTAAGCCACTGAGCTCTAATACCAATTGATACGAATTTGGTATGACTCGTATGCCCTCGGGAAGGATCGTGGAAGAAAGGGAAAGAGATTCAAACTCAACTAAAGCTCTGCTATTCAATTTCAACGTGTTAAACAACAATGGTGAAGGTTCAACATATAAAGAGGTTGCTACTAACAATGACCTAAAAGTGCAGCCCTAATTCGGAATTAAAAAAACAATTAATTAAATAAAACATCTAAACAAGGGAAAGTTCGGACTTCTTCAGCGCAGGATCCGCGATCGCGGCTTGGTCCTCCGCGGTCGCGGAAATACCTCTGTTGCACATCCGCGACCGCGGGAATAGTATCCACGATCGCGGTCGTTGTAGCTCTGCGAGTTGGCTTGTATTGGATGCCCGCGAATGCTGCTGCTGAATTTCTCTAATATCCTTTATCCATGGGGGATGCCAAGGCCTAGGACTCGATGGTGATGTCGTATCTAGCTCGTCCTCCTGATATCGCTTCAACCTCCCCAGCCTGACTTACATAGCATGTTCCTATGATCCTTATTTTATAAATTGCACCACTCTGGAACATGTTTATGTTTGTGTCAAAATTGCCTTCCCTGATTTTATTTTGGTTGGATGCGTACTCTTGTTTTCTATGTTTTCTTACCCATTACATAAATGCATCCATACCCATCCCTGCCAACTACTGAAAAGGAACCAAGGACAGGAATTCTGCTCTCCCTCTGTCGCACTTCTCACTTGCCTCGGTAAACAGCGCAGCCGCCTGACACTGCTTTATTTGCTTAGTTCCGTGTGACGATATACTGCAGAGTAATGATGGTGATTTTGTGGTAAATATTGATGGTAATTTTTGAACGTTGGAGATATTATGAACTTGGGAAATCTGATCGAGATTTAAGGAATTTGTTACCGTTTGGGTAAGTAGTGATTGGGGAGAAAATATTGTGACCGTTATGAACAATTTCAGCCGAGATCCTTGACATGCATTATTTAAGGGATCCCCAAAACCCTAGCCTTCCTCCTCCGCCTTTACTCTCTCTCAATCTTACTCCCACATCTTCAAAAAGCTCTTACCTTCACAAATGGCCTCCCAGCAGAAACCCATCGTTCTCACTGAGCAGCAAAAAGAACTCTTCCGCCTCTAGAAACTTCAAGGGGAGAAGGAACCTACAGTCGACCCCACGCCACCAACAAACCCCTCCCCCACCGTCGACCCTCCCACTTCCTCCTCCACCAAACTCCCTTCACCTCCACCATCTCCTCAACCCCTCTACTCCAACGTGATGCGCCCCTGCCCTCGCTCACTGCTACTGAAGAAGAAGAGGCTCTCACTCTGCCTCCAAGCGCACCAATGACTAGGCAACGCGCCCGAGCTATCGCCGAGGCGGTGCAATCCTTCGTGACCAAAGCGTTGGCTAGTAACTACACAAGCCAAGAGGCACCAAGATCCTTCCTTATTTCAACTATTGAAGATGGCGCCTCCAACCTCTTATGCTTACGCTATCCTATCAACAAGAGCGAGAAGAGGTTCACGCCCCAGAAACTCAGGGTCTCGACGCCGCCGCCCAAGCGCAAGTGCCAAAATCCACTCACCGGCGTCAAACGTCACCGGCGCACTTTCCACCGAAGCTCTTGGGCCCAGATGGAGCGCCACCCTTGGTTTGCCGGAGAAGACCACATCAGCGTCGGCACAAACCTCCACCAAGGGCTCGGATGCCGGAGACCACCAAGGTCAGGCGCGGCGCTCCTACATTAAGACAAGGCCAATCTATTTGGTTTTGTTGTCCCTATTTAATTTTGTTGTCTCAAACTATATTGTCTCTATTTGGACTTGTTGTCCCTATTTGCTTTTGTTGTCTCTATTTGGGATTTGTTGTCTCGGTCCCATGTTCGGAGACTTTCCATTTTTAGAAAGATGTTCGTCTCGGGTTTACTAGCGTTTTAGAACTTTCTATTTTTAGAAGGTTTCTAAATATGGAGTGGTCCAGCCTTGCATGGTTTGGGTCGTCCTATTGGGCTCTTGGCACTCAAGCCCAAGCTCGCCCAAGCCTAGTCTAAACCCTAGCCGCCGGCCTATCCCCTTTTCTTTTCTCCCTAGGTCTAGCCGCACTTATCATCTTCTTTTGCCATTATATTGGTTGTTGCCTCCATCGTTGTAAGCACGTTTAGTTTTGAATTCGAGAACCTTTGTTGAGACGAGCATTCCTCCATCTTCTCGGACTAGGCGTCACCATTCCTACGGGCTCTAGCTTCTAATCTCCTTCACATATCTTCTAACCTCTTTCCCTTGTTCGAGAGACCCTCGATCGTCACCATCGACCCCTTCACCAACCCTAGCTAGTCGAGCTACCCTCTCGACTCTCATATCCAATTCGTCAAGTCAAGCACTGACGTCTATATCCTGGTATTCCGCTGCCAAACCTCCATAAATCGACTACCTTCTCCCCAAAAGACATCCCCAAAACACCTCCACGATAAGTTGAATAACGATCGCTCAAGCGTAACTGCCTTCCTGGAGACAGGCGTGCATCAACTGGCATCAGAGCAAGGTTATCTTGTAAATGTTTATTGTCTTTTACAATTTATATTTTCATTTCACTCGTCTTCCATCATCGACTTCGATCCATTTTGCAGAATTTTTTTTTTCTCACACTCATTTTCTCACGGCTTTTAGCCAATTAAGTCAAAAAAATTCACAAAAACATACCAAACCCTAGGCTGATTCTAAGCTTTCCTTGCAAAGAATCTTACCAAATTTATCTTGATATTACCAGCCTTGACCATAGGATTGCCAATTTACTTGCTTGATTTTATAGTCAGGATCTTGCATATCTTGTCTTTCCTTTTTGTTAAGATTTAGTTCTTGTTAGAATATTTGGTATCTTTCAACATGGCCAAAAATATAGTCATATCTTGCATATCTTGACTTTCAAATATCTCGAACCAAATCAAATCAAATCATATCTTGGAGATATTATAAATCAAAAAAAAAAGAAGTTAAGTCTAGTAGACTTCTAGTTCGGCCAAGGCATAGCCCAAATAAGGTAACCCTTGAGCCTACACCGATTTGGTTCGATCCATCTTCGCTTCTCATCACCATCTAGACTCGCTTGTTTGTTTGCCTTAGTCTTGCATGCTACTTGTCTTACAATTGTGTTTGATTTGATTGCTTGTAGACTTGCTACATTATCTTGCATCTATTTCTGTATATCTTAGAAACACAAGCTTGCCTAACCGCCATACGCCCAGCCAAAGTAGTCACCCAACGAGTGCTTTGACTAGATTTTGTATAGGCGATTTCACTTGCTTGATTTCTTTTTTTTGGGTTAGTTTTTGTACACTGTTACTCACCGGAATGTCTACTTGCGCAGGAGAGGATCTCAACTTACCTACATTCCTACAACAACCACCCTCTCAATCCCTAGTAGCCCAGCGCATCTTGTCCATTAAAGAAGCACCTACCCAGGATCAACGTGACAATCTTTTCCACACGAGATGCTTATTCAAAGAATCAACGTTGAGTGTGATTATCGACGGAGGAAGCTGCTGCAATCTCATTAATGAGAAAGTGGTGAAGCATTACAACTTGCCTACGACTCCACACCCAGAACCATATGGGCTGCAATGGCTCAAATCAAATACAGGTGAACAAGTAAGAAGGCAATGTTTAATTTCTTTCTCTATTGGATTATATTCTGATTCAGTGCTATGCGACATAGTACCCATGGACGCCACTCATCTCCTTCTAGGACGTCCATGGCAATTTGTTAGACGAGTTATCCATGATGGGTATTTAAATAGATATTTATTTACCTATAATGGAAAACGAGTCACACTTTTACCAATGTCGCCACATGAGATCTTACAGGACATGGCAGAACGAGAAAGAAACAAGGTTGTACAAAAGGAACAACAACACTCAAAGCCAAGTCTAGGAGTAATTGAAAGTGAAAACAGCACTACCATTGATGATCCACCTAAATCACATCTAAGTGTGCCACACCTCTCCCTAGACGACCAGAAACAGGATGGCAAAGATCACGGCGCGCTTCAAGCCGAAAAGCCCTCACTGATACCGGGCGCGCCCGATGACGGCCACAAGGCATTAAGGCCGACGCCTCCGAGCGCAAACCACCAGACCCCAACTCTGGTCCAAGCGTTGGTTCCTATACCCATGATGAGGAGGTTCAATTCTAACCAAGGAGCGCCGAGAGAAATCAAAGAACGCTCGGCCAACCAAAATGCCAGGCGCAATCCAGGGCACTTGTGAGCAACGAGTGTTTCTGGCACATCCAACTGACATGGATGACGTAATTCAGGGAAGGCTTCCGTGTTTCCTTTTGTGTCCTAAATTGTGCATTTCAACTGAAAAGGAACAAATTACACTCCCTAGCTGCATACAATCTGTTTTGCAGGATTTCAAAGACGTGTTTCCAGAGGAACTACCAGACGGACTTCCCCCGGTAAGAGGCATTGAGCATCAAATAGACTTTGCGCCAAGAGCCTCTCTACCAAACAGGGCCGCCTACAGAGCCAGTCCAGAAGAAACACATGAGCTTCAACGACAATTGCAAGAGCTTATTGACAGAGGCTATGTTCGAGAAAGTTTAAGCCCTTGCGCAGTACCAGTGATTTTGTTTCCAAAGAAGGATGGAACCTGGAGGATGTGTGTAGATTGCAGAGCCATCAATCAAATCACAGTCAAGTACAGACATCCCATTCCACGCCTGGATGATATGCTAGATGAGCTACATGGAGCCACTATATTTTCCAAGATTGACTTGAAGAGTGGCTACCATCAAATAAGAATGAAGGCAGGTGATGAATGGAAGACGACCTTCAAAACAAAATATGGCCTCTACGAGTGGTTGGTTATGCCCTTATGAACCATGTGCTGCGCCAATTCCTTGGTAAGTTTGTCGTCGTTTATTTTGATGATATTTTGGTATACAACCGCAGCCTAGAAGAGCACACTGATCATTTGAGGAAAGTGCTCGACTGCCTTCGAAGACAGCAACTATTTGCAAACTTGAAGAAGTGCAGTTTTGTTGCTGAGAGCACAATTTTCTTGGGATTTGTGGTCTCTAAGGACGGCCTCACAGTGAATGAAGAAAAGATCCGGGCAATAAAAGAATGGCCACAGCCTACTACTAGTACTATGGTTCGATCTTTCTTAGGCTTAGCCGGTTTTTATAGACGATTTGTTCGTGACTTCAGCACCATTTCTATTCCGCTCCATGAGCTGACAAAGAAGGGCTGCACATTTGAGTGGATAGATACACATGAGGCTGCGTTTCAGAAGCTCAAAACTTGTTTGTGCGAAGCTCCTCTACTCCAACTTCCAGACTTCGACAAGACTTTCGAAGTCGAATGTGATTCTCTAAACTTTGGCATTGGTGGTGTTTTGCTCCAAGAAAAACGCCCCATCGCCTACTTCAGTGAGAAACTAAGTGGGGCAACGCTGAACTACCCCACTTATGACAAAGAACTTTATGCTCTTATTCGGGTTTTGAAGACTTGGCAACATTATTTGTGGCCAAAACAGTTTGTCATTCACTCTGACCATGTTGCATTACAATATCTAAAGAGTCAGGCAACTTTAGGACGACGACGTGCTAGGTGGGTCGAATTCATGGAAACATTTCCATATGTTGTTGTCCACAAGAAAGGTAAGGAGAATGTGGTAGCCGACGCCCTTTCTCGCAGGTATATACTTTTGACTCAACTTCAAGCTAAGATCTTAGGATTTTCATTGGTCAAAGAATTGTATGCCGAAGATCCATACTTCAAACCAATTCTTGATTCATGCTTAGCTAACCAAGTTGTAGAAAACTTTTGCCTCATTGATGGTTTTCTATACAAAATAGGACGCCTGTGTATTCCCTTGTCCTCGATTAGGATACTTCTTATGCAGGAAGCACACGAAGGCCGTGGACATTTTGGATCAACCAAAACATTGGCCGCACTGAAAGAACATTTCTTCTGGCCTAAAATGCGAGCACATGTTGAGAAATTTTGCAACAGTTGCGTTGCTTGTCACGAGGCAAAATCAAGATCTAACCCCCATGGTCTCTACTCACCATTGCCCATTCCGAGCAATCCTTGGGAAGATATCTCCATGGACTTCATTACAGGTTTGCCTCATTCACAAAAAGGTAATGACTCAATCTTTGTGGTTGTTGATAGGTTTTCAAAGATGTCGCACTTCATACCATGTAAGACAACAAATGATGTGACTACTATCGCAAATCTGTTCTTTGATAATATTGTTAGACTACATGGTATTCCTAAGACAATTGTGAGTGACTGTGATACTAAATTTGTAAGTCATTTTTGGCGCGTCTTATGGGGAAAACTAGGAACCAAATTGTTGTTTTCTACAAGTTACCATCCCCAAACAGACGGCCAAACTGAGGTGACTAATCGTACCTTAGGGTCATTATTGAGGACTATGTTGCGCACCAACGCCAAGCGTTGGGAAGACTTACTTTGCATTGTCGAGTTCTCTTATAACAGGTCCAGGCACTCAGCAACAAAGTTGACACCTTTCGAGGTAGTTTACGGGGTGAACCCCTTAACTCCCTTGGACATGGTTCCCAGACCTCTGGGCGAGCACGAGAGCATGCCAGCAACAAAGAGAGCCAAATTTGTGCAAGAACTACACCGGCGAACAAAGATCCAGCTAGAGCGCCGGGCTGAGCAATACAAGAACCAGCACAACAAGGGCCACTAGGAATTGCTCTTCCAACCGGGAGACCTCGTTTGGTTACATCTCCGGAAGGAACGATTCCCATCCCTGAGGAAAACGAAATTACATGCACGAGGAGCCGGTCCTTTCAAGATTCTTGAGGCTTTTGGAGACAATGCATACAAGGTAGATCTACCAATGGAGTTTGGTGGACCTTCGAATTTCAATGTTTCGGACTTGTCACCATATGTAGAGCCAGAGTTCGATTACGGTGAGACGGGGACGTCTCACTACCAAGTGGGGGAGGGTGATGCGCCCTTGCCCTCGCTCACTGCTACTGAAGAAGAAGAGGCTCTCGCTCTGGCTCCAAGCGCACCAATGACTAGGCAACGCGCCCGAGCTATCGCCGAGGCGGTGCAATCCTTCATGACCAAGGCGTTGGCTAGTAACTACACAAGCCAAGAGGCACCAAGATCCTTCCTTATTTCAACTATTGAAGATGGCGCCTCCAACCTCTTATGCTTACGCTATCCTATCAACAAGAGCGAGAAGAGGTTCACGCCCCAGAAACTCAGGGTCCGGACGCCGCCGCCCAAGCGCAAGCGCCAAAGTCCACTCGCCGGCGTCAAACGTCACCGGCGCTCTTGGGCCCAGATGGAGCACCACCCTTGGTTTGCCGGAGAAGACCACATCAGCGCCGGCACAAACCTCCACCAAGGGCTCGGACGCCGGAGACCACCAAGGTCAGGCACGGCGTGCCTACATTAAGACAAGGCCAATCTATTTGGTTTTGTTATCCCTATTTTATTTTGTTGTCTCAAACTATATTGTCTCTATTTGGACTTGTTGTCCCTATTTTCTTTTGTTGTCTCTATTTGGGATTTGTTGTCTCGGTCCCATGTTCGGAGAATTTCCATTTTTAGAAAGATGTTCGTCTCGGGTTTACTAGCGTTTTAGAACTTTCTATTTTTAGAAGGTTTCTAAATATGGAGTGGTCCAGCCTTGCATGGTTTGGGCCGTCCTATTGGGCTCTTGGCACTCAAGCCCAAGCTCGCCCAAGCCTAGTCTAAACCCTAGCCGCCGGCCCATCCCCTTTTCTTTTCTCCTTAGGTCTAGCCGCACTTATCATCTTCTTTTGCCATTATATTGGTTGCTGCCTCCATCGTTGTAAGCACGTTTAGTTTTGAATTCGAGAACCTTTGTTGAGACGAGCATTCCTCCATCTTCTCGGACTAGGCGTCACCATTCGTACGGGCTCTAGCTTCTAATCTCCTTCACATATCTTCTAACCTCTTTCCCTTGTCCGAGAGACCCTCGATCGTCACCATCGACCCCTTCACCAACCCTAGCTAGTCGAGCTACCCTCTCGACTCTCATATCCAATTCGTCAAGTCAAGCACTGACGTCTATATCCCGGTATTCCGCTGCCAAACCTCCATAAATCGACTACCTTCACCCCAAAAGACATCCCCAAAACACCTCCAAGATAAGTTGAATAACGATCGCTCAAGCGTAACTGCCTTCCCGGAGACAGGTGTGCATCAACTGGCATCAGAGCAAGGTTATCTTGTAAGTGTTTATTGTCTTTTACAATTTATCTTTTCATTTCACTCGTCTTCCATCATCGACTTCGATCCATTTGTGCAGAATTTTTTTTTTCTCACACTCATTTGCTCACGGCTTTTAGCCAATTAAGTCAAAAAAATTCACAAAAACATACCAAACCCTAGGCTGATTCTAAGCTTTCCTTGCAAAGAATCTTACCAAATTTATCTTGATATTACCAGCCTTGACCATAGGATTGCCGATTTACTTTCTTGATTTTATAGTTAGGATCTTGCATATCTTGTCTTTCCTTTTTGTTAAGATTTAGTTCTTGTTAGAATATTTGGTATCTTTCAAGTTGGCCGAAAATATAGTCATATCTTGCATATCTTGACTTTCAAATATCTCGAACCAAATCAAATCAAATCATATCTTCGAGATATTATAAATCAAAAAAAAAAAAAGTTAAGTCTAGTAGACTTCTAGTTCGGCCAAGGCATAGCCCAAATAAGGTAACCCTTGAGCCTACACCGATTTGGTTCGATCCATCTTCGCTTCTCATCACCGTCTAGAGTCGCTTGTTTGTTTGCCTTAGTCTTGCATGCTACTTGTCTTACAATTGTGTTTGATTTGATTGCTTGTAGACTTGCTACATTATCTTGCATCTATTTCGGTATATCTTAGAAACACAAGCTTGCCTAACTGTCATACGGCCAGCCAAAGTAGTCACCCAACGAGTACTTTGACTAGATTTTGTATAGGCGATTTCACTTGCTTGATTTCTTTGTTTTGGGTTAGTTTTTGTACATTGTTACTCGCCGGAATGTCTACTTGCGCAGGAGAGGATCTCAACTTACCTACATTCCTACAACAACCACCCTCTCAATCCGTAGTAGCCCGGCGCATCTTGTTCATTAAAGAAGCACCTACCCAGGATCAACGTGACAATCTTTTCCACACGAGATGCTTATTCAAAGAATCAACGTTGAGTGTGATTATCGACAGAGGAAGCTGCTGCAATCTCATTAATGAGAAAGTGGTGAAGCATTACAACTTGCCTACGACTCCACACCCAGAACCATATGGGCTGCAATGGCTCATATCAAATACAGGTGAACAAGTAAGAAGGCAATGTTTAATTTCTTTCTCTATTGGATTATATTCTGATTCAGTGCTATGCGACATAGTACCCATGGACGCCACTCATCTCCTTCTTGGATGTCCATGGCAATTTGATAGACGAGTTATCCATGATGGGTATTTAAATAGATATTTATTTACCTATAATGGAAAACGAGTCACACTTTTACCAATGTCGCCACATGAGATCTTACAGGACATGGCAGAACGAGAAAGAAACAAGGTTGTACAAAAGGAACAACAACACTCAAAGCCAAGTCTAGGAGTAATTGAAAGTGAAAACGGCACTACCATTGATGATCCACCACAATCACATCTAAGTGTGCCACACCTCTCCCTAGACGACCAGACCTGCTTAATATCTTCTTGATGTACCCTTCCTGTGAGAGGAAGAGTTTTCTCTTCTCCCTTTCCCTATAGATTTCAACTCCCAGAATCTTGCGAGCAGCACCCAGATCTTTTATATCAAATTCTGCACTGAGAGAACCCTTCAACTTCTGAATATCAGACTTATTCTTAGCAGCAATCAGCATATCATCAACATACAGAACCAGATAAATGCGTGAACCACCCTGCAGGTCATTGTAGTACACACAACAATCATACGGACTTCTGTTGTAACCAATTTGCTTCATATAAGTTTCAAACCGCTTATACCACTGCCTCGGAGACTACTTTAGCCCATATAAGGACTTCTTCAACTTGCAAACATGGTTCTCCTTTCCTGGAACCTGGAATCCATCTGGCTAAGACATGTATATTTCCTCCTCCAACTCTCCATGTAGGAAAGCTGTTTTCACATCTAGCTGCTCAAGTTCCAGATCCTAATGTACAACTATCGCTAGCAGCACCCTGATTGAGGTATGTCTGACTACTGGTGAGAAGATCTCGTTGTAGTCTACTTCCTCTCTCTGACTGAAACCTCTTGCAACCACTCTTGCTTTGTACTTTATACCCTCTGCAACAGACATTCCTTCCTTCTTCCTGAAAACCCACTTGCAAGTGACTACCTTTTTATCAGCAGGCAATCTGACTAGCTCCCATGTCTGATTCTTATGAAGAGACTCCAAATCTTCTCCCATTGCAGCAAGCCACTGTGCTGACTCACTCCCAGATATTGCAGCTTTGTAGGTGGACGGTTCATTATCATCCACCTCCTCGGCCACCTGCAATGCATATCCTACCAGATCAGCTAACATGTACCTCGCTGGAGGTTTGACTCCAACCCTTCTTTGTCGGTCTTGAGCAACACTCTGATGCACAACTTCATCAGAACCTGTTTCTGGCAGTGCACTCTCAGACTGATGTGTATCTTGCTCATCAGTAACTGGTTGTGGTAGTGGAGCCTCAATTTCCCCTGGGGTAAATGGCACCTCCACCTCCTCAGCAACAACCTCTTTCTCTGCTATATCACTGGTCTTGGATTTCAGCATAGAACTCTCATCAAAGACTACACTTCTGCTCAATATAATCTTGTTATCAGACCAGATCCTGTATCCTTTCACACCAACACCATAGCCCATGAAAACTCCCTTCTTAGCTCTCGGCTCTAACTTACCCTCACTCACATGATAATAAGCAGTGCAGCCAAAAACTCTCAGATTTGAGTAGTCAGCAGCTCTTCCAGACCACACCTCATAAGGTGCTTGCAATCAATGCCTCTGTGTGGACTCTGATTTATCAGATAGCAGGCTGTTGTTACTGCTTCAGCCCAGAACCTCCTAGCAAGACCGGCATTAGAGAGCATGCATCTTGCTCTCTCCAAAAGTGTCTGATTCATCCGTTCTGCTACACCATTCTGCTGTGGTGTAAACCTGACTGTGTGATGTCGAGCAATACCCTCATCTCTGCAGAACTTATCAACCTCAGATGAACAGAATTCCACACCATTATCTGTTCTCAGCCTTTTGACCTTCTTTCTTGTCTGATTTTCAACTAAGGTCTTCCATTCCTTGAATCTACTGGATGCCTCTCCTTTATGCCTCATCATAAATAATCACGTCATCCTAGAGTAATCATCAATAATAGACAGAAAGTACCTGTATCCACTCAGAGACTCAACACGGGCAGGACCCAGCAATCAGAATGGATGTAATCCAACGTGCCCTTAGTTCGATGAACTGCCTTAGGAAACTTGCAGCGATGTAGTTTCCCAAACACACAATGCTCACAAAACTCTAGACTCTTGATCTTGTGACCTCCCAGAAGGTCTTCTTTGGACAGAATCTGCATTCCACGTTCACTCATATGAGCAAGTCTCATATGCCACAGTCTGGTCAGATCAGCACCATTAACCACTGATGCAACAGCTGCAGAACCTGTTACTGTAGAAACCTGTAAGATATACAAAGTTCCCTTCTTGACGCCTCTCAAAATCACCTCAGAACCATTGCAGACAACCAAAATTCCATCTTCACCTTCATACATGAAACCCTTACTATCCAGAAGGCTTAAAGATATCAGATTCTTAGTCATGTGTGGAACATGTCTGACTTCCTTGACTGTACAGAAATTCTCGTTATGCGTTCTGAACCTGACTGAGCCAATCCCAACCACTTTGCAGACAGAGCCGTTTGCCATAGACACTACCTCCATCTATGCAGCTATAAGTTGTGAACAACTCTCTTTTCAGACAGATATGATACGATGCTCCAGAATCAAGAACCCACATATCAGAATGATGAGTGTATTCCTCAGCCATTAGCACAATATTACTTTCAGAATCTGCGTCATCTTCTGCTACTGCAGCAGAACCGGCTTTCTGCTCTTGCCTTCTCTTAGGACAGTCATTCCTCCAATGACCCTTTTCCTTAGAGTAGGCACATACGTCTTTAGGTAATTTTGGGCGCTCCTGCTGCTTCTTCCAATGACCCTTTTTCTTACCCTTCTTACCATCCTTGCTTCCACTGGCCATTAACCCGAAAGCCTGATTTTCTGTACCCGAACCAGATGCCTTATGACGCATCTCTCTGTTGTGAAGCGAAGACCTAACCTCCTCCAACGTCACAGTCTCTTTCCCAACGATAAAAGACTGCACAAAATTCTCAAACGACAAAGGCAGAGATACCAACAAGATCAAAGCAGCATCCTCATCATCAACCTTCTCATCAATATTACGCAAATCTAACAGAATTGTATTCAATTGATCAAGGTGATCTCTAAGAGGTGTACCTTCTTCCATACGCAGGCTGAAAAGACGTTGCTTCAACATCAACTTGTTGTTCAATGACTTCGTCATGTAGAGGCTCTCCAACTTCGACCACAACTTTGCAGCGGTTTCCTGATCTTCAATCTCTGTAATGACATCGTCAGCGAGGCACAACATAATCATCGAATGAGCCTTTTCCTCCATAGTTTTGAACTCCACGGAGGTTGCATCCATTCCATTCTTGTCTTTCGTTAACGGCGCCCACATACCGTTTTGCTTCAGCAAAGCCTGCATCTTGATTCGCCACAGACTGAAACTGTTTCTCCCTGTAAACTTGTCGTTCTTCGTCATGGATACCGACATCATTCTCGGCGGAAATTCGAACCTGCTCTGATACCAGTTTGTTGTAACAGAATCGAAACGAGAACAAAGTAAACGCAAGAAAGACAAACAGAAGCATTAATCTATCGCAGTGTGTGATTCAGATTCAAGGCATACTAACACTAACACATAAATCAAATGAAAATTTCTGCCAGAAGCATTAATCTTAACTAAACAAGGAAATATTAAGAGGAGCTAGAAGCATTTTCTTATTGATTTGGTAGAAGAAGAGGCGGTACTCTTCGGAATTTTATTGAATATTTGAGAAAATTACATTATAGGCTTACGGGAAAAAAAGAAACCCCCTTAGATTATCTAACAAGAATACCTATGAATATTAGGGGTTCTTCAAACAAATGAATAACTTAGGACAGCGAGTCAAAACATGACTAACCAATTCCGCTTGATCAAGCGATTGAAACACGGAAGGTGCATTACATCAACCGAGCTTGGGAGTAGTTGTAGAGCAAAGTCGAAATAAAGAAGGGCAAACATAATTTGACCGGATTCAGAGATCTTCGTCATCTATTCGTCTCTTGAATATTTCTACCCTGGGGGTTGAATAAAAAGAGAAGAATTAGGAAACGTGGGCTAGTACATAAGCTCAATTGTAAAAATATGTAGTTAATTAATGGTGAAAAGTGTTAAACTATGGTATCATATGAGATGCAGACAGCTAAAACGTGAATTAAAGTATTTGAGAGCATAAGATGGAGATGAAAGAATGAAGCTTTAAATGTACTCACCAGATTCGATTCTTAATTGGCCAAGGGACTGAAGGCGTAGTAAGCATTGGGGAAGCTCCTCCGGATTCGGCAATGGATCGAGTTCTAACAAGCGGAGGTTGGGAAGGAAATCCCAATCCACACCTTCGAGAACCAACTCTGGACAGTAACAAATACGTAATTCTTCAAGGGCACTGGGATGGGAAACGCGCAAACACCTCACTTCAAAGCATTCTCTAATTTCAATAACAGAAAGAGACGGAGTTGGTACTTCAACCTCCACACTTGTAACCCCACTGCAGTTTACGACTTCAAGAGATTGGAGATGCGGTGATGCTAGGTGTAAATTATTTGAGAAACGGGTTCCCCAAATACTAAATGTTTGAAGAGATGTAAGTGATGCACCTGGAAAACTGATTGCGCCAATGCAGTGATTAATGTCTATCTCTTGGAGAGATGATGATGATGGCATGCACTTGAGATCTCTGCAATATTCAATCCGGAGTTCAGAAAGAAGAGGGAACGAGAGTAGATGAGTATTCCTGTTCCTCGACCATCCCTTCAATTTTGGCAAAATACTCAATACAAGACTCTTCAAAGAAGGAAAGAACACACTAATTGACCCTGCACCTTCCTCCCCCTCTTCTATGTACTCTAAACTCTCTAGTCCGGAAAGATGAAGCTTTTGGAGATAAGGAAGACACCTAAAGGGGGGGAGATGCTTCACTTTATCACAATAATTCAATTCTATAGAAACAAGGTGGGAAGGGTCATTAGTAGCAACCCAATGTGGTATTCTCATGCCTGGGTAGTTATCTATTATTAGTATTCGTGGAGATACAGGTAGCTTCCAGCATTCATCTCCACCATAATCCTCCTCCTCTACCCCAGTAGAAAATACAATACTCAACGCACCAAAGATTTGCTGCAGTCCAGACAAGGCATCAAGACGGCTCCTTGTACTTCTAATCCTCTCCTTCTCCTCTCTTGTTGTTTCAATGACGCCTTCTATACTCCCAATCTTAAAATCACTCAAGTACTGCAATGAACTCAACTCTCCAAACCCAGCTGGCATATGCTTCAATCGATCGCAATACCCAATATCCAAATACCGAAGGTTGATCAATTTTCTGAAATTATCGGGCAAAGCTTCAAGAAATATACAACCCTTAAGGTCTAGTGCAAGCAAACTCAAAAGATTCGTCACTGAATCAGGAAGTCGTTGGAATATGTTATGCGAAAGATCAAGATACCTGAGAAGTTTTAACTCTCCAATACAACTTGGAACATTCTCGACCCACAAACCTGACAAGCTCAATGCACGCAGCCACTTGCAACTTCTGAATTGTTCATCAACAACAACCCAAGTTCCTTTACTGAGCAAAAATGAACGTACCCGATTCATACTATCCACTGGTGGTAGAGTTTCATGGTCATTGTGTGACTCATAACTAACATGTACATGCCACGCATTACCGTATTGAGAGGATGGCTTGTTTAGGATAATAGTTTCTTCTCCGGCCACAGATTTTGCCAAGTCATGAACTAAATCATGCATTTTACAAAGTATAATCTCACCACAATCATCTTCTTTGGCCTCTTGAAAAAAAGATCTTCTTAACAAGTTCATGAAATATGAACGTCCAACCTCCTCAAAAGAATTTCCTTCTTTATCCAGCTGAATATATCCTTGTGATATCCAAAGATATATCAACTTTGATACATTAAACACAAAATCTTTTGGAAATAGCGAACAATAAGCAAAACAATGTTTCATGTTTGATGGTAGGTGATCATAGCTTAACTTCAGCACAGACATAATAATACGATCCTGGCCACAATGCTCTTCTATCTCGGAAAGGTCTTTGTCTTTGAAGGACTTCCATTCTCCAATGGAATGTTTTGTGCGTAGAAGGCTTCCTATACTCCTTATAGCAAGGGGAA
Source organism: Oxyria digyna (assembly GCA_029168935.1). Taxonomy (NCBI): domain Eukaryota; kingdom Viridiplantae; phylum Streptophyta; class Magnoliopsida; order Caryophyllales; family Polygonaceae; genus Oxyria; species Oxyria digyna. Next base: position 3,383,144 of record JAPVLV010000018.1, read on the forward strand.
CTCTTGCACACTTTTTCAAAATCTCTCTTCCAAGATCTTCCCATCTTCGGTCGTTCTTTCGTTCTTGAGTAAAGGCTTCGCTTTTAAATAGTTCCCATGAATCCTTCTCTGACAAGCCACTTAAGGTATGGGTTTCAAAGGCTTCAAGGGCTTCTGCAACCTCCGAGGATCTTGTAGTGACAACTATTTTGCTCCCTTTTGCACCACCACCTAGTAAACTCAATCGGTGTTGCCATCTGCTATGACCTTCATCCCACACATCATCTAGGACAAGAAAAAATTTCTTATCCTTCACAGACTCCCTAATCTTATCTTGTAGTTGGCCAAGAGTAAAACCAATGTAGTTTCTCTCACATATGGATTGAAATATTTTTCCAACGACTTCCATTTCATCAGATGTATCGGAAACGCATGCAAACCATCTACTTGGAAAATTCTTTCCAACCTCAGCATCGTTGTAAATCAGTTGGGCCAAAGTTGTTTTCCCCATACCACCTATCCCAACAATGGCAATGACCGAAGGAGCATCTGGTTTAACATCATTTGAATCTTTAAAAAGCATATCTGAGATGGATTTCTTGTCTTTATCCCTACCAAAGACATGTTTTGGATCAACAAAAGAACCCGGATCTTGTCCAAACCTCATACCAAACACTGGTTCGTCGCGTTGACAACTCACAAAACCAAACTGATCCTTGTCTATAGAGATCTCAAGCAATTTCTTCCTAATCTCCTGAACTTTTTTAGCAATAGAGTTTCTAGACAAGATTGGGTTTAAAGTAGAGCAATAAAGTCGTACCTTGTTTTTACCCTTCACCACCATTTGCTGCTTAAGCAAATCATCAGTGACAACCTCATCGAAGAGATCCTCGGCATCATACAACACGCCTTTGAGCCTCTTAATCCAGTTCTTGATAGCAGCAGAGTTTCGTTGCTTTTTCTCAGCATCAAGTAGCACAACTTGGAGTGTCTCAATAGTCACTTGAAGCTTCTTAAGCTCGTCTTTGGCATTCCATATGGAAAGACCCTTCTCGTATGCCTTATCGAAAGCGGGGGAAGCAAGAGTGGACAAGATCTTGGAAGCAAGGCTGAACGCCGCTGATTCAGCCATGGATTGATGATCACAACTCAAAGAATATGTGGCTGATTTTTTTTGGGTTAGAAGTAGAGTTTTGAGTAGGTGTTGAATTATGCCTTGAATTATAGAAAGCGTTTGAGTGGGTGTTGAATTATAATCCAGAAGACACGCTTTCTGCACTGTCCTCGACTATAAAATATTTTGGTAGCTCTTCAGTAAATAGAAGAGGTAAGGCTATCCAAGAGATTATCCCCTCCTGTCATTAAAAAAATCGATCAGTGACAGAGTAATGAACTTGCTATTTCTGCCCTTCTTGAATTGATTATAAAACACAAAAATATATTATTTTATATATTTCAATCAAGTGTGCTTAGTGATAACCAATTTAGATATTTCAATCAAGTGTGGCCTTCACAGTCCTCTGCTCACACTCCTCTGTAATTTAGGTAGCTTATTTCCCACACCTACAGATGTATTAGTTGGCACTTTTCTTAGTAATACTTTTTCAAATGAATATTGTGTTAATTGATCTACTAGCAATGCATTGCTGGTCTTAGGTAACAGCGGATGTCTTTACATTGGTATGACCAAAATCTAAGTTGTTGGTTATTTTAATGCATTGCTGTAATATTGTATCCAGGTCTTGCTAATGAATCCATCACTTACATTTAAGCCACACTTTTGCAGCATAGCCTGTGTAATGAATGATCTATGAAGTATCAACTCATAAAATTATGATAAAGTCCGGTGGGCCGATAAACACGGGGGTCGCGTATATTGGCGCGCATATGCGCATTGTGCCCATAATACAAGCATATGAGATTCCATCTTAAAACCAATTGGCAATAGGAGGAGTAATCCATGGTATTATATAGTGGGCTATTATTATCTCAACTTCCGATGTGGGAAGCCTATTCTCACAAATTCCCGAGGTTGTACTCCTACTACTAATGACGTACAAAGCGCTTTGTGTTCTGTATCAAGATTTCTTTCAGAAAGTCTAAGTGATGATGAGACACAAAACTTGAGGGTTGAACTGCTGGAGTGGACTTTAGTTTGTTTGATTTCTTTGATGTGTGCTCAGATTATCTTTCAATATTAAGAAGTTACATTAGGAATTGAATATATGTAGACTTGTAAGCGGATGTTCTTAGTTCTGCAGTCAAATAAATCAGAACGGTTCGTTGGCAGTTTCTCGACACCAATGAATATTCTCTTCTCTTTGCTTCTTGATTTGTGATCTTACTTGTATGATATTGTATTCATGTATAAAAACTAATAAGGTCAAATCATCATAGGCTACTCTTGTATGGTTGTGTTGGTGATTGCTCAGGTTTTCACAAGTGACTGATATTAGGCAAAGCTTCATTCAAAACTAGCTGCTCCTACAAAAAGAAGATGGAAAGAAAATTTGCAGATGGCAGTTGGTTTAATTCCAATCTCAAGCTGACAAGTCAAATCCCATTGAAGCTTTTTTCCTTGAGTCACTCATTTTCTTAATGATCTTCTCATTAAGTTCAGTGCTCTTGTGCATTACTTAAGATCAGGATTGTTGATAAGGGTGCTTACATGAAGTTGATGCAATTTTTTAAACAAAGCTTTTCAAATGTTGCACTTGCAAGAAACATGCCAACTAAGACAAAATCTCAGATAAACTATGGAAGGTCTAATGGCTCAGAAGCCTGTAAAATCTAGACATTAACAACAAGTTACAGACACATATTACGACGCGACAATAACCTTAGAGTTGACTAAAATTCCTCTAAATTTTAAAGTCTAATTAACTTCTTAAAATGCTTTGTGCTGATCCATTTCCAAGAAAAATACAGTTGAGCTGATCCATCTAACAGGTTTAAAGTTTAAATCTGCAAGATAGTATTTTCCATTAATTCACCACACTCTTCATTCCACGTATTCAGATATAAACTTACAGAAGATGAAGCCAAGAGATCTGTTCAAAAACCAAGCAAAATTATGAAAATAGGCTAGAATGAAAAAGAATGACAAGGCCTTTGCAACAACATCAATCCCCATTTATCCCGAAAAACGGGGTATGGGGTGGTCGGGATTGGTATTTCCTTACTCCAACAGGTTGAGAGGAAGTAACCAATATGACCTAGCAATACATGGGAAAACCCCAAGAGGTAAAAACCGAAAACAGAAACGTCAAAACAGAGTAAAAGATAATACAGCTCCAAGCCCGAGTAAAATGATACACCACTCCAAGAATCCCAAATCAAACTTTAGTAACTCGAATCCTTTCCCTCCACAAAGCTCTGTCTTGAGCCACGTCAACTGAAAGCTCCAGAGCGGCGAGGTCCTTGCGGATGACCTCCATCCAGCTCTTCTTTGGTCGCCATCTACCCGGCGGTAATCCCCCAACGCCAGAACTTCACAACTGCGAATTGGTGCACCAAGTGGCCTCCTTTGAACGTGGCCAAACCATCGAAGTCTAGATTCTCGCAACTTATCTTTAATACTAGACACTCCGACTTTTCCTCGAATCACTTCATTTCGAATTCTATCCAATCTAGTATGACCACATATCCAGCGTAGCATCCGCATCTCAGCTACCATAATTTGTTGCTCCAGAGCCACAGTAACTGACCAACATTCGCCCCCATAAATCATCGTTGGTTTAACTACCACCCTATAGAATTTACCTTTCAGCCTAAGGAGGACTTTCTTGCCAACCTATCTGAATCCTGGACTTGATGTCCTCATCCACTCCTCCATCGCTCTGCAAGATAGAGCCTAAGTATTTAAAGGAGTCTTTCACGCATACAGAAGACTCTCCAAGCAACAACCTCACATCCCTGTCTGACGAAACTCCAAAATCAAATTCCACATACTCGGTCTTGGCTCGACTCAGTCTGAGGCCCTTTGGTTCTAAAGCAGCTCTCCACTCTAGAACCAAAGAGCCTCAGACTGAGTCGAGCCAAGACCGAGTATGTGGAATTTGATTTTGTCAAACTAGGTAGATAGAAAGTAGTCAAATTAGATTTTGTCAAACTAATTATGGAATTTCTTACGGCCGAGCATTCAACATAATGATGCTAACTGTCTTGGACCCAAAGCTCGAATGATAACTGCACACAATAACGACAATTTAGGCAGCTCTTTACCAAAAGCTTTTAAATGAATGATGCATAGAATAGTTTCCAGACCTTTTTGGGTTGAAGTGAACCAACAAATCATTATTTTCCTCGCCCACAAATTGTTGCATTTGAAGAGCAGCATTTTTCCTCTTAATCCCGTCAAGTTCCTGCCAAACAAAATGAAATACAAATTCAAATTCGTGAATATGACAAAATAAGTACACGAGTGTGAAACAGGAGCAAAGAGTTAATTGTTAACCTTCTTGACTGAGGACAAATGAGACTGCAAATGCAGAATGTATGATTGAACTTCTCCAAACTCGGAATCATTAAGCTCTTCAAGGCAAAGCCAAACAACAAAGCATAGCAATAGCTTATGTTGAGAATAGTATCCCACATCGAATGTTGGGAGTAAAAGAAGCCTAGTATATAAGCCTATGGATTACTTCCCTATTGCCAATTGGTTTTAGGGTGAAACCCCATTGAGCTTATCTATTGGACCTAATGCGCACATGCGCTAGTGTGTGCACGCCCCCAGTCTATCTAACCGTCTGCGTTGCTCTCTAAGCGTGGACCTCAGATTGTCACAGCTTATGTGCTTAAGAAAAAAGAAAGATGATGGAAAGAAATTCTCTAAGTGCAAAACTTTGAATTGTATAATATGCATTTCATATATAGTGGAAACCATCCATTAGACTAGATTGATGGAGAGCACAATAAATACCATGACACAACAAGGAATGAGTTCACCATAGATACAAGACTCTGATTGAACAGAAAGACAAGCCATAAAAAGTTAAAAACTAAACATACAATACGCAGAAGCATCACATCCTCACTAAACAACGAATAAAAATCCACACACTAGAATTCATCACAAAAATATCATCACATAAAGAAGGTTAGTGCGCCTCTCACCTAGTATTTCCAAGTGTTGGGTTGCTGCATATAAACTAGTGACACACAAGTACAATTATGCAGGAAAAACTATGCTTTTATTTGATATGATGAAATCTAAATCCTTGTTACTAGAACTTCATTAATCTGAACTAAACAGGGAAATATCAAGAGGAGAAGCATTTATTATTGATTTGGTAGAAGAAGAGGCGGTACTCTTCGTGTTGTAACAGAATCGAAACGAGAACAAAGTAAACACAAGAAACAAGAAAGACACACAGATATACGTGGTTCACCAAATTTGGCTACGTCCACAGGAGAGGGAGATCAGATTATACGGAGGCGGTATTACAGTTTTCGGTACAATTAGGGTTTACATATAAGCCTCTATATATAGCGCTAAACAACCCTAAGCCCAACAACAAAACTGATGGGCCCAATAACAAATCTCCACCTTGACTTGAATCCTCCAGGTAGACTCTCAGACGCACCATGGCAATGCCAGATAACAGACATCTCCCTCTCCTCAGAATTACCCCTCAGGGCAACTAATGATCTCTGATGTTGAGCAAGTTCAAGCAGTGTTTGAACTTGCTCTCAGAAACTGGCTTGGTGAACATATCAGCAGGGTTATCAGCTGTCCCTACTTTCTTCACCTGGATTCTCTTCTCATTCCTCAGAAAATGGTACCTGACCTGATCCTTGGTTAAGCATATTGCACTCAAGCTGTCACAATATACTAAAGCCTGATCCTGATGTAGGCCTAGATCATTAACCAACCCCTTTAGCCATATTCTCTCCTTAGCAGCTTCTGTCAAAGCCATATACTCTGCCTCTGTAGTAGACAAAGTAACTGTAGGCTGTAGAGTTGCCTTCCAGCTTACCACATAACCTCCTAGAGTGAACACATAACCAGTCATAGATCTCCTACTGTCCACATCCCCAGCATAATCAGAATCTGAATAGCCAGCAACCAAACACAGAGTGTCATTCCCATAACAAAGACCAACATCAGAGGTACCTCTAAGATTCCTGAAAATCCTCTTCACAGCTTGCCAATGTTCCTTCACAGGGCTGACCATGTATCGACTTACCACACTAACAGCGAATGCTAGATCTGGTCGAGTGCAGACCATAGCATACATCAAACTACCAACTGCACTGGCATATGGGACTCGAGACATGTACTCTTGATCCTCATCAGTCTAAACAATGTACATTTCCAACTTACTATTAGATGCCATTGGAGTATCTATAGGCTTTGGTGAAGACATTCCAAACCTGCTTAATATCTTCTTGATGTACCCTTCCTATGAGAGGAAGCGTTTTCTCTTCTCCCTTTCCCTATAGATTTCAACTCCCAGAATCTTGCGAGAAGCACCTAGATCTTTCATATCAAACTCTGCACTGAGAGAAGCCTTCAACTTCTGAATATCAGACTTATTCTTAGCAGCAATCAGCATATCATCAACATACAGAACCAGATAAATGCGTGAACCACCCTGCAGGTCATTGTAGTACACACAACAATCATACGGACTTCTGCTGTAACCAAGATGCTTCATATAAGTGTCAAACCTCTTATACCACTGCCTCGGAGACTGCTTTAGCCCATACAAGGACTTCTTCAACTTGCAAACATGATTCTCCTTTCCTGGAACCTGAAAACCATCTGGCTGAGACATGTATATTTCCTCCTCCAACTCTCCATGTAGGAAAGTTGTTTTCACATCTAGCTACTCGAGTTCCAGATCCTGATGTGCAACTATCGCTAGTAGCACTCTGATTGAGGTATGTCTGACTACCGGTGAGAAGATCTCGTTGTAGTCTACTCCCTCTCTCTGACTGAAACCTCTTGCAACCACTCTTTCTTTGTACTTTATACCCTCCTATCAGCAGGCAACCTGACCAACTCCTAAGTCTGATTCTTATGAAGAGACTCCATCTCTTCTCCCATTGCAGCAAGCCACTCTGCTGACTCACTCCCAGATATTGCAGCTTTGTAGGTGGACGGTTCATTATCATCCACCTCCTCGGCCACCTGCAATGCATATCCTACTAGATCAGCTAACCTGTACCTCGCTGGAGGTCTGACTCTAACCCTTCTAGGTCGATCTTGAGCAACACTTCGATGCCCAACTTCATCAGAACCTGTTTCTGGCAGTGCACTCTCAGACTGATCTGTATCTTGCTCATCAGTTACTGGTTGTAGCATAGGTGCCTCAATTTCCCCTGAAGTAAATGGCACCTCCACCTCCTCAGCAACAACCTCTTTCTCTCCTATATCACTGGTCTTGGACTTCAGCATAAAACTCTCATCAAATAATACACTTCTTCTCAGTATAATCTTGTTATTAGACCAGATCCTGTATCCTTTCACACCAGCACCATAGCCCATGAAAACTCCCTTCTTAGCTCTTGGCTCTAACTTACCCTCACTCACATGATAATAAGCACTGCAGCAAAAAACTCTCAGATTTGAGTAGTCAGCAGCTCTTCCAGAGCACACCTCATAAGGTGTCTTGCAATCAATGCCTGTGTGTGGACTCTGATTTATCAGATAGCAGGCTGTTGTTACTGCTTTAGCCCAGAACCTGCTAGCAAGACCGGCATTAGAGAGCATGCATCTTGCTCTCTCCAAAAGTGTCTGATTCATCTGTTCTGCTACACCATTCTGCTGTGGTGTAAACCTGACTGTGTGATGTTGAGCAATACCCTCATCTCTGCAGAACTTATCAAACTCAGATGAACAAAATTCCACACCATTATCTTTTCTCAGCCTTTTGACCTTCTTTCCTGTCTGATTTTCAACTAAGGTCTTCTATTCCTTGAATCTACTGAATGCCTCTCCTTTATGCCTCATCATAAATAACCACGTCATCCTAGAGTAATCATCAATAATAGACAGAAAGTACCTGTATCCACTCAGAGACTCAACACGGGCAGGACCCAGCAATCAGAATGGATGTAATCCAACGTGCCCTTAGTTCGATGAACTGCCTTAGGAAACTTGCAGCGATGTAGTTTCCCAAACACACAATGCTCACAAAACTCTAGACTCTTGATCTTGTGACCTCCCAGAAGGTCTTCTTTGGACAGAATCTGCATTCCACGTTCACTCATATGAGCAAGTCTCATATGCCATAGTCTGGTCAGATCAGCACCATTAACCACTGATGCAACAGCTGCAGAACCTGTTACTGTAGAACCCTGCAAGATATACAAAGTTCCCTTCTTGACGCCTCTCAGAATCACCTCAGAACCCTTGCAGACAACCAGAATTCCATCTTCACCTTCATACTTGAAACCCTTACTATCCAGAAGGCTTAAAGATATCAGATTCTTAGTCATGTGTGAAACATGTCTGACTTCCTTGACTGTGCAGAAATTTCCATTATGCGTTCTGAACCTGACTGAGCCGATCCCAACCACTTTGCAGACAGAGCCATTTGCCATAGAGACACTACCTCCATCTATGCAGCTATAAGTTGTGAACAACTCTCTTTTCGGACAGATATGATACGATGCTCCAGAATCAAGAACCCACATATCAGAATGATGAGTGTATTCCTCAGCCATTAGCACAATATTACTTTCAGAATCTGCGTCATCTTCTGCTACTGCAGCAGAACCGGGTTTCTGCTCTTGCCTTCTCTTAGGACAGTCATTCCTCCAATGACCCTTTTCCTTAGAGTAGGCACAGACGTCTTTAGGTAATTTTGGGCGCTCCTGCTGCTTCTTCCAATGACCCTTTTTCTTACCCTTCTTACCATCCTTGCTTCCACTGGCCATTAACCCGAAAGCCTGATTTTCTGTACCCGAACCAGATGCCTTATGACGCATCTCTCTGTTGTGAAGCGAAGACCTAACCTCCTCCAACGTCACAGTCTCTTTCCCAACGATAAAAGACTGCACAAAATTCTCAAACGACAAAGGCAGAGATACCAACAAGATCAAAGCAGCATCCTCATCATCAACCTTCTCATCAATATTACGCAAATCTAACAGAATTGTATTCAATTGATCAAGGTGATCTCTAAGAGGTGTACCTTCTTCCATACGCAGGCTGAAAAGACGTTGCTTCAACATCAACTTGTTGTTCAATGACTTCGTCATGTAGAGGCTCTCCAACTTCGACCACAACTTTGCAGCGGTTTCCTGATCTGCAATCTCTGTAATGACATCGTCAGCGAGGCACAGCATAATCATCGAATGAGCCTTTTCCTCCATAGTTTTCAACTCCATGGAGGTTGCATCCATTCCATTCCTGTCTTTCGCTAACGGCGCCCACAGACCGTTTTGCTTCAGCAAAGCCTGCATCTTGATTCGCCACAGACTGAAACTGTTTCTCCCTGTAAACTTGTCGATCTTCGTCATGGATACCGACATCGTTCTCAGCGGAAATTCGAACCTGCTCTGATACCAGTTTGTTGTAACAGAATCGAAACGAGAACAAAGTAAACAGAAGAAAGACACACAGATATACACTTCGGAATTTTATTGAAAATTTGAGAAAATTACATTCCAACTGTCATATAGGAAAAATGAAACTCCCTTAGATCATCTAACAAGAATACCTATGAACATTAGGGTTCTTCAAACAAAAGAATATCTTAGAACAGATAGTTACAACATGACTAACCAATTCCCCTTGATCAAGAGATTGAAATAAAGAAGGTGCATTACATCAAACACCTTTTTCCACAACACCGAACTTGGGAGTAGTTGTAGAGCAAAGTCGAAATAAAGACGGCAAGACATAATGTGACCGGGAGATCTTCTTCGTTTGATTATTGCTCTTCGTCTCTTGTACCTGGGGATGATTAGAAAGAGAAGAATTAGGAAATGTAGGCTAGTACATAAGCACCATTGTAAAATATGTAGTTAATTAATGGTGAGTTTTTTACAAATGAAAGCAGCTAGAAAGTACTTTAATATTTGAGAGAGACGAAAGAATGCAGCTTTATATGTACTCACTAGTATTTGAGGCGGGACTGAAGGCGTTGTAAGCATTCGGGAAGCTCATCCGGATTCGGCAATGGATAGAGTCGTTACATGCGGAGGATGGGGAGGGAATCCCAACCCACGCCTTCGAGAACCAACTCCGGGCAGTTATAAATTTTTAATCGTTTAAGGGCACTAGGATGGGCAACACGCAAATTCATCACTTCATAGCATCCTCTAATGTCAATAACACAAAGAAACGGAGTTGGTGCTTCGATCTCCACACTTGAAAACCCACCGCAGTCTTTGACTTCAAGAGATTGGAGATGCGGTGATGCTAGATGTAAATTATTTGAGAAACGGGTTCCCCAAATACGACATTCTTGAAGAGATGTAAGTGATGCACCCGGAAAACTGATTGTGCCAATGCAGTAATAAATGTCTATCTCTTGGAGAGATGATGATGATGATAACAACACATGTTCTATCAGCACACCATCAACGTCCTCGAGCTCTAGATTAACACAGGGAGTTGAAGGCATGTACTTGAGCCCTGGACAAGATGCAATCTCGAGTTTAGAAAGAAGAGGGAACGAGAGTAGATGAGTATACATGTTCCTCGACCATCCCTTCAATTCTATCAAATCTATCAAGATAAGAGTCTTCAAAGAAGGGAAGAACACGCTAATTGACCCTGCACCTTCCTCCCCCTCTTCTATGTACTCTAACCTATCTAGTTGGTAAAGATGAAGCTTCTGGAGATAAGGAAGACACCTAAAGGGGGGAGATACTTCACTCTATAACACTCTTTCAATTCTATACACACAAGGTGGGAAGGGTCATTAGTAGCAGCCCAATGTGGTATTCTCATGTCTAGGTACTCTAACCTATCTAGTTGCCAACTGATGTTGTTGTTCCATTGGAAATTCACTTGGCTTAGCTCCGAGCAATCCGGCTTCAGAAAGAATGTCCAAGGTGTATTTTCGTTGAGAAAGAAACAACCCTTTGGAATTGCGTGCAATCTCGAGTCCAAGGAAATACCGAAGAGGGCCGAGATCTTTCATATTAAAGCAGTTGCTCAAATAGACCTTGAATCTAGCTAATAGAGAAGCATTATTGCCAGCAATTATGAGATCATCAACGTAGATGAGTACCTGAATGACTGAAGTGGCATGTTGATAGGAGAATAAAGAGTAATCTGCATAACTCTGAGTGAACCCATAGACTCATAATGCAACAGCTAGCTTGGCGAACCAATTTCGAGGCGCCTGACGAAGCCCGTAAAGCGACTTCTTTAAGCGACAAAACTGCCCTGGTTTCGCACCAGAGAGACCCGGTGGTGGTGTCATGTAGACTTCTTCAGCTAAGTCTCCATGAAGAAAAGCGTTGTGCACATCCATTTGATGTAGTTCCCTGCCTTTGATCGCAACAATAGAGAGGAAGACGCGCACGGTGGTAATTTTAGCTACAGGTGCGAATGTTTCGGTGAAATCAACGCCTTCGATTTGTCGATTTCCAAGCACGACGAGGCGAGCCTTGTGCCTCTGAATAGTTCCGTCGGCATTGTACTTGATTCTATATACCCATTTACAACCAATGGGTTTCTTACCGGCTGGAAGTTCAGAGAGTACCCAAGTTCCATTCTTGTCAAGCGCTGAAAGCTCGTTGTCCATTGTTGCCCGCCAACATGATTGACGAACAGCTTCTTGAAAGGAAGCACGTTCCGAGTTCCTTGTAATAGCTGCAAGAAATCCAATATATGGTGTGGAAAACTTAGAACAAGACACACAGTTTTGGATCGGAAATCTCGTACCTGAGGAGGACGGTGAAGGCGTAGGTGGGTCGTTGGAAGGCGGGGGGTCTATTTGGCAAACAGTGCTGCATATATAATTATTTAGGCGCACTGATTGCTTGCGTTCTCTAACACTTTGACGAACAAGAGAAGGGGCAACTGAGGGCTCAATGGTGACAACGGGAAGTTCAGACGAACTCCCCCTTGCGGATGAAGACTTCGACACAACTACGACTGAGGCATCAACGAGAGCAATGGATGGGGACGACGATGAAGAAGGTAATATGCTCCCCCTGACTTCTGAAGGAGGCGGCGAAGGCAAATCAAACTCATCCGGCGATCGAAGTGACGATTCTGATGGGCTGGCCGGTGGTGAATGCTCTTACGGAATGGCGAACGAAAAGTGAGACTCATAGAAAACGACGTCTCGGCTAACGAAGGTACGCAGTGACTCAAGATCAAATAGAAGCCATCCACGTTTTCCAGAAGGGTATCCAATGAGGATGCATTTTCTTGATCTAGGTTGGAATTTGTTGTGGAACTTCGGGGTTTTGGCGGCGAAGCACAAGGAACCGAACACCCTTAGATTGGTGTATGATGGACTCCTTCCATAAAGTAATTGATAAGGCGTTTTACCTTGCAAGGTTGATGATGGCGTGCGATTTATCAAGTATGTTGCAGTGGTCACACATTCACCCCAAAAAGAGAGCGGTAGAGATGCCTGAAATCGCAATGCCCGTGCGACGTTGAGAAGATGGCGATGCTTGCGCTCAACCCTTCCGTTTTGCTATGGTGTGTCGACGCAAGACGTTTCAAACATGATTCCTTTGTCTGCAAAGTAAGGGCACAAAAGGAGGAACTCAGTGCCATTATCAGCCCGAACCCGACGGACATCCTTGTGAAATTGAGTACAAGCCATGGCGATGAAGTGTGGCAACAAGGTTACAACCTCTGTTTTTGACTGAAACAGGTATACCCACACTGCTCTAGAATGGTCGTCTACGATCGTGAGAAAATAAGAGGATCCATTAGACGAAGGCGTACTATATGGTCCCCATACATCACTGTGGATTAACTCATCTTGATGCTTTATTTGAACTAGACTGAAATGACAAACGAGTTTGTTTTGCTTGATGACAAGTGTCACAAGGTTTTATTGAACCTATAGAAGAATTATCTAAATCTAGTTCTGAAATAGTAGATAAAATAGTAGACGAAGGATGCCCAAAACCACGGTGCCACAAAGATGCCTGATTTGAAGAAGACTGAACTGATGCAACTTGAGAAGCTACACATTGATGAAACCAATAGACCCCGTTTTCCTGCCTACCCACGCCAATCACCATCCTCATACGAGTTTCCTGCAACACACATGCTTTGTCAGTAAGCAATACAAGGAGGATAAGATCAGATATCAATTGAGCAAATGAAAGTAAGTTGCAATTCAAATTTGGAATAAGCAACACATGAGGGATCGAATAAGATCCTAATAGAAGCATGCCCTCCTGCGTGCTATAATTAATTTTCCCATCTGGTAGTTTAACGGCTACAGCAGGTATGGGGGTGAGTTCCTGAAGTAGACTGACGTCGCCTATCATGTGATACGAGGCGCCGGTATCCAATATCCCAGAATGATTCTTACCGGACTTGTCGTTTTTCAGAGCCATTGAGTTGTACATCTGAAGGACAGCAACCCATTGATCGCCGTTGAGGGCAGGGCCAAAAGCTTGACGGTCTTGAGCAGATAAAAGGCATACCCGAGGCAGAGGATAAAGATGACGGCTGGACGACATTAACTGTTCCAGCGCCACGGCCTTGGCCACGGTCGGTAGGAGGAAGAGGGAATTGAACGCCTCCTGAAGATGCTTGTGCATCACGGCTGGCCGCAAATTTGTCCTTCATCCATTGAGGAAAGCCATGAATTTTGTAACATGTCGTGGCATCGTGGTATTTCTTGCCACAGTGAGAGCAAACAAGATTCTTCTTGTTCGTCGCCGACGGTTCCGTTGCAAGGGACGAGGGTTTCCGGGCTGCGAAAGCAGAGTTTTCGGAAGGTGTTGTACGCCCTGCAATTACCGTCTTTAGACGCTCTTCCTGAATTACGAGTGAGTAAATCTGCCCGATTGGTGGAAGAGGGTCTTGTGCGAGGAGATTTGAACGAATGTTGCTGGAATTAGCGTCGTCGAGACCCATCAGAAATTGGTGAGAGCGTTCTTCGGCACGTTCTTGTTGAAGCTAAGGCCCGACGTCGCAAGTACAAGGCTTTGGAGGGACGTACACATCAAGTTCCTCCCGAAGCTTCTGCAATTTGCCAAAATATGCCGCTACCGATTATCTGTTTTGAAGACAGGTCGCGATATCATGACGAAGTTGACATTTGCGCGGTCCGTTTCCAACTGAGAATCGTTGGTGGAGATCATCCCAGAGAGCTTTGACGGAGCACTTATATGTGATGGATGGCCGGAGTGACTCATCAATAGACTTGAAAAGCCAACCTGCGAGCATGGAGTTAACGGTTTGCCAATCTTCCCTGATTGGGTCGGTGGCAACGGGTTCAGGAATTCGCCCATCGATAAAGCCAATCTTTCGTCGGGCCATGAGCGAATTCTCCATAGCCATAGACCATTCTTCATAATTGTCACCCTTTAAAGTGACGGGACAGATATTGAGTCCCCTATGATCACTTGGATGAAGATAGAAAGGCGAGGTGAAATCAGGAGCAGATGGAGATGTTGTTTTGTCGCCCATTATATATGGAGAGAGGAAGAGTGGATGAGAGAGAAAAAATTGGGTTTGTGTTTTGACTTTAGGCTTAAGACCGTTCTAGCTCTTATACCATGTAGAAAACAAGAGACTAAGAGAGCAAGATATGGAATAATATCTCTTAACAAACCCCCTTAGATCATTTAACAAGAATACCTATGAACATTAGGGGTTCTTCAAACAAAAGAATAACTTAAGACAGAGAGTCAAAACAAGAAATAAAGAAGGTGCATTACATCAAACACCTTTTTCCACAACACCGAACTTGGGAGTAGCTGTAGAACAAAGTCGAAATAATGAAGGCAAGACATAATTTGACCGGACTCAGAGATCTTCTTTATCTGATTATTGTTCTTCGTCTCTTGAATTATTAGTACCCTGGGGTTTGATGAGAAAGAGAAGAATTAGGAAAAGGGCGGATATATAGTACATAAGTTCAATTGTAAAGATATGTACTTAATTAATGGTGAAAAGTGTTTCACTATGGTATTGTATGAAATGTAGGTAGCTAAAAAGTAAAGTATTTGAGAGAATAAGATGGAGATGAAGGCATGAAACTTTATATATACTCACAAGGTTTGATTTCTAATTGGCCAAAAGACTGAACGCGTAGTAAGCCTTGGGGAAGCTCCTTCGGATTCGGCAACGGATCGAGTCCTAACACGCAAAGGTTGGGGAGGGAATCCCAATCCACACCTCCGAGAACCAACTCCGGACAGTCAGAAATTATTAAAACACAAAATTATTTTATTTTATATATTTTAATCAAGTGTGCTTACTGCTTAGTGATAACCATTTTAGAGATTTTTGTGCCTCTTGGATTGATGCTTTTAGAGTCCTCTGTTCACACACCTACAGCAGTATTAGTTAGCACTTGGCACTTTTCTTAGTAATACATTTTCAAATGAATATTGTGTTAATTGATCTACTAGCGATGTCTTTACATTGGTATGACCAAAATCTAAGTTGGTGGTTATTTTAATGGTTTTTTAAAACATTTTAGGCAATGGGAAAATGGGAGGGATAGTGATGATCCTCTCATTAGCACTAAACCACAAAATTTTAATATGATCGATTTGTGGAATCGATTCAGCGGACCGGATTTAATTTTCACTGAGATGCTACTTTCTTTGATCATGTATGTGCGTGACTTACATTGTTCCTTTTGATATTGTGTTACGAAGGTGTTGGCTTGGAAAGTCTCTACTCTTTTAATGGCAATTGGAATGTAGCTTCCTGATGAGTGATGACTGGTGATTGAAAAAAACAATGCAAGTGATGGTGCTCTAACTTTCATTAGGCTTGTAACATTAGTTTCATAGTCAAATTTTGATGGGCTTGTAACTTTCATTGTAAATTCAGTTTATGATACATGCACTTCTGATACGTATTTGTTTGCTGATTTCAGTGAAGGAGATAGTCAGGATGGATATTTGTTTGCTCATTTATCGCTTGCAGAAGAAAATCATCACATTCTTGGTTGAAAGCGCACCAGTTCTGAGACGACTTTCAGACAGTCTAAGTGGCGATGAGACACAAAACTTGAGTGCTGAATTGTTGGGGTGGAATTTTGCTTCTCCAACTACCAAGCTTTTGTTTGTTTGATTTCTTTGATGTGTGTTCAGATTATATTTCAATATTAAGAAGTTACATTAGGAATTGAATATATGTAGACAGTAGACTTGTAAGGGGACAGATTATGTTCTCAGTTCTGCAGTCAAATAAATCAGAACGGTTCGTTGGCAGTTTCTCGACACCAATGAATATTCTCTTTTTTTTGCATCTTGATCTTACTTGTATTCATTTTGTATTCATGTACAAAAACTAAAAAGGTCAAATCATCCTAGGCTACTCTTGTATGGTTGTGTTGGTGATTGCTCAGGTTTTCACAAGTGACTTATTAGGCAAACCTTCATTCAAAACTAGCTGCTCCTACAAAAAGAAGATGGAAAGAAAATTTGCAGATGACATTTGGTTTAATTCTAATCTCAAGCTGACAAGTCAAATCCCATTGAAGCTTTTTTCTTTGAGTCACTCATTTTCTTAATGATCTTCTTCATAATATGCGCTAATTAATCTAATGTGTGCAAGGAGCTCATGTAATCAATCAGAAATTTCCATTCTTATTAAGTTCAGTGCTCTTGTGCATTACTTAAGATCAGGATTGTTGATAAGGGTGCTTACATGAAGTTGATGCAATTATTTTAAACAAAGCTTTTCAAATGATGCACTTGCAGGAAACATGCCAACTAACACAAAATCTCAGATAAACTATGGAAGGTCTAATGGCTCAGAATCCTGTAAAATCTAGACACTAACAGCGAGTTACAGACACATATTACGACGCGACAATAACCTTAGAGTTGACTAAAATTTCTCTAAATTTCAAAGTCTAATTAACTGATCCATTTCCAAGAGAAATACAGTTGGTAATACATCTAACAGGTTTAAAGTTTAAATCTGCACAAAGCTGATCCATTTCAAGTCTAATTAACTTGCTTTGTGCTGACTAAAACTTCTTAAAATTTCAAAGTATAAATCTCCTTACCTCCTCTCTTCAGCAACAAATCTGAGCCGATCCTTGTTAATATATAGAACTTCATTAATCTGAACTAAACAGGGAAATATCAAGAGAAGAAGTATTTTCTTATTGATTTGGTAGAAGAAGAGGCGGTACTCTTCGGAATTATATTGAAAATATGAGTAAATTACATTCTAGTCATATAGGAAAAACGAAACCCCCTTAGATCATCTAACATGAAGACCTATGAACATTAGGGGTTCTTCAAACAAATGAATAACTTAGGATAGAGAGTCAAAACATGACTAACCAATTCCGCTTGAAGTAAAGAAGATGCATTGCATCAAACACCACACTTGGGAGTAATCAGTTTTGCCTTGCTTCTCAATGGCACATCTTTGGTAGTGGACTTTGCACCGCCTTGATATAAATTAGAAACAATAGTGTGAGATTGATTCAATCAATCATTCCTTAGTTGGTATGTGGATTTTGCACCGCCTTGATCGTCGTCCTCTAATATTTGTTCTTCGTCATCTTATATTTGCACTTCGTCATCTTATATTTGCACTTCGTCAACTGGGTACCCTGGGGGTTGAATAGAAAGAATAGAATTAAAAAACGTGGCAACTAGAAAGTGAATTAAAGTATTTGAGAGCATAAGATGGAGATGAAAGAATGAAGCTTTATATGTACTCACGAGATTTGATTTCTAATTGGCCACCGGACTGAAGGCGTAGTAAGCATTCGGGCAGATGATGATGGCATGTACTTGAGCCCTGGACAAGATGCAATCCAGAGTTCAGAAAGAAGAGGGAACGAGAGTAGATGGCTATTTTTGTTCCTTGACCATCCCTTCAATTTTGGCAACCACATCATTTCAAGAATCTTCAAAGAAGGAAAGAACACACTAATTGACCCTGCACCTTCCTCCCCCTCTTCTATGTACTCTAAACTATCTAATTCGTGAAGCACAAGGTTCTGGAGATACGGAAGACACCTAAAGGGGGGGAGATGCTTCACTTTATCACAATAATTCAATTCTATAGAAACAAGGTGAGAAGGGTCATTAGTAGCAGTCCAATGTGGTATTCTCATGCCTGGGTAATTATTTATTGTCAATGCTTGTAGAGATACAGGTAGCTTCCAACCTTCATTAGCAGAAAATTCGATCCTCAACGCACCTCTGATTTGCTGCAGTCCAGACAAGGCATCAAGACGGCTCCTTTTACTTCTAATCCTCTCCTTCTCTTCTCTTGTTGTTTCAATGACGCCTTCTATTCTCCCAACCTTAAAATCACTCAAGTACTGTAATGATCTCAGCTCCCCAAACCCAGCTGGCATATGCTTCAATAGATAACAACCCCCAATATCCAAATACCGAAGGTTGATCAATTTTCTGAAATTATCGGGCAAAGCTTCAAGAACTGTACAACCCTGAAGGTGTCTAGTGCAAGCAAATTCAAAAGATTCGTCACTGAATCAGGAAGCCGTTTGAATTTGTTACATGAAAGATCAAGATACCTCAGCAGCTTTAACTCTCCAATACAACTTGGAACATGCTCGACCCCCAACCGTGACAAGCTCAATGCACGCAGCCACTTGCAACTTCTAAATTGTTCATCAACAACCCAAGTTTTATTACTGAGAACAAGTGAACGTAGCCGATTCATACTATCCACTGGTGGTAGAGTTTCACGGTCACTATGCGGCTCATAACAAACATGTGCATGTCGTGCATTACCGTATTGAGAGGATGACTTGTTTAGGATAACAGTTTCTTCTCCGGCTACATATTTCGCCAAATCATGAACTAAATCATGCATTTTGCAATTTTCAATCTCGCCATAACCATCTTCTCGGGCCTCTTGAAAAAAAGATCTTCTTAACAAGTTCATGAAATATGATCGTCCAACCTCGTCAAAAGAATTTCCTTCTTTATCCAGCTGAATATATCCTTGTGATATCCAAAGATATATCAACTTTGATACATCAAACACAAAATCTTTTGGAAATAGCGAACAACAAGCAAAACAATGCTTAATGTTTGATGGTAAGTGATCATAGCTCAACTTCAGCACAGACATAGTAATACTATCTTGGCCACAATGCTCCTCTATCTTGGAAAGCTCTTTGTCTTTGAAGGACTTCCATTCTCCAACGGTACGTTTTGTGCGTAGAAGGCTGCCTATACTTCGTATGGCAAGGGGAACTCTTGCACACTTTTTCAAAATCTGTTTTCCAAGATCTTCCCATCTTCGATCGTTCAATTGCTCCTGAGTAAAGGCTTCGCTTTTAAATAGTTCCCATGAATCTTCCTCTGACAAGCCACTTAAGGTAAGGGTTTCAAATGCTTCAAAGGCTTCTGCAACCTCCGAGGATCCTGTAGTGACAACTATTTTGCTCCCTTTTGCACCTCCACCTAGTAAACTCATTCGGTGTTTCCATCTGCTATGACCTTCATCCCACACATCATCTAGGACAAGAAAAAATTTCTTATCCTTCACAGACTCCCTAATCTTATCTTGTAGTTGGCCAAGAGTAAAACCAATGTAGTTTCTCTCACATATGGATTGAAATATTTTCCCAACGACTTCCATTTCATCAGATGTATCGGAAATGCATGCAAACCATCTACTCGAAAAATTCTTTCCAACCTCGGCATCGTTGTAAATCAGTTGGGCAAGAGTTGTTTTTCCCATACCGCCTATCCCAACAACGACAATGACCGAAGGAGCATCTGGTTTAGCATCACTTGAATCTTTAAAAAGCATATCTAAGACGGATTTTTTGTCTTCATCCCTACCAAAGACATGTTTTGGATCTACAAAAGAGCCTGGATCTTGTCCAATCCGCATACCAAACACTGGTTCGTCACGTCTACCGCTCACAAATCCAAACTGAACCATATCTGTAGAGATCTCAAGCAAACTCTTCCTAATCTCCTTAACTTTATTAGCAATAGAGTTTCTAGACAAGATTGGGTTTGAAGTAGAGCAATAAAGTCGTACCTTCTTTTTCAAGGAAAGCTTGTTTTGACCCTCCACCATTTGCTTCTTAAGCAAATCATCAGTGACAACCTCATCGAAGAGATCCTCGGCTTCATACAACACGACTTTGAGCCTCTTAATCCAGTTCTTAATAGCATCAGAGTTTCGTTGCTTCCTCTCAGCATCAAGTAGCACAGCTTGGAGTGTCTCAATAGTCACTTGAAGCTTCTTAAGCTCATCTCTAGCATTCCAGATGGAATGCCCCTTCTTCAAAGCAAGGGAAGCAAGAGTGGACAAGATCTTGGAAGCAAGGCTGAACGCCGCTGATTCAGCCATGGATTGATGATCACAACTCAAATAATATGTGGCTGCTTTTTTTTTGGGTTAGAAGTAGAGTTTTGGGTTAGAAGTATGAGTCCGGGTTATAGAAAACACTAAATCTGGGATAGTTACCTTCCAAATAAAATTGGTTTACAGATGTCCGGGTTATTTACATTGACAAATATACCTGAGATAGTACATTCACGTTTTGTCCCCGTTTATTTACCCAAAACTGTAATATTTTTATAGTTTTTGCATCATTTTTTTAAGTTATATGGAAATACATCTTTGTTGACGTGACAATTATAACAGAGTTGTCAACAAAATTTGTCAACAAAATTTTTAACAGAGCTGTAAACAAAATATTTAACAGAGCTATTAACAAAATTTTCAATAGAGTTGTTAACAAGAATAATAAGTTGTCAACACCAATAATAACCCTTTGCTGACGTGAAAATTATAACAGAGTTGTCAACAAAATTTGTCAACAAATTTTTTAACAGAGTGTCAACAAAATTTTTAACAGAGTGTCAACAAAATTTTTAACAGAGATGTCAACAAAATATTTAACAGAGCTGTCAACAAGAATAACAAGTTGTCAACACAACTAAATAAGTTGTCAACCCAACTAAATAAATTGTTTACATGACTAATAAACGGTCAACATCATACAACACGAGTAATATTACAAAATTGTAAACATTGTCAACACTTTACAAAACTTGTCAACACTACTAAATTACATTGTTAAAAAAATAATTGTTAAAACATTAATTTTTTTTTACATATTAAAACAAATTGCATTGTCCCTGCATAATCCTTGTCAAAACTGTCAAATTTTACACACATTAACTTGTCAACACTGCCAATTTTTTTTTATCAACAATCCTTGCATAATAATCAAATCCTTGTTTTTAACCAAAGACACGGAAATCAAAACTCTACTAAAGCCTATTTCATTGAATTACACAAGATAAATTAACTTGTCAACACTCCTATTAATTTAAAATAGATACGATGGATCTCCCTAATTGGTCCTTCAAATAGATATGTTCAACCATCAACTCATCAGCATCATCTAAAAAATACAAAGCGCCTTAATTGCTCTTTGATCTCCCTAACCTTTGCAGTTGATAACGTAAAAGACTGGATATTTGTATATGCTCCTGCAGATGTGAAAATAAGATTGAAACAGAGAATGAGATGGAGAAAGCACCTCTGATACCATGTTGGGAAACAGAGAACAAAGAAAGAGAGGAAGAATGAAGTTGATTTCATTGAATGAATAAGGTCAAATTACAGCGTCTATTTATAGGCTAAGTACTACACAGAGTAACCACTAACTCCCTATACTAACAAAGACTGCAACAGACAACATCTACGTACCTGAGAATATCAAAGGAACTATATTTAGTTTGTGTTACTACAACTCCAATAGCAGAACCTAAATTTAACTCAGTTCAAATGGTGGGTTGAGGATTTAGTTTGTGTTACTATATTTACAATAGCGAACAAATGGCACGTGTGACAATCTGGGGGTCCACGGGCTAGAGGCAGCGTGGACCGGTTAGATAGACTGGGGGTGTGCACACACGAGCGTCTATGCGCATTAGGCCCATCAGATAAGTCCACGGGGTTCCACCCTAAAACCAATTGGCAATAGGGGGAGTAATCCATAGACTTATATACTAGGTTTCTTTACTCCCAACTTCCGATGTGGGATACTATTCTCAACAGCACGTATGAGTTTTATTCTTATGTACATGTTAGACGCTACTGATGTGTTGAAGTTAGTTAGCATAGTGTGAGTTTTATTAATACTCTGTTATGGACCACTGTATGTACGTAGCATCTTGTTTGTATTCTGATAACCAAATATTCTCCATCTCACTCGTTGATTTCCTCTTCCTTACCAGGTTGCTACTAGTTAAGTTTTATCTTTGATTGTAGAATACTCGACACTTCCGTACATATTACAGAAGTACCACTACTACAAAATAGCCCAAATTACACGGGCGTTTAAGAGCTAATAACCCGGATCCAGTTCAGGTTAAAGGTGCACGCATTATTTGGTCAAGGCCAAATAACACCGATCTTAAATGGACACACCTCGGTTATTTACTTCTCTCTATGTTTTTCAAAAAGTTTAAAGGTTCGGGTTATTTGTTGATAAAATAACCTGGACGTCAGTAAGTCCGGGTTATAGAAAACACTAAATCTGGGTTAGTTACCTTCCAAATAAAATTGTTTACAGATGTCCGGGTTATTTACATTGACAAATATACCTGAGATAGTACATTCACTTTATTTGATCTCGTGATTTTCGAAAAAAACTGAAACATAACTCTTAGTTCCGGGTTATATTCTATTTCCTAGATATTTTGGTCCAAATTAGCTGAAGTGCTGAACCTTTTGTCCTAATTTTTGGGTAAATATCCCAAAACTGTAATATTTTTAAGTTTTTGCATCATTTTTTTAAGTTATATGGAAATACATCTTTGCTGACGTGACAATTATAACAGAGTTGTCAACAAAATTTGTCAACAAATTTTTTAACAGAGCTGTAAACAAAATATTTAACAGAGCTATCAACAAAATTTTCAACAGAGTTGTTAACAAGAATAATAAGTTGTCAACACCAATAACAACCCTTTGCTGACGTGAAAATTATAACAGAGTTTTCAACAAAATTTGTCAACAAATTTTTTAACAGAGTGTCAACAAAATTTTTAACAGAGATGTCAACAAAATATTTAACAGGGCTGTCAACAAGAATAAGAAGTTGTCAACACAACTAAATAAGTTGTCAACCCAACTAAATAAATTGTTTACACGACTAATAAACGGTCAACATCATACAACACGAGTAATATTACAAAATTGTAAACATTGTCAACACTTTACAAAACTTGTCAACACTACTAAATTACATTGTCAAAAAAATAATTGTTAAAACATTAATTTTTTTTTACACAGTAAAACAAACTCCATTGTCCCTGCGTAATCCTTGTCAAAACTGTCAAATTTTACACAAATTAACTTGTTAACACTGCCAATTTTTTTTGTCAATAATCCTTGCATAATAATCAAATCCTTGTTTTTAACCAAAGACACGGAAATCAAAACTCTACTAAAGCTTAATTCATTGAATTACACAAGATAAATTAACTTGTCAACACTCCTATTAATTTAAAATAGATACGATGGATCTCCCTAATTGGTCCTTCAAATAGATATGTTCAACCATCAACTCTTCAGCATCATCTAAAAAATACAAAGCGCCTTAATTGCTCTTTGATCTCCTTAACCTTTTCAGTTGATAACGTAAAAGACTGGATATTTGTATATGCTCCTGCAGATGTGAAAATAAGATTGAAATAAAGAATGAGATGGAGAAAGCACCTGAGTCTCCAACGACGAGTACCCTAACCTGGCCGCAAAGTGGGCCTCCATTTTGTTCCCTGCTCTCCCTCTCTCTTTCCCTCCAAAACATTCTCTCCTTTTTCCACAGTTGCAGCAGCACAAAAACAAAGAACCTAGAATCAGAAGAGGGAGAATTCGATTGGAAAGCTCACCTTCAATTCCCATAAAGCCTAATTCATTGAATTGGTTGTTTTTATTTTGTCAACACATACCGATACCGATACCTGTTGGAACTCGGATTTGTTGGAACCTCGTTCCAACGGAAGAGAAACCGGCAACACTCCGGATCCTCAAGTTTAGAGGGATTACGAACCCTCGTTTACCAATTATGCAACGAACTTATATGAAATGCAATACGAGTAGTTCTTACCTAGCATGGCTAATAGCTAGTCCAATAATATAATAAAGTATGAATAATTCTTATTAGGCTCGCGAGTACTATACCAGCTGGGTCGCGAGGGATTAGATTATGCTGATCAAATAGCTTAACCATATAATTCATCATAGTGAGACCTTACGTGGCACACTCCATTTAGCAACTTGAGCCTCGCGAACATATATATATATATAATGGAAGATCGGAATCTCGTCAATGGCCGCATATCACAAGCTAAGATCGCGAGCATGCTAGGATGACCGAAGCGGGCCCGCGAGTTGAGACGAAGGCAACTCGAAACTCGTGAGAAGGACTCCCGGCTCGACGGTCGCGAGGTGACGATCGTGAGGTGGGTTCAAAAGCAAGGACGCTGATACCTTGAAGCTAGCGAACATGAGTGCGGCTCAACTCGCGAGTCATCGATGATCGTGGAGAGTGAATGATCGTGAACCAGACTACGGCTCGAGACGTGAATCGGCGATGATTACTTGGCGTGGAGCTCGATTGTCAGTGATGATAGTTTGATGATGAACGCGAGCTGAACTACGGAACACTCGAGCTCGTGGTTCAAGGGATGCATCCGACCACGGAGGAGAAGACCGAGCTCGCCTGAGCGAGAAACCGAGCACTAGTCCCCATCGAGTCTGAGAGTTTGTCCCTGGAAACGCCACCGAGATTCATTCGTACCCGGAGATCAGTCGCGCAGCTCAGACGAGCGACCATGAAGGTCGAGACGAACTCCTGGACTGAGATGTGGCTCGGTCGATGGTCGACGTAGTCATTTAGTCGGGGCTCGAAGTTGATTGTGTAATCCTGCACGCCCCTCACATTGTTAGAGTAGATTTGGGAGAATAATGTGATGATTTGATTAGGCCTCTTAGGGTAGAATATATACAACATAGACAATCTTATCTAAGGATAAGATATGGAAAATATGGAAAAGATAACAATACAAAGATATATGGAAACAATATCTAATCCTATCTTTAATACTCCCCCTCAAGTTGGAGCATGAGGATCTAGAATACCCAACTTGGAAGACAGGTAGACAAACTGAGGTGATGGTAATGCCTTTGTAAGAATGTCTGCAGGCTGATGTGTCGTAGAAATGTGAGAGGTGACGACCTTGCCTGCGACAATCAAATCTCGAACGTAATGACAGTCTATTTCTATATGCTTGGTTTGCTCGTGAAATACAGGATTAGAAGATATGTGAAGTGTTGTCTGACTGTCACAGTAAAGTCGAACCGGAGGTGAGTGATCAAAGCCAAGTGAAAGAAGAAGAGATCGTAACCACACAATCTCACAACAAGTGACCGCCATGGCCCTATATTCAGCCTCAGCAGACGAACGAGATACCGTCGGTTGTTTCTTGGTGCGCCATGAGACGGGAGATCGACCAAGCATTACAAAATAACCGGTGATGGAGCGACGAGTTTTAGGACAAGTCGCCCAGTCCGAGTCACAGAACGCAGAGAGACGAAGCGAGCTGTGACGAGATAGGTGAAGGCCTTGCTCGGGATGAGTCTTGAGAAACCGAACGACACGAAGAGCAGCCAGCCAATGTGCTTCCTTTGGTTGGCGCATGAACTGAGACAAGATATGAACGGAGAAACATAGATCCGGGCGGGTAATGGTCAAGTAAATTAGTCTCCCAATGAGACGCCGATAAGCTTCCGGGTCATGATAATCAAGGCCTGTAGCTTTGGCGAGCTGATGATTGGAGTCCATAGGCGAGTCACATGGTTTGGATCCAAGAAGGCCTGTATCAGAATTAATCTGTAGAGCATATTTGCGTTGCGAAACAAATAGACCGGATGGATTACGAGCAATTTCAAGGCCAAGAAAATACTTAAGTACACCAAGGTCTTTCATGTGGAAGCAACGACTCAGGTAAGCTTTAAAGGAGGAGATGGCTGCCGAGTTGTTACCTGAGATGATCAAGTCGTCCACAGAGATGAGAATGTGAATAACGTTGCCATTCTGATGTATGGAAAAAAGCGAGTAATCAGCGTAACTTTGTTGAAAACCAAAAGCTCGAAGGGCAGTGGCCAACTTAGAAAACCAATTTCTAGGTGCTTGACGAAGACCATAGAGTGACTTTTGAAGCTTGCAGACCTGACCTGGAGGAATACGAGAGTAGCCAGGAGGTGGAGTCATATATACCACCTCATCAAGATCGTCGTGGAGAAATGCGTTGTGAACGTCCATTTGATGAAGCTCCCAACCACGAATAGCAGCGACGAAGAGGAATACTCGTACAGTAACCATTTTGGCAACGGGGGCGAAAGTCTCGTTAAAGTCGATGCCCTCAATCTGCCTATTTCCAAGAGCCACAAGGCGAGCTTTGTATCGCTCGATGGTGCCGTCAGATTTGTATTTGATGCGATAGACCCACTTGCACCCAATTGGTCTCGTTCCGACAGGTAAATCAGATATCTCCCAAGTCGAGTTACGCTCTAAAGCAGCTAATTCCGAGAGCATTGCAACGCGCCAAGGAGCATGTTGAGATGCTTCTTTGAAGGAGGTTGGTTCATGACCAACAGTAATGGCGGCGAGAAATCTGACATGGTTAGACGAAAAATTATTGCAGGAAACATAGGAAGCGATAGGATATTGCTTACCCGAGGAAACTGACTGTGAGGGTGACGTGAGAGGGGGGTCTTGACTTTGCAGCGTATGACATAGACAATCTTTGAGAAGCACAGATGTGTGGCGAGGGCGTTCACTTCGCCGAATTTCCGGAGCCGGCGAATCAGAGGGAAGCAGGGGACAAGAATCCGATGAAGATGGCAAAGGAGAAGTGGACTGAGAGGGTGGAGGCATACCCGACATAGGTGGTTGTGATGGTTCAGCTAGAGGTTCTGAGGGAATCGGTGTGTCGTATATAGCTGGAGTAGACGCCATTGGTGGGACAACTCCCCCTGTCATTGAACTTGGATTTGACAGGAAGGGAAAAGAGTCTTCGTAAAACACCACGTCACGAGAGACGAAGATGCGTGCAGTGGAGATGTCGTAGATACGCCATCCACGCTTTCCTGGTGGATATCCTAGAAAGACGCCTTTGATGCTGCGGGCTGCGAACTTGTCAGTTGGTTTTGGTTGACGAGCAGCGTAACAGAGGCAGCCAAAAACTCGAAGCTGAGAGTATAAAGGAGGTTTGCCGAACAACAGCTCGTATGGAGTACGATTGGCGAGCAGCAGGGTTGGCGTCCGATTGATGAGATAGCAGGCCGTCAGAATGCATTCACCCCAAAAAGTGACCGGGAGTGTAGCTTGAAATCGTAGGGCTCGGGCAACATTTAAAATATGTCGATGTTTGCGCTCTGCCCGACCATTCTGTTGAGGTGTGTACACACATGAGCTTTCAAAGAGGATGCCTTGACTTGCAAGATATGGTTGTAGGGAGATAAATTCGGCTCCATTGTCTGAACGAAGACGCTGAACTGGTTTGGAGAACTGAGTCTTCGTCATGGCGATGAAGTCACGAATGATTTTGGAGACCTCTGACTTATATTTCATAAGAAACACCCATGTAGATCTAGAAAAATCATCTATAATGGTTAAAAAATATGAAGCACCGGTACTAGAAAGGGTGCTATAAGGACCCCAAATATCACAATGAATCAAGTGAAACAAATCTTCAGCTTTATTTGAACTTAAAGGAAAAGAATTTCTGGTTTGTTTTGCTTTGAAGCATACATCACAAGGGCTGTTTTCTACGGGAGAACTAGATAATTTTAAACTAGCTAAGACCGATGAAGAGGGATGTCCCATACGAAGATGCCACATAGATGGTGAAGCGGTTGATGCAGAGATACAATGTTGTTGAAGCTGATGTCCGAAGTTGCGCAGCCAGTAGACCCCTCCCCTTGGTTCACCCACACCAATCAACATCCTCGAATTGTGTTCCTGAATAATAATAAGTCTATTAGTTAGTGTAATCACACAAGAACCATCGTTGGCAAGTTGCCATAGAGAAATAAGATTGCAATCTAATTCAGGAATGTAAAGAACGTGATCAAGTTTAGTGTTTGGTGAGAACACAAGAGATCCCTCTTGAGTAGCGGAAGCGAAACGATTATCTAGAAGTTTAATGGACACAGGAGGAATAGAGACAAAATTTTGAAGAAGATCTTTGTTTCCAGTCATGTGCAGGGATGCTCCTGTGTCGAGAATCCATGAAGTAGACGTACTAGAGGAGTTGTCAGTCACTGTTTGATACTGCAGGGCCGAGTGCTGATTTATCTGATTCAGTGAGAGGAGGGTTCGAGGAAGGGTGAAGATAATAAGGAGAATCAACGTTATTGATTAAATGTTTTGTTTTGGGATCAACCATGATGTAGGTTGTGAAGAAACGTCAGAAGAAGGGAGAAAGAAGATAGGAAAAAAAACGTGTTTTTAGAAAACCTGCTCCGATACCATGTTAGAGTAGATTTGGGAGAATAATGTGATGATTTGATTAGGCCTCTTAGGGCAGAATATATACAACATAGACAATCTTATCTAAGGATAAGATATGGAAAATATGGAAAAGATAACAATACAAAGATATATGGAAACAATATCTAATCCTATCTTTAATACACATGTCCTAGACGAGATTGCCATTATTGGATGAGCTCGAAATCCACCATTAATGGTTAAATGAGGATGAGGAGGCCTAGATGGAAGATGATTTTATCTCTCGATCACCCACTGCCTCCCCCTTCTCCAAGTCTTTTCCCCAAAATAGCTCTCTCCTTTTCTCATCACCGTTCATATATATATATATCATCACTTATGATCTAAGATCTGATATTGGGCTTATTTGTAAATGGGCTTTGGGCTTCTATTTACTCGGGTCCAACAATACCAATTGGTTGTTGTTATTTGAAATGAAGACAAAGCGTATAGGCTACAAGCGAAACAAGTCAGAACATAAAGAAATTGACTAGTCAAAACCTAATCGATGTTCCTGTAGCATATTGAGTATTGGCTCGTTCTCTCATGTATATCATTCCACCTATTTTCACAAAATTAAAACACAAATCTGTCAAATATCAGCAAACAAATAACAGTCCAAAACTCCAAATCCATAACGACATGAAGCGAAAGGGAATAAGAATAAGAATACTTAAACACTGTCAAAATTTTTTTGGCAAGAGAAGCATGAAAGCTTACTATTTTTGAAATTGCTTAAATTACTGAAATTACTTAAACAAATAACAGTCCAAATCCATAATCAAATCCTTGAATTGCTGAAATTGCTTACTATTACGTTGAAATTGCTTACTATTACTTGACCAGACAAAGAGAGTAGAAAATATGTGCATAGTAGCACCTGTTCTTCATAAGAGGTCGATTTAGAATTCAGGCAATTGAGATCCGACGATTGTTTCAGAGGCAAGAGAAGCATGAAAGCTTTGGTGCAGAGCGGTAGGTATCCATCTCAAAGCTTCTCCGGTTCTCGTTTTGGGAATCGAATTTTCGGATCCTGAAATGCGTAGCAGAGAAAGATACCAGAGCTTGATCGACTTTGTTCTCTTCCGATCCATCGCATTTGATCGCACATGCACCTCGAAAGAAGAGACAGTCGCTGACTCGCTGATGTTCAAGAGGAAGCTGAAGATAGATTTGGATCAGTTTTTCGAGATCGTCAACGGATCAGATGAGTTGACTCTCAGTCTGAATTCCGGGCGATTTGGGGCGCCGGATCTGGTGCTAGAGGCGATGGAGATCTGAAAGCTAGTAGCCGCATCGAATGAGTAGAATCTGGAGAGGCAGCGAAAGCGTAGGCGGAGGAAGCTTGATGAGAGGGGACGGAGATGGTGAGAGAGAAGAAAGGAGGAGGCTGTGAAGAAGAAAGTGTCAGCAAAATCTAGAAGGAAGAAAAAGAGAGGAGGCGAGCGTTACCAGAAAATTAGGGTACTTTCTTTAAACTTAATAAAGAAATGCAGTTATTAAAATTATTGTGGGGCATTGGGCACAAATAGCTCACCTTTTGCCACCTATTTAAAGCATAGATATTCTAGTAGGTTCAACCTGAAGAATAACTATACGTTATCAAATAAAAAACACAATTAAAATGAAATTGTATAAGACGAAAGTAGATAAGTTACGCCAACCTTACAAATATTCTTGAGGACAAAATCAGCTACAACAAAATCTTCCTCGTTAGATTTTATATAAGTCTTATAAGGAATTTATGTACAAGCAAGAAGCGGGATAATTGGATATGAGAAGATTGAACTGATATGGCATCGAAGCAAACATCTAAGAGATGGAACCCTTAAATTTTCAACACATCAAGCCCCTGCAAACCTACAAGTGAAAATGCAGAATCTCAAACAGCAGTTGGAAAGAACTTTTTGTATGACCTGTTCATATGACAGATGAAACATACAACTTTTTGAATGACATGTTCTTACAAGTTGAACAAAGCTTCTTTGAAATTGCAAGATATAACCTTTAAAGACTTATTGTTTAGGTCTCAGATAATAGAGGGACATCAACAAATAGAAGTTTGAATCTCATATTTGACTTGAACCTAGAAAATAGGATCAACATATTGCTATTGAGCAGAAATAGAATCAACTACACAAGCTCTCTCATGTTTGTATCTTCCTCCAAGGAAGATGATTCAGCTTCTATAAGCCCATGGGGAAATTTTGTTCTGCATCTCTCATCTTTTGTACTTCAGCCTATGAATGAAAATCACAATAGAAATTTAACCAAAAAACAGATCAAAACTCAGTAAAAGATATAAATCCAAAATAACTCGCCTCAAGAGAAGATAGATTTCTCTCCGCATATAAACAATAGAGATGTATATTGAAAAGAAGAAGAAGTTAATTCTCTGTATTACACAAGGAATGTTTATATACAGGTTACATAGTATTTACTAGACTTAATTCTAGGAGAGAATATTCCTATTGACTAAAATAAAAGATTACAAAGAGATATGAAGAAAGATATGATATGGTCAAAATATCTTTATCTGTTTATATGCCCCCGCAAGCTCATGGGCACGGGCGAACATGCAGCTTGTCTCGTAATGTCTGAAAATGTCGAGTGCCAACTGCCTTTATAAATATATCAGCAATCTAATCAAAGGCACGAACATGGCGAACCACTAAGTCACCAACAACAACTTCCTTCTTGACGAAATGATAGTAAAGTTTTATGTGCTTTGAGCGCTGATGGAAGACGGGATTAGCAAACATAAATGTAGCACTGAGATTGTCACATACTAGAATCGGTGGGAGAGCAACGAAGACAGCCATTTCATGCAGGAGTTGTTTCAACCAGATAAGTTCAGCAGCAGCAAAGGCGATTGCACGGTACTCGGCTTCAGAGCTAGACTGAGAGACGGTATTTTGTTTCCTGGAAGACCAACTGATGAGATTTCCACCAAAATAAATGGAGAAACCATGCTGAGAACGACTCTCATCTGAGTCAGATTTCCAACCAGCATCAGAGAAAGCAACAAGCCGAGAATCAGTGGCCTTTTAGAGCACTAGACCACACGAAATTGTGCCTTTCAGATACCGCAAGATGCGTTTAACAGCTGCCCAATGAATGTCAGAAGGAGTTTGCATAAATTGACATACCTTGTTTACATCATAAGAGATTTCAGGTCGAGTAATGGTGGCATACTGAAGAGCACCCACAATACTCCGATATAAGGTTGTATCTTGTAAAGGATCTCCTATTTGAATCAAGCGAGACCCAGGTACAGCGGGAGATGAGATCGGTTTGGCCCCGGACATGCTGCTACGCTCAAGAATGTATGAAATGTACTTCTGCTGAGTAAGGTGAAGAGAGGAGGACGACCTGGATACCTCTATCCCAAGAAAGTAATGAAGGTCACCCAAGTCCTTGAGTGAAAAATCAACATTGAGACGGCTGACGAAGTCATTAATGAAAGAGTAATGAGAGCCAGTGATTATCAGATCGTCAACATACCCTAAAACATAAACCTTGTGAGAACCTTGACGTTTGATGAACAAGGAAGGATCAAAGATACAAGCTTGAAACCCATGATGAAGCAGAGAGGTGCGAAGCTTGTGAAACCAAGCACGAGGTGCTTGCTTCAACCCGTACAAAGCCTTGCAAAGTTTGCAAACATGTTTTGGGAAGACTGAAGAAACAAATCCTGGAGGTTGATCCATGTAGATAGTTTCTGTAAGCTCTCCATTTAAGAATGCGTTGTTGACATCAACCAGTCTAAGAGACCAACCATTAGTTATAGCTAGACTTAAAACAAGGCCAATAGTAGTTTCTTTCACAACAGCGCTGAAAGTATCAAAGTAACCAACACCAACTTCTTGATTAAAGCCCTTTGCAACCAACCGAGCCTTGTAGCGTTCAATTGACCCATCATATTTCTGCTTCATCCTGTAAACCCACTTGCAACCAACAATGTTAGTATTCGAAGATCGGGGAACTAATTCCCAAGTACCATTTTTCATTGGGGGAATCATATTCTATTTACACGGCATGATGCGAGTTAGGATCTTTTGAGGCTTGATGAAAGAATTTTGGTTCTGTGGCATTGGCTGTGAAGGCAATGGGTAGAGGATATTTTGTGGCGGTTAAGGCTTTTGGCTTGAGAGTATTGGTGGAGGCTCGAGTGGTCATTGTATGGCTGGATTGTTCAGGTTTACGAAACCAGGTCGGAGCACCAGGATAAGGTTCAGCATCAGCAGACGGTATATGGCTGGCAGGAATTGAAGGAGTCGTTGAAGATGGTGTTGTACCTGTCTCTTGGGGTGAAGGAGATGAGGAGGAAGGCAACTCACCCGACGCAGACATTGACTCAGACGAAGACGTGTTTGACCCAGACTCTGACTCAGACATGTTTGGACTAGACGCAAGCTCAGGTGAAGGGGTTGGGTTTGGTATGGATGCAGTTTCAGATTGAGGATGTCCCGACGATGGAGGTACATGAAGGTCTATAGAGGAGGCCACTTGTTGTAGAATAGATAGAGGGACGTGGTTATCTTGAGAAGTGGACGTGGAGGAAGAAGAACTCCCAGAAATATGGTCGGGATACGGAAAGATCAACTCATCAAAAACCACATGTCTGGACACATAAACTCGAGAAGTGGGGACGTGGAAACACATATAACCCTTATGTTTGGCGTTGTAACCCAAAAACACACATGGGAGAGAGCGGAAATCCATTTTGGAGGAGTTGTAGGGTCGCAAGAAGGGATAACATAAGCACCCAAAGGATTTGAGAAACCCATAATCTGGTTCTTTATTATATAAGAACTAATAGGGAGATTGTGAATTCAACAAAGGTGTGATTGTTCGATTGGTTAGGTATACGGATCTATGAAAGGCTTGTTTCCAAAATTTTGTAGGAAGAGATAAATGTGCTAGTAATGCAAGACCCTTTTCAACAATGAGTCGATTGCGACGCTTGGAGGACCCATTTTGTTCAGGTGTATAAGGGCATGAAACCCGGTGTATTATTCCTTTTGATTCAAGGAAGGAAGAGACATTCTTGTATTCACCACCCCAATCTGTTTGAAAAGCTTTTATAGTAGTGGAGAATTGTGTTTGAATCATGTTGGGGCACAACTGGAAAATTGTGAATACCTGAGATTTATTAGATAGGAAATAAACCCAAACAAACTTAGTGCAATCATCCACAAAACTGACATAATAACGATTTCCATTGGTTGATAAAGACGAGGAGAGACCCCAAACATCTGAACGGATTAAATCAAAAGGACTAGACGAACGACTCACACGACTTGTAAAAGGTAAACGATGAGTCTTGCCAAGTTGACACGACCCACAAACAGAGGCGAGTTTATTACAAGACACGGGCAAATGCCTACTAGAGACAAGACGATGCAAAACAGACTCATGAAGATGACCAAGACGGTGGTGCCAACACTGTAAGGATGCCCGAACGCCAAGGCAAACAGTAGGACGACTCCACACTGACAAGGACGACTCAGGTGGACGGGGAAGACAGTACAAGCCATTTTCAACGATTCCTTTGAGGAGTATCTGCCCCTGCAAGTTCTTGACATAACAACGATCAGCATGAAATTCAACATAAACATTGTTGTCAGTAGATAGCTTGGAAACACTAAGGAGATTTTTTGCTATTTTGGGAACAAAAAGAATGTCATTAAGGTGAAGAGGTGAGGCAACATGCTGTACATTTAGAGTAGAATGACCTAAATGGGTAATGGGTAGAGATTTACCGTCCCCGACGACGAGCTTGTCTTTACCTTCATAGTTGGAATGCAAATGGAGATTAGCAAGATCAGCGGTTACATGATGGCTCGCTCCTGAATCAATAACCCATAGGTCAACAATATCATATGGGTTGTCAGAGGAGGCCATGAAAGCAGCCTTGTTGGTCTGTCAAACTCGTGTAGCAGCTTTCCTATTTGTGACAGGAAAGGCATTCAGGTTCAGACGATTGAAGCAATTTGCAGCCTCGTGCCCCGTGCGTTTGCAGATATGACATTGTAAGCGAGGGCGATCATAGTTGGAGGTCGAATCAGAATGTGATTTGCCGCCAGACTGTGAACCTGACGAAGAGAAAGGGTGACGAACAGAGTTACGACCTGAAGAATGACCAGAGGATGCGACGTTCGCTGATGGGGGTGCAAGAAGTTGAGCAAGAAGTTCTCTAGAGGACAACGGTTCAACACGCATAGCAAGAGCTGAGCGAAAAGCGCCGTATTGAGGGCCTAATCCATAAAGGATGTACCGATGTAGGCAACAAGATCTTCATCAGAAACAGAGGACATGCACTCAAATAAAGAGTCGGCAATGGCTCGTTTCTTCTCAAAATAGTCTAGAACAGATAAGGATCCCTTGGACAAGGTTTGGAGTTGATGTCGTAGATGCATCTGTTGTGCGCGATTCTGAGCAAAAAAGGTTTGGGCAAGAGTTCTCCCAAGCTTCGGCAGTGGTAGAGGCACGAGCCACCATCCCAAGGAGTGGAGTCGTCAGAGTAGAGCGAACCCACAACAGAACGAGACGGTCTTTGCGAATCCAGGGGACGCATCAGTGGGAGGAGTTGCCGGAATTACGATGGTTGGCGGTGGAGGGGTAGCAACTGTCAGAAAGGATGACAGGCCAAAAGCCTCCAAGGCCGATTGAATAGTGTTGCGCCATAAGGCGTAATTTGAACGATCCAGCCTGATTGCTAGGTTTGGGAAATGAAAATTCTGGTTGGAAACACCAGTTTCAGATGAAGCGGAAGCAAGAAGTTGAGTGGATGTGTTTGAGGCATGAAGGTCCATGATTTTGATCGTAGGTTAAGCTGATACCATATAAACAATAGAGATGTATATTGAAAAGAAGAAGAAGTTAATTCTTTGTATTACACAAGGAATGTTTATATACAGGTTACAGAATATTTACTAGACTTAATTCTAGGAGAGAATATTGCTATTGACTAAAATAAAATATTACAAAGAGATATGCAGAAAGATATGATATGGTCAAAATATATTTATTTGTTAATACCGCATCTTTATGCCCTTGACGAGCACGTTCAACTTCGCCGTGCCATGCCTACATCTTCATAATAACATAAAATTACCCATGAACATAAATTTATATTAGCAAATCTTGATGAAAGCTAACCAACCAAATGTTGCAGCTCTGAATACAAAATTAAGAGAAAAGCAGTATAAGATTATCTTTTTTTTTAATTTGGCTAAAATCGGAGTGTCATCTATTACGAGATGACCACCCCTGACCATCTTCAGCAATGATCCGAAAGAAAGGCTGGTAATGGCAGTAAGTGTCTGAGACCAACTGATGTGGCCTAATTCTGTTGAGATATTCAACAGATAGTGTTGAATCAAGATCGCATTTCAGAATTACCTTAATGAAATGCGTATTTATATTTGGGTCTGCAATGAAGTCTGCAGCCCTATTAGCTTCTCTAAAACAATGGATAATTTTAAAATTACGTATTTGGTTTATATTATGGTTTGCAGCATTAATAATATTTTCAATTTCCCAAGGCACTTTCCAAGTTTTATTAGCCGAATTTATAACAGTTATGTTATCTCCTTCAAATATAACATTATTGAGTTTTAATTTTAAAGCTAATTTTGTTGCCATTAAGAAAGCAGTTGCCTCTGTTTGTAGAGCAGATGCAGAATTTATGTGCTTACTATATATATCTATAACATTTCCATTATTGTCCCTAAAAATACAGGCTATAATTGAATGTGAGTTATACTTAAATGAGCCATCAAAATTAATTTTAATTCATCCTGTAGGTGGGGAAATCCATGTGTTTATTTTGAATTTTGGCTTTGTTTCGTTTATTTTTTTATTTTGGTCCCTTACATCTAGACATAGAATTTTCCCATTGTTTGAATTGGGAGAAAGCATTGATAGCCACACCTTCTCGTGATATAGGCTCCCCTCTAAATATTATTGCATTTCTATGTAGCCAAATTTGATACCAACGAAAACATAAACTTTCTATTTTATGGTTATTTAATCTAGAGTCTTGAATAATTTTTGAAATAGAAGCCTCAAAACTATCCAAAGGTTCAATTGTGAATTTTTTACCTGTGAGTAATTCATATCTGGTAATCTGCATTTTAGTATATATACAGTAAAAAAATAAGTGTTCTCTAGATTCATTATTATGATTACATAGCCAACAATACGAAGGAACTTTATTATAATATTTATTTAATCTATTCGTTGTTGGCAAATTGTTTGAAATACTTTTCCATAAGAAATTTTGGATTCTTGGTGGAATTTTTAAATTCCATATCCATTCAAATAAATCTTTATTATTATTTGGTACATCTTTTATAAATAATTTGTGTGCCGAGGTTGTACTAAATTCACCGTCTGGTGTCAATCCCTAAATAATTTGGCCAGGTCTATCATTGAAGGGTATATATATATTTATGATATGGGAAACTATATGCGCAAGTAAAATGTTATTTAGTTTTATTATATTCCAATTTTTGTCTGTTGTTATGTAATCCGAGACACGTTCGTCAATATTACTTATGTTTTTGTCGAAATATTCTAAAATATCAATGTCTGAAATCCATTTATCCTTCCAGAATTTAATATCCTTACCATTACCTATTCTCCATTTTATCCCTCTTATAAAATCTTCACTTAAGTGGAGTAATCTTGAAAATTACCAAGACTATTTAGGTTTCTTTTTGTAATAAAAAAAATTGATTTTTCTTTCAAATATTTTTGAGATATTAGGGTTGTCCAACTATTATTTTTATTTGTTGCAATTTTCCATAGTAGTTTATGTCGTAATGCTTTATTTAAGTCCTTAGTTTTATGAAGACCAAGACCACCATGTTCCTTTGGTTTGCATACATTATTCCAATTTGTAATAGGCTTATATCCAGGGTTAGAATTGTTCCAAAAGAAATTTTTATTAATTTTGTCCATTTGTTCGCAAACCCCTTTGGGTAAATAAAAACATTGCATTAAATGATTTGCCTTTGATTGTAGATTTGATTGAATTAAGACCGTTCTACCTGCATGCGATATCGTATTAGCTTTCCATTTAGACAATTGATTTTGCATACTCTGGATAACATATTCAAAAGTATCATTCCGGACTCTGCCTCTAACTATAGGAATTCCCAGATATAGTTCCATTGCATTCGTGGGTTGTAAATTCATAATGGATGCCAATTCTTGCCTCTTTACGTTAGAAATGTTTGTCGATGTTTGAAATGAGCTCTTATTGAAATTAATTGCCAATCCAGATAGGTCTGTAAATATTTGTAATATATTTTTTATGTATATCATATTCTTAATATTAGCATTTGCTAGTATTATTGTATCATCAGCAAAACACAGAAATGGAATTCTCATACCATTTTTTGTTAGTTGTAATCCTACTTTGTGGTTAGTTTTATCAGTTTCAATTTGTAGTGTACGAGCTAAGTATTCCATTGCTAAAATAAATATGAAAGGAGCAATAGGATCTCCCTTCCTTAATCCACATTTAGGTTTAAAAGTTGGTCTTGGTTCATTATTAACTAAGACTGAAAAAGAAGCCGATTTTATACAACTCATTATTAAATTTATCCATTTGCTGTCAAATCCAAATGATTATAAAACTTTGGTAACAAAAGGCCAATGAATTTTATCATATGCTTTTTCCATATCTAACTTAAGTGTAATCCATCCTCTTTTTTCTTTTTTCCGATTATGAAACGAGTGAAATACTTCATGAGCCATAAGGATATTGTCAAAGATAGACCTATTTTGGACAAAAGCTCCTTGACACGGATGTATCAGTTTGGGTAAAAGGGTTTGTAGACGATTCGCCATAATTTTCGGTGTCACTTTATATATAGGTGTGCATAAACTAATTGGTCTGTAATTATTAATTGTAATCGGATTATCCACTTTAGGTATAAGGGCAATAAATGATTGGGCGCAGTTTGATAACATGACTCCTGAATGAAAGAATGATTTAACAGAGCTAATAATGGAAGGTCAAACAATATCCCAGAAAGACTGATAAAATTATGCGTTATAGCCGTGCGGGGTTAAAAGTTTTTTGTTATCTTCACCCGTTATTATTTTTGGTATAATTTTAAAGTCCCGATCCCTTAATTCTATAGTATG
Organism: Oxyria digyna; assembly: GCA_029168935.1. NCBI lineage: Eukaryota > Viridiplantae > Streptophyta > Magnoliopsida > Caryophyllales > Polygonaceae > Oxyria > Oxyria digyna. The sequence goes on from JAPVLV010000018.1 coordinate 3,421,951, forward strand.
CAAAGGTTGGTATCTTGTTTGTAGGTCCAGGGTTATATTAGTCCTTATATCTTCTTGTTTGGAATACTTTATATTTTGCAAAGATTCATAACAAAGAATTTTTTGTTTAAACGTTCTAATTTTGGCAGCTGTTTAAAAATATTTATTATCTTTATCCATATTATTTAAATGTTTGATTTTTTTCTCTTTGTTTTCAATAAATATGCTGGATATCTAATAATTGGTTGTATTTGGTCATCATACGGTTATAATGTTCAGTTAAAATTAGATTATTGTTTTCAAAACAATCCTTTTGAATTTTTCCCAGTCTTTCCTCTGTTTTCTTTAATTGTTCAAATATGTTATTATCATTAGTTTTTAACCATTTTTTGTATCTAATTTTAGCTGTTTTGTTTCATAAAAAGCTTGAACATATGAGAACCATTGTAATGGTATGACCATACTTTAGCAACTAAATTTTTATATGCCTCATTATTAGTCCATCTATTCTCAAATCGAAAAGGATAATTTTTTGTATAAACTTTACTTCCTAATTGTAAATTGATACAACAATGATCTGATGTTGTAAAAGGTAGATGCTCTAGGACAGTGTTGTCAAATAAGTTAATAATGCCAAGCTGAAATAGAACTCTATCTAATCTTTCCATTATAATATCATTCTTGTTGCTATTAAACCTTCTCCAAGTATATGGCATTCCTTGTACATTATGGTCAATAAGGCCATGAGTCGAAGCAAAATTATTTAATCTAGTTAATCTAGATGCGGTAATTGGTATACCTCCAATTTTATCATGTGTTGTTAAAATGTCATTGAAATCACCCATTATTAGAACAGGCTCTGTATGCGAATTAATGATCTGAGATATGAAATTCCAGTAATCTTGTTTTTGAGTTTCTTTACTAGGAGCATAAATGAATATGACAGTAAACTTGCATGAAGGTTCCTCACATGAGATAACAATTATATTATTATTATTATAAATTAATCTTAGGAAATTAGATTTAGTAAAATTTGTACATAATAGCCAAAGCCCTCCTTTAGTACCATCAACCGGAGAAATAAAAATGTTTTTAAACCCAATGTTAGCTAAGAATTGGTTACTAGGGGGTTTATTGTATTTTGTCTCTGCTAAACAAAGAATGTCTATTGCATGATTTTTTCTCATGTACGAGATTTCAGTCCAAAAGTGGGGACGCCGGACTCCTCTACAATTCCAATATGAAACATTCATATAAACTAAATAAATAATTAGATAAGTTATGGACTTATGGGAAAAAAAATTCATTTCTATATATTTTTATGAGAATGAAAAAGTTTTGATACGAAAAGTATAGGATAATATAGATAAATATGAAAATTATGTATTCCAGGTTGTAACCTATATCATGATGATTCCTTATTGAAACATGACTTTGTCTTGTACAATGGTTATATAAACTATAAGTAAGTTTGGCAAAGTAATATGTAGAGACCAAACCCAAATAGCAAACAAACTCAGCCCCAGAAAAGATAAACAACACATGACATCAATCCTGTTAGATTGAATTTTTAAGATACAAATTATCAAATAATGTTGTGATATACGAAGATTCAAAAGGAGGATGACATTGCCCTGTTTCATTATAGTAACACCATTGTAATCACTAAATGAATTAATTAGTATCATAGTGGAATCTGAAATACACCAACATGAAATATATACAACAGATACAAGCTAAACCATAATTAAAGGAAATATAATTGTACTTTAAAGAACTAAATAGAAGGACAAGACTCATAATAGCAGGATAAGTATTAAGTTGATAGATCCTAATGCAAACATGATATCTGGTATTGAAATTGTTTTTACTGTCAAACCAATTCCTGGATCCCCTGATGAACACAGTACTAACATATAAACCTCCGGGCAGGCTATTAATTGAGATAGAGATTAAGATGATACATTTATCATACCTAAATAAGATCATGAAAAACTTCATATAAAGAATAGGGGTAACAATAAAGCCACCCTAGGTTCCATATTACACCAGATTCAAAGCAAAAACAGGAAAACCACAAAGAGTAAGATACACCCTGACTGTCATAACAACATAAACATAACATATAGCAAAAGAGACCACAAATTTCCAATGGACTAAAAAAGAAAAGGAACCACTGCTTTTCCTGGAAACACCCAAATAGAAAAGGAATAGACAAGTCATGGAACAGTAAGTAAAACAGACACATTTAAGATCATACCAGTAAGAGGGATTCATAACATTATAAAAGAATTTATTTTTCGTGTTGTTCGAAGTCATATTACAAGAGAGAATATAAAATCTCAAAGAAAACGGAACAATATATAAGTGAGTGATGCACTTGGAGCAATTTTGATTCCTCAAACAAGAATAACAGAAGTGCATACAAGGAATAATTAACCAACTCAGTCCATTAACAATATTTGTTAATCTGAAGTTCCAAAAGGAATAACACTGATCTGAGAACCTGTTTGAGAGCAACACAAACCAAAACCAATAATGGATAGCCAGATTACAGAAATATCTTATACTATTCATTTTGTTGTTATTAACAACATACTGAGGAGAACAGAGCCTAATTATAACTTCATTAAAACATGTAAAGAAGCCAAACTTGATCCCAAGAATAGGACTCATATGAAGACTATAACATGCCAAATCTTTATTATATCTAACAGAACCTAAAACCTTTCTAGTATTGACACAATAATTATTCAATCCAAAAGAAAATTATATATCTATAAGTCCAAAATGAAAGCAGCAAACAGAAAAAAGAGTATGACTGCAGTTGAAAGCAAAATAATGTATATTAAATATGCAAGTACAAAACATCATCACAAAACTAGCATCAAAGAACCAAAAGGATTTATAGAAATAAAGAAAGGAGGCCTTGTAGATAATGCAAAATAGATTCATATCATTGTCTAGGAGGCCTGGAAAGACGCTCCTATGAAGATTATCAGGAAAATCATAGAAGGAACATTTGACAAGAAACCAGTACACATAAATAGAGACTAAGGGAACAAACATATGATCAGTATAGTTACTGTCAGCAAATTGCCAAATGAAACTACTACAGCTGGGAGTTTTACACAGAAGTAAACCATACCCAAAAATTGTGGGACAGATCGTCCAATAACCTAGCTGACATTGATAATTATTATAAAGAAAACTCTTGCTTGAAGGATTATAGGTGTGATTCTGATTACACTGATGATAATAGGGCATAACAAGCACCAGGCCCTTATTAAGGATATGGAGTAAGGGAGAAACTGAAAGAATACCTGTAAAACAGGGTGATCCGGAGTAGAAAAATTCCTCAATTAGAAAATTTCCATGGAAAATATCAGAATCATCACTGTGTTGCCAAAAACGTCAAAATCGGTGTCGCAAGAAGCATATATAACAAGAATTGTTTACACAGTTGTATACAAGGTTTTGGTATAGATTTTGGACGAAGTTTTGATCACGGATGAAGGAATACATACCTGAATCCTGGTGCAGCGTATGCCGTTGAGGATGATGTCGAAAGAAGTAGACCTCAAAGAGATTTTTTACAAAGTATTGATCCTGATTTTTGTAAAAATTTTGAATGGAGATTTGGGCACAGATGTTGATTGAGAGAAGAAAAGAGAAAGAGTACTTACCTGAGCCATGGCAGAAGAAAACAGAATGAGGATCTAGAAAGAGAAAGAAGAGAGAGGAGAGAGGGTGCAGTATAAGATTATCAATCTTGTAGGAAAGAGCAAAAATCTGGATTTATGCACATCAGCTCACCATTGCAAGGATTCATAAATTTGTTATTCAAGCATTCTAGATTGTGTGCAGGTGTATGCATATGTTAGTGTTTTCAGTTATGGGCTAAATAAAACTTCTTAAAATTAAAGTTTAAATCTGTTTACCTCCTCTTCAGCAACAGCACCTAACTTGATCCATTTCCAAGAGACATATAGTTGGTTATATATCTAACAGGTTTTTTGTTACATGGTTTTCCACAAAATCCAGTTTAGATATTTCCAAGTGTTGGGCTTGCTGCAAACAAATTAGTGACAGACAAGTACAATTGAGCAGGAAAAACTATGCTTTTATTTGATATTAAGTCTGAATCCTTGTTTATAGAACTTCATTAATCTTAATTAAACAAGGAAATTAGAAACAATAGTGTGAGATTGTTTTCAGTAAGCATTCGGGAAGCCCAATCGGCAATGGTTTGAGTTCTAACACGCGGAGGTTGGAGAGGGAATCCCAATCCACACCCCCGAGAACCAACTCTGGACAGAAACAAATACGTAATTCTTCAAGGGCAATAGGATGGGCAACGCGCAAACTCCTCACTTCAAAGCATTTTCTAATTTCAATAACAGAAAGAGACGGAGTTGGTACTTCAACCTCCACACTTGTAACCCCACTGCATTTTACGACTTCAAGAGATTGGAGATGCAGTGATGCTAGGTGTAAATTATTTGAGAAACTGGTTCCCCAAATACGACATTTTTGAAGAGATGTAAGTGATGCACCTGGAAAACTGATTGTGCCAATGCAGTTATAAATGTGTATCTCTTGGAGAGATGATGATGATGATAACAGCACGTGTTCTATCAGCACACCATCAGCCTCCTGGAGCTCTAGATTAATACAGGGAGTTGATGGCATGTACTTGAGATGTCTACAATGTTCAATCTTGAGTTTATAAAGAAGAGGGAACGAGAGTAGATGGCTATTCATGTTCCTTGACCATACCTTCAATTTTGGCAAATATCTCAATTCAAGAGTCTTCAAAGAAGGGAAGAACACACTAACTGACCCTGCGCCTTCCTCCCCCTCTTCGATGTACTCTAACGCATTTAGTCCGTCAATCCAAAGCCTCTGGAGATACGGAAGACACCTAAAGGGGGGGAGATGCTTCACTTTACCACAACGTATCAATTTTATAGAAACAAGGTGGGAAGGGTCATTAGTAGCAGCCCAATGTGGTATTCTCGTGCCTGGGTAATTCTTTATTGTTAGTTTTTGTGGAGATACAGGTAGCTTCCAACATTCATCTCCACCATAATCCTCCTCCTCTACCCCATCACGAGAGAATTCAATACTCAACGCACCTCTGCTTTGCTGCAGTCCAGACAAGGCATCAAGACGGCTCCTTGTACTTCTAATCCTCTCCTTCTCTTCTCTTGTTGTTTCAATGGCGCCTTCTATACTCCCAACCTTAAAATGACTCAAGTACTCTAAAGAACTCAACTCCCCAAACCTAGCTGGCATATGCTTCAATCCAAAGCACCTCTTAATATTCAAATACCGAAGGTTGATCAATTTTCTGAAATTATCGGGCAAAGCTTCAAGAACTGTACAACCCTGAAGGTCTAGTGCAAGCAAATTCAAAAGATTCGTCACTGAATCAGGAAGCCGTTTGAATTTGTTACATGAAAGATCAAGATACCTCAGCAGCTTTAACTCTCCAATACAACTTGGAACATGCTCGACCCCCAACCGTGACAAGCTCAATGCACGCAGCCACTTGCAACTTCTAAATTGTTCATCAACAACCCAAGTTTTATTACTGAGCACAAGTGAACGTAGCCGATTCATACTATCCACTGGTGGTAGAGTTTCACGGTCACTATGCGGCTCATAACAAACATGTGCATGTCGTGCATTACCGTATTGAGAGGATGACTTGTTTAGGATAACAGTTTCTTCTCCGGCTACATATTTCGCCAAATCATGAACTAAATCATGCATTTTGCAATTTTCAATCTCGCCATAACCATCTTCTCGGGCCTCTTGAAAAAAAGATCTTCTTAACAAGTTCATGAAATATGATCGTCCAACCTCGTCAAAAGAATTTCCTTCTTTATCCAGCTGAATATATCCTTGTGATATCCAAAGATATATCAACTTTGATACATCAAACACAAAATCTTTTGGAAATAGCGAACAACAAGCAAAACAATGCTTAATGTTTGATGGTAAGTGATCATAGCTCAACTTCAGCACAGACATAGTAATACTATCTTGGCCACAATGCTCCTCTATCTTGGAAAACTCTTTGTCTTTGAAGGACTTCCATTCTCCAACGGTACGTTTTGTGCGTAGAAGGCTGCCTATACTTCGTATAGCAAGGGGAACTCTTGCACACTTTTTCAAAATCTGTTTTCCAAGATCTTCCCATCTTCGATCGTTCAATTGCTCCTGAGTAAAGGCTTCGCTTTTAAATAGTTCCCATGAATCTTCCTCTGACAAGCCACTTAAGGTAAGGGTTTCAAATGCTTCAAAGGCTTCTGCAACCTCCGAGGATCTTGTAGTGACAACTATTTTGCTCCCTTTTGCACCTCCACCTAGTAAACTCATTCGGTGTTTCCATCTGCTATGACCTTCATCCCACACATCATCTAGGACAAGAAAAAATTTCTTATCCTTCACAGACTCCCTAATCTTATCTTGTAGTTGGCCAAGAGTAAAACCAATGTAGTTTCTCTCACATATGGATTGAAATATTTTCCCAACGACTTCAACTTCATCAGATGTATCGGAAATGCATGCAAACCATCTACTCGAAAAATTCTTTCCAACCTCGGCATCGTTGTAAATCAGTTGGGCCAGAGTCGTTTTTCCCATACCGCCTATCCCAACAACGACAACGACCGAAGGAGCATATGGTTTAGCATCATTTGACTCTTTAAAAAGCATATCTAACATGGATTTCTTGTCTTCATCCCTACCAAAGACATGTTTTGGATCAACAAAAGAGCCTGGATCTTGTCCAATCCTCATACCAAACACTGGTTCGTCACGTTGACCGCTCACAAATCCAAACTGAACCATATCTGTAGAGATCTCAAGCAAACTCTTCCTAATCTCCTTAACTTTCTTAGCAATAGAGTTCCTAAACAAGATTGGGTTTGAAATAGAGCAATAAAGTTGTACCTTCTTTTTCAAGGGAAGCTTGCTCTTACCCTTCACCATTTGCTGCTTAAGCAAATCATCAGTGACAACCTCATCGAAGAGATCCTCGGCATCATACAACACGCCTTTGAGCCTCTTAATCCAGTTCTTAATAGCATCAGAGTTTCGTTGCTTCCTCTCAGCATCAAGTAACACAGCTTGGAGTGTCTCAACAGTCACTTGAAGCTTCTTAAGCTCGTCTCTAGCATTCCATATGGAAAGACCCTTCTCGTATGCCTTATCGAAAGCGGGCGAAGCAAGAGTGGACAAGATCTTGGAAGCAAGGCTGAACGCCGCTGATTCAGCCATGGATTGATGATCACAACTCAAATAATATGTGGCTGCTTTTTTTTTGGGTTAGAAGTAGAGTTTTGAGTAGGCGTTGAATTATTGAAGGCAGGCTTTCTTGATTGGCCTCTACATAGAAATGAATATATGGTACCATGGCATTATTGGCATACCATCGGAGTAGATAGAAATGAATGTATGGTTCCATGGCATTCATTTGGTGTTGAATTATTGAAGGCAGGCTTTCTTGATTGGCCTTTACATATAATACGGAGTAGATAGAAATGAATGTATGGTTCCATGGCATTATCGGCATACCATCGGTCTGCATGGTGCCACGTCACTTTTGATTGGCTCTCAAAATTTTGACCCGATTCGAAATGCCCGACCGGTCCGACACATAAAAAGCTTGATCTAAATCCGAAAAAAATAAAAATGTTTGTGTCCGAAACAAATCCGACTAATTTCAAAAATAACCCAAATGGATTAGACTATTTCCTGCCCGAAATCCGAAATTGCCCGTCTCGTACTCGTCTGAAACTTGAAGTTGCATGTCGACCCGAACTCGTCCGAAACGCAAAGTGTTCCGATCTAAACTTGTCTGAAACCAGAAATTGTCTGATCCGAAATTGTTTGGAATTCAAAATTGGAGATCATTCGATCTATTCCTACTTAATTATAGACAACTAGTAATTCATACATACATTAATTAGCTCTAAAATTTACTTTTTTTAGAATTAATCTTCTCTTTTTCCGAAAAAAAATATCAATTGAACCCGAATACGGCCGACCAAAATCGACCCGACCTGAAACATGATCGGACCTGAGCATGACCCTATCCGAACACGGCCCGACCCAAAATCGTCTCGACCCAAAATTTATTTGACATGAAAACTGTTCAATTAGCTCAAAACTCAAATTTCGATCAATAAGTAAGGTTCATGTCCAAACCCGACCAGAGTTGTTCCGATTTGTTATAATTCCAAATAACATCCGACACCAATTTGTCTAGCCCGATTCGAAGTTGCATTCTTATTGAGCAAATAATACGAAACAACCAAACACCCACAACAAGTGACTTGTTCCAAGTCAGAATAACTTCGTTTAACACGGCTATCCAAATATCATCATAAAACTTTACAAATTAAGACTTTTATGAGGCTATGGGTCACTTGTCCATCACCTTCAACCTTTTAAAAAAAAATGAGAGAGATTTTTAACAACTTTGGGTTGTACATTGTCCCTGCTTGAAAGTGCTTAAAATTTGGTTCAATCTAGATTTAAGGTGAAATTAGTTATGTCATACTTGTGTCATACTTGTGGCATTCATCAGAAGATAAATTCCCATAGTGTGCTGATGATTTAGTTTGCGTATAATACTCCCTCCGTATCTAAATGTTAGTCTCATTTATCTAAATGTTTGTCTCATTTAACTATAACACGTTTGCAACACGCTTGCCGATTCACGTAGTGTATCGTTAATATCTTAAACTACGTGTTAATAAAAAATATGAAATCTTGATACTAATACAGTACTCATTGAGACAAATCAAACAAGATCGCACACAACTATGTTTTTTCTTATACATTGAGAGATATACGAATGATTCTCTCGAATCGTAAATAGTGTCAAAGTTCTCGATAGGACAAACATTTAGGGACGGAGGGAGTATCTTGTTCACAATTTATTCTATTTAATGCTTTAAGTGCAGACGAATTTCAATAATTTAATAGAATGAATGGCTCACAAAGCCAGAGAGAGTGTGTCCCAATGACCCCTTCAAAGTTTTTAATCAGGAAAAATAGCCCTAAATAATTTTTATTAGTTTTTGTTAAAGAAATTAACCCCTTGAGTTTCTCTTTTCTCCTTGGGGTAGGGGATTAGTTTTTAAAGAGGTTATTTTCCTAATAAAAACGTACAAAATGGTTGTTTATCCAACTTATCGAAATATAAACTCGACCCCGACCCCAACCGATCCGAGTTGTTCCGACTTGTTATAATCCGAATAAAATCCGACCCCAATTTGTCTGGCCCGATCCCGATTCGAAGTTAAATTCTTATTGAACAAGTAATACGAAACATCCAAACACCCACAAGTGACTTGTTCCAAGTCAGAATAACTTGATTCAACACTGCTATCCTAATATCATCATAAAACTTTGCAAATTAAAACTATTATGAGGCTATGGGTTGTCCACTTGTCCATCACCTTCAACCTTTTTAAACAAATTTTGAGAGTGATTTTTCACAATTTTAGGTTGCACATTGTCTGCTTGAAAGTGCTTAGAATTTGGTTCGATCCAGATTTAAGGTGAAATTAGTTATGTCTTACTTGTGTCATTCATCAGAAGATAAATTCTCATAGTTTTTGTATAATACTCTATCCGTCTCTATATGTTAGATGATGATTTACTTTGTGTATAATAATCCCTCCTTATGTAAATGTTAGTCTCATTTGACTTTAACACACTCGTCGATACACGTACTGTATCGTTAATATTTTAAACTACGTGTTAATAAAAAATAAAAAATCTTGATATTATCAAACTACTCATTGAGACAAATCAAACAAAATTGCACAGAACTATGTTTTTTCTTATACATTGAAAGATATACGACGAAAAATTCTCTCGAATCGTGAATAGTGTCAAAATTCTCGCTAGGAAAACATTTAGGGACAAAGGGAGTATCTTGTTCACAATGTATTCTATTTAATGCTTAAAGTTGAGACGAATTTTAATAACTTAAATTAATCAAATGAATGACTCACAAATCCAGAGTAATGAACTCAACTCCCCAAACCCAGCTGGCATATGCTTCAATTGAAAGCACCACTTAATATTCAAATACCGAAGGTTGATCAATTTTCGGAAATTATCAGGCAAAGCTTTAAGGTCTAGTGCAAGCAAATTCACAAGATTCGTCACTGAATCAGGAAGCCGTTTGAATTTGTTATACGAAAGATCAAGATACCTCAACAATTTTAATTCTCCAATACAACTAGGAACATTAACGACTCCCAAATCTGACAAGCTCAATGCACGCAACCACTTGCAACTTCTGAATTGTTCATCAACAACCCAAGTTCCATTACTAGCCACAAATGAACGTAGCCCATTCATACTATGTGGTAGAATATCATCGACATTATGCGGCTCATAACTAACGTGTAGATGTCTTGAGAGGATGGCTTGTTTAGGACAACAATTTCCTCTCCTGCCACAAACTTCGCCAAATCATGAACTAAATCATGCATTTTGCAATATCCAATCCCACCACAATCATCTTCTCGGGCCTCTTGAAAAAAAGATCTTCTTAACAAGTTCATGAAATATGAACGTCCAACCTCTTCAAAAGAATTTCCTTCTTTATTCGGCTGAATATATCCTTGTGATATCCAAAGATATATCAACTTTGATACATTAAACACAAAATCTTTTGGAAATAGCGAACAATAAGCAAAACAATGTTTCACGTTTGATGGTAGGTGATCATAGCTCAACTTCAGCACAGACATAATATGATCCTGACCACAATGCTCATCTATCTCAGACAACTCTTTGTCTTTGAAGGACTGCCATTCTCCAATGGTATCTTTTCTGCGTAAAAGGCTGCCTATACTCCGTATAGCAAGGGGAACTCTTGCACACTTTTTCAAAATCTCTCTTCCAAGATCTACCCATCTTGAATTATTCTTTTGCTCCGGAGAAACGGCTTCGCTTTTGAATAGTTCCCATGAATCCTCCTCTGACAATCCACTTAAGGTATGGGTTTCAAATGCTTCAAAGGCTTTTGCAACCGCCAAGGATCTTGTAGTGACAACTATCTTGCTCCCTTTTGCACCACCACATAGTAAACTCATTCGGTGTTGCCACCTACAATGACCGTCATCCCACACGTCATCTAGGACAAGAAAAAATTTCTTATCCTTCACAGACACCCTAATCTTATCTTGTAGTTGACCAAGAGTGAAACCAATGTAGTTTTCCCCACATATGGATTGAAATATTTTCCCAACGACTTCCATCTCATCAGATGTATCGGAAATGCATGCAAACCATCTACTTGGAAAATTCTTTGCAACCTCAGCATTGTTGTAAATCAGTTGAGCCAGAGTTGTTTTTCCCATACCGCCTATCCCAACAACGACAATGACTGGAGGAACATCTGGTTTAAGATCATCTGAATCTATAAAAAGCATATCTAAGATGTATTTCTTGTCTTCATCTCTACCAAAGACATGTTTTGGATCAACGAAAGAACCTGGATCTTGTCCAATCCTCATACCAAACACTGGTTCGTCACGTTGACCGCTCACAAATCCAAACTGAACCATATCTGTAGAGATCTCAAGCAAACTTTTCCTAATATCCTTAACTTTCTTAGCAATAGAGTTTCTAGACAAGATGGGGTTTAACGTAGAGCAATATACTCGTACCTTCTTTTTCAAGGAAAGCTTGTTTTTCCCCTCCACCATTTGTTGCTTAAGCAAATCATCAGTGACAACCTCATCGAAGAGATCCTCGGCTTCATACAACACGCGCTTGAGCCTCTTAATCCAGCTCTTGATAGCAGCGGAGTTTCGTTGCTTCTTCTCGGCATCAAGTAACACAGCTTGGAGGTTCTCAACAGTCACTTGAAGCTTCTTAAGGTCGTCTTTGGCATTCCAGATGGAAAGACCCTTCTCATATGCCTTATCGAAAGCGAGCGAAGCAAGAATGGACAAGATCTTGGAAGCAAGGCTGAACGCCACTGATTCAGCCATGGGTAGATCTCAACTCAAAGCTTCTGTGGGTGACTTTTTGGTTGCAGGTACAGGTTTGAGTGGGTGTTGAATACTTGAATTATAGAAAGCGTGTATTCTGTATTGGCATCTACATATACTAGCTACCAGCTCATCTGCTCATGGAGGGGAGGGAGAGAAAGAGCTCATGGAAGACTTCCAAAAACAAAAGATAATGGAAACCATCCATTAGACCAGATTAATTGAGAGTATAATATCATGACACAACAAGGAAAGACTTCACCATATATATATATTGAACAGAAAGGCAAGCCATCAAAACTAAACATACAACACTAAACAGCGAATAATACTCACACCACTACAATTCATCACAAATTTATCATCTCATTGATCAGCTAATTAAAATTCTACCAAATTCAGCCTCCATGAAATAGAGCAACTTCATAGACAACAACTAAGGGATGATTGATTGAGAGAACAATATCATAACAACAAGGAATGATTTTGTGAGATTAACTAGATTCGAATCAGATTACCATAAACACACACAAAGAACTGCATGCAGAAAGTAAATGACTCAAGGAAGTGTTAACGAGGTTCGGACTCAGCCTATTCCCCGTGGCCTCAAGATTGATGGCCAAATCCACTAAGTAGGTCACAATCTTACAAGAGAGCAAAGCTCTAAGTTCAGATCAAATACACAGAACAGAGACAACAAGAATCTGTAAAGCAAGAGAAGAGAAACTCCCTAAACCACGCGTGTGACCAGATCTCCTCCAAACCTCAACCCGTCGAGCATCTGCAAGCTTCACCACTCGTCAAAGGCCTCCAACTCCAAGCAAGAACACAATCCACTCGAAGTTATCTCTAGAAGCAAAAGCTTTGCTTCTGTCGAGATCAAGCTCTTGATCCACAGTCAAGAACACTCAGGAAAACCCAACCCTAGATTAAGCTCTCTTTCACAGATGGAGGCGGAGAAGGAAAATGTGTCTGATAAGAGAGAAGCACCAGGGTTGAGAGCTTATATACCTCAGCCCAACAAGTGAAACGCGGAGCCCCAGCAACCTCAGACGGGTCGGGTCGAGCATCTGGGCCACAGCTGGCTTCTGGGCCTCAAATAATGGATCAAGTCCAATTACAGATTAAAGCCCAACACTGATCTACGTACAAATGATTTGAACATAATACTTAGGATTGATCATCAACAAACAATGACAATCACCCATTACAGATTTCATCATGTATAAGACAACATTAATAAATTCTACCAAATCTGTCTTGCATCACCTGAAATCAAGAATGTGTCGGCGATCGACTTTGTCATCGCATTGAGGAGCCAAGAAATCAGCATACTGTTGCATCTCTCCCAACGCTTGAAAATCGGAGAAGTCCGCGCTGGCCGATCGCACTCGCCGTCGATGAAACACAGCTTTCTTTGCTGAAAGAGCTATTATCGACTGCTTCCAAGCAAAGAAACCTGATCCATCAAAGATTTTCGAGGTGAGAACCAATTCTGGACCATTAGATGGATGCAAAAACAAAGGATCGTTCGTATCCGGAGATTGCCATGGATTGTTAGGGTTTAGTGGAGGAAAATTGGTATGATGTTGACGATCGTGAGAATTCGGTGTGGTCGCCATTGATTGTTGACACAATCAGAGATCAAAGATTAATAGAAATTTGAGAGAATCAGAGATGAATGAGTAATCGAAGCGGAAGAAATCAGAAAGATAGATTTCCCATATGAATCTGATACCATGTTGGGAAACAGAGAACAAAGAAAGAGAGGAAGAATGAAGTTGATTTCATTGAATGAATAAGGTCAAATTACAGCGTCTATTTATAGGCTAAGTACTACAAAGAGTAACCACTAACTCCCTATACTAACAAAGACTGCAACAGACAACATCTACGTACCTGAGAATATCAAAGGAACTATATTTAGTTTGTGTTACTACAGCTCCAATAGCAGAACCTAAATTTAACTCAGTTCAAATGGTGGGTTGAGGATTTAGTTTGTGTTACTATATTTACAATAGCTAACAAATGGCACGTGTGACAATCTGGGGGTCCACGGGCTAGAGGCAGCGTGGACCGGTTAGATAGACTGGGGATGTGCACACACGAGCGCCTATGCGCATTAGGCCCATCAGATAAGTCTACGGGGTTCCACCCTAAAACCAATTGACAATAAGGGGAGTAATCTATAGGCTTCTTTACTCTCAACTTCCGATGTGGGATACTATTCTCAACACACCTCTGCAAGTGCAACGGACCGAAGCCCAGTTGACACTTGAACACACAGTTGTGGGTGGGCCTTCTCAGTCTCTTTATAGACAAACCCCACAATCTAAGGGTCCAGGACAGAACCTGGCTCTGATACCATGTGACTATCTGGGGGTCCACGGGCTAGAGGCAGCGTGGACCGGTTAGATAGACTGGGGGGTGTGCACACACGAGCGCCTATGCGCATTAGGCCCATCAGATAAGCCCATGGGGTTCCACCCTAAAACCAATTGACAATAGGGGAGTAATCCATAGGCTTATATACTAGGCTTCTTTACTCCCAACTTCCGATGTGGGATACACGTATGAGTTTTATTCTTATGTACATGTTAGACGCTACTGATGTGTTGAAGTTAGTTAGCATAGTGTGAGTTTTATTAATACTCTGTTATGGACCACTGTATGTACGTAGCATCTTGTTTGTATTCTGATAACCAAATATTCTCCATCTCACTCGTTGATTTCCTCTTCCTTACCAGGTTGCTACTAGTTAAGTTTTATCTTTGATCGTAGAATACTCGACACTTCCGTACATATTACAGAAGTACCACTACTACAAAATAGCCCAAATTACCCGGGCGTTTAAGAGCTAATAACCCGGATCCAGTTCAGGTTAAAGGTGCACGCATTATTTGGTCAAGGCCAAATAACACCGATCTTAAATGGACACACCTCGGTTATTTACTTCTCTCTATGTTTTTCAAAAAGTTTAAAGGTTCGGGTTATTTGTTGATAAAATAACCTGGACGTCAGTAAGTCCGGGTTATAGAAAACACTAAATCTGGGTTAGTTACCTTCCAAATAAAATTGTTTACAGATGTCCGGGTTATTTACATTGACAAATATACCTGAGATAGTACATTCACTTTATTTGATCTCGTGATTTTCGAAAAAAACTGAAACATAACTCTTAGTTCCGGGTTATATTCTATTTCCTAGATATTTTGGTCCAAATTAGCTGAACCTTTTGTCCTAATTTTTGGGTAAATATCCCAAAACTGTAATATTTTTAAAGTTTTTGCATCATTTTTTTAAGTTATATGGAAATACATCTTTGCTGACGTGACAATTATAACAGAGTTGTCAATAACATTTGTCAACAAAATTTTTAACAGAGCTGTAAACAAAATATTTAACAGAGCTATCAACAAAATTTTCAACAGAGTTGTTAACAAGAATAATAAGTTGTCAACACCAATAATAACCCTTTGCTGACGTGAAAATTATAACAGAGTTGTCAACAAAATTTTTAACAGAGTGTCAACAAAAATTTTAACAGAGATGTCAACAAAATATTTAACAGGGTTGTCAACAAGAATAAGAAGTTGTCAACCCAACTAAATAAATTGTTTACACGACTAATAAACGGTCAACATCATACAACACGAGTAATATTACAAAATTGTAAACATTGTCAACACTTTACAAAACTTGTCAACACTACTAAATTACATTGTCAAAAAAATAATTGTTAAAACATTTTTTTTTTTTACACACTAAAACAAACTGCATTGTCCCTGCATAATCCTTGTCAAAACTGTCAAATTTTACACACATTAACTTGTCAACACTGCCAAATTGTTTTGTCAACAATCCTTGCATAATAATCAAATCCTTGTTTTTAACCAAAGACACGGAAATCAAAACTCTACTAAAGCCTAATTCATTGAATTACACAAGATAAATTAACTTGTCAACACTCCTATTAATTTAAAATAGATACGATGGATCTCCCTAATTGGTCCTACAAATAGATATGTTCAACCATCAACTCATGAGCATCATCTAAAAAATACAAAGCGCCTTAATTGCTCTCTGATCTCCCTAACCTTTGCAGTTGATAACGTAAAAGACTGGATATTTGTATATGCTCATGCAGATGTGAAAATAAGATTGAAGTAAAGAATGAGATGGAGAAAGCACCTGAGTCTCCAACGACGAGTACCCTAACCTGGCCGCAAAGTGGGCCTCCATTTTGTTCCTTGCTCTCCCTCTCTCTTTCCCTCCAAAACATTCTCTCCTTTTTCCACAGTTGCAGCAGCACAAAAACAAAGAACCTAGAATCAGAAGAGGGGGAATTCGATTGGAAAGCTCACCTTCAATTCCCATAAAGCCTAATTCATTGAATTGGTTGTTTTTATTTTGTCAACACATACCGATACCAATTGGTTGTTTTTATTTGAAATGAAGACAAAGCGTATAAGCTACAAGCGAAACAAGTCAGAACATAAAGAAATTGACTAGTCAAAACCTAATCGATGTTCTTGTAGCATATTGAGTATTGGCTCGTTCTCTCATGTATATCATTCCACCTATTTCCACAAAATTAAAAAACAAATTTGTCAAATATCAGCAAACAAATAACAGTCCAAAACTCCAAATCCATAACAACATGAAGCGAAAGGGAATAAGAATAAGAATACTAAACACTGTCAAAAAAAAATTGGCAAGAGAAGCATGAAAGCTTACTATTTTTGATATTGCTTAAATTACTGAAATTACTTAAACAAATAACAGTCAATTGAGATGGATTTGGAGTGGTAGGTATCCATCTCAAAGAGAGTAGCACTTGACAAAGAGAGTAGAAATCCATAATCAAATCCTTGAATTGCTGAAATTGCTTACTATTACTTGACCAGATAAAGAGAGTAGAAAATATGTGCATAGTAGCACCTGTTCTTCATAAGAGGTCGATTTAAAATTCAGGCAATTGAGATCCGACGATTGTTTCAGAGGCAAGAGAAGCATGAAAGCTTTGGTGCAGAGCGGTAGGTATCCATCTCAAAGCTTCTCCGGTTCTCGTTTTTGGGAATCGAATTTTCGGATCCTGAAATGCGTAGCAGAGAAAGATACCAGAACTTGATCGACTTTGTTCTCTTCCGATCCATCGCATTTGATCGCGCATGCACCTCGAAATAAGAGACAGTCGCTGACCCGCTGATGTTCAAGAGGAAGCTGAAGATAGATTTGGATCAGTTTTTCGAGATCGTCAACGGATCAGATGAGTTGACTCTCAGTCTGAATTCCGGGCGATTTCTGGCGCCGGATCGCCGGATCTGGTGCTAGAGGCGATGGAGATCTGAAAGCTAGTAGCCGCATCGAATGAGTAGAATCTGGAGAGGCAGCGAAAGCGTAGGCGGAGGAAGCTTGATGAGAGGGGACAGAGATGGTGAGAGAGAAGAAAGGAGGAGGCTGTGAAGAAGAAAGTGTCAGCAAAATCTGGAAGGAAGAAAAAGAGAGGCGAGCGTTATCAGGAAATTAGGGTACTTTCTTAAAACCTAATAAAGGAATACAGTTATTAAAATTATTATGGGGGCATTGGGCACAAATAGTTCACCTTTTGCCACCTGTTTAAAGCATAGATATTCTAGTAGGTTCAACTTGAAGAATAACTATACGTTATCAAATAAAAAACACAATTAAAATGAAATTGTATAAGACGAAAGTAGATAAGTTACGCCAACCTTACAAATATTCTTGAGGACAAAATCAGCTACAACAAAATCTTCCTCGTTAGATTTTATATAAGTCTTATAAGGAATTTATGTACAAGCAAGAAGCGGGATAATTGGATATGAGAAGATTGAACTGATATGGCATCGAAGCAAACATCTAAGAGATGGCACCCTTAAAGTTTCAACACATCAAGCCCCTGCAAACCTACAAGTGAAAATGCAGAATCTCAAACAGCAGTTGGAAAGAACTTTTTGTATGACCTGTTCATATGACAGATGAAACATACAACTTTTTGAATAACATGTTCTTACAAGTTGAACAAAGCTTCTTTGAAATTGCAAGATATAACCTTTAAAGACTTATTGTTTAGGTCTCAGATAATAGAGGGACATCAACAAATAGAAGTTTGAATCTCATATTTGACTTGAACCTAGAAAATAGGATCAACATATTGCTATTGAGCAGAAATAGAATCAACTACACAAGCTCTCTCATGTTTGTATCTTCCTCCAAGGAAGACGATTCAGCTTCTATAAGCCCATGGGGAAATTCTGTTCTGCATCTCTCATCTTTTGTACTTCAGCCTATGAATGGAAATCACAATAGAAATTTAACCAAAAAACAGATCAAAACTCAGTAAAAGATATAAATCCAAAATAACTCGCCTTAAGAGAAGATAGATTTCTCTCCGCATATAAACAATAGAGATGTATATTGAAAAGAAGAAGAAGTTAATTCTCTGTATTACACAAGGAATGTTTATATACAGGTTACATAGTATTTACTAGACTTAATTCTAGGAGAGAATATTCCTATTGACTAAAATAAAAGATTACAAAGAGATATGAAGAAAGATATGATATGGTCAAAATATCTTTATCTGTTTATATGCCCCCGCAAGCTCATGGGCGCGGGCGAACATGCAGCTTGTCTCGTAATGTCTGAAAATGTCGAGTGCCAACTGCCTTTATAAATATATCAGCAATCTGATCAAAGGCACGAACATGGCGAACCACTAAGTCACCAACAACAACTTGCTCCTTGACGAAATGATAGTAAAGTTTTATGTGCTTTGAACACTGATGGAAGACGGGATTGGCAAACATAAATGTAGCACTGAGATTGTCACATACTAGAATCGGTGGGAGAGCAACGAAGACAGCCATTTCTTGCAGGAGTTGTTTCAACCAGATAAGTTCAGCAGCAGCAAAGGCGATTGCACGGTACTCGGCTTCAAAGCTAGACCGAGAGACGGTCTTTTGTTTCCTGGAAGACCAACTGATGAGATTTCCACCAAAATAAATGGAGAAACCATGCTGAGAACGACTGTCATCTGAGTCAGATTTCCAACCAGCATCAGAGAAAGCAACAAGCCGAGAATCAGTGGCCTTTTAGAGCACTAGACCACACGAAATTGTGCGTTTCAGATACCGCAAGATGCGTTTAACAGCTGCCCAATGAATGTCAGAAGGAGTTTGCATAAATTGACATACCTTGTTTACATCATAAGAGATTTCAGGTCGAGTAATGGTGGCATACTGAAGAGCACCCACAATACTCCGATATAAGGTTGTATCTTGTAAAGGATCTCCTGTTTGAATCAAGCGAGACCCAGGTACAGCGGGAGATGAGATCGGTTTGGCCCCGGACATGCTGCTACGCTCAAGAATGTATGAAATGTACTTCTGCTGAGTAATGTGAAGAGAGGAGGATGACCTGGATACCTCTATCCCAAGAAATTAATGAAGGTCACCCAAGTCCTTTAGTGAAAAATCAACATTGAGACGACTGACGAAGTCATTAATGAAAGAGTAATGAGAGCCGGTGATTATCAGATCGTCAACATACACTAAAACATAAACCTTGTGAGAACCTTGACGCTTGATGAACAAGGAAGGATCAGAGATACAAGCTTGAAACCCATGATGAAGCAGAGAGGTGCGAAGCTTGTGAAACCAAGCACGAGGAGCTTGCTTCAACCCGTACAAAGCCTTGCGAAGTTTGCAAATATGTTCTGGGAAGACTGAAGAAACAAATCCTGGAGGTTGATCCATGTAGATAGTTTCTGTAAGCTCTCCATTTAAGAATGCGTTGTTGACATCAACCAGTCTAAGAGACCAACCATTAGTTATAGCTAGACTTAAAACAAGGCGAATAGTACTTGCTTTCACAACAGGGCTGAAAGTATCAAAGTAATCAGCACCAACTTCTTGATTAAAGCCCTTTGCAACCAACCGAGCCTTGTAGCGTTCAATTGACCCATCATATTTCCGCTAAATCCTGTAAACCCACTTGGAACCAACAATGTTAGTATTCGAAGATCGGGGAACTAATTCCCATGTACCATTTTTCATTGGGGCATCATATTCTATTTGCACGGCATGATGCGAGTTAGGATCTTTTGAGGCTTGATGAAAGAATTTTGGTTATGTGGCATTGGCTGTGAGGGCAATGGGTAGAGGATATTTTTGGCGGTTAAGGCTTTTGGCTTGAGAGTATTGGTGGAGGCTCGAGTGGTCATTGTATGGATGGATTGTTCAGGTTTACGAAACCAGGTCGGAGCACCAGGATAAGGTTCAGCATCAACAGACGGTATATGGCTGGCAGGAATTGAAGGAGTCGTTGAAGATGGCGTTGTACCTGTCTCTTGGGATGAAGGAGATGAGGAGGAAGGCAACTCACCTGACACAGACATTGACTCAGACGAAGACGTGTTTGACTCAGACTCTGACTCAGACGTGTTTGGACTAGACGCGAGCTCAGGTGAAGGGGTTGGGTTTGGTATGGATGCAGTTTCAGATTGAGGATGTCCCGATGATGGAGGTACATGAAGGTCTATAGAGGAGGCCACTTGTTGTAGAATAGACAGAGGGACGTGGTTATCTTGAGAAGTGGACGTGGAGGGAGAAGAACTCCCAGAAATATGGTCGGGATACGGAAAGATCGACTCATCAAAGACCACATGTCTGGACACATAAACTCGAGAAGTGGGGACATGGAAACACATATAACCCTTATGTTTGGCGTTGTAACCCAAAAACACACATGGGAGAGAGCGGAAATCCATTTTGGAGGAGTTGTAGGGTCGCAAGAAGGGATAACATAAGCACCCAAAGGATTTGAGAAACCCATAATCTGGTTCTTTATTATATAAGAACTAATAGGGAGATTGTGAATTCAACAAAGGTGTGATTGTTCGATTGGTTAGGTATACGGCTCTATGAAAGGCTTGTTTCCAAAATTTTGTAGGAAGAGATAAATGTGCTAGTAATGCAAGACCCTTTTCAACAATGAGTCGATTGCGACGCTTGGAGGACCCATTTTGTTCAGGTGTATAAGGGCATGAAACCCGGTGTATTATTCCTTTTGATTCAAGGAAGGAAGAGACATTCTTGTACTCACCACCCCAATCTGTTTGAAAAGCTTTTATAGTAGTGGAGAATTCTGTTTGAATCATGTTGGGGAACAACTGGAAAATTGTGAATACCTGAGATTTATTAGATAGGAAATAAACCCAAACAAACTTAGTGCAATCATCCACAAAACTGACATAATAACGATTTCCATTGGTTGATAAAGACGAGGAGGGACCCCAAACATCTGAACGGATTAAATCAAAAGGACTAGACGAACGACTCACACGACTTGTAAAAGGTAAACGATGAGTCTTACCAAGTTGACACGACCCACAAACAGAGGCGAGTTTATTACAAGACACGGGCAAATGCCTACTAGAGACAAGACGATGCAAAACAGACTCATGAAGATGAGCAAGACGGTGGTGCTAACACTGTAAGGATGCCTGAACGCCAAGGCAAACAGTAGGATGACTCGACACTGACAAGGACGACTCAGGTGGACGGGGAAGACAGTACAAGCCATTTTCAACGATTCCTTTGAGGAGTATCTGCCCCTGCAAGTTCTTGACATAACAACGATCAGCATGAAATTCAACATAAACATTGTTGTCAGTAGATAGCTTGGAAACACTAAGGAGATTTTTTGCTATTTTGGGAACAAAAAGAATGTCATTAAGGTGAAGAGGTGAGGCAGCATGCTGTACATTTAGAGTAGAATGACCTAAATGGGTAATGGGTAGAGATTTACCGTCCCCGACGACGAGCTTGTCTTTACCTTCATAGTTGGAATGCAAATGGAGATTAGCAAGATCAGCGGTTACATGATGGCTCGCTCCTGAATCAATAACCCATAGGTCAACAATATCAGATGGGTTGTCAGAGGAGGCCATGAAAGCAGCCTTGTTGGTCTGTTAAACTCGTGTAGCAGCTTTCCTATTTGTGACAGGAAAGGCATTCAGGTTAGGGATGAGCATCGGTCCAAACCCGGACCGGATCGGACCGACCCGAACCCGGAATTTGGGAAATATGTGACCCGAAACTCGGACCGGAATGGACGGGTCCGGGTTTGGACCGAAATTTGTATTTTTTGCAAAATTAATTATAAAAGTTAAAAAAAATTCAAATTCAAATTTATTTATTAATATATTGAAAAATATTAGTATAGAAATATTCAATTTTATTAAAAAACATTCACAATTTATATAGAATATAGAATATATTAATTTTTATATTAAAAAATAAAAAACCGGGTCGACCCGGATTCTGCTCATCCCTAATTCAGGTTCAGACGATTGAAGCAATTTGCATCCTCATGCCCCGTGCGTTTGCAGATATGACATTATAAGCGAGGGCGGTCATAGTTGGAGGTCGAATCAGAATGTGATTTAACGCCAGATTGTGAACCTGACGAAGAGAAAGGGCGACAAACAGAGTTACGACCTGAAGAATGACCAGAGGATGCGACATTCGCTGATGGGGGTGCTAGAAGTTGAGCATCGTCTTCAATACGTTGCTCTTCTTGGAGCAGCAAACCAAGAAGTTCTCCAGAGGACAGTGGTTCAGCACACATAGCAAGAGCTGAGCGAAAAGCGCCGTATTGAGGGCCTAATCCATAAAGGATGTACCGATGTAGGCAACACGATCTTCATCAGAAACAGAGGACATGCACTCAAATAAAGAGTCGGCAATGGCTCGTTTCTTCTAAAAATAGTCTAGAACAGATAAGGATCCCTTGGACAAGGTTTGGAGTTGATGTCATAGATGCATCTGTTGTGCGCGATTCTGAGAAAAAAAGGTATGGGCAAGAGTTCTCCCAAGCTTCAGCAGTGGTAGAGGCACGAGCCACCATCCCAAGGAGTGGAGTCGTCAGAGTAGAGCGAAGCCACAACAGAACGAGACGGTCTTTGCGAATCCAGGAAGCATGATCTGGATTAGGAACCATACTTTCAGGAGTGCCAGGGGACGCATCAGTGGGAGGAGTTGCCGGAATTACGATGGTTGGCGGTGGAGGGGTAGCAACTGTCAGAAAGGATGACAGGCCAAAAGCCTCCAAGGCCGATTGAATAGGGTTGCGCCATAAGGCATAATTTGAACGATCCAGCCTGATTGCTAGGTTTGGGAAATGAAAATTCTGGTTGGAAACACCAGTTTCAGATGAAGCGGAAGCAAGAAGATGAGTGGATGTGTTTGAGGCATGAAGGTCCATGATTTTGATCGTAGGTTAGGCTGATACCATATAAACAATAGAGATGTATATTAAAAAGAAGAAGAAGTTAATTCTCTGTATTACACAAGGAATGTTTATATACAGGTTACAGAATATTTACTAGACTTAATTCTAGGAGAGAATATTGCTATTGACTAAAATAAAAGATTACAAAGAGATATGCAGAAAGATATGATATGGTCAAAATATCTTTATCTGTTAATACCGCATCTTTATGCCCTTGACGAGCACGTTGAACTTCGTCGTACCATGCCTACATCTTCATAATAACATAAAATTACCCATGAACATAAATTTCTATTAGCAAATCTTGATGAAAGCTAACCAACCAAATGTTGCAGTTCTCTGAATACAAAATTAAGAGAAAAGCAGTATAAGATTATCTTCTTTTTTTAATTGGGCTAAAATCGGAGTTTCATCTACTACGAGATGACCACCCCTGACCATCTTCAGCGATGATCCGAAAGAAAGACTGGTAATGGCAGTAAGTGTCTGAGACCAACAGATGTGGCCTAATTCTGTTGAGATATTCAACAAATAGTGTTGAATCAGGATCGCATTTAAGAATTACCTTAATGAAATGCGTATTTATATTTGGGTCTGCAATGAAGTCTGCAGCCCTATTAGCTTCTCTAAAACAATGGATAATTTTAAAATTACGTATTTGGTTTATATTATGGTTTGCATCATTAATAATATTTTCAATTTCCCAAGGCACTTTCCAAGTTTTATTAGCCGAATTTATAACAGTTATGTTATCTCCTTCAAATATAACATTATTGAGTTTTAATTTTAAAGCTAATTTTGTTGCCATTAAGAAAGCAGTTGCCTCTGCTTGTAGAGCATATGCAGAATTTATGTGCTTACTATATATATCTATAACATTTCCATTATTGTCCCTAACAATACAGGCTATCATTGAATGTGATTTATACTTAAATGAGCCATCAAAATTAATTTTAATCCATCATGTAGATGGGGAAATCCATGTGTTTATTTTGAATTTTTGCTTTGTTTCAGTTATTTTTTTATTTTGGTCCCTTACATCTAGACATAGAATTTTTCCATAGTCAATTCTTGCCAATTCGTGGGTTGTAAATTCGTAATGGATGCCAATTCTTGCCTCTTTACTATAGAAATGTTTGTCGATGTTTGAAATGAGCTCTTATTGAAATTAATTGCCAATCCAGATAGGTCTGTAAATATTTGTAATATATTTTTTATGTATATCATATTCTTAATATTAGCATTTGCTAGTATTATTGTATCATCAGCAAAACACAGAAATGGAATTCTCACACCATTTTTTGTTAGATGTAATCCTACTCTGTGGTTAGTTTTATCAGTTTCAATTTGTAGTGTACGAGCTAAGTATTCCATTGCTAAAATAAATATGAAAGGAGCAATAGGATCTCCCTGCCTTAATCCACATTTAGGTTTAAAAGTTGGTCCTGGTTCATTATTAACTAAGACTGAAAATGAAGCCGATTTTATACAACTCATTATTAAATTTATCCATTTGTTGTCAAATCCAAATGATTCTAAAACTTTGGTAACAAAAGGCCAATGAATTTTATCATATGCTTTTTCCATATCTAACTTAAGTGTAATCCATCCTCTTTTTCCTTTTTTCCGATTATGAAACGAATGAAATACTTCATGAGCCATAAGGATATTGTTAAAGATAGACCTATTTTGGACAAAAGCTCCTTGACACGGATGTATCAGTTTGGGTAAAAGGGTTTGTAGACGATTCGCCATAATTTTCGTTATCACTTTATATATAGCTGTGCATAAACTAATTGGTCTATAATTATTAATTGTAATCGGATTATCCACTTTAGGTATAAGGGCAATAAATGATTGGGCGCAGTTTGATAACATGACTCCTGAATGAAAGAATGATTTAACAGAGCTAATAATGGAAGGTCCAACCATACCCCAGAAAGACTCATAAAATTATGCGTTATAGCAGTCCGGGGTTAAAAATTTTTTGTTATCTTCACCCGTTATTATTTTTGGTATAATTTTAAAGTCTCGATCCCTTAATTCTATAGTATGCAAAGGTTGGTATCTTGTTTGTAGGTCCAGGGTTATATTAGTCCTTATATCTTCTTGTTTGGAATACTTTATATTTTGCAAAGATTCATAACAAAGAATTTTTTGTTTAAACTTTCTAATTTTGGCAGCTGTTTAAAAATATTTATTATTTTTATCCATATTATTTAAATGTTTAATTTTTTCTCTTTGTTTTCAATAAATATGCCGGATATCTAATAATTTGTTGTATTTGGTCATCATACGGTTATAATGTTCAGTTAAAATTAGATTATTGTTTTCAAAACAATCCTTTTGAATTTTTCCCAGTCTTTCCTCTGTTTTCTTTAATTGTTCAAATATGTTATTATCATTAGTTTTTAACCATTTTTTGTATCTAATTTTAGCTGTTTTGTTTCATAAAAAGCTTGAACATATGAGAACCATTGTAATGGTATGACCATACTTTAGCAACTAAATTTTTATATGCCTCATTATTAGTCCATCTATTCTCAAATCGAAAAGGATAATTTTTTGTATAAACTTTACTTCCTAATTGTAAATTGATACAACAATGATCTAATGTTGTAAAAGGTAAATGCTCTAGGACAGTGTTGTCAAATAAGTTAATAATGTCAGGCCGAAATAGAACTCTATCTAATCTTTCCATTATAATATCATTCTTGTTGCTATTAAACCTTCTCCAAGTATATGGCATTCCTTGTACATTATGGTCAATAAGGCCATGAGTCGAAGCAAAATTATTGAATCTAGTTAATCTAGATGCCGTAATTGGTATACCTCCAATTTTATCATGTGTTGTTAAAATGTCATTGAAATCACCCATTATTAGAACAGGCTCTGTATGCGAATTAATGATCTGAGATATGAAATTCCAGTAATCTTGTTTTTGAGTTTCTTTACTAGGAGCATAAATGAATATGACACTAAACTTGCATGAAGGTTCCTTATATGAAATAACAATTATATTATTATTATTAATTAATCTTAGGAAATTAGATTTAGTAAAATTTGTACATAATAGTCAAAGCCCTCCTTTAGTACCATCAACCGGAGAAATAAAAATGTTTTTAAACCCAATGTTAGCTAAGAATTGGTTACTAGGGGGTTGGGTTTATTGTATTTTGTCTCTGCTAAACAAAGAATGTCTATTGCATGATTTTTTCCTCATGTACGAGATTTCAGTCCAAAAGTGGGGACGCCAGACCCCTCTACAATTCCAATATGAAACATTCATATAAACTAAATAAATAATTAGATAAGTTATGGACTTTGTCATGATGATTCCTTATTGAAACTAAATATAAACTAAATATATTATTATTATTAATTAATCCAGGTTGTAACCTATATCATGATGATTCCTTATTGAAACATGACTTTGTCTTGTACAATGGTTATATAAACTATAAGTAAGTTTGGCAAAGTAATATGTAGAGACCAAACCCAAATAGCAAACAAACTCAGCCCCAGAAAAGATAAACAACACATGACATCAATCCTGTTAGATTGAATTTTTAAGATACAAATTATCAAATAATGTTGTGATATATGAAGATTCAAAAGGAGGATGACATTGCCCTGTTTCATTATACTAACAGCATTGTAATCACTAAATGAATTAGTATCATAGTGGAATCTGAAATACACCAACATGAAATATATACAACAGATACAAGCTAAACCATAATTAAAGGAAATATAATTGTACTTTAAAGAACTAAATAGAAGGACAAGACTCATAATAGCAGGATAAGTATTAAGTTGATAGATCCTAATGCAAACATGATATCTGGTATTGAAATTGTTTTTACTGTCAAACCAATTCCTGGATCCCCTGATGAACACAGTACTAACATATAAACCTCCGGGCAGGCTATTAATTGAGATAGAGATTAAGATGATACATTTATCATACCTAAATAAGATCATGAAATACTTCATATAAAGAATAGGGGTAACATAAAGCCACCCTAGGTTCCATATTACACCAGATTCAAAGCGAAAACAGGAAAACCACAAAGAGTAATATGCAGTAGGATACACCCTGACTGTCATAACAACATAAACATAACATATAGCAAAAGAGACCACAAATTTCCAATGGACTAAAAAAGAAAAGGAACCACTGCTTTTCCTGGAAACACCCAAATAGAAAAGGAATAGACAAGTCATGGAACAGTAAGTAAAACAGACACATTTAAGATCATACCAGTAAGAGGGATTCATAACATTATAAAAGAATTTATTTTTCGTGTTGTTCGAAGTCATATTACAAGAGAGAATATAAAATCTCAAAGAAAACGGAACAATATATAAGTGAGTGATGCACTTGGAGCAATTTTGATTCCTCAAACAAGAATAACAGAAGTGCATACAAGGAATAATTAACCAACTCAGTCCATTAACAATATTTGTTAATCTGAAGTTCCAAAAGGAAAAACACTGATCTGAGAACCTGTTTGAGAGCAACACAAACCAAAACCAATAATGGATAGCCAGATTACAGAAATATCTTATACTATTCATTTTGTTGTTATTAACAACATACTGAGGAGAACAGAGCCTAATTATAACTTCATTAAAACAAGTAAAGAAGCCAAACTTGATCCCAAGAATAAGACTCATATGAAGACTATAACATGCCAAATCTTTATTATATCTAACAGAACCTAAAACCTTTCTAGTATTGACACAATAATTATTCAATCCAAAAGAAAATTCTATATCTATAAGTCCAAAATGAAAGCAGCAAACAGAAAAAAGAGTATGACTGCAGTTGAAAGCAAAATAATATATATTAAATATGCAAGTACAAAACATCATCACAAAACTAGCTTGTGGGATAGAACAGGAGGCCTTGTAGATAATGCAAAATAGATTCATATCATTGTCTGGGAGGCCTGGAAAGACGCTCCTATGAAGATTATCAGGAAAATCATAGAAGGAACATTTGACAAGAAACCAGTACACATAAATAGAGACTAAGGGTGTTGGAACTCGGATTTGTTGGAACCTCGTTCCAACGGAAAGGAAACCGGCAACACTCCGGATTCCCGAGTCTTTGTCTTTTCTTCTTTCCACAAGCTCTCATGGCTCTCTCGTTTCTCGATCGGAATATCCTCAGATCCCTGCAAGAGCCAAACCCGGAGATGGGGCTCCCCGGGAAGGCACTCCAACGCTCAAGTCAGTACTCATATAAATGATATATTTTAAGCGATAAGCAAGTATAAAGAGTCGCGAAGGTTTAAGCTCGTGAACTACTTTAGAAGGGATTACAAACCCTCATTTACCAAATATAATGAATAACATGCACGCGAGCATCATACAAATAAGGTATTATAAGGGCACAAATCTCATTGATGGCTATTCCTTGCACGCGAGAACCACACCGAACCTCGCCATGTGAACTAATAATCACTCCACTGCCAACTGATCTAATTATATAATGAAAGGCGAAATAGAATAAAACTCGCGAGCATTAACCTAGGGTCGCGAAGGATCGGATAATGCCATCAAGTGGTGTCACAAGGAAGACCGAGAGGAGCTCAAGAGCCGAGACGATGCACGGTCGGAGGCCGACAATAATCGCCATGTACATGCGAACGTCGCGAGTTCACAAGGAAGACCGAGTAAACGAGTTCCGACGTTAGAGGAGACAAAATGTCACCTGAAGAACCATGAATGGTTAGTCGAAGTTTCATTAGAGCAGGCCGTCAGAGCGGGAGGGTAGAATTAGCCAAAAGCTCGCGAGGGTGTTATCAAACCGGGACCGAGCGGGTGATGAATTCCGTCCGAGCGAGCATCATGAGTGACCTCCGAGGACTGGCTCTCGACGATGAAAGTCGTTCTCAGTCGGGAGTTGACGATCGAAGGTTTAGCTCAAACAAGCGCCAATGGTCGAGCTCGTGAGCCGGAATGCTGTCCCATCGGAGATCGGCGATGATAGAATCAACCCTAAACCGCCTTCTGAGAGCCCGAGCCAGGACGTTAGCCATAAAGGACGAGATAATTTCAGTCATGGAAGACCGATTAAGATGAATAATGAAATATCAGGTCGAAGATGAAGTGGTTTAAACACCAAAAGTTGGGATTTCGTCCCAGCTTCCATCCTCTCCTCCCCCTTTTTTCCATCCCCCCTCTGCTTGTACTCTCTTTTCCGTCTTATCCTCTTCCCCCAGTCTTATCTCTTTTCTCAACACACACATATATACTAGTCTATGGTACAAAAACACACCTATGAACATTAGGGGTTGTTCAAACAAATGAATAACTTAGGAAAGAGAGTCCAAACGTGACTAACCAATTCCACTATGAAGCTATTGAAATAAAGAAGGTGAATTACATCAAACACCTATTTCCACAACACCCAACGTCTTGTGAGTAGTTGTAAAGCAAAGTCGAAATAAAGAAGGCAAGGAATAAGTGGACCGGACTCAGAGATCTTCTTCATCTGATTATTGCTCTTCGTCTCTTGTAAACTGGGGGTTGATTAGAAAGAGAAGAATTAGGAAATGTAGGCTAGTACATAAGCTCAACTGTAAAGATAAGTAGTTAATTAATCGTGAAAAGTTTTAAACTATGGTATCATATGAAATGCAGGCAGCTAAAAAGTACATAAGCTTATGTACTAGTTACCCCCACTACAAGTGGGGTAGTTGTGGTGGTCCGTCGACCTCCCGGCGACTTCCCGGTGACCACCCAGTGGTTGTCCGGTAGAGGTCCGGCGGCGGTCCGGCGCCGCCGCCGGACACAACCCAGAACTATTAGGGAGCAATAAGCATTTGATTAAGGTATTTCCAGTGGACAAAAGAAAAAAAAAATCTAAGCATAAGTACAATATAGGAATTGTTCAACCAGCAACTCTAAGCCAAACAACAAAGTAGTGATAGCTTAAATGCTTAAAAAACAAAAGATGATGGAAGGAGGATCTCATATGAGAGAATAACATATCTGTAACTTAAAACTTTATTTAGAGGACAATATCATGACACAACAATCACCATATGTACATGACTGTGACTGAAATTTAACATACAACATACAACATCTACTTGAGCAGAACAAAGAAACTATACAAATCCTACACCTCCAAAACCATTCAATTGTGAATTTCTCTACACACAAAACAACTAATAATAATATAGATCTTGATGTAATGATCCATATCTCTCATTATCACTAAACCCAAAAAAATTAATATGCTCGATTTGTGGAATCGATTCAGCGGACGGGATTTTCACTGAGATGCTTTCTTTGATCACGTATGTGCGTGACTTACATTGTTCCTTCTGATATTGTGTTAGGAAATTAGGTGTTGGCTTGGAAAGTCTCAACACTTTTCATGGTAATTGGAATGTAGCTTCCTGATGAGTGATGACTTGTGATTGAAAAAACAATGCAAGTGATGGTGCTCTAACTTTCATTAGACTTGTCACATTATTTTGATAGTCAAATTTTGATGGGCTTGTAACTTTCATTGTAAATTCAGTTTATGATACATGCACTTCTGATATGTATTTGTTTGCTGATTTCAGTGAAGGAGATAGACAGGATGGATATTCAGACAGTCTAAGTGGTGGCGATGAGACACAAAACTTGAGTGTTGAATTGCTGGGGTGGACTTTTGCTTCTCCAACTACCAAGCTTTTGTTTGTTTGATTTCTTTGATGTGTGTTCAGATTATATTTCAATATTAAGAAGTTACATTAGGAATTGAATATATGTAGACAGTAGACTTGTAAGAGGACAGATTATGTTCTCAGTTCTGCAGTCAAATAAATCAGAACGGTTCGTTGGCAGTTTCTCGACACCAATGAATATTCTCTTTTTTTTTGCATCTTGATTTGTGATCTTACTTGTATTCATTTTGTATTCATGTACAAAAACTAATAAGATCAAATCATCCTAGGCTACTCTTGTATGGTTGTGTTGGTGATTGCTCAGGTTTTCACAAGTGACTGATTAGGCAAAGCTTCATTCAAAACTAGCTGCTCCTACAAAAAGAAGATGGAAAGAAAATTTGCAGATGACAGTTGGTTTAATTCCAATCTCAAGCTGACAAGTCAAATCCCATTGAAGCTTTTTTCCTTGAGTCACTCATTTTCTTAATGATCTTCTTCATAATATGGGCTAATTAATGTAATGTGTGCAAGGAGCTCATGTAATCAATCTGAAATTTCCATTCTCATTGAGTTCAGTGCTCTTGTGCTCTTGTGCATTTCAAAGTCTAATTAACTGATCCATTTCCAAGAGAAATACAGTTGGTAATACATCTAACAGGTTTAAAGTATAAATCTGCACAAAGCTGATCCATTTCAAGTCTAATTAACTTGCTTTGTGCTGACTAAAACTTCTTAAAATTTCAGATCCTTGTTAATATATAGAACTTCATTAATCTGAACTAAACAGGGAAATATCAAGAGAAGAAGTATTTTCTTATTGATTTGGTAGAAGAAGAGGCGGTACTCTTCGGAATTATATTGAAAATATGAGTAAATTACATTCTAGTCATATAGGAAAAACGAAACCCCCTTAGATCATCTAACATGAAGACCTATGAACATTAGGGGTTCTTCAAACGAATGAATAACTTAGGATAGAGAGTCAAAACATGACTAACCAATTCCGCTTGAAGTAAAGAAGATGCATTGCATCAAACACCACACTTGGGAGTAATCAAGATATATTGTTGAATTCAGTTTTGCCTTGCTTCTCAATGGCACCAGCCCACAACAATCATTGGTACATCTTTGGTAGTGGACTTTGCACCGCCTTGATATAAATTAGAAACAATAGTGTGAGATTGATTCAATCAATCATTCCTTAGTTGGTATGTGGATTTTGCACCGCCTTGATCTTCGTCATCTGATATTTGCTCTTCGTCATCTGGGTACCCTGGGGGTTGAATAGAAAGAATAGAATTAAAAAACGTGGCAACTAGAAAGTGAATTAAAGTATTTGAGAGCATAAGATGGAGATGAAAGAATGAAGCTTTAAATGTACTCACAATAAGATTCGATTCTTAATCGGCCAAGGGACTGAAGGCGTGGTAAGCATTGGGGAATCCCAATCCACACCTTCGAGAACAAACTCCGGACAGTAACAAATACGTAATTCTTCAAGGGCACTAGGATGGGAAACGTGCAAACTCCTCCCTTGAATAGTACCCTGGGGTTGATTGAAAGGAGAACAATTAGGAAACGTGGGTTAGTGAATTAGCTCCACTGTAACAATATGCAGTTGATTAATGGTGAAAAGTGGTAAACTACGGTATCATATGAAATGTAGGCAGCTAGAAAGTAAAGTATTTGAGAGCATAAGATAGAGATGAAAGAATGAAGCTTTATATGTACTCACAAAGTATGATTTCTAATTGGCCAAGGGACTCAAGGCGTAGTAAGCATTGGGGAAGCTCCTCCGGATTCGGCAATGGATCGAGTTTTAACAAGCGGAGGTTGGGAAGGGAATCCCAATCCACACCTTCGAGAACCAACTCTGGACAGTAACAAATACGTAATTCTTCAAGGGCACTAGGATGGGAAACGCGCAAACTCCTCACTTCAGAGCATTCGCTAATTTCAATATCAGAAAGAGACGGAGTTGGTACTTCAACCTCTACACTTGTAAACCCATTGCAGCCTTTGACTTCAAGAAATTGGAGATGCGGTGATGCTAGGTGTAAATTATTTGAGAAACTGGTTCCCCAAATACGACATTCTTGAAGAGATGTAAGTGATGCACCCGGAAAACTGATTGTGCCTTTGCAGTAATTAATGTGTATCTGTTGGAGAGATGATGATGATGATAACAACAAATGTTCTATCAGCACACCATCAACCTCGTGGAGAATTAAATTAATACAGGGACTTGATGGCATGTACTTGAGATCTCTGCAATATTCAATCTTGAGTTTAGAAAGAAGAGGGAACGAGAGTAGATGACTATTCTTGTTCCTCGACCATCCCTTCAATTCTGGCAAAAAACTCAATAAAAGACTCTTCAAAGAAGGAAAGAACACACTAACTGACCCTGCACCTTCCTCCCCCTCTTCGATGTACTCTAAACTATTTAGGTCGCGAAGAAGAAGCTTCTGGAGATACGGAAGACACCTAAAGGGGGGGAGATGCTTCACTTCGTAACAAAAGTACAATACTATACACACAAGGTGGGAAGGGTCATTAGTAGCAACCCAATGTGGTATTCTCATGCCTGGGTAATATTCTATTATTAGTGTGTGTGGAGATACAGGTAGCTTCCAACATTCATCTCCACCATAATCCTCCTCCTCTACCCCATCACGAGAGAATTCAATACTCAACTCACCTCTGATTTGCTGCAGTCCAGACAAGGCATCAAGACGGCTCCTTGTACTTCTAATCCTCTCCTTCTCTTCTCTTGTTGTTTCAGTGGCGCCTTCTATTCTCCCAACCTTAAAATCACTCAAGTACTGTAATGATCTCAGCTCCCCAAACCCAGCTGGCATATGCTTCAATAGATAACAACCCCCAATATCCAAATACCGAAGGTTGATCAATTTTCTGAAATTATCGGGCAAAGCTTCAAGAACTGT
This sequence comes from Oxyria digyna, assembly GCA_029168935.1. Classification (NCBI taxonomy): domain Eukaryota; kingdom Viridiplantae; phylum Streptophyta; class Magnoliopsida; order Caryophyllales; family Polygonaceae; genus Oxyria; species Oxyria digyna. The sequence goes on from JAPVLV010000018.1 coordinate 3,455,905, forward strand.
ACAACCCTGAAGGTCTAGTGCAAGCAAATTCAAAAGATTCGTCACTGAATCAGGAAGCCGTTTGAATTTGTTACATGAAAGATCAAGATACCTCAGCAGCTTTAACTCTCCAATACAACTTGGAACATGCTCGACCCCCAACCGTGACAAGCTCAATGCACGCAGCCACTTGCAACTTCTAAATTGTTCATCAACAACCCAAGTTTTATTACTGAGCACAAGTGAACGTAGCCGATTCATACTATCCACTGGTGGTAGAGTTTCACGGTCACTATGTGGCTCATAACAAACATGTGCATGTCGTGCATTACCGTATTGAGAGGATGACTTGTTTAGGAAAACAGTTTCTTCTCCAGCTACATATTTCGCCAAATCATGAACTAAATCATGCATTTTGCAATTTTCAATCTCGCCATAACCATCTTCTCGGGCCTCTTGAAAAAAAGATCTTCTTAACAAGTTCATGAAATATGATCGTCCAACCTCGTCAAAAGAATTTCCTTCTTTATCCAGCTGAATATATCCTTGTGATATCCAAAGATATATCAACTTTGATACATCAAACACAAAATCTTTTGGAAATAGCGAACAACAAGCAAAACAATGCTTAATGTTTGATGGTAAGTGATCATAGCTCAACTTCAGCACAGACATAGTAATACTATCTTGGCCACAATGCTCCTCTATCTTGGAAAGCTCTTTGTCTTTGAAGGACTTCCATTCTCCAACGGTACGTTTTGTGCGTAGAAGGCTGCCTATACTTCGTATAGCAAGGGGAACTCTTGCACACTTTTTCAAAATCTGTTTTCCAAGATCTTCCCATCTTCGATCGTTCAATTGCTCCTGAGTAAAGGCTTCGCTTTTAAATAGTTCCCATGAATCTTCCTCTGACAAGCCACTTAAGGTAAGGGTTTCAAATGCTTCAAAGGCTTCTGCAACCTCCGAGGATCTTGTAGTGACAACTATTTTGCTCCCTTTTGCACCTCCACCTAGTAAACTCATTCGGTGTTTCCATCTGCTATGACCTTCATCCCACACATCATCTAGGACAAGAAAAAATTTCTTATCCTTCACAGACTCCCTAATCTTATCTTGTAGTTGGCCAAGAGTAAAACCAATGTAGTTTCTCTCACATATGGATTGAAATATTTTCCCAACGACTTCCATTTCATCAGATGTATCGGAAATGCATGCAAACCATCTACTCGAAAAATTCTTTCCAACCTCGGCATCGTTGTAAATCAGTTGGGCAAGAGTTGTTTTTCCCATACCGCCTATCCCAACAACGACAATGACCGAAGGAGCATCTGGTTTAGCATCACTTGAATCTTTAAAAAGCATATCTAAGACGGATTTTTTGTCTTCATCCCTACCAAAGACATGTTTTGGATCTACAAAAGAGCCTGGATCTTGTCCAATCCGCATACCAAACACTGGTTCGTCACGTCTACCGCTCACAAATCCAAACTGAACCATATCTGTAGAGATCTCAAGCAAACTCTTCCTAATCTCCTTAACTTTATTAGCAATAGAGTTTCTAGACAAGATTGGGTTTGAAGTAGAGCAATAAAGTCGTACCTTCTTTTTCATGGAAAGCTTGTTTTGACCCTCCACCATTTGCTTCTTAAGCAAATCATCAGTGACAACCTCATCGAAGAGATCCTCGGCATCATACAACACGCCTTTGAGCCTCTTAATCCAGTTCTTAATAGCATCAGAGTTTCGTTGCTTCCTCTCAGCATCAAGTAACACAGCTTGGAGTGTCTCAACAGTCACTTGAAGCTTCTTAAGCTCGTCTCTAGCATTCCATATGGAAAGACCCTTCTCGTATGCCTTATCGAAAGCGGGCGAAGCAAGAGTGGACAAGATATTGGAAGCAAGGCTGAACGCGGCTGATTCAGCCATGGATTGATGATCACAACTCAAATAATATGTGGCTGCTTTTTTTTTTGGGTTAGAAGTAAAGTTTTGAGTAGGCGTTGAATTATTGAAGGCAGGCTTTCTTGATTGGCCTCTACATATAATGCGGAGTAGATAGAAATGAATATATGGTACCATGGCATTATTGGCATACCATCGGAGTAGATAGAAATGAATGTATGGTTCCATGGCATTCATTTGGTGTTGAATTATTGAAGGCAGGCTTTCTTGATTGGCTTCTACATAGAAATGAATGTATGGTTCCATGGCATTATCGGCATACCATCGGTCTGCATGGTGCCACGTCACTTTTGATTGGCTCTCAAAATTTTGACCCGATTCGAAATGCCCGACCGGTCCGACACATAAAAAGCTTGATCTAAATCCGAAAAAAATAAAAATGTTTGTGTCCGAAACAAATCCGACTAATTTCAAAAATAACCCAAATGGATTAGACTATTTCCTGCCCGAAATCCGAAATTGCCCGTCTCGTACTCGTCTGAAACTTGAAGTTGCATGTCGACCCGAACTCGTCCGAAACGCAAAGTGTTCCGATCTAAACTTGTCTGAAACCAGAAATTGTCTGATCCGAAATTGTTTGGAATTCGAAATTGGGGATCATTCGATCTATTCCTACTTAATTATAGACAACTAGTAATTCATACATACATTAATTAGCTCTAAAATTTACTTTTTTTAGAATTAATCTTCTCTTATTCCGAAAAAAAATATCAATTGAACCCGAATACGGCCGACCAAAATCGACCCAACCTGAAACATGACCGGACCTGAGCATGACCCTATCCGAACACGGCCCGACCCAAAATCGTCTCGACCCAAAATTTATTTGACATGAAAACTGTTCAATTAGCTCAAAACTCAAATTTCGATCAATAAGTAAGGTTCATGTCCAAACCCGACCAGAGTTGTTCCGATTTGTTATAATTCCAAATAACATCCGACACCAATTTGTCTAGCCCGATTCGAAGTTGCATTCTTATTGAGAAAATAATACGAAACAACCAAACACCCACAACAAGTGACTTGTTCCAAGTCAGAATAACTTCGTTTAACACGGCTATCCAAATATCCAAATATCATCATAAAACTTTACAAATTAAGACTTTTATGAGGCTATGGGTCACTTGTCCATCACCTTCAACCTGTTAAAAAAAAATGAGAGAGATTTTTAACAACTTTGGGTTGTACATTGTCCCTGCTTGAAAGTGCTTAAAATTTGGTTCAATCTAGATTTAAGGTGAAATTAGTTATGTCATACTTGTGTCATACTTGTGGCATTCATCAGAAGATAAATTCCCATAGTGTGCTGATGATTTAGTTTGCGTATAATACTCCCTCCGTATCTAAATGTTAGTCTCATTTATCTAAATGTTAGTCTCATTTAACTATAACACGCTTGCGACACGCTTGCCGATTCACGTAGTGTATCGTTAATATCTTAAACTACGTGTTAATAAAAAATATGAAATCTTGATACTAATACAGTACTCATTGAGACAAATCAAACAAGATCGCACACAACTATGTTTTTTCTTATACATTGAGAGATATACGAATGATTCTCTCGAATCGTAAATAGTGTCAAAGTTCTCGATAGGACAAACATTTAGGGACGGAGGGAGTATCTTGTTCACAATTTATTCTATTTAATGCTTTAAGTGCAGACGAATTTCAATAATTTAATAGAATGAATGGCTCACAAAGCCAGAGAGTGTGTCCCAATGACCCCTTCAAAGTTTTTAATCAGGAAAAATAGCCCTAAATAATTTTTATTAGTTTTTGTTAAAGAAATTAACCCCTTGAGTTTCTCTTTTCTCCTTGGGGTAGGGGATTAGTTTTTAAAGAGGTTATTTTCCTAATAAAAACGTACAAAATGGTTGTTTATCCAACTTATCGAAATATAAACTCGACCCCGACCCCAACCGATCCGAGTTGTTCCGACTTGTTATAATCCGAATAAAATCCGACCCCAATTTGTCTGGCCCGATCCCGATTCGAAGTTAAATTCTTATTGAGCAAGTAATACGAAACATCCAAACACCCACAAGTGACTTGTTCCAAGTCAGAATAACTTGATTCAACACTGCTATCCTAATATCATCATAAAACTTTGCAAATTAAAACTATTATGAGGCTATGGGTTGTCCACTTGTCCATCACCTTCAACCTTTTTAAACAAATTTTGAGAGTGATTTTTCACAATTTTAGGTTGCACATTGTCTGCTTGAAAGTGCTTAGAATTTGGTTCGATCCAGATTTAAGGTGAAATTAGTTATGTCTTACTTGTGTCATTCATCAGAAGATAAATTCTCATAGTTTTTGTATAATACTCTATCCGTCTCTATATGTTAGCTGATGATTTACTTTGTTTATAATAATCCCTCCTTATGTAAATGTTAGTCTCATTTGACTTTAACACACTCGTCGACACACGTACTGTATCGTTAATATTTTAAACTACGTGTTAATAAAAAATATAAAATCTTGATATTATCAAACTACTCATTGAGACAAATCAAACAAAATTGCACAGAACAATGTTTTTTCTTATACATTGAAAGATATACGACGAAAAATTCTCTCGAATCGTGAATAGTGTCAAAATTCTCGCTAGGAAAACATTTAGGGACAAAGGGAGTATCTTGTTCACAATGTATTCTATTTAATGCTTAAAGTTGAGACGAATTTTAATAACTTAAATTAATCAAATGAATGACTCACAAATCCAGAGTAATGAACTCAACTCCCCAAACCCAGCTGGCATATGCTTCAATTGAAAGCACCACTTAATATTCAAATACCGAAGGTTGATCAATTTTCGGAAATTATCAGGCAAAGCTTTAAGGTCTAGTGCAAGCAAATTCACAAGATTCGTCACTGAATCAGGAAGCCGTTTGAATTTGTTATACGAAAGATCAAGATACCTCAACAATTTTAATTCTCCAATACAACTTGGAACATTAACGACTCCCAAATCTGACAAGCTCAATGCACGCAACCACTTGCAACTTCTGAATTGTTCATCAACAACCCAAGTTCCATTACTAGCCACAAATGAACGTAGCCCATTCATACTATGTGGTAGAATATCATCGACATTATGCGGCTCATAACTAACGTGTAGATGTCTTGAGAGGATGGCTTGTTTAGGACAACAATTTCCTCTCCTGCCACAAACTTCGCCAAATCATGAACTAAATCATGCATTTTGCAATATCCAATCCCACCACAATCATCTTCTCGGGCCTTTTGAAAAAAAGATCTTCTTAACAAGTTCATGAAATATGAACGTCCAACCTCTTCAAAAGAATTTTCTTCTTTATCCGGTTGAATATATCCTTGTGATATCCAAAGATATATCAACTTTGATACATTAAACACAAAATCTTTTGGAAATAGCGAACAATAAGCAAAACAATGTTTCACGTTTGATGGTAGGTGATCATAGCTCAACTTCAGCACAGACATAATATGATCCTGACCACAATGCTCCTCTATCTCAGACAACTCTTTGTCTTTGAAGGACTGCCATTCTCCAATGGTATCTTTTGTGCGTAAAAGGCTGCCTATACTCCGTATAGCAAGGGGAACTCTTGCACACTTTTTCAAAATCTCTCTTCCAAGATCTACCCATCTTGAATTATTCTTTTGCTCCGGAGAAAAGGCTTCGCTTTTGAATAGTTCCCATGAATCCTCCTCTGACAAGCCACTTAAGGTATGGGTTTCAAATGCTTCAAAGGCTTTTGCAACCGCCAAGGATCTTGTAGTGACAACTATCTTGCTCCCTTTTGCACCACCACATAGTAAACTCATTCGGTGTTGCCACCTACAATGACCGTCATCCCACACGTCATCTAGGACAAGAAAAAATTTCTTATCCTTCACAGACACCCTAATCTTATCTTGTAGTTGACCAAGAGTAAAACCAATGTAGTTTTCCCCACATATGGATTGAAATATTTTCCCAACGACTTCCATCTCATCAGATGTATCGGAAATGCATGCAAACCATCTACTTGGAAAATTCTTTGCAACCTCAGCATTGTTGTAAATCAGTTGAGCCAGAGTTGTTTTTCCCATACCGCCTATCCCAACAACGACAATGACTGGATGAACATCTGGTTTAAGATCATCTGAATCTATAAAAAGCATATCTAAGATGGATTTCTTGTCTTCATCTCTACCAAAGACATGTTTTGGATCAACGAAAGAACCTGGATCTTGTCCAATCCTCATACCAAACACTGGTTCGTCACGTTGACCGCTCACAAATCCAAACTGAACCATATCTGTAGAGATCTCTAGCAAACTTTTCCTAATATCCTTAACTTTCTTAGCAATAGAGTTTCTAGACAAGATTGGGTTTAACGTAGAGCAATATACCTGTACCTTCTTTTTCAAGGAAAGCTTGTTTTTCCCCTCCACCATTTGTTGCTTAAGCAAATCATCAGTGACAACCTCATCGAAGAGATCCTCGGCTTCATACAACACGCGCTTGAGCCTCTTAATCCAGCTCTTGATAGCAGCGGAGTTTCGTTGCTTCTTCTCGGCATCAAGTAACACAGCTTGGAGTGTCTCAACAGTCACTTGAAGCTTCTTAAGGTCGTCTTTGGCATTCCAGATGGAAAGACCCTTCTCGTATGCCTTATCGAAAGCGAGCGAAGCAAGAATGGACAAGATCTTGGAAGCAAGGCTGAACGCCACTGATTCAGCCATGGGTAGATCTCAACTCAAAGCTTTTGTGGGTGATTTTTTGGTTGCAGGTACAGGTTTGAGTGGGTGTTGAATACTTGAATTATAGAAAGCGTGTATTCTGTATTGGCATCTACATATACTAGCTACCAGCTCATCTGCTCATGGAGGGGAGGGAGAGAAAGAGCTCATGGAAGACTTCCAAAAACAAAAGATAATGGAAACCATCCATTAGACCAGATTAATTGAGAGTATAATATCATGACACAACAAGGAAAGACTTCACCATATATATATATTGAACAGAAAGGCAAGCCATCAAAACTAAACATACAACACTAAACAGCGAATAATACTCACACCACTACAATTCATCACAAATTTATCATCTCATTGATCAGCTAATTAAAATTCTACCAAATTCAGCCTCCATGAAATAGAGCAACTTCATAGACAGCAACTAAGGGATGATTGATTGAGAGAACAATATCATAACAACAAGGAATGATTTCATCATGTATAAGACAGCATTAATAAATTCTACCAAATCTGTCTTGCATCACCTGAAATCAAGAATGTGTCGGCGATCGACTTTGTCATCGCATTGAGGAGCCAAGAAATCAGCATACTGTTGCATCTCTCCCAACGCTTGAAAATCGGAGAAGTCCGCGCTGGCCGATCGCACTCGCCGTCGATGAAACACAGCTTATTCTTTGCTGAAAGAGCTATTATCGACTCCTTCCAAGCAAAGAAACCTGATCCATCAAAGATTTTCGAGGTGAGAACCAATCCTGGACCATCAGATGGATGCAAAAACAAAGGATCGTTCGTATCCGGAGATTGCCATGGATTGTTAGGGTTTAGTGGAGGAAAGTTGGTATGATGTTGACGATCGTGAGAATTCGGTGTGGTCGCCATTGATTGTTGACACAATCAGAGATCAAAGATCAATAGAAATTTGAGAGAATCAGAGATGAATGAGTAATCGAAGCGGAAGAAATCAGAAAGATAGATTTCCCATGATAATACTCCTAAACTAATGTAATAATCCCTAGTTACGCTATACAAAGTGCAGCGTATCAAAAATGTTTCCTTTTTCTGATCAAAGCAACGGTAAAGCAAGAAACAACTTAGATACCCAAAAAATGCTTCTTTTTTCTATAACTAATAACCTTTCTAAATGCTTACTTCACTGGCATACGCAGATATATAGAACCATAAATAAAACACCCTTTGAATTGCATTTTACTATAGAGAACGAAGAACATAGGGCCTAAAATAAAACAAGCAGAGATGCTCAAGAATATGTCAAAAAGAGGATGATTATCTCACTTACAAATATGAACAAGATGCCTGTAAAATATATCTATCAGAGAGTGAAATGTAGCCAGGCTATTGAATTGCTCTACAAGTATAGTACGACCAGCAAAGCACCCAAGGAAACAAGGCCTTGCCAAATTATTTCATATCGGTTGTTTGCTGGCAAGCAGTTCAAGCTCTCCAGAAACCACTTGGAATATACATTTCAGTACTGCTATAATCCTTTGTTAAATCAATAAGAAAACCAAATCAACAAGCAAGAGCTCTTTAGTCAATAAAATGAATAGAATTTTGGAACCATACTCCACCAAAATGGATAAAAAAATTTAATCCCCAAGTGAAAATTACAAGTGTCTTTTAGTTCATTATGTTCATTAAAATAAATAAATTAGGCTAAATGAACCTACAAGGCTATCATCATGAACCTATAAGGCTATCGACTTGAACCTATACGACTATCGACATAAACCTAAGGCATTTAGTTCACTAAAAAATAAATTAGGCTAAATGAACATGCAAGAATATAAGCATGAACCTCATACGGGAACCCAGGTTCAATGTATGCACTGAAACAAAAAATGCAAGCGTACGTTCTTCGAAAGAGGCAGAGCTAACCATTTGACTTGTAGATAAACACTTGAAGAGTATTCTCATAGAATCATGAGGCAGAGTTAACCATTAACTTGCAAAGCTATCAACATGAACCTCCAAGACTAACGAAACGAACCTGAAAGTCTATCAGCATGAATTGCAAGGCTATCGACTTGAACCTGCAAGGCTATTGTCACGAACTTGCAAATCTCTCGTTGTGAACTAGCGAGACTATCAATATGACCTTTAGAATAGGATTCATGAACGTATAATTAGTATAAAGCTAACATTAATTTTATGAGCCACCCGCTAATTAAAATTAGCCACCCGCTAATGTTCATGAATTGACAATATAAATTGATGAACCTGGGTTCACGTATGCGATGAACCTGGGTTCACGTATGCGATGAACCTCGGTTCACGTATGCGATGAACCTGGGTTCACGTATGCGATGAACCTCGGTTCACGTACCCCCGATGAACCTAATTCATGTATGCTATGAACTTAGGCTAAATGTACTTGCAAAACTACTAGCATGAACCTGTAAGACTATCGACATGAACCTAAGATATTTTAGTTCAATGTTTTACTGATAAACAAAACCGGGTTAAAGACATCAGTGAACCTGCAATGCTATCGACATGAACCTAGTTCACGTATGCGATGAACCTAGTTCACGTATGGTTCTGAACAAGTAGGGTCGTACCTATCATCAAGAAACTTCATGATCATCAACAACAAAGACTTATGGAGACAGAATTTCACCATATCAATAAAACAAACGGCTTGACAAGGTGTTGATTTTTTTCGTCCTTCGTACCTCAAAAAATCATGAACTAATAAGAAAAAACTTGTGAACCTTGAGAAAACGTTTGATGAACCTACAATAGTACATTGATAAACTTGTAATAGTACATTGTTGAACCTACAATAATACATTGTTTAACTCACATAAAAAATCTAAAAAACCTACAATTAAAATTCGATGAACCCACAAGTAAGAGTTTTCAATATCTCTTCAAGTAAATTTTCATGAATCCTATATATAATTAACAACCATTTAAAATAAAGTTTATCAACTTCCATTTTGCAGTTGATGACCCTTCATTTTTTTCAATATCTCTTCTAGTAAATTTTCATGAATCCTATATTTAAAATTAGCGACTATTTAAAATAAAGTTTATGAACCTAGTTCACGTACACCCCGATGAACCTAGTTCACGTACACCCCGATGAACCTAGCTAGTTCACGTACCCCCGATGTACCTAGTTCACGTATGCGATGAACCTAGGTTCACGTATGCGATGAACCTAGGTTCACGTATCCGATGTACCTAGGTTCACGCATGCGATAAACCTAGTTCACGTATGGTTTTGAACAAGTAGGGTCGTGCCTATCATCAAAAAGGTTCATGATCATTTATCATTTATGATTTAAAACGAAGCGCGCTATGCGCGCCTCATAAGAATAATAAACATACGAAGTGCGCATACCGCCCTTCGTTGGCTTGTATTTTGTAGGTTCATGAACCTTTGCGATGAACTTAGTTCACGTATGCGATGAACCTAGTTCACGTATGCGATGAACCTAGTTCACGTATGCGATGAACCTAGTTCACGTATGCGATGAACTAAGTTAGTTCACGTATGCCATGAACCTAGTTGACGTATGCGATGAACCTAGTTCACGTTTGCGATGAACCTAGTTCACGTACCCCCGATGAACGTAGGTTCACATATGCAATGAACCTAGGTCCATGTATGCGACGAACCTAGGTCCACGTGTGCGACGAACCTAGGTCCACGTGTGCGACGAACCTAGGTCCACGTGTGCGACGAACCTAGGTCCACGTGTGCGACGAACCTAGTTCCACGTGTGCGACGAACCTAGGTCCACGTGTGCGACGAACCTAGGTCCACGTGTGCGACGAACCTAGGTCCACGTGTGCGACGAACCTAGGTCCACGTGTGCGACGAACCTAGGTCCACGTGTGCGACGAACCTAGGTCCACGTGTGCGACGAACCTAGGTCCACGTGTGCGACGAACCTAGGTCCACTTGTGCGACGAACCTAGGTCCACGTGTGCGACGAACCTAGGTCCACGTGTGCGACGAACCTAGGTCCACGTGTGCGACGAACCTAGGTCCACGTGTGCGACGAACCTAGGTTCACGTATGCGATGAACCTAGTTCACGTATGGTTTTGAACAAGTAGGGTCGTGCCTATCATCAATAAAGTTCATGATCATTTTATCATTAATTGTTTAAAACGAAGCGCGCTATGCGCGCCTCGTAAGAATAATAAACATACGAAGTGCGCATAGCACCCTTCGTTGGCATGTGAGAGTATTTTTTTTTTTGAACCTGATGGTTGTGAGAGTATTTTTTGTGAAAAACAAAAACGAATTGAACTTGTTAGACAAAACTTATGAATTTGCAAATTAAAAACACATGAATCTACAACTATGAACTGTAGGTTCAACAAATTAGACTTATAGGTTCAACAAGTTAGACATGTAGGTTCAACAAGTTAGACATGTAGGTTCAACAAGTTAGACTTGAAGGTTGAACAAGTTAAAACTTGTAGGTTTCAAGCGGTTTCACTAAAAAAAATCAGGTTCATTACATTTTGTTTTCTATGGTTACATTTTAAAATGTACGTTTTAACATCTAGTGAAACTACAAGTGAAAACTAATGAACATGCAAGTGAAAACTAGTGAACCTGCAAGTGAAAACTAATGAACCTTCTAGAAGTCTTATTATTGTCAGAAAGGTTCTTGTGTATTGGATTTATGATGACTTAGGAATCATTTCAATATTTATGTTTATTGACTAAATTAATGAGCCTACAAGTATCTCTCATATATGAATGTAGTGTGTAGCGTTTACGAACCTCCTCTTGTATACGATCACATTCATGATATATTTTTATTAAATTACGTTAAATTTCTCATGAACTTTGATATGTAAGTGCATTTTGATCAAAAGAATAACAAGAAAAGAAGTATAAAAAAACTCATGAACCTCCAAGATTACCGAAATGAACCTATAGTCTTAATCTTACATATGTTTCAACGAGAGGTTCATTGAATTATCGGGTAGGTTCATGAGTATCAACATGCAAGTTTATTCTTCTTTTTTTTTGAATAAATTGCAATTTTATTAAGAAGCTAGAGTCTGAATCTTATACAGGTTCAGTGATTTATTGTTACGGGTTCAACATCGTACTCATGCAGGTTCAACGATTAACTATTATAGGTTCAACGATATACTATTATAGGCTCAACAATATATACATACAAGTTCATTGATATGTTGTTATAGGTTCAAAGATGCACAATGAGATTGAAGTTTTTAAATCAAGTTTATTGTATACAATCATCTTGAATGACCAATCATGGACCTTAGTTCCAGACAACATAAAAGATCATCCTGGACCTTTGTTCATTGATGGTAATAGTGTAAAATGTTAAGGAGTACATCAAATTGGATAAACGCACACGAGAGTACATCAAATTACCAACAACAATGGTGGAGCACTATAATAAGCAAGTCTAACATTGAATATCAAATGCTAGAGAAGATTTATTATATTGAGCTTATGAAAGCAAAACTGAAGCTAGCCAATGACCAATGACCTTCTCAGAAAAGGTTTCATCTGTAATCGAATAAATCTAATCGATGACCTTCTTGGCGAACGTTGGCAAGCAAAACGTAGGAGAATGTAACTACAAGGAAAGAAACACATGCAAAAAAAACTAAGCTCAAAGCAAAGACAAGAATCTAGAATAAAGTAAACAAAACTTGTACAATATATACCTTCTTGTTGTAGACAAAAAAAACTAGTAGTTTAACAATGTAGAATTTCTCACCAGCAATTTCTCCAAGAGTGTGGCCTGTAATAGCATGGATGAGAATTTTTATTAAAAGACAAAAATCAACTACTACTGCACAATGTAAAAGAGCTTATGCAACCAAGGCTTAGTAACCATTAGTTCAAACTTGTAGTGAACTTCAATCAACCAGTCCACCAGAATTGATCTCATTCTCTCAACCAAGGCTTAGAAGAAGGGATACACATATTTCATCTGCATCCCACACAATCTAATTATAGATGGAATAATTACCATCTATAATTTGGAATTCCATGAAAGCATGAATAATTTGGTAAATGTGGTCATAACCCTTTTCATATGCATCCTGCAATAATAGTGTTTGCTTCTGTGATGGTAATGTGACCACTGACCACATTTACCAAATTATACAGTAAGGAGAAAGACACAAAACTCTACGGCAATATGTTCACTAAAATGAACAAGTAGATACATTCTGATCTAATGCAATTACCCTAGTTTACTGATTCTAGCAGGAATTTCTAAACAAAAACTCGGTACCACTATGGAAGAATATGGCCAGAAGAAGATACTAATGCATATGCTTCTTGTTTTTGTCTAAATCTGTCATAAAGATATCTAGTTTAGCTTAATTGAGCAAGAATTACAACAATCTCTTAGCTATCTGTGAACAAATTCTGGAATGAATAATTCCAACACAACTGGAAGATAAAAAAATAAGTGTCACACAAAGCAGGTAAACAATTACTAGGTAAGTAAATATTCTTGAGAGCATGTTATTAAGAATGTGCTCACCAAGCATGATTTGAAAACATTCTGCCTTTGATTGGATTTAACTCACTTGTTCCCCGATCAGATCAAGGCCAACTACTAAAAACGTGACGCCTTGAAATAGTAGGAAATAGAAGTGAATTCCTTGAGCTGACAGCAAGCTTCTGACAGACGCAGTCAACAAAATAAGGAAGGAAGAGTACTCAAACAGAAGAGAAAAGACAGTAGTTTTTTTAATGGTTATAAGTTCATAGAGCAATTACGGTAGGTAAGAGAACTCTTAGATAGATAGGGAAATCGGTTTTAAGAAAAGATCACAAAAAGATTTCAAAATTGTGTAACATAAGGTCACAAGGAAAGGCGGGCGCCGACCAGTTAAGGCTCACCTGAAGATAGGAAGGGCCTTTTGATTTACTGGCCTAAATTATATCAGTAGCCATCAAAACATGTATTTCTCCCCTTTTATATGGAAAAGAATACTGTCAGAGAACATTTTGTCCTCCAAGCAACTACTAAATGTATAAAAAGCAGGCTGAAACAAATAGAAATAGCTTGCTCCATCACAGTAGGAGTGCGGAAGGCCAAAGAGTCCATGATAACATGACAAAAATCTCTACTTTCTCCTTCAATCACAGAGATAAGAAAAACACAGGAAGACTGCCCCTAAGATCCTTGAAAAGATCCAGGAAGGAGTATTTGATATATCTAACGAGGTAAAATCTACGCTTGCTGCATTAAAGTGCTCCTCTGTGATGAAAAGGCATTATATCAAGGAGTCAAATTGAAGCCTTTAATTTTTTTTAGTGATCCTCTATTATTCAAAAAGCTTAATATAAAAGTACACTTCAAGTAAAAGACTAATCCATCCATCTTCTTGGTATAAAATGCCTTTTAAAGACGAATAGCTTGCACTCTGTTTTGTCAAAACAGCAGAAACTCAACTATTTGCTACTTAATGGAGAACCAGCCAACAACTTGTCAGATGGCGTGCTCAGCCTACTAGTAAACAGATCACCCAAAACACATCAGAAAACACAAACAAAGAGAGGCCATTATTTCAGATAAACCAAAACACAACAGAAAACACAAACAAAGAGATGCAAAACAGTAGAAAGCAACCTAAAAATGCAACTCAGCTGAGGATACTGCATTGGTACTTTGATATCGGGTAATTCCTTCAGGAGGAGCAAGACGATGAAGGCGACGAGGACAATGAGCTTGCCTCTGACGTCGTCGAGGGAAATCGGTGTCGTCGGAGATGCACAGGAAACCGGCGAGCAAGTCGTTCGCCATGGATTCTCCAGCGCGCTGCTGTTGTTCTCTAATTTGGGTGTTTTGAGGGCGAGGGTATAAGCGTCTAAACAATATATTTTATTCGAAATCACAAAATTGCCACCGTTCCTTTATTTCTCTCTACTATGATTTGGAAACGATTTGAACCGTAGGATGAGAATGATCAACAGCCCATAATGCTTCTTAAGTTGTTCTCATATGATTTTGATGATTTGTACCTCTTCTCGTAATATTCTTGTAATATTCTTGTAATATACAGGACATAAGTTTTTAAATATGATTTTTAATATTATTGTAATAAACTAGACAAAAGTTTATAAATATGTGTTATTTATTTATCCAATTTCTTGAATGCTGTATATGCTAGAACTTCGTTGAAAGTCAAATGCTGAGGCACATAGCCCTCTTGTGCAGTGAAGAACTCCCAAGCATATTTATCAATCTTAACCCTTCAGTGACAAATTGCTCACAGTGATGACAAATTTGACACTCTAAAACCTCAACAAAACAAGCATAGTAACAAGATGGCATGGGATAATGTGGAGATTATGAAAATAATCTGCTGGATAAAACTATTTCTGCAACGGAAGAATGAAAAGGAAACCATATTAGGAACACAACAACTCGTCAGACATAATAATTCTCCCACTCAAATCATCATATCCTAATTATCTACAAAAAACGTATGGCCTGAGAATAGGATAAATCTTATCATTCGAAGACAAATCTCTTTGCTAACGGGGTTACACAGCAGATAACATCGCAAAACTAAACAACAAAAGTGTCACTAATGAAATCCTCAGACTTCACATACACATTGCAAGATTTTTTATCTCGTACCGATCCCCAAAACAAGCCCTAATTCTCAGTCGGCAAATTTGAAAAAGTAAGCATGAGATTCAGAATTGAGCTCGAAAACTTGCAGATTCAGGCATAGCATTGCCTTCCTTTTCGAAAAATATTCCACTCCGTGTCATTTCTTTCATTTATATCCTGAGCTCGGTATTCTGGAGATAATGGATCATCTAAATTTATCAGTAAGCACAGACCAGATTAAGCTACATCAACAACATCATGAACAGATAATGACATCTGTTTAGGGATCTATGAACATATCGAAGTAGTACCCATAAATTGTACATAGAGTTCCTTACTCTATCTATCTTTAACATGAAAATTGACATGTGTGCCTTCTTCCTAGTGACAGAAAATCCACTAATGAGGATGTAAATTGGTGCTACACTGTTGTTGTATCTCAAGAACAAATATAACAATCAGGCAATCATCATCCAGAAAGAAGTTTATAACTAAAAATATGTTATGACAAGAATTTGCACTTTCCAAGGGTTCACTGGTTTTTGGAATTAGATAGCTTTTCATTTAGAGGCATTTGGCAGATGAGCATGAAATTGAAACTACAGAATCTCATAAACAATATACCAACCATGGGTGCCCTTTGTCCTAGTGACAACAAAAGCCAGGAATCTTAAGAAAACATGTGCCTATCAAGCAATCATTATCAAGAAGAGTTTACATTTGGTTGTTGTGACCACCGGATTCACTAATTGTAGAAGAGAGATAGGTTTTCAATTAGGGGAATTTGATCGAAACTAGAACAGATAAAAAAAAAGATTTGGACACCAGATAAGGAATCAAGTGGAAGCAATGGAAGCAATCGAAACCTAATTAACACAACAAAGAAATATTTGTTTGAAGCAATTAAGCAAAAAGATCTCACCTTCTGGCCAAACTTTCATGTTCTTCGTCAGCGACCTTTCCCCCGAAGACCACCTTTGTAATCCCATCGGACGGCTGAGAGCATAAACAAAAACAAGAATGAAAACCCTAATTCACAGAAGCAGGAGCGATGAGGAATACACAGAGGTACCTTGCGAAAGAGGACGGCGGTCGGAGGAGTAGAAGGCGGAGCAGTCATGAGATATCAATTTCATTTAATTTTGACATTGGAGCTCTAGATTGTGCCAATTCAGTCATTAATGTGTTCTATCAGGCACACAATCAGCCTCCTGGAGCTCTAGATTAAAATAGGGACTTGATGGCATGTACTTGAGCCCTTCACAAAACCGAATCACGAGTTGAGAAAGAAGAGGGAACGAGAGTAGATGACTATTCTTGGTCCTCGACCATCCCTTCAATTCTGGCAAGCGCATCAATACAAGAGTCTCCAAAGAAGGGAAGAACACACTGATTTGCTGCAGTCCAGACAAGGCATCAAGACGGCTCCTTGTACTTCTAATCCTCTCCTAATCTTCTCTTGTTGTTTCAATGTCGCCTTCTATACTCCCAATCTTAAAATCACTCAAGTACTGTAATGATCTCAGCTCCCCAAACCCAGCTGGCATATGCTTCAATTCATAGCAATACCCAATATTCAAATACCGAAGGTTGATCAATTTTCTAAAATTATTGGGTAAAGCTTTAAGAGCTTGACAAAGTCTAAGGTCTAGTGCAAGCAAATTCAAAAGATTTGTCACTGAATCAGGAAGCCGTTCGAATTTATTACACGAAAGATCAAGATACCTCAGCAGCTTTAACTCTCCAATACAACTTGGAACATTCTTGATCCCTAACTGTCACAAGCTCAATGCACGCAGCCACTTGCAACTTCTAAATCGTTGATCAGCAACCCAACTTCCATTACTAGCCACAAATGAACGTAGCCCATTCATACTATCCACCGGTGGTAGAATATCATCGTCATTATGCGGCTGGAAACCGCGCCCGCGGCTGGAAACCGCGCCCGCGGCTGGAAACCGCGCCCGCGGCCGGGAAACTCGGCGAGTTCATTAACTTCGCCGACGCTTCCTTTTTAAACATTATTTTCGGATGTTTA
This sequence comes from Oxyria digyna, assembly GCA_029168935.1. NCBI lineage: Eukaryota > Viridiplantae > Streptophyta > Magnoliopsida > Caryophyllales > Polygonaceae > Oxyria > Oxyria digyna. The sequence goes on from JAPVLV010000018.1 coordinate 3,473,223, forward strand.
ATTGTTTTCGGGATTATTATTTTAGGAGATACTTTTTATTGTTTATTTCTTTAGTTGGAACCCTTATGAACCCTATATAAGGCTGCTTTAGTTGTTGTTTTGCCCCCCCCCCCCCCCCCGACATTGATATTGAATACAGAGTTATTAAGTTTTACTCCCAAAAGAGAGTGCTTTTGTGAGTCGAGTGCCCTGTGTGCATTGTCGTTGAGCTGGCCCTAGTTGTGCTTGTGTGTGTCAATCTCTTCCATAAGGTTGGTGCTATCGAGGCTTCATAGCGCATCCTCCAGGTGCTTTGACATACCATAGTCATTGTGTTTGGTTGTAATCCATTGGGGTTTCTTCAACATTCGGTAAGGTTCTTGTTCTAAAGTTCAAGGGTTTTATCGTTGATTGATTTGGTTCCAATTGGCCTATCCTTCAACTTCCCTTTCTTTCATCTCATATCTAATTCCGTTTTTCTTCTCTGTTCGAGTTCCTATTCGAGTTTGGTGTCTAGGTCAGCAACTGCAGCTTATCCCCGCATCAGGAACTCTTGCACACTTTTTCAAAATCTCTCTTCCAAGATCTTCCCACCTTCGATCGTTCTTTTTCTCCGGGGTAAAGGCTTCGCTTTTAAATAGTTCCCATGAATCCTCCTCTGACAAGCCACTTAAGGTATGTGTTTCAAAGGCTTCAAAGGCTTTTGCAACCTCCGAGGATCTTGAAGTGACAACTACCTTGCTTCCTTTTGCACCATCACCTAGTAAACTCATTCGGTGTTGCCACCTACTATGACTGTCATCCCACACGTCATCTAGGACAAGAAAAAAATTCCTATCCTTCACTGACTCGATAATCTGATCTTGTAGTTGGCCAAGAGTGAAACCAACGTAGTTTCCCCCACTTATGGATTGAAATATTTTCCCAACGACTTCCATCTCATCAGATGTATCGGAAATGCATGCAAACCTAAAGGGGGGGAGATGCTTCACTTTAAAACAAAAGCACAATTTTATAGAAACAAGGTGGGAAGGGTCATTAGTAGCAGCCCAATCTGGTATCCTCATACCTGGGTAATTCCGTATTGTCAATGCTTGTGGAGATACAGGTAGCTTCCAACCTTCATCTCCACCATAATCCTCCTCTTCTACCCCATCAGAAAATTCAATAATCAACTCACCTCTTATTTGCTGCAGTCCAGACAAGGCATCAAGACGGCTCCTTGTACTTCTAATTGATAGGAGCATGTTATATGGTGATAACTAGCGACTATTAGCATAGGATTAGAGGAATTTAGGTGCTTGTCGAGTGTTATTTCCGGAATCCGGTTGGAGTTGTTATTATGGATTTGCGGGAAGCTCGAAAGCGATTTTGGTGGTGGAGTTAGGAGATTCCGCTTGTATCCTTCATTGGTACTTGCGGGATGGAGCTTAGGAGGAGTACACACCACACTTGCACCAGAGGAGTGGTCGAGAGGCGAAGCCGAGCTGCCTCGAGACCAGAAGAAGACGGAGAGAAGAAGCTGCAGACAAGAAATCGCGGTCGAGATTTTGCCACTTTCCAGCATCGAGATTCTGTTGATTCCACGTCATTCCACGTCAGCATGTTTGGATCGCGGTCGAGATTGCCATTATCTCGGTCGAGATTTCTACCCGGAGTCAGCATTGAATTGATGGCATTGGATGCTAGACCTTCCTCTCTCCATTTGATTTGTAACTCCAAAAGTAGTTATGTCTATCTTTAATTTGCTGCATTAAGACTTGGTTTTTATTTATTTTTCTTGGTTTTTCTAGGGAGAAAATATATAAACTCTTCTCCTTCTCCCTAGAGTTTTTATCTTGGTTTTTAGTAGAGAAAACTCCATTTTGTTGAGAGCTTCCATGGCTATGAGGAACTAAATCTCTATTGTTCACTTTGAGGTTTGAAGCCTTCTTTCATTGGAGGATTGTGAGTTTCCTACATCTCATATTCTATTTCAATTGTGGTTTTATTTTATAATCTCTTGTGCCTCAATTTGCTATTGAGAGATATTGATTTTATCTAGGTGCGCAACTAGGTTTGATTTCTATCTTTCATATTGCTAGACTTGATAATTCTTGTTGAAGAGTCTTGTCTTTTGGTAGCAATCCTTATTTACATGAACTTGTTGTGAGTGTTTATAGGGTAGAGATTATAAACTTGTGTCAAGTATCGGCTTGTCGCCAATGGTATTGCACAAGCCTACATATCTTTGCGCTCAATGCTATTTGGTTATTGAATCTTAGTTGTTCTAGGGTTATAATCAAATAAGGGTTTCTAGGACTTGTTGGACTAGTTACTTTATATGAACAAAGAGTAGGATAAACCAATTGAATGTGTATGAATATATGGTGTTAGGTTTCCATGATCAATTCTCCTTGCATGATTGATGTGCTAACAACCGAGAAGTGAACTTCTTTCCATCATACTACTTAATCTCAACAATTGCGTGTTTGTTTACTTCCTTGATCTCAATTACTACAAACCCCCCCCCCCCCCCCCCCAATTTGGTTACTTGTTAGGAACAAAATTGTGATTTAAACTGTATCTCGACTCTCTTGGGATTCGACCCTTGCTTCCCACTATACTAGTGGATTTGAGTTAGGTACTTTTTGATAGGCATCACGACAATCGCCTCATCAAATTTGGCGCCGTTGCCGGGGAGTCAATTTTACAGTTTTTGTATCATTTTTGTTTCTAACCTTGGTGTGGATCATTCGTATGGTCCACACCCGTTCTACTAATCAAGCTTTGTTTCCTTTTGATCCAGAAATCGAGAGAACTTTCTTACGGAATCTCCGAGAAGGTATTCACGAGATCGTAGTGGAAAACATGGCGGAACAAACCTTGCGGCAGCTGACCGATCCGGATTTGAATGCCCAACATCTTGGGATCACTTATCCTGCCCTTAATGAAGGAGTTCACTTCGAGCTCAAAACAGGATTCATCAACTTGCTCCCGAAGTTTCATGGCTTGAGTGGTGAGGACCCAATCATGCATTTGAGCGAGTTCCACGACATTTGCAGTTGTAGCAAGCCGAGTAATGTCACGGAGGAGCAATTGAAGATGAGAGCCTTCGGATTGACTTTGAAAGATGGGGCTCGAAGGTGGTACTACTTGCTTCCGGTGGGGACTATTGACACTTGGGCCAAGCTGCATAAGGCCTTTCTTGAGAAGTACTTCCCATCGAAGAAGGCGGTTGCTTTGAAAAGAGCGATTGCTAATGTTGAGCAGGCTGATGATGAAACGCTCTATGACTATTGTGAGCGTTTCGCCCGGTTGTGTGCTAGCTGCCCGTTCCACGGGTTTGAGGAGAAGGATTTGGTGACCCACCTCTATAATGGGTTACTAGATCATGAGAGGAGGCTCATAGACGCCGCTTGCAATGGAAGCGTCTTGAATTTGACTCCTGCTGCTGCCCGAAACCGGATCCATGAGATTGCGGAGGGAACAAGAAGTTTCGGGCGAACTTATACAAAGAAAGGAGCAAGTGCAGTGAGCTCCGAGAATACCGAGCTGAAAGAGGAAATTGCTGAGTTGAAGAGCATGATCAAAGGTTTCACTCTTGGCAATCAAAAGCCGGGGGTCGTTTGTGGGATATGTACTCAAGAAGGGCATCATACTGACCAATGCCCCCAGCTAGAAGACCCCGCTATTGCTGAAGTTCATGCTTTGGGAGGTTACGGACCTCCTAGACCTCGTTATGATCAGAACAACACCAACTATAATCAACGAGGGAATGATCATCCGGGCTTCCGATGGAGTGATCCGGCAGGTGCTCAGAATTTCAATCAAAACCGAGCTCCTTATGCACCCAAGCCTCAAGGCCCTTCCACCGAGGATATGCTGAAGTCCTTGACCCAACATTTCACCACTCATGTCCAACACTTCACCACCCATGTACAAACCTCTGAGTCCGGCATGAGGGATCTTAGGAACCAAGTCGGGCAATTGGCAGAATCGGTAACTAGGCTTGAACAGCGTATCTCGTCATCCTTGCCTTCTCAAACGGTGGTGAATCCAAGAGCGAATGTAAGTGCTATTCATTTGCGTAGTGGAAAGGTTCTTGAGGGCAATTTGGAAGATGAGGAGAGGGTGGAAGGCCGAGCGAGTCCCGAAGTCCAAGCTGAGTTGGACAGGAATGCCGCAGAACAGAAATCGCGGTCGAGAATTGAGAATCGCGGGCGCGATTTGCGTTCTGGAGGAGATGCTGAAAATCTCGGTCGAGATGTTGAAAATCGCGGTCGAGATTTCTGTTCTGAAAATCTCGGTCGAGATGTTGAAAATCGCGGTCGAGATTTCTGTTCTGGAAGTCAATCTCGACCTGTTGGTGACATTCTCGACCGAGATCTGCATGGAGGGGGTCCTAAGCCTAAAACCACACATCCAAGGCCCGAGGAGGAGTACGAGGATAGAGGAGACTTTGCTTTGAGGCAAGAGAACTATGTGCGCCCCAATTTCCCTCCCTTATACTCCGAGAAGCCTCCCGCTCCCTTCCCGGAAGCTCTCAAGGACACAAGAAGGCCCGCCAACGATCAAGAGATCTTTGAGACGTTTAGCAAGTGCGAGGTAAACATTCCTTTACTAAAACTTGTTCAAAATATTCCTAGGTACGCCAAGTTCTTGAAGGAGCTTTGCACCATGAAGAGGAACCAAAAGTTGAAGGGCAAGAAGAAGGTGCAAGTGAGCGAGAGAGTCTCCTCGATCCTTCAACACCGGATACCGGTGAAGTGTGAGGATCCAGGTATATTTACTATCCCTATAGTGATTGGAGACACTAGATATGATAAGGCTATGCTTGATTTGGGTGCTTCCATCAATGTTTTGCCTACATCAATTTATGAATCACTAGGACTAGGACCTTTGCTTAAAACTGACATTGATATAAGACTTGCCGATGGTTCTTGTGTGTATCCTAGGGGAGTAGTAGAGGATGTCTTGGTGAAAGTGGATAAGTTGATATTCCCCGCTGATTTCTTTGTCTTGGATATAAGTGATAATGTTACGGCCTCTATTATGTTAGGTAGGCCATTCATGAAAACTTCTAGGACTAAGATTGATGTTTTTGGTGGAACATTAACTATGGAGTTTGACGGTGATCTAATAGAACATAATATCCATGACGTCGACTCTTTTCACTTGCCTTCTGTTTGTTTGATTGATATTGTTTCACCTCCTATGAAGGAGAATCTTGAGGTCAACATTGTTGATAAGATGGTTGAACCCCCCGACTTGTGCTCGGATGCCACGACCATCCTCTCTACTACTGTTTTGGGCAATCGCCCCACTCTTCTTACGTCTCAGGTCGAGATACCTGCTAGTTCTTTTGTGCAGGTTGTACCGAAAGAGCCCAAACGCTCCCCACCTGACTCTAAGTATGGGGGAGGTAAAAAGAAGAAGAAGACGTGCAAGAAGGTGTGGAGAGTGACGAAGGCAAATGGTCTAAGGTTCAAACCTTTCCATGAGTGGTTCAAGAATGAGATCATGAAGGCCGAGGTTCCGAGGGGACCTATAGAGTACGGGTGAGATGATAGACGTCGTGCCACGACGGTAACTAAGGCGCTGACCGGGAGGCAACCCGAGGTAGTTTTCTAGTCTTTTGTCTTTCTTTCAAAAAAAAAAAAAAAAAAAAAAAAAAAAGAAAAAGAAAAAGAAAAAAAAAAGAAGAAAAAAAAAGGAAAAAAAAAGAAAAAAAGAAAAAAAAAAGAAATTGTGCTTTTGATATTCTATCACCTCCATTTCACCTTCACTCCACCATTCCGCTTCTTTCATCCATACCTAAACGTCGTCGCCTCCCCGAGTAACATCGATCTAGCGCCGACGACGTCACCTCATCCTCTACCTCCATGTCACTCGGATCGTTGCTCATTGCAATCCCGAGTGTCACACATTCGATTCACCATTCCGTTTCATGGTTACTTTTCCCGGTCTACCACATTGTCGGTTCACTACCATTCCACCTATCACGAGATGACCCGGTTCGTCCCCACCATTAGAGGTCCTCCGCTACACATTGAGGACAATGTTTTGTTCAAGTATGGGGGAGGTTGTCGGTTCTTCTAGTGGTTGTGAGTCTTTTCTTCCTTTCCTCTATCATGATTGTTCTCTTTTGGAAGGGAGTTTAGACTATCTATCTTGTTTTTCAATTCATAGATTAGTTTGTTTATCTCATTGAAAAAAAAAAAAAAAAAAAAAAAAGCAAAAAAGAGAAAAACCCGGGCGAGCAAAAATTGATTGTCTCGAAAAGGGGGGCGCCCAATAAAAAAAAAAAAGAAAAAAAAAAAAATGAAGAAAAAAATTGATGTCTTGAGAAGGGAGGTGAAAACCCGAAAGGGCGCCGAACTTAATGTGTTGTGATTTGTTTGACTTCATTGTTGAATGATTTGCACTTTTATGGCGTTGGAGACATAAGAAGGGAGTAGAAGGATTGTCTCGGGTTTTAGGATTCACCATGGAGGGATAAGGAGTTAGATATCTTGCTTCTTTTTCTCTCATTGATCTTTATTGCATACCCATGATCATTTTATTATCTCTTTCTTTGATTTGAGATTTGTTTTGGTACATCTTTGGCGGTTGTGATAGCTCTAGGGTTAGGTTCTTTTCTTGGAGTTTGATGCATATTGTTGGGGTTGTACTATGCAGATTTCTTGTTTTAGGATTGGTGGTTGATGTGTTGATTGGATATTATGTAGTGGTTTAGGACATCAAAAGAAGAGGAGGAATAAGAAGTGTGTTAAGCGAGTGGGTGACTCGGTTTTATTTTTCTATTATTGCCCATTATTTGTTCCCTTAGCCTTAGAGGAGATTAGGAGTCCACTTGTGCTTATTGCACGTCACTTGGTTCGATATTGGTTACTATTTTGGAGTGGCGTCATATGAAGTGGTGATATAAGGAGGGAATTGGGTAGGTCACCTCGGAGTGATAAGAAGCTAGTCAGGAGCTAGGATTAGAGTTACTTGCTTCCACACGGAGTTTGGAGTATAGTCGCTAGCAAGCTTTCCCATGCTTTGGTGACCTTTGTGCTTATTGGAGGAGTTAGCATCACTTTGCTTTCTCGGGGACGAGCAAGGTTTAAGTATGGGGGAGTTTGATAGGAGCATGTTATATGGTGATAACTAGCGACTATTAGCATAGGATTAGAGGAATTTAGGTGCTTGTCGAGTGTTATTTCCGGAATCCGGTTGGAGTTGTTATTATGGATTTGCGGGAAGCTCGAAAGCGATTTTGGTGGTGGAGTTAGGAGATTCCGCTTGTATCCTTCATTGGTACTTGCGGGATGGAGCTTAGGAGGAGTACACACCACACTTGCACCAGAGGAGTGGTCGAGAGGCGAAGCCGAGCTGCCTCGAGACCAGAAGAAGACGGAGAGAAGAAGCTGCAGACAAGAAATCGCGGTCGAGATTTTGCCACTTTCCAGCATCGAGATTCTGTTGATTCCACGTCATTCCACGTCAGCATGTTTGGATCGCGGTCGAGATTGCCATTATCTCGGTCGAGATTTCTACCCGGAGTCAGCATTGAATTGATGGCATTGGATGCTAGACCTTCCTCTCTCCATTTGATTTGTAACTCCAAAAGTAGTTATGTCTATCTTTAATTTGCTGCATTAAGACTTGGTTTTTATTTATTTTTCTTGGTTTTTCTAGGGAGAAAATATATAAACTCTTCTCCTTCTCCCTAGAGTTTTTATCTTGGTTTTTAGTAGAGAAAACTCCATTTTGTTGAGAGCTTCCATGGCTATGAGGAACTAAATCTCTATTGTTCACTTTGAGGTTTGAAGCCTTCTTTCATTGGAGGATTGTGAGTTTCCTACATCTCATATTCTATTTCAATTGTGGTTTTATTTTATAATCTCTTGTGCCTCAATTTGCTATTGAGAGATATTGATTTTATCTAGGTGCGCAACTAGGTTTGATTTCTATCTTTCATATTGCTAGACTTGATAATTCTTGTTGAAGAGTCTTGTCTTTTGGTAGCAATCCTTATTTACATGAACTTGTTGTGAGTGTTTATAGGGTAGAGATTATAAACTTGTGTCAAGTATCGGCTTGTCGCCAATGGTATTGCACAAGCCTACATATCTTTGCGCTCAATGCTATTTGGTTATTGAATCTTAGTTGTTCTAGGGTTATAATCAAATAAGGGTTTCTAGGACTTGTTGGACTAGTTACTTTATATGAACAAAGAGTAGGATAAACCAATTGAATGTGTATGAATATATGGTGTTAGGTTTCCATGATCAATTCTCCTTGCATGATTGATGTGCTAACAACCGAGAAGTGAACTTCTTTCCATCATACTACTTAATCTCAACAATTGCGTGTTTGTTTACTTCCTTGATCTCAATTACTACAAACCCCCCCCCCCCAATTTGGTTACTTGTTAGGAACAAAATTGTGATTTAAACTGTATCTCGACTCTCTTGGGATTCGACCCTTGCTTCCCACTATACTAGTGGATTTGAGTTAGGTACTTTTTGATAGGCATCACGACAATCGCCTCATCACTAATCCTCAACGCACCTCTGATTTGCTGCAGTCCAGACAAGGCATCAAGGCGGAGCAGTCATGAGATATCAATTTCATTTAATTTTGACATTGGAGCTCTAGATTGTGCCAATTCAGTCATTAATGTGTTCTATCAGCACACAATCAGCCTCCTGATTAAAGTGAAGCATCTCCCCCCCTTTAGGTTTGCATGCATTTCCGATACATCTGATGAGATGGAAGTCGTTGGAAAATATTTCAGTGGGAAGTAAATAGCAATTTGAGTGGGCGGTGAATAGAAACTATGTAAAAAGATGGATCCAAATCCGAAAAAAATAAAAATGTTTGTGTCCGAGCTGAATCCAACTAAATAACCCAAATGGATTAGCCTATATCCTGCCTGAAACCCGAAACTGTCCAACCCTAACTCATCTGAAACCCGAAGTTATACGTCAACCCGAACTCGTCCGAAAGCAGAAATTGTATGATCCGAAATTGTGTGAAACCTGAAACTGAAGATTATTTGATTTATTTCTACTTAAGTATAGACAAGTACTAATTCATACATATATTAATTAGTTTAAAATATCAATTTTTTAAAATTAATCTTCTCTTATTCGGAACAAAAAAAATTAGATCGATGGGACCCGAATACGGCCATACAAAATCGACCGGACCTGAGCATGGCCCTATCCGAACACGGCCCGACCCAAAATCGTCACGACCGAAAAATTATTCGACATGAAAACTGTTCGGCCGAAATTAGCTCAAAACTCAAATTTCGGCCCATGAGTGTCAAATTTCGATCCGAGTTGTTCCGACTTGTTATAATTCCGAATAAAATCCTACCCCAATTTGTCTGGCCCGATCCCGATTCGAAGTTGCATTCTTATTGAGCAAGTAATACGAAACTAACAAACACCCACAAGTGACTTGTTCGAAGTCAGAATAACTTCATTCAACAGTCAACACGGCTATCCAAATATCATCATAAAACTTTACAAATTAAGACTTTTATGAGGCTATGGGTTGTCCACTTGTACATCACCTTCAACCTTTTTAAACAAATTTTGAGAGTGATTTTACACAATTTTAGGTTGCACATTGTCTGCTTGGAAGTGCTTAGAATTTGGTTCAATCTAGATTTAAGGTGAAATTAGTTATATCTTACTTGTGTGATGAACTTCAATCTAGATTTAAGGTGAAATTAGTTATGTCTTACTTGTGTCATTCATCAGAAGATAAATGTTAGCTGATGATTTAGTTTGTGTATAATACTCCCTCCGTATGTAATTGTTAGAGCATCCTGATCCCTAAACATGACTTGGTAACAATTTGTGCATGGAGAATAGAAGGGATTACTTGCTAACAATCTAAGATTATATTACTCAGAAAAAATGTTAGGACTGCAGCATACTACATCTGAATATAAACTCGTATATTGCATGCTGAGTAGTGAATACATATAAAGTTAAACATGCAATACATAAACTTACCGATACGCTTGACATGATATGTAACTTCTGCGTAAATTATGAATATACACAGATTTCAAACATGTGCATTGTCCGAGATATCATCTACATCGTCGCTCGACAGAGAAAGTAAATCCGTCAGCTCCGTTCTGTACTCTAATCCTCTAAGATAGTGCCCTAATAACATACACCTTTAACAAAATAAGTAAAACAGAAATCATCAAATCTGATCCGTTATTTATTCTTATAACTTTATAAACATAATACTTCCTCTGTTTCACAATATAAGTGGTATGGGCTTAAGGCAAATAAATTAAGACAGTCCATCAAGGCATATACATTTACTACAGCCTATTTCTACTATTTCAAGGCATACACATTTACTACAGCCTATTTCTACTATTTCAATAACATTCATCTTTTAGCTACCCGATATAGAAAGAAAATAAGTACAAATTCAGAAACATATAAGCTAATTATTAGCTTACAGTGTTACTTAAATTAGAGTTGTTTTCACTTTTCCAATATCTCAAATGCTGCACAACTATTCAAATAATGCATAATATGAGCCCAATATGTCAGGTTACAGCTCATGAGAGACATAAGAGATATTTTGTATCAGGGAGAGGAGATCAAACTATAAACCTCCAATTTTTCTACAGGAAAAAAAAATTAATTGGCATACTGATGAATGTTATTTGAGGAGCAATAAAGATTTGATTTAGGTATTTCTATAGAATCAAATATACAATTTAAGCATAAACACAATAAATGACTTGTTCAAACAGCATATATAAGCCGAACAACACCATCAATGCTTAAGAAAGCAAAAGATGATGGAAAAGATTCTCAAGTGCAAAGCTTTGAATTGTATAGTATGTATTTCATATATATACAAGACTGTGATTGAACAGAAAGGCAAGCCATGGAATTAAACATACAGCATCTACCTGAGCAGAACAAAGAAACTATTCATCACAACCTCATCCTTTCATTAATCAGCTAATTGAATTCAACAAGGAACGATTAATTGAGAGTACAACATCATAACAACAAGGAATGATTTCACCATGTATAAGACTACTTGTGAAAAGAAAAGACTAAACAACTCCACAAGACACAGTAAGGAAATGCATGAAATTGAACAGGCAACAAGAGGCATCTACCTAAAGAGTCCTACAGCTCCAAAACCATTTAATTCTGTAATTTCTACAACACAAAAGAGCTGATAACCATCCACACAACTAGATTTTATCACAGCCTTATCATCTCATTTATCACCCAATTGAAATTCCAATAGAACAACTTCAAATCCGGCAGCTAACTTGTACAAGACTGCGACAAACAGCATCTACCTGAGAATATCAAAGGAACTATACTAATCCTACAGCTCCAAAACCATTCAATTGTGTATTTTTCTGCAGTCATGCAACTCCGATTTCGCCATATATAAGACTGCAGTCATGCAGAGGAAATTGTGATTGCAGACATAGATTTATAAACTCTGGTAAAAAAAACTAAACAGGTACACACAACACAGTAACGCAAGCCATGGAATTTAACAGGCAACAAACAGCATCTACCTGACGAAACCTACAGCTCCAAAACCATTCAATTCTGTATTAACAGATGCAGGGAAAAAAAAACAGAAGTATATATCTGTATTAACAGATGCATATATCATGTGAAGTGAAAACATAGATGAAGATATAAACTTACAGAAGATGAAGCTAACCAACCAAATGTTGCAGTTCTCTGAATACAAAATTAAAAGAAAATATGTATAAGATTATCAAACTTGTAGGAAAGAGCAAAAATCTGGATTTATGCACATCAGCTCTAACCACTGCAAGGTTTCATAAATCTGTTATTCAAGCATTCTGGATTGTGTGCAGATGTTAGTGTTTTCAGTTATGGGCCAAATTTAAATACACTTGAAACCTAACACATAAATCAGAGTGAAAAATTCTGCAAGAAATTAAAAGAGCAAATTTAAATACACTGTGCTAAATAAAACTTCTTAAAATATCTCAATATAAACTCGTATATTGCATGCGGAGTAGATGGCCCTTCACAAAACCGAATCACGAGTTGAGAAAGAAGAGGGAACGAGAGTAGATGGCTATTCATGTTCCTTGACCATCCCTTCAATTCTGGCAAATATCTCAATATAAACTCGTATATTGCATGCGGAGTAGTGAATACATATACAGTTAAACATGCAATACATAAACTTACTGATACGCTGGAGACTGTAACTTGTGCGTTAATTACACAGATTTCAAACTAGTCCATTGTCCGAGATATCATCTACATTGTCGGTTGACAGAGAAAGTAAATCCGTCAGCTCTGTTCTGTACTCTAGTCCCCTAAGATAGTGCCCCAATAACATACAACTTTAACAAAATAAAATAAAAACACAAATCATTAAATCGGATCAGTTATTTATTCTTATAACTTTATAAACATAAGACTTCATCCGTTTCACAATATAAGTCGTATGGGCTTAAGGCACATAAATTAAGACAATCTACCAAGGCATATAATACTTCCTCCGTTTCACAATATAAGTCGTATGGGCTTCAGGCATATGAATTAAGACAATATATCAAGGCATATACATTTACTACAACCTATTTCTACTATTTCAAGGCAGAAATTTGAATTTTTGTATAGATATCAATTTGTCTCGCAAACGACCAATATTATGAAACGGAGAAAGTATATGGTTTCAGGTAAAGGAGAGAAAAACTAACCAGAATAGCAACCGCGCAAGATAGTCTCGTGTTAGTGAAATCATAGGCTGGAAATGCAAGGAAGTATTTTCGATTAATTCACCACACTCTTCATTCCCCGTATTCAGAGTTGAAGCCGTATTTTTCTCGGACGGAGGAGGAGCCTTCGTATGCATTGTAGGAGAGAGTGTTGCAAGGAGACCATGCACAACAGAATGGATAATTTCGGACCTTTTCGAGTTGAAGTGAACGTAGGTAATCTAACAAATCATTCTTTTCCTCTCCCACAAATTGTTGCATTTGAAGAGCAGCATTTTTCCTCTTAACTCCATCAAGTTCCTGCCACAAAAAATGAAATACAACTTCAAATTCATGAATATGACAAAATATGTACATGAGTGTGAAACAGGTAGATGAAAATAAAGGAGCAAAGAGTTAATTGTTAACCTTCTTGACTGAGGACAAATGAGACTGCAAATGCAGAATATATGATTGAACTTCAGGAGCCATTTCTCCAAGCTCGGGGTCGTTAAGCTCACACCAGTTTATAGCATCATCAGATTTGGATGAGAAACTATTTTCTTGAGGAGCTTGTGTTGTTTTCGTACTTTGAAGAAAAGTTTCCGAAACATCGGAATTTATGACATGTGATTCATCATGCTGAACACTATCTATATGAATGTCAAGGTTCTTTTCAAGGCAAAGCCTATATTCAGCATTTCGTAAGGTGTACCTGTATAACAGAACCATTAAAATTTGTTCACAAAACTACTCGAGCAATCACTTGCGAAGACAAAATGTTATACAATTTGGAGAGTAATTCCCATAAGGCTTCAACTAGAATTTGAAACTGATTAGAAGGAAGTAAGCCTAGCATGCCAGAGATAGTCCTCTTCATAGCATCAATGGTGGTAGGCGGAACGTCTCTTTGAATTAGGCTAACATCCAGTGGCTCTATTTCCTGTATGAGGTCCGAAAGAAGCATTTTCTGGAAGAAAATAATACAATTTCAAATGTTGGTATCACCACACAAAACAGCGAATAATAATCAACACCGCTAGAATTCATCATAACCTCATCATCTCATTAATCAGCCAATTGAAATTCCATCAAACTCAGTCTCCACGATATAGAGCAATTCCGAATCCGGAAACTAAGGAATGAATTCAACAAGGAACGATTTATTGAGAGAACAACATCATGACAACAAGGAATGACTTCACCATGTATAATACAGCAGTCATGCAGAGGAAATTGTGATTGTACACATAGATTAATTCAACTTCCGTAAAAGAAAAGACTAAACAAGTGGCATCTACCTAAAGAATCCTACAGCTCCAAAACCATCCACACAACTAGATTTTATCACAAGTTCACAACCTTATAATCTCGTTAATCAGCCAATTGAAATTCCAATAGAGCAACTCCAAATCCGGCAACTAAATTGTACAAGACTGCGACAAACAGCATCTACCTGAGAATATCAAAGGAACTATACTAATCCTACACCAAAACCATTCAATTGTGTATTTTTCTGCAGTCATGCAACTCCGATTTCGCCATATATAAGACTGCAGTCATGCAGAGGAAATTGTGATACTGCACACATAGATTTATAAACTCTGGTAAAAAAACTAAACAGGTACACACAACACAGTAACGCAAGCCATGGAATTTAACAGGCAACAAACAGCATCTACCTGACGAAACCTACAGCTCCAAACCATTCAATTCTGTATTAACAGATGCAGGGAAAAAAAACAGAAGTATATATCTGTATTAACAAATGCATATATCATGTGAAGTGAAAACATAGATGAAGATATAAACTTACAGAAGATGAAGCTAACCAACCAAATGTTGCAGTTCTCTGAATACAAAATTAAAAGAAAATCAGTATAAGATTATCAAACTTGTAGGAAAGAGCAAAAATCTGGATTTATGCACATCAGCTCTAACCATTGCAAGGTTTCATAAATCTGTTATTCAAGCATTCTGGATTGTGTGCAGATGTTAGTGTTTTCAGTTATGGGCCAAATTTAAATACACTTGAAACCTAACACATAAATCAGAGTGAAAAATTCTGCAAGAAATTAAAAGAGCAAATTTCAATACACTGTGCTAAATAAAACTTCTTAAAATTAAAGTTTAAATCTCTTTATCTCCTCTTCAGCAATAGATTTAAGTTGATCCATTTCCAAGAGACATGCAGTTGGTTATATATCTAACAGGTTTTCTGTTACATGGTGGTTTTCCACAAAATCCAGTTTAAATATTTCCAAGTGTTGGGCTTGCTGCATACAAATTAGTGACAGACAAGTACAATTGAGCAGGAAAAACTATGCTTTTATTTGATATTAAGTCTGAATCCTTGTTTATAGAACTTCATTAATCTTAACTAAACAAGGAAATACCAAGAGGAGCTAGAAGCATTTTCTTAGTGATTTGGTAGAAGAAGAGGCGGTACTCTTCAGAATTTTATTGAAAATTTGAGAAAATTACATTGTAGTCATATAGGAAAAATGAAACCCCCTTAGATCATCTAACAAGAATACCTATGAACATTAGGGGCTCTTCAAACAAATGAATAACTTGGGACAGAGAGCCAAAACATGACTAACCGATTCCACTTGATCTAAAGAAGATGCATTACATCGACACCTTTTTCCATAATTTGACCGGACTCAGAGATCTTCTTCATCTGACACCCAACTTGTGAGTAGTTGTTGTTCGTCTATTAACTATAGCCAGTCATCTGGGGGGTTGATTAGAAAGAGAAGAATTAGGAAACGTGGGCTAGTACATAAGCTCAATTGTAAAGATATGTAGTTAATTAATGATGAAAAGTGTTTCACTATGGTATTGTATGAAATGTAGGCAGCTAGAAAGTAAAGTATTTGAGAGCATAAGATGGAGATGGAAGAATGAACCTTTAAATGTACTCACAAGATTTGATTTTTAATTGGCCAAGGGACTGAAGGCGTAGTAAGCATTTGGGAAGCTCCTTCCGATCCACACCTCCGAGAACCAACTCCGGACAGTTGTGAATTCTTAATTGCTCAAGGGCACTAGGATGCGCAAGGCGCAAACTCCTCACTTCGGAGCATCCTATAATTTCAATAACAGAAAGATACGGAGTTGGTGCTTCAACCTCCACACTTGTAACCCCACTGCAGTAAAATAATTCAAGAGATTGGAGATGTGGTGATGCTAGGTGTAAATTATTTGAGAAACGAGTTCCCGAAATATGATTTCTAATTGGCCACCGGACTGAAGGCGTAGTAAGCATTCGGGAAGCTCATCCGGATTCGGCAATGGATCGAGTTCTAACAAGAGGAGGTTGGGAAGGGAATCCCAATCCACACCTTCGAGAACCAACTCCGGACAGTCAGAAATTCTTAATTGCTCAAGGGCACTAGGATGCGCAAGGCGCAAACTCCTCACATCAGAGCATCCTCTAATTTCAATAACACAAAGAAACGGAGTTGGTGCTTCAACCTCCACACTTGTAAACCCATTGCAGTCTTCGACTTCAAGATATTTGAGATGCGGTGATGCTAGGTGTAAATTATTTGAGAAACTGGTGCTCCAAATACGACATTTCTGAAGAGATGTAAGTGATGCACCCGGAAAACTGATTGTGCCATTGCAGTAATTAATGTCCATCTCTTGGAGAGATGATGATGATGATAACAACACGTGTTCTATCAGCACACCATCAACCACCTGGAGAATTAAATTAATACAGGGACTTGATGGCATGTACTTGAGATCTCTACACTGTACAATCTTGAGTTTAGAAAGAAGAGGGAACGAGAGTAGATGAGTATTCATGTTCCTCGACCATCCCTTCAATTCTGGCAAATCACTCAATAAAAGACTCTTCAAAGAAGGAAAGAACACACTAACTGACACTGCGCCTTCCTCCCTCTCTTCGATGTACTCTAACGCATTTAGTCTGGAAATCCAAAGCTTCTGGAGATACGGAAGACACCTAAAGGGGGGGAGATGCTTCACTTTATAACAAAAGCACAATTCTATAGAAACAAGGTGGGAAGGGTCATTAGTAGCAGCCCAATCTGGTATTCTCATGCCTGGGTAGTTATATATTTCTAGTCTTTGTAAAGATACAGGTAGCTTCCAACCTTCATCTCCACCATAATCCTCCTCCTCTACCCCATTAGCAAATTCAATCCTCAACGCACCTCTGATTTGCTGCAGTCCAGACAAGGCATCAAGACGGCTCCTTGTACTTCTAATCCTCTCCTTCTCTTCTCTTGTTGTTTCAATGTCGCCTTCTATTCTCCCAACCTTAAAATGACTCAAGTACTGTAATGATCTCAGCTCCCCAAACCCAGCTGGCATATGATTCAATTCTTCGCACCGCGTAATATTCAAATACCGAAGGTTGATCAATTTTCTGAAATTACCGGGCAAAGCTTCAAGATCTTCACAAAATCTGAGGTCTAGTGCAAGCAAATTCAAAAGATTCGTCACTGAATCAGGAAGCCGTTTGAATTTGTTAAACGAAAGATCAAGATACCTTAGCAGCTTTAACTCTCCAATACAATTTGGAACATTCATGATCCCTAAATCTGACAAGCTCAATGCACGCAGCCACTTGCAACTTCTAAATCGTTCATCAACAACCCATTTTCCATTACTAGCCACAAATGAACGTAGCCCATTCATACTATCCACCGGTGGTAGAATATCATCGTCATTATGCGGCTCATAACTAACGTGTAGATGTCGCGCATTACCGTATTGAGAGGATGGCTCGTTTAGGACAACAATTTCCTCTCCGGCCACAAATTTTGCCAAATCATGAACTAAATCATGCATTTTGCAACGTATAATCCCACCATAATCATCTTCTCGGGCCTCTTGAAAAAAACATCTTCTTAACAAGTTCATGAAATATGAACGTCCAACCTCGTCAAAAAAAATTCCTTCTTTATCCGGCTGAATATATCCTTGTGATATCCAAAGATATATCAACTTTGATACATCAAACACAAAATCTTTTGGAAATAGCGAACAATAAGCAAAACAATGCTTAATGTTTGATGGAAGGTGATCATAGCTTAACTTCAGCACATACATAATAATACGATCCTGGCCACAATGCTCCTCTATCTCGGAGAGCTCTTTGTCTTTCAAAGATTTCCATTCTCCTATGGTATGTTTTGTGCGTAGAAGGCTGCCTATACTTCGTATAGCAAGGGGAACTCTTGCACACTTTTTCAAAATCTGTTTTCCAAGATCTTCCCATCTTCGATCGTTCAATTGCTCCTGAGTAAAGGCTTCGCTTTTAAATAGTTCCCATGAATCTTCCTCTGACAAGCCACTTAAGGTATGGGTTTCAAAGGCTTCAAGGGCTTCTGCAACCTCCGAGGATCTTGTAGTGACAACTATTTTGCTCCCTTTTGCACCACCGCCTAGTAAACTCATTCGGTGTTGCCACCTGCTATGACCTTCATCCCACACGTCATCTAGGACAAGCAAAAATTTCCTATCCTTCACAGACTCTCTAATCTTATCTTGTAGTTGGCCAAGAGTAAAACCAATGTAGTTTCCCCCACATATGGATTGAAATATTTTCCCAACGACTTCAACTTCATCACATGTATCGGAAATGCATGCAAACCATCGACTCGTAAAAAAATTTCCAACCTCCGCATCGTTGTAAATCAGTTGGGCCAGAGTTGTTTTTCCCATACCGCCTATCCCAACAACGACAATGACGGAAGGAGCATCTGCTTTAATGTCATCTGAATCTTTAAAAAGCATATCTAAGACGGATTTCTTGTCTTCATCCCTACCAAAGACATGTTTTGGATCTACAAAAGAGCCTGGATCTTGTCCAATCCTCATACCAAACACTGGTTCGTCACGTCTACCGCTCACAAATCCAAACTGAACCATATCTGTAGAGATCTCAAGCAAACTCTTCCTAATCTCCTTAACTTTATTAGCAATAGAGTTTCTAGACAAGATTGGGTTTGAAGTAGACCAATAAAGTCGTACCTTCTTTTTCCAGGAACCCTTGTTTTGACCCTCCACCATTTGTTGCTTAAGCAAATCATCAGTGACAACCTCATCAAAGAGATCCTCCGCATCATACAACACGCGCTTGAGCCTCTTAATCCAGTTCTTGATAGCATCAGAGTTTCGTTGCTTCCTCTCAGCATCAAGTAACACAGCTTGGAGTGTCTCAACAGTCACTTGAAGCTTCTTAAGCTCGTCTCTAGCATTCCAGATGGAAAGACCCTTCTCGTATGCCTTATCGAAAGCGGGTGAAGCAAGAGTGGACAAGATCTTGGAAGCAAGGCTGAACGCCGCTGATTCAGCCATGGATTGATGATCACAACTCAAAGAATATGTGGCTGATTTGTTTTTGGGTTAGAAGTAGAGTTTTGAGTAGGTGTTGAATTATGCCTTGAATTATAGAAAGCGTTTGAGTGGGTGTTGAATTATACTCCAGAAGACACGCTTTCTGCGTTCAATTATACTCCAGAAGACACGCTTTCTGCGTTCAATTATACTCCAGAAGACACGCTTTCTGCGTTTGAGTGGGTGTTTTTGGGTTTGAAGTAGAGCAATAAAGTCGTACCTTCTTTTTCAAGGAGAGCTTGTTGTGACCCTCCACCATTTGCTGCTTAACCAAATCATCAATGGAAACCTCATCGAAGAGATCCTCGGCTTCATACAACACGGCTTTGAGCCTCTTAATCCAGTTCTTGATAGCATCAGAGTTTCGTTGCTTCCTCTCAGCATCAAGTAACACAGCTTGGAGTGTCTCAACAGTCACTTGAAGCTTCTTAAGCTCGTCTCTAGCATTCCATATGGAAAGATCCTTCTCGTATGCCTTATCGAAAGCGGGCGAAGCAAGAGTGGACAAGATATTGGAAGCAAGGCTGAACGCCGCTGATTCAGCCATGGGTGATGGGTTGATCTCAACTCAAAACGATGTGGTGGCTGATTTGTTTGGTTAGAAGTGAAGTTTGAGTTGGTGTTGAATTATTGAAGGCAGGCTTTCTTGATTGGCCTCTACATATAATACGAAGTAGATAGAAATGAATGTATGGTTCCATGGCATTATCGGCATACCATCGGTCTGCATGGTGCCACGTCACTTTTGATGGTCTCTCAAAATTTTGACCCGATTCGAAATGGAAATGCCTAAAAATATTTGTGCCCAATCTTAGAGAATTTCATCATGTATAAGACAGCAGTCATGCAGAGGAGATTGTGATTGTAGACATAGTACGTATGTTAGCTCTTATTAAGTTATTCTTATGTACATGTTAGACGCTACTGTTGTGGTGAAGTTAGTTAGCGTAGTGTGAGTTTTATTAATACTCTTTTATGGACCATTGTATGTATGTAAGCAGCATCTTGTTTTTATATCTGATAACCAAATATTCTCCATCTCTCTCGTTGATGTAATATTGGTTTCAATCCAAAGATTCACACACGTTTGATGAACACATAAGAAAGAAAGAGATGCAAGAAAATTGTTACGCAGTTCGGAGAATAACTCCTACGTCTGCGGGCCTCAGGACGAGAACCAAATCCACTATGCAAGGTTCGAACAAATTACAGGAACAAACCAACAACAACACAGGCTAGCAATCTGAGCAATCAACAAGCAATCTAAACCAAAACCAGAAGAGAAGAAACAAGACTCCCTTCTATCAGCCTACGACTAGAGTCACCAGCAAGATCCACCGTCAAGCTCTCAGCGCTTCAACGTCGCCAGGAATAGATCACAACCACCAGACTCAAGCAACGAACCACCGTCGTCACACAAGACTTCTCAGTCAAGAGATTTGCCAGAGAGACACTCACACTCAAGAATCGCCAAAGATCTCTCAGGAGCGGCGCAGCCAACACAGAGAAGAGAATGGCGAATCGTAGGTTAGAGCTCAGCTCTTAAAGAGCTTAAATACTCGGCCCTATTCACCAACGCGGAGCCCCGAGAGAAAGACGGGTCGGATCCTGAGCATCTCTAGCCCAGTTACAGATTGCACACATATTGGGCCGAGGCCCATTACAGATCTAAGCCAGCCTGCTTAAAACACTTAGGAAAATTACATCCCAACAGTTGATTTCCTCTTCCTTACCAGGTTGCTACTAGTTAAGTTTTATCTTTGATCGTAGAATACTCGACACTTGCGTACATATTACAGAAGTACCAATACTACAAAATAGCCCAAATTACCGGGGCGTTTAAGAGCTAATAACCCGATCCGGTTTAGTTTAAAGGTGCACGCATGATTTGCTCAAGGCCATATAACCCCGACAATAAATGGACACACTTTGGTTATTTACTTCTCCTAATTTTTTCAAGAAGTTTAAGAGTCAAAGTCAGGGTTATTTGATAACAAAATAATCTTGACGTTAGTAATCCGGGTTATATAGAAAAACACTAAATCAGGATTACTTGACCTTCCAAATAAAAAAACAGACAATATACAGGAGATAGTACATTTGCATTATTTGATCTCGACATTTTCGATAAAAATTGAAATATAATTCGTTTTTAGTTTCAGTTTATATTTCATTTCCTAGATATTTTTGTGCAAATCAGCTGAGCCTTTTGCCACCAGTTTAAGCATGAATCTGTTATCAAATACTGATTCAAGTATAGATATTATTCTAGTAGGTTTGACTTGAAGAATAACTATACCTTACCAAATTAAAACACAATTATAATGAAATTGTATAAGACGAAAGTTGATAAATTACGCCAACCTTACAAATATTCTTGATTTGAGGACAAAATCAGCTACAGCAAAAACTTGCTCATTAGATTTTTAATAAGTCTTACTAAGGAATGTATGTATACGAGTATAAAATATGGACTGGTGTTTCCTTCTTAACATTGGGGAATCTCTGTACCAAACTATGATAATGAACCTGCATTGTATACTCAAACTTATCTCCATGGCTGCTCACAAACTTATCTTTTTCAACTATCTCGTTGCTTCTCTCGAACCCAACTAGCTACTTGCTCGTTGATAATGTTGGCACTATCGCCTTCTCGTTTGAACACATTTTTCAACCTGATCTTGAGATTTAAACACCATCACACCAAAGTTATATTGTATTAGAAAGAAATAAACTTGTCAGTAATGAGGGCTAATGAAATGTGCAGAAGTTTACAGTACACGGCTGCCCAAAAATCATAGATTCACAATCAACCTATTTTTGAGAGAGTGATTGTTCAGATTATCGGCTTCAAATTATTTTTTAATTAGATCCAAGATAGAATTAAGTAGTGATTTCAATTGGTGTCAGTCATAATGCCTTATCAGATTTTACAATAGCAGACCATAAATTTCACTCTATTTATAGTTGAGAGGTATACAGAATCGAACGCTTCTCTGAATTTTCAACTGCATAGACAGTTGCAGCTTACAATATATAGTAAGTTGAAGGTAGTTTGGGATGAACTACGTGCTATAGAACGAATTGAAATGTGTATTTGAGGCATATAAGCTCAGTGCTTTTGTGCATTTCTTAAGATCAAGATTGTTGTTTAGGGTGCTTACATGAAGTTAATGCAATTTTTCAAACAAAGCTTTTCACATGATGCACTTGCAGGAAACATGCCAACTATCAAAAAATCTCAGATAAACCATGGCAGGTCTAATGACTCAGAATCCTGTAAAATCTAGACACTAACAGCAAGTTACAGACACATATTACGACGCGACAATAACCTTAGAGTTGACTAAAATTTCTCTAAATTTCAAAGTCTAATTAACTGATCCATTTCCAAGAGAAAAACAGTTGGTAATACATCGAACAGGTTTAAAGTTTAAATCTGCACAAAGCTGATCCATTTCAAGTCTAATTAACTTGCTTTGTGCTGACTAAAACTTCTTAAAATTTCAAAGTATAAATCTCCTTACCTCCTCTCTTCAGCAACAAATCTGAGCCGATCCTTGTTAATATATAGAACTTCATTAATCTGAACTAAACAGGGAAATATCAAGAGAAGAAGTATTTTCTTATTGATTTGGTAGAAGAAGAGGCGGTACTCTTCGGAATTATATTGAAAATATGAGTAAATTACATTCTAGTCATATAGGAAAAACGAAACCCCCTTAGATCATCTAACATGAAGACCTATGAACATTAGGGGTTCTTCAAACGAATGAATAACTTAGGATAGAGAGTCAAAACATGACTAACCAATTCCGCTTGAAGTAAAGAAGATGCATTGCATCAAACACCACACTTGGGAGTAATCAAGATATATTGTTGAATTCAGTTTTGCCGTGCTTCTCAATGGCACCAGCCCACAACAATCATTGGTACATCTTTGGTAGTGGACTTTGCACCGCCTTGATATAAATTAGAAACAATAGTGTGAGATTGATTCAATCAATCATTCCTTAGTTGGTATGTGGATTTTGCACCGCCTTGATCTTCGTCCTCTGATATTTGCTCTTCGTCATCTGATATTTGCTCTTCGTCATCTGGGTACCCTGGGGGTTGAATAGAAATAAAGTGAATTAAAGTATTTGAGAGCATAAGATGGAGATCAAAGAATGAAGCTCTTTATATGTACTCACAAAAAGTTTCGATTTTTAATTGGCCAAGGGACTGAAGGCGTAGTAAGCATTCGGGAAGCTCCTTCGGATTCGGCAATGGATAGAGTTCTAACAAGCGGAGGTTGGGAAGGGAATCCCAATCCACACCTTTGAGAACCAACTCTGGACAGTGCCAAATACGTAAGTCTTCAAGGGCACTAGGATGGGAAACGCGCAAACTCCTCACTTCAGAGCATTCTCTAATTTCAATAACAGAAAGAGACGGAGTTGGTACTTCAACCTCCACACTTGTAACCCCACTGCAGTAAAATAATACAAGAGATTGGAGATGCGGTGATGCTAGGTGTAAATTATTTGAGAAACTGGTTCTCGAAATACGACATTCTTGAAGAGATGTAAGTGATGCACCCGGAAAACTGATTGTGCCAGTGCAGTTTGTAATCTCTATTTGTTGGAGAGATGGTGATGATGATAACAACACATGTTCTATCAGCACAGTATCAACCTTGCGGAGAATTAGATTAATATAGGCAGATGATGATGGCATGTACTTGAGCCCTGGACAAGATGCAATCCTGAGTTGAGAAAGAAGAGGGAAAGAGAGTAGATGAGCATTCTTGTTCCTCGACCATCCCTTCAATTCTGGCAAACAACTCAATTCAAGAGTCTTCAAAGAAGGGAAGAACACACTAATTGACTCTGCACCTTCCTCCCCCTCTTCTATGTACTCTAACGCAATTAGTGTGGAAAGCTCAAGGTTCTGGAGATAAGGAACACACCTAAAGGGGGGGAGATGCTTCACTTTATAACAATAATTCAATTCTATAGAAACAAGGTGGGAAGGGTCATTAGTAGCAGCCCAATGTGGTATTCTCGTGCCTGGATAATTCTCTATTGTTAATGCTTGTGGAGATACAGGTAGCTTCCAGCATTCATCTCCACCATAATCCTCCTCCTCTACCCCATTAGGAAATTCAATCCTCAACGCACCTCTGATTTGCTGCAGTCCAGACAAGGCATCAAGACGGCTCCTTGTACTTCTAATCAAGACGGCGCCTTCTATACTCCCAATCTTAAAATTACTCAAGTACTGCAATGAACTCAACTCTCCAAACCCAGCTGGCATATGCTCCAATCGACGGCAATCCCGAATATCCAAATACCGAAGGTTGATCAATTTTCTGAAATTATCGGGCAAAGCTTCAAGAACTGTACAACCCTGAAGGTCTAGTGCAAGCAAATTCAAAAGATTCGTCACTGAATCAGGAAGCCGTTCGAATTTATTACATGAAAGATCAAGATACCTCATCAGCTTTAACTCTCCAATACAATTTGGAACATTCATAATCCCTAAATCTGACAAGCTCAATGCACGCAGCCACTTGCAACTTCTAAATCGTTCATCAACAACCCATTTTCCATTACTAGCCACAAATGAACGTAGCCCATTCATACTATCCACCGGTGGTAGAATATCATCGTCATTATGCGGCTCATAACTAACGTGAAGATGTCGCGCATTACCGTATTGAGAGGATGGCTTGTTTAGGACAACAATTTCCTCTCCGGCCACAAATTTTGCCAAATCATGAACTAAATCATGCATTTTGCAACGTATAATCCCACCATAATCATCTTCTCGGGCCTCTTGAAAAAAACATCTTCTTAACAAGTTCATGAAATATGAACGTCCAACCTCGTCAAAAAAAATTCCTTCTTTATCCGGCTGAATATATCCTTGTGATATCCAAAGATATATCAACTTTGATACATCAAACACAAAATCTTTTGGAAATAGCGAACAATAAGCAAAACAATGCTTAATGTTTGATGGAAGGTGATCATAGCTTAACTTCAGCACAGACATAATAATACGATCCTGGCCACAATGCTCCTCTATCTCGGAGAGCTCTTTGTCTTTGAAAGATTTCCATTCTCCCATGGTATGTTTTGTGCGTAGAAGGCTGCCTATACTTCGTATCGCAAGGGGAACTCTTGCACACTTTTTCAAAATCTGTTTTCCAAGATCTTCCCATCTTCGATCGTTCAATTGCTCCGGAGTAAAGGCTTTGCTTTTAAATAGTTCCCATGAATCTTCCTCTGACAAGCCACTTAAGGTATGGGTTTCAAAGGCTTCAAGGGCTTCTGCAACCTCCGAGGATCTTGTAGTGACAACTATTTTGCTCCCTTTTGCACCTCCACCTAGTAAACTCATTCGGTGTTGCCATCTGCTGTGACCTTCATCCCACACATCATCTAGGACAAGAAAAAATTTCTTATCCTTCACCGACTCCCTAATCTTATCTTGTAGTTGGCCAAGAGTAAAACCATTGTAGTTTCTCTCACATATGGATTGAAATATTCTTCCAACGACTTCCATCTCATCAGCTGTATCAGAAATGCATGCAAACCATCTACTTGGAAAATTCTTTCCAACCTCATCATCGTTGTAGATCAGTTGGGCCAGAGTTGTTTTTCCCATACCGCCTATCCCAACAACGACAATGACCGAAGGAGCATCTGGTTTAGCATCACTTGAATATTTAAAAAGCATATCTAAGATGGATTTCTTGTCTTCATCCCTACCAAAGACATGTTTTGGATCAACAAAAGAGCCTGGATCTTGTCCAATCCTCATACCAAACACTGGTTCGTCACGTTGACCGCTCACAAATCCAAACTGAACCATATCTGTAGAGATCTCAAGCAAACTCTTCCTAATCTCCTTAACTTTCTTAGCAATAGAGTTCCTAGACAAGATTGGGTTTGAAGTAGAGCAATAAAGTCGTACCTTGCTTTTACCCTTCAACAAATCATCAGTGACAACCTCATCGAAGAGATCCTCGGCTTCATACAACACGCCTTTGAGCCTCTTAATCCAGTTCTTGATAGCAGCAGAGTTTTGTTGCTTTTTCTCAGCATCAAGTAGCACAGCTTGGAGTGTCTCAATACTCACTTGAAGCTTCTTAAGCTCGTCTCTAGCATTCCATATGGAAAGACCCTTCTCGTATGCCTTATCGAAAGCGGGCGAAGCAAGAGTGGACAAGATCTTGGAAGCAAGGCTGAACGCCGCAGATTCAGCCATGGATTGATGATCACAACTCAAAGAATATGTGGCTGATTTTTTTGGGGATAGAAGTAGAGTTTTGAATAGGTGTTGAATTATTCAAGGCAGGCTTTCTTGATTGGCCTCTACATATAATACGGAGTAGATAGAAATGAATATATGGTATACCATCGGTCTGCATGGTGCCACGTCACTTTTGATGGTCTCTCAAAATTTTGACCCTATTGGAAATGCCCGACCGGTCCGACAGATAAAAAGAGGCCCATACTATTCACCGCCCACTTAAATTGCTATTTACCGCGTCGTTTTTGTGCGTCACGCATGGATTAAAACCGTACGTCACGTATGGATTTTTTTAATTTTTGCTTGTTTTTTTCCATAATCTTGTAGATAATTTCAATACGATCGCGTACATATAAAATTCGTCCAAAACGGACATCGTTTGCCCCTTTAAAAGGCCAAAATACAAATTTATCACACATAATTTTTTGTATCAACAAGTCCGTTAAAACTCAACACACCATTTTTCAATTTTTTTATAATGTGATAGATAACTTAGCAAAGATTTTATTTAGTGATGATAATACTTAATTTCTTTGTCGAGATGTGTTGTTCAATGTTTAAATATCGAAAAAAAGTGCTTTCTTCTTTAAGTAAGTTAGTTGATCGAGGAACCTCCGCCCAATAGAGCAACACCTGAGAGACGAGTTCTCCAGTGTGGACCGAAAGGGTCTCGCAAAAATAGGGCTTTCGGAGACCTTCTTCCGTCTACCTTTCGCCTAGTGGCTAAGCTCAGAGACCAAAATTCGACTAAGCGCTTTGAGACGACCTAAGAGAATGAGTGGCTTAACGCTCTAACGGCCGGGACAAAGCCATATCTTTCAATCTCGTATCTGACGGAAGTGTCTGAACTCCTTCTTTGGTTTGGAGAAAATCCACAACTACAATTTATAAGTACGAAGTAGTAAATTTGTTACACTTAATCATAATTACTCCACTGTTCTTTGTTTTTTGACTCTTTGAAGGGGCAAACGATGTCTATTTTGGACGAATTTTATATGCACGCGATCGTATTGAAATTATCTACAAGATTATGGAAAAAAACAAGCAATAAAATAAAAAAATCTATACGTGACGTATTTTTTTGAAAAAAAAAATTCGTGCGTGACGTATGGTTTTAATCCATGCGTGACGCACAAAAACTGGGCGGTAAATAGCAATTTGAGTGGGCGGTGAATAGAAACTATGTAAAAAGATGGATCGAAATCCGAAAAAAATAAAAATATTTGTGTCCGAGCTGAATCCAACTAAATAACCCAAATGGATTAGCCTATATCCTGCTCGAAACCCGAAACTGTCCAACCCGAAGTTATACGTCAACCCGAACTCGTCCGAAAGCAGAAATTGTATGATCCGAAATTGTGTGAAACCTGAAACTGAAGATTATTTGATTTATTTCTACTTATGTATAGACAAGTACTAATTGATACATATATTAATTAGTTTAAAATATCAATTTTTTAAAATTAATCTTCTCTTATTCCGAACAAAAAAAATTAGATCGATGGGACCCGAATACGGCCATACAAAATGGACCGGACCTGAGCATGGCCCTATCCGAACACGGCCCGACCCAAAATCGTCACGACCCAAAAATTATTCGACATGAAAACTGTTCGGCCGAAATTAGCTCAAAACTCAAATTTCGGCCCATGAGTGTCAAATTTCGAACCGAGTTGTTCCGACTTGTTATAATTCCGAATAAAATCCTACCCCAATTTGTCTGGCCCGATCCCGGTTCGAAGTTGCATTCTTATTGAGCAAGTAATACGAAACTACCAAACACCCACAAGTGACTTGTTCGAAGTGAGAATAACTTCATTCAACAGTCAACACGGCTATCCAAATATCATCATAAAACTTTACAAATTAAGACTTTTATGAGGCTATGGGTTGTCCACTTGTACATCCCCTTCAACCTTTTTAAACAAATTTTGAGAGTGATTTTACACAATTTTAGGTTGCACATTGTCTGCTTGAAAGTGCTTAGAATTTGGTTCAATCTAGATTTAAGGTGAAATTAGTTATATCTTACTTGTGTGATGAACATCAATCTAGATTTAAGGTGAAATTAGTTATGTCTTACTTGTGTCATTCATCAGAAGATAAATGTTAGCTGATGATTTAGTTTGTGTATAATACTCCCTCCGTATGTAATTGTTAGAGCATCCTGATCCCTAAACATGACTTGCTAACAATTTGTGCATGGAGAATAGAAGGGATTACTTGCTAACAATCTAAGATTATATTACTCAGAAAAAATGTTAGGACTGCAGCATACTACATCTGAATATAAACTCGTATATTGCATGCTGAGTAGTAAATACATATACAGTTAAACATGCAATACATAAACTTACCTATACGCTTGACAGGATATGTAACTTCTGCATAATTATGAATATACACAGACTTCAAACTTGTGCATTGTCTGAGATATCATCTACATTGTCGCTTGACAGAGAAAGAGAATGCGTCAGCTCCGTTCCGTAAAACAGAAATCATCAAATCTGATCCATTATATTCTTATAACTTTACAAACATAATTTACGGTGTAGAATAAAGGAGAGTTGAAACTAACCAGAATAGCAACCGTGCAAGATAGTCTCGTGTCAGTGAAATCATAGGCTGAAAATGCAAGGAAGTATTTTCGATTAATTCACCACACTCTTCATTCCCCATATTCAGATGAATATGTGGCTGATTTTTTTTTGGGTTAGAAGTAGAGTGGATAGAGATGAATATATGAGTAGGTGTTGAATTATTGAAGGCGGACTTTCTTGATTGGCCTCTACGGAGTGGATAGAGATGAATATATTGTTAACATACACCTTTAACAAAATAAAATAAAAACACAAATCATTAAAGGAGAGAAAAACTAACCAGAATAGCAACCGCGCAAGATAGTCTCGTGTTAGTGAAATCATAGGCTGGAAATGCAAGGAAGTATTTTCGATTAATTCACCACACTCTTCATTCCCCATATTCAGAGTTGAAGCGGTATTTTTCTCGGATGGAGGAGGAGCCTTCGTATGCATTGTAGGAGAGAGTGTTGCAAGGAGACCATGCACAACAGAATGGATAATTTTTCTTACTTCTGGTGACATTGGCTGCGATAGCTCAGCAACCTAATAATTAAGCAAAAAATTGATGAAAGTCAATAACTTATGCAGGTTTGAAAGAAAAAAAACACAAGTATATATCTATATTAACAGATACATATAGGTTCTTCACATGTGAAGTGAAAACATAGATGAAGATATAAACTTACAGAAGATGAAGCCAAGAGATCTGTTCAAAAACCAAGCAAAATTATGAAAATACGCTAGAATGAAAAAGAATGACAAGGCCTCTAGTAATGGAAATTCCACAAATTAGATTTTGTCAAACTAATTATGGAAATTCTTACGGCCGAGCATTCAATATAATGACGCTAACTGTCTTGGACCCAAAGCTTGAATGACAACTGCACATAATATCTCAAAAGGACACAGTATACAGAACTTGTATGCAAACAACACGACAAATTAGGCAGCTCTTTACCAAAAGCTTTCAAATGAATGATGCATAGAATAGTTTCCAGACCTTTTCGGGTTGAAGCGACCGTAGGTAATCTAGCAAATCATTCTTTTCCTCGCCCACAAATTGTTGCAGTTGAAGAGCAGCATTTTTTCTCTTTAACTCCATCAAGTTCCTGCCACACAAAATGAAATACAACAATTCATGAATGTGAAAAAATAAGTACAAGAGTGTGAAACAGGTAGATGAAAATAAAGGAGCAAAGAGTTAATTGTTAACCTTCTTGACTGAGGACAAATGAGACTGCAAATGCAGAATATATGATTGAACTTCAGGAGCCATTTCTCCAAGCTCGGGGTCGTTAAGCTCACACCAGTTTATAGCATCATCAGATTTGGATGAGAAACTATTTTCTTGAGGAGCTTGTGTTGTTTTCGTACTTTCAAGAAAAGTTTCCGAAACATCGGAATTTATGACTTGTGATTCATCATGCTGAACACTATCTATATGAATGTCAAGGTTCTTTTCAAGGCAAAGCCTATATTCAGCATTTCGTAAGGTGTACCTGTATAACAGAACCATTAAAATTTGTTCACAAAACTACTCGAGCAATCACTTGCGAAGACAAAATGTTATACAATTTGGAGAGTAATTCCCATAAGGCTTCAACTAGAATTTGAAACTGATTAGAAGGAAGTAAGCCTAGCATGCCAGAGATAGTCCTCTTCATAGCATCAATGGTGGTAGGCGGAACGTCTCTTTGAATTAGGCTATTTCCTGTATGAGGTCCGAAAGAAGCATTTTCTCGAAGAAAATAATACAAGTTCAAATGTTGGTATCAGAACTCAGAAGGAAGCAACTAGTAGTATAAAGAGAAAAAAATAGCTTCAGTACACATAAATATACCAAAAGAATTGCTTATACTTTGAAAACTAAAAATATCTATACTTTTTCAGAAAGAACAAGATTGTCCCATTCATGCCCATAACTCTTTGCCATAAATATAGGCTCCGTCTATATGCACACGTTTTTTGGGCTAAATGTACACTAATCTGTGCGGTAAGAGTTGCAGTACACTTCTGTGCGTTAAGGATTACCGCACCAAAGGACCCCGGGGCATTGTTGGAATGTTTTCTGAAACATATATGAATCTGGTGCGGTAAGCATTACCGCACAGATCTGTGCGTTAACAATTAACGCACCACGTTAATACGAGATTAACAAAAAAAAAATCAGATTTGATTAACTTAAACAACTGTGCGGTAACTATTACCGCACATGATTTGTTATTTTTTTAATTAATAATTTTTTTTTAAAAAGTATTAAAATACTAATATCATGTGCGGTAACAATTACCGCATAGGTTTAATATATAAAAAAAATATAAATTCTGGTGCGGTAAACGTTACCGCACCCGGTTTAACTATTTAAAAAATAATAAATCGGTGCGGTAACACTTACCGCACCAATTTAGGTTATTTTTAAACCCAAATTTTCCCTCCCCGACCTTTCTTCCTCCCTCCTTCTTCCGAAACCCGCCGCCGTCACCTTAAATTCGCCGGCCAATAATTCCCATTTTCCTGTCGATTAAGCCACCAAATCCACAAATTGATGATGGATTCGAGCTCCCCCGACCAAGCCGCATCTTCTGGGTCCAAAAATCCGGTCGGAGACGAGGGTCCAAGCATCCCGCCGACGACAGCTCTTCCTGCGGCGACGACGGCCGTTCCTGCGGCGACTCCGTGGCTGGCTGTGGAGGATGAAGACGAGGAGGAAGCCGAGGTGCCACTGATTTACAGTGGTGGTGCCCGGAACCGGCCAAAATCCCGAGCCCGGCCCGATCCCATACCCAGAGCCCGGCCCGATCCCATACCCAGAGCCCGGCCCGACCCGATACCCGTAACCCGACCAGACCCGATACCAGCAGCCCAACCCGCCCCGATACCCGCACCCCAACCCGTCCCGAGGCGAAGAAACCGAAAGCGACCCGTCCAAAACGTCGGTCCCGGGTATGTTACTCGAGCAAATAGAAGGTTGAATCCACAAACCGAGGCTCAAACCGAGACGCAACCGGAAGCTTTTGAGACTCCCGTAGATCTACATCAAGTATATATTTTTATTAAATATTCTATAACGTTTTTAATGTTTTTAAATAGTTTAATTATTTTATTTCGTAACGTTATGAAATTAGTTATTCAATTTCATAACTTTATGAATTTAATAATATTTGATAACGTTATGAAATTTTTAAATAAATTTCGTAAGGTTATCAATTTATTTAATTTAATTAATTTATTAAATTCATAACGTTATGAAATTAGTTATTTAATTTCATAACGTTATGAATTTAATAATATTTGATAACGTTATGAAATTTTTAAATAAATTTCGTAACGTTATGAATTTATTTTCATTTATTTTATAACATTATGAAATTAATTTATATGGTAACGTTATGAAATTAAGTAATTTATTGCGTAACGTTATAAAATTATATTATTTGGTAACATTATGAAATTAATTAATTTATTCGTAACGTTATGAAATTAATGAAATTTTATAACGTTATGAAATATAATAATTTCATAATGTTATGAAATATGACATTCTATATTGTAAAATTAATGAATTAATTATTTTATGAAATATGACATTGTTCTTCTCTTATTTTGTAACGTTATGAATTATTAGTATATAAAGTATTGAAATTAGGCGAATTATAACGTTAATTTCGTAACGTTATGAACAAAATGTTTAGAAATTAGAGATGATTTTGATTAGGATTGACGTTACAACAACTGTTTGTAACGTTACGACGTCATGGAAAAGACGTTTTTGAATTTGACGTTATTTTTGTAACGCTATGAAAATAACGTTACGCTATAACAACAACATTAGGGGGTGCGAGATACGATGGCTTCTAGTGGTT
Source organism: Oxyria digyna (assembly GCA_029168935.1). Classification (NCBI taxonomy): domain Eukaryota; kingdom Viridiplantae; phylum Streptophyta; class Magnoliopsida; order Caryophyllales; family Polygonaceae; genus Oxyria; species Oxyria digyna. Next base: position 3,506,060 of record JAPVLV010000018.1, read on the forward strand.
TTGTTCCGGGGGCTCCTGTTGCTGCAGAGCGTGTTAGGAGGACGAAGATTACAGCGTCCATACGTCAGAGTTTTGCTACTACTCGAGACCAGCTGAATGCTTCTAGTTCGACACCCACTGATGTTACTGGGGCACTTACAGATACTGGGGCAGTTAGGGATTGTGGTCTAGATGTTGATCCGTCTGCTGATGATGAGGGTTACAGTGAGAGTGAGGAGGAGGATATGGACGTCGATGATACAACTGTTGATTTGGATGATGATATGCTGGGAGACGGTGAGGGTTTAGGTACAGATTATATTGTATCTCATCCCGAGATACCGACAAATCAGCTTAGGAGAGACGACCCTCCTATTATTTCAGAGGATCATGCTGGTATGGGGCCTTCATCGCCAGCTCCTACAGATTTAGGTCCTTCGTCTCCTACGCCAGATGTACCACCTCCCCCGACTGATGATGTACCGCATCCGGCTGCTGCACCTCATGTACCACCTCCCGATGCAGATCCTGTGCCACCTCCTGCTGTACCTTGGATGCCCGGAGGTCCTTTTACAAATGAGTTGCTGAAGAGTTATGAGACGCACATCGCCAGGGCTATTTATGAGCTTACAGTTGTTGATCCTCCCGCACCTGTGATTCCAGCTGGCCCCCATCCTCTTCCTCCATTTATACAGAGACAGCGAGGAGGCCAAGGAGCTCAGGCTGATGATGATGTTGCCGATGCAGACGCTGCTAATCCTCCAGCACGAGGTGGACGCGCTCCACGCGGAGGACGAGGACGTGGACGTGGACGTGCTGCCACAACCTGCTGATCTTCCAGAGGGTGAGGCTCCTCTTGATTTGGTATGTATTTGAACTATAATGTTCATATGTGAAATTTTTTGGCATTCTGTAGAAGTAACTGTGTTATTTTTTTACTTTTTTTTTCAGTCACGGGAGGTCGTCAAGGTTCACTTCCACACCGCCTACTGCACTCCACTAGAGGAGTTTAGGAGACCTGGTCCAGATTCGTGGTTTCAGCTTGCAGAGCGATCTGGATTGACTGATCTACGCTATATCGGGTCCGGTCCTGTCGATCATGGATTGACGTACTATTGGGCAGTCACAGATGATTATCTCGATTGGTATGATCGAGTTTCTCATCCTCTGGTGGATCCCAGATCACGTAGACTCGATCGTCCACTTGGTCCGCTGCGTATTCCACCTTCGGTTGACAGTTTTGCGGTACGATTATTAGTCATATTCATTCAATTAGTATATTTGATTGTAATGTTTTGATATGTTGTTAATATAGCAGACCCAACTCGTGACTTGTGAGATTCGAGCTTTCTTGGAGACACCACCAGAGAGGAGGCCTGCAGATATCGATGAGTTCATGAGGCGTCTCCTTGGAGTTTTGACTGACGGGGCTCCACCGATGGCTCCAGCTCCGGTTCGTCAATCTCAGCTTTTTCGGCATTTAATCCACGAGGAAGGCCAAGGTAGTGGGCAAGGTAGTGGGAATGAGGGTCGTGACTTGGAGTGATGTCAAATATTGATAGCAAAACTTGAGTTTTTTGAAAAAGGCGAAAAACGACGAAGTACGTCAAATATTGATAAAAATGGTTCAAAACGTCTCGAAACGACTAAGAAACGAAAAAAACCCGACTCAAAACGATATAAAACAAGCCAAATCAAAATTTGAAGGAATTCCGAACAAGTTGTAAAAAAGTGTAAAAATGTGGCCAAAATGATGGCATAATATGGACAAATTGAGAAAATCTTAGCAAAACTTGAGTTTTTTGAAAAAGGCGAAAAACGACCAAGTACGTCAAATATTGATAAAAATGGTTCAAAACGTCTCGAAACGACTAAGAAACGAAAAAAACCGACTCAAAACGATATAAAACAAGCCAAATCGAAATATGGATAATGGATAATGGATAATGGATAATGGATAGTGGATAATGGATAATGGATGTCATATGTGGATAGTTTGGGCCCATATCGTTTTAACGCCTTGAAACGATGAAAATCGATATTTTGAATTTGTAACATGACAGCAAATAGGGCCTAATGGATAATGGATGTCATATGTGGATAGTTTTTTTCATTTGTCGGAATCGAAAAATTATTATCGAAAACGTCAACGGGCCTAATGGATAATGGATGTCGTATGTAGCTCTAGTTAGTAAGCTAACGACTAATTTGTACATGGAGATGAGGTATTACTTGCTAACAATCTAAGATGATATTACTCAGAAAAAATGTTAGGACTGCAGCATACTGCATCTGAATATAAACTCGTATATTGCATGCTGAGTAGTAAATACATATACAGTTAAACATGCAATACATAAACTTACCGAAACGCTTGACATGATATATGTAACTTCTGCATAGATTATGAATATACACAGATTTCAAACATGTGCATTGTCTGAAATATCATCTACATTGTCGCTCGACAGAGAAAGTAAATTCGTCAGCTCCGTTATGTACACTAATCCTCTAAGATAGTGCCCCAATAACATACACCTTTAACAAAATAAGTAAAACAGAAATCATCAAATCTGATCCGTTATTTATTCTTATAACTTTATAAACATAATACTTCCTCTGTTTCACAATATAAGTGGTATGGGCTTAAGGCAAATAAATTAAGACAGTCTATCAAGGCATATACATTTACTACAGCCTATTTCTACTATTTCAATAACATTTATCTTTTAGCTACCCGATATAGAAAGAAAATAAGTACAAATTCAGAAACATATAAGCTAATTATTAGCTTACAGTGTTACTTAAATTAGAGTTGTTTTCACTTTTCCAATATCTCAAATGCTGCACAACTATTCAAATAATGCATAATATGAGCCCAATATGTCAGGTTACAGCTCATGAGAGACATAAGGGATATTTTGTATCAGGGAGAGGAGATCAAACTATAAACCTCCAATTTTTCTACAGAAAAAAAAAATTAATTGGCATACTGATGAATGTTATTTGAGGAGCAATAAAGATTTGATTTAGGTATTTCTAGAGAATCAAATATACAATTTAAGCATAAACACAATAAATGACTTGTTCAAACAGCATATATAAGCCGAACAACACCATCAATGCTTAAGAAAGCAAAAGATGATGGAAAAGATTCTCAAGTGCAAAGCTTTGAATTGTATAGTATGTATTTCATATATAATGTGCTTGCATCAAGTCCAGAGTATCTTATATGAGAGGATAACACAGCAAGAAATGACTTCCCCATATATACAAGACTGTGATTGAACAGAAATGACTTCCCCATGGAATTAAACATACAGTATCTAACTGAGAATATCAAAGGAACTATACTAATCCTACACCTCCAGAACCATTCAATTGTGAATTTCTCCACCACACAAAACAGCGAATAATAATCAACACCGCTAGAATTCATCATAACCTCATTCATCATAACAACAAGGAATGACTTCACCATGTATAATACAGCAGTCATGCAGAGGAAATTGTGATTGTACACATAGATTAATTCAACTTCCGTAAAAGAAAAGACTAAACAAGCGGCATCTACCTAAAGAATCCTACAGCTCCAAAACCATCCACACAACTAGATTTTATCACAAGTTCACAACCTTATTATCTCGTTAATCAGCCAATTGAAATTCCAATAGAGCAACTCCAAATCCGGCAACTAACTTGTACAAGACTGCGACAAACAGCATCTACCTGAGAATATCAAAGGAACTATACTAATCCTACAGCTCCAAAACCATTCAATTGTGTATTTTTCTGCAGTCATGCAACTCCGATTTCGCCATATATAAAACTGCAGTCATGCAGAGGAAATTGTGTTTCTAATTAAATAGAACTTGTAACAAAAAGCATAATTTCATCGGACATGAGCGTTGGGTTTCTGATTAAATAGCATTCTGGTTTTATATTGCACACACTCAGGAAGCAACCTAACCAAATATGTTGCAGTTTTCTGAATACAAAATTAAGAGAAAAGTAGTATAAGATTATGTAACTTGTAGGAGAGAGCAACAATCTGGATTTTCCCATGCACATCAGCTCTAATCATTGCACAGTTTCATAAATTTGTTATTCAAGCACTTTGGATTGTGTGCAGATGTATGCATATGTTAGTGTTTTCCGTTATGGGCCAATTTTAATTACACTTGAAACCTAACACATAAATCAAATGAAAATTTCTGCCAGAAGCATTAATCTTAACTAAACAAGGAAATATTAAGAGGAGCTAGAAGCATTTTCTTATTGATTTGGTAGAAGAAGAGGCGGTACTCTTCGGAATTTTATTGAATATTTGAGAAAATTACATTATAGTCTTACGGGAAAAAAAGAAACCCCCTTAGATCATCTAACAAGAATACCTATGAATATTAGGGGTTCTTCAAACAAATGAATAACCTAAGACAGAGAGTCAAAACATGACTAACCAATTCTGCGATTGAAATAAAGAAGGTGCATTACATCAAATTTGAGGTAACCAATTCCGCTTGAAACACGGAAGGTTCTCACCAGATTCGATTTCTAATTGGCCAAGGGACTGAAGGCGTAGTAAGCATTCGGGAAGCTCCTCCGGATTCGGCAATGGATAGAGTTGTAACTCGCGGAGGTTGGAGAGGGAATCCCAATCCACACCCCCGAGAACCAACTCAGGACACTTCCAAATTCTTAAGTCTTCAAGGGCACTAGGATGGGCAACGCGCAAACTCCTCACTTCAGAGCATTCTCTAATTTCAATATCAGAAAGAGACGGAGTTGGTACTTCAACCTCCACACTTGTAACCCCACTGCATTTTACGACTTCAAGAGATTGGAGATGCGGTGATTCTAGGTGTAAATTATTTGAGAAACTGGTTCCCCAAATACGACATTTTTGAAGAGATGTAAGTGATGCACCCGGAAAACTGATTGTGCCAATGCAGTTTTTAATCTCTATCTTTTGGAGAGATGATGACGATGAAAACAACACGTGTTCTATCAGCACACCATCAGCTTCCTCGAGCTCTAGATCAATACAGGCAGATGATGATGGCATGTACTTGAGCCCTGGACAAGATTCAATCTCGAGTTGAGAAAGAAGAGGGAACGAGAGTAGATGAGTATTCATGTTCCTCGACCATCCCTTCAATTCTGGCAAATATCTCAATTCAAGAGTCTTCAAAGAAGGGAAGAACACACTAATTGACCCTGCACCTTCCTCCTCCTCCTCTTCTATGTACTCTAACGCATTTAGTCCGTGAATCCAAAGCGTCTGGAGATACGGAAGACACCTAAAGGGGGGGAGATACTTCACTTTACTACAATCTAGCAATTCTACACGTACAAGGTGGGAAGGGTCATTAGTAGCAGCCCAATCTGGTATCCTCATACCTGGGTAATTCCCTATTGTCAATGCTTGTGGAGATACAGGTAGCTTCCAACATTCATCTCCACCATAATCCTCCTCCTCTGCCCCATCATCAGAAAATTCAATACTCAACGCACCTCTGATTTGCTGCAGTCCAGACAAGGCATCAAGACGGCTCCTTGTACTTCTAATCCTTTCTTTCTCTTCTCTTGTTGTTTCAATGTCGCCTTCTATTCTCCCAACCTTAAAATCACTCAAGTATTGTAATGATCTCAGCTCCCCAAACCCAGCTGGCATATGATTCAATTTATCGCACCACTTAATATTCAAATACCGAAGGTTGATCAATTTTCTGAAATTACCGGGCAAAGCTCCAAGATCTTCACAATCTTCAAGGTCTAGTGCAAGCAAATTCAAAAGATTCGTCACTGAATCAGGAAGCCGTTTGAATTTATTACATGAAAGATCAAGATACCTCAGCAGCTTTAACTCTCCAATACAACTTGGAACATTCTCGACTCCCAAATCTGACAAGCTCAATGTACGCAACCACTTGCAACTTCTAAATTGTTGATCAACCACCCAAGTTCCATTACTGATCACAAATGAGCGTAGCCGATTCATACTATCCACTGGTGGTAGAGTTTCATGGTTATTATGCGGCTCATAAATAACATGTACATGTCGCACATTACCATATTGAGAGGATGGCTTGTTTAGGACAACAATTTCTTCTCCGGACACAGATTTTGCCAGGTCATGAACTAAATCATGCATTTTGCAATGTATAATCTCGCCAAAATCATCTTCTCGGGCCTCTTGAAAAAAACATCTTCTTAACAAGTTCATGAAATATGAACGTCCAACCTCGTCAAAAAAAATTCCTTCTTTATCCGGCTGAGTATATCCTTGTGATATCCATAGATATATCAACTTTGATACATCAAACACAAAATCTTTTGGAAATAGCGAACAATAAGCAAAACAATGCTTCATGTTTGATGGAAGGTGATCATAGCTTAACTTCAGCACAGACATAATAATACAATCTTGGCCACAATGCTCCTCTATCTCGGAAAGCTCTTTGTCTTTGAAGGACTTCCATTCACCAATGGTATCTTTTGTGCGTAAAAGGCTGCCTATACTCCTTATAGCAAGGGGAACTCTTGCACACTTTTTCAAAATCTCTCTTCCAAGATCTTCCCACCTTCGATCGTTCTTTTTTTCCGGGGTAAAGGCTTCGCTTTTAAATAGTTCCCATGAATCCTCCTCTGACAAGCCACTTAAGGTATGTGTTTCAAACGCTTCAAAGGCTTTTGCAACCTCCGAGGATCTTGTAGTGACAACTATCTTGCTTCCTTTTGCACCATCACCTAGTAAACTCATTCGGTGTTTCCATCTGCTATGACCTTCATCCCACACATCATCTAGGACAAGAAAAAATTTCTTATCCTTCACAGACTCCCTAATCTTATCTTGTAGTTGGCTAAGAGTGAAACCAATGTAGTTTCCCCCACATATGGATTGAAACATTTTCCCAACGACTTCCATCTCATCAGATGTATCAGAAATGCATGCAAACCATCTCCTTGGAAAATTCTTTCCAACCTCAACATCGTTGTAAATCAGTTGGGCCAAAGTTGTTTTCCCCATACCACCTATCCCAACAATGGCAATGACCGGAGGAACATCTGGTTTAGCATCATTTGACTCTTTAAAAAGCATATCTAAGATGGATTTCTTGTCTTCATCCCTACCAAAGACATGTTTTGGATCAACAAAAGAACCCGGATCTTGTCCAAACCTCATACCAAACACTGGTTCGTCACGTTGACCGCTCACAAATCCAAACTGAACCATATCTGTAGAGATCTCAAGCAAACTCTTCCTAATCTCCTTAACTTTATTAGCAATAGAGTTCCTAGACAAGATTGGGTTTGAAGTAGAGCAATAAAGGCTTACCTTCTTTTTCAAGGAAAGCTTGTTTTGACCCTCCACCATTTTCTTCTTAAGCAAATCATCAGTGACAACCTCATCGAAGAGATCCTCGGCTTCATACAACACGTCCTTGAGCCTCTTAATCCAGTTCTTGATAGCAGCAGAGTTTTGTTGCTTCCTCTCAGCATCAAGTAGCACAGCTTGGAGTGTCTCAATACTCACTTGAAGCTTCTTAAGCTCGTCTTTGGCATTCCAGATGGAAAGACCCTTCTCGTATGACTTATCGAAAGCAAGGCATTCCAGATGGGAAGCAAGAGTGGACAAGATCTTGGAAGCAAGGCTGAACGCCGCTGATTCAGCCATGGATTGATGATCACAACTCAAATAATATGTGGCTGCTTTTTTTTTGGGTTAGAAGTAGAGTTTTGAGTAGGCGTTGAATTATTGAAGGCAGGCTTTCTTGATTGGCCTCTACATATAATACGGAGTAGATAGAAATGAATGTATGGTTCCATGGCATTATCGGCATACCATCGGTCTGCATGGTGCCACGTCACTTTTGATTGGCTCTCAAAATTTTGACCCGATTCGAAATGCCCGACCGGTCCGACACATAAAAAGCTTGATCTAAATCCGAAAAAAATAAAAAAGTTTGTGTCCGAAACAAATCCGACTAATTTCAAAAATGACCCAAATGGATTAGACTATTTCCTGGCCGAAATCCGAAATTGCCCGTCTCGTACTCGTCTGAAACTCGAAGTTGCATGTCGACCCGAACTCGTCCGAAACTCAAAGTGTTCCGATCTAAACTTGTCTGAAACCAGAAATTGTCTGATCCGAAATTGTTTGGAATTCGAAATTGGAGATCATTCGATCTATTCCTACTTAATTATAGACAACTAGTAATTCATACATACATTAATTAGCTCTAAAATTTACTTTTTTTAGAATTAATCTTCTCTTATTCTGAAAAAAAAAATCAATCGAACCCGAATACGGCCGACCAAAATCGACCCAACCTGAAACATGACCGGACCTGAGTATGACCCTATCCGAACACGGCCCGACCCAAAATCGTCTTGACCCAAAATTTATTTGACATGAAAACTGTTCAATTAGCTCAAAACTCAAATTTCGATCAATAAGTAAGGTTCATGTCCAAACCCGACCAGAGTTGTTCCGATTTGTTATAATTCCAAATAACATCCGACACCAATTTGTCTAGCCCGATTCGAAGTTGCATTCTTATTGAGCAAATAATACGAAACAACCAAACACCCACAACAAGTGACTTGTTCCAAGTCAGAATAACTTCATTCAACACGGCTATCCAAATATCCAAATATCATCATAAAACTTTACAAATTAAGACTTTTATGAGGCTATGGGTCACTTGTCCATCACCTTCAACCTTTTAAAAAAAAATGAGAGAGATTTTTAACAACTTTGGGTTGTACATTGTCCCTGCTTGAAAGTGCTTAAAATTTGGTTCAATCTAGATTTAAGGTGAAATTAGTTATGTCATACTTGTGTCATACTTGTTAAATTCCCATAGTGTGCTGATGATTTAGTTTGCGTATAATACTCCCTCCGTATCTAAATGTTAGTCTCATTTATATAAATGTTAGTCTCGTTTAACTATAACACGCTTGCGACACGCTTGCCGATTCACGTAGTGTATCGTTAATATCTTAAACTACGTGTTAATAAAAAATATGAAATCTTGATATTAATACAGTACTCATTGAGACAAATCAAACAAGATCGCGCACAACTATGTTTTTTCTTATACATTGAGAGATATACGAATGATTCTCTCGAATCGTAAATAGTGTCAAAGTTCTCGATAGGACAAACATTTAGGGACGGAGGGAGTATCTTGTTCACAATTTATTCTATTTAATGCTTTAAGTGCAGACGAATTTCAATAATTTAATAGAATGAATGGCTCACAAAGCGAGAGAGAGTGTGTCCCAATGACCCCTTCAAAGTTTTTAATCAGGAAAAATAGCCCTAAGTAATTTTTATTAGTTTTTGTTAAAGAAATTAACCCCTTGAGTTTCTCTTTTCTCCTTGGGGTAGGGGATTAGTTTTTAAAGAGGTTATTTTCCTAATAAAAACGTACAAAATGGTTGTTTATCCAACTTATCGAAATATAAACTCGACCCCGACCCCAACCGATCCGAGTTGTTCCGACTTGTTATAATCCGAATAAAATCCGACCCCAATTTGTCTGGCCCGATCCCGATTCGAAGTTAAATTCTTATTGAGCAAGTAATACGAAACATCCAAACACCCACAAGTGACTTGTTCCAAGTCAGAATAACTTGATTCAACACTGCTATCCTAATATCATCATAAAACTTTGCAAATTAAAACTATTATGAGGCTATGGGTTGTCCACTTGTCCATCACCTTCAACCTTTTTAAACAAATTTTGAGAGTGATTTTTCACAATTTTAGGTTGCACATTGTCTGCTTGAAAGTGCTTAGAATTTGGTTCGATCCAGATTTAAGGTGAAATTAGTTATGTCTTACTTGTGTCATTCATCAGAAGATAAATTCTCATAGTTTTTGTATAATACTCTATCCGTCTCTATATGTTAGCTGATGATTTACTTTGTGTATAATAATCCCTCCTTATGTAAATGTTAGTCTCATTTGACTTTAACACACTCGTCGATACACGTACTGTATCGTTAATATTTTAAACTACGTGTTAATAAAAAATAAAAAATCTTGATATTATCAAACTACTCATTGAGACAAATCAAACAAAACTGCACAGAACTATGTTTTTTCTTATACATTGAAAGATATACGACGAAAAATTCTCTCGAATCGTGAATAGTGTCAAAATTCTCGCTAGGAAAACATTTAGGGACAAAGGGAGTATCTTGCTCACAATGTATTCTATTTAATGCTTAAAGTTGAGACGAATTTTAATAAATTAAATTAATCAAATGAATGACTCACAAATCCAGAGTAATGAACTCAACTCCCCAAACCCAGCTGGCATATGCTTCAATTGAAAGCACCACTTAATATTCAAATACCGAAGGTTGATCAATTTTCGGAAATTATCAGGCAAAGCTTCAAGGTCTAGTGCAAGCAAATTCACAAGATTCGTCACTGAGTCAGGAAGCCGTTTGAATTTGTTATACGAAAGATCAAGATACCTCAATAATTTTAATTCTCCAATACAACTTGGAACATTAACGACTCCCAAATCTGACAAGCTCAATGCACGCAACCACTTGCAACTTCTGAAATGTTCATCAATAACGCAAGTTCCATTACTAGCCACAAATGAACGTAGCCCATTCATACTATGTGGTAGAATATCATCGACATTATGCGGCTCATAACTAACGTGTAGATGTCTTGAGAGGATGGCTTGTTTAGGACAACAATTTCCTCTCCTGCCACAAACTTCGCCAAATCATGAACTAAATCATGCATTTTGCAATATCCAATCCCACCACAATCATCTTCTCGTGCCTCTTGAAAAAAAGATCTTCTTAACAAGTTCATGAAATATGAACGTCCAACCTCTTCAAAATAATTTCCTTCTTTATCCGGCTGAATATATACTTGTGATATCCAAAGATATATCAACTTTGATACATTAAACACAAAATCTTTTGGAAATAGCGAACAATAAGCAAAACAATGTTTCACGTTTGATGGTAGGTGATCATAGCTCAACTTCAGCACAGACATAATATGATCCTGACCACAATGCTCCTCTATCTCAGACAACTCTTTGTCTTTGAAGGACTGCCATTCTCCAATGGTATCTTTTGTGCGTAAAAGGCTGCCTATACTCCGTATAGCAAGGGGAACTCTTGCACACTTTTTCAAAATCTCTCTTCCAAGATCTACCCATCTTGAATTATTCTTTTGCTCCGGAGAAAAGGCTTCGCTTTTGAATAGTTCCCATGAATCCTCCTCTGACAAGCCACTTAAGGTATGGGTTTCAAATGCTTCAAAGGCTTTTGCAACCGCCAAGGATCTTGTAGTGACAACTATCTTGCTCCCTTTTGCACCACCACATAGTAAACTCATTCGGTGTTGCCACCTACAATGACCGTCATCCCACACGTCATCTAGGACAAGAAAAAATTTCTTATCCTTCACAGACACCCTAATCTTATCTTGTAGTTGACCAAGAGTGAAACCAATGTAGTTTTCCCCACATATGGATTGAAATATTTTCCCAACGACTTCCATCTCATCAGATGTATCCGAAATGCATGCAAACCATCTACTTGGAAAATTCTTTGCAACCTCAGCATTGTTGTAAATCAGTTGGGCCAGAGTTGTTTTTCCAATACCGCCTATCCCAACAACGACAATGACTGGAGGAACATCTGGTTTAAGATCATCTGAATCTATAAAAAGCATATCTAAGATGGATTTCTTGTCTTCATCTCTACCAAAGACATGTTTTGGATCAACGAAAGAACCTGGATCTTGTCCAATCCTCATACCAAACACTGGTTCGTCACGTTGACCGCTCACAAATCCAAACTGAACCATATCTGTAGAGATCTCAAGCAAACTTTTCCTAATATCCTTAACTTTCTTAGCAATAGAGTTTCTAGACAAGATTGGGTTTAACGTAGAGCAATATACTCGTACCTTCTTTTTCAAGGAAAGCTTGTTTTTCCCCTCCACCATTTGTTGCTTAAGCAAATCATCAGTGACAACCTCATCGAAGAGATCCTCGGCTTCATACAACACGCGCTTGAGCCTCTTAATCCAGCTCTTGATAGCAGCGGAGTTTCGTTGCTTCTTCTCGGCATCAAGTAAAACAGCTTGGAGTGTCTCAACAGTCACTTGAAGCTTCTTAAGGTTGTCTTTGGCATTCCAGATGGAAAGACCCTTCTCATATGCCTTATCGAAAGCGGGCGAAGCAAGAATGGACAAGATCTTGGAAGCAAGGCTGAACGCCACTGATTCAGCCATGGGTAGATCTCAACTCAAAGCTTCTGTGGGTGACTTTTTGGTTGCAGGTACAGGTTTGAGTGGGTGTTGAATACTTGAATTATAGAAAGCGCTCATGGAAGACTTCCAAAAACAAAAGATAATGGAAACCATCCATTAGACCAGATTAATTGAGAGTATAATATCATGACACAACAAGGAAAGACTTCACCATATATATTGATCAGAAAGGCAAGCCATCAAAACTAAACATACAACACTAAACAGCGAATAATACTCACACCACTAGAATTCATCACAAATTTATCATCTCATTGATCAGCTAATTAAAATTCTACCAAATTCAGCCTCCATGAAATAGAGCAACTTCATAGACAGCAACTAAGGGATGATTGATTGAGAGAACAATATCATAACAACAAGGAATGATTTCATCATGTATAAGACAACATTAATAAATTCTACCAAATCTGTCTTGCATCACCTGAAATCAAGAATGTGTCGGCGATCGACTTTGGCATCGCATTGAGGAGCCAAGAAATCAGCATACTGTTGCATCTCTCCCAACGCTTGAAAATCGGAGAAGTCCGCGCTGGCCGATCGTACTCGCCGTCGATGAAACACAGCTTATTCTTTGCTGAAAGAGTTATTATCGACTGCTTCCAAGCAAAGAAACCTGATCCATCAAAGATTTTCGAGGTGAGAACCAATCCTGGACCATCAGATGGATGCAAAAACAAAGGATCGTTCGTATCCGGAGATTGCCATGGATTGTTAGGGTTTAGTGAAGGAAAATTGGTATGATGTTGACGATCGTGAGAATTCGGTGTGGTCTCCATTGATTGTTGACACAATCAGAGATCAAAGATCAATAGAAATTTGAGAGAATCAGAGATGAATGAGTAATCAAAGAGGAAGAAATCAGAAAGATAGATTTCCCATATGAATCTGATACCATGTTGGGAAACAGAGAACAAAGAAAGAGAGGAAGAATGAAGTTGATTTAATTGAATGAATAAGGTCAAATTACAGCGTCTATTTATAGGCTAAGTACTACAAAGAGTAACCACTAACTCCCTATACTAACAAAGACTGCAACAGACAACATCTACGTACCTGAGAATATCAAAGGAACTATATTTAGTTTGTGTTACTACAGCTCCAATAGCAGAACCTAAATTTAACTCAGTTCAAATGGTGGGTTGAGGATTTAGTTTGTGTTACTATATTTACAATAGCTAACAAATGGCACGTGTGACAATCTGGGGGTCCACGGGCTAGATGCAGCGTGGACCGGTTAGATAGACTGGGGGTGTGCACACACGAGCGCCTATGCGCATTAGGCCCATCAGATAAGTCCATGGGGTTCCACCCTAAAACCAATTGGCAATAAGGGGAGTAATCCATAGGCTTATATACTAGGCTTCTTTACTCTCAACTTCCGATGTGGGATACTCTCAACACACCCCTACAAGTGCAACGGACCGAAGCCCAGTTGACACTTGAACACACGGTTGTGGGTGAGCCTTCTCAGTCTCTTTATAGACAAACCCCACAACCTAAGGGTCCAGGACAGAACTGGCTCTGATACCATGTGACAATCTAGGGGTCCATGGGCTAGAGGCAGCGTGGACCGGTTAGATAAACTGGGGGGTGTGCACACACGAGCGCCTATGCGCATTAGGCCCATCAGATAAGCCCATGGGGTTCCACCCTAAAACCAATTGGCAATAGAGGGAGTAATCCATAGGCTTATATACTAGGCTTCTTTACTCCCAACTTCCGATGTGGGATACTATTCTCAACATCACGTATGAGTTTTATTCTTATGTACATGTTAGACGCTACTGATGTGTTGAAGTTAGTTAGCATAGTGTGAGTTTTATTAATACTCTGTTATGGACCATTGTATGTACGTAGCATCTTGTTTGTATTCTGATAACCAAATATTCTCCATCTCACTCGTTGATTTCCTCTTCCTTACCAGGTTGCTACTAGTTAAGTTTTATCTTTGATCGTAGAATACTCGACACTTCCGTACATATTACAGAAGTACCACTACTACAAAATGGCGTTTAAGAGCTAATAACCCGAATCTAGTTCAGGTTAAAGGTGCACGCATTATTTGGTCAAGGCCAAATAACACCGATCTTAAATGGACACACCTGGGTTATTTACTTCTCTCTATTTTTTTCAAAAAGTTTAAAGGTTCTGGTTATTTGTTGATAAAATAACCTGGACGTCAGTAAGTCCGGGTTATAGAAAACACTAAATCTGGGTTAGTTACCTTCCAAATAAAATTGGTTTACAGATGTCCGGGTTATTTACATTGACAAATATACCTGAGATAGTACATTCACCTTTTGTCCCAGTTTATTTAGGCCCTTACTATTTAACGCCCACCTTTTTTGCTATTTACCGTCCAGGCGCCGTGCGTCACGCATGGTTTTAATCCACACGCCACGCACAGAACAAAACCATGCGTGACGCATGGATTTTTTACCTATAAAAGCCCAAAAACATCAAACCCTACCATTTTGTCACCTTCTCCAACTTCCTCAGACGGCGGCTGCACTCCATAACGCACCATTTTACCCAAAAACCATCATTCTCATCATCTTTTTTGCATATAAGGTATGTAAACATTAAGATTTCATTGTTATGGTATGGTATTGATGTATATATGAGGTTTTCATGTTGTTTTGATGATATTTACTTCAAAATCCAATGTGTATGTTAATTAGTTGATTAGAAATGATTAAACTTGTAATATATGAATGGATTGTGTACTTTGTTGATAATTTATTGACCAATTTGATATTTTCATGTGTATATAGTTTATTAGGGTTTTGATATTGAATTAGGGTTTTGTGAATTAGGGTTATGAATTAGGGTTATGAATTAGGTTGTTGAAATTTGGTATGGTTTTAATGAAATTATTGAAAAACTGTTAGAATTTTGGAAAAACTGTTGAGATTAGGGTTTGAAACATGGAAAAACTGTTGACGAGCAATTTCTGGAATGTGCAATTCCACACGTCACGCATGGATTGAAGCCATGCGTCACGCATGGATGGAAGCCATGCGTCACGCATGGAATTGCACATTCCAGAAATTGTGTTCTGCAGTTTCAGATTGGATTTGATGATATACTGATTGAGTTTTTGATGATATGCTGATTAAATTCAGTAAACTGATTAATTTTGTGGAATTGCACATTTTATGATGCAGATATGGATGGTGGTCGTCGACTTGGACGCGATACTCGTCAAAGAAACAGAGAATTGAAGAAAAAAGATCCCATAGTTCCAAAACCAAGGAAGAAGAAGAATAGACAAGAATCGCCTCCTCGTCGTTTAGAGTTTTCTGATGAGATACAACAACAGCAGCAACAACAGCAACAACAACAGCAACATCAACAGCTAGCTTTGTCTGCTGCAAGTTTCGATCCCCAGGGTTCCCCTCATTACTTTCCTGGCACCCCCATTCTGATCCCAACAAACACAGTTTCCAGGCTATCCGGGCTATCCACAACAAGAGCAACCATTTGTGGAGATGATGAGGCAAGCTACTGGTTCTCATAACTTTCAGAACCCTCAGACGGGTGATGACCAGTACGCACTGGTTGCTTGTAGCAGTGCAGGGCCATCAGCTGGGCAGGAGCATGAGCATGAGGAACAGGGTGAGGAAGAGGATCGGACCTATGAGAATGTTCATGAAGAACATGAAGAAGCGGAAGAGCAAGAGGAGCGAGAGGAACAACCCAGAAGACGACGACGACGACGACAACCTCCGGTCAAAAACATATACGTCCCTCAGTTAGAGGGGGGTACTCCTGGAGGTCCACAAATTCCGGAGGTGCTCATAAGCTTTGAAGCTCATACAGCCTTTTTTGTGCAAAAAGGAAAGGTATGTAATTAGAATTTGGTTTATAGATTCAATACTTATCATAACTAAATGTTAGGAAAATGGTTGAAAAAAATGAAAAAATTACATTCAGTTCATTATTTGATTATAGAATTTGTGATATTAAATTTGTTAATGTATGAATTGATTTGATTAAATTGATGGATTATTTGTTGAAATATTTGTAGTTTTGTTGAAAATTTGGTTAAGGTGTGCTGTACAGAATGCAGAAACTGGTTTCTGCATTCTGTGTAATGCAAATCCATGCGTGACGCATGGTTCATGTCCATGCGTGACGCATGGAATTGCATTACACAGAATGTCAAGTTTCTGCAGTTTGTGGAAAAAATTTATGCGTTATTAAAATTATTTGTGTTACGTAATCAATTTACAGGATAGAGGCGTACTCCCTTACCAGACTAGACAATCACAACTGAAAGATTGGGAACTTAATTCTGACTTGCCATGGGGTAATCACGCAGTTGCAACGGAGCTGACTCATCTCAGGGTATTGATGTACGATGTGATTGATTATCCGCTCATCTGCGCCTTTATAGAAAGGTGGCATCCTGAAACAAACAGCTTCCACATGCCATTTGGTGAGATGACAGTGACGTTGCTCGACATCAAGAAGCTGATGTTGCTTCCTATTCACGGGAAAGCTATGGTGACCGACCCCACCGCTTCAGTCGGGAGAACTACGAACAAGAACTATTTTGGTGAAAAGGGACGGCAAAATTTTCATCTTCAAAATGAACAGCTCGATAGTTATTGGATTGAACTTCAATATCAAATTGTGGTGCAGTACGTAAAGGACGAAACACATTTAAGCTACTTGTGTCTGAAAGTGGCCTCATCAAATGCGACGGCCATTGCGACAAACCGTAACCGGTTCCAAAAGATCCAGTGTTGATATCACCAAACTGTGATTGCGGTTGCTCCCATGTTGTCAAATCAATGCCCAAATCAAACGAAGGTATGTAGTCGAGGTATGACGGAGGTGGGCAGTCATTAAGAGTAATCTTGTCTAATCCAGTAAAGACAGAAAAGTTCATCTATGCACAAACACACAGATAACAAACCAGTTAAGCTTCTGTATGGCAAATCCACACGTCACGTGTGGATCCATTCCATGCGTGACGCACGGTCTTGAACCATGCGTGACGTGTGGAATTTCCATAAGTCATACATTTCAAACCCCTTAACCAACAAGTCATACATTAAAATACATTTCAAACAACATAAATTCACAAATCAACATGTTTAGTCATACAACTAATACCTTGAACATGTAAAATCCATTAAACCTAACTAATACAAACCCCTAAAACAAGTCAAAACCTTAAAAAGTAATATTATAATACATTTAAAATACATTTCAAACAACATAAATTCACAAATCAACATGTTTAGTCATACAACTAATACCTTGAACATGTAAAATCCATTAAACCTAACTAATACAAACCCCTAAAACAAGTCAAAACCTTAAAAAGTAATATTATAATACATTTATAATACATTTCAAACAACATAAATTCACAAATCAACATGTTTAGTCATACAACTAATACCTTGAACATGTTGCGACCATATATAATGCAACAAGTTAAGCTTGTGATGAGTAGTTTGATGTTTTACAAAGAGGGTGTTACTCTAAAAGCAAAAGGTTTTGATGCAAAGTTACCGACATGGTTAAATATCTCTAATAGGCATTGTAAACAAGTTTCATTCCATTCCGATGAAGTTTCGACGACGTTATGGCGAATTGTGGTTTTAAAGCCGTTAAAAACAACACGACAAATGAATTATTTTGCGTGACATAACTACAAATACATTGAATACATTGACATGGATCATATAAGCAACAAAAAAACATATGAAAATCCATGCGTCACGTATGGTGTAAAGAAAGGAAGATAATAGGGATTAATGTAGGTGTTACGGAAATAGTAAAAAAATTAATGGAGTTATTACAGTAGGTGAGACAAGACGTACTTGTTGCATGAGTTCTGAAAAGAAACTCCGTGCGTCACGCATGGTTTCCATCCATGCGTGACGTGTGGTTTTCAACCATGCGTGACGTGTGGTTTGCAACCATGCGTGACGTGTCAAATGGCACATGATCCCTTTGATTCTTAGTAACACTGATGTGTGCATGATTTCCAATCAAAATAAAATTACATATTGTCAAAGGTTGGACATTTAGGCCACGTAAGAAGTCCAAACAAAGGATATGCTACTTTACAAGTTAATAGGTGTTATTGGGAGTTACCCACATGTTAAATATCCCTAATAGGCATTGAAAACAAGTTTCATTACATTCGGACATCGTTTGAGTGTCGTTTCGCCAAAAACCGCCTTAAGTCCATTTAAGGCGTTTTTAGTGGTTTTAGCGTTTACGTGCCTCATTTCGTGTGAGCGAGACCTCTTTTCTACTAAATATCCCTAATAAGAGTAAGTTGTATAGTATTTTCAACAATAATCACCGTCAATGTTGTAGAATATACATATTGCGACAAGTTAGAGAGTTACGACTAGTATGTTTTTTACAAAGGAGGCGGTACTTTAAAAGTTAGAAGTTGTGATTGGGAGTTACCCACATGGTTAAATATCCATAATAGCCACTGAAAACAAGTTTAATTACATTCGGACATCGTTCGTGTGTCGTTTCGCCAAAAACCGCCTTAAGTCCATTTAAGCCGTTTTTAGTGGTTTTAGCGTTTTGGCATAGTTTTGAATCCCGTTTTGTAGGTGTGAGACATTATTGGGACTTTATATGCCTTATAAAACATTTGTGTATAAATTTTTCAAACATACGTGAACATCAATGTTACGACCATATATATTGCAACAAGTTAAGCTTGTGGTGAGTAGTTTGATGTTTTACAAAGAGCGTGTTACTCTAAAAGCAAAAGGTTTTGATGTAAAGTTACGGACATGGTTAAATATCTCTAATAGGCATTGTAAACAAGTTTCATTCCATTCCGATGATGTTTCGACGACGTTATGGCGAATTGTGGTTTTAAAGCCTTTAAAAACAACACGGAACATGAATTATTTTGTGTGACATAACTAAAAATACATTGAATACATTGACATGGATCATATAAGCAACAAAAAAACATATGAAAATCCATGCGTCACGTATGGTGTAAAACCATGTGTGGTGTGTGGGTTAATTCCATGCGTGACGCATGGTTTTATGTTGCAAAATCTTATTGTTATATTTAGAATGCTTATATTGTTGTTATGTTGACGAATGTTCAACCTTATTATATTTCAAATTGTATATGGTACGCCATACATATTGCGACCTCGTTCGGTTTTCAAACTATGTTTCACTTACAAAGGTATAAATTTGATTTTCAAGTTACACACATGATCAAATAGACATTATAAGGATTGAAACAAAGTTTCATTCCATTTCGATAAAGTTTCGATGACGTTTTTGTCGAATTGGGCTTTATCGCCTTAAAAAAGACACTAAAATGTGTTTCTTTGCACACTTAACTAGAAATACATTGAATACATTGAATAAGCCTAGATTCATATATGCAAATCCATGCATGACGTAAGGATACAATCCGTGCGTCACGCATGGATACAATCCGTGCGTCACGCATGGATACAATCCGTGCGTCACGCATGGATACAATCCGTGCGTCACGCATGGATACAATCCGTGCGTCACGCATGGATACAATCCGTGCGTCACGCATGGATACAATCCGTGCGTCACGCATGGATACAATCCATGCGTTTTCTGGAACGTGCAATCCGTGCGTGACGCACGGATTAAATCCATGCGTGACGCACGGATGACCTGGGCGGCAAATAGCAAAAAGGGTGGGCGTCAAATAGAAAGTATGTTTATTTACCCAAAACTGTAATATTTTTAAAGTTTTTGCATCATTTTTTTAAGTTATATGGAAATACATCTTTGCTGACGTGACAATTATAACAGAGTTGTCAACAAAATTTGTCAACAAAATTTTTAACAGAGTTGTAAACAAAATATTTAACAGAGCTATTAAAAAAAATTTCAACAGAGTTGTTAACAAGAATAATAAGTTGTCAACACCAATAATAACTCTTTGCTGACGTGAAAATTATAACAGAGTTGTAAATAAAATTTGTCAACAAAATTTTTAACAGAGTGTCAACAAAAATTTTAACAGAGATGTCAACAAAATATTTAACAGAGCTGTCAACAAGAATAACAAGTTGTCAACACGACTAAATAAGTTGTCAATCCAACTAAATAAATTGTTTACACGACTAATAAACGGTCAACATCATACAACACGAGTAATATTACAAAATTGTAAACATTGTCAACACTTTACAAAACTTGTCAACGCTACTAAATTACATTGTCAAAAAAATAATTGTTAAAACATTAATTTTTTTTTACACACTAAAACAAACTGCATTGTCCCTGTATAATCCTTCTCCAAACTGTCAAATTTTACACACATTAACTTGTCAACACTGCCAATTTTTTTTGTCAACAATCCTTGCATAATAATCAAATCCTTGTTTTTAACCAAAGACACGGAAATCAAAACTCTACTAAAGTCTAATTCATTGAATTAGGCAAGATAAATTAACTTGTCAACACTCCTATTAATTTAAAATAGATACGATGGATCTCCCTAATTGGTCCTTCAAATAGATAT
The DNA here is from genome assembly GCA_029168935.1 of Oxyria digyna. NCBI lineage: Eukaryota > Viridiplantae > Streptophyta > Magnoliopsida > Caryophyllales > Polygonaceae > Oxyria > Oxyria digyna. The sequence goes on from JAPVLV010000018.1 coordinate 3,526,891, forward strand.
GTTCAACCATCAACTCATCAACATCATCTAAAACATACAAAGCCCCTCAATTGCTCTTTGATCTCCCTAACCTTTGCAGTTGATAACGTAAAAGACTGGATATTTGTATATGCTCCTGCAGATGTGAAAATAAGATTGAAATAAAGAATGAGATGGAGAAAGCACCTGAGTCTCCAACGACGAGTACCCTAACCTGGCCGCAAAGTGGGCCTCCATTTTGTTCCCTGCTCTCCAAAACATTCTCTCCTTTTTCCACAGTTGCAGCAGCACAAAAACAAAGAACCTAGAATCAGAAGAGGGAGAATTCGATTGGAAAGCTCACCTTCAATTCCCATAAAGCCTAATTCATTGAATTGGTTGTTTTTATTTTGTCAACACATACCGATACCTGTTGAAACTCGGATTTGTTGGAACCTCGTTCCAACGGAAGAGAAACCAGCAACACTCCGGATCCTCAAGTTTAGAGGGATTACGAACCCTCGTTTACCAATTATGCATACGAACTTATATGAAATGCAATACGAGTAGTTCTTACCTAGCATGACTAATAGCTAGTCCAATAATACAATAAAGTATGAATAGTTCTTATTAGGCTCGCGAGTACTATACCAGCTGGGTCACGAGGAAGTAGATTATGCTGATCAAATAGCTTAACCATATAATTCATCATAGTGAGACCTTACGTGGCACACTCCATTTAGCAACTTGAGCCTCGCGAACATATATATATATATAATGGAAGATCGGAATCTCGTCAATGGCCGCATATCACAAGCTAAGATCGCGAGCATGCTAGGATGACCGAAGCGGGCCCGCGAGTTGAGACGAAGGCAACTCGAAACTCGTGAGAAGGACTCCCGGCTCGACGGTCGCGAGGTGACGATCGTGAGGTGGGTTCAAAAGCGAGGACGCCGATAACTTGAAGCTAGCGAACATGAGTGCGGCTCAACTCGCGAGTCATCGATGATCGTGGAGAGTGAATGATCGTGAACCAGACTACGGCTCGAGACGTGAATCGGCGATGATTACTTGGCGTGGAGCTCGATCGTCAGTGATGATAGTTTGATGATGAACGCGAGCTGAACTACGGCACACTCGAGCTCGTGGTTCAAGGGATGTATCCGACCACGGAGGAGAAGACCGAGCTCGCCTGAGCGAGAAACCGAGCACTAGTCCCCATCGAGTCTGAGAGTTTGTCCCTGGAAACGCCACCGAGATTCATTCGTACCCGGAGATCAGTCGCGCAACTCAGACGAGCGACCATGAAGGTCGAGACGAACTCCTGGACTGAGATGTGGCTCGGTCGATGGTCGACGTAGTCATTTAGTCGGGGCTCGAAGTTGATTGTGTAATCCTGAACGCCCCTCACATGTCCTAGACGAGATTGCCATTATTGGATGAACTCCAAATCCACCATTAATGGTTAAATGAGGATGAGGAGGCCTAGATGGAAGATGATTTTATCTCTCGATCACCCACTGCCTCCCCCTTTTCCAAGTCTTATCCCCCAAAATAGCTCTCTCCTTTTCTCATCACCGTTCATATATATATATATATCATCACTTATGACCTAAGATCTGATATTGGGCTTATTTGTAAATGGGCTTTGAGCTTCTATTTACCCGGGTCCAACAATAGGTTGTTTTTATTTGAAATGAAGACAAAGCGTATAGGCTACAAGCGAAACAAGTCAGAACATAAAGAAATTGACTAGTCAAAACCTAATCGATGTTCCTGTAGCATATTGAGTATTGGCTCGTTCTCTCATGTATATCATTCCACCTATTTCCACAAAATTAAAACACAAATCTGTCAAATATTAGCAAACAAATAACAGTCCAAAACTCCAAATCCATAACGACATGAAGCGAAAGGGAATAAGAATAAGAATACTTAAACACTGTCAAAAAAAAAATTGGAAAGAGAAGCATGAAAGCTTACTATTTTTGAAATTGCTTAAATTACTAAAATTACTTAAACAAATAAGAGTCCAAATCCATAATCAAATCCTTGAATTGCTGAAATTGCTTACTATTACTTGACCAGACAAAGAGAGTAGAAAATATGTGCATAGTAGCACTTGTTCTTCATAAGAGGTCGATTTAGAATTCAGGCAATTGAGATCCGACGATTATTTCAGAGGCAAGAGAAGCATGAAAGCTTTGGTGCAGAGCGGTAGGTATCCATCTCAAAGCTTCTCCGCTTCTCGTTTATGGGAATCGAATTTTCGGATCCTGAAATGCGTAGCAGAGAAAGATACCAGCTCTTGATCGACTTTGTTCTCTTCCGATCCATCGCATTTGATCGCGCATGCACCTCGAAAGAAGAGACAGTCGCTGACTCGCTGATGTTCAAGAGGAAGTTGAAGATAGATTTGGATCAGTTTTTCGAGATCGTCAACGGATTAGATGAGTTGACTCTCAGTCTGAATTCCGGGCGATTTCTGGCGCCGGATCTGGTGCTAGAGGCGATGGAGATCTGAAAGCTAGTAGCCGCATCAAATGAGTAGAATCTGGAGAGGCAGCAAAAGCGTAGGCGGAGGAAGCTTGATGAGAGGGGACAGAGATGGTGAGAGAGAAGAAAGGAGGAGGTTGTGAAGAAGAAAGTGTCAGCAAAATCTGGAAGGAAGAAAAAGAGAGGCGAACGTTACCAGGAAATTAGGGTACTTTCTTAAAACTTAATAAAGGAATGCAGTTATTAAAATTATTGTTGGGCATTGGGCACAAATAGTTCACCTTTTGCCACCTGTTTATAGCATAGATATTCTAGTAGGTTCAACTTGAAGAATAACTATACGTTATCAAATAAAAAACACAATTAAAATGAAATTGTATAAGACGAAAGTAGATAAGTTACGCCAACCTTACAAATATTCTTGAGGACAAAATCAGCTACAACAAAATCTTCCTCGTTAGATTTTATATAAGTCTTATAAGGAATTTATGTACAAGCAAGAAGCGGGATAATTGGATATGAGAAGATTGAACTGATATGGCATCGAAGCAAACATCTAAGAGATGGCACCCTTAAAGTTTCAACACATCAAACCCCTGCAAACCTACAAGTGAAAATGCAGAATCTCAAACAGCAGTTGGAAAGAACTTTTTGTATGACCTGTTCATATGACAGATGAAACATACAACTTTTTGAATAACATGTTCTTACAAGTTGAACAAAGCTTCTTTGAAATTGCAAGATATAACCTTTAAAGACTTATTGTTTAGGTCTCAGATAATAGAGGGACATCAACAAATAGAAGTTTGAATCTCATATTTGACTTGAACCTAGAAAATAGGATCAACATATTGCTATTGAGCAGAAATAGAATCAACTACACAAGCTCTCTCATGTTTGTATCTTCCTCCAAGGAAGACGATTCAGCTTCTATAAGCCCATGGGGAAATTCTGTTCTGCATCTCTCATCTTTTGTACTTCAGCCTATGAATGGAAATCACAATAGAAATTTAACCAAAAAACAGATCAAAACTCAGTAAAAGATATAAATCCAAAATAACTCGCCTCAAGAGAAGATAGATTTCTCTCCGCATATAAACAATAGAGATGTATATTGAAAAGAAGAAGAAGTTAATTCTCTGTATTACACAAGGAATGTTTATATACAGGTTACATAGTATTTACTAGACTTAATTCTAGGAGAGAATATTGCTATTGACTAAAATAAAAGATTACAAAGAGATATGCAGAAAGATATGATATGGTCAAAATATCTTTATCTGTTTATATGCCCCCGCAAGCTCATGGGCGCGGGCGAACATATAGAAAAAGAGAATGTAGTAAACTAGTGTTGTATGTAAAGTTGTATTGATAGAATTGTGTGTGTTACAAAGAAGAGCCAAAGCTCTTATATAACAACAAAACCGACAGCTAGTTTGGTGGAAGATGGGAGATGAATTGCATTAAAGACAAACATAGGGAAATAAGAAACTTAAGTAGTAAATGGTGGTGAGTGGGAATACCAATATTGAAAAATTCGGTTTTGAGGAATGTTGGAACTTTTGAGGAAAGGAAATTCGGTTTCATGAAAAATTACATCACGTGAAATGATGGTTTTCTTATGAGTAAAATCATAGAGTTTGTAACCTTTGATTCCGGGTGGATATCCGATAAAAACACACTCCATTGAACGAGGTTCAAATTTGGTAGGGCGAAGAGGATGTGTAGAAGCAAAACAACTACAACCAAAAACACGTAAATGTGAATAATTAGGGGATTTGCGAAAGAGTATTTCAAAAGGATTTTTATTTTTCAACATACGACTTGGCATACGATTGATTAAATAAGTGGCGGTAAGGATGGCATCGCCCCAAAAGCATTGCGGTAAATGAGATTGGAAAAGGAGTGCACGAGCAACGTTCAACAAGTGGCGGTGTTTGCGTTCAGCCACACCATTTTTTTGAGGGGTATTGACACAACTAGTTTGATGTAAAATCCCTTTGGAGGAGTAAAAATCAAAACATTTGAATTCTGGTCCGTTATCACTGCGAACAATTTTTACACGTCTATCGAATTGATTTTCGATGAGTGTAAGGAATTGAATGACAAGAGGTCGGGCCTCAGATTTTCTTTTCATAAGATAAATCCATGTAAATTTTGAAAAGTCGTCTACAATAGTTAAGAAATACCGTGCCCCTGTTAAAGAAGGAACATGGTAGCCTCCCCAAATATCCATATGAATAAGGTCAAAACATGACGAACTAGTGGATGTATGCAACGGAAAAGGGATTCGAGTTTGTTTAGCCAAAGGGCAAATTAAACAAGAATGTTCAAGTGAACCTTTGTTTTGAAAAACAGGAATGAGGGATGATACTTGTTGTGATGGATGTCCAATGCGTTGGTGTCATAGGGAGGCCGAGATTGTGACATTACATGAAGTGGTTTGTGGCTGAGATTTGAGGAAGTATAGGCCATCTCGTTCATATCCATTTGCAATCATCTTCCCCGTGAGGAGGTCCTGAATCACACAAATACTTCTTAGAAATATAGTAGCATAGAAAGAATCATAGGCCAATTTACTAATTGAAACAAGGTTAACGGGAAATTCAGGAACACAAAGGACATGTGAAATTGTTAATTGAGATGTAAAAGTTACGGTTCCGATATGTGAAACGGTATAAGATTTTCCATCCGGTAAACGGACGAAACGATTTGTAGTTGGTTCATAAGAGTCTAAAAAACGAGTATGATAGGTAATGTGATCACTTGCTCCACTGTCCAAAATCCATGAATCCGGAGAGTAAGAAGAATGAGGTTGGATATTACCTGAGAAGTGCTGATATTGAGAGGGTTTACCGACATGATTTTCATAAGTAAGTTGGATGGAAGAAGTCGAAGTCGGGGGCTGCTGTGAGACCACAAATTGTTGAGTTAGTCGCCTGAGAAGAGCCAATACTTTTTTATGGTTGAAATGTGGCGATTGATCGGTTGTTGAGATGCCTGATTGATTTGAACCGAGCTTATGTAGAAGTGTTTGACGATTGCCCACCGTGGAGCCATTTGGTGAATCCATGTGTTGGATTTCATGTGTTGATTGAGTGAGTTTCTCCCATGGCTTGGATCGTGTACCATCGTTTTGGGTAGATGGGTTGATCTACATGAGGAACAAGTGTGAGGATCGATTGATAAACCTAAGAAGTTGATACCATATAGAAAAAGAGAATGTAGTAAACTAGTGTTGTATGTAAAGTTGTATTGATAGAATTGTGTGTGTTACAAAGAAGAGCCAAAGCTCTTATATAACAACAAAACCAACGGCTAGTTTGGTGGAAGATGGGAGATGAATTGCATTAAATACAAACACAGGGAAATAAGAAACTTGAGTAGTAAATGGTGGTGAGTGGGAATACCAATATTGAGTGAGTATTCCAATAGAACATGCAGCTTGTCTCGTAATGTCTGAAAATGTCGAGTGCCAACTGCCTTTATAAATACATCAGCAATCTGATCAAAGGCACGAACATGGCGAACCACTAAGTCACCAACAACAACTTGCTCCTTGACGAAATGATAGTAAAGTTTTATGTGCTTTGAGCGTTGATGGAAGACGGGATTGGCAAACATAAATGTAGCACTGAGATTGTCACATACTAGAATCGGTGGGAGAGCAACGAAGACAGCCATTTCTTGCAGGAGTTGTTTCAACCAGATAAGTTCAGCAGCAGCAAAGGCGATTGCACGGTACTCGGCTTCAGAGCTAGACCGAGAGACGGTCTTTTGTTTCTTGGAAGACCAACTGATGAGATTTCCACCAAAGTAAATGGAGAAACCATGCTGAGAACGACTGTCATCTGAGTCAGATTTCCAACCAGCATCATAGAAAGAAACAAGCCGAGAATCAGTGGCCTTTTAGAGCACTAGACCACACGAAATTGTGCCTTTCAGATACCGCAAGATGCGTTTAACAGCTGCCCAATGAATGTCAGAAGGAGTTTGCATAAATTGACATACCTTGTTTACATCATAAGAGATTTCAGGTCGAGTAATGGTGACATACTGAAGAGCACCCACAATACTCCGATATAAGGTTGTATCTTGTAAAGGATCTCCTGTTAGAATCAAGCGAGACCCAGGTACAATAGGAAATGAGATCGGTTTGGCCCCGGACATGCTTCTACGCTCAAGAATGTCTGAAATGTACTTCTGCTGAGTAAGGTGAAGAGAGGAGGACGACCTGGATACCTCTATCTCAAGAAAGTAATGAAGGTCACCCAAGTCCTTGAGTGAAAAATCAACATTGAGACGCCTGTCGAAGTCATTAATGAAAGAGTAATGAGAGCCAGTGATTATCAGATCGTCAACATACACTAAAACATAAACCTTGTGAGAACCTTGACGCTTGATGAACAAGGAAGGATCGGAGTTACAAGCTCGAAACCCATGATGAAGCAGAGAGGTGCGAAGCTTGTGAAACCAAGCACGAGGAGCTTGCTTCAACCCGTACAAAGCCTTGCGAAGTTTGCAAACATGTTCTGGGAAGACTGAAGAAACAAATCCTGGAGGTTGATCCATGTAGATAGTTTTTGTAAGCTCTCCATTTAAGAATGCGTTGTTGACATCAACCAGTCTAAGAGACCAACCATTAGTTATAGCTAGACTTAAAACAAGGCGAATAGTAGTTGCTTTCACAACAGGGCTGAAAGTATCAAAGTAATCAACACCAACTTCTTGATTGAAGCCCTTTGCAACCAACCGAGCCTTGTAGCGTTCAATTGACCCATCATATTTCTGCTTAATCCTGTAAACCCACTTGCAACCAACAATGTTAGTATTCGAAGATCGGGGAACTAATTCCCAAGTACCATTTTTCATTGGGGCATCATATTCTATTTGCACGGCATGATGCGAGTTAGGATCTTCTGAGGCTTGATGAAAGAATTTTGGTTCTGTGGCATTGGCTGTGAGGGCAATGGGTAGAGGATATTTTGTGGCGGTTAAGGCTTTTGGCTTGAGAGTATTGGTGGAGGCTCGAGTGGTCATTGTATGGCTGGATTGTTCAGGTTTACGAAACCAGGTCGGAGCACCAGGATAAGGTTCAGCATCAGCAGACGGTATATGGCTGGAAGGAATTGAAGGAGTCGTTGAAGATGGCGTTGTACCTGTCTCTTGGGATGAAGGAGATGAGGAGGAAGGCAACTCATCCGACGTAGACATTGACTCAGACGAAGACGTGTTTGACTCAGACTCTGACTCAGACGTGTTTGGACTAGACGCGAGCTCAGGTGAAGGGGTTGGGTTTGGTATGGATGCAGTTTCAGATTGAGAATGTCCCGACGATGTAGGTACATGAAGGTCTATAGAGGAGGCCACTTGTTGTAGAATAGACAGAGGGATGTGGTTATCTTGAGAAGTGGACGTGGAGGAAGAAGAACTCCCAAAAATATGGTCGGGATACGGAAAGATCGACTCATCAAAGACCACATGTCTGGACACATAAACTCGAGAAGTGGGGACGTGGAAACACATATAACCCTTATGTTTGGCGTTGTAACCCAAAATAACACATGGGAGAGAGCGGAAATCCATTTTGGAGGAGTTGTAGGGTCGCAAGAAGTGATAACATAAGCACCAAAGGATTTGAGAAACCCATAATCTGGTTCTTTATTATATAAGAACTAATAGGGAGATTGTGAATTCAACAAAGTTGTGATTGTTCGATTGGTTAGGGATACGGCTGTATGAAAGGCTTGTTTCCAAAATTTTGTAGGAAGAGATAAATGTGCTAGTAATGCAAGACCCTTTTCAACAATGACTCGATTGCGACGCTTGGAGGACCCATTTTGTTCAGGTGTATAAGGGCATGAAACCCAGTGTATTATTCCTTTTGATTCAAGGATGGAAGAGACATTCTTGTATTCACCACCCCAATCTGTTTGAAATTGTGTTTGAATCATGTTGAGGAACAACTGGAAAATTGTGAATACGTGTTATTAGATAGGAAATAAACCCAAACAAACTTAGTGCAATCATCCACAAAACTGACATAATAACGATTTCCATTGGTTGATAAAGACGAGGAGGGACCCCAAACATCTGAACGGATTAAATCAAACGGACTAGACGAACGACTCACACGACTTGTAAAAGGTAAACGATGAGTCTTGCCAAGTTGACACAACCCACAAACAGAGGCGAGTTTATTACAAGACACGGGCAAATGCCTACTAGAGACAAGACGATGCAAAACAGACTCATGAGGATGAGCAAGACGGTGGTGCCAACACTGTAAGGATGCCCGAACGCCAAGGCAAACAGTAGGACGACTCGACACTGACAAGGACGACTCAGGTGGAAGCAATTTGCAGCCTCATGCCCCGTGCGTTTGCAGATATGACATTGTAAGCGAGGGCGGTCATAGTTGGAGGTCGAATTAGAATGTGATTTGCCGCCAGATTCTGAACCTGACGAAGAGAAAGGGCGACGAACAGAGTTACGACCTGAAGAATGACCAGAGGATGCGACATTCGCTGATGGGGGTGCAAGAGCTGAGCTGATGGGGGTTCAATACGTTGCTCTTCTTGGAGCAGCAAACCAAGAAGTTCTCCAGAGGACAACGGTTCAACACGCATAGCAAGAGCTGAGCGAAAAGCGCCGTATTGAGGGCCTAATCCATAAAGGATGTACCGATGTAGGCAACAAGATCTTCATCAGAAACAGAGGACATGCACTCAAATAAAGAGTCGGCAATGGCTCGTTTCTTCTCAAAATAGTCTAGAACAGATAAGGATTCCTTGGACAAGGTCTAGAACAGAGGACAAGGTTTGCGAATCCAGGAAGCATGATCTGGATTAGGAACCATACTTTCAGGAGTGCCAGGGGACGCATCAGTGGGAGGAGTTGCCGGAATTACGATGGTTGGCGGTGGAGGGGTAGCAACTGTCGAAAAGGATGACAGACCAAAAGCCTCCAAGGCCGATTGAATAGTGTTGCGCCATAAGGCATAATTTGAACGATCCAGCCTGATTGCTAGGTTTGGGAAATGAAAATTCTGGTTGGAAACACCAGTTTCAGATGAAGCGGAAGCAAGAAGATGAGTGGATGTGTTTGAGGCATGAAGGTCCATGATTTTGATCGTAGGTTAGGCTGATACCATATAAACAATATAAACAATAGAGATGTATATTGAAAAGAAGAAGAAGTTAATTCTCTATATTACACAAGGAATGTTTATATTCAGGTTACAGAATATTTACTAGACTTAATTCTAGGAGAAAATATTGCCATTGACTAAAATAAAAGATTACAAAGAGATATGCATAAAGATATGATATGGTCAAAATATCTTTATCTGTTAATACCGCATCTTTATGCCCTTGACGAGCACGTTCAACTTCGTCGTGCCATGCCTACATCTTCATAATAACATAAAATTACCCATGAACATAAATTTCTATTAGCAAATCTTGATGAAAGCTAACCAACCAAATGTTGCAGTTATAAGATTATCTTTTTTTAATTGGGCAAAAATCGAAGTGTCATCTACTACGAGATGACCACCCCTGACCATCTTCAACGATGATCTGAGAAAGGCTGGTAATGGCAGTAAGTGTCTGAGACAAACAGATGTGGCCTAATTCTGTTGAGATATTCAACAGATTGTGTTGAATCAGGATCACATTTCAGAATTACCTTAATGAAATGCGTATTTAAATTTGGGTCTGCAATGAAGTCTGCAACCCTATTAGCTTCTCTAAAACAATGGATAATTTTAAAATTACGTATTTGGTTTATATTATGCTTTGCATCATTAATAATATTTTCAATTTCCCAAGGCACTTTCCAAGTTTTATTAGCCGAATTTATAGCAGTTATGTTATCTCCTTCAAATATAACATTATTGAGTTTTAATTTTAAAGCAAATTTTGTTGCCATTAAGAAAGCAGTTGCCTCTGTTTGTAGAGCAGATGCAGAATTTATGTGCTTACTATATATATCTATAACATTTCCATTATTGTCCCTAACAATACAGGCTATAATTGAATGTGAGTTATACTTAAATGAGCCATCAAAATTAATTTTAATCCATCTTGTAGGTGGGGAAATCCATTTGTTTATTTTGAATTTTGGCTTTGTTTCGTTTATTTTTTTATTTTGGTCCCTTACATCTAGACATAGAATTTTCCCATTGTTTGAATTGGGAGAAAGCATTGATAGCCACACCTTCTCGTGATATAGGCTCCCCTCTAAATATTATTGCATTTCTATGTAGCCAAATTTGATATCAACGAAAACATAAACTTTCTATTTTATGATTATCTAATCTATAGTCTTGAATAATTTTTGAAATAGAAGCCTCAAAACTATCCAAAGGTTCAATTGTGAATTTTTTACTTGTGAGTAATTCATATTTGGTAATCTGCATTTTAGTATATATATAGTAAAAAAAATAAGTGTTCTCTAGATTCATTATTATGATTACATAGTCAACAATACGAAGGAACTTTATTATAATATTTATTTAATCTATTCGTTGTTGGCAAATTGTCTGAAATACTTTTCCATAAGAAATTTTGGATTCTTGGTGGAATTTTTAAATTCCATATCCATTCAAATAAATCTTTATTATTATTTGGTACATCTTTTATAAATAATTTGTGTGCCGAGGTTGTACTAAATTCACCGTCTGGTGTCAATCCCTAAATAATTTGGCCAGGTCTATCATTGAAGGGTATATATATATTTATGATATGGGAAACTATATGCGCAAGTAAAATGTTATTTAGTTTTATTATATTCCAATTTTTGTTTGTTGTTATGTAATCCGAGACACGTTCGTCAATATTACTTATGTTTTTGTCGAAATATTCTAAAATATCAACGTCTGAAATCCATTTATCCTTCCAGAATTTAATATCCTTACCATTACCTATTCTCCATTTTATCCCTCTTATAAAATCGTCTCTTAAGTGGAGTAATCTTGAAAATTACCAAGACTGTTTAGGTTTCTTTTTGTAATCAAAAAATTGATTTTTCTTTCAAATATTTTTGAGATATTAGGGTTGTCCAAATATTATTTTTATTTGTTGCAATTTTCCATAATAGTTTATGTCGTAATGCTTTATTTAAGTCATCAGTTTTATGAAGACCAAGACCACCATGTTCCTTTGGTTTGCATATATTATTCCAATTTGTAATAGGCTTATATCCAGGGTTAGAATTGTTCCAAAAGAAATTTTTATTAATTTTGTCCACTTGTTCGCAAACCCCTTTGGGTAAATAAAAACATTGCATTAAATGATTTGCCTTTGATTGTAGATTTTATTGAATTAAGACTGTTCTACCTCCATGCGATATCGTATTAGTTTTCCATTTAGACAATTGATTTTGCATACTCTGGATAACATATTCAAAAGTTTCATTCCGGACTCTGCCTCTAACTATAGGAATTCCCAGATATAGTTCCATTGCATTCGTGGGTTGTAAATTCATAATGGATGCCAATTCTTGCCTCTTTACGTTAGAAATGTTTGTCGATGTTTGAAATGAGCTCTTATTGAAATTAATTGCCAATCCAGATAGGTCTGTAAATATTTGTAATATATTTTTTATGTATATCATATTCTTAATATTAGCATTTGCTAGTATTATTGTATCATCAGCAAAACACAGAAATGGAATTCTCATACCATTTTTTGTTAGTTGTAATCCTACTCTGTGGTTAGTTTTATCAGTTTCAATTTGTAGTGTACGAGCTAAGTATTCCATTGCTAAAATAAATATGAAAGGAGCAATAGGATCTCCCTGCCTTAATCCACATTTATGTTTCAAAGTTGGTCCTGGTTCATTATTAACTAAGACTGAAAAAGAAGCCGATTTTATACAACTCATTATTAAATTTATCCATTTGGTGTCAAATCCAAATGATTCTAAAACTTTGGTAACAAAAGGCCAATGAATTTTATCATATGCTTTTTCCATATCTAACTTAAGTGTAATCCATCCTCTTTTTCCTTTTTTCCGATTATGAAACGAGTGAAATACTTCATGAGCCATAAGGATATTGTCAAAGATAGACCTATTTTGGACAAAAGCACCTTGACACGGATATATCAGTTTGGGTAAAAGGGTTTGTAGACGATTCGCCATAATTTTCGTTATCACTTTATATATAGTTGTGCATAAACTAATTGGTCTGTAATTATTAATTGTAATCGGATTATCCACTTTAGGTATAAGGGCAATAAATGATTGGGCACGGTTTGATAACATGACTTCTGAATGAAAGAATGATTTAACAGAGCTAATAATGGAAGGTCCAACAATACCCCAGAAAGACTGATAAAATTCTCCGTTATAGCCGTGCGGGGTTAAAAGTTTTTTGTTATCTTCACCCGTTATTATTTTTGGTATAATTTTAAAGTCCCGATCCCTTAATTCTATAGTATGCAAAGGTTGGTATCTTGTTTGTAGGTCCAGGTTTATATTAGTCCTTATATCTTCTTGTTTGGAATACTTTATATTTTGCAAAGATTCATAAAAAAGAATTTTTTGTTTAAACGTTCTAATTTTGGCAGCTGTTTAAAAATATTTATTATTTTTATCCATATTATTTAAATGTTTGATTTTTGCTCTTTGTTTTCAAAAAATATGTTGGATATCTAATAATTTGTTGTATTTGGTCATCATACGGTTATAATGTTCAGTTAAAATTAGATTATTGTTTTCAAAACAATCCTTTTGAATTTTTCCCAGTCTTTCCTCTATTTTCTTTAATTGTTCAAATATGATATTATCATTAGTTTTTAACCATTTTTTGTATCTAATTTTAGCTGTTTTATTTCATAAAAAGCTTGAACATATGAGAACCATTGTAATGGTATGACCATACTTTAGCAACTAAATTTTTATATGCCTCATTATTAGTCCATCTATTCTCAAATCGAAAAGGATAATTTATTGTATTTTGTCTCTGCTAAACAAAGAATGTCTATTGCATGATTTTTTCTCATGTACGAGATTTCAGTCCAAAAGTGGGGACGCCGGACCCCTCTACAATTCCAATATGAAACATTCATATAAACTAAATAAATAATTAGATAAGGTATGGACTTATGGGAAAAAAATTCATTTCTATATATTTTTATGAGAATGAAAAAGTTTTGATACCAAAAGTATAGGATAATATAGATAAATATGAAATTATGTATTCCAGGTTGTAACCTATATCATGATGATTCCTTATTGAAACATGACTTTGTCTTGTACAATGGTTATATAAACTATAAGTAAGTTTGGCAAAGTAATATGTAGAGACCAAACCCAAATAGCAAACAAACTCAGCCCCAGAAAAGATAAACAACACATGACATCAATCCTGTTAGATTGAATTTTTAAGATACAAATTATCAAATAATGTTGTGATATACGAAGATTCAAAAGGAGGATGACATTGCCCTGTTTCATTATAGTAACAACATTGTAATCACTAAATGAATTAGTATCATAGTGGAATCTGAAATACACCAACATGAAATATATACAACAGATACAAGCTAAACCATAATTAAAGGAAATATAATTGTACTTTAAAGAACTAAATAGAAGGACAAGACTCATAATAGCAGGATAAGTATTAAGTTGATAGATCCTAATGCAAACATGATATCTGGTATTGAAATTGTTTTTACTGTCAAATCAATTCCTGGATCCCCTGATGAACACAGTACTAACATATAAACCTCCGGGCAGGCTATTAATTGAGATAGAGATTAAGATGATACATTTATCATACCTAAATAAGATCATGAAATACTTCATATAAAGAATAGGGGTAACATAAAGCCACCCTAGGTTCCATATTACACCAGATTCAAAGCAAAAACAGGAAAAGGAATAGACAAGTCATGGAACAGTAAGTAAAACAGACACATTTAAGATCATACCAGTAAGAGGGATTCATAACATTATAAAAGAATTTATTTTTCGTGTTGTTCGAAGTCATATTACAAGAGAGAATATAAAATCTCAAAGAAAACGGAACAATATATAAGTGAGTGATGCACTTGGAACAGTTTTGATTCCTCAAACAAGAATAACAGAAGTGCATACAAGGAATAATTAACCAACTCAGTCCATTAACAATCTTTGTTAATCTGAAGTTCCAAAAGGAAAATCACTGATCTGAGAACCTGTTTGAGAGCAACACAAACCAAAACCAATAATGGATAGCCAGATTACAGAAATATCTTATACTATTCATTTTGTTGTTATTAACAACATACTGAGGAGAACAGAGCCTAATTATAACTTCATTAAAACAAGTAAAGAAGCCAAACTTGATCCCAAGAATAGGACTCATATGAAGACTATAACATGCCAAATCTTTATTATATCTAACAGAACCTAAAACCTTTCTAGTATTGACACAATAATTATTCAATCCAAAAGAAAATTCTATACCTATAAGTCCAAAATGAAAGCAGCAAACAGAAAAAAGAGTCTGCAGTTGAAAGCAAAATAATATATATTAAATATGCAAGTACAAAACATCATCACAAAACTAGCATCAAAGAACCAAAAGGATTTATAGAAATATAGAAAGGAGGCCTTGTAGATAATGCAAAATAGATTCATATCATTGTCTGGGAGGCCTGGAAAGACGCTCCTATGAAGATTATCAGGAAAATCATAGAAGGAACATTTGACAAGAAACCAGTACACATAAATAGAGACTAAGGGAACAAACATATGATCAGTATAGTTACTGTCAGCAAATTGCCAAATGAAACTACTACAGCTGGGAGTTTTACACAGAAGTAAACCATACCCAAAAATTGTGGGACAGATCGTCCAATAACCTAGCTGACATTGATAATTATTATAAAGAAAACTCTTGCTTGAAGGATTATAGGTGTGATTCTGATTACACTGATGATAATAGGGCATAACAAGCACCAGGACCTTATTAAGGATATGGAGTAAGGGAGAAACTGAAAGAATACCTGTAAAACAGGGTGATCCGGAGTAGAAAAATTTCTCAATTAGAAAATTTCCATGGAAAATATCAGAATCATCACTGTGTTGCCAAAAACGTCGAAATCGGTGTCGCAAGAAGCATATATAACAAGAATTGTTTACACAGTTGTATACAAGGTTTTGGTATAGATTTTGGACGAAGTTTTGATCACGGATGAAGGAATACATACCTGAATCCTGGTGCAGCGTATGCCGTTGAGGATGATGTCGAAAGAAGTAGACCTCAAAGAGATTTTTTACAAAGTATTGATCCTGATTTTTGTAAAAATTTTGAATGGAGATTTGGGCACAGATGTTGTTGTCAAACGGATAAAGGAGAAAGTACAAACTTGGGTTTTGGTGTGTTCCATAGCATCGATCCCAAAATCGGAACCGACAAACAAAAGAGCGATTTTTTACAGACTTTTGATCACAGATGTTGATTGAGAGAAGAAAAGAGAAAGAGTACTTACCTGAGCCATGGCAGGGGCCAGAGGGCTTGAAGCAGACAGCCATGGCAGGCGGTAGAAGAAAACAGAATGAGAAAGAAGAGAGAGGAGAGAGGGTGCAGTATAAGATTATCAATCTTGTAGGAAAGAGCAAAAATCTGGATTTATGCACATCAGCTCACCATTGCAAGGATTCATAAATTTGTTATTCAAGCATTCTAGATTGTGTGCAGGTGTATGCATATGTTAGTGTTTTCAGTTATGGGCTAAATAAAACTTCTTAAAATTAAAGTTTAAATCTGTTTACCTCCTCTTCAGCAACAGCACCTAACTTGATCCATTTCCAAGAGACATATAGTTGGTTATATATCTAACAGGTTTTTTGTTACAAGGTTTTCCACAAAATCCAGTTTAGATATTTCCAAGTGCTGGGCTTGCTGCAAACAAATTAGTGACAGACTAGTACAATTGAGCAGGAAAAACTATGCTTTTATTTGATATTAAGTCTGAATCCTTGTTAAGAAAATAGCAACAGGAGCTAGAAGCATTTTCTTATTGATTTGGTAGAAGAAGAGGCGATACTCTTAGGAATTTTATTGAGAATTTATAGAAAATTACATTCTAGTCATATAGGAATAAATGAAACCCCCTTAGATCATCTAACAACATTTACCTATGAACATTAGGGGTTGTTGTCAAACAAATGAAAAGAGAGTCCAAACGTGACTAACCAATTCCACTATGAAGCTATTGAAATAAAGAAGGTGAATTACATCAAACACCTATTTCCACAATACCCAACGTCTTGTGGAAATAGGTGGACCGGACTCAGAGATCTTCTTCCACTTCAATCTCCTCTCTTTCGTGATCTTGCAGTTGGCAGGATGAGAACCAACTCTGGACAGTAACAAATACGTGGGCTAGTACATAAAAAGAGAAGAATTAGGAAACGTGGGCTAGTACATAAGCTCAATTGTAAAAATATGTAGTTAATTAATGGTGAAAAGTGTTAAACTATGTATCATATGAGATGCAGACAGCTAGAACGTGAATTAAAGTATTTGAGAGCATAAGATGGAGATGAAGGAATGAAGCTTTAAATTTACTCACCAGATTTGATTTTTAATTGGCCAAGGGACTGAAGGCGTAGTAAGCATTCGGGAAGCTCCTTTGGATTCGGCAATGGATTGAGTTTTAACACGCGGAGGTTGGGAAGGGAATCCCAATCCACACCTCCGAGAACCAACTCCGGACAGTTGTGAATTCTTAATTGCTCAAGGGCACTAGGATGCGCAAGGCGCAAACTCCTCACATCAGAGCATCCTCTAATTTCAATAACACAAAGAAACGGAGTTGGTGCTTCAACCTCCACACTTGTAAACCCATTGCAGTCTTCGACTTCAAGAGATTTGAGATGCGGTGATGCTAGGTGTAAATTATTTGAGAAACTGGTTCCCGAAATACGACATTCTTGAAGAGATGTAAGTGATGCTCCCGGAAAACTGATTATACCAATGCATTCATCGGTACAGTTAATGCTTAGCTGTTGGAGAGATGATGATGATGATAACAAAACGTGTTCTACCAGGACACCATCAGCCTGGAAGAGATTTAGCTTAATACAGGGAGTTGATGGCATGTACTTGAGCCTTGGACAAGATGCAATCTTGAGTTTAGAAAGAAGAGGGAACGAGAGTAGAGGAGTATTCTTGTTCCTCGACCATCCCTTCAATTCTGGCAAAAAACTCAATACAAGACTCTTCAAAGAAGGAAAGAACACACTAATTGACCCTGCACCTTCCTCCCCCTCTTCGATGTACTCTAAACTATCTAGTTGGCGAATCCAAAGCTTCTGGAGATACGGAAGACACCTAAAGGGGGGGAGATGCTTCACTTTACGACACTCTTTCAATTCTATAGAAACAAGGTGGGAAGGGTCATTAGTAGCAGCCCAATGTGGTATTCTCATGCCTGGGTAATTGGATATTAATAGTCTTTGTGGAGATACAGGTAGCTTCCAGCATTCATCTCCACCATAATCCTCCTCCTCTACCCCATTAGGAAATTCAATACTCAACGCACCTCTGATTTGCTGCAGTCCAGACAAGGCATCAAGACGGCTCCTTGTACTTCTAATCCTCTCCTTCTCTTCTCTTGTTGTTTCAGTGGCGCCTTCTATACTCCCAATCTTAAAATCACTCAAGTACTGCAATGAACTCAACTCTCCAAACCCAGCTGGCATATGCTCCAATCGAAAGCACCCCTTAATATCCAAATACCGAAGGTTGATCAATTTTCTGAAATTATCGGGCAAAGCTTCGAGAACTGTACAAACCTGAAGGTCTAGTGCAAGCAAATTCAAAAGATTCGTCACTGAATCAGGAAGTCGTTCGAAGTTGTTACCCGAAAGATCAAGATACCTCAGTAGCTTTAATTCTCCAATACAACTTGGAACATTCTCGATTCCCAACCATGAGAGGCTCAATGCACGCAACCACTTGCAACTTCTGAATCGTTCATCAACAACCCAAGTTCCTTTACTGATCACAAATGTACGTAGCCGATTCATACTATCCACTGGTGGTAGAGTTTCATGGTTATTATGCGGCTCATAAATAACATGTACATGTCGCACATTACCATATTGAGAGGATGGCTTGTTTAGGACAACAATTTCTTCTCCGGACACAGATTTTGCCAGGTCATGAACTAAATCATGCATTTTGCAAACTCTAATCTCGCCAAAATAATTTTCTTTGGCCTCTTGAAAAAAAGATCTTCTTAACAAGTTCATGAAATATGAACGTCCAACCTCTTCAAAAGAATTTCCTTCTTTATCCGGCTGAATATATCCTTGTGATATCCAAAGATATATCAACTTTGATACATCAAACACAAAATCTTTTGGAAATAGCGAACAATAAGCAAAACAATGCTTAATGTTTGATGGAAGGTGATCATAGCTTAACTTCAGCACAGACATAATAATATGATCCTGGCCACAATGCTCCTCTATCTCGGAGAGCTCTTTGTCTTTGAAAGATTTCCATTCTCCCATGGTATGTTTTGTGCGTAGAAGGCTGCCTATACTTCGTATCGCAAGGGGAACTCTTGCACACTTTTTCAAAATCTGTTTTCCAAGATCTTCCCATCTTCGATCGTTCAATTGCTCCTGAGTAAAGGCTTCGCTTTTAAATAGTTCCCATGAATCTTCCTCTGACAAGCCACTTAAGGTAAGGGTTTCAAAGGCTTCAAGGGCCTCTGCAACCTCCGAGATCTTGTAGTGACAACTATCTTGCTCCCTTTTGCACCACCGCCTAGTAAACTCATTCGGTGTTGCCACCTGCTATGACCTTCATCCCACACGTCATCTAGGACGAGAAAAAATTTCTTATCCTTCACAGACTCCCTAATCTTATCTTGTAGTTGGCCAAGAGTAAAACCAATGTAGTTTCTCTCACATATGGATTGAAATATTTTCCCAACGACTTCCATCTCATCAGCTGTATCAGAAATGCATGCAAACCATCTACTTGGAAAATTCTTTCCAACCTCATCATCGTTGTAGATCAGTTGGGCCAGAGTTGTTTTTCCCATACCGCCTATCCCAACAACGACAATGACCGAAGGAGCATCTGGTTTAGCATCACTTGAATCTTTAAAAAGCATATCTAAGACGGATTTCTTGTCTTCATCCCTACCAAAGACATGTTTTGGATCTACAAAAGAGCCTGGATCTTGTCCAATTCTCATACCAAACACTGGTTCATCACGTTGACCGCTCACAAATCCAAACTGATCCATATCTGTAGAGATCTCAAGCAAACTCTTCCTAATCTCCTTAACTTTCTTAGCAATAGAGTTCCTAGACAAGATTGGGTTTGAAGTAGAGCAATAAAGTCGTACCTTCTTTTTCAAGGAAAGCTTGTTTTCACCCTCCACCATTTGCTTCTTAAGCAAATCATCAGTGACAACCTCATCGAAGAGATCCTCGGCTTCATACAACACGTCCTTGAGCCTCTTAATCCAGTTCTTGATAGCAGCAGAGTTTTGTTGCTTCCTCTCAGCATCAAGTAGCACAGCTTGGAGTGTCTCAATACTCACTTGAAGCTTCTTAAGCTCGTCTTTGGCATTCCAGATGGAAAGACCCTTCTCGTATGCCTTATCGAAAGCGGGCGAAGCAAGAGTGGACAAGATATTGGAAGCAAGGCTGAACGCCGCAGATTCAGCCATGGATTGATGATCACAACTCAAAGAATATGTGGCTGATTTGTTTTTGGGTTAGAAGTAGAGTTTTGAGTAGGCGTTCAATTATTGAAGGCAGGCTTTCTTGATTGGCCTCTACCATGGCATTATTGGCATACCATCGGTCTGCATGGTGCCACGTCACTTTTGATGGTCTCTCAAAATTTTGACCCGATTCGAAATGGAAATGCCCGGTCGGTCTGACAGATAAAAAGAGGCCCTTGCTATTCACCGCTCACTCAAATTGCTATTTACCGTCCAGTTTTTGTGCGTCACGCATGGATTAAAACCGTACGTCACGTATGGATTTTTTTAATTTTTCTTTTTTTTTCCTTAATCTTGTAGATAATTTCAATACGATCGCGTGCATATAAAATTCGTCCAAAACGGACATCGTTTGCCCCTTTAAAAGGCCAAAATACAAATTTATCACACATAATTTTTTGTAGCAACAGGTCCGTTAAAACTCAACACACCATTTTTCAATTTTTTTATAATGTGATAGATAACTTAGCAAAGATTTTATTTAGTCATGGTAATACTTAATTTCTTTGTCGAGATGTGGTGTTCAGTGTTTAAAGATCGAAAAAAAAGTGTTTTCTTCTTTAAGTAAGTTAGTTGATCGAGGAACCTCCGCCCAATAGAGCAACGCCCGAGAGACGAGTTCTTCAGTGTGGACCGAAAGGGTCTCGCGAAAATAGGGCTTTCGGAGACCTTCTTCCGTCTACCCTTCGCCTAGCAGCTAAGCTCGGAGACCAAAATTCGACTAAGCGCTTTGAGACGGCCTAAGAGAATGAGTGACTTAACGCTCTAACGGCCAGGACAAAGCCATATCTTTCATTCTCGTATCTGACGGAAGTGCCTGAACTCCTTCTTTGGTTTGAAGAAAATCCACAACTACAATTTATAAGTACGAAGTAGTAGATTTGTTACAGTTAATCATAATTACTCCACTGTTCTTTGTTTTTTGACTCTTTGAAGGGGCAAACGATGTCCGTTTTGGACGAATTTTATATCCACGCGATCGTATTGAAATTATCTACAAGATTATGAAAAAAAACAAGCAAAAAAACAAAAAAAATCCATACGTGACGTACGATTATAATCCATGCGTGACGCATGGATTTTTTTGAAAAAGCAAATTCGTGCGTGACGTATGGTTTTAATCCATGTGTAACGCACAAAAACTGGGCGGTAAATAGCAATTTGAGTGGGCGGTGAATAGAAACTATGTAAAAAGATGGATCCAAATCCGAAAAAAATAAAAATGTTTGTGTCCGAGCTGAATCCAACTAAATAACCCAAATGGATTAGCCTATATCCTGTCCGAAACCCGAAACTGTCCAACCCTAACTCATCTGAAACCCGAAGTTATACGTCAACCCGAACTCGTCCGAAAGCAGAAATTGTATGATCCGAAATTGTGTGAAACCTGAAACTGAAGATTATTTGATTTATTTCTACTTAAGTATAGACAAGTACTAATTCATACATATATTAATTAGTTTAAAATATCAATTTTTAAAAATTAATCTTCTCTTATTCCGAACAAAAAAATTAGATCGATGGGACCCGAATACGGCCATACAAAATCGATCGGACCTGAGCATGGCCCTGTCCGAACACGGCCCGACCCAAAATCGTCACGACCCAAAAATTATTCGACATGAAAACTGTTCGGCCGAAATTAGCTCAAAACTCAAATTTCAGCCCATGAGTGTCAAATTTCGATCCGAGTTGTTCCGACCTGTTATAATTCCGAATAAAATCCTACCCCAATTTGTCTGGCCCGATCCCGATTCGAAGTTGCATTCTTATTGAGCAAGTAATACGAAACTACCAAACACCCACAAGTGACTTGTTCGAAGTCAGAATAACTTCATTCAACAGGCAACACGGCTATCCAAATATCATCATAAAACTTTACAAATTAAGACTTTTATGAGGCTATGGGTTGTCCACTTGTACATCACCTTCAACCTTTTTAAACAAATTTTGAGAGTGATTTTACACAATTTTAGGTTGCACATTGTCTGCTTGAAAGTGCTTAGAATTTGGTTCAATCTAGATTTAAGGTGAAATTAGTTATATCTTACTTGTGTGATGAACTTCAATCTAGATTTAAGGTGAAATTAGTTATGTCTTACTTGTGTCATTCATCAGAAGATAAATGTTAGCTGATGATTTAAGGTGAAATTAGTTATGTCTTACTTGTGTCTTACTTGTGTCATTCATCAGAAATTATTTAAGGTGAAAGTAAATCTGTCAGCTCCGTTCCGTTCTGTACTCTAGTCCTCTAAGATAGTGCCCCAATAACATACACCTTTAACAAAATAAGTAAAACAGAAATCATCAAATCTGATCCGTTATTTATTCTTATAACTTTATAAACATAATATTTCCTCTGTTTCACAATATAAGTCGTATGGGCTTAAGGCACATAAATTAAGACAGTCTATCAAGGAATATACATTTACTACAGCCTATTTCTATTATTTCAAGGTATATTAATTGAGTTTTTGTATAGATATCAATTTGCCTATAAAACGACCTATATCAAGGAATATACATTTACTACAGCCTATTTCTACTATTTCAAGGTATATTAATTGAGTTTTTGTATAGAAAATTGAGTTTTTGTATAGATATCAATTTGCCTCTAAAACGACCTATATTATGAAACGGAGAAAGTATATGGTTTCAGAGTACAGGAGAGAAAAACTAACCAGAATAGCAACCGCGCAAGATAGTCTCGTGTTAGTGAAATCATAGGCTTGTGACCGTTACCTCATTTAAGGCTTGG
Organism: Oxyria digyna; assembly: GCA_029168935.1. NCBI lineage: Eukaryota > Viridiplantae > Streptophyta > Magnoliopsida > Caryophyllales > Polygonaceae > Oxyria > Oxyria digyna. Next base: position 3,549,856 of record JAPVLV010000018.1, read on the forward strand.
ATTTCCTGAATCTTCAGTCCGTCCTTCCATCGCGCTATCCATCCTTGGCCTCGTTCGTCCTATATCTTTGGGCTCGTTTCAAATAACCTTTTGTTCATGGCCGAAATCTGGCCCAACAATTTTCCCCAAAAGGAAGCGTTTGCCGAAATCCAACTGGTGAGTCGAGCGGTTCCTTTTCTTCTCATCTGACCCTACACGTGTCCTTTACTGTGCAGACGGTTTGAATCCTCTAAAGCAGTTTCTTTGGCTTTAAATTGATATGACGCTTGGCTCAGAGAACCATCATTCCTCTCTTCGGCTTCCAAGTTCCTAGGTGGGTTTCTATTTTCTTTCTCCCTTTCACCTTCCAATCTTCGTCTTCCTCTTTCAACCATGGCAAACCTTCTTCAGATTGAAGCCGTCGACCCCTCACCGTGTCTCTGCGTTCAGGATGCCGTCCCCAACAAACTTTACGAGGATGACCTAAAAATCTTCCGCCTTTGTTATGACTTCCCCCCTCAGTCGATTTTTCAAAAACCAGACCAATTCCAGCGGGCCGATGACGAAAATGCCGAGTGGGTATGTTATTTCGAGTATCCCTTTAAAATAGGTCATGTCTTCCCCTTCTCTAAGCTAGTTCGCGATGTTTTAGCCCGATACAACCTTGCCTGTTGCCAAATAATGCCTCATGGGTGGAGATTGTTGCGGATTCTTGATCGTCTCAACGAAAGATATCCCGATCTCCATTTTAGCCTAACTGATTTTGAATATCTTCATCAACCTGTGACCATCAAATCTCACATGTACTGCTTCTCAGCCCGTCTTGGTTTTTGGCCCATAGCCTTAGGTCAGAGTTGCAACGATCGGGGTTGGAAGAAACGGTACTTCTTTGCGCAGGTTGCGACGTTAGGCACGGTTGAGGTCTGCGGTTTCATGAGGATGCGGTGGTTGCGTCAAGGTATATGTTATTCCTGTATTGGACTCTCTTTGTAATCCTTTAACTTCGTCTTACTTTCTCTTTTTGTCAGTTCCTGAAGATATTGACCGTCCTACCGACCCGGCGATTGAAGCTAAACTGAAGAGGATCCTGTCCTTTCTGGTCTCTCATCGCACCTTTCAGAACTCTACGATCAATAAGCCAATCTCTTCACTCGAAATGGGTCCAAGCTCTACTCCTTCTAAGTGTAAGTCTTAGATCTTGTGTTTTGTATGTTTTTGTGTTTGCTCACCGTGAGGCCATGTTGTGATGGCAGCGATAATCACTCGTGCGGGACGTTCCAGTGCTCCTCTTTCCTTCAAGGATCTGAGGGTCGTGCACGGAAAAGGAAAGGCTTCCTCATCCCAAGATCTGCCTCCCAAACCCAGATCTGGGGAGAAGCGTAAGTCTTCTAATGTCATCGATCTTTGCAAGGACGTACTCGATGTTGGAGCTACGACGGGCATTTCTTCGATCTCCGACGTCATCATTCCGACGAATGTCAAGCTAAAAAGTCTCAAGGAGAACGTAGCTTTTGCTGGTGATAGTCTGTGGATGGTAAGTCTGTTCTTTGTGTCTTTCTTTCTTCTTTTTGTGTCTACTTCTGATATCGTGTTGCCTTTGTCGTAGGCTGTTCAGCATGTCCGTGAAAGTCATGACAAGTTCATCAAGGCTATCGACGACCTGACGTACCGGGCTGAGACTGCTGAGGGACACGTCAAGGATTCTAAAGTCATGTTGGAGAAAGCTGAGAAGAATGAGGCCGACCTGATCAATCGCTTGAACAAAGTCAACAAAGCCCTTGAGGAGGAGAACAACGTCTGTGGGTCGAAAGCGGTCGCCATTAGGCTATATTTCGGGGCCTCGTCTCGTATTGAGGTCATGGAAGAGTACTCCAAAGGGCAACATGTGGCTTGGGATTTGGATGATACCAAGGCTCGACTGCGGGCCGACTATCTTGACGGTTGTCCCCACGCTGAGTATCTAGACAATGTCCCTAGGGCTGAAGATGACGTTGGCGAGGCTGAGTCAAGCTCTGGTAGGACTGAGGTCCCCAATGTCTGTGCGTCCAAAGAAAGTGCTTCTGCCAAGGCTGACGAATGATCCTTCTCTTCTCTTTTAGCTTTTTCAGTACTGTTTTGCTTGGTTGTTTTTGAACTTCTGTAACGTTTTGGTGACCCGTCTTCCATCGCTGGTCACATGTTGTGTAAGACAATGGTTTTGGCAATCCGTCCTCCATCGCGGACTGCATCACACTCTTGTAAGGATTCTGGCCGTATAGGCTCTTCTTAATGCATCACTCGTTCGCAGGACGACCTGTTTAAAAGTACTTTCTTTGTTGGTTAAAAGTCTCGTTGTGGTGCTTGCAAATGTATTTGCGTATGTCTTAAGATTTCACACCTTATGGTGCGCATAAGGTCGCAGGGTACGTTGACCCAGGCGTCTGATCCACCCCTTAACCAGGGATTGTATGGACCTGTGGTGTTGGATATCCTCAAGGGGAGATGGCCTGTAATGTAAATGTATTAGTATTAAAGTTATGACGTATGTCCGAAGGATGATCAAGCAATAGTGTTTTGCGTAGTGTATGGCGATCGTACCTTATTGTTTGTCATAAGGCGAACAGGGTACGACGTGCCTTTGTGATCCTTCGTGTTCCGATCGATCGTGTATGTAGATGTGTTGTGAGCTCATGAGTGTGTGTTGGTGTGGATCCACTTGCTTCTTTTGCCGTCGTTCCTGCATTTATTTGAAAATAGAACAAACGTATTTTTGGGTGGTAATGGGTCGTACGACGCTATTACCCTTTTATACTAGTGTCAGTATTGGTGTTTCTAAATGATAACAGACTTACAATTTCTCTTGAGGAATAAATGGAATTTTCAGATATGATACGCTTTTAGATGAGTCGCATTCCAACTTCGAGGGACGGGGTATTCGTCGATGTTCTCTAGTCGATATGCTCCTTGTCCTACGACCTCGACGATCCTATAGGGTCCGTCCCATTGTGGAGCCAATTTCCCATCTCTAGGATCCTTGGTGTTCTGGAAGGTCTTCCTCATGACCCAATCTCCTAACTTAAACACCTTAATCTTGACATTCTTGTTGTAGCTCCTTGCGACCTGTTGCTGATAATTAAACATCCGGACCTTGGCTTTCTCTCTAAGTTCGTTGACCGTGTCTAGATCATGTGACAAAGCTTCGTCATTTGTGTCAAAGTTTTGTAACCCGTACCTGATGGTTGGCAGGAGGACCTCCGCAGGGATCACTTCTTGACATCCCTCCAGTCTTTTCTTCAAGTTGTTGATAATGATTTTGTTGTTGGACTCTGCTTGACCATTGAAATGTGGATATCTAGGGGTAGAAGTGACCAAACTTATGTTCCATCGAGCACAGAAGGCCCTGGTCTTGCCCCCTATGAACTGGGAACCATTGTCGCAGACAATCTCTGAGGGTATGCCGAATCTGCACAAAATGTTACGTTTAATAAAGGATATCACCTGTGCTTCTTTTATCTCTCTATAAGCTTCTGCTTCAATCCATTTTGAGAAATAGTCCGTCATAGCTAAAAAGAAAACTCTTTGCCCCGGTGCTGGGGGAAGTTTGCCCACGATGTCCATTCCCCATCTCATGAAGGGCCATGGAGCTATCGTAGGATGCAACAACTCGGATGGTTGGTGTGGGACGGGTGCATGTCGCTGACATGCATCGCACTTCTTGGCATGATTCAGTTCATCTGTATTCATTGTAGGCCAGAAGAACCCTTGGCGTCTTGCCTTGCAGACCAAACTTCGTCCCCCGGCGTGATTCCCACATTCACCGTCATGGATTGAGTGCAATAATTCTTGCGCCTCGGATGGCGTCAGGCACTTGAGTTTTTCCCTTGTGACAGATCTCTTGAAAAGAAAACCGTCAATTAATTCATAGGAGAGTGCTTGTACCTTGAGTCTCTTGGCAACCGCCTTGTCTGTTGGAAGGGTGCCCCTGACCATGTAATCCAGGAGCGGCTTAGTCCAGTCTTCTACTAGGTCTTCTGCGTTCTCCCTAGAATTCTCTTCATTGTTGACCAAAATCTCCTTTGCTTTGGATGTAGCAGGCGTCGTCACATGGATGATGAGTATGACGGGAAATTCTTTAGGGTCTAGAGCTGATCCCAAATTAGCTAGTGCGTTTGCCTGAGTATTTTGTTCCCTGGGGACCTGGCATATTTCAAATGTGTTGAATTTTTCCATTAATCCTCGAGCGACAACTACATAAGCAGCCATCCTGTCGTCTTTTATGGCGTACGATCCCTGGACCTGGTTAACCACGAGTAGTGAATCACATGTGACTTTAAGCTCCTCTATGCCCATGTCAGCTGCCAAATGTAATCCAAATATGAGTGCCTCATACTCAGCTTCATTATTCGTCGCATCTCACGACTTGGGCTATGTTATCCCCTTGTGGTGATTTCAGTACGACGCCGAGACTTGTACCTCTGATGTTTGAGGCCCCATCTGTGAAGAGTTCCCATGTTACTTTCTGATCCGTAGCAAATAGTTCTGATGCCTCTTTCACTGCCTCTTCTTCTAAGGTTGGACTAAAATCAGCTACAAAGTCAGCCAAAGCCTGAGATTTGATCGTTGTCCGTGGCTCGTACTCTATCTCGTACCCACTCAAATGTATGGCCCACTTCGTGATGCGTCCTGTAAACTTTGTCTTTCTTAATACAACCTTCAGAGGATGATTGGTCCTTACGACGATCGTGTGTGATTCGAAGTAAGGACGCAACTTGTTGGATGCCATAATAAAGGGAAGTTGTTGTCCGTCCTCTTCTCTGATTAGGACCGCACTTACCGACGACTCCGACACTACCAAGTAAAGAGGTAGTGTTTCTTCGACCTTGAGTTTGGCCAACAACATGGGGTCGGACAAATATGACTTGAGGTCCTGGAACGCCAACTCGTGTTCTGCGCCCCAATGGAAAGATTTGCTCTTCTCTAAATTAAGGAAACAATGTAATTCTGGCTCAAAACGCCTTTGACTAGATTAGGATTATAAAAGGGAAAGTGCACATTTTTGTAAGACACGCTCTCATATACTGGCAATATTCTTGTAATCTGATAACCCTTTGCTAATCAAAAGTTCTTCGATCTATTGTCTCTTGATCCATATCGTTGTGATACTCTTGAGTTCTTGGTGATTTTTACTTGATTCGGTTGTTTTGCCTCACTATAAGGCATTATAGCTCTTTGAAGTTATTTGCCCAAAACACTAACCATTTTCTATAGTTCACTTGCTTCTCTTTACCATCGACCTTTTTATTTGTTCTTTATTAACATAGGTGTTCAACGTCATGAACCTTTCTACCTAAACTTGGTGAACTTGAACGTTCAGCACAATGAACCTCCATATAGGTTCATCACATATATGAACTAGGTTCATCGCATATATGAACTAGGTTCATCGCATATATAAACTAGGTTCATCAGATGGGAATAAGGTTTATCACCACATGTAGCACATTCACTAAAAAAACACATTTTTCTTCACATAATTGTTCACATTTATACCCCCTCCATTTTTCTTCACAATAATGTACATATGTTGGCATGTCAGTGGACAATCTATAATATGAGTAGCTTAATCTAGGTTCATGTTAATTATAATTAGTTTTGTTAGAATTATTCTAGGTTCATCTTGGCCTATATGGAGGCTCGGGGTACTGTGATAACAGGTTCATGATGATTGTATACTAGTTGCTATGTAAAAAAACTTAGGTTCATTATGCGCATCACATTTTCACATAGAAGCTCTAAAAAATAGACATGATGACATCTCTCATCCAAAAAACATTCTAGGTTTATTTTAATTAAAAAGAAAAAACTCATGAACCCCCATGTACCCATAAAAAAAAATGATGAATCGTGCAAGGGAAATCTCATTCCATTCAAGTTCATACAAGTTATTGCGCAAGTTCACTTTATGTATTAGAATGGTTCATGGTGATATGCTTCCAAGTTTAAGTTAGTTGATCGTGAAAAAATCAATCAAACGTCTTGAACTTAGAAGTCTAACGTGTTGAACCTACAAGTATAACGTGTTGAATCTACAAGTCTAATCTGTTGAACCTACAAGTTTATCTTATTGAACCTACAAGATTTACAAAAAATCGATTAAACGCAGGTTCACAAACCCACAATAGACAGTTCATAAATTTATAATATAGGTTCACAAACATATAAATGCAGGTTCACAAATTGTACACTAGAGGTTCACCAATATTATACTAGAGGTTCACATTTTGGGATGATCGGTGTCATCTGTTGTGTCAATGATTCTCATGATGGGTGCAAGAAATGGCGATGGATGTTGAAGGGCCTCTTTTTCTGTGGGGCGTCTTTGTCAAAACAGTAAAATAAGAAGCAAGCTCTAGTCTGCTTGGCTAGAAACTCAGTTTCAGAAATTTCAGCAGACACTATACCTTTTCCTTGGTTTCAGGTGGATAAATCTTCTATAGAATCAGAGGAGTGACTAGCAGAGCAACAAGCGCCGGTAAGCTTGCAGCGTTGAACCAAGAAACCCAAGGTGAAGCAATGACCACACCAAGCTCCTCAACTAGTTTAAGACACAACAGGTTTTGAGCTGCACCAGTCAGGAAAAGAGCACTAGAGTTGTTCGATTCTCACCCTCTGAGACCTGCAGAGAGTCATTTTTAGCTTACTTCCTCGACGTATTGAATAATGAATGCACCAGCTGAACTTTGCATCTGTCGGATGATTTGGAGATGAATCGGTTCAAAGCTGCTACACGTCCTGTCAATTTTTGCACATCCTTGACGCACCTGGGCGACTTCAAGTTCATAATTTCTTTGATCTGTTCTGGGCTAGCCTCTATCCCTCTTTGATTGACCAAGTATCCTAGGAACTTTCCTGACGACACACCAAAAGAGCATTTAGTGGGATTTAGTTTCATATTATACCTCTTGAGTACCTCAAATGCTTCTTGCAAGTGTTCTATATGATCCTTCTTCTGTTTCGATTTGACCAACATGTCATCGATATAGACCTCCATCGTGTCTCCAATCTGATCCTTGAACATCTTGTTAACCAACCGCTGATACGTTTCCCATGCATTTTTAAGTCTGAAGGGCATGACTTTGTAACAGTACGTTCCCTGGCTAGTTACGAAAGTTGTCTTCTCCTGATCATCCGGATCCATTTGAATTTGGTGGTAGTCGCTGAATGCGTCCATGAAAGTCAGCATTTCATGTCCTGTCGTTGCGTCTATCATCGCATCAATGTGTGGAAGTGGGAATGCATCTTTAGGACATGCTTTGTTCAAGTCCTTGAAGTCGACACACACTCTCCACTTCCCATTCTTCTTTTCCACGACCACTACATTTGCCAACCAGTCGGGGTAAGCGACCTCCCTGATCTTTCCTGTTTGGAGAAGTTTCGTCACTTCCTCGTCAATGACCTTGTTGCGCTCTGCTGCGAATTTCCTGTGTTTCTGCTTGACAGGAGGAAAACTTGAATCTACTTTAAGTTTATGCGTCATTATATTCGGCGGAATGCCCACCATGTCCTCGTGGGACCATGCAAAACAATTTGAATTTAATCTTAAAAATTGTAGTAAAGATGTTCTTGTCTCATCGTCAAGATCAGCCCCTACTCGGACAGTCCGTGTGGGCGAAGAAGGATCGAGGGCAATCTCATCCAACCTCTCTGTTTGAGGTTCGACGCATCGACTCGATCTTCCTTCATCCTTTAACTGCTATGCGGACTTGTCCTCAACTGCCTGTTTCATGGATACCATATAACAATCCTTAGCCAGTTTTTGTTCTCCTTTTATTTCTTGTATCCCCCACTTAGTAAGGAATTTTATGGTTTGGTGATAGGTTGAAGCGACAGCCTTCATCGCATGGATCCATGGCCTCCCAATAATGCAGTTATAGGGGGACTTGCAATCCACGACGTTGAATCTGACCTGGAGGTTTATGCCTCCTGCGTACACGGCCAGGACGATGTCCCCAACCGTATACTTCACCTCACCACTAAAGCCGACCAAAGGAATACGATTAGGACTAACATCGTCTTCCCCCAGTCCCTTTTGTTTCAAAGTTGATAAGTTCATCAAATTGCTAGAACTACCCGTATCTATCAGAATCCTACGTATAAGGCCGTTTCCAATTGAGAGAGAGATAACCAAACCTTCGTGGTGCTCTACCTCACACGCATCAGCGTCGTCAAAGATGATAAAGGGCAAGTCACTCACCCTCTTCTCCTTTAACTCCGACGGCGGAGGTGAGTCAAGGGCGCAACACTTTGCTTGTCTCTTAGCTGCTGAATATGATATTCCGCACAATTCTGAGCCACCCGAGATGCAGTTGATGACTTTTGTTGGGACGGGCGAAGGAGGACGATTATCTAGTCCTTTGTCGCGCCGGTCGAGGGTTGCTTTTGCACGCTCTAATATGACGTCCTTTAGGAAACCTTGAGGTAACAGCCTCGCGACTTCCTTTCGAAGGGCGACACACTCATCCGTGTAATGCCCATGATCAGCGTGAAAGTCACACCATCTGCTCATGTCTTTCTTTGACTCTGGCTTGTCACTCTTCCTTGGCCATCTCACATCCTTTCCGAATTGGTCGAAGGTTTTCACCAATTCCCCGACAAAAACACTAAAGTTGTAAGATTGGACCTTTGGAGGAAGGGATGGATGGTCCTTCCATTCAGTCCCACGTTCCCTGCTCGGCGCATCCCTGTCCCGGTCTCGTCTCTCCCGAGGATATGGTTGACTGCGATGTTCGCGCCGATTATCCTCTCGAGATCTACGATTGACCCGGTCTGGGCTGCTACGTGGAGCCTCATCTTCTTCCAATCGGACTTTGGCCATTGCTTTTGCTTGCACATCCTCGAACGTCTGACGCAGATACTTTGTCAGTTCCCGGTAGAGTTCGCTTCCCTTCGTCAGGCCTCGACGAAATGCCTGGATTAAGGTCTGTGGGTCGCAATGTGGGATGGACACCTTGACCTTGTTGTACCTGTGCAAGTAATCACGTAAAGATTCATTTGCTTTCTGAGTTACATAATATAGGTCGCTTGATTGCTTTTCCAGCTTGCGACTGCTAGCAAATTGATTTTTGAACCAATCCACTAATTTAGCGAAAGGCGTAATAGATCCTCGTGGAAGGTTCATGAATCCTATATTTAAAATTAGCGACTATTTAAAATAAAGTCTATGAACCTAGTTCACGTACACCCCGATGAACCTAGCTAGTTCACGTACCCCCGATGTACCTAGCTCACGTATGCGATGAACCTAGGTTCACGTATCCGATGTACCTAGGTTCACGCATGCGATAAACCTAGTTCACGTATGGTTTTGAACAAGTAGGGTCGTGCCTATCATCAAAAAGGTTCATGATCATTTATCATTAATGATTTAAAACGAAGCGCATCGCGCCTCGTAAGAATAATAAACATACCAAGTGCGCATAGCGCCCTTCGTTGGCTTGTATTTTGTAGGTTCATGAACCTTTGCGATGAACTTAGTTCACGTATGCGATGAACCTAGTTCACGTATGCGATGAACTAAGTTAGTTCACGTATGCCATGAACCTAGTTCACGTATGCGATGAACCTAGTTCACGTATGCGATGAACCTAGTTCACGTATGCGATGAACCTAGTTCACGTTTGCGATGAACCTAGTTCACGTACCCCCGATGAACGTAGGTTCACATATCCAATGAACCTAGGTCCATGTATGCGAACAACCTAGGTCCACGTATGCGACGAACCTAGGTCCACGTATGCGACGAACCTAGGTCCACGTGTGCGACGAACCTAGGTCCACGTGTGCGACGAACGTAGGTCCACGTGTGCGACGAACGTAGGTCCACGTGTGCGATGAACCTAGGTCCACGTGTGCGACGAACCTAGTTCCACGTGTGCGAAGAACCTAGTTCCACGTCTGCGACGAACCTAGGTCCACGTATGCGACGAACCTAGGTCCACGTATGCGACGAACCTAGGTCCACGTATGCGACGAACCTAGGTCCACGTATGCGACGAACCTAGGTCCACGTATGCGATGAACCTAGTTCACGTATGGTTTTGAACAAGTAGGGTCGTGCCTATCATCAATAAAGTTCATGATCATTTTATCATTAATTGTTTAAAACGAAGCGCGCTATGCGCGCCTCGTAAGAATAATAAACATACGAAGTGCGCATAGCACCCTTCGTTGGCTTGTGAGAGTATTTTTTTTTTTTGAACCTGATGGTTGTGAGAGTATTTTTTGTGAAAAACAAAAACGAATTGAACTTGTTAGACAAAACTTATGAATTTGCAAATTAAAAACTCATGAATCTACAACTACGAACTGTAGGTTCAACAAATTAGACTTATAGGTTCAACAAGTTAAACATGTAGGTTCAACAAGTTAGACATGTAGGTTCAACAAGTTAGACATGTAGGTTCAACAAGTTAGACTTGAAGGTTGAACAAGTTAAAACTTGTAGGTTTCAAGCGGTTTCACTAAAAATAAACCAGGTTCATTACATTTTGTTTTCTATGGTTACATTTTAACTTGTACGTTTTAACATCTAGTGAAACTGCAAGTGAAAACTAATGAACATGCAAGTGAAAACCAGTGAACCTGCAAGTGAAAACTAATGAACCTTCTAGAAGTCTTATTATTGTCAGAAAGTTTCTTGTGTATTGGATTTATGATGACTTAGGAATCATTTCAATATTTATGTTTATTGACTAAATTAATGAACCTACAAGTATCTCTCATATATGAATGTAGTGTGTAGCGTTTACGAACCTCCTCTTGTATACGATCACATTCATGATATATTTTTATTAAATTACGTTAAATTTCTCATGAACTTTGATATGTAAGTGCATTTTGATCAAAAGAATAACAAGAAAAGAAGTATAAACAAACTCATGAACCTCCAAGACTACCGAAATGAACCTATAGTCTGAATCTTACATATGTTTCAACGAGAGGTTCATTGAATTATCGGGTAGGTTCATGAGTATCAACATGCAAGTTTATTCTTTTTTTTTATGAATAAATTGCAATTTTATTAAGAACCTAGAGTCTGAATCTTATACAGGTTCAATGATTTATTGTTACGGGTTCAACATCGTACTCATGCAGGTTCAACGATTAACTATTACAGGTTCAACGATATACTATTATAGGCTCAACAATATATACATACAAGTTCATTGATATGTTGTTATAGGTTCAAAGATGCACAATGAGATTGAAGTTTTTAAATCAAGTTTATTGTATACAATCATCTTGAATGACCAATCCTGGACCTTAGTTCCAGACAACATAAAAGATCATCCTGGACCTTTGTTCATTGATGGTAATAGTGTAAAATGTTAAGGAGTACATCAAATTGGATAAACGCACACGAGAGTACATCAAATTACCAACAACAATGGTGGAGCACTATAATAAGCAAGTCTAACATTGAATATCAAATGCTAGAGAAGATTTATTATATTGAGCTTATGAAAGCAAAACTGAAGCTAGCCAATGACCAATGACCTTCTCAGAAAAGGTTTCATCTGTAATCGAATAAATCTAATCGATGACCTTCTTGGCGAACGTTGGCAAGCAAAACGTAGGAGAATGTAACTACAAGGAAAGAAACACATGCAAAAAAAACTAAGCTCAAAGCAAAGACAAGAATCTAGAATAAAGTAAACAAAACTTGTACAATATATACCTTCTTGTTGTAGACAAAAAAAAACTAGTAGTTTAACAATGTAGAATTTCTCACCAGCAATTTCTCCAAGAGTGTGGCCTGTAATAGCATGGATGAGAATTTTTATTAAAAGACAAAAATCAACTACTACTGCACAATCTAAAAGAGCTTATGCAACCAAGGCTTAGTAACCCTTAGTTCAAACTTGTAGTGAACTTCAATCAACCAGTCCACCAGAATTGATCTCATTCTCTCAACCAAGGCTTAGAAGAAGGGATACACATATTTCATCTGCATCCCACACAATCTAATTATAGATGGAATAATTACCATCTATAATTTGGAATTCCATGAAAGCATGAATAATTTGGTAAATGTGGTCATAACCCTTTTCATATGCATCCTGCAATAGTGTTTGCTTCTGTGATGGTAATGTGACCACTGACCACATTTACCAAATTATACAGTAAGGAGAAAGACACAAAACTCTACGGCAATATGTTCACTAAAATGAACAAGTAGATACATTCTGATCTAATGCAATTACCCTAGTTTACTGATTCTAGCAGGAATTTCTAAACAAAAACTCGGTACCACTATGGAAGAATATGGCCAGAAGAAGATACTAATGCATATGCTTCTTGTTTTTGTCTAAATCTGTCATAAAGATATCTAGTTTAGCTTAATTGAGCAAGAATTACAACAATCTCTTAGCTATCTGTGAACAAATTCTGCAATGAATAATTCCAACACAACTGGAAGATAAAAAAATAAGTGTCACACAAAGCAGGTAAACAATTACTAGGTAAGTAAATATTCTTGAGAGCATGTTATTAAGAATGTGCTCACCAAGCATGATTTGAAAACATTCTGCCTTTGATTGGATTTAACTCACTTGTTCCCCGATCAGATCAAGGCCAACTACTAAAAACGTGACGCCTTGAAATAGTAGGAAATAGAAGTGAATTCCTTGAGCTGACAGCAAGCTTCTGACAGACGCAGTCAACAAAATAAGGAAGGAAGAGTACTCAAACAGAAGAGAAAAGACAGTAGTTTTTTTAATGGTTATAAGTTCATAGAGCAATTACGGTAGGTAAGAGAACTCTTAGATAGATAGGGAAATCGGTTTTAAGAAAAGATCACAAAAAGATTTCAAAATTGTGTAACATAAGGTCACAAGGAAAGGCGGGCGCCGACCAGTTAAGGCTCACCTGAAGATAGGAAGGGCCTTTTGATTTACTGGCCTAAATTATATCAGTAGCCATCAAAACATGTATTTCTCCCCTTTTATATGGAAAAGAATACTGTCAGAGAACATTTTGTCCTCCAAGCAACTACTAAATGTATAAAAAGCAGGCTGAAACAAATAGAAATAGCTTGCTCCATCACAGTAGGAGTGCGGAAGGCCAAAGAGTCCATGATAACATGACAAAAATCTCTACTTTCTCCTTCAATCACAGAGATAAGAAAAACACAGGAAGACTGCCCCTAAGATCCTTGAAAAGATCCAGGAAGGAGTATTTGATATATCTAACGAGGTAAAATCTACGCTTGCTGCATTAAAGTGCTCCTCTGTGATAAAAAGGCATTATATCAAGGAAGGAGTCAAATTGAAGCCTTTAATTTTTTTTAGTGATCCTCTATTATTCAAAAAGCTTAATATAAAAGTACACTTCAAGTAAAAGACTAATCCATCCATCTTCTTGGTATAAAATGCCTTTTAAAGACGAATAGCTTGCACTCTGTTTTGTCAAAACAGCAGAAACTCAACTATTTGCTACTTAATGGAGAACCAGCCAACAACTTGTCAGATGGCGTGCTCAGCCTACTAGTAAACGATTTGAACCGTAGAATGAGAATGATCAACGGCCCATAATGCTTCTTAAGCTGTTCTTTTGTTCTTTTCTTAACGCTTGGTTTTCATATGATCCTTCTTATTGAAATGATATTATATCATATAATCAAATGATTTTGATGATTTGTACCTTTTCTCGTAAATATGTGTTATTTATTTATCCAATTTCTTCAATGCTCTATATGCTAGAACTCCCAAGCATATTTATCAATCTTAACCCTTCAGTGACAAATTGCTCACAGTGATGACAAATTTGACACTCTAAAACCTCAACAAAACCAGCATAGTAACAAGATGGCATGGGATAATGTGGAGATTATGAAAATAATCTGCTGGATAAAACTATTTCTGCACGGAAGAATGAAAAGGAAACCATATTAGGAACACAACAACTCGTCAAACATAATAATTCTCCCACTCAAATCATCATATCCTAATTATCTACAAAAAACGTATGGCCTGAGAATAGGATAAATCTTATCATTCGAAGACAAATCTCTTTGCTAACGGGGTTACACAGCAGATAACATCGCAAAACTAAACAACAAAAGTGTCACTAATGAAATCCTCAGACTTCACATACACATTGCAAGATTTTTTATCTCGTACCGATCCCCAAAACAAGCCCTAATTCTCAGTCGGCAAATTTGAAAAAGTAAGCATGAGATTCAGAATTGAGCTCGAAAACTTGCAGATTCAGGCATAGCATTGCCTTCCTTTTCGAAAAATATTCCACTCCGTGTCATTTCTTTCATTTATATCCTGAGCTCGGTATTCTGGAGATAATGGATCATCTAAATTTATCAGTAAGCACATACCAGATTAAGCTACATCAACAATATCATGAACAGATAATGACATCTGTTTAGGGATCTATGAACATATCGAAGTAGTACCCATAAATTGTACATAGAGTTCCTTACTCTATCTATCTTTAACATGAAAATTGACATGTGTGCCTTCTTCCTAGTGACAGAAAATCCAGTAATTAGGATGTAAATTGGTGCTACACTGTGTTGTTGTATCTCAAGAACAAATATAACAATCAGGCAATCATCATCCAGAAAGAAGTTTATAACTAAAAATATGTTATGACAAGAATTTGCACTTTCCAAGGGTTCACTGGTTTTTGGAATTAGATAGCTTTTCATTTAGAGGCATTTGGCAGATGAGCATGAAATTGAAACTACAGAATCTCAGAAACAATATACCAACCATGGGTGCCCTTTGTCCTAGTGACAACAAAAGCCAGGAATCTTAAGAAAACATGTGCCTATCAAGCAATCATTATCAAGAAGAGTTTACATTTGGTTGTTGTGACCACCGGATTCACTACTTGTAGAAGAGAGATAGGTTTTCAATTAGGGGAATTTGATCGAAACTAGAACAGATAAAAAAAAAGATTTGGACACCAGATAAGGAATCAAGTGGAAGCAATCGAATCCTAATTAACACAACAAAGAAATATTTGTTTGAAGCAATCAAGCAAAGAGATCTCACCTTCTGGCCAAACTTTCATGTTCTTCATCGGCGACCTTTCCCCCGAAGAAATATTTGTGTCCGAGCTGAATCCAACTAAATAACCTATCCGAAACCCGAAACTGTCCAACCCGAACTCGTCTGAAACCCGAAGTTATACGTCAACCCGAACTCGTCCGAAAGCAGAAATTGTATGATCCGAAATTGTGTGAAACCTGAAACTGAAGATTATTTGATTTATTTCTACTTAAGTATAGACAAGTACTAATTCATACATATATTAATTAGTTTAAAATATCAATTTTTTAAAATTAATCTTCTCTTATTCCGAACAAAAAAAATTAGATCGATGGGACCCGAATACGACCATACAAAATCGACCGGACCTGAGCATGGCCCTATCCGAACACGGCCCGACCCAAAATCGTCACGACCCAAAAATTATTCGACATGAAAACTGTTCGGCCGAAATTAGCTCAAAACTCAAATTTCGGCCCATGAGTGTCAAATTTCGATCCGAGTTGTTCCGACTTGTTATAATTCCGAATAAAATCCTACCCCAATTTGTCTGGCCCGATCCTGATTCGAAGTTGCATTCTTATTGAGCAAGTAATACGAAACTACCAAACACCCACAAGTGACTTGTTCGAAGTCAGAATAACTTCATTCAACAGTCAACACGGCTATCCAAATATCATCATAAAACTTTACAAATTAAGACTTTTATGAGGCTATGGGTTGTCCACTTGTACATCACCTTCAACCTTTTTAAACAAATTTTGAGAGTGATTTTACACAATTTTAGGTTGCACATTGTCTGCTTGAAAGTGCTTAGAATTTGGTTTAATCTAGATTTAAGGTGAAATTAGTTATATCTTACTTGAGTGATGAACTTCAATCTAGATTTAAGGTGAAATTAGTTATGTGTTACTTGTGTCATTCATCAGAAGATAAATGTTAGCTGATGATTTAGTTTGTGTATAATACTCCCTCCGTATGTAATTGTTAGAGCATCCTGATCCCTAAACATGACTTGCTAACAATTTGTGCATGGAGAATAGAAGGGATTACTTGCTAACAATCTAAGATGATATTACTCAGAAAAAATGTTAGGACTGCAGCATACTACATCTGAATATAAACTCGTATATTGCATGCTGAATACATATACAGTTAAACATGCAATACATAAACTTACCGATACGCTTGACAGGATATGTAACTTCTGCGTTAATTATGAATATACACAGATTTCAAACATGTGGATTGTCTGAGATATCATCTACATTGTCGCTCGATAGAGAAAGTAAATCCGTCAGCTCCGTTCTGTACTCTAATCCTCTAAGATAGTGCCCCAATAACATACACCTTTAAC
This sequence comes from Oxyria digyna, assembly GCA_029168935.1. Lineage (NCBI taxonomy): Eukaryota > Viridiplantae > Streptophyta > Magnoliopsida > Caryophyllales > Polygonaceae > Oxyria > Oxyria digyna. The sequence goes on from JAPVLV010000018.1 coordinate 3,566,239, forward strand.
AAAATAAGTAAAACAGAAATCATCAAATCTGATCCGTTATTTATTCTTATAACTTTATAAACATAATACTTCCTCTGTTTCACAATATAAGTGGTATGGGCTTAAGGCAAATAAATTAAGACAGTCTATCAAGGCATATACATTTACTACAGCCTATTTCTACTATTTCAATAACATTTATCTTTTAGCTACCCGATATAGAAAGAAAATAAGTACAAATTCAGAAACATATAAGCTAATTATTAGCTTACAGTGTTACTTAAATTAGAGTTGTTTTCACTTTTCCAATATCTCAAATGCTGCACAACTATTCAAATAATGCATAATATGAGCCCAATATGTCAGGTTACAGCTCATGAGAGACATAAGGGATATTTTGTATCAGGGAGAGGAGATCAAACTATAAACCTCCAATTTTTCTACGGAAAAAAAAAATTAATTGGCATACTGATGAATGTTATTTGAGGAGCAATAAAGATTTGATTTAGGTATTTCTAGAGAATCAAATATACAATTTAAGCATAAACACAATAAATGACTTGTTCAAACAGCATATATAAGCCGAACAACACCATCAATGCTTAAGAAAGCAAAAGATGATGGAAAAGATTCTCAAGTGCAACGCTTTGAATTGTATAGTATGTATTTCATATATAATGTGCTTGCATCAAGTCCAGAGTATCTTATATGAGAGGATAACACATATGTAGTCTTATACATGGTGAAATCATTCCTTGCTTGCATCAACGCTTTGAATTTCTCCACCACACAAAACAGCGAATAATAATCAACACCGCTAGAATTCATCACAACCTCATCCTTTCATTAATCAGCTAATTGAATTCAACAAGGAACGATTAATTGAGAGTACAACATCATAACAACAAGGAATGATTTCACCATGTATAAGACTACTTGTGAAAAGAAAAGACTAAACAACTCCACAAGACACAGTAAGGAAATGCATGGAATTGAACAGGCAACAAGAGGCATCTACCTAAAGAGTCCTACAGCTCCAAAACCATTTAATTCTGTAATTTCTACAACACAAAAGAGCTGATAACCATCCACACAACTAGATTTTATCACAGCCTTATCATCTCATTTATCACCCAATTGAAATTCCAATAGAACAACTTCAAATCCAGCAGCTAACTTGTACAAGACTGCGACAAACAGCATCTACCTGAGAATATCAAAGGAACTATACTAATCCTACAGCTCCAAAACCATTCAATTGTGTATTTTTCTGTAGTCATGCAACTCCGATTTCGCCATATATAAGACTGCAGTCATGCAGAGGAAATTGTGATTGCAGACATAGATTTATAAACTCTGGTAAAAAAAAACTAAACAGGTACACACAACACAGTAACGCAAGCCATGGAATTTAACAGGCAACAATCAGCATCTACCTGACGAAACCTACAGCTCCAAAACCATTCAATTCTGTATTAACAGATGCAGGGAAAAAAAAACAGAAGTATATATCTGTATTAACAGATGCATATATCATGTGAAGTGAAAACATAGATGAAGATATAAACTTACAGAAGATGAAGCTAACCAACCAAATGTTGCAGTTCTCTGAATACAAAATTAAAAGAAAATATGTATAAGATTATCAAACTTGTAGGAAAGAGCAAAAATCTGGATTTATGCACATCAGCTCTAACCACTGCAAGGTTTCATAAATCTGTTATTCAAGCATTCTGGATTGTGTGCAGATGTTAGTGTTTTCAGTTATGGGCCAAATTTAAATACACTTGAAACCTAACACATAAATCAGAGTGAAAAATTCTGCAAGAAATTAAAAGAGCAAATTTAAATACACTGTGCTAAATAAAACTTCTTAAAATTAAAGTTTAAATCTCTTTACCTCCTCTTCAGCAATAGATTTAAGTTGATCCATTTCCAAGAGACATGCAGTTGGTTATATATCTAACAGGTTTTCTGTTACATGGTGGTTTTCCACAAAATCCAGTTTAAATATTTCAAAGTGTTGGGCTTGCTGCATACAAATTAGTGACAGACAAGTACAATTGAGCAGGAAAAACTATGCTTTTATTTGATATTAAGTCTGAATCCTTGTTTATAGAACTTCATTAATCTTAACTAAACAAGGAAATACCAAGAGGAGCTAGAAGCATTTTCTTAGTGATTTGGTAGAAGAAGAGGCGGTACTATTCAGAATTTTATTGAAAATTTGAGAAAATTACATTGTAGTCATATAGGAAAAATGAAACCCCCTTAGATCATCTAACAAGAATACCTATGAACATTAGGGGCTCTTCAAACAAATGAATAACTTGGGACAGAGAGCCAAAACATGACTAACCGATTCCACTTGATCTAAAGAAGATGCATTACATCGACACCTTTTTCCATAATTTGACCGGACTCAGAGATCTTCTTCATCTGATACCCAACTTGTGAGTAGTTGTTGTTCGTCTATTAACTATAGCCAGTCATCTGGGGGGTTGATTAGAAAGAGAAGAATTAGGAAACGTGGGCTAGTACATAAGCTCAATTGTAAAGATATGTAGTTAATTAATGATGAAAAGTGTTTCACTATGGTATTGTATGAAATGTAGGCAGCTAGAAAGTAAAGTATTTGAGAGCATAAGATGGAGATGGAAGAATGAACCTTTAAATGTACTCACAAGATTTGATTTTTAATTGGCCAAGGGACTGAAGGCGTAGTAAGCATTTGGGAAGCTCCTTCCGATCCACACCTCCGAGAACCAACTCCGGACAGTTGTGAATTCTTAATTGCTCAAGGGCACTAGGATGCGCAAGGCGCAAACTCCTCACTTCGGAGCATCCTATAATTTCAATAACAGAAAGATACGGAGTTGGTGCTTCAACCTCCACACTTGTAAACCCATTGCAGTAAAATAATTCAAGAGATTGGAGATGTGGTGATGCTAGGTGTAAATTATTTGAGAAACGAGTTCCCGAAATATGATTTCTAATTGGCCACCGGACTGAAGGCGTAGTAAGCATTCGGGAAGCTCCTCCGGATTCGGCAATGGATCGAGTTCTAACAAGAGGAGGTTGGTAAGGGAATCCCAATCCACACCTCCGAGAACCAACTCCGGACAGTTGTGAATTCTTAATAGCTCAAGGGCACTAGGATGCGCAAGGCGCAAACTCCTCACTTCAGGGCAATCAATAATGTCAATTAAAGAAAGAAATGGAGTTGGTGCTTCAACCTCCACACTTGTAAACCCATTGCAGTTGTAGACTTCAAGAGATTTGAGATGCGGTGATGCTAGGTGTAAATTATTTGAGAAACTGGTGCTCCAAATACGACATTTCTGAAGAGATGATGATGATGATAACAACACGTGTTCTATCAGCACACCATCAACCACCTGGAGAATTAAATTAATACAGGGACTTGATGGCATGTACTTGAGATCTCTACACTGTACAATCTTGAGTTTAGAAAGAAGAGGGAACGAGAGTAGATGAGTATTCATGTTCCTCGACCATCCCTTCAATTCTGGCAAATCACTCAATAAAAGACTCTTCAAAGAAGGAAAGAACACACTAACTGACACTGCGCCTTCCTCCCTCTCTTCGATGTACTCTAACGCATTTAGTCTGGAAATCCAAAGCTTCTGGAGATACGGAAGACACCTAAAGGGGGGGAGATGCTTCACTTTATAACAAAAGCACAATTCTATAGAAACAAGGTGGGAAGGGTCATTAGTAGCAGCCCAATCTGGTATTCTCATGCCTGGGTAGTTATATATTTCTAGTCTTTGTAAAGATACAGGTAGCTTCCAACCTTCATCTCCACCATAATCCTCCTCCTTTACCCAATCACCAGAAAATTGAATACTCAACTCACCTCTGATTTGCTGCAGTCCAGACAAGGCATCAAGACGGCTCCTTGTACTTCTAATCCTCTCCTCCTCTTCTCTTGTTGTAAAGACGGCGCCTTCTATACTCCCAACCTTAAAATGACTCAAGTACTGTAATGATCTCAGCTCCCCAAACCCAGCTGGCATATGATTCAATTCTTCGCACCGCGTAATATTCAAATACCGAAGGTTGATCAATTTTCTGAAATTACCGGGCAAAGCTTCAAGATCTTCACAAAATCTGAGGTCTAGTGCAAGCAAATTCAAAAGATTCGTCACTGAATCAGGAAGCCGTTTGAATTTGTTAAACGAAAGATCAAGATACCTTAGCAGCTTTAACTCTCCAATACAATTTGGAACATTCATGATCCCTAAATCTGACAAGCTCAATGCACGCAGCCACTTGCAACTTCTAAATCGTTCATCAACAACCCATTTTCCATTACTAGCCACAAATGAACGTAGCCCATTCATACTATCCACCGGTGGTAGAATATCATCGTCATTATGCGGCTCATAACTAACGTGTAGATGTCGCGCATTACCGTATTGAGAGGATGGCTTGTTTAGGACAACAATTTCCTCTCCGGCCACAAATTTTGCCAAATCATGAACTAAATCATGCATTTTGCAACGTATAATCCCACCATAATCATCTTCTCGGGCCTCTTGAAAAAAACATCTTCTTAACAAGTTCATGAAATATGAACGTCCAACCTCGTCAAAAAAAATTCCTTCTTTATCCGGCTGAATATATCCTTGTGATATCCAAAGATATATCAACTTTGATACATCAAACACAAAATCTTTTGGAAATAGCGAACAATAAGCAAAACAATGCTTAATGTTTGATGGAAGGTGATCATAGCTTAACTTCAGCACATACATAATAATACGATCCTGGCCACAATGCTCCTCTATCTCGGAGAGCTCTTTGTCTTTCAAAGATTTCCATTCTCCTATGGTATGTTTTGTGCGTAGAAGGCTGCCTATACTTCGTATAGCAAGGGGAACTCTTGCACACTTTTTCAAAATCTGTTTTCCAAGATCTTCCCATCTTCGATCGTTCAATTGCTCCTGAGTAAAGGCTTCGCTTTTAAATAGTTCCCATGAATCTTCCTCTGACAAGCCACTTAAGGTATGGGTTTCAAAGGCTTCAAGGGCTTCTGCAACCTCCGAGGATCTTGTAGTGACAACTATTTTGCTCCCTTTTGCACCACCACCTAGTAAACTCATTCGGTGTTGCCACCTGCTATGACCTTCATCCCACACGTCATCTAGGACAAGCAAAAATTTCCTATCCTTCATAGACTCTCTAATCTTATCTTGTAGTTGGCCAAGAGTAAAACCAATGTAGTTTCCCCCACATATGGATTGAAATATTTTCCCAACGACTTCAACTTCATCACATGTATCGGAAATGCATGCAAACCATCGACTCGTAAAAAATTTTCCAACCTCCGCATCGTTGTAAATCAGTTGGGCCAGAGTTGTTTTTCCCATACCGCCTATCCCAACAACGACAATGACTGAAGGAGCATCTGCTTTAATGTCATCTGAATCTTTAAAAAGCATATCTAAGACGGATTTCTTGTCTTCATCCCTACCAAAGACATGTTTTGGATCTACAAAAGAGCCTGGATCTTGTCCAATCCTCATACCAAACACTGGTTCGTCACGTCTACCGCTCACAAATCCAAACTGAACCATATCTGTAGAGATCTCAAGCAAACTCTTCCTAATCTCCTTAACTTTATTAGCAATAGAGTTTCTAGACAAGATTGGGTTTGAAGTAGAGCAATAAAGTCGTACCTTCTTTTTCAAGGAAAGCTTGTTTTGACCCTCCACCATTTGCTTCTTAAGCAAATCATCAGTGACAACCTCATCGAAGAGATCCTCGGCTTCATACAACACGGCTTTGAGCCTCTTAATCCAGTTCTTAATAGCATCAGAGTTTCGTTGCTTCCTCTCAGCATCAAGTAGCACAGCTTGGAGTGTCTCAATAGTCACTTGAAGCTTCTTAAGCTCATCTCTAGCATTCCAGATGGAAAGACCCTTATCGAAAGCGGGCGAAGCAAGAGTGGACAAGATATTGGAAGCAAGGCTGAACGCCGCTGATTCAGCCATGGATTGATGATCACAACTCAAATAATATGTGGCTGCTTTTTTTTTTGGGTTAGAAGTAGAGTTTTGAGTAGGCGTTGAATTATTGAAGGCAGGCTTTCTTGATTGGCCTCTACATATAATACGAAGTAGATAGAAATGAATGTATGGTTCCATGGCATTATCGGCATACCATCGGTCTGCATGGTGCCACGTCACTTTTGATTGGCTCTCAAAATTTTAACCCTATTCGAAATGGAAATGCCCGGTCGGATAAAAAGCTTGATCGAAATCCGAAAAAAATAAAAATATTTGTGCCCGAGCCGAATCCGATTAATTCCGAAAATAACCTAAATAGATTTGTCTATTTCCTGCCCGAAACCCGAAATTGCAGACCTGAACTCGTCAAAAACCCAAAGTTGTATGTCGATCCGGACTCGTCTGAAACTCAAAGTTATTCGATCTGAACTTGTCTGAAACCAAAAATTGTCTGTTCCTAAATTTTCTTAAATCTAAAATTGGAGATTATTCGATCTATCCCTACTTAATTATAGGATCATACATATATTAATAGGGTTAAAAAATCAATTTTTTAGAATTAATCTTCTCTTATTTCGGAAAAAAAAATCGATCGGATATTCGACCGACCAAAGTCGACCCAACCCGAAACACAACCGGACCTGAGCATGACCCGATATTAACACGGCCCAACCCAAAATTTTCTCGACCCAAAAATTATCCGACATGAAAAATGTTCGATCGAAATTGGCTCGAAATTTAAATTTCGGCTGATAAGTAAGTGTCATGTCCAAACCCTACCCAACCCGAGTTGTTCCGACTTGTTAATTCCGAATAAAATCCGACCCCAATTTGTCTAGAGAAGTTGCATTCCTATCGAGCAAGTAATACGAAACAACCAAACACCCACAACAAGTGACTTGTTCCAAGTCGGAATAACTTCATTCAACAGTCAACACTTTGGTGAGGCTACGGGTTGTCCACTTGTCCATCACTTTCAACCTTTTAAAAAAAATTGATAGAGTGATTTTTCACAACTTTAGGTTGCACATTGTCTCTGCTTGAAAGTGCTTAAAATTTGGTTCAATCTAGATTTAAGGTGAAATTAGTTATGCCATACTTGTGTCATTCATCAGAAGATAAATTCTCATAGTATGCTGATGATTTAGTTTGTGTATTATACTCCCTCCCTCCGTATCTAAATGTTAGTCTCATTTGACTCCGACACGCTTGCCTTTGTACATATTGTATCATTAATATATTAAACTACCAAATTTTGATATTGTAAATATTTGAGACAAATCAAACAAGACCGGACACAACTATTTTTTCTTCTTATTCATTGAAAAATTTCCTCGAATCGTGAATAATGTCAAAATTCTCGATAGGACAAACATTTAGGGACGGAGGGAGTATCTTGTTCACAGTTTATTCTTTCTAATGCTTTAAGTTCAGACGAATTTTAATAACTTAATTAATCAAATGAATGACACACGAAACCAGATAACTATATGACATTACGCTAAAACTTCATGAAATCCTGACCAGAAGCCATAAGTTCCTGATCCCTAAACATACTACTCAATAAAGTAGCTCTAGTTAGTAAGCTAACGACTAATTTGTACATGGAGATGAGGTATTACTTGCTAACAATCTAAGATGATATTACTCAGAAAAAATGTTAGGGCTGCAGCATACTACATCTGAATATAAACTCGTATATTGCATGCGGAGTAGTGAATACATATACAGTTAAACATGCAATACATAAACTTGCTGATACGCTGGAGACTGTAACTTGTGCGTTAATTACACAGATTTCAAACTTGTCCATTGTCCGAGATATCATCTACATTGTCGGTTGACAGAGAAAGTAAATCCGTCAGCTCTGTTCTGTACTCTAGTCCTCTAAGATAGTGCCCCAATAACATACACCTTTAACAAAATAAAATAAAAACACAAATCATTAAATCGGATCAGTTATTTATTCTTATAACTTTATAAACATAAGACTTCATCCGTTTCACAATATAAGTCGTATAGGCTTAAGGCACATAAATTAAGACAATCTACCAAGGCATATAATACTTCCTCCGTTTCACAATATAAGTCGTATGGGCTTCAGGCACATGAATTAAGACAATATATCAAGGCATATACATTTACTACAACCTATTTCTACTATTTCAAGGTAGAAATTTGAATTTTTGTATAGATATCAATTTGTCTCTCAAACGACCTATATTATGAAACGGAGAAAGTATATGGTTTCAGGTAAAGGAGAGAAAAACTAACCAGAATAGCAACCGCGCAAGATAGTCTCGTGTTAGTGAAATCATAGGCTGGAAATGCAAGGAAGTATTTTCGATTAATTCACCACACTCTTCATTCCCCATATTCAGAGTTGAAGCCGTATTTTTCTCGGACGGAGGAGGAGCCTTCGTATGCATTGTAGGAGAGAGTGTTGCAAGGAGACCATGCACAACAGAATGGATAATTTTTCTTACTTCCGGTGAGGTTGGCTGTGATAGCTCAGCAACCTATTAATTAATCAAAAAATTGATACAAGTCAAAAACTTATGCATGTTTCAAAAAAAAAACACAAGTATATATCTGTATTTACAGATGCATATAGGTTCTTCACATGTGAAGTGAAAACATAGATGTAGATATAAACTTACAGAAGATGAAGCCAAACGATCTGTTGAAAAACCAAGTAAAATTATGAAAATACGCTAGAATGAAAAGGAATGACAAGGCCTCTAGTAGATAGAAATTTCACAAATTAGATTTTGTCAAACTAATTATGAAAATTCTTACGGCCGAGCATTCAACGTTATGATGCTAACTGTCTTGGGTCGGCTCGAATGATAACTGCACATTATATCTCAAAAAGGACACAGTATACAGAGCTTGTACGAAAACAACACGACAATTTAGGCAGCTTTCTTCCAAAAGCTTTCAAATGAATGTTGCATAGAATAGTTTCCAGACCTTTTCGGGTTGAAGTGAACGTAGGTAATCTAACAAATCATTCTTTTCCTCTCCCACAAATTGTTGCATTTGAAGAGCAGCATTTTTCCTCTTAACTCCATCAAGTTCCTGCCACAAAAAATAAAATACAACTTCAAATTCATGAATATGACAAAATATGTACACGAGTGTGAAACAGGTAGACGAAAATAAAGGAGCAAAGAGTTAATTGTTAACCTTCTTGACTGAGGACAAGTGAGACTGCAAATGCAGAATATATGATTGAACTTCAGGAGCCATTTCTCCAAGCTCGGGGTCGTTAAGCTCGCACCAGTTTATAGCATCATCAGATTTGGATGAGAAACTATTTTCTTGAGGAGCTTGTGTTGTTTTCGTACTTTCAAGAAAAGTTTCCGAAACATCGGAATTTATGACTTGTGATTCATCATGCTGAACACTATCTATATGAATGTCAAGGTTCTTTTCAAGGCAAAGCCTATATTCAGCATTTCGTAAGGTTCTTTTCAAGGCAAAGCCCATAAATATAGGCTCCGTCTATATGCACACGTTTTTTGGGCTAAATGTACACTAATCTGTGCGGTAAGAGTTGCAGTACACTTCTGTGCGTTAAGGATTACCGCACCAAAGGACCCCGGGGCATTGTTGGTATGTTTTCTGAAACATATATGAATCGGGTGCGGTAAGCATTACCGCACAGATCTGTGCGTTAACAATTAACGCACCACGTTAATACGAGATTAACAAAAAAAAAAATCAAATTTTGATTAACTTAAACAACTGTGCGGTAACTATTACCGCACATGATTTGTTATTTTTTTAATTAATAATTTTTTTTAAAAAAGTATTAAAATACTAATATCATGTGCGGTAACAATTACCGCATAGGTTTAATCTATAAAAAAAATATAAATTATGGTGCGGTAAACGTTACCGCACCCGGTTTAACTATTTAAAAAATAATAAATCGGTGCGGTAACACTTACCGCACCAATTTAGGTTATTTTTAAACCCAAATTTTCCCTCCCCGACCTTTCTTCCTCCCTCCTTCTTCCGAAACCCGCCGCTGTCACCTTAAATTCGCCGGCCAATAATTCCCATTTTCCTGTCGATTAAGCCACCAAATCCACAAATTGATGATGGATTCGAGCTCCCCCGACCAAGCCGTATCTTCTGGGTCCAAAAATCCTGTCGGAGATGACGGTCCAAGCATCCCGCCGACGACAGCTCTTCCTACGGCGACGACGGCCGTTCCTGCGGCGACTCCGTGGCTGGCTGTGGAGGAGGAAGCCGAGGTGTCACTGATTTACAGTGGTGGTGCCCGGAACCGGCCAAAATCCCGAGCCCGGCCCGATCCCATACCCAGAGCCCGACCCGATACCCGTAGCCCGACCCGATACCCGTAGCCCGACCCGATACACGTAACCCGACCCGACCCGATACCAGCAGCCCAACCCGCCCCGATACCCGCACCCCAACCCGCCCCGAGGCGAAGAAACCAAAAGCGACCCGTCCAAAACGTCGGTCCCGGGTATGCTACTCGAGCAAATAGAAGGTTGAATCCACAAACCGAGGCTCAAACCGAGACGCAACAGGAAGCTTTTGAGACTTCCGTAGATCTACATCAAGTATGTATTTTTATTAAATATTCTATAACGTTTTTAATGTTTTTAAATAGTTTAATTATTTTATTTCGTAACGTTATGAAATTAGTTATTCAATTTCATAACTTTATGAATTTAATAATATTTGATAACGTTATGAAATTTTTAAATAAATTTCGTAAGGTTATCAATTTATTTAATTTAATTAATTTATTAAATTCATAACGTTATGAAATTAGTTATTTAATTTCATAACGTTATGAATTTAATAATATTTGATAACGTTATGAAATTTTTAAATAAATTTCGTAACGTTATGAATTTATTTTATTTATTTTATAACATTATGAAATTAATTTATATGGTAACGTTATGAAATTAAGTAATTTATTGCGTAACGTTATAAAATTATATTATTTGGTAACATTATGAAATTAATTAATTTATTCGTAACGTTATGAAATTAATGAAATTTTATAACGTTATGAAATATAATAATTTCATAATGTTATGAAATATGACATTCTATATTGTAAAATTAATGAATTATGTATTTTATGAAATATGACATTGTTCTTCTCTTATTTTGTAACGTTATGAATTATTAGTATATAAAGTATTGAAATTAGGCGAATTATAACGTTAATTTCGTAACGTTATTAACAAAATGTTTAGAAATTAGAGATGATTTTGATTAGGATTGACGTTACAACAACTGTTTGTAACGTTACGACGTCATGGAAACGACGTTTTTGAATTTGACGTTATTTTTGTAACGCTATGAAAATAACGTTACGCTATAACAACAACATTAGGGGGTGCGAGATACGATGGCTTCTAGTGGTTTTGTTCCGGGGGCTCCTGTTGCTGCAGAGCGTGTTAGGAGGACGAAGATTACAGCGTCCATACGTCAGAGTTTTGCTACTACTCGAGACCAGCTGAATGCTTCTAGTTCGACACCCACTGATGTTACTAGGGCACTTACAGATACTGGGGCAGTTAGGGATTGTGGTCTAGATGTTGATCCGTCTGCTGATGATGAGGGTTACAGTGAGAGTGAGGAGGAGGATATGGACGTCGATGATACAACTGTTGATTTGGATGATGATATGCTGGGAGACGGTGAGGGTTTAGGTACAGATTATATTGTATCTCATCCCGAGATACCGACAGATCAGCTTAGGAGAGACGACCCTCCTATTATTTCAGAGGATCATGCTGGTATGGGGCCTTCATCGCCAGCTCCTACAGATTTAGGTCCTTCGTCTCCTACGCCAGATGTACCACCTCCCCCGACTGATGATGTACCGCATCCGGCTGCTGCACCTCATGTACCACCTCCCGATGCAGATCCTGTACCACCTCCTGCTGTACCTTGGATGCCCGGAGATCCTTTTACAAATGAGTTGCTGAAGAGTTATGAGACGCACATCGCCAGGGCTATTTATGAGCTTACAGTTGTTGATCCTCCCGCACCTGTGATTCCAGTTGGCCCCCGTCCTCTTCCTCCATTTATACAGAGACAACGAGGAGGCCGAGGAGCTCAGGCTGATGATGATGTTGTTGATGCAGACGCTGCTAATCCTCCAGCACGAGGTGGACGCGCTCCACGTGGAGGACGAGGACGAGGACGTGGACGTGGACGTGGACGTGCTGCAGATCATGCTGATCTTCCACAACCTGCTGATCTTCCAGAGGTCGAGGCTCCTCTTGATTTGGTATGTATTTGAACTATAATGTTCATATGTGAAATTTTTTGGCATTCTGTAGAAGTAACTGTGTTATTTTTTTACTTTTTTTTTCAGACACGGGAGGTCGTCAAGGTTCACTTCCACACCGCCTACTGCACTCCACTAGAGGAGTTTAGGAGACCTGGTCCAGATTCGTGGTTTCAGCTTGCAGAGCGATCTGGATTGACTGATCTACGCTATATCGGGTCCGGTCCTGTCGATCATGGATTGACGTACTATTGGGCAGTCACAGATGATTATCTCGATTGGTATGATCGAGTTTCTCATCCTCTGGTGGATCCCAGATCACGTAGACTCGATCGTCCACTTGGTCCGCTGCGTATTCCACCTTCGGTTGACAGTTTTGCGGTACGATTATTAGTCATATTCATTCAATTAGTATATTTGATTGTAATGTTTTGATATGTTGTTAATATAGCAGACCCAACTCGTGACTTGTGAGATTCGAGCTTTCTTGGAGACACCACTAGAGAGGAGGCCTGCAGATATCGATGAGTTCATGACGCGTCTCCTTGGAGTTTTGACTGACGGGGCTCCACCGATGGCTCCAGCTCCGGTTCGTCAATCTCAGCTTTTTCGGCATTTAATCCACGAGGAAGGCCAAGGTAGTGGACAAGGTAGTGGGAATGAGGGTCGTGACTTGGAGTGATGTCAAATATTGATAGCAAAACTTGAGTTTTTTGAAAAAGGCAAAAAACGACGAAGTACGTCAAATATTGATAAAAATGGTTCAAAACGTCTCGAAACGACTAAGAAACGAAAAAAAACCGACTCAAAACGATATAAAACAAGCCAAATCGAAATTTGAAGGAATTCCGAACAAGTTGTAAAAAAGTGTAAAAATGTGGCCAAAATGATGGCATAATATGGCCAAATTGAGCAAATCTTAACAAAACTTGAGTTTTTTGAAAAAGGCGAAAAACGACCAAGTACGTCAAATATTGATAAAAATGGTTCAAAACGTCTCGAAACGACTAAGAAACGAAAAAAACCGACTCAAAACGATATAAAACAAGCCAAATCGAAATATGGATAATGGATAGTGGATAATGGATAATGGATGTCATATGTGGATAGTTTGGGCCAATATCGTTTTAACGCCTTGAAACGATGAAAATCGATATTTTGAAATTATAACATGACAGCAAATAGGGCCTAATGGATAATGGATGTCATATGTGGATAGTTTTTTTCATTTGTCGGAATCGAAAAATTATTATCGAAAACGTCAACGGGCCTAATAAGGCCTAATGAATTTTGAATGAGGCCCAAACACAAAAAACGACAAAAAATGACATAAAACGGCTTAATAAGCACTTAATACGTAAAAGTCAAGAAATGTAACATTAATATTTGAGCATTACCAATCAAACGCTATCGTTTTTATAAGAAATTAACAACTTTAACACTTAGAAGTATGTAAACGAAGACTTTCACCTATATGCTACTACTCTCAAGTATATAAGTTGTATAGTTATACTCATATGTATGTGATACCACTTCGTTACTAAAATGAAGTTCATATAATGTGTTTATTTCATCATATAACATTAGTTTAACACTTAATTGTTATCGTTTAACTCAACTTACCTCGTATTTCATTAGTATAATATGATTTTTTATCATATAACTCTTCGTAATCTCATATTACATTAAGTAAAACTTGATAAAATTATTCACAAAACTCTCAATAACGACATATTTCAGTAGTATAACATTACTTTGGGTCATAAAACTTTTAATAATATCAAATAGTATAAGAAAACAACATAAAAAATGAATTTTTATGTAATTAGGGTTGGTACTACAACAGTTACCGCACCAACCCTAATACCCTAAACCCTACAAACACCAGAAACATTTGATTCTGGGTAAAAGGGTTTGTGCGTTAACAATTAACGCACAGATTCTGTGCGTTAATTGTTAACGCACCAGAATATGGGCTGGACTTGAATGTTGGGCTGGTGGTCTTTGTTGGGCTGGGCTTTTTCTGTTGGATCTTGACGAAGTTGTGTTATCAGTTGTGCGTTTATTGCTAACGCACCACCATATTTTGCTTGAGTGTGTTACAGCTACTACACAGCTATAAGTCACTTCTGGATGACCGAATTACGTTATTGGGCCTTTGTTGTTGTGGACCTTTTGTCTACATCGGCCCAAATCTAAGTTACCCTAGTAAAACCTCGGCTATAAATTCACTGCCTCAGTGAACCCTATTATCTCAAGACAATCTCGAACCCAATGATCATCACAAACATTTGAATACTCCTCCTTCAATATTTGATGGTACATTTCCAACAACAACAGAAAACACCTATCCGACACTCGGTAAAATAGCCTTGAAAACAATATTCGAATGCCAGGAGGAAAGGTTGGGTCATCAAAGACCATTTGGCGAGTGGTAAGTGCTTGGTTCATCGTCGCCCTAATCAGGCCCATCTGAACTATGACCGCATGGTGGATCCTCACGATCACTCTGTTGAAGCCTCCTCTACTAGAACCCACAATTTCTTTCAACACCTTATGCATCCCCTCCACCCTAAATAAACACAATTTCTAATCATTAGCATAAATAATATGGTGGTCCAAATTATCAACTAAACAAACAAAGATACTTGTTTGTAGTCCTTGTGTGAAAGTGAAGAGTGTAGTCCGTCCACGCTCTAACTATGAACTTCTTGTACGGAGTAAACCAGTACTTTTCAACGTAACCAACAATGCTCTTCTTCCATGAATCTCTCAGCTTTCTCAACCTCTCTTCGTAGATTTCTTCAGTGCTCGAGCAAAATATCCCCCAACATTGCGTAACAAAGTTCTCCGCCCTTTTAGTATTTTTAATCACTTTTTCTGCGTGTGACTGGATGTTGTGCTTAATGTGCACCCAACACAATAGTTGCTTCACATCAGTGTCTTTGAACACAAGTTTGATTGCTCTCAACAAAGCCTTCTCACAGTCGGTCATTATAGCCTTCGGAATCACTCCCAAATTTCGACACAACTCATGAACGCACATCATCACAAACTTGTAATGCATTACTGTCTCCTGAGCCATGAATGCATATGCGATGTTGAACGTCTTGTGCGTGCAAGTGAAACCAACCATCTCCACTAAAGTCATATCATACCTATTTGTCTTGTATGTGGCGTCCATGATAATCACGTGAGGAAACTTCCTGACAAACGAATCGACTCCGGGTGAGCGAAAAAAAGGACTTCAACCTCATTCGTCCTCGTGTTCCTCAAAGGTTGACAAGAATACTTGTTCTCTTTCTAAAATTAAGAGACCACTGAGTAACTGACAATTCACCACGATCTTCAAAATTGATCTTCTGCAAAAAATTGGCAATCTGCTTCATGGATGTCACATTTTGCGGGTCTCTTTTCCTAAGCTGAATAAGTATGTTTTTTGGCGTCTTGCGATCATCCCCCGCTTCCCTTGCTATTTTCTCCTCCTCTTTGCTCATTCTACCCACAAATGAATTCCCATGAAAACTAGTAGGAAGGGTGTGGTTGTGACGACCTTCTACAACATTCACGATCCATTTATAACTATAAGGCCCTTCTTTGATACGAACCCCATATAACTCAAATGTACAACCACATTTCTTCGATTTTCGGTCACGAAGCCTCGAAACCGGCAATTCTGGATTTTTTAAATTCACTTTCGGCCTACCCGATCCCCTTTTGAGTACAAATTCACAAACATACTCCCTCCGTCCCCTTTTGATATTTCTCATTTCAAATGGGCACATTTGCCGATGCACGTTTTGTTTCGCTAATATCTCTAAATATACGATGATAAAAAATATAATTTTTTTATATTGTCAAAGTACTCATTGAGGCGAATCAAATGAGATCTCACATGCCTATATTTATTTCTATATGTTGGAAGAAAACGAGAAGATTCTCTCGATTTGTGAATAGTGTCGAAAAAGTAAATGGGCCTTATATTAAGGGACGGAAGGAGTATAAGCTGATTAGCTTACGGTGTTATTGAAATTAGAGTTGTTTTCACTTTTCCAATATCTCAAATGTTGCACAACTTGATGCGGGGATAAGCAGCTGTTGTCCTATCTAGACACCAAACCTCGAACAGAGAAGATAGGCGGAATTAGAATGAGATGAAAGAAAAATAAGTCGAATGATAGGCCAATTGGAACCAAATCAAACAACGATAAAACCCCTGAACTTAAGAACAAGAACATTACCGAATGATGAAGAAACCCCAACGGATGATTACAACCAAACACAATGACTTTAGTGGGTCAAGGCACCTGGAGGATGCTCTATGGAGTCCCGATAGCACTAACCTTATGGAGGAGATTGACACACACAAGTACAACTAGGGCGAGTTCAACAACAATGCACACAGGACACTCTTCTCACAAAAGCTCTCTTTTGAGAGGAAAAACGATAAACACTGTATTCAATATCAAAGTCTGGGAGCCTAAAACAATAACTAGGGCAAACCTTATATAGGGTCAATAAGGTGGCCAATTAAAAGAAATAAGTTTATAAAAGTATTTCCTAAAAAATAACAAACCAATGAAAAGAAATAAATCCCGAAAACGGACTAAAACAAAGAGTTTCGGAGGTGACATCAGCCCGCAATCCGCGGGCGCGGATCTGGCAATTTCCGCGGTCGCGGATTCGCTGTTGTTTCCGCCTTCGTTCGGTTATGATGCCTCTCGAACCTCAACTATGAGAATCATCTTCAATGGTGGCTCCTCTTCAACACTCAGCTCTTTAGACATGAAGAAAGCCACTAACTTGTCTAGCTCTTGTTGGACTTCCTTAGCTCTTGAACGAGTCAACGCACCTTCAAACTCGGGAACCGTCGGTGTCGGTTGATGTCTAGATGATCCTTCATCATCCTCCCCTTCTTGAAAAGGATTCGACCTCGAATCATCCAGCTCCTCCTCCTCTTCTCCTTCAAACAATGTTAGATCTTGCACATTGAAGGTGGCACTCACTTGATATTCACCGGGAAGCTCCAAGACATAAGCATTATCTCCAATCTTCTTAAGCACCTTGAATGGTCCATCACCTCTTGGGGACAATTTTGAGTGGCGTTTGCTGGGAAAACGCTCTCTTCTAAAGTGGACCCACACGAGGTCTCCCTCCTTGAAGATGACCTTCTTCCTCTTCCTATTTGCCTTGCTAGCATTTGTTGCAGCCACCTCTAGCAATTTAGCTCTTGTCCTCTCATGAATCTCCTTGATGTGATCAACCTGTTTTCCTGCATTGAAATCCACTCGCCCCTTCGTAGGTAACTGCATAAGATCAAAAGGGGTTAGTGGATTCAAACCATACACACATTCAAAGGGGCTCAGCGAGGTTGAGGAATGGATGGCTCTATTGTAGGCAAACTCTACATGGGGTAATGCTTCTTCCCAAGCTTTCAAATTCTTCCTAAGAATGGCTCTCAAAAGGGTCCCTAAGGTCCTATTGGTTACTTCAGTTTGGCCATCAGTTTGAGGATGACTGGATGTAGAGAATAATAGTTTAGTCCCTAGTTTTCCCCAAAGAGTTTTCGAAAAGTAACTTAGAAATTTCACATCCCTATCACTTACAATAGTCTTTGGTACTCTATGCAACCTAACAACTCCGGTAAAGAACAAGTCAACCACATGATGAGCATCATCAGTCTTGTTGCAAGCAATAAAATGAGCCATCTTAGAGAATCGATCAACAACCACAAAAATAGAATCTCTCCCCTTCTTAGTCCTAGGCAACCCTACAATAAAATTCATACTAATGTCTACCCAAGGGGTTTTAGGAATAGGCAAGGGAGTATACAATCCATGTGTCTTAACTCTAGACTTAGCGTTAAGACACTCCAAAATCTTTTCAAACAATGCTCAACATCCCTAAGCATATGTGGCCAATAAAAATGAGTATGCAACATATGATATGTCTTATCTCTACCAAAGTGTCCCATTAATCCACCCTTATGGGATTCCTCAACAAGCAATAATCTCAAAGAACACTTAGGTATGCATACTTTATTAGTTCTAAACAAGAAACCATCAAACAAGTAAAACTTATCCAAAGTTCCTTTATTTAAACATTGCTTATAAATAGCACCAAAATCAGCATCATTACGATATAACTCCTTGATGTAAACAAAGCCTAACACCTTAGAGTCGAGTTGAACGATTAAAGCATGCCTCCTAGATAGTGCATCAGCAACAACATTATCCTTTCCCTTCTTGTATTTGATAATATAAGGGAAAGTCTCAATAAATTCCATCCATCTACCATGCCTCCTATCAATTTTGTCTTGGCTCCTAAAATGTTTCAAAGATTCATGATCGGTATGCAAAACAAACTCTCTAGGCCATAGGTAGTGTTGCCAAGTCTTAAGTACTCTATACAATGCATACAATTCCTTATCATAAGTAGAGTAATTTAGACTCGCGCCTTTCAACTTTTCAGAAAAGAAGGCAATAGGCTTACCTTCCTGGATGAGTACTCCTCATATGCCAACTCCTGAGGCATCACATTCCACTTCAAAGGGCCTAGTGAAGTCGGGAAGCACAAGAAATGGCGCTTCTGTCAATCTGCGTTTTAGCTCCTCAAACGCCCTTTCTTGAGCCTCCTTCCAAACAAATGCAGTATGCTTCTTCGTTATTCCAGTTAGGGGTGCAACAATGGTGCTGAAATCCTTCACAAAACGCCGATAGAAGCTAGCTAATCCATGGAAACTTCTGACTTGGCTGCTAGTAGTGGGGGTTGGCCAATCCTGAATGGCCTTAATCTTCTCTTCATTAACCTGTAATCCCTGGGAGCTCACTACAAAACCAAGAAATATAACTTTATCAGTGCAAAAATCACACTTCTTCAAATTAGCATATAGTCGTTGTATACTAAGAGTAACAAGTACTTCCCTGAGGTGTTGATCATGCTCCCCTAGGGACCTGCTGTAAATCAGGATATCATCAAAATAAACAACAACAAACTTCCCTATAAACTTCCTCAACACATGATTCATAAGCCTCATAAACGTAGAGGGAGCATTAGTCAATCCAAATGGCATCACAAGCCACTCATATAGATCAAATTTGGTCTTGAAGGTGGTCTTCCACTCATCGCCTTCCCTCATTCGGATTTGATGGTAGCCACTCCTAAGATCAATCTTGGTGATGTTTGTGGCACCATGAAGCATATCCAACATGTCATCCAGCCTTGGTATAGGATGACGATACTTGACAGTTATGTTGTTGATAGCTCGGCAATAAACACACATCCACCAAGAATTGTCTTTCTTAGGCACAAGTAAGACCGGAACTGCACAAGGACTAAGACTTTCTCGAACATACCCCTTATCTACAAGCTCCTGCACCTGCTTCTGAATCTCCTGACACTCCTGAGGGTTCATTCTGTAAGCTGGCCTGTTAGGTAATGAAGCTCCTGGAATAAGATCAATTTGATGCTCAATACCCCTAATGGGTGGTAAGCCCGCTGGAATCTCATCCGGGAACACATCAGCAAACTCATCAAGAATAGCTTGAATGCTAGGGGGTAGATCAACTCGAGAATTGGTACCTGTCAATACAAACCTCTTGCATATCATCATTAAAGTAGTGTCCAATGGTAAGTACTCACCTTGCAATTCAGATTTGGAGGAAAAAAGAGTGCGCGACGTGGGAGTCGAAACGACAAGAGAAATTGCGTCAGCAGCCACGGTCGCGGGTTTTGAACCACGGTCGCGGTTTTTGTTCTGTCGAGACTCGTCGCGATCCGCGGGCCTCCTAGCTGCGGTCGCGGATTTTGATCCGCGGCTGCGGTTTACGTTCTGTTGCGCCAGCCCCTCAACTTCATCGGTTGCCCTCTCCTTGCCTTTGCTCTTCTCATATGCATCTGCTATCTGTGCTGGAGTCATAGGTTTAAGAGTAATAGGCTTATTATTGAAAATAAATGAGTGACGGTTAGTGTGACCATCATGAACAACTTTTCTATCGTATTGCCATGGTCGTCCTAACAATATATGACAAGCATGCATAGGAACAACATCACACAAGACTGTATCTTCATATTTTCCTAATGAGAAGGTTATCCTAGCTTGCTTTTGAACTCTCAATTCACCACATTCATTCATCCAATGCAACTTATAGGGCCTAGGGTGGAAAATAGTAGCAATATGCAATTTACAGATTAATTCAGTGCTAGCAATATTGCAACAACTTCCTCTATCAATAATCATATTACAAACTTTCCCTTGAACCAAACATCTAATATGAAACAAATTTTCTCTTTGGTTATCCTCACAAGGGGCGGGTTGTACATGCAAATTTCTCTTACAAATCAAAGAATCATCATGCTCATAACCAATTTCATCACTAAGATCATCCTCATCATGATTTTCATCTAGGTGTTCTTCCTTTTCACTTTCACTTTCATATTCACCTAGTTGATTAACAATTAATACTCTAGAATTAGGACAATCTTTCATCATATGACCCTTTCCTCTACATTTAAAACATTCAATATCCCTAGCTCTAGAAGTAGGGTTAGAAGTACTCCCTCGGGGTCCATTGGAAGGGCCAAGTGTAGTTTTTGAAGGCACTTGGGCAGCAGGTGGTGGGTTCCTTCGGGAACCGCTATCTTCCCTAGCAGGGGGTTCTCGGGTGGAAGGATAGGAAGTTCTTCCTTGCTGATTTTTCCAGTTGCTGGAAGGTTCTCCTGTATTTCTGCTCCCCTGACCTTTAATCTTGTTCTTTCTCTCCACCTTGATTGCCAAGTGTAACAGCTCAGTCATAGAGTTGTAGGGAAACATCTCAATCTCACTAGCCACATATGGGTGAAGGACACGAAGGTATCTAGCCATTGTTGTCTCCTCATCCTCAACCAAATTGGCTCTAACCATGGCTATTTGCATAGCATTGAACGTCTCTTCTACTCCCATAGATCTCTGTCTCAAATTCTCGAGCCGCTGTATGAGCTCCCTAGTGTAATGTGGGGGAACAAATCGAGCTCTCATCATCCTCTTCATGAGATCCCAAGTAGCAACGGGATAATCTCCATTAGCAGCTCTTCCTCTTATCAAACTATCCCACCACACTAGAGCATAGCCACTAAATTCCAAAGATGCAAATTGCACCTTTTTAGGCTCGGGAAAGTTGTGACAATTCCATATCTGCTCAATCTTCGTCTACCACTCCATGTAGACATATGGATCACACTTACCTTCAAAGCTTGGGATTTTCACTTTGATCTTCCCAACTCCATCTTGCTCAGGCTCTCTTCTCCTTCCTTGGTACCATCTATGTTGACGAGCTGGTCGCCATCTTGCTTCTGCTGCCTCTTCCCTGTCATAATCTTCTTCCGGATCCTCCTCGTCATCATCATCATATGGATCCTAAAACCTATCATCAAAACGGTTAGTAGCATTGTATCTATAAGGACGAGGTGTAGGAGAGTTATAGAATTCTCCCCTTCAAGCTTGAAGGTTGTTAGGTCGGGGTGTAGTTCTTCCCCTGGGTTCGTTGTGAAACCCATCTATTTCTTCTCTACCTTCTCGGGCACCTAAAGCAGCCTCATAGAGTTCCCGTTGAGGGGGTAAGGGTCTCCGTGGAGCGTCTGCGGGGGCACCTCGGGAAGTCCCAATATGCCCTGCAGTCACAGGAGGTGGGGTTGGGCGAAGTTCCTGCCTGAAAACTTTAGTAAGCCCGCTGACAATCCTGTCACTAAAGGCTTCTAACACACTCATCATCTCCGGGGTGACATGACTGTTTGTACGGCCTCCTAAATTTTCCCGGTTAGGAGAAACTGACCTACTCATCATCAAAGAAAAGACTAACACAGAACAATGTTAAGTGAGTGTAAATGAAAACAACTCGCAAGTGTTTACTCTCGTATGTTTTCCTCTGCACTCTCTCTCAATTGTTGTTGTAACAAGCTTTTATTGATGAATTGCCTTGTATGGATCAATAACCCAATAGATTGAAACTAACAAGCTCCTAGCACTATGATGAGTGATGGTAGAGATGGAGATGGCTAGTGTAGGGGCGGGGTTTCAACTTCAAGGTTCTGACTCAAAACAAAAATGACTCAACGAAAGAAAGAAACAAAGACTCAAAACGTTTGCAAGAATGTAAATGCAAACAACTAATACGACTCAAGTTTGAACTCAAGAGGGCCAAAAGGAAGCGTACCTTAACTTGTCTCGACTGGTGTCGATGGGGGATCGAAGACGGAGTCGAGAGGGCTAGGTAAGAGTGGGGATGTCTCGTAGCTGAAAAAAAGGTTCAATATTTAGACAGCAGAAGATCCGCGGCGACGGATATGGGAGCCGCGGTCGCGGATTAGTTTTTGTAGAACAGTCGCATGTTCCGCGGGCGCGGGTCTAGGTCCGCGGTCGCGGATTTTGTCGTGCGGACTAAAAATCCTTCGTCTTCGTTCGGGCTCGTGGCAATCCCGTTTCCTCCGATTTCTTGAATTCCGACTCAAACAATATCAAACTAGACTTTGACTCAACAAAACGTAAAATAAAATGCTGACTTTAAGACTTTCAATTTCTTCTTCTTTTTCTTGAATTTTTTTTTTGTCTCAGCAAAAACGAAAATTATAGACTCGATATAAGGTGCTAATCTCAGCAAAAATTAAAATTAAATAAAAAAAATAACAACTAACTTGATTTCCTTGTTGAAGAGATAGGATTTCCTTGTAGAAGATAAGATTTCTTTCTTTCAAGATCTTGTTTGGGCTCCAAGCCAAGAAATTCCAGCAATTCTTTAGGGTTTCTGATGGCTGCGTTTTTTGTAGGGATGGATGAATTTGTGATGGGGTGATGGGAAGAATGGATTTTGGGACAAGGGTGCTCCAAAATCCAATCTTTCGATCTCTATAAACACGAATCTATCCAAGCTTCTTGTACACAACCTGAAACAGACTCAACAAGAAACAAGAATGACTTCCCCATATATACAAGACTGTGATTGAACAGAAAGGCAAGCCATCGAATTAAACATACAACATACAACATCTACCTGAGCAGAACAAAGAAACTATACAAATATCCTACACCTCCAGAACCATTCAATTGTGAATTTCTCCACCACACAAAACAGCGAATAATAATCAACACCGTTGTTGTAACAAAATCAAAACGAGAACAATATAAACGCAAGAAAGACACACATATATACGTGGTTCACCAATTTGGCTACATCCACATGAGAGAGATCAGATTATACTGAGGCGGTATTACAGTTTTCGGTACAACTAGGGTTTACACATAAGCCGCTATATATAGCGCTAAATAACCCTAAGCCCAATAACAAAACTGATAGGCCCAATAACAAAACTGATAGGCCCAAACTGATAGGCCCCCCAGCGAGACCCTCGTGCTACCTGTCGCAGTGTGTGATTCAGATTCAAGGCATACTAACAAATCTCCACCTTGACTTGAATCCTCCAGGTAGACTCTCAGACGCACCATTACAGTGCCAGATAACAGACATCTCCCTCTCCTCAGAATTGCCCCTCAGGGCAACTAATTGTCACTGATGTTGAGCAAATCCAAGCAATGTTTGAACTTGCTCTTAGGAACTGGCTTGGTGAACATATCAGCAGTCCCTACTTTCTTCACTTGGATTCTCTTCTGATTCCTTAGAAAATGGTACCTGATATCAATGTGCTTCGTCTTCTCATGATGAACCTGATCCTTGGTTAAGCATATTGCACTCAAGATGTCACAATATACTAAAGTCTGATCCTGATGTAGGCCTAGATCATTGACCAGCCCCTTTAGCCATATTCCCTCCTTAGCAGCTTCTGTCAAAGCCATATACTTTGCCTCTGTAGTAGACAAAGTAACTGTAGGCTGTAGAGTTGCCTTCCAGCTTACCACATAACCTCCTAGAGTGAACACATAACCAGTCATAGATCTCCTACTGTCCACATCTCCAACATAATCAGAATCTGAATAGCCAGCAACCAAACACTGAGTATCATTCCCATAACAAAGACCAACATCAGAGGTACCTCTAAGATACCTGAAAATCCTCTTCACAACTTGCCAGTGTTCCTTCCCAGGGTTGACCATATATCGACTAACCACACTAACAATGAATGCTAGATCTGGTCGAGTACAGACCATAGCATACATCAAACTCCCAACTGCACTGGCATATGGGACTCGAGACATGTACTCCTGATCCTCATCAGTCTGAACAGTGTACATTTCCAACTTGCTGTTAGATGCCATTGGAGTATCTATAGGCTTTGCTGAAGACATTCCAAACCTGTTTAATATCTTCTTGATGTACCCTTCCTGTGAGAGGAAGAATTTTCTCTTCTCCCTTTCCCTATAGATTTCAACTCCCAGAATCTTGCGAGCAGCACCTAGATCTTTCATATCAAATTCTGCACTGAGAAAAGCCTTCAACTTCTGAATATCAGACTTATTCTTAGCAACAATCAGCATATCATCAACATACAGAACCAGATAAATGCGTGAACCACCCTGCAGCTCATTGTAGTACACACAACAATCATACGGACTTCTGCTGTAACCAAGTTGCTTCATATAAGTGTCAAACCGCTTATACCACTGCCTCGGAGACTGCTTCAGCCCATATAAGGACTTCTTCAACTTGCAAACATGATTCTCCTTTCCTGGAACCTGAAAACCATCTGGCTGAGACATGTATATTTCCTCCTCCAACTCTCCATGTAAGAAAGTTGTTTTCACATCTAGCTGCTCGAGTTCCAGATGCTGATGTGCAACTATTGCTAGCAGCACCCTGATTGAGGTATGTCTGACTACTGGTGAGAAGATATTGTTGTAGTCTACTCCCTCTCTCTGACTGAAACCTCTTGCAACCACTCTTGCTTTATACCCTCTGCAACATCTAACCTGTACCTTGCTGGAGGTCTGACTCCAACCCTTCTTGGTCGGTCTTGAGCTATACTTCGTTGCACAACTTCATCAGAACCTGTTTCTGGCAGTGCGCTCTCAGGCTGATCTGTATCTTGCTCATCAGTAATTGGTTGTGGTATAGGTGCCTCAATCTGCCCAGGTGTAACTGGCACCTCCACCTCCTCAGCAGCAACCTCTTTCTCTGCTATATCACTGGTCTTGGATTTCAGCATAGAACTCTCATCAAAGACTACACTTCTGCTCAGTATAATCTTGTTATCAGACTAGATTCTGTATCCTTTCACACCAACACCATAGCCCATGAAAACTCCCTTCTTAGCTCTCGGCTCTAACTTGCCCTCACTCACATGATAATAAGCGGTACAACTAGGGTTTACACATAAGCCGCTATATATAGCGCTTAAATAACCTTAAGCCCAATAACAAAACTGATAGGCTCAAATAAGCCCATACAACAGATATAGAGCAATTCCGTATCCGGAAACTAAGGAATGAATTCAACAAGGAACGATTAATTTTATTGAGAGAACAATAGCATAACAACAAGGAATGATTTCACCATGTATAATACAGCAGTCATGCAGAGGAAATTGTGATTATACACATAGATTAATTCAACTTCCGTAAAAGAAAAGACTAGACAAGCGGCATCTACCTAAAGAATCCTACAGCTCCAAAACCATCCACACAACTAGATTTTATCACAAGTTCACAACCTTATTATCTCGTTAATCAGCCAACTGAAATTCCAATAGAGAAACTCCAAATCCGGCAACTAAATTGTACAAGACTGCGACAAACAGCATATAACTGAGAATATCAAAGGAACTATACTAATCCTACAGCTCCAATACCATTCAATTGTGTATTTTTCTGCAGTCATGCAACTCCGATTTCACCATATATAAAACTGCAGTCATGCAGAGGAAATTGTGTTTCTAATTAAATAGAACTTGTAACAAAAAGCATAATTTCATCGGACATGAGCGTTGGGTTTCTGATTAAATAGCATTCTGGTTTTATATTGCACACACTCAGGAAGCAAACTAACCAAATATGTTGCAGTTTGCTGAATACAAAATTAAGAGAAAAGTAGTATAAGATTATCTAACTTGTAGGAGAGAGCAAAAATCTGGATTTTCCCATGCACATCAGCTCTAATCATTGCACAGTTTCATAAATTTGTTATTCAAGCACTCTGGATTGTGTGCAGATGTATGCATATGTTAGTGTTTTCCGTTATGGGCCAATTTTAATTACACTTGAAACCTAACACATAAATCAAATGAAAATTTCTGCCAGAAGCATTAATCTTAACTAAACAAGGAAATATTAAGAGGAGCTAGAAGCATTTTCTTATTGATTTGGTAGAATAAGAAGCGGTACTCTTCGGAATTTTATTGAATATTTGAGAAAATTACATTATAGTCTTACGGGAAAAAAGAAACCCCCTTAGATCATCTAACAATAATACCTATGAATATTAGGGGTTCTTCAAACAAATGAATAACTTAAGACAGAGAGTCAAAACATGACTAACCAATTCCGCTTGATCAAGCGATTGAAATAAAGAAGGTGCATTACATCAACCGAGCTTGGGAGTAGCTGTAGAGCAAAGTCGAAATAAAGAAGGGCAAACATAATTTGACCGGACTCAGAGATCTTCGTCATCTGTTCGTCTCTTGAATATTTCTACATAGTTTCTATTTGACGCCCACCCCTTTTGCTATTTACCGCCCAGGTCATCCGTGCGTCACGCATGGAATTAATCCGTGCGTGACGCACGGATTGCACATTCCAGAAAACGCATGGATTGTATTCATGCGTGACGCACGGATTAATTCCATGCGTGACGCACGGATACAATCCATGCGTGACGCACGTATTTGCATATATGAAACTTCTAACTTTCAATGTATTCAATGTATTTCTAGTTAAGTGTGCAAAGAAACACATTTTTAGTGTCTTTTTTAAGGCGATAAAGCCCAATTCGACAAAAACGTCATCGAAACTTTATCGAAATGGAATGAAACTTTGTTTCAATCCTTATAATGTCTATTTGATCATGTGTGTAACTTGAAAATCAAATTTAGACCTTTGTAAGTGAAACATAGTTTGAAAACCGAACAAAGTCGCAATATGTATGGCGTACCATATACAATTTGAAATATAATAAGGTTGAACATTCGTCAACATAACAACAATATAAGCATTCTAAATATAAAAATAAGATTTTGCAATATAAAACCATGCGTCACGCATGGAATTAATCCACCCACGACGCATGGTTTTACACCATATGTGACGCATGGATTTTCATATGTTTTTTTGTTGCTTATATGATTCATGTCAATGTATTCAATGTATTTTTAGTTATGGCACACAAAATAATTCATGTTCCGTGTTGTTTTTAAAGGCTTTAAAACCACAATTCGCCATAACGTCGTCGAAACATCATCGGAATGGACTGAAACTTGTTTACAATGCTTATTAGAGATATTTAACCATGTCCGTAACTTTGCATCAAAACCTTTTGCTTTTAGAGTAACACGCTCTTTGTAAAACATCAAACTACTCACCACAAGCTTAACTTGTTGCAATATATATGGTCGTAACATTGATGTTCACGTATGTTTGAAAAATTTATACAAAAATGTGTTATAAGGCATATAAAGTCCCAATAAAGTCTCACACATACAAAACGGGATTCGAAACTATGCCAAAATGCTAAAACCACTAAAAACGCCTTAAATGGACTTAAGGCGGTTTTTGGCGAAACGACACACGAACGATGTCCGAATGTAATGAAACTTGTTTTCAGTGGCTATTATGGATATTTAACCATGTGGGTAACTCCCAACCACAACTTCTAACTTTTAAAGTACCGCCTCCTTTGTAAAAAACATACTAGTCGTAACTCTCTAACTTGTCGCAATATGTATATTCTACAACATTGACGGTGATTATTGTTGAAAATACTATACAACATACTCTTATTAGGGATATTCAGTAGAAAAGAGGTCTCGCTCACACGAAATGAGGCACGTAAACGCTAAAACCACTAAAAACGCCTTAAATGGACTTAAGGCGGTTTTTGGCGAAACGACACTCAAACGATGTCCGAATGTAATGAAACTTGTTTTCAATGCCTATTAGGGATATTTAACCATGTGGGTAACTCCCAATAACACCTATTAACTTGTAAAGTAGCATATCCTTTGTTTGGACTTCTTACGTGGCCTAAATGTCCAACCTTTGACAATATGTAATTTTATTTTGATTGGAAATCATGCACACATCAGTGTTACTAAGAATCAAAGGGATCATGTGCCATTAGCGCTGAAAACCGTGATAGACTTCCTACACCTCTTATTTGGACACTGAATGGTGCTGCCTTCTTGTGGTATTGAAGATGATGATGAGGATGATGCCATGTTGGTTTCCAATCTGTAATACAATGTAAGAAAACAAGTGAGAAAGTAAGGAATAAGATGTGGAATATGGAGCTTCAAAGAAGAACTTCAAGAATCAACTTACAGGCTGAGGGAGTGAAAAGGAGAGATTAATGAGTGGAAATGGTATGCTGAGGGAGTCAATTTATAGGCGTAGGTTAACAATTCCATGTGTCACGCATGGAACGCATCCGTGCGTGACGCATGGAATGCATCTGTGCGTGACGCATGGTTCGACATTTGACTAACAGAATGCAGATTTATGTCTTGTGCACCCTAAACAAATAATCCAACAAATTCAACAACGCTAATCAGAATTGAAAAGTTCAAACACAAAACAACCTTAACAAACAATCCAACAACATCAATCCAACAACGTCATAGTTTCCTTACGAAAAAAGGACAATCCTGAAAATCTGAAAACAAACAGTTCATAAAAAACAATCGAACCCAATCCAACAAGATCACCACCGATGTTGTTGATACATAGTTGTCCACGGCTCAATATCTTGAAGGACCTCGGTTATGGCTCCATGCATTGCAGAAACATCATAGAGATCAGGCAAGGTTGCATATGGTGACAAGTGATCGTAGACCCTGTCAAAAACCTACAAATAAAAATAAATATTGAAATAAGCTATTTGCATAATGTTTACCTTAAATCAAACTTAAAGAAAAATCAAGATCTCAAGTTACATGAGATAAATGTATTACCTGCTGTGCTTCCAAGCTAGCGTGTCTGCCGGGTATCAGAAATCGATGAGTGCGGGGGATGTACCACATAAGATACTCCGGAGCTTCTTCAAAACCTGTCTGCGCAGGTGGTCCCATCTGCTCCAGGGTCGCCTCCCAACTCCACGCCATTCTATCATAATTCACCACATATGACCTAGGGCTGATGAGCCTATGGGCTCTAAGGGGTGAAATTGGAGGCCTGGGAATCATCTGCACCCTACCAAACTGCCTAGGCGACCTATCGGGATGGTGGGGCTCGGTTATGTCCATGCAGCTCAGCACCCCGAAAAAAAGAGCAGGAGCATAGGCAGGATCACTGAAGTCGATTTCACCATACGGGTTCCAATTAACCTAAAAACAATATCAACGTCTTGCATTACTCAAACAGTAATTTTACACCTTAAGGTCCAAAACAGAGGTAAAAAAAAGTCCTCAGTTTTTTTTGCAATTCCATGCGTGACGCATGGATCTGATTCGTGCGTGACGCATGACACAGATCCATGCGTGACGCATGGAATTGCAAAAAAAACTGAGGCTTAAAAATGTAAACAAAATGCAACACAAATACCTGATCCGCCCTCATTGCATCTAGTTCAGCTCTGTAGTTTCGTGCTTCAGGGTCGTAGTTCGGCAACGCTTCCTCTGGTAGAAACCGAAACGCATAAGGATGATCAACTGACCAACCAGGATTACGCCGAACACCAGCTGCTAAGGATGGGAAGTATGTGTATATCCAACCCTACCATTTAAAAAATATAGTTAGCATTAAAACCATAGAAATAAGTTATGATTGCTAAAAAATGTAGTTCCTAAATAATTAAAAACTTACTTGAAGGAGAGTGAAACAAAATGAGATCAAACCACAATTTTGGCGTGTAGCGATGCCCATTTGGCGATAGAAATATGCTAGCGCCGCAGATCCCCAAGAAATACTTCTTGCCTCTTCAACACTCCCTAGAAATGCACCAAATCTCATCGGGAGCTTATGTTGTGACTTGTCAGTGAAGATTGTGGAAGCCAGCAAGTGGAATATATATCCCATTCCATGAACTACGGGATCATTTAGGCCCTCAATGTGCGCCTTAAACTTTTTCGCGCTCATCCAATAACTATCGAGCTGTTCATTTTGAAGATGAAAATTTTGCCGTCCCTTTTCACCAAAAAAGTTCTTGTTCGTAGTTCTCCCGACTGAAGCGGTGGGGTCGGTCACCATAGCTTTCCCGTGAATAGGAAGCAACAACAGCTTCTTGATGTCGAGCAACGTTACTGTCATCTCACCAAATGGCATGTGGAAGCTATTTGTTTCAGGATGCCACCTTTCTATAAAGGCGCAGATGAGCGGATAATCAATCACATCGTACATCAATACCCTGAGATGAGTCAGCTCCGTTGCAATTGCGTGATTACCCCATGACAAGTCAGAATTAAGTTCCCAATCTTTCAGCTGGGATTGTCTTGTCTGGTAAGGGAGTACGCCTCTATCCTGTAAATTGATTACGTAACACAAATAATTTTAATAACGCATAAATTTTTTCCAGAAACTGCAGAATACAGAAACTGCATAAATTTGGTTAAGGTGCAATGTACAGAATGCAGAAAGCAGTTTCTGCATTCTGTGTAATGCAAATCCATGCGTCACGCATGGACATGAACCATGCGTGACGCATGGACATGAACCATGCGTCACGCATGGATTTGCATTACACAGAATGCAGAAAATTCTGTACAGCACACCTTAACCAAATTTTCAACAAAACTACAAATATTTCAACAAATAATCCATTTGGTTAATCAAATCAATTCATACATTAACAAATTTATTATCACAAATTCTATAAACCAAATAAGTTATGATAAGTATTGAATCTATAAACCAAATTCTAATTACATACCTTTCCTTTTTGCACAAAAAAGGCTGTATGAGCTTCAAAGCTTATGAGCAGCTCCGGAATTTGTGGACCTCCAGGAGTACCCCCCTCTAACTGAGGGACGTATATGTTTTTGACCGGAGGTTGTCGTCGTCGTCGTCTTCTGGGTTGTTCCTCCTGCTCCTCTTGCTCTTCCGCTTCTTCATGTTCTTCATGAACATTCCCATAGGTCCGATCCTCTTCCTGACCCTGTTCCTCATGCTCCTGCTCATAATCAGAATCAGAATCACCATTGGCACCCCCAGCTGATGGCCCTGCACTGCTACAAGCAACCAGTGCGTACTGGTCATCACCCGTCTGAGGGTTCTGAAAGTGATGAGAACCAGTAGCTTGCCTCATCATCTCCACAAATGATTGGTCATGTTGTGGATAGCCCGGATAGCCTGAAAACTGTGTTTGTTGTGGAAACATAGTTTGATGTGGGATCAGAATGGGGGTGCCAGGAAAGTAATGAGGGGAACCCTGGGGATCGAAACCTGCAGCAGACAAAGCTAGTTGTTGCTGTTGTTGCTGTTGTTGTTGTTGTTGTTGTTGTTGTTGTTGTTGTTGTTGTTGTTGTTGTTGTTGTTGTTGTTGTTGTTGTTGTTGTTGTTGTTGTATCTCATCAGAAAACTCTAAACGACGAGGAGGCGATTCTTGTCTATTCTTCTTCTTCCTTTGTTTTGGAACTACGGGATCTTTTTTCTTCAGATCTCTGTTTCTTTGACGAGTATCCCGTCCAGGTCGACGACCACCATCCATATCTACATCATAAAATGTGCAATTCCACAAAATTAATCAGTTTACTGAATTTAATCAGCATATCATCAAAAACTCAATCAGCATATCATCAAATACAATCTGAAACTGCAGAACACAGTTTCTGGAATGTGCAATTCCATGCGTGACGCATGAAATTGCACATTCCAGGGTTGTGTTCTGCAGTTTTTCATGGCTTTCAAACCCTAATCTCAACACTTTTTCCAAAATTATAACAGTTTTTCAATAATTTCATTAAAACCATACCCAATTTCAACAACCTAATTCATAACCCTAATTCACAAAACCCTAATTCAATATCAAAACCCTAATAAACTATATACACATGAAAATATCAAATTTGTCAATAAATTATCAACAAAGTACACAATCCATTCATATATTACAAGTTTAATCATTTCTAATCAACTAATTAACATACACATTGGATTTTGAAGTAAATATCATCAAAACAACATGAAAACCTCATATATACATCAATACCATACCATAAAAATGAAATCTTAATGTTTACATACCTTATATGCAAAAAAGATGATGAGAAAGATGGATTTTGGGGTAAAATGGTGCGTTATGGATTGCAGCCGCCGTTGTTGTTGTTGAAGAATATGACAAAATGGTAGGGTTTGATGTTTTTGGGCTTTTATAGGAAAAAAATCCATGCGTGACGCATGGTTTGTGTCCATGCGTCACGCATGGTTTTGTTCTGTGCGTGGCGTATGGATTAAAACCATGCGTCACGCACGGATATAATCCATGCGTGACGCACGGCGCCTGGGCGGTAAATAGCAAAAGGGGTGGGCGTTAAATAGTAAGGGCCTATTTCTACCCTGGGGTTGAATAAAAAGAGAAGAATTAGGAAACGTGGGCTAGTACATAAGCTCAATTGTAAAAATATGTAGTTAATTAATGGTGAAAAGTGTTAAACTATGGTATCATATGAGATGCAGACAGCTAGAACGTGAATTAAAGTATTTGAGAGCATAAGATGGAGATGAAGGAATGAAGCTTTAAATTTACTCACCAGATTTGATTTCTAATTGGCCAAGGGACTGAACGCGTAGTAAGTATTCGGGAAGCTCCTTCGGATTCGGCAAGGGATTGAGTTGTAACACGCGGAGGTTGGGGAGGGAATCCCAATCCACACCTTCGAGAACCAACTCTGGACAGTTACGAATTCTTAATTCTTTCAAGGCGCTAGGATGGGCAAAGCGCAAATTCCTCACTTCAGGGCAATCAATAATGTCAATAACAGAAAGAAAAGGAGTTGGTACTTCAACCTCTACACTTGTAACCCCACTGCAGTAAAATAATTCAAGAGATTGGAGATCTGGTGATGCTAGGTGTAAATTATTTGAGAAACTGGTTCCCCAAATACCACATTCTTGAAGAGATGTAAGTGATGCACCCGGAAAACTGATTGTGCCAATGCAGTAATAAATGAGTATATGTTGGAGAGATGATGAAGATGATAACAACACATGTTCTAGATTAACACAGGGACAAGATGCAATCTCGAGTTTAGAAAGAAGAGGGAACGAGAGTAGATGAGTATACATGTTCCTCGACCATCCCTTCAATTCTATCAAATCTATCAAGATAAGAGTCTTCAAAGAAGGGAAGAACACACTAATTGACCCTGCACCTTCCTCCCCCTCTTCGATGTACTCTAAACGATCTAGTCTGAAAAGATGAAGCTTCTGGAGATACGGAAGACACCTAAAGGGGGGGAGATACTTCACTTTACGACACTCTTTCAATTCTATAGAAACAAGGTGGGAAGAGTCATTAGTAGCAGCCCAATCTGGTATCCTCATACCTGGGTAATTCCCTATTGTCAATGCTTGTGGAGATACAGGTAGCTTCCAACATTCATCTCCACCATAATCCTCCTCCTCTACCCCATCAGAAAATTTAATACACAACGGACCTCTGATTTGCTGCAGTCCAGACAAGGCATCAAGCCGACTCCTTTTACTTCTAATCCTCTCCTTCTCCTCTCTTGTTGTTGTTTCAATGTCGCCTTCTATTCTCCCAACCTTAAACTCACTCAAGTACTGTAGTGAACTCAACTCCCCAAACCCAGCTGGCATATGCTTCAATTTATAGCACCAATTAATATTCAAATACCGAAGGTTGATCAATTTTCTGAAATTATCGGGCAAAGCTGTAAGAACTTCACAATTTCCAAGGTCTAGTGCAAGCAAATTCAAAAGATTCGTCACTGAATCAGGAAGCCGTTTGAATTTGTTAGACGAAAGATCAAGATACCTCAGCAGTTTTAACTCTCCAATACAACTTGGAACATTCTCGACTCTCAAACTTGACAAGCTCAATGCACGCAGCCACTTGCAACTTCTGAATTGTTCATCAACAACCAAAGTTCCATAACTGACCACAACAAGTGAACGTAGCCGATTCATACTATCCACCGGTGGTAGAGTTTCATGGTTATTATGCGGCTCATAAATAACATGTACATGTCGCGCATTACCATATTGAGAGGATGGTTTGTTTAGGACAACAATTTCTTCTCCGGACACATATTTTGCCAGGTCATGAACTAAAACATGCATTTTGCAATGTATAATCTCGCCAAAATCATCTTCTTTAGCCTCTTGAAAAAAAGATCTTTTTAACAAGTTCATGAAATATGAACGTCCAATCTCTTCCAAAATATCTCCTTCTTTATTCGGCTGAATAAATCCTTGTGATATCCAAAGAAGTATCAACTTTGATGCATGAAACACATAATCTTTTGGAAAGATCAAACAATAAGCAAAACATTGTTTCATGTTTGATGGTAGGTGATCATAGCTCAACTTCAACACAGACATAATAATACGATCCTGTCCACAATGCTCTTCTATATCGGAAAGGTCTTTGTCTTTGAAGGACTTCCATTCTCCAATGGTATGTTTTGTGCGTAGAAGGCTCCCTATACTCCTTATAGCAAGGGGAACTCTTGCACACTTCTTCAAAATCTCTCTTCCAAGATCTACCCATCTCGGATCGTTCTTTCGTTCATGAGTAAAGGCTTCACTTTTAAATAGTTCCCATGAATCCTCCTCTGACAAGCCACTTAAGTTATGGGTTTCAAAGGCTTCAAAGGCTTCTGCAACCTCTGAGGATCTTGTAGTGACAACTATTTTGCTCCCTTTTGCACCACCACCTAGTAAACTCATTCGGTGTTGCCACCTACTATGACTGTCATCCCACACGTCATCTAGGACAAGAAAAAACTTTCTATCCTTCACAGACTCCCTAATCTTATCTTGTAGATGCCCAAGAGTGAGACCAACGAAGTTTCCCCCACATATGGATTGAAATATTTTCCCAACGACTTCAACTTCATCAGATGTATCGGAAATGCATGCAAACCATCTACTCGAAAAATTCTTTCCAACCTCGGCATCGTTGTAAATCAGTTGGGCCAGAGTCGTTTTTCCCATACCGCCTATCCCAACAACGACAACGACCGAAGGAGCATATGGTTTAGCATCATTTGACTCTTTAAAAAGCATATCTAACATGGATTTCTTGTCTTCATCCCTACCAAAGACATGTTTTGGATCAACAAAAGAGCCTGGATCTTGTCCAATCCTCATACCAAACACTGGTTCGTCACGTTGACCGCTCACAAATCCAAACTGAACCATATCTGTAGAGATCTCAAGCAAACTGTTCCTAATCTCCTTAACTTTCTTAGCAATAGAGTTCCTAGAGGAGATTGGGTTTAAAGTAGAGAAATAAAGTCGTACCTTGCTTTTACCCTTCAACAAATCATCAGTGACAACCTCATCGAAGAGATCCTCGGCATCATACAACACGCCTTTGAGCCTCTTAATCCAGTTCTTAATAGCATCAGAGTTTCGTTGCTTCCTCTCAGCATCAAGTAACACAGCTTGGAGTGTCTCAACAGTCACTTGAAGCTTCTTAAGCTCATCTCTAGCATTCCAGATGGAAAGACCCTTCTCGTATGCCTTATCGAAAGCAGGCGAAGCAAGAGTGGACAAGATCTTGGAAGCAAGGCTGAACGCCGCTGATTCAGCCATGGGTGATGGGTTGATCTCAACTCAAAACGAGATCTTGGAAGTAAGGGTGAACGCCGCTGATTTTTTTGGTTAGAAGTGAAGTTTGAGTTGGTGTTGAATTATTGAAGGCAGGCTTTCTTGATTGGCCTCTACATATAATACGAAGTAGATAGAAATGAATGTATGGTTCCATGGCATTATCGGCATACCATCGGTCTGCATGGTGCCACGTCACTTTTGATGGTCTCTCAAAATTTTGACCCGATTCGAAACGGAAATGCCTAAAAGTATTTGTGCCCAGAATCTCATAATAAACTCTCTCTTAGAGATAAATAAGAATGAATCTAAGTCATTGGATGTCTTGGCATCCAATGGCTTAGATTAAACTAGTTACCCCCACTACAAGTGGGGGTAGTTGTGGTGGTCCGTCGACCTCCCGGCGACTTCCCGGCGACCACCTGGTGGTTGTCCGGTAGAGGTCCGGCGACCGGAAGTCCGACGGAGGTCCGGCGGGGGTCCAATAATAAATGAAAAGGTTAAAGTATAAAATGAAAATTTTAAGTCTATTTCAAATTGGTGAACATTTAAATATAATGTGATGAACATTTAATTATAATGTGATGAACATTCTGTTGGTGAACATTTAAATATAATGTGATGAACATTTAATTATAATGTGATGTTTGATGAACATTTATCAACATTTTGATGAACATTTAAGTCGATTGTAATGAACTGTGGCTAATGAACATTTTATTAAATTCTTGTGAACATTGAAGTATGAGATGATGAACATTTAGATGAACATTCAATTGGTGAACTTTTATGTATAATATGATGAACATTCAGTAGAGTATGTACAAATGAACATTGTGATGAACATTTATGAACACTTGATGTTCATCAAAAATTGGTGAACATTTAAGTAGAATGTGATGAACATTCAGATGGAAAACTTTTAAGTATAATGTGATGAACATTTATGAACATTTGATGTTCATCAAAATTTGGTGAACTTTCAAGTATAATGTGATGAACATTCAGTAGAGTATATACAAATGAACATTGTGATGTTCATCAAAGATGGTCCGGCGGTGGTCGGTGGCGGTCCGGCGGCGGTCCGGCGGTGGGGACAAGGGGGACAAGGGTTGCCACGTGTCATCATATGGGCTCTTGGATCTCTCTTGATCCAAGGCTCTACATTCATTCTCATTTATCATTTTAACAAGTATTATTACATGACTCTTATTTCGGAAAAAAAAAATCGATCGGATATTTGACCGACCAAAGTCGACCCAACCCGAAACACAACCGGACCTGAGCATGACCAGATATTAACACGGCCCAACCCAAAATTTTCTCGACCAAAAAATTATCCGACATGAAAAATGTTCGATCGAAATTGGCTCGAAATTTAAATTTCGGCTGATAAGTAAGTGTCATGTCCAAACCCTACCCAACCCGAGTTGTTCCGAGTTGTTAATTCCGAATAAAATCCGACCCCAATTTGTCTAGAGAAGTTGCATTCCTATCGAGCAAGTAATACGAAACAACCAAACACTTTCAAGTCGGAATAACTTCATTCAACAGTCAACACTTTTGTGAGGCTACGGGTTGTACGTCCACTTGTCCATCACTTTCAACCTTTTAAAAAAAAATTGATAAGAGTGATTTTTCACAACTTTAGGTTGCACATTGTCTCTGCTTGAAAGTGCTTAAAATTTGGTTCAATCTAGATTTAAGGTGAAATTAGTTATGTCATACTTGTGTCATTCATCAGAAGATAAATTCTCATAGTACGCTGATGATTTAGTTTGTGTATAATACTCCCTCCGTATCTAAATGTTAGTCTCATTTGACTCCGACACGCTTGCCTTTGTACATATTGTATCATTAATATCTTAAACTATGTGTTAATAAAATATCAAATTTTGATATTTTAAATATACCTATTAAGACAAATCAAACAAGACCGGACACAACTATTTTTTCTTCTTATACATTGAAAAATTCCCTCGAATCGTAAATAATGTCAAAATTCTCGATAGGACAAACATTTAGGGACGGAGGGAGTATCATGTTCACAGTTTATTCTTTCTAATGCTTTAAGTTCAGACGAATTTTAATAACTTAATTAATCAAATGAATGACACACGAAACCAGATAACTATATGACATTACGCTAAAACTTCATGAAATCCTGACCAGAAGCCATAAGTTCCTGATCCCTAAACATACTACTCTAGTTAGTAAGCTAACGACTAATTTGTACATGGAGATGAGGTATGACTTGCTAACAATCTAAGATGATATTACTCAGAAAAAATGTTAGGACTGCAGCATACTACATCTGAATATAAACTCGTATATTGCATGCGGAGTAGTGAATACATATACAGTTAAACATGCAATACATAAACTTACTGATACGCTGGAGACTGTAACTTGTGCGTTAATTACACAGATTTCAAACTTGTCCATTGTCCGAGATATCATCTACATTGTCGGTTGACAGAGAAAGTAAATCCGTCAGCTCTGTTCTGTACTCTAGTCCTCTAAGATAGTGCCCCAATAACATACACCTTTAACAAAATAAAATAAAAACACAAATCATTAAATCGGATCAGTTATTTATTCTTATAACTTTATAAACATAAGACTTCATCCGTTTCACAATATAAGTCGTATGGGCTTAAGGCACATAAATTAAGACAATCTACCAAGGCATATAATACTTCCTCCGTTTCACAATATAAGTCGTATGGGCTTCAGGCACATGAATTAAGACAATATATCAAGGCATATACATTTACTACAACCTATTTCTACTATTTCAAGGTAGAAATTTGAATTTTTGTATAGATATCAATTTGTCTCTCAAACGACCTATATTATGAAACGGAGAAAGTATATGGTTTCAGGTAAAGGAGAGAAAAACTAACCAGAATAGCAACCGCGCAAGATAGTCTCGTGTTAGTGAAATCATAGGCTGGAAATGCAAGGAAGTATTTTCGATTAATTCACCACACTCTTCATTCCCCATATTCAGAGTTGAAGCCGTATTTTTCTCGGACGGAGGAGGAGCCTTCGTATGCATTGTAGGAGAGAGTGTTGCAAGGAGACCATGCACAACAGAATGGATAATTTTTCCTACTTCCGGTGAGGTTGGCTGTGATAGCTCAGCAACCTATTAATTAATCAAAAAATTGATACAAGTCAAAAACTTATGCATGTTTGAAAAAAAAAACACAAGTATATATCTGTATTTACAGATGCATATAGGTTCTTCACATGTGAAGTGAAAACATAGATGTAGATATAAACTTACAGAAGATGAAGCCAAACGATCTGTTGAAAAACCAAGTAAAATTATGAAAATACGCTAGAATGAAAAGGAATGACAAGGCCTCTAGTAGATAGAAATTTCACAAATTAGATTTTGTCAAACTAATTATGAAAATTCTTACGGCCGAGCATTCAACGTTATGATGCTAACTGTCTTGGGTCGGCTCGAATGATAACTGCACATTATATCTCAAAAAGGACACAGTATACAGAGCTTGTACGAAAACAACACGACAATTTAGGCAGCTTTCTTCCAAAAGCTTTCAAATGAATGTTGCATAGAATAGTTTCCAGACCTTTTCGGGTTGAAGTGAACGTAGGTAATCTAACAAATCATTCTTTTCCTCTCCCACAAATTGTTGCATTTGAAGAGCAGCATTTTTCCTCTTAACTCCATCAAGTTCCTGCCACAAAAAATAAAATACAACTTCAAATTCATGAATATGACAAAATATGTACACGAGTGTGAAACAGGTAGACGAAAATAAAGGAGCAAAGAGTTAATTGTTAACCTTCTTGACTGAGGACAAGTGAGACTGCAAATGCAGAATATACGATTGAACTTCAGGGGTCATTTCTACAAGCTCAGGATCATTAAGCTCTTCACTCGGGTTGATAGGATCATCAGATTTGGATGGGAAACTGTTTTCATGAGGGACTTGTGTTGTTTTCGTACTATCAGGCAAAGTTTCTGAGGCAACGGAATTTATGACTTGTGATTCATCATGCTGAACACTATCTATATGAATGTCAAGGTTCTTTTCAAGGCAAAGCCTATATTCAGCACTTCGTAAGGTGTACCTGTATACAGAACCATTCAAATTTGTTCATATAACTACTCGAGCAATCACTTGCGAAGACAAAAAGTTATAGGGTCACGTACCCAGTCATCATGGAAGAAATCAACAATTTGGAGAGTAATTCCCATAGGGCTTCAACTAGAATTTGAAACTGATTAGAAGGAAGTAAGCCTAGCATGCCAGAGATAGTCCTCTTCATAGCATCGATGGTGGTAGGTGGGGCATCTCTTTGAATAAGGCTAACATCCAGTGGTTCTATTTCCTGTATCAGGTCCGACAGAAGCATTTTCTGGAAGAAAAATAATACAAGTTTAAATGTTGGTATCAGAACGAAGTGTCTAAAGAGCAAAACATAGCTTCCGTAAACATAGATGATAGATATACCATAAGAATTGTTTTGAAGTTCATATATTCTTTGCAAGCAAAGAATATATGGCCTTCAAGCTTCTAGCCAACCTCAAAATATGATAATTAATATGTAGATTCTGTACTTCTAACAGCTGTAAATATGAATAAAAAAAATGTTTATTCTGATATTATCCTACCTCATCCTTTCAACATTTTGTATACTTGGGGATGCCAAGATATACCATCTTCCCATCAAATTTAATCATGATAACTAACAGATCTAGAGCTACCCAATAACACGAAATATTATATTATTCCAGTGAATACTTCAGATTCATAA
Source organism: Oxyria digyna (assembly GCA_029168935.1). Classification (NCBI taxonomy): domain Eukaryota; kingdom Viridiplantae; phylum Streptophyta; class Magnoliopsida; order Caryophyllales; family Polygonaceae; genus Oxyria; species Oxyria digyna. The sequence continues at coordinate 3,607,205 of JAPVLV010000018.1, forward strand.
CTTCAATCCTACCAAAAGTATAACATACGCGTAAAAAGAGAGGAAAATACGACAGAGAAAGAAAATCAGTACAAATTCAGAAACATATAAACTAGTCAGCTTCCAGTGTCACTTGAACTGAAGTAGTTTTCACTTTTCCCAAATGTTGCACAGCCATTCAAATAATGCATATTATAAGCCCTATATGTCAGGATATAGCTCGTGAGAGACATAGGGGAAATATCAATACACAACAAGGAATAACTTTTGCATGTGCATAAGACTGTGAATGAACAGTACGGCAAGCCATGGAGTTGAACATACAACAGGCAGCATCTAACTGAGCAAATCAAAGAAACTACACGAATCCTGCAGCACCAAAACCATTCAACTGTGTAATTGTCCACCACACAAAACAGTGAAGAATAATCCACACCACTAGAATTCATCACAACATTATCATCTCATGACTCGGCCAATTAAAATTCCACAATCTAGTCTCCACGAAATAGAGCAACTCCGTAGACAGGCAACTAAGGAATGATTGATTGAGAGAACAATATCACAAAAACAAGGAATGATTTCGCCATATATAAGACTGCATTCATGCAGAAGAAATTGGGAGTGCAGACATAGATTGATGTGAACTCTGGTAAAAAAAAAACATAACAAGAACATACAACACAGTCAGGCAAGCCATGGAATTGAACAGACAACAGGCCAGCATCTACCTGACGAATCCTACACCTCCAAAACCATTCAATTGTGTATTTTCCACCACACAAAACAATGAACAATAACCCACACCACTAAAATTCATCACAACCCTATCATCTCATGACTCAACCAATTAAAAAATCACAAAATTCAGTCTCCATGAAATAGAGCAACTCAGTAGACAGGCAACTAAGGAATGATTGATTGAGAGAACAATATCATGAAAATAAGGAATGATTTCGCCCTATATAAGACTGCATTCATGCAGAAGAAATTGGGAGTGCAGACACAGATTAATAAACTCTTGCAAAAAACTACACAAGTCCACATGCCACAGTAAGGCAAGCCATTGAATTGAACAAACCATTCAATTGTGTAACAGAGAACATACCACACCACTAGAATTCATCACAACGTTATCATCTCATTAATCAGCCAATTGAAATTCCACCTAATGGCTAATTTAATCTCCGCGAAATAGAGCAACTCCGTAGACGACAACTAAGGAATGATTGATTGAGAGAACAATATCGTAAGGCAAGCCAGGAATTAAACAATAATCCACATATTAATAAACTCCGGCAAAAAACTAAACAAGTACACACAACACAGTACCACAAGCCATTGAATTGAACAGTAATCCACACAACTAGAATTCATCACACAAATCCTCCAATTGAAATTCAGCCAAATTAAAACAAACAGAATCGGCGCACTAACCTTGGGGCGCGAAGCAGCGCCGTCAGCGGAATCAAAACCACCGAAAGACGAAGAGGAAGAGGAAGCGAGGACAAACGATTGACGAGGCCGAGAGACGGTAGTAATCGGTTTGAATCGGAGATGAGGCGAGGCGGATGAGTGATGCAGAAGCTGTGTGTGGCTGTGCGCTTGCGATGAAGGCGAGTGGAGAGAGAAGAAGGAAGAGGAAGATGATGATAGGGTAGCCATGGAAAGCGAAGCTGTTGAGAGATTCCAGAACCCTCTTTTTCTCTTCTCTCTTCTTCTCACTGTAATGCCGCAACAGAAAAGGGATTATTATGTTTCATGGAACAAGTTTCGGGAAAATAACATTTGTGGCTCTAAGGCTCTGTTCGGGAAGATTTTAATAAGCTAGCTTATTTTTCCAAAAAGCTTGAAATCCTAGCTTATTGTTTTCATAAGCTAGCTTATTTTTCTTTGAAATTAAGGGTAAAAACAAATTTGCCGAACAGGCCCTAATTCTTTTGTTTTTCTCTTAACAGGGCGTTTAATCTCTCATTATGATCCGGATTTATATCTCTTTTGTTTTGTCTGAATTATTAAGATATATCTAAATATAAATGTAATCGTATGGAACAAGAAAAAACAAATCTATTACTCAAAATCATGTGATATTGAGATTTAAATACGGATTTACGTCTATGTGGAATCTTATTTATACTAGAATCTGAATTTATAGAAATATAATTAGTAGAATCTTGTATACGATTTTGATTTTAGATACGATTTTACACAAAAGACAATTACTTCTTCCGTCCTCTATTATAGATCACGTTTTCCATTTTAGGCGTCTCAAAATATAGTTTCTACTTTCCTTTTTAATCTTTTATCTTATTATCAATATTACATCAATCTACAGTATATTTTCTCCTTTTACATCAAAACTCACACCAATTCGCTTTTTTATTTTCTCTCTTCTACATAAAAATTCACACTCACTCACAATCTCTCTCCTCTCCATTTTTCTTTCTCTCTTCCTTAATTTACCTCGGTAACAACAAACGGGATCTGTAATAGGGGACGGAGGGAGTATATCCTTCAATTTAAATATATAGTGTTAATTGTTAATTGTCATCGTAATTTATCTTGATAATATTAATAGTTAACTTCTATACTATATTAATAATATTCTATAGCGTAATTTATAACTTAAATAATAATAAATAGTAAATATATATACATTCTCTTCGTGTAGAAGCGTAGATTTTACGATTCGAATTTATGATCTCATTATGAAGGATCCCTGCGATCCAATTCTAAAGTCTCGATTTTAATAACATTGACTGCAACATCAAACAAGGCCTTAGATGGTATTACAAAACTGAATGAAAATACTTTTATCATCAATCGTGACAAGTTCCTTTAAGTGAATTCGACACTTGAACTTTCAAGTAAGAAAAGATTGTACATAAGAAAAACTTTTAGGACAAACTAGCATTTTTATACTCCAGGCCCAGTTGTACACTATCCTGGAACATTGTCGTGCATTTGATAAAAAATTTAAGGAGCATTTGGATGGAGGGTAAAACTTCTTTTATTCCCTCTTCTTCTTTTTTCTTCTGTGGGGTTCCATTATTCTTTTTTACTGATATTGATTTTCAGGCGCCCCGGAGGTGATCGTATCTATGGGGTGTTCGACAACCAGCTTCCAGCAGCTCTGAAAAAGCTTTCATTTGATCGTCATCTCTCTATCCAGAATGTCAAGAAAGTGGTTTCAGAGGCTGATGGATACCAGCCACATCTCATCGCCCCAGAGCAGGGCTATTGACTTCTAATTGATGGATCCTTAAATTATTTTAGGGGACCTGCAGAGGCATCTGTCGATGCAGTAAGTGAAACCAATTCTTCTTGGCTTTAAATTAAATTTAGAGACAGTCTGATGCGGAAATTAAAAGCGAATGCTCATGAAATATATATAGGTTCACATGGTCTTGAAGGAAATTACAAATCAGCCAGAGATGAGGTTGAGTCTGTGTCCTGGGCTCGGTAATGCTGTGTCCACTTTGAAGTAGAGCTGCATATATACTTGCTTCAGATAGATTGTCGCGTTTCTGTATTGGGTATTTTTTATAACGTACTACCTATCATATTTCAACTTTTATATTTGTTCTGGACTGGAGATAAATAGTAGATGAATTTTGTATTTTCAATATATATAATAAAACCTTTTAGATTTTTTACGGAGTTATTTATAATATGAAAAGTTACTTGAATTTTTTGTTACTTTTAGAAATATAATAGCGTGTGTTCCCGTACCATGTACGGGGTCGCATGTAATAAATATTTTAATAATATATTTATATTTTATACTATTAATTAGTTTATAGATTGTAGTTTATACTTTATGGTTTATAATTTATAGATTATAGTTTATAGTTTACGATTTATGTTTTATAGTTTAAGTTCATTAATAAGTCAATTTAATTAGATTGATAACATAATAATAGATAAAGATATATATATATATATATATATATATATGATAAAGATATAATATGATAAAAGATAAAAATTTATATTTTTTTTTGTAATAGATATCTTTTATTTATTTTTTATTTATTTAATTCAAAGATATATATCAAAATATAAAGCCAGATGATGTTGAGGATGACATGGTGGATGATGTAGCATAGCTTAGAGGTCGACACATAGGCGAATTGAATATAAGGACGACATGTGGCAAAACAACGTTATGTTTTAGTATATGTATAGATATACTAGCGTGTGTTCCCGTTCCATGTACGGGGTCGCATGTATAAAAATATTTTAATAATATATTTATATTTTCTATTATTAAATTGTTTATAGATTTTATAATTTATAGATTATAGTTTATAGTTTACGATTTATGTTTTATAGTTTAAGTTCATTAATAACTCAATTTAATTAGATTGATAACATAATAATAGATAAAGATATATATATATATATGATAAATATATAATATGATAAAAGATAAAAATTCATATTTTTTTTTGTAATATAACCTATTAGATATTTTTTTTCTTTTTACTTATTTAATTCAAAGATATATATCAAAATATAAAGCCAGATGATGTTGAGGATGACATAGTGGATGATGTAGCATACCTTAGAGGTCGACACATAGGCGAATTGAATATAAGGACGACATGCGGCAAAACAACGTTTTGTTTTAGTATATGTATAGATGAGATCACTTTGTACAAACCTTTTAGAATCTGGGCCACATTGAAAGTGGACAGGCCCAAAACTTATGTATTGGGCCATATGAAATGCAAAGTAGATTCTGTTATGAAGCGATAACTAATTACTACTCCATAGCCAAACATTTGATTTGATTTAATGGCTTCAACAAACACTGCATATTTTTAACTCCCTTTCAAACATCTCCAAGGGAAAGCCTTACACTAAACAGCATCTTCTTCACCTAACCCTCCCTAAACTCAAACACTAACATCAACCACATTTCACTTCAACCCAACAGTAAGGGAAGGGCAAAAAAACCACTCTAAAATTAATCAACCATAAAAAAAAAACTGTGCAGGGAAAAAAAAAATTACAGCAGATCTTAATTAACTTCCTACCCATTTGACCTTACTTCTTACTTATCCTTCAACTACGGCGCTCTGCAGTGTAATGCGGCAGCTTCTTGCTGAAATGCGCAGACGAAACACGAGAATCCAAAAGCTCGACAATAGGCGTAAAATTCACACACCTCGGGACCTTATACTGATTTATCGACGCGCCTCGCGCAATCGCGTAGTCCATCAGCTCCTCGAAAGTCCCCTGCCTCACGATCCGAATCTCAAGAGGTCCAATCGACCCGCACTCGACCCGACCCTGCCTATAAACCGAGTTTAGCGACTCCTCCATCGCCAAACAGCACGCGTCCAGCACGTGATTCGGGATGGGACTACCCGAATCACGTGCCATGAGCTCGTAGTAGATCACATAATGGCCCGGTATTGTCTTCGTATCGGCGTAGCTCGTGTACTCGACGACGCTCGTGTTGTACGGCCTTAGCAGCTCGGACGCGGAGGCCACCGCGGACTGAAGCTCGGCCTCGTCGGTCTTGTCGGAGTCGATCGAGAGGAGGACGTTTTTCCGCCTCACGAAGTGGAACTGAGGGGCCGAGTTGTGGAAGCCCGTGACCCGGAGAATGTCGCCCACTCGGTACCGGCATAGGCCCGCGTACGTCGTGATCACGAGCTCGTACTCCTTCCCGACCTCGACGTCCACCATGTCGAGGAGCTTGGGCCCGGTGGGCCCGGTCCGGCCCGACGGGTCGAGCGGGAGGAACTCGAAGTAAGCCATGTTGGGCATGATCGTGTACGAGACCTCGGCGGGCTTGCACATCGGGTTCAAGTTGAGCCCGAAATAGCACTCTGATGAGGCGTACATTGTACAGGCAAGTGGCAGTCCGCTGCTGTAGAAGTCCAAAGTCGGGATGTATTGAGCCATCGCGCCCGTGACTATAACGTCGAGGTACTTCGTGTTGGGCCAGATTCGGGTCAAGATCCCCTCCCAATTCTCGTTCGAGCACTCGGACTCGATGAACTCCGCGAGCCCCGGGTCGGGCTTCATGACCTGGGCCATACGGGCCCGTACCGCCGGGTCGGTTATCTTCGAATTAAGCACCCCCGTTTTGATGTCATGGGCCAGCTCGGCCCAATTCAGCTGAAGAAACCGAATGGCCCGAAGAAGGCCCGAGGCGAAAACCGCGCCCAAACGAAGCACGTTAACGCGCTCGTAAAGCCCGCAGATCATCTGCGTGTACATGCTCTGGAACGAGTCCGCGCAGAGGATCGCCTCGTTCGGGCTCGTGTAAACGTTATACGGGTCGAACGGGCGGGTTTTGAAGTGCTCGCTTTTGTAATAGCTCGTCAACACGGGCCGGGCCAAAAGCCCGCCCGGTGTCTTGGTCTCTGATTTCACAAACAAGAAGTACAACCCCTTGCCTTTGTCTAGTCCCGGCACGTAACTGTCATCATATTAAAAAACCAAGATTAGATTAAGTCAAAATCATTATCCCACAATTTAAATATACTTAAGACGGTGAGATTCCAACGTAAACAATCAGACTTACAGATTCATGACAGGCATGAGGAGGCTGTACAGCAACTGACGACGATCCAACTCCTCCCGGATCGTCGGCATCAGCTTCCTCTCGCCGGCAGACGTTCCAGAGCTGCATATCAAAACAATCATTAACATCCTTTATAATATATATATTACTCATTCTATTGTCAATTGGTTTAAGTATTTTATTTACCTGGTGAGAAACTCCGAGATAGGGTGGGAGGAGAGGATGGGGGATCGATCCCCGTTCGCGATCCTCTGAATCTCGGGCATGAGATCCTCGTACGTGACCATCGGGAGGGCCGACTTAAACGCCTCCCGATCGGTAGCGCCCTTGAGGCTAAACCGTCTAACATACTCGGTCTCGGAGTTTCGCGTGAGAATCTCGGACAAGACGCGGTTCTGGACTTGGTCTGCGTTCCGCGTCATCTCCTCGATGAACTGCAACGCCTTCGCGTCCTTCTCGCAGGCCGGCGGGCCTAAGGGGGACGTCAAGATTGAATCCACGGCCATTTGTTTTTAGTCAGGAGGGATAGATATTGATTGGAACGGCGTCGTTTGGGGGGAATTGGGTTTTTGAGATTTGAGGGGAAAGGAAGGAAGGAGGGTATATATAGGAGGAAGGAGAGTGCCACGTAGGATTTAAGGGACAAAAGGGAGGTGGGAAGGAAGGTGAGAAAGCAAGGAAAGTGACAGCTGTAGGGGAACGAAGGGACAGTGTGGGCCCGGGACACGTGGATTTGCCTTAATATAGGGCGGGCATGTGGGGTTAGGTGCCCTCCTATATGTTTTGCCTTTTTTATGTATACTCTAATTTTATGCTAATCGGGAACCCTACGCGGTTACGTTTTCTGTGTCGACGCGCGTTTTGTTTTATCAATATCTTTAGTTACGTATTACTCCCTTCGTCCCATAACGTTAGTCTTATTTTTTTCGCGACACTATTCACAAATCGAGAGAATCTTGTAGATTTCTCCTAATATATAAGAAAAAACTTAGCCATGTGGGATCTTGTTTGATTCGTCTTAATGAGTACTTTAACAATATTAAAAAATTATGATTTTTATTAACATATAACTAGAGATATTAACGATGCAAAACATGTCTCGGCATATGTGTCTGATTGAAATGGGACAGAGGGAGTAGTAAAAAATATGAAATTTTGAAATTATTATAGTACTCGGTAAGACGAATCAAACAAGACCCCACATGACTATGTTTTCGCTTATATATTGGGAGAAATCGAGAAGATTCTCTCGAATTGTGAATAGTATCAGAAAATGAAATGGGGGGTTATATAATGGGACGGAGGGAGTAGTAAATGTTTTTAAGGCGTTTTTGTGGTAAATAGGTAATATCAACGTTTTCTCGTTGACTATGAAATCGAAACCTTGGACATTTTCTGATTATTTATGTGTTTTTTATGGTAAATAGGTAATATCAACGTTTCGCAGTAATTACAAATTAATATGTCACCGCGTCTCTCACTGAAAACGTTCATAATAATTTACGGCCCAGATTATGAGCATTATCATTAAAAATGTGAATATTGATGTATAATCTATAAACGTGATCTATTCATTTTTCCTACGTTAAGAGTAATTTACATAAAACATTTTCTTTAATATACAGACATAACTTCATTGCAAATTACTTTGAACTTGGTCAAAGTAATACTCTTAACTTAAAGAAGTTTAAAAGTGGTTATCTAACAAAGTGAGGACAATACTCCCTCTGTCCCATAATATAAGCAACAATTTTATTTCGAGCGTAATATTTTCCATTTTTAGTATACTTTTTACACCCTTTTATCTTCTTTCAATACACTTTTCAGTTTACTATCTCCTCTAATCATTCAATTTTCTCTTTTCTCTTTCTTTCTTCTCTCTATCTCTCTCCTCTAACTATTACATTTTTCACTTTTCACTCTTCTTTAATCATTAAACTCACATTTTTCTTAATTCTCGTAAAACGCCTCAAATGTGGCTTATATTGTGTGACGGAGGGAGTATCATCTTTGAAAGTAGATACGATTGAACATTTACACAAAGATATCAAAGTGAAAAGAGAATAAAGGTCTTAGAATTTATACAAACATTTTTATAAGCAAATTACTTATATAAATAGAGTGATTAATTAATTATATAATAGGCGTGAGCGGGTAGACGGCATGTGTTGGTTGATGGAGAACAAGGACGACGAAGAGCAGCCGGACGACTCGGCGCGTCCTTCGCACGTGTGAGTCAGTACGTGTGCACAGTACGTGCAGTCAACCATCTCCTTTCAATCACATAATGGTCAACGAATCGTGCTAAACCAAGTGCTTAATTACTAATCAAGTCCTTTTAATTTGTTCGAAATTGAAGAACATACAATTTCATTGTCACAATGATTATACTCGTATATGATATAATCTATTTAGCAAAGTATATAATGAGTGTTTATATAAGATGGTAATTTTAGGTGGTTAGGAAGTGAGTTTTAGATTTGTTATTGAAAATTATTTTCTTACTCTTTTTATGTAATTGTGATTGTTAATTGTTAAAAAAAATAAGTAATTTATGTTTTGGAAAAAATTAATAAAAATATAGGATAATAATTTTGTAAATTTGTAAAGTGACAATCTTTGGTGAACGGAGGTGGTATAACATAAGAACCTAAATCAAAGGTTAAATTGATTAAATAATAAGTCTCTTTCCAAATTAACGTTACAAGTTTTGTAGTTTGTTGGTTGGTTCCCAAGTTTCACGAGATCGAGATGATGCAAAGTTTAGAAACGCATGGTAAATGAACGTGTTGGACGGAGGAAGAGCTATCTGAACGTTACACCTACGAGATTTTAGTATTTAAAAGACCAAACACTAATCAAACGTCACAAAGAGAAAACACTCTCTTGTTTCAGATCAAACTCCTCTTCTAAAGGAGAGTAAGAGGTATTTATAGTGGGGTCGAGTTGCTTGTAAGTCGCTTTTGTCACTGGTTCATAGTCTTTTTTGACGTTGAAACCTGGTTCGGCCATGAGCGCGTTGTTGCATATTCGGTGGCGATATAACGCATATATTGTTCATGCTTCTCTTGCTTTGAATCAAACGTTACAATGAGAAACACTGTAATTTCTTTACTCTTTTTATGTAATTGTGATTGTTAGTTGTTTAAAAAATAAGTAATTTATGTTTTCGAAAAAATTAATAAAAATATAAGGTGATAATTTTATAAATTTTTAAAATGACAATCTTTGGTGAATGGAGGTAGTATAACATAAGATCCTAAATCAAAGTTTAAATTGATTAAATGATAAGTCTCTCATTCTGTTGCAAATTAATGTTACAAGTTTTGTAATTTGTTGGTTGGTTTCTGAATTTCACGAGATCAAGATGATGCAAAGTTCAGAAAAGCATGATAAATGAACGTGTTGTACGAAGTTTAAGGGAAGAGCTATCTGAACGTTACACCTTCGAGATTTTAGTATTAAAAGACCAAACACGAATAAAACGTTACAATGAGAAAACGCTTTCTTGTTTACAATCAAACTCCTCTTCTAAAGGGGAGTGACAGGGTAATTGTAGTGGGGTCAAGTTGCTTGTAGTTCGTGTCACTCTGCGATTGGTGTCGCTTTCTCGTAGGTTGAATTGAGCAGGCGTGGTGTTTGCGTGGTGTTTGTAAGTCGCTTTTGTCACTGGTCCATAGATTCATTTTTGGCGTAACCTGGTACGTTGTTGCTTATTCAATGGTGATATAACGCGTTGTTCATGCTTCTCCTGCTTTGAATAGCAAAGCTCTAAGGAGAACGCGAGTATGTTACTAAAGTTCTAGTAGTATCAGCATGCAAATAACAGTTAACCAGAAGTTTCTTTATTGCATTCCAAACTTACATCCTTGAGATATCAACACTCAATAACTAAACACGAATCAAACGTTACAATGAGAAAACACTATGTTGTTTTCAATCAAACTCCTCTTCTAAAGGGGAGTGAGAGGGTATTGATAGTGTGATCGAGTTGCTTGTAGTTCGTGTCATATGCGGTTGGTGTCCCAATCTGGTTGGTTGAATTGAGCAGACATGGCTTTTCTGTGTCGCTTTTGTCACTGGTCAACAAAGTCTTTTTTAGCGTTAAAACTTGGTTCGTTGTTACTTATACAATGGTGCTATAGCGTGTTATTCGTACTTCTCGCGCTTTGAATGCAAAGCTATGAGGAGAACTCAAGTATAACGCGTTGATAATATATATCCATCAAACCGAAACTAATATAACATTTTAGCAAGTTGGATAAGAATACATAAGATAAATTAAGTTTCAATATAAATCGGTAAAATGTTTTGGCTAGTGGTGTCCTTGTAAATGAGAAGCAGTGTTGGTGTCCCAAGTAATGAACCCAAATACCCAATTGAGCGGAAGTGGGGATTTGCTTTGTTTTCATAAGACAAAGAAAAGAATGTCTTCTTTAATCAAAATTATCTTACACTAAATAATCTATTTATTCAATAACTGCAATGACGTTACTTCTTGTTTGCTTGTTATATTTTATACAAATACAATTCATTTTGCGTTACTAATTAACAATATAATCCAATTTGGCCTGGCTTAATTTTGGTATGTATTTGTCTTCTTCCCGAATAGTGCTTGTCTGGTGATGCTTTTATCAGTAGTTGTTAGCTCTTGTCTCTTAAGGCTCGTGACATGCCGGCCATTCTCCATTGAATAATTGAATTATTGTACTCCGTCAGTCGCATAATTTTCTTCATGTTTCTCTCTCCTGACACTATTCACTATTTAAAGAAATTTTCGTAATTTCGGCCAATATATAAATAAAAACATAGACATGTGTGGTCTTGTTTGATTCGTTTTATCGAGTACTTTAATAATATTAAAATTTTATAATTAGAGATATTAACGATACAAAACACGCATCGACAAATGTGCCCAAAAGAAACAAGAAGATTATTATGGGACGGAAGGAGTAAGTTTTAATATTTTTATAATCCGTATTTTTTGGATAAAGAGGCTGAATTGATTAGTGATATGGCAGACAATAAGTCTGAAAAAATACCCGTTATAAGAGATATTTTAGGCTTTTGAAACACATTGATGTATGGAAAAATCATTTGGCCTAGAAATATAATGTAGAAACTATAAAAAGAGTAATTATTGTATGGTTAATGCACTTAAAAATTCTAGAAATATTGAAATTATATCAAGACAGTCGAGAAAAAGCTTAATCCTTGAAATATCGATGATAGATGCATTTGAGCCGTTACTTGTTGTTTTTGAGATGAAGTATTAAACGCTATCTATATAATCTTATAGCGTTTTTCAATTCTTTACAAATTTTTAAAAAGTGATTTATAGCGTCTTAATATACAAGCTCAAACAAAGAAAAAACGATGCAACAGTCACCTCTCTTCTCTAATCGTTACCATTTGCTCTGAACAACCAAAAACTTATTATTCTTATCCAAACATGTACTTATAGCTTAGATTGCTTTCAAGACAAGATATAAAATTGGTCTAATTCAACAACAAAATTAACAATCAATTCAGTGAATTTTCGCCGAAACAGGGTCTGTGAGGTTAGATGTGGACAATCCATATCCTGACGTTTGTCGAGATGATGTGAATCGACAGACCTAAGACACAATAGAATATAAACGAAAATAGACAGAACGACTCTACATGAGACACGTAAAACACTAGATCCCTGCTACTCATTCTATCTGAACCTCTCTATCTCCGCCATCTTGATCTTTTCTCTCCAAGTGTTCATGTACTTAGCCATATCGTTTGTCATTTCTAAATACGTCATATCCTTTTGTATCACTTCTCTTCGTCTCTTCTTAAGACGACATCGACCTCTTAATTCAAGGATGATAAAATAATCTTATTGGGCTATATGCAATTAAGGATGATAAAATAATCGTAATTGGACTATATATATGCAATTAAGGATGATAAAATAATCTTAATTGGACTATATGCAAAATGACGTATTGTGCGGGACCAAATGAAAACCTATATCTATACAGAGTTATGAAGACTAATTCAACATAATTATGACGACCGTATTGATGAAAGTCATGCAGTCGACCAACTCTATGTCTCTATTAGTCGCCTATAAATAAAATTAAGTTTATAATTAAAAATCAAGACCTATAATGTAGCAGCCCTTATAGTAATTTGGTGGGAGAAAGCATAGCTACAAAAGATAATGACAGAAAATGTAGATAATTCAATGCAACTAAATGTCACTGTTGAATTAGATTCCAAACTATCTACTATTAACCTTCTTCAAAAACACATATATCTCAATTATCCCGTGGCTAACTTTATCTTATGTTGTTAATGTTGTATTTGTAGATCGAGCTTGTCTATCCAGATTCGACATGTCTTAAGAAAAGCTAATTTTAGGGCTGACGCTTTCGCTTCTTTGGCCCTTTTCGTCCCCTTTGGGCTTTTATTTTTTTATTCTCCCCTTCTTGTGTTATGAAATTCTCCAGGATGATGTAAGGGGTCAAACTATATCCCGAATTATCCTTAAGTAGTCTGAAATTACGGACTCACCTCGAGTTTCCCTATAATAACTTAAGTATTTATTCGAAGAACTTCGGCCCTTCTCGTCGAAAAAAAACCCTAATTTAATTACATTTCGTAAGGAGTCTTTGGTAGACAATCAGATCGTGACTTCTTTAATTATTGGTTTCCCTCTCCTAATAACTTTACAAAGTGATAGTGACTTGAAAATTGCACTTGTATTGATCATAGACAACACTATGATATAATTACAGACGTCAAAGTCAATTCTGCATGTAAATATGTCGGACCAAACATTAAGCTTTAGAATCTTATAAAAGTTAGCTAAACCATGATCGATAAATATAGGTAGTCTTTAGTTTCTTCAAAAACACACAATATATATTAATATAAGTTTTTTTGTTGTTGTTGTACACTAGAAAATTTATGTTTTTACAATATCATGGACTTAAACAAGTTTAGATTATAATTTAATTTTAGGTATTTTACAACTACCTATCTGTAATAGTCAAATGAAGGCAACTAATTGGAATTCAATTGACACGAGCCAATAAAAATTCAAGAGGTTTTTGCGTCAAACCACTTCTTATTTGGCCGAATTTGCGTCAAATCACCCCTTATTTAACTTTTTGCAAGAAATCACTCTTTTGTGTCATTCTGTTAACACCGAACCACCCTTCGCTCAAATCCGTTAGTTGCTCCGTTTAATATTGTGAAATATCAATTTTACCCCCACTTATTTCAAAAATTTAAGGGCAAAAATGGAATTTAATGGCCGATGATATATTGAATTAAATCTCGCGATATTTTGAAGTTTGACCATGATATTTTGACATTTTGAAGTCCCAAAACGAGGAACCCTAAATCAGTTCGCAGCTCCTCCTTCACCTTCGAACTCGGAAAGCCAACCCTCAGATTCACTTGCTCGTCAACTGTCCTTGTTCGTCGCCGTTCCTTGCTTGCTCGTCGCCCTTCTTAATTGTTCGTCGACCAAATGTTGCAGAAGTTCTTCGTCTTCGAGAGAATGACACAAAATCAAAATGTCAAAATATCATGGTCAAACTTCAAAATATCGCGAGATTTAAGTCAATATATCACCGGCCATCAAATTCCATTTTTGCCCTCAAATTTTTGAAATAAGTGGGGTAAAATTGACATTTCACAATATTAAACGGAGCAACTAATGGACTTGAGCGAAGGGTGGTTCGGTGTTAACAGAATGACACAAAAGGATGGTTTCTTGTAAAAAGTTAAATAAGGGGTGGTTTGACGCAAATTCGGCCAAATAAGGGGTGATTTGGCGTAAAAACCTCAAAATTCAATTCAAAATCAGAATCAACCTTCGGTCAAAAACATAGAAAAAAAAAGTTCAAATCAAGTGACCGATGTAACATGAACATCCGGCAACACGTAACCATTTATAAAAATGTTATTCCAAAGGACAATTTTTTCTAACAATCAACAATAGTTTTGGTAAAATAATCAAAAAAGTTTACCAAACAAACATCGTGGAAAGTATTTATACACGAAGTTTAAGTCACTACGCCACAATATGCAAGTGACTTGGAATTTTCTAGTAAAATCATGGTGATTAGGGTTATTAACTTTAACTACAAAGTATACAATATATAAGGGAGGAAAGTTTCGGTGCGAACTTAACATGAAAAAAAACGAACAAATTACGAAATGGTAATGTTCATAATCTTGGTCATAAGAATTTATGAACGTCTTCAGTGAGAGATGCGGTGACATATTTGTAAGTGTGAACTTTGGATTCTTTTTTTTTCTTCTCAAAAGACCTCAAAATTTTTATCTCCCGTATTATGAACATTAATTACATTACAACCAAATTATGAACACTAACTCGTTATTTGTAAATGCAGACAACTTCGTTTTTTCTACTTTATGTGTTGTTCTCATCAGAACTTTTCTCTATTAGGAATACATTCACCCAATATATATATATATATATATATATATATATATATAGGAAGGAGTTGGATCAGGTAAGAATGAGTTTGTCCTACATATATACGAATACATGCACAACATTTTATATTTACATGTGCATTCCTTCACATTCACATAAACAAACATATGCATGTATTTTTCATATATTGTAAAAGACATGCAAACATCTACAAATGTATTCATATATTCATACAATAAAAATCACTCTTGCCTAAATTTTTTCGATATAGGAATACCATAATTAACTTTAAATTGTAGGAAGAAGAACTTATATACTCCATCTAGCTGTATTTTATACGATCACTTCATATTGTACGTAGCGTGAAATACTCTCTCCGTCCCTAAAAGTTCTTCTCATTACAAATAATTACACTATTCATGTATTAATCGAATTCGTTAGATATCTTACGATATATAAGAACAAACATAGTGATGTGGGATCTTGTTTGATTCGTCTCATCGAAAACTTTAAGAATATCAAAATTTTATATTTTTTATTAACATATATTTAGAGATATTAACGATACAAACGCACATCGACATACGTGCATAAAAGAGATGGGAAGAACATTTGGGGATGGAGGGAGTACAAGAATTTCCGCATGACAACACAATCTAATCTACACCGCCCTAATCCATCATTAATTGTGTGGTCAATTATTTAGATTAAGGAGAAAAATAATTACTACTCCCTCCGTCCCCTAATATAAGGCTCATTTGCTTTTTCGACACTATTAACAAACCAAGAGAATCTTCTCATTTTCTTCCAATATATAAAAATAAATATAGGCATGTGAGATCTCGTTTGATTCGTCTCAATGAGTACTTTGAGAACATTAAAAAATTATAATTTTTATATACGTATATTTAAAGATATTAACGTTACAAAATATGTCTCGACAAATATGTTAAAAGCAAATGAGAAGATCATTAAAGACGGACGGAAGTAATAAGAGTTATGAGTTATCAGATTAATTGGTGTAAACATCACAAAACCCGCGTCAATGCGTCGGACAAGTTAGGACTCGACGTGTATTTGTTTTCTTTATTTGTCAAAAGCATTTATTTATTTATGTACCATATAGATATAGATATATGGTTGAAGTTACGTCCATTTCAACTTTAAAATTGTTGGATCGAGTCATAAAGTTTTTGATTGATGTTTCCAAACGCGTTGGTATATGTATCTTTCTTATCAGTATATTGTCCAATCATATGTCGGTTTAGTTTCTAGTGTGTGTGATCACGGATACATATGTCATAAAGAAATTATATTTGAAAATTATTTTTAAACTACTTCTCAAATTGAAATAAGTAGAATCCATAGAATACAGAAAGATTAGTTACAAAACAAAATTAGTTATTGAAACTCTTAGAAGAAACCTAATCATATATACGAAACAACAACAATAAATAAAATAGATTGATCCATCTAAAATAGATATTTGAGAAAGTGTTTATCTGAACTCCGAATATATACTCCCTCCGTCCCTTTAAGTTCTTCCCGTTTCCGTTTTGGGTGTCCCCTTAAGTTCTTTCCATTTCCATTTATATCCATTAATTTCTCCCCATAATACCCTTACTTTATTTATTTTATTCATATCTTAACAACACTTTATCAATCAAATCAACCTTTTTCCTTCTAATAATTTTCCTATTGGTTGGATTTTATTATTTAACGTGCCATTACTTACACTCTTGTTTTGATTAGACATGCCTTAATCCAAGTGCAAATTACAAAACGGGAAGAACTTAAAGGGACGGAGGGAGTAATAGAGACTCAAAGCGCCACTCGATAGCATGCAAAACTACTCCTCAGTGACGCAAACGCGTATCATATCTATACATAAAGATCTGTTTTGAGTCATATATAGACTATGTAAATGACAAAAGGGGACATCTTTTCTAATGATCTTCTTCCAATTCTTCTTCGGCATCCCTCTCCCCTAACGATATTGTACCGCAGCTAGCTCCTTACACTTATTCATCGACACATTATAAAACCTCAATTGTACATGCCCAAATCAACGCAATCAAACCAGCTACTTTTTGGGTGAAAATGAGGGTCGAACCCCTACATGGCCGGCCATTAGGGTGTTAAGAGTGGGTGACAGAACAGGGCCCTAAAAATTTCGGGGTCCCATATTTTAGTTTGAGAAAGTGTCGAGTGAGAATAACTTTTAAAATACGAACGTGAGAATGATGCACATTAGTAGTAAATTGGTGAACATTTAGTATTAATTTCGTGCACATTCGTTGACAAACTTAAAACATCAAAAATTTGAAGAACATTCATTTTTTAAAGAACATTAATTTATTTAATAACTGAAAAAAAATTCAGGTAAAAATTATATATGTGCATCACTTTTTCAAATGATGTGCATCAAAAAATTTGATGCACATTTAAGTATATTTTGATGCACATTTAAATATATTTTGATGCACATTAGCCCCTTCGCACGTTCTCATTTTAAAATTTGTTCTCACCGGAACCACACCCTTTTAGTTTTAGGTCTATTATATATTTTTTATTTATATCTCCAAAATTAATAGGTTTATTTTCTACCTCTTTTTGTCCAAATTCAATCCTTTTTTCTAGAAATCGGTCTCAATTCTTTCAATTATTGTTGATTCTCAATTCAAACGTATGCATTTAATATCATAAAAGCATAGTTTACAATGAATAATTTGTCAATTTTTTTGTTATAAATTTGGGTTTTTATATGTTCCTGCGTCAACGTTCAAAGATACGGATTTTGGCATATGGGTTGTTGGTTCTCAATTTTTTTGGTTATTCTTACTTTTTCGAATTCCTTTCAATCGTTTTAATTTTCATGTGAGGCACTAACTTCCTTCTTTTTACTGACTAATATTATTGATATTAAATTCGATTATTAGAATGATAAACAATTAAGCATACTTAATAGGTAATGAAATACTGCTTATTTTTTAAAATTTGTATATTTTAAGAGTTGTAGCAGGGCCTCCAAAATGGTAGGAACGACCCTGCCTACGAATAAATATCTTAGGCTACTTTGAGAAAACTTGATGTGAGCTTACAATTCCGAACTACTTTGAAATAACCTGGGGTGTAGTTCGACCCCTGTTTAACCGGCTACTTATTTATAGATATAGTTAGCTAAATATTGAAATTAGGAGCAAGGCAACTTACATTACATATTTACATTGCAAATTTGCAATGCATGCGCTCGTAAACCGTACCCTACTCCCATGCACGAGTCGTCATCATGTCACAAAATAAAACAAACAAATAAATCACACACAAAAAATAAGCATGACTAGTCAACTCGGATATGAGCGGATTGGGATTTGGAAGCTCATGATCGTCGTGGCCAAATTAAAACGCAGCGTTGCAGCTACCATGGCCCCTCCAAAAATCTGTTGATAGCACACTTTCATATACATATTAATACACATAAAAATTCCGATAGAAAGATAGTTTAACGTAGAAAAAATAAAATGTTCACGTTCGCAGTTAACAAGTTGATGTTCATATTCTGAATTGTAATGTTCGATCATAACTTAACGATCAGATTCATTTCGGTCATTTAAAAAAAAACACTACTCATACATTATAAAATTGTCACCGCGTGACTCACTTACGAGGTTCAAAAGTGTCAGCTCTCAAATTATAAACATTACCTTCTATAATATGACATTAACTTGTTGTATATAAAAGCGGACACTTTATTTTTCATACGTTAAACCATCTTTCTACCCTTGCTCATTAATACATGCATAATAATATTATACTACTCCCTCCGTTTCAAAATATATGTCATTCTAGACTCTCAATTTTGTTTCAAAATATTTGTCATTATAGGATTTCAAGACAATTAATACCATGAAAATCATAAATTTGTGTATTGAAATTTGATTTTGTTGATTTTCTCCACTCATGCATTGGTTGTAAAAGAAGGTGAATGTTTATTTTGAGGAAAAGATAACTTTTCAAAACATAATTAATCATTTCCTTAAAATGTGTGAAAAGCTCTAAAATGACATCTATTTTGAAACGGAGAGAGTATAACATTAATGCTGCATGTCGGTTTCAAATTCCTTGTGGCATACAATACACAAACGTATTGCAAACCTTCGCCTTAACTTAAAAGTTTTGGAAGTATTATATGAAAAATGACATTACATGATATACAACTTTGAAGCTAGCTAGCAATGCAGCAATAACATATATAGTGTAGGACCTCGTGGAGCTATCTCTTGTATTTACCTCTATTTTGTCAACTATACTAATAAAGATATCAATAATATATAAAACATGTACATGTGATCATGTATATATACACAATTATATTATATCAAAAATATTAGAATCTTTAGTTATCTTATATGATTGAAGATAGTATCTATATTATAGATCGATCGACATCACTCATTATTGAGGTTTTGTAAACTTGTACAAATGTCCGATAACAATGATAAGGCGACTTATGGGAATGTAGTGTATTTATATGTCACTAACGTGACAATTAGTTGCTTCACTTTAAGTCGTTCTATTACAACAAGAAATTTCTTAAACAATTTCAAATTTTCTCACTTTCCCTTCTCGATCACTCGCTTCTCGCCTCTCGATTGCTACTAGATTTGTTCGATTCGATCAATGTACTATTGGATTACAGATGACCAAAATTCTAAATTCTAAATTCTAAATATAAATTTTAAATATATAACGAAGTTTGAAAGAGTTCTGCTAAAATAGATCAATGATAATGAATCGTATAGTCTCTCAAACCCCTAATGTTCTAAATATGTACTATCGATCTTGATTTGTAATATAATGAAAATAATAAAAATGTATAGACGAGTACGTAATTCTATCTAATCAACCACGATTTTCATTTTGTTGTTAATTTGATATATCTTTTTTTTAATAAGATAAATATATTGAGAGGACGATATATTAAAGTGATGTCACAACAAATTCATGCAATACTCAGAAATACAAATTTGAAACCGTGAGCTAAAATGCTCAAAGTTCAATTACAAAACCTAATGAGAAAGTCGTTGTATAAGATCATTCATGACAATATTACGGGGTTGTGAGTTCCCACATCGAGCGAGTATGGCAACCTTGACGTGGCACTTGATACACAAGACACAATTCCGCACGAAAGGGCATATGTTCTTGAAGATAACTTCATTCCGAGAGGATCAAATGAGATAAACAAAATGGTTAGAATAACAACTTCAAAAAAAGTGTTGTTTTTCGGTTTGGTACCACGACTAATGTGTTGTTTTTTTATTTGATGTATTGTTTGGTTATTCAACACTACATTAGTCTACATAGTATGTACTGTTTTTTTATTTGATATATTGTTTGGTCATTCAACACTACATTAGTCTACATAGTATGTACTATCGTTCTCGATGTACAAGAGTCTTACGATTTAAATCAATAGACAAATCATCTTTTAAATTGTGCAATAGTTTGTATAGACAAATATGGCAAACAAGGTCCCCATTATATCAAAAAGAAGAGGAACACCAACATAAAAGTATCATAAGAGTTGTCTAAGCAAGTTTATTGGTAATTTAATATGCATGTGCGAGGTAGCTGGCCCTAACCAAAACCAGTAAGATTCTAACAAAATCGTAAGCTTATTAACTTCGTTTGTTTAGCCATTTCTCGATAAAATTCGAATGTGACACGTATGTTTTAGTTTTAGAAAAGTCGTGTTGATTTGAACAAGCATTGATCATGAAAGTTGTTTTTTTCGTGGTTTCGGTTTTGCTTGATTTTACACGGGAAATATGCATGAGCATGACATTCGATCCAGTTTTGCACGAGGTGGTTGAAATAAATGGAAAGAGTCATGTGTTAAAGTAGAATTCTTGGGAAAAATAAGGCTTGAAAATAGAGGGTTACACACTTACTGATAAAGTCCGGTGAGCCGATAAACACGGGGGTCGTGTATATTAGCGTATATGCGCATTGGGCCCACAATAAAAGCCCATGGGGTTCCATCCTAAAACCAATTGGCAATAGGAGGAGTAATCCATGATATTATATAGTGGACTTTTTATTATCTCAACTTCCGATGTGTAAAGTCTATTCTCACACGCCCCCTCAAGTGGTAATTGGCCTGACCCAGGCCATATCGCGCCATCATGGCGGGCTAAACCCAAACTATGTCTTCAGGCCGACAAGCCAAAGGAGCCGCCCATAACAAGCCATCATGGCGGGCTAAGCTCAGATAAACCAGGAAACGAACCCAGACCCGGAACCCGCTCTGATACCATGATAAAGTCCGGTGGACCGATAAACACGGGGGTCGTGTATATTAGCGCATATGCGCATTGGGCTCACAATACAAGTCCATGAGGTTCCATCCTAAAACCAATTGGCAATAAAAGGAGTAATCCATGATATTATATAGTGAACTTTTTATTATCTCAACTTCCGATGTGGGAAGCCTATTATGAGACTTACCCATGATAAGTAGGTGTTATGTGTATGAGAGGCTTTAAACTCTTTTACACTTCTGTTAGACCTTTATCGATCTTTTCATGTGATTTCTCCTTCCCCATTTTTTAATGCTACACATATAACTAGAAGAATGCAACTTGTCATCCAACCTATTTGGTTCAAAGTAGATAGAGCAACAAAAACAACATGAGAATTACAAGATATTTTCTAGGCATTCTTCTCCTAATTCATTTCATGTACTTCCTATCATCACCCTTTACAACCACTTTGTCTCGAAAGTCCATGGCTTCGACCACTTGTCCCTACCGAATCACGCGTTTCGCAGCATCGACCCTCGTCGTGTCCTCCCTCAAGAAGACTACCCTTCTAGGAAACCGGAGGCCTTCAAGGCTTCTTTGGACAAAAACAACATGGATTCTCTCATTTCTACCGCCCCTCCTCCACCGGTAACAATCTTCAATCTAGCAAATTAAGTGTTTCTTTGTTTGTTTTCATTAATTAATACTCTCCGTCCCATATTATAGATCACGTTTGTTGTTATCGAGGTAAATTAAGGAAGGGAGAAAGAAAAGTGGAGATGAGTGATAAACACGAGGATCGTGTATATTAGCGCATATGCGCATTGGGCCCACAATACAAGCTCATGGGGTTCCACCCTAAAACCAATTGACAATAGAGGGAGTAATCCATAGGCTTATATATTAGGCTTCTTTATTCTCAACTTCTGATGTGGGATACTATTCTCAACAAGGAGAGAGATTGTGAGTGGGTGTGAATTTTTATGTACTCCCTCCGTCCCCAAATGTTCTTCCCATCTCTCTTATGCACGTATGCCGATGTGCGTTTTGCATCGTTAATATCTCTAAATATATGTTAATAAAATAAAATTTTGATATTCTTAAAGTTTTCGATGAGACGAATCAAACAAGACCCCACACCACTATGTTTGTTCTTATATATCGTAAGATATCTAACGAATTCGATTAATACGTGAATAATGTCATTATTTGTAATGAGAAGAACTTTTAGGGACGGAGGGAGTAAGAAAGAGAAGATAAAAAAATGAATTGGTGTGAGTTTTGATGTAAAAAGGAGGAAAGAGAGTGTAGATTGATGTGATATTGATAATAAGACAAAAGATAAAAAAGAAAAGTAGGATCTATATTTTGGGACGCCCAAAATGGAAAACGTGATCTATAATACGGGACAGAGGGAGTATGAATGAGTTTGTATTGAATTGAGAGGGTGGGTGGTGTGCAGGTGGCAAACGTTGCACGTGAGTACCACGTGAGTTCGTACGTGGGGGCTGATCCCACCGGCACACACGACAGCACCTCGGCGCTTCTTAATGCCTTGTCCGACGCGAGCAAGGCGATGAGCAATGACACCTTAATTGCGGGGATTCGTAACATAGGAGGCGCCCAAATCAATCTGGACGGAGGCATCTACCTGATCAGCCAGCCTCATCGAACTATCAAGCTCGTCACAAGAAGCAAACGTAGCCGCTGGTCCAACCTACATCTACGAGTACATTACCTTTCGAGACCTCCTCCTGGACTGTAACTTCCGAGGAGGAGGCATCGCTGTCGTCAATTCCCTCCGCACATCCCTCCACAACCTCTACATCACCCACTTCGCCACCGACAGCATCCTCGTCCGCTCCGGCCACGAGACCTCCATCCACAGCTCCTACCTCGGCCAACACATCACTGTCGGGCGTCGGCATCTACCTCTGCCTCCCCGGGCTCACCCAGACCCGAATCCTAGGCTCCTATGTGACAATCTGGGGGTCCACGGGCAAGAGGGCAGCGTGGACCGGTTAGATAGACTGGGGGGCGTGCAAACACGAGCGCATATGCGCATTAGGCCCAACAGATAAGCCCATGGGGTTCCGCCCTAAAACCAATTGGCAATAGGGGGAGTAATCCATAGGCTTCTTTACTCTCAACTTCCGATGTGGGATACTATTCTCAACATCCTACCTCGACTACACCGGCATCGTCGCCGAGGACCCCGTGCAGCTCGTCGTCGCCGGGAACTTCTTCCTCGGCGACGCAGCCTTGACCATCAAGTCGGTCAAGGGAGTGGTCAACGGTCTGGCGGTGGTGGGTAATTCTACCTCTGTCTATGTCATGGTAGATCAAGGATTTGATTAAATTTTCTTATTTATACAATATTTATTATTACTATTGTACTAGTATTAGGTGAACTAGACAATTTTCTTATGAATGGATGATATGTCAGTGAAACTACTAACTGTTTTGGGCAAATAATCTTAATGGACTAAATCGCCTTAGGATGAGGTCAATCAATCGAAACAAGACTAAAAAACTAGGACGTCCTAGACAATTTAACCAAATGATGAGACGAGAGTAGGATGAACTTAGATAGACTGATAAGGATTAGAAATAGATGATGGGTCGTAGGATTAACACTTTCGTTGGTCGGATATCCTCTGGGACCTCGATATGACTTAAGCGATTACAATATTTGTAAAGGTTACAAAAAGATAAGTGATTTCGTGGAGAGTGTGTTGGATGTGTGTTGTTCTCATGTTGAAGGCTTCTTCCAAAGTCATATATATACTTGCATCAATCTTCCTAGAATGTCTTTGATTTGCTCATAAATGCTCTTGATTCCATCTTTAATGCCCTTGATTGTGCTTGATTCTCTCTTTAAATGCCTTTGACTTTCCCTTTGATTGTTGATATAATGCTGATGACAATGAATGAAGAGATATTAGGCGAGATTTCCGGCGATCTTGGTGGGATGTGATCATTTAAGTATTCTGGACGTCCATCTTGACTTAGGACCAAATGGACTATGGTCGTCCTGACTTAGGACCGAATGGACCAGCGAAATCTGGCCCAACACTAACCAACTTTAAAATCAGGCGACATCTGAAACTTGATACCAATTCAGTCCCTCTTAAACCATAAAACATAAGAGAACAAAATCTTGGGTAGTAGAAACACATAATGACAATAATACTCAATTTTATCCCATCCAGATCTTCAATACTTTGTCCATGCCACCCGATGCAACTTTCTCCCCGTCATGAATCCAATCCACCGCAACTTTCTCCCTCCGTCCCTTAATGTTCTTCCCATTTCATTTTGACACATTTGCCGAGACACGTTTTGCGTCGTTAATATCTCTTATTATATCTTTCTAAAAATTATAAAATTTTGATATTGTTAAAGTACTCAATCAGACGAACAAAACAAGATTCCGCATGACCATGTTTGTTCTTATAGAATGAGAATAATCGAGCAAATTGTATTGAATTGTGAATAGTGTAAAAATTGGAGATGAGAACGTTCAGGGAGTACAACCTAAGAATTGATACAAGTCAATTTCTCCCCGTCATGAATCCAATCCATGTGTTTCATAGTTTGTTGTAGAACATCTCATATGTTATACAAATCTAGGTAAATGGAAGATTAATGTATGATGGGTAATTTTTTCTTCACATCACCACCTTTTATAATAGTGTGGGTAAGTTTTTAATTAGGAGACTATAGGATGAGTCAACCAAACATGATTAATTAGCAGTGTGGAGCCTATCTTTATTTGATACGACTCGAGGGGATAATGGTGTTCATGTGCCCAAATAGTGATCACCTCTCTTTGTCCACCACTCACTTATATCTAGCTTGTCTAAATTAAATGTAGATTATAACCTCATCCAAGCTCGATTGCAACTTGGAAAAGATATTAATAATTTTGATTCGCACTCAAATAGTATGAATCATTATCTTCCTTTTTAAAAACCTTACACGTATGACGTAAAAACAAGCTTTAACGTAAAAACGAAATCTTTGCGTTCACAAATAATAAGTTAATGTTCATAATTTGGACGGACGGTAATATTTATAATCCGGGCGATGAAATTTGTTGAGTTCATTATGAGAAGAAAAAAAATCAAAGTTCACACTAATTATAAGTTTGTCACCGCGTCCCTCACTGAAAACATACAAAAAGTTTCATGGTACAGATTATGAACATTGACGTTTAATCTATGAACGTGAATTGTTCATTTTCCTTACGTTAAGAATCATCTGCACCATAACTTTCCTTTACATATAAGTAGTACTTAACATGTACAAATGAAAACAGAATTAAGAATATTTAACATGTACGTGACTTGATCAAGCCATGTGTTAAGGGATCAAGTTAGCCAATAAACATAGATATACATGACACTATCACGTACAGTCAAATACTTTTCGAAAGAAACTTGAACGGCTGAACCCTAAAGGCTAAAGATATCCCAAACAAAACTACACAGCTAAAAGAAAGTATTGTCTCCATAATCTAATGTCGATTTTATCCACATGGTCAAAAGTTGCAACCTATAACACTATATTCTACAAATAAAAAAGGAGATCGCCTTTATATATTTACAAACTTGAAAAATCCGGCCACATACAATCGATCTAATTGTTCCGGGAGACGAATATGAAACGATAGAATCGTTGACTCTCTTGCAAACTTTCGGTTTTGCTTTTCTGCTTGATGTTTCTTTGAAGTCTGTTTCGCCTGATTGGGTGCTTGCTTTGCTTTCGCATGATTCTCGGTGCGTGGGTTCTCCACGTTTCATCCCTGTGTAATTCGTTTTGTTTGAATCGAATTGCGAGAGCTCTTGCTCTCTCTTTTATATAAAAAAAATCTAAGCTTTTCAATTTCTCCATCACAAAAGGTTTCCTTGGTAAAACTTGGGTCGTTCAGCTGACACGTTTTTAGATAAGCCAACTGAATCGTTAATCTGCTCGCTTTTTTTTCATGTTTTTTTGTTATCCATCGGGTATCGTTTTTCATTTCGGATGATGGTTGGGAGTCAGGGATGTCCGCACGTTTGTCTACCAAGTTCCTTTGTAGTCGGTTTTCTTAATTGCAATTTGAGATTTCGGATCTTTTCTAGGTATATACTAAGAGGAGCTATAACAAGTTGTTAAAACATATAACATGGTTTGTTTCCAACATATTTATGCTGAGATAATAAAATATATGTGGAGCCAACATACAAACACTTAAGTGGTACCGATGTAGCTACACTTTGAAACTATACGCGCATCTGGCATAACTAACTATACTGATACATGCATGCTCTATAATTATACTAGCATAAAATAAAATGTGGACTGAAATTATATTTAGTGATATATACTATTGATACATCACTAATTCGTTGGTGCAAAAATTAAAGTGTATAAAATAAGCTAGGTATTCTCTAAATAGGAAAGGGTCACATGCAATGTTAATGTTATTAAAATGGAGACTTTAGGAACGGATCGCAAGGCTCTTTACAATGGATCGTAAATTCGAATCGTAAAATCGTAAAATTTTACGTTATAGGAAAAAAAGCGTATATAGTTACAACTTAGTAATATTTTCGTTATAAACTACGTTTTAGAATATTATAAATATTGTATATAAGGTAACTACTAATATTATCAAGATAAATCATAATGATAACTAACTATTAACAATAAATACTTAAACACAAGGGTATAATAGTCATTTGTGTGGAATCGTAAGATCGTATGCAAAATCAAAATCGTATACAAGATTCTAGTGATTCTATTTTGATAAATTAAGATTCTACTGTAAATAGATTCTACATATATAGAATCGTGGATCGCTCACCCCAATGTGAATCGTAAAATCATAGATTTAAATCTATATTTTGATAACCATGGTCACGTGGGAATTTAAAATATTGTGAGAAGTGAGAATCGCTCTCCTCCGTTGATCACGAACAAATATAACGGCTAATTATGGGGCACGTGTTAGATAATTTATTACCTTTTTTCTTTTTCTTCCCTTCTCTTTCCTTTCTATTATAGCAAGAATAACTTTTCTCGATTTCTCTCTTTGCTTCCAAGGTCTCTACCGTCTTTCAAAGACCTAGACCATCAAATTTGTCTTCCAAGCATTCTGTACGTAGTTGTTCGTAATCGTTTGATTTTTTTTGCTCTTTGGTTTTGCTCTATTATTGATTCACAGTTGATCTTATGAAGTTATTCTTTTCTCCTTTTCTGTTTACATGAGCTCGCAATCGAAATCAACAAATCTCTTTCAATTTGTCATAAATCCAGGTTTTTTTGTTCTTATCCTTTTTACATTGGATTTAATTTCATTTTTTTGTTCGTGATTTGGATCATTCTTATGTTGTTCGATTTTGTATGGAGCTTGTATGATGAAACATACTCAAATCAATGTTATATTAGTGGACTTGTGAACATTTTGATGAACTTGACGCACAATGCATTTATTATTGATCATTATGAACATAAGATCGATTTTAGTATCATACATAGTCAACACCATTCTACGAGTTTTTGCTTTGTGCCTACATATATGATTAATATATAGACTAATAAAAAAATACTCAATATCAAGTTTCATGACTTATATTAAATTTAAACTTACACATTATATAACATAATGGTCTTTTACACATGATTGTAAGAGTCGCATATAAGATCATTAGGATCGTATATAGTATCGTTAGGATCGTATACATGATCAAAATTTTACACAAGATCCTACCAAATATTATTTCGATGAATTAAGGTCCTACATTCTTGAAATCTAAACTAGGACCGTGAATCGTTTTTCTTTACCAGGATCGTAGGATCGTAGAATTGTAAGATCCAGATCGGGATTTTAACAACCATGGTCATACCGAGAGAATCTTCTCGTTTTCTTCCAATATACAGAAATAAATATAGGCATGTGAGATTTCATGTGATTCGTCTCAATGAATACTTTGACACTATCGTATATTTAGAGATATTAACGTTATAAATCGTGTATCGACAAATATGTCAAAAACAAATGAGAAGATCAATATGGGACGGAGGGAGTATTATATAACAAAGTCTATACGTGTTGTTTTTATCCTCTTCAATGCTTAAATTTGAGTTAATGGATATTGTGCATTTGTACTTCAACCAAACATTTCTTGGACGTACAATTACATAGTTTTCCATAGGTACACAAAGTAGTTAGTTATATAAAATATGCACTTATAGTGTGTAAAATGAGCTAGATTTTGAAGCATTAGTCATACATACATACGTACCATTTTTTATTTAAAAAGACCCGTACGTTTTCTATGCACGTACAACTTCAAAACATATTCTATAAGGATTGAGTTTCTCAATGCACAATCTTAAAACTCCATGAGTGGACGAAACGTGCTTATGAGGAACGAAACACCTAGGAAACCAGGACTGAATCCCACTCAAATTTAAAACGTTTTAATTGTCGATCTCTCTTCTTGGTCAAAGTCAACACGAATAGTGGCAATATTGTAAATATAATGACAATACAGGCAACAAACAACGATGGATATCTCGCAGTTGGATTATATTTTGGGGCGGGCGAGCGGCTACGAGGAACCATCCCGACAGCTGGATCTGCTAATGTCCCCACGTGGTGATTTATTCTTCCGTCAAAGTCACTCCTCATTGGCTGGTTTTCTTCTTCTTCAATTCAATTCTTTTCCGGTCAAACCGGCGCAGACAATGCAGCCGCTTGCTAGCTTCGGCGGCTAGCCTTTCATCATGTTCAACTTTGTTTTCTTACGAACTTATTCGTCGACTTAATACTCGATCTAACAATAACAATCAACTCATGCCTAGTGGGGACCTAAGTGAAAACTGATAAACCAATTCGAACAAGATCCGATCGATCTTAAGGTCTCAGATTTCGCAATCGATCAATTAAAGGAAATCAAATAACACAAGAACACCAGAACACCATAAATTGTTTACGCGGTTCGATAAATCCTAATCCGCGGAATCTCAGGACGGGAGACTCACCCCAGTTGCACCAGATGATCAAAGTAATTAAAGCAAACTACACGAGAGTTCAATCGGCAAAAGAACAACGCAAGAAGACAATCAACACAAAGAAACAGCCAAGGAACTCAGATAGAGCAAAGTAAGACGAAAGCAACAAGGATTGGTCTTCGAGGAATCGCCAGAAACTTCAATGGAAGCTGACAAGGAAGAACCAGGAACACGCCACTGAGATGGTGGAAACGCGCCGATGAAGATCTTCTTCTTCTCCTTCTCTCTCTCTTTCTCTCTTCTCTGTAAAATCCTAGGCCGTGAAAACTGTGAAAGCTTCTTCCAAGCTTTGTCAGAACAAGAGGCTTATATAGTTCTCGCAACAAAGCAGCCAAACACACCAAACCAGATGGGCCGAGCCCAATGGATCAACAAACACAGAAGCCCATAAGTGTTTCAGCCAAGCCATCCATCTAAGATATAATTATATCTTAGGGTTGCTATTTAGGCATAAACACTCATAAACTTAGCTTGTAATATAATGTGCCAAAGTCTAATTTACATTGACTTCTACCAAGATATAAACTCAAGTGTTACAACTTTGGGCAAAACTTTAGCTTGGATTATACAAAAGGCATAACAAAAACTTATGACAGAAATGGTAAAACATCGACATAAAAGAGAGACTAAAACTACTCAAACCAAGATTGCGAGAAGGATCACTCCTTATCCTTCCAAATGTTCTTGTTCTGAGCCATGTCCTATGTCAAACTCAAGTTGACGAGATTTTTTTGATCACCTCGTTGCAACTCTTTTTCGGACGACCTCTACGTCTCCTCTACGACTCCCATCTTTTCTCAAATGGCTTCACCGCAGATCCAACAGAGCAGCCTCGAATTTGTCATTGCCTTGTCTAAGCCGTTGTCCAGAATGAAAAATAGTAAAACACGGTTCTAATGGTAAAACGCAAACAACGTTTCATGTGTAGTAAGTATACACGGTTCTTATATACAGCCCGGTGCTTTATTCAAACAACGCCGGGTCACTCGCGTTCTGCGAGGACACGGCCTCTCGCGTTACGCGAGATTAACAAGAAATTAGGTTAATTACATGCATGCTAATCTCGCGTTCCGCGAGTTCACGTGTCCTCGCAGAAAGCGAGTGTCACGTCCCTCGCAGAACGCGAGATTAGCATGTCAGATGGACGTTGTTGTGCGCCATTACTACATGTCTTGTCCCCACCTAACTATAATAACTACCCCCTTATTTTAAGTATTCCGTAACACCTATTAACCCTACCCTAACACCTCTTTTTATCGTCTTTCACCTCTTTCACCCTCCATTAAAACCCATTTTCAAAACCTTAAAACTTCAAAACACTCTAAAAACACCTAAAATAATGGAAGATGAAGAGGAATTCAACAAAGGAGGGAGAACATAGAGGCGAGAGCCAAGATAGCTATGGGCACACAAGCATTGGGGGTTCATATTTCAAATGATTATTATAACGTGTTCGAACAAACCACTGAAGAAGATTACAAGAGTACTTTGAAGAAACTTGAGGACGAATGGCGAGCTTATCCAACCGTATTGAAGTACGTGAGAACGAATTGGCTAAACCGTTACAAAGAAAGACTTGTTTCAGCATGGACGGATAATGTCTTCACTCTCGGGAATAACACGACAAACAGGTATGTTCTGTTATTTATGTCTACCTTCTACATATGATAAAAAGAGCTTCTGTAATGCACACCTCGCAGAACGCGAGGGCATACCAACTCGCAGAACGCGAGTAAATTCCTTGATTCAGTGTTGATGCATTTTCGAATGCAAAGATCCTGGAACAATCAATGAACTCGCAGAACGCGAGGTGTACATACCTCGCAGAACGCGAGGAGTTGCACATTACAGAAGGATCCACAGGTTCTGATTTGTATTTGCATTTTATTGTTTTTCGAACATTTTAGAGTTGAAGGAGCACATTCATGTCTTAAGTCATACTTGTCAAGTGGAAATGCTAGGCTAGACACAATGTTCAAAGAATACAAAACAATGGCGGAGAACCAACTTAAGGAGATTACTGTGTCTTTCACCGAGAGTTTGAATAAGAGCTTCACAGTTGTTGAAGGGGCCGACTTGTTTAAAGTCTTGAAGTTCAAAGTCTCTTACAAATGCATAGAATTTTTGCTTAAGGAATACACGAAGGGGGAGAGATTAGGTGCGCACTTTAATATGTTTTGTAGCTGCGGGATCAAGATTAGAGATGGGTTGATGTGTGTTCATCAGATTGTAAGACATTGGAAGGAGCAAAGACCACTAAGAGTATCAGAGTTGCACCCTTTCTGGAGTACTTTGAGTTTGGAAGAAGTTGATGTTCCCGGCATACTGGAAGTTAAGAGTAAGGTGGCAAGACGTCTTTTTCAGACTTTCTATGAGGAAACGTTTCCGAAATTGTGCCCCCATGATCAAGAAAAGTGTGCACAAACTGTTTTAGACATTGAGAAAGTAAATACTCCTCTAAAAGAGCCGGCTATTTCAAAGCACACCGGAGGTCGTCCAGTCGGAGCTCCTAACAAACAACCTAGGTCAACGCAAAGAAGACCGTCTGCATGGGAGCACACTAATATTGAGATGGATGCTAGAGATTTGGAAGAAACACCCCCAAAGAAGCAAAAAAATGCTTCTAATTCTGAAACATTCAAGAAACCAAAGATTAAGGTGATTGGCAAGTACAAGTCTCACATACCCGCGTCAATGCGCATCCATGTGAATGGTTGGTTTGAGGTAAATGGAGATGGAAATTGTGGATTTAGAGCAATAGCTCATGAATTGCATGACAACCAACACTTATGGAGGGAAGTAAGAGATTTGATGATAGCTAAGGTCAAAGAGATTTGGCACCTAGTTCAAGGAACTTGGATTGGACCTCCACAACAACCAACTTTGGAGAGCGCTTTACACCAACTTACATGGGAAGGAATAGGAAGGGCTCCAGAAGATCACTGGCTAGCTACCCCGGAAATGGGATGCCTTGTGGCATCCACATTCAACATAGTGTTCGTAACGGTGGGAAAAAATGCTAACTACACTTACCTTCCTCTACAACGTCCTACTTGGTTAGAAGATGGTGACACACTTCCGACGTTCTGCTTATTCTATATTCAGAGTGAGAGACATTTTGTTCCGGTAAGTTTTTGGATCTACTTATGAATTACTATCTAATATGCAACTTCCTAACGTTGTTGTTTTCTTGTAGTTGCGTCTTGAAGAAAACTGCCCATTACCTCATGTGTTTACTCCTTGGTGGCGAAACGCTGAAAGAGATGCTTTTTCTTTGCACGATCTTGTGTCACATCGATGTGCCGCCTTTGAAATGTAATGTTGAAGTTATGTTTTATTCGCTGAATTTGTAATGTAATGTTGAACTGGAGATGGTTTTTTAAATTCTTAAACAGGAGGAATGACATTTTCCAGAAAATGTCATTCCTCGCGTTCTGCGAGGTATGTGTCACTCGCGGAACGCGAGTGACACCAACCGTGCCACAGACCGTGCATCTCAACTGGGAGCACCCTGTATCCTATAGGTTCGTCTCGCGTTCTGCGAGTGGTGTACACCTCGCGTTCTGCGAGGTTATGCATAAAACGAACAGAATTGAAGCAACACCAACATATCCCTAAACATAATCCAACAAAATTATCCACGCAACAAAACAACTAAGAAAGCAATCCAAAACACAAAACGAAAGGCTACTCGTCTTCTCGTGGTCGGAAGGGAGCGAGATTTGACATACATAGTAGCATTTTGGCGTGATATGAAGAAAATTCATCTGGAGTGGCAAACCGATACCGGTCCATGTCATTGTACACCCGGCCAATCACCTATACGCAAGTAAACATTCATTCTATGTTAATATTAGAGACAAACAAAGACTAGAAATGCAAGATAAACCAAAACAATTAATATTACCTGTCTCTCAGTAATCATCCCAGGGATTGCAGGACGGATATACCTATGGGTTCTCTTGATGTATCAATCCATGTAATCATGGGAGCATTCATGTGGTGCATAGGCAACTGGCCCCATATCATCGAGAGACAAAGAGTGAACATCTCTTGACTCCCAAAGCCATTGGTTGGCGTCATAAAAAACACTATAACACCTAATGTTTTTCAACCTATGAGCTTTGAGCGGTTCGATGACTGGCCTAGGAATACGCTGCACTCTCCCAAATTGTCTCGGACACCTATCAGGCATGTGTGGTTCGGTGATGTCACAGCAAGATAGCACCCCGTGAAATAGAGCGGGAGCAAGCTCAGGATCGGTGAAGTCCTGTGCTCCATACGGGTTCCAACATACCTAACAAAATGACAGAAAAACAGCCTGGTGAAGTCTGTAAAACACCAGAAAATGCAGAAACTAGGACAAAATGCAGAAACTATGACAAAATGCAGAAACTTGCATTTTCTCGCGTTCTGCGAGTGTGTGCATCCTCGCGTTCTGCGAGGAGCCACAAACTCAAAAAATGAATCTGTCCGGAAAAATGATTGTTGCGTACTCAAAAATGCAGAAAGCCCAGAAAATACAGAAACTTACCATCTCTGGCATAAGAATATCGAGCGCTCTCCTATAGTCCCTTCCGACTTGCCCCTTCTTCAGCTTTACATTCTTAGGCATCCACCGGTATGCCCATGGTTGCTCTGCTCTCCACCGAGGACGTTCAGTAGGTCGAAAGTGTGGGAAGTAGTTGTAGATCCATGCCTAAGAAATACAAAGTACGTTAAATATGAAAATATATATAAGTATGTAAATTAAACGCTTAGAAAGTATAATACCTGCAACAAGGTGTAACAGAAAGACATCTGGGCACAACCCTGTCGTGTGCATATCCCCAGCTGCCTATACAGATGGGCCAAAGCAGCTGAACCCCACGATATGCCCGTAGCATGGGCATAGGTTTCCAAAAAAGGCCCATATCTAAGCCGAATCAAGTTCTGTGACTTGTCCGGAAATAAGAGCGAGGAAGCAGTATACAACACCCAACCTAATCCCTTTCGCTCTGGACCTAGGTTTTCACAATGCCTTCTAAACCAATCAGCTTTCACCCTCCCAGAATCTAAAGTGTGAGGATCTATTCCAAAAATTTCCGCCCCTTCCTACCATAGTATTTCAGAATCTCATCATGACTGAACTTGGCACCCAGTTTCTTACAGGTCGTCATTGCTTTCCCTTCTATAGGTAGGCCTAAAATCATATGTACATCAAGAAGGCCAATAGTGATCTCACCACAAGGGAGGTGGAAGGAATTTGTCTCCGGGTGCCATCGTTCGATGAACGCTTCAATCAACGGAAAGTCGATTTCTTCGTACATCATGTCAGGTAGATCTGACAGTCCAACTGCAACGGGAATTTCTGACCAGTCATTGTTGTCCAATGGCCAATCACTGCTTTGCTTTGTCCGTTGTTGTGCCTTCATCGGACCTTTCAGCTGCAGAAAAATACAAAAATTACACACTGCAGACCAAATTTTCAAAAAATACAGTTTCTGCAGAATTATCAGTTTCTGCAGAATTGTGCATTTTCTCGCGTTCTGCGAGGAGTGACACCTTCGCGTTCTGCGAGTGTGCCACTCCTCGCGTTCTGCGAGAAGAAGCACATATCATGCATTTTCTGATAATTCTGCAGAATATGTGCAATGTATTGAAAATGCAGAAAATAAATAAATAATTAAATTACCTCCCCTTTCTGGATGTGGAACGCAACATGTGCTTCAAATCCCTTAAGCAACTCGGGATCTTCTGGACCTCCAGGTGTGTCATGAGCGAGCTCAGGATCATACTTTCGCTCTTCCTTCTTGGACTTCCTCTTTCTTTTTGGTTTCTGGACCACTTCTTCTTCTTCTTCTTCTTCATCATCATCATCACCTTCTTCTTCGTGTTCTTCCCCAACACCTTCATCCTGGTACTCTTGTTCCATCGGTTCTGGTTGAGGATTGTAAGAAGAAGAACAAGCTTGTCTACTTCCTTGACCCATGTCTTCAGGAACACTTCCCTCACCAAATCCACCTCCCCAACATTGTCCACCGACCCAACTTTGTCCACCCCACCCTTGTCCAACTTCCACTACAGCATACTGAGGAATGAAATTGTCCCAGCCACCAATAGTGCTACCCGATTGTTCATATGGAGTTGATTGTGGTGCCCATTGAGTTGACGGTTGTGCACATGAAACTGACTCTTGAGAATAAAGGTCCCAATCATCATTTCGATACCCTTGATATGTATCTGCTCGCTCTATCCCACTAGGCACAAAACAGTCTTCCCCGGCATAACTATGGACACCACTGTACCGCTCTATGGCGCGATAATCAACGTCGGGGAGCCCCTCGGGGAAGAGCTCTACCGGTGTTGTATTCTTTGCTTTCCTTTTCCCTTTTGCATTTTCAACCGGTGGATTTTCTCTCACAGCGTTCCAATTTCTTCGACGGGTTGAACGTCCAGGACGATCCATTACCTAAAAAAATGTAAAGTAGAATCAGTATATAAATATAACAGTATATATAGTAAAATCAGTATATAAATATGTATCTGCAGAAGAGGAAAGAATTTCCAGTTATGTTCCTCGCGTTCTGCGAGTAGCATGACACTCGCGTTCTGCGAGTACCATGACCCTCGCGTTCTGCGAGTATACTACACCCCTCGCGTTCTGCGTCAATTTGCACTATCATGAGTTTCCGGCGAGAATTTCCGGCGAAAATTCAATATTTTAGCTAAAATACCTATCAATTTAAGTAAATTACCAAATAAACATCAAAACCCTAAATAAAATCAACAACCCTAATCAAAAACCCTAACCCTAATGAATTTCAACATAAAACAACATCCACTCATCAACCATAATTCAAAATCATCATCTTTCATCCATTATACAACCATTTCTAAATCAACATTCAATATCAAAACATCATATAATATGCAATTTCCTATACTAACAACATATATTCATCTAGAAACAACATTAGAAAACATAAGAGTATAAGAAACATACCTTATATGGAGATTTGTAGTGAAAAGAGGAAGAAGAAGTAGGTTGAAATTGAGAGAGATGGTGAGAGGCGGCGGTAGAAAATTGTGTGTGATGTAAAAAATGGGCCGAGTAGGGTTTTTCCCCTTTTATAGGGAAAAAACACCCTCGCGTTCTGCGAGGTGACGCACCCTCGCGTTCTGCGAGGATACGCTCCCTCGCGTAACGCGAGGGTGCGTTATTTAGGAAACGCGAGGATGCACATTAAAGCGTATTAACAGAAGCATTGTAGTTAAGTGTGCAAAATAACACATTTTTAGTGTCTTTTTTAAGGCGATAAAGCCCAATTCGGCAAAAACGTCATCGAAACTTTATCAAAATGGAATGAAACTTTGTTTCAATCCTTATAATGTCTATTTGATCATGTGTGTAACTTGAAATTAAGATTTCTTCCTTTGGAAGTGAAACCTAGTTTGAAAACCGAACGAGGTCGCAATATGTATGACACACCATATAAATAAAGAAATATAATAAGGTTCAACATTTGTCAACATAATAACAAAATAGACACTATTAAGAAAAATAAGTAGTTCTTGCAACATAATAAGGTTCAACACTTCAAAGGTGCAACATAATAAGGTTCAACATAATAAGTAATTCTAAACAAACAACATTAAAAGGAACAAGCAAACAAAGAAGGTCGATAAATTTTCAAAAGAAAGATCTAACGACGAGGGTTGAACGGCCTGAAGAGGTTCCTGTATTCTCGTGCGGTCATCCTTGGTCTAGTGG
Source organism: Oxyria digyna (assembly GCA_029168935.1). Taxonomy (NCBI): domain Eukaryota; kingdom Viridiplantae; phylum Streptophyta; class Magnoliopsida; order Caryophyllales; family Polygonaceae; genus Oxyria; species Oxyria digyna. Next base: position 3,644,299 of record JAPVLV010000018.1, read on the forward strand.
ATGGTTCCCCTCTCTCCCTTTGACGTTCTTGTCTCTCCCGTTCACGTCGCTCACGTTCTTGTCTCTCCCGTTCACGTCTCTCCCGTTCAAGCATATCAAAGTTGTCTCCCATGCTAGACACCGTACTAATATCAGAAATATCAGATTCTTGATTGGAATAGGACATCTGTATAATCACAAACCTGACCAAATTATAGTTACATACTCAATCAAATTCATAATCTATACAAACAACAACAATGCTTATAATCATAGTAGTCTTGATCTGCGACAGCATGACTCTCGCGTTCTGCGAGAGTCATGACCTCGCGTTCTGCGAGAGTCATGACCTCGCGTTCTGCGAGTATCATGACCCTCGCGTTCTGCGAGGGGTGTAGCGTTCTGCGTCAATTTGCATTATCATGAGTTTCCGGCAACAGTTTCCGGCGAGAATTTCAGGCAAAAATTCAAAATCAACATCCACTCATCCACCATAATTCAAAATCATCATCTTTCATCCATTATACAACCATTTCTAAAACAACATTCAATATCAAAACATCATATAATATGCAATTTCCTATACTAACAACATATATTCATCTAGAAACAACATTAGAAAGCATAAGAGTATAAGAAACATACCTTATATGGAGATTTGTAGTGAAAAGAGGAAGAAAAACTAGTTTGAACCGAGAGAGATGGTGAGAGGCGGCGGTAGAAAATTGTGTGTGATGTAAAAAATAGGCCGAGTAGGGTTTTTCCCCTTTTATAGGGAAAAAACACTCTCGCGTTCTGCGAGGTGACGCACCCTCGCGTTCTGCGAGGATACGCTCCCTTGCGTAACGCGAGGGCCCGGACGTTATTTAGAAAACGCCCGGGCTGTATTTAGCAAGGGCCTAAGTATAGAATGACTATCAAGAGAGTCTTTTTTTTTGGAGAGACTTTGTTATAGCTTTTCTAAGAGAGGCGATGTTATAAACAAATTTATATTATTTACAGATATTTCATGGTGTTCTCTTTTGGTTTTGATTCACCGTTATAACGTCAATGTATATTCTTTATAAACGTGATGTTTGAGAAGAAATTATGAGAATAGTTTGTCTAATCTGTTGTCTGAAACAACATTTCCACCCAAACTGACCAATTGACATAAAACACAATTTTAATGCTGCAACGTTGTTGGGAACAACGTTTTATGTGTATCAACCTTTGTCATAACATTTTACTAGTAAGTTTAATACCCTTTGTCAAGATTAGAACAATTTTTCTTCTTTAGAAAAGCGTCTTATAAATAACATTTCTTTTTTATTTTAGTATTAAACAATATCTTTTTTTTTAATTTTGGTTGAAATTAATGTTGTTTGTTTCGATACTTCATCTTTATAAATCCGATGTTTAGAATAACATCTATATTCGAACCTTTTCTAACTAGTCTATTATCGGAATTTCTTCAGTGTTGTGCCCATGGACAAACTTTTTAAAAACAAATTTATTCCCGGTATTTTTTGTTGGGTTTCGTTTAGACCGGTCAAACGGATCGTGCGGGTCGGGTTCGGGTTTGGTTTCCCAGGGTCGGGTCGGGTCGGGTCATGTTCGGATCAACTATTTACGGATTGAATTCGGGTCGGGTTTCGGGTCGGGTCGAGAGCGTGCGTTATTAAATAATATTTTCATTAAAATAAATAAATAAATAAATATAATTTTAATAATATTTTAATAATAAAATAAATTATTTTAATCATAAAATAAATTATTTTACTCAATATATATTATAAAACACAAAAAATAAGATAGTTAAATCGTAATAACGAATTTGCGGGTCGGATCGGTTGGGTCGGGTTTTGACCCACAAATGACCCGCAATTTCGGGTAGAAAGATTTGGGTCTTTTCCGGGTCATCGGGTCAAAAAATACGGGCCGGATCAACTTTTGACAGGTATAGTTTCGTTACATTACACTCCACTGTATTTTTTATGTGGCAATTGTTTTGTTGCAATTAATATTATCATTATTATTCTAATTTATTCAGTAACGACTGTTTGTCTGCTACCAATTATTGTACGGGTTGGCTCTAGGATGCTGTTGGCCGGTCATGTAGTACCAATTATTGTACATTTTTTTTTGTGGATTCCAAATTTTACGTAACTTCGTTATTTTAAAAGTATCATGCATGAAAGTCGTTGGGACATCTCAAATAGAGTTAAAAAATAACATTGTCGACTAGGATTTTAACATGTTAAAATTGTACAATTTAACAATTGCTATTTTTAACATTTCTACCAACACCAACAACAAAAGCTATAATTTTAATGCACTCAAAATCTAAAATACAAACACAAAATTTAGTGAAGGCCCACCCAAATATCATGCATTTTAGACACCTCACAATTTTAACATTTGCTATTTGGAATGCTAAATTTAGCATTTGAGTTGGAAAATTGAAGCATCTCTAAATAAATATTCTCCATTTTGTTATTTATAGCTTTTATTGGTGTTTGATTTAGCTAAAAAAATTATTATCTATATTTTTAGCTCTCCATTGGAGATGCCCTAATGTCTCCTTATTTTTTAAGATTACACTAAATTCAAATTAGTCATAAAGTGAGGGAGACTTAACGACAAGCAATCGATTATGTTTTGTGACAAAAGTGTAGAACATTTATTTAATCAGCATTTTAAGGTTGAATTACGTATTTAATAATTGTTACTGTTGGAAGTAAAACAAGCGTTGTCAGAAAGTAACATGCAGTGTACATAGAATGCAATGAAGCACATAGTTTAATTTGTGTATTTTATTAGAAAGTGTGTTTCGCTTTTTTAAGGGCATTTTAAAAGAGATGATCATTGTATATTATTATGACACACAAAAGGGGGTGTTGCAAAATAATAATTTTGTTGCGATAAGGATAAATATAATTGCAGCTTGAGTTTATGATATATACATACGTACAGTATGTTGATTGACAGTAATCTAATAATTTTAATGGAAAGGTGAAGTGATATAATGTTGACAACATGAGTGGGGTTTAGGTGACCGACATTAACTCTTTTTTATGGTCGAAGCACATGAATTTCGAAAGAAATTACTGTGTCAGATTTTCATCATAGGTAAAAAAAGTAATAGACTTGTAAAAATTACATCAGTGAGACAAACAAACGAAAGCACCAAGGAATTCAGCCCATTTTGCAATCTTAAGGTTGAAGCAGCCCATTATGTCTTGTGATATTGGGCTTTTCGGCCCTTAATACTCGTAAAAGCATCGAAAGATTTGGACCCATTGCCTTGTTAAGAATTGAATTAATTAGTTTTATGACCCAAAATAATACAGTAGTTTTTTTTATATTGTACAGTTCTACGTAAATTATTTAAGATATGACAAAGTAATTTCTTTTTAAATATGATAATTTACATATATCTATTGAAAATCTCAATTTTTTTATGTTTTCAAATAGGTTCAATGTCAACCGAGTAACGAACTATACTAACAACGATTTGCTAATCTATAGTTAGACTTAAAGAGCATCTTACCTTGGATATGAGACGATCGATTTTGATTGTTGTTGTGGTTGAGAGGAGGATTTTGCAAAGTTGAATGTGTTAGATTTGTGATGTGATAAATAGGCATACATGTTTCTTAGAATATTAGGTTCGAAGCAAAGTATTTGAGCTTCAAGTATTCATTATTTGTGTTTCAAACTTTATATAAGTCTCCTCGCTAGAGAGAGAAGTCGTTCCCCCACCCGCTTTCCTGACTGGGGCCATGGCCTCCCAGTCCCAGACACCCGACATTGTTGCTGAAACTCAGAATATGGACATTACGACGGAAGTTGAGCATCCGGACCAACCTCCGGGACTGAATGATGCTGCGCAAAAAGAAGACATGACCACGAATGAAGTGACGAATGAAGAGACGAATGAAGTGACCATGGACGATGCGCCTGCAGCTGCTGAGGGGGTGGGCCAGGTAAGTCGACTGGAACAACCCTTGGCAACACCTAGGCTCTCGAAAGACCTGGTCATCAGCAAGGAGGTTACTACAGAAGTCAATGAACAAAAGAAAGAGAAGACCGTGGAGCTAACTGTGGAAGATGAAGAAGAAGTTAGGAGCAATTTACCTGAAGGATTCTGATGAGGCTAAAGTCGTAGTGCCAAATCAAAGAAAACCCTAAACACTAACTAGAGTATAACAAGTAAGTAGAGGTCGAACCCAAGAGAATCAAAACACCAAATCAATGCAGTCAAGTGAAATATCAACTAGTAACAAGTAACCAAAGGGGGGGTTTGATTGCAAGAACACACAAGTAACCAGTAACAAGCAGAGGAAGTTTGGGTGAGAATATGATGAGAAGGGGTTTCACCTAGCAAGTATCCACACAACAGTCAATCAAGTTGATCATAGATTTATCTCAAGTTCTATTCAATCCTAGGGAATGTTCCTATTCCAATCTTTAATATATTAGCAGGCCAACCGGTCCTGATAATACTTACTATTCAACAATCAGGGAAACCTCTCAAGATTAGATGAAATAGCAGCAAAGAGCACATGAATCATAAGGATGCATGCAATAACTTACAACCGTCAAGTATTAACATGCAATCAATTCCTTGCAAATGTAATCCAATAATGCATAGCTCATCTAAAGCAAAAGAAAGAATACCTCAAATGTAGAAAGTGACCCAAACAAATCAACTCCTTGCAAAGAACATGGTCACCAACAAGCTAAGCTCCAGCGAATGTAGATTTAGAATGATAGTACCAATGAAACCAAACTTGATGTAATACAACTCCTTACTTTTTTTTTTCTCTCATATTTTTTTCTGCACTCTATTTTTTTTAAATCCGATATATTATTTTTTTCTCGAAATGATTTTTCGGATTTTTTTTTTTGAACGGAAGAGAAGACTTACAGCGAGATTGGCTACTGACTGTAGCTGACCCTAAGCTTCGGTGATTTCCTCCTGTCCATAGAAAAACTAAAAATAAAATTAAACCGAACAAAGACAAATAAAAACAAACTCAAACCTCGGGTTGCCTCCCGAGTAGCGCCTTATTTTATGTCGTGGCTCGACATGAAACTCAAGAGATTTAACTAACGCCATTTGGCTTTGTGAAAACCGTCTCTTGTCTGAATTCCCTCTTGAACCACTCATGGAACGCCTTGAATCTCGTCCCTCTTACCTTGACCACCTTGTCCTTAGAAATGAAGGTGGTTTCATTCACTTTATCCTCCTTGACCGTATCAGGAAGCTGTTTAAGCTCAATGTCAAGTGCCTGCACACTAGACATCAATTGTATCTCGCCTGGCGAGGTCAGTAAAGGAGGGCGATTGCCCAAAGGATGTGGAGAGAGCTTACCTTTAGGCTCTGGCTTAGCCTGACACTCCTGCATGTTAGTAGATAAAACAACATCTACTTTTGGAGGCTCGAAGATATTCTCTAAAACAGGTTGTAATTCATCCTTACAAGTAGGATTAATCACATCAATAGCACATAGAGAATTTTTATCAATGGGATCCATGTCATAAATATTATACTCTACCTTATCCCCATCAAACTCCATAGAGAGAGTCCCACTATTAACATCAATTTTTCGTTTGTGCGGTTTTCATGAAAGGTCTACCTAACAGTATAGGTGTGACATTATTAACATGCTCCATATCTAACACAAAGAAATCAGCAGGAAAAATCAGATCACCAACCATAACAAGAACATCTTCAACAACCCCTTTCGGGTACACAGTAGACCTATCAGCAAGTTGAATAACAGTTCCTGTTTTATGCAAAGGTCCTAAGCCTAGTGATTCATACACAGAGTAAGGCAAAACATTGATTGATGCACCTAAATCTAGCATGGCTTCGTCAAATTTAGTTTCACCAATCACACATGGAATGTTAAATATGCCTGGATCACCACATTTCTTAGGCATGTGTTTTTGAAACACAGCAGAAGCTTGTTCACTTATTTCAACTTTCTTCTTTCCTTTCAGTTTTTGATTTCTTTTGATAGTGCAAACTTCTTTCAAAAACTTAGCAAATCTAGGAATACTCTTAACAAGTTTGAGCAAAGGAATGTTTACCTCACACCTACTAAAGGTTTCGAAGATTTCGTTCTCGTTCTCCAGCCTTCGAGTATCCTTCAATGCCTCAGGAAAGGGAGCAACAGGGTTATGAGAGAATAGAGGTGGAAAATTCGGGCGAACATAATTATCAATATACTCAGGGGTCTTCTGGCGATCGCCATCAACAACTGGCGATCGCGGTCGCGGATGATTTTGGACCTCAGCTTCTGGAATGGAATGGCGATCGCCATCGCTATATGGCGATCGCGGTCGGGATGCAGATCCTGTTTTGCTCTCTGTAATCTCATGGCGATCGCCACTCAAATCTGGCGATCGCGGTTTTGGCACAGGACAGTCGTCATAAGTTTTTCCGCTCCTCAAGAACACTGCACTGACGTTCTCTCTCGGGTTTCTTACCGGTTCCCTGGCCTCTAATTTACTCACAGCTTGAGCAATCTGTCCTAACTGATTTTCAAGATTTTGGATACTCGATTCCGTTTTAGCATTTTGTTGCATCACAGTTTGAGCTAAGGACTTGATCATATCTTCAACAGTCATAGAATTCTGAGGTCTAGGTTGCTGATAATTATTATTATGAGAGTCATACCTTGGCCTTGGTTGCCATCCACCAACAGCTTTTACCTCAGCATTCGGCTCCTGGAGTTGTTGACCACCACTTTGCAACATAAAAGACTTCATCATATCTTTCAGTTCATTCATGTCAGTCTGTAATTGATCTGAATTAATTGCTTTGACTGAGTGGGATCCCTGTCTACTGCCAAACTACCTTGAACTCTCAGCTAGCTCTTCAAACATTTCAGTGGCCTGAGGTATAGTCAATCTTAAAAAGTTACCTCCACATGATGCATTCACCATTCGACGATCCTCATCAATCAGGCCACTAAATAAGTACATAAGGAGATCTTGGTCAGTATAACTATGGAATGGGCAGCTTGAGCAAAGCTTCTTGAATCTCTCATAATACTCATAGAGACTCTCAGTTGAATGTTGTTGAAGATTCGTGATCTCCTTCTTCAAGCTGCTCAGTTTTGTAGCTGGAAAATATTTCTCTAAAAAGACCTTTTTCATCTTAGCCCATGTATCAATACTCCCCGGAGCTTGATAATAGAGCCAATCATTCGCAACGTCTTTCAGAGTAAATCCGAAAGCTCTCAGCATGACCTGCTCCTCAGTAACACCTCTTGGCTTCATACTAGAACATATGGCATGGAATTGAGCCAAGTGTTTGTTGGGATCTTCTCCTGCTAAGCCATGGAAGTGTGGTAGCTCATGAATTAAACCAGCTTTTAATTCAAAGTTCACACCTTCTTCAATCTCAGGAAACCTCACTGCCAAAGGTTGTTGGTTTAAGTCTGGGGCAGTGAGTTGCCTCATAGTAGGCAATGGCGGTCCATGTCGATCACCCATCTCGTTATCTTGGTTCGGAGCTGCTCTTTGGTTCCGAAGGAACGTCCTTTCAATCTCTGGGTCAAAGGAAACAAGAGATGAATCAGTAGCACGGGTCTGAACCATAAAGGTTCACACCAAACAGTTGATAATTTCACAATTAACACAGAATTAGAAAAATTTCAATTCCCCGGCAACGACGCCAAATTTGATGAGGCTAAAGTCGTAGTGCCAAATCAAAGAAAACCCTAAACACTAACTAGAGTATAGCAAGTAAGTAGAGGTCGAACCTAAGGGAATCAAAACACCAAATCAATGCAGTCAAGTGAAATATCAACTAGTAACAAGTAACCAAAGGGGGGGGTTTGATTGTAAGAACACACAAGTAACCAGTAACAAGCAGAAGAAGTTTGGGTGAGAATATGATGAGAAGGGATTTCACCTAGCAAGTATCCATACAACAGTCAATCAAGTTGATCATAGATTTATCTCAAGTTCTATTCAATCCTAGGGAATGTTCCTATTCCAATCTTTAATATATTAGCAGGCCAACCGGTCCTGATAATACTTACTATTCAACAATCAGGGAAACCTCTCAAGATTAGATGAAATAGCAACAAAGAGCACATGAATCATAAGGATGCATGCAATAACTTACAACCGTCAAGTATTAACATGCAATCAATTCTCTTTCATATAAACAATCAACTACCAGATCATACAGATATGAGCGCTACAATGACAAGGAATTCCACCGTATATTCCTAGTCTAGCAATAGAAAACTATTAATCAAACTAGGTGATCATGCTAGCAAAACTAATAGAAATCAATAGATGAAGAACAAGAGAATTAATACAAACCCATAGGAAAAGAACAAGAGTTTAGAGATCTCACAACTTAATAACTGAAGGTTTCAACCGCTAAGTAAAACAATGGAGATTAGTTCCTGCTCATGGTTGCAGAACTAAATTGTCTGATGGAAAAGATGATGATAGATCTAGGGTATATAAAGAGTCTAACCCTAAAGATATATGGTAAACGATAAATCCTAAAACTAAAATAAGGAAAATAAGAAAATAATAAAAGAAATAAAAAAAAGGAAAATAAGGAAAGTCCGGAATATCTTCGGCCTTGTTGTGGCGATCGCCATAGATGCCTGCGATCGCCATCTTCATATAAAGCTCTGCCGTAGCCTCTGTCACCCCATGGCGATCGCCATAATCTCTCGAACTCACATAACTCTTCTGTTGTAGAATGGCGATCGCCTGGATGGTAGTGGCGATCGCCGCTGCTCCGCAAAATATCTTCAAGTCTTCATGTCTTCAATCTTTGATCTCTTCTTCTTCGGTTCTGATCTTCATTTCTTCACTTCTTAATAAATATCTCAAAACATAATAATGATTCGAAACACATATGATAATACTCCTAAACTAATGTAATAATCCCTAGTTATGCTATACAAAGTGCAGCGTATCAGATTCCTGGAAGGCAAAATCAAAGTCACGTTCCCAGAAGGTGCTGATGGTGATCCTAGAATTACGATTGAATCTGAGGTTTTGGATGTTCTTGCGTCAACCTGGACTTCCACTATGGTGATCAAAACCCTTGGAACCCTGATTCCCTTCGATGTTATGGCAAGAAAGGTGAAGGAGCTGTGGAAGCCCAAAGGGAGATTCAGACTCATCGACCTTCCTAATGCTTATTATATGATTAGATTTGATTGCCCTGATGATTACATGAGAGTGCTCACCGGAGGCCCATGGTCTATGTTCGGACATTACCTTGTCCTTAAGCCATGGACGCCGACTTTTGACCCGCTCACTGACGTTGTTGCGACCACTCCTGCCTGGGTGCGAATATCCAATCTCCCTGTTTTTCTTTACGAAGGAGTTTTACTTCAGGTTGCTTCCGGGATGGGGCGACCCATCAAAGTGGACAAGAGGACTCTACATGCCGACAGGGGCCGGTATGCTCGGGTCTGCGTCGAAATGGATTTGACAAGGCCGCTGAAAGGTTCAATGTTCATCAATGAATCCCGCTATCTTGTTCAGTACGAAAACCTCCACTCCATCTGCTTCAACTGTGGCCGGTACGGGCATTTCCAACCGGACTGCCCTTCCTTGCCTTCGAACACCGAAAAGAAACAGAAGGAGATGGAGACTGCTAGAGATAAACCCTTCTATCGGAATAGACGAACGCCGACAAGTGAAGAGAAATTCGGAGGCTGGATGCTACCAAAGCCTAGGCGGCGGCCGGCGAAGCATGCTGAACGGCCTCACTCTGCTCCTCACCCTAACCCTAAATCGAAGTAGGGATCTAGGCCCTTGAAAAACTCCTCGAGATCTTCGGGGTTTAGGGTTTTGGAAGACCTGCAGGAAGAAGAAGAAAACGCAGAAGACCATTTGGAGCCAAACCCGAAGAGGGATACGACTATGGGAGCAGGAATTTTCAGGCACAACAATGGTGGTACCAAAGAAGGAAATAAGACTTTTGAGAAAGATAAGAGAGACAAAGGAAAGTCTATTGCTTCTGAGGAGCCGCACTTGTCAGGAGGTAGTGGCTTTATTAAGAATTATGGTAATACGTCCAAGGCCTTGATGGGAAACAACAAAAGCAGGAAAAGGGCTGGTAGAAAGTTCAAACATGGGAAAGGCAATGGGCCTCCTCATTATACCAGCCCAGATGAAGGCTTGCCTTTGGGCCCTATGAAAAGGTCTAGAGCTTCTTATGATGAGCCTCATTATACGCTGCTTAGAAGAGGCAAGACACTTGAAGATATTGCGAACCAGGTCGTGGACCCAGCTTTCAAACTTGGACCCATGGGCGATGTTGAGAATGGGCCTAATTTGGAGACTGATTCCCCAACGCAAAATTCTCAAAGCCAGGCCAACTCCCAGCAAAATGAAGGTAATACTGATTTTAAAAATGACAGCCAAGAGGATGAACAGGTCGAGGGTATCGAGTGTAATAGCTCGACATAGACGGTCTAGCCTGCTGGTGCTCTGTTTCCCCTCCAGTTTCCTCAATGAATTGCATCGTTTGGAACTGTCGTGGAGCGGGTAAGCCCGACTTCATCAACACCATTAATTACATGATTCGTCGTCATCGTATCGACATCATTGCCTTGATCGAGACCCATATCTCAGGTGACAGAGCTCAGACCATTTGTGACAAAATCAGACTTGGGGCCAGTAATAGAGTTGAGGCTCAAGGTTTCAAGGGGGGCATTTGGCTCGTGTGGAACCCCGATGAAGTTGACATTCGTATCCTATATAAGGACAACAACATGATTGGTGCTGCTGTTTGCAAAGATGAGACCCAACTGCAGCTTGTTATTATTTACGCCCCCCCTACGGTTCACAGAAGCCGCCTTTTTTGGAGTACTTTGGCTAAGGAGATCAACAACTGTACATGCCCGATTCTTATTGGTGGAGATTTTAATTGTATCGTGGGCTTAGATGAGAGACAAGGTGGGTGAGGGGCTCTCCATCCGGACTCGAAAGACTTGGTCGCATGGTCTTACCCCGAGCACCCTTATCTCGAAGAGACTTGACCGCTTCCTCATGAACCTCGAGACGTGTATCAAATGGCCTAACGCAAGCATCCACCACTTGCCCAAGTTCGGTTCGGACCACACGCCTCTCTTACTTTGCCTCGAACCCAAATGCAGTTTTGATAGAGATCGCCGCCCTTTCCGCTTTGAAATTGCTTGGCTCACGCACCCCGACTTTTTGGAGTTCATTGGCCAGAATTGGAAAAGGGATTGCCCCGCCAACATTGCCTTGGCTGCGCTTAAGGATAAACTTGTGATTTGAAACAGGAAGCAGTTCGGCAATGTCCATGAGAAGAAACCCCGGCTCCTCGCTGAGATTGACAAGACCCAAATGGAGATTGAAAGGGGTCCCACTGCTGAACTTATGGCGAAAGAAGCACAACAGAAACAAGAGCTCCAAACTTTTCTTGAGCGCGAGGAACTTATTTGGTTTAAAAAATCGAGGGAGTCGTGGCTGACTTCCGGGGATAGAAACACTGCGTTTTTTCATTCCTCCACAATTATTCGGCGTAAGTGCAACGGGGTTCAGGCGCTCCAAGGTAATGATGGGGTCTTGGTTACTAATGCAGATGACCTTGAGAATCTGGTTGTGAACTTTTTCAGAGATCTCTACCGAATCCCTTTACATGATATGCACCCTATTGCTACGCCGTATGGTTTATTCCCGCAGCTGCCTGCTTCCAGATGGAATGAGTTGCAACATGAGTTTCTTGATGATGAGATTTCCCGCGCCATCAAGCATATGGGTGGTCTTAAGGCCCCGGGACCGGACGGTTTTCAACCGGTCTTCTACCACAAATGTTGGGAGACGGTTGGAGCCTCGGTCATTGCTGCTGTCAAAGGTTTCTTCGAGGGGGGCAAACTTCCCGCAGGGCTCAACAACACCCTCATCTCACTCATTCCCAAGGTGACTAATCCGGATAAAGTCTCCCTCTTCCGACCGATAAGTCTTTGCAATGTTTCTTATAAGATCATTACCAAAGTCCTTGTTAACCAGATGCAAGGTATCCTTCGTGATCTTATTGGTCCCATGCAAGGTAGTTTCCTCCTGAGCCGCCTCATTATGGATAATATTGTTCTTGCCCAAGAGGTTGTCCATTCCATGAGGTTCAAAGAAGGAAAGTCGGGTTGGATGGTCATCAAAATCGACTTGGAAAAAGCTTACGACCGTCTTCGGTGGGATTTCATTGTCGACACTCTCCATGATGCGGGATTCCCCGACAATTGGATTGATTGGATAGTGGAGTGCACGTATTCGGCCACCATGAATGTGCTTTGGAACGGAGAAAAAACGGGTTTGATTAGACCGACGAGAGGAATTAGACAAGGTGATTCAATCTCTCCTTACCTCTTTGTCCTTTGTGTTGAAAGACTTAGTCACATGATTATCAAAGCCGTTGATGACAAGCTTTGGAAACCCATCCGTATATCTCGGGGAGGCCCTCCCATCTCGCACATCCTCTTTGCGGATGACATTTTGCTCATGGCGGAGGCCTCGGTTGATCAAGTGCGGGTTGTCATGGAGTGCCTTAACCGGTTTTGTAGGTCCTTCGGGCAAAAAGTCAACTCCCTCAAGTCCAAAATCTTCATTTCACCCAATGTGGATCCTGCTCTTGCTCAGGAAATACAGCAGGAGAGTGGTTTCTCAGTCACTTTGGACCTTGGCGTTTACCTTGGTATGCCATTACTCCACAAGAAGATTGATAAGCATACCTTCGATTCTTTGCTGCAGAAGATCACCAATAAGCTATCCGGGTGGAGGAGCAAAAATCTCAGTCTCGTGGGTCGTATAACACTCGCCAAATCTGTCATCACCTCGATCCCTGTTTATACCATGGCCTCAGTCGATCTCCCGGAGTTTGTCTGTGATAAAATTGATCGATCTACCCGCTCCTTTGTCTGGGGTTCTTGGGGAGGGACTAGAAAGATGCATATGGTCCATTGGAAGGAAATCACGAAACCTAGGGACCGGGGTGGGCTTGGTCTGAAATGTATGCGCGAACTTAATCTTGCGCTGACTGGGAAACTTGCTTGGAAGTTCCTCAACGACAATGACAGTCTTTGGGTCCAGGTCCTGCGTGCCAAGTACATTCGACCTTCCTTGTCAGTTCATAATGATCCGTCGCCTGCGTGGAGGGGGATTAAAAAGGTTGTCAAAAAGGTTATTGTGCAAGGGTCGTCTTGGCAGCTCGGAGATGGTGAGATGATTCGGTTCTGGAAAGATAAGTGGATGTCGGATTTTAGTTTGGAAAAAGAGGTTGTTGGGCCTATGATTCTGCGATCGCTGATGCCACTGTGAGCCAATTTTGGAACCTTGGTGTGGGTTGGAGATGGGAGGTGTTCAGCTCCATTCTCCCGAGTAGATTACTACTCAAATTGGCCGCCACTGTCGTCCTCGAAGAGGATCACAATCCCGATCTCATTCGCTGGGACGAGTCCAAGGATGGTAACTACTCCGTGTCTACAACTTACAAGCTGGTGCACAACTTGAGTGCGTTCGTCGAGATCGACTCCCCGGTCTTCAAGGTTATCTGGGGCATTAAAGCCCAAGAGCGGGTCAGAACCTTTGCTTGGTTAGTGGTCCGTGGTGGTGTTCTCACTAACGCCGAGAGACGTCGTCGGCACATGGTTGAGAATGACGACTGCACCTGCTGCCTTGCACATCCAAAAACGGCTATTCATCTGTTTAGGGATTGTGAAGTTGCTGCCACAGTCTGGACCAAGCTTGAACCCCCCCTGTTCGTGGTTTGATTTCTTTGGGCCGAACTTTGCTCAATGGTTGAGGCTGAACTTCCTGCACATGGGGCCGACTGAGAAAGACAGAAATTGGGCCACTACTTTTGTTGTCGCCTTATGGTATATTTGGAAATGGCGTAACTCCTGGGTTTTCAGGAAAGAGCGATTTATGAAGGACAAATCCGAGTTTATTAGGACATTGTCAAGGATTACAAAGAAGTCTCTTTGCTAAATTGCAACAGCAACCGCAGAGTTGAAGAGATTCATGTCAGGTGGAGCCGGCCGTAGGAGCTTTGGGTCAAGCTTAATACAGATGGCTCGGTTGTGGATGGGCTTGCCTCGGCGGGTGGTTCCATTCGGGACTCTGATGGTCAATGGCTCGTGGGTTTTGTCCACAACATCGGTCTTTGCTCAGTTCCCTCAGCGGAATTATAGGGCATTGTTTCGGGTCTCAAGCTTGCTTGGGACAAGGGGATACATGAGGGTTTGCCTGGAAACAGATTCGCAGTTGGCGGTTCTGTTACTTAGCAAACCTATGGAGCGTTATCACCCCTTATTCAACCTGGTCTCTATGGCGCAAGGCTTCCTTCGTAGGGACTGGGAGATCCAGTTCCGACACATCTTCCGCGAGGCAAACACTGTTGCAGATCGCTTGGCGGATTTTGCTTTTTCTTTCCCTATTGGTTTTCATGTTGTTGATTTTCCGCCGGATTGGGTGCGCACTTGTATTACAAACGATGTGAGGGGTTTTGCTACACATCGCCGGGTGGTAAAGTAGGGTTTATTTATATATTCTCTGAGAGTGCCGACTCTCTTTTAACCAAAAAAAAAAACTTTATATAAGTACATTGGTCATAAGTTTCACTAGAGCTCATTGTAGAAGCACTACTTAACCTAGATTATACAACAAATTCACTAATATAACTAATATCTAACATAATTTCAAAGTAATATTTTTACATATCTTAACAAGATGAGAGAGACGTGGATTCTATTTTCAAAAATCTGATTTTGGTTTTCAACGCAGTCCGATTCGTCTCTGAGCGTTTTGACGATATTTTTTTTGTCATGAAACAAGAGCTAAGCTCTCTGCGAGGATTTATTAATTATTAAGACTGTTGTCATGAGCTAAAGCGCTCAAGATACAAACCGGAGGATGCAAAAATTCTTGATAAGAAGAAGGCAAAGAAAAAGCGTAATTAGCTAAAGTATCTGCAACGGTGTTCGCTGAGCGGCTAATATTGTAGACTGAGCTCCATTGAGGTGAGGAGAGTAGGCGACGACACTCCTCAACAAGGTGTAAATCTGGGTTCGTGGTAGCAATCGGCGCATAGGCGGAGCCAGGGGGTGCCCGAGGGGGCCATTGCCCCTGATTTCCATCCGTAGTTATATATATATTAGGCATGAGAAATATAAAATTCAACTAGCGCAGTGGTAAGTGCCAAGGACATGGTAGTGTGAGTCCATCCGGGTTCGAGGTTTTGTAGCAGCATCATTTTCATTTATTTTTACTATTTGTTTCTTTTTATCAATTTCATCATTTTCTCTTTTAAGTTTTTCCATATATTTTCATATATCCTTTAGTTTTACCATTACTCATTATTTTCCATGCAATTAATTTTTGTTTTTATTAACAAACCCACTCTTATATTGTACTCCCTTCGTCCCCTATTGATCTTCCGATTTCAAATGGACACATTTGCCGATGCATATTTTGTTTCGTCAATATCTATTGTTACAAGTTAGTTAAAATTGTGAAATTTTGATATTGTTAAAGTACTCATTGATATGAATCAAACAAGACCACTCATGACTATATTTTACCTTATACAATGGTTAGAAATCGAAAGATTCTCTTCGACCATGAATAGTGTTAAAAAAGCAAATGAGTCTTATATTTAGGGACGGAGGGAGTATCTATCTATATATAAAAATTGATGGGTCTTGACAAAGTAATGGTAATCGGTACCGGGTTAATGCACCGAGTTAATGATGTTTGATGTATTCATATCCCCTATTTACATAATGTCTTTTTCTTTTGTTGAAAAAATCATTTATCATTTTTTTGATTGATTCTATTTACAAGTTTAACTTTGTTGAGGTTAAATTGTTGCATTGAAAGTAAGCATGAATTCAATTTTCGACGTCTATTTAACAACATTAAGCCGCATATAAAACTATTAGCCCTTGAGAAAGTTATGGCAACCGATACCTATTCAATGCATGAACTAATTCCTTCTCATCAATTCTTTCTCATCTTATTCATGAATTTTTATCAAAAACCTTTATCTTCTCTTAGTTGCAACCAATACAATAAATATCTATATTTCTTCATATTCTTAACCTTCATAATATCAAATTTAGTTAATGAATGCATTAAATTAATAAATTTTTAACACTAAAAAATTGTTAGTATTTATTAATAAAAATTAGTGTAACAAAATATATCTATATCGAATTGGTGAGAATGTCAGGTGAGAAGTTTTAATTTAACAATATACATAATTGTTGTTTCGTATACGTGCCATATTTTTTATTAAAATAAATGAAACGAAAAAAAAAATAAAGAAAAAAGATAGCTCATCGTCACCCTCCTTCGATCTCCATCTTCTCTTCATATCTAGTGTCGTCTGCCGCCTATCTATACCTTAAAACGTCTATTTGCAACATTATACCATATACGAAAATTCCTAATTGACCCGCGCGTAGCGCGGGGGTCTGAATCTAGTTAATATCTAATAATCTATGTTGTTCTTAATTTTCATAGTTCATTCATATTTTAATAATTATGTACGTCATATATATGTATATATTCTTTCCTTTTTATTTTTCATATAACATTTAATTCCTTTAAGATATTAAAATGGTTCGTTATACTTTATTATTCGCAAATAAAAATATATCCTAAAAAAAATTCGCCCCCTCTTCAATTATTTCCTGGCTCTGCCACTGAATCGACGAATTAAGCAGGTTCATGGCTTGGATGGAGTCGGTCCGGATGAATATACGAGAGAGGCCCATGGAGAGGGACATCTTGAGGCCAAACAGAATGGCATGGAGTTCCGCCGTGAGGGCGCCACAAGAACCACAGGTGAAGGCGTCGTTACGAGTCTTCAAAGAGTACCAGATTATACAAGTAAAGGTAGAGCTCCACTCGTCTAGTTTGTTGATATTCCCGAAGACCCAATCAGCAATCTCCATAGCCGAGAAAAAGGTCGGGCTCAAGGCATGGCCTGAGAGTGCAAGCCAAATAGCACGAATTGCAGTGCAATCTTGAAGGAGATGGAGTTCTGTTTCAGGCAAACCACATCGAGGAGAAGCATTATTCTCAGTAAGATGACGTCTCTGGCGAGTAGCATTGAAGGGAATCACCCCATGAGTGACTAGGAAGAGAAAATGACGTGCGCGCTGCTGAGCCGGGATGCGCCAGATGAGAGACCAGACTGACAGGCGAGGGGCAACAATAGGGCCCCAGAGGAGTATGAGACCCGATTTAGTGGAGTAACATCCTGATGTCAAGGCACCCCAAAAGATTTTATCTGAAGCAATGGGATCAGGAAGTAACTGAAGTGAGGCTATGAGCTGCAAAATGCTATCCGAAAGCAGGGGCGAGAACGAGGGCCAGTTCCACTCACCATTTACCCATAATTATGAGACTGTAGCGCCGATCACGGATTCCGGGAGTTCCGTAGAAGTGTACTCACACAGAGGGGAGCTAATAATCCAAGGATGGAGCCAAAAGAAAGTCGACTCACCATGACCACTGATATTTCCACAGATGGGATTGATTATTCTGTTTACGAAACATATCCAAGTCGAGTCTGCCGCTGCAGTATTTACCTCGAAGGACTCGGCTCCAGACCGACCAAGGGTCTTAAATTAGGCGCCAACCAAGTTTTGCAAGCAACACCTTGTTAGAGGATCTCATGGCACGGATTCTGAATCCGCCTTCACTCAAAGGACCGTAAAGTTGTTCTCCAGGAAGGAGGTGGATGCGGCGTTTCTCAGGAGTGGAACCCCAAGTGAAGTTTCGGATAATCTTGTCCACGGAATCACATATCGATCGTGGGATAGTAGCTTGCATTACATATATAGGGGAAGACTCGAGAGTACAAATTTAGCAAGGGTGACTCGTCCTGCTGCCGAAAGGGATTTGGCTTGCCAACCACTAAGTCGCTTTGAAGCTTTCTCAACCAGAAAGGAGTAATTCTCCTTTTTCATTCGCCCGCAAGACAGCGGAACCCCTAGGTAGTTCACAAAATCAACCGAGATGGGGATTGCCAGAGCACTGCTGATCTGAGATTGTAAGGGAGCGTCCACTCTTTTAGAAAAAAGAATACTACTCTTCTCATAATTAACCTGTTCACCCGAGCCTATACAGAATTTGTCCAGGCAACACTTAATGCACGAGCTTGAATGGTAAACGCTTTAGCAAACAAAATCAAGTTGTGTGCAAAGCTCCCAGTAAGATGTTCTTCTTGGATCATAACAGGCCCGTCAATAAAATCCAAAACTACAAGAAACTCAAAAGTATATATATTTGAATCGCAATAGGTTTCAACGTGAAAGAATCTTACGATACCGAGGTGTACGCGTTCACACAATACCGCGGGTACTATACGTAATTATGTAAAAAGAGAGAGTTACAATATCTAATGAACTATATATGTATCTTACACGAAACAATAAGTAACAAAAAATTATGAAACTCCATTGATCAAAAGATAGGCAATGGATATATGCACGCGAATCGAGGCCTATATGCACGCGATTTCGTGCATGCGCACCACTCTGTGCGCTGGTGTTCTGCGCACTTAGGTATTACGGGGTATTACGGGTACTTTTCGTAAATTTTCAGAATATGTAACAAGTGGTGCGCGGAACGACTGCGCACAGGTTGAACATATGTGCGCCTAGATTCTGCGCACAGGTTAAAGAAGTAGCCGTTGAAATTTTTGAAATTTGCTTACTTTGTGCGCATTAGGTCAGCGCACAAGGTTGTGTTATTTTCAATATTTGATTATGTTTGAAAAACTTATAAAAATTAGTGTTATTAGGCATATAAAGTGCGTATAAGGTCTCCCTGTCACAAAAAGTGGCTCGAAAATACGCAAAAATGCTAAAAGGCCTTAAAGGGCCTTAAGGCCTTTTAAGGTCCAATAAGGCGGAACGATGCCCAAACGACGTCGGAATGCAATGAAACTTGTTTTCAATGAATATTGTAGCTATTTAACCTTGTCGGTAACTTCAAGTCGAAATCTCGTACTCTTCAAGTAACACCTCCTTTGTAAACCTTTACTAGTCTTTCAATCTTCGAAATAGTTGAAATAGTTGCGATATGAAGGGTCTAGCACATCGATGTTGATTATGTTTGAAAAACTTATACAAATTAGTGTTATTAGGCATATAAAGTGCGTATAAGGTCTCCCCGTCACAAAAAGTGGCTCGAAAATACGCAAAAACGCTAAAAGGCCTTAATGGGCCTTAAGGCCTTTTAAGGTCCAATAAGGCGGAACGATGCCCAAACGACTTCGGAATGCAATGAAACTTGTTTTCAATGAATATTATAGCTATTTAACCTTGTCGGTAACTTCAAGTCGAAATCTCGTACTCTTCAAGTAACACCTCCTTTGTAAACCTTTACTAGTCTTTCAATCTTCGAAATAGTTGAAATAGTTGCGATATGAAGGGTCTAGCACATCGATGTTGATTATGTTTGAAAAACTTATACAATTTAGTGTTATTAGGCATATAAAGTGCGTATAAGGTCTCCCCGTCATAAAAAGTGGCTCGAAAATACGCAAAAACGCTAAAAGGCCTTATATGCGCATTGGATCTGCGCACATCTTTCTGTGCGCAGGCCAAATGCGCACATCTTTCAGCGCACGACGTTTCGGATTCCCGAAGTTGTGCGCTGGACGTTTGCGCATTACCTTTTATGTGCGCTGGTGTCCTGCGCACGAGTTTGTCAGCCATTGCCAGAATTTTCAAATTTATCCCGAAAATACCCCTGTGCGCAATACAACAGCGCACCAACCTATGCGCATAACTTCCGCGCACCAAATCGTGTGCATATAGTGAAAAAGTCCCGTGCATATAGGCGTTTCGTAAAGATAATATTGAGGTACACACTTACAAACAAATCAACAAGTAACAGTAATAACAATCGTTTGAATAAAACTTACATTAATAAATCCTCAAGAAACAAAACTGATACTTAAAAGAACTAATGCAATAAGATCGAACAACATCAAGTCGTGGAGTTAAAGCACTTGGCTTCAATCAAGCTTATGGCAGCAGGATTAAAGAGGATCTTCCTCGAAGCATGCTCTTTGTAATACTTCTCAAACGTCGAAACGACGTCGCAACACTCGGTTGAAAACGTAGGTTTATGTCCCTTCGTAGTCTTCCAAAACTCTCTTGCATCGGGCTGAGTCCATTCTCGTGTGATCCGGTAAACCGATCTTCGACACTCAAATGCTCGGAGTTGGTTGCAGGCTTCGTTCTCCTTCGAGCATGGGCCTACGGGAAGAACGAGGTTTCTTGGTCGGTATTGTCGGAGACCGAGTAGATGTCGAGCATGATCGCCTCCGTATAAGAAGTGCGTCGGGTTAGGCGTGGGCTTGGATGTTGGCTTGAACGAAACATAGGTTATGACGGAAGAAAGGATGATCACGATGAAGAGGATAAAAGCAACTTTCTTCATGTTGTTTTTGTTGTTGTTGTTGTGAGGAGAATTTGTGAATGGGAAGAATGTGAGGAGAATTTATTATTGGACGATTATTTATAGGATTAGGGTTAGGGTAATTTGGGAGCCGGGTTTGGATTTGAAGATACTCCGTACTATAAGATATTTTCATGGTAAAGATTATTTTATTTTTGGTAAGTAAGATAACTAATCTCATACTTTCCATGTATGATAAATTAACATCTAGATTTAAGGTCAAGATTTCGTCTATAACTTTTATAGAAGACCGATGTAGATCTTGTGGACCGTACTGTGAAGCCCATTTAAGATTTGTTAAAAGAAATAATCGAATCTAAATATTTTCATATGTACTTGAAATATTCGAGAAATCTATCTTATATATTAAAGCTGAGACTTTTAGAGCCTCTAGAGTGATTCTAAGCTAGGTTGTTAAAGCTAATTTTATTTTTTATTTTTAACTTTAATTAAAAATATATTGAATAATTAACTCAACAAATAAATCTTATAAAACAATCACTTCATTCAACATAAAAACAATACAAATTATCATATCCTATATATTAAGAAAAAAAATTAAATTACATTATGATATATATATATAATGAGATATTTATATATGGATTTAAGTTTTGGTGTAACAACCTCTTACGGTGTAACGAGTATTCATCCTCAATGATATTCAGGTTTATTAAGGTTGATATTCAACTTCATTTACTTGTATCAAATAGGGTAGATATTCAACTATATAAACATGAACAAATAGCGTAAAAGATTGAATAGAGACACAAGCATATGAGAATGTGATTAGTGCATATATAACTTAAATCTATATAAAGTTGAATATCAACCTTAACAAACCCGAATATCATTGAGGATAAATACTCGTTACACCGTTACATCACAATACTCATTACACCGGAACTCACCTCTTTATATATATATATATATATAATTAAATTATATATCATTCATGAAATGAATATGTATTAATTAGTATTCACAAACAAAAAGTTTAATTTGTTTCGCTTATTTGGTGAGAGTTAAACTTAATTTTTAGATAAACTTGGCTTAAACCGTATGAACTTTTACGACGAACAATCTGGAATACCCGTGCATGGCACGGGTCACTATACTAGTTTTACTTTTATTTTTAGCGGTTTTTTTGTTATGAATCCAATTATATAAATTAAATTCTAAATTGTACAAACTTATAACAATAAAAAATAATGAAATCCTAAAAGAATTATATACAAATTCTTTCATATTAGAGGTCTTAAAAAATTGGTTCAAGTCCATCAATATTTGTTTATCTAATTTTGATTATATATAGGAATTAGTTTTTTAACCTATACCCCAAAAGCTTATAAGAGAAATAAATACAAGATGATTTTAAATTATATTTTTTATTGTGATTGATTTAATTCGTTCCATGTAGAAAAACAATTTTCATTACAAATAAACTTAATCTATGATAGAAAAATGTACCGCCGTCATTACAATTACAATTTGATTAATTACTAATTTTCTATAATTACCAATTTACCTTCATGATTGAAAAATCTATGATTTATTTTCCTTCCATTTTAATGAAATTTTATATAATTTTCTTTCATCCTCTGCCTTACAGTAAACCTAATTTTTGTCAGGCCATTTTTTTAATAAATAAATCCATGTATAACAAAAATATTAATCACAATATTATATAATTTAACTTACCTTCTAATATAAAAATAGATAAAAAATCTATGAAAGTACACGATACTTAATTTATTCATTGAACTCGTCAGGCATTAAAGACACACAAAACAAAAACAAACCATTCAAATTTACAAACTCCTAATCCTAATCCTAAAAATAATCGTCCAATAATAAATTCTCCTCATATAGGCTAGCAATGGCTGACTTTTTTCTATTTTGACAAAGTCCTCCTTTTTAGCCAATACAACGATCCCCTATCTGGACGTCATATTTCTCCTATCTGGACGCGAATTTGCGTGTCTAACATAGCCGAGCTATTATAGCGCGCTACCTTAAGCGACCAGA
The DNA here is from genome assembly GCA_029168935.1 of Oxyria digyna. Classification (NCBI taxonomy): domain Eukaryota; kingdom Viridiplantae; phylum Streptophyta; class Magnoliopsida; order Caryophyllales; family Polygonaceae; genus Oxyria; species Oxyria digyna. Next base: position 3,666,790 of record JAPVLV010000018.1, read on the forward strand.
GGCAAAATCGTCAAGTTTGGAAAATATACCAAAACTTTGCACGCCTATATTAGCCGCGCTAATAGAAAATGGTTTTGAAACAAAAAGATAAATATAATGGCGAAAATATTAAAAAATTCAAAGATTTGCACGTCTAATATAGGACTACTACCGCACAGGGTTTTTTAAAAAATTTAAAAATTTAAAAATTTAATTTTTTTTTTAATTAAACCGCACATATTTTATTATTTATTACATATTTTAAAAAAAAATTAAATTTATCTGTGCGGTAATATTTACCACACAGATACATTTTTTATTATTACTACCTCATTGCTCTAGTCGTAAGGCACTGTGCAAACTCTTTGAAGTCTCAGGTTACATAATAAAGTCTCGCTCACACAAAACGGTGTTGGAATGGATCAAACCTAGTCTTATTTGGCATATAAAGTAACAATAAGGTCTCGCTCAAATAAAACGAGGCTCGAAACTATTCTTAAACGCTAAAAGGCCTTAAATGGGCTTAAGACCTAATTTGGCAAAACGACGCCCAAACGGTGTCAGAATGGAATGCAACTTGATTTCAATGCCTATTAGAGATATTCGATCATGTAGGTAACTTTCAATCACAACTTCTAACTTTTCAAATAGCACCTCCTTTGTAAAAACCAAATTAGTGATAACATTATACAACTTAGTCTTATTAAACATCGATGTTGATTATTGTTAAAAACATTATACAACTTAGTCTTATTAGGCATATAAAGTACCAATAAGGTCTTTCTCACAAAAACGAGGCTCGAAACTATGCGTAAACGCTAAAAGGCTTTAAATGGGCTTAAGGCCCAATTTGGCAAAACGACACCCAAACGATGTCGGAATGGAATGAATTTGGTTTCCATGCCTATTAGAAATATTAGATCATGTGGGTAACTTCCAATCAAAACTTCTTCATTTTCAAGTAACACCTCCTTTGTAAACATCAAACTAGTCATTACTCTTTAAATTGTCGCAATATGTAATGGAAGTGGTCAAATACCTATAATAGTCACAGAAACCAAGTTCAAATTATTCCGACATCGTTTGGGTCGTTTTGCCAAGTCTAAAATTTATAGAAATATTAAATTGAGAATAGTATTGATTATCATAATTTTGTATCTTAAAAAATAATATAGGTTTTAGTACGTGTTTTATAATTATTGTATTTTTATATAAGGATTTTTATAACAACATGAAAAATAATAAAAATATATTAAAATAAGGCCTAAAATAATTAGTTTGAATAATAATTTTTTCTTGAAATTATTAGAATAATTAATTTAATAAATATGTGGGGACTAAGATAAAAAAAAACTTTTTTATCTTACAAGTGTTGCAACTAGCACGCTTAACTTAGAAGCGCTGATTTAATATTTCCATTAATTTTTTTTTTTTTGAAATCACCTTAACTTTGCACTCCTATATTAGGCGTGCAAATAGCACTCCTATATTAGTCGTGAAAATCTTTGAATTTTTTAATATTTTCACCATTATATTTATCTTTTTGCTTCATAACCATTTTCTATTAGCGCGGCTAATAAAGGCGTGCAAATTTTTGGTATATTTTCCAAACTTGACGATTTTGCCCCTGATCGCTTAAGTTAGGCACGCTATAATTGATCGACTATGTTAGACGCGCAAATTCGCGTCCAGATAGGATAAATATAGTTTAGCGTCCAAATAGGGGCATCCAAAGTAAATGTCATGATCAATGTCAACTTGAAGCTCTAGCTAGTAAGAGAATTTATTAGGTCTGCAAATTGTAATGTCGTGTCGATCATCCCTCACTTATGCAATCATACAATTTTGCTATTTAATTTCAAAAGAGAAGTGGTTATGGTAGATGAAGCACGTACGAAAAATAACTATCTAACAAGTAACAACCAAAGTTTGAGCGAGTTAAACTTCAAACATTTCTGTCGGTAGGAAATTGCACCTTGCAAGACTTTTTTCTACCTAAAATTGGGCCAGAATAGGCCCGTAGCCCAAGTCCATTAGGCCCAATAAAATTTAGACTTCGAATGGTGGGCCGGAATTGGAAGCCTGATAGCTCTTTTTTGATTTTCACAAACAAAAAACTAGACGTAAATATGTTATAAAATATTGTAGTAACAATAAGTAATAAAATCATATGATACTCCATAGATAAAAGATAATATTGTGGTGTATACAAGAACATCAAATTGTACGATCAAACACTAATTAAGTTACAATCCTCAGCAAGAAACTAATACTTAAAAGAACGAATGCAATAAGATCGAACAACATCAAGTCATGGAGTTAAAGCACTTGCCCTCAATCAAGCTTATGGCAGCCGGATTGAACAAGATCTTCCTCGAAGCATGTTCTTTGTAATACTTCTCAAATGTCGAAACGACGTCGCAGCACTCGGTTGAAAACGTAGGTTTATGTCCCTTCGTAGTCTTCCAAAACTCTCTTGCATCAGGCCGAGTCCATTCTCGTGTGATCCGGTATACCGATCGTCGACACTCGAATGCTCGGAGTTGGTTGCAGGCTTCGTTCTCCTTCGAGCATGGGTCCACGGGAAGAACGAGGTTTCTTGATCGGTATTGTCGAAGACCGAGTAGATGTCGAGCATGATCGCCTCCGTATAAGAAGTGCGTCGGGTTGGGCGTGGGCTTGGATGTGGGCTTGAAGGATACATAGATTATGGCGGAAGAAAGGATGGTCACGATTATGAGGATCAAAGCAACTTTCTTCATGTTGTTTTTTGTTGTTGTTGTTGTTGAGAGGAGAATTTGTGAATGGGAAGAATGTGTCATATGAGGATTATTTATAGGATTAGGGTTAGGGTAACTTGGGAGCCGGGTTTGGATTTGAAGATAAGATACTCAAGATTGTTTTATTTTTGGTAAGTAAGATAACTAATCTCATACTTTCCATATATGATAAATTAACATCTAGATTTAAGGTTAATTTAGCAAAAAATATTTGATTTAAGACCGATGTAGATCATGTGGACGACCGTACATACTAGGAAGCCCATTTAAGATTTGTTAAAAAAAAATTGAATCTAAATATTTCCATATATACTTGAATATTTGGGAAATATTACTAGTAGCGGTTTTTCTATATTATGAATCCAATTATATAAATTAAATTCTGAACTGGGAAAGCTTATAACAATAAAAAGTTAATGAAACCCTAAATTAATTTTATAGAGGTCTTAAAACATTGGCTCAAGTCCATCAATATTTGTCTATCTAATTTTGATTATATATAAAATTACTACCTTCGTCCCTTAATATAAGATCTATTTACTTTTTCGACAGTATTTACAAATCGAGAGAATCTTCTCGTTTTCTTCCAATATATAGAAATAAATATAAGCATATGAGATCTCGTTTGATTCGTCTCAATGAGTACTTTGACAATATAAAAAAATTAAAATATTTATCATTGTATATTTAAAGATATTAACGCTATAAAACGTGTATCAAAAAATTTGTCAAAAGCAAATGAGAAGATCAATAAGGGATGGAGGAAGTACTTTTTTTTCTAATATGGCTTAGAAGTTAGAAGCTTATAAAAAAAGAAATAAATACAAGATATTTTGATTTTGAATTACTCCCTCTGTCCCATATTGATAGTCCCATTTGCTTTTGACACATATGCCGAGATACGTTTTGTATCGTAAATATATCTAATTATATGTTAATAAAAATTATAATTTTTTAATATTGTTAAAGTACTCATTAAGACGAATCAAATAAGACCCCATATGACTATGTTCTATTGTATATATTGGAAGAAATCTACAAGATTCTCTCGGTTCTTGAATAGTGTACAAAAATCAAATGAGACTATCAATATGAGACAGAGATTGTTGTCATGGACTTACATTCTTTCCACCTAAGAAAATAATTCTCGTTGCAAATAAACCTAATCCATGTCCTCACGATCGATTAATGATTAATTTCATATAATTACCAATTTACCCTCATGATTGAAAAAATCTATGATTTCTTTTCTTTCCATTCTAATGAAATTTTATATATTTCCCTTCCCTCCTCTGCCTTACACTAAACCTAATTTTTGTTAGGCCATTTTTTTTTATAAAAAAATCATATATAACAAAAATATTAATCACATACGGAGTACTATATAATTTAACTTACCTTCTAATATAAAAATAGAAAAAAAAAATCTATGAAAGTACAAGATACTTAATTTATTCATTGAACTCGTCAGGGATTAAAAACACACAAAACAAAAAACAAACATTCAAATTTACAAACTCTATGAAGAAGAAAGAAGAAAAAACTCATAGCCGAAGATTCAAGTCAACAACAAGCTCCGACTGCTTCGAATCCGAATCCGAATCCAAATGAAAACTTCCGGGCCACATCTGAACCGGTACCGGTTCGTCCACCAAAAAGGGCCTCCTCGCCGAACCGGTTTCCGGTCCAACATTCCTGCTCTGTTTCTGCACAAGAGCATGAGGAAAAACACCGAGTGACCTCATCACGACGTGAGATGACATCATCATCTTCTGCGAAGCTTGGAACCTTCTAGCAGCTCCTCTCTCCCTCTTATGTGCATTTTGATGACCTCCTAAAGCTTGTGAGCTAAAGAACTTTCTCATGCAGAAGTTGCATGAGAAAATCTTGGGAGGCACTCGTCCCGATGAAGAGTTTGCTTCATCGGGAAGAGTGCTTCCCAGGCTTAGATTTAGCCACCCAGGGTTGAGATTGTCGTCTTCTTTGTTCGACGAGGATTCGGATTCTTCGACTTGATACATGGTTGGAGGCTTTTTTTGGTAAGGGGAGAGGATGAAATAGGGTGATATTTATGTGGGTTTTGGTCGAGTGTAGGTTATATTATGTTAGTTCAGGAGACAGAGGTTCTGTAGAACTTATTTTTGTCTAGTGTACAGCTTAGATTCCCACTTGTAAACTCGTTCATTTGTGCTATTTTTTTGCCCTTGGTTTGTCTTGACCTTGCCCAAATCGATGTATCCAACTTTGGATGGGTTGTTCCTCTTTTGAGTTTGGACTTAGTGGTCAACATCTTGACTTGCAAGTTGTGTGTTTTAAGTGGAAGTGTTGCATATGATGCTTATCCATGAAACTTGCGAGTTGGTTTGTCTTTCTTTGTTTTAGCAAGTTTTGCTTTCCGTATTGGTCATCTGTGCTTTGTGTGGTTCAGTGTCATTTGACGTTGAACGAAGACAGAAAACGAGAAAAAAGAACACAAATTTAACATGTTCGAGTAAGGAATAAGAAATTGTAGAAAATACTAAAAAGGCCCATTCGTCATAGCAAAAGCTTTCTTTTCGAACTTTTTTGATGAACGGCTTTCTTATCGATGCGCGCAAACAAGAAGAAAGAAAACAAATTTAACATGTTTGAGTAGAAATAAGAAATTGTAAAAAATACTAAAAAGTTGTTTTCGGACCTGAAACGAACTTGGATTGACAAAAAGGCTCATTCGTCATAGCAAAGTTGTCTTTTCGACTCGTTGAGCCAATTCTCTATTTGGAAAGGTATAATATTTTTTATTCGACATCGGATATCAAAATTGTGCAAATCGTGACGAACCTTTTTGACGAGCGACTTTCTTTTTCGATGCGTACACAACCAGTCTTGCTACTAGAAAACAAGAAGAAAGAACACAATTTAACATTATTCGCCAACGTTGTGTTGACTATATTCGTAGACGAAAAGGGAGCAACTTTTATTAGGAAACCGAAGTCAGATTTGCGGATTATAATGCTCATATAATGCTCTAAGATCCTCGTGTCTGTTTATCGCTCTGTGACCTTTTGTTTTCTTTCTTTAACTCTTGGTAGAATACGAAGCTGGTATTTTCTTTCATGGTATTTTCTGCTTCTGCTGCTCATAGCAGTCTCATTACCAAATAAGGAGGTTACACAATTTACTGGCCTGTGAGAATTGCAGTAGTTTTAGCTTTTCTCAGAAGCTACAGATGAGTAGTAACTGTGTGTGAGAAAGATAAAGAAGTTGTAGCTAGCTTTATTATTATTGGTCCAAATCAGCTGGAATCTAATTCTTTTATCATGTTTTGGCCCCTTCATAGATTATCAACTGTAAATGATAAAGAATGATGTCTGGTAGGTATAAAAAGGTGTTTAGTCGGCATCTCAATGTTGCATGACTAATTAAAACTTAAGGATCCCACATCAACTTGTATTATTATAGCTATTGGCATTAATGGCATCATGCACTTCATTAGTTACTCTTCCACCAAATAGTGTTCTTGAAAAAAGCCATGCACTTCATTAGTTACTCTTCCACCAAATAGTGTTCTTGAATAAAGCCATGTTTATACTCCCTCCGTCTCATATTATAGATCACGTTTTCCATTTTAGACGTCCCAAAATATAGATCTTACTTTCCTTTTTTATCTTTTGTCTTATTATCAATATCACATCAATCTACACTCTATTTCTTCCTTTTTACATAAAAACTTACATCAATTCACTTTTTTATCTTCTCTTTCCTACATAAAAATCCACACCCACTCACAATCTTTCTCCTCTTCACTTTTCTTTCTCCCTTCCTTAATTTACCTCGATAACAACAAACGTGATCTATAATATGGGACGGAAGAAGTAGTAAACACTGGAGAAATATATTTGGGAAATGATTCATATCAGAATGATTTTTATTGTACGAATATACGAATGGAAATTTTACATGCACTTCTCTTTATACTGACATGCATATACAAACATACATACATGTATATTTACAGGTATGTGCATGTCTTTAATAATGTATGAAAAAATAAACCACGTAGACGGAAACATGTGAATGTAAAAGATTGTCCATGTGAATATATAAGGTGCGCATGTATTCGTATATTCATAGGATATTTTAAGTACCCGTTTGATTAATATAACTTCGTATTCACGAAAGTATTAGAAAAACTTAGCTTATGTGAATAATTCTGGTGTTATTTGGTTTCAGGTTCCAGCTTTTAACTTTGTGCAAATCCTAACATGTTACATTGGAAGAAACGTTACAGTAGGAAAATACTAACACACAATTATGCGTGCACAACATCTTCTTGAGATATGTTGATTTATGTTTAGAGAAAGGTTCACATAGGAGGAAACTTTACGGTAGGAAAATACAAAGGTCCGCCTTCACAATTTACACATCAATGTTTATATTCTGAATGATAATGCTCATAATCAGAGCGGTTACAATTTTGAAATTTTTAAGTGAGTCACACGGTGACAATTTGTAATTTTCGCGAACAATAGTTTTTTTTTTTTAAATGACCAGAAAGGACATGATCGACAGATTATGAATATTACCGTCCAAAATATGAACATCTATCTAATATATTAAAGCCGAAGCTTTTTGAGCCTTCACAGTGATTTTATCATAGGTTGTTAGCTATCTAATTTTCTTTTAAACAATTATTAATATTAAAATTTAATAAATAGTCAATATAAATGTTATAAATATTAGTAACGTGTCAGATTGCTATTTTTAAGTTTAATATCTTGTCTAATTTTTTTAATTATCCCTCAAAAAACTAATAGCTAACCGTTGGACAAGTACATAAATTTTCTTAAAATAATAAAAATGTTACAAATCTAATGTGCTTGTAGTAGAAGGAGAGAAAGTAGAGAGTAAGAAAGTAGGAGAGTAAGGGAGAAAGAGAGAAAGAAAGAAATAGTATGTCTTGTTCTTTTCATTTCTAAATAACCTCAAGCCTATTTATAGGTCAATACAAGGGAACACCATAAGTCATGTAGTTACATGTACATCCATAACATAAGGTAATATAACACTCCCCCTTGGATGTACATAACTGACTGTCTTGTTAAAAACCTTATCTTGGAAAAACCCATTGGGATGAAAAACCAAGACTAAGGGAAAAATAGTGCAATCGTACTCCCCCTGAATTATCATACATCCTTTAAACGACACATCTTGATGCCACAAACGAGTTCCTTGAAAACTTTTGTCGGTAATGCCTTTGTAAACAAGTCTTCTAAGTTTTTGCTAGATTGAATTTGACGAACATCAACCTTTTCTTCGACTTGAAGCTATGAGTAGAGAAAAACTTTGGAGCTATGTGTTTCGTCTTATCTCCTTTGATGTAGCCTTCTTTGATTTGAGCGATACAAGCTGCATTGTCTTCATATATCACAACTGGAATTTGTTTGCTTGATTCCAGCCCACAAGATGTCTCAACGTGGTGGATATATAATCTCAACCACACACATTCTCTTTCGGCTTCGTATAGAGCAATCAACTCTGCATGATTTGATGATGTAGCTACCAAGGTCTGTTTTGTTGATCGCCGTGAAATTGCTGCCCTCCATACATGAATAAGTAACCCATTTGTGAAATGGCTTTGTGTTGGTCATACAAATAACCCGCATCAACATAAAACCGACCAATTCTCGAACTACCGGTCGAGTTGATATATTAAGTCGTGTATTACATACACATTATCAAATTGATTGTATAATGGATCTCTTCTGGAGGTATGAATCAAAGGTTACACAAACTCCCTCATTAAAAACCTTGCTCGGAAAAATCCAATGTGATGAAAAACCGAAGCTAAGGGAAAAAGAGTGCAGTGAGAGCAACAAACTCCCCCTCAAAAGAACATTTACTCTTCATATGTTCAAAACATAAGATTTTGTTCCTGCATAGGATATGGTACTTCTGGACCATTCATAACATTATCTCGCATCAAAAAACATTTTACCTTAATCTTTCGGATTGTCAAATCCTTTTAATGAACTAACAAGTCGATTTATTAGTTTTCTAATGGTCTCTGCTGGAGCACCAATTTTTACCACTTGACTTGTTTCTCTTTTCATAAATTTGTGACAATCACAATATTCACAACTTTATGAGTAATAACTTTCACTACAAGTGAATATGTTGTCTTTAGCTAAAGATATATTAACAAAATTCACTATACGTGAATAGAGTTTTATATCTAGTCTAGACTCTTAAATTCTTAAGAGATCGCTCTATCTTCAGATCACAATATCATTGCACTCATAAAAACAATGCATGTGTGTCTAATTTCATATTTTCTGGTGTTCACCCAAAATACACCCTGTCATTTACGAAAATTGACTTCCTTAGTTTTCCTTGTATTAATAAGGAGTCTACAAAGAACTTTCTTATTTATACTATTCGTAATTGGCTCTCAGCACAATATGTGACTTGTCACACAATAACAATAATAGATTTGTTAACATGTAAGTTATACACATTGAACACCTTGTTCATTCCCTTGAACTTCGTACGTTCACTTGAACTTTTGGTTCGTTCACTTGAACTTCTGGTTCGTTCACTTGAACTTCTAGTTCTTTTACTTGAACTTCTGGTTTGTTCACTTGAACTTTTGGTTCGTTCACTTGAACTTCTGGTTCGTTTAACATGAACTTCTAGTTCATTTAACTTGATTTCTTGACTTATTAAGATTGTATACCATGCAAGTTCTTAGATACTAGTATTGTTTCCTTCTCCCCTTAAAGTTGGAATTTTCACCTTGTCAAATTGGTAATCTTAATACCGAGCATTACATTAATCACCCATTCACAAGCTCTAGGTATTAATAAACGATAAGGAACAAAGCCTCTCGTATATTTCCAACTTTTCATGTGGCATTACTTTAATATATCGAGGGAGGTAAGAGGGTGTATACCGCATATTTGAATAATATTTTGCTCTCTTCTGGAGACAAGCTTCAAATAGGAGAATTGTAAACAGTCGATCTTAGTCGAATTTATTTCTCGACATCCAAACTTTATGATTTGATAAGATCAACGACTCTACCAGGTCGTGTACGTCATATATTAGCATTCGTCATGCAAGCATATACCTAATGCCATTACCTAGCCATTTTTTTCCATTTTTGACTGTATAATAAGCGACACTACTAGGTCGTTTTCTAAATGTATAGGAGCTACAAGATGCTCAACTAATACACTAATTAAATAATCACATTCTCCCCCTTAATTTGTGTAGCCAATGTGTTGAGGCATCTATCAACATAATACAATATATGATTATTCTCATCGGTCTACATGCTAGTATACTCAATCCTCATTTATCTCTTGAACTTAGTCAAGGATCATAGGAAACTTTACATTCGTGGTCACCCTTATCCTTTAGGAGATGAAACTTCAGGTCCTTTACTTATTAATGTAATGATCATGCGTATTGTTCACATGAGTAATCAAGTTTATCATGCCAAAATAATATTCAACTTAACTTCTGGTTAGTTTATCATGCGTATTGTAGGCATCTTCTCTTTAGACTTTCTTCAGGCTAGTCTATGAGATGAATACTCAGTCAATATCATCATATGACAACCATTTTGTCAAAATATATCTTTATAAATATATATCTTCATAAATTCTTGTATCTTCAGGACAAGATAGATACTCTTCTGGAGTCTTTTATGAGATCGTTCCCTTAGAACATAATATCCACACCAAAATTTCAATTTGCATGGTAATGGAAAACTTCCGGTTTCCAATTAAAATAATTAAACTGAATGACATCATCGACAAACATAATTGTCTACCATTGAAAATCCGCACCTGGGTGATCCATTAGTAATTTGGAAGATCATCAACTCAAAATCGAATAAGCCTTATATTAGATTTCTTGAAAAAATGATGCCTCAAGATGGGTGCATTCAGAACTAAATTGTGTCTTCAAGACATTCAAATGGAACCATACATATATAGGTTCGATTTAGTAATCACTATCATGACTTACGGTTGCGCGCTTAACCGTAACCTCTTTCACACCCTCTTCCGGAGGAGACATGCTTCTGGCATGCGAGAGGTTGTCGTATGTATACAAGACCATTCTTGGTGGTCATTGATAAATTGTTCTGAATATGATATAACCCCATTGTTATTCTACTACTACTAAAGTACATGATTTGTTAGGAGATAATGTAACTCTTCCGAAGCTTATAATGATCTCTTATAGCCAATATCGAGTCTGCGGGATCTCGTATAGTTGATGATAAGTAAGTTCATGCATAACACAATTCTACCACAATTCTAGTGTTGCATGTTTCTCCCAAAACTTTACTAGCCATAACTTTGACGTTAGAAACTCATATCAAGTTGTTTCTTCTGGAAACACTTATAGCGTGCGAATATAATAATCATAACATATATGATGATAAATACTAGACCTTTCGTAATATTTCATCAAGAATTAAAATCTCTAGAAATCTCAATTGTCAACTTCGAGTGACAAGTGGATATAAGATTCTTTCAATAACTTTGATCATCTACTACCGGAGAGGATATCCCAATATTTATTTCATTAGCTATTGCGAGAAAATATGAATTTCATTGATAAATATTCACCTTCTTCAAGAGATGATATATTCTTATCACTTACTTCTAGAAGCGAATAATCCACCTCCAGGGATAATATATACACCTACAAATCTAATAGCCACTTAAAAGTTTTATGCGTAAAATAATAATTAATTGCATGTATAATACGGAGTATATACTATGATAAGAGGTCACATAAAAAAAATATGCATGTACAACCATGAAACACTATAAACACTATATACATGAATGACATAATATTTTCAGGAAAATATATAACATTGAAATGTAAACAATCTCATATACTTAATCATCAATACTATAATAAAAATATAAAAGGAAAAAGTTCCTTACCATACACTATGATATGAATCTCTACCAATATACTACCATTACATGATATGAATTTCTACATATCAAATGGTCAAATATATAATTAATGGATTAATTACTAATCAATGCATATTAGACTAATATCAAATAAATATGATACCTAATCCAGGAAAAAAAACGTGTTCAGGAAGACTATACATATACTACTAACAATTAAAGCACATACTAGCATTAAATACGTAGTATACATTAATGTATACAAACGGCTATATATAGTCCAAATGGTTAATGTGAAAAATAAATGAAACATACAATCAATTGTTTCAATGGTAACGTTCTATTACCGATATTTAAACGTACAAAGCATTTAACCATCATAAATCAATAAACTAAATTATAAGGTAAATAAAATTGCACATATATAAAAGAAATACTACTGATTCATCTTTAGTTTCTCTATCGGAGAAATTATAATCAATATCAATAAAATTCATCTTCTTCGAGATGATTATATATAATTCATCTTCTTCGGGAGATGATTATATAGATTATATATTTTCACTTCAGGGAATAAATCAATATGCATCGACATCTATGATACAATTTAAGCAAAATTGGATTAAACTTGTCTCTACGGGGACAAAATAATCACTTCATGGATCATAAAGAAAAACTATCACTTCATGGATCATAAAAACTTAATCGCTTCAGGGATTAAATGAGTCTCAATCGATTATGCAAAACTTAATATCGCTTCAGGGATTGATTGAAACATGATCTCTTCAGGGATCGATTTAAACTTAGATCGCTTCAGGGATCGATTAAAAATAAGATCGCTTCAGGGATTGCTTAAAACTTAGATCGATTCAAGGATCGTGTTCTTGTGCATAAGATCAACTAGAATAAAATAAAATAAAATCTCTTCTTACCGTCTCCTTGTGCATAGATGATTATGCGAGGTGCATATATGATAGGAGATGCATCATTTCCTATGTGAGTGATATCGTGCTGATAACGTGTTACAAATCTAATGTGCTTGGAGTAGAAGGAGAGAGAGTAGAGAGTAAGAAAGTAGGAGAGTAAGGGAGAAAGAGAGAAAGAGAGAAATAATATGTCTTGTTTTTTTCATTTCTAAGTAACCTCAAGCCTATTTATAAGTCAATACATGGAAAGACCATAAGTATGTACATCCATAACATAAGGTAATATAACAAAAAACTAATTATTGATTAACAAAATAGTATTAATTAATTTATAAATATATCCTCGTGGCATGGGGCATTAAGCTAGTTAATTTGTTATATGTGAACTTGGAACTCTTCGTATTTCCTACCTATCCGAACCTTTCTCTTTAGGTTCATGACAAAATATGCTCAAGTTTACACCCTTCTGTTGAGGTGGACCTAGTGAATGCTTATCTAGTGAAAGGTATTATCTCTTTCAGTTATGGGGTCGGATTCTCAAGTTGCATGCAGAAGCAACACGTACAAAAAGTTAGGCAAAGTTTGTTATTAGCTCTAAAGTTATAGTCCCTAAATCCAAGAGACGTTTACTTTTTTTGACACTATTTACGATCGAAGAGAATCGTTTAATTTATGTTCATTGTATAAGGTGGAAGGTGGAGTAAAATATAGTGATGGGTGATCTTGTTTGATTTATATTAATGAGTACTTTAACATGAATCAAAATTTAACGATTTTTACTAACTTGTAACGAGAGATTTGACGAAATAAAATATGTATCGACAAATGTGTCCATTTAAAAAAGGTAGATCAAAAGGGATAGAGGGGAGTATATGATAGTAGAAACTGTGGAACTGACCTCTTAAGTACAGTAATAAGTAAGGGCAAGTTCTTAGTGTACGTACGTCTTTTAACACTATGTGATTGCTAATATTATTATTCTGAGTGGGAGCTGAGAAATGGGCCCATATGATTTACAATAATGGTGATAGTGATGAAAGGTAAGAGAGGAGATGAAGAGGTGTTATGTTACCACACATTTTAGTGACAGTACATGTGTTTCCTCTTTCATATTAACAGATGTATGAAGAGACTTAATTATTTTGTGTTTGTGGGGATGAGTTCGTGTTTGGAGTTATGCTTGTGAGTTTCCTTTGGACATTTTGGGCACTTGCAAATGTTTTTGGACACTAGGAGAACTGCATTAAGTGACTGCCCTTTTGTTTGTCATGGTTTTGGAGAGAACTAGATTATGGATTTTCGTATGTGATTTAATATAGTTATACATTATTTGTTAATATGTTGTTGTTGTTATCAAATTTATTAATATTTGTAAATATAAGTATTTTTTATTTCCTTATATTTATGTTTGAAGTAGTTTTAAAACATAATATTAGAATAAGTTTGCATTGTCATAAGAGAAGCTCACACATTAATTTAATTTGTGACTTAATCAAGTAGACTATAAATAAATATAACATAGGGATATACGAAATATATTTAAATACATGCCCAAAAGTCCAATAGGAGGTGATTAAGAAATGAGTAATGCATTAAATTAGTACCAATTTCATTCAATTTTGACAATGGACAACCAACTTTTATATAGATAAGATATTAGTGGAGCCAAACTGAAAACGCCCTCTAAGATTGATCAGTCTAACTCAAACAACTTAAAAGCTTAGCAACTTGTGTACCAAATCTTGTTGATGAAGAAATCACATTCAACTATCTTTGTTTCTAAACTTGATGGGGAAAAATCTCATGCGGATAGACGCTCAAGTGTGAATGTGAGACTCTGAGAGTATTCTTATGTTGGATTACTCTTCTTATGGTCAGTTTGTTTTAGGAAGAAATCTCATAGCTAACGTGCACGATTCTCGTGTTTATCGGTTTACCAACTGATTTTGAATGGAAGACATTGTTTGAGTGTAGTCTGTCATGATGACGTGATATAGGATGATAACCCGTTTGGCTTGTCGCTCATAAGACGTGATGTCAAGTGACAACTATGTCAAGCCAGTTACCACTTAAGGGGGTGAGGCATGTGAGAAAGGCTTCCATATTAGAAGTTGAGAAAAAATAATTGTCCACTAAATAAGCCCTTGGATTACTCATCCTACTTCAAAATGGTATTTAGGATTAAACATCATGAGTATGAGTTTATATTGTGAGCCTAACACAAAATTATGGGCTTGTGTGCATGACCTTCATGTATATCTTCCCACCACCTTCATCAAGTATGTTTACGACTTGGTCTAGGTTCGTCTATTTTTTAGAAAGGTGACTCGGATTTTGTGTCTCTGGTATGGGTCGACCATAGTTTCTCGGTAGTTTCTTTCATTTGTTGCTTTGATCACTCTTTTCTTTTCTTCTTTCCCTTTGTTTTTTCATTCTTATCTCGGTGTTGTCTCTTTTTATTTGGTTCGTTTGAGAATATATTCATCCAACCAATATAAAATCGAACCTGTACATCTTGACCCATTGACCTTTAGACACCGTCTAAATGGTATTTATTAGTTATGTGTTGATATGAACGAATCGTTTTCATGTCCACACCTAAACTCAACCCTTAGTTTGTTGAGCTTAATCTCTCTTCCTAGTTTAAACCAGCAAGGACAAAGGACATGACTAGAAGAAACACATGGGATATAGTTGCAATACTTAGTTAATTCATAATCATTTCCTTTTGGGGGTAGGCAGGCGTTATGCCAAAGAACATAAATTGGTGTAATATTAAGTGGTACCAAATGGACCACCTTAGAATCAATGTGTCTCATTTTGTACGGTCTAACACTAACCTCTTACAACTTCACATTTTAGTTTTGAGCAATTGTTATCTGCTCTGAAGAGATAATAAAGCCTTTGTGATTGTGGTCACTATTCAAGATATGTAGTATCTATAAGTGCATAAAGTTTAAGATCCTGTTGAAGTGGATGTACTCAGATTTCAACTACTATTTTGAATTGAATACCAATTTGGCTCATTCATTCATTAGGGATGGTAAGGAGATCCATGCATGTTACAAGTATCTTGTATAGTAAACTAACCTGACTCCTGCAATTTTCATAGGGCATAAGAATATAAATGTCTGGTCAAAAATCTTTTTGTAGACTTTTTCAACTTGCAAACACCTAATTACTGCTCCCTCTATCCTCAATTGATCTTCATGTTTGTTACTTTGACAAGTAGAAGAAATTTTTTCGATTTCTAACTGATATATAAGGAAAAACATAATAATGAGTTGTCTTGTTTGATTCTTTTTAATGAATATTTCAATAATACTGACTGTTTCTCCGATCCTTGGAGAGTCACTGCAGGAAGCTAATTTGTTGCTGAATCTCGCTCCTTTTGTTTATAGAGCCTGATTCATTTTTGACATTGTTTTGGAATTTCACGGGTAGTACTTTGTTAGCCGCTGACTTGTCCCTTGTTGTAAATCCTGATCTAATCAATATATCTACCGAATTTTTCCAAAAAAAACAGTATAAAAAATTTACAACTTTTACTAACTTGTAACTAGAGATATAGACGTTATAAAACTGCACTTGTCGATGTGCCCGTTAGAAACAAGAAGATCATCTAGGGAAGAGGGAGTAGCTCGCACCGCCCAAGTCTAGGTTACATTGAGATTATTTGACGGATCGAAAACACGTTGATTGTGTTAACATCGATCGGTCATGTTTCACACAAGTATCTTATCTTGTATGTTCAAAGTGTTACATAAAGCTTATGATTCTATTCATCTTTCCACTATATAGAACATTTACATAGAGTTCCATAGGACCAAAAATCTCCTAAAGAAAAGGCTTTATAAAAGAGGAGGATAAAAGCTAAAGTTGATAATCTTTTGTTCAAGGGCTTGAAATACTTTGGGTATGAGTCATTTTAGGTTATATATGGTTCAAGTTGCTAGTCCAAATGTTCTTGTTGTTCTATTATATTGTCACGTGTATGATATTTCTCAAGGGACCATCTTTCAGAATACACAATTCCAGAACTATGTCGACAGTTTACAACTTGCAAAATGTACTGCAAGTATGAAGGGATAGAGTTGAAGATGTGTAATAACGCCATCTTATCGTCCGGGCTATTTGTTGAAGTCCAATTCATTTGGTTCTTAAAAGCCTAAAGTCTTTGCATGCTTAGCTAATGAGCACGTGTTATTGGCCAAGGTTTGGTGAAGGAATAAGTGATTATTATCAAGCAATTAAGCTACATGTTTAACCATCAAAGCTTGACCCTATTTCATTCTTGATTAGGGTCTATATTTTGATACCACAAAAAGATAGTATTAAGGGCTCTCGTTTAGTATCGATCTCTAGATATCAGATATAACTATATAAATATCAATATACGAGTATGAGTATCAATATATATCGGATATTGATATGGATATGTGTGACATCTTTAATACACCCAATTTTTTAGAGATAAAAACACACTTTGATATCACTTTAATATCCATATCAGATATCATTATAATCTAATACTAAACAGCAGATATCAAGATTATACCAATCACATATATGGATATGAATGATATCTCATTCTCATACCTGATTGAATGTTATCTTATCATTACAAACCAAGGCAAGGCATTACATTCAAATTCAAGGATGCATTTGCTTGACCATTCGGTATGCGCCTTGGCTGGCGCACGGGCCCACGGTGCAGCTTTCCACGTGGTTGACCACCCTAGGCCCCGTTTGGGTCTATGAAAACGTGCTCAGGCGAGGGGGATGAGTTCGTCTCTAGGTACCCTTTTGGATCTTCTAATAACAAATTCATCCTACATGAATGAAACACATCCCTCCATCAAATGATGTGTGCATCTCATCATGTGTCAAATTCTATCTTCACGTTAATGTAGTCAAAGAAAGACAAGTTTGAAGGAGCATACATCTGAAGAGTTGACAGAGAACTCAATTTCAGCCACATTGGTGGCTTCACCAAGCTTGCTAGAGTTCCTAATTTCTCTGACATGTCCTGTGCAATATATGCCAAACAACAATATTGGTCATACAGTAAAAACCCACTTCAGAATTGTACTAATTTCTGCTCAAAAACTATCAGAATCAAAGGAAAAATACAAGGGTTTGTTTGTTTAAATGATTATGCCAACTTACATCAGTCCAGTACTCGTTGAAGCCAGTTTTCAGAGAACTTCGCACATTCAGATTAATTGGCTTGAATTGCTAGATTGACATCTTATTTCTTGAATCAAATACTTCAAAAAATGTAAATGTACCCCTTTGCACGTTTCAACTCGTTAGATTTTGCGAGAAAAGAACGACATCTAGAAGCAACACTTAACATACACTAATCACTAGAAACCAAGAGGAACAGAAAGTTTGCCAAAAGAAAAAAGAACAGGTGATTATGTTTGCAGAAAAACATCAAATCCTAAATAGAGATATCATTGCCCCAAAAATGCTCCACTCTATTGTTAAAACCCTCAAAAGCACAGCTGATCAATGGTGTGATACTACAATTGAAATGATTTATTCCATGTTCAAGTAAAAGATAATGGAACAACACCAAATTGTTCATAAGAATATCATCCAGCTGATTACTCTAAACTCTAGATATTCTGTTCAACTCTCCTCCATGAAGCCGACAAAAAGCAATTAGCAGATTCCATCGAGCCACAGCCGCATACATGATCCCGTCAGAAATGGTCTAGCATCCTGTTTCATATGACCACAACTAGTAAGCTTCCCAAAACCCTAGCATTCTGATGATATAGATAATCAATTGACAAGAAAAAAGAATGTGAACGTAAATATATATAGTAGCACTTACCAAGACCAGCAAAGATAGAAGTCCCGGGAAATGAAGGAGATATTGGATATATAAGCTCTCTTATATCTATCTCTACACAGTTCCTAAAACTAAAGCACCATCATGCTCATCATCTACGTGGTACGAATCATTAACTGGAGGCATTTCTTCTGAATCATTTACTTCTTGGATTTTTCTATTGATATCATCGAGATCAGATTGAACAACTGAGAGTCTTGATTTTAGCTCCCTTTTCTCCCTATCCCATTCGTTTCTTTCTTGCTCTTTCTGCTTTTGAACATGATCAAATGCTTGCTGTAACCGTATACACTCATCTCTGAGAAAATTTTCCTCCTCCAGATACCTTCCCATATCAGTTGCGACTTCATCAGACCAGCAAAAATAGTCGCATTTCTGACAGTTGTTTTATTATATTAGTGCACAGTTAAGAACAAAACCAGTGGAAAAGAGATATAAAACAGAACTCTAGATGTGAAGCTTACGTAATGGTGGACATTCTTTGGACAATTATAGAATAAACGGTAAGGATTTTTGGAAGTTTTTGAAATTCTCAGTTTTGCAGGAAGCCCACATAAACAGGTTAGCTTTGAATCTTCAGCACTGTCCACTTCGTGTAGATTGCCTAGCCTGCAATGTTACATACTGTTAGAACCTAGAACCCTAGAACTAAAATTAAAGGATAGGGAAAAAAACTGAAAAGCATGTGTCTCCTCACATCTTGCATTTCATTTCAACCATCAAGCCTGCCAATTACAAGATGTGCATCCTAACTCCTAAAAGTAAATAAGAAACATAATCTAAATAGTCGGAAACAACACGGAGAAAGTGCGGAAGTGTTAGGAGGTGGCAATCTGGAAACTGACACAATCTGGGTTTGTATCACAACCATTTATGGAATGAGAGATGTGAAACAAAGTGAAGAACTGTCTCTAACTGTTATGTCCAGACTGAGCGAAACAGAACTTGTCATTTAACCACAGAGATTATAGCTATTAGCATCAATAGGATAAAATCCTCCAGCAATCAGAGCAATAACCTTCTAAAATAAATCTCTTTCCCTAAAACTGCATCTATGGAATTCGTTATGTTGACTTGCAATAAAACAAGCATGTTACCTTCTCTTATTGCTCTTCCAAACATAAGCTGTGACAACAATACCAACCACAACGGTGGCTGAAAACTTGATAAGCCAACCGCTTTTGTTGTCCAGCTCCAGCATCCACCATTAATTTCAACTTATGCCTGGTCATGAATTGTACCAAAATATGTAAGAAGAGAATTCTTGAAGAATTACAATATTGCATCAAGAAAATCACATACTCAAAAGCAGCCCAGTTAAGTTACTCCACACAATTTACAGATTTAGAGATACATGAATTTTGGGCATAATAAACGGCTATGTAACTCTTCCATAGTCTCAAATGAAAATAAACATATAATTTCAACATTCATGGTGGTAGATTTCCAGCTTTACATCTTTACATGGTTACAAGATCACAATAACAACTAGAACAACTTTGTGTTATTTGAATGGACCAGTATAGTGCGTTGTAAATATTCAGTAACGCCGATGAGCTTAGAAAAAACAGTTTTCGGGTAACTTGAGTAAACTTGTCACTGTTAAACATGTATACAAAACACAGCAGGCAAAACCTCAAAATGAGGCTCAATTCAACATACAAATATCCTTGATTAATATAACATGGATCTCAAAGTGTGAGTCCAATCACAACCATGTTTCACAAGGAACAAACTGCCAGCACTGTGATCAAAATCTTACTAAAGATGAATTCTTACAGCTTTGAATCATTGTAGCAAATAACCCTGGGAGTATGAAAATGGAAAGGAGAAAAAAGCCCTAAAAGTTACATGCTCACTAGGTCAGCTGCGAATTCACTTTACACAATTGCATCTTTTCAACAAAAAGGTTCGCAAAAATTCAATTCCCGAAGAAACAACCAACACAACAGAGAAACAACAAATTACGGATTCTGTAAACGCAGAAGAAAACAAAAGTGTAATTCAAAACACAGCGAACGAAAATGAGAATCTATTACAAACACATACCATCGTCGTGATGAACTTCCAGAAGATCGAAACACCAAAAATCCGCAGCGCAAATCTGGATCATCAAACGAGGAACAAAAATCGATATCCAAAGGCGAAATGCGAATGCTAGGATGATTTACAATGACAATAGTTGGCCTGGTCAAGAAATTGGGGCTGAATCAGCTGCAAACATCAGAAACCGCGAAGGGGGAAATCGATTTCCGATCCCAATTTGGGGCTAAAAAACCCTCTCGCACACGAAGCAGCCCTGAAATTTAGGTGCAATCTGAGAAGAAGTCATTAATGAATATTATATACAAGAGACAATTATAATTATTTTATAAACTTAATTAAAGGCGGTGGAATTAGCGGGAGAAAAATATCTGATCATGGATTTAAATCGGACGGTCCAGATTGTACCCCGCGCATTGCAGTTCATCTCTATAAAACTCCAAACAGAATCGCCATTGTTACTCCTTCCTGGATATGAGCGAACAAGAACTGCATCAAGAATCAGATCAACGAGTTTCAATTCAAGAAGAAGAATACATCAGCCACCGGTTGTTCCATCTTCACCTCGACGAAGAATCCATGGCCGAAATCGAGTTCGCCGATCCTTCTCCTCCGCGCTACGGAAACAACACTCCTCTGAAGCGAAGATTATCCTCTTCCGCTCTCTCTCCTTCACAGAAATCGGACGAAGAAGGATGCAATCGCCTCATCTCTGCAGGATTTCACTTCCTTCACCTTCCGATCCCCGGAAACGAGAACGCTGCAGGTGAGAAGCAAATCTCTCCGCCTCTTCGCCGCTGCTTCTCGCTCGATTCTCCTGGAAGCATGCCGATTCAGCCTGCGGAGATTGCGAACCGCGGAACTCCTCAGATCTCTGAGAATCAGACGCGGAGAGCTTTGTTTCCTCCTTCGGTTAACGGATCTACCGCCAAAGCTGCTCATCCGCTTCCGCCGCTTGCTCGAACAGTCTCCGATCCGACGCGGATCTCTTGCCGTGAGAATCCGATCTTGCCTGTCCGGGAGAAGAATCTGAATTCGCCATGTGGATCGGGATATGACACTACTCAAGAAAGCACGTCCGTCAAGGTAAATCGAGTTCCGATTCTGTCAATTCCTTCTTGAGATTTTCTAAAGCCTAATTACTGAATTTTAACGATTTCTGGCGTTCTTGTTTCGCTTCAGAGGCTGAAGAGAGTTGACAGTGCTAGGAAAATCCGGCAGCAGATGGAAGAAATCAAGGATTTGATCGATGAGATGGTGAATGAAGATGATTTGCAAATCAAGACTCCTGTTATCCCTGAAACTGACCTGGCGTTAGCTAATTACAAGGTCAATCTGATTCTGTAGTTGGATAACTTCTTGATCACTGAATCCGTTATTGATAATATTCTTCTTTCTCAGGTGCCTGCTGATGATATGAACAAATCTGCACCAGAGGAGACAGTGAAAAAATCTGCACCAGAGGAGGCTCCATCACAAGAAGAACTCCTGGAGAAGGAGACCATAGAAGATGATTTGGAACCTGAGGCAGATACAGTGAAAGCTGAGAGAGTTGGAGAATGCACTTTCCTGGAGTTCAAGTGCAGATGTGGATCGGGTTACAGTGTCGGTATTATCGGCAATAGCTGCTTCTATAAGCTCATCTAGACCCAATTTCAGAGCTGATTGATCATGTTGAGCTTCTATGGAAAACTGTGGTATATGACATTGTTAGTTTGTTCTTAAAACTGATTTGAAATGTTTAGTTTTTAGTGGTAATGGTGACTGTGATGATGAACTTCATTGTTTCTAAGTAAAGCATGTTCATGAACAACTGTAAGTGATTCTTGCTGTAACTTTGCAAGGCAATTCATGGCCGTTTCTTCACAGTAATAAAATAGTTTTTGTCTAGAATGTTTGATGTGATTCTTTCTTCATATTGTGGTATATGGCAAGTTTGTGCTTTGGTATTGAAATTTTGAATTTTTAGGTTGTGTTTGGTAAAGCCAAATAAATAGAGCTTAACGATTTAAAATAGCTATTTGCATTTGGAATTTAGCGTTTCAAGTAAATGCTACTTTGTTAAAAAGCTATTCTCTTTAGTGTTTCAAAAAACACTAGTTTCAACCGCTAATTCTAACTGTTATGTGCATGCCAAACATAATTTTTAGTGGCAATGATGACTATGATGAACTTCATCTATGAATAAGTGACATCTTAAGAAGAGCTGGAATTAGCTCATCACAAATGACCTTGTCTTATTGTCTCTCACCGAGAGTATCACTCATGACAGGTCTTTGTAAAGGGGGAATATCCGCGCTTTTACGATTTAGTCTCAATTGTTTTTTCCGACCCTCTCGCTACTTAGTGTGTTTTCAGTTTACTTTTCTCTCGCTTAGTGTTCTTCTCTACTTGAGTCATTTTCGAGGATCTTAAAGCGTTCATCTTTATCTCGAGTCTTTGCTTTACCTATCTCGAAGATTGTAATGTTATATTGGACAGAATGGCAACGAAGATAAGATATTAGGTTGGATGTATGGGCACACACTATTATTCGAAACCGAAGATATTCGGAAAAAGTCGGAATTACTAATATTCAGAATAATAAGTTGCGGAAATCGAGACTGGTTCGAACCTGGGCTGATTTTGCTTCATAAATATTTTTTTTCACTCCAGCTAGAAAAACCGTAAAAAGTATATAAAGAAGGAAATATATCCACAAAATAGAAAGTTGATGATGGGGCTGACTGAAGGTTAGATACTGCATCGGCAATGAACTCAGAGAAGCGTATCGTCGAGAAGATGTCATCTTCATCTACAGTGGCGATTCTTCTCTTACTCTTTTCGATTGTCGCCTTGATCTCCGCCGATGATATTCTCTCCCTTTCTCGGCGGCCTAAGCTTAGTGGGAGTCTCTGTGACCACCTCATCCGTCCTGCCGGTTACCTTTGCTCCGAGCACACTGTAATCATCCCTTTCTCTCTATCCTTATTCGAATTAGGTTTGCGTTCTGTCGATTGATTGAGTTTTTAGGGCTTGTGTGTTTGTTTTTGCTGTAGATTGAAACGGAAGACGGATATCTATTGGTTTTGCAAAGAGTGAGTTCGAACTCTGGCGAATTGCGTTTGCGAAGTGGTGCGCCGGTGTTACTTCAGCATGGATTGTTTATGGTGATTAGTCTCTCCTCCCTATTTCCCCTCTTTCTTGTGAAATTTATGGTGTTGAAGCAACTAGATAGCGAAACCTAAGTAGGAATAGAATAGGGAATTTGGCTCTAATTGCCTGTTTGATTGGGGCTTGAGTTCCTAGGGGCCTGGATTCCATTGCTTCATGAATAGATAAGTATCCAGGGCAATCAGTAATGGGGGAAATTCTACTGAAAAGGCGATGATTTGATCAGATTGGTCCTTACTTTCATAATCCAATTGTAGAACTTTGAGGCTGGAGCTTAGTGGTAGGTATAGCAGTATAGGTAGTGAACATGAGTATGAGCTCACTAAAACAATGCTGAGTGTAAGTCATTCTATTGAAACATAGTTCTGCTTGCAACATAAGAAGGATATTGCTCAGTTGTGTTTGATTGAATTTTCAAATTGGCTTTGAAATCTCTGGTTTATTAACACTTTGCAAGTTGTGATCTTGAAACAGGCTGGGGATATATGGTTTTTGAATTCCAAGGAGCAGTCACTAGGTTTCATACTTGCTGATCAAGGGTTTGATGTATGGATTGGAAATGTGCGTGGAACATGCTGGAGTCATGGGCATGTATCTCTGTCTGAAAGAGACAAGGTACGTAGTATTTGAAATTCCTTATTTCTGATATATAAGTATCAGTGATCTAGTAAATTAATGTGTATGAATAAATTGTAGATAGAATGTACTTTGGTCATAAAGCAGAAACAATAATGTTATCTACATCCTTCCATGGAGCAGTGGAAAAAGTAACTTACACAACTAGGCTAGGAAAGGAAATGAAAAACTTTAGTGAAGGTGATTTGATCAAGATGTTGTTGCATGTATATTTTTTGTTGATCATCTGTGGACCTTCCATGATT
Source organism: Oxyria digyna (assembly GCA_029168935.1). Taxonomy (NCBI): domain Eukaryota; kingdom Viridiplantae; phylum Streptophyta; class Magnoliopsida; order Caryophyllales; family Polygonaceae; genus Oxyria; species Oxyria digyna. The sequence continues at coordinate 3,691,339 of JAPVLV010000018.1, forward strand.
CCATCCTTTGAAAATGTTCCAATGCATCTCAATTCAAGTTTTCAACTGTTATAGCTGAGAAAGGCTAATATTATTCTCCCAAATACAGTCACTAACAATTGTTTCTGCTCAGGCATTCTGGGATTGGAGCTGGGAAGAGCTGGCTTTGGTTGATCTTAAAGAAATGCTTACTTATATATATTCCACAACAGGCTCAAAACCCTTCCTTGTTGGGCATTCACAGGTTCAAATATTCTTCACAAGTTTTTGTGCTTCTTAATTTTACTTTACATGGGAATATATTGTCATCAAATTATTCTTCCGTGCGCACTTCTTGATTATTTTTAAATTCCTGTTTCAAAGGGGACTATCATGTCTATGGCTGCTCTTACTCAGCCAAGTATAGCAAAAATGGTCAAAGCTGCTGCACTTCTTTCTCCTATATCGTACCTGGGACATGTTAGTGCTCCACTGGTTCTTCGGATGGTTAGCATGCATATTGATAAGGTACTTCAAATTTCTGTTGCAACTATTTTCATGTTCTATATTTCTTCTCTCTTTGGTCTTTATTCAACATTATTCACCTTTTCTAACAGATGATTCTTGCTATGGGCATTCATCAACTTAACTTTAGAAAGTATATACTCTCCTACAGAACTCTTTTGCTTCAATATCCGAATATAACAAGTTTTATCCATTATGAAGTAAAATGTTCAAAATTGATGCATGCAGTGATATTGGTGTTCACATATTGGATACTGTATGCGATGGGCATCTAGAGTGTAACAACCTCTTGACATCTATTACAGGTAAATTTCTCTGCTTCTTGGATCTGTTGACCACTAAAGAAGAGTACAATGTTTTTATTCATTGTAAAAAGATATGAACTATAGTGTTAAAGATTCCTTCTATTATCATGGCATGTTGCACTGATTGCAATTCTTTAACTATGTTGCAGGGGAGAATTGTTGCTTTAATAACTCAAGGGTAGATTGGTATCTTGAATATTTACCTCATCCATCATCTTCCAAGAATTTGAACCACCTATTCCAGAGTAAGATTCTTTACCTCTTGCATGAGCTCATCTGTGAGTGACAAATTCTTTCTTGTTACATGGGTGTGTAATAATGGAATTTTACCTTTTATCTTTAAATTTTGGATTTGTAGTTAGTATATTATCGCCAAGGAAGCCAGTATTGTTGAGGGTGTAATCAATAAAGGAGTAGTGTGTTATATATATTATGTTTTATGAGCATGTTAAGGGTGGAGTTTGCAGAGCTGGCAATTAGTCTAGCCAATCTTTTATTCCTTCGTACTGATAAGAACCATCTCTTCTGATGTAGATAGAAGATACATCATCGTTCAAGAAGTAAAAATTGTATTATGATATTTCTTTCTATAGAAGGAATGAGCTACACTGTCAAGTGTCAATCCTCTAATCTAATTGCATCAATATATCATCTTGCAAGCAATCAAGTTAACACCGTGATATTTCATCATAGTTAATGAAAAAGAAACACTCTTTTGTCTTCTAATTCAATTGCATCCCATATATATATCTTTTTCACTTGTAAAGCTTCTGAATTTTCGATGATGTGTTGGCTTCTTCTTCCTGGCAGTGATCCGCAAGGGCGCTTTTGCCAAGTATGACTATGGACTATGGAAAAACTTGCAAATATATGGTACCATAAATCCCCCAGTATTTAATATTAGCTCAATACCGGAACTTCTACCCGTATGGATGGCATACGGGGCCAAAGACGCCTTGGCTGATATAACAGACGTGAAGCACACTCTTGAAGAGCTACACTGCAAGACCGAGTTAATTTATCTGGAAAACTACGGTCATATAGACTTTGTATTGAGTGTAAACGCCAAACAAGATCTCTATGACCACATGATTGAGTTTTTCAGATCATTGGAGGATCACAGTAGTGCCTAAGTCAGCATATTCTTCTGTTGGCTCTGCTTCCACTGATGGTATATGTAAATACTGGGTGTATATGTAAAGTTCAACTATGTTGTCAAAGAACCTTGGATATTGACAGCTTTTCTTTCAAGTTACCATGTATATAAGTTTACTCCAGTTATCTGATCTTCCTTGCTGTTTTTTGTTGAAGCTCGGTTAGTTGCAGGTTTTCCAAGTGTCAACAAGTTCAGTTACAGCAGAGCTTGGAGGTGAGATCTTTGATCATAATTTCTCGGTAATTTTTGAAGTTCAATATATATACATCATAGTCATAGATGTTGCAGTTTCATTTCCTAGCTAATACAAGAGTTGTGCTTCAGGATACCTATAGGAATAGGACATACTTAATTGTAGTTCATAGCTCTTAGGTATGGGCTTAAGGTTGGGGTATCGGCAGGTATATAGTAACTAAGAAGTACAGCAGCAAACGTCCATTGATCCTTGTTTCCTTGTGCTTAACTGGTTGTGTCCATGTAATCCAGTTCAGAAATGGGAAATAGGTTCTCATTTATGATGAACTGATAAAGGATTCTCATGAGTGATTGTCTTTCTTGTTTTCCAGGTCCTTGTAATTGCAATTGTCAATTGTGGTCCGGAATGAATTTGACATGATCAATTTAGTAGTTTTATAATTGTAGGACAATGACTGCAGGCTGTGTTAATTGATGTATTGATTTATTTAGGCCGTTTAACCGCGCACTCATCCAAATTTCACGGTACACTCACTTGGGGATTACACGACGTGTAGTTCGGAAAATTTCTGGAAAAAAATCCGGTTCACCTCAACTAGTTGGAAACCGGTTCAGAATAAAAAATTAAATAGATTTTAATTAAAATAAATCAAACCGGTTTGAGTCAGTCCGGACCATCTGGTGAACCGGATGGGCCAACTACACGACGTGTAGTTGGACTATAACGGTTAAAATGATTAAGTGTAGGTCAACTACACAGTGTGAAGTCGGACCAGAAGTCAACTACACGTCGTGTAGTTGGACTATAACGTGAAGTCGGACCAAAAAAAATTGAAATTTATTTGTTGACGTCAAAACGGTAAAACAAAATTGAATTTGTAAAAGATGACGTCATGATGACATCAATACCTGGAAAAATAACAAAAATAATCTCAACTTTTACTTATAAACTAAAAGATAATCCTAACTTTCATATCAACAAAAAATAATTTTAACTTTCAATTCTACGGCTGTGAAGTTTTGGCGAGGTCTTACAAAGTGCGAAATTTTGTCCAATACCCCTAGACCCTATCCTTGATAAAACACCTTGTTTGAAATCTACAATCCTCTCTGCAAAATAGTTTTGTTACAACTATAAACATTAATTTTGTAAGTTAAAGATTGAAAAGATACATGAGAGGGACAATAGCAACAAGCTGCAGTTCAAGATGACCAAGAGATTCCAAGGCATCTCACCGGAAAAAAGAAGAAGAGATTGCAATGCAAAAACAAGAAATTGTTTACATGGAAAGAAATATTCACACATGGTTGCAAACAGAATTCAGAAAATCAACTCAAAATGTAAGATATAAGTGAATGCTTGCTGTATCCATAGCAATGCTAGGGCTTGAGAAAACTAGGGATAAGATCATTGAAGCTCGTACAGAGATTTCCGAGGCCAGTGTCGTTTTGAAGATGCTTGTGCTTATATGCAGAGCCAATAGTGAGGAGGTGAAAGAGATAATCCACACATTCTTTGGTGGCTTCTGCATAAAGGATTTCGCTGGAATTTTTTAGGAAATCATCTTGAACAATTTAGCTTCATGGTTAACTCTTTAGTCTCAGCACATTCATGTTCAAACTGAAACACACACCTCTGTTGTTGAAGAACAACCTTCCTTAAATATTACTATGTATATAAGTTTACACCAGTTATCTGATCTTCCTGGCTGTTTTCTTGAAGCTCAGTTAGCTGCAGGTTTCTTCAACTGTCAACAAGTTCAAGTGATGAGTTACAACAGAGCATGGAAATGAGATCTTTGATCAACATTTCTTAGTGATTTCTGAAGTTCATAGTTTTTTGGTAAGGATATGATTTATGCAACTTAAGATTCGAATATTCGAGTAACTCGACAGGTACAGTAACTAAGACTTACAGCAGCAAACAAAAACATGGTCCATCCTTTTGATCCTTGTTTCCTTGTGCATAATTGGCCGTGTTCTAATTCAGTTCAGTAATGAGATGAATTTGACATGATCAAATTAGTAGTTCTATAAATTGTGGGACAATGACTTGCAGGCACTACTGAGATTGTTAAAGATGTCAAAACAAAATATTAGAGGTGGATGTCTATTTCTTAATTATCCTTTTGGAATTATGCATATCAATAGCAGACAAATAAAGGGGAAAAATACAGAGAATGAAAATGACCAGTTGACCACAAGATGAGAATCATCTCCATTCCATTACAATTGTGTGAACATCGTTTAATTAACATACTTATTTTAAGAAGCAAATTAAGTCCTTTTGAGACCAATTGCTGTCTTCCCATTTGTAGTGTTGTAAATTATGTCGAATGACTATATTTGTCTTCTTCTTACTGGTTTGTATCCATCATCCATGACGTCGATAAAATATTACTCCGTGATAAAAATACATTGTCATATATTGATATTGGGAGAGATTTACCATTTCGTGTGTCAAAAGTATTTCCAATCTGACAGAAGAGTTGCTTCGGCCAATCGAATTATACGAAAGAAGTTATCAGCAGATCAACTGTTTAATACAAAGTCTTTTTAAGTGATAATTTAAACATTTGAGTGCGTTGAATGAATTTGATCGATTCATTCAAACGAACAAGCCAAAAACACAGATTCATTAAATAGTTGTGTAAGAAGTGTTTTCCTTTCATTCTAAGGGATTGTTTAGTTTTAGGTAGTACTATAGTTTCAAATTCATAGTAATATGTATGATGTATCCATTCGGCATGTAGTTTATAAGCTAGCTTATTTTTTCAATAAGCTAGGAATTTAACAATTTTTGTAAAATCAAGCGAGCTTAATTTTTTATTTGCTGAACAAGTTGGCCGAAAGTGTTAATGGTAACTGCATCCACATGAACATGCATATTATTGATAGTATGAACACTATCATATGCCGCTCGTTTGAGTACCATACATCTTCATATACTTGTCCACCACGTCACTGCTCCGACGCTTAATCTCCTCCACAAACTCCTCGAAATGCGTGTACGAGTCGCCTCCTTCCTCGTACGCCTCCTCGGCCTTAGCCTTCCACTTGGCGGCGTTTCTCCTTATCTCTTCTGCCGCGGGCCCCACCGTGGCCTTCCTAAGACATTCCTCCACCTCCTTCTGTGGGACCACCCTATTCTCATGCTCCCCCCGACACATTCTGACTCCGACACGAAAAACGTCGACTAGGAACTTGGCATCAGTGACCTGGTCGCCCCACTGCGGGAAGGCCACAACTGGGACGCCAGAGGTGATGGCTTCCATGGTTGAGTTCCAACCGCAGTGGGTGACGAAGCAGGCCACAGCTGGGTGCTCTAGCACCTGCTCTTGTGGACTGTACTCCACCACCCTTCCCTTATCTCCCACCTGTATGCAGGTGTATATAAATGAATGTGAAGATATGTGCGTGTGAATGAATGTATAACCGTATATAAGTTCGTACATTATAAATCATTTACACAAGATCTTTATCCTATTGTATTTGTTGTGTATTTACACCGCTGTCTTAAACATTTGATACAATACTTCTTTTTTCATTCGCGTATTTCCGAGAAAATTCGCATCTTTAACATTAGTACAATGTAGCGCATGAAAAAAAACAAGATACTTGGTGAAAGTCACGTAGATTGTAATCGGGTACCCAAAAATTTCAAACTTCGCCTATTAATTTTGATAATCGAATTTAGTACCCTAATCTTGAACACTATCTAGTAGATTGAATTTTAAATCCTGATTGATCAAACCCTAACTAGGAGAGTTTTGAAGTCAAATCCTAATCTTGGACGATGTCAGTCTAGTAGACTGAATTTTAAACCCTTACTGAACCTTAACTATATAGAGTTTTATTGCACCAACAAAAACTATATACGGTTTTAATAATGCACATCATAAACTCCAAACTTCATTTTGATTGTAACGTTAATTTCAAAATAAACTCATATTAACATTTTATTAACAAAAATGTGGGAGAAGGACTTATAATGATAAAGAATGATTGCAAATGATGCACACAAATATTTGACTCATGCACACAATTTTGGTGATACATGCACATGTTGCGTGCATGAGTACATAACGTTTGTGTATGAGTTATAACGTTTTTGTGAATCGTTTGTAATCCTCATTTAAGTCATCCTCACCAGAATCAAAACAAAACAAGTCTCATGTAAATGTATCACCTTGTCAAGAAATCCAACAGGGAGAGTATGGGGCTTGAGCCCGGTATCCGGGTGAGGCGGCTTCATGACCCAGAGGAACAAAACGGTGGCGTTTAACACCCCATGCGCCATCTCATCTATCTGCTCTTGCTTCAGAAAAACCACCGTCCCAAACGAGATATACACCACGGACCTCTCCGCCTTCGAGTCAAGCCACTTCAGGCAATCAGAATCCGCCTTCATCTGGTCACCGCGCACTTCACCCTCCTTCGGGCCTTTCACGGGCCTAGGGTTCTTGAATAGAGGCCCGACGGGCCTCACGTTGCATATCCTCGAGGAGAATTCGATAACGTCATGCTCCAGCTCATCGAACGTGTCCATCAGCACGCAGAAGGGTTTATCCAGATTCTGAAACTGCCCCATGATCGCTCGCCGCAGATACGGGTAAGGCGTCGAAGGGTGGAGGAACGAGGGTATCTCGTCCCACTGCATCAGGGGTAAATTTGGAATATCCACGTTGATGTAGGGTTCCGTTTCCTCGGGAAACGGAACAAGACGGTTGGAAAAGTAGTAGTAAGAGAGAAAGCAGGCGGCAGACTGGACCCACAACATAGCGGTGGGGATCCCGAGGTCTGCCGCCACGTCAGACACCCACGGAATAAAGGGGTTGTTCACGAGGCACGAGACGGGCCGGTTCTCGGCCGCCAGCTGTCGGAGCATCTCCGGGATGTGGTGGCGGCCGGAGGCTTCCAGCTGAGGGAGGTAGACGTCGAGGTCCTGTCGGCGCGGGTCGGAGTCGGGCCAACCATCGTCGAGGATGTCGAAGCGGAGGAAGCCAGTTCCGATAGGGATGAGGGCTCCCGGAGTGAGGCCGGTGGATCGGATGATGTCACTCCCGAAACCCGAGGAGGTGGTGAAGGTGACGAGGAGGCCCTTGGCGGCGAGACGCTTCCCGAGACGGAGGAGTGGGTTGACGTGGCCTTGGCCCGGGAAGGACACCATGAACACGTGGACCATGCTTTTGGTCGGGCTTTCTGTACCCATCTATAGTTACGTATATTTAGTAGAAAGAGAGGCGACACTATCTCACGCTTTTATCACACTAGATAAAAGATGCCTTAGAGATGTAGCTTTGTATTTATGTACTGTACATAGTAATTGCTATTGCTAGTGCTGGCTTATATAGAGCGGTTCGGTCAATATATAGTAATAGTAGAGTCAAGTTTGGTGTCGTGGAGAACTTTTCCTCTAAAATGTATTTTGGAGTGTACGTTGGGCAATTTGTAGATATGTTACTAAGTTAGGGTTACTATCATATCATATCATATATAATTTTTAGGTATTAGAAAAAGGAATATTCATTAAAAATATTCATCAATATATTCATTATAATTTTGAGCTTTTGTTTAGCCCATCAAAAATGAAACTCAATGTTAAAGTCTGTATAAATCTTTTTACTATAATAAATAAACAAATTACATATCGGAATAAATTTATTTAAACAACATGATAGTAAAAAACAAATAAAAAACGAGAAGAAGAGATGGTACACAAAAAGGAAATTAATCATGCATGATTAATTTAGTTTGAATTAATTATCATCTTTTATTTTGTAGTCCAAAAATATTTCACATATATAATCTAAATATTTTATAATTTTAATAGATAAATTATACTCCGCGGTATTTATAATATAAATCATATAAAAGTCCATCACATTATGTATTATGTATTTTCATTTTCAACGGAAAAAATAAAACAAAAATTAGTTGAAAACTAAAATTTAAAAAGTATGATTATGGGCTCAAGTTAAATTACGAATTAAAATACAAATATATTATCTTTATTAATTCAATTTTAGATCCGAAGACGAAATTTTCATAAATATTTATTAAGAGATAAGTAATTTTCTTATAAAAATATCTAATTATATGTTTGTGGATATATAAAATATTGGGAGAAGATCTTGTGAGGATGAATCCTTTGATAAGGACTGAGGATGATATACACAATATTTGGTGACGCTGACACATGAACACAATGTGTGCATTAGTTATAACTCGTGTGTGCATGAGTTATAACGTTTGTGTGCATTATCCTCAGTCCTCATCTAAGGATCCATATAAGTATATGAGTATATGGCTATAAAAATTATTACGACCCTAAGAAAAAAAGATTTTGTTCCGATGAGGATGGTTACTTAATTAGATGAGGACTGAAGATGATGCACATAAACATTATAACTCATGCACACATGAGTTATAACTAATGCACACACTGTGTGCATGTGTAACATATTGTGTGCATCACAAAATACTGTGTGCATCACAAAATACTGTGTGCATGAGTTATAACGTGTATGCGCATTAATTATAGAGTTTGTGGTGTACATCATCCTTAAGTCCTTATCTAAAGATTCATCCTTACGAGATCTTTTCCCAAGAAAAAATACTTACAAGAACACCACATTACATATTATCAAAAAAGATAATAAATTAGTTAAATACAACTAATCTTTTAAAAAAATTATAGTATAGGCAATATTATAATTATTTTTCAATTATAAAAATATTTATAATTTTATAAAAATTCATCAATTAACATTTGTGTACATGACAACAATATTTAACCAAATCTTTTTAATTTGTCAGTATCATTTTGTTTCCGTATGTCTTATCTGCTTTTCAAGACATCTGATTAATTTGTTTTCTAACATTTAAAATTAAAAAATGTGATTTCCAGTTTTCCACGAGTTGCATTTAGTTGTCTTACGTTTTATCTAGTTCTCGCGACATGCGCGAATTTATATAACTCGATATAGTTAATAAGTAGTACTCTCTCCGTCCCATATTATAGATCACGTTTTCCATTTTGTGCGTCCCAAAATATAGATACTACTTTCTTTTTTTATCTGATGTCTTATTATCAATATCACATCAATCTACACTTTCTTTCCTCCTTTTTACATTAAAACTGACACTAATTCACTTTTTTATCTTCTATTTCCTACATAAAAATCCACATTCACTCACAATCTCTCTCCTCTCCACATTTCTTTCTCATTTCCTTAATTTACCTCGATAACAACAAACGAGATCTATAATATGGGATGAATGGAGTATTATGTAATATGTAATTCGGATTTTCTAAGGGCATAGGATAAGAGTCCAAATGTAGAAAGATTTGGTAGATTTATGCTAGATTTCATTAAATCTTATATTGTGATGGGTTTATATTTTCCTTCTTGGGGTTACAATTTCCTTTTCGAGTAAGTTTAACCTATGCCCTTAGAGCAAAATAAGTTAATAACTGGAAAAATGATATTGATACATGATTAAGTTTTAAAATTTTAAATATAATAAACAACAAATATAAATGCGTTTTTATACAAAAAAATCTAATTTGATCAAATTATCATTGGTCAATTTTTAACAAATTTAAATAAATTGATTTCACCATATATAAAATTATATAATTTATAGGACTACCACATCATAAAAATATAATCTTTTCTCTTATTTTTTTAAGAATTTTTTTTTGTGTGATATATCATATCTTAAAAAAAAATTATAAATTTGTAAAATAACATAATAGTGTATTAACAGGTCAAAATCCAAAAAATTAACACATAAAAATCTTTTTGTAATATGAAAGATCTTAAACATTCTTTTTGTGATATTTTTGCACATGATTTTCCAAATTTATCATATTTTTTAAGAAATTACAATAAATAGTAAAAAATCGTGAGCCAATGAAATTGTGACAAGTGTATGGCATAAATGAAGAGTATGTCATGTGGCATAGCTAGAATGAGAGAAATGTGTTTTGCTTAAGGCTGTGTTTGCTAAACTAGTTAGTAAACTAGTTTGAGTTATAGTTTAAGTTTAAGTTTAAGTTGCTCAACTGGTTATAAAATGAGTTTATTTTACTAAAAAACATTAAACAACGTTTGGAATGCTTTAACTAGTTACTAGTTACCACAACAGTGTAATTTATTAACTAGTTACGTAAATTGTTGTAGAAACTAGGGTTATTTTTGTCAAGTAATTATAGGTAACTACTAGAAACTAGTTTGACCCCTTATTTTTTCTAGTTTATCATTTAAACTAGTTTAGTAACTAATAACTGGTTAAAATTAGTCTACCAAACCATGTTTAAATGAATTTGTAACTAGTAACTAGTTAAAATGACTTTACAAACACAACCAGTAGTTATATAGAGATTAACAACTAAAGAAGAAATAAATAGGCCTTACACCCTCCTAGAAAAATGAACAAACCTATCACAAGAAAAAAAAAAATTAAAACGCTACTAAATAACTAAAATGAGGAGAAAAAAGAGGTTAGAGAAGTTGTGAATTATTATTTTAATTATAAAATAAAATACGTAAAACCAACTAATCAAATTTGTTTTACTAATCAAATTACAAATGTATTTATCTATTAAATAATGTTTTTATATCCTTCTTGTAATCTGTGTATCTGTGTAATTTCAATTAAATGATGATTTAATAGTACCAAATAATAAATTGATAATTTAACAAATATTAAAGGAAGAGGTATTAATGATGATGAGTGAAATTTATTACCACAAACATCTAATATTTTATTACATCAGTCCATAACACTACATTATCACTAACTGCACAACTTTGTTTACCACGATATTACATATATGCTCGCTTGCTTGGAATATAGAAAACAATGAATTTTCGAAATAATTTCTGAGACACACATTGACAATATGACAGTTGTGTACGGTATGTCATCAAAATCACTTGTTCTCAAAAGACTTCCTAATGAATTTCTTATCTACATCAGTTCATAACACTACACTATCACTATTTCGTATGTATGAGCTTAAGTAAATTTCATAAGCCACTAAACACTTTACTCCAACTTCACTGAACGAAAACATGAACTAATATGTAATTTAGATCCTAAAGAGCCTTAAGAGCCTCAAGATCATACCTAGTTTCCGAGGTAACCTCGCTGCAGGTAGCCACGAGTTCATCGATGTCATCTGAAGGTAGTAGAAGGTGGAGATCTTGCAGTTACGGAGAAGAATAATGATTAGTGAATCTGGATCTGGCGGAAATTGACTGCGGATTTGGTGTTCAAATTGCGATCTACGAGGCAGTAGGAGAATGGATTTGCCTTGAACCGCGCAGGAAACGGGAGATCGATCTCCTCGCTCCCATTCTTGGACAACTCAACAATGGCGGAATCAACGCCGACATGATACTCTCTCTTTCCTCGCTCCCACTGTTGGACGGAGACGGAGATAGAACAAACGGAGATGGAAGAAGAAGAGGGAGACGGAGATGGAAGAAGAAGCGGGAGACAGATCGAGACGAAGGTGGAGGAGATGGAGATGGAAGAAGAAGCGGGAGACGAGAATTGTGGAGGCGGTAGGGAAAAAGGAGGAAGAAAAGGTTTAAAGAATATTAGGGTTAGTAAAAAGTTAGTTTCTTTAATTCAAAGAGAGTAAGATTAGAAACCCCTTTTATAGTCCAAACTAGAATCGGTAATTACGGTTTTTCGTCTCAAAACTGGATTGAGCTAATTATATATTTACAATCTTTTTATGACATATTTTATCCAATTCAGGTCAAAACAAATCTAAATTGCAGATCAAGACATTAACACAAAAATAAACGAACAATAGAAGTGATAAAAATAGCAAATTGATTGGTTCAATTACAAATTGACAATAACCATGAGTAACGTCGAAATACAATATGCAGAAGAGTAACGACGACTTGATGAGAGAATTCAATACGAAATCTCATTCAGAGAAGTCGGAAAATCAAAAGTTGAAATTAGAAGAGGAATTCAAGAGGCCACATAGTAATGACGACTTAATGACAACTTTCTAGGTCGTTACCCGCGCTTTGCGCGAGCCAAACACTTTTTATTTTTGTCTATATTCATATACTTAATGTATTTTTTCATATATGTATTTTTTAGTAAATTATAATAAAATGAATTGAATATCTCTTATATATGTACCAAAATCTCATAGTCGTTTACGTTGCTCGGATTGCTCTTCATCGTCATACAGATTGAAGGTGAAGAGCGAAGAAAAAAAAAGATGAAAATGGTGGAAATACTAACAAATTAAGCACATAATTATGGTTTTATTAGACATTTAATAAGTCTCAATTATCATTGGATAATGAGAAATAGGAAAAAAGAGAAAAAGTTAAGTTTAAACATTAATGAGTCACAATTACCATTACTTTCTCAAACCCGTGAATTTTTATATATACTAGATATGGGTCTCGCGCTCCGCGCGAGAAAATTACGGATTTTCGTATGTGATTTAATATAGTTATACATTATTTGTTAATATGTTGTTGTTGTTGTTATCAAATTTATTAATATTTGTAAATATAAGTATTTTTTATTTCCTTATATTTATGTTTGAAGTAGTTTTAAAACATAATATTAGAATAAATTTGCATTGTCATAAGAGAAGCTCACACATTAATTTAATTTGTGACTTAATCAAGTACACTATAAATAAATATAACATAGGGATATAAGAAAGATATTTAAATACATGCCCCAAAGTCCAATAGGAGGTGATAAAGAAATGAGTAATGCATTAAATTGGTATCAATTTCATTCAATTTTGGCAATGGACAGCCAACTTTTATATAGATAAGATACTAGACTCGGAAACCCGCGCTTCGCGCGGGTATGAAACGTGTTTCTTTCACTAATGTTGTGTATCTGACATATTAAAATTGGGTTTGGGTAATACTATAAGTTTCGTTTTCGTGTAGTTAGATTTTTTTTAATGTTATTGTGGTTGTGTCTTATAAATGAATTAGGGTAATATTTTGGTTGACTATAAATTACGTATCATATTTTGTTGGTTTAGAGTAGTTTTGGTATGTTGGTTGTGTGTTGCTGTTTTTTTATTCTTTGTGGCTTATTGTTTACCTATTAAGTAGTGAGGCCGTATTGCTGTTTTATTTTAGTACTCCCTCGATCCCATAATGTTTGTTCCATGGAGTTTTTTTGTTACTACTAATAATTCGAGAAGGTCTTCTTGATTGATTATAGCGCGGGGAAATTAAAGATTTTATATACAGCTTAACGTTGTTATTCGTTAAATAGACGTCATAAAATTGAATTGAGGATAATCATGTTCACAAAATTTCAATGCTTCAATCTAACCTCAACAAAGTTAAATTTGTAAACATAATTAATTAAGAAAATCATAAATGATTTTTTTTTACGAATAAAGAGTTAGTAATATACCACAATTATATGTGATATATATACTGGAAAATTAAAGATTGTAATGACATTATTGTTAATAACTTCGGGAATGCATAGGGTTTGCAAAACTGCCAACTATTAATCCTGAATTAATCACACATTAAGGGCAATATGTAATGTACATTATCGGTTACTCATTACATGAAGGGAAAGAGTGAATCATTAAGAAATATCTTATTTTAACCTTATGGTCAGATATATGCAGAAGGCACATGTGATAAATGTGAGTTTGTATGAGAAGGTGTTAATTTCATTCATCCTTTACATCCTACTAATAGTAGAAATAATCATTGCTAATCTGTGAATACATGTTTTTAGTAGGGCAATAATGCAAAGTCGAATGTATTTTATATTTTCTTTATATGTTCTGTAGTTCTAATATATGTTAGGCTGCCCAACTTCAAATAATATACTCCTTCCTTATTTCATAAACTTTAGCTGTATTTCAATTTGGTTTCAAACATTTTGTCACATGCTACAATTATGAAGATGCGCATTGTTCATGTGCAATTTTCAATCACTCACTTGACTTCTGAAGATTTTGTTCAGATTCAACCTCATCGATGGCTTGTTTCCTGCAGGAAAACTATAACAGTTTATGCATAAGATTATCGTTGCAGCCTAGCCACTATCTGGTTCTTGGTCCGTAATTTTGCTCACCATAGAGCGTTCGTACAGACCATGGTCATAATATATTTGGCTGCTTATGGCAAACAAATGCTTAGTTTTTAGCTACTTCTTGATATTATCCGCAATGCTAGTTATGTCGTCAGATCCCTGTGAATTTACTGGGTGAAAGTGATCAGGAATACACACATCAGTAGATACTTGAGAATCAAATAAAGATTTAATAAAAAACAATGCAGGCTTATTTTTCTGTTGCACTACGGTCTAAGCATCCAAGACGGTGGCAAGAACAGACGTATCTTCATCAGTTACTTCCAAAATCAACCTGTAGGTTGTATTTGATAGTGTAGCCATGTTAGCACTTAAATTACAGATGATCAGTGGTTTCATGCTATAATTCGGTATGTTATCAATATATGAATCATTTTCCCACAACTAACTTACTCAAATATTCTCCAAACTAAACCTTTACAGGTATGTTGATTACGGAGTATGCAATATAATGTTTTTAGCACAAAAACCATGTCAATATATCATTCATTTTGAGAGGAAAAGAGCATGAGAGAAGGAAATCGAAATCATGGTGTTCCATAGATCAATATACTTTATATCAACAGCGCATAGGTATCCCCTAAGATTCTCAGTGTTGGACTCATATCATCCATTACATTAGGGTTTATATAATCCTCTCAAAATATAATTAGGGTTAATCTATGGACTTCTTCCCATTTGGATTGTCATCGGCATTGAGCCAAGTGCAATAACTAATGAAACTATAAGAGCATATTTATCCATGTTATCCAAGAGGAGCATCTTTATCCATGACAGATACACCAGAATCAGATAATCAAGTCGAAGAAACAAAGAGTACCTTCATGCTGAGACTGAAGAAGAAATAATCGTTGACGTTTCAAGTGCATCAACTCCATCAGATAAAAAGAAAAGATTTATAAAGCATGTTAGTTATCCAAATAATCACATTCTACCAATACTGATAAAAAAGCTTTCTGGAATTCATGTGCACTACCTATATCAAAACAAATTACACAACTTATTTCATACTTCCATTATTTTTTTCATCCTAATCCTACATGTGTAATACCAAATAAAGAATGGTAACCCAAACGATTATCATCTATCAGATTGCAAATTATCTAATTGTAGGGATCACATACTTTGACATATCATCACCTGCAAGTATGTAAGAATTAAAATACCAATGTTAAGGTATGGTCTGGGAACAGATTGATCATATGCGCCACTATCAATAGGTTTTGTCTGGTTAAAGAGAAAACAAATGTCCAGAACTCCAGAAGTAAGGTCATTGAAAACCTGATCACTACTTACATACATGATTAATTTTTTTTATCAATATTTATTTAAAAATAAAAAATGGAAACCCTACAGTTAACACTTATACCAGATTAGTAATCGACGATGAATTGGGTCATAAGCACATTGAAGAAAGCATTAAAAAGGCATGCTCTTGATGTTTTCGTTTACGAAATAAGTAACCTCAAACCAATCCATGCAACTTTATCCATTAATTTCTTCCCTGACATTCTCACATGTATCCAGAAGCATATTCAGGTATGTGGAAAACATTAGCTTTTCATTAGCTTTTTCATATCAATGAATATATATATACTTATAGAGATAAAATATCAATTAGGTCATATTGCAATCAGTCTAGCCAACAAAATTTTGTACCTAGACGACCTATCAATGCATCACCAGAATAGTGAAAAACAAACCTAATAATTTAAGAGACTTCATGATCTCTTCTTGATGATTGAACACAACCAAGACAAATGTCTAGTAATTGAGCGGTTAGATAATGATCCATGAAGGAATCATCTGCTAGATATGTTAGGACTATATATTAGAAGGGGATTCGAGTATGGCTTCCTTCTGCTTCATGGTTTCCTTCTACAACCATCAATGGAACCTTCGAGATTAAAGTTTGCATAAATCTATTTATAAGCAAATAACAAAATTAATAAGAAATATTTTTTGCATCCATTTTTCTCCTGCCTTATTCTGTAAGTGAATGGGCTATAAATCTCTACAAAAAGTATATGATTTTCATATTACATTAACGAAACGCCTATATGCACGCGACTTTTTCTCTATATGCACGCGATTTGGTGCGCAGATGTTATGCGCATAGGTTGGTGCGCAGTTTTCTTGCGCACAAGGGTATTTTCGGGATAATTGTGAAAATTCTGACGATGTCTGTCAAATGTGTGCGCATTAAAACAGCGCACATAATATATAATGCGCAAACGTTCAGCGCACGACGTTTCGGATTCCCGAATGTGTGCGCTGAACTTTTGCGCACAGAATGAGTGCGCAGTGCTTCTGCGCACACATTCTATTAAACCCTCGCCGCAACTTCTTCTTCTTCCTCCTTCTTTTTCTTTCTTTTCTGCTGTAGCTCGACGGCGCCGATCATATTCTCTCCATTTCCGACCGTTTCCCTCGTCTAAACACAATTCCGTCAATGGATTCTGAACCCCCTCATTCTTCCGGTCCCGACCACACCACTATCGTCCCAATCCCAACACCTCCGGCGACTTCCGTCCGAACGGAGCCACCTCCGGCGACCTTGTCCGACGATGAAGCGTTGGTGGATGGAGGTGGCCGGCGGTATGCGACTCGAGCCGCGTTGGCAGCGGCAAATGCTCCTCCGGCGACTATTCCGGCAACTATTCCGGCGACTATTCCGGCGACTATTCCGGCGACTCGGGTTCCGGAGACACCGCACGATCTGTATTCGGTATAAAATTTCTAAACCCGCTTTTTTCAAATATTTATCGTATTTAATTGTGGAAATTTATTCGTAATTGTTTTTTGTAATAATTACGAATAAATTTCAGTTTTTTATGAATTAAATATTAGAATTCGTATTAATTGTAATTTAATCGTAATTTTTAATAAAAAAATTACGATTAAATTTCAGTTTTGTATGAATTAAATATTAGAATTCTTATTAATCGTATTTTTTTATAATTACGATTAAGTTTCAGATTATTATGCATTAATCGAATGCCTAATCGAATTATTATGAATTCGTATTAATTGTAATTTTTTAGTAATAGTATTGATTATTATTTCGTATTAGTTGAGATGTTTATTTTTTAGTAATTATGAATTAAATATTAGAAACTTAACAGTCATAAATAGTTATGACTTAATTGTTAAATTTCTAACAATTTCTATTAAAAAATGTAAAGACTCGAATTTGATTACGAAGTTGCAAATTATTTCCGAATATTTTAGTATGAATTAGTCATACTAAAAATGTAAAAACATGTAGACTATACAAGCCGTCATGGATCAGACGGGCAACACGATGCCCGCACCAGTAGCGGAACGGCTTCCACGTCGACATGATGTGGCAGCCGGTGTACGATTATCGTTCGAGGCCCTCGAACGATTTTTCGGCACCGGATCACCTGAGCGCCGTGAGCCAGGGAATGAGTACGAGGAGGCACAACTGCAGCAGCAGGAGATAGATGGTTCGCACATGGAGATGGATGGACAGAGAGCAGATTTCCATGACGACTTAGATTATCCTGGTCGATATGTTACTGCGTTCGATCCTATCGAGCCCACACCAGTACAGGCGCAGGTGACCACGGATGACTATGATATCCAGGACGCACCTCTGTTTCAGGATGATTTACCTCGCAGTTCAGAGCATACAGAGCAGGATTTACCTGCAGTGACAGATGCAGAAACGTCGACATCTTCTCCTCCTACGGTCGCATCTGCAGAGCCAGTCGCATCTTCAGAGCCAGTGTCGGGAGATTTAGACGACGATGACCATGCCCCACAGACATATTTTCCTTGGCTCGGGGAGTCGATGCAGGACATTTGTCGTCCACGTGCGCCTCACCTATTGTGTTCTTATGAGACGCATATAGCGAGATGGATATGGTCGCGTGGTCCTCTTCCAGGGCCCGCTCCCGATGTACCATTGGTGCCCCCGGTGCAGGTTAGGAAGCGTGCCCGTGCGGGGGAAGCTGTAGGCCGAGGCAGAGGCCGAGGTGGTGGGAGAGGGAGAGGGAGAGGTAGAGGGAGAGGGAGAGGGAGAGGTCAGGAGGGTGCTGAGGGAGTTGGTGGTGAGGGTGTTGCTGTTGAGGGAGTCGCTGAGGGGGCTGCAGTTGAGGAGGTTGTTGGTGAGGAGGTTGCGGCTCCAGTTAGAGGTGGTCGTCGTCCCAGGCAGAGACGACGAGTAGGAGATATTCAGGCAGAGGATGAGCCAGAGGATGGGGACGGGGATGAGGCCGAGGCTGAGGCGGCTCCGTTAGATCCGGTATGTTCAATAACATTGATCTGAATGCTTATAATAAGTTATACGTTTCTTATTTACTAACCGGACGCAATTTTTTTTCTGTACTTATTTAGGCTAGGAAGCTCCTGAGGGTGATGTACAGATCTGCACAGGTTCATGATTATGAGCATCATATTTCAGCTGAGGAGGGTACATGGTTCAGGCTTGCTGAGCGTTCTGGGCTGACAGAGCTGCGCCGAGTGGGCATAGCGTCTCAGATCGATGCTGCATTGATTTCTGCTTTTGTGGAGAGGTGGCATCCAGAGACCAACACTTTCCACATGCCATTTGCTGAGATGACCATCTGCCTACATGACGTGATGCAGATCCTCAGAGTCCGTATACATGGTCGTAGCTGCAATTCACCTATGACAGATGACCAGATCTATGCGGCGCTTGCGGACGCTATGGGTCAGGAGGCTGATGACATGAAGGCATGTTATAGCTCAGGTGGCATTCATTTCGGTGCCCTCAATGCTCGGTTGGAAGTTTTGTTTGATGCGCCAGTCAGGAATGAGAGTCACATTGCCACTCTGTATCTCCTTTTGCTTCTGGGCTCGACTGTCTTGGTGGACAGGTCGACAAAGGGTGTCAAGGTCCAGTACGCGGCGCTTGTTCTCAACCATGATCGTACAGGGGACATTGCATGGGGAGCCGGCATACTTGCGTTAGTGTATCGCAATTTAGGGTCTGCATCTAGAGTCGAGACGGCAACCATTGGTTCATGTGGGATTCTTCTGAGGGTAAGATCTTGTCGTTAACGTCTTGGTGAATAACTCTTAACTATTCACGTAGTTTTACTAATAATCTGTAATTGTTTATATGTAGTGCTGGATCTGGGCATACTTTCCTCATTTTCGTGATCACTTTGTCACGAACCCTGCATTCGCCCATGGAGATGCTGCTGTAGGATTGTATACACCACTTAGCTCGGATACTGGGCGTTTGGTTGCCATCCGTCGCATGCTCGACAGCATGAGATATGAGCAGGTTTGGATTTAATTTCTTATATTTTTTATTTCATTACCGCAATACGTGTCTAATTTGGCTTGTTATTTGTTTCAGGTTAACTGGCAGCCATGGAGAGATTTGGACTTCAACTCACCAGAGGTTTCTCCTACGAGATTTGAGGGCGTATTGAGCATCTGGAAATTTCATGAGGCCTACAACCCTAGGAGAGTCCTGCGGCAGTTTGGGCGGGCTCAGCCCGTTCCCGACCCACCCATTCAGCCGTTGTCATTTCATCGGCCCATGGGTTGCACGAGGTATGACGTCGTTTATGCACCTGAGCTTCTTCTTGCATGGGACGCAGAGCCGAGGCCTCTGATCGATCTGGATGGGCCGGTTGCAGAGCCAGCATGGAAGATGTCTGATGACTATATGGATTGGCTGGACGAGTTCTCACATCCCGTCGTCGATCCATCCTCTGAGAGACATGATCGCCCGCCTCGCTATGGATATACCCCGGTGCCTATCGATGCATTAGCGGTATGTAAAATTTTATAAAGTTTGTACAAAACTTAGGTTTAGACCTTAACTAATGATTAAATTTATGTTTCGTTTGCAGCGTTGTCAGATCCTTCAAGCCATGATGCACTCTTTTCTAGACTCCCCTATCTCGGATCGACCTTGGGCCACTGAAGATGTGATTCGTGGTTGGCTTGCAATCTTAGAGGCACCTCAGGCACCTTTGGCACCATCTCCCCCACGTGCATCGCGGATGCCACCACCACCACCACCTCCTGTTTTCCGAGATTCTGTTCATGAGAGTGGCCAGGGGAGTGGATGCGGCACTCAGGAGGATGCGCACCAAGATGATATGACTCAGGGTGATGTGCCTCGGGAAGATGCTCCGCCTTATACTCAGGAGACTCAGGATTAGACGCTTGACGTCTGTTTTTGTTTGATGGATGTTTTATGTATGATTGATGTTTTATGTATGCATTTTTCTTGTGTGATGGTTTTAAATTTTATGTTTTGCTTGTTTGAATATTCAAAACGACTCCGAACAATAATGCAAATACAAATCTGAACAACAAGACGTGAAAAACTATATTGATTTGAAAACGAAATACAAATTTCAACAACAACACTACACAAAGAGATGGTGAGGAAGACCAACCTATGAAGATCCCCAAACCGATGATTGGTTTCGATGTTCGGAGTCGGCAATATGTACCAACTAATAACCAGTTTTCAAACTCTTATTAGTTCGTACATTTTGCTAAATCCGAACATCGAAACCAATATCGGTTGGGGATCTTTATAGGTTGTCCCTCCTCAACTTCTCTTTGTCCAGTGCTATGCTTGTTTACTAACGATTACAACAACCACTTAACTAACAATTACAACAACGAACTAACGATTAAAACAACCACTTAACTAACGATTGGAAGCCAGGGTCGCCTTAAGATCGGCGTTTTCCTCCTCCAACGTACGTATCTTCGAGAATAGATCTCTTATTGCAGCTAAGGAGTAACAAGGGTGTGGTGGATCGATCCACTCGCGGAATTCACAAATGTAACCACCAGTACCAGCGCATGTCCAGAACCTTCGAGCGAGGTTTCTTCGAGATTCTGAACTCCTCATTACCGCTGGTCGATCACATTTACAATAAAAAAGGGCAGCGTTGCTTGATGATGAACTGTGCGACATAGCGAGTGTTAAGAGACAAATGGTGAGATTGGTGAGGTTAAGAGAGAGATGGTGAGATTGGTGAATTGAGGTGAGTGCAACCCCCTTTTATAGCTTCGGTTTTTGTTGGTGAAATATGACCGTTTCGTGCGCAGATGTTATGCGCACGCAACGGTCATATTTTAACGGTCTTCAACCGTGCGCAGATAAAATGCGCAAAGAATCATGTGCGCAGATGTTATGCGCACGAAACGGTCATATTTTAACGGTCTTCAACCGTGCGCAGATATAATGCGCAAAGAATCATGTGCGCAGATGTTATGCGCACGAAACGGTCATATGTATAAGTTTTACATAGGAGGTGTTACTCGAAGAGCTCGAGTTTTCGACTCGAACTTACCGACAAGGTTAAATAGCTATAATATGCATTGAAAACAAGTTTCATTGCATTCCGACGTCGTTTGGGCATCGAAACGCCTATTCTCGACCTTAACAGGCCATCAGGACCGATAAGGCGTTTTTGCGTTTTCGCGTATTTTCGATCAACTTTTTGTGAAGGGGAGACCTTATACACTCTTTATATGCCTGATAACACATAATTGTATAAGTTTTAAAAACATAATCCACATCGATGTGCTAGACCCTTCATATCTCAACTACTTCGACTATTTCGAAGAATGAAAGACTAGTGAAGGTTTACAAAGGAGGTGTTACTCGAAGAGCTCGAGTTTTCGACTCGAACTTACCGACAAGGTTAAATAGCTATAATATGCATTGAAAACAAGTTTCATTGCATTCCGACGTCGTTTGGGCATCGAACCGCCTATTCTCGACCTTAACAGGCCATCAGGACCGATAAGGCGTTTTTGCGTTTTCGAGTATTTTCGATCAACTTTTTGTGAAGGGGAGACCGTATACACTCTTTATATGCCTAATAACACTATTTTGTATAAGCTTTTCAAACATAATCCACATCGATGTGCTAGACCCTTCATATCGCAACTATTTCGAAGAATGAAGAGTATAGTGCGCAGTGGTAGAACGCACAGAAATTTCATCCATGCGCTAAGGTAAAGCGCACCTATTCTGTAACTTTTTGAATCTGTAACTTTTGGTGCGCAGGTGTAACGCGCACAGAAAATTACCGTTAAAAATTTGTGCGCATCTACATAGCGCACTTTTAGTTACCGTTATTTTGAATCGGTAACTCCTTGTGCGCAGAAGCAACGCGCACCATATACATAAATTCCTATAAAACCAACGGTTTGAAGGTGGTGATTTCTTCATCCATCTCAACTAGTTCATCCATCTCAACTAGAGCAAAAATCGAAGTTTCCCTACTAACCGGTAAATTTTTCTTTTGTTCATTTTTGTACATGCTTTGTTTTTTGTATATGCTTTCATGTTTATAACTAAAGTTTTATTATTTACTTATTTCGAAGAACATAACTACGAATATGACATCATCATCATCCCCAAGACGTGTGAAGCCTGACCCTCCACAGATAATGTGTACTGGTACAAAAAGGTGTCGCCAAATGTGTAATGTTTACGTTAACAATGACGAAGACATGCCTGACCAGTATGGACGAAGGCATTATGCATGCAATTGTTTCTTCGGAATCAGGTTTATTGATCCAGAGCATACCCCTACTGCTTTACGTGCTATCACGAAATTAATCATCAAGAAAAAGAAGAGTGACAATAGAGTGAAGGTCCTGATGGAAAGGTTTAAGATTAAAGAAAAAGAATTGCGGTTGATGGTTTGTAGTATCGTCTATGCTTCCGACTGCTCTTCCTCTTCTGCCGACGACGCCTAAATCGTAGACATCTAATGTTATGAGCATTGTGTACTTTCATTACGTACTTTCATTATGTACTTTCATTATGTATTCAAGGAAAAAGAAGAGTGACAATAGAGTGCAGTTTTCTAATTATTACATGACAATGCAATCTGATCCATTCATTGTTATATAAAGCACAATTACACTACTACCAAAATAACAAATACGAAACATTAAAAACCAAGGCATTACAAACTAAGAAATTCCAATGCGTCTTCTAATTATTACATGACAATCTCACTCAGTCAGATATGTGAACGGGTTCGGTCCCTCCTTTATACATGAATGGATCTGGTGCCCGGCCATTTGAAATGCGGTACTCTCGATACATCCTCAAATTGTCCCCAAATGTTTCTTCCCACCATTGAATGTTTGGATCTACGTGTTTCTTCCACGAACCGGGAGTATGCGGTAGTGGCGAACCAACCATCAACGCCACCTATATAAACACAATCGACTTAAGACATTAAACAAAAAACTATGATTACACAAGTATCAAGTACAATTGTCTACTTTACCGGTATGAAGTGGTCACGGTTGCCTACGTGTGCCATGCCGAAAATCTGTCGTGGAGGATCAGCGTTTTCTGTTCTACACCTTAGCGGTAAGCAAAAGGTCGGAGCATCCCAACACAATAACACGAGACCAACTTGGTATAGGGTGGCAAACACTAAGCCCATCAGTGGAAAGTGCAACCAGTACAGTTCTGAACAAGGGCTTCTGCAATGGTTAACTTGGAGAATAAGATCCTCCCAAGTACCCGGACGAAGACGACGACGAATAGGCTCGTACAATTCTCGGTTTTGAAGCAGCTCCGTTACCAGCTCACGCCGAATGTTTCCGTACTCTTGTTCTTTTCTTCCCAGAAGTAAGGCCATCGACCTATAACCACAATGTCCGTCAGAACGTACCTGTCTAACATCTGTGATGTATGGAAGCCAAAAATCATCCAAATTGTCAATGCCGAAGTCAACCCCCCTATGAATGAGAGGAACACCAAGTTCTTCAGGGCACTGATCGAAGTCAGTGTAGTTTGATCCTTCAGGCTGTGATAGGTCGGGCATGGGTTGAGAATGCAACTCCTCGGCCTCAATGACCACGGGAAGTGATGTCGTTGTTTGCTCTCTAGGACGACCTGGTCGTTTTGCTCCTGTATTGTTTGCCTTCTTCTTTCCTTTTGATTTCTGCTTTGCCTCCTCCTTCTCATACTTCTTCAGCTCTTCTTGTTTGTGCTCAAAATAACTCTTCTCTCTCGATTCCTCCTTGTCATTTTCACTGTCATCCTCCTCCTTTTTAGGACGACCTGGCCGTCTTGCTCCTGTACTCTTCTTTCCTTTTGATTTCTGCTTTGCCTCCTCCATCTCATACTGCTCCATATCTTCTTGTTTTATGTCATCCTCCTTGTCATTTTCACTGTCAACCTCCTCCTTATCCTTGTTCTTTGCACCCTTTGGCCTGCCTTTTCTTCTCACATTTGTCGGTTCTTTCAAGGTAGTTAGTTCAGGATGCTCCAAGTCCTGATACAACTCACCTAGCTGGTATGCCGTGCTTTTCTTCAAGGTTCCAAGTTCCAACTTGGTGAACATTTCATGGAGTCGCAACTCTATAATGTTCATTCGGACCTTCAGATTTGGGTCGTCTTCTGTTTCAGGAGTGTCATCCCAATGCAAATCCCTCCAGAACGGGTGAATGTCATCCTCAATCAGGGGTGTGTTTGAAATGATAGCGTGTGCAATTTGATGGACGCACGGCAACCCAAGACAGTTCCTCACCCAATGGTCGGTGCATTGTTCAGGAAATTTCCCCGTCAACATGATCTCATAAGTAGCCAACAAATGATCAAAACACCTGTCTGACACTTTGTAGAATAGTCGGGAAAAAATAGCCCTTCCAAGCGGATGCATGTTTGGATCATCAAAATCAGTTGGTCGTTTGGAGAGAGACATGTTCATGCTCGCCCTAATTGAATCAATCTGAAGGAGTACTGAATGATGGATCCGTACGATCACTCTGTTAAAGCCCCCTCTGCTGGAACCAATAATATCTTTCAAAACCTTGTGCATCCCTTCAACTCTAAAAAACAGTTAAGTTGGTAAGTTAAGAAAGTACGCCGTTATGATATAATCGTCTTTAACTAAAAAATATCAATATTTACATGTTTGAAGTCCTCGTAAGGAAATGAAGCTTATGATCTGTCCAAGCCCTCACTATACTTGTCTTGTGAGGATTAAGCCATGTTCTCTCGACGTATCCCACAAGGCCGCTCTTCCAAGATCTCTTCAACTGTTCGAGCCGCAGTTCATAGGTCTCTTCAGTAGCTGAGCAAAATAGTCCCCAACATTGTCCTGCAAAGGCTTCCACTTTAATTTGTCTCTTTAGGATGGTCGAAGCATGTGCCTCAATGTTGTGTTTGATATGCACCCAACACAACAGATGTTGAACTTCGCTCCCGAAAACAGTCTTTATCCCTTTTATCAGCGCGTCTTCGCAATCTGTCATTATAGCCGTTGGCATCACTCCCAAATCTATGAATAATGACTTCAATTGAATCATTATCCATGTGTAATGATAAATCCTTTCCGCTTTAGTGAATGCATACGCGATGTTGAACGTCTTGTGTGTACTGGTGAATCCAACGATCTCTACGAGCGGCATTTCATATCTATTGAAACATTAACATATATCACTACAGAACATATATCATTATCCGAACTAAATATCGACCAAGGTATTGTAGAGACTTACTTGTTTGTCTTGTACGTCGCATCGATAATTACCACGTACGGGTACTTCTTCAACAAACGCAACGACTCTTGGTTAGCAAAGAATAATATTGCAACCTCTCCGTTTGTCGTGTCTCTATGTGGGTGAACTACGTAGTCGTGGTCTCGCAAAAACTTAAGCGACCACTGTGTCACGTTTAGCTCTCCGCGATCTTCGTAATTCACCTTCTGCAAAAAGTTTGCAACTTGTCTCCTTGAAGTAACATTACCAGGGTACTTCTCCCTCAATTTAGAGATAATTTCTTTTGGCGTCTTGCGTCCAGTTCCATCTCCCCACCGCCTAGCACAAAGCTCTTGCTCCTCCGTCATTCGACCCATGAATGCATTCCCATGAAAACTAGCAAGTAGCACATGGTTATGCCGACCTTCTATCACACCTAAAATCCATTTTTCTCCTGCGACCCCGGGAATGTTTTTCTTTCGCACTGCTAGTAGCTGAAATCTACACTCACACTTCTTCGACTTCGACTTTCTAAGCCTAGGAACAGCCAACTCTGGATTCTCTTTGTTCACCTTTGGCCTCCCAGATCTTGGTTTTCCAAATCTATCGCACACAATACTTATTTGGTACGGACTTGAATTACGCGTTACCAAAGCTATCACTAACTCCTTTCCTCTATCTCTCGCCCACTCGTACAATTCTTGCGGAGTATCCCAATATTGTGCGGTTCTAAAATAATCCGAATAATCTTTCCCCTATACGTAATTGTAGAGCGACAATTACACTACTACCAAAATAACAAGGCAAAATACGAATCATTACTTTAAACTAATTAGGATATCATATGAAACTAATTAGGCTATCATATGAAACTAATTAGGCTAGCATATGAAACTAATTATTCTAGCATATGAAACTAATTATTCTAGCATATGAAACTAATTATTCTAGCATATGAAACTAATTATTCTAGCATATGAAACTAATTTGAAACTAATTACGGTACCATATGTTTCAAATTATAACATATTATACTAACCACAAATTCACCACTCGGATCCCAGTCGCCGAACTCTTCGTCTTCTAAGAAACCATCCAACCATTCGTCGTCGTTCGGGTCGTCTTCCTCTTCTTGTGATCCGCTATCCCAATCGTGTTCTTCATCACTATCTTCACAACTTTGATTAATCAACTCTAACATACGAGACTTTTGATTACGACGATACATTTTGAATGAATTTGTTGGAAAACGAAGAGGTGTTGAATGAATTTGTTGGAAACGAAGAGATTGTGGCTTTATATAGGCACATTTATGACCGTTGTGGTCCAAATGAAACTGTAAAGACCCGTGCGCTAACCATCCGCGCACAAACACAAACCCTAAAGCACCTGTGCGCAGAACCTCAGCGCACAGTTTTACATTTAACGGCTACTTTTTTCAAAAATTTCAACGGCTACTATGTCTGAAGAGTGCGCAGAAACACGGCGCACAGATTCTCAACCTGTGCGCAGTAGTTAGGCGCACAAGGTGTTACAGACTCTGAAAATTTACGAAAAGTACCCGTAATACCCCGTAAAACAGGTATGCGCATAAGAACTGCGCACAGATGCGTGCGCATAAGTTGAGCGCACAGAATCGCGTGCATATATGCATCGATTCGCGTGCATATAGCCATTGCCTACATTAACATCAAGAAAATAAACTCGCTATATAAGGAGGTTCAAATGTGCAATTAATTACACATAAAAGAATTTCAGTTTTGGGATTCATTATTTGCAGGATCTTATAGCTTATATACCTTGATGTGCATATTCAAAGATAGGGAAGAACCTTAACTTCAAGTTTACCTGCAAGAAAACTCAACATATCAAATACACCTCAAAAATTCCACTACGCTAAATCAATTACACTGAATAAGAACTTCCCAGGTTCGCATAATATCAGTAGGCAATGTATTTATTATATGTCCTATGGGTCCAAAAGATGCAACCCTAATCCTAAACGAAAAAGGTTTTTTTTTTATCTTTCAAATTTATCCCTAATCAAAACTATGCTAGAGTAGAGAATTAAAAAACATAAAATACCAACATACATGAGGCTGGTTCAACAATTGTTAAAACTTGAACCTAAACCGTGGATTGCGTAAATGTAGCCCCTTCAAGATCAGCTTTCATGTTCTTTTTCGCCTTCAGAATCTATAAACATGAATTATGGCAATAAGAATTTTACACAAAAGCTGAAATCGATAGTATTATCTTTATTGTACTCTATAAATTAACCCTTCTTTGTTGTGTGCCAAGACCTACAATACTAAACATTAATGATTCTTCTAGTATATAAATATTTGATGACAAATAAAAAGATTGATTAACCATTCATAGAGTAGAACTAACGTATTTTTAAGGGTTATTTACCGAAAACCACTCGTATGATGACCTATTTTGCGATTAACCACCCCTATGTTGCAATATTACCGGAAACCACCCTTATAAACACCTCCGTCACTCAACGACCACCCGTCCTCATACTTCGTTTAAATTTCCGTTAGACTTTTACAGATTTAAGCCAAACTTTTTATTTTTGTTCATTTTCTACACAACTTTCAAAACTTCCTAAAAATGTAATTAAATCAAAATTTAGGGCCATCTTCTTTAACCTTTTTCCAAATCCAACCATGGTGAGTCTCGATCCAACCTTGGTGAGGCGACGGCAGAGTAGCTCTCCTCCACCGCAATCGGCACATCTTCCTCCTCCGATGCAATTATCCCTGTCCTCCCGCTCGATCTCAAACAATTCGAAAAATCCTAACCAAAATCCCCAATTAGCCATAACCTAAAAACTAATAAACCAGAAATTGAACGCAGAACATCGAGCTTCTTCTTACAAATTATACAGAAATCCATTCATTGCATTTCAAAATTCATTATTTTCTTTACAGATCCGAGATCTCTCAGCCTCTCCCCCACTCCTCCTCCGTCCTCCATCGCCTCCGCTCTCTCAACCTCTACAGATCTGAGATCTCTCCGCCTCCCTCTGACTCTATACTCCCGGATCCGGCGCCGATTCGCGAAAATGTAGTTCCAGAGGCGCGAATTGATGAGGAATTGGAGGAATTAGAAGGTCCTACGATGGAGGAAGTGTTCAGTCAGATTTAGAGAAGCGTGAGTTGAAGAGTTGCTTCCATCTCGGTGGAGGATCTACGGAGCCATTGGAAGCTGGAGATGAAAGGGAAGGAGGAAGAAGGGGCCTCGGGAGGAAGAGGAAGTCGATGGAGATGGAGGAAGAGGAAGACATCGAGGTTGCAGAGTTTGAAAGATGGGAAATTAGGGTTTTAATTTGGGAATTTGGGGAAGAATATGAATGATTTTAAATTAAATTAAAAAAATTTGGTTGAAGAAGATGGCCCTAAATTTTGATTTAATTACATTTTTAGGAAGTTTTGAAAGTTGTATAAAAAATGAACGAAAATAAAAAGTTTGGCTTAAATCTGTAAATATCTAACGAAAATTTAAACGGAGTATGAGGACGGGTGGTTGTTGAGTGACGGAGATGTTTATAAGGGTGGTTTCCGGTAATATTGCAACATAGGGGTGGTTAATCGCAAAATAGGTCATCATACGAGTGGTTTTCGGTAAATAACCCTATTTTTAAATGACTTTCATCATAGCAGCAACTTAAATTAGACAATTTGCAGCCCAAAGTTACACTTGCACATCAAAGCGCTCAATGACCCCATTTCAAATAAACAGACCCAAGTTACACCATCAACATCCAATCTGCACATCATCTTTAAATGGCCCTATTTCAATTAAAGATAATTACAAAGAAAAACCATCAAATACACGTAGCATACAGAATCAGATAGAAAGAGAAAGCAAAACAAAAGAGACAGAAAATCCCAAGAATATATACCTTAAGAAGCAGTAAGACTGGCCAGTTGCCTGAGGGTTTGTGTCTTCTGCCAATCTTGATCGATCTTAAAAAGAGAATTGTTAGCATAGAGAATGGTGCAGGAAGAGAGGAGCAAGAGGAAAACAAAAAGAAGCCTTACAAACTAATTACAAAAGCATGAAAAATGTTTGATTAGACTTAAACCCTATCTAAAAGCCAATCGAAAACGATTTTCAAATCAAACAAAAAGAGTTGAGGGATATAATCATGTTTTATCATTGCAATTGAAGAAGAGGGGAGGTTAAAACACTAAGAAACAAAGAAGACCTCAAAATTATATTTAGGAGTCCTGATATGTGCCTTCCGTGGTGTGTCCATGACGAATCAACTTCAAATCTACACTCGAATAATAATCGCTCACTCGCAAATCTCACCTAAAAAGGATTTCTAGGCGCCGATAAAGATGCGAAAGAAGAGCAGGCAGCCTAATCGATACGGCCCATTAACACTGTCAGGCCCGGAGTTCAATTATTAGACTCGGTACAATTTGACATTACTTCTTCAAACTCATGGATTTTTATATAGAGATAGACTAGATTTTTTGGGCTCGCGCTACGCGCGGGTTTTACGGCTTATAAAACTTCACAATAAGACGTTGTGGAATCGAAGAGTAGAAGATGATGATATGTTCCATACGAATCCATTATAGGTATGTGTTGATGTGTCAAAATCTTCATTTGGGTGACATATTCATAAGCGTAGGAATGAACCGGGAAAAGAAAAAAATCAAAAAAAAAAATGATAAATTAAAAGCAAAACATTAAATGCAGTGTGGTTAATTTGGGGAACCCCTAATTTGATAGTATATTAAGATTAAGATAGATAGATAAGGACAATGGGCCCCTTAATGTCCGAAAAAAAACCCTTTGATTATTCTTTTCATAGATTTCTTATTATTTATTTATGTCAAACCCTTATCTATCTATCTATCTATATATATAGAGAGAGAGAGATTTATGTTCCGGTGTAACGGTGTAACGAGTATTCACCCTCAATGGTATTCAGGTTTGTTAAGGTTGATATTCAACTGAATTTACCTATATCAATATAGGATAGATATTCAACTAAATAAACATGAATAAATAATGTAAAAGATTGAATAGAGGCACAAGCATATGAGAATGCGATTAGTGCATATATAACCTAAATCTACATAAAGTTGAATATCAACCTTAACAAACCCGAATACCATTGAAGGTAAATACTCGTTACACCGTTACACCACAATACTCGTTACACCGGAACTCACCCCCCTCTCTCTCTATATATATATATACATTTAAGCTCTTGAGAAACCACCTTATTTAACAAAAGCACTGGAATTCACAAAGAAAGAAAAAAATCTAGTATGGTAGGAACAAAGCTAACTTAGGTATCATGTTCAAAAGATCAGAATAGCATAATATATCACTGGAATTGATTAGGAATTCGGTATAAAATGATATGACAATTAGGTTGCTCACAATGGTAGTTAACGATCTATATCCATTGGATGAAATCTAGATGAATGGATGCAAAATCTAAAAATACCTTCCTAATTGATAGGGATCGTTTCCCCTCTCTCCTTGATTAAATCCTCTCTCTACCCTAACACAGTGATTTTCTCTTCTCCGTTGCCGCCGCCGTAAAGAGTCATCGCCATCGCCGTTGGCTCTGTTCAACAATCGTCCCCTGTAAGCTTCAAGTTCGCCCCTAGAGAAAGGCGACCTCGCCTGTTCTCTCATATATCCTGTAGATTTCTCTTCTCCTCTGAAACACGACAACCACTGCCGACCAGGTCTCTCTTCTCCTTCTGTTCACTTGATTGTATTATAGTGCGGGTTTGCTCGGTTGCTGCTCTTCTATTTCTACATTACATCTTTTGATTCAATCAATGTACTCCCTCTGTCCCATAATGATGTTCTTGTTTCTAATTTTTACACTATTCACAATTTTATACATTCGTATCGATGAGTACTTTAATAATATTAAAATTTCATAATTTTTCGACAACGTCTAATTAGAGATATAAACGACACAAAAAGTACATCGACGAATGTGTGAAAAGCAAATAAGAACCGGGAGGGAGTAGTTTATTTGACAATTTGTTATTCCACTGAACCTGCTGGATTCGGCTATTCAATTAGGACAGTCAATCACGGTAGGACCCATCAATCAGACATGGATTCCACTGGAGTGGCGCAATTTTAAGTTTAAGAGTTTACACTGCTTTGGTATACTCTAATAATATAAGGCCCATTTACTTTTTCGACACTATTTACGAATCGAGAGAATCTTCTCGTTGTCTTCTAACATATAGAAATAAATATAGGCATGTGAGATCTCATTTGATTCGCCTCAATGAGTACTTTGACAATATAAAAAAATTATATTTTTTATCATCGTATATTTAGAGATATTAGCGAAATAAAACGTGCATCGACAAATGTGCTCATTTGAAATAGGAAGATCAAAAGGACGGATGGAGTATGTTCGCATTTAATGTCTCTTTCTGCGTGTATCCGTATGTTTGCGTTATCTATGCTCTTCTCTGTTTTTTCTGGAGTACCATTGTTTTCTGAAATGTTTTGGAGTTTCAAAAACCTGGCTTTTTTCTGGCTGCAGAGACAAGCTAGAGATTTCATGTGGGAGGCCTTCAAAAGTTTGCAGATTGGTCGAGCTATCAAACTACGCCGACATGAATTTCAACCTTCTAGGTTTGTTTGTTGCAAGATTAGAGTAAAAATTAAATGCTGATAAATTAGTTTTTTCTTGTGATTTTTTTTCCGTGGAAATTGAATACTTAATTCATCATCAATTTGGAAATGAAGTTGAACTTGATTTCTGAGATTTGGGCTGGGGTTGATTTCTGAGAGAGCTTTGGATTCATTAATTTGATTAATTTTAATGGTTTGGAGAGTGGGTCCTCCGGGTGTGATAACTAGCTTTACATTATCAAATTGTTGAACCATTGACAATTCTAGGTTAATAAATTGCTCTTTGATTGTACTGTAGAATTAGTGGCTTGAAATGGAAATTGGTAGGCATGTCACATTCTGCATCACATCCATTTATGTTGTTTATGATGTTATTATTGGCTGATTTGTTTTGTGAGAAAATGTATTCCTTCTTAATTCCCTTTTCCTCCTATGTTTTCTCTATTTATAGAATTTCATATTTTAAATCGATTATTAGGCATACGACGTACTTTATTTACTATTTTTAGTATACCGCGTATCACCGCTCAAGTTGCTGCATATGGATCTCGAAATGGGGTCGTTGAAGAAGTTGTTGTTGGCATTAAAGATGGTCAAAATCAATTGAAATTTATCTTGTGCATCTCGCTACGGATTTGATTGATGGCCTTAGACTTGCTACATATGGATCTCGTGCATTTCGCCATTATGCAATACTTAACTTGTAATATGCGGTTTATTTTCGCCTTCATGCAATTTGTAGGGTTCCTATCATTGCAATTATGAACAACTAAAGTTGTAATATACAATTCATTTTTCGCGTTATGCAGTACTTAGCTTGTAATATGCAATTTGTTTTTGCCGTTATGCAATTGTAGGGTTTCAAATCAATGCTATTATGCAGTAATTATGTTGTAATATGCAGTTCGTTTTCATTGTTATGCAGTACTTTAAGTTGTAATATGCAATTTGTTTTCGTCGTTATGCAGAACATTAGTTGTAATATGAAGTTCGTTTACTCTTTTATGCAATTTGTAGGGTTTTGTTTTCAATGTTATTATGCAATACTTAAGTTGTAATATGCAATTCGTTTTCGCCATTATGAAATCTGATTTACTTGATATTCTTTACCTAATGCATTTCGTCATTACTATGGTTCAATTTATGTGATCTTCCTTAATGATATTCAAACATTATGTATTCTCTATTTAGGGAATCAATTTGATATGATCAAACCATAAAAAAAATGCATTCGATTTTAGGGTTTCTATCAATCTTAATATAAAAAATAATGTTTTAATATTCATTCGCTGCTCAATTTGTATTCGTTATACGTACTCTGATTCACTTGATATGTACTCATTGTTCACTTGATATGCGCTCACTTTTCATAGATATGCATTCGATGTTCATTGATATGCACTTGTTGTTCATCGATTGTTCAATTACATCAAACCCTAGTGAATTTTAATGAATCTAATACATCAAAGTCAAATTAAATCAAACCCTAGTCACATAAGGTTTCCCTTTGTTGATCATACGATTTGAGAGAGAGAGAAAAATTGAAAGTCGTTCAACAATGCATATCTAGTAAATCCGATTGCATAACGTCGAAAAAGAAACACATACGACAACTGAACTAATGCATAACGCCTCAAAATTCGTAACCAAAATTAGCTACTGCATAACTAGGATGCGAAATTGCATATCTATTTTACGAATTCGCATATCAGAATGAAAAATCTTGAAACTAACCTTCTTCCATGGAGATTAACGACTTGATGTATGAATCAAACAAGATATGGAATTGCCAAGGAGAAAAACGTAAGAGAAGTCGTCTGTAAGGGAGAAGATAGAGAGAGAAGAAAGAAGAGAGAGAGAAGATCGTGATTTGGGCTTGAAGAGAGAGAGAAGATCGTCAAAGAGATTGAGCAGCGTAAAATTAGGATGCACTTGTTGTTCATCGATATCCAATTCCTAAGACGATGGTGTTGATGTATTTTACAATGGTTTAATAGACAAAGCAGAAGAAGAGTGATTATGAAAAATCATAGCTTTTTTTCATAGCGTACAAGCATGAACAATATATCTCGAAAATAGATGATTGTATATCACAAATAGAGAAAATAGGTGATTTTATATCTCGAATGGAGATTGGGAACCCAATGTTTTTTGTTTCTGTCTTTCTCCTCAATATATAACACATTTAGTACCACATAATGCTTCTTCTTCATCATGTGTCATATAATCAACACCATCGTATGAGGAAGAATAGATCACATCATCAATTGGTTTCTTCTGCATACCTGGACCAGTTTTGTGCATATCAATGAATAATTAGTGCACATCCATTAACAACAAGTGCATTCAAATAAATCAAATTGCGTAACCGCAAAAAAGAACTTAGGGGCGAAAGCGAACATAAATACTGCATAACGACGATTACAAATTGAATATTGATTTATTGTTATCACATATCACCATGAAGCCTTAGCGACCCAAGTAAAATTCAATAGGTAAATCAAATTCCATATTATGACCGTCAATTTATATGAAATAATCTCTAATATGAAAGTCGAATGTCACATCCCCTTTGGCTAAGCATTCGATTTAAGAGGCAAAAACTATGGTTAGAATGAAAATGTATCTACTGCATATCAAGTAAATCTGATTGCATAACAACGATAACGAAACGCATATGACAACTTAATTACTGCATAACACCTCAAAACTCGAAACCCTAAATAGCTACTGCATAACGAGGATGCGAAATTGCATATCGGCGAATGGAATATGCATATCATTAATGCGAGTCCGCATATCAGAATTAAACCCTAGCAAACCCTAGGGAGTTCGCATAACGACGAATAGATTGTTCAATTACATCAAACCCTAGTGAATTTTAATGAATCTAATACATCAAAGTCAAATTGAATCAAACCCTAGTCACATAAGGTCTCCCTTTGTTGATCATACAATTTGAGAGAGAGAAAAATTGAAAGTCGTTCAACAGTGCATATCTAGTAAATCCGATTGCATAACGTCGAAAAAGAAACGCATACGACAACTGAACTAATGCATAACGCCTCAAAATTCGTAACCCTAATTAGCTACTGCATAACGAGCATGCGAAATTGCATATCTATTTTACGAATTCACATATCAGAATGAAAAATCTTGAAACTAACCTTCTTCCATGGAGATTAACGACTTGATGTATGAATCAAACAAGATATGGAATTGCCAAGGAGAAAAACGCAAGAGAAGTCGTCTGTAAGGGAAAAGATCGAGAGAGAAGAAAGAAGAGAGAGAGAAGATCGTGATTTGGGCTTGAAGAGAGAGAGAGAAGATCGTCAAAGAGATTGAACAACGTAAAATTAGGATGATATATTTGGTATTTTTTTCCTATTTTCCTTTTATTATATTGCATTTAATCTCAGCCTTCCATTTACTTCTCATCCAACGCTCTATACTCGTCAACTCCGTTTTACTATAAGAATGGTCTTACTGGAGCGTTTATATATATATATATATAAAACGGTCGCTATTAGACGAAAGTAAATGTAAACCGTACCTAATAAATGATATCTCATCCTATTAATTCATGAATTTATCTCTCTCTATATAAAAATTGATCCATTTTCCCCAAAGTAAATGTAATTTGTACCTCATCAATGTTAAACCTTTATCATTTTAAAACCTAATAAATTTAAGACCCATTATAATATTATTTTTCTATCAATTAATTATCTATCCTTTCTTCCTAATCCTATCACTGTCCTAATTTAACTAAATAATAAATCTAATGTAAAAAAATTAGTATAACTTTTATCTATTTTTGCTAATTTTAATCTTCCTAAGTAAATGATGATGCCCGTAGTCAAAACTTAACCATCGGAGTAAAAAACAACATGATCACGTCAGATTGAAAACCCAATTCGAACACAATATCCAAATCTGATATCATTAATAATAAAAACTATTTAATAAACAAATTGACTCAACTGCACACTAACACGTGAAGACTCAACCCGTCTTAACCAATAATCCGAATTAATCCAATCAATTTTAACCCAAACCCAAGTTAACTAACCTGATTAACAACTTTAATTAAAATACATAAAAATCACCCGACAACCATATCAAACCAAAAGAAACAAATACATATGGTTGGACTTACATTCACTTAATGAAAATAAAAGCAAACATAAATACCGTATATAGATATCATAATAATCTTGAAAAAGATAAAATATATTACATATATCTAAATATTACTTTTTAATACGCTAAAGTTTGCGCGAAACGTGATGATCAAAATCTAATTCAATATAACTTTTTAATACATTAAATTAATGCATTAACTTGATACCGATTACCATGGTCTATGAATTTTTATATATAGAAGAAAGATTAGGATATGTTAGTTAAATTTATTTTGGTGGAAAATATTTCTCATGCATGTGATTATGGAGCTGTATCGCATCTGCCTCATACCCTTCCATGCTGCAATATTGATTTTCAAGATGAAGTTTTATGGACTTATCTGTTGTATATTTGTATACGACATATGTACATGTTGCGTTATTCAATATTTTGAGTTTAATTTATATTGGGATTTACCCTCGGATAATATGTGGATTGTACGTGTGTCATGTTCCGGGTCTATTGTATTGGGTTCACGCCGGACGTGGATTGTCCATGACCTACAAAATTTCACATGATCAGAACCACAAAACTTTAAACCTAAATCGAAATTACAAGTTGGCAACGATAAAGCTATGTAATCCACCTCTATAAAAAAATAATTAGTACTAAAATGAAACCCTAATGTGAAAATAATCCTAAAATAAAAATCGCAGAAAAATATCAATCTATTTTCGGGACAAAAACAAACTCAAATGACACAAAAAAAATTCATATGTCAAGGCAAAGCGAATTCCCTATCCAAAAAGATATAATAACCGTCATCCCTACATCAAACGCCAAACTTATACAAATTTTGACAAACCTTTTCCATAAACCTTCCTACATCAGTTGATCTCTCCTAACTAGTAATCTAAACTAAATGTTGAGACGTTTTCCACGATTTGTGTTAACTTATTCTCTCAGAGACGTGTTAGTTTAAGATTTAGTCTGACATCATGACCGACAGGAGGCCGATCACTATTTATTTTATAAATTTCACATGTTCCTGCTTAGCAATTTTTTAAGAATTAATACATATGGGTATCAGGTTATAGTTTACAGCCAACATTCTGCGTTAATTGTCGTGCATGTCGTGTATTAGGTTATACTTTAGTAAGAATAAAAGAATACTCTAGGAGAATTATATTTATTTATTTATACATATAAAGTTGAGCTTGATATTTATACAATTGATGTGGGCAAATCAAAATGCAAACAAATTTATGCTATTTTGCCACAATAGTGTCTCAGTCTAGACATAGAGCGGCTACACTCAATCGAAACAGACGAAGAAAAAGAAAAACTAAACACGTTACTCCATCAATATTTTAAGGTTCTAATTGGCGTGATCTAACGAAGGATAGCATTAGAAACTAACAACCTTTCAATTTATAACTTTTGACATTAGTAGTTGCAACTTGACATGTTATGGAATTGTTCAATATCCTTGCTTGACACAAACTTGAAACAACTTAACTAACAACCATAAATTTGAAAGAGCACAATTAGATACTAACTAGCACTAGACAACTTAACAAACTCATCAATAAACGACTGGATATTAAGATCTGAAGATCCGCCATCAGCCACCGCCTCCCTAGCGGCCTTCCTCCACTCAGCCGACTTCGCCTTGATCTTCTCTGCATCGGGCCCCACCATAACGTCCTCAATGCACCTCTGAACCTCCTCAACATCAACCCCGCCTTCCTTATTGGGCCACACTCTAAGGCCCACTCCAAACACCTCCTCCACAAGCTTAGCGTTCGTGGGTTGGTCCGTCCACTGCGGGAAGCAAACGAGAGGCATGCCTGCGGTCAAGGCCTCCAACACCGAGTTCCAACCACAATGAGTCAGAAAACACCCAACCGCAGGGTGCCTAAGGACTCGGTTCTGTGGGCACCACGTCACCACCTTCCCTAGGGTCCCACCCAACTCATCAACTACAGTATCAGCATCAGCATCAGCATCAGCACC
This sequence comes from Oxyria digyna, assembly GCA_029168935.1. Classification (NCBI taxonomy): domain Eukaryota; kingdom Viridiplantae; phylum Streptophyta; class Magnoliopsida; order Caryophyllales; family Polygonaceae; genus Oxyria; species Oxyria digyna. The sequence continues at coordinate 3,729,895 of JAPVLV010000018.1, forward strand.
AGCACCTCCGATCTCGGATGCCTTCCTCACCCACAAGAAGGGCATTTTGGTCTTTTTCAGCGCGGTAGCAATGCTCTCGTTTGTCTTCCCCGGTAGGTTCAACAAGCTTCCGAACGACACGTATACAACCGAGCGAGCCCCTTGCTCGTTAAGCCACTCTATGCAGCTCTCATCAGCCTTCCACATATCGAACCCCACGTCATCTTCATCCACGTCAACCAATGGGCCCACCGGTTTGATAGGCACTAAATCAGACATGAACCGGATGGGTTCACTCTCAAGCCTCTCGAACGAATTCGCCACGACCCAGTTAGCCTTTTTGTTAGGCCTAAGTGCATGAGTGAGTACATCATTGATGCTCTCAAGGGTATTAGAAGGCAATATAAAGGAAGGGAGATCAGTGGTGTGTAGTAAAGGCAAACCAGGGACATCAACGGTCACGATCTCATCTCGACGCGTGCCCTCAAAAGGCGCGATCTTGTTGTAGAATCTGTAGTAGAGAGAGAATAAGGAACAAGGCTGGATCCAGAGCATGGCGCAGGGGATCCCAATCTCCTGCGCCACGTCAACGACCCATGGAACAAACAGATTGTTTATAATGCACGTAACCTTAGGGATATCTCTGATTAGACCAGCTAAATTCCCTGGTCCGAACCGGGCTAGGGTTCTGAAGTATCGATCCATGTCGCTTCTGTCGCTCTCCAGAGCCAACCCGTCTGAGAAGAACTCGAGATTGATGCCTTCGTTCTTCGACGAGGTGGCGGAGCGAGTGAGTGCACGGTGGCGCGAGATTTCCGGGGTGGCGAGTGTGACGTTGAGGCCTTTGTTATGGAGACGTTTGGCTAGACGTAGCATCGGGTTAAGGTGGCCTTGGGCGGCAAGGGATACCATTAGTACATGGTGGATTTCTTCTGGAGGGGACATATTGAGAGAGATTGGATAATGGTGTATGAGAAGTTGTGGTATGAGACTAACTATAGAGATATGTACTTATATAGTATACTGTATAGTCCGGAATTAGTAATGAGTAATTAGTACATGCATCAGAGATTTGGAATTCATTTCGTCCAATCAAAAATGTGAATATAGTTTGGCAATAAATCTTTAGAAATAACCTGATTTGAGGATTGAGGATCGACATATACTGCCAAATATCAATTATTTCTGTAAATTATTGGATTTTTCTAACAAGAAAGTTGGTCGATCACATGTGAATTCTGTGAGACAAGACTCTAATGTCTTGTTTGTCCTCTATGCAATTTCGCATGTGTTCTTGGAAAGTAAAGCCCAATGGGCTACATCGATAAGACCATTAGGCCCAAAAAAGCCCAAATGCATAAACTCGTCGTTTTAGAAGATGTAAAACCTCTCCGAGAAATGAAGTATTCGAAAATGGCGGAAGCAGTTTTCTTCCGTCGAATCTTCCTCCGCAGTCCGGCGGCGGGAATCTCCTGCCTTTTCCGGGAAGCTAACCGGTTACTGCAGGTCTCTTCTTATTCAAGCTCAGCTTTGATTGGCGATGAGCGAAGCAATAGAAGTGTTGGAGATGATAGAGGGAAATGGATTACGTTACCGCCTTTTAGTCCTACTGTCGATGGTCCTGAAATTGGGAGGAAGATCGCAGGAAGGAGAATGGAAGTAGGCAGGTCTGATGCTTCCGTTGCCGCGACGTCCACTACTGCTCTTAAATGGGTGCTTCGTTGCTGCCCGCAGTTGCCTAGGTCGCTCGTCCAGAAACTGTTTCGATTGAGACAGGTAACTTCTCTCGAACTCTCATTCATCCTTCAATTACTACGTGAGCTTTGTTTAAACGACTATTTCAGTTGTATTTTAGAGTGAATTAGAGACAAATTTAGCCAAATTCATAATCATGTACCTGTCTAACTAGATCACTCTGAATATAATGTTTTGTAATGTGAAACTTGTGTTTATGACTAATCATGCACCTGTGGAACTAAATCATACTGCAGAAATTGTTTCGATTGGGACAGGTATCTTATCTCGCACTCTTATGCATCCTTCAGACCGACTGTTGCAATTGTATATTAGAGTGAATTGGTGACAAATTAGGCAAATTCAAGGTTCAAGAGTGAGTAATCATTGTATATTAGATCATTGTGATTATGATGTGCTGTATTGTGTAACTTGTGTTTATGACTAATCATGTGCCTGTCTAAGTGAATCATTGTGCATTTGTGAATGAGAGTGCAAGATCAGTAGGATTTAGGGAAGAATAAAGGAAGATATTTCATCAAATCACTTAGAAAAGAAAACAGGATACTTATTATCTTTTGAATTAACAATTGAAAAATTAAAACATCTAGTGAAATTGATTAAGCTGTCCCTAACATTGAGGCGTTTTCTGCGCCTAGTATCTCGCCTAGGTGGACTAGGCGATGCCATGGCTGAGGCGTGCCTAGGCGTCCCTTTTTCATTCGCTGGCGATTATAATGTGTTGTATTGTGTAACTTGTGTTTATGACTAATTGCTCAAATTTGGTACTCTTAAAGGTCAGAAGAGAGTGCTGTGATATAAGTGAAGAGAGTCTGAATGTTGAAGGTCAGAAGCTTCGTCTGAAAAGGGTAACAATTGCTAGTGTTTTGAATATTATACATCTTGGAAGGAAGACCTGACCGATATTGTTTGTAATCTTGTGAAGGTTACTGCTAAGGATTCGATGAATGAAGGAGATACAATCTTTCTCCCTATAACAGTTGTGGCGCCCGCGCCACCCACCAAGAAGATTCAATATAAGTTTAGTGAAGAAGAGCTAGAGTTTATCAATAGTCTTGTGTTGTATAAGGTTTGGAACTCGAGTATGTGAGTTTAACTACTAACTAATGCTTATGAAAATGTTATGACATCTTGGTGATTTTGTGTATCAGGATTCATCAGTTATTGTTATTAACAAACCTCCTGGACTGCCTGTTCAGGTAATAGGCTATGTTTATCTTTCCCTTTGTAAATCTATTGCATATTTTCTGCTGGAAAATTCCATAATTCTTACACATGCGCTTTTCTTAGGGGGGAGTTGGCATCAGAATGAGTCTAGATGAGTTGGCTGCTTCTTGTTATAAATACGAGTATTCAGAATCTCCGAAGCTGGTAAATTTTCTACTGTTTTTGAATCTGAGTTTTTTAAAATACCTTTAATTTACTATGGACATTGAGTTTTTGTTTTTCATATGCGCTTTAAGGTGCACAGGCTCGATAGAGATTGTAGTGGCATCTTGGTGATGGGTAGGACGCAAACAAGCATTACCGTCCTTCATTCTGTTTTTCATGAGAAAACTGCTGGGGCATCAGATGATGTGAGTCTTTCATTAGAATTTCTCATGTGCAATATGCTATGTTTTTCGCTGGTCTTGTTTTTCTTTCTACTGTGTCATTATTTATATGTTCACCCTTTGTTTTCATTTGAAGGGACGTGATAATAGAAAGGGATTTCTTCAAAAGAAATATTTAGCACTCGTTTTTGGATCTCCCAGATGCTTGAAAGGAACCATTGATGTGCCACTTAAGAAAGTATGATCACATTATATCATCCTAGGATCTATTTGGGCATGTTTTTTGTTATCGTACTTGTAATTTAGGCCCCATATTAAAAATCTCTGTTCTTATTGCTTCTAGGTACTAGTGGATAATGGAAAATCAGAGAGAATTACCATATCTGACCGTGATACATCATCTCAGCATGCAGTGACAGAATACCGTGTCATTCAAACCTCACCTTGCGGTTAGTTATTAACTTTACATTTTTGGAAATCATGTATTGAGATTATTTACCATGGTTTTGTTGAAAATTCCAGGTTACACATGGCTGGAGCTGTCCCCACTAACTGGCAGGAAGCATCAGGTATCAATCAACAAAACTCAAATTCAACTATATTTCATTACTAGAATCGGTATTCCGCGCTACCCTTATATATGTCATATAATATTGATTTGATAATAAAGTTTAGAATATGCTATATAGTTAATAAGAACTATATCTTTCAATTAAACAATTGACTTCATTGTATACACATTATATAGGTATTGATTTGAAATCTTCATTTATATAGTGGGAGGATGTGCTGAAAATCTTTTGTAACAATACTACAATACTATTATGAAAATAAAATAATATGAAATTTCAAGTATTTAGATGCAAACGACGCCAAGGAGGATGTGAAATAACGGAAATGCGGGATGACCGGATGAGGCATGAGGATGGAAAAAAGTAGGGAAATAAAATGAATAAAGAGATTTAATAACAAAACCCCATTAAGGTTGCATTTACTTTTTGACTAAACATTCAACTTTTTATTTGATTAGGATGTTTTTTTCTTTAACTATGACCAATATTTCAGCTCCGAGTACACTGTGCTGAGGTACTTAGAACTCCTATAGTAGGAGACTATAAATATGGGTGGCAGGCTCATCGTCAGTGGCGTCCTTTTCCTAGTACCGAAACAAGCAATGCCAACAAGATACAAACAACTAATTTTGGTCTGGACATATTAGAATCTGGAAGTATAGCCGAGAAGCAACCCGGTTTACATCTGCATTGCAAACAAATGGTCTTGCCAAATATTTCACTGGCTCTTCAGCAAGCGTCAGAGGATCCGGATTTTGACTTCTCAAATCTTGAAACCGTCAGCTTAGTAGCTCCCTTTCCTTGGCATATGCAGAGAAGTTGGGATATCCTCAACTCTTTAGCTCAACAAAAATCATGTGAGTCCATTTCTTGACCACTACTTTTACTACACTTGTGTTAGTCCAGGTAGATTTTCAAATTATTGTTATATTGATTCTCCTGAAATGACTACACTAAATTATACTTTCTTGGTTGGGTAAGTTTTGCAATTCTATCGCAAAAAATTGCAGTTGCACCAAGTTTATGTGCTATGTGTGCGCTGCATGGAGAATATCCATAAACACAAAACATGATTGATGTTACTATGAGGTCATGAAAAGGGCATGATGTTACTATCAATATATAGATTCTGAAGAAAACAATTGATATTGCTTTCCTTTCACCTTATAAAATTTGGAGAAGTTAGAAGTTGTTACCTAAAGCTTGGTCCCAACTTATTCATAGTGGATATTGGTTGCCACAAAGCAAAGGCTGTAAGAGGATAAGGTAGATTGCATGTTGAGATAAGTGACCTATCCCAATAAGGCAATACATGCTTGTGCTTGTACCACTAAGAAATAAAAAAATGGACTAACAAAAAGCATGGAGTATAATCAAACAGACTAAATTATGACACTTTTTTAATTATGTTCTTATTGTCATGGGATTTGATCCAATCATATAGTCAAATTAAGTACATCAGATTGATGCAAACACAATTGGAAGTGCTCTTATATTGTGGTTGTGGATTAGGAGGAGAAATTCAGTGACTGAGACTTTTGAGTTGAAAAAACAAAATGAATTGGTAATGGTTGTTGAAGTTTTTGCATCACTCATCTGAAGATGACAAAGTTGAAATGGAGCAGATTTCTTGTTTATTAATTTAAGTGACAAATTAATTTGCTTTGCATCTGCTTCAAAAGGGTTTGGTTGGTGGTGGACATTTTTATCCCTTCCTTCTTTCACATCCTTATTCAACTTTAGGTTATGTCAAGAATATGGGAATTAGTGACATCTTAGTGTAGTTGCATGATTTTAATTCTAATCTCATCTTTTGTGTGAAGATACGAGATTTTGTGGAAGAGTAAAATTTTGGTGTGAACATGTCTTAACGTAGAAAAAACGAACCGGTCGCTTTTATAAATTACACATTAATGTTCATATTCTTGATAGTATGAGTCATAATCTGTGCTAATGAATTTTTTTAACGTTCTCAGTGGGGGACGATGTGACATATTTGTAATTACTGTGAATTTTGATTGATTGATTCATTTTCAAAATAACCTCAAAAAATTTCATCGCCCATATTATAAATATTACAGCCTAGATTATGAATATTAACTTATTATCTGTGAACGTGAAAAACGACTTTTTCTTTGTGGAAAGTTAAAGGAAACGGATTCTTATGTGTTTTTCTTTGACAGTTCTTTAGAACATTTAATATTCCACCGTGAATACTAATCCACCTTAACCCCTAATGAAGAATTTTTTTTGGACATTTTAGTCACTTCCGTAGAAACACGTGCTTGACTAAGTAAGTTAATTGCAGAAAGGTTCCACTGGTTTCGAAATTCAATAACCTCAAAGTAAAAATTTGATTTGTGTTATTGATTTAAAGTTTCATACTTTCATCTGATTCGGTTCTGATATTATCAATATAAATGCAATGTACTGGTGGATGGATTTTTAATAAAGCTTCGAACTTTTGTGTCTTCGTTGTTGGTGAATGAGGATGACGGCTTGCTTACGACAGCCTTCACCTACTACAAACATTATCTCTTGTGAATACTCTATACATTGCTTATATGTGTACGCGTATAGTATTTCATTATTGTATTTCCCATGCATATGGTATGTTATGGAATAATATAATAAATCATTTAAAAATTACAAATATTTTCCAGTCATGAAAATATACATTTTCTAAAAGCTACTAAAAATAGGGGGGAAATCTAGTGTATATGAGTTTCCACCTTTGTATATTATCCGAATTCCTCGTCTAAATCATCATCCTTACAGAAATCGGAACCAATGCTTCTCATACATTGTTTTGCATACTACTCTGTTTGTATATCTCGTAAGATCAGATTATACTATTTATCGCTTCACGTATAAATATATTTATAATTTTTACGAGAAAAGTTCGGGGGAGAACAAGGCTTAACGTGCAAAAACGAAGTTTTTTGAGTTCACATATAACAAGCTAATGTTCATAATTTGGGCGATAAAAAAAATTTGAAGTCATTTTGAGAAAAAATAAAATAAAATAAATCACAGTTTGCAGTCTTTACTAGTATGTCATCGCGTCCCTCACTGAAAACGTTCAAAAAAAATAATGGTCCAAATTATGAACATTATTATTCAGAATATGAACATTGACGTGTAATCTGTAAACTCAAAATTCGTTTTTACTACGTTAAGAGTTGTTGGCACCGGAACTCTCGTCAATTTTCAATAACTATAAGCATTTAATTAGTGTAGATTACAGTATTAATTGTGTATTAACATTGCGTCCATATATACGCAATTAATACTATAACAAAATTGCATGCTTTCCAGGTGGTGTGGATTGAATTGCGTATTCAAATGGCCCTATAAATTCACAGAACCTCCTCTCACGCTTCACTCATCTCTCTCCCTGTAAACTTCCTCTCTTTCTTTTTATTCGTCTTCTTCATCTTCTTCTGTGTATTGAAAAAAAAACAAGCTTTTGATTTAATGAGTAGCCAAGAAGTCGAGAGGAAAACCAACGGATGGGCAGCCAAAGATCCCTCTGGAATTCTTTCTCCTTACTCCTTCAATCTCAGGTATGCTCTGTTTTCATAAACCAGTTGATTTTTCTTCCATAAATTGATGGAAAATGATGATGATGATGATGATGAGGGATGCAGGAAAACAGGAGAAGAAGATGTGTACATGAAGGTGATTTGCTGCGGGATTTGCCATACTGATCTTCACCAAATCAAGAACGATCTTGGCCAGTCTAACTATCCCATGGTTCCTGGGTAATTTCTCTTTATTTAATCCTCAATTTAGTACTCTCTCCGTTTCAAAATAGATGTCATTCTAGACTCTCAATTTTGTTTCAAAATATTTGTCATTATAGGATTTCAAGACAATTAATACCATGAAAATCATAAATTTGTGTATTAGAATTTGAAATTGTTGATTTTCTCCACTCATGCATTGGTTGTAAAAGGAGGTGAATGTTTATTTTGAGAAAAAGTTAACTTTTTAAAACATAATTAATCATTTCCTTAATACTGTGAAAAACTCTAGAATGACATCTATTTTGAAACGGAGGGAGTAGTAATTTAGAGAATAAAATTTTAAATTATTAAATACATTTTTGATGGACATCGACCGAGCTCTCGGATATTCGCACCTTAATACTAATTCGTTTTTGAATCAAACCCTTAGATTTAGTTGGTTTTATTCTTCTCTATAAATCTCACACCTATTTATTTGTTTATAACTGACATCTGGTGTTGGGCGCAAACAGCCTAGAATCGACCCGATTTGTTTAACCGCGTTTCGGTTGCTCCCAGTCACTTGAAAAACTTTGGAATTGGAGTAGTTCAAATTTTGAGTTAGTGACACATAAATGATTATTGGAAATCAAAATAAAGTTGGTGTAAGAAGTAACACATTTATTAAAAGTGTATTTTTGTAGGCGTTACAGAACAATTATACTTGTACAACCTCATAATTGTATGGATAATATCATATTAATGATGTGATAAGAGTACAAATTAAAGGGAAATTATTAGAAGGGGACAAGAATCATTTTGATTATTTTTCATCCCGATATTATATTAACATCTTAGGCGCTATTTGTTTTCATAGCCACTTTCTTATGAAACTTATGGTGTCATATCGGTATTACATCATACATTTGTTCTACTCAATTAGGTATTCCTTAGAAAAAAGATTACTTATAGTTGTGTAGATATTTGACATTTTCTTGACTAATCTCTAACTTCTATTTAAATCGATTAGTTCGAGTTAATATACGACAACAACAACACTAAGTATAAATACACGGTTCTTATATACAACCCGATACTTTATTCAAACGCAGCCTGGTTTCTCGCGTAACGCGAGGGACGTGCTTCTCGCGTTACGCGAGAATAGCAAAAATATTTAAAATTTAAAATTGTATTCTCGCGTTACGCGAGGGACGTGTTTCTCGCATAACTCGAGATTAAAAGTTAATATTTTTAATATTTTTGCTATTCTCGCGTAACGCGAGAAACACGTCCCTCGCGTAACGCGAGAAACCAGGCTGCGTTTGAATAAAGCACCGGGCGGTATGCTGATTGATATCACTTACATATAGATATTTTCTGTATATTACTCCCTCGGTCCCAATTTGATTGTCCCATTTCAACTCGACACATATGTCGAGACACGTTTTGTATCGTTAATATCTCTTATTATGTGTTAGTAAAAATTATAATTTTTTAATATTGTAAAAGTACCCATTGAGACGAATCAAACAAGATCCCACATGACTAGGTTTTTTTTTATATATTGGAAGAAATCTACAAGATTCTATCGATTTGTGAATAGTGTCAGAAAACCAAATGGGACAATCAAATTGGGACAGAGGGAGTAGTATTTATTATAAAGTAATCCAAGAAAGTGTCATTGCTAAACAAGAAAATCATGCCTAATTGTTACATCCTCACCTAATTCATTTCCAATCAGCTCCATTCACTAGTTGCATCATTTTGTCAAATAAACCAAGCAACTTGAACTTCACTTTCAAGGGTACGTGTTGCTTCATAAACATGTAAACCATCATTTTCTCCACTCCTAGCCCTACCATTATATTTCGAGGAGGTTATTTGCACTGCTTTTTGTTTCAGGCTTAAATCCGCGCGGAGTTACGGAATGGGCGGATTTATAATCCGCCAGAATACTTGAAAATTTTGTAAAAAATTAGGCTGAAAAACTGGAAAATCCTAAATCCGCCCGCTTTTGAGCGTTGAAAATGCTGGCGAATCCTAAATCCGCCCGCTTTTGAGCTTTGAAAAGCTGGCAAATCCTAAATCCGCCCGCTTTTTAGCTTTGAAAAGCGAGCCGATAAAGCTGGCGGATTTACAATCCGCCGGGTCGGTCGGAGCGAAGCTCAGCTCCGCGCAGAGCTCAGATTCGCCGGAAAATAAGAACGGTCATTCGACCTGATTTTCCGTCCCATCTCAGTGCAAATAGGATCCGCCTTATATTTTGTTGTTACTTGATAGACCTGGCTAAACTAGGGCTTGGGCCGGGCCAGGGCAGAGCCTAATTCCAAATTCTACCCATTTACCAGGGTCGGACCAAGCCCTCCCACTTAAAATGGGACAATTCCGCTACCCATATCCTCCCATAAGGGCCCTCAGGGCGGCCCTCAACTACTTACACATAGAAATTAAATATCAGAAATCGTGTTAAACCGTGTTACTAAAACATTCAAAACCTGTTTAGTGCTTACAAGCAATTCACCATCCAAAAACACATGCTAAAAACTAAAAAGGTCCAAAATGCATGCTTAAATAACAATCCTCATAACCGAATTCAACAAAAAAAAAATCCAAAAACACATAATAAAAAAATTATGGCGTGGTAATAGTATTCGCATCTGATCCATCTTCATCATATATATATATATATATATATATATATAATATGGGCCGGGTAGGGCCGACCCTTAGGGCCCTACTCCGATACCATATCCTCTCACTTTATAAAAGGGTCGGACAGGGCCGGCCCTTATGGGTAAAATCTCCTACCCGTATCCTCCCAAATTTTAGGGCGGGCTGGGAGGGCCGGGCCGGCCGGCCCTAGTTTGGCCAGGTCTGTTACTTGAGTACAATGTTATATCTTGTCAAAAGTCTTATCTTATCTAACCATTGCATACAAGTAAAACTTAGACTAATTTACGCTAATTTATTTACCCTTTGAGCAGACATGAGGTTGTGGGCGAAGTGTTGGAGGTAGGATCGGGTGTGACCAAGTTCAAGGTCGGTGATCAAGTGGGCGTCGGAGTGGTGGTCGGATGTTGTAGGACGTGTCACCCGTGCATGAACGAAGAAGAGCAATACTGCAACAAGAAGATTTGGAATTACAATGATGTCTATACCGATGGCCAACCAACACAAGGAGGCTTTGCTAAGGAAATGGTGGTTGATCAAAAGTATGTCTTACCCTCTTTCTTAACTTTCCTAAGTAAACTTAACCCACCAACTTTATTTGAAAGTATTATGACATTTAACCTAAGTTTTAGGACTATGTAGTCATCTTTTTTCTCTTTTGCAAGTTTGTTTATGTTAAAAAAGAAAGCTTTGGCATATTGTGACAAGTCAATTGAGTTTGGTTCATAAGACTTATTGCTCATTTAGTATTGATATCGTTATCAAGATATGAATATGACTGTCTGTGATATACCTAATTAAGAAGAAGTGTATGTGTATGATATTAGGTACATACTCATACCTTGATATCTCTATCTAATACCAAACCGTTGATATCAGTTTGGTGTCGATATCAGCATTATACCGAGCACATTTATAGATATGAGTGATATGCATATTCATACCTGATATTCTCATATCAATACCAAACAGGCCCTTACTGTTAGATAACAATGCATAATGTATTATAACATGCAATTCTAATGCACCCAATTTCATTGTATCTACTCATAAGTTCATTCCTTTAAACTTTGATTTTTAGAAACAAATTGTTGATTGAAAATATCATGGTGGGAGAAAATGTTTAGGTTTGTGGTGAAGATACCGGAAGGGATGGAGGCAGAGCAAGCAGCACCACTATTATGCGCAGGAGTAACAGTATACAGCCCACTTAAGTTCTTTGGGCTTAACAAAAGTGGGCTAAGAGGTGGCATATTGGGCCTAGGTGGAGTGGGCCATATGGGTGTCAAAATCGCCAAGGAAATGGGCCACAAAGTGGTTGTCATAAGCTCCTCCGACAAGAAGAAGAAGGAAGCTATTGATGACCTCGGAGCTGACGACTACGTTGTCAGCTCCGACGCCGATCACATGCAGAAGCTCGTCGAAACGCTCGACTATATCATCGACACGGTTCCTGTCGTTCATCCTCTCGAGCCTTATCTGTCGCTACTTAAGCTTAACGGCAAGCTTATTTTGACCGGTGTTATTAGCACCCCTCTTCAATTCGTTACACCCGTCGTCATGCTACGTAAGTTTTAAGGATTCAGTGTCGTTAACAAAAAGATTCATGCGAGAATGATTGTTATTCGCATGCACATGTTTTCACATTCACATGCACATGCATTTGTCTGAACTGAATGCGAATGTGAAAAAATGTGCATGTTCCTACACTCCTAGTTAATAATGTACAGTGAGTAAAAACGTATGATTTCTTCCAAAAGGCGGGTCGGCTTTCGTCTAGATGCTCACCTTTTGATTTTTTTGACATTTTAACGTTTTTTAAAAGGAAAATAATTAATATTCATTTCTCTTCGTAATATTATAATTTTGGACGCTTGACGTTCCTATATAGAGAATTATTTTTACACTTTGCTTCAAACAATAAAATGTATGGTTTCTTCTCTTTGAATAGTGACAAAGTACTCCCTCCGTCCCAATTTGATAGTCCCATTTGATTTTCTGACACTATTCACGAACCGAGAGAATCTTGTAGATTTCTTTCAATATATAAAAAAGAACATAGTCGTGTGAGGTCTTATTTGATTCGTCTTAATGAGTACTTTAACAATATTAAAAAATTATAATTTTTAGTAACATACAATTAGAGTTATTAACGATACAAAACGTGTCTCGGCATATGTGTCGGAATCTAATGAGACTATCAAAATGAGACAGAGAGAGTAGTTCCTTTTTGCCTCCTAGGTAATAGGGTCTTTTTGGCTTTGTTCTCTTTTCGTCTTTTTCTTCAGTGATAATATTCATGATCTTTATCTTTATCATTAATCACTTTATCTTTCGCTAATTAACTACGACATGGATTATCTAAACTTAATTTGTGGTGATTGTACAGAGAGGAGGAGCATAACAGGAAGTTTCATAGGGAGTGTGAAAGAGTTGGATGAGATGCTACAATTCTGCAAAGAGAAGGGATTGACATCTCAGATTGAAGTTGTGAAGATGGATTATATTAACAAGGCTTTCGAGAGGCTTGAGAAGAACGACGTTCGTTATCGGTTTGTTGTTGATGTCGCCGGAAGTCAGCTCTAAATTCGCCAGAGATGGATGTTTGTTGTTGTTGTTTGCTATTTCCTTTTTTTGTGACTTTGGTTCTTATTGAAGTTGAATATTAAATAAACACTGATGTTGTTTAATCATTTTAAAGTACATTGTTTTGATCCGACCCAAGTAAAGAAATTCACTTTGTTAAGGTAATTGTCTAATTGATGTGTCATGAGTCACGGGGTAAACTATGATAGGAATCATGAAAGCTTTGGGTTCCGAGCTTAATTGTCATCTTGGAACGGTAAAAAACATTTAACATTTGACCAGAAGAAAAAAATTCGGGCGAAAACCAAAGAAATGAAATTTTTGCGTTCACATATAACAAATCAATTTTCATAATTTGTACGGTAATGTTCATAAGGCGAGCGTCTCTCACTGAAAACGTTCAAAAAAATTAATGGGCAAGATTATGAACATTACTATTCAAAATATGAACATTGATGTGTAACCTGTGAACTAGACCTGGCCAAACTAGGGCCGGCCGGCCCGACCCTCCCAGCCCGCCCTAAAATATGGGAGGATCTGGGTAGGAGATTTTACCCATAAGGGCCGGCCCTGCCCGACCCTTTTTTAAAGTGGGAGGATATGGTATCGGAGTAGGGCCTTGAGGGCCGGCCCTACCCAGCCCATATTATATATATAATATAATATTAAGGTTTTAAATAAAATTTAATAAATAACTAAAGAAAACAAAGTAAAAATATCAGTCAAACCTAATTTCTTATTGTGTTTTTGGATATTTTTTTTGAATTCAGTTATGAGGATTGTTATGTAAACATGCATTTTGGACCTTTTTAGCATGCGTTTTTGGATGGTGAATTGCTTGTAAGCACTAAACAGGTTTTGAATGTTTTAGTAACACGGTTTAGCCCGGTTTCTGATATTTAATTTCTCTGTGTAAGTAGTCGAGGGCCGTCCTGAGGGTCGCCTTGAGGGCCCTTATGAGAGGATATAGGTTGCGGAATTGTCCCATTTTAAATGGGAGGGTTTAGCCCGACCCTGGTATATGGGTAGAATTTGGAATTAGGCTCTGTCCTGGCCCGGCCCCAGCCCTAATTTGGCCAGGTCTACTGTGAACGCAACTGTTCTTTTTTACTACGTTAGGACCCGTTTGCACCATAACTTTTCTCGTGCCAAGATTACGTTAAGAATTAAGACCTGTGCAATTTTAAGCATTACGTTAAGACTAATGTTTCCATCATTATTTATCGGCACCTGTAAATATAACTTTTACCTTAGGTTGAATATTCTACGGTATCATCTATTGATTCCTCTATCAAAGAAGGTACCTTGGAAGAGTTGTTTCAAAGATTCAGCATAAGTTGAAAATCTCTGTTCAGAAAAATATCGACAAATGAAAAAGTATACACCCTACAGAAATTCAATTTTTTTGTACCAAGGCTTAAAATTGATAGTTCAGAATTTTGGGAGTATACAAACAATACAAATTCTGAATCATCTCACGCGAATATGCCAATAAGAATGCAACAAAAACAACAGTTTTCAACCTTCTAAATTCTTATCAGACCCACCAAATATTTATATTGCCTTCAAAATTTACATAAATTTTAATATGCCAATAAGAATGCAACAAAAACAACAGTTTTCAACCTTCTAAATTCTTATCAGACCCACCAAATATTTATATTGCCTTGAAAATTTACATAAATTCTAGTGCGAAGTAACCTTACAATATGAAGTGCGAAGTAACCTTACAATATGAAGTGCGAAGTGTTCGCGTTCATATGTAACAAACTTATGTTCATAATTTGAACGATCATGTTTATAATCCGGCGATGATGTTCATTCAGGTCATGTTCACACAAAAAATTCGAAGAAATTACAAAATTGTCATCGCATGACTCATTTAAAAAGTTCACATTGTCTAAACGGATATGACCATACAGTATAAACATTAATTATTATTTGTCAACGTGGACACTTGGCACCCGTAAGGTTACTTCGCAGCGGAATCTTCCTCTAAGATTAATTGTAACTTTCCGGTGAAAATATATCTTACGGTGTGAAATGCGAACTTAAATTAAATGTGAACATTACTATCTTATATGTGAACATTATTTTCTTATATGTGAACCTTGAACATTACTATCTTATATGTGAATTAGTATTATAGGTGCACATATAAGCTAAGCTAGTAACGTTCACATTTCTCATTTCGCATCATAAAAATTATTTTCAACGGATCTTTCCTCAACTTTTTATTACTTGACAGTATTGAGAAAGCTACTCAATTAATTGCTGTCGATCTGAGAATGTGGAGAAGGTATATATGGGAGAAGATAAGCTTCTTAAAACGTGAGTGATCGATGAAATTGGACCAGTTGAGTTGAGTGTAGCAGCTATCTGAGCATGGACACCACAATTAAATTTATAGCTACTCCATTTTGTTTTGTCCCTTTTATCTGAATCATATTATATATATACTAGTATACAAGATCTATATATTGGACCCAAAACAATTCAGGATCTGAAACTATAGATCGATCATTCATGGAAATTGTATCAATATTATTTCAATCTAAATATAGAACTTAATGTATGTATACTGAATTGATGTTATCATTTTTGTTGTTGGTATTTTGCATGCTAACCATCATATACTATAAGCAAACTTGCTCTATAAGCACAGTCCGTATGAATTATGAACATTCTTCAATAGAGGAAAGTTTCGGTACAAACATGCTTTAACGTAGGAAAAAAGAATAGTTCGCGTTCTCAAATTACACGACAATGTTCATATTCTGGATAGTAATGTTCATAATTTGGGCGTTTTCAGTGAGGGACGCGGTGGGTGACATACTTGTAATTAATGCGAACTTTGATTTTATTTCTTCTTAAAATGACCTCAAAATTTTTATCGCCAAAATTATAAACATTATCTTGTTATCTGTGAACGCAAAAAACTTTGTTTTTTCCACGTTAATTCTTGTTCTCATCCGAACTTTTTGCTTCCTTAGTATAGTATTATATAATGTATGGTACTTATTGGTAGTACTCCGTAGTTGTTAGTGTTTGAGGCATCAATAGCTTCGTTAATTGCATGCAATCTGCAATGATCTCTTTATGAGTTAGCTTTACTCTTTGACTGCATATGTCACGCAGATTTCATTGTGATCAATTCTGTTGCTAGTCAGTTTGGTACTTAGGTCACTCTCTGCAAAATTTCAGAGCCACCAACTCTGCTAAAAATGTCTTGTAGTCAGTTAGGTACGTAAGATTCCTCCTTCAACCTTCCCTCCTCTGTCCATAACAGTCTCAAACCACACTTTTTTTGGGGAAAAAATCAGCACTTATCTTACATACTGTAGTATGTTTTCGCCCTAACTTTCATGTAAGGATATATGGGGGTTAAGCAAACAATAAACACAAATCAATGAAAGTCCAAGTGTTGGAAAAAATCCACTAGTCTAGAGATAAGAAAACTTTGAAATTTTTTATTGAATGAAAGATGAGTGTATGCACCATAAAAAAGTGTGTAAAGGGCGAACTATCAAGAAACTCAAAAGTTCAAAGGATCAAACTAAAACTAACTTAAGAAAACACAAAATACTAAAATGTCGTTGCGCCTGAAACGAGTTCGAATGGTCGAAAAAACCCATAGGTCACGGTGTAACGTTGAGTTTGACTCCTTTAGCTGTTTTCTTATCGAAAAAGGTATAAAAATGACCATGAAACATTAGTCCGTCGTTCGACTCCTTCCTCTCTGAACACGGTCAACCCTCCTAGTCTCCTGCGTCTTATATACAATACTATGAGTATTTTAGGATAAATTAAACAGATACAAGTATAATAAACTATAAAAGAAGTACATATAGTTCTATACAAAGTCATAGTATGAATAAGGGACTAAATATTTTTTCGGTAACCCGCACCCAAAAAATTATAATCCACACCTAATGCATCTCTAGATTTTTTCCTAAAAACAACTTCCCGTTTCCAGTGTATTTGTAATGCGTTCAAACTAGATCGGTTTTTATTAAAAAAAATCGACAATTTAAAGACAATTTTTTTGTGATGCGCCCAAGGCATGATCCAATTCAGTGGACACATTTCTATTTTGTTTAAAACGGATGCGAGATATAATTTTTCGAGTGCGGCATATACCCTTATTTTATCCCCAAATTTTTCTTAAGTTGCTCTATACTCTCTCCGTTTCAAAATAATTGTCATTCTAGCATTATTCACACATATTAAGAAAATGATTGGTTATGTCTTAAAATTCTAACTTTTTCTCAAATTAATCAACCACCTCCATCTACAACCAATAGGAGTGCAGAAAAAATCAACAATTTCAAATTTCAATACAAAAATGTATGATATACATGTAATTAATTGTGTTGAAATCCTATAATGACAAACATATTGAAACGAAATTTAAAAGCTAAAACGACAATTATTGTGAAACTTATCTAGTAGTCCCTACCTTAACCAAGGTGTTTGTTTTTGTATGCACTGCAGAGCAGACTCCAACCAGATAAAAGCTTACCTCCCATTTCCCCTCTTTCTTTCTCCATTAAACCCCATTCAATCATTCATTCCTCAACAAACCCATCTCTCTTTCGCCAGTTTTGGTCTACTCAAAATCTCACTTACTCTCTCTTTTTCTATGCCCAAATGAATCAACTCCTCACTCATCAACAATGGCATCTTCTTTCTATCTCCTCCTTCCTTTTCTAACACTCTCTGTTTTCCTCCATCACTCAGTCTCTTTAACCCAAGATGGCATCTTTCTCCTCTCCTTCAAATACAACATCATAACCGACCCACTTTCCCTCCTCCAAAACTGGAACTACTCGGACCCAAATCCCTGCCTCTGGACCGGAGTCACCTGCAACCGAACCCGAGTCATCTCCCTCTCTCTCCCAAGCTCGAACCTCCTTGGCTCACTCTCCTCTCAACTCTTCCTCATTGACCAACTCAAACATCTTAATCTCTCCAATAACTCCTTTAATGGCTCTCTCCCTCATACCCTCTTCAATTCCTCCGACCTTCTCAATCTCTCACTTTCGCATAACAACTTTTCTGGTGTTTTGTCACGTGGGTTTCGCTCCGTCGAGTTTTTGGACCTCTCCTCCAACCTCTTCAACGGCTCCTTGCCTGAAGGGGTCGGAGGAGAGGCTTTGAAGTATATGAATCTGTCTAATAATGAGTTTTCGGGAGAGTTGGGGTCTGGTTTCGGTGAGAATTGGGACGCGAATGTTACTATTGATCTTTCTTATAACAATTTGACGGGTCGGATACCCAGTTCGAAGGCGCTCGCGGGTCAGAAACCCGAGGCGTTTGTCGGGAATTTGGATTTGTGTGGGAAGCCGTTGAATGAGACTTGTGTGATTCCTTCTACTCTTTCGTCTCCGCCGAATGTTACGTCGATTTCCCCCGCGATTGCCGTCATACCGAGACCGGTTAATGACGGTAATTCGTCGGGAAAACCGACTTCCAAATCGGCGGAGGGTGATGGGAGAGACGTCGGAATGAAGTCGGTGACGATCGTGGGGATTACTATGGCGGATTTGGTAGGGATCGGACTTCTAGCTCTCGCTTTGTTTTATCTTTATCAATGGAGGAAGAGGAGAGCGAAAAATTGCTCGTCCGAGAAGGGTGGAAGTTTCGCCGCCAAGGGACCTGATCCCGAGGCGGCGAAGACAGCGTGTTGCTGTATTAAAGGTAATGTGAGAGCACAAACTTGTCCCAACTAGATTCAACGAAGAGATAGAGTTTAGAATCTCACAAACAAGTGATTTAAGGCGGTAAACTCGAATAGTAAATAGTTAAAAACCACCTTCAATCGCTTGTTTCAGATCCTAGGCTCGTCCTATCATCTTATGTTTCTTAGTTGTGCAATTTTATGTGCTTTAATGCTAATAGTTAGTGCAATTTATGTCTTTAGGTCCGGACACAGAGGCGGAAACGACAGACGGGAGAACGAGCTCGGACGACGAAAACAATACCGAGGAGCGGGAACCGGCTAATGCCTCCGGTGTCGGGAGGCTAGTGATGTTAGACGGGGAGACGGAGATGGAGATGGAGACGTTAATGAAGGCGTCGGCCTACATTTTGGGAGCGAGCGGAGCAAGTATAGTTTATAAAGCCGTGCTCCAAGACGGGACAACATTTGCCGTTCGAAGACTAGGGGAAGTGGCCGGAGGCGAGAGGTTGAAGAAGGAGAATTTCGAGAGTCAGGTGAGGGCGGTAGCGAAGATGAGGCATCCGAATGTGGTGAAGTTAAGAGGCTTTTACTACGGTTCGACGGAGAAGCTTGTCATCTCCGATTATGTCGCCAATGGAAGCTTGGCACAAGCTTCTAGTTCTTGTTACAGTAAGTCATCTTTACGATTTTTCTAACTTATGTCCTATCATCATATTTAAAAAACGTTAGGTAAGTTATATGGTCTTTGCCTTGGGCAGCAGCATATGGTAAACTCTGATCAATCACATGGCATTAATTTGGTTGCAGAGGCAAGCTTTAATTACTGGTCAAAAGCATATTACTAAACACAATGAGTGTACTAATTAGGGTAATTCTCCTAAAAAAGCCCTAAGTTTGTGGGATTTACTTCTCCAAAATGTAGAGACAAGATTACCCACGCCTTCATCATAACTAGTGTGATTTTCTGACTTGAAAAACGCCTTAAAGTTCGTGACTTTGGTCTTAAAGTTAGCTATTTAGTGTAATCATGAGACTATTCTCTTTACTCCTTTAAACAAATTTTGCACTATGCTGCAGCTTTCCTTGAGAGTTAAGGCCTTCAACCTATGTTACTTAGACCCGGATACATGTCCAAGTGTCCGACTCGGTTATTTTGTGAAAAAAAGTTAATGATTTTGGCCTAAAATAAAGTGTCCAGTGTCCATACCCATGTCCGAGTGTCGAGGATCGGAGACGAGTAAGTGAGGTAAAATGAAGAGTCCGTATAACATAATTGTGAAAAACCTCAAAATCCTACACCTTAGATTACTAATTTTGTTTTCCACTTCAGTTCTGCACATGATATTTCCTGCATTGTATAATTCAAATACTTGTCACTATCAAATCAAACAATCTTGGATGAAAAACACAGGATTTTCATGTGGTTTGTGTTCCAAATTCCTGTAGAATGGACCCAACTACTCCCCTATGTGTCTCCAGTCCAATTCAAAACCATATTATGATTCTTTTCTCAGTTGCAAGTACTTTTTGTTCACTTCTAATAAGGCATGTTTTTGTACCAAAAACTTGTGGGGTGCAAATTTTTACAAAAATACTTCACGGGTCCTTAAAACCAATCTCATCTTTCCCAAGTACAATGGTTGTTTGTCCTATTTGACATGCTCTAAATGCAAATCCTGACTTGTTGATAATGTGCAGAGAAAACGAGCTCGTCGCCATGTCATTTATCACTCGAGGCTCGACTAAAGATTGCAAGAGGAGTTGCTAGAGGGCTAATCTACATCCATGACAAGAAGTTTGTTCATGCAAATCTCAAACCAAGCAACATTCTCTTGACTCAAGAAATGGAGCCTGTGATTGGTGACTTAGGGATCAACTGGATCATCCATGGATGCAAAGGAAATGGATCGGGTCGTCAGTTTGGGAGTAAACGGGCCATGGCCCAATATGACTCAGCCCAAGACCAATCAATCAGTGGCAGCAGCCCATATATAAGCCCATTAGGGAGTGCAAATGGGCCGAGTTCACCTTATCAGGCCCCAGAGTTGCTCAGGAATCTTAGGCCCAGCCCAAAGTGGGATGTGTACTCATTTGGAGTGATCTTGCTTGAGCTTTTGACCGGGAAAGTGGGTCCTGATACGCCGAGCTGCGGGACCGAGGATAAGTGGGTCCTACGGATGGCTGATGTGGCGATTAGGGCTGACGTGCAAGGGCGAGAGGAAGAGGTGATCGGGGTTTTTAAACTAGGGTTTCAGTGTGCGAGTTTGGTTGCACATAAGAGACCTTCCATGAAAGAAGCTTTGCAAGTGATTGAGAAAGTCCCGGTTTCGTCGTGGTAGATTATGGTTTGAAATGTAGCTTGATTGGAGATAGTTATGTATGTGTTGTTTTGTTTGTTTTTTGGCATAGAAATGTGTCATTTAGGCCTAACCTAAAGAGAAGGTAGAATTGATGGAAATGTAAATCCAAGTCCAGAAATATAATATGAATGGATCAGACCGTTTTTTCAATCTGATATATCCAAGGTTATCCTAAAATCCAATATTGTAAAGTATTAGAGTTCGTGGTTATAGACTATATTTGAGACATCGAACTGAAACAGAAGATCGATAGATCGAATAGAAAATTAAATTAAGTTACATTCACAATTCTTAAGGGGGAAAGGTCCCAAATTTGAACTAGCTAGTGGATCATAGTTCGTCGTATATTCAAGTGTACAACAATAAGTCCTATTGTAATCCGGTAAAGGAGTCTGGGGCCGGATAGTTAAATCTTTACACCAAACAAGTTGAGAGAAAGTATCTGAAGTGGCTCAAAGACATACAACCCTACAAATAGCCGCATAGAGTTTCAACCAATAAACATACAACAAAAACAAAACAAAGTGAAGCAACACCAAACTATCTAAAGTCTGTCGACCGTCTAGCCTAGCTAGAGTTCTGCAACCCGAATTTTCTCCCTCTATAAAACTCTGTCAAGAGAAAAATATTTCCGAATAACTTATATAGTTCATACACTCAAGTGTACCCCTTGTCAAGTATGCGAGTGGTACACTGGATAGCTAGCTGTCCATCAAGTTTCATGCATGCGTGACTAGGTCAAGATTGCTGATGGTAACCACTAACCATAGACTAAATGAGGACCATATATTAAAATGTTATATGAGCCTCAACATTAGGTAACAAGTCGAGGCTTGATTTTTAATGCAACTTTTCGTTGTCTAATGGAATAAATTTGATGGTAGTTTAATCATAACAAACAAGTATAACGTCCTAACTACACCATAATTGTAATAGAAAATAAGAAAACCAAGTTGCAAACTAGGTACTACCAACCAACAATATAAAGATGCCCGACCCCACAAAATTAAACTTCAAGTTGAAGTGATCCCTTTATCATAATTCCTTCCCTATTGCTAAAATCGTGTTCATCAGTCACAAATGTAACATATATAACATCAATCAAGCCATATATCGGGCAATACTAATTGACTCAAATTGACAAGTCGAATGGTCGGATCGATTTCCGGCGAATTTAAAATCTGTGCGGATGCAAAATTCGAGCGAAGCTTAGCTCCAACAGATTTGGTGGGTTTATAATCCGACGGATAAAATCAGTGCAATGTAATCCAATTTATAAATTTAAAAAAATGTCTTAAACGACTGGCGAATTATGAATCGGCCCACTTTTCAACTCCACTCTGATTTTACCTAGTGTGAGACATGAAAAATGACTTCCCGTATATATATGTAGGCCCTTACTATTTGACGCACCCATATATTTTAACACACCTTTTGATACGTATCAGATGAATACATGTCCATTCAGAACGAATGAAAAAAAAATTGATTCGCACCGTATGAACTTAAGTTCATACGGAACGTATGGACTCTACTTCATGTAATCTTTGTCCAAGACTCCAAAACTACAGAATCACACCTAACATTGATACGTTCCGGATGAATCTAAGTTCATAAGTTCATTCTGAACTGCACTTCATACATTCCGAATGAACTTTTTTTAAAATTCAAAACGTTTCAATTATAATTCATACGATACGAATTAAAAGGTGCGTTAAAAATGAAAAATTGAATGTGTAAAATAAAAACCTTGTATATATACTCCCTCCGTCCCTTAATGTTCTTCCCATCTCTTTCCGGCACATTCGCCGAGACATGTTTTGTAATGTTAATCTCTATAAATACACATTAATAAAAATTATAAAATTTTGATATTGTTAAAACTTTTGATGAGACGAATCAAACAAGACCCCATATTACTATATTTTTTTCTATATATTAGAAGATATGTCGAAGATTCTCTTAAAACGTGAATAGTGTCAAAATTAAGGATGAGAATAACTTTTAGGGACAGAGGGAGTATATACACACTCCTCATCATATTATAAAATTTAGCAAACCGTACATATGACGAATAACTTATTACAAGCCTCTAGAAATACTAAAAATAAAAGAATCCTTGCGTACACTTAATTTGACCAATTAATAAAAGTCCTAAGACCTATGTTTTCCTTTATAAACCTTCTTACACAAATCCAAGGGCTTTTGCGATGGTAGACATAGCTCCGACGATTTCGGACACACTTCAAGACAATTATCTCCCAAGCTGCCGGAGCTAACCGCTCCTTTCCCGGAAAAGAACTCCGGCGGCGGCTTTCCGATCAGAAAGTTCCCGTCGAGGAAAAGTCGCGTAAGGGTCCCTCGTATTCCGTACTGCCTCGGGATTGGTCCACGTAGCATGTTGTACCTCATCGAAAGGGACGCCAACGATGGATACGAAGCGAAGTTCGAAGGCATGTAGCCGTCGATCTTGTTGAACCCGAGATCGACGGCTACTAAGGCTCCATTTGTAGAAGGCTTGGGGATGTCGACACGTGTTAGGCTGTTATTGGAGAGATTGACTTGTTGCAGAGCAGGGAGGCTGAAAAACCAAGCCGGTAGAGAGCCTGTTACATTATATAAAGGTTAGTTTTCTCTAATAAAAACTAGTAAGGGATAATTTTCTTAATTAAAAACTTTAAAGGGCTCAATGTGACACACTCATCCTTACTCCCTCTGTCCCTAAATGATAGTTCCATTTCACTCAGGCACATTTGTCGATGCACGTTTTGTATCGTTAATATCTCTAACTACAAGTTGATAATAATTATAAAATTTTGATATTATTGTAGTGCTCATTGAAACGAATCAAACAAGATCCCAGACTATATCATTTAGGGACTGAGGGAGTATAATACTTGCATGATAAGTAACTGATAAAGACGTACCTGTTAGCGAGTTGCCGCTTAGATCGACAACTTCAAGACCGGTGGAGCCTGAAAAGGCGGTTTGGGGAACCGGACCGGAGAGCGAGTTGGACCTGATTGCAATCTCGATCAGGTTCGAGGGTAGTTTAGGAACCGAGCCCGTGAGCCTGTTGAGGCTCAGGTCGATCCTCTGTAAGCTGGAGAGCGAGTGGAAGGCATCGACAGGGATGGGACCAGATAGCGAGTTTCGTGAGAGATCGAGTTCTTCGAGTGATTTGAGAGAAGAGATCGAAGACGAAAGTCCACCAGAGAAGGAGTTCCCCGCTAGGGATAAAGTTTGGAGGTTTTTGAGCGACGAGAAGGGGATTTGTCCATGGAAGGAGTTGTCAGAAAGGGAAAGTATGGCGAGTCTGGAGAGACGAGATACAAGAGGCGAGAGGGTACCAGAGTATCCGACAGAATCAAGCGTAATGGAGGCTACGTAACGACCTGAGGGGTCACAAGAGAGGCCACAAAGGAAGTGGGTTCGACGAGGGAGGGAACACGGGTCAGAAGAGAAGTTCCAAGAGCCAAGACAAGACCAGGAAGGGATGGAGGCGAGGTTAATAGACGATTTGAAGGCTTTTAGGGCTTCGACGTCGGAGGGATTGGTAAGGGAAGTGGATGTGGAGGCGAAGAGGCCGAGGAGGACGAGGAAGATGAGATGGTGGTGGAGGTTTAGCATGGTGTGTGTGGTTTGATGGAATGATGGAGATGGAAGCAAGTGGAGAGGTAAAGTTATGGGAATGGAAAATGTGGTGGGAAATGAGTTTGTGTTTGTGTTTGTGTTGACTTAAATAGTGGGATTGGTATACTTCTCCAAAAGCGTTATTATTGTATTGGATCGCCTAATACAATACAATGATGTAAGTTAATATTAGACTTTTGTAAATGTTTTATTTTGAGTTTTGGGGTTCCTTTTTATGGGTCAATCGACATCAAATCAAATTACAAAATTAAAATTTCGATTGAGTATCATTATCTGTTCCGGTTGTTGTTAAATTGTACGTACGTACACAATTTTTTGCTGGATAAAAATGAGCCATGAGCTGTGTATGAGGGAATGATTAATGGCGAATTTATAATACAATTAGGTTTTTTTATAGATTGGTCCCGTTGGTTGATTCGTATTTTTGTACACCGATAAAATAACTTTCGAAATTGAAACTAATATATTAGAAACTGATCCTTATTTTTTTGGTTTTATGAATTTAATTTGAACAACAATAATATAAAAACCAATCGAACAAATGATGAGTACGTAGCCAGTTAGGCATGGAATAATCTTTTTATATTTGTATATAAGTTCATAAACTATATACTTGATTAAACAAATATACATGCAACTACTCTTGTAAGCTGGATTAGATTTGCACCACCTAAAAATATACGATTCTTTGGCATTTCAATTATATTTTTAATGAATCAAGATGCTAGTGATCGAGACTTTGTTTATCCCTAATTGACAAATTATATGTGAGGATCCGATTATTGAAACAAGCAACAGGCAAAAGGTCATTTTGATCTCTGCCATTGCAATAAACAAAACAAACTTGAGTAAATCAAAATGCCTTCGAAAGACTAATACTTGGGTAGGTGTAGTAATTAATTCCCATCGCTAATTCGGACGAGAACAGTTTTTAGAACAAAACGTATGAATATTTTAGTGTAAATCTTTTGAAAAATTAATGTATATACTCCGACACAACAACAACATCATTTTTCATTTTATTTCGAAGAACAGAACGGGTTCTGCGGGGTCGGGATTGTTATTTCCTTATCCCAACAGATTGAGAGGAAGTAATCGATATGATCAGAAGTGCATGAGACTACAACAAGACCTACAGAAGAGTCAAAATCAAAAGACATCAAACATAAACATAAAAGCCGCCCAACACAATCCCACCAAAAATAAAGAAACCACTACAAGGCTCCTAGCCCGAGTATCGAAGATAAACCGTTTCATCAATTTAAAATTACATATTTTCATTTTTAGTTTTTTTTTAAATTTATCAATGAAAGTTCGAAATTAGTAATAAATATTCATCAAATTACTAAATATTCATCGCTCTTAATTTTGCGTTTTAAAATTTATCATCGCCCAACACTTTTCGATAGTATTGGAGTATATCTTAATCACTGTCATTAGTAAAGTATAAACAACAAAGCACAACCTTCAATTAAGAAAATATAGATTCGTCGTACCAACCTCTCTTTGTATTTTGCGCCTATGCTCTGTTCTCCACTGCCATTCTTTAACTTTATCCCTTCAGAAATTCAGATAAACTCAGACATAATCTATTACATGGGCCCACTTTTGGACCCCACTCCTTGGCTTTCCTATTTATTGGGCCTTGTCTATGGCCCATTGTAATGCGCAAAATCTGGAACTAGCCCATATTTCTTTGGTCCAACTTCTTCCTTTTCCGAAAATAGTAGGCCCAAGCCCTTTCATTACTAATTTTGTGATTTTTTAACCTTAATTACGGGTTCGTATGATATCGATATCTATATCAAGTATGAGTATCAAGAAATCGGATACGAGTGATAAAACTGTCGTAACATTATAATTTTATAAGGATAAGAAAAATAGAAATATGGGTTTTTTCATGAATCAGGACAGGGCTCAGTCCATTATTGGATATATAATCATTGCTGTGATTAAATTGCATCAATTATTTTGTCAAAATTCATCAAAGTTAATCAGTAAAAATGAGACTTCAGATGGGTCCTCTTGTTGACAGCAATGGTGAAGGGTATCCCACTGGGACTATTTTAGTGGATTCTCACAATACCACATTAGAAAGTTGACATTGAACTTGTAAGATTATGTTATGCATTAAACTTGTATCTAGATCAATGGTCATAATTTCATATATGCTTGAATGACTGTAAGATCAGCTTTTTGACCAACATTGAATAGTTTTAATTGTGTTAATTTAGATTTGCATCTAGATAGACCATTGAAATGGATATATCCTCTTGTCAAGGAATATATACTTTGATATTATAACAAGTCGGAACAAGTAAGATGAGGTCGTAATTTTGTCGAAATGAACATTTTCGTAGTGATCGAGGCGAGTTTTCGGACTAATTTCAGTCGGATTCACATCAGATATTTACTTAGTTTGTTGTGGCCACAATTAAAGGCAAAACAAGTAAATCTCTTATATAAAACTTTTAAGATTTATACCTTTCAGTCTGAAATGAATTATACATTGGACCGCGATTAATGAGGCTGAAACTATAGCAATGAACAAGTAAAAAAAACAGCCTAGCTTGCTGAGAAGTTGAAAATGAACTACATTTCAAGTTAGGCCGATATATTTTTTAGCACTAAATAACATCAGTTCTAGTTTTTTTCTGATTAAAGTTATTAAACCTACTTACAGCGCAAATTAATCAACTATGCTAAGTACGTGGGGTAATCAATAATAGTCAACTGTGATGCCATGGAAGCAATTAAAGGGAATCATGTCTTCTTTCGAAAGATTCAACGGCTATAGCTACTTAGCAGTTACCTTAGCTAGCTTCCTTAATCATGCGACAATCTACTAATGTATGTATTTAGTATTAATAACACCTGCATAATTAGCTAAGTGTACTTCTGCATGCACTTGAATTTGACTTCTAATATTCTTCTTGTGTTACACGCAAGCTATACATTTGGCGAAGAGCTTAGCAATCATGGGCAAATTTGCATATCGGAATATTAAAGTGTGCAATATTCTTCATAACAAACTGAAGCATACTAACAATAATTAGAATAAACAAATATGATTTAAAGCTAGTGAGAATTGCCTTTGCTCAAGGAATACTCAGCTTCATCAAGATAAAGTGTTGATTAATCAGGATACTTACGCCACAAATATAACAATCATTAAGCACATTTGAAAGCACTATATATTGGGCGTTCTCATAGTTGATATTTCATTCTATAACAACACAACAATCATCTATCTAGCAAGTCTTGTCCTCGTTTGTGGCCTGACTTAGCTAGAGATTGAAATCTCTTGGTCATTTGAAATTTTAGGCAACAATATGGTTTCAACCATGAAAAAGAGTTTATGCATCGCGTTTGTCCTTTTGCTAGTAGCAATGGTGGAGGCCACCCCACCAAAAAAGCATGAGAATTGTAACAATCCCAAGTACAAGGTTTGCAATAATCTTGAGCATGTGTGTCCTACGAAGTGCCCTGGTGGTTCTTGCACGGTTGACTGTCGTTCGTGCAAACCTATTTGTGATTCTGATTCTACACCATCCTCATCTTCATCACCGTCTTCGTCGTCAGCATCATCTTCTGCTGCATCGGGACCCCCTCCATCGTCCTCATCCTCATCGGCTTCTTCCTCCTCTTCTGCTGCATCGGGTTCTTCTAACCCCTCATCTTCACCATCACCATCTTCATCTTCTTCTTCTTCGTCTTCATCATCTTCTTCATCTTCCACACCTCAACCCTCTTCTTCTTCTTCATCATCGTCCTCATCATCCTCATCTTCGTCTTCCTCTTCAAACCCTCCTCCTTCCACTACAACATCATCCTCTTCTTCATCCTCTTCTTCTTCTGCTGCTTCTGGATCAGGCTCAACTCCTACTCCATCATCGTCAGCAACAAATTCTTCATCTTCATCGTCATCTTCCTCTTCTTCAAACCCACATACATCATCTCCCTCCACTTCAACTCCGGCTCCATCAAAAACTCCATCTACAACACCTCCTTCATCATCTCCTCCAAAAGGAGACACTTCTCCTTCATCTAACTCCGAACCAAAGAAATGTAGATGCAAAAACAAGAACTACTCTTGTTACGGCCAAGAACATGTTTGCCCTGCTAGCTGCCCTACCACTTGTGAAGTTGATTGTCGCATTTGCAAACCAGTTTGCAGTAAGTACATATCAACTAATATACATTTCAACACTTTATCTGTCATTGCCAATTGGTTTTAGGTTGGAACTTTAACAATACCATATATGTATGGATTCATATTAATGTGTACGTTGTCTACAGGGTGTGACTACCCAGGTGCAGTATGTCAGGACCCTCGTTTCATCGGAGGAGACGGAATCACCTTCTACTTCCACGGAAAAAAGGACAAGAACTTCTGCCTTATAACCGACCCTAATCTCCATATCAATGCACACTTCATCGGTAAGCGAAGCCCTAGCATGACAAGAGACTTCACATGGGTCCAATCATTAGGCATCCTTTTCGATGGCCACCGCCTATTTGTTGGTGCTGAAAAGACCGCCAAATGGGATGACTCGGTTGATCGCCTTGCCCTAACCTATGACAACGAGCCCATATTCCTTCAAGAAACCGAAGGAGCCATGTGGCAATCCACCTCAGAACCAAGAGTCTCCATCACAAGAACATCAAGTAACACCAACACCATTGTGGTTGAGGTGGAAGATAGGTTCAAGATCAATGCCAAGGCGGTCCCCATCACAAAGAAGGACTCTGACGTGCATGGCTATGGGATCACGAGTGATGATTGCCTCGCGCATCTTGACGTAGGGTTCAAGTTTTACTCTCTAAGCGACAACGTGGAGGGTGTGCTTGGTAAGACTTATAGGGATGATTACGTCAGCAAGGTTAACGTTGGGGCTAAAATGCCAGTTTTGGGTGGAGAGAATGAGTATGAGACCACTGGATTGTTTACTCCTGACTGCAAGGCTAATAGGTTCGTAGAAAATGGTCAGGAGTCGATGACTGATCTTGGCTTTCTTGACATGGGTTTGAAGGAGCTTGAGAACTTCTTGAATTAGAGGTTCTTAAGTACTAGAGCTGAGTTACAACTTACAAGAGGGTATGTTTTTAATATGATAATAAGATCATACTATAATAAGGAATAAGGTCTATGTAAGATCATACTATACTATGTATGACTATATAGTAGTGATTTCTTCTTTAAATTTTCCTATTGTAATGTTTTGGTTGCTTAAATGAGAAGTTGTCTTGAATTTAAAATTTTAAGTCATGATATACTATGTATGAATATTTTTTATCGTATTAATATCACATTGCACATACACGTACGGACTATAATTCCTAACAATGGACTATAGGATAAAAATAACTTAGCCATAGCAGCAGCTAAATAGTCAAACATGAATATTATAATTTAGTTTAAGCAATGGATATTATAATTTAGTTTAATATGACCGCAAAATGAAACAATATTCAGTTTCCATAACAGGGATTCCCAAAAACAAAGTTTCCATAACAAGAACCGCTAGATCTTTGTTTTAGTTGGTTCAACCGCAAACTGCAGAAGGTTTGAGCAATGGATCCAGATAAGTCTTTTGATCGTTTTTTCTTGAACCGAATTGCATGAATTATTTGTGTAGGCAAGATCTTGGATTCTGTTGTGTTTGATTTCTTAGTATAATCGAGATAGACCTACGATCTACAACTATCACTCTGCAGCTTTTCAAAGATCTGTACTTGGGTTTAATGTTATGCTATCTACTAACTTCAAAGATTATATTGAAGTATTGAGTAACCAATTGCTCTTTGATTCCAATTAGGTTTAGAGAGATAAGGTAGAATTAGGGTTTAGGGTTACAAACCCCCTAGATAATTTTTATTTCCCAAATTATAAACATTACCCTCCAGAATATGAACATTGATGTGTAATCTGTGAACGCGATATGTTCGTTTTTTCCTACGTTAAGAGTTATTTGCACCCGAATTTTCCTCTAGATCTGTAAACTTATCAGGCTAATCTTATTCTTATAAATTTATTCTAGTATAAAATTCAGCAGATCTATTGCGTCAGATTTTTATAATATCTTGATTGCTTCACAGTTTAGGGTTTATGCTCGTATTCTTCTCATGAATCCTTTGGCACTACGTTCATGTGTCCTGCTCAACTAGAGATTTGTTATTATTAAGATTGAAAATGTACTCAAACTAAAGTGACTTTGATTACAATGAGATTTAAGTGATGATTAAGTTGTACTCTTAAACAAACCCTATTAACTACACTAATCTATAGAAGGTGAATGTGTAGACAAGCTAAGTGGAATGCTACAGAGGCAAGTAAAGGGATATCTCCAGGTTTCTTTCGCAAAATATGTATATATTTTCAACTGCATGCAGCTTCCTTGAAGTTGTGACTTGTGATAACATAATGCCTTTCCAGACCACATAAGCTGTACTCATGGAGTGGAATGAGATTCACTTATAAGTTACACTAAAACTATAATGGATAAACACTTATGAGCTTGCATTGAAACAATAGTTATGTGGCATAAAGTATAAACATTTGTTTTATGTACGTATGACATATAGGAGAAAAGTTCTGATGAGAACAAGATTTAAAATTTTGAGTTCACAATCAATCAGGCGATAAAAATTTTGTTTTATGTATCTTCATCATCATAATTTAAGCGATATTGTTCATAATCTGACGATAATAAATTTTGAGTTTATTTTGAGATGACAAAAATAATGTTTACAGTAATTACAAGTATGTCACCGCATCTCTCACTAAAAACGTATAAAAAATTTTATGGTCCAGATTATGAACATTATCATCTACAATATGAACATTAATGTGTAATCTGTGAACGTGATCTGTTCGTTTTTTCTACGTTAGTACTAAAACATAAATATATTTTATGAAGCACTTACATTCCACTATCCAATATAGATCATATATTTTTGTTAATCATCCTTTGATTCTGTAGCTAACTAATCAAAAGTCTTAGCCACAGAAGTCGGCCAGGAGGAGTACTTTATCTTTAAAAAGTGTCCACTAATCTTACAAACAAAGTGATGCTCAAACATTTCAATTAGATTAATCCTAAGTTTATGGAAGCAATAACCTCCTGAAATGAAACCCATGTGGAATGCCTTTGTTAAGCCACACTTCAGCAAGGGGATCTTCGATCCTAAATCTTAGGCAAGTAACATTCTTCTACTACACTTCAATTCATCACCTATATATAGTGCTCATGGCTTGCATTTCTATAATATCAAACATCACAACAAATACCTATTCTTATCCAAGTAACAATTACAAGATGGCTTCAACTTTGCCTAAGATATTATGTCTTGGGTTCGTCCTCTTGTTGATCGCAATGGTGGAGGCTACCCCACCCGGAATAGCTAAGGAGTCTAAGCGCGTCAAGTGCAACAACCCCGAGTACAAGGAATGCCATAACCTAGAGCATGTGTGCCCTATGTTTTGCCCTGATACTTGCACGGTTGACTGTCGTTCGTGTAAGCCTATTTGTGGGGCCGATTCTAGCTCCTCATCTGGGTCGTCGTCATCAACTTCATCTGGAGCTTCTGCTTCAGCTAAACCACCTTCTTCTTCGTCTTCTTCCTCATCATCATCCTCAGCTGCTGCTGCTTCGTCTTCATCAAAACCTTCACCTACCCCCTCTTCTTCATCCTCGTCCTCATCATCTGCAGCCGCTTCTTCCTCATCAAAACCCCCCTCTCCTTCTCCTTCTCCTTCATCTTCTTCTTCGTCCTCTTCATCATCATCAGCTGCTACATCTTCATCTAAACCTCCATCTCCTTCATCTTCATCTTCTTCATCCTCATCCTCATCATCTGCATCTGCTTCTTCATCAAAACCACCTCCTTCCTCATCATCATCATCTTCTTCATCGTCATCATCTGCTTCCGCGGCCTCTTCTTCCGGTGCTACACCTCCTCCTTCATCCTCATCATCATCCTCTTCATCGTCATCATCTGATGCCGCAGCTTCTTCTTCAGGAACACCTTCTTCCTCATCAACCTCTTCAAATTCACCTTCTTCGTCATCATCGTCTTCAAAATCACCTTCCTCTTCATCATCTTCTTCGAATTCCCCTTCCTCAAAATCACCTTCATCATCATCATCAGCTTCTTCATCTTCGCCTGGAACACCACCTTCCTCTTCTTCATCATCATCATCTCCTAGCAAACCACATTCATCTTCTTCAACACCATCCACGTCTTCTTCTTCGGCATCATCACCAACATCTTCATCCTCGTCTTCTTCTTCTTCAACACCCTATCCATCACCACCTCCACCACCATACCCACACGTCGACCCTTCTCCTCCACCACAAGTGGCACCTTCAACAGGATCCAACCCACCCCCTTCCACTTCCGGGCCAAAGAGAGTCAAGTGCAAGAACAAGAACTACAGTTGCTATGGCCAAGAACATGTTTGCCCCGCTAATTGCCCAACCACATGTGAAGTTGATTGTGCCACTTGCAAACCCGTTTGTAGTAAGTTTACTCCATTATTTCTCCTGCAATCCATATCTTTATCTTAATATATAACGTTAAAAGGTTAAAGTACAAAACTCAGCATATAAGTAAATGGATTACTTCTTCTATTGTCTATAAGTTTTAGTATGAAACCTAATGTATATCAAACTTGGTGGTTATGACACAATCTGTTATGGCGTTCTTATCATAAATTCTTTAACCTTTAACAAAAATATTTTGCTTTTGTAGGGTGTGATTATCCCGGAGCAGTATGCCAAGATCCACGTTTCATCGGAGGAGATGGAATCACCTTCTACTTCCATGGAATGAAAGACAAGAACTTCTGCCTCATAACCGACCCTAGCCTCCATATCAACGGTCACTTCATCGGCAAACGAAGCCCTACCATGACTAGAGACTTTACATGGGTGCAATCAGTAGGCATCCTCTATGACAACCACCGTCTCTACGTAGGTGCCCAAAAGACCGCAACATGGGATGACACAGCTGACCGTCTTGCACTCGCCTTAGACAACGAGCCCATTTTCCTCCAAGAGACCGAGGGAGCCATGTGGCAGTCAACCACAACTCCAAGGTTGACCATTACAAGAATGGAAAGTGACACCAATAGTATTGTGATTGAGGTTGAAGGGAGTTTCAAGATTAAGGCTAAGGTAGTCCCTATCACGAAGAAGGAATCTGATGTGCACAACTATGGAATCACGAGTGACGATTGCTTCGCTCATCTTGACTTAGGGTTTAAGTTTAACTCGCTAAGTAGTGACGTGGAGGGAGTGCTCGGTAAGACTTATAGAGGTGATTACGTTAGCAGGGTTAATGTTGGTGCTAAAATGGCGGTGTTTGGTGGAGAAAGGGAGTATGAGACCACTGGATTGTTTGCTACTGATTGCAAGGCTAACAGGTTTGATGCAATTAGTCAAGAGGATGAAGTGAGCATGCTGGGTTTGGGTAGGAAGCACCTTATCAAGTTCCTAACTGAGTAAAGTAACAAGAGATAATCTTATAATCATAAGATCATATGATTATGAATAAGGTCAATTAGGACCATGCTATCCATGACTATTAAGTAATTTGTCTTTTCTTTTTTCAATTGTAATGCTTTTCTTTTTATAATCAAACAAGATTATTGCTCGGATACTTTTGCCTTTAATACGTCTTGAACCATTCTTGAGCTTGTTGAATAAGAGGATCAAGAAATTTGTAACAATGTGATGAGAATTTGATTGGGAAACTTGCGGGAAATCACCTTTTAAAAGTTAGGTTCGGGAAGATGCGTTGTCCATAACAGCACCCCTCCTACGTTACAAATTTGCAAACCTGAAAAAAGTGTCTATATTGGGAAATTGTTTCAAACTACGCCTACAATGGGAATTTGTTTCGATTTCAGGAAAAAAAATCAGAATTCACAAGAGTCAATTGTGAATTGCATATGAAAATTATGGAGTAAGAAGTATAAACCTATTTACAAGATATTGTTATACTTATACAACAAGTAGCGCAAGACCAGTGTCATGCACGGGGATATGTTTATATAATTACTTAATAATTATTTTATAATCGATTTTGACATATGTTTTATATAATTTATAGTATTTTATATTGCTACAACCTCAATAAATATCTATAATAAATAAAAAATATTTATGTGTTTTTAAATTGGTTAACTATCAAATTTTTAGTGTATAATTAAGAATATAATTAATATTTAAGTTCTTGTTATTTTTTACAATTGTTAGATATTTATAATTTTATATCTGCTTCAAATTTCATTATATATCAAAAGTAAAATAGATGAATAATAATTAGATAGATTAAGTTTACTTAAACCTAAAAAATAATTTGCTCCAAATTAATATTTTTATATTTCTTAATGTAATTTGTTAATATGTTAATAGTTTTCTTAAAAAATAAATAAATAACCTAACAATATTCTTAAACTCTAAGAGCTAAAAAAGACTGAGTTTTAATATATAAGATAGATACTGAATCACGAAGGTTTAAACCTAATGTTATTTCTTAAACCATAATTTGATATATCAAACTCAACCTACTAATACGGATCGGAGTATTAAGTCTTGAGATGGAAAAAATACGTTCTAAACTATTCCGTATTAAATGCTTAACAGATCAACAACAGCCGTCTTAAGAATATTCTATTCATGGCCACCACGCCTAACCTAGCTTGCTGAGTTTCATATTGAAAAAATGATAGACAGTAAAGTTTAAAAAATACTGTAGGTGACACAAATTACAGCAGTCGAAAGTCAAATTCACTCGGATGCACATAGACCCGCAACAAAATAAGCAGACCCGTAAACCCGATCCGAAATTTCGGGGTCATAATCCGTCAAATTGTATCTGAAATCCATTTTTCGCCAAATCCGACTGATTCGGAATTTCTGGATCAAAGACGGGTTGACCTGCCCTAATCCGTTTTTTAACCGAAAAATTGGGCCAAAAGGAAAAAAAATAAAAAAACGGACATATGAAATCGTAATAACCCGGTCTTTTGGTATGTTTTGACCCAAAGTGACTCGGCTCGACAACAAACCCGTAACAACCCGATCTGTTTTGACCCGATAATTTTAGACCCGAACCCGACCAGACCCAGCTATAAACCCAATATAACCCGGCCGTTTTGACCCGATAATATTAGACCCGAAATGACCTGATCCGAAATATACTGGAACCAGCATACTCTTACCCGAACCCAACCCACCCGGCCTGATTGTCAGGTCTAGATGCACTTAGACCTGACCACATGTGGGCTTGGGTCGGGCTTGGGTCAGGCCGAGGTCGCTTTTCATCCCATTTTCACGGGCCGGCCTAGCCCGGTCCGTTTTTTTTAATGAAATTTAAAGTAAAAGCTAATAAAAATGCTTAAAAACAATGCAATAAACATATCCAAAATACTTCATTGAGAGTGAAGGAAAGGAGATAGAAGGAAAGTGATTGAATTAGGTTAGACTCAAATGAAGCTTTTACTAAATTTTTACTTTTTAGGTTAGACTTTAGGTATATATATTTTAATTAATTTTTTTTAATTATATATATAATGCGGGTCGTGACTACCAACCTTACAGGGCTTGAGGTTCATACTACACTCGGCCCTCATACTCTCATGGACTGAGCCTTTCGACCCTACAAAGCTTCATCTAGTATCCAAGTCCACAAAATTAGAGGGCCGGCCGGGCCGGATCAGCCCTCTTTTGGCCAGGTCTAAATTCACTGCATCCTTGAGCTGTATTGCCAAGTCTTCAAGGTATACTAAAGAGACTCTTAAAGCCTAATTAAAACGCTAATCAGCTGAATGACTTGACAGCATGTTGTCATGGAATCAAGTAAAGGTACGCTTATAGATTACATTAAAATTAAGGGATCTGGGTGTATCGAATTCCAAATATTCAAAAGCTTCCTTAAATATATGATCATGTAAGAATGCCTTTATCAGACTGCACCCCTTCTTTTTTGATGATTACTGCATCAATTATTCTGTATATAATCTTACGTTAGGAACGATCAGAGATGGCTGTGAATTTAAAATGACGTGAACTCGCTAAACGACAATTCGTAAGTATGTAAACAATGTTAGAGGTCCTCTAGAACTATAGGAAAAAAAACGTATATATTTACAAACTTAATATTATTTTTTCGTTATAAACTAAGTTTTATATAATAGAAGGTAACTATTAATACTATCAAGATAAATTATAATGATAATCCACTATTAACAATATATACTTAAACACAAGATATAATGGTAATTTGTGCGAAATCGTAAAATTGTATGTAAAATTAAAATCGTATCCAAGATTCTACTGATTTTATTTCGATAAACGAATATTCTATTATAAATAGATTATGCATAGAAATGGGAATCGCTCCTCCTAATGTGAATCGTAAAATCATTAAAATTGAGATTTAAATCTAGATTTTGATAACCATAATTGTAAGGAGAGAGTGTGTCTCAATGACCCTTTCAAATTTTTAATTAGGAAAACTAGCCCCGAGTATTTTTTATTAGTTTTTGTAAAAGAAAACTAACCATTTGGGTTTCTCCTTTCCCCTTGGGATAGGGGATTAGTTTCTAAGGAGATCATTTTCTTAATAAAAACGTATGAAAGAGTTATTTATCCAACTCACCGAATTATAAGTGACACATCTTTAAAATCAATTCTTTGAACTAATAGAAATTACAAGTCACCTAAAAATGAAGATAGGTTATTTAAATTTGTAAATAGCGGGTGACGTGATGTGAGCTCATTGTTTCATGATGATTTTGTGAGTTTACAGGCTATTAACCAATTTTTTTTGGGTGTTTAACCCATATCTTAAAAATCATGTACTCCCTCCGTCCCATAATATAATTTCTCTTTCACTTTTTACATTTGCCGAGACACGTATTGTATCGTTAATATCTCTAATTATATGTTAATAAAAAATTCTAAAATTTTGATATGTTAAAGTACTCATCAAGACGAATCAAACAAGACCCCATATAACTATGTTTGTTCTTACATATTAAAAGTTATACGTCAAAATGTATTAAAAGGTGAATAGTGTCAAAAATGAAACAAGAATTATATACCGGGACGGAAGGAGTATCACACTCATTTTTAGCGCAACAAAAACGCGTCTAAGCGAATCGGTTCAGACTTTAAACGCTCATTCTGTTTTTTTTCCTTTAAATTATCAAAATCCAAATTTTAAATAAAATATAAACGCAAAATTGGTTACGGTTACGGGGTTTTCCCTTCTTTTTTTAAGACTACGGTTTGACTTCGTTATAATTTCCCAAACAAATAGGGTTGGACTTAGATGTGAGCTCATTGTGTACGTAAGTTGCATTTAATTTCATGATGGCCTCGATCATGAGCATAGATTGACTATCTAATCGGCCTAGACGAATAGCTAAAAAATCGAAAAGAAACACACACTATATTTGAAAGTAGACAATATTCCTAAAGTGGGCATGAAGTTAACATGAAATAAGCGGATTAATTATTGTCAAATTATATATAGAAGCAATATAACTTTTGAAGTGTGACCAAATGAACCCATGTGGTGGTGGTGGTCCGGCTGATGAAGCAATGATCCGATTTCTTAGGCAAGCTACATTCTTCTTAGTTCTTACACATTATTTTGAAAGGCTTATATATTGTGCTCATAACCAAAATATGGTACTTACTCACAACTTTTTATCATTGATATAATTACTATATTTCTATAGAGAGTGAACCTAAGAGATTAAGATGGCTTCACCTTTACCCAAGGTGATATGGCTAGGGTTTGTGATCTTGTTGTTGACGATGGTCGAGGCTAAGGAGCCTAAGCATGTAAGATGTTACAACTCAAAGTACCCGTCCTGCAACGGTGAGCATGTATGTCCCGAGTCTTGTCCGGAGACTTGTATGGTTGATTGTGCTTCATGCAAGCCGGTTTGTTTATCTCAAACTAAGAGTTCTTCCTCTTCCACCTCCTCCTCCTCTTCGTCTTCACAAACACCTTCTTCTTCCTCTAACTCTTCAACATCTGCATCTTCCAACTCACCTTCCTCTTCCTCTTCCTCGTCATCTGCATCATCTGCATCATCAAACACACCTTCCTCTTCCTCTAATTCTTCCTCGTCTGCATCATCAAACACTCCTTCCTCTTCCTCTAATTCTTCTTCCTCGGCATCCTCAAACACTCCTTCCTCTTCCTCTAATTCTTCTTCCTCAGCATCCTCAAACACGCCTTCCTCTTCCTCTAATTCTTCTTCCTCAGCATCCTCAAACACGCCTTCCTCTTCCTCTAATTCTTCTTCCTCGAAATCTTCAAACACACCTTCCTCTTCCTCTAATTCTTCGTCATCTGCATCATCAAACACTCCTTCCTCTTCCTCTAATTCTTCGTCATCTGCATCATCAAACACTCCTTCCTCTTCCTCTAATTCTTCTTCCTCAGCATCTTCAAACACACCTTCCTCTTCCTCTAACTCCTCGTCTTCAGCATCTTCCCACACGCCTTCTTCTTCCTCTTCTTCTAATTCATCATCATCATCGTCTTCAACACCATCATCACCGTCATCTTCTTCTTCCTCGTCCTCGTCCTCCTCTTCATCTTCAACATCACCTTCTTCATCTTCATCTTCATCTTCATCTTCATCCTCGTCGTCTTCAAACACACATTCTTCAACATCATCATCATCTTCTTCTTCACCTACTTCAACATCTTCCTCTTCCTCATCATCATCACCTTCCTCGTCGTCTTCCTCCTCCTCCTCATCTAGTACTACTCACTCTCCCCCTCCACCCCAACAAAACACTCCCTCTCCAACCACTTCAAGAAAAAGAGTCAAGTGTAAGAACAAGAATTACGCTTGCTATGGAGAAGAGCATGTCTGTCCAGCCAGTTGCCCCACCACCTGCGAAGTCGATTGTGTCACTTGCAAGCCTGTTTGTAGTATGTTTCTAAAAACTCTTTGTAACTATTTGATCATTAATCTCCAAAACTTTGTCCTAAATCTAACTGTTTGATCACTAATCTCAAAAACTTTGTCCTAAATCTAACTATTTGATGATGAATCTCCAAAACTTTGTCTTAAGTCTAACTATTTGATCATAAATCTCCAAACTTTGTCCTTAATCTAACTATTTGGTCACTAATCTCAAAAACTTTGTCCTAATATAACTATTTGATCATGAATCTACAAAACTTTGTCTTAAATCTAACTATTTGATCATGAATCTCCAAAACTTTGTCCTTGTAGGGTGTGACTATCCGGGTGCAGTCTGTCAAGACCCACGTTTCATAGGAGGCGATGGAATCACCTTTTACTTCCATGGAAAGAAGGACAAGCAATTCTGCCTCATTACCGACCCCAACCTCCACATCAACGCCCACTTCATTGGCAAAAGAAGCCCTGCCATGAATAGAGACTTCACTTGGGTCCAATCTCTAGGCATCCTCTTTGACAACCACCGCCTTTTTGTTGGAGCTAAAAAGACATCACAATGGGATGACTCAGTCGACCAACTTGCCCTTGTCTTCAACAACGAGCCCATCATGCTCCAAGAAACCGAGGGAGCCACATGGCGCTCCAACACAACACCGAGCTTGTCAATCACAAGAACATCAAGTGATACCAACAGCATTGTGCTCGAGGTTGAAGGAAGATTCAAGATTACCACAAAGGTGGTTCCCATCACGAAAAAAGACTCTGATATTCACAAGTATGGTATCACAAACGATGATTGCTTCGCGCATCTTGACGTAGGGTTTAAGTTTTACTCGCTAAGTGGTGACGTTGAGGGCGTTCTCGGCAAGACATATAGGGAAGATTATGTGAGCAAGGTTAAGATGGGGATCACAATGCCGGTTTTGGGTGGAGAAAGAGAGTATGAAACCACAAGGCTTTTCTCTACTGATTGTGAAGCTAGCAAATTTGTTGATGGTGGTAAACGTTCGAAGGCTAATCATGGTTTGCTTCGTCTACCAACTTTGAGGGAGATTAAGAGGCTTTTGATGATCTAAATAAGATCATAAGATCATACTACAAAATAAAAAAAAGTTCGGGTGATTGATATGGATGAGATCGGTCATGATTTATACATGTATACACTAATTTAAACTTTTTTGAATTGAAAATTACTTTATTACTATTATGTATTGAGAGTTTATGTAATAAGAGAAACCTTATGAAGAATTTGTAATTAAGTACGTTGTAATAAGGCAAATGAGAAATCACATTATACATATGCAATTAAAATAATAAATGTTGCTCTTCTCACAAATAATGTTATACATTTTTAGATTAGTTTATAGGATCTGTATGTTGGAATAATGGGAACTGGAACACAAATGTTTTCAGTTCTTAGGTAAAATGAAAATCATAAAACAAGTTGTCAACACAAGCATTTAAAGTGAAAATCTTAGGTAGTCAATTTGGAATTCTTAGATGAAAACCATACTCTTTCTTGGATAAGTAATAGATTAAAATTTTCTTCCTGAAGCTAAATCTAGTTCCTATCAAAAACTCACAAAATCAATAACAACAAGTCTTACTTGACATTCTTAAACAAGAACACTTATTTCTCTTCATAACCTGATGCACCTCTAAAGCTCTCGAAATGCATAATAGTCAAGGAATGCAGCATTCGGGATTTGCATTTGCTCGACAGTTGGACTTGGAAGAATCTGTTGCGCATTCGGGACTCTCTTATTCTGCTTGATGAACCCGCCAGCTTGACTGTTAGACTTGTCTCGCCCGCTAGGAAGTTTTGTAGCTCGGCTGCTTATGATCTCTTGCGCTCGCCTAGTCTCCCGGTTGCCTGGGATCAGCTGATTTGGAAAGGTTTGCATCAGCCTAACGCCTCTTTTATTTCTTGGCGCTTTGCTTGGTCGCCTCCCTACCAAAGACCGTGTTGGTCGTTGGGTTCCTCTGTTGAGCAATGTGTGTGTGTTGTGCCGAGAGGAGGATGAGTCGAATACCCATATTTGGTCCTCCTGCTCGTTTGTTCGTCGCACCCTTCGTCGGGTTCTTTTGTGGGTCAAATGGTCTAATATGCCTGTCTCTATTGAGGGTTGCTTCTCCCATTTGTCTTCATGGGCTGGTCAATCCAAGTTCCAGCTCCAGACGTGTAGTCTCGCCTTGACCAATTTTTTGTATAGCATTTGGAAGACTAGAAATGACATTGTCTTCTCTGATTCTGCCATTCCGCCTTCTCCTTCCCCTGCTAATTGTGCTGATGATATTATTAGGCTGACTACTTTAAGGGTCCATGTGTTGTGGAAGAAAACAGATTCGAAGTCTCTTCTTTGGCTTCGTGACTTGAACATCCGTTGAGTCTCCGGCGTCTCCTCGCCATTTTGCTGGTTGTTCTTGTCTCGCATTTGCATTGGCATTTGCTTTTGTTGTTTGTTTGATCTTCTTGGAACCCTTTGAGCTGTATATTTTTTGTCTTTAATATATTTTAACCTTCTTCAAAAAAAAAAAAGGAATGCAGCAATTAATGTGTATTTAAGCAAGCAAGATCACAAGCAAAGTTCTTGACAAAGATATATTGCTTGACCGATCTTCATCCTAAACTACACACTTCACTTCACACGTTTTACAAGTTCACTTAATAAACTCATAAACTTTCAAGTAACATAATTACAAACAAATTATCCTATATCTACAATAGAGAATCAAATCTCAAAGATCTTGGACC
Source organism: Oxyria digyna (assembly GCA_029168935.1). Taxonomy (NCBI): domain Eukaryota; kingdom Viridiplantae; phylum Streptophyta; class Magnoliopsida; order Caryophyllales; family Polygonaceae; genus Oxyria; species Oxyria digyna. Next base: position 3,772,155 of record JAPVLV010000018.1, read on the forward strand.
CACGCGTCAATATCTTGTCTTCAGAATTATGTGATATGCACGACGCGGTTCCTTTCCATTTCCTTTGAGTTTTAACATTTTGATTTCTTCTATCTTTTCATCTGAAATTTCACGACAATACTTGTCAATATATATGATGTAGTTGTTAACTTCAAATCTAGAAAAACTGGGATGTATATTGCTATTAACGATCGACCGTGGTACGAAGATGTAAAAATGTTAAGTCAATGTTGGGTTCGGAAAATCTACCACTTGATCGACCGACGAACCTAGTTCGACCAATGTATCCGACTTTGACAAAGTACCCGAGTTCGACGACGTATCCGACTTTGACGACGGTTCACCACTTCAGAATTATGTGATATGCACGACGCGGTTCCTTTCCATTTCCTTTGAGTATTTTAGTCTTGATCTGATCCAATAGAAGAATCAATCCACGAAATTGACTCCTAAAATCAAGAATTTGACCTGTCCAACGGTCATTTGTGCATAAATATCGGACATGCCTCCAAAATGTTGGATGCTTATTATAAATAGGTATATTAAGGTTTAGAGAAGTCAACCTGATTACTCCCACGCTTATGAGTTCTCTATCTAAAGTTAGACACTCTCGGTCTACAGAAATAACACCTCGACTCATTGTATTGCATTGGTTTGATCATCAATAATATTAGACTACATGTCTTATCCCTTTGATTATCGATAGATATGTTTTTTTCCTTGTTCATCCGTTTCAATTCAATATTTAGTCCTAATAATTTCATTATATTCATGTGTCATCGTCATTTTATTCATGTGTCATCGTTCTACTTACTCTTGTCACCTTGATCTTAAGATAAGTTATCATTTTCGTTTGTATTCGAGATTAATATATGATTGATCGATATGTCTTAATTAAATCTACCCCATAATTTAACGAATTCGGAAAATTCGTCCAAAACAGTCAATATAATAATGATCAAAATACCAATTATATACGGAGTAGTTCACATTAATACATACTCCCTCCGTCCCCTATTGATCTTCCCATTTGCTTTTGACACATTTGTCGAGACACGTTTTGTAACGTTAATATCTCTAAATATACGATGATAAAAATTATAATTTTTTTATATTGTCAAAGTACTCATTGAGACGAATCAAACGATATTTCACATGTCTATATTTATTTCTATATATTGGAAGAAAACGAAAAGATTCTCTCGGTTTGTAAATAGTGTCGAAAAAGCAAATGAGTCTTATATTAAGGGACAGAGGGAGTATAACTTGGTGTAGCTTGGGTATGCATGTGACGACATGCATTGGTGTAATTATATATTCTCGGTGAAAGTACGAATAGCATGCAAATTGCAAATAACAAAGGAAACATGATACTGAACTTATTTTTGGTCCTCTTTTGCTAACGAAATTGACTTTATAGTCATGTATAAAAGCAAATATATATACTACTGATCGATCATACGACCCAGTCAATCATTATAATCCTAAACTCAATGCCCACATAAAGAGAAAAATGGAAGGAAAAAAAACACTTATCAAGACCAAAAGAAAAAGAAAAGGAAAAGTCAATAATCATAAATCATAATCATCTTTTCTTTTCTGGTTTTTGCAGGAAATCACCCGTTATTTGTCGGAATTTGCAGATAACCACCCGCTATTAACATATTTATTCCAAACCACCCAAATTGTATCATTTTCTTACAATTCACCACCCCTTGACATTTTCCGTTAGATATTCCGTTAAAACTTGTGAAATTACACTTTTACCCCTTCATTTTTACAGAAAATAACAAGTTTAAAAGTTATGGGGCAATTTGTGTAATTTCCTAAAAACGGATTGAAACCCTAGTTCATCTTCTTCTTCCCCAAATCTCAGTGATCTTGGGGTTTCCTGTTCTCCCCTTTGCCGGCGATAATCCGATTCCCCTTGTTGGCGAATCAGATTATCGCCGACAAAGGAGAATCAGATTATCGCCAACAAAGGGGAGAAGAGGAAACCCCAATATCACTGAGATTTGGGGAAGAAGAAGATGAACTAGGGTTTCAATCCGTTTTTAGGAAATTACACAAATTGCCCCATAACTTTCAAACTTGTTATTTTCTGTAAAAATGGAGGGGTAAAAGTGTAATTTCACAAGTTTTAACGGAATATCTAACGGAAAATGTCAAGGGGTGGTGAATTGTAAGAAAATGATACAATTTGGGTGGTTTGGAATAAATACGTTCATAGCGGGTGATTACCTGCAAATTCTGACAAATAACGGGTGGTTTCCTGCAAAAACCCCTTTTCTTTTTGCCAAACAGCTCCTTAGGTGGTGTTTGGAGACCTATTACGTAACCTAGTTATGTATTCTATAGTGACTACGAGAATAAATAGCTAGCCAAAGGGATAAGAGAACACCAATGGAGAAATAAACAAATCAAAATTATTGAATAATTTCTTGTTGAACATAAAAAACCGTTGATTAGGGTAAAAATTGTTGATTCTATAACTGATCGATCCTGTATATATTCAATGAAAAAAATGAGGTAGCAAATATAGAAAAAGATGGACGTGAGAGTGATTATTACTATACAAACATATAAATATACGAATGAATTATTTGCAAACAATTATCTTCATATGCATATTCACATTCATATAAGCATAAATATATATAACATTCATGTGAATATGAATAAATATGAACGTATTCACATGAATAAATATGAACGTATTCATACGTTCGTATGTTAAAAGTATTCGTATAAGATCTTTGTCGAGCAAATATAAGGCCAATACTTTAAGGTGAGGTGGTCAAATTGACCATGCACCTCGATCTTAATTTCTTCTTTTTGGTGATCAATGGAAGATATGGAGTATTTCTTTCTTTAGCCTTTGAATAAATTGAAGGATAAGACTCCACCGAGCGCAGCTATCAAACCTACGTCGTAGTTGGGACTATATAGTCGTCCATATTTTACACAACCCCAAGATCGATCGATCTTCCACTTTTTGTCTCCCCCACCCCACTATAATCCAACTTCTTTCTGCTTTCTCTTTTTCTTTCGTATTCCGATTTCGGATATAATGTTTAGTTCGTCCAGTTGATTGACAAAATCTCGGTGTTCGATTCAAGTTCAAGGCGTGTATGTAAATGATAATAGGAAAAGATCATGTGAAGATGAAAAGTGAATATGATGTACACAAATGTTATAGTTAATATATAAAAACTGTTGTGATGCATTTGGTGATGTTTGCATTCAGTAACGGATGTACACACTGAGTTACAACATTTATATATATATGATCGAGTTATAAGATGTGAATTATAACATCTATGTACATCTTCCTTAATCATCATCCTCACTGAAACGTTAGCCAACATTAATGAAGTCATTGAAACCTTAATCATCATTCTTTTGTATTAGTATTCTGATTTCGGATATAATGTTTAGTTTAGGGATGCACAACCGGTCCAGACCGGACCGGAATTTACCGGTCCGGTCCGGACCGGCGGACCGGAAATTTTCAAACTCTTGGACCGGGGACCGGACCGGAAATTTTCAAACTCTTGGACCGGGGACCGGACCGGAAATTTTCAATCACTTGGACCGGGGACCGGACCGGACCAGAATTTCCCGGGTCGGACCGGGTTTTTTCTATATAAAAATAAAAAAAATTCCAAATTCTTTAACAATTTTTTTTCAAAAAAAAAATTATCCGGGTTTCCGGTCCAGGACCAGACCGGACCGGAAATTTCGTGGACCGGACCGGAACCCGAAATTTCTGAAATATGTGGACCGGGGACCGGGCCGCTTCCCGGTCCGGTCCAATTGTGTGCATCCCTAGTTTAGTTAGTATAGTTGATTGACAAACTCTCAGTGTTCGATTCAAGTTCAAGGAATGTATGCAAATATTAACGGAAAAAGATGATGTGAAGATGAAAACATAGACGAGAATTGAGCGCGATATGTATATTGTGACTCATTTGGTGATGCATGCATTCAGTAACGCATTCACACACTAAGTTATTACAACGTTTATGATGATCAAGTTGTAACATTTATGTATATAAGAGGAGTATAACGTTTTCGTGTGCTTCTTCCTTAATCATAAACCTCACTGAAATCATAGCCAACATTAATGAAGTCTTGGTTGTAATACTAGTACAAGTAACCATCATTAATATAGAGGCTTACTATTTTGGCACACCCTAAAATTCTATTTGGCACACCCCTACTTTCGTCACGAATGTATTTGGTCAGACTTTCGTCACGAAGGTTTTTTACAAGAGATTCGTCACGGAGAAACGAAGGACTTCCGTCACGAAGGTTCCCAAGAGTTCCGTCACGAAGGTATTGTGGAGTTCCGTCACGAATGTATTGGGGAGTTCCGTCACGAAACTTTTTTCGAAAAAAAATAAAAAATTCAGAATGTTGTAGAGAATTTCAATATGAGTCCGTGCATATAAAATACGTCCAAAACGGACATCGTTTGCCCTTCCAAAAGCCCTAAAAACAAAACAGTCGCATGCGTTAAGTTCGTAAAAACAAAAACTTATATAATTATTAATTATAATTAAAAATCATGCAATTAAATTTATATACTATAATTATATATTATCATTTAATATAACTAGTTTATTACTTATAAAGTACAATTATGCATTATGTTTAAATATTACGAACTTAACGAAAATGACTGTTTTGTTTTTAGGGCTTTTGGAAGGGCAAACGATGTCCGTTTTGGACGTATTTTATATGCACGGACTCGTATTGAAATTCTCTACAACATTCTGAATTTTTTATTTTTTCTCAAAAAAAGTTTCGTGACGGAACTCCCCAATACATTCGTGACGGAACTCCACAATACCTTCGTGACGGAACTCTTGGGAACCTTCGTGACGGAAGTCCTTCGTTTCTCCGTGACGAATCTATTTTGAAATATCTTCGTGACGAAAGTCTGACCAAATACCTTCGTGACGAATGTAAGGGTGTGCCAAATAGAATTTTAGGGTGTGCCAAATAAAGACTTTGTTAATATATTGTCAAACATTTCGTTTTCTTAACGTAAGCTTTGCAAAATGCTAAAGTTATGCACATAAAGGTGAAGAGGGGAGGAGTGGGCCACATTGGGCCTGACACTGGGCCCAAAAGGACGAAGCCCTATTATTACTAGGAACGAGTATTATTTTTGAAAACACATACCAATTATTTTCGTCTCAAAAGCACTTTTATATAATAAAAAAATTTGACGTTTAACCTGCACCAAATTTTTTATATCTCGCATCAGTTTTGGACGCATCCTGACAGTACCCAAAATCTATTTATTTTCTCTTTAAAATGTCTGGTTTTTTAGAAAAGTTTTGAACGCATCATTATTGTGTCCAACAGTGGTGCTAGTTATAATTTTTTGGATGTGGGGTACCCCCATTTTTATGTATAATATCAAGTTTTTGAACATATGGAATTAAGACTAATCTCTATATAATTACTAATACAATCTCTTATACTTACCAATTAGTAGACCTGGTAAACGGATCGAACGGGTCGGCTCGTGTCAATCGGGTTAAGGTCAAGTAGGTCATCTTCTGACAAGTCTACCAATTAGTTATGCCACATCATCGTCTAACACATGTCATTCTTTTGAAAATTAAAATTTAATATATGTATTTTAAATATCACTATTGTACAATACTATTGATATCATTTCCTTATTTGAAAATATATGAATTAAGAAGAATATACAAATAATAATATCTTAAATATATAGATATTATTTCTTTATTTGACACATAACAATTAAAAATACACCAATCCAAATACACCAATCCAGAATACACTGATTAACATAAAAATAATAATATAAATACACCAATCCAAATACACCAATCCAAATACACTGATTATTTAAACCTTATATCATGATCACGAAAGACAAATTTAGGTATATATAACATCTTTTTTGTCATTATCATTTTGGAAGAACATGCTTTCTTTTTGTACCTTACACCTTTATCTTTCCGTATGTTTCCAAAAAGAAATGTTCAATTTATTTGATGGTTTCTTTTGCTTTATGCACATGTTAGTATTACACTGTGAAAATACGACTTCAAAACTTGGAAGAAAACAATTTAGTAGCATTAAGCTAGGTAGCATATACATATTTATACACTATGTATCATCATATATATCATGCTGTATATTTATGAACTTGACAAGCTGCAAATTTTAGTATCATTCAACATTTTAGGTAGCAAGTGCAATACTTATAAATACTTTGACATATGATAAGGTTCTTGAAATGTTATGAATCTTTATCTTTGAATTTTATTAATTGTTTCACTAATGGACTTATCTTTTCTACTTAAAATTTTTACATCCGAATTTTATCATATACCCTTAAAAAAACCATAATTATAATATAAGATCCAAACAATATATACCTCTTATATTAAACCCGATCTGCAAATGAAATTTTGCATGCATTATCAACTTAGCACATGTGCCAAACCGATTAATTCTCCAAACGAGAATAAATTATCCCAAAAAGAACTGATAATTAGTAGCTAATTAGTCAAATTAACTTAGGGCTTCCAATAGCATCCACAAAGATCCTCAATGGCATGTATTGTTCATGAACCCTCTTGTTCCTCTTCATCACTTGCTGATCCGGTGAAGACGACAGAGATGATGATCTCGACGAGTCGCTCGAGCCATCAGAGTTGAAGTAGTACGAGTCGATCACCCCGTTCGGACTACAAGGGATCTCGTCGTTAACCGTTCGGTTTCGCTTATTACCCTTCGACATTTCCTCAACTAAGATCTTATAGCAATTCTTCACTTCCTCCTACACAAAGTAACATAAATGCAACAAGTTATATTTTGCATAAGTTTTTTATCTTAAAAAGATGTTACATTATGTACCTTGCTAATGTTAAGCACACATATAAGATGATCATGGTAGTTAATGGGATTCGAAGGCTCGATCTGGTCAATCACATGCAGCATTATTGCAGTAGCCAATACTGAAGGGAGATAACACATCATAGCCCTTGAAACTGTACACAAATTATTATAGTCAATACCCACTAGCTTGAAATTATATACAATGACGAAAAGCCAACATGTAATGGCCAGCGAAACCGAACCGATCCGTTTTTACTCATTTAATGCCTTATTCAGTAGCATAATAATGTTTCATTTTGTTATACGTACTGTAAATGTTTTTTGAAGCATTAATTACCAGAGACGACAGAGAGGAGAAGCTCTTCACATCGGCGATGAAACTCCATTTGGAGATGGCTTTTGAGCCCAAGTTTTGGAATAATATTGTCGAGGAAGAAGATGGGCGTGACAGGATGCATCTTCCAATCAAGGGTTGTGAGGATCAGAAGCTCCATTTTCTGAATCGACTGAGCTTCAAACATGTACTCTGCGCCGGCCACCTGTTCGACGAAATGCCAAACAGAAAGAAAAAAAACATAAGAAAATGGCAGAGGAATTTTTTTTAGGGATAATTTTGTGGGTGAACATACTTGTAGATCTAAGAGGAGTGGGGTTTGGATTTCTTCGACTTTAGCAGCAAGAGAGAGGCATGCAACAGCTGCAAGATGGATCATCCATGGCTTGTTGTTGTGGTGAAGATGAGTGCTTCTGAAGAGGAAGTTGTCAAGGTAGTTGATGGAGAGTGTTGTTGTGATGGTGGAGAAAGAGTAGTAAGAGTTGACCTTCAGCATCCACTTCACTGCATCTCTTCTTCCCATGACAAGAGAACAAGACAAAAACTCTGAAAAAGAGTTGCAGATTTGCTGCTCTTTGGAAAACAGACTAACAATGTCTTCATCTTCCAAGAATGTCTGCTGTTGAAGAAGAAGAATGGGGAGAAGGGACAGACTTTGGTTTGTAGCCCTCTCTTCCCATAGTTGTTCCTCTTCTACACAGTATAGATCATCCAACAGAGAATGGGATGAGGAAGAAGATGCCATTTTTTTTCTCTAAATGAAGATGGAAGAAGGGTGTGTTTTAAGCTACACTGTTTTTGATTAAACAAGTGAGTGAAGCTTCTGCTCTCCCATTTGGTGTGTGGTGGTGATGGGGCAGAGAGAAAACTCAAAACCCAAAGCCGAGAAAGGAGGAATTTTAATGAATGGAAAACAGAGGGAGAGGAAGAGAGGGAAGGAGACAAGTCATGCTTGTCCTTAATTTATACATCACACTTGTTCTCGGTTGCTTTTTGGTGTATTGGTGCTGTTTTTTGTGGTGGATGGAAACTGGGAAAATGGAAACAATCGACTTTTATTATTCCTAATAAGTAACCCATTTGCTATTCAAATCTTGATATCTGTCTTATGTGGTATTCAAATCTTCATATCTCTATTAGTCCCTCCTTCCCAATTTGAGTCTTTTGATTTTGTGACACTATTTACGAACGGAAAAAATCTTGTAGATTTCTTCCAATATATAAAAAAGAACATAGTCGTGTGAGGTCTTATTTGATTCGTCTTAATGAGTATTTTAACAATATTAAAAAAGTATAATTTTTAGTAACATATAATTAGAGATATTAACGATACAAAACGTGTCTCGGCATATGTGTCGGAATCTAATGGGACTATCAAAATGGGACAAAGGGAGTATTTGGTATAATCAGTATATAGATATCAAAATTATATACTCTCTCCGTTAATAAATACTTGTTCCTGAAGCAATTTTTGGGAGGATTTATTGATTAAAATTTTAGACAAGTATACCCTTCATAGTTTAAGTAATGACATAGAGAATAAAGAAAATAATAGTTAGAGAATAAATGAAAGAATCAATAACAATAGGGTAAATTTGGAAAAGAGGGTGTAAAATTATGTTAAAAGACGAGTAATTTTTAATAAATGATTTGGTCTCCAGGGACAAGTAATTATTAACGGATGGAGTATGACGTTTGGTATAAATGTATATAAGGTATGAGTATCGAAATAATTTAGAGTGCGTTTTTTGATATCTCTAAACTTATACCTGATATCTTATACTCAAATCACTTGTACTTATACCTGATATCTTATACTTCGTAGTTTATATTGATACTCATACCTGATATCTAAATGTCGATATCAAACGACCGATGTCTCTTTATGTACGCTCATTTAGAAGTTTGTATATATGTCAACTAGATGCTAGATTTCTACTACTTAGATATATTAAAAAGCTAAACTCTTATTAGTCGTCTTTCAGCTTTTATTTGGACAAATATTTTGGCGATAAACAACGACTAACTAGAGTTTATCTTATTTAGTTATTGAGTTTATATTGATAACTTTAAATTTAAGTTTATATTAGAGACTATGATTTTTGTAAATTATTATTATTCATTAAATTATATGTTATTAAAATATGAAAAAAAGTTATAAAGGAAGGATCGGGTAAAAATAATTATTACGATGTGAAATGCGAACTGTGAACATTATTACCTTATGTGTGAATTTATGGTACTAATCCACTCTTATATGTGAATCTTAACCGATTATATTTAAAGTTTACGTATAAGATAGTAACATTTGTATATAAGATAAGATAGTACTCTAATATTTATTTAGGTAAATCCACATTACAGTAAAATATATTTTCACCATAAAATCCCTCTATTTTTATTCAGACGATTTTTAACCGTAGTTTCTAAGGGGACGTGGCAAATTGGTGCAGTTCTATACGTATAATCAGACATTACTGTAATACTTAAGGGTTACTTGGAAGGAAAAAACGAAATACAGTGAAGTTTGCAGGGAAGCCCATTGTTCTGTTCTGTTCTGTTCTGCTCTGTTTTGGGTTTGACAAAGATGACATTTACTATTCTACTTTACTGCATTTGCAAACAAAGCCCCTCGTATTCTATCATATTACTTGTGCTCTCCTCTTGTTGTTAATGTGCTACATGATCATGTTGTTGGGTTAGGTGATAAAAAGTATACAACCCGTGATTGTATGAACACATTAGTAAATAAAGCTTAGTTTTATGCCATTCAATATTGAGCCATTGTACATTTGACACATATCAGTTGGAGTTCGGATCGCTAAATTTTCGGATTGATTGAGTCAGAACGGATTTGATTTGGTTTTAGATTAACTCAACTGATCAATGTATAATAAGGTCAAGTTTGGTTGTTTGGGATTGTGGAATTGAGATTATGTGCCTGTTCGGCAATAAAAAAATTTCCTTCATTTTCAAAGAAAAATAAGCTAGCTTATGAAAACAATAAGCTAGGTTTTCAAGCTTTTTGAAAAAATAAGCTAGCTTATTACAGTATTCCCGAACAGAGCCTATGTCTTATTAAAGTCTATTGGTACGATAGACTAAGAGTCGTTCATATACGATCGCTTAGACGTGATACGTCAACATAAAAGTGTAATAAGGTTCTGTATTAAAATCAATTGAAAAGATAATGAGTGGTTCATGAACTTATATTATAAGGTTTGTTTAATCCGAACGGTCGATGTGAGATTCTATTCTAACAGGTTTCGATCCATCGAGTTTATGTTGTTCTGGCTACTCTAATGCGAATTATTTATTAAAAGGTACTTAGTAACAAGTTAAGTAATAAAATGATATCCTAACCACTAAAAATGTCCAATATCCTAATCAGTTACAATGCTTTTGTGTATGAGATAGGTTGAACTTTGAATCCTATGAGGACCATGGTTATCAAAATATAGATTCTGATTTTAACGATTTAACGAGTGATCTCTGATTGTATGTAGAATCTATTTGCAGTAAAATTTCAATTTATCGAAATAAAATCAGTAAAATCTTGTATACGATTTTGATTATACATACGATTCTACAATTTTCACACAAATGACTATATTATATCCTCGTGTTTAAATATATGATGTTAATAGTTAGTCATCATTATGATTTATCTTGATAATATTAGTAGCTACCTTCTACATATGCAATGTTATCATATTCTAAAACGTAGTTTATAACGAAAATAATACTAAGTTATAGATATCTGCGCTTTTTTCCTATAACGTAATATTCTACGATATGAATCTACGATCCGATGCTAGAGAACCTGTGCGATCCAATCCTAGAATCTCGATTTTAATAACATTGACGATGACTCATTTGTATATACAATGCATGTTGCCGAGACCATGCTGGGAAATTTTAGGAATTTGGGTGGCTTATCGTAAATACCACAAAATCAACTTTTTTTTTGGTTAAATAAGAGGCGACACTCTCAGACATTTTATTAAAAGAAAGATCTGCAAGAAGGTCCACTACACAATCCGGTGGATCGTTCAAAATAAACGAACCCAAATGAAAACTAGAACAAAAAAGTGCGAGCTGGTCAGCTACCCAATTCAACTCTCTATAGAAATGACGAAACTGGACATTCCAGTCTTTACGCAGAGAGCTCTCACAACACACGACCAGCCTACAACAAAATCAACTTTCAAAAGTAGCACCTAAAAATACAAAAATGTACTCTTTGACCTCTTGTCATGAGAAGGTAAAAGGACAACCAAGAGTTGACCGAGGTAGCTAAGTTAAGCTATACTCTTTTGTCTTCTTACTATTATCATCTGTGTCCCATAACTATCAACCAAACCCAGTACTGTACTTCCAGTAATTCTAAAAAACTCCCAAAAAACAAATTTCTCCCAAAAAAGGACAGGAAGCAGGTGCCGTGATATCGAGGGAGTTACTACGAGTATTTCGAAGCGAATTAAGCGAGTTTTTTTAATTCAGTTCTTGATAATATCATAAACGATTCGGTCAAGTAAAATACTAAAATAAGTTAATGACCAAGAACAAAACACGAGTATAAGCTGTCAACATACGCCGTACTATGCACAACGTCTAATTTAAAGTTACTAGGCGTTTGATTATTTTACGTAGAATATATGTTGCATTTGAATTGATTAACCTTAAAACATGGTACCTATAATATAATATATGTAAAGTATTTAATTATCCATCTTTATCTACGACTACCATTACGAATATATTCATAATTTTTCATATCCGCATGCACATTATTTTCACTTGCACGCGCATTGCATATACTTACGTGGGTATATATATGTGGATGTGAAGAGATGTAGATGCACATTTTTTTTTCTTATTAATTATCATATATATACATAAGAAATAACTACAAAAAATTAGTGGGAGCCGAGATACGTGCGATATGGGTCTCCACTCCTTTAGCAATGACAAAACTAAATTTAATTAAGACATGCGCAACATCTCGTACCCCAATGTCCTGAGCTTGAAAACTTTCTAAATTCGTTTAAGTAAGGCAACATCTTTATCAAGTCCCCACAAGGAGGAAATGAGGTAGGAAACCATACTCTATCGTCTCACATTTAGCCTGATACTTGACCCGTTTACGTTGTGCCTCGATCACAACATGACCGGGCATGAAATCAGGGGCGAACGCAGGATTCGAACCCAGGAGGGGCTAAATTATATATAAATTAAAATTAATCAAAATACTACTTTTCAGGAGGGGCTATACGAGAAAAAACGCTATTTTTTACACTAATTTTTTTTACATGAAACCCGACATCCCGAACTTCGTACATTAACAATCATTCTTACATGAACTTTTCCCATATTTATATACAAATGTATATTAACAGACGGATTTGCGAAGATCCATTCCTAGCTAAACCGTACAATATACTCCCTCTGTCCCTTAATTATGTTCTCATTTCCCTTCTTTGCACGAGAATTAAGGAGAGGAGAGAGAGGGATGAAAATAGGAGAGAGTGTATTAGGATGAGAGAATGGTGAAAGAAGAGAAATTAAAGGGTTAAGATTGAGTGGGAAAATAATGGGAGAGAGAAAAATTAAAGTGTATTTTGTATGGTTGTGGTTTTGGGGGAAATTATGGGTTTTGACGAGGGTATATTGGTAAAGATTTGTGGTTAAAAATGAAAATGCGAACATCAAATTGGGACACCAAAACTGAAAAATGAGAACATAAAAAAGGGACGGAGGGAGTACTCAATACAAACATAAGAACTTACAAGCGTAATCATAAATAAAATCAATGACAGTATGACACACAATATAAAAGATATACACATGAAAACATACAACAAACTCAAACTCGGAAATCATTGAATTCAAATCATGGAGATTCTAGTAATTACAATGCACATGCGATTCATAAAATGGGTTGGTTCCAGGCAAGTAATTATGAAGAACTAAGCCAAAAATAAGATAGATTAATTAGTGATCGAGTTCAATTCAAATTACATGAGAAAGATGATGAATAATCATACCATTAGTTAGGAAAGTAGAAAAGATTCAATACTAATCATATGAATCTCTCACCCACAAACACTAATCCCTATATTGATAATGAAGCCGATAAACGGGAGAGATTTTGCACCCGAAAATTTATAATTGACACTCACCTTTGAGCGCATTCCAGATATGTTCAAGTCATTTTTTAACCTGGTTTCAACTTTGGGCGCAATACGGATGCGCTTCGATTCTGGGACATTTTGAAGGCATTGATTATGTACATACAGGTTGCTTTCAGAACCAACTCGGTTTGTTTGGACGCGTTAAAGATGCGTCCAAAACGAATGCGCTATATAAAAATGTGGGTGCAAACTCCCGCCGATATATATAAAACCAGCTGGCATTGCATAATAATTCATATACTACACTAAATAATCAATATTTGTACTAATCCTCCAAAGTCAAAAGATCCCCACTTCATGTCTATGAAAGTTTTCTTTTTTGATCATTGTTCAACCTTTTTTAAACTTTACAAATAATTTAATATCTCGTACACTTGTAGTTGTATTTGTCCACACTAGAGCTCTGATAAAAATGAAGGATGCAATTAATACTGCAAGTTTCCAGGGACGTCCTAAACTAGTAACAATAATAAAAATAACAATTAATATGGTCAAAGCTTTGAATGGATATATCATTCTAACTCATAATCATAACCTCGAATCAATTTCCGTGACAATGAATTTCGGTATTTGATATTGAGCCCGTATAAATCGGGCATGTACGATTGTATATTGTCTTCAAAAGTCATAGTATAGATCATGGAAAATATCCGATAAAAAATGACTTATTTAGAATGATATATCCATTCAAAGCGTCAGATTTCCAGCACCTTTGAATCATATGGAAGGATCGATGGGTAGGAAAGTTGCGGCGGTGGATTAGGTAGCAAGCATATGAGGAGTAAGTTTCAATAATGAATTGTCTAAACCCCAAATCCTTGGCAACATTGAGCTTCAAGAGCATTCCCAAATCCTTTCCTAAAAGCACAAGTATGGACAAAATTGATAAAGTCCGGTGGGCCGATAAACACGGGGGTCGTGTATATTAACGCATATGCGCATTGGGCCCACAATACAAGCCCATGGGGTTCCATCCTAAAACCAATTGACAATAGGAGGAGTAATCCATGGTATTATATAGTGGACTATTATTATCTCAACTTCCGATGTAGGAAGCCTAATCTAACACGCCCCCTCAAGTGGTAACTGGCTTGACCCAGTTTCCACTTGACAAACGAGTCAGCCCATATCACGCCACTATGGCGGGCTAGACCCAAACTATGTCTTCAGGCCGACAAGCCAAAGGAGCCGCCCATAATAAGTCATCATGGCGGGCTAAGCTCAGATAAACCAGGAAACGAACCCAGACCCGGAACCCGCTCTGATACCATGATAAAGTCCGGTGGGCCGATAAACACGGGGGTCGTGTATACTAGCGCATATGCGCATTGGGTCCACAATACAAGCCCATGGGGTTCCATCCTAAAACCAATTGGCAATAGGAGGAGTAATCCATGATATTATATAGTGGGCTATTATTATCTCAACTTCCGATGTAGGAAGCCTAATCTAACAAAAATCGCCGCTCTCAGACATGAAAATTCCACCACTACCAGAATCTCTCAGTTTCCCTTTACACGCCACGTTTGAATTTACTTTAATCCATCTGGCAAGAGGTCTTGTCCAATGTGTGCGACAGTCGAACTAGGTGACAACAACGACATTTCAGTCGTTGAGAGGGTAAGGACCCTATCAACATCCTCGAACACCAAAGAATTTCTGACTTTCCAAGTAAACCAAGCCATGCATGTTTGCAAATTGGCTAACGCATTGCTGACTTTGCTCAAGATTGGAGGGTAACCCAGGCCTTCGCAGTAGTATCAGTCCAAAACATGGAATGGAACTAGTTGCCCGCGAGCGCAAGCCAGGCCCGAAGAATGGAATCGCAGTCCCGTAAGGAGTGAGATTCCTCCACACACATCTTTTACATGCGACATCAATGGATATATGTCGTCTCACACGTTCAACATTACACATCACACCCTCATTCACAATCATGTACAAAAACTGACGAGCTCTCTATTGCACATACAATTTCCAGATTTTCCGCCAAATCTCTGACGAATTGATCTCAGTCGAATGACGGATGAGGCGCACAGTATACTTCGCGAGAAAATTCTTGAAGATGTCTTATTCCAATAGAGTTTGTCATTGGCTTCGGCAGCAGGCTCAATCCTGATTCCGGCTAACCTATGACACATAGCAGGGGGAAGGAACTGATGAAGTATTGTGACAATCTGGGGTCCACGGGCTAGAGAGCAGCGTGGACGGTTAGATAGACTGGGGGGCGTGCACACACGAGCGCCTATGCGCATTAGGCTCAACAGATAAGCCCATGGGGTTCCACCCTAAAACCAATTGGCAATAGGGGGAGTAATCCATAGGCTTATATACTAGGCTTCTTTACTCTCAACTTCCGATGTGGGATACTATTCTCAACAAGTATCCCCCAATCCCAACCATTAGTCGTCCAGAGTTCACTGATAGTGGCAAATTGTAGATCATCCGAAGGAGGAGTAAGTGCCGCATCAATGAGCGACTTTTCATCAACCCAGGGAAGTAATTGCCAAAAGAGAGTTTCTCTTCCATTCCCAACAGAAGTTCGCAACCCTTTACAAAGCATCTCAACACCATGACAGATCCCAACACATTGACGTGAGTCTCCCTTTCTCTTGCGAAACATGTCATGATCGAGCCTTCCATGGCAATATTTGACACGGATCACACGTGACCATAGAGAGGTGGGATCTTGCAGCGTTCTCCAACTAAGATTGGCAAGCAAAGCGGTGTTCGTTTGGCGCATAGGGTGTATGTCATTTAGATGGTTAATGATGTGGCATTATGTATATGTTTTAAGTGGAGATTTTCTTTACGCCGTGATTTTAATTTTTATTGAGAATTATTAAAACGTCATATGATAGCATTTTCATATTTATTTATTTTTTAAAATGTTATATGGTTGTTTTTTACTCTTTTGATGTAAACATTACATAAACCGACTCATAAATTAACGCTTTTTATAATTATACGTATTGTTAAAACATATGTGTATGGTCAGATCCTTCTACTATCTATGATGTGTGCTATATAATTTGTACATTTGTTCTACTTTTTATGTTAGTTATTAAAAACGTATAGTTAATGTTATTTCATATAAGAGAAATGTTCGGATAGGAAGAAACTTTACCATAGGAAGTATAAAAAGTTCGCGTTTACAAATAACAAGTTAATGTTCATATTTTGGGTGATAATGTTCATAATTTGACGATCATGTCCATTCTGGCCGGTGATTTAAAAAAAAAATAGTTCACATAAATTATAAATTGTCACCACGTGATTTACTTAAAAAGTTCAAAATAATCTTCGCCTAAATTATGAACATTACCATCTAAAATTTAAACATTGATTTGTAAATTGCAAAAGCGAACATTTCGTATTTACTACACAAAGTTTCTTCTTACCCAAACCTTTCTCTTTATATCATGCAATAAGTAAGTTAAATAATTAGGGCCAAAATCGACTAGTTATCGACAGTAAGGTAGCTAGTATGACGGATTGATGGTAGGAAAATTTATATGAATCCCACTCATGCAATTAAATGATAAAATGATGAATTCTTACGTACGTGCTGCCACCATATAAGCATTTGCGTCGCATGGGACCCTTCTCCAAGATCTTGTCGATTGCTTCTTCTGCTCGGGAAATCATAATTCAAAAATCACATCTTTTATAGTATCAATCTCGTAATTAATTTATAAATAATCAAGTAAAGTATACTACCTAGAAGATGTTTGAATCATTTGCTATAATCTGTTACTGTTACTCCGTGAACTTGTATATTACTCATAAAATAAGAAAAGTCAACAACCAGCAAGATTGCTATTTGCATGCATTGATTTTATGGGTCCATAAGACAAATATATTATACTACTGCATAGTAACAATATATAGATCATGAAAATAGTCGATATATATGGATCCACAAACGAACCCGTGCGTATCCAACATGCAAATGGTTGCTGCGTTGGCTAAGATTACGATTTCAGTTTTATTATATGAGATGCCACTTTAGCCGTGAAATAAAAGTTTCCACTTACATTATGATGCATTATCGCGAGAAGAGTTCACGTAAGAAGAAACCTTATGGTGGGAATACGAAGCGTTCACGTTCACAGTTTACACATTAATGTTCATATTCTGAATGATAATGTTCATAATATGAGCGACAATAATAGGCCGTTTAACCCCGCACCCGGTTTTTTTTATAACTGGCACCCGCTTTGGGCGCATCCCGGATGTGTCCATTTTTTTTTAAAACCGGGTCATTCTTGGGCGCACCCTGGATGCGCCCAAAATTTATTTTTATTTTTTTGCCGTCAAAATTTTAAAAAATCCGGTTTACCTTGGGCGCATCCTGGGTGCGCCCAAAACTGAATCGGGTTTTTTTTAAAATGTTTTGGACGCACCCGGGATGCGCCCAAGGCGGGTGCCAGTTATAAAAAAATGGGTGCGGGGTTTTTCTCCGCAATAATATTGTAATTTATGTGAACAGTGTGTTTTTTGTGGAATGACCCGAACACAAACGATCGTCAGATTATGAACATAATCGCTCAGATTATAAACATTAGTTTGTTATTTGTGAACATGAACGCTTCGTATATGTTAGATGATTGTAGAATCGTCTTCATTAATGTTATATAACTTTTATCATAGTTATTTTTTTACTGATCAAAATATATAGCAAGTGAAGTGATCACTAACTGCACATATACAAATTCTTTACTGCTAATAAAAACAACGAAGCCGATAGGGAAAGCAACGTTGTGATGTAAGTTACAGCTGGCGAGTAGTAAATTATTAAGGAACCCACCATACCTGAACTTGACCAATTTTGAAAACAATACTGAATCTAACTTCTACCTTGTCTGGAATAAATGAAACTTATGTATATGTACTGACACCTGATTAATCTCTCGTGTTTAACTTATGCACAATAGTCTTTATTAGTATGGTGCAAAAATTACAACTTTATTACTAAGATTAAGCTAGTGTGTTGATGAAAGTATAATATGGACCCATTTCTAAGGAGATAAATGTTTATTAGTAATGGAGCGCCACTAATTCTTACAAAATGGCACTCGTATGCCGTCTTCAACTTTCGGTTTGCAAACGAACGCAAAAACTTTAATCAAGCGGAATCAAGCAACGGTTGTACAAAAGCTACATGTAGATGTAAGCTGGTTCTAAAAATTGTTGATACATTTAGCTGATGCAGGCTTGAAATAGAACGGTTGTTACAAGATTGTGAAGGAAACTAGGCTTAGGATCGATGGTCTGTGGTTGGTTCTCAAGTCATAAAGTCGTTGATTTGTAATCTTTTAGTTCAACCCTTCGAGATTCAATAAGATAAAGTGTCGATTTAGATTTACGTTTTATTGAATTTGTAAATTCAAGAATCATCCATTAGAACAAACATTTCACAAAGTAAGCTATACTATAACTAAATAGATGCAAATACAGGCTTGTAAATGTTCAAGACAATCTTCTACGTCTTTCGCCTACACGATGTTTCAGTATGGCGGTCGAGTGTGCATCCAGTAGAGGCCTGTTTGCAGAAGATATCATCCAAGATTTAGTATAATGCAAGATCATTTTTGACAAAGTGCTAATATCTGAATTTTTAAATCTTAACCACCAACTTCTTGAAGAAGCTTTGGCATTAAACAACTTTTCATAGGTAACAATATACAATATACTCATCCAATTCACTGAAAAAATAATTCTGAGCATCATAAATCACAGAACATGATTCCTGTAATGCAAGATCAGTGGTAAAAATACTAGAAAATTACATTGAGTGTGAGAATAGGTTTCCCACATCGGAAGTTGAGATCAGTCCACTATATAATACCATGGATTACTCCTCCTATTGTCAATTGGTTTTAGGATGGAACCCCATGGGCTTATATTGTGGGCCCAATGCGCATATGCGCTAATATACACGACCCCCGTGTTTATCGACCCATCGGACTTTATCATGGTATCAGAGCGGGTTCCGGATCTGGGTTTGTTTCCTGGTTTATCTGAGCTTAGTCTGCCATGATGGCCTCTAATGGGCGACTCCTTTGGCTTGTCGGCCTGAAGACATAGTTTGGGTTTAGCCCGCCATGCTGGCGTGATATGGGCTGACTTGTCAATTGGTTTTAGGATGGAACCCCATGGGCTTATATTGTGGGCCCAATGCGCATATGCGCTAATATACACGACCCCCGTGTTTATCGACCCACCGGACTTTATCATTGAGGACCATAAGGAGATGCATATGCAGGATAAGGTGGAGGAGGATAAATAGACTGGTGAAGATAAGGCGGTACAATTCGACCTTCGTGTGCTGTATTTAGGATTCGGTATGTTGCAGCTGCAGAATGATTGGTTGAGACTGACTGTGAATATGCAGGGTTTATGTATGAAGATGTGGATGGTGTTTGTATTGTTGTGTAGATTTGTGTTGGTTTCTGCAATGAACAAGAAAAAAGTGTTTATTATAGTTATATGTGAAACTGTAACAATTCAGGACATGCTTACATTGGCTTGACCATAATGCATTATCAGCTTCACTTCTCCGGCACTTCTGAGGCCAAATCGAGGCGAATAAGTAGTTTTAAAACACTTAATGACAAATTAACCAAACAATAAAACATAAGTAAGTTACCCACCTGCCAGTTTTGGTCTGTAGAGGCCAAGTTTTATCGTCTAAACCGCGAGAAAGAACATGATGAAGCTGAACTCTGAAAGATTACAGTAATCAGGCTTAAACAAATTAGGAAATCCCACAATGCAGCATCCGTTTTTTGATGAAAAAATGTGATTACCTTACACTTCCAAGAAAATGGTCGTGGGAAATGGGATTATTGTTCCAAACAACAACATTAATCTCTTTCAGTTCATCAGTTAAAGTGAGCAAAAATTTCTCATTAAAAACTGGATTTTTATTTCCATCTACAGAACAGAGTAATGCATTATTAGATAAATATTTTGTAACAAACAAAAAGAAATCAGAAATCAGAAACCTGTGCAGATGCGAGTTTTGAATTTGGTAATCCCGTATTCAGTGCAAACGTATGATTCTCGCCTCTTGATCAGTTATATGTTCTTCAAATTCGTGCACTCTACAACTGAAACCAAGAAATTGCAAAATTAAGACTATAGTGTTTCATATGGGCCCGAAAAATTATAACCCGCACCCGTTTTGGTCTAATCAGAAACGCGCCAAGCGAACCAGGTCACACCTAGGCACACAATTTGCCGTTTTTTTTTAGTTTAGACGCATTAAAGAAGTCTGAACGCCTCGTTACTGCGCACAACACTGAGTGCGGGTTATAAAAATATCGTATTCGGGTTTTTACCTGTTACAAATTCAACTAATCTAGAGCAACTTGATGAAGGAAAAAAGAGAGTATGGGTGCTTACCTGTAATTTCTAACAATGGGGGTTGGACAAAAGAAATCGACATTAAACTGAAACTTAATGTTGAATGATGCAATGGAGAAACAGAAAGCTGGTAAGTTGGACAGAATGATGATGATGATGGTGGTGGTGGAGAAGATAAACTTCTTACCGTAGAAAGTGCGTCGGAGCACGGTTGAACCGGGTCTTCTCCCAAGTAAACTCTTTTTTAACAAGTTAAAAGTCAATGACGACTTCTCAAGCAGTCAAGCACAAAGTATTAACTATTAACCATTCGATCAATCACTAGTGAAATCAAGAAGCTACATAACCGTGGTGTATGAGGAAGCTACATATTGTTGGGGCCAAAAAATTCCAGTTCCAATGTAATTTAAGTTTTTGCATCACCTTTTTAAGTTATATGGAAATACCCCTTTGTTGACGTGACAATTATAACAAATCTGTCAACAAAATTTTTAACGGAGCTGTCAACAAAATTTTTAACATAGCTGTCAACAAAATTTTTAACTGAGCGGTCAACAAGAGTAATAAGTTGTCAACACCAATAAAACCCTTTGCTGACGTGGAAATTATAACAGAGCTGTCAACAAATTTTTTAATAGAGTTGTGAACACAAATTTTAACAGAGTTGTCAACACGACTAAATAAGTTGTCAACCTAACTAGATAAATTGTTTACACGACTAATAAACGGTCAACAACATGCAACACGAGTAATATTACAAAATTGTCAACATTGTCAACACTTTACAAAACTTTCAACATATTATAACTAAACTATCAACACGAATAATAATAATTTGTCAACACGAGTAATTAAACTGTCAACGTAAATAATAATTTGTCAACACAAAAAATAATTGTCAAACACCACTAATAACTTGTGAACAACATAACAAAAAATTAATGAAACTGACAACACACTACAAAAGGTGTCAACACACTAAATAAAATTGTCAACACATTTAAGAAACTATAAAACACAAAATAAAATTATCAACAAACTTAGAAAACTATCAACACAATCTAAAAAATGCCAACACCACAAATAATGTATCTACCTTAGTTTACTGAACATATATAAAATGGAGTTAACAACCCCAAGTAAATTTAAGTCGATAATGTATCACTTTCATAGGATTCTTTGTGCTGTATACTTCTAAGCATCAAATAAACAAAGGTGTCAACACGGTAGAATTTTGCTTCTCTAATATCTGCAAAGTGTAAACACATCTCCACTCCAGGATCCATGGTTAAAGCTGTATTAGAATAAACATGCTCAGATACAAAGTAAAGGATTAAGTGACAAACTTGTTTTTATCAATCTCAAAAAAATTTGATTAATAAAAGTTGCCTTCCTAAAATCTTACACTGAAAGCAAATTAACATGTCTATCAATGATAGTTTCAAATTTTTTATCAACACCAGCAAGCAAAAAATTCACGATTAAGATTTTGTTGGAAGAAGCCTCAGTCACCGATGTTGATTCTCAAGTAATCGGCTCTGAAACTCCGAGTGTTCATGTTCGGAAAGTCGATCAAGAGATCAAAGCCGACCAACAATCGTGTAACCATCGTTTTACCTGCGTAATTCGAAGATCGAACCGTAAATATAACATAAATCAAACTACTGTAGATCAAAAGCACAAACACGTAACAGAGACACACCTGGATGCTAGGGCTTGAACATGAGAGACGAACAAATAACAGAGTTGAAAAGACAACAATATGAGACCGAGAAGGCGAACGGATTAGCAAGTCTCCGCCATTACAGAGTCGAAAATAGAGCTCTAAACTCGCAAAACTTCGCAATTGTATTGACGCACCTAGATCCGCAGGTGTTAGCTTTCGAAGGGAGATCTAGTTTATATCATCCAATTCACATAGACGCCGAGGAGGAGCGAAGAGCTTGGGAAAGAGCATATCGGCGGATCGGCGAGAGCGATGGTGGTTGGGGCTTCGATACCAGGGAGATCTGATTATCTGAAAGGGAGATATGAGATGGGAAGCGCGTGAAACACAAAAATAATCTGGAACCAGCTAGTGTGTTTGTGTAGGGGTAGAAACTAAAGACTTAGTTTGGGAGTGCACTTGTTACAAGTATAGTGCCCAATAGGACATTGGGCACAAATCCTCCCAAAAAATTCTAGACTAATCCGTTGTCACAAGGTGGAAAGCCCAATCACTAGTGAAAACGAAAAAAATGAGGAGGTAAACCTCAAATAACTAGGCCTAATAACATAAATTTGACATTAAGAAGCGTTTATAACTCTTTTCTATTTGGACTAAATAAACTAACCCAATCTATATCACAGTCCGTCATCAAACTAAAATTGTCATCAACATAATACGTCATGTCATCAATATAATCCGTCATCAACTGAAATGTCATCAATACAAATTGTCATCATGTATAAAAAGGTTAGTTAACACATAAAAAATTTAAGATTAGAAAATACAAGTTAATGTATAAAAAGGGTTACTTACCCTAAGGAGGGGAGAAACCTTCTTTGTCCTCGATCGGGGACAAAGTAATCCGGTGAAAAAATCGAATTTTATACTTAATATAATCGAACGACACAAAATTATCCGAAAATGGTTAAATACTACGCAAGAAACCGTCCTGGAAATACTCAATACTAAGCCCAGAGATAAAGATCCAAGCCATAAGCATTTTTCGAGTCATCCAGAGACTTCACTCGCTCCCGCTCCTCATGCTCGAGCACGAAAGTGATCAAGGCACACACCCTCGACAAATGTGAAGACGCCAAGTCGGTGATCAAGGCCCGCGCCACTAGTCATTTGGGACATGCAAATAAATAGGAAATAGGGTACAAATAGGGATTTTGCATAAATGGAAGGGCTACAAAACAAACCCGTATGTTGGCCTAAGAATAAAGGAAAAGATTCAGGTGAGAATAATTATTATTGTGTGAATTGCGAATGGATGCACATTTGGGCGATTGACATGCACTTTCTTCAGTAATGACATGCACATTTAGGTCATTTACATGCACTCGGTCAGATTTGCATGTCATTGATAATATGTGAAAAGTACATGCACACACCCCGAAAATGCATGTCAATGGCAAATTATCAATGACATGCAAATCTGACCGAGTGCATGTCAATGACCTAAATGTGCATGTCATTACTGAAGAAAGTGCATGTCAATCGCCTAAATGTGCATCCATTCGCAATTCGCACAATAATAATCATTCTCACCTGATCCGGATTCAAGAATAAAATGTGATTAATAAGGTATAAGATGTTAGGGATAGACCAATCAGAAAGCGGCAAAATTTAATGCGGTGCCAATAATTTTTATAGCATATTAACATATGGAAAAAAGACCGGCAAGAATGAAAAATCCCAAGGAGATAATTCCAACCCCATAACTCCAATACATCATCCTCTTCGCATCCGCCTTGGCTCGGTCTCGGACTTCCTTCTCGATCTCCGACCGACTCATGGTAAAACATTTCTCGGGGAAGTCGGGACTGGGCTCGATAACGAACCCCTCTCCCGACTTCCTCAACACCCCAAACACATTCTCCAACCTCGTACCCGCTCGAAGAATGCTCCTTTGACTCACCAAGCTAACTTGATAGGTTATCGTCATCTCCTTCGCGTACGGATTCGGGGTCGTATAAGTAATGGGCGGATCCAACGAAGACACCACCCGCTCCTCGTGCTCGAGCACGAAGTGATCAGGGCCCACACCCTTGACAATTACGAAAACGCCACTAGAATCGATGACACCAAAGGGGAGGCTCGCGACGCGGACGTTGTTGAAGATTTCCCCTGTCATGGGGGTGCTACGGTACTCGAGCGTTTTCGATAGAACCACAACCGAGGAGTCAGACTCTGACTCCTCGGTTGTGGTTAAAGGTTTGACGATAAGGTTTTGGAGAAGAACAAGGTGTGGTTCTTGATCCATGTCGAGGCATGAGGTGATTGTGGGAGTGGTGGATAGTTTGAAATGGAGGGAGGCTACTTTGGCGTTCATTGTAGCTTGAGTTTGGGCGTATAGTCGTTGAGAAATGTAGCCGAAAAGCATGCCGATTGCGAGCAAGATGAGGAGTGCCTTTGTCATTTCTATTGTTTTGTAATGTAGATTGTTCGTCGTTGTAGTACGGTCTTATAAGTAAAGATGCTAGCTTCTCTAACGATAGAATTTGTCATTGGCCCTACACTCCACTTTTGACTTCTGACTTTATCTTACTCCTCACATCACATATCTTATCAACTGTCTCATTCCTCTCGAGAAAATTTTCATATATCTTTCACACCTCGTATGAACAAAAGAAGTATATTGTCTTGCTTATAGTGACATATACGGCCACAAGAGTATATTGTCTTGCTTAATTGATACGAATCTCGAGTAACTTCTTCGTCTTAACACCTACAGAGTCAAGTCAAACTTTCCAACTCTTTAATACTTCCTCGGTCTCGATATATAAGATCCCATATTGGTTTTGTACACCCTTAACAATTTGAATATATAACAAAAAAACATAGTCATGTAACGTGTTGTTTGATACGTGTCGATGGGTATTTGAACAATATTAAAATTTTATACATTTTATTAATGCGTAATTAGAGAATTGACGAAACAAAATACATATAGACATACTTAATAATTAAGATGAGATTTATATTGGGGAAGAGGGAGCAGATAACAACAATTACAACAGATGTTAATTGCACTCCGTTAAATCTTGTTTAGATGTGAATAACAAAATATGACATAAGACCACACGTTTTATGTGGGTCAACTTCTATAGCATCGCCTTTTCATCAAAATAAACGGCAAAAAACCCTTGAAAAAAATATCATCTTCAAATTGACATCTCTAATTCAGTTTTGGTTATCTTGAAGTATTAACGTACGAATGTACGAATATAGCCATTCACATGCACATTTCTCACTAATCACATTATCAAAGACATGCACAATCTGTCAAATGTACATGTCAATTACATTAATATGTGCATGTCAATGTTTTCATTCGCACGTTAATGCATCGCACGTGAATCTTTTCCGATAATTTTTATATAAACATTGTTAAAATGATAAATAAGTTATAGTTATATTTGTGAAAGAAAAATAATAATAAAAATGCTAATACATGTTTTCATTGTAAATATAGGCCATTACTAAATACAGCCCGGTGCTTTATTCAAACGCAGCCTGGTTTCTCGCGTTCTGCGAGAAGCACGTCCCTCGCGTTACGCGAGAATAACAAAAATATTAAAAATTTAAAATTGTATTCTCGCGTTCTGCGAGGGTCACGTCCCTCGCAGAACGCGAGGGTTATCCGGATCTCGCGTTCTGCGAGGGACGTAACCCTCGCAGAACGCGAGGGTTATCCGGTACCGGATAAAGTTATCCGGATCTCGCGTTACGCGAGGGACGTGACCCTCGCGTTCCAAACCAGGCTGCGGCTGTATATAAGAATCGTGTAAATATATGTATGTAAAAACAGACTAATAAACACTTAATAGTCAACCTACAATACAAAATATACACCAACCTATCGTATAGTCAATCAAAACTTAATTAGATAGTCTTATCTAAGGATAAAATAATGACCAGACTATCAACACAATAATAATGTAAACATAATCGTTCTACAATACATCATACTCTCTAAAGCTTGAATTTTTGAGTTCAATGATCGTTTTTTCTAACCTAGGGCATTGGATACGCATACTTAAATAAGAAACTACCTTTACAAGTAAATGGATAAACTCATTAAAAAAATCACTAAAATAACAACATCTAATCACTTAAATATGGTAACACTTATTCATAAATTTCAAAAATTGACCTCTTGTTTAAAGAGGTTAATTTTAGAAATAACCAAAGCTTATTTTATGTTCTTTATTGTATGTTTCTTCTAAACATGGTTTATAAATGATCAAAACTTTTGAATATGTGACTTATTTATATATTTATAGGAGATCATGAAGGAGGTGGAAGATTGTGAAAAAATAAATAAATATTTTTTTTTTATTTTTTTTTTAAAATTGACGTGACGCAATCTCTTATATTTATATTGTAGTCTCTCTTATATCAGGTAGATTGAATTCAAATAGATTCTCTTTTTGGCTCCATAGCTTCGTCCGACAAGTTTTTCACTTGTAAACTTATAATTTCATTCTAGGCTAACGCTTAGTAACCGTTTGTGATTCCAACTACCTCAATTAGCCAACTAAATTTATGTGCAAACTATAACCTGAAGGTAAAAGATAAAATACATGACATGCTAGACAAATTCTAGGAGAATCGATCAAAATAAAAGTACACCAAACAAAAAGGCAGACTATGAAAAAAGAAGGCCAACAACAACGAAAAATCCCAAGGAGATAACACCAACTCCATAACTCCAAACCCTAATCGCCTTCATCTTCACCTTAGCTTCGTCTTGAACTCTCTTCTCAATCTCCGACCGGCTCATCGTAAAGCATTTATCGGGAAAATCCTTACTCGGCTTGATCTCAAACCCGTCTCTCGTTTTCCTCAAAATCCCAAACACATTCTCGAACCTCGTACCCGCTCGTAAAACACTTTTCTTCGTCACCACGGTACCCTCAAATGTCCGGTCCGATTCATTGTAGTTAATCTCATCACGGTCATATATTTTCAAGAAACTATCTTCATCGCCAAACGGTGCCCTAACCGTGATCTCACGCTCGAGTGGGACGTGGTTAGGGGACGCGCCCTTGACAATTACGAAAACACCCTTAGTTTTAGGGTTTGTTAGAGCGAAGTGAAGGCTCGAGTCGTCGTCGAACCCTACCTCGGGTAAAGGTGAGACGACGACGTCTTGGAGGAAGACGAGCTCGTCGTCGTGAAAGTGTTGGTTATTGTTGAGTTCGGATATGGGGAGTGTTTTAGCGTTGGATAATTTGGAGTTTAAGGAGGCTAGTTTGGCTTTGATGTGGGTTAATAATAGTTGATTAGTGGCGTAGAAGAAGAGCACGCCGGTTGAAAGAAAGATTGTGAGTATTACATATCGAAGCTTTGATGTCGCCATAGTATTATGATTAAAATTACCTAAGATATCCTCGGATTTATAAACTAACTACTAACTCTAAAGATAAAACGATAGATTTTTCCCGAGAAATTTTATGAATCTTAATTAAATCCTTACGGCATGACAAAACTATTTATATAAATAATATTAAATCTCTATATAATTACTAAAACAAAACACACGTCATCAAGACACATGTCATTTTTTTTTCAAAATGAAAAATGAAATATTTATATTTAAGATAATTAACTTAATTCTAATAATATCATATCCTTATTTAAATGCATATCAGTATAAAATTTTATAAATAAATTGAAATTTATTTTATATGTAAAATATTTATTTAAATCAATTAAAATAAATATAATTATATAATGCATACTTTTATGTATTAATGTATCCTATGTGTTTATAAATTATATAAATAGTTATAAAAATCGTTGTACAAATTACGTGCATGACGCGCGAATAAAGCTAGTGTATACCTATACAATTTCTGCATTACTTTAAATTGAAACAACCGTAAAGGGTATATTTGTGTATCATAAAACGATTTTTCTAATCTATGTACTTATAGGTTAAGATTTTAATTTTAGAAAGTTATAATTAGGTCCGGGGAGCTCGGTTCTCACAAATGTCCTATTTCTTGGAAGAATGTTTCTCGCCTTAAGAGTGAAGGGGGTCTTGGCTTCAAGGAGCTACTTTGCTAGATCTATTTTTTAGCTGCATAATAACTCCTCCAATGTCTGGACCAGATGGGTCTCTCTCAACCTCCTTGCTCACGAGAATATCTGGAACGTTGCGGTTAATCCCTCCCTCAGTTGGAGATGGAGATGTCTGTTATCTATTCGGGACAATCTTATTGGGGTTCGACTGTCTCTGCTATCTCGCCTTTGCTCTTTGATGCTTCTGGGAAATTCTTGTCGTCTACCGTCTACAAGTTGTTGTGTTCTTCGAGTGCTAAATGGGTTTGGGGCAAGATCATTTGTCGCTGGACCGCTCTCCCAAGCTTAGTGTGCAGCCTCTGCAATGTCCATGACAAGTTCTCATCCCACATTTTCAACCACTGTCCTTTCTCTAATTAAGGATGTCTTGAGTGATGTGCTTGACTGGCTTCAAATTTCACATCGCGAGAGCAACATTCATAGTTGGTTTGAATGGACCTTCCATAGCCACAGGAAGAACAAGGTTTATTTCGATCTTATTGGAGCCTCTTTCTCCACTTTTGTCTACTTCATATGGCTTCTTAGAAATGATGTTGTGTTTAATGATGCAAACACTTGTGCTTGATCTTGTGCTAGATCTATTATCACTCATGTTAGGAGTTGTTTTGGTGCTCATAGGCTGAAACTCATCTTCCCTAGAGGTGGAGTTTTAGTATGAGCATGCTTGTTTCTTCTCTTAATGATGTAATTTCTTCCCCCATATTTATAGGCCCTTACTATTCACCGTCCACTCAAATTGCTATTTACCGCCTAGTCTTCGTGCGTCACGCATGGATTAAAACCATATGTCGCGTATGAATTGCTTTTTTCAAAAAAATCCATACGTCATGCATGGATTAAAACCATACGTCACGTATGAATTTTTTTGTTTTTTTGCTTGTTTTTTTCCATAATCTTGTAGATAATTTCAATACGATCGCGTGCATATAAAATTCGTCCAAAACGGACATCGTTTGCCCCTTCAAAAGGTCAAAATACAAATTTATCACACATAATTTCTTGTATCAACAAGTCCGTTAAAACTCAACACACCATTTTTCAATTTTTTTTATAATATGGTAGATAACTTAAAATAAAGATTTTATTTAGTGATGGTAATACTTAAATATAATCCATAACTATAATTTATAGGTATGAGTAGTAGATTTGTTACACTTAATCATAATTACTCCACTCTTCTTTGTTTTTTGACTTTTTGAAGGGGCAAACAATGTCCGTTTTGGACGAATTTTATATGCACGCGGTCGTATTGAAATTATTTACAATATTATGAAAAAAAAAATCATACGTCACGTATGGTTTTAATCCATGCGTGACGTATGGATTTTTTTGAAAAAAAACAATTCATACGCGACGTATGGTTTTAATCCATGCGTGACGCACGAAGACTGTACGGTAAATAGCAATTTGAGTGGGCCGTATATAGAAACTATGTATTTATACTTACCGAAAATTCAAAAAAAAAATACTTTTGTTTGTTGTTCATTGCAGAAACCAACACAAATCTACACGTACTCCTAGCACTTCAACTTACACAACAATACGAACACCATCCACATCTTTATATACATACCCTGCATACTCCACCTTATCCTGTGTGATAATTCTACCGAACCCTAAATTCAGCACTCGAAGGTCTAATTCTACTGGATGTACACTCGACCGCCATACTGAAACATCGTGTATATGCGAAAGACACTGAAGATTGTATTACACATTTACAAGACTGTATGAGATTATTCGGTTGAACATGCAATTTTAGACTGTATGAGATTATTTAGTTGAACATGCAATTTTAGATCATTGGTAATAGCTAGTTTTTTAAGGTCCAAACATGTAGTTAACTGAAACTAAATAAAGCCTAATATATGAGCTTATGGATCACTTTGCTAATTGATTTTACATTTAAACGACCGCCCAATGGTGCTCATGGGATCACAGATTGTCACAATAATCGAGCCGAGATAAAAGATAAAGATAAGGACAAACTCAAAACTCAGATCGAATAAAATCACATATCGATCATAAAAGCTAAAATGAATATAAGCAACAACGTCCTAAACCTCATGAAAAAGAATCCAACTATAGCTATGGCAAATTAATTATAAAACTTAATTATTAGGTCGAAGCATAGGAATAGAAGCCACTAAAGAGCAACCCGAACGACACGAGCCCAACTCCGACGCTACACGTCCTAATCGGATACAGACCCTCTCGAGCCCGAGCTCGAACCTCCCTCAAAATCTCGGACTTGCTCATAGTAAAACACTTCTTAGGAAAATTAGGGCATGGCTCAATCTGCGCCACTCCATCCACAACCCTAATCCTCCCAAAAACATTCTTCAACTTCGTCCCACATTTAAGAACACTCTCCTCACTCGCCTTCCTAACCCTAATCTCGGTATTCGCCACATGCTTACTCTCATCCTTCTGCTTCTTACTCACTTTCTTGATGAGTACAACCGGAGGGTACAACTCCGTTCTCGACCCACGATCGACTCTCTCCAAAGGAAGCTGATCCGCATCGACGTTTTTCACGACCACAAAAGATTCCTTGCTCCGGAAGTAACTGGTATCTTTTAGGGCAAACGGAACCGTAGTGAGCTTCTCCTCATGCATGCCTTTGTATACGTCTTCGAACTCCTTCGGATGATCGGTGTAGACTAACGTCCGTTTCATCACGGCGGGTTCGCACGTCTTGGTGTATAGTACCTCTTGCAAAGAGGATACGACGCCGTTTTGGATTAGAACAAGGTCGCCTTTGTTGGAGATTTTGGAGTGGTGGAGAGACGAGATTGGAATCGTTCGAGCCGATCTTAGCTCGGCGAGTTTCGAGTCTAGGGAGTCTTGGTTGTAGGTCCATAGTCGTCGAGCCATGTAGGCTGCTCCGGCTCCTAGGAGGATGCGTAAACCGGGCCCATACATGAAGGACCGGACGTCATTCGGGTCTCTATTGCTTGATGGAGATTTGGTCGCCATTTTGGTAGTGTGGTTTTGGGAAATATGATTCAGAAACTCTAATCATTGTATGTATATATATGTTAGAGAGGTTGGCTTTCTTTTTCTCTAAGAAACTCCTGCGTATTAGGTAGGTTCGTTTTCTTATTCTCCAAGAATCTCCTAACTACTTCTATCTTGTATATGTTGAGATTATAATATTTTATGTTATAAACCGTAGAATTCCACGGGCCTATCTATTAGGTTCAATGCGCAATAGCTATGTTTTAGGGTCCCATTATAATGAGTTTACTCAATTATAAATCAATATATGTAAACTATTATAAATCAATATGTGTAAATCAATATGTTTTAGGGTCCCATTAGTATGGGAAACGTCCTTTGCATGTTCAACCTATATTAACTCCACGCATAAATGGATAGCTAAGAAAAACTTGAAGAATAAGTAAAGCAGTAATCTTGGACAACAAGACAATCAATATATATCAACAACATATGGTAACCAGCCATTCAACCGATTTTCCAAACCTCAAACATACATGCATTAACATGGTTATTAAAATCTAGATTTAAACCTACGATTTTAATAATTTTACGATTCACATTAATTAGGAGGAGTGGTTCCGATTCTATGTAGAATCTTATTTACAGTAGAATATTAATTTATCAAAATAAAGTCAGTAAAATCTTGTATACTATATCGGTTTTACATACTATTCTACGATTTTACGATTTCACTAAAATTCATGTTATATTCTCGTGTTTAAGTATATAGTGTTAGTAGTTAATTATCATCATGATTTATCTTTTAGTAGTTATCTTCTATATACAACATTTATAGTATTCTAAAATATAATGTATAACAAAAATAATCCTAAGTAGTAAATATATACACATTTTCCGTATAAGGTAGAATCTTACATTTTAAAGATTCGAATCTACGATCGGATTCTAGAGTGCCCCTGCGATGCGATCCAAGAATCTCGATTTTAATAACATTGATGGAAACTACATCTCCATCTGGCGAGAGAAATCCCAACGTCGACATTCGATCCTTGTTATCCGGACCCGGACTCCGCATCTGTTAACAATATCTGGATAATTTCTAGGAACTGACTTAGTTTTTATTGAATTGAAAGAGCTATTTAAATAGCTTACAGAATTGAACTGTCATGCCTAACAAACCGGCCTACTGCCAACAGAAACAAATAATGCTAACAGAAAAAAATAAATGAAACAATAGAATCCCTGGAAAGTAGAACTGAACTGCAACGGACTAAGTCAGATAAGCAAATCAAATTCTAACAAATTCCCCCTTAAACTAAACATCTTGTCTAGTTTATTTCTGAAGCGTCCAGCACACCAAGTTTTCTTCTTAGCTCCTGAAACATCACCTGCTTGAGTGGCTTGGTCAGCACATCGGCTATCTGCTGCTTTGTTCCACAGTATTTCAGCTGCACAGCACCCTCATTCACTAAATCACGCAAAAAGTGAAGGCGAACATCTATGTGTTTACTCTTTCCATGCATAACAGGGTTCTTTGATAGCTTAATGGTAGAACTGTCATCGCAGCAAATCGTTGGACTTGTGCTCCCTGCATAGCCTAACCTGGTTAATATCCTCTTCATCCAGATTACTTGACACGCACACGCAGCAGCAACCACAAATTCAGCTTTCGTAGTGCTAAGTGTGACAATGGATTGTTTCTTAGACGACCATGCCACAACAGTGCTGCTGAGGAGAAATGCATACTCGGACGTAGTACTCTTTATGTCTTCCAAGCTCCCAGCATAGTCGTTATCAGTGTAGCCGACCAACTCTTGATTTCCTATTTTCTTGTAGAAAATCCCATGGTTTACAGTCCCTTGTACATACCTATGTATCTGCTGATCAGAATTACAACATACATCATGTCCGGCCTGGTGGTGGTTAAATACATTAAAGTCCCAACCAGTTGTTTGTACATTGAACTGTCCACCTTTACACCTTCAACATCTTTGTCAATCTTAGTTCACGGCACAATTGGACACAATACAGGATTACATTCAGTCATGCCGAACTTCTGCAGAACCTCCTTAGCATATTTCCTTTGGCTGATAAAAATTCCACCATCGAGCTGCTCAACTTCTATGCCGAGAAAGTACCTCATTCTCCCCAAATCTGACATCTCAAACTCTTGCATCATTGATTGCTTGAACCTTTGCAACATAGACTCATCATTCCTGTATATATCAAGTCATCTACATAGAGGCTGACGATTAGGCATTTACCTTGCGCATCAACCTTAGTAAATAGAGTTTGCTCACTTGTCTCCTTTTCAAACCCCAATTTTCTGAAGTGAGCCTCGATTCGACTAAACCATGCTCTAGGCGCTTGCTTAAGTCCCTATAGGGCTTTCTTGAGCTTGTAGACTTTGGTCTCTTCATTCTTCTTCTCGTAGCCTTTCGGCTGGTCTACGTAGACTTCTTCCGCAATTTCTCCTTGCAAAAAGGTTGATTTTACGTCTAACTGAAACACAACCCAACTTCTCTGAGCAGCAAAAGCTAAAATCATGCGCACGGTGTCCATACGAGCAACCGGTGCATATACCTCCTCGTAGTCCACTCCGTGTTGTTGAGCATACCCCTTTGCTACTAACCGAGTTTTAGCTGAGCTTGGTTTTATAGACCCATTTCACTCCTATACTTGTAGCTTCCCGTGGCAGCTCAACCAAAGTCCAAGTGTCATTTCTTTCTATGGCCTTGATCTCGTCATCCATAGCTCTCTTCCAATTCTCATCCTTCACGGCTTCTTCAAATGTAGTAGGATCTGTACTTGGCAACAAAGCAAAGTGATCTGGGGTTATACTTGCCGAATTAACCACATAATCCTCTAGCCAAGCTGGAGCATTCTTGGTGCGGCTACTTCTTGCCATGGAATTTTCAGCTTTATTAAAATCAGCAATTTCTCCACTTTGAATGTCAACTTCAACAATCTGATTTTCTTCCTCATGGATGCTTGCATCACCAGACATAGCAACTTGATCACTTTCAGCACCAGGAACACTAGTCTGATCAGAGACAAAAATTTGATTTTCATTTCCAGCAACTTCTCTGGCTTCTGGTGTCGTTGAATTCTCCTCCTGTGCAGTACCAGAATCATCTTCTCCCCAATCAAGTTGCATTCTCACAAGCTCTGAGTGGCTCTTATTCCAATCCCATCCTTTGTCTTCTTCAAAAACCACATCCCTGCTTATAGTAATCTTTTTCCCAATAGGATCATAGAGCTTGTAGCCCTTTGATTCTGCACTAACACCGAACAAAACACACCTCGTACTCTTGTTGTCCAACTTTTTCCTCTTGGCATCCGGCACACGAACGTGTGCAATACACTCGAACACCGTAAAGTGTCCAACCGAAGGTTTCACTCCAGACCATGCTTCTTCTGGCGTGATATCCTTCAGAACTGAAGTTGGACTCCTGTTAAGCACATAAAAGGCCCAATTTACTACTTTCGGCCAGAAACTCCTCGGAACTTCTTTCTCAACAAGTAAGCTTCTTGCCATATTCATAATGGTCCTATTTTTTTCTCTCCGGAACTCCGTTGTGTTGAGGCGTATAGGCTGTCGTGAGTTGTTGAGTAATGCCATGCTCTCTCTTGTGGCCGTGAGAAATTGGAGAGATAGGATCAGAGATATCTGCATGTAAAAGCTCCAAAGGGTTGGTGGCTCTCCACGTAGCCTTCTTCGGCATGGCTTCTCGGTGTTGCTTCCCTTCCAAACACACTGTACAGACAGCTGAAACTTCTCCAATGCTTGGCAGCCCTTTCACCATGCTATTGTTCTGTAGGGATTGAAGACCTGTATTGCTCAAGTGCCCGAACCTACAGTGCCACAGAAATGCCGCTTGCTGGACATCAGTTTGGAAACATTGCTCTTTTTTTCCTTCTCTATTGGTCGTCGACTTTGCATGAAGAATGAACATGCGGTTTACTGCCATCTTGCTCTCAAAAACTAGGCCTCTTGCAAGATGGTAAATGCGACATGCATTATTTTTTATAACAAATGCCAACCCTCTTTCTTGAAGTTGACCTACGCTCAGTAGGTTATTTTTCAGCTCAGGAACATAGAACACGTCCCTCACCACATGACTAACTCCGCCAATATTCAGCCTTACACTGCCTTTTCCAATCACTTGCATTTTCATGTGGTTGCCCAAGCTTACATCCCGTGTGAATCCCTTCTTCAATGCGCAGAACAAAGAAGCATTTCCGCTCATGTGGTTACTGCATCCGCTGTCCAAAAACCACACATCGTGTTCAACTACTTGATGCGGGAGCATCTGAGCTATCATCAAGGACGCCTCGTCCTAAATCTAAAGATGTGCTAACCACTGGAGCTAGGGCTAAAGATCGCTATGAGCCATCATTCAAGTCATTGATAGTAGCCTGAGCTCGTATTGTAGCCATTCAAGCTCGTAGAGATCCGGTTAGAGCCATCATTCTCCCTTTCTTGAAAAGGATTCGACCTCGAATCATATTTGGTATGAATGATTGGACGATCTTCATAGGCGTCATCCTCTTTAATGCACAACTTCCTCTTGAATGCCTTGAGTGCATAGCTCCACCTTGAGGAAACGATGGATTGCTGCTGGAGTGCATTGCTTTCATTCATTCCTTTAGCTCCTTTGTCCTTGTCCTTCCTCTTGTCATACTTATCAGTGACCTGCAAAAGAACCATAGGTGGAAGAACAACATCTTTTCTAGGAAATGTAAACGAATAACAACTAGCAAAACCATCATGAGCAACTCTCTTATCATACTGCCATGGATATTCCAATAAAAGTTGACAAGCTTGCATAGGTACAACATCACATGAAATAGTATCATCACAATGTCCTAATGTCATGGCTTCCTTAACATGCTTGTTCAAAATCACATCAACACAATCAATCATCCAATGCAGTTTTAAAGGACTAGGGTAGCATAATGAAGTAATTTGCAATTTAGTATTCAATTCCATGCTAGCAATATTACCACAACTACCTTCATCAATAATCATGTTGCAATCCTCAACTTTATCTAGACAATGAGTTTCTCCTAGAATTTCAACACAATGAGCAGTTTGTACATGCAAATCCTTCCTATCAATCAATGAATCAACATGCTCATAATCAATTTCAACCTCATTATCTAAATCAGTTTTAGGATCATCAATACAAACAACATCATCAATACTATCACCTATTTCATATTCAATCTCAATTTGTTCTAGGTGATTAAGCATATCAGGACAATCATTAATCATATGATTTCTACTTTGACAGTTTAAGCACAAAACATCTTCAATTTTAGTAGAAAGATTAGAAGTGCTCCCTGGGTTAACTTCTTGTGATGGAGAGGCAAGCCTTAGATTCCTTTCTGGCTTCTTATCCTTTTCCTTCTTCTTGGCAGCCTCTTTGACTTGACAACTCCAACGCTCAAGCTCGGCTTCAACGTTAGCAAAGCTGGTTTTCACTACCGCTTGCACTCGCGCTTGCCAGTCTTCTGTAGCCTTCTCTATTTCTTTTTGCTTCTTGGCCTTTGTTCTCCTCTCAATCTTGATGGTCAAGTGCAACAATTCTTCCATGGAGGAGTAGCTATACAAATATACTTTGTTAGCTAAATACGAGTTTAGTATATGAAGATACCTATTCATAGTAGTCTCCTCATTTTCATGCACATTAGCTCGAACCATAGCAGCCTTCATTGCATTGTATGTCTCCTCTGCTGACATGGTTCCTTGCCTCAAATTATCCAACCTTTGCCTGAGCTTACGCGCGAAATATGGAGGCACAAAGCGAGCTCTCATTAAGGTCTTCATTTGCCTCCAAGTGTTCACAAATGGATCAAGTGCTCTTCTCCTTTCTTCCTCAAGATTATTCCACCATTTCAGTGCATTGCCGGTAAATTCACGAACAACAAATCTTACCTTTTGGAATTCCATGAAGTTATGACAACTCCAAATCTGCTCAACCTTGGCTTCCCATTCCATATACTCATCCATGTCCCAACCTTCAAATCTTGGAATGTTCAGCTTGATCTTGACAAGACCAATTTGCTCTAGCTCACGTCCTCTTCTTCTTTGGACATCTTTGTATGGTTGCCAATCTTCACTCTCTATGTACTCCTGCTGATATCCCCTTGGAGGTCTCCTTTTGGGAGAAACTAACCTGTCCATTATCAAAGAAAAGACTAACACAGAACAATGTTAAGTGAGTGTAAATGAAAACAACTCGCTAGTGTTTACTCTCGTATGTTTTCCTCTGCACTCTCTCTCAATTGTCGTTGCAACCAGCTTTTCTTGATGAATTGCCTTGTATGTACCAATAACCCAATAGATTGAAACTAACAAGCTCCTAGCACTAATATGAGTGATGGTAGAGATGGAGATGGCTAGTGTAGGGACGGGGTTTCAACTGTAAGGTTCTGACTCAATGAAAGAAACAAAATAAGACTAGAAGGCGTTTTGCAAGAATGAGAATGCAAAACAGAGATATGAGTTAAGCTTCGAATTTCAAGAAGAGCCACAAGGAAGCGTACCTTAACTTGTTCCGACTGATGTCGATTGAAGGATCGAAGACGGAGTCGAGAGGGTTAGGTAATAATTGAGGCTCGTATCTGAAAGGAATGGAAAGGCAAACAGTGACGGTTCCGCGGGCGCGGTCTGAAGTCCGCGGGCGCGGATTTTCGAACTGTGGCTTTTGAGGCTAAGCCGCGGGCGCGGCCTGAATTCCGCGGGTGCGGCTTGAACCGCGGGTGCGGCTACTGGGCCGCGGGCGCGGTTTCTGTCGCGGCCTGGTGGTTTCTCGCTTTCGTTCGGGCTCGTTCAACCCGATTTCCTTTGAGTTCTTGAGATCCGACTTAAACAATATCAAACTAGACTTTGACTCAACAAAACGTAAAATAAACTACTGACTTTGAGACTTTTCGATTTCTTTTTTTTTGAATTTCTTTTCTCTTTTCTTTTCTTTTTTTTTTGAATATTTTTTTTTCTCACCAAAAGGAATTACAGACTCGATACGAGATATTAATCTCAGCAAAATTGAAAATAAATAAAAATAACAACTAACTTGATTTCCCTTGTAGAAAGATAAGATTCCCTTGTAGAAAGATAAGATTTCCTTCTTTGAAGATCTTGTTTGGGCTTCAAGGAAAGAAATTCCAGCAATATTTTTGGGTTTCTGATGGCTGCGTTTTGGTAGGGATGGATAGATTTTGTGATGGATGAAGGGCTGAATGGATTTTGGGAACAAGGGTGCTCCAAACTCCAATCTTTCGATCTCCACCAACACTAATCGATCCAAGCTTCTTGCACACAACCTGTAATGACTCAACAAGAAATATCAAAGCAATGGAAGACTCAAAATCAATTTCTGAAAGAAACTGACAAACAAGAAAATAAAAGCTGACTCTTTTTGTGATTTTCTGGATAGGGGGTCTCTTGATGTTCTTGTGAAGACGAATGGTGTCAACACAGCTCTGATACCAATTTGATGCGGGGATAAGCCGCAGTTGCCGACCTAGACATCAAACTCGAATAGGAACTCGAACAGAGAAGAAAGGCGGAATTAGAATGAGGTGAAAGAAGGATAATTCGATTGATAGGCCAATTGGAACCAAATCAAACAACGATAAAACCCTTGAACTTAAGAACAAGAACCATACCGAATGATGAAGAAACCCCAACGGATGATTACAACCAAACACAATGACTTTGGTGGGTCAAGGCACCTGGAGGTTGCTCTATGGAGTCCCGATAGCACCAACCTTATGGAGGAGATTGACACACACAAGCACAACTAGGGCCAACTGAACGACAATGCACACGGGGCACTCTTCTCACAAAAGCTCTCTCTTTTGGGAGGAAAAACGATAAACGTTGTATTCAATATCAAAGTCTGGGGGGGGGGGGGCGCAAAACAGCAACTAAGGCAGCCTTATATAGGGTTCATAAGGGTGCCAACTAAAGAAATAAACAATAAAAATAAATCCTAAAATAATAATCCGAAAAACAAATAAATATCCGAAAATAATGTTTCAGGAAGAGGCCTCGGCGAATGAGCCGCGGGCGCGGTTATGGAGCCGCGGGCGCGGATTGGCGAATGAAACGCGGGTGCGGTTATGGAGCCGCGGGCGCGGTTGTAGACATGTCGCCGACTGCTCTTTTTGAAACGGCTCGTTCTCTCTCGTCCGAGCTCGGAATTGAGCGATTCCAAAGCCTAGAGTTTCGTCTTGACGTCTAGTTTATTTCATCTTCAGTACTCGACTTCTCATCTTGACTCTAACCGGATCTCTACGAGCTTGAATGGCTACAATACGAGCTCGGGCTACTATCAATGACTTGAATGATGGCTCATAGCGATCTTTAGCCCTAGCTCCAGTGGTTAGCACATCTTTAGATTTAGGACGAGGCGTCCTTGATGATAGCTCAGATGCTCCCGCATCACTACTTCACTTGCTTTGACGTGCGCCATGAGAAGCATTTCTTCCTCATTTGTTTTAGCATAGTTAACTATTTTCTCAAGGTTAGGACATTCATATTGAAAGTGCCGTTACTGGTGACATTTATAACATTCTATTGTCGCCTTAGTGTAGTTCTGTCGACCCCGTCCATGGCCTCTTCCTCCTCTGAACGCGCCTCTTCCTCGACCGCCGTTATCACCATAGGAGACCGCCAGAGCTTGTTCTTCATTTGGTTCCCTCTTGAATTTATGTTCATGGACCAACAGGGAACTTTGCAGAGCATCAACAGTAAGCTCGTCCACATCATTAGCTTCCTCAATGGAACACACACTGTAATTCCATTTCTCCGTCAAAGTACGTAGAATCTTTTCCACGATTTTGACACCAGTCATATCGTCGCCGCAATTCCTCATATCGTTGGTTATGGTCATCACTCTCCCGAAGTAGTCAGTGATTGACTCCCCCTGTTTCATAGCCAACACCTCGAATTCTTGGCGGAGACGGTTAAGCTGAGCATGCCAAACTCGGTCATTGCCTTGGTACTTCATTTTCATGGAATCCCATAACTGCTTGGAGGTGTCCTTCTTGGTGATGGTCCGCGGAATTGATTTGTCCAAGGATTGGAACAAATAATTCTTGGCCTTCAAGTCCTTAAGCTTCAATTCCTCCAACTATTTTCTTTTGTGCGTCCGACAACACCTCTCTTTCTCTCGGCAACGTGTAACCGTTCTCCACCACAGGCCAATACTCTCTTGATCTCAAGAGATTTTCCATGACCATCTTCCAATGGTCATAATCCTCGTCAAATTTGGGAATTGAAGGTGCCGAAAAACCACCGTTCTTTTCTTCAGATCCCATATCTGAAACACTCTGTTTTGTGAATCTCACGTACACTCAACTTTTTGAAGCCTTTCCACACTCTGATACCAGATGTTGACAATATCTGGATAATTTCTGGGAACTGACTTAGTTTTTATTGAATTGAAAGAGCTATTTAAATAGCT
This sequence comes from Oxyria digyna, assembly GCA_029168935.1. Lineage (NCBI taxonomy): Eukaryota > Viridiplantae > Streptophyta > Magnoliopsida > Caryophyllales > Polygonaceae > Oxyria > Oxyria digyna. The sequence goes on from JAPVLV010000018.1 coordinate 3,813,189, forward strand.
TACAGAATTGAATTGTCATGCCTAACAAACCGGCCTACTGCCAACAGAAACAAATAATGCTAACAGAAACAAATAAATGAAACAATAGAATCCCTGGAAAGTAGGACTGAACTGAACTGCAACGGACTAAGTCAGATAAGCAAATTAAATTCTAACAGCATCATTCTAGGGTTGGACTCTGCCTACATGGCACAAAGACTATGGACCCACCCGAACAACGTCCTCGACTCCAAACTGGCCCTCCCTAATAAATTTCTCAACTAATACCGTCATCGCATCTCAAGCGATGGCAAGCTAGTTGTAATACAAATTAAAACGTCGTCGTATCTTTCAACAACTATTCCTCAAGGATTGATCGTGAAGAATACGGATGCAGATCTTTTTCCGGATCTCGAGCATGAAACTTATGTTAATCCGTTGGATGTTACATTGACGATTACCCTTACCAAGAAGGAGAAGAAGACTGAGAGTGTGATTAGGGTTAACAAAGTGAGTGACGTTAGTTTTCTTCGATGTGGAACTAAGTTGGAGAATGTGTTCGGGAAAATGAGAGAGGAATAATGGAGATAGAGCCATGTGATACTTTTTCTAAGAAATGCTTTACTATGGGACGAGCCGAGATCGAGAAGGAGGTTCGAGCCCAAGCGAAGGCGGATGCGTATTTAGGAGATTTAGTGTTGGGTTCGGACTCACATCGTTAGGCCATGGGTTGCTCTGCAGTGGCTTTTATTCGTACTAGTATAGTGACCCGTGTCATGCACGGAAAATTTCATATAATTCGTATGAAAATTGTATACCCTTTTAATCGAGTTCGTCAAAAAATTAAGATTAACTTTTTTTCTTCTAAAGACTATTTATAAAAATATATTTTATTTCATAAAGGTTATGTACGTAACTTGACTTAATTTTTATTATCGAAAATAATCTTAATTTTAGGCAATGGCTATATGCACGTGAATTGAGGCATATATGCACGCGATTCTGTGCGCGCAACTTATGCGCACGCATCTGTGCGCAGTTCTTATGCGCATACGTGTTTTACGGGGTATTACGGGTACTGTTCGTAAATTTTCAGAGTCTGTAACAACTTGTGCGCCTAAATACTGTGCACAAGTTGAAAATTTGTGCGCCGTGTTCCTGCGCACTGTTCAAACATAGTAGCCGTTGAAATTTTTGAAAAAAGTAGCCGTTAAATGTAAATTTGTGCGCTTAGGTTCTGCGCACACGCGAAGAGTTCGAGTTTTCGACTCGAACTTACCGACAATGTTAAATAACCATAATATGCATTGAAAACAAGTTTCATTGCATTCCGATATCGTTTGGGCATCGAACCGCCTATTCTCGACCTTAATAGGCCCTCAGGACCGATAAGGCGTTTTTGCGTTTTTGAGTATTTTCGGTCAACTTTTTGTGAAGGGGAGACCTTATACACTCTTTATATGCCTAATAACACATAATTGTATAAGGTTTTGAAACATAATCAACATCCATGTACTAGACCCTTCATATCTCAACTACTTCGACTATTTCGAAAAATGAAAGACTAGTGAAGGTTTACAAAGGAGGTGTTGAAAGACTAGTCAAGGTTTACAAAGGAGGTGTTACTGGAATACAATGTTAAATAGCCATAAAGTTGATCTGGTACGGAAAATTCAAGCCTACACAGAGAGCCATGATCGCAGACTTGATCTCCTCCATATCCTCAACAAAATCCGAGGCCCAACCATGAGTCGCCGCGTGGTGGAACACCATCGGCAAATACTACCACCTCGCTTCAAAAAAGAAGCACTCTTCTCTCAGCTTCAAACTCGGCTCACAAATTATCGACGAAACCAAATCCCTCGGAAGATCCCTCACCTCCAACCAAATCGAACAGCTACGCCGTCAACGTGGTCCTAACGGCGGATGACGTCGCCGTCGAGAGGTTCTGTATGAGCTCGTGCGGCTCCCACGGCTCCATCAAGAAGAAATCCTCCACCTTCGCTTACATCTGGGTTGGAAACTCCGACAAGCAATGTCCGGGCCAATGCGCCTGGCCTTTTCATCAGCCCATTTACGGCCCACAAAGCCCACCTTTGGTTGCGCCCAATAACGACGTGGGCCTCGACGGGATGGTTATTAACCTAGCTAGCTTGCTCGCGGGAACTGCTACCAACCCGTTTGGAAACGGGCACTTCCAGGGTCCGAAAGAGGCTCCATTGGAGGCTGCTTCGGCTGAGAATTCAGAATTACGCAACACACTGTGAAGAGTATGAGTTCAAATTTCAATTCTCGAAGAACATCTGAAAATCTATCTGTACGAAAGCATCAAGAAGAGAAGTACAAATTACTTCAATAGAATCGGAATGCCATTACCAAAAAGAAGATCCAGAGGGAGAGTATTTGAGGATTTAGTAAGGTAGGATTAGTTCAATACATTTCAAATCCTTATAAAATCTAATTTCTACCTTGCTATCACAAATCAATTGTTGATCAGTTGGAGAAGAAATACTCTCTAATTGACTTGACTTGACCTCAAAATAAACAACAAGCCAGAGATTCAATGTATTTTATAATAGATCTGATACGATTTGCTTTAATGGAGAAACTTCCGACGTCAATTGAATCTTACAATTAGTCATATATCTTTGTATTAAAATCTGCTGTCAACTGAGAATTACGAGTCGAATTAGGAAGAGTACGAGTTCAAATTTCTGAAAACCTATCTGTGCGACAGCATTAACAGGAAAAGTACAAATTACTTCAATAGAATCGTAATGCCATTACCAGAAAGAATATCCAGAGGGAGAGAAGCAGAGCTATCTGCAGAATCAACGCAAGCAAACCGAAGAGCTTCACCTTCCTTCTCTTCAAGCGCTCTACAACTACCGATGTCCTGAGATCCTCTATCTTACACTTCATCAACTCGTTTTCCTGAATCAGAGACGACTGAGTTGAACTGGTGAAGTTTCTTACTACAAAATGATCAGAAGTAAAGAAAAAAAAAAGTGTGCGTCAGTATCACCTGGTCTTCAGAAGAGGATGATTTGGAATTAGGCGAATTGAGATCCGGAGATTGTTTCAGAGACAGGAGAAGCATGGAAGCTTTGGCGCAACGAGCGACCGAATGCGATTTCCGAAGCAGTTCGCCTTCCGTATCCATTTCTCACGGAATCGAGTGTTCGGATCCTGAAATGCTTAGCAGGAATAGCAGAAGGAGAAGATAGCTGTAATGGGCCTGTATCAGAATGAAATGGGCTTTTGATGGCGATAATGGGCCTGTACCAAAGTTCTTCTATTTTGGCCCATATTCTACACAATAAGTCAATAGCGGGTAAGTACCCCAAAACTCCTATGTTTTTTAAGTTTCTGCATCACTTTATTAAGTTATAACAAAATACCCTACTATATAAGCAATAAAGAAACATTAAATCTGGAAAAATTCATTACTCCCCTTCTTCCCAAAATCAAAACGCTCCTCCGCCGACTGTCTTCTCCATTGATTTTCCATTGATTATCCGCCGACTTTCTTCATCCTCCGCCGCCGCCGCCGCCGACTGTCTTCATTCTCGCGAATTCTCCGCCGACTGTCTTCATTCTCGCGAATTCTTCGCCGACTGTCTCCATCCTCCTCACGCTCGCTGATGGCGCCTCGATCAGAAGAATTTTCTCGATAAAGCTCGCGCCTCCAACCTTCTCCATCTTCTTCTTCCTCGAATTGTCAAACAAACAGCGAAAACTGAAATTCTAGAACAAAAATGCAGCGAGAAGAAGATTCAACTGAGGAAACAGAATAAGAGATTACAGAGAGATCAAAAACAGAGGCAGACAAAAAACGACACCAACAAATCTACTGCAAACACAATGCTAAGCGCCAAATCTGTAAACGACACCAGCAAATCCATCGAACAAGAGGTAAAATCATGATAATAATGATATAGAACTTATTTGGTTGACAGATTATGAAATACATATATAGTTTGATGACAGAGAATGAATTATATTAGGATTTTATGAATTTTTGGGAGATTCCATCAAGGATTAAGAAACACAACTTTTGTTGACAAGTTTTGACAATGTATGTTGACAAGATATTACTGTGGATGATTTTATTGGTTGTAGACATATGTTATATAACATGATTATTTAGGTTGTTGAAATATTTAGGTTGTTGACATATTTAAGTTGTTGACAGGTATATGTTTATTGATTAGATTTTATTAACACGTAAGTGAACGAAGCGCGCTCAGCGCGCTTAGTTAGTAATTAGGAATATAAATTTGGACCTGATTGAATATTGCTGATAGGTTAAACAGAAATGTTTATATTCCATAGGCAAAATGTTGACAGATAGATTAGTTATACTTCTCTAAAAAAACTATATTAAATATATTTGCAGATAAAAATGCACATTCTGACAATCTCCTATGGCGAAGAAATACAAATCAGAGATGGCGTTATGGTGTCTGATGGGGGAATCATATCGAAAGCATTTTTAGTTGATAAGAACATTACTCTACAAGCAATGAAATCCTTGATTATACAACGGTTCAAACTAGAAACAGTGGAAATGAATCTACAACTCTGCCATCTTAATTCGTTCCAGAAGATCAAAGTCAAATATAGTGTTGAGACAGATGATGATCTTGCGTCACTCATAGAAATTAATGACACAACACAAGTGGAATGGACTTGTCCACTATATGTATCAAGGAAATATAGGATTTATGAACAAAATATAGCAAGAGAGAATGAATGCAGTAGTATAGTGGCAGTTAACATGATGAAGACATGTTTCTACCTATGGAATATGAAGTGCCAACACAAGGGAATAGCGAAATTATGGATTGTGAATCTGCAAGCAAGATAATGACAGAAAAAAAACAGGGGAGGATGAAATGAGTCACAGTGGAACAGATGCAGACTATGTCCATGTGAGAAAGCTATTTGACACAAAAAAGAAGCTGATCGAAGCTTTGAAAAAGTTGGCAATGACTGAGAACTTTGTTTACAAAGTTAAAAAATCAGATCCAAAGCTTCTAACTGTGATGTGCACAGATACCAGCTACAAATGGAGATTGAGGGCTATTGCATTACAAAACACTCCATTCTTTGAGGCGAGAAAGTTACAAAACACTCCATAGTGGGCTATTGCAGAATAAGAAAACAGATTTACCTATATAAACTCCTTCATCTCCTTCCTCCAATCTCCCTAACAGACCATTATCAATGGCGGAAAACAGAGAGCCAACACACAACCTTCGATCCTTTTTATTCGGCCCCGAATTCCGTATCGTCGTCGGGTTTTGCGCCGGTTGCGTCGCCGAACGACATTGGAGTCGTCCTCAACAATTGCTCAACTCGAAAATTGCGGAATTGAACTCTGTACCCAACATACCGATTTCATCTCTGAAAAACTTCAGAGTTTCAAGCGATGGTGAGCTTGTGATGATCCAAAACGGGAAGATAACGCCGGTTGATAAGTCGAGGAGTGAGATCGAAACCGTGGTGAAGAAGACGGTTTGTTATACGGATCAGCCGAAAGAGTTGAGAATGTCTTCAAAGGATCGAAAGAAGAGATAAGGAAAATTTTAGAGTCTAACCATGAAAGAAAATATATGGAAAAATATTCTAAATGTAAACAACATCAACATTAGATAAGCCTTTGTTTAATTCATATTGCACTTCAAGAAGTAGTTTTAACTTATTTCGGCTTGCAGATGCGTTTGCGAAAAATCACTAAAACGAGGGCTAAATACTTTTTGCACTTTTTATCCCTCCGACTTTCTAGCTCCCGCTTTTCGTTCCAGCTTGCACTTAAGTTTTGCAAAAAAGAAAAACTATTGCATTTTTTGCACTTCTTATACCGATGCACTTTTGAATCTAGTTTTATACTTTGTGTATTCATATTTTTTTGAACTAAGGAAGTACAAATTCAACTTCTTATGTTTTAAACTAATGAATTTCTTAATTTATACATTAACAAAATGTATAAATTTGAAGCAAACATGATTTCTTATATTGGGCTAATTTACAATTGAATTAGCTAAGTTTTCAAGAACTTTACGTCAAACCAAACTAGGGCTAAGCATTTTTTTGGTGTACTTTCTATCTCTCCGACTTTCTAGCTTCTCGTTCCGACTTGCATTTGCGTTTTGCAAAAAAAACTTGTGCATTTTTTTCTTGCACTATTCTCGTTTCGGCCTGCACTTTCTGCTAGCACTTCACATACACTTTTGAATCTAATTTTATACTTTGTGTATTCAAATTTTTTGTACCCTAATAATAATATCCTCTAATGACAGAGCATCGAAAACACGCCCTTCGCCCTCGTCTCCAAGAAACTCTTCAGCAAGAACTCATACGTGGTCGTTAAAAACTTCGAGCCAGATCAGCTTCCGTTGGAGAAGGTAGAGACGGTTAAAAAACCGTTAGATCCACCCGTCGTGTTGACCAGAAGAGTCAAAGTCGAGGAGAATGGTAAGACAATAGAGCATGAGCTTAGAACGAAGATTGAAGTTAACAAGGTGACTGAAAATAGTGTCCTTAGAAATGGAATTTGGCTCGAGAATGTGTTTGGAAGGTTGAAGATGAAAAATGGGACGATGGAGATTGAGCCATGCACGAGTTTTCCTAAGAAGTGTTTTACGATGAGTCGAGATGAGATTAAGAAGGAAGTTTGGGCTGATGTGAATAAGGATGTGTATCCTAGTAGACGAATTGGGCTTGGACTTGGGCTTGTGTCGTTGGGGTTGTTTGTTAGTGGGCTTTATGAATTTGGTACGAGGTAGGGTACAGTTTTGAGTTTTATGTTGTTTAGTTCATAGATTTTGGACTTATTTTGATTGTGATACAGATACTATCATATGTTACTTCGATTTTTAGGACATTTAACCCCTAATATAGTAAATTGTGCTTGAAATTGTTTAAGATTTTATAAAAAACCGTCGTATCCCACGAAAAGGCGAGCTCGTAGTGACACCAGTCGATGTCTACCACCATAACGTTGTCCCCACCAGCTCGAAAACGAGCCAAAAAGTCGTGTTTCAAAAGACCGAGGTGTACACCAATCAACCCGAGGAGTACGAAGGCGTCTTTCATGGGTCCCGATACGAGTGGACGTCGGCCATCCCGTTGGAGGAAGGAAGCAAGAAGGAAAAGGTGTTTTACCCCAAGACTTTCTTGACTACTACGGTAACGAAAAAGATGGGAGCTATAGAGCAGGTAGCGAGGACAAAGAACGAGCAAGTTGAAGAATGTGTTTGGGAAGTTGAGTAGAAAGAAGAGTGGATTTTTGGAGATCGAGCCGGCTTCGTCCTTCCCAGAGAAGTGCTTTACTATGAGACGTCGATCGGAGATCGAGACCGAGGTTAGAATGGATGTGAAGGACGATTGTTCGTTTCCGGCTAGTAAGATTTGTAGCCTTGGGTTCGGGATTGTGTCCATTGGCTTGCTCTCGAGTGGAATTCATTCATTTCCCTCTTCTTAATCACTCCTTATAAAATAAAGTCTTGATGAATATGCTCTTAACTAGCTAGGCTTTGTTAAGGCTTGTTTATTTTATGAAATTTCATGATGCATTGTAGTTTTGTTAGTATATTTCGTACTCTTAGTCATTTGGGCTGATCTTTCATGGGTAAATTGTGATGGGGCCGAAGCCCATGAAAGAATCCAAGTGGGCTTCATAATGGTAGCCCAATGCAGGAGGTCGGTACATTCGACGTACAAGTGTTTCGTACAAGAAAATACTATGTGAATATTTGTTCATTATCCCCGACATGTCAATTTTCATTTCCTGCAATCATCCGAATATCTTCTGACGACTTGCATGGTTTCACCACGTGATTCACGTGGCTCTATCGAAGCTCCTCCATACAAATGGGCCATCTTACAACTTAGGAGTACCTTTTACCTTATGTATAATTTTTATCATACTAGTATCTGTCCGTCCCATAATATAAATGACATTTGCTTTTGACACGTTTGTCGAGACGCGTTTTGTAACGTTAATATCTCTAAATATACGATGACAAAAATTATAATTTTCATATATTGTCAAAGTACTCGTTGAGACGAATCAAACAAGATATGACATGCCTATATTTGCTCCTACATATTAGAAGAAAACGAAAAGATTCTCTTAACTAGTGAATAGTGTCAGAAAATCAAATGTCCCTTATATTTTGGGACAGAGGGAGTATATACCAAGATGATTCTTGTAACCATTCCTTCAATACTGTGATCGATTATTATTCAACTCATTATAAAAGTGTGCGGATTAATGACAAGACGACACCTATTAGCTTAACGCTTTCACGATCACTTATTAATACAAACTACATCTACGAATATGATCGTCGAAACTATATCCATGTATTTGCCAAATTACAAAAGAGAAAAGAAAACACATATTGATCTTTGACTATAGTAAAACCAAAGTCAAATTTAACTATATTAACCAAATCCTACCTTGTTTCCCTTCTCCTTTACGACGAAGCCGATGATGACCTACAAAACTCAAAGCTACCTTCATCCATCTCGGGCACCACAAAATGTGCCAAATTTCCCTTCACCTCCACCAAATTTTCCCTACACAAAAACTCCTCACTACTCACCCTCTCAACTTCCCTCCCATAATCATGCACAAACACATCTGTCTTCCCTCCTCCATCTCTGCCTCTCTTGCTCCTCGCCATCACAGAAGCAGTAAATATCGCCGACATTCTCCCTGGAGAATTCGGTAAGTACCCACTCGGTCCATCGACAAGGATCACATCCCAAGGAATAGAGTAAAGCTCGTTCGGTAGATCGTTAATGGCAAGACAACAATCGGAGAAGAGGAGGTTCTGAACAGGCCGACATTCGGATTTCTTGCCTAAGGCTGCGGTTATCAGCTCCCGAGATTCGGAGACTTTGGTTGTATACCTATAAAGATATTCTCATTATGTGGTGCATATAATCCAGAAGACGTTTTTGTGGAGAGGTTTAAAGCTCGACTTGTGGCGAAGGGTTTCACACAAAAGGCTGAAATTGATTACAATGAAACATTCTCTCATGTTGTTAAAACTATTTGTTGATGGCAAGTTTTTCAGGTGGAGGTAAACAATGCATTCCTCCATGATTGCAAATGCTAAATAAAATTTAAGACCTTTGTGTCTAGAAACTGAACACCTTTGTGTCTCAATTCTCTTCGTATTAACATACAGATCCTACGGATGTAAACAACGCATTTCTCCACGATTAAGATTGAATTCACATACCTTACGTCGTAGCCTTCGAATCCGGAAACCGAGGCCTCAAATTTGTTGATCAAATGCTCGTTTTCGTCGAGGAAGACCGTTCTTCCAGCGTGGTTGAGTGCCTTCCATAGGAGTGTTTCAGGTGAGAGCCCGAAGACGAGGAGATTGACGGGGTTTGAACGAAAGGAGGCGGCGATGGAGGAGAGCTCGTCTGCGGACATTCGATCGGTGGGCGAGGTGGAGGCGTAGTGGAGGAGAGCGTCGGCGATGGCGGGATTGAGGTGGAAGGAGTTGATGGTTTGGGTGTTGGAGATTGGAGAAGATGAATGGAGGAAAGTGAGAAAGAAAGTGAGAGTGAAGAGGGAGAGGAAGATGATGATGTAGAGACGAAGATGGAATGAAGGTGGTGATGGTGGTTTATGAAGAAATGGAAGGAGAAGGATGAGTTTTGTTCCTCCGTTCTTCATGTTAATTAATGTGATTGTTTAATTTGAGATTTGGTGTTGATATAATCAGAGAGATGTGGAATTTTTGGGGAAGAAAGAGGAATGAATGAAGGAGTTGATTGAGGTGAGTTGGTGCACAAAGTTAACGAATTTTGGCTTTTGGGATACACGTTTTTGAGACCAGAGAAATTGTGTAGGGTTGCTTTTTTATATGGAGACACGTTTGTTTGAACCTCGGTATTTGTCGGTCGATCTCAATAATATGGAACACATACAAACACTAATTGTAATAATAAGAGTGAAGATCCCCGAAAATAATTCTTACGGTGTGAATTGTGAATATTATTACATTATTTGTGAACCTATAGTATTAATTTAGATATAAAGTTCACGTTTAGCATCATATGTGAACATTAACTCTTCATAGTTAAGATTCATATATGTTCAAAGTTCGCATATGTTGAACACTGATGACGCTTCTCGTGGAAATCCGGGTTTGGCATCAACAGGTGGAGGCATTAGAGGAGAAGACGGGGATTGGAAAAGTGGTTTCTCGTATAATATTGGGATTTGTACCGCTTCAATGGTTGATTTGTGGGGAGTATATTACGGTCTTCATATTGCATGAGAACTTGGTTTCCATCGGATAGTGGTGGAGGTGGATTCAGAATTAGTGGTCGGGTTCTTACGGACGAGGGTGGTGCACTCTCATCCTCCTGATACGGATGTGTCATGACTTTTTAACAAGAGATTGGATTGTCCGGATTACTCATGTGTATAGGAGATCAAGCGTCTTGCAGATAGATTGACGAATGTTATGTATTCTAATCCTAAGTTGTTGTATTAAACTATGAACACTTGTTTTTCGGTTTACTATTGCAAGCACACTAGGCTAGGTAGAGACTTAAGGGCATATGGCTTGACAGGTGGCTTGATCCATTGAGCCGTAGTGCCGCTTGAGCCACTGAGCCATGTTTGGCTAAGTGGTCTCTCGCCTGGCGTTTGGCTCTGGCTCTTGTTCTTTTGGACTTGTTTGCCGAGATTGTGTTTATGGGCCTCTGATGTTGGTGTTGATATTGGGCCTCAGCTTGCTTGGCCCACTGTCTGCTGATATTGGTTCCCAGATCTGTTGCGCTGCGTTTGAGGGCTCCCTTGAGAGTACTTATACTCTTCTCCAGCCCTAATCACCGCATTCTTTCCTTCTCCCTCAGATATCCATGTCTAACCCTAGAGAGCTCTTCTGTGAGCTAATCTCTGGTGTATCCATGGTGTGTTGAGCTATTGGTCTGAATCTTTGAGAGAACATCAAAGTTAGCTTGTGAACTCTTGAGACGTTGGTTCAAAGCTTTACTGAAAGCTTCGAGGTTGTCCATCCAGGGGACTTCTCTCTGTTCGACCTTGCTTTCTTTCTGGCTTGTGTGCCTTGTTGCTCTCTGAGCTTTTGTCTTTAGTTTTTGCCGCCTGTGTGTGCTTGCATGTAACTGAACTTGTTCTTAGCCTTTGTTGCTTAGTGGATTGGGTGAGTCTCCCTCTCTTGAGGCTCCGCAGATGTAGGATATTTTTATCCGAACTGCGTCAACAACTCTTGTGTTCAAAACTGCCTTTAAACTTGTTTCATTACTTCACTTGCACTAGATCTAGGACGATTGAGGTTGATTCGAGCGAATACGAGTTCTCTTCAATTGGTATCAGAGTCAGGTTCACCAGTTACTTGGCTCTACACCCTTATTTCCGCTGCTGCTTGACTACTTGTGTTGAGGATTATCTTTGTTTGCTTCTAATCTGGAAAAGTCATCACTTTTGTCACTCTGAGCCTCTGCATGCTCTTAGCGAAAGTGTATTCTTTCAGATTGTGATAAACTCTGAGATTAACTTAACACTGTCTTTTTCTGCTCATCTGCTCTCGTCTGTAAGATTCTTGGTGCTTGTTGGCTGTTCTGAAACCTGTGTTTAAACAGTGAACAAGTGGTGTTGATCTCTGAGAGTGAAGTTCTGTCTTCATTCTCAGATCTGAGGACTTGCTTGTGTGCTTGTCTGTTTTGCTGGTGTTTGCCTGTGTTTGTGTTGTCAAAAATTCCTTTTTTACTGTCTACTTGACTTGTGTGTTGATAATGGCAGAGAATAGCTCAAGGATAAAGCCTTTTGATGGCACTATGGATTTCCCCATGTGGCAAATCAAAATGAAGGCTGTTCTAGTGAAGGAAAAATGCTGGAAAGCTGTGATTGAAGATTATCCAGATCAGACAACTGAAACAACCAAAGCTGACATGGATGAAGTGGCATACTCTGAGATCATTATAAGGTTGGCTGACGACGTGGCTCGTCAGGTTGTAAGTTTTTCAACTGCTAAAACTTTATGGAGGGGTTTGGAAGACTTATATTTGACTAAGTCTTTGCCCAGTAGGATCTCTCTGCTATGTCGTCTGTTTACTTTTAAGATGGATGTCAACTTGTCATTAAATGATAATCTAGACAAGTTCTTGAGCATGACTCAAGAACTTGAAAGATGTGATGACAAGATAAAAGACACTCATCAAGTTGTCCTTCTTCTGAGCTCTTTGCCTTCTCAGTTTGATAACTTCAAAGATGTCATTCAATATAGTTCTGAAAAATTGACCAAAACTAGGATTGTTGAAGCTATACTTGAGAAAAATGAGTTAATGAAAGTGTTTAAGTCAAAAACTGACACCAAAAGGACTGAAGCTAAGGCTGAAGTTCTGATGGCTAGGGGAAAGACTAAGACTAAGAATTATCAGAAGAAAGACAAGGTTAAAAGTGACAGAACTGAAAATGAGAAGAAGGATTTCAAGAAATGTTTTTACTGTAATAAGCTAGGTCACTTCATTAAAGACTGTCATAAGAAACAAAGAGATGATAAATCTAAATCTAATGAAGCAACTGTAGCTTTACTTGAAACTTCCTCTCATTATAATCATGAAGTGCTTATGTGTTCACATTCCAATCCCAGTTTGAACTGGATCCTAGACTCTGGTTGTACTATGCATGCTGCTTTTGATAAGTCTTGTTTTGTGAACTTGCATGAGGGTAATGGTGGTGTGGTCCTCCTTGGGGATCACACATCATTACCTATTAGGGGTATTGGGTGTGTTCCACTTAGGATGCATGATGGTATTGTTAGGGTGATTCAAAAGGTCAGGTGGGTCCCTGATCTTAGGAGGAATCTCCTTTCTGAGTCTGTTTTTGATGATTTAGGTTGCTGTATAACCACTTACAATGGTATAAGAGAGGTCATAAGAAATGATATCTCTCTTATCAAGTGTGTTAAGAAGGGAGGGTTATATTTTGTTATAACTACTCCTGAACTTAATATTACAGTAAGTGATTGTATGACACCTGAACTGTCAAAAACTTGGCATGAAAGACTTGGTCACATTGGAATGAAAGGTCTCAATTATCTGTTTAAGTCTGGCATTTTAGACAAGAAGCCTAGTGAGTTTGGTTTTTGTGAAAACTGTGTATTTGGTAAAAAGACTCATCATAGCTTTAACAAATCTTCATATGTTGCTGGAAAGCCTTTAGAGTATGTCCACTCTGACTTGTGGGGACCTGCTCAGGTCAACACAATAGGAGGGAGGAGATACTTCATGTCTTTTATAGATCATTTTTCCAGGAAAGTGTGGATTTATTTGTTAAAGTCTAAGGATGAAGCTTTTCAAACTTTCAAAGTATGGAAAGCCTCAGCTGAGAATGAGTCTAATGAGAAACTAAAATGTTTTAGGACTGATAATGGACTTGAATTTTGTAACCATTCATTCAATGATTTCTGCACTGAATTAGGCATTAAGAGACACCTCACTGTACCTGGCACACCTCAGCAGAATGGAACTGCTGAAAGGATGAACAGAACCTTGCTTGAAAAAGCAAGGTGCATGCTCATCAGTGCTGGGTTAAAACCTTCTTTATGGGGAGAAGCTGTCACTACTGCTTGCTATCTCATAAACAGGTCCCCATCTTCTGTGGTGAATTTCAAAACACCACAAGAGATGTGGACTGGAAAGGCTCCTAACTTGTCTCATCTTAAGCCTTTTGGTTGCACTGCATATGCCCAAGTCTCACAAGGTAAGTTGCAACCAAGAGCCTTAAAAGGTGTCTTGTTAGGATATCCAGAAGGTGTGAAGGGTTACAAGCTTCTACTTGTTCAGCCAAATGGCTACAAAGTGATAACAAGTAGAAGTGTGACCTTTAATGAGGGTGAATTTCATTTCAAATCTTTGTCTAACAATTCAGCTGAGAATACAGGTACCAATGAAGTGGAAGAAACCAGATTTTTCTTACCTCATGAAACTGGGAATGATGAAGAAGAAGAGTTTGACAGTGGTCAAAGCTCCTCCCCCTCCTCATCTGAAACAAGTGAGCCAAACTTGAGTGTCACAGCTCCTCCCAGTGAGAATGTTAATGTTAGTGGAGATCAGAACCCTCACCAATCAGGTGGGGAGGTAAGTGATTCTTCTAGTCATGAGTTGTCTGAACATGTTAATCTGGATAATAATTTGAGAAATTATCAATTGACTAGAGATAGACAACCTAGGACCTCTATTCCTAATAGAAGATTTCTGAACTTGCTTGCTGAAAATTCTGATCTGAGTCATGTGGGTTATGCTTTTGTGGTTGCTGAACATGTTAAGAATTCATTTACTCCTGAAACCTATGAGATTGCTGTCAAGTGCTCACATGCTAAGCATTGGTTGAATGCTATGCATGAAGAATATGAGTCCATGCTTGTTAACAACACCTGGACTCTTATTCCCAAACCTGACAATGCAAGGCTCATAGACTGTAAGTGGATCTACAAACTGAAAGAAGGCAATCACAAAAATGATCCACCTAGATATAAAGCCAGACTTGTAGCTAAAGGCTTCTCTCAGAAAGAAGGTGTTGATTACACTGACATCTTTGCTCCAGTAGTGAAGTATAAAACTCTGAGGTTGCTTTTAGCTATGACTGCTGTTTTTGATTTTGAGTTAGAACAAATGGATGTCAAAACTGCTTTCTTACATGGTGATTTGCATGAGACTATATATATGAGACAGCCAAAGGGTTTTGCTATTGAGTCTAAACTTGATCATGTTTGTAAACTTGAAAAATCTATTTATGGACTCAAACAATCTCCTAGGTAGTGGAACATCAAATTTGACTCTTGCATGAAGGATTTAGGTTTCTCTAGAAGCAGCTATGACACTTGTCTCTATTTCAAAGGCATGAAAACTGTTGCTCCTGTGTTTGTGCTTTTATATGTTGATGATATTCTGATCATGTCTAGTTCTAAGGTGCTTGTTGCTGGTGTGAAACGTGACCTTAAACTGAATTTTGACATGAAAGACTTAGGACCTGCACAGAAAATACTTGGTATTAACATCACTAGAGATAGGAAGAACAAAAAAATGTGGCTCTCCCAAAGTGATTATGTGCATAAGGTTCTAGAAAAATTCAGCATGCTTAATTCCAAACCCACCTCCATCCCCTTAGGAGGGCATCTTGAGTTGACCAAAGAGTTTTGTCCTAAAACTGAATCTGAGAAATCTGATATGTCTAGCATTCCTTATGATGTTGTTGTTGGATCTGTCATGTATGCAATGTTGTGCACTAGACCTGATCTTGCTTTTGCTATTAGTGTACTTAGTAGATTTATGTCTAACCCTGGTCCTTCCCATTGGACTGCTATGAAGTACTTGTTGAGATACATGTCAGGAACAGAAAATCATTGTCTTGTCTATGGTGAGCACAACTCCAGAGAAGAACTGCATGGGTATGTTGACTCAGATTATGCTAGTAACAAGGATACTAGAAAATCCACAACTGCCTATTACTATACATGGGCTGGCAACTGCATCTCTTGGAAGTCACAACAACAATCAGTTGTGGCTCTCTCATCCACAGAAGCAGAGTATATTGCAGCCACTGAGGCTGCTAAGGAGGCTATCTGGTTGAAGGGAATTCTGAGTGAAATCCAGACTGTGCCATTCATTCCTGTTCTTCACATGGACAGTCAGAGTGCTCTCTATCTTTGCAAAGACCCCATGTATCATGAAAGATCCAAGCATATTGATGTCAGACATCACTTCATTCGGGATAAAGTTGAAGATAAAACTCTTGTTGTTAAGAAAGTCAGGGGAGAAGAAAACCCTGCTGATTTTGGAACTAAGATTGTTGGTGCTGATAAATTCTCATTTTGCAGGAACTTCCTGTATATATGGGAAGCCACCTAGTTGAACTAGGACTGAGTGGCCAACGATGGACAGTGAGATGACGACCCCATTCTGCTACTGGCGACATTGGATTTGCACCAACGTTTGGATTAGGAGGGCATTTGTTATGTATTCTAATCCTAAGTTGTTGTATTAAACTATGAACACTTGTTTTTCGGTTTACTATTGCAAGCACACTAGGCTAGGTAGAGACTTAAGGGCATATGGCTTGACAGGTGGCTTGATCCATTGAGCCGTAGTGCCGCTTGAGCCACTGAGCCATGTTTGGCTAAGTGGTCTCTCGCCTGGCGTTTGGCTCTGGCTCTTGTTCTTTTGGACTTGTTTGCTGAGATTGTGTTTATGGGCCTCTGATGTTGGTGTTGATATTGGGCCTCAGCTTGCTTGGCCCACTGTCTGCTGATATTGGTTCCCAGATCTGTTGCGCTGTGTTTGAGGGCTCCCTTGAGAGTACTTATACTCTTCTCCAGCCCTAATCGCCGCATTCTTTCCTTCTCCCTCAGATATCCATGTCTAACCCTAGAGAGCTCTTCTGTGAGCTAATCTCTGGTTTATCCATGGTGTGTTGAGCTATTGGTCTGAATCTTTGAGAGAACATCAAAGTTAGCTTGTGAACTCTTGAGACGTTGGTTCGAAGCTTTACTGAAAGCTTCGAGGTTGTCCATCCAGGGGACTTCTCTCTGTTCGACCTTGCTTTCTTTCTGGCTTGTGTGCCTTGTTGCTCTCTGAGCTTTTGTCTTTAGTTTTTGCCGCCTGTGTGTGCTTGCATGTAACTGAACTTGTTCTTAGCCTTTGTTGCTTAGTGGATTGGGTGAGTCTCCCTCTCTTGAGGCTCCGCATATGTAGGATATTTTTATCCGAACTGCGTCAACAACTCTTGTGTTCAAAACTGCCTTTAAACTTGTTTCATTACTTCACTTGCACTAGATCTAGGACGATTGAGGTTGATTCGAGCGAATACGAGTTCTCTTCAACGAACTATGCAGACTCTGTGAGCTTAGGATTTCATTTTTTACAACATATTCCTTCTAGTCTTATCTCTGATTTATTAGATGATGTAAGGAGTTTAGCTAACGACTCTCGGTTACGTTCAATTTCGTCTTCGTTTTCTTACTCACTATGTCAACGGGTTAGTTATTTTCCAAAGCATGAAAGACTTTCCATCAACAAACCGAAACGAAAGTATCAACGAACGGTATGAATAATGCGAATCAAGAAGGCGATATTAAGGGTTGGTTGGTGCTAATAATGCATCAAGGTTCGTGTGTTTCCTGTCTTCTTCCTCTTAATTAATGACTCATTTATGCTA
Organism: Oxyria digyna; assembly: GCA_029168935.1. NCBI lineage: Eukaryota > Viridiplantae > Streptophyta > Magnoliopsida > Caryophyllales > Polygonaceae > Oxyria > Oxyria digyna. Next base: position 3,830,386 of record JAPVLV010000018.1, read on the forward strand.
ATTACCTTATACGGACTATTATATCTCGAACATGTTTAGCTTTATATATAGTTGACCCCAAAAGCTCCGAAGATTAGTGGTTAATTGGTTAGGTTGGTGAGTGGTGTGGCCCATACCATTTCCAATAGGCACAAAAAAATCAAGCTAATTGAAATTGATGGACTGAGGATTGTTGGAGGAACATCCTTTTCACGTAGTTGAGTGGTCTATCTTTTCATTTCAACATCCCACTAATCATGCTTAATTTGTACATGTAAGCTAGTTTCATAAAATAAATATCTCTTGTACGTCCGTCGTTTTTTCATTGCTACAACACATGACATGTCACGTCTTGATTGAATATTTGGATGCATTATTTCGTTTAAATTTGTATGACTCACACCAATACACTATATTTTCCATATCATAACGTTCTTTTCATCTCATTTGACCTATTTTACACGGAGACGGAAACGAAAACGAAAACGGTGAAGAGGACATCGAAAAAGTTATAATCCTAAAATATAAAAAAAAATCGAAAATGACAATATATATTCTATATCATTTTAGATCTCTTGAATACATTAATAAATTGACTTAATAAGAGCACTAAATGATAATCTAATTGGATAAAAATGATTAATTGTCATACAAAAGACAAGATTTTGTCTCTTTTGTGAACTAAGAAGAAGCATTTTGAAGGCTTAAATTAGGATTTTAAATTTTTAATTGACAATATTACTAATTTAATCAAATATCATAGATTTCCCTGCGTTTCCGATGTGTTTCCGTTTTGTTGACCGTTTCTAACACGTGGTTTGACCATTTTATGAAGTTTTCGAAAGTTTCCAGGAGTTTCTGGGAGCTTCCACGTGTCGAAACGTTTCGTAAACAAAAGCGCTCTCTTGCTAAAGGTTTCTGTGCTATATACACATTCGTCGATGAAAATTTTATATCGTTAATATCTTATTAAAGACGATTAATAGTACGATTGAAACAAGATCACGCCTGACTATGTTTATTCTATACAAATTGGAAGAACATTAAGGACGAGGGAGTAGTATATTAAAGTCGGCAAGGCCGGCCAAGAGAGAATAATAGTATTTTTTTTGTCGAAACTAAATTGAATAATTGTTTTGTTGCGTTCATGATTGATTATCACAACTAGAAAAAACATATAGAAATGGATTCTTTGGTTGAGAGCTCAAGGCGATGGTGAAAGCATGCCGAACAAAATTATTGAGTTTCGAGCGTAAGTTTGTAATCAGTTTCATTTTTGCGTAAGTTTGTAATCAGTTTCATTTTGAAATCAGAATCGAATTAGGTTTATGTTATTATGTCAAGAACAACTCAATAGAATCTGTAGCACTTGAAACACTATCAGACTTTGATACCATATGAAATCATGAGAGACCCACGATGTTGGTTAGACGGAAGGTGATTAGGCGACTTTTCGAAAAAAATGACAGAGAGTATGAACCGGATTCGAAACCAACCTCAGACGATTCTCAATGGTTTCGGTTCTAATTTCAAACGGTTTTGGACGGTTTCGGAACCATCAATTTTCGATTCGAACTGAACGGTAACGGTTGAGCATCTAATCCTCCGTATTTCTGTAATTCATGTTTTGAACTATCTTAAAAAAGGTAATTTAGAAAAGAGTACACTATAAAAACTAGTACTACATACAAGATTAAAAGAGAAACTTATCAACATCGTAAATTATTTTTAATATCTACTACTGAAAAATAAAATAAAGTAATTTCAGTCATTCTAAAACATATCTTATATAGTGTATACTAGCGTGTGTTCCCGTACCATGTACGGGGTCGCATGTAATAAATATTTTAATATTTTATTTATATTTTATACTATTAATTAGTTTATAGATTGTAGTTTATACTTTATGATTTATAATTTATAGATTATAGTTTATAGTTTTTGATTTATGTTTTACCGTTTAAGTTCATTAATAAATCAACTTAATTAGATTGATAACATAATAATAGATAAATATATATATATATATATATATAGAGGGAGGCTCCGGTAAGACCACTTTTATAGTAAAACGGAGTTAACGAATAGGAGCCATAGGATGAGATTAAATGAAGGGCTTAGATTAGAAGTCTTGTAATTAAAAGAAAATAAGGAAAAAAATATCATAACCCCTTCCTTAATGTACGGCAATCAACTATTCTCTCTCTCTTCCATCAACTCACGCTGCCTCTCTTCCATCGTTCTTCTCCTCCCGTTTTTTCTTCCCGGTAACAATAGTTGATTGATACAACACCACACAAATCTCCATGGAAGAAGGTTAGTATCGAGATATTCATAGGAATTAGATTAGGGTTTTATTAGGATTTGATTAGGGTTTGATTAAATGTCGATTGTGATATATGCATCAAACTAGGGTTAAATAAGGTTTCGTTCTGATATGCGACAACAATAAAACGTTATGCATCAGATGATTCGGTGGTATGCAGTAGCAATTTAGGGTTTCACATGAATTCTGTTATGCAGTAAAATGGTTGTCGTATGCGTTTCGTAATCAGTGTTATGCAACCGGATATACTTGATATGCAGTAGATACGTTTTGATTCTAACAATGGTTTTCGCCTCTCAAATCGAATTCTTAGCCAAGTGAATGTGACATTCGACTTTCATATTAGATTCATAAGATTCTTTCATGTAAATTGACGGTCATGAGGGTGAGAAATTTGATTTACCTATTGAATTTTGTATACCTATTGAATTTTGTATACCTATTTAATTTTATGATAGATTGCTAGGGTGAGATTTGATTAGGGTTTGATTATATTCGACTTTGATATATGCATCAAACTAGGGTTAATTAGGGTTTCGTTCTAATATGCAACATTAATAAAACGATATGCACCAGGGATTCGGTGTTATGCAGTAGCAATTTAGGGTTTCACATGAATTCTGTTATGCAGTAATAAAGCTGTCATATGCATTTCGTTATCATTGTTATGCAACCGGATTTACTTGATATGCAGTAGATACGTTTTGATTCTAACAATGGTTTTCGCCTCTCCACTCGAATGCTTAGCCAAGGGGATGTGACATTCGACTTTCATATTAGATTCATAAGATTCTTTCATGTAAATTGACGGTCATGAGGGTGATGAAATGTGATTTACCTATTGAATTTTACTATAGGTTTCTAGGGTTTCATCCTGATATGCAAAACCAATACATCGATATGCACGGCGCGCTAGGGTTTCGTACCAATCCTAATATGAAAACCTTAAGTTTTGATATGCAGTTCGTTTTCGCCGTTATGCAGAACTTAAGTTGTAATATGTAGTTTGTATTATTCGTTATGCAAAATGCAGGGTTTTGTTTTCAATACTATTGTGCAATAATTATGTCGTAATATGCAGTTTGTTTTGAACGTTATGCAGAATATAAGATGTAATACGCAGTTTCGTACTAATGTTGTTTTCAAGGTTTTAATCATTTTCATGTTTTTTCGTATTCATCATTATGCATTCCGATTTACTTGATATGCACTCAATATATTTTGATATGCAGTTCATAGGTACGTGTATGCAAAAGAACTCAAATGATGATGTCATGTAGTATTCCTCGGATGATGATGTCGATGTATCTAATGATGACATGTCAAACGAAGAAGAAGAATTAATGTATGGTACAAAATGTGCCATTGACACCGAAGATAAACACACAAAGCATTGGGTTTGGTATGCATGAAGTAGTAAGTTGTAGGGTTTCATATTGCCTTGATATGATAATATGCAAAAAATCTAAATTGATATGCATTTTAATCAATTTTTGTATTGTTGGGTAGAGTTATGCACCAAAACTGCAGCGATATGCACCAAGTCTGAAGCGTTATGCACCAAATCTATATAGATATGAACCAAATTCGTAGCGATATGCCCTAAATTCGTATAGATATGCACCACATCCGTAACGATATGCACAAAATCATTGTTCATCATATTAAGAATGCACTTCAAAAACACTCTATTCGATTTGCATAATGTAAAAAGTAGTGTGCATATCACACACAAATAAGTGAATATCAACACACTATATGTGAATATTATACTCATGTAGCTGCACTTCGTGCATCCTCTTTGAAGGAATTGATATCGGATTCTTTTGCATGTTGGTTATACAACAATCTGTACACAAAGAATGCTACAACTGCACCACTGCAAACAGACATATATTTAAGAACAGTGTGTAAGAACTTCCTTTCTGCTAGAGTATTTACTAACAAAAAAGTCGAGAATCACTTGTCTAATTAAAAAAAAATCAATTGCTTAGCTGTTAGCTTGTACTCACAAGCAACTAATCATTTGTACATAAAATTTACTGCTTGGTAGTAGAATCACTATACACTCTGTAAACTCTAATTCACAAAAACATAAGAAAATCATAATTGATGAGATTTTGGCATATGATTTCACACCCAACTATTAGGAAGAGAGACGGAGAAGTGATCAAACCGAAAAGACGCTTCACCAGCAGTATCTCTATCCAATCTCAACTCAATCACATCATCTTCATCATCACTGAACTCCGAATCCATCTTTGACATCAGCGGATACCCGGTTTGCAACGGCACCATCTTAGTACTTTGCGTAGCACTAGATTGCCTCTCTTGGTCCCACATGAAAACATGAACCAACATCGTCACACCAGCATGCCTATGCAACGAAAGCTTCTGACTAACCGAAACCATGTCAAAGCATCGAATCCCGCCAGAAGACGAGACTAACCAAGGCAACACTGTTTGATTATCGATTCTCGATACAACTAAAAGTTTACTTGCCTTCGCTGCCTCATTGTGTAAATTGCTTAGTCCTGACAAGCCCCCCTGCATACAACAATTTCGAACAATATTTGCAATAACACACACAAAAAGATATTCGATCAATATATATACCTAGAATCAAATCAAACATTCATTTAGAATATCCTAAATATCAGCCTATACTAATAGCAGAAACTACTTAAAAATAAAATGTTGATCTGGAAAATGACAAAAAAATGTGTAGATAGTTTGGACTAGGTGTGGTTGAATAAATTTATCTTCATTAGCATGCCCAAATAAAGCAGGAATTAAAGTTTTCGATGCAACCTGCATGCCCAAATAAAGCAGGAATTAACTCAAATAATACTCTTCCATTTTTCCTTTCTCAATTTTAAAGTCTTTTTTTCTTCTTGTATAGACCAGCTAAAATTGCTAACAGGGGCTGAACCTCTGATGGATTTGCATCTTTGTTTCTCTTCTTTCAAACATAGAGACGAACAAACAGTAACACGTATTCAAACAGGGGCTGAACGTTCTGTTTTAGTATATGTATACTCCATTGCATACACCATTCTTCATGTGAAAGGAAATCATGGCTAAATGTGCTCAATTGGCGCAATTTGATGAGGAGCTTTATAAGGTACCGATTTCAATCTTGGATTCCTAGGGTTTGAGAAGCATGGGATAATTAATTGTATAAAATTTTGATATAAATATGTGAAGTTTCATGATTCATGCTTTCTTTCATAATCTAAAGATGGAAATATAGGACTATAACTGCAATAGTTTGATGTAGAATCAGAATTGCATCTTTAATCTTGTGTTTATGCCCTGCACATTCCATGCTTGTTTCTACAAGGTCTTTTACTGCTTAATGACTATTACTTTGCATATCTTAGTCTGATGTTAACTCGAGAGAAGACAAATCATGATATAAATATGTAAAATTTCATAATTCAATTTTGTATGGTAATCTAAAGGTGGAAGTAATGAGAAGTGCATTTTTTATCTTGCACAAAGTATCAAAATATTTTATGCTTATGATTTCTTTATGCCCTGAATATTTCATTGTTTCTACAAAGTCTTGTGCTGCTTTGCTTTGCATATCTTAGTCTGATGTTAACTGGTTGGATCCAGGTGATGAATTATGATATAAAATGTAAAATTTCATAATTCACATTTGTGTCGTAATCTAAAGATGGAAATATAGGACTATAACTGCAATAATGTAATGTAGAATTAGAAGTGCATTTTTAACCTTGTATAAAGTATCAAAATATTTTATCCTTATGATTGCTTTATGCCTTGAATATTTCATGCTTGTTTCTAGAAAATCTTCTACAGCTTAATGACTATTGCTTTGCATATCTTAATCTGATATTAACTGGTTTCGATCCAGGTAACTGGTGAGGGAGAAGACAAATATCTCATTGCTACTGCTGAACAGCCTCTCTGTGCATATCATTTGGATGACAAATATCTAAATGACTGGATACAGCCTCTCTGCTGAACAGCCTCATGTATTAATGATAGAGCAGTTTTGCCTTACGAGCCCTAATGCCAATGACTCATGGGACTGTTGAGGAATGCAGGGCTTTGTGGTATTGACAAGATTTAATTTAGGTGAAGATTTTGGTAAAGAAACAAATACAAAGGAAACACTTAATTAGTAGATTCAGACTTTGTGGGATCATTACAAATGAGGTAGCACGCCTCTATTTATACTAGTGGGAGGTTGTTTGAGATTACTCAAGCAATTTCTAGAATTCTCTAGGTAAGACTAAGCTACACTAATCTAGAAAATTCTATTAATCTTATCCATTAGTGTTTCTAGATTAGTCTACTAATGGACTCCATCTCTTGCTAGATTTTGGGTCATTAGCCCATTCTTCAAATTGGGCCTTCGGTGATGATCTTCAACATCCCCCTCATCACCGACTTTCGGGTGCACATTCCAAGCATGGACCTTAAAACGTACCTTTTTCGTAGTACTCGCCACCGCATTACATTTTCTCTGCACAGCTCGTACATCTGCCAGAAACAAATTCTTCTCGTTCTTGCGGCCTCGCATGATCAAACGTCCTCCCCTAAACACCTTGCACCACTTGTACGTACCAACAAGCCTGCTCCTTTCTGACATCATCGCACCCAACGAGATAATGTTCACTCTACTTGAAGGCACATACCTCACATTATGAAGAGTATGGCTTGTACCATTCTGAAGCCTCATTGTCACGTTTCCGGTACCTTCGACTTTCAACTTCTCTCCACCTGCTAAGTTGATGTGGCCAAACTCTCCATCTTTCTTCAAGGTGTCGAATAATGCTCGATCTCCACACACGTGCGTCGAGGCAACAGTGTCCATCAACCACTCAGACTTGACAACTTTTTCACTCGTTGCCAAGTATACATCCTCATCACTTACGTCACTGACCTCATTCGTACCAGAGTCACCACTACACGACTGCAACGACCTCTCTCGCAGCTTCTTCAAGTCCTCCCTCAACTGAGGACATCTCTTTTGCATGTGACCCTTCTCCCTGCAGTAGTAACACTTCACGTCACTCAAATATCGACTCTGACATGGGACTACTCTCTCTCTCGGATCACCGTGCCTCCTTACGTGGTTCCTCCCTTGCCAACGATCCCCTGCAACTAGTATGCGATTCTCCTTGATGTTAGTTGCTTCATCCTTCATCATCCGCTCACTCTCCCGCAAAGCGGTCATCACCTCATTCAGAGTGAGACTCGACCTTCCTACAAACAACGTCTGCGCCAGAGACTTGTAGGACATTGGCAATGACGCTAGCAACAACAGTGCCTGCTCCTCATCTCTTATACTATCTCCTGCATTCATCAGCTGACATACTAGTTGATTAAACGAATTAATGTGGTTGTGAAGATTACCTCCTTCCTGCATCTTCAGTGACATATATTCGTAAGGCCTCTGGGATATTTCATGACATATATTCTTCACGCGCATAAAGTATTGAGATATGGACATTTGACCTTGTGCAATTGTCCCTATCTCGTTTTCTAGCATTTGCAATCGTGCGTCATTCGCACGTGAAAATAGAGATACAAATGTATTCCATGCTTCTTTCGGAGTCTTTGCATCTCTAATATGCTCAATTAAATGCGTCTCAATAGTAACCTTAATAACATATAAGGCTTTAGCGGCACGTACCTTCCATTTTCGTAAGGCCTCTACATTTGCTGGAGTACTCTCTGGAGGAGTTGTGCTTGCACCCGCTACCGTCTCCCATAAATCTTGCCCTTGGAGATATGACTCCATGCATGATCTCCAGTATGTATAATTGTTGTTGTTTAGCTTCTCAATCCCACTTGTCGTACCTGATATATCTGTCATTGCTCCGAGCAATTAATCCGGCAGCACAACGACGCAATTTGAGATTTCTAAACACCGACGAAAAACCTCGTTACTCCCCGAGCAACAATCACGATCCCAGACCGTAAAATTTCGCCGAACCCCGACGAACCGCAAAGCCCGCAGCACGACCCGGCTCTGATACCAAATGTTGAGGAATGGAGGGCTTTGTGGTATTGACAAGATTTAATTTAGGTGAAGATTTTGGTGTAATAGCACAAGAAGTAAAAGAAACAAATACAAAGAAAACACTTAATTAGTAGATTGAGACTTTGTGGGATCATTACAAATGAGGTAGCACGCCTCTATTTATACTAGTGGGAGGTTGCTTGAGATTACTCGAGCAATTTCTAGAATTCTCTAGGTAAGACTAAGCTACACTAATCTAGAAAATTCTATTAATCTTATCCATTAGTGTTTCTAGATTAGTCTACTAATGGACTCCATCTCTTGCTAGATTTTGGACCATTAGCCCATTCTTCAAATTGGGCCTTCGGTGATGATCTTCAACAGGGACATGCTTGAAGAAATGATTACGAACTCAGAAGATTTTTATAAGCAGGTATGATTGTCCCTCTCTTTAAAATAGATTATGTTCGTCACTTTCTCTAGTTTGTTCTTACCATGCTGATATTATAGATCCAAGTTATATCTTTAGGATACAGAAAACTTTAATTGTTTATGTTTAGACCATTTAAAATTTAATATCAGTACATTCTTAGAGAATTGGAATTAAATTCTTCACATTTTTTCCATACTGTTTCCATTTTTTTTAATTGTGTGTAGAATTTTCCACACATTAAGAAAATGGTGATTGATTGTGTGTTGAAAATCAAACTTTTTCTCAAATTAATCATTCACCTCCATTTACAACCACTAGACGAAGAGAAAAAGTCAATGCCAAATTCCAATATGAAAATCATGATATATATGTATATGTGATTAATTGTCTTGAAATCCTATTTAGAGTCTAGAATGTCAATTATTGTGAACCAGAGGGAGTATATAATTATGTATGATACTTAGTCCGAAAATCACCAATGCAGACGATTTTCATGTAGAAACCCGAAACAACAGTTTCCACTAACCTTGAACTTAAACTCCATTGCAGCTAAAGTTACCGTATCCAATAGTGGCTATTTGAATGATGCAGCTGCAAAGAAGTATGATTTAGAAGCATGGTTCTCTTCCTCCAGCACTTACAGAGAGCTGGTGTCATGTTCAAACTGTACAGACTACCAGTCAAGAAAGTTGGAAATTCGATTCGGCCAGAAAAAGGTACTAACTTCATTCTCAAATTCTTTATGTACTAGTATTTGTTGTGATGACAAAACGACAACGTTATTTCGTATTATGTACTAGTGGAAAAGAATGTGGGCCAGATGATTTACTGATATAGATGTTGCGTATTGCTGCGTCGTGGACAAACCCACTGCCTTAGAAACAAGAACGCCTCGACTCCGGTGCAAATTCGATAACGGCGCTTGTCCCCCAAGGTTGTCGCAGCACCACTCGAACTAGTGCACACCAGTAGGAGAGGCTAGGGCTCACGAGTACTCAGAACAGCAAGAAAGAACTAGAGCGTGTTTTGATTTTGAAACAGAGAAGAAGATGGGATTTTTTGATAAATTGAAGAGGGCTGCCTGCCATGGTCTCCTATTTAAAGGAGAAAATCAGAGATCTTTCTCATCCCTGATACTCTCCACGAATCAACCCACTTCAGCAAAAATATCTCAACAAAGGAAGACCGAGTTGAGAGTTGGATTAACCCTCAAGTTTCGGTGGTGGTTTAGGTTTTAAAGCAAACAAGCAAATTGAAATCAACTTTATTTTAGAAATAGAGATTACAGAGGAGTAATTAGGTGTACTAGTCTGTAACTCTCAAATGGCCCAAAAAGAGTTTGAAATCAATAAGACTTGGACACCAGTAAACACACGTGGAGTCCATTGCTCTAGTTCATTTCTCAACTTGATGAAAGAAGTAATATATATATGAATTAAATACAAACTCCTTTCATTTTCCTCATGTACTGTGCATTACATATATAAGGATATCCAACAATCCCCCACTAATGCACAGTTCATGCCATCCTGAGTGTTTGGGTAGGTGAAATGCATAAGTACAGGTATCTTGCGATTTGAACCTGAGCCTTAGTGCAACTTGAGAATATTCTAAAGTCATATGAGTGAACTAAGTCTTGAACTCATTGACATTATCAAGAACGGAACTCAAGAACACACATGTCACCAGTATATCTCGTGAACCCGCATTGGAGTCTTATTAAGACTCATTTACTTGGGCTGCTCATGAGTAAGATTCATGAAAACTATTCTCAACTTTTCAAGAGATTACCAATCTATACTCACGTAGGTGACTTTATCAAGTCTGCCTCATTACAGACCACCTTTAATAAGGCTGTAAAGTCATTAAGAACTTAATAGCTCAACCTCTCAACATCATAATATGTCGCCATAGGAATAGAAAGTTTTAGCTTTCATATGGTATTAATCCCATTCCTCTCGACGATTCCAGAACTAGTTTTCTGTTTAATCCTTTGGTTAAAGGATCTGCAAGGTTTCTTTCAGACCTTATGTACTCCATTGTAAGTACACCATTACGAATCAATTGTCTTACACACTCATGTCGGATGCGTATATGCCTTTTCTTTCCATTGTAGACACTACTTTTTGCCACACATATGGCTGCCTGTGAGTCACAATGTAATAATATAGGAGGTGTTGGTTTCCCCCACAATGGAATATCTCCCATTAAACTCCTTAGCCACTCGGCCTCTTGCCCGGCTAGGTCAAGAGCTATAAACTCTGACTCCATGGTCGACCGGGCTATTACAGTCTGCTTTGCAGACTTCCAGGATATAGCTGCACCACATAGTGTAAAAACATAACCACTAGTAGATCTCGTTTCTTTATTGTCAGACACCCAATTTGCATCACAATAACCTTCTAACACATTAGGAAATTTTCTGAAATGTAAACCTAAATCAATGGTGCCTTTAAGATATTTCAATAACCGTTTCAGAGCATTCCAATGATCACTGTTAGGATTATGAGTGTATCGACTCAGTCTACTTACAGCATAAGCTATATCAGGTCGAGTATAGTTCATTAAGAACATAAGACTACCAATAATTTTAGCATACTCTACTTGAGAAACACTATTCCCTTTATTTTTCTTTAAGTGTATGCTAGGGTCATAAGGTGTTCTTACTGGAGTGACATCAAAAGATCCAAATTTCTTCAGAATTTTCTCAACATAATGTGCTTGTGTCAACTGAAATCCATCTTTTGATTTAATCACCTTAACACCTAAAATCACATCAACTTCTCCTAAGTCTTTCATCTCAAATTTTGATGACAAGAAGTCTTTAGTCTGATTTATGACATCTAAGTGTGTACCAAGAATAAGCATGTCATCTACATATAAGCATATAATCACACACTTTGTCTGAATCATTTTAGAGTATACACATGCATCTGATCCATTCACAGTAAAGCCAAAACTAAGAATAGTCTTGTGAAATTTTTCATACCACTGCTTCGGGGCTTGCTTCAGACCGTATAATGACTTCTTAAGTCTACACACCTTATCCTCTGATCCAGGAACAACAAAACCAGGGGGTTGTTGCATATATATCTCTTCTTCCAAATCGCCATTTAGAAAAGCTGTTTTTACATCCATCTGATGTACAAGCAAATCATAAGATGATGCTAAAGCAATTAAAATACGTATAGTGGCGATTTTAGTCACAAGTGAGTAGGTGTCAAAATAATCTATCCCATATTTTTGAGTAAATCCTTTGATAACCAACCTTGCTTTATACCGTTCTATGGATCCATCAGTTTTTAATTTTTTCTTGAAGATCCACTTACATCCAATAGGTTTACTACCTTTAGGTAAGTCCACAATTTCCCACGGTCCATTGGTCATGATGGATTCCAACTCGCTCTTAACTGCATCTTTCCAAAAGTTAGCATCAATAGAATTCATAGCTTCTTCATAACTTTTGGGGTCATCCTCTATCATATGAGCACATACAAAGGTTTCATTTATTTTGTTTACCTCTTTAAGTTCAGAAAGAAAGGAAGTTACAAAGTTTGGACCATAACTAGTTTCTATTCTAGCTCTTTTACTCCTTCTAATTTGATTAGATTCAATTGTCTTTTCATGAGTTACTGCAGGAATAGAACTAGATGCATTTCTAGAAACCGATTGATCAATATCAGGCAAAACATTTTTCTTTAAGGGATAGACATGCTCAAAAAATTCAGCATCACGATATTCACATATAGAATTGTCATTCAAGCGCATAAACCTATATGATGAACTACTGTCCGCATAACCAATGAAAATAGCATCAAAAGTTCGAGGTCCAACACATTCACGCTTAAAAGAAGGAAAGGCAACCTTAGCAAGACACCCCCACACTTTCAAATATGCTAAGTTAGGAGCATAGCCCTTCCATAGCTCATAGGGAGTTTTTTCTAATTTTTTATGGGGCATCCTATTCAAGATGTGGTTAGCAGAGAGTACAGCTTCACCCCACAAGTAATTAGGCAATCCAGAACTAATGAGCATGGCATTCATCATTTCTTTTAAGGTTCGATTTTTCCTCTCTGCTATTCCGTTTTGTTGGGGAGAGTATGGGGCTGTCACCTCATGAATAATTCAGTTTTCCTTACATAAATTTTGCAGAGATTCAGTGCCATACTCTCCTCCTCTATCAGACCTTAATCTTTTGATTTTCCTATTTAACTGATTTTCAACCTCAGCTTTATATACTAGGAACATTTGCTCAACCTCATTTTTAGATCTAAGCAGATAGATTTTTGTGTATCTTGAGTGATCATCTACAAAGGTGATGTAGTATCTCTTTCCACCTCTACTTTCACAATTTCGAAAGTCAGCCAAGTCAGTGTGTATTAGTTCAAGTAATTCAGTATTTCTGACTACAACATTTTTATGAGGCTTTTTCACAAACTTGGCTTCAGTACATACATCACACTTGTCATGTCCATTGTTCACAAGATTAGGAATAATGCCCATTTTATGCAATCGATCAATCGAATTCACATTCACGTGTCCTAGTCTAGCATGCCACAAATTAATGGACTCAACAATATAAGCAGAAGAAGATGCTTTATTATCAATTTCAATGGTAGCAGATTCAAGCAAGATCAGGCCATTTTCAGTCATGTAACCCTTCCCAACAAATTCCCCATTTTTGCTAATAACAAGTTTTCCTCCATCGAGGAGAAGTCTAAAGCCAGCTTTAACTAAAAGACCCCCAGAGATTAAGTTCTTACGTAGAGAAGGCACAAAAAGAACATTAATCAAGCATAGAGTTTTTCCAGAATTTAATTTGAGAAGGATTTTTCCTTTACCGAGCACCTCGGAGATGCTAGAGTTGCCCATGTAAACCTGCTCTCCTTTTGCTGCGGGTTGGAAGTCTGATAACAGATCTCGGTTGAAGCAGAAATGTCGAGTGGCCCCGGTGTCGACCACCCATTCAGTCATATCCACCATGTTGACTTCAGAAATTACCGCCACCAGGTCCTCTTCAGTGAGATGTGCCTGATTCTTATCTTGGTTCTGCTTTGCTCCATTTTTCTGCGGGTCATTGCGATGGAAACATTGAGCAGCTCGATGTCCTGGTTTATTACAGATGAAGCATGCACCTTTGAATCTGTCATTTTTCCCAACTTTCTTGAAGTTGACTGCCTTCTTGTTGTTGAACGGTTTCTGATTTTTCCTAGCAGGTGCAGCAGCTCCTTTATTGAACCTGTCATTTTTGTTCCCACCAGTTTCCACAATATTAGCTTTGACACAAAAATCAGAGTTGATTGAGAATGGCTTATCTTTGAGGCGATTTGCCTCCTCGATCTTCATATGGCTAACAAGTTCTTCCAGCGTCATGTCTTTCTTTTTGTGTTTGAGGTGGTTTCGATAGCTCGCCCAGGACTCCGGAAGCTTTTCAATGAGAACATTGGCTTGCAAGATCTCGCACATCTTCATGCCTTCGGACAGAACATCAGCAACAAGGTTCTCATACTCGTGCACTTGGTCCATGATGGGCTTATCGTCAACCAATTGAAATTGTAGCCATTTGCCGGTGACATACTTGCGTTTCCCAGCATCATCAGAGCCGTATTTCTTCTCTAGGCTCTCCCAAATTGATTTCGCAGACTTGTTGCTGAAGAACAAATCAAACAGGGGATTCGTCATATGATGAAGTAAATGACCCCTTACCGTCTTAGTGTCCTTCTCATACTTCAGCAACTCAAGTTCAGCTTCGTTTGGAGGTTGTTGATCGTCCTTTGGTTGGATATCCAATTGTGAGGCATCGGTTTGGGTCTTTTCAGGAACAATTGGAGCATCCTTGAATAGAACGTAGTCCATGTCCAGTTGTTCAAAAAAGATGAGCAGTTTTTGGGACCATCTTTTGTAATTGGTCCCATCGAGGGGTTCGAGCTTGGAGAGGTCCAGCAGGGGTTTGTGAAATTTGGCTTCCATTTGGCACCAGGAAGGAAAGCAGTGTAAATTCTTGTTTCTAAATTGTTGATCTGATTGACTGAAACACTGCAGGGCAAACGATTAGTGCATAAGTGGAAAAGAATGTGGGCCAGATGATTTACTGATATAGATGTTGCGTATTTCTGCGTCGTGGACAAACCCACTGCCTTAGAAACAAGAACGCCTCGACTCCGGTGCAAATTCGATAACGGCGCTTGTCCCCCAAGGTTGTCGCAGCACCACTCGAACTAGTGCACACCAGTAGGAGAGGCTAGGGCTCACGAGTACTCAGAACAGCAAGAAAGAACTAGAGCGTGTTTTGATTTTGAAACAGAGAAGAAGATGGGATTTTTTGATAAATTGAAGAGGGCTGCCTGCCATGGTCTCCTATTTAAAGGAGAAAATCAGAGATCTTTCTCATC
Source organism: Oxyria digyna (assembly GCA_029168935.1). NCBI lineage: Eukaryota > Viridiplantae > Streptophyta > Magnoliopsida > Caryophyllales > Polygonaceae > Oxyria > Oxyria digyna. The sequence continues at coordinate 3,845,517 of JAPVLV010000018.1, forward strand.
CCTGATACTCTCCACGAATCAACCCACTTCAGCAAAAATATCTCAACAAAGGAAGACCGAGTTGAGAGTTGGATTAACCCTCAAGTTTCGGTGGTGGTTTAGGTTTTAAAGCAAACAAACAAATTGAAATCAACTTTATTTTAGAAATAGAGATTACAGAGGAGTAATTAGGTGTACTAGTCTGTAACTCTCAAATGGCCCAAAAAGAGTTTGAAATCAATAAGACTTGGACAGCAGTAAACACACGTGGAGTCCATTGCTCTAGTTCATTTCTCAACTTGATGAAAGAAGTAATATATATATGAATTAAATATAAACTCCTTTCATTTTCCTCATGTACTGTGCATTACATATATAAGGATATCCAACACAGTACACCCACCTGCTGAATTCTACTCTGACAGAGACTGAAAGAACAATGTGTTGTATCCTAGAGAACTATCAGAGGGAAGATACCAGAGGTTTTACAGAGTTACAGATGCCAAAGGGAAGAAACCGAAAGCATAGCTAAATGGTAATTTGACATTAAGTTACTGAGAATATGATTTGTTGCATACAATTGCTTTTTGATTAGGTTGTGAAACTTCATTCTGAACAATTCAATCTGCATTGCTAGTTTTAGCCACTTTGGTACATTTTTTAATAAAAGATGGTGTTGTTTTGATGATATTTTTGACTAAGTTGTGTATACTTTTTCAGGATCGAGTATTTTAAGGAGTAGGTCATCAATTATGCATAGGAACATTGCATATGAGATTCTTGTAAATTTGTGATCCTAGATTGTGTGAAAAAACCAAAACATTCTTAATGCACTCATTCGAAAGGCATTTGAGCTCGTCATTCGGATTCGAAAGGAATTTGAACTTGTTCTTGGGATATCAAGATTATTTTCGAGGTATCCTAATTTTGTTAGAATCTTTTGGATCTTATTCTCAAACTTTCTCATTGCTACTCTCTTGAACGTATCAAAACTCAAAATTTCAGGTTCACATCGACAAAACTGCAATATAAGTTAATACTCAAATCTAATCCAACTTACTTCGGGTCTTCGGCCTCTGTTTAGGGAGGAAAAGATCTCGTAAGGATGGATCTTTAGATGAGGACCGAGGATGATGCACACAAACACTATAATTAATGCGCACACACGTTATAACTAATGCACACAATATTTAGTGATGCATACCATCTATGACACATTCACACACACGAGTTAACGTTTGTGTATCATCCTCGATTCTCATCTTAGAACTCATCCTCATTCTCACCAGAACCAAGACACAAGGCTAGATCATTTCTAAGGAACATTTTCGTCTCTTCTTAGAACGTCCTCTACTACGACGAAACTCACCGGAACGATCAATTGATTCTAGAATTAAAGACTGACAGAGCGTTAATTAGCCTTAGAAATTCAAAGTCATCATTTTCAGGTGCATCAACAAACCTGAATCATTTATTGTCTTGCCTATCAAATTTGTTGCATTTATAGATCCAAAAGCAATTAACGCACATCACATTATATATTCCTCTTATGAGTTAATGACCTATTCTCCACATTTAACAAATCCTGCGTGAAGAGGACTCATAAATCGTGCCTCCACGCGCGATTGCAGCTGGTATTGTTTTTGTTTCTCAAAATCCAATCATTGGACTACGCCAACTCTCGGGATAGGAAGTAAGAAACTAAATCATAACTATCGAAATAAGGGTTAAGATTAAAAGTTGAAAAAGCTATTTTACGAGAAGGTGATATTTCTGTAATTTGTGTCAATTTTAGTTCTTTTTTAACTTCAATTGACATGATATTTTCAATAATAAAAAAGACCTATCTATCTAGGTCTGTCTATCTATACATATACTACAAAGAGCGTTGTTTGACACTTCATTAATCACGTGATCTCACACATCATCGTTACTTATAAAAAAACAATAAAAACCAATGAAAATGCCACATATTTACGAAATTTAAAAAAAAATACATCTTAATTTTATTATTTGATTATCTTTTTCCTAAAAAAATTATCTAATTTGTACACACTATCGAAATATAAATCAAATCTATACATATTCTTTATCTATATTCTCATATAGTTGTTACTTCTAATTTTATCTTTTATTTTAAAAAATAGATCAAATAAGAAAAAATAAAATAAATAGATATCTAATAAATTATATTATTCTTATTTAATCTTTTTATCATTTTATAAAATTTAAAAGATATCAACCAAATATTTTCTTTTTATAACTTTTAACCATCATAAATCATATGGTTTCACAATTCGTACGGTAAAATTACTTGGTACCGAAACCTTTCTTCTTCCCTCGTTGGATCTTAGGCAGACTATATAACCTTCAAACGAAAAAATCCTCTGTTTTCTCAGAGCAGTTTTTCTCTGCCTCCAACAGAAACCAAAAAAAAAAGTCCCTTTACGCCGCCTCTATTTTCTGTATCTTCTTCACAACCTGAAAATTCCCAAAAAAGAACCTTCTTTTCTTTCTTTCTTTCTTTCTTCTTCTAACCACACTCACAAAAAATTACTAAACATGGCTGAAACGACCGTTGAAGCAGTCACCGGAACACAACAGGCATTGAAAACGTCTCTTTACGTCGGCGATTTGGATGTCAATGTGAGCGATGAACAACTTTTTACATACTTTAACCGGTTTGAGGAGTTGGGTAAAGTCGAATCGGTTCGAGTTTGTCGCGACACCGGCTCGCGTCAATCGCTCGGTTATGGATATGTCAACTATGATAATCCTGAAGTTGGTTAGTTACTTTCTTCAACCTGTTTTTGTTCTTTGATTTTTTTGCAGAGTTGATCGTCCTTGACTTTTGGATTAGTTTGTTGGTGGCCATGAAGATGATTAAATGATTCAACCTGTTTTGTTTGGTCAACGTTTGATTGCTTGATGATTTTATATTGTGCAATAAGTTTTGAAAACAATAAGATCATCGGTTACTAACTTACTAATAACATATACTCCCTACGTCCCTTACTTTTTTTAATGTCGAAGAGAATCTTTCAATTTATGACCATTGTATGAGTTAAAATATAGTCATAAGTGGTCTGATTTGATTCATGTTAATATGTACTTTAGCAATATCAAAACTTTACGATTTTTATTAACTTGTGAATAGATATATTAACGATGCAAAACGTGTCTCGACAAATATGTCAATTTGAAATAGGTAGATCATTAGGGGACATAGTGAGTATTTCTTATGGCTCGTTTGGTTAAGTAGTTGACTTGGTATGAAGAACAAGGTTTAGTGAGTCTTAAGCCTTAATTTTTAATGACACGATTGATTTCTGAAATGATCGAATATTATAGATACAAAAAGAGAGAGTAAAGAAATAAAATTTGCTGACTCGGTTTGTCAATTGTCATGAATGACTACATCTCGAGGCTAACAAGCCAGAATTTCTTGTTTACGAGGTGGTTCAATGAATAAATTGAATTACAAGTTGAATCATCTTCCATTAGGTTCCTTGTGATCATTGTGATCATTGTTTATGACAACTTGATTGTGTTCATTGTGATCATTCCTTATGACAGTTTGATTGTGCTCATTCTTTGTGACAGCTGCTGCAGCTATTGAGAAGCTGAACTTCTCTAAACTTAATGACAAGACAATTAGGGTAACATATTCGCAGCGCGACAACACTCTTCGTAAAGACGGGAAAGGAAACATTTTCATCAAGGTAATGAATTCTTAATTTTTCTTACTGTCTGGATTGTTTTTTGATCATATGTTCATCTTGTGACACGACAGAATCTGGATAAGAGGATAGACAGCAAATATCTGCACACACACTTTATAAAACATGGGAATATCATGTCCTGCAAGGTCTCAACCGATGCAGATGGTCAGTCAAGAGGATACGGTTTCGTACAATATGATAACGAAGATTCCGCTAAACTAGCCATAGATGAAATGAATGGGAAACTGATCATGGATAAGGAGATCTTCGTCGGTCTGTTCGTAAAAAGACAGATACGAGAAAACTCTATAGACAAGACCAAGTTCAACAATGTCTATGTCAAGAATCTTTCGGAATCTGTTACTGACGAGGAGTTGACCAAGACTTTTGGTGAATTCGGGACGATTACTAGCTCCATTGTGATGAAAGATTCACAAGGGAAGTCAAAGTGTTTTGGTTTTGTGAACTTTGAGAAATCAGATGATGCTGCTAAAGCTGTTGAAAGTTTGAATGGGAGGAAGTTTGATGATAAGGAATGGTATGTTGGTAGAGCTCAGAAAAAAGCAGAAAGAGATGCTGAGTTGAGGCTTCGGTATGAACAGCATTTGAGAGAGGCTGTTGATAGATTCAAAGGTACAAATTTGTATGTTAAGAATCTGGATGATAGTGTTGATGATGATAAGCTTAAGGATTTGTTCTCGCCGTTCGGTTCCATCACTTCCTGCAAGGTCAGTTTCATTCTTGACTGTTTAAAATTTGCCATTGTAATTTTTTCAGGATCAGAGTTAAGATATAATCAATGTTATAAAAAAAGTTTGTACCCAACCTTACCGTTTAGTGTAAGGTTTCATAGAAGGGTTAATGTTACAAAAAAGGTCAAAGAAACGGATTGTAGGGTTATATAAAGGGTTAACAACGGGTTGAAGGTTATAAAAAGGATACGAATCGATTAATCGGACTATGTTAGATAATTTCAAAAAATCAAAAGACAAGTTACGCTCCTCTTCCCGTCTTTTTTTCCTGTCTCTTTTGCTTGGATATGCAAATGAAGAAATATAAGATTAGACTATCTTTATATTTATGTTTATTTGACTATTGACGACTATGAATTTTATGAAATATTGTTTAGATTACATATTACTATATGTTTGTATAGTTTGAATGACCGTCGTCAGGCTTAAATATGAGAAATACATCATTTATAATTTGAACCATATAATTTCCGATTATAAGGCTGTACGGTCGTCTGGAAGCTGGAAGGTCCTTCACCGTACTGCTCCTTTACAACGTTTTATATAATGTGTTCTTCATTTGTCAGGTTATGCGTGACCCGAGTGGATTAAGCAAAGGATCAGGCTTTATTGCATTTGCAACCGCTAATGAGGCATCTCGTGCAGTAAGTTAAATTCTTAACAATAGTATTGACATCTATTATGCCCTTTAATTATTTTCTGTTTATGGTATAGATAAATGAGATGAAAGGGAAGATGATTGTTGGCAAACCGTTGTATGTTGCACTCGCTGAACGTAAAGAAGATCGAAGAGCTAGATTGGAGGTAACTCTACTTGATTGAGCTGTATATTTTTTTTTCTAGATGAAGCATTGACATGTGAATGTGATGTTCATATTAGGCACAATTCACTCACCCACAACAACTGATTCCAATTGTAGTGCCACAGGGAGTGCCTCAGCAAATGCCAATAATGATTCCTATACAGGTGATTTTAGTAATGATTCATGAACATTTAGATGCAACATTTGAAAATGTGACTAAGAATTATGCTCTGCTATTCTTCTTTCTCTTTTCAGCATGCATTGGGTTATCAACACCAATTAGTTCAAGGATTAAGGCCAGGGGGAGCTCCTGCACCAAACTTCTTTGTTCCGTTGATGCAACAAGGACAACACGTGCAACGCCCTGTTGGAAGGCGTCCAATGCAGCAACCGATCCAAATGATGCATCAACAACAAGTATGTTCTTCTCTTTTTAATGTAGACTCGATTTTCGGTTGTCTTTAGTCGATTTCAAGGCCTTCTGATAGAGTATGAAACTAATCTTAGGACTTCAACCATCAGCTTAAGTTTTTGGTTGAGCTGGTTCTTTGACACCTTCCTATGGAGATTAAAGATGCATTCATATTGATGTGTTCAGTAAAAGTAGCTAATGTAAAGATTATCATAGCTTAATGAAGTTGAAATTTGTCCAAGAAAATAAGTAAAGACACCCAACTTTCCAAGCTTATAATAGTTAAAAAGTATCATAAATCTGTTTTAAACAAATTGTCCACAAAAATAACATCAGCTTTAACTCATATAAACTTGAATCTATAATGTTTTCTTAATCTCAACACTTGTTTTATTTTCACCAGATGCATCCAAGGGGACGTTCGCGCCATCCTCAAGAACGCCGTCAACAATCTCTCGGTCCCTTGGCTAGTCTACTTGCTGATGCTTCTCCTGATAGACAAAGAATTGTATGTGCAATCTTTACTTCTTTTGAATCTACATTGTATTGTATTTTTGTACTTACAATGAATGTTAATAATGTGTAGTTATTGGGAGAGAATCTATATCCATTGGTGGAGCAATTGGAGCCAGAAATGGCTGGAAAAATCACTGGAATGCTGCTCGAGATGGACCAACCCGAGGTGCTACATTTGCTCGAGTCACCCGACGCTCTCAGGGCAAAAGTTGCTGAGGCCTTGGACGTTCTGAGAAATGTTAACAACCCTGTTGATCATATTGCTGAGTTGCTTAATTGATGATTCGTGATTTGTTACCTATATTTGTTTGACATAAAACTAAAAAAAAACATATGAAACTGTTTGGATGAATTGATGCATTGTTACTTGTTATCTAACTTGTTTATGTGTGTTTGTATAAGAGTTCTGTTTGGAGAGATCGGAACTTGATTTGTAATGATATGTTTTGTGCATGGTTTGTGAAAATTGTTGATGATAATGCTGGTTTTGGTAAGCATGAGTGAATCCATACCTTCACCAAAAGAAAAACTATAAAAGAGTATATAACTAGAGGAAAGTACTTTTAACATAGGAAAAATGAGCAGATCGCGCTCACATATTACACGTTAATGTTCATATTCTAGATGGTAATGTTTATAATGTGGGTCATAAAAAAATTTGAACGTTTTCAGTGAGAGACGCGGTGACATACTTGTAATTACCGCTAATTTTAGATTTTCTTTTCTCAAAATGACCTCAAAAATTTGGTCACCCGGATTATGAACATTTCCGCACAAATTATAAACATTAAGTTATTAATTGTAAACGCGAAAAAACTTCTTTTTTCCTACGTTAAGTCTGGAGCCTTTCTCTATATAACTATATATATTTGTTTTAGTTAGATTAGAGATACCGAAATTAATTTACCATTTTATCGGTCAATAATATTGCGGTCTGGACGTAGAACACGTTCGGTCCATCAAACCAAAATATGCGTCATGAATGCTTCTAGGAGTTATCCATAAATAGCAAAAGTTTTTTTTTCTTGGTGCAGTAAATGTCAAAGTACAAAATTATAATGTCGAATGATATCAGCATTAATATTGTACGTAGTAGGTTAGAATTGTATACATGCAGCAAAAACTAAGGGATGCATGTGATTGCGTAATTGATATGATTTTATAGGTTCTAGGATAACATAGTGTAAATGTAACGTATATAACTCAAAATGAAAACATTTTAAAAAATGAGAAGAGAAGCGTAAAATCAGCAGTATTTGTAGGGTGGCTCACTCTTTGATGAAAAACTCAACAGAAAACCTTGTGGAAGAAGATGAAGATGCCACTGGTTTTTTTTCAGTTACTACTTTTTTCCTTGAATTCTTACTTACGGTTCAAGCAAAAACCATTCATTTTTGCACCGTCCAAAACCCACATCGATCGACCAAAAAACAACTTAGCTCCACGCATGGATGCCACATGGCAAAGGTGGGGCCTACACCAGGTTATCACTCATGACACTTGAACGACCAGAATCGTAGATGACTTTGATATCATGTTAAATTACACGGGGAAAACACAAACTTTATGGATCTGGGATAATCAATATAAACATAACTGTGTATTGGGTCGGCGTTACTTGCTCATTGAGGCCATCAGATTAACAGGATAGCATTTCAGCTGATCGAGGAAGATCAGGTTACATAATGACCCAAATCATCTCAGATGTAGACATGTAGTACATTAATACATAAAGAATGTTTGTGGCTGAAGTGTATGTGAGAAGTGAGGTGCATGATTGAATTAAGTAATAAGATATGTTATCAAGTTTATAAAGTAATAAAGATTTAATTCTTCACAAGTGTTTTAAAAATCGCTAGATAAAAGTTGGTCGGTGACTCGATTAGGGAAGTTTTAGCACCTTGTTTAATAACACATAACCCAAAATTATGTTTTCTTTGCACGCTTCAGCTGATCGAGAAAGATCACTTCTCACATACAGTTATAAGCGTATGTGAGAAGTGAGGTGCATGATCGAATTAGGTAATATATAAGATACGTTATCAAGTTTATAAAGTAACGAACAATGTTCTAAAAATCGCTAATTAAAAGTTGGCCGGTGACTCGATGATAGAAGTTTTTGCACCTTAACGCACAACTCAAAATTATGTTTTTTTCACATCGTTATCTTGGAGACTGTTATCACTTTCATACATAAGAGACGTCTTATCTCTTAGATGGTCTTAAACGGATGATGACACTCTAGCGTTTAGACGAGAATTTTTAGAATAATGGGTAAGAGAGGCATATTTGCCATTTGGAACAAAAGGAATACAACCGAAAGTTCTACCTCACATCAGGGTTTTGGAAGCTTGTTATATGACACTCATAAAATGCATTATTAACATTATTGTACACCTAACATTTCAAACAAATGGAAAAAGAGAAGGGAAAAAGAATGGAAGGATCCATCTGAAATCAGAGGGACCCACATTCTGACAAGATTCATAGGGTTTCGTGTATGCCTTTCTATGAATGCATGGTACTCTAGTGTTCTTGTTATAAGAGCTTAGTTTCTTGGTTGTAAAATTGATCAAACACATCATTTCTTAATCTATGGGGTTCAGATTGAACACTAGTCCTGCAGGATCAGATGATAATTCTCCTGCAGACTCCATAGAGGAGTCATTTTGGCAAACACATCTATGGCCTCTTAAAAATCACATCAATCACCAATCTCATCCTCCTCGTGTTGATGTTGATCATAATGTTGGCTTTGCTTTTCCCGTTCTTGATGGTGGCGAACACGCGGTGGTGGAGGCGGCTCCGGTGAAGGAAGAGGAGGAAAAGACGTCACCGACAACAACGATCGATTCGAGGAAGAAGAGAGGATTGGATGAAGATGGAAATAATGATCATGTTAATGGAGAGAGGGAGAGGAGGAAGAAGATGAGGTCCATGTTTGATGCTCTGCAATCTTATCTTCCTCATCTTTCTCCAAAGGTAATTAGCAGTTTCCTGCGTTAAGCTATGTTAACTTTTCTTCTTTTTATAGATTTGTTTTGTAAAAGCTATTAAAGGCCTCCTTGTATCAATTTCAAGACAATAGGTTAACTTAATCTTCTTGACAAATACAATTATATGGAAAACATCCGATAATAACCATCATTTAGGTAGCAACGTAGTAACGTTTTATGTCAATGCATGGTGTTCGTCTTTACATGTTCAATGTTATCATAATAAATGTTTATCCTTTTTGTGCATAAATATTTAGGGGTTTCTTTTTAAATTCGTTGCTTTTCACTATAAGTATATATATAGGAGTTCATGAACATTCGCGATTAGTTATCATGATTATGAACATAGACTATCATGAATACAAGATGTTACTGCCTTACTTCCTCCTTAATGTAACTAATCCTCTTGATTCTTTGATGAATGTAGATTGATAAGGCAACCATTGTGCAAGAAGCAATCAACCTAATCAAAACCTTAGAAGTCTCCCTCCAAGACCTCCAACAAAAGGCCTACAATCTTCAATCCCATCCTCCGAAAGCCGCTATCGCCACCTTCGAGCCGCCATCCACCACTGGTCTTCAACTTAAGCTAGCCGGTCAAACCACCAGAGAGTCCTTCCTAGCCGACTACGGATTGGGCCCAACATCAATGCCCAATGGCCCAAATCATGATGAGCATGGGAATGTGATGTTTCAAACTTGGACGTCTTCTAATGTGGTGCTCAACACCTATGGAAAGAATGAAGCTCTTATAATGGCGTGCTCGCGTAAAAAACGTGGCGTATTGACCGCCATTGTCGACGTGTTAGTGAAGCATGGGGTTGAGGTCGAGGGTCTCCATGCTTTCTCTAATGGTGATCAATGCTCTTACATGATCCATGCTCGCCTTGTAAGTTAGTTGTTGCCTTAAATTTCTATTGTCTTGTTCACTATGTGTCTATGTTACATGAACTCTTCATTTTATCTAAAGTACTCGTGTCGAATCCTAACACTCGGACATAGATATAGAAACTGGACAGACCAGCCGATTCGGACACTTGGACATGTACCGTGTCTGATATGGGTACCCGAGCCCATGCAACATAACTTGTGCATGTGGATTTTATAATTTGTTTTGGTGATAGGCTAATGGAGCTTGTGGGCAACATCTAAGCTCAAATGCAGAAGATGTGTACAAAGAGGCAGTCCGGGAGTTGATGCTCTTGGTTATGGACAATTTTGTCAAGGGAGAAGCTTGAATCGTCAAATTTCATGGAGCAATATCAATCAATTGGGAATGAGCTGAATTGGGCCTGTATTTAGTTACGAAGAAGCCCATTGTGATAGATTAAGAAATCAGCATTTGTAATATGAGAATCTATCTTATATATTAAAGCTGAGTCTTTTAGAGCTTTCAGAGTGGTTTTAAGCTTAATTTGTTACACAATTATTATTTTTTATTTTTTATTTCAATTATTAATAGATTGGATAATTATATTAACAAATAAATCTTAAAAAATTATCATTGCTTGCAACAATAAATATACAAGGTATTTTATTGAGAATAAATATTATGTTGAAGGTTAATATATATTCTTACGATAAAATTAGGATTATTTTAGGGGTTTTCGATAATAAAAATTAAGTCTAGCTACGTACATAACCTTCATGAAATAAAATATATTTTTATAAGTAGTATTTACAAGAAAAAAGTTGAGTCTTTTCCATTCTAAATCTTAGAGAAGAAATTCTCCATGACAACTTTGTAGAGAGAAGAATCGGGTTACAGAATCTTAAGCTACTGTGATATAGTGGTCGTCACATTTTTCTTCATATTTTTGTTTAAGACTTTGTAACATGGCGGTTTTATGTATTGTTCTATCTTTTTATGCATTTGCTTTAGATCATTTCGGTCACATACTCCCAGCTTGTTTGGGGTAAAAATTTACCTATTCTGACCCACCTGACTCCATTTCTTCGGGATATAATGAGGTTTGTTGTTGTATTAGTTGATACCTATATTTTTTACATAACAAGCTTATTCTAAATCTCAAACAATGCACGGGGATTAAACTATTTCAATTTAATATTTTCACCCAATTCTTCTTCTTCTTCTTTTCCAAAAACTAACTATCGTTAAAATGATATGTGTTTATATAGTCTAGCCGATAAAAGATGTACTGTAAATGTTATCAAATCAATGACTAGTACGTTGATTATACACGCCAAATGTGTCTATACTCTATAGTGCCGAGTGGAAAACTTTTACGAAAGTTGAGATCGGTCGAATAGGTAAAGTACAATATCTATCTTCTATGTTGGTATCCGTCGAAGTTAAATTACAATGTAAATTACTCCGCCCGTCTCTTAACGTTTTTCTCATCTCTTTTCAACACATTTATAAAAACACGTTTTATAACCTTAATATCTGTAAATACACATTTATAAAAAATAAAAAAATAAAAATATTGTTAAAGTTCTCGACGAATCAAACAAGACCTCACGTTACTATTTTCTAAATATTAGAAGACATGTCAAAAATTCTATTGATACGTGAATAATGACAAAATTTAGGAAGAAAAGAACATTTAAGAACGAAGGGAATAAGATAAATAGTTAGACTTGAGATCGATCGGAGGGATGTATACGTAGCTTTCAATCCGACATAAGCACATGCAGACTATTCACAAGTATGTCCACCATTAAGTCCATAACGTGTATACAAAGCGTCAAAGTTACAAACATTTCCTATTCGAACATATGAAAAAGTATGTCACACGTGAAAAATAGGGTAAATTGCAATATTGCATGTGCTGCTCACCATCTCTTTTGTCTTAGCTCCATTATAGTTGTAGACTTGTAGGTTGTAGATCATCGAATATAACTATATATACACTTATCAGTGACATAGAGTCTATAAATCTAACTCATGTGATCAAGATTTATATTAGTTCGTTAAGTTTTTTATCACGACACTTTTTGTAATCAATTGCAAACCACTTTAGCAAAATTCTGCTGTCTATAGGTGTAGACTTGTAGCATATAGATTGAAATATGAAGTTGTTTAGGTAAATCTTACTCGTAGTATGTGATTCGAAATTTGTTATTCCGTTTGTTCCGTAGTAATCAATGTGTGCTCACGTCATTCACGAGTTTATATAGATTATAAATTTATAAGTCAGTTAATTAATATAGGATTTTTCAAATTAAAAGAAGAAGATACTTTCTGTTGTGATAGGTTAATTAATAAAGGAATCTATCTAGTTTTGTTTTTCCTTTTTTAGTTGTTTATTGTGTGTCAATGACAAACTCATTAATAAATAATCGCAATCAGTTATTACAGTATATATTTGAAAAATTTAATCAATTAGAGCAGTTCTCGTTAGCAATCTCAATTATTTATTCTTTTTATGTAATTATCTAATTTAATCTTATCTATATAAAAGTTGGTTGTCCATTGCCAAAATTGAATGAAATTGGTACCAATTTAATGCATTACTCATTTCTTAATCACCTCCTATTGGATTTTTGGACATGTATTTAAATATCTTTCTTATATCCCTATGTTATATTTATTTATAGTCTACTTGATTAAGTCACAAATTAAATTAATGAGTGAGCTTCTCTTATGACAATGCAAACTTATTCTAATATTATGTTTTAAAACTACTTCAAACATATATATAAGGAAATAAAAAATACTTATATTTACAAATATTAATAAATTTGATAACAACAACAACATATTAACAAATAATGTATAACTATATTAAATCACATACGAAAATCCGTAATTTTCTCGCGCGGAGCGCGAGGCCCGTATCTAGTCTACTATATAAATTGTGGAGAGAGAAAATGAAAGCTTCGTATTCAATGTTGAAGGGTTTTGATTGGTTTATCCATAAGTGACTTCAATTCCCCATTTCAATAAAGCTTACGAATTTATGAAGTCATATGTATGTGTTGTGACTCATTGTTGCAAACCCAATTCATAGTTGTTGTTCGTCAAGTCCATCATAGTAAACTGTTCTAACATGTCTTTATGTTAAAAATAAATTTAGACAAAATAATGAGATAGATTGTAATCATAAAATTGTTATGAGATTATTAGTATACAATTCCAGAAGCTAATGAAGACTCTCTTTTGATTTCATCAGCATATGTAATGTAAAGGGTGGACAAAATAAATGTTTATTTATTATATTTATACATACACATTTCCAATATTCCACCTTGCAACATTCACATGTTAAATAGTCTCCAACCACAAAGTATATTACTACAAAAATCAAAATGTAAAGTATTTACACACATCGATAACGTTTGTATCTAAATTTTAAGACTTGTGTATTAGTTACGCGCGAGCCTCAAAATGCTAGTTAACTATAAAATTATATATAACCAGCATTACAAGCTAAAATAAAGGTGACAGTTTAATTATCTCTTTTTTAATACACGCTAGATATAGATAGATAGATAGATTCCTTCATTTCCGTTTGCGGTATGTTTGCTTGTCTCCCTCTAATATATATTAATCAATTATACCCTTCCACTTAATTATATTGTCTCCTAACTCACACAAGGCTCTATTTAAACCGGATTATTAGACTAATGTAACTAAATCAAGCCCTAATTATTACTACTATGGCCCCGCTCGGCAGGGTTTAAGTTGAGCATTTTTCTGATTGAAGTTGAAAAAGCAGATGGGTTGAAGAAATTTAGGGTTGTTCGGTAAGGATGAAGCAGAAAAGCAGATGGGTTGAAGTTGGTTGAAGTTGGTTGATGGGAGTTGAAGAAATCAAACAACTTCAACCCAACAATGCCATTTTTCTTCATCTAGCCCCTCAGATGAAGCAATTCCTTCAACTTCAACCCATATGAAGGTGCCAAAATTCTAACAAGTACCCTTGTACGAATCGACTTCTTCCTCCTCTATTCTTCAGGTATTTCTCTGAACCCTAATTTTAGAAGTGCTTGGAATCCTAATTTCAGAGTTTGAAGCTTGATTTCTAAGTTTGGTCTAAATTTCGATTATTCTTCAAAAAAAATTACATTTTCTTAAGCTTTGGTGTAAATATTGTTGATTTGGGCATTATCTATGGTTGATATACATACAAACTGGACTAAAATTCATTCTTTAATTGTGTTTGATTGACTTTGCTAGATGTGCACTCCATGTGTATGTTGAAATGCCCATTTTTGTTGGCTGCTGTAAATTCAAAGGAGAGAAGCATACACTTTGTAAGATTGCTGAATGTTGTTCATCTAGCTGGTAGGAGTGCCAACAACTAGCAAAGTCACTTGTATAATGTGAATTTGTTCTTCTTGACATTAAGAAAATGAACTAGAGTTTTTTTTTTTTATCTATAGGTTGCTACTTGACACTAGACAAAAACTGCTCATATCTTATTCACATATGTTTGTTGATGAACATGTACTAAACTAGTCTCCGTAAATCAGGTATACTTGGGTAACCAAGAAAAATTCCACAAAGAAGCAGATAAGATTATTGGAAGGCAATTGCATAGATAATTCCTTATGAGGTTGCAAGTATATATTGAGAAAAGGAAAGGAAAGAAGGAACAAGAGAAGAAGACATCAATCACAATGGTTCACTTCCAGCCCACAAGTATTCCTACATGAAGTTGTTGAGCAGCTTGCAAGTATTCCTCCTCCTCCACTACTGAGAATGAAGTTGTTGAGCAGCTTGTTGTTGAAACTGAGACCTTTCCTAGATGAGGCATATATTAAGTATAGGTTTATGCCATTTTCTTGCCTTCGAAGGTATTATATTATTATTGTTCTATTTGTATAAGTGGCTTATTATTATTTTTGTTAGTTCTGGACCAAGTAGCTTTTCTGCTAATATTGTGCAGCTTGTGTATATAAACATATACTTATGTATGGTTAAGTCTTATAAAGTCTATTAGCTCAATCGGGAGAGCAATGTGATATACACATAGATGTGGGTTCGAATCTCACATAGACTTATGTATGGTTAAGTCTTATAAATATAAATAAATGTATTAGAATCTAAATTATAATATTTTAAAGTTATATATATATATATATAAGCATATGAAATGTGTTATATGGCCTATTGTTTTTCTTTTATGTATATGGTTATTTTAGTATTCAATTATCTAGAACAAAATATTTATTGAATTTAATAAATTAAGTATTTTATTTATGACTTAAAATATTTTAAATTTTAACTTTGAATTAATAAACTATTTTAAATATTAACTTTGAATTATTAAATTAAATAACTACATTTCATACAAACAAAACACAATATAACACATAAACACTTTAATCTAAAATTCATTTACAAAATTATATCCATACCCCTTTTGGTAATTTCACTTCACAATCACTCAACTTCAACTACCATTTTTTAAACATTACCGAACACTACTTTTTCCAATTTCAACCCAAAAATCAACTTCAGCTTCAGTTTCCTTAAACTACTTACTTCAGCTTCCTTAAACTACTTACTTCAGTTTCAACTACCTTCAGCTTCAGCTACCTTCAACCCAAAAAACTTCAGTTTTACCAAACGGGGCCTATATCTAAGCCCCCGAGACAACAATCGAGTCCACCGGCACCCAATCTTGCAACAACTTCAACATCGCCACCGCCTTCCTCTTCGTCACCGTTTCTCCGGTTTGCACCACCATCAACAACCGCGGTACCACCCCAGCCGCCGCCGCCTCCCTCCTCCACCTCTCCGACACCTCGCAAACCAACACTAGAATCCCCACCACGTGCTCGGTTGCACTCTCTGATACCTTGATCATCATCCTCACCAGAACTGGAACCATCTCAGGATTCGCTGCAAAAATTGTGCAACCTAAAGACACGCGACACAAAAGCTCGGTTGTTGCTAGTACTGCCTCAGCTTCTCCTCCCTTGAGATCCACCGACCTCGCGACGACATCTACTAGCGCATCAGCTGCTCCGGCCGCCACCGCATGCTCCTAATGATAAAGATTTATTTATTAGAAAAATGTCATGACTAAAATATGAATCCTTTTAACACAAAAATAAAAAGAATAATTGGAATCTATTTCATAATTTATAATAAAGAATCTCATTTGATGAGATGGAGGGCAGAAAACGTGGACCAAGGTCAGTCAAGTCTACACCAACCAAGAGTTAGGGCATGACTAGTAATTTAGTAAAGTCTTGAAATTTTAAATATTTATTGTTGATTGTACTACTTGCTTATAGCTCCCTTCTTCATAGAAAGGGCATGACATAAATTGTATCCATGCACTTTCTATTAGTTAGATTAAAATATTTTCAATATCTTATTATAACCACTATTATAAACTATTCAATGACAATTAATACACAACAAATTCCATAACTTGTGTACCTGATTCTCTTTCTCCAAACATAGCTCGAACAAAGCCTCCACACCAACCTTCATCGCCCGCCGGAAAAACATACCACTCTTAACAACCGCAACCACCGCGGCCACCACTCCCTTGGCGGTAGCAACTCTCGACTTAAGCTCCGGTGACGTGGCTCCCGACAAAACTGTCTTTACTAAAACTGTGGCGTTCGACCTCACATCGATGTTATTCGGTTCACGCATCAACCGGATCAAGAACCCGATCCGACTTGCATCCGAAGCAACTGAGTCGCAGCCTTCGTGACTTAATCCGAGCTTAGCGAGTAAAGCAAGCGACTCGTGCCTCAACTCCTCTGAGCCAGTTGAGCCGGACTTAGAGGAGAACAAAATTGAGGACAGAACACGGGTGGTTTCTGGTAATATTGACATCAAAAGGGAGCGTTTCGACTCGTCATAAACGAGTCTAGAAAGGCGGGAGAGGGCGACGACTCGGGTTTCGATAATGGAGGATGAGGAGGCACGATGGAGAAGGAAGCGAAGGAGGGAGAGCTCGACCCGACCTGTATCCGAAGCAACCGAGTCGCTGCCTTCATCACTCAATCCAAGGATAGTGAGTAAAGCAAGCGACTCGGTCCTCAACTCCTCTGAGCCAGGCTCAGAGGAAGGCATATTCGAGGTCAGTATACGGGTGATTTCTGACAATATCGACACCATAAGAGACCTTTTCTGTCGCCTCATCCAGTGTTTGATGAGGCGACGAAGAGTGAGGTTAGGGATGATGAGATCGACGGTGAGAGTGGAGCGGGTGACGGGGCATGTGGTGTTTCCGGTGGAGAGCCAACCGGAGATGGAGGAGCGGTCGAAGGTGTGGCCGGAGGAGACGGTGACGGGATCGGTCATGATCTCGAGGGAGATCGGACATAGAAAGTGGTGAGGAATCTCGCCGGAGTCAGACATAGGAAATTCTTGAAGGAGGAATCTTTGTGATCAAAGAGGAGGAAGAAGAGTGAGTTGTTTTGGAGGCTCATACGTGTGATTTTGTAACTTGGTTGGCTTGGCTTTGACCGATGGGACCTACTGTCAAGTCTCCTTGGAATTTTGGTCTAATCTTTGACGTTAGCTAGATGTACACTTCCTTGCATTAATGTCACTATATACTTCCCACAAGCTTGCCACACAGATGTTGATGTCTTTTTTTCAATATCTGTAAAAAAAATAAAAATTTGAAGTTTTTCAATATCTCTCTTTATAATTAGTAAAATAAAAATAAAAATTTGAAGTTGTTAACTCATTAAGACGAATCAAACAAGACCCCATATTTATGTTTTCGCTCATATATTGGAATAAATAGAGAAGATTCTCTCAAATATTGCGAATAATGTTAGAAAATAAAATAGGGCTTATATAATAGGACGAAGGGAGTACTCTGTCCCCTTTTAATTTACCTATTTCAAATTGACACATTTTTCGAGACACGTTTTGTATCGTCAATATCCTTCGTTATAAGTTAGTAAAAATTATAAAATCTTGATATTGTTAAAGTACTCATTAACATAAATCGAACAAGACCACTCATGACTATATTTTACCTTATACAATGATCAGAAATTGAAAGATTCTTCGACCGTGAACAATGTAAAAAAAACGTCTCTTATATTTAGAGACGGGGGGAGTAATTTACTATTATTTTTTGATCGAAATCCTTATTTTCACACGACCCCTTAAATCAAAGGGATCCGTTCATATCTCATCATCTTGACAGGCTAAATCCAAATAGTTATAAACTTGACATTATTACTTAAGGCTAACAAGTTAAACGCGTCAGCCCATATCACACCATCATAACGGACTAAATCAAAACAATGAAAAATCCCATGTCACTCCAACATGATAATTCACTCGATAAATAAAAAGTCGAATCTAAAACTGAAATTTTGATGGGTCGATACACAGAGGGAAGTACAAACGAGCGCACGTGCGCTTGAGGCTCTGCCCACAAGACAATGTAATTTCATTCTAAAATCAAGTAACAATAAAAAAAATTATGATATTATATAATTGAATACTATCAAAATTTAATCCCAATTCACAAAGTTTGCATTTTTTGAATTCAACAAATTAAGACAATAACTTGACTATGAAAATTAAGAGCATAAAAAGAACACCATTTCTACGAAAGATGCCATATATAGGCTGCGTCTAAATGGACACGTTTTTTTTGCTAAATGCACACTTTTCTGTGCGGTAAGAGTTATAGTACAGAACGGTGCGGTAACTGTTAACGCACCCGTTGTTTCAGGGGCAATTATGGATTTTTTTTGAAAATGTATATTAATCTTGTGTATTATTTAACGCACGAGATTAAGGAAAGATTAACTAAAAAAAATTAAAATTTTGATTAAAAAGTTACCGCACAGATTTTTTTTTTTAATTAATCGCGCAGATTATTATTTTTTAAATAAAATATAACCGCACAGATCTAATAATTATCACTTCAGTTTCATTGCTCTAGTGGTAAGGCCTTGTGCATCCTTTGTAAGATCTGAGGTTTGAGTCTCAACTCCAACACTCAATCATTTATTTTATTTGTGAAAAATAAATAAAAGAAGAGGGTGAGAAGGATTGAACTTGAGACCTCATGCACAAATAATTGGTGTGAAACCACCACACTAATGAGTTCTCATGATATGTTTGTAATTTTATTATTACATGTTACAATAGAACTTGGTTCCATCTTATTTTATTATTAATTTTTTTTTATCTTGGTCCCATATAATTATTGAATTAATTATAATAATAAATTCAAAAAAAAATATTATTCAAATAATCAGATGTTTAATATTTTATTATTATTATTTTAGGCTTTGTTTTAATATATTTATTATTATTTGAATATTTTTACTATTTTTCATGTTTTGATAAATCTTTTTATATAAAACTACTATAATTATAAAACAATAAAACCTATATTACTTTTTAAGATAAAAATATTATGATAATCAATATTGTTCTCAATTTAACCTTTCTTTAAATTCTAGACTTGGCAAACCACCCAAACGATGTCAGAATGGTTTGAAACTTGGTTTCTATGACTGTTAGAGGTATTTGACCATGTGGGTTACTCTCAACCACCACTTCGTATTTTTCAAGTAACACGTCCTTTGTAATACCAAACATCTCTTACCTCTCTAACTTGTCGATATACATATTGCGACAAGTTAGAGAGTTATCACTAGTTTGTTTTTTTACAAAGGAGGTGCTATTCGAAAAGTTAGAAATTGTGATTGGAAGTTACCTACATGATCAAATATCTCTAATAGGCATTTAAACCAAGTTTCATTCCATTCCGACATCGTTTAGGCGTTGTTTTGCAAAATTGGGCTTTAATCCCATTTAAGGTCTTTTAGCGTTTACGCATAATTTTGAGCCTCGTTTTGTGTGAGAGAGACCTTCTTGTGACTTTATATGCATAATAAGACTAAGTTGTATAATTTTTTCAAACATAATTATACATCGATGTTATTAATCATACCTATTGCGAAAAGATAGAGAGTGGTGACTAGTTTGATGTTTATAAAGAAGGTGTTAGTTGAAAATGAAGAAGTTTTGATTGAGAGTTATCCACATGGTCAAATATCTCTAATATGCATTGAAACCAAGTTTCATTCCATTCCGACATCGTTTGAGCGTCGTTTTTCCAAATTGGGCCTTAAGCCCATTTAAGGCCTTTTAGCGTTTACATATAGTTTCGAGCCTCGTTTTGTGTGAGCGAGACCTTATTGGTACTTTATATGCCTAATAAGACTAAGTTTTATAATTTTGTCAACGACCATACATATTGCGACAAGTTAGAGAGTTATCACTAGTTTGATATTTATAAAGGAGGTGCTATTTGAAAAGTTAAAAATTGTGATTGGAAGTTACCCACATGGTCAAATATCTCTAATAGGCATTTAAATCAAGTTTCATTCCATTTCGACATCGTTTGGGCGTCGTTTTGTCAAATTGGGTCTTAAGCCCATTTAAGGCCTTTTAGCGTTTGAGTCGTTTGCCATGTCTAGAATTTATAGAAAGATTAAATTTAGATTAATATTGATTATCATTTTTGTATCTTAAAATAAATATAAGTTTTATTGTTTTATAATTGTAGTATTTTTATATAAAAAGATTTATCAAAACATGAAAAATAGTAAAAATATTCAAATAATAATATATATTAAAAAAGGCTAAATAATAATAATAAAATATTAAATATCTGATTATTTGAATAATATTTTTTTTTGAATTTATTATTATAATTTAATTCAATAATTATATGGGACCAAGATAAAAAAAATTAATAATAAAATGAGGTGGAACCAAGTTCTATTATAACATGTAATAATAAAATTACAAACATATCATGATAACTTATTAGCGTGGTGGTTTCACACCAATTATTTGTGCATAAGGTCTCAAGTTCAATCTTTCTCACCCTCTTCTTTTATTTATTTTTCACAAATAAAATAAAAGATTGTGTTGGAGTTGAGACTCGAACCTGAGACCTTACAAAAGATGTACAAAGCCTTACCACTAGAGCAATGAGACTAAAGTGATAATTATTAGATCTGTGCGATTATATTTACCGCACAAATATATTTTATTTTAAAAAAAAATCTGCGCGATTAATTAAAAAAAAGTTAAAAAATTAAAAAATTAAAAAAAAAATCTGTGCGGTAAAAATTATCGCACGGGATTTTTTTTAATCAAAATTTTATTTTTTTTAGTTAATCTTTCCTTAATCTCGTGCGTTAAATCTTAGCGCACAAATCTGTGCGGTAAGAGTTAACGCACAAGATTAATATACATTTTCAAAAAAATTCCAAAATTGCCCCTGAAACAACGGGTGCATTAACAGTTACCGCACCGTTCTGTACTATAACTCTTACCGCACAGAAAAATGTGTATTTAGCAAAAAAAAAACGTGTGCATTTAGACACAGCCCATATATATGATTGATCATGTACTCCCTCCGTCCCGTTTTGATCTTCCCATTTCAAATGAGCACATTTGTCGATGCACGTTTTGTTTCGTTAATATCTCTCGTTACAAGTGAGTGAAAATTGTAAAAAATTTATATTGTTAAAGTACTCATTGATATGAATCAAACAAGACCACTCATGACTATATTTTACCTTATACAATAGCCAGAAATCGAAAGATTTTCTCCAACCGTAAATAGTGTTAATAAAGCAAACGAGCTTGGAGGGATAGAGTATGAAAATGGGAGATCATAGTATACCACAAAAAACGCGTCAGAGAGCACTCAGATCATACGACCAAAAAGAAAAGAGAAGTAACGATTGGAATATATAGTTATCAATCAAATCAAACTATTAAAGTATTACGGGCACACTAGCTGGATTGAACATTTATGATAAAGTGTTTCCTGATATACAAATATAGGGAAAAATCCCGCATCCGAAAATTTATAATCGCGGATTTCGGATGCGTTTCGATCATTTTCTAAAATTCGGGCTTTAATTTTGGGCGCAAAATAGATGCGTTAAAAACAGACCCGATTTTTTAGCCTTTTGAAGGTAATTTTTTTTGATGCATTCAGGGTGTGCCTATAATAGACCCGGTTGGACGCGTTAAAAATTTGTCCAAAACGGATACGAGATATAAAAATAGGGGTTTAAACACCCATGTTTCATTGGTCACTTCAAATTACAAAAAGTTATATACGATTAAAGTTAAATTTGATGTTATAGTAACATTTTTTGTGTAATCCAACCAAATTCTATGTGGTGCTCTTCACATTAACAACTCCAATTGATATCAATAGTGGTTTATGTTCTATCATTTCATGTCCCCTATATATACTAGTCAACGCGAACCATACATGCATGTAAAAAAAGTATTGAGTAGATGTGATGTTTCTTAGTGATTTCTTGTTTGTTAATCTTAACGTGTTTGTGGAATTTTAGTTACTGTTAGGGTGAGACTTAGAGTACGGAAAATTGTGGAAGGTTAATTTGACTATTGCACAATCAAAATTAGGTTTTTTTTTAGCAGATCAAAATTAAGTTTTGAATTCGGAGTAAGGAATCATTCAAATATTGCCTTCTATATACTCCACATAAGATGGAAATTACAAAAAAAAAACATTTGACTAAAAATAACAGAATTAAGTTAAATGTTTATAATGAAAACATTTGTAAAATTTACTGATTTTGGAGTTATATATATTATAGTGAGGGGTTTATTATTTCCAATTTAGAACAACAGTTTTTTTTATTAAGCAAGTCTAAGATGTGTCAAATCTTAAGTCTATCATGAAGGGCTAAACACCAACAATATTTTCAAGCAAACAAGCCACAAGAGCCATCTATATCACGCCTACATGATGAGTTAAGCTCAGATAAACAACAAAAACGAACCCACTGCTCTAATACCATGATAAGTCTGGTTGACCGATAAACACATGAAAAATGCATAGAAGCGCATATGCGCAATAACCAATTGACAATAGAACGGATAGTGCATGATATTGTATAACGGACTATTATTATCTCAGTTTCTGGCGTGAAAAGAAACTTATTCTTACAGCAACAAACAATTAAAATTTTCCCTATACAAAATATGCATTTTTGTAAATATAGAAATTAAGACAATAACTTGACTATCAAGATTTAGAACGTAAATGAACATACTAAGATATGCAACCTCTCTGCACTCCTGAGCCTGATGCTGGATGGCTGATGATGACCTGTCCCTTGTGTTTGTTGCTATATTTCTTGGTGAGATGGTGGTAGATGATGACTTGTCTCTTGTGTCTGATCTGTTTCATCTACTGTTGGATGGTTAAGATCAAGAAATATAACATCGTCTTCCATGTCGTGTGTTGCATCATTTAGATCAAGTTGGAATTGTTGTTGCTCATCATCAACGTCTTCCTCAATTACAAATGGAGCTTGATTTAGATCAAAGGTTGAAGCCATCAGCTCAGGCAATGACGCTTATTTATTTCTGTGTTTGTTTTTGAACTCTCTGTTATTTAAACTCTCTGTTTTTCTTAAGCTTAAATGGCCATGGCAGTAAATGCTTAGCCCTGTAAACTTTTAATGCTCCAGATGTAAGAGCTTTATACTGTCAAAGAATGTTCTTAATCTTTAGGTGATCTGTGTGAACTTGCCATCTGTAATGTGAACCGTTGATTAAATTAAGTTGGAGTGATTTGTGTGGTTGAAGATTAAACCATTGTTTTGCATTATTGTGGTTGTTTAATGTCTGACGCACTCAGTTATTTTGTTCAGTAATTTCTTAATTCTTGTGCATTAATTGAAATGAGAAGATGTATATGGGACGGAGGGAGTATGAAAGAGGCCATATGATTAATCATGAATGAGTTAGAAGTTGCAGTGAAAATGGAATTGTACCAAAATGTATTAAAATGGGCTATGATATTATCATATACTTCTTCTGTCCCTTTATTTTTGTCTCATAATAAACATAGATATTATACAATTTAAGAGAATTATTCATATATCTTTAAGAGAAAGATTCATGTGTGAATAATTTTTTAATGTACGAATATACGAATGCGAAAATCACATGCAAATCTCTTCACATTGACATGCACATACATACATAAATACATGCACATTCGCAGATGTGCATGTCTTTAACAATGTATAAAAAAATGCATGCACATACATGTCTCCGTATGCACGTGAATGTAGAGAAATGTGCATGTGAATGTGAAGGAGTGTGCATGTGAATATAAAAGAGTGTGCATGTATTCGTATATTCATAGGATAAACAAATTCGTACCTGATCCAAATCCTATCTTTAATGTATAAGAACCCTTCTCCCCCTTATATGTTTGTAGCGTGATGAATATCGACATTATTCACAATATAAGAGAATTATCTAGATATATTTAATGTATAAAAAATATAATCACGTGAGTTCTTGTTTTATTCGTCTTAATAAATATTTAAATAATATCAATTTTTATTAGCATGAAACTAAATATATTAATGACGTAAATTAGTATCGATAATTATATACAGGAGTATAACAAAGTCAAATGAAATTAATATTATGTAGCGAAAGGAGCAATGAATACACTGCTCGATCACTCGACCATAAAGAGAAAAGAAGTTTAGGAATATTTAGTTATCAGTCAAATCAAACTACAATCGATTCTCTACCAAACCCAAACGTAATGAACTTTGGTGATCAACGTTGCTTGACGCCTTGACCCAAACGTATTGAACTTTGATGGTTCACTTTGAATTACACAAATAGTAATATTATAATGTTAAATTACATATCCTGCAGCTTCACATTAAAAACATAACGCAATGTCTATTTGCAATGCTTTTCGTTGCACGCTTAAATTCGCGCGGAGCTAGGGGTTGCGCGGAGTTTGACTTCGCGCGGAGTTACGGAATGGACGGATTTATAACCCGCCAGAATACTTGAAAATTTTGTAAAAAATTAGGTTGAAAAGCTAGCAAATCCTAAATCCGCCCGTCTTTTCACTTTGAAAAAGATGGTGAATCCTAAATCCGCCCGCTTTTTAGGTTTGAAAAGAGAGCGGATAGGGTCGGTCGGAGCTCAGCTCTGGGCGAAGCTCAGCTCCGCGCGGATCTAAGATTCGCCGGGAAATCAAAACGGTCATTCGACCTGATTTTCCGACCCATCTCAGTGCAAATAGGATCCCCCAAACATAAGTTATTGCTCTCTTAATTACTTCCTCCGTCCCTTAATGTTCTTCTCATTTATTTCTGACACATTTGTCGAGATACGTTTTGTAACATTAATATCTCCAAATATACGTTAATAAAAATTATAAGAATTTGATATTGTTAAAATTCTCGCCGAGACGAATCAAACAAGATCTCATATTACTATGTTTTTTCTTATATATTTGACGATATATCGAATATTTTCTTGTAATGTGAATAGTGTCAAAAATTACAATGAGAAGAACATTAGGGGACGGAGAAAGTATACAAGGAAGTCATTTCAACCATCGATGTCAATAGTGGTTTATGTTCTATCATTTCATGTCCCTATAAATTACGGAGTAGTTAGTTAAAGCGAGCTATATACGGAGTATACTTGATAAAAGTGTTGAACAGATGTGATGTTTCTTAATCGGCCCTTCTTAATTGCTTGTTTGTTTTTCATCTGAACAAGTTTGGCGGGGAATCTTAAATAATGATAGGGTTATAGACTTGTAATCCGTCTTCTCATTTACTTTTTAACACTATTACAAACTGAGAGAATTTCATAGATTTCTTTCAATATATAAGAAAAAATATAGCCGTGTGAATTTTTTTTATTTGTCTAAATGAATACTTCAACAATGTTAAAAAATTATAATTAATATTAACATATTATTAGAGATATTAACGATATAAAATGTACATCGATATACGTGTCAAAAACAAATGAGACGTATATTGTGGAAGTAGTACGTAAGTTATTTGACTATTTGCACAAAATCATAACCATTTTACTCAACGATTAAAACCATAATTAAGTTTCAAATTGTATATTTTAATGCTATAATGTTGTTTAGGACCTTTCCAATATACGCATGCATGTGATGATGTACAATTCAACAAGACAACAACACATACCATGAGTGGGCCCTATGATTTCAGTCTTTTACTTTTTGACTAAAATTGAATGGGCCCAAAAGTGAAAGTGGAGCCCAGCCCAAGATAAAAAAAATCGACTTCGAACTGATTGGCCGAAAAGGAATCTGGTTCATACGCAAAACGGGGCCATTGTCCCTAATTAGGCAATGAGTAAAGTTAATTTGGAGAAACTAATCTTTTTCTAACCCTAACCTAATTTTTCCTTCCCTTTCGCCTCCACTCTCTTTCCGCCTTCATTCTCATCTCCTTGCCATATCTCTCTCTTCTCCTTCCTCGGCTTCGATATGAAGACGCCCTCGGCTTCATATTGTTGTTAAACAACGCAAACACGAAGATTTTCACATCCTCCTGCTCGGATCCGTTCATATCCTCCTGCTCGGATCTGTTCATATCCTCCTGCTCGGATCCGTTCATATCCTCCTCGACAACTTTCTCCCTCGCGACAGACTCCCTTCCACTCCTCCGCGGGCTTCGTCATTGGAAATCCGACCTGCATTCATTGTGTTTCAGATCTAACATCGTAGCTGTGGTGGTTGGCGTTTCCGATTTCGGATCCCTCATCGGATGACAGTTCATGGCCGCTTTCTAAGTCTATGTCATCTACGAGTATCAGATTGTGGTGAACGATTTCGAATTGAAGGTTTATTTCGGCTGTTCAGTCACCCCTCTCTGTCATCTCCATCATCCAAAGCTCCAAAGCAGAGTTGTAACTTCGAGTCCATTGCTAAAGAATTCATGTTATCAGGTACTTTCATTGTTGCTAAGATTTTCTTGTGTTCCTTTGTCATTTGTATTTTATTTTAATCCTTCATTTTATAAATTTTCTTCTTGAATAAGATGATTATTGATTAGCTTCATCCTTGTAGTAATTTACATTGTGTGTGTGACTTTGTTGTAATCTACAGTATAGCGTATTGTAGTAGTTCCTCTACAAAAATTGATGCAGTGACATTCCTTGTTGGAACTCGGATTTGTTGGAACCTCGTTCCAACGGAAGGGAAACCGGCAACACTCCGGATTCCCGAGTCTGTCTTTTCTTCTTTCCACAAGCTCTCAAGGCTCTCTTGCGATCAGTTTCACGAACCTCCAGGACTCTCTTGTTTCACGAGGAGATGTCTCCAGGTTCCTGCAAAAGCCAGACCCGGAGCTGGGACTCCCCGGGAAGGGCACTCCGACGCTCAAGTCAGTGATCATATAAATAGTGTATTAGGCAAACGAGCAATTATAAAGAGTCATGAGAGATCAAGCGTCCGGGTGTGAACGACATACCTTAGAAGGGATTTCACCTCCTTATATATCAAATATACTCATCTACTAATTAGTAATGTAATGGGCGATATATCATCCAAGCATGAACAATGTGAACCATTATTAACATGGCATAACCTATTAACCCGTAAATACATATATGCAAAGCCTAATCAGCCAAGTCATCTGCATAAGCATGCATTTACCCAAATCATGCTCAGGGAACTTGTGATTCTCCACCATCCGAGACTAGATCTCGATCTGTGCTTATTTCATCGTTTCATTCAATCATAACTTTACCTTAATCATTCAAACTATCAGTAATCATGCGCTTAAGGCCATCTAGCTAAGTATTATGCATATAAATCTTCCCATCAACCTGTATATATGTATATCTAGACCAAACACCCTATTGGTGGCTTCAATCCATGATTCCTGGCAATGAGCTCAAATAAATTGTTCCAAGCTCACGTTAGGCCAATTTAGAGCGAGAGATTATCTACTTCAATTCATGATTTCATTAATCAATTGCCAGAAACGTACCAAACTCTTGTATCAATTTGGACTTGTTGTAATGCTAATTAGGGATATACTTAACATGTGGTTAAGGGGTGGAGAATTGAAGAACCTTACCAAACCAGGAGTAAGTAATGGTTATGAGCATACCAGGAGGTCACATTTGA
The DNA here is from genome assembly GCA_029168935.1 of Oxyria digyna. Classification (NCBI taxonomy): domain Eukaryota; kingdom Viridiplantae; phylum Streptophyta; class Magnoliopsida; order Caryophyllales; family Polygonaceae; genus Oxyria; species Oxyria digyna. The sequence continues at coordinate 3,873,626 of JAPVLV010000018.1, forward strand.
CTCGCCGAAGCTCGGCATCGGTTCGTTGGTCAGCGATGGAAAATACGAGACCATGACGGTGACGGAATTTGTCCGGAAGTGCACGTATGCGACAACTAAAATGGGACGATCGACAGTAGAGTTTAGGTGAGTGGCGATGAAGTCCAGGACGCGCTCACGAGCCGAGATATAGCTCAGTCGGGGGTCGACATTGGTCTATTAGCCTTGAATGCTTCTCGCGTGTCCTAGCCGAGGTTGTTTGTGTTATGGTCGAACTCCATTTATGCCATTAATGGTTGAAGGGATGAAGGGTGAGGTGCTGGGTTGAAGAGGAAGTTGTATGTCCCTTCCTTTGCCCTCTACCTTCCCTCTTTTCCCCATTTGTCCCTTCCTTATTTTGCTCTGTTCACTCATATATATATGACCTAAAGGGAAGGATATTGGGCCTTTTCGTTATGGGCCTAGACCCCTTTTTAGCCGGGTCCAACATTCCTAGTTTGTTAAATTTAATTTCTGCACACTCTCTTATGCATGACTTATGAAATCAGTATGAAGATTCGTTCGTCGGTCAAAAGATGTGTGAGTTTTGCAAGACTATGAAACGTAGAGGACGAGTTTAAATACTTTGCATTGTGAATCCCAAGCACAAACAGAGACAAGGCATGTCAACATGAAGGACCCCTCATCTCCACGTAATACACCTCTCTCAATCATTTTCGCTACGTTCAATAACAGGAAGAGGAAGAAGAAGAGAGGAAAGTAAAAAGGTTTTGATTGGTATTGAATAACAAACTTTCATCAATTGTAAAAAATATTTTGATTTACATTTTTTAGGTGAGATGACAATAACACTTAAATGACTATAATGACACTTTTGTAGAGTTTAGATGACATTTTAATTTGAAGACATTTTATAATAGTGGTGTTTTTGTAGAATTAGGTTTGGAATGGTTGTTGATATTTTATGTCATCGGATGACAGTTCATGTCATCAGTGTTTTTTTATTCATCTTACGATGACAATATTAATAAAATGATGACAAAAATTATAATCAAATATGATATAAAAATATCAAAACGCAAATTAGTGTAATCAACGAAAATTTCTGTCATCAACAAAAATTACTGTCATTAAAAAATTACCGTCATAAAAAAAAAATTACTGTTATAAAAAAAAATTACTGTCATCAACAAAAAACTTCCACACTATAAATTTTTAGGGTTAGAAAATACATTTTAAAGTACCAAAATGGTTACTTACCCTAAATTTGGTGATTCATAAGTTTAATGTGTATAGTGGATGTTATAATGTATGATCTCACTTGTACAAAAGCTTATTCATAACTGGATTGAAGACACTGAGTTACTATTAGAACTAGAACATGTATCTAGTGCATAGAGCGGGTTTTATATATGTTATATGAAATAATACTGATTTGGTACTAAAGTTTAGAATATGATATAATTATATCTTTCATCTACATAGTTGACTTCATTGTATAAATATTGGTTTTTAATTTTCATTTATATAGTGAGATGATGCGTTAAAAATCTTTTTTTTCAACAATACTACAATACTACAACTTGGATTTTCCACATGACTTTTCCCCCTAAATTTTCCCCCTCTTTCTCGAGCTAGAACCCTAGATTTCTATAGAATCTCTTCATCCCTACCATCCCTATGTCTCCTCCCCTGTCAAGCCCAATTATTGTGCCCTCGTTTGCTTTCTGGCATGGATTCGGCTTCTATCCTTTCTCGTTTCCCGTTTCCCGTTTCCGCCGCAGATCTGGATTGAAGATCTCCTTGGCTGATTCGGTGTGTTGATCTGGCTGGCGTCATCCTCTTCTTGCGTTCCTTGGCGATGGACGCTTTGGAATCTCTGCTGGACCTAGGTGGATGCGTTCGCTGCGCTTCCTGGTGGCGTGTGGGTATGGATCTGAGATTTTGATCTCGTTCTGGAGATCTTTCTCCTTCAGGTATTTCTTTTATCTCTTCTTCTTGATTTGCTCTCCTGTCTGCACTAGAACCATGATGAGGTGGCTAAACTGGTAGATCCTTCCCTATTTCCGCATCTGAGTCTTGCTCAGATCGGATTTTCCGGGTTGTTCTCGCCTAAAAACCCCCTCTTTTCAGTGGTTTCTCTTGCATGAACGAGATTGACCCGGCCTCAGGCCTCCTGACCATCTAAATTGACCAATACTCTGGATAACTGGTGATTCTTGTCCTGTTCAAGGATCTTTATTGATCAGAAGATCTCTAACAATCTATATACGCTTGCATTGAGAAGGGTAACCGACTTGTATGATCTTTTCTCCTCAGATTCTTATTAGATTATTACAAAACTTACTTCTAAATGCACTTGCTGAACTTGACTCCCTTCTGCATGTCGAAACCTGCACTTGTTATCTCACATATTGAAATCTCACAATACCTATTCAAACATTTACCATGTCTGCTATGAATAATCCCCCAAAATCCTAACAGTACAACTAGTTTTATCATTTATATTAGCTAATCTAAGCACCTAAAGGCTTGTAGATCTCAGAACTATGTGATTTTCCTTTATTGCATGACCTGTTGGCTAATTTAAAATTGCATGAGTTGATCTTTACAAAGCAGCTACAAACTTGTCTTGATCTATCAATGAACATTTTAAAGTTTAAGATCCTCTTTACCTGCTTGGTCTGCTCTTTTCCATCCAAATACTACTCTGCCTAATAATCATTCATATCCTTATACCTCTCCTTATCATTGTTTATAACTCATAATAATAATCCTCTATAATAATTATTTGATCCTCTATAATACTTCTTGCAACCAGTTTTCAATATCATAACAATGAGTTTTTTTGGCCCTACAACCTGCTCTTGTTCCACCTCTTCCTTAAAACCTGACTTTTAGAACAGCTCATAATCAGAGCCTCTTAGATTTTTCTGAAATCATAGGCATTATTTTTATCCCAACTTTTCTCACTTGCACAATGGTTTCTGTTAATATGACCCTATACCCTGTCTCTTTATGAATGATAAAAATGCTCCATAATAACTTATTTGTAAAGTTTACTCCCTCTATACTCCTAAAACATTATATATTATTCTGGCCTCTTCTCTTGTTGGTATACTCTGAGACTTCAGATATGTGAGAGAGTTTGTATAAATGAAGTTTTGAATAAGCTGGAGCTTGCAGAGTTTTAGTCTGACTTTGTTACACCAAATGAAATTTTATAACTTCTTTGTTTTACAGTATCAACCCTAGTTCTGAAAATCTCTTGTCCCTAGTGACTTGTTTAGCTTCCATATTTTACCTTTCTACAAGAAATCAACATTCTATGTATAACTACTCCTTTTTAGCTATTGTATCTTACTCTCTATCTGATATTTATATGTTTTCATTAACCTATTCTTTAAACTTCCAAGTCTTGCTTGATTCTCATTTGTAAAGTTTACTCCCTCTATACTCCTAAAACATTATATATTATTCTGGCCTCTTCTCTTGTTGGTATACTCTGAGACTTCAGATATGTGAGAGAGTTTGTATAAATGAAGTTTTGAATAAGCTGGAGCTTGCAGAGTTTTAGTCTGACTTTGTTACACCAAATGAAATTTTATAACTTCTTTGTTTTACAGTATCAACCCTAGTTCTGAAAATCTCTTGTCCCTAGTGACTTGTTTAGCTTCCATATTTTACCTTTCTACAAGAAATCAACATTCTATGTATAACTACTCCTTTTTAGCTATTGTATCTTACTCTCTATCTGATATTTATATGTTTTCATTAACCTATTCTTTAAACTTCCAAGTCTTGCTTGATTCTCATTTACATTCTTGCAGATTCCTTTTTCAGAATTACTGTGCAGCATATATCTCAGTGTATCTTCAGTTATTAAAATTAACTATAAAGACAAACATATCATTCCAAGTGTTCATTCAGATTAATCTGAAATCCAGATCTTTTCTTCTTCTTGATACTCAACTAGAGTTTTCTTACTACATCTTTCTAGAACAATTTTTTTGATATTTGCCAGATTTCTTCCCCTAATCCAATCACTTTCTTACTCTTAGAATCATTATTAGTCAAATTGAAATTCCCACTTTTTGAACTTATAAAATTAAATCCCATTTAGCTTCTGTATCTTAACACTTTTTCGATGTTTAAATCACCCTTAAAGTATCTCTTCTTTGAAGAATTTTGCTCATACCTGACATCTCTTAATCTTTATCTACCTTATGGATATCTCACATATAGTATTTCTATTTAATATTCTAGTCTGTAAAACTATCACAGCCATTTCCTGTCTTTCTTCCTTCTTACAATCCTCAAATTTCTGGTGCTCGTCCCATCTCTTCCTCAACCATGGACAACAACAACTCTTATGCTGATGCTGTCATCAATATCTCTCCCATTTCTCCTCTTGATTTTCATTTGATGGAAGATCAAGAAACCACACCACAAATCAACCAAGGTTCCTCCACTGCCCTCATTCTACACCCTACAAACTCAATCCAACTTCCCACCTCGAAAAATCTCTCCTCAGAAACACTTGAAAATAATCCTCCACATACTGAACCCCAAGAGTTCTCTGCTGACCAAATCTTTGCCAACCAAAATAACTATGGACTCCAGCCTTTAGATCAGCATGCAAGTATCCCTAACCCTCTTGCTTTGCCTGAAGTGCAGAAGATGATGGCCAAGTTATCCAATCTGACTCTTTTCATTAGGATGGCAGACACCTCTTTAAACATCCAACCCTCTATCATTTTATCCAAGGTCAAGGAGCACTGGCAAGGCCTCCAAGGAGACATCGAGGTTGGCACTTATGGAACCTGGACCATGCTTACTTTTGCTAACAAGGAAGCCAGACCCGGAGCTGGGACTCCCCGGGAAGGGCACTCCGACGCTCAAGTCAGTGATCATATAAATAGTGTATTAGGCAAACGAGCAATTATAAAGAGTCATGAGAGATCAAGCGTCCGGGTGTGAACGACATACCTTAGAAGGGATTTCACCTCCTTATATATCAAATATACTCATCTACTAATTAGTAATGTAATGGGCGATATATCATCCAAGCATGAACAATGTGAACCATTATTAACATGGCATAACCTATTAACCCGTAAATACATATATGCAAAGCCTAATCAGCCAAGTCATCTGCATAAGCATGCATTTACCCAAATCATGCTCAGGGAACTTGTGATTCTCCACCATCCGAGACTAGATCTCGATCTGTGCTTATTTCATCGTTTCATTCAATCATAACTTTACCTTAATCATTCAGACTATCAGTAATCATGCGCTTAAGGCCATCTAGCTAAGTATTATGCATATAAATCTTCCCATCAACCTGTATATATGTATATCTAGACCAAACACCCTATTGGTGGCTTCAATCCATGATTCCTGGCAATGAGCTCAAATAAATTGTTCCAAGCTCACGTTAGGCCAATTTAGAGCGAGAGATTATCTACTTCAATTCATGATTTCATTAATCAATTGCCAGAAACGTACCAAACTCTTGTATCAATTTGGACTTGTTGTAATGCTAATTAGGGATATACTTAACATGTGGTTAAGGGGTGGAGAATTGAAGAACCTTACCAAACCAGGAGTAAGTAATGGTTATGAGCATACCAGGAGGTCACATTTGACTCGCCGAAGCTCGGCATCGGTTCGTTGGTCAGCGATGGAAAATACGAGACCATGACGGTGACGGAATTTGTCCGGAAGTGCACGTATGCGACAACTAAAACGGGACGATCGACAGTAGAGTTTAGGTGAGTGGTGATGAAGTCCAGGACGCGCTCACGAGCCGAGATATAGCTCAGTCGGGGGTCGACATTGGTCTATTAGCCTTGAATGCTTCTCGCGTGTCCTAGCCGAGGTTGTTTGTGTTATGGTCGAACTCCATTTCTGCCATTAATGGTTGAAGGGATGAAGGGTGAGGTGCTGGGTTGAAGAGGAAGTTGTATGTCCTTTCCTTTGCCCTCTACCTTCCCTCTTTTCCCCATTTGTCCCTTCCTTATTTTGCTCTGTTCACTCATATATATATGACCTAAAGGGAAGGATATTGGGCCTTTTCGTTATGGGCCTAGACCCCTTTTTAGCCGGGTCCAACATTCCTAGTTTGTTAAATTTAATTTCTGCACACTCTCTTATGCATGACTTATGAAATCAGTATGAAGATTCGTTCGTCGGTCAAAAGATGTGTGAGTTTTGCAAGACTATGAAACGTAGAGGACGAGTTTAAATACTTTGCACTGTGAATCCCAAGCACAAACAGAGACAAGGCATGTCAACATGAAGGACCCCTCATCTCCACGTAATACACCTCTCTCAATCATTTTCGCTACGTTCAATAACAGGAAGAGGAAGAAGAAGAGAGGAAAGTAAAAAGGTTTTGATTGGTATTGAATAACAAACTTTCATCAATTGTAAAAAATATTTTGATTTACATTTTTTAGGTGAGATGACAATAACACTTAAATGACTATAATGACACTTTTGTAGAGTTTAGATGACATTTTAATTTGAAGACATTTTATAATAGTGGTGTTTTTGTAGAATTAGGTTTGGAATGGTTGTTGATATTTTATGTCATCGGATGACAGTTCATGTCATCAGTGTTTTTTTATTCATCTTACGATGACAATATTAATAAAATGATGACAAAAATTATAATCAAATATGATATAAAAATATCAAAACGCAAATTAGTGTAATCAACGAAAATTTCTGTCATCAACAAAAATTACTGTCATTAAAAAATTACCGTCATAAAAAAAAAATTACTGTTATAAAAAAAAATTACTGTCATCAACAAAAAACTGCCACACTATAAATTTTTAGGGTTAGAAAATACATTTTAAAGTACCAAAATGGTTACTTACCCTAAATTTGGTGATTCATAAGTTTAATGTGTATAGTGGATGTTATACTGTATGATCTCACTTGTACAAAAGCTTATTCATAACTGGATTGAAGACACTGAGTTACTATTAGAACTAGAACATGTATCTAGTGCATAGAGCGGGTTTTATATATGTTATATGAAATAATACTGATTTGGTACTAAAGTTTAGAATATGATATAATTATATCTTTCATCTACATAGTTGACTTCATTGTATAAATATTGGTTTTTAATTTTCATTTATATAGTGAGATGATGCGTTAAAAATCTTTTTTTTCAACAATACTACAATACTACAACTTGGATTTTCCACATGACTTTTCCCCCTAAATTTTCCCCCTCTTTCTCGAGCTAGAACCCTAAATTTCTATAGAATCTCTTCATCCCTACCATCCCTATGTCTCCTCCCCTGTCAAGCCCAATTATTGTGCCCTCGTTTGCTTTCTGGCATGGATTCGGTGTGTTGATCTGGCTGGCGTCATCCTCTTCTTGCGTTCCTTGGCGATGGACGCTTTGGAATCTCTGCTGGACCTAGGTGGATGCGTTCGCTGCGCTTCCTGGTGGCGTGTGGGTATGGATCTGAGATTTTGATCTCGTTCTGGAGATCTTTCTCCTTCAGGTATTTCTTTTATCTCTTCTTCTTAATTTGCTCTCCTGTCTGCACTAGAACCATGATGAGGTGGCTAAACTGGTAGATCCTTCCCTATTTCCGCATCTGATTCTTGCTCAGATCGGATTTTTCGGGTTGTTCTCGCCTAAAAAACCCCTCTTTTCAGTTGTTTCTCTTGCATGAACGAGATTGACCCGGCCTCAAGCCTCCTGACCATCTAAATTGACCAATACTCTGGATAACTGGTGATTCTTGTCCTTTTCAAGGATCTTTATTGATCAGAAGATCTCTAACAATCTATATACGCTTGCATTGAGAAGGGTAACCGACTTGTATGATCTTTTCTCCTCAGATTCTTATTAGATTATTACAAAACTTACTTCTAAATGCACTTGCTGAACTTGACTCCCTTCTGCATGTCGAAACCTGCACTTGTTATCTCACATATTGAAATCTCACAATACCTATTCAAACATTTACCATGTCTGCTATGAATAATCCCCCAAAATCCTAACAGTACAACTAGTTTTATCATTTATATTAGCTAATCTAAGCACCTAAAGGCTTGTAGATCTCAGAACTATGTGATTTTCCTTTATTGCATGACCTGTTGGCTAATTTAAAATTGCATGAGTTGATCTTTACAAAGCAGCTACAAACTTGTCTTGATCTATCAATGAACATTTTAAAGTTTAAGATCCTCTTTACCTGCTTGGTCTGCTCTTTTCCATCCAAATACTACTCTGCCTAATAATCATTCATATCCTTATACCTCTCCTTATCATTGTTTATAACTCATAATAATAATCCTCTATAATAATTATTTGATCCTCTATAATACTTCTTGCAACCAGTTTTCAATATCATAACAATGAGTTTTTTTGGCCCTACAACCTGCTCTTGTTCCACCTCTTCCTTAAAACCTGACTTTTAGAACAGCTCATAATCAGAGCCTCTTAGATTTTTTCTGAAATCATAGGCATTATTTTTATCCCAACTTTTCTCACTTGCACAATGGTTTCTGTTAATATGACCCTATACCCTGTCTCTTTATGAATGATAAAAATGCTCCATAATAACTTATTTGTAAAGTTTACTCCCTCTATACTCCTAAAACATTATATATTATTCTGGCCTCTTCTCTTGTTGGTATACTCTGAGACTTCAGATATGTGAGAGAGTTTGTATAAATGAAGTTTTGAATAAGCTGGAGCTTGCAGAGTTTTAGTCTGACTTTGTTACACCAAATGAAATTTTATAACTTCTTTGTTTTACAGTATCAACCCTAGTTCTGAAAATCTCTTGTCCCTAGTGACTTGTTTAGCTTCCATATTTTACCTTTCTACAAGAAATCAACATTCTATGTATAACTACTCCTTTTTAGCTATTGTATCTTACTCTCTATCTGATATTTATATGTTTTCATTAACCTATTCTTTAAACTTCCAAGTCTTGCTTGATTCTCATTTGTAAAGTTTACTCCCTCTATACTCCTAAAACATTATATATTATTCTGGCCTCTTCTCTTGTTGGTATACTCTGAGACTTCAGATATGTGAGAGAGTTTGTATAAATGAAGTTTTGAATAAGCTGGAGCTTGCAGAGTTTTAGTCTGACTTTGTTACACCAAATGAAATTTTATAACTTCTTTGTTTTACAGTATCAACCCTAGTTCTGAAAATCTCTTGTCCCTAGTGACTTGTTTAGCTTCCATATTTTACCTTTCTACAAGAAATCAACATTCTATGTATAACTACTCCTTTTTAGCTATTGTATCTTACTCTCTATCTGATATTTATATGTTTTCATTAACCTATTCTTTAAACTTCCAAGTCTTGCTTGATTCTCATTTACATTCTTGCAGATTCCTTTTTCAGAATTACTGTGCAGCATATATCTCAGTGTATCTTCAGTTATTAAAATTAACTATAAAGACAAACATATCATTCCAAGTGTTCATTCAGATTAATCTGAAATCCAGATCTTTTCTTCTTCTTGATACTCAACTAGAGTTTTCTTACTACATCTTTCTAGAACAATTTTTTTGATATTTGCCAGATTTCTTCCCCTAATCCAATCACTTTCTTACTCTTAGAATCATTATTAGTCAAATTGAAATTCCCACTTTTTGAACTTATAAAATTAAATCCCATTTAGCTTCTGTATCTTAACACTTTTTCGATGTTTAAATCACCCTTAAAGTATCTCTTCTTTGAAGAATTTTGCTCATACCTGACATCTCTTAATCTTTATCTACCTTATGGATATCTCACATATAGTATTTCTATTTAATCTTCTAGTCTGTAAAACTATCACAGCCATTTCCTGTCTTTCTTCCTTCTTACAATCCTCAAATTTCTGGTGCTCGTCCCATCTCTTCCTCAACCATGGACAACAACAACTCTTATGCTGATGCTGTCATCAATATCTCTCCCATTTCTCCTCTTGATTTTCATTTGATGGAAGATCAAGAAACCACACCACAAATCAACCAAGGTTCCTCCACTGCCCTCATTCTACACCCTACAAACTCAATCCAGCTTCCCACCTCGAAAAATCTCTCCTCAGAAACACTTGAAAATAATCCTCCACATACTGAACCCCAAGAGTTCTCTGCTGACCAAATCTTTGCCAACCAAAATAACTATGGACTCCAGCCTTTAGATCAGCATGCAAGTATCCCTAACCCTCTTGCTTTGCCTGAAGTGCAGAAGATGATGGCCAAGTTATCCAATCTGACTCTTTTCATTAGGATGGCAGACACCTCTTTAAACATCCAACCCTCTATCATTTTATCCAAGGTCAAGGAGCACTGGCAAGGCCTCCAAGGAGACATCGAGGTTGGCACTTATGGAACCTGGACCATGCTTACTTTTGCTAACAAGGAAGCCAGACCCGGAGCTGGGACTCCCCGGGAAGGGCACTCCGACGCTCAAGTCAGTGATCATATAAATAGTGTATTAGGCAAACGAGCAATTATAAAGAGTCATGAGAGATCAAGCGTCCGGGTGTGAACGACATACCTTAGAAGGGATTTCACCTCCTTATATATCAAATATACTCATCTACTAATTAGTAATGTAATGGGCGATATATCATCCAAGCATGAACAATGTGAACCATTATTAACATGGCATAACCTATTAACCCGTAAATACATATATGCAAAGCCTAATCAGCCAAGTCATCTGCATAAGCATGCATTTACCCAAATCATGCTCAGGGAACTTGTGATTCTCCACCATCCGAGACTAGATCTCGATCTGTGCTTATTTCATCGTTTCATTCAATCATAACTTTACCTTAATCATTCAGACTATCAGTAATCATGCGCTTAAGGCCATCTAGCTAAGTATTATGCATATAAATCTTCCCATCAACCTGTATATATGTATATCTAGACCAAACACCCTATTGGTGGCTTCAATCCATGATTCCTGGCAATGAGCTCAAATAAATTGTTCCAAGCTCACGTTAGGCCAATTTAGAGCGAGAGATTATCTACTTCAATTCATGATTTCATTAATCAATTGCCAGAAACGTACCAAACTCTTGTATCAATTTGGACTTGTTGTAATGCTAATTAGGGATATACTTAACATGTGGTTAAGGGGTGGAGAATTGAAGAACCTTACCAAACCAGGAGCAAGTAATGGTTATGAGCATACCAGGAGGTCACATTTGACTCGCCGAAGCTCGGCATCGGTTCGTTGGTCAGCGATGGAAAATACGAGACCATGACGGTGACGGAATTTGTCCGGAAGTGCACGTATGCGACAACTAAAACGGGACGATCGACAGTAGAGTTTAGGTGAGTGGTGATGAAGTCCAGGACGCGCTCACGAGCCGAGATATAGCTCAGTCGGGGGTCGACATTGGTCTATTAGCCTTGAATGCTTCTCGCGTGTCCTAGCCGAGGTTGTTTGTGTTATGGTCGAACTCCATTTCTGCCATTAATGGTTGAAGGGATGAAGGGTGAGGTGCTGGGTTGAAGAGGAAGTTGTATGTCCTTTCCTTTGCCCTCTACCTTCCCTCTTTTCCCCATTTGTCCCTTCCTTATTTTGCTCTGTTCACTCATATATATATGACCTAAAGGGAAGGATATTGGGCCTTTTCGTTATGGGCCTAGACCCCTTTTTAGCCGGGTCCAACATTCCTAGTTTGTTAAATTTAATTTCTGCACACTCTCTTATGCATGACTTATGAAATCAGTATGAAGATTCGTTCGTCGGTCAAAAGATGTGTGAGTTTTGCAAGACTATGAAACGTAGAGGACGAGTTTAAATACTTTGCACTGTGAATCCCAAGCACAAACAGAGACAAGGCATGTCAACATGAAGGACCCCTCATCTCCACGTAATACACCTCTCTCAATCATTTTCGCTACGTTCAATAACAGGAAGAGGAAGAAGAAGAGAGGAAAGTAAAAAGGTTTTGATTGGTATTGAATAACAAACTTTCATCAATTGTAAAAAATATTTTGATTTACATTTTTTAGGTGAGATGACAATAACACTTAAATGACTATAATGACACTTTTGTAGAGTTTAGATGACATTTTAATTTGAAGACATTTTATAATAGTGGTGTTTTTGTAGAATTAGGTTTGGAATGGTTGTTGATATTTTATGTCATCGGATGACAGTTCATGTCATCAGTGTTTTTTTATTCATCTTACGATGACAATATTAATAAAATGATGACAAAAATTATAATCAAATATGATATAAAAATATCAAAACGCAAATTAGTGTAATCAACGAAAATTTCTGTCATCAACAAAAATTACTGTCATTAAAAAATTACCGTCATAAAAAAAAAATTACTGTTATAAAAAAAAATTACTGTCATCAACAAAAAACTGCCACACTATAAATTTTTAGGGTTAGAAAATACATTTTAAAGTACCAAAATGGTTACTTACCCTAAATTTGGTGATTCATAAGTTTAATGTGTATAGTGGATGTTATACTGTATGATCTCACTTGTACAAAAGCTTATTCATAACTGGATTGAAGACACTGAGTTACTATTAGAACTAGAACATGTATCGGGTTTTATATATGTTATATGAAATAATACTGATTTGGTACTAAAGTTTAGAATATGATATAATTATATCTTTCATCTACATAGTTGACTTCATTGTATAAATATTGGTTTTTAATTTTCATTTATATAGTGAGATGATGCGTTAAAAATCTTTTTTTTCAACAATACTACAATACTACAACTTGGATTTTCCACATGACTTTTCCCCCTAAATTTTCCCCCTCTTTCTCGAGCTAGAACCCTAAATTTCTATAGAATCTCTTCATCCCTACCATCCCTATGTCTCCTCCCCTGTCAAGCCCAATTATTGTGCCCTCGTTTGCTTTCTGGCATGGATTCGGTGTGTTGATCTGGCTGGCGTCATCCTCTTCTTGCGTTCCTTGGCGATGGACGCTTTGGAATCTCTGCTGGACCTAGGTGGATGCGTTCGCTGCGCTTCCTGGTGGCGTGTGGGTATGGATCTGAGATTTTGATCTCGTTCTGGAGATCTTTCTCCTTCAGGTATTTCTTTTATCTCTTCTTCTTAATTTGCTCTCCTGTCTGCACTAGAACCATGATGAGGTGGCTAAACTGGTAGATCCTTCCCTATTTCCGCATCTGAGTCTTGCTCAGATCGGATTTTCCGGGTTGTTCTCGCCTAAAACCCCCCTCTTTTCAGTGGTTTCTCTTGCATGAACGAGATTGACCCGGCCTCAGGCCTCCTGACCATCTAAATTGACCAATACTCTGGATAACTGGTGATTCTTGTCCTTTTCAAGGATCTTTATTGATCAGAAGATCTCTAACAATCTATATACGCTTGCATTGAGAAGGGTAACCGACTTGTATGATCTTTTCTCCTCAGATTCTTATTAGATTATTACAAAACTTACTTCTAAATGCACTTGCTGAACTTGACTCCCTTCTGCATGTCGAAACCTGCACTTGTTATCTCACATATTGAAATCTCACAATACCTATTCAAACATTTACCATGTCTGCTATGAATAATCCCCCAAAATCCTAACAGTACAACTAGTTTTATCATTTATATTAGCTAATCTAAGCACCTAAAGACTTGTAGATCTCAGAACTATGTGATTTTCCTTTATTGCATGACTTGTTGGCTAATTTAAAATTGCATGAGTTGATCTTTACAAAGCAGCTACAAACTTGTCTTGATCTATCAATGAACATTTTAAAGTTTAAGATCCTCTTTACCTGCTTGGTCTGCTCTTTTCCATCCTAATACTACTCTGCCTAATAATCATTCATATCCTTATACCTCTCCTTATCATTGTTTATAACTCATAATAATAATCCTCTATAATAATTATTTGATCCTCTATAATACTTCTTGCAACCAGTTTTCAATATCATAACAATGAGTTTTTTTGGCCCTACAACCTGCTCTTGTTCCACCTCTTCCTTAAAACCTGACTATTAGAACAGCTCATAATCAGAGCCTCTTAGATTTTTCTGAAATCATAGGCATTATTTTTATCCCAACTTTTCTCACTTGCACAATGGTTTCTGTTAATATGACCCTATACCCTGTCTCTTTATGAATGATAAAAATGCTCCATAATAACTTATTTGTAAAGTTTACTCCCTCTATACTCCTAAAACATTATATATTATTCTGGTCTCTTCTCTTGTTGGTATACTTGACTTCAGATATGTGAGAGAGTTTGTATAAATGAAGTTTTGAATAAGCTGGAGCTTGCAGATTTTAGTCTGACTTTGTTACAACAAATGAAATTTTATAACTTCTTTGTTTTACAGTATCAACCCTAGTTCTGAAAATCTCTTGTCCCTAGTGACTTGTTTAGCTTCCATATTTTACTTTTCTACAAGAAATCAACATTCTATGTATAACTACTCCTTTTTAGCTGTTGTATCTTACTCTCTATCTGATATTTATATGTTTTCATTAACCTATTCTTTAAACTTCCAAGTCTTGCTTGATTCTTATTTACATTCTTGCAGATTCCTTTTTCAGAATTACTGTGCAACATATATCTCAGTGTATCTTCAGTTATTAAAATTAACTATAAAGACAAACATATCATTCCAAGTGTTCATTCAGATTAATCTGAAATCCAGATCTTTTCTTCTTCTTGATACTCAACTAGAGTTTTCTTACTACATCTTTCTAGAACAAAATTTTTGATATTTGCCAGATTTCTTCCCCTAATCCAATCACTTTCTTACTCTTAGAATCATTATTAGTCAAATTGAAATTCCCACTTTTTGAACTTATAAAATTAAATCCCATTTAGCTTCTGTATCTTAACACTTTTTCGATGTTTAAATCACCCTTAAAGTATCTCTTCTTTGAAGAATTTTGCTCATACCTGACATCTCTTAATCTGTATCTACCTTATGGATATCTCACAGATAGTATTTCTATTTAATCTTCTAGTCTGTAAATCTATCACAGCCATTTCCTCTGTCTTTCTTCCTTCTTACAATCCTCAAATTTCTGGTGCTCGTCCCATCTCTTCCTCAACCATGGACAACAACAGCTCTTATGCTGATGCTGTCATCAATATCTCTCCCATTTCTCCTCTTGATTTCCATTTGATAGAAGATCAAGAAACCACACCACAAATCAACCAAGGTTCCTCCACTGCCCTCATTCTACACCCTACAAACTCAATCCAGCTTCCCACCTCGAAAAATCTCTCCTCAGAAACACTTGAAAATAATCCTCCACATACTGAACCCCAAGAGCTCTCTGCTGACCAAATCTTTGCCAACCAAAATAACTATGGACTCCAACCTTTAGATCAGCATGCAAGTATCCCTAACCCTCTTGCTTTGCCTGAAGTGCAGAAGATGATGGCCAAGTTATCCAATCTGACTCTTTTCATTAGGATGGCAGACACCTCTCTAAACATCCAACCCTCTATCATTTTATCCAAGGTCAAGGAGCACTGGCAAGGCCTCCAAGGAGACATCGAGGTTGGCACTTATGGAACCTGGACCATGCTTACTTTTGCTAACAAGGAAGCTCGTGATATAGTGTGGGCCAACAGACCCTACAGAGTCCAGAACAAGCTTGTCCTGCTGCAACCTTTTACTCAAGATTTTGACCCTCTTGCTCGAATAGTAAGCCATGCAGATATTTGGGTCAGAATTCCTTTGCTCCCTATCTTTTATCATAATGAACATGCTCTTCACATGATCATTCGTGGAAATAATGTTGGAAATTTTATATGGATGAAAATTCTAGCATGAAAAACAGAGGAAAATTTGTTCGATTTTGCATCAATGTCACTATCCCTGAAGTACCTGGCTATGTTAAGATCCAACACACTGACAACTCTATTATGACCTTCAAACTATGGTCTGAAGATTTTTCTCCAAGTTGTGGTTGTTGTGGAGAACCTGATCACCTATTTGATGATTGTTTTTTGAATAACCTTCCAGCTTATGTGTTTGAAGCTTATTTAGTTGGTTCCTCTGATGATGAGGAAGCAGCTAGGCTCACTAAACAGAAAATGATAGGCCATCTTACCAAGCAACTCACTTCTGCTGCCCCAAATCAAGCTGTGCAACAATCTCACAGAGGCCCTAACTTTGTTAGGAAGGTTGTTAGCCCATCCTTCAGAAAAGATGAGTCCACTTCAAAAGGCAAGAGTCTGGTGAATCCAAGAGAAGTAGCACCTATCCAAAGCATCCAGTACCCTCAAGAGAATCCACCCAACTTCCAACTGCATCCTGTCATCTCTCCAGAACTCTTCAACGCTCAGCTGATGGCTCAGATGCATCACTTTGCCTATGCTATGCCTCCTCAACTCAGTATGACCCACTCAATGGCCCCCAGAATGATTAGGCCCCCGCTCCAGAACCAGCAACAGCTCCACTTCATGCCTACAACACACATCAATCTTGATTCATACTCTCCCACCCCATGTAACTCAGAGAAATCCAGCAGCACTATCCGCCGCAAGATGGATGGAATGGACGAACCCACTGTTGACCCCAAAAGGAAAGACGAACCCACTGAAGCTCCCTCTCCAACACCTGCTCCAAAGAAGCAACGTAAGACTAAGGGCAAGAAGAACTCCACACCAGAGTAAGATCATATGCTATTGCTATCCTTTTGTCTTTGCTTTCTCTATGGTTTATATCTCTTTTTGCTGTTACAATTGCCCCTGCGTGGGCCTGAAACTTGATCCCATGACATCTGTAACTGGTAACTAAAACTTGGTTTGGCTTAGTCCTCTTTTGAGCCGTGCATTTGGCCTTTATTTAATCAGAATATTTGATCTTTGCTATACATCGTACTGCTTAGTCCTCTTTTACTGTCATTACATTGTGATATATGAATTCCTACTGCATGTCTAATGTTTTAAACCTCTGTAATCCGCATAGTTTCTAGTGTTTACAAAGCATGATCTGCTTGCTTTCTAGCTTAGATGACACTGGATTATATTGTATGTATATTTGACTCATCTGCTTTGTTTGTTTGTGTTGCTCATTACCAGTAGTTCTCCTTTACTATGTTCTTCTTTATCATTCCTTTCCACTGGTTTTCGATATTTTTGTTCTAGTAGTAATTGCTTAGTTCCGAAATCTTGATTTAAACATTAATCCTGCTCCTCGGGTTCATTCTTTATAAAACTTTTCCTATTTTCTTCAAGCAAAACTCTTAAGCTTAATGTTTCTTTCCCTAATCTGTATTTTAGAACTGCTGTAAGATCTACTAACTTGGTTTTCTTTTTCGATTTCGCCTCCTCGGAGTTCTTTACTTTGTTACAACTTTCATAGCTAATCACTATACCCTTGTATAGGAATTCTCTTAACAATGCTAGTATTTTTCGCTTATGACACCTTTAAATCTGCCTCTTCACTTAGTGTTTTGTTTATTGCCGAGATTTTTATCTCCATGTTTTATTATTAATTAGTCTTATCTCTTGTAACACTTATTATCCTTTGACATCTTCCTTGGTCTCCCAAGTTTTTTCTATCTGGTTTGTTCTTCTTTCCCGCAGGACTACTTCTCAACAAATGTATCTGTATCCGGTTCGTTGTCTTAGCTGCTTTGCCTGGTGATTTATCTACTATCTCCTTCCGATTAGTTTCTCTCGGATATTGGAGCTTATTTGTAGAAACTCAGGCGACAGCTGTTCTGATGGTTCGTGATGCTCGTTTCCCTTGTTTTGGGACTGCTTAAAGGCTGTTGATTCCTAAGTCTCCTGTTTTTGCTCCATTGAAGACCGCTGTCAGTTTCCTCGTTGATGGAATTGCTGAACTTCTTTGGTAGCGAGACTTGTTCTTCAGAGCCTCATGCATGCTTGCAATGCTTATATCTTTCCAATGAAAGATTATTCTCAGATCACCCGTGGTGGTGATTTAGGCTTGTATTGCTGGTCAATAAAGCATTTTGTTCGTTTGTAAAAAAAAAAAACAATACTACAATACTATTATGAAAATAAAATAATATAAAATTTTAATTTTTTAGATGCAAACGGCGCCAATGAAGATGTGAAATAACGGAAATGAAGGATGTCTCTACTTTAAGGTTGTCTCTACTTTAATTAAGAGATTTAATAACAAAACTCCATTAAGGTTGTCTCTACTTTTTGACTAAACATTTAACTTTTTATTAGATTAGGATAGTATAGGATGATTTTTTGTGGTTATATATAGTGGGGTTCGTCCTTAATCTAATTAAATTAAGGAAAAAATCCATGCGAGAATGTATGAATACTTATTTACATGTGAGAATGAGAATGAGAATGTAATAAGAACGTGAATGTGAATGAGAATTTGAATACGAAGTAAGGTATAAGCTGAGATGTTTGTAAAACAAATCCAAACGTACACATTTTAAACTTCACATATACCTAATTTGTTCAGTACACAAAAACAACACACTTACAAAAGCTTTACAAGCGAGATATACAACCTCAAATCTCAATGTGTAAAAGAAGTCTCAAATGAAGGTAAAATCAAGGTTTATAAAGCTAAGGAGATGGATGCTAAGATGGCTGCAATGATCCACGAGAATTCGACCGACCAAGTCGAAGAAGAATTAGAGACTGAATCATGTGCTGAAACTGGAGCCAACACAGCCTCAGGTGCATCACACACTCCATACCTCATGTTTGTCTGCAAACAAAGTGGCATTCTTGTAATTATATTGACAATTCTGCTAGTAGTGGCAATCTTGTAAATACTAGAGTGTATCATGAAACAGTTTTGTACAAATATGTACTAACCTTGCATTTGGTGATGCTTCCACAACCACAAACGAGCTGTCCGTTCGCCATATCTACCGCTTCCGATGCTCCTCCTCCATCACTCCTCTTAAAAATCCAAGATGTATGTTCATTAAGCTGAAAGTTGAATAAATATGGTGATCAAAAGATCATTTACCTTGTAAAAATCAACAGCTACAAAGTTGGCCCATCTTTTCCCTGCAGCACCATAACACGTGTTCATCATGTCGATCAAAGGAGCCGAGTTATCCTTGCAAGCCGTGACAAAATCAGGGGCGTCGGGAAAATGATTAACCAACACTAATGATCTGCTGGTTGTGTTCATTGCAGGGGATTCTCCTCTGTTTGGACATGACCCGGGATTCATCCCGCCATTACCATCTGCAATTTAGTTAATATTAGTTTAAACTTGATGGATTAATAAGAATTTGATGCATGATTTTTGCTCACACTGATTTTCCACAATATATCTCCATTCATAAGCAATCCCTTCAGCGGCTTCTTTATAGGATTTTGAAGTGAATACCACTAATCTCTGATTACGCTGGATCATGTCGTCTATGGTCGGCCAATCTCCTCCATTTTTAGGCATACGAGATACTGGAAACCAGAATTTCCTTAGGCCAGCGGCGTTAAATACCTTTGTAAGGCCTTTAGGTGCTGTGACATAGTCTTCTATGAAGATAGAGATGATCTCTGACGGGTTTGACTCGAGAAATGTTTCAATCTCTTTCAAGACGTTGATAGCTGGTTGCTGATCAGACAAGAGTTTGAAATCAAGAACAATTCTCAAGAGATAATTTGCACAGAAGAAGAGTGGTAACATTCTACTCACAAAAGCTGTGTAATTGTAACACTTTCCACCGAACGAGTGACATAACCAAACGTCATTTTCAAAGTCGTACATATCGAGCATCAAGCCTCGAACACCGTTCTGCAACACAAAATTGTCATTGTTACTTGTATCTAATGCTAAAATGTGGCTGAACAATATTAACAGAAGAAAAATTATAGTACCATCTACTAATATTACTATCAAAGTTCATGTGGTTCTATACTTTCAAAAAGTTTACACTTAAGACACTAAAGCTAAACTTTAACAAACTATACATTTTTGGTAAGTCTTCAATGTTAATTCCATTATATTCAAGAAGAAAGATCAAGATTAAGCTTAGCTAGAAAATGGTGTTGTGAAAGCAAGGATGCTTATGATATCAAGCATGGTAGACATACACGACAAGTCAAGAAGAGTAAAGGTGCAAGAAAACATCCCGAGACTAGTTCCATCAAAAGCCAAAGCTAAATTGCTTGCTTGAAAGCATGTTCCATTAAACTTTAAAAAATCTTGCTTCTAAAAAAAGGCGAACCAGAAAGCGATACTACTAGCAGTATTTTATTTTTCGTACTTTCCGACCAAAGTCTATGGGGATGATGATGGCGTCTAATATACCCATGATTATCCCATTTGAAAATTACTCCGTAGATTAGTTACATCATTCATAATTACTACTCCCTCCGTCCCATAATATAAGCAACATTTGAAATTCTGACACTATTCACACTTCAATACTAATTTCTAAATTTATTTCAATATATAAAAAGAAATATAGTGATATAGGATTTTGTTTGATTCGTCTTGACGAGTACTTTAATAATATCAAAATTTTATAATTTTTATCACCATATAACTAGAGATATTAACGACGCAAAACGTGCATCGGCATATGTGCATAAAGCAAATGTTGCTTATATTGTGGGACGGAGGGAGTAAATTATAAACCTGATGTACTTTACTGACAGATAGTATAATAATATTGACAAATTGCTAAACAGATTTTATAACTAACCCCACACCTAATCACAGGCACATGTCAGCAGCTAAATGTTTGATTGTCTTGTACTCCATGCAATTGTTCCTTGTTAAGGAAAGCAATTTACCGCATTCAGTTCTTAATTCTTATGCTTCATTATGATTCAATCACTTAATTCCATTTGAATATTCAGTACTTAAGGCAAACAATAGGACCAAATTTGACCGTACTGTTCATCCAAATCACATTCTCTCTCTCTACTCAAATGATGTTCCTTTGTTATTTCAACGCACTGTTCACATTCAAAGAGAACTTTTCAAGACTAATATATAAGAAAAACATACGTACTCATGAAAATCTTTCAATTTATGACTAATATATAAGAAAAACATACTCTCATGAGTCTTCTTCGTTTCGTTTCATTCAGTGACCAAGGGAGTATAGCAGTGTGCAAAGCAGAAATTTGAATATGAAACAAAGAAATGGCCATCAATTTGTCAAACAATTCAGCTCAACTACTTTCCTGTATGAATCCAAACAACACTACTAACTCTTTGAAAACATAGCAATTTGAACGACCTGAACTCAACTATTTGCTATTGCATATGAACTCAAAAAGAATGAAGAACAACTTACATTGAGCTGATCAGTAATGGAGTCCTGTTGATTCGTGGGAGCAAGAACCACAGATCCTGTAGCCGATCTCATCCCCAACCTCGCGAACGAATTATGCGTCGTCAGCCATGAGTATCGATTAAACGGCAATCCCTTAACCTAACCAAACAAAATTGCAAACGGAATCGTAACAAACAACACAAAACAGGCGCAATAATTTCAAAGTTCAAAGTTCAAACAGAATTACGCGACCTTGGAAAACGGATCCGTAGGCATAATCAGAGTGCATCGGGATCGTAGATTTCCATTCGCAACGCAAGTCTCGCAGTGGAGTCCAGAATCGCATTGTCGATCCGCAACGCAAGTGTTTCCCAACTTCTTTTCGCAATTCGCGTACAAAATCAGAAACGGATGAAGGTAATCAGTAGGAATTGAGAAGTCGATTAGAGGTTAACCTGGAGAGCGGAGGAGTGAGTGCAGAGGAGCGAGGCGGCGAGGATGAGGAGCAGAGGACGAAGCGCCTGTGTGAGAGAGAATGAAAATTGAAGTTAGATAGAGAAGGAGGAATGGAAGGAGGAGGATTGATGGAGAGAATTGAAGCTCGCCTCCATTGATGAGAGCAGCTTCGAGGAGTTGCGCGATGGGGTTGAAGAAGAAGAAGAAGAGATAAAGAAAGAAAAAGTTTTTTGGTGTATTAAATTAAGGCGCCGTTACGTTAAAAACGTCACTCAAATCGCGGTATAATACGGATTGCTCAGGTTTATTCTTGTACAGTGTATATAAAAGGAAATAGCCTTGACAAAAAAAGGAAATAGAGAGATTTATACTTAAATTAAATTAAATTTTAGTTTTTTCAACACTTCTTCATAAATTAATACTCACTCGTCCCATAATATAAGATTCATTCGCTTTTTCAACATTATTTACAAATCGAGAGAATCTTCTCGTTTGATTCGTCCAAATGAGTACTTTGACAATATAAAAAAATTATAATTTGTATCATCGTATATTTAGAGATATTAACATTATAAAACGTGTTAGACAAATGTGTCAGAAATAAATGAGAAGATCAATAGATGAAAAGAGTAATTTTTTAATTACATTCGAAGAGGAAAAGTATTATTTTTTTCTAAATTTATTTTAGAAAATCTCTTAGATTTAAGATATTTGACTCATAATTGTAATATCTTTTGATTTTAATATTTTTTGCTAGAATTGTGAGTGGAATATATCAAAAGAAATAATTTTGACCATATATTACATGTCCGTATGCTCACTTGCCACTATTTTTCAACCAAAAGAAATAATTTTGTGTTAGAAATATGATTTTATTTATTTAGGTTGCTTTGTTGTGCTCTAACAAGGACGTATAAAGATCAAAATATATATGATGACATTATCAAGTATTCATAAACAAAATTTATCCATTTTTAGGAATTGAGCGTCATTTTTGCAAGTAAAATCGGGTTTGTGTGGAAGCAAAGACAACATTTATTAGTGTATTGATATTATCTATCTCTATATAAAAATTCATGAGTTTGCAGCAGTAATGGTAATTTGTACCGGGCTAAGTAATTTAATTCCGGGCGTGTGATTGTTAATGGGCCATATTGATTCGTACGTCTGCTCTTTCCTTCTTCAACATTCATTTAGTCCGTCTGCTCTACTTCCGAGCTCCTTCTTCCACATTCATTTAGGTATACTAATTGACTATACATTTATGGGTCTTCTTCAAGTTGTCCTCACCGTCTCTCTTTCAATTCTCACAGTCGTTGAATGTCTTACCGGCTCCTTCCCCTTGCGTTTTCCCCTTCATCTTCCCCTCCTATTACTTCCATTCTGTTACCCTTTTTGTTAGGGGTTTCAATCTGCATAAATACCTTTCCATCATATTTCCCGGTTGCTTCCATTCTCCTTCTTCCCTCCGTGGTCCAAAGGTGTCCAATTCTTCCCTGCAGATCTCTGTTGTCGATAATGCGCTCCGGGGTAGCAAAGGAAAACGGGCCAGGGCCAATTCGTTTTCCACTTCACACCGTTCCATTGATGGTTCTTCCGATGTCCTGTTCTCTGGATTGGATGTCAACTGCGTCCAGACAGTGGTTGCAGTGCTTGACCGTCGTTGGGATGTTGTGAATGTCAACGGAAAGCATATCGGCACCGAATTCCCATTGTCAGATTCAAAGGTATTTTTGTTCTTCTAATATCCAGCTTCTCTGTAATCGTATGGATGAAAATGCTTTGTCCCCGATTTTCTTGAGTTTATATCAGTTTGGGGTTGATTCCCCAAGGGATTCGAACAATTTGCTGGCGAGGTTGCAAGGACGCTCAGTCTTGAAGGTTACCCGATTGCTCATACCAAATCCAGCGACACGTACAGTCTCACTTCGTTCATTGATTTTTTTCGATTGTTGTTCTTTGGTTAAATCCAGTGAAACTGAAGGTTTTGATTCCAATATGCCGTACATTAGAGAGATTGGATGAAAAAGGAGAGTCGCCGCCGAAATGTAAACGCTAATCCAAGGCATGACGATTGGTTTAATTTCCATTGAAGTCATCGCATTGATGAGCCCTTAAATTCGTCGTAACGCAAGTATTGATTGATTTAATTCCTATTTGGTCTTTATTGTGCAATTCATTGTTTGACCGCCCGTTTTTATGCAGCCGTTGATATTCCTGTTAGTCGGCCGTTTCTTCGGTATATATATCTCCCTTTGTAAGCGTCTCTGCAGATAATCTCAAGCATAGGCAATGACTCTACCTGTTTTCCTGATCTGGTACCATTGTTCAGAGTGTCAACTATGGCGGCGATCTCCCGTTCATACTCTGTTGGAGTATTCCATGTTTCTTCGTCTGAGTCCTACCTCTTCTACTCACTAACTCCACAAATCAGACTATAAATACATGCTTCTTCGTCAGAGACATATTGTTTGTTCGGTGGAGGTTTGTGTTACAAATGGTAGAATAAGTGTTTCTTCATTTATGTTTTGAGGATAAGAAATTGCTTTGTAAAGAGAGGTATAATCTTAGTACTAATCATTTTCTTTTCTGGGTTTTATGTAAGAAATGCTTACTGATATGTCTCTGTTAACAGCAGTTGCAAGTAGCAAACTGGTTTTGGCTGCAATAGCATGCAATGATTTAGTCCCTTCTACATACCGACTGCAGAAGACAACAATATGGGTGACACTATTAGTGTTAGTGCATGTATTTGATTAGGAGTCTAAAACATTTGCTTTCTTACCTCTCTGGTGCATCCTTATTAAAATTGAGTGTAATGAATGACCCAAGTAAAGAGAGTATTTCAAATAAATATATTTGTATGGTGTTATTTCAGAACTCCCAGCTATGCTCAATACCCTTGAGCTACTCTTTCCTGATAGAAGTAGGTGACGTGGCAACTTCACAAGAGCATGGCCTAAATCAGTTTTCAAATCTGAGGTGAGTAGTTTATGAGAGTGCCCGAGTTTGGAAAAAATTAAGATATAAAGTTAGATAATGGTGTATGATTAATTGAGCATGCCCAGAGAAAGTATATATACTTGGAATTGTGGTGTTTGCTAATTTCATTATCTAAATGATATTGTTTTTCATGACATATATGTGTACGCCAAGGCTACAAACATCTGTTAACAATGGGGTATTGAATAATCATGGATATGGAAATAGATTGGCGTTCCTCAAATTTGTCCACAAGCCAGACAATGCAAATTTCAGTTTGGTTCCACTATTCCTGTAATGTTATGCAGAAACTCTTCGGCGGATCAGAGAAAGAACAAGGATTGCTATGCAGGTTGTGATTTCTCAATGTCTTTTAATGAATCTAATTGAGAAGTTATCTTGTTGGTCTCTAACAACTGAACTAGCTATTCCTGGTGGAATTTGTCTTCAACTTTGCTGATAAGGTGGTGTTATTAATTGCTAATGTACTCTCAGTTAATTTCTTCAACTATAGTTTTGAATTTCTTCAACATTGCTGATGTGGTGGTGTTATTAATTAGGATGGTCTTACATCTCTTCATGTTGCTGTTATTGTTAAAAATGAGGTTGTCATCAACCATTTGCCGAGAAAAGGTCCCTCATGTCAAAGATAAGGTCAAATTACTGGAGCTACAACTTGCTGTGATGTTTGAACACATTAAGGAGGCCTCAAGTAATATAATATTAAATTTTGGAATGTATGGAGGTTATGATATTATGAAATTTAGAACACAATGGGAGTTGAAAGTTCAATTGGACTGTCGAAGCTGAATGACAGGCTTGGATGGGGTTATTTTAATTTCTATGTACGCAATGCTTTTTTGCAGTTTATTTCAATATCTGCAGGAAAAACTAATTTGCTACAATTCCATCTATCAAAGTGGCAAGTAAGGATATGTTCTTGAGCTTTCCTCTTCTTTCCTTTGTTGCGGCTTTTACTGTATGTTGTTTGTCATTTGCTTTAGGAATGTATAAGAAATCAACTTAGTAATTTGATTCATTTGATGAAGCAAAGGTTGGTTTTGAGTGGGAGTAAACAAGGAAAACTTCTAGCAATTCATCATAGTTTTATTCAGGTATACATTTTGATAACATAAACTAGCTTTATATGTCAAAGACCGGTTACAAAGAAAGTGCAACAAAATTAGAATAACACAATACAAACGCACCGACAGAACTAAACACAAACATTCGATTTCTTACTTGGACGAGGAACCCTAATTTGAAGAACACCAATTTCAGAGGAAAGAAATGGCGAAGCTGCAGGAAATGGCCAGTGAATTGAAGAACTACATCAGTTTATTAGAGCTCTGGGGTGTTGCTAAAAAGGTAAAGGGTTAATATGGTAAATTAGATCATCTGTTTGCCTATTAGAAAATTTACACTACTTCAGATTATGTAAAATCTTTACTAAATGTCATCACATATCCTAAAAGGCAAGATACAAAGTGATATGATGACAATATGAATAGTACTCAATATAAAATAAACTATACAACAAATTGAATTCCGCAGATTGTTATATTAAAAACCCCAAAAGTAATAGCATACCATAAGTATATATACAATTAATACTGAGCCTAATGCAATTTGACATCTGCACAAACTAATGCAATTTGAGCCTAAATAATAGCAAAACTTCAACCTCTTTTTGACTTCTCCTATTAATTAGCCTCATACAATAGGGTGTTAGTGTGTTACACATTTTATAATCTTGAATTGTTCTTCATTTCAGTTAATCACATAATTGAAACCTGCATGTTAGGTTTTTATCATATATTCGCCTAATATTTAAGTATTGTCTTTCCCACATGGATTTTTACATTTCACAAAAGTCAAATGTCTAAATAACTCTTTCGATAAGATGCGATTTTTAAGGTAATGATTCAAAACACAACAACGAAAAAATTAAAATCCCGCTACTACTCCACAACACAAAAGGTATGACACGGTTAAAAAACACGTTTCAGACCCGCGCGAAACGCGGATTTTCGGGTCTAGTTACTAGAGAAAAGGGCACGTTTGTGACATGGGCCTTTCATCGTAATTTTCCACAGGCCCACAAGTCCAATGACTCTTATCTGTTGGACTGGACGTCCATTTTGAATAAAAGTTGGCCCAAATTCAAATGCTGTTGGTTATTTCAGTTGATCAGAATTCTGGAGCTTGGCATAGCCATATCATATAGGCTAAAACTTTACAATATTATGATGTGTATGACATATCATGTTCTGCTAAATTCATTCTATAAAATGTGGGTTGACATAAGTCTAGGACGTTAATTCAATTTAGGGTGTGAATCTGGTAAGAATGCATGTTATTATGTTTACCTATCTATGAATTATGAAGAGATTATTATTTTTTAGCGAGAATAAAGAATTTATTCACTAGTAAATGAAAATATACATACATGTATTTGTGCGATGTTTCCATTATGTATATATCCTAGCAAATGAATATCATACCTTTCATACGTTAATATATATTCATACGCGAATATATATATTAACACGCGAATAGTTTCTTAAATTTAATATATTTATGCAGCTTCGTTTACATGTCAATATGTCATATACTAACATCTAATGTGTGTAGTAGCATTGAATTTTGCAACATGTCACATGGAAATGATGCAATGAGCTCTAACCCTAAAAAATTCAAGCCGTATATTCAGGGGAATTTTTGTGAATTACGCAAAGAACTTACATGGGTATTTGAAATATGATTCGGCATACTTCATACGAACATGGTATAGGTGTCCTTTCCCAAATCCCCGTTGGAAATATAATCTCACATTTGCATGCTTCACGTGATTAACAGTATTAAGTGCCGACTAATTAATCAAATCTTAAGAAACACAATGCCCCACAATCATACGCTTCTTTTCCAATTAGTACAACTGTTTGGTTCACAAGATACATTAAGCATCACTAAACATCACTAAAAGTTAAAACTTCTTTGTCTTTGCCACACGCGAAGTATCAATACGACGTCGTATAGGTCCTCTTGTGGCATTGTGTCCCATTCTTATTCGACAATACAACCAAAGCAAATGGATAAAAAAAGTTTCAGAATATTGTCATTCGAGGGTTTCTCTCTCAACCTTCTTGCAGTCAAATTGGAAAGCCTTCTTCTCTCTTGGTTGTTGGCATTGCTCTCTTATTGGAGTTATGGCTATGGAAAAACATTACCCATGACAAGAAAATCTCCTTTTCAGCCTCAATCTCTTGGACATTGGTAATGGAGCTCACTGTGTTTGCAGTTTCCGTTTTGGGGTTGTTGGTCACTTTTCTTCAAATGCAGCTTCCACTAATAATGGCAGGTTTGACTCTTTCAATCTTTTCCTTTCTTTTTCCATAATCCTTTTAGCTTTTGCTTTGTCTTTCTTCTGTTTAGATTGGTGTAATGAGAGATGAACAGTTGAAAATACCATTTTTTGTTGTTCTTGGTGTGCTCTCTGGAATCTGAATTGCTCATTTTCTGCTCTATCTTTCTATGTTTAAAGATTCTGGCTTTAGGGTAAGGATGATTTTTTGTTGCTGTGAGTGTAGTTAACAATTGGTAATTAAAAAGAATTAGTGGGTTCATGTCTTTGATGGATGGAAAGAGGAATTGAATACCTTCTGAACAAGATAAGAATAACCAGCTGCTGGAATTTGTCATTATCTTCCACATAAAGTCTATAATTGCAAACAGTAGGGAAGCTGTGCTGTGCTGGATTGTCTTCAACCACAATTTTCAAACAAGTCTGACAGAGTATTTTAAAAATGTTACTTGTTGAATGATTGGTGAGGCCAGATTTGCTCTCAGTGATATGGTTATGCATTAATAGCTAGTTATGGCTGCTGATACTGTCACTAATGCAGATTGTCCTTTGGATCTGAGTGGCTCCAATTTCACCCTAGCAGCTGCATTGTGTTCGGATCCAGCTGAGCGTGGAAGATGCTGCCGTTACATTAATGCGTTCGTTGCAGTTTCTGTTGCGCGGTATTCCAATGTGACTGGTGATCTAGGGATTCTCTCAGATTCTTTGTCTGACGCCTGCCTCACCTCGATAGCAGATACCTTAAATCTTCATGGGATTTCCTATAACGCCACCAGAATCTGTGGACTTGGAATCAAGATTCCTGTTACTTACGAATGCAGAGGTAGAACAAGCGTCACACAGATGATTCAGTCACCAGGCTTTGTTGGCGTGACTAAACATTGCAAAGTCTCGGTTTTAGAGGAACATGATTGTAAGAGATGCATAAATGCCAGCATTAAGTATCTGCATCAAACAATAGGGGCTGAAAATAATTTGACGCTCAGTACTTGTCGAGATGCTACTTTTGCTGCTCTTGCAAGCCAGGTTGATAATTCTTCAGCTGCGGGATTTGCAAGCTGCTTCTTTCGTGTTCCTGGTCATAGTATTATAGGTATGACTAAACATCAAAAGGAGGGTAATCTTCCTTCAGCTCTCTAATCTTGTGTTGCCATAATATTCTATCTTACTCCCTCTTTAAGAAATAAAGACTTCACTTTTTTCCGTTAAGAAATATTTGTCATTTAGAGTTTTATGTAGTGATTTGTAGGTGAGTTATGAGATTACTAGTTATTGAATTGTAAATTCTAGAGAAGATTGGTAGTATTACTTGCATTTCTTAATTGTCGTGTCAAATGTTAAAATAACACTATTTTACAAACAAAGGGAGTATGATTTAACATTTTCCAGCTATGAGTAAAGCTTGACTGTTTACTTCGGCTTTTTACTACAGTTTCAGCAAATACCTCGTCTCCAAATTCCACCAAGACATCTCCAAGTCCACCGGTTGGAAGCCCAAGTGAGCTATCACTTAATGCACCAGTTAACAAATATCACCAACGCAACCGCCTTACAGTTATACCTGTAATTGGAATAGCTGTCACAGTACTTTCTATCACATTTTTGGTGGTGCTTATATTTTTTATCCATAGAAAACGTAAAGATTTGCAGAAGTCCGAAGGAAAAGTTAAGACTTCTATAGGAACTAATCCTCGTCCTCCTCCCCCTTTAATGAAGATAAATGAAGGTAATTAACCTCATCCGATATCATTTCTTCATCAAATGTAAAAGGCAAATTGAAATATTTGTTGTGTATTTGTAGGCCAATCTTCACTTTTCAGAAAATTTACGTTGAAAGAGATTAAGAAGGCGACTAACGACTTCACAACAGTCATTGGACAAGGTGGGTTCGGGACTGTTTATAAAGCTGAGTTTAGTGATGGGCTTGTGGCTGCAGTGAAGCGAATGGACAAAGTATCAGAGCAGGGAGATGGTGAATTTTGTAAGGAGATTGAACTTGTTGCAAGATTACATCATCTTCATCTTGTCGCTCTCAGAGGCTTCTGCATTGAGAAGCAAGAGAGGTAATTTATTTTTTATGTGAATATTTCGGTTAATGTTGAACAAGCACTGATGTATTTTTTTTTGTGGCAGGTTTCTGATGTATGAGTACTTGGAAAAGGGAAATTTGAAAGATCATATTCATAGTAAGTAATGTTATATGAAGCTTTAAACAATTTTTGGCTCTTTTGTTAACCAATCTATGTTTCTTAGCTCCAGGAAGGACACCTTTGAGTTGGCAAACAAGGATACAGATCGCCATTGATGTGGCGAATGCCCTGGTAACTGATTTTTTTTTTAATTACAATAGACCTATTAGTTTGTCTTATAATAAATTTAGCAGTAAATGAAACTCATGTGTGCAGGAATACCTTCACTTCTACTGCGATCCGCCTCTTTGTCATCGAGATATCAAATGCAGCAACATTCTGTTAGATGAGAATTTTGTAGCAAAGGTGTGTCTAGATTCTCTGTCATAATCCTCTTTGCAAAAACTAACATAACAAAAAATTTGTTCTTCTTTCTAGTTGGCAGATTTCGGCCTTGCAGAAGCTTCAAAAGATGGTTCCATTTGCTTTGAACCGGTAAACACTGATGTTCGGGGTACGCCAGGTAATGCAAACAAACACTTAGTGCTCATTTGGTTGAATGCAATAACTTCTTTCTAGGAAAATCATGCCTTATAATGCATTGTTTCAGGCTATTTGGACCCGGAATACGTAGTCACCCATCAACTAACCGAAAAGAGCGACATCTACAGCTATGGTGTAGTACTACTCGAGCTCGTTACAGCAAGACGAGCCATACACGACAATGTAAACCTAGTAGAGTGGTCGAAGCCATATCTGGCATCCGGGGCCCGATTATCCGAGGTAGTGGACCCCACTTTAGGAGACACGTTCGACTACGACCAACTCCAAACTCTGGTGGAAGTAATACAATGGTGCATTCAGCCTGAAGGACGTGGTAGGCCGTCTATCAAACAAGTCCTTAGGCTTCTGTATGAAACTGCAGATCCTATGCACCATGAGTTCTTACAGAGTGCGGAGTACGAGGAAGGAGAGGAGAATCAAGAGACGAGAAACGAGTTGAGAAAAGGAAAAGGCGGTCGGAGACATTATCCTTCGTATACGAGGACGAGGTCTTATGGAAGCAGGAGCTTTCTTCTTCACACAAACAGTGGCCCCCCTCCATCTTTTTCCAGTGTCCCATCGATTTGACAAGAGATCAGCTTGCACCATTGTTACACTGTTTTGAGCTAGGGAGTAGAGAGGTATTGTTACCAATTTAATTTATTTTTGTATCATTTGGTTTACACAAAGATTGTTTTGTGCATTGAAGATGTGTAGAGATTGTGTCAGCTAAGTGCAATTAGCTTCTTTCTTGGCTTTCAGTTTGTACTTTATGTTGTATGATTCTTCTGGCGTAATAAACCTTTGCTGTTTGTTGAGACAGTGATCCTTAATAAGAAAACTTTCAAGACTTTATTACATATAAACCAAAGAATTCCAAACTAGTGATACAATTCTGACAAATAAATTAGCTGAATCTAAACCCATGTCAAAACCAGAAGGTGACAGCAATAGACGAGCGAGACGTCCATGAGCTTTTAATCGTTAGATTGACATCACAGAGTTGAGATTATACAATAAAAGATATCATGGAAGATTTTGTGAAGGTACAATGGGATCTTTAGAAAATTCAAATACATGAGATTTAGGGAGAAACCTCGACAAATCAGCAACCGGATTAGCTCATTTTGTTGCCTGTGCAATGATGTTACTTAATGAGCTTTCCTGTTCTTTTGCTGCCTCAACCAGTGAATCCTGCAATAGATTGTAGATCATCCCCAAAAAATTAATGAGGAAAGAGGAAATAGAATCAGAATGACATGACATCTCAGAGAGAACCGAACCTGTGCAGCAATGAGGCGTGCTACTGTCTTCTTGCTCGTTTCTTGTAGCTCACCAGCAATCAAGATTTCATCAAGTATATAATATGCCTTGCATGTTTAAACAAGATGTTAACATCTGGATTCCATGATTTAAATGAAATAAAAGAAGGATGGCCATAATACTCCATACCTTATGAAAGTTGAATATAAGGTCTAACTCACAGACCTACAAAAATGAAACAAAGAAATTACAATCATCACATACACGGAAAAAATTAGATATTGAAAATTTCCTATGTTTAATATCTCAAAGAAAAGAAAAGTAACTCACACTGCTGAAGTAGCGGTCGAGAATCTCAACAAAGTGATGAATTACTTCAAGCGCCTCCAATTCATTATCTTCTTGATCTATGCACATGCAGAAATATAGACTAGCATACCTACATCCCAGTTTGCTTATTGTAATTACTTTGTCGATCAGAAAATATGAAAAATAGCAGAAAAGGGAGACATCTAATAGCCAAAGAAAAGTTTATACGAAAAAAATAAAACCTAAGCATATGCATATTCAATCCAGAATATTAGATTCTACTGAGAATATTGGCATACCAGACTTCACAACAAAAGTGATGATTGTAGAATAACATCAACATCTGCATTCGCTATTACCTTCGATATACAACTTTGAATCCTTTCCATTCCACAAAATTGCAGAGCTTTGGTCCCCGGGTAAGAATCAATCCATTAAGTTCTCTGATAGCCTTGGATAGTAACACCATGCAAAGAACACAATTCAGAAACTTAATGCTTGAAACAGTAAAAAGATTCCACATTTCATTAAGCATAAATTCAGTGTCTATGCTCATATTCACACAAGAAAATACCTTTGATCTTTCCTTCTGTGTATATGGTGAGTACCACTTTGTCAACCTGACTTTTCCTTGTCTATTTACCAGAAGCACAAACTGAATCTGGAAAGCCACACAAATGATATGAAAAGGACATCTACTTCAGCTCATCAAAAGATTCTGTGTAATCATATCCACAAACTCTAGATTACATTTCATGTCTCAGAGACCTTGTTGATTGTAAAGATTGACTAAAAACATCAAACAAAAAATACCCATTTAACAAAACTAAGCTTCTGAACAAGCCAGTAGAACAGTCTTCCCAATTTCCCACCAAATTCAATAAGATTGTAGACTAGAAAAGGTACCAACAAATACACAAATTGAAAATACCCAAGCTTCTGAATTTACATGCTATATAGGACGATTGAAGAAAGAAATTCATTAGGCAGTACATCATCAGATCATTGAGGCAGAAATCAGCAACAATCACAAGAAAGCAATTAAATCTGTACAGACAAGAAACAATCGATCTAAGCAGACAAAAAACTGAGTTTCGTGGATATACCATGTTGAATTTGAGATTGCTGTTGGAGTCAAACGATGAGCGAGACGAACGCCAGAAAACTTTTGCTTCCAACTATGAAATTTCGAAAAAAATGTTTATTGCAATCGTTTGTTGACCCAGTCAAGGACTAAATGGGCTTTTCTAAAATGGCTTTCGGCCCATAATCCGGCCCAAACCGTGAACTACAATAAGCCCGGATCCGTATTAAGTGAATATTATGGGTACAGACTCGTATTAAAATTTTCTACAAGATTATGATAAGAAAAGGAAAAATAGTTCGTGACGGACCACTGCATTTGGTTCGTGACAAACGACCTTGTTTTTTTGGTTCGTGACGAACCTCGTCGTTTCTTGGTTCGTGACGAACCTGAGTGTGTGCTAAATAGAATTTTTGTATATGTATATCTGAGTGCGCTAGTTGTATGTAGTGTTTTATAAGTCGTAGGGTGAGAGTTGGACGGTGAAGGGTCATCTAGCGTCTAGACGGGATTCTAGACAGATTAAAAAAATATGACATAATTTCTTATATTTCAATCGCATCTTTTACTAAGTAATAATCCATAAAAATTATAGTCTCTAATATAAACTCTATTTTAAACTCTAAATTTTCAATATGAACTCAATAATCAAATA
The DNA here is from genome assembly GCA_029168935.1 of Oxyria digyna. Lineage (NCBI taxonomy): Eukaryota > Viridiplantae > Streptophyta > Magnoliopsida > Caryophyllales > Polygonaceae > Oxyria > Oxyria digyna. Next base: position 3,907,603 of record JAPVLV010000018.1, read on the forward strand.
AGACATAAACTCCAATTAGACGTTGTTTATCGTCTAGATAGCTAGACGGTTAAACGTTGGAAGACGATTTAGGAGTTTAACTTTCCAGTCGATACGTTCGATTTGTCGGATTCTAGCATCTAGACAAGGCTGTCTAGATGGTCGTCTATGCAACGTTTTTCGCCTAATGCTTTTCTAGAAACCCTAATATGCGAAGAACGGACAATGGTGTGTCACTGACCTATTAGTCACCCTCTAAACGGTATACTTTTAGAACATTGATTGTATGTGAATGTGAATTCGTACGTTAATAATGTTTCACACCTAATCATACCTAAACTCAACTCTTTTAGATGAATAGCATTTCAGTGCATAAACTATTTAACATTATGGTACAAGAATCGAATTTCCAATCCAGTTCTTATACAGTGCAAACTGCAACGCCCACCAGATATTGTTTTTTTGTTTGTTCAAAGTTCTTATACAGTACAATGTTTTTGCTGTAAATATAAGTGTAAATTCGAGACTATGTTCATTTTCCAAAAAGTTACAAGTTAAGAGTCCAAAACTGAAAACTCACTTGCTTTTGCTACATCCAGTAAAATACAGTGATAAAATAAGAAAATATAAAGCCTCATGAAACTCAAGAAAAGCTCTGCAGATATGACTTTGATATTAGAGAATGATCTCTTCGTGTACACTGACATTAAGCACCTTATTTGGAAGCACGACGCAGCTTATCACCACCACCTCGTCTTCCACCGTCACAGATTCTCCTGCATTTACATTAATAAGAGTTACCAGAAAGATCCTGTGTCAGAGAATGCAAGAAAGCATGATGACGACGAAGATGACAGAAAGACGAGGCAGTAAAAGTACCTAGGATGGTGACTCCGAGCTTGGAATTATAGTCTCCATCTGCCTGCAATACATGATCAAGGTCGTTCAATTAGGCGTGGATAGGATGATTAGTTTAATTAGTTTGAGCAAAAGTATACCTGAACACGCGACCATCTTCCAATAGATGATTTCCATCCAATGATAGCATTCATGACAACTGCATTTTCCTGCCAAAAGAAGATTAAAAAATTTGTAAAGTCCATCAATCACTTGAAATGATGATTTTCAGCCTAACCAGTTCATACCTGTAATTCCACATCATCCAATATAATGCAGTTTATAAGCCTAACGCCCGCTCCTATACGAACATTTGCCGAGACAGACACATTTGGTCCAATCTGTAAAAGATTTATTCCATAATCATTAAAAAATGTCAGGATTTGCAGTATATACATCATGGATCTGGGAAAGATTACGGTAATATTACCTTTGAAGTTGGGTGTACTTTTGCAGATGGATGTATATACACATCACCACTGATTAAAGCATTCTTTTTACCATCTCCGGTTGCCAGAAGATGGGAGGAAGTGGATCGGAAGTGTGCAAGATACAAAGCAGAACACTTCAAAGACATTCTTTTCGGCCAAATGTGAACGGAAAATAGTAATGTTAAGTTAGTAATCATATCAGACTGGAAGGCCAGAAATTGTACAAATAATAGAAAGTGCTAAAATGATACCCTGGAGTTTTGATCTGCTCCCAGAAGTTGACGGTCTCATATGTATAAAGCTGCTTCTTTCCTGCTAACGGCGACAGTATATCTTGATCCAATCTCACAAAATCTGCAGTATTTTGTCTTTAACAGATTGTATGATTTATATCAGTACCATATTCAAGCGAATATAAATTTATACTCAATCATCACTCCACAAGAGGTAAACATCAAGATTGCAAAAACTATACTGGTAATCTCATTTCATTGAGAAAAAGGTATTTTTTAAAAATAAGTTCACGGTTCATCAAGGGAAATAGTACACACCTAGTGGTCAATTGAAAAGCATCAGAGCCGGACAAGCGACGGGAGGGAGTTACTGCAAAACACCACAATATTCAGAGGAAGAAAAAAATCACAGACCATCCACCTGGTTTGGAAAAAATAAAGGTGCACCTTTTTCTTCCCGGTTGGCATATACACTCTCAATAGCAGAAAAAATTTCAGGTGTGAAAACATAGACACCACAATTAATCAGATCACTGACCTACATTTACGGAAAATATAAAATGGTAAGAACACTAGATGGAGAAATCACTGGTTCTACCACATTAAGTCCAAAGATCATGAAGAATGTGTCGTCCACAAAGGCACAAACAACATTTTTTTTCATAATCCACTTACAAAAGTCTCCGGCTTCTCTGTATAATGCAAAACTTCTTTGGTGGTTGAATCAGCAACCAGCTCGCCAAAAAGATTGGCTGATTCAGCAGACACCCTGATTACTAACAAGGTTCCCATACCACCGTAACTTTTGTGTGCATCTGCATAGATGAAAAGAAGGTGAATATGATACAGATGAAACTTCAATCTTATCATGTACGAAAGTAATGTTGACAAAAGGCTTTCTTTGAAGCTCTTAAGAACACCAAATATTAACAAAGGGAAGTTGCACAAAAGAAGAGTATAAAGATTACCCAGCATCTCTGGCAATGGAAAATTACAGCAAACGTCGAAATTCAGCAAGAAAATATGTGACTGCAAAAGAAAACAGATGCCTCATCAGATCAGTTTCGCAATCTTCACATGCTACAAAAGTAAATCAAATTCTCAAACTTACTTCTAAGACTTAAAAATGATGTAAAACCAAATGGTAGATTAAAATTAATCACCCACAACCTAGTTAGGTTTGTACTTAACCACTGTAATATCTCAAATCACAAACCCTTGATTAAAACCCCAATTATACCATTAAAAATAACAAAAGCACCTGCAATTTTTTTACATAACTAAACAGCAAGTTATCAAGTTAACTTATCGCAATCAGATAGTAAAGTTCATACCGGATTATCTTCCATGATCAAATCCCTGAAATAATAAATCCCTCCAGCCGAACCACGCGGTTTGTCTTCTTTCAAGTATCTAAAACAGCACAGTACATTAACATACAGTAAACAAGAAAGAAATTCAGATCAAACAATCATCCAGGAGCAGGAGGAGAATTGTCAATAACCTCACAGGTATCTTCAGCTCCATAGAGATTGAAGACACATACAATGCAAAGTCCCTCTCTTCATAGAAACCAATGAGAAAGACTTGTGCCAAATTGGGTATCTACAAGCAAATAAAACCCTCAATTCACACGCCAACAAACCTAATCTCTCCCAAATTCATTATTATTTGCATAACATGGACATACAGTTTTGCAGGCAGAAAGAGGATGATGAACCATGGCTTGCCCAGCTATTGGGAACAAGGGTTTTGGAGTATTAAACGAAAGCGGGCGAAAATTTGTGCCTGCAATTGTAATAATCAGAGCGATAAAAGATCAAAACTTTCTTTCTTTTTCGCAATTCACAATCAATATCTGATGCAATTTTATTGAAATGGTGTTTGTTTACCTTTGGTCGGACCACCGACCAGGATTACTGCTACTAGCTTCTCCTCCATAAGCGAATGAATAGCGAAGTTGGGTTTGTGTGAAGCTTAGCTCTCAGATCTGTGAAAGTCGACGTTTACTCTTACTGATCGTGCTACTACGGTCTACGTTTCCTTTTGCACCCTTTATATTGTGTTTTGTGTGTGTGTGCTAATTTTATTCATTTTCTACTTTCTTTTTCGCCTCTGATCGTGATAGTCACATTAATGTCAGATTGTAGTGATACACTTCAACCAAAACTTAAATGATTGCAGTTGCACTCAAGGGTTCGTGTAGTATAAATTTGTAAAAATTCTATTAAGATCGAGATCATATGTAAGATCTTCATATATTTAGAATGAGTATCGTTATCCTAAGTTTAGAATAGTAGGATCGCAATATCTAATGATCTGGATCTGGATCTGGATCTTGATAATCACGGTTGCAGATCATAGACGACACTACTTCATAGGACGAGCTTGAGAAGATGTTTCACTATCATGACACCATCGATGAGTTACACTGCGTCGATAGAAGTTGAAGAATGAAACTCAATGTTATAAAATGTTAGTGACCTGAGTAGAAGAACATCATTGGAGGGGCGAGATCATCGCGCTAGATAGAAGTACCTGCTTCAGCTCATCCAATCACAAGGGTGCACCTCCTCGTTACATGTCGACACCCTTGGCCAATCTCATTTTCAGTGCGTGGAACTTCACTCGACACGTGGCTTGGCCAGCGCAAGCATCTCTCCCCTATAAACAACCTCCTTATCTCTTCAGAAAAGGGATAGGATTCCTTACTCCCGAGTCCAGTGAGTAAGGAGCACGATCATGTGTATGAATCCGAGATTCAAGATTGATGGATGGATTACAACGTAATCGTCGTGGTATTTATCTAGACAAGTGATTTATCACGGTCAATCTAAAAATTAGGATGTGAATGTTAGTTAATGAGACATCGTAATCTTCTTTAAACTTTAAACTTGAAATGGATCAGCTTTGTGCAGATTTAAACTTTAAACCTGTTAGATGTATTAACAACTGTATTTCTCTTGGAAATGGATCAATTAATTAGACTTTGAAATTTAGAGAAATTTTAGTCAACTCTAAGGTTATTGTCACGTTGTAATATGTGTCTGTAACTTGTTGTAAGTGTCTAGATTTTACAGGATCCTGAGCCATTAGACCTTCCATAGTTTTATCTGAGATTTTTTGTTAGTTGGCATGTTTCCTGCAACTGCATCATGTGAAAAGCTTTGTTTAAAAAATTGCATCAACTTTATGTAAGCACCCTAAACAACAATCCTGATCTTAAGAAATGCACAAGAGCACTGAGCTTATATGCCTCAAGTACACATTTCCATTCCTTCTATAGCATGTAGCTCATCCCAAACTACCTTCAACTTACTATATATAGTAAGCTGCACCAGATAAATTCTCATGCTTAATATTGCTCAACTGTCTATGCAGCTGAAAAATCAGAGGAGCGTTCGATTCTGTATACCTCTCAATTATAAATAGAGTGACATTTAGGGTCTACCTTTAACTTACTATATATAGTAAGGCATTATGACTGACACCTAATGAAATCACTACTTAATTCTATCTTGGATCTAATTAAAAAATAATTTGAAGCCGATAATCTGAACAATCACTCTCTCAAAAATTGTCAAAAATAGGCTGATTGTGAATCTATGATTTTTTGCTAGCCTTGTACTGTAAACTTCTGCACATTTATTAGCCCTCATTACTGGCAAGTTTCTTTCTTTCTATGATTACAATATAACTTTGGTGTGATGGTGTTAAAATCTCAAGATCAGATTGAAAAATGTGGTTGAACGAGAAGGCGATAGTGCCAACATCATCGTCTAAGAGCATCGGTAAGACGAGCAATAGTATCAACGAGCAAGTAGCTATGGGTTCGAGAGATGCAACGAGATAGTTGAAAAAGGCAAGTTTGTGAGCAGCCATGGAGATAAGTTTGATTATACAATGGAGGTTCATTATCATGGTTTGGTACAGCGATTCCCCGAGGAAACAACCATTTATACATGTACTAAAATAGAATGTTGTTTTGCCACATGTCGCCCTTATATTCAATTCGCCTATGTGTTGACCTCTAAGATATGATACATCATTCACCATGTCATCCTCCACATTATTTGTGTTGACCTCTAAGATATGCTACATCATTCACCATGTCATCCTCCACATCATCTGACTTTATATTTTTATATATATATTTGAATTAAATAAATAAAAAAAATAAAAAAGATATAACAAAGAAATATCGATTTTTGTCTTATATCATATTATATTTTTATCTTTTATATATATATATATATATTATTATGCTATCCATCTAATTAAGTTAAGTTATTAATGAACTTAAACTATAAAACATAAATCGTAAACTATAAACTATAATTGATAAATTATAAACCATAAAGTATAAACTACAATCTATAAATTAATTAATAGTATAAAATATAAATATATAAAATATTTATTACATGCGACCCCGTACATGGTACGGGAACACACGCTAGTATTTTACTATTTATTGTAATTTTCTTAAAAAAATGATTATATTTGAAAAATCATGTGCAAAAATATCACAAAAAGATTTTTTAAGATCTTTCAGATTACAAAAAGATTTGTATGTGTTGATTTTTTTTAGACTTTGACCTCCCAATATCCTATTATATTATTTTACAAATTTATAACTTTATTACTATGATATGACATATCACAAAAGATTGATTTCTTAATAAATAAGAGAAAATATTATATTTGTGTGTTATGGTAGTGTTTTAAATTATACGGTTTTATATATGTTGAAATTAATTTATTTAAATTTGTTAAAAATTAACCTATGATAATTTGTTAAAAATTAATTTATTTAAATTCTACAGTAGCCGAACTGAATCCCGATTTAGTGTTTTTCTATATTAATTGATTCCTAATTAACTTAGTTTAAGGGTTTATTAATTGATTTGTACTAGATCATCTCCGCTTTAATTAATATTCTTAATTAGTCTGATCAAAATACAGATTATATAAATGCCTGCTTGATGTATAATAATTAGTCTGATCAAGTCAGTGTCACATTACATTTGTAGTTAATCTGTATAAATAAAAACTATACACTTGTAGTAATACGACAACTTATCATGCATCTCCTTATTTTTGACTTTGCAACTTGCGGGTTGATTTATTATTCCATCTAATCGAGATCCAGGGGTGATCATCATCCGGGATTGAATTAGGCCTCACTTGTCCTTTTCCTCAACTACTTTTGATTTAGGTATTTCATTTTTATACATTAAGTGCATGGTGTGAAGGTATATATGGAGTTGTGATCATCAATCCATGGCTGAATCTGCGGCGTTCAGCCTTGCTTCCAAGATCTTGTCCACTCTTGCTTCGCCCGCTTTCGATAAGGCATCCGAGAAGGGTCTTTCCATATGGAATGCTAGAGACGAGCTTAAGAAGCTTCAAGTGAGTATTGAGACACTCCAAGCTGTGCTGCTTGATGCTGAGAAAAAGCAACGAAACTCTGCTGCTATCAAGAACTAGATTAAGAGGCTCAAAGGCGTGTTGTATGAAGCCGAGGATCTCTTCGATGAGGTTGTCACTGATGATTTGCTTAAGAAGAAAATGGTGGAGGGTCAAAACAAGCTTCCCTTGAAAAAGAAGGTACAACTTTATTGCTCTACTTCAAACCCAATCTTGTCTAGAAACTCTATTGCTAAGAAAGTTAAGGAGATTAGGAAGAGTTTGCTTGAGATCTCTACAGATATGGTTCAGTTTGGATTTGTGAGCGGTCAACGTGACGAACCAGTGTTTGGTATCAGGATTGGACAAGATCCAGGCTCTTTTGTTGATCCAAAACATGTCTTTGGTAGAGATGGAGACAAGAAATCCATATTAGATATGCTTTTTAAAGAGTCAAATGATGCTAAACCAGATGCTCCTTCGGTCATTGTCGTTGTTGGGATAGGCGGTATGGGAAAAACAACTCTGGCCCAACTGATTTACAACGAGGCCGAGGTTGGAAAGAATTTTTCGAGTAGATGGTTTGCATGTATTTCCGATACATCTGATGAAATGGAAGTCGTTGGGAAAATATTTCAATCCATATGTGAGAAAAACTACATCGGTTTTACTCTTGGCCAACTACAAGATAAGATTAGGGAGTCTGTGAAGGATGAGAAATTTTTTCTTGTCCTAGATGATGTGTGGGATGAAGGTCATAGCAGATGGAAACACCGAATGAGTTTACTAGGTGGAGGTGCAAAAGGGAGCAAAATAGTTGTCACTACAAGATCCTCGGAGGTTGCAGAAGCCTTTGAAGCCTTTGAAACCCATAACTTAAGTGGCTTGTCAGAGGAAGATTCATGGGAACTATTTAAAAGCGAAGCCTTTACTCAGGAGCAATTGAACGATCGAAGATGGGAAGATCTTGGAAAACAGATTTTGAAAAAGTGTGCAAGAGTTCCCCTTGCTATACGAAGTATAGGCAGCCTTCTACGCACAAAACATACCATGGGACAATGGAAATCTTTCAAAGACAAAGAGCTCTCCGAGATAGAGGAGCATTGTGGCCAGGATCGTATTATTATGTTTGTGCTGAAGTTAAGCTATGATCACCTTCCATCAAACATTAAGCATTGTTTTGCTTATTGTTCGCTATTTCCAAAAGATGTTGTGTTTGATGTATCAAAGTTGATATATCTTTGGATATCACAAGGATATATTCAGCCGGATAAAGAAGGAATTTTTTTTGACGAGGTTGGACGTTCATATTTCATGAACTTGTTAAGAAGATGTTTTTTTCAAGAGGCCCGAGAAGATGATTATGGTGGGATTATACGTTGCAAAATGCATGATTTAGTTCATGATTTGGCAAAATTTGTGGCCGGAGAGGAAATTGTTATCCTAAACAAGCCATCCTCTCAATACGGTAATGCGCGACATCTACACGTTAGTTATGAGCCGCATAATGACGATGATATTCTACCACCAGTGGATAGTATGATTCGGCTACGTTCATTTGTTCTCAGTAATAAAACTTGGGTTGTTGATGAACAATTCAGAAGTTGCAAGTGGATGCGTGCATTGAGCTTGTCAGGTTTGGGGGTCGAGCATATTCCAAGTTGTATTGGAGAGTTAAAGCTGCTGAGGTATCTTGATCTTTCGTCTAACAAATTCAAACGGCTTCCTGATTCAGTGACGAATCTTTTGAATTTGCTTGCACTAGACCTTGCATATTGTAGTGATCTTGAAGCTTTGCCCGGTAATTTCAGAAAATTGATCAACCTACGGTATTTGGATATTGAGTATTGCTATGAATTGAAGCATATGCCAGCTGGGTTTGGGGAGTTGAGTTCACTACAGTACTTGAGTGAGTTTAAGGTTGGGAGAATAGAAGGCGACATTGAAACAACAACTAGAGAGGAGAAGGAGAGGGTTAGAAGTACAAGGAGCCGTCTTGATGCCTTGTCTGGACTGCAGCAAATCAGAGGTGCGTTGAGTATTGAATTTCCTAATGGGGTAGAGGAGGAGGATTATGGTGGAGATGAAGGTTGGAAGCTACCTGTATCTCCACAAAGACTAGAAATATTCAATTACCCAGGCATGAGAATACCACATTGGGCTGCAACGAATGATCCTTCCAATCTTGTATCTATAACATTAATATATGGTGATAAAGTGAAGTATCTCCCCCCCTTTAGGTGTCTTCCGTATCTCCAGACCCTTGTTGTTCGCCTACTAGCTAGTTTAGAGTACATAGAAGAGGGGGAGGAAGGCGCAGTGTCAGTTAGTTTGTTCTTTCCTTCTTTGAAGAGTCTTGAATTGAGTGATTTTCCAGAATTGAAGGGATGGTCGAGGAACATGAATACTCATCTACTCTCGTTCCCTCTTCTTTCTCAACTCCAGATTCAATCTTGTCCAGGGCTCAAGTACATGCCATCAACTCCCTGTATTAAGCTAAGTCTCTACGACGTTGACGGTGTGCTGATAGAACATGTGTTGTTATCATCATCATCATCTCTCCAACAGATAGACATTACTTACTACAATGGCACAATCAGTTTTCCGGGTGCATCACTTACATCTCTTCAAAAATGTCGTATTAGGGGAACCCGTTTCTCAAATAATTTACACCTTGTTGGAGCCCAGAAATTGCGATCACGCGACACAACACTTCGCGTGACACAGGGCGTCTGGACAATCAACTTATGTAATACTATTAGTCGTCTTTTTCCTCGAAATTAACCTCACTCTCGACACCTGACGCTTGCGTAACTTAACCGAGAAGGAAACCGGCTCCGGCTCTTTTAAGCTCCGACAAGATTAACGTAAAATCGGACACACCGAAACAACGCAAATATACACAAAGGTAAAGAAAAGCAACGTGAAAGAAGAGTATATTATCAAAGACGTTTCACGTTTTGAGCTTTACAATAAACCGAGTAACTCAGATACCACTCAACAACACTAAGGCTTTACAACGAGACTATTAGTGATTCAACAAGTGCTTTACACCTAAATTCCTCTAGGAGATGAGTGTTTCGGAAGATTGAAGTTAGGGTTTGCTCTTATGCTTTCTTTCTTCTTTAGAGGGAGGTGAAGCGTTTTTTCTCTTATTATCTGGATCCCTTTCCTTATCCATAGGGTTGCGTTTTTATACTATCACCTGGGACCCACGCGAGTCTATTACCGTTTTGCCCCTCGATACTTAGTCCCGTTGTATCCTCTTATTGGGCTTCACCTGTTTATGGGCCGCTTTATTCTTCTGGGCTGACTTCCCGGACCGACTCGGCACGCAATTCGTGGGCCTGACCCAACTCTCTATGGGCCTCGCGAGCCCATCGAGAACCGGCTCCAACATCCAGCCCCCCAAGCTTTCATGCTGAATAGCTGAAGGCTTGGGCCTGTCCTCTTGAAGTCGCGTTCTCGATGTAAGCTTGGCTCTTAAACTTTTCACATTCCCCTCGCGTGATAGGGTCGCGTGTATTTTTGCTTCGTTTTCTCTGGGCGACGTTTTGAATTCAAAAACTTTACGAATTCCCGCGCCGAGCGCATGTCGTCCACGTGTTGACTCATTATTGTACCCTCTTTCCCTCGATTTTTTCTTATATATACCCATTCTCGTCTTCCTCTTTCCCTTTTCCGCCGTAACCTCTTCTTTCTCTCCTCTTTCTCTGCAACTCCTCAAAACCCGCCGGTGCTTTCCTTCCTTCTCCATCGTCATCTTCGCCGTCGTTCGCAGTCGATTCTCCATGGCAGGTTAGTCTTCCGCTCTCCTTTCTCTTTTCTACTTCGTTTCTTCGATTTTTTAGGGTCTCCATCGTCGTTCCATTCGATCTCGCCCGCAGAAATTTCATTCGGTTCTTTTGGATTGAGAGGTTTCTGAAGGTCACTTTTTGTTCATTGGGTGTTTTTGCGTTGTATCCCATTTCGACTCTTATTCTTTGATGCGCTCGTTTGGGCAAAAACGTGTTTTGGTCAATTTCTGCCATCTTCGACCTTCGTGATGTTCTTCGTGTTCTTGGGCTTGGTCCATTCTGATGTCGTTTTGGCTTCCCTTTTGATTCTTGAGTTTCAGCTTTTCCAGGGATTTCTTGTTTGCTATAGCCTCGCGTTAGTTACCTTTAGACACGCGTTGCTCCTAATTTTGATGTTCTTTTTTCCTTCTTTCCATCCCTGGAAAACTGAAACTTACTTTGCCTATGCTTTCAGGTAGCGATGATTTTTATGATCGCTCAGCTCGGGCTGAGTATTCAGGGCGTACCACGTCCGGATCTGAAGGGGGTTCTGGTGATCGCGAGCCAGGCTCTCGTAGACGATCTCGTGTTTCTAGAAAATCTAAGAGGAGCAAAGCGAAGACGCCCAAAAGATCCAAAACCAGACTCCCGTCTCGCGTCATTCAAGAGCGAGCCGAGACCAATTACGGTCAATTCGCCAGCTTTTTCTCTCACAAGGGGTCTTTGCCCCACGTAGTTATAGAGAAACCCTTTCTCGCGGGCCCCGGACGCGTGAGTATCCTTACAAAGAGAATTACGCATTCTCGCACCCTAGTTCCCAACACCGCCCAACGTAGCAGTCTTACTTTTGACGATCTTCGTCGCCTTGCTACGCGATATCCCTTCCCTGAGGGGACCGTCTTTGCCCTCCCCGATCTTGAAGGCACTTCCCTCGACCAGTATGGGTCCTTCTTTGCTTTGAGTAGGCAGTCTTTAGAAGCCGGCTTCCGTCTCCCTTGGACGTCCTTCTAGACTGAAGTAATGGCAGATCTAGGCTTCAGCCCTTCTCAGATGCATCCAAATTTCTGGAGCTCTCTGATTGTCTACATCATGCGATGTCAGGACATTGGGATAGTTCCTAATACTCCTCACTACGCGCTCATCAATTCGTATAAGAAGAACTCACGCGAGGATGGGTTTTACACTGCTCAAGCCAAAACTCCTAGCGCCTTCCGACTGCCTTCGAAGATCGAGGGGTGGAAAACTTGTTGGTTTTTAGTCTGTCCCCCTCCTGGCTCTGAAATTTCCGTCCAGGTACGCGAGCCCACTGCGAGAAGGGCCCCATGCTTTTTCCCCAAGGAGACTCGCGACAGATTCATTCGTGATTACAAGGATTACCCCGACAAAGCAGTTCAAAAACGTTTTGAGCTGGCTATCTCAGACTCTTTACTGGTCGCCAGGGGACTTAGTCTCAAGGCTCATGCCTTAGGTTTTTGTTCGTTTTTGTTTCGACGCTCGCGTTTATTACGATTATTTACACTATACTCACTTGTGGTGGCTTTTGTAGATGCTGACTTTTTCGCCGATCTTCCGGATCTGGGGGGGTTGGCCCTTGACGAGTCGGGCGCGCTAACAACCACCGAGGCGCCTACCCGCATTGTTCCATCCGTCCCCGATCCGACTCCTACTCCCCCAGCCGCTGCTTCGGAAACACCAACGGAGCTTGTGACGACAGTTTTTGAGGACGCTCCTCCGGTCCAGACGTCTCGCGTACTTTCTGTTCGCGATAAGGGGAAGCAGAAAGTTGTCGAGAAAAAACGTAAGAGGACGACGGAAGTGGAGTTTGTCTCCTCTCCGGAGCCTACTGATACCCATGTCGCGAACCCGACCTTCATCCATCGCCTATCCGCGACGCGTGCGTTCGTTGAGACGATACCGACCGTTTTCCCTCCCGCACCTAGCCTCTACGAGGAAATTTCGGAAAGGCCTGGCGGCTTGTCCAAGCTTCTTTTCGCCGTAAGTCTCCTGTTTCTACCTATTTCTTGCTTTCTTGGGGTGTTTTTAACTCTTCATTTTTGTAGGGGATGAATCTCATCGCGAGCGCGACTCAAAAGGTGCTTGCCGCTGAAGATGAACTTAAGGAGCTGAGGGCAGAGGATCAGTCGACCCGCGATGCCCACAGAGCGGCCAAGTCTAGGCTTATGGGAGAAAAGAAAGCCTTGGAGGAGGAGCTTTCGAGAGCTAAGACGACGATGAAGGAGATGGAGGGTGAGCTCGCGTTCCTGTCAGTGAAAGACGCGAGGATAAAGGAGCTGGAAGCTCAGCTTGCGTATGAGAGGTCCACTCATGTCAACATCGTCACTGAGTACAATACGCAACTGAACGACCTTAGACAGGAGAACGAGAAGCTCCACGCGACGATGTCTGAGAGAATCGCTTACGAGAGGAACATGGCGGTGGAGGAGTATTGTGGGGGTTATCGCCAGCGTGCTCGCGTCGATTTTTACAAGAATGCCGCCAACACGCTTCTCCTTTGCATGGTAAAGATGCAGATGCTGAAGTTCAAAGTTAAGGACTTCCCTTTCAATGCTCAGGACCTGTGCGGGCTTTCTACTGATCTTCCTGAGTACCAGCCCCCATTGCCCGGAACCTTCATTGATGACGGGGAGACTCCACTCGAGGCATGGGGGATTACGCGTCTTGCGCCTGAGAGGGGTATTGTTAAAGGCAAAGAGAGTCAGGTTTTCAGGCCCCCTCTCCCGAAGGTGGTCGCTCCCCCTTCGCTTGAGAAGTCAGTTCCGAGCCCTCCTTCTCCATCCCTCTCGTCTCGCAAGAGGAAGGTATTCGCGTCTGATGCCCTTTTCGACACCATTCAGCCTTCAAAGCGTTCTAGTTCAGATCAAGCGGGGGGCTCAGGTTCGCGAGTGGCTGGTGTTCGCGACGTCGTGGATCTGGATGCGGATAGTGTAGAGGACGCGGGGACTGCTGCCAAGACTGTTTCTAAGTAATGTCTTTTGTCTTGAACAATGTTTTCTGTATTTAGGGATTGTGACATTTTGTAATCAACTTTTACATATATCGCGGGTATAATGGTCGCGACCTTTATGCTGTTTCTATATTATTGTTTTTGCTTTTGTTTGCTGGTTTCGTACATATTTATCTCGTCTCGTTCCCCCCGTTTTTTGTTTCGGAAAAATGAGTAAGTTCGCGAAAAAGGAAAACGCAAAGAGATAAGTCACAATTACGGTCCATCTTGTATAGTAAGGCAAAACTGACTTGTTACATAATCTTGTGAGTGAGCATTGCAAACTATTCTTTTGCCAACTGTTGCATGATCTTTACACGCGATCTCTAAATGACGGTTGATACTCGCGAGGTTCATCTTTAGCCCTTGTTAGCCGCGGCGCAGTAGGATAGCTTTTCCTTGGTGTGATGGTCACGGAGTATTCTCGGTCTTTGTAAAGCATTTAGTCATGGTGCTGCTCTCGCGTGGGTTACCATGCACTGCACATGTAGAGGAGCATTTAGCTTTTGGTTTTTATCCTTAAGTAGTAGCACTGCACATGATGCAAATCCGCCCATGCTTTCGCGACCAGGGGGAGTTTTCTAGCTCAGCCCTGGAAGCTGGAAACACGAGCCGTCCTTACTTTCGCGACCAAGGGGAGTTTTCTAGCTCAGCCCTGGAAGCTGGAAGTAGGACACGCGACCGGGGGGTTTTTTTAGCCCAGCCCAGCCGTCTACGCTTTCGCGACCAGGGGGAGTTTTCAAGCTCAGCCCTGGAAGCTGGAAGCACGAGCAGTCCTCTCTTTCGCGACCAGGGGGAGTTTTCTAGCTCAGCCCTGGAAGCTGGAAGGAGGACACGCGACCGGGGGGGGTTATTAGCCAAACCCGGCCCAGCCGTCTACGCTTTCGCGACCAGGGGGAGTTTTCAAGCTCAGCCCTGGAAGCTGGAAGCACGAGCAGTCCTCTCTTTCGCGACCAAGGGGAGTTTTCTAGCTCAGCCCTGGAAGCTGGAAGGAGGACACGCGACCGGGGGGGGGGGGGTTATTAGCCAAACCCGGCCCAGTCGTCTACGCTTTCGCGACCAGGGGGAGTTTTCAAGCTCAGCCCTGGAAGCTGGAAGCACGAGCAGTCCTCTCTTTCGCGACCAAGGGGAGTTTTCTAGCTCAGCCCTGGAAGCTGGAAGGAGGACACGCGACCGGGGGGGGGGGGTTATTAGCCAAACCCGGCCCAACCGTCTACGCTTTCGCGACCAGGGGGAGTTTTCAAGCTCAGCCCTGGAAGCTGGAAGCACGAGCAGTCCTCTCTTTCGCGACCAAGGGGAGTTTTCTAGCTCAGCCCTGGAAGCTGGAAGGAGGACACGTGACCGGGGGGGGGGGGTTATTAGCCAAACCCGGCCCAGCCGTCTACGCTTTCGCGACCAGGGGGAGTTTTCAAGCTCAGCCCTGGAAGCTGGAAGCACGAGCAGTCCTCTCTTTCGCGACCAAGGGGAGTTTTCTAGCTCAGCCCTGGAAGCTGGAAGGAGGACACGCGATCCGACTGCGTTACCTGTGCTTTTCATGTTATAACGACCATAAGTATTGTGAACGTACCTGAGTTTTACGGGAGGACTAGGCGTAGAAACGACGAAGTCGCATCACGTTCCAGGAGTTGGCAATGTGATTTCCAGAGTGGTCCTTGAGGCGATAAGCCCCGGGCGCGACTTCGCGATCTATAATGTAAGGTCCTTCCCAGTTGGGGTCGAGCTTTCCCCCCTCTGTTCTACGTAGCACAAGGTCTCCTCTGGCAAATCTCCTCAGTTTTACGTGCTTGTTATAATATTTTGCAACGCCCGCTTTATGATTGGCTGCTCTGATGGTGGCCAGGTCGCGAGTCTCTTCTCGCATTTGCAACTCTAGCTGCATTTTTTCATCGTTGTCGTCCGGACTATACTGAATCACGCGGTCCGTAGGCACAATGAACTCGACTGGTACTGTGGCCTCTATTCCATAAGCGAGAGCAAATGGCGTTTCTCCAGTTGCTTTCTTTACTGTGGTCCTGTTTGCCCAGAGTACTAGGGGTAACACTTCGGCCCACATGCCTTTGGAGCCTTCTAGCCGTCTTTTCAAGTCCATGACAATGCTCTTGTTCACTGCTTCTACCTGGCCATTGCAATGCGGGTGAGCGACTGAAGCAATCCTTAAAGTGATCCCTATGTCTCTGCACCATGTAAACAATTGCGGCGAATTGAATTGTGGTCCCCTGTCGGTTACGATCTCGTGAGGGAGGCCATACCTGCAGATGATGTTTCTCCAAAGGAATTTTTTAACTGCCGGGACGGTGGTGCTCGCGAGGGCTTCGGCTTCGATCCATTTGGTGAAATAATCAACTGCTACAATGATGTACTCTAGTTGACCAGGCGCTTTTGGTTTGAAAGGTCCTAATAGATCTAGTCCCCACATCGCGAAGGGGCAAGGGCTTGACATTAGCTGCAACTCAACACCTGGTTGATGAGATGCTGGGGCAAAATACTGGCATGGCTTGCAACTCTGAGACTCGCGTTGTGCGTCTTGTTTCATTGTGGGCCAGAAACTTCCCTGCCTTAATGCTTTATATACCATTGGTCTCCAACCCGCGTGAGTTCCGCATAATCCCGCGTGAAGCTCCTTTATCAGCACGTCACTTTCTATCTTAGTCAAGCGCTTAAGCTCGCGTGGTCCGTATCCCCTTTTGTAAAGTTCTCCACGACACATGTAAAAGCGTGCAACCATGGAGACAAGCTTTCTCATTTCTTTCGGATCTGAAGGCCCTGTTCCGCTAGCAAGATATTGAATTATAGGGGTGCGCCAGTCGCTGACTGGCTCGCTTATCTCCATCAGTTCCACCTGATTGCTTATGGCGCTTTCAGACTTCACGAACCAAAAGTATGGGGCCTTTCCTTCTTTAGTAATGGCGGTGGGACCCTCGCTAGTACATTCTATATCTGCATACTGAATTTGGGAACCCCGCTTCGCGAGTTCATCAGCTCGCGTGTTTTCTTCTCTTGATATAGCTTCAATTTCGAAATGCCCGAGCAACGAAATCAGGGCTGTGGCCCTCGCATGATATCTGGGGAGATTGCCTGTTCTGGCCTCGTAGGTCCCATTGATCTGATTCACGACGATCTGGGAATCGCTCATGCACTTTACCACATGAATACCCGCGTTAACGGCAATTTCCAGCCCTGCGATGAGTGCTTCATACTCTGCTTCATTGTTCGTGGCTTTGAATCTTAGCGCAATCGCGTGATCTATCTTATCCCCAGCCGGGGAAGTCAGGACGACTCCCGCCCCACAACCATCTACGTTTGCCGATCCATCAATGTGCATTATCCACGCGGGGTGTTCAGGAGCTATAATATCTTTTTCTAGCTCTCTGAAACTTGTTTCAACTATGAAATCTGCCAAAGCTTGTGCCTTGATGGCGGCTCGCGGTCTATAGACTACGTCAAACTCTGTCATTTCAATGACCCATTTAGCGAGCCTTCCTGAGGTTGTTGGTTTACTCATAAAAGACGGTAGTGGTAAGTCCGTCAGTACTTCGATGGGATGAGCATGGAAATAAGGTCGGAGTTTACGAGCGGCTGTTATTAACGCGAGCACTGCTTTCTCAACGGGTGAATATCTGGTCTCGGCCGACAAAAGTGCTTTACTGACGAAATAGACGGGGAATCGTTGTTCCTTTACTAAAACAGCGCTAACTGCACGCGTTCCCGCCGCGAGGTACAGCTGCAAGCCTTCACCAGGTATTGGGGACGCGAGGATTGGGAGTTTAGCCAGATGTTCTTTAAGACTCATAAATGCTCTTTCACATTCCTCAGACCACTCGAAGTTTTTAGGCTTCCTTAGTATGTCGAAGAAGGGAAGGTTTCGCTCCGCGAGTTTTGCGCAAAACCTTCCTAAATAGTTGACCTTTCCCACGAATCTCTGGACGTCGTGAATGGACCTTGGTGGTTGTAGATCTATTACGGCCTGGACTTTGTCTGGATTGACTTCGATACCGCGTGCACTGATCTGGAAGCCTAGGAACTTGCCTTCGGTGACTCCGAAGACGCATTTCTCTGGATTGAGGCTCATACCGTACTTTCTCAGGGTTTCAAAGACCTCTGCCAGGTCGCGAGTATGATCCGCTTGCTTTTTGCTTTTAACCACTATATCGTCAACATAGGCCTCTACAGTGTCACCTCTTTGGTCGCTAAAGATCATGTCCACCAGTCTTTGGAATGTAGCCCCCGCGTTTTTCAAACCGAACGACATTACTTTATAGCAGAAGGTTCCTTTGTCTGTGATAAAAGCAGTGTGCCCTGAGTCGGCTGGGTTCATCATAACCTGATTATATCCAGAGTACGCGTCCAGGAAGCTTAGAGCTTCATGACCCGCGGTGGAGTCTACCAACTGGTCGATCGAGGGTAATGGATAACTGTCCTTGGGACATGCTTTATTGAGACCAGTGAAATCTACGCACATGCGCCACTTCCCCGTCCCTTTGGGATTTTTCTCTACCATTACAACGTTTGATAGCCACGTTGGGTATTGCACTGGTTTTACAAACCCTGCTTTAATCAGCTTCGCGAGCTCTACCGCAGCTGCCGCGTTCTTTGGTCCCACTTGTTTTCTTTTTTTCTGCCTACGCGGCTTAACCTCTGGACTAATGTTCAGGGAGTGGGTCATGACACTTGCCGGGATCCCTCTTAAATCCTTTGGCGTCCATGCGAAGACATCCCGGGAGCGGGTGAGTAAGGTCTCGATCTCTTGTACGACTTTTTGATTCAGTTTCCCCCCTACGTAAAGTTTCTCCTCTTTGTTGGGGAAAGGAGTGATTACCTGTTTCTCAAACCCATCAAAATGCGGTTTATGCCCTTCTCCCTCTCCCTCAGTATCTCGCGGTCTAGGTGAGGCGCGAACTTCTAACTCAGCCTCTTCCAGGACGCGTGGCAACCCTGGGATAAATAACTGGTTGGCAAGCAAGGTCTTGGTGCTGCCCTTTTCGGACGAGACGTAGCAGATACGGCTCTCCTCTTGGTTTCCTCTCGCGACCCCTACTCCTGTCAACGTTGGAAATTTTAAACAAAAATGGCAGATCGATACGACCGCCTCAAACCTGCACAGCGTCTCGCGTCCCAGTATCGCGTTGTAGGAGGATGTTATTGGGATCACCACAAAATCTATCTTTTCTGACCTTCTTGACCCTTTCTCTTCACCCAAGATGAGATCTAGGGTGACGACGCCCAAGGCCCTTACGCTGTCACCCGCGAAACCTACCAGCGTGGTTTTAGTGGGCCTGAGTGTAGACTGATCAATTCCCATTTTCTCGAACGCGTCCCAGTATAGTATATCGGCTGAGCTCCCAGTGTCGACGAGGATCCTTTTTACCAGTTTGGTTCCTATCTGAGCATGGATGACCAGTGGATCAGCGGCCTCGACAGCCCAGGTATCTACCTCTTTGTCACTGAAGGCAAGCGTGTAAGGTTCAGACTTCGATCTCGCGACACTATAGATCGGTTTTCCCTGAGGCTTGGGTGCGTTGTTAACGAGTCTTCGCTCTCGTTTGCCCAGGGGCATGGGTTCATGGCGGCCCGCGATCGTGCCTACATGGCCGTCCATGCGAGGGAAGTTCTGGGACGGGTGGCGATTAGGCCCCTGATTCTGGTTATTTCTCGCGGGGGTTTGTTGTCTCGTCTCATTTTGCGTTCTACTGCCTCCCCCTTTACTCCACGCTCCTCTGTACGTGACGCCGTGACCTGCATCAACGCTTCCCCTCTGAGCAGTCAGGACCTCCTGCTCACTTGGGTGATGTCGTCGCGACCGACACTCCAATGTAGAGTGAGTATTCACTCCGTGGTATTCGCACCAGGTGGTAGGCCCCTGGCGGTTATGACCGCGACCACCTCTCCCCTCAACATCGCGTCGGTCGTCTTGTTCTGCCACAAAATTCTGCGATTGAAATTGATTCTGATCGTGATTTTGGCCCCTGAACTGTCTTTGACCCTGATTCTGATCTTGAATCTGTAAACCGGGTGCTCGCGAATCGAACTGTTCCTTCCCTTGATTACCCTGATGGCGCTTATTCCCCCAGTTCGGATTTTCTTTCTTATGACCCTGAGCGGGCTTGCTCTGATTATTTCCCTTCAAAGCGACTCCTGAGTGTGCTTCCACATTAATTTCTGTGTATGCTCTCTCGAGCATGCCTTGGTAGTCTAAATCTCTCTTGCGGTATAGGTATTGCTTGAAGGTGCTTCCATCATTGAGCCCGTCAAGGAACGCGACCCGAGCGGTTTTATCATGGAAATCTTCAGCTTCCAAGATCTTTTCCGCGAACCTCTTAACGTAATCCTCTAGTGATTCATGCGGCCCTTGTTTGACGCCTACTACTTCTTGCATTGTCACTTTTCTCTTCCTCGAGGAGCCGAAATGCAACAAGAAACTTTTCTCTAGATCGGCGAAACAATGGATGCTTTCTGACGGTTGGTTGAGCATCCAGGTCATGGCGGGTCCCGCGAGCGTGCCTGGGAAACCTTTGCACATTGTGGCCTCATCAGGGCACCTCGCGAGCATAGCATACTTGTAGCGTGCTAGGTGCTCGCTGGGATCTTCTTTACCATTGTACTCTTTTATGATAGGAAATCTGAAATTAGGCAGAGGGACTGACCTGACTATATGCCCCGCGAAAGCAGTCGGGCCGAACAAGAGTGTCGGGTTGACGGACGGGTAGGCCTCAAAGGCTTGCCGCGGGTGGGTGGCCTGGTTGCAAAAAGGTTCCCCCTCGTACCGGCGGCGGGAAGGTCTTTGTTCGGCGTGAATCCCCTGTCCTCTTCCTTCGGTTCTCCCCCTGTAAGATTGATCTTCCGCGTGGCTCGCAGGGGGTTGATTCAAATCGAATCTACTAGGGTGACAAGGCCTTTCGCGTCCTTCGACCCTTGTTCCATGCGACACTGAAATTCCGTCGTCAGGTACGTGTTCAACACTCTCTTCCGCGACCGACTGTTCTCGTCCGCTCTGATTCTGTCCGTGCTCGCGTGATCGAGTCCTTGGTTGCCGCTGGTTTCGGCTTCCGCCCGCACTTTGCCCCATCGACTGCAGGAAAGCACGATACTGTACTAGTGCGGGTCCTGCCAGAACAATTTCCTCCTCATGTACATGTGAAAAACGTGGTCGCGTGCTACTTATGTCTTGAGTTCTCATCTGGGGAGGGGTGTTGTCGCTTCTTTCGCCACTAGTATTCATCTTCTCAGATAGTTGTATTAGAGAACACTTCGCGAGTATAGATAGTAAGCCTTACTTGTGCGAGGAAGTCCCCACGGTCGGCGCCAGTGTTGGAGCCCAGAAATTGCGATCACGCGACACAACACTTCGCGTGACACAGGGCGTCTGGACAATCAACTTATGTAATACTATTAGTCGTCTTTTTCCTCGAAATTAACCTCACTCTCGACACCTGACGCTTGCGTAACTTAACCGAGAAGGAAACCGGCTCCGGCTCTTTTAAGCTCCGACAAGATTAACGTAAAATCGGACACACCGAAACAACGCAAATATACACAAAGGTAAAGAAAAGCAACGTGAAAGAAGAGTATATTATCAAAGACGTTTCACGTTTTGAGCTTTACAATAAACCGAGTAACTCAGATACCACTCAACAACACTAAGGCTTTACAACGAGACTATTAGTGATTCAACAAGTGCTTTACACCTAAATTCCTCTAGGAGATGAGTGTTTCGGAAGATTGAAGTTAGGGTTTGCTCTTATGCTTTCTTTCTTCTTTAGAGGGAGGTGAAGCGTTTTTTCTCTTATTATCTGGATCCCTTTCCTTATCCATAGGGTTGCGTTTTTATACTATCACCTGGGACCCACGCGAGTCTATTACCGTTTTGCCCCTCGATACTTAGTCCCGTTGTATCCTCTTATTGGGCTTCACCTGTTTATGGGCCGCTTTATTCTTCTGGGCTGACTTCCCGGACCGACTCGGCACGCGATTCGTGGGCCTGACCCAACTCTCTATGGGCCTCGCGAGCCCATCGAGAACCGGCTCCAACACACCTAGCATCACCGCATCTCCAATCTCTTGAATTCGTAAAATGCAGTGGGGTTACAAGTGTAGAGGTTGAAGTACCAACTCCGTCTCTTTCTGTTATTGAAATT
Source organism: Oxyria digyna (assembly GCA_029168935.1). Taxonomy (NCBI): domain Eukaryota; kingdom Viridiplantae; phylum Streptophyta; class Magnoliopsida; order Caryophyllales; family Polygonaceae; genus Oxyria; species Oxyria digyna. The sequence goes on from JAPVLV010000018.1 coordinate 3,929,464, forward strand.
AGAGAATGCTCTGAAGTGAGGAGTTTGCGCGTTTCCCATCCTAGTGCCCTTGAAGACTTACGTATTTGGCACTGTCCAGAGTTGGTTCTCAAAGGTGTGGATTGGGATTCCCTTCCCAACCTCCGCTTGTTAGAACTCTATCCATTGCCGAATCCGAAGGAGCTTCCCGAATGCTTACTACGCCTTCAGTCCCTTGGCCAATTAAAAATCAAAACTTTTTGTGAGTACATATAAAGCTTCATTCTTTGATCTCCATCTTATGCTCTCAAATACTTTAATTCACTTTATTTCTATTCAACCCCCAGGGTACCCAGATGACGAAGAGCAAATATCAGATGACGAAGAGCAAATATCAGAGGACGAAGATCAAGGCGGTGCAAAATCCACATACCAACTAAGGAATGATTGATTGAATCAATCTCACACTATTGTTTCTAATTTATATCAAGGCGGTGCAAAGTCCACTACCAAAGATGTACCAATGATTGTTGTGGGCTGGTGTCATTGAGAAGCAAGGCAAAACTGAATTAAACAATATATCTTGATTACTCCCAAGTGTGGTGTTTGATGCAATGCATCTTCTTTACTTCAAGCGGAATTGGTTAGTCATGTTTTGACTCTCTATCCTAAGTTATTCATTCGTTTGAAGAACCCCTAATGTTCATAGGTCTTCATGTAAGATGATCTAAGGGGGTTTCGTTTTTCCTATATGACTAGAATGTAATTTACTCATATTTTCAATATAATTCCGAAGAGTACCGCCTCTTCTTCTACCAAATCAATAAGAAAATACTTCTTCTCTTGATATTTCCCTGTTTTGTTCAGATTAATGAAGTTATATATATTAACAAGGATCGGCTCAGATTTGTTGCTGAAGAGAGGAGGTATGGAGATTTATACTTTGAAATGGATCAGCTTTGTGCAAATTTAAACTTTAAACCTGCTAGATGTATTACCAACTGTATTTCTCTTGGAAATGGATCAGTTAATTAGACTTTGAAATTTAGAGAAATTTGAGTCAACTCTAAGGTTATTGTCGCGTCGTAATATGTGTCTGTAACTCGCTGTTAGTGTCTAGATTTTACAGGATTCTGAGCCATTAGACCTTCCATAGTTTATCTGAGATTTTGTGTTAGTTGGCATGTTTCCTGCAAGTGCATCATTTGAAAAGCTTTGTTTAAAAAAAATGCATCAACTTCATGTAAGCACCCTTATCAACAATCCTGATCTTAAGTAATGCACAAGAGCACTGAACTTAATAAGAATGGAAATTTCAGATTGATTACATGAGCTCCTTGCACACATTAGATTAATTAGCGCATATTATGAAGAAGATCATTAAGAAAATGAGTGACTCAAAGAAAAAAGCTTCAATGGGATTTGACTTGTCAGCTTGAGATTGGAATTAAACCAACTGTCACCTGCAAATTTTCTTTCCATCTTCTTTTTGTAGGAGCAGCTAGTTTTGAATGAAGGTTTGCCTAATCAGTCACTTGTGAAAACCTGAGCAATCACCAACACAACCATACAAGAGTAGCCTAGGATGATTTGACCTTTTTAGTTTTTGTACATGAATACAAAATGAATACAAGTAAGATCACAAATCAAGATGCAAAAAAAAGAGAATATTCATTGGTGTCGAGAAACTGCCAACGAACCGTTATGATTTATTTGACTGCAGAACTGAGAACATAATCTGTCCCCTTACAAGTCTACTGTCTACATATATTCAATTCCTAATGTAACTTCTTAATATTGAAATATAATCTGAACACACATCAAAGAAATCAAACAAACAAAAGCTTGGTAGTTGGAGAAGCAAAATTCCACCCCAACAATTCAGCACTCAAGTTTTGTGTCTCATCGCCACTTAGACTGTCTGAAAGTCGTCTCAGAACTGGTGCGCTTTCAACCAAGAATGTGATGATTTTCTTCTGCAAGCGATAAATGAGCAAACAAATATCCATCCTGTCTATCTCCTTCACTGAAATCAGCAAACAAATACATATCAGAAGTGCATGTATCATAAACTGAATTTACAATGAAAGTTACAAGCCCATCAAAATTTGACTATCAAAATAATGTGACAAGTCTAATGAAAGTTAGAGCACCATCACTTGCATTGTTTTTTCAATCACAAGTCATCACTCATCAGGAAGCTACATTCCAATTGCCATTAAAAGAGTAGAGACTTTCCAAGCCAACACCTTCGTAACACAATATCAGAAGGAACGATGTAAGTCACGCACATACATGATCAAAGAAAGAAGCATCTCAGTGAAAATCCCGTCCGCCGAATCGATTCCACAAATCGATCATATTAAAATTTTGTGGTTTAGTGCTAATGAGAGGATCATCACTATTCCTCCCATTTTCCCATTGCCTAAAATGTTTTAAAAAACCATTAAAATAACCACCAACTTAGATTTTGGTCATACCAATGTAAAGACATCGCTAAAATGGTTATCACTAAAATAAAATAATTTTGTGTTTTATAATCGATTCAAGAAGGGCAGATTGCTCTGTCACTGATCGATTTTCTTAATGACATGAGGGTATAATCTCTTGGATAGCCTTACCTCTTCTATTTATTGAAGAGCTACCAAAATATTTTATAGTATAGATATGTAGAGGCCAATGCAGAAAGCGTGTCTTCTGGAGTATAATTCAACACCCACTCAAACGCTTTCTATAATTCAAGGTATAATTCAACACCTACTCAAAACTCTACTTCTAACCCAAAAAAAAGCAGCCACATATTATTTGAGTTGTGATCATCAATCCATGGCTGAATCAGCGGCGTTCAGCCTTGCTTCCAAGATGTTGTCCACTCTTGCTTCGCCCGCTTTCGATAAGGCATACGAGAAGGGTCTTTCCATATGGAATGCTAGAGACGAGCTTAAGAAGCTTCAAGTGACTGTTGAGACACTCCAAGCTGTGTTACTTGATGTTGAGAGGAAGCAACGAAACTCTGATGCTATTAAGAACTGGATTAAGAGGCTCAAAGCCGTGTTGTATGAAGCCGAGGATCTCTTCGATGAGGTTGCCATTGATGATTTGCTTAAGCAGCAAATGGTGGAGGGTCACAACAAGCTCTCCTTGAAAAAGAAGGTACGACTTTATTGCTCTACTTCAAACCCAATCTTGTCTAGAAACTCCATTGCTAATAAAGTTAAGGAGATTAGGAAGAGTTTGCTTGAGATCTCTACAGATATGGTTCAGTTTGGATTTGTGAGCGGTCAACGTGACGAACCAGTGTTTGGTATGAGGTTTGGACAAGATCCGGGTTCTTTTGTTGATCCAAAACATGTCTTTGGTAGAGATGAAGACAAGAAATCCATCTTAGATATGCTTTTTAAAGATTCAAATGATGTTAAACCAGATGCTCCTCCGGTCATTGCCATTGTTGGGATAGGTGGTATGGGGAAAACAACTTTGGCCCAACTGATTTACAACGATGTTGAGGTTGGAAAGAATTTTCCAAGTAGATGGTTGCAAGTGGCTGCGTGCATTGAGCCTCTCATGGTTGGGAATCGAGAATGTTCCAAGTTGTATTGGAGAATTAAAGCTACTGAGGTATCTTGATCTTTCGGGTAACAATTTCAAACGGCTTCCTGATTCAGTGACGAATCTTTTGAATTTGCTTGCACTAGACCTTGAAGATTGTGTAGATCTTGAAGCTTTGCCCGGTAATTTCAGAAAATTGATCAACCTTCGGTATTTGAATATTGAGTATTGCCCTCAGTTGAATCATATGCCAGCTGGGTTTGGAGAGTTGAGTTCAGTACAGTACTTGAGTAATTTTAAGATTGGGAAAATAGAAGGCGCCACTGAAACAACAAGAGCACTGAGCTTATATGCCTCAAGTACACATTTCCATTCCTTCTATAGCATGTAGTTCATCCCAAACTACCTTCAACTTACTATATATAGTAAGCTGCACCAGATAAATTCTCATGCTTAATATTGCTCAACTGTCTATGCAGCTGAAAAATCAGAGGAGCGTTCGATTCTGTATACCTCTCAATTATAAATAGAGTGACATTTAGGGTCTACCTTTAACTTACTATATATAGTAAGGCATTATGACTGACACCTAATGAAATCACTACTTAATTCTATCTTGGATCTAATTAAAAAATAATTTGAAGCCGATAATCTGAACAATCACTCTCTCAAAAATAGGCTGATTGTGAATCTATGATTTTTTGCTAGCCTTGTACTGTAAACTTCTGCACATTTCATTCAGTCGGGATCACCTGGTACGATGCATGAGCCGAAAGGTGAGCCGCCAATGAAATTATTCCACGTGTACAGCATTTTTCACTACAACATTTTTCACTCTGAAAAGTAAATGCTAAAATATCTTAATAAAGGCAGTAATTATACCTATTTCCTTTCTTAATAGATCCCACTGTAATCTTTTGGTTAGCACATATCATCGACGACGTCCTGCGGCACCACCTGCAATTAGGTTTCCGATTGCACTCCGACGGATCGAGAAGCCCTTTGCAGCTCGGGATCTGGTTGTTGGCGCTGCTCCGGCGACCTGATACTAACAGACTTCTTTTATACGAATCGGCGAATCGATTGTCGCAATGATGAAGATCTGGCATGAGGAGGAGGATGATGAAGAATAGAGAGTAAGAGGCGGGAGAAAATGTTGAGGTAACCATGGGAGCTCAAGTACTTATGGATGATATGCTTCAGAGAAATTCTTGTATTTTTTGGATTCTTTGTTGAGTTGGTGATAGAGCAATTCTTGTATTTTTTGGTTCAGAGCTCAATTCTTGTATTCTTGGCTTCAAAGCTCAAGTACTTAATAAGTTTGTAATGGTTACTGATGGGTCCTTAGATTCTAATGCTCAAAATAAAAATAATAGTGGCAAGCTTCTGCAGGTTGAAGATAAAAAAGTGATGAATGATCATCCTGCTTGCCATTAATTAGCTTCTCTCTTCTAGTCTCTGTATATTCTCATCAGAGCTCATTGTACAGGAATTTTCAACTCATTATATTTTACTACTAGATTGAAGTTGCAATTTGCTATAGCTTGAACATATTAGTGAGAAAGGATTGTATATGTTTTCGGATAATGTAATTCATCAGCAAGTTGCAAGTTGAAGTTGCAATTTGGGCGATAAATTCATCAGCATGTCAAAATGTATGTGTGAATGAGATTGAATTAGGTGGTGAAATTTTTGTTTGTTTCTTTCTTCAACAGTAGCAGCAAGATTAGTAAGTGTAGTGAAATGGTATCCATTGATGGGTTTGTAAGAAAAAATGAAAGTCAGCCGTTGGTTTTAAAATGTTGACAGCTTAGGCTATTGAATGCTACTGTTGAGTTGTTCGGTTTAACATTTATTTTACCATGACAGTACTTCTGCTGCTAGCAACTGGAGCTTTGGAAAAACTGTGGTCATATTTTTTGTTGTTCAAATCAACAGTTCTTTGTCAAGCATTGAACCATTATGAGCATAATCATATAAACAACACCAGTAACTTAAAACACCAGTAACTTAAATTAAGGCATGGGTTCACCAAAAATAAAACAACACCAGTATAACTCAACATTTAGTATTGCCTTCACTAACTTAAATTGACAGTAGAAATTTATGAATAGTAGCAGCCATAAGGAGATCACTATCTCTCAGCCAGTATCACAAACCAACATCAGACCCAGCCTCACAATAGCCATTTTCAGCAAGCACACTGAAATACAAGATAAACATAGAAAACTCATCAATAAATAAGTATTATGTCTAGTGATTTTCTTTTTGTAAAAGTTCACCAACCTGTTATATTCAAATGAATGCCTAGAAAAGTTGCACTTAGAGCTCAAAGCATCATTTAGGAGGAACCTGTGAAAAACACTAATTTGTAGAAACAATTATTTAGAGAAGGAAAACTAATTATTTTAACATAAAAAATAAACCAACCTACTACAGTTTGAAATATGAACTAATCTTTATAATGCTCACCTGTGGCCCTCCAATGCTAGTTAATAAGGCCATATAACTAGGTTGTGATTGATGATTAGGTTGAACAAGTTGTGAACCAACATACATGTCTCCTTGTCCATACTCAAAAGGTGCAGAGTAAATGTATTTATGTGGATTCGATGAATGAGATGCACTTCCACTAGCTTGAACAAATTGATTCTCCTACGGTTAAAAAGTGTTAAAATGAAACTATATTAATAAATTACAGCATAGAATAAATATAAAATCATTATACCTTTGATTTATTCTTAGGGACTGCAGTTTGCTTAGATTTTTTGGATCTTTTCTTTGCTGCATCAAGGCCACTTATGGGTCGTTTACTTGATCGACTTCTAGGCTTTGGCTTCAGTTTTAATCCCCGAACGTTCTCTATAGTGTCATTAGCATTCATGAGAAAATATTCTTCTGTTTGATCATTTCCTTCCATCTCATTGTCCTGTAAGGTACAATCCATCGGCTTTTCTACTGAGCTTGAATTAACTTCTTTCAATAAATTAAGAAGACGCTCTTTCACAAGGATGTATCTCTCTTCCTGTTCAACCGCCCTTGTGCCCAAACGAGTAAATAGACGATATAAGTCCTTATATCGCCTCCCCATTGCTGCTTTAGGATCCTTATCGACAATTGGACCATCCTCGATAGCTTCGGTGCTTCCTCTTTTGGCATTTTTTGTCCATCTTTTCAGAACATACTTACTAGGAATTTTCTTGACATCTTTCAAGCAAAAAACCTTCAGTATATGACTACATAGCAAGCCAGCGAACTCAAATTTTCTACAAGTACAACATACACTTTCTTTGCTCTCATCGTAAGTGACAACATAACTCCAACGCTTTCTATCAGGTGTGACCTTGTATTTCAAAACTGCTCCCATCTCCCCACAAATTTCAAGATGGCAGTCATAAGCTTTACATAACTCTTCTTGAAACAAAGAAAATACCATGGGTGTATAGACACTTGCAACATGCTTTAGAATTGCAACAGGAAAAGACAAGACCACTTTTCTTGTGCTACTGTTAAAATCAGCAACCATCTCATCATAACGACGATCATTAAGTAGTCGTTGAAAATGTTCAAAAAATCGTCTCATATCATGTTTGTAGCTCACATACTTCTTGATCAGACTATTCATGCTTTCACTTCGTTGCGTAGTGGTCATATCTGCACAAAAAGTATCTCTTCCATAGACTAATGCCCACTTTTCTTTGATATTGAACATTCTCTTTAACCAATCATTGTCTTCCAGTTCATACTTATCAAGCATTTTGCTCCAAGCATCCAAGAAATCCTCCTCGTGTTCATAGTCATAGATGCAATTGCTAAAGTCTCGCGAGAAGTCCTTATAATCTTTAAAAACACCACTCAAGTGAATCGCTGCATTTTGAAATATGTGCCAGATACAAAGCCGGTGATACGTCTGTGGCCATTGAAATGCAAGTGCTTTTGCCATCGCAGCATCTTGATCTGTCAAAATTGTCTGAGGCAACTTTCCACCCATAGCCCTTGAAAATGTGTCAAACAACCAAATAAATGAGTCTGCTGTCTCATCATATAATAATGCAGCACCAAAGAGAGTAGACTGCTTATGGTGATTCACACCAACAAATAAAGCTATCGGTCGACCATCTTTATGCTTGCGGTAAGTAGTATCAAAGCAAACCACATCACCAAAATCCGCATAGTCTGTTGTCATTCTTGCATCAGCCCAAAATATATTAGTTATCAGATCATCTTCATCTACTTGTATAGCATAAAAGAAACTTGGATCGTCTTCTTTGGCACTTTGCAAGAATTCTAAAACACCGCCTGTATCACCTTCCGCCATTTCCAAGCTACGCTTGCTGCGCAAATAATTCTTGATATCAACCTTTGAAAATCCAAGTTTATCCCTCCCACCTGCTTTCCTTGCCATAAACTCATAAGTATTTCTTGGAGCAATACCCGAGCTATCAGCCATGTCTACTTCCAATGCTTGAGATGTTGTAATTTTACGGTGTGATCTAAACAAATGAGCCTTCCTCGGACTTGCCAACACGTGATTATGTTTAGCAATGAACTCATTAACTTGATATCTACTTGTATAACGACAACTAACTTTCAACAAAGCCAAACAGCCAAATCGGGTCTCTGGTCGGTGAGCTTTGTAAACATCTTCCCTCTTATCCTTTTCCCGCTTACCTTGACAAGAACAAACAAATTTTCTATCCACCAATATCCCTTTCTCTACATGAGAAGAGCTTCTTCGAATCGAGAAACCGACGGCCAAAGCGTAAGCATTGTAAAATTTATAAGCGGCTTCTTCCGTTTCAAACTCCATACCAACTCTTGGAATAATATTCTCCGATACCTTAGAGTGGACTGCTTCTACAAATTCATTATCAACATCAGAATTAGTCAGATCTTCAACTTGCTCAAATTCCAAACGACGACGGGGTTGCACTTCTGGATGAGTAGTGTCCATGTCCTTCAAGCAAAAATCTGAAAGTGAATATCACATTTTGTAATTTTATAAAACAAAATGTGTATCTTGTACGTCAATGGAGATAAACAAATCAAAGAACTAGTTATATATTTCATTGAAGCAACCTACTAAATAGATTAAAGAGATAAGCAGAGTAAAGAGACAAATTATCATACCAAAAAACTTCAATAGTCAAATTGAATAATAGTTTTGAACTTGATCTTGTACGTCAATGGAGGATATGAGAATTGTGTAAAAGAAGATTACAGTGAGGTCGGAGGCAATGAAGCTTTGTGAAAAGCTTTGTGAGGTCAGAGATAAGCATCATGTGAAAAGCTTTGTTTAAAAAATTGCATCAACTTTATGTAAGCACCCTAAACAATAATCCTGATCTTAAGAAATGCACAAGAGCACTGAGCTTATATGCCTCAAGTACACATTTCCATTCCTTCTATAGCATGTAGCTCATCCCAAACTACCTTCAACTTACTATATATAGTAAGCTGCACCAGATAAATTCTCATGCTTAATATTGCTCAACTGTCTATGCAGCTGAAAAATCAGAGGAGCGTTCGATTCTGTATACCTCTCAATTATAAATAGAGTGACATTTAGGGTCTACCTTTAACTTACTATATATAGTAAGGCATTATGACTGACACCTAATGAAATCACTACTTAATTCTATCTTGGATCTAATTAAAAAATAATTTGAAGCCGATAATCTGAACAATCACTCTCTTAAAAATTGTCAAAAATAGGCTGATTGTGAATCTATGATTTTTTGCTAGCCTTGTACTGTAAACTTCTGCACATTTCATTAGCCCTCATTACTGGCAAGTTTATTTCTTTCTATGATTACAATATAACTTTGGTGTGATGGTGTTAAAATCTCAAGATCAGATTGAAAAATGTGGTCGAACGAGAAGGCGATAGTGCCAACATCATCGTCTAAGAGCATCGGTAAGACGAGCAATAGTATCAACGAGCAAGTAGCTATGGGTTCGAGAGATGCAACGAGATAGTTGAAAAAGGCAAGTTTGTAAGCAACCATGGAGGTTCATTATCATGGTTTGGTACAGCGATTCCCCGAGGAAACCACCATGTACTAAAATAGAATGTTGTTTTGCCACATGTCGCCCTTATATTCAATTCGCCTATGTGTTGACCTCTAAGATATGCTACATCATCCACCATGTCATCCTCCACATCATCTGACTTTATATTTTTTTATATATATTTGAATTAAATAAATAAATAAAATAAAAAAGATATAACAAAGAAATATCGATTTTTGTCTTATATCATATTATATTTTTATCTTTTTTATATATATATATATAAAAGGGATTCATTAGGAGCGTTGGATCTTCTCTAAATCTATGGCCTAGAATTAACCTCGGATGGTACATAGAGCATTATAGGCTTGCATACACCAGATCCCACTCCCTCCCCAAATTGTTGGGATTTGAAAATAAAATTCATTCCCAAATTAATCAACAAAATCTAAAAACCCTCAAAATCTTCTCCTTCTCTCACCCTTCTCGCTCAAAATCTCCCCCCCCCCCTCCCTTCATCTTCTCGGTCAAGCTTTCCAAATCGATTCTCATCCTCTCTCCCGATTCGCAATCGCTCTCTCATCCTCTCTGTCGCAGATGATTCCAACCTCGAACTCTCTCACCCCCTCGAACTCAACCCCGAACTCGCAGGCGAAGAGACAGAAGGTGTTGCGTCGTTGATATTGCCCTAGTGTCGGCGTTATCTTCGTCTTCCTCCTCGATTCACCCCAGAGAATGTAAGTTTGTATGAATTTTTGTTTTCTCCAATTTGTTTAAACCCTAAATTTCGAAGTGGTACGTTTTCTTCGTCTTCCTCATCGATTCACCCATTGCATGTTTGATTGTAGTCTTTTTCGTTGCTACAAGTCTATTTACGAGATATCTTCTGTCAAAGAGAATCCAACACAGTGGACACAAGTATACCGAAAACTTAAAATTTCTCCGTCAGCATTCCCTAAAATGTCTATATCTTCAAGCAGCATAAATACTATAAAACCGAGTGGGGGGAAAACTGACCTTTTTGACCCCCCTATTGGGCCTCCTATTGGAGAATCTGATGTTAGTGAAGACGAGGATGATTCTGATGTAGCTGATGGACTGTCTGGGTTTCCACATATTTTGCAAAATCCAGTTCCTGATGTGCAGGTGAAAGTATTGAAGGTAACCATTCCAGACAAGATTGACCAGGACTCTACATCTTTCATGTCTGGACAGTTGATCCAAGATGAAGATAAAGATGAAGAAAATGAGGCTGAGTTAGATAGAGGGAATGCAGAAGATGGAACCGGTGATGAAGGGGGTGATGAAAATGGTGGCATGGACTTTGGAAGCGGCTTTGGACTTTCTGACAGGGAGAACCACAATGACATTGCTGCCAAAGTTATTGTTAGTGGTCTTATGCAGAAACTTTCTAGTAGGGTATCTACAAAAGACATGCTTAGAGTCCCTGCAAAGCTTGAGAAAAAGGGAAGGAAAACATTCTCATTGACGGTGGAGAATGATGATGACCAGGGGACTTCTGATGGCAAGGATCAGTCTCCATCAAAAAGAAAAGCTAAGTTTAAAGGTCGGCGAAGTCCTCATCGCATATTATTTGATCTCGAGAAGTTTGTCAACAAGGGAGAGAGGATCCCGATGAAGGTTGTACTTTAAAATATTTGCGTCTTACTTTTATTTTTTTTGTTCAAGAATAAAGCTAGATATTGTTTAGTATTTAAACCTGTTAGTGTATTCTAAAATGTGCAGGTCCTCAAGGATGTGGGAGATCTTATTAGTTTCACTTTAAGACAAGCTCAAACTAAGCAACCTTTGTCGGGGACTACGACTTTTAATCGCATTGAATTGCCAGAATATCCAGACATGAAAGATTGGTGAATTAACTTGAGAACATCTTGTTTGGAGTTTAAAAAAAATTCCTTCTCGAAATTTTTCATTACATACGTGGAAGTTGTAAAAATTCTGAGTATGGTGTCTTTCTTCTTGTTTGTAGGTCTTTATATCGGTTCACATGGACCTTTTTCATCTGAAGTAATCCAGTTGAGGCATAAGTTTGGTCAATGGAATGATGAAGGCTCAAGTAATGAGGCTGGTCTTGAATTCTATGAATACGTGGAAGCTGTAAAGATAACAGGGGATCCCTATGTGCCAGCTGGCCAGGTACTTCATTTTTTTTTTTATCTTTGAACACATATCACATAGATGATTCTTATCATGAATTGGAATCTGGTATCCTGAGTTGGCTTGGGAATTGTTTGGATACTAGTTTTTTTTATGAGTGTGAAGTTGGTACTCTCTACCATTCTGGTGGTACCCTTATCCTGTTTATGAGGATGCGTTGATCCTGCTAGATGTTGCATGTTTGTAGTAGGCCCTATTTTGTTGTTTTCTTCAAAACATTCTAATGTTGTTTCTCGCTTGTTGGATATGTCTCATCACACGCCCACACATATTTTGTGGCATGTTTGTACAAAAAATCCAGCATCTGTATTTCATAATCTGGACATGTATTATCACAATAGATCACCAGTGGCAGGTCACAAATGTATATGAATCAAGAGTTGCTCAAAGCTGTCGGAGTTTTTAATAATTTTCACTTGAAGGTGGAGTTTGATTTAAGCTAAAGGTATGGGTTTGGATGTATTAGGTTAAACCATGTATGTTTGAATACATTTTCGGAATTGGTTTAGATTGGGATACATTTAGGGAATTTCTTGGCAGGAAAGGATGTGGGAATAGAAAAAAAAACTGAAACAATGGAGAAGAATGATGAGGTTGTTTTAGAGAATTTTCGCGGTATATGCAGTAAGAAGTTACTTGTCAGAGGATGTGAACTGCTTAAGCGTACTAGGAAAGGTAAAAAAAACCCAGATTAGCCAACATTTGTGCATAATCAATGGTTACTAAGTACTCTGGAAAATGTTAATGATGCAGGTGAGCTTCATTGGAAAATCGTCTGCATGTATATCAACAATTGAGGATAAATTTGTCTACACTTGCCAACTTGTCTGCATCTTAGGTTCAGTGGGTACTGATAATCCTTTGAAGCTGAGATCAGATCTGCCATTGAAGCTGAGATCTGCACCAACTGCAACCCTAATCCTCCAGTGTTCTACAATGCAGGCAAAACTCTTCTTCCTCCTCTCTCTTTCTCTTTTTAACGGGGAATGATTTTTGATTTTCTGATGTTGGAGTTCCAGGTGAAGCAGCAGAAGAAGAGCAGTAACAAGTGGACCTGCGCGGTCTGCAACGAGAAGCAAATCGGTGCGCAAAGTGTTTGCTCGAGGATTCATGGCTAAAGACATCCGAAAGAGAGGCGGAAATCCTAAATGTGGAAGGTGAAATATTAGCAGGACTATTCGTTTGATTTAGTGGAGCCATTTTGGTTTATTTTAGTATAATAATCTTCCCCAAGATTTTTGTTTAATAGTGATTGTGAATATATAATGGTATGTGTGGATTTATCTGCGTCAATAATTGACCTTTCTATGAGTGAATTGTGGTGCTTCTTTTTTAGGAGAGTGAATAGTACTATTGATGTGTAAGGGAAACAAATACAATCGAGAATATAAAGATGGGTGGAAGACAGATTGCTGTAAATAGTGTTTGCGTTTTTATTAGGTGATATTCACGTTTCTATTAGGTGATATTCTTGTTTAAGTGTAATATTATTAGGTGATATTATCGTTTTATTAGGTGATATTCACGTTTCTATTAGGTGATATTCACGTTTCTGTAAATACTGTTCGCCTTTCACAATGGAATCCCCTATAACAGAATATATCAACAGTAGAACACGAATAACAAAGATGCACATCAGAATATTGTCTTCTTTATGTAGGCACAAAAGTCTTTCGTAATGGAATCCCTATAACTGAATATTCAACAGTAGAACACGAATAACCAAGATGAACATCAGAATATCGTCTTCTTTATGATATTCGTTAATTACTTTCATAATAAAACCCCTATAACTGAATATTCCACAGTAGAACACGAATAACAAAGATGAACATCAGAATATCGTCTTCTATATATAGGAAACCACCTGCTTCCTAATAAAACTCAGCAGATCCTCTATATAAGTTCATTAAAACAGGAGATGATATGGAGGTTTGCGAAACTGGAATAACAGACGTTGATGAAGAGGAAGAAGCTGAATTCGATTATGGAACCGATTGTATTGTTCATCCCGATGACCGTAATTCAAAGTGTTGGATATCTAGGTTTCCAAGTCAAGAAAAACCCTTTATGGGGAGAAAATTTAAATCACTAATAGAAGTTGAGGAATTCTATTACGAATATGCCAAGGCGGCAGGATTTGACGTTCGAAAGGGCACTCTTCATAGGTTCAAGGATACAACAACGGCGTCGCATAGGTCTTTATATCACTTGACCATTCATCGACCACTTTTTTACCTGGGAAAAAAGTAGAACACTTATAACTGAATATTCAACAGTATACCACGAATAACAAGGTTGAATATCGGAATATTGTATTCTTTCGTAATGGAAACCCTAAAACCTAATATATCACTATTGGAACACGAATATTCTACAGTCGAACACGAATAAAAAAGATAAACATCAGAATATCGTCTTCTTTATGTTTTCATTAATTTCTTTCATAATGGAACTCCTATAATTGAATATTCTACAGTCGAACACGAATAACAAAGATGAACAACCGAATATCGTCTTCTTAATATTGGAATAAAAGTCTTTCGTAATGGAAAACCTAAAACCTAATACTTCAGAGGAAGAACCGAATAACAAAGTTGAATAACAGAATACCGTCTTCTATCGTAATGGAAACCCTAAAACCTAATATATCACTATTTGTACTGAATATTCTACAGTCGAACTCGAATAACAAAGATGAATAACGGAATATCGTCTTCTTAATATTGGAATAAAAGTCTTTCGTAATGGAAAGCCTAAAACCTAATACTTCACGGGATAAACCGAATATCAAAGTTGAATATCAGAATACCGTCTTCTTTCGTAATGGAAACCCTAAAACCTAATATATCACTATTTGTACTGAATATTCTACAGTCGAACACGAATAACAAAGATGAACAACAGAATATCGTCTTCTTAATATTGGAATACCGTCTTCTTTCGCAATGGAAAACCTAAAACCTAATACTTCAGGTGAAGAACACGAATAACAAAGATGAATATTAGAATACCGTCTATTTTCGTAATGGAAACCCTAAAACCTAATATATCACTATTTGTACTGAATATTCTACAGTCGAACACGAATAACAAAGATGAACAACAGAATATCGTCTTCATAATATTGGAATACCGTCTTCTTGCATGTTGTAGTAAGTCGATAATTTCGGATTCTATCAATAAAGGTCACAAAAAAATGAACCCATCTTATCACCTTAACATATGATGTCGGCGTAAAAAAAAACATAGCCGTGATGTCAATTTCGTAACATACCAAAAAAAGGTGGGGACTGAGGAAGGCATCAGATACTTGTTAATCGAATCGTTACGCATATTCTACCCAAGTATTTTTGTTGTCAGTTTCCTGATTCCTGAAGAAGAGAGAAGGAGGGGAAGAAAAGAAAGCACAAGAAATGGAGAGCTCATCGGAGATGGTTCCTTTCCCATTGCTCATCACACCGATCGAATCCAACTACAGAGCAAACACTATCCCCTACAGATTCCCCTCTGATAACCCTAAAAAGCCCACTCCTGCCGAGCTTTCATGGATCAATCTCTTCGCCAACTCCATTCCCTCTTTCAAGTATGATTCTTTCATTCTCCATGTCTCTTAATCATTACTGTGTGTGTGGAAAGATTTAATTTTTAGGATCTATTTATAATTGATGCTGCTGTATTTGGTCTTTGAAGCTTATCTGTAGGGCATTTAGAAATTCTGAAGAGTACCGCCTCTTTTTCTACCAAATCACTAAGAAAATGCTTCTAGCTCCTCTTGGTATTTCCTTGTTTAGTTAAGATTAATGAAGTTCTATAAACAAGGATTAAGACTTAATATCAAATAAAAGCATAGTTCTTCCTGCATAATTGTACGTGTCTGTGACTAGTTTGTATGCAGCATGGAAATATTTAAATTGAATTTTGAGGAAAACCACCATGTAACAGAAAACCTGTTAGATATATAACCAGCTGTATTTCTCTTGGAAATGGATCAGGTCAGGTGCTGTTGCTGAAGAGGAGGTAAAGAAATTCTAAACTATAATTTTAAGAAGTTTTATTCAGCACAGTGTATTTAAATATGCTCTTTTAATTTCTGGCAGAATTTTTCATTCGATTTATGTGTTAGGTTTCAACTTTCAAGTGTTTTTAAATTTGGCCCATAACCAAAAACACTAACATATGCATACATCTGCACACAATCCAGGATGCTTGAATAACAAATTTATGAAAGCGTGCAATGGTTAGAGCTGATGTGCATGGGAAAATCCAGTTTTTGTTCTCTCCTACAAGTTAGATAATCTTATACTACTTTTCTCTTAATTTTGTATTCAGAAAACTGAACCATATTTGGTTAGTTTGCTTCCGGAGTGGGTGCAATAAATCAGAATGCTATGTAATTAGAAACCGAACACTTATGTCCGATGAAATTATGCTTTTTGTTACAAGTTCTAACTCAGGTTTTTGTTTCCAGTCATCCTTTAGAGTCAGTATCTGATTTTGTATGACCTTTTCAGGCTATAGTGGCCGATATAAGTATGCAATATAAGCTGCATCAAGATTTGCTAATAGAAACTTATGTCCATGGGCTAACTTTATGTTCAATTATGAAGATGCAGGCATGGCATGACGAAGTTGAACTATTCTGGCTTTATAACTTTTACTGAGTTTACATTTGTTTTTTGGTTTAAATTTTGAAGTTCTCACCTTGTGCTTTCCATTCATAGGCTGAAGTACAAAAGATGAGAGATGCAGAACAGAATTTCCCCATGGCCTCATAGAAGCTGAATCGTCTTCCTGGGAGGAAGATACAGACATGAGAAAGCTTGAGTATGCTCAGTAGCATTCGTCTTCTCATATCCAATTATGCGGCTTCTTGCTTTGTCGTGTTTGAACATTAGCAGATGCGGATTATTTGGTGTTGGATTTGATAAGTTGTACTATGCATTATTAGTGTCTTCAGATTTATTTCTTACTTGTTGTACATACATTCCTTATAAGACTTATTAAAAATTTAATGAGCAAGATAAGATTTTGTTGTAGCTGATTTATGTCCTCAAGAATATTGCTCAACTGTCTATGCAGCTGAAAATTCAGAGGAGCGTTCGATTTTGTTTAGGAAGAGGAAATTCAGATAAATTCTACGATCGCAGATCAAACCTACCCAGTAGCAATATGGTAAGAAAGAGGAAATCAATGAGAGCGATGGTGAATATTTGGTTATCAGATTAAAAACCAAGATGCAAAAGTGTGGTCCATAACAAAGTATTTATAAAACTCAGGAATTTGATGATTTTCTTCTGCAAGCGAAAATGACATGTAACCTGTTAGAATGCCTTGAATCTGAATCACACAGTGCGACAGATAGCACGAGGGTCTCACCCCACTTGAATCTGAATGACATCTAACATGTTAGAATGCCTTAATCTGAATCACACATTGTGACGGATTAATCAGTGAGACCCGGATACAATATTACAAGGCTTAGGGTTATTTAGCGCTAAATAACCCTAACCTCAATAACAAAAATGATAGGCCCAAATAAACCCATACAACAGATATCGTATACCGTTTGACCCGGGGGCGCTATCGCAGTGTGTGATTCGTATTCAAGGCATACTAACAATATACTTTTTTTTTTTTTTTCAAACATACATAAGTTTTTGACTTGTATCAATTTTTTGATTAATTAATAGGTTGCTGAGCTATCACAGCCAACCTCACCGGAAGTAAGAAAAATTATCCATTCTGTTGTGCATGGTCTCCTTGCAACACTCTCTCCTACAATGCATACGAAGGCTCTTGGAACAAGTCACCTGTAGCCGTAGGTGTTTGGTTGTTTCGTATTACTTGCTCCATAAGCATGCAACTTCGGATCGGGGTCGGGTGATCGGGTCGGTTCAGATATGACACTTATTTATCACCCGAAATTCGGGTTTTAGGCTAGTTTCGGTCCGACAATTTTCGAGTCGGACCGTGTTTAGATCAGGTCATGCACAAATTGATTCTGGTCGGCCGTATTCGGGTCCGAACCGTCCGATCGATTCATTTTGATTTTAAAGTCGGAAAAGAGAAATTTAAACATGGTCTAGTACAACATGATATTTTAAACTAATTAATATATGTATGAATTACTACTTGTCTATAATTAAGTAGGAATAGATCGAATATTCTTCAGTTTCAGGTTTCACACAATTTTGGATCATACAATTTATGGTTTCGGACGAGTTCGGATCGACGTACAACTTCGGGTTTCAGACGAGTTTGGATGGGCGGTTTCGGGCAGGATATAGCCTAATTCATTTTAGTTATTTTCGGAATTAGTCGTCTTGAACACAAACATTTTTTTTTTCGAGTTTCGATCAAGTTTTTTATTATGAGTCGGACCGGACGGGCTTTTCAAATTGGGTCAAAATTTTAAGAGCCAATCAAAAGTGACGTGGCACCATGCAGACCGATGGTATGCCATGGAACCATATATTCAATTCTATCTACTCCGTATTATATGTAGAGGCCAATCAAGAAAGCCTGCCTTGAATAATTCAACACCTACTCAAAACTCTACTTCTAACCCAAAAACAAAGCAGCCACATATTATTTGAGTTGTGATCATCAACCCATGGCTGAATCAGCCGCGTTCAGCCTTGCTTCCAAGATCTTGTCCACTCTTGCTTCGCCCGCTTTCGATAAGGGTCTTTCCATCTGGAATGCCATGAGGGTATAATCTCTTGGATAGCCTTACCTCTTCTATTTATTGAAGAGCTACCAAAATATTTCAACACCAACTCAAACTTCACTTCTTTATCTAACCAAGGCGTTCACCCTTGCTTCCAAGATCTCGTTTTAAGTTGAGATCAACCCATCACCCATGGCTGAATCAGCGGCGTTCACCCTTGCTTCCAAGATCTTGTCCACTCTTGCTTCCCCTGCTTTCGATAAGGCATACGAGAAGGGTCTTTCCATCTGGAATGCTAGAGATGAGCTTAAGAAGCTTCAAGTGACTGTTGAGACACTCCAAGCTGTGCTGCTTGATGCTGAGAAGAAGCAACGAAACTCTGCTGCTATCAAGAACTGGATTAAGAGGCTCAAGGACGTGTTGTATGAAGCCGAGGATCTCTTCGATGAGGTTGTCACTGATGATTTGCTTAAGAAGCAAATGGTGGAGGGTCAAAACAAGCTTTCCTTGAAAAAGAAGGTACGACTTTATTGCTCTACTTCAAACCCAATCTCGTCTAGAAACTCTATTGCCGAGAAAGTCCAGGAGATCAGGACGAAATTGCTTGAGATCTCTGTAGATAAGGATCAGTTTGGATTTGTGAGCGGTCAACGTGACGAACCAGTGTTTGGTATGAGGATTGGACAAGATCCAGGCTCTTTTGTAGATCCAAAACATGTCTTTGGTAGAGATGGAGACAAGAAATCCGTCTTAGATATGCTTTTTAAAGATTCAAGTGATGCTAAACCAGATGCTCCTTCGGTCATTGTCGTTGTTGGGATAGGCGGTATGGGAAAAACAACTCTTGCCCAACTGATTTACAACGATGCCGAGGTTGGAAAGAATTTTTCGAGTAGATGGTTTGCATGCATTTCCGATACATCTGATGAAATGGAAGTCGTTGGAAGAATATTTCAATCCATATGTGAGAGAAACTACATTGGTTTTACTCTTGGCCAACTACAAGATAAGATTAGGGAGTCTGTGAAGGATAAGAAATTTTTTCTTGTCCTAGATGATGTATGGGATGAAGGTCATAGCAGGTGGCAACACCGAATGAGTTTACTAGGTGGAGGTGCAAAAGGGAGCAAGATAGTTGTCACTACAAGATCCTCAGAGGTTGCAGAAGCCCTTGAAGCCTTTGAAACCCATAACTTAATTGGCTTGTCAGAGGAAGATTCATGGGAACTATTTAAAAGCGAAGCCTTTACTCAGGAGCAATTGAACGATCGAAGATGGGAAGATCTTGGAAAACAGATTTTGAAAAAGTGTGCAAGAGTTCCCCTTGCTATACGAAGTATAGGCAGCCTTCTACGCACAAAACATACCATGGGACAATGGAAATCTTTCAAAGACAAAGAGCTCTCCGAGATAGAGGAGCATTGTGGCCAGGATCGTATTATTATGTCTGTGCTGAAGTTAAGCTATGATCACCTTCCATCAAACATTAAGCATTGTTTTGCTTATTGTTCGCTATTTCCAAAAGATTTTGTGTTTGATGTATCAAAGTTGATATATCTGTGGATATCACAAGGATATATTCAGCCGGATAAAGAAGGAATTTTTTTTGACGAGGTTGGACGTTCATATTTCATGAACTTGTTAAGAAGATGTTTTTTTCAAGAGGCCCGAGAAGATGATTATGGTGGGATTATACGTTGCAAAATGCATGATTTAGTTCATGATTTGGCAAAATTTGTGGCCGGAGAGGAAATTGTTATCCTAAACAAGCCATCCTCTCAATACGGTAATGCGCGACATCTACACGTTAGTTATGAGCCGCATAATGACGATGATATTCTACCACCAGTGGATAGTATGATTCGGCTACGTTCATTTGTTCTCAGTAATAAAACTTGGGTTGTTGATGAACAATTCAGAAGTTGCAAGTGGATGCGTGCATTGAGCTTGTCAGGTTTGGGGGTCGAGCATATTCCAAGTTGTATTGGAGAGTTAAAGCTGCTGAGGTATCTTGATCTTTCGTCTAACAAATTCAAACGGCTTCCTGATTCAGTGACGAATCTTTTGAATTTGCTTGCACTAGACCTTGCATATTGTAGTGATCTTGAAGCTTTGCCCGGTAATTTCAGAAAATTGATCAACCTACGGTATTTGGATATTGAGTATTGCTATGAATTGAAGCATATGCCAGCTGGGTTTGGGGAGTTGAGTTCACTACAGTACTTGAGTGAGTTTAAGGTTGGGAGAATAGAAGGCGACATTGAAACAACAACTAGAGAGGAGAAGGAGAGGGTTAGAAGTACAAGGAGCCGTCTTGATGCCTTGTCTGGACTGCAGCAAATCAGAGGTGCGTTGAGTATTGAATTTCCTAATGGGGTAGAGGAGGAGGATTATGGTGGAGATGAAGGTTGGAAGCTACCTGTATCTCCACAAAGACTAGATATATTCAATTACCCAGGCATGAGAATACCACATTGGGCTGCAACGAATGATCCTTCCAATCTTGTATCTATAACATTAATATATGGTGATAAAGTGAAGTATCTCCCCCCCTTTAGGTGTCTTCCGTATCTCCAGACCCTTGTTGTTCGCCTACTAGCTAGTTTAGAGTACATAGAAGAGGGGGAGGAAGGTGCAGTGTCAGTTAGTTTGTTCTTTCCTTCTTTGAAGAGTCTTGAATTGAGTGATTTGCCAGAATTGAAGGGATGGTCGAGGAACATGAATACTCATCTACTCTCGTTCCCTCTTCTTTCTCAACTCCAGATTCAATCTTGTCCAGGGCTCAAGTACATGCCATCAACTCCCTGTATTAAGCTAAGTCTCTACGACGTTGACGGTGTGCTGATAGAACATGTGTTGTTATCATCATCATCATCTCTCCAACAGATAGACATTACTTACTACAATGGCACAATCAGTTTTCCGGGTGCATCACTTACATCTCTTCAAAAATGTCGTATTAGGGGAACCCGTTTCTCAAATAATTTACACCTAGCATCACCGCATCTCCAATCTCTTGAATTCGTAAACTGCAGTGGGGTTACAAGTGTAGAGGTTGAAGTACCAACTCCGTCTCTTTCTGTTATTGAAATTAGAGAATGCTCTGAAGTGAGGAGTTTGCGCGTTTCCCATCCTAGTGCCCTTGAAGACTTACGTATTTGGCACTGTCCAGAGTTGGTTCTCAAAGGTGTGGATTGGGATTCCCTTCCCAACCTCCGCTTGTTAGAACTCTATCCATTGCCGAATCCGAAGGAGCTTCCCGAATGCTTACTACGCCTTCAGTCCCTTGGCCAATTAAAAATCAAAACTTTTTGTGAGTACATATAAAGCTTCATTCTTTGATCTCCATCTTATGCTCTCAAATACTTTAATTCACTTTATTTCTATTCAACCCCCAGGGTACCCAGATGACGAAGAGCAAATATCAGATGACGAAGAGCAAATATCAGAGGACGAAGATCAAGGCGGTGCAAAATCCACATACCAACTAAGGAATGATTGATTGAATCAATCTCACACTATTGTTTCTAATTTATATCAAGGCGGTGCAAAGTCCACTACCAAAGATGTACCAATGATTGTTGTGGGCTGGTGTCATTGAGAAGCAAGGCAAAACTGAATTAAACAATATATCTTGATTACTCCCAAGTGTGGTGTTTGATGCAATGCATCTTCTTTACTTCAAGCGGAATTGGTTAGTCATGTTTTGACTCTCTATCCTAAGTTATTCATTCGTTTGAAGAACCCCTAATGTTCATAGGTCTTCATGTAAGATGATCTAAGGGGGTTTCGTTTTTCCTATATGACTAGAATGTAATTTACTCATATTTTCAATATAATTCCGAAGAGTACCGCCTCTTCTTCTACCAAATCAATAAGAAAATACTTCTTCTCTTGATATTTCCCTGTTTTGTTCAGATTAATGAAGTTATATATATTAACAAGGATCGGCTCAGATTTGTTGCTGAAGAGAGGAGGTATGGAGATTTATACTTTGAAATGGATCAGCTTTGTGCAAATTTAAACTTTAAACCTGCTAGATGTATTACCAACTGTATTTCTCTTGGAAATGGATCAGTTAATTAGACTTTGAAATTTAGAGAAATTTGAGTCAACTCTAAGGTTATTGTCGCGTCGTAATATGTGTCTGTAACTCGCTGTTAGTGTCTAGATTTTACAGGATTCTGAGCCATTAGACCTTCCATAGTTTATCTGAGATTTTGTGTTAGTTGGCATGTTTCCTGCAAGTGCATCATTTGAAAAGCTTTGTTTAAAAAAAATGCATCAACTTCATGTAAGCACCCTTATCAACAATCCTGATCTTAAGTAATGCACAAGAGCACTGAACTTAATAAGAATGGAAATTTCAGATTGATTACATGAGCTCCTTGCACACATTAGATTAATTAGCGCATATTATGAAGAAGATCATTAAGAAAATGAGTGACTCAAAGAAAAAAGCTTCAATGGGATTTGACTTGTCAGCTTGAGATTGGAATTAAACCAACTGTCACCTGCAAATTTTCTTTCCATCTTCTTTTTGTAGGAGCAGCTAGTTTTGAATGAAGGTTTGCCTAATCAGTCACTTGTGAAAACCTGAGCAATCACCAACACAACCATACAAGAGTAGCCTAGGATGATTTGACCTTTTTAGTTTTTGTACATGAATACAAAATGAATACAAGTAAGATCACAAATCAAGATGCAAAAAAAAGAGAATATTCATTGGTGTCGAGAAACTGCCAACGAACCGTTATGATTTATTTGACTGCAGAACTGAGAACATAATCTGTCCCCTTACAAGTCTACTGTCTACATATATTCAATTCCTAATGTAACTTCTTAATATTGAAATATAATCTGAACACACATCAAAGAAATCAAACAAACAAAAGCTTGGTAGTTGGAGAAGCAAAATTCCACCCCAACAATTCAGCACTCAAGTTTTGTGTCTCATCGCCACTTAGACTGTCTGAAAGTCGTCTCAGAACTGGTGCGCTTTCAACCAAGAATGTGATGATTTTCTTCTGCAAGCGATAAATGAGCAAACAAATATCCATCCTGTCTATCTCCTTCACTGAAATCAGCAAACAAATACATATCAGAAGTGCATGTATCATAAACTGAATTTACAATGAAAGTTACAAGCCCATCAAAATTTGACTATCAAAATAATGTGACAAGTCTAATGAAAGTTAGAGCACCATCACTTGCATTGTTTTTTCAATCACAAGTCATCACTCATCAGGAAGCTACATTCCAATTGCCATTAAAAGAGTAGAGACTTTCCAAGCCAACACCTTCGTAACACAATATCAGAAGGAACAATGTAAGTCACGCACATACATGATCAAAGAAAGAAGCATCTCAGTGAAAATCCCGTCCGCTGAATCGATTCCACAAATCGATCATATTAAAATTTTGTGGTTTAGTGCTAATGAGAGGATCATCACTATTCCTCCCATTTTCCCATTGCCTAAAATGTTTTAAAAAACCATTAAAATAACCACTAACTTAGATTTTGGTCATACCAATGTAAAGACATCGCTAAAATGGTTATCACTAAAATAAAATAATTTTGTGTTTTATAATCGATTCAAGAAGGGCAGATTGCTCTGTCACTGATCGATTTTCTTAATGACATGAGGGTATAATCTCTTGGATAGCCTTACCTCTTCTATTTATTGAAGAGCTACCAAAATATTTTATAGTATAGATATGTAGAGGCCAATGCAGAAAGCGTGTCTTCTGGAGTATAATTCAACACCCACTCAAACGCTTTCTATAATTCAAGGCATAATTCAACACCTACTCAAAACTCTACTTCTAACCCAAAAAAAAGCAGCCACATATTATTTGAGTTGTGATCATCAATCCATGGCTGAATCAGCGGCGTTCAGCCTTGCTTCCAAGATGTTGTCCACTCTTGCTTCGCCCGCTTTCGATAAGGCATACGAGAAGGGTCTTTCCATATGGAATGCTAGAGACGAGCTTAAGAAGCTTCAAGTGACTATTGAGACACTCCAAGCTGTGCTGCTTGATGCTGAGAAGAAGCAACAAAACTCTGCTGCTATCAAGAACTGGATTAAGAGGCTCAAAGGCGTGTTGTATGAAGCCGAGGATCTCTTCGATGAGGTTGCCATTGATGATTTGCTTAAGCAGCAAATGGTGGAGGGTCACAACAAGCTCTCCTTGAAAAAGAAGGTACGACTTTATTGCTCTACTTCAAACCCAATCTTGTCTAGAAACTCCATTGCTAATAAAGTTAAGGAGATTAGGAAGAGTTTGCTTGAGATCTCTACAGATATGGTTCAGTTTGGATTTGTGAGCGGTCAACGTGACGAACCAGTGTTTGGTATGAGGTTTGGACAAGATCCGGGTTCTTTTGTTGATCCAAAACATGTCTTTGGTAGAGATGAAGACAAGAAATCCATCTTAGATATGCTTTTTAAAGATTCAAATGATGTTAAACCAGATGCTCCTCCGGTCATTGCCATTGTTGGGATAGGTGGTATGGGGAAAACAACTTTGGCCCAACTGATTTACAACGATGTTGAGGTTGGAAAGAATTTTCCAAGTAGATGGTTTGCATGCATTTCCGATACATCTGATGAGATGGAAGTCGTTGGGAAAATGTTAAATGCTTGAGCCTTTCATGGTTGGGAATCGAGAACGCTAGTGGATAGTATGAATCGGCTACGTTCATTTGTGATCAATAACAACTTCGATGGTATCTTTTGGGTTGTTGATGAACAATTCAGAAGTTGCAAGTGGCTGCGTGCATTGAGCCTCTCATGGTTGGGAATCGAGAATGTTCCAAGTTGTATTGGAGAATTAAAGCTACTGAGGTATCTTGATCTTTCGGGTAACAATTTCAAACGGCTTCCTGATTCAGTGACGAATCTTTTGAATTTGCTTGCACTAGACCTTGAAAATTGTGTAGATCTTGAAGCTTTGCCCGGTAATTTCAGAAAATTGATCAACCTTCGGTATTTGAATATTGAGTATTGCCCTCAGTTGAATCATATGCCAGCTGGGTTTGGAGAGTTGAGTTCAGTACAGTACTTGAGTAATTTTAAGATTGGGAAAATAGAAGGCGCCACTGAAACAACAAGAGCACTGAGCTTATATGCCTCAAGTACACATTTCCATTCCTTCTATAGCATGTAGTTCATCCCAAACTACCTTCAACTTACTATATATAGTAAGCTGCACCAGATAAATTCTCATGCTTAATATTGCTCAACTGTCTATGCAGCTGAAAAATCAGAGGAGCGTTCGATTCTGTATACCTCTCAATTATAAATAGAGTGACATTTAGGGTCTACCTTTAACTTACTATATATAGTAAGGCATTATGACTGACACCTAATGAAATCACTACTTAATTCTATCTTGGATCTAATTAAAAAATAATTTGAAGCCGATAATCTGAACAATCACTCTCTCAAAAATAGGCTGATTGTGAATCTATGATTTTTTGCTAGCCTTGTACTGTAAACTTCTGCACATTTCATTCAGTCGGGATCACCTGATACGATGCATGAGCCGAAAGGTGAGCCGCCAATGAAATTATTCCACGTGTACAGCATTTTTCACTACAGCATTTTTCACTCTGAAAAGTAAATGCTAAAATATCTTAATAAAGGCAGTAATTATACCTATTTCCTTTCTTAATAGATCCCACTGTAATCTTTTGGTTAGCACATATCATCGACGACGTCCTGCGGCACCACCTGCAATTAGGTTTCCGATTGCACTCCGACGGATCGAGAAGCCCTTTGCAGCTCGGGATCTGGTTGTTGGCGCTGCTCCGGCGAGCGGATACTAACAGACTTCTTTTATACGAATCGGCGAATCGATTGTCGCAATGATGAAGATCTGGCATGAGGAGGAGGATGATGAAGAATAGAGAGTAAGAGGCGGGAGAAAATGTTGAGGTAACCATGGGAGCTCAAGTACTTATGGATGATATGCTTCAGAGAAATTCTTGTATTTTTTGGATTCTTTGTTGAGTTGGTGATAGAGCAATTCTTGTATTTTTTGGTTCAGAGCTCAATTCTTGTATTCTTGGCTTCAAAGCTCAAGTACTTAATAAGTTTGTAATGGTTACTGATGGGTCCTTAGATTCTAATGCTCAAAATAAAAATAATAGTGGCAAGCTTCTGCAGGTTGAAGATAAAAAAGTGATGAATGATCATCCTGCTTGCCATTAATTAGCTTCTCTCTTCTAGTCTCTGTATATTCTCATCAGAGCTCATTGTACAGGAATTTTCAACTCATTATATTTTACTACTAGATTGAAGTTGCAATTTGCTATAGCTTGAACATATTAGTGAGAAAGGATTGTATATGTTTTCGGATAATGTAATTCATCAGCAAGTTGCAAGTTGAAGTTGCAATTTGGGCGATAAATTCATCAGCATGTCAAAATGTATGTGTGAATGAGATTGAATTAGGTGGTGAAATTTTTGTTTGTTTCTTTCTTCAACAGTAGCAGCAAGATTAGTAAGTGTAGTGAAATGGTATCCATTGATGGGTTTGTAAGAAAAAATGAAAGTCAGCCGTTGGTTTTAAAATGTTGACAACTTAGGCTATTGAATGCTACTGTTGAGTTGTTCGGTTTAACATTTATTTTACCATGACAGTACTTCTGCTGCTAGCAACTGGAGCTTTGGAAAAACTGTGGTCATATTTTTTGTTGTTCAAATCAACAGTTCTTTGTCAAGCATTGAACCATTATGAGCATAATCATATAAACAACACCAGTAACTTAAAACACCAGTAACTTAAATTAAGGCATGGGTTCACCAAAAATAAAACAACACCAGTATAACTCAACATTTAGTATTGCCTTCACTAACTTAAATTGACAGTAGAAATTTATGAATAGTAGCAGCCATAAGGAGATCACTATCTCTCAGCCAGTATCACAAACCAACATCAGACCCAGCCTCACAATAGCCATTTTCAGCAAGCACACTGAAATACAAGATAAACATAGAAAACTCATCAATAAATAAGTATTATGTCTAGTGATTTTCTTTTTGTAAAAGTTCACCAACCTGTTATATTCAAATGAATGCCTAGAAAAGTTGCACTTAGAGCTCAAAGCATCATTTAGGAGGAACCTGTGAAAAACACTAATTTGTAGAAACAATTATTTAGAGAAGGAAAACTAATTATTTTAACATAAAAAATAAACCAACCTACTACAGTTTGAAATATGAACTAATCTTTATAATGCTCACCTGTGGCCCTCCAATGCTAGTTAATAAGGCCATATAACTAGGTTGTGATTGATGATTAGGTTGAACAAGTTGTGAACCAACATACATGTCTCCTTGTCCATACTCAAAAGGTGCAGAGTAAATGTATTTATGTGGATTCGATGAATGAGATGCACTTCCACTAGCTTGAACAAATTGATTCTCCTACGGTTAAAAAGTGTTAAAATGAAACTATATTAATAAATTACAGCATAGAATAAATATAAAATCATTATACCTTTGATTTATTCTTAGGGACTGCAGTTTGCTTAGATTTTTTGGATCTTTTCTTTGCTGCATCAAGGCCACTTATGGGTCGTTTACTTGATCGACTTCTAGGCTTTGGCTTCAGTTTTAATCCCCGAACGTTCTCTATAGTGTCATTAGCATTCATGAGAAAATATTCTTCTGTTTGATCATTTCCTTCCATCTCATTGTCCTGTAAGGTACAATCCATCGGCTTTTCTACTGAGCTTGAATTAACTTCTTTCAATAAATTAAGAAGACGCTCTTTCACAAGGATGTATCTCTCTTCCTGTTCAACCGCCCTTGTGCCCAAACGAGTAAATAGACGATATAAGTCCTTATATCGCCTCCCCATTGCTGCTTTAGGATCCTTATCGACAATTGGACCATCCTCGATAGCTTCGGTGCTTCCTCTTTTGGCATTTTTTGTCCATCTTTTCAGAACATACTTACTAGGAATTTTCTTGACATCTTTCAAGCAAAAAACCTTCAGTATATGACTACATAGCAAGCCAGCGAACTCAAATTTTCTACAAGTACAACATACACTTTCTTTGCTCTCATCGTAAGTGACAACATAACTCCAACGCTTTCTATCAGGTGTGACCTTGTATTTCAAAACTGCTCCCATCTCCCCACAAATTTCAAGATGGCAGTCATAAGCTTTACATAACTCTTCTTGAAACAAAGAAAATACCATGGGTGTATAGACACTTGCAACATGCTTTAGAATTGCAACAGGAAAAGACAAGACCACTTTTCTTGTGCTACCGTTAAAATCAGCAACCATCTCATCATAACGACGATCATTAAGTAGTCGTTGAAAATGTTCAAAAAATCGTCTCATATCATGTTTGTAGCTCACATACTTCTTGATCAGACTATTCATGCTTTCACTTCGTTGCGTAGTGGTCATATCTGCACAAAAAGTATCTCTTCCATAGACTAATGCCCACTTTTCTTTGATATTGAACATTCTCTTTAACCAATCATTGTCTTCCAGTTCATACTTATCAAGCATTTTGCTCCAAGCATCCAAGAAATCCTCCTCGTGTTCATAGTCATAGATGTAGTTGCTAAAGTCTCGCGAGAAGTCCTTATAATCTTTAAAAACACCACTCAAGTGAATCGCTGCATTTTGAAATATGTGCCAGATACAAAGCCGGTGATACGTCTGTGGCCATTGAAATGCAAGTGCTTTTGCCATCGCAGCATCTTGATCTGTCAAAATTGTCTGAGGCAACTTTCCACCCATAGCCCTTGAAAATGTGTCAAACAACCAAATAAATGAGTCTGCTGTCTCATCATATAATAATGCAGCACCAAAGAGAGTAGACTGCTTATGGTGATTCACACCAACAAATAAAGCTATCGGTCGACCATCTTTATGCTTGCGGTAAGTAGTATCAAAGCAAACCACATCACCAAAATCCGCATAGTCTGTTGTCATTCTTGCATCAGCCCAAAATATATTAGTTATCAGATCATCTTCATCTACTTGTATAGCATAAAAGAAACTTGGATCGTCTTCTTTGGCACTTTGCAAGAATTCTAAAACACCGCCTGTATCACCTTCCGCCATTTCCAAGCTACGCTTGCTGCGCAAATAATTCTTGATATCAACCTTTGAAAATCCAAGTTTATCCCTCCCACCTGCTTTCCTTGCCATAAACTCATAAGTATTTCTTGGAGCAATACCCGAGCTATCAGCCATGTCTACTTCCAATGCTTGAGATGTTGTAATTTTACGGTGTGATCTAAACAAATGAGCCTTCCTCGGACTTGCCAACACGTGATTATGTTTAGCAATGAACTCATTAACTTGATATCTACTTGTATAACGACAACTAACTTTCAACAAAGCCAAACAGCCAAATCGGGTCTCTGGTCGGTAAGCTTTGTAAACATCTTCCCTCTTATCCTTTTCCCGCTTACCTTGACAAGAACAAACAAATTTTCTATCCACCAATATCCCTTTCTCTACATGAGAAGAGCTTCTTCGAATCGAGAAACCGACGGCCAAAGCGTAAGCATTGTAAAATTTATAAGCGGCTTCTTCCGTTTCAAACTCCATACCAACTCTTGGAATAATATTCTCCGATACCTTAGAGTGGACTGCTTCTACAAATTCATTATCAACATCAGAATTAGTCAGATCTTCAACTTGCTCAAATTCCAAACGACGACGGGGTTGCACTTCTGGATGAGTAGTGTCCATGTCCTTCAAGCAAAAATCTGAAAGTGAATATCACATTTTGTAATTTTATAAAACAAAATGTGTATCTTGTACGTCAATGGAGATAAACAAATCAAAGAACTAGTTATATATTTCATTGAAGCAACCTACTAAATAGATTAAAGAGATAAGCAGAGTAAAGAGACAAATTATCATACCAAAAAACTTCAATAGTCAAATTGAATAATAGTTTTGAACTTGATCTTGTACGTCAATGGAGGATATGAGAATTGTGTAAAAGAAGATTACAGTGAGGTCGGAGGCAATGAAGCTTTGTGAAAAGCTTTGTGAGGTCAGAGATAAGCATCATGTGAAAAGCTTTGTTTAAAAAATTGCATCAACTTTATGTAAGCACCCTAAACAACAATCCTGATCTTAAGAAATGCACAAGAGCACTGAGCTTATATGCCTCAAGTACACATTTCCATTCCTTCTATAGCATGTAGCTCATCCCAAACTACCTTCAACTTACTATATATAGTAAGCTGCACCAGATAAATTCTCATGCTTAATATTGCTCAACTGTCTATGCAGCTGAAAAATCAGAGAAGCGTTCGATTCTGTATACCTCTCAATTATAAATAGAGTGACATTTAGGGTCTACCTTTAACTTACTATATATAGTAAGGCATTATGACTAACACCTAATGAAATCACTACTTAATTCTATCTTGGATCTAATTAAAAAATAATTTGAAGCCGATAATCTGAACAATCACTCTCTCAAAAATTGTCAAAAATAGGCTGATTGTGAATCTATGATTTTTTGCTAGCCTTGTACTGTAAACTTCTGCACATTTCATTAGCCCTCATTACTGGCAAGTTTATTTCTTTCTATGATTACAATATAACTTTGGTGTGATGGTGTTAAAATCTCAAGATCAGATTGAAAAATGTGGTCGAACGAGAAGGCGATAGTGCCAACATCATCGTCTAAGAGCATCGGTAAGACGAGCAATAGTATCAACGAGCAAGTAGCTATGGGTTCGAGAGATGCAACGAGATAGTTGAAAAAGGCAAGTTTGTAAGCAGCCATGGAGGTTCATTATCATGGTTTGGTACAGCGATTCCCCGAGGAAACCACCATGTACTAAAATAGAATGTTGTTTTGCCACATGTCGCCCTTATATTCAATTCGCCTATGTGTTGACCTCTAAGATATGCTACATCATCCACCATGTCATCCTCCACATCATCTGACTTTATATTTTTTTATATATATTTGAATTAAATAAATAAATAAAATAAAAAAGATATAACAAAGAAATATCGATTTTTGTCTTATATCATATTATATTTTTATCTTTTTTATATATATATATATAAAAGGGATTCATTAGGAGCGTTGGATCTTCTCTAAATCTATGGCCTAGAATTAACCTCGGATGGTACATAGAGCATTATAGGCTTGCATACACCAGATCCCACTCCCTCCCCAAATTGCTGGGATTTGAAAATAAAATTCATTCCCAAATTAATCAACAAAATCTAAAAACCCTCAAAATCTTCTCCTTCTCTCACCCTTCTCGCTCAAAATCTCCCCCCCCCCTCCCTTCATCTTCTCGGTCAAGCTTTCCAAATCGATTCTCATCCTCTCTCCCGATTCGCAATCGCTCTCTCATCCTCTCTGTCGCAGACGATTCCAACCTCGAACTCTCTCACCCCCTCGAACTCAACCCCGAACTCGCAGGCGAAGAGACAGAAGGTGTTGCGTCGTTGATATTGCCCTAGTGTCGGCGTTATCTTCGTCTTCCTCCTCGATTCACCCCAGAGAATGTAAGTTTGTATGAATTTTTGTTTTCTCCAATTTGTTTAAACCCTAAATTTCGAAGTGGTACGTTTTCTTCGTCTTCCTCATCGATTCACCCATTGCATGTTTGATTGTAGTCTTTTTCGTTGCTACAAGTCTATTTACGAGATATCTTCTGTCAAAGAGAATCCAACACAGTGGACACAAGTATACCGAAAACTTAAAATTTCTCCGTCAGCATTCCCTAAAATGTCTATATCTTCAAGCAGCATAAATACTATAAAACCGAGTGGGGGGAAAACTGACCTTTTTGACCCCCCTATTGGGCCTCCTATTGGAGAATCTGATGTTAGTGAAGACGAGGATGATTCTGATGTAGCTGATGGACTGTCTGGGTTTCCACATATTTTGCAAAATCCAGTTCCTGATGTGCAGGTGAAAGTATTGAAGGTAACCATTCCAGACAAGATTGACCAGGACTCTACATCTTTCATGTCTGGACAGTTGATCCAAGATGAAGATAAAGATGAAGAAAATGAGGCTGAGTTAGATAGAGGGAATGCAGAAGATGGAACCGGTGATGAAGGGGGTGATGAAAATGGTGGCATGGACTTTGGAAGCGACTTTGGACTTTCTGACAGGGAGAACCACAATGACATTGCTGCCAAAGTTATTGTTAGTGGTCTTATGCAGAAACTTTCTAGTAGGGTATCTACAAAAGACATGCTTAGAGTCCCTGCAAAGCTTGAGAAAAAGGGAAGGAAAACATTCTCATTGACGGTGGAGAATGATGATGACCAGGGGACTTCTGATGGCAAGGATCAGTCTCCATCAAAAAGAAAAGCTAAGTTTAAAGGTCGGCGAAGTCCTCATCGCATATTATTTGATCTCGAGAAGTTTGTCAACAAGGGAGAGAGGATCCCGATGAAGGTTGTACTTTAAAATATTCGCGTCTTACTTTTATTTTTTTTGTTCAAGAATAAAGCTAGATATTGTTTAGTATTTAAATCTGTTAGTGTATTCTAAAATGTGCAGGTCCTCAAGGATGTGGGAGATCTTATTAGTTTCACTTTAAGACAAGCTCAAACTAAGCAACCTTTGTCGGGGACTACGACTTTTAATCGCATTGAATTGCCAGAATATCCAGACATGAAAGATTGGTGAATTAACTTGAGAACATCTTGTTTGGAGTTTAAAAAAAATTCCTTCTCGAAATTTTTCATTACATACGTGGAAGTTGTAAAAATTCTGAGTATGGTGTCTTTCTTCTTGTTTGTAGGTCTTTATATCGGTTCACATGGACCTTTTTCATCTGAAGTAATCCAGTTGAGGCATAAGTTTGGTCAATGGAATGATGAAGGCTCAAGTAATGAGGCTGGTCTTGAATTCTATGAATACGTGGAAGCTGTAAAGATAACAGGGGATCCCTATGTGCCAGTTGGCCAGGTACTTCATTTTTTTTTTTATCTTTGAACACATATCACATAGATGATTCTTATCATGAATTGGAATCTGGTATCCTGAGTTGGCTTGGGAATTGTTTGGATACTAGTTTTTTTTATGAGTGTGAAGTTGGTACTCTCTACCATTCTGGTGGTACCCTTATCCTGTTTATGAGGATGCGTTGATCCTGCTAGATGTTGCATGTTTGTAGTAGGCCCTATTTTGTTGTTTTCTTCAAAACATTCTAATGTTGTTTCTCACTTGTTGGATATGTCTCATCACACGCCCACACATATTTTGTGGCATGTTTGTACAAAAAATCCAGCATCTGTATTTCATAATCTGGACATGTATTATCACAATAGATCACCAGTGGCAGGTCACAAATGTATATGAATCAAGAGTTGCTCAAAGCTGTCGGAGTTTTTAATAATTTTCACTTGAAGGTGGAGTTTGATTTAAGCTAAAGGTATGGGTTTGGATGTATTAGGTTAAACCATGTATGTTTGAATACATTTTCGGAATTGGTTTAGATTGGGATACATTTAGGGAATTTCTTGGCAGGAAAGGATGTGGGAATAGAAAAAAAAACTGAAACAATGGAGAAGAATGATGAGGTTGTTTTAGAGAATTTTCGCGGTATATGCAGTAAGAAGTTACTTGTCAGAGGATGTGAACTGCTTAAGCGTACTAGGAAAGGTAAAAAAAACCCAGATTAGCCAACATTTGTGCATAATCAATGGTTACTAAGTACTCTGGAAAATGTTAATGATGCAGGTGAGCTTCATTGGAAAATCGTCTGCATGTATATCAACAATTGAGGATAAATTTGTCTACACTTGCCAACTTGTCTGCATCTTAGGTTCAGTGGGTACTGATAATCCTTTGAAGCTGAGATCAGATCTGCCATTGAAGCTGAGATCTGCACCAACTGCAACCCTAATCCTCCAGTGTTCTACAATGCAGGCAAAACTCTTCTTCCTCCTCTCTCTTTCTCTTTTTAACGGGGAATGATTTTTGATTTTCTGATGTTGGAGTTCCAGGTGAAGCAGCAGAAGAAGAGCAGTAACAAGTGGACCTGCGCGGTCTGCAACGAGAAGCAAATCGGTGCGCAAAGTGTTTGCTCGAGGATTCATGGCTAAAGACATCCGAAAGAGAGGCGGAAATCCTAAATGTGGAAGGTGAAATATTAGCAGGACTATTCGTTTGATTTAGTGGAGCCATTTTGGTTTATTTTAGTATAATAATCTTCCCCAAGATTTTTGTTTAATAGTGATTGTGAATATATAATGGTATGTGTGGATTTATCTGCGTCAATAATTGACCTTTCTATGAGTGAATAGTGGTGCTTCTTTTTTAGGAGAGTGAATAGTACTATTGATGTGTAAGGGAAACAAATACAATCGAGAATATAAAGATGGGTGGAAGACAGATTGCTGTAAATAGTGTTTGCGTTTTTATTAGGTGATATTCACGTTTCTATTAGGTGATATTCTTGTTTAAGTGTAATATTATTAGGTGATATTATCGTTTTATTAGGTGATATTCACGTTTCTATTAGGTGATATTCACGTTTCTGTAAATACTGTTCGCCTTTCACAATGGAATCCCCTATAACAGAATATATCAACAGTAGAACACGAATAACAAAGATGCACATCAGAATATTGTCTTCTTTATGTAGGCACAAAAGTCTTTCGTAATGGAATCCCTATAACTGAATATTCAACAGTAGAACACGAATAACCAAGATGAACATCAGAATATCGTCTTCTTTATGATATTCGTTAATTACTTTCATAATAAAACCCCTATAACTGAATATTCCACAGTAGAACACGAATAACAAAGATGAACATCAGAATATCGTCTTCTATATATAGGAAACCACCTGCTTCCTAATAAAACTCAGCAGATCCTCTATATAAGTTCATTAAAACAGGAGATGATATGGAGGTTTGCGAAACTGGAATAACAGACGTTGATGAAGAGGAAGAAGCTGAATTCGATTATGGAACCGATTGTATTGTTCATCCCGATGACCGTAATTCAAAGTGTTGGATACCTAGGTTTCCAAGTCAAGAAAAACCCTTTATGGGGAGAAAATTTAAATCCCTAATAGAAGCTGAGGAATTCTATTACGAATATGCCAAGGCGGCAGGATTTGACGTTCGAAAGGGCACTCTTCATAGGTTCAAGGATACAACAACGGCGTCGCATAGGTCTTTATATCACTTGACCATTCATCGACCACTTTTTTACCTGGGAAAAAAGTAGAACACTTATAACTGAATATTCAACAGTATACCACGAATAACAAGGTTGAATATCGGAATATTGTATTCTTTCGTAATGGAAACCCTAAAACCTAATATATCACTATTGGAACACGAATATTCTACAGTCGAACACGAATAAAAAAGATAAACATCAGAATATCGTCTTCTTTATGTTTTCATTAATTTCTTTCATAATGGAACTCCTATAATTGAATATTCTACAGTCGAACACGAATAACAAAGATGAACAACCGAATATCGTCTTCTTAATATTGGAATAAAAGTCTTTCGTAATGGAAAACCTAAAACCTAATACTTCAGAGGAAGAACCGAATAACAAAGTTGAATAACAGAATACCGTCTTCTATCGTAATGGAAACCCTAAAACCTAATATATCACTATTTGTACTGAATATTCTACATTCGAACTCGAATAACAAAGATGAATAACGGAATATCGTCTTCTTAATATTGGAATAAAAGTCTTTCGTAATGGAAAGCCTAAAACCTAATACTTCACGGGATAAACCGAATATCAAAGTTGAATATCAGAATACCGTCTTCTTTCGTAATGGAAACCCTAAAACCTAATATATCACTATTTGTACTGAATATTCTACAGTCGAACACGAATAACAAAGATGAACAACAGAATATCGTCTTCTTAATATTGGAATACCGTCTTCTTTCGCAATGGAAAACCTAAAACCTAATACTTCAGGTGAAGAACACGAATAACAAAGATGAATATTAGAATACCGTCTATTTTCGTAATGGAAACCCTAAAACCTAATATATCACTATTTGTACTGAATATTCTACAGTCGAACACGAATAACAAAGATGAACAACAGAATATCGTCTTCATAATATTGGAATACCGTCTTCTTGCATGTTGTAGTAAGTCGATAATTTCGGATTCTATCAATAAAGGTCACAAAAAAATGAACCCATCTTATCACCTTAACATATGATGTCGGCGTAAAAAAAAACATAGCCGTGATGTCAATTTCGTAACATACCAAAAAAAGGTGGGGACTGAGGAAGGCATCAGATACTTGTTAATCGAATCGTTACGCATATTCTACCCAAGTATTTTTGTTGTCAGTTTCCTGATTCCTGAAGAAGAGAGAAGGAGGGGAAGAAAAGAAAGCACAAGAAATGGAGAGCTCATCGGAGATGGTTCCTTTCCCATTGCTCATCACACCGATCGAATCCAACTACAGAGCAAACACTATCCCCTACAGATTCCCCTCTGATAACCCTAAAAAGCCCACTCCTGCCGAGCTTTCATGGATCAATCTCTTCGCCAACTCCATTCCCTCTTTCAAGTATGATTCTTTCATTCTCCATGTCTCTTAATCATTACTGTGTGTGTGGAAAGATTTAATTTTTAGGATCTATTTATAATTGATGCTGCTGTATTTGGTCTTTGAAGCTTATCTGTAGGGCATTTAGAAATTCTGAAGAGTACCGCCTCTTTTTCTACCAAATCACTAAGAAAATGCTTCTAGCTCCTCTTGGTATTTCCTTGTTTAGTTAAGATTAATGAAGTTCTATAAACAAGGATTAAGACTTAATATCAAATAAAAGCATAGTTCTTCCTGCATAATTGTACGTGTCTGTGACTAGTTTGTATGCAGCATGGAAATATTTAAATTGAATTTTGAGGAAAACCACCATGTAACAGAAAACCTGTTAGATATATAACCAGCTGTATTTCTCTTGGAAATGGATCAGGTCAGGTGCTGTTGCTGAAGAGGAGGTAAAGAAATTCTAAACTATAATTTTAAGAAGTTTTATTCAGCACAGTGTATTTAAATATGCTCTTTTAATTTCTGGCAGAATTTTTCATTCGATTTATGTGTTAGGTTTCAACTTTCAAGTGTTTTTAAATTTGGCCCATAACCAAAAACACTAACATATGCATACATCTGCACACAATCCAGGATGCTTGAATAACAAATTTATGAAAGCGTGCAATGGTTAGAGCTGATGTGCATGGGAAAATCCAGTTTTTGTTCTCTCCTACAAGTTAGATAATCTTATACTACTTTTCTCTTAATTTTGTATTCAGAAAACTGAACCATATTTGGTTAGTTTGCTTCCGGAGTGGGTGCAATAAATCAGAATGCTATGTAATTAGAAACCGAACACTTATGTCCGATGAAATTATGCTTTTTGTTACAAGTTCTAACTCAGGTTTTTGTTTCCAGTCATCCTTTAGAGTCAGTATCTGATTTTGTATGACCTTTTCAGGCTATAGTGGCCGATATAAGTATGCAATATAAGCTGCATCAAGATTTGCTAATAGAAACTTATGTCCATGGGCTAACTTTATGTTCAATTATGAAGATGCAGGCATGGCATGACGAAGTTGAACTATTCTGGCTTTATAACTTTTACTGAGTTTACATTTGTTTTTTGGTTTAAATTTTGAAGTTCTCACCTTGTGCTTTCCATTCATAGGCTGAAGTACAAAAGATGAGAGATGCAGAACAGAATTTCCCCATGGCCTCATAGAAGCTGAATCGTCTTCCTGGGAGGAAGATACAGACATGAGAAAGCTTGAGTATGCTCAGTAGCATTCGTCTTCTCATATCCAATTATGCGGCTTCTTGCTTTGTCGTGTTTGAACATTAGCAGATGCGGATTATTTGGTGTTGGATTTGATAAGTTGTACTATGCATTATTAGTGTCTTCAGATTTATTTCTTACTTGTTGTACATACATTCCTTATAAGACTTATTAAAAATTTAATGAGCAAGATAAGATTTTGTTGTAGCTGATTTATGTCCTCAAGAA
Organism: Oxyria digyna; assembly: GCA_029168935.1. NCBI lineage: Eukaryota > Viridiplantae > Streptophyta > Magnoliopsida > Caryophyllales > Polygonaceae > Oxyria > Oxyria digyna. Next base: position 3,967,862 of record JAPVLV010000018.1, read on the forward strand.
TATTGCTCAACTGTCTATGCAGCTGAAAATTCAGAGGAGCGTTCGATTTTGTTTAGGAAGAGGAAATTCAGATAAATTCTACGATCGCAGATCAAACCTACCCAGTAGCAATATGGTAAGAAAGAGGAAATCAATGAGAGCGATGGTGAATATTTGGTTATCAGATTAAAAACCAAGATGCAAAAGTGTGGTCCATAACAAAGTATTTATAAAACTCAGGAATTTGATGATTTTCTTCTGCAAGCGAAAATGACATGTAACCTGTTAGAATGCCTTGAATCTGAATCACACAGTGCGACAGATAGCACGAGGGTCTCACCCCACTTGAATCTGAATGACATCTAACATGTTAGAATGCCTTAATCTGAATCACACATTGTGACGGATTAATCAGTGAGACCCGGATACAATATTACAAGGCTTAGGGTTATTTAGCGCTAAATAACCCTAATCTCAATAACAAAAATGATAGGCCCAAATAAACCCATACAACAGATATCGTATACCGTTTGACCCGGGGGCGCTATCGCAGTGTGTGATTCGTATTCAAGGCATACTAACAATATACTTTTTTTTTTTTTTTCAAACATACATAAGTTTTTGACTTGTATCAATTTTTTGATTAATTAATAGGTTGCTGAGCTATCACAGCCAACCTCACCGGAAGTAAGAAAAATTATCCATTCTGTTGTGCATGGTCTCCTTGCAACACTCTCTCCTACAATGCATACGAAGGCTCTTGGAACAAGTCGGAACATGGTCTCCTTGATTAATTCGGGTTTTAGGCTAGTTTCGGTCCGACAATTTTCGAGTCGGACCGTGTTTAGATCAGGTCATGCACAAATTGATTCTGGTCGGCCGTATTCGGGTCCGAACCGTCCGATCGATTCATTTTGATTTTAAAGTCGGAAAAGAGAAATTTAAACATGGTCTAGTACAACATGATATTTTAAACTAATTAATATATGTATGAATTACTACTTGTCTATAATTAAGTAGGAATAGATCGAATATTCTTCAGTTTCAGGTTTCACACAATTTTGGATCATACAATTTATGGTTTCGGACGAGTTCGGATCGACGTACAACTTCGGGTTTCAGACGAGTTTGGATGGGCGGTTTCGGGCAGGATATAGCCTAATTCATTTTAGTTATTTTCGGAATTAGTCGTCTTGAACACAAACATTTTTTTTTTCGAGTTTCGATCAAGTTTTTTATTATGAGTCGGACCGGACGGGCTTTTCAAATTGGGTCAAAATTTTAAGAGCCAATCAAAAGTGACGTGGCACCATGCAGACCGATGGTATGCCATGGAACCATATATTCAATTCTATCTACTCCGTATTATATGTAGAGGCCAATCAAGAAAGCCTGCCTTGAATAATTCAACACCTACTCAAAACTCTACTTCTAACCCAAAAACAAAGCAGCCACATATTATTTGAGTTGTGATCATCAACCCATGGCTGAATCAGCCGCGTTCAGCCTTGCTTCCAAGATCTTGTCCACTCTTGCTTCGCCCGCTTTCGATAAGGGTCTTTCCATCTGGAATGCCATGAGGGTATAATCTCTTGGATAGCCTTACCTCTTCTATTTATTGAAGAGCTACCAAAATATTTCAACACCAACTCAAACTTCACTTCTTTATCTAACCAAGGCGTTCACCCTTGCTTCCAAGATCTCGTTTTAAGTTGAGATCAACCCATCACCCATGGCTGAATCAGCGGCGTTCACCCTTGCTTCCAAGATCTTGTCCACTCTTGCTTCCCCTGCTTTCGATAAGGCATACGAGAAGGGTCTTTCCATCTGGAATGCTAGAGATGAGCTTAAGAAGCTTCAAGTGACTGTTGAGACACTCCAAGCTGTGCTGCTTGATGCTGAGAAGAAGCAACGAAACTCTGCTGCTATCAAGAACTGGATTAAGAGGCTCAAGGACGTGTTGTATGAAGCCGAGGATCTCTTCGATGAGGTTGTCACTGATGATTTGCTTAAGAAGCAAATGGTGGAGGGTCAAAACAAGCTTTCCTTGAAAAAGAAGGTACGACTTTATTGCTCTACTTCAAACCCAATCTCGTCTAGAAACTCTATTGCCGAGAAAGTCCAGGAGATCAGGACGAAATTGCTTGAGATCTCTGTAGATAAGGATCAGTTTGGATTTGTGAGCGGTCAACGTGACGAACCAGTGTTTGGTATGAGGATTGGACAAGATCCAGGCTCTTTTGTAGATCCAAAACATGTCTTTGGTAGAGATGGAGACAAGAAATCCGTCTTAGATATGCTTTTTAAAGATTCAAGTGATGCTAAACCAGATGCTCCTTCGGTCATTGTCGTTGTTGGGATAGGCGGTATGGGAAAAACAACTCTTGCCCAACTGATTTACAACGATGCCGAGGTTGGAAAGAATTTTTCGAGTAGATGGTTTGCATGCATTTCCGATACATCTGATGAAATGGAAGTCGTTGGAAGAATATTTCAATCCATATGTGAGAGAAACTACATTGGTTTTACTCTTGGCCAACTACAAGATAAGATTAGGGAGTCTGTGAAGGATAAGAAATTTTTTCTTGTCCTAGATGATGTATGGGATGAAGGTCATAGCAGGTGGCAACACCGAATGAGTTTACTAGGTGGAGGTGCAAAAGGGAGCAAGATAGTTGTCACTACAAGATCCTCAGAGGTTGCAGAAGCCCTTGAAGCCTTTGAAACCCATAACTTAATTGGCTTGTCAGAGGAAGATTCATGGGAACTATTTAAAAGCGAAGCCTTTACTCAGGAGCAATTGAACGATCGAAGATGGGAAGATCTTGGAAAACAGATTTTGAAAAAGTGTGCAAGAGTTCCCCTTGCTATACGAAGTATAGGCAGCCTTCTACGCACAAAACATACCATGGGACAATGGAAATCTTTCAAAGACAAAGAGCTCTCCGAGATAGAGGAGCATTGTGGCCAGGATCGTATTATTATGTCTGTGCTGAAGTTAAGCTATGATCACCTTCCATCAAACATTAAGCATTGTTTTGCTTATTGTTCGCTATTTCCAAAAGATTTTGTGTTTGATGTATCAAAGTTGATATATCTGTGGATATCACAAGGATATATTCAGCCGGATAAAGAAGGAATTTTTTTTGACGAGGTTGGACGTTCATATTTCATGAACTTGTTAAGAAGATGTTTTTTTCAAGAGGCCCGAGAAGATGATTATGGTGGGATTATACGTTGCAAAATGCATGATTTAGTTCATGATTTGGCAAAATTTGTGGCCGGAGAGGAAATTGTTATCCTAAACAAGCCATCCTCTCAATACGGTAATGCGCGACATCTACACGTTAGTTATGAGCCGCATAATGACGATGATATTCTACCACCAGTGGATAGTATGATTCGGCTACGTTCATTTGTTCTCAGTAATAAAACTTGGGTTGTTGATGAACAATTCAGAAGTTGCAAGTGGATGCGTGCATTGAGCTTGTCAGGTTTGGGGGTCGAGCATATTCCAAGTTGTATTGGAGAGTTAAAGCTGCTGAGGTATCTTGATCTTTCGTCTAACAAATTCAAACGGCTTCCTGATTCAGTGACGAATCTTTTGAATTTGCTTGCACTAGACCTTGCATATTGTAGTGATCTTGAAGCTTTGCCCGGTAATTTCAGAAAATTGATCAACCTACGGTATTTGGATATTGAGTATTGCTATGAATTGAAGCATATGCCAGCTGGGTTTGGGGAGTTGAGTTCACTACAGTACTTGAGTGAGTTTAAGGTTGGGAGAATAGAAGGCGACATTGAAACAACAACTAGAGAGGAGAAGGAGAGGGTTAGAAGTACAAGGAGCCGTCTTGATGCCTTGTCTGGACTGCAGCAAATCAGAGGTGCGTTGAGTATTGAATTTCCTAATGGGGTAGAGGAGGAGGATTATGGTGGAGATGAAGGTTGGAAGCTACCTGTATCTCCACAAAGACTAGATATATTCAATTACCCAGGCATGAGAATACCACATTGGGCTGCAACGAATGATCCTTCCAATCTTGTATCTATAACATTAATATATGGTGATAAAGTGAAGTATCTCCCCCCCTTTAGGTGTCTTCCGTATCTCCAGACCCTTGTTGTTCGCCTACTAGCTAGTTTAGAGTACATAGAAGAGGGGGAGGAAGGTGCAGTGTCAGTTAGTTTGTTCTTTCCTTCTTTGAAGAGTCTTGAATTGAGTGATTTGCCAGAATTGAAGGGATGGTCGAGGAACATGAATACTCATCTACTCTCGTTCCCTCTTCTTTCTCAACTCCAGATTCAATCTTGTCCAGGGCTCAAGTACATGCCATCAACTCCCTGTATTAAGCTAAGTCTCTACGACGTTGACGGTGTGCTGATAGAACATGTGTTGTTATCATCATCATCATCTCTCCAACAGATAGACATTACTTACTACAATGGCACAATCAGTTTTCCGGGTGCATCACTTACATCTCTTCAAAAATGTCGTATTAGGGGAACCCGTTTCTCAAATAATTTACACCTAGCATCACCGCATCTCCAATCTCTTGAATTCGTAAACTGCAGTGGGGTTACAAGTGTAGAGGTTGAAGTACCAACTCCGTCTCTTTCTGTTATTGAAATTAGAGAATGCTCTGAAGTGAGGAGTTTGCGCGTTTCCCATCCTAGTGCCCTTGAAGACTTACGTATTTGGCACTGTCCAGAGTTGGTTCTCAAAGGTGTGGATTGGGATTCCCTTCCCAACCTCCGCTTGTTAGAACTCTATCCATTGCCGAATCCGAAGGAGCTTCCCGAATGCTTACTACGCCTTCAGTCCCTTGGCCAATTAAAAATCAAAACTTTTTGTGAGTACATATAAAGCTTCATTCTTTGATCTCCATCTTATGCTCTCAAATACTTTAATTCACTTTATTTCTATTCAACCCCCAGGGTACCCAGATGACGAAGAGCAAATATCAGATGACGAAGAGCAAATATCAGAGGACGAAGATCAAGGCGGTGCAAAATCCACATACCAACTAAGGAATGATTGATTGAATCAATCTCACACTATTGTTTCTAATTTATATCAAGGCGGTGCAAAGTCCACTACCAAAGATGTACCAATGATTGTTGTGGGCTGGTGTCATTGAGAAGCAAGGCAAAACTGAATTAAACAATATATCTTGATTACTCCCAAGTGTGGTGTTTGATGCAATGCATCTTCTTTACTTCAAGCGGAATTGGTTAGTCATGTTTTGACTCTCTATCCTAAGTTATTCATTCGTTTGAAGAACCCCTAATGTTCATAGGTCTTCATGTAAGATGATCTAAGGGGGTTTCGTTTTTCCTATATGACTAGAATGTAATTTACTCATATTTTCAATATAATTCCGAAGAGTACCGCCTCTTCTTCTACCAAATCAATAAGAAAATACTTCTTCTCTTGATATTTCCCTGTTTTGTTCAGATTAATGAAGTTATATATATTAACAAGGATCGGCTCAGATTTGTTGCTGAAGAGAGGAGGTATGGAGATTTATACTTTGAAATGGATCAGCTTTGTGCAAATTTAAACTTTAAACCTGCTAGATGTATTACCAACTGTATTTCTCTTGGAAATGGATCAGTTAATTAGACTTTGAAATTTAGAGAAATTTGAGTCAACTCTAAGGTTATTGTCGCGTCGTAATATGTGTCTGTAACTCGCTGTTAGTGTCTAGATTTTACAGGATTCTGAGCCATTAGACCTTCCATAGTTTATCTGAGATTTTGTGTTAGTTGGCATGTTTCCTGCAAGTGCATCATTTGAAAAGCTTTGTTTAAAAAAAATGCATCAACTTCATGTAAGCACCCTTATCAACAATCCTGATCTTAAGTAATGCACAAGAGCACTGAACTTAATAAGAATGGAAATTTCAGATTGATTACATGAGCTCCTTGCACACATTAGATTAATTAGCGCATATTATGAAGAAGATCATTAAGAAAATGAGTGACTCAAAGAAAAAAGCTTCAATGGGATTTGACTTGTCAGCTTGAGATTGGAATTAAACCAACTGTCACCTGCAAATTTTCTTTCCATCTTCTTTTTGTAGGAGCAGCTAGTTTTGAATGAAGGTTTGCCTAATCAGTCACTTGTGAAAACCTGAGCAATCACCAACACAACCATACAAGAGTGGCCTAGGATGATTTGACCTTTTTAGTTTTTGTACATGAATACAAAATGAATACAAGTAAGATCACAAATCAAGATGCAAAAAAAAGAGAATATTCATTGGTGTCGAGAAACTGCCAACGAACCGTTATGATTTATTTGACTGCAGAACTGAGAACATAATCTGTCCCCTTACAAGTCTACTGTCTACATATATTCAATTCCTAATGTAACTTCTTAATATTGAAATATAATCTGAACACACATCAAAGAAATCAAACAAACAAAAGCTTGGTAGTTGGAGAAGCAAAATTCCACCCCAACAATTCAGCACTCAAGTTTTGTGTCTCATCGCCACTTAGACTGTCTGAAAGTCGTCTCAGAACTGGTGCGCTTTCAACCAAGAATGTGATGATTTTCTTCTGCAAGCGATAAATGAGCAAACAAATATCCATCCTGTCTATCTCCTTCACTGAAATCAGCAAACAAATACATATCAGAAGTGCATGTATCATAAACTGAATTTACAATGAAAGTTACAAGCCCATCAAAATTTGACTATCAAAATAATGTGACAAGTCTAATGAAAGTTAGAGCACCATCACTTGCATTGTTTTTTCAATCACAAGTCATCACTCATCAGGAAGCTACATTCCAATTGCCATTAAAAGAGTAGAGACTTTCCAAGCCAACACCTTCGTAACACAATATCAGAAGGAACAATGTAAGTCACGCACATACATGATCAAAGAAAGAAGCATCTCAGTGAAAATCCCGTCCGCTGAATCGATTCCACAAATCGATCATATTAAAATTTTGTGGTTTAGTGCTAATGAGAGGATCATCACTATTCCTCCCATTTTCCCATTGCCTAAAATGTTTTAAAAAACCATTAAAATAACCACTAACTTAGATTTTGGTCATACCAATGTAAAGACATCGCTAAAATGGTTATCACTAAAATAAAATAATTTTGTGTTTTATAATCGATTCAAGAAGGGCAGATTGCTCTGTCACTGATCGATTTTCTTAATGACATGAGGGTATAATCTCTTGGATAGCCTTACCTCTTCTATTTATTGAAGAGCTACCAAAATATTTTATAGTATAGATATGTAGAGGCCAATGCAGAAAGCGTGTCTTCTGGAGTATAATTCAACACCCACTCAAACGCTTTCTATAATTCAAGGCATAATTCAACACCTACTCAAAACTCTACTTCTAACCCAAAAAAAAGCAGCCACATATTATTTGAGTTGTGATCATCAATCCATGGCTGAATCAGCGGCGTTCAGCCTTGCTTCCAAGATGTTGTCCACTCTTGCTTCGCCCGCTTTCGATAAGGCATACGAGAAGGGTCTTTCCATATGGAATGCTAGAGACGAGCTTAAGAAGCTTCAAGTGACTATTGAGACACTCCAAGCTGTGCTGCTTGATGCTGAGAAGAAGCAACAAAACTCTGCTGCTATCAAGAACTGGATTAAGAGGCTCAAAGGCGTGTTGTATGAAGCCGAGGATCTCTTCGATGAGGTTGCCATTGATGATTTGCTTAAGCAGCAAATGGTGGAGGGTCACAACAAGCTCTCCTTGAAAAAGAAGGTACGACTTTATTGCTCTACTTCAAACCCAATCTTGTCTAGAAACTCCATTGCTAATAAAGTTAAGGAGATTAGGAAGAGTTTGCTTGAGATCTCTACAGATATGGTTCAGTTTGGATTTGTGAGCGGTCAACGTGACGAACCAGTGTTTGGTATGAGGTTTGGACAAGATCCGGGTTCTTTTGTTGATCCAAAACATGTCTTTGGTAGAGATGAAGACAAGAAATCCATCTTAGATATGCTTTTTAAAGATTCAAATGATGTTAAACCAGATGCTCCTCCGGTCATTGCCATTGTTGGGATAGGTGGTATGGGGAAAACAACTTTGGCCCAACTGATTTACAACGATGTTGAGGTTGGAAAGAATTTTCCAAGTAGATGGTTTGCATGCATTTCCGATACATCTGATGAGATGGAAGTCGTTGGGAAAATGTTAAATGCTTGAGCCTTTCATGGTTGGGAATCGAGAACGCTAGTGGATAGTATGAATCGGCTACGTTCATTTGTGATCAATAACAACTTCGATGGTATCTTTTGGGTTGTTGATGAACAATTCAGAAGTTGCAAGTGGCTGCGTGCATTGAGCCTCTCATGGTTGGGAATCGAGAATGTTCCAAGTTGTATTGGAGAATTAAAGCTACTGAGGTATCTTGATCTTTCGGGTAACAATTTCAAACGGCTTCCTGATTCAGTGACGAATCTTTTGAATTTGCTTGCACTAGACCTTGAAAATTGTGTAGATCTTGAAGCTTTGCCCGGTAATTTCAGAAAATTGATCAACCTTCGGTATTTGAATATTGAGTATTGCCCTCAGTTGAATCATATGCCAGCTGGGTTTGGAGAGTTGAGTTCAGTACAGTACTTGAGTAATTTTAAGATTGGGAAAATAGAAGGCGCCACTGAAACAACAAGAGCACTGAGCTTATATGCCTCAAGTACACATTTCCATTCCTTCTATAGCATGTAGTTCATCCCAAACTACCTTCAACTTACTATATATAGTAAGCTGCACCAGATAAATTCTCATGCTTAATATTGCTCAACTGTCTATGCAGCTGAAAAATCAGAGGAGCGTTCGATTCTGTATACCTCTCAATTATAAATAGAGTGACATTTAGGGTCTACCTTTAACTTACTATATATAGTAAGGCATTATGACTGACACCTAATGAAATCACTACTTAATTCTATCTTGGATCTAATTAAAAAATAATTTGAAGCCGATAATCTGAACAATCACTCTCTCAAAAATAGGCTGATTGTGAATCTATGATTTTTTGCTAGCCTTGTACTGTAAACTTCTGCACATTTCATTCAGTCGGGATCACCTGATACGATGCATGAGCCGAAAGGTGAGCCGCCAATGAAATTATTCCACGTGTACAGCATTTTTCACTACAGCATTTTTCACTCTGAAAAGTAAATGCTAAAATATCTTAATAAAGGCAGTAATTATACCTATTTCCTTTCTTAATAGATCCCACTGTAATCTTTTGGTTAGCACATATCATCGACGACGTCCTGCGGCACCACCTGCAATTAGGTTTCCGATTGCACTCCGACGGATCGAGAAGCCCTTTGCAGCTCGGGATCTGGTTGTTGGCGCTGCTCCGGCGAGCGGATACTAACAGACTTCTTTTATACGAATCGGCGAATCGATTGTCGCAATGATGAAGATCTGGCATGAGGAGGAGGATGATGAAGAATAGAGAGTAAGAGGCGGGAGAAAATGTTGAGGTAACCATGGGAGCTCAAGTACTTATGGATGATATGCTTCAGAGAAATTCTTGTATTTTTTGGATTCTTTGTTGAGTTGGTGATAGAGCAATTCTTGTATTTTTTGGTTCAGAGCTCAATTCTTGTATTCTTGGCTTCAAAGCTCAAGTACTTAATAAGTTTGTAATGGTTACTGATGGGTCCTTAGATTCTAATGCTCAAAATAAAAATAATAGTGGCAAGCTTCTGCAGGTTGAAGATAAAAAAGTGATGAATGATCATCCTGCTTGCCATTAATTAGCTTCTCTCTTCTAGTCTCTGTATATTCTCATCAGAGCTCATTGTACAGGAATTTTCAACTCATTATATTTTACTACTAGATTGAAGTTGCAATTTGCTATAGCTTGAACATATTAGTGAGAAAGGATTGTATATGTTTTCGGATAATGTAATTCATCAGCAAGTTGCAAGTTGAAGTTGCAATTTGGGCGATAAATTCATCAGCATGTCAAAATGTATGTGTGAATGAGATTGAATTAGGTGGTGAAATTTTTGTTTGTTTCTTTCTTCAACAGTAGCAGCAAGATTAGTAAGTGTAGTGAAATGGTATCCATTGATGGGTTTGTAAGAAAAAATGAAAGTCAGCCGTTGGTTTTAAAATGTTGACAACTTAGGCTATTGAATGCTACTGTTGAGTTGTTCGGTTTAACATTTATTTTACCATGACAGTACTTCTGCTGCTAGCAACTGGAGCTTTGGAAAAACTGTGGTCATATTTTTTGTTGTTCAAATCAACAGTTCTTTGTCAAGCATTGAACCATTATGAGCATAATCATATAAACAACACCAGTAACTTAAAACACCAGTAACTTAAATTAAGGCATGGGTTCACCAAAAATAAAACAACACCAGTATAACTCAACATTTAGTATTGCCTTCACTAACTTAAATTGACAGTAGAAATTTATGAATAGTAGCAGCCATAAGGAGATCACTATCTCTCAGCCAGTATCACAAACCAACATCAGACCCAGCCTCACAATAGCCATTTTCAGCAAGCACACTGAAATACAAGATAAACATAGAAAACTCATCAATAAATAAGTATTATGTCTAGTGATTTTCTTTTTGTAAAAGTTCACCAACCTGTTATATTCAAATGAATGCCTAGAAAAGTTGCACTTAGAGCTCAAAGCATCATTTAGGAGGAACCTGTGAAAAACACTAATTTGTAGAAACAATTATTTAGAGAAGGAAAACTAATTATTTTAACATAAAAAATAAACCAACCTACTACAGTTTGAAATATGAACTAATCTTTATAATGCTCACCTGTGGCCCTCCAATGCTAGTTAATAAGGCCATATAACTAGGTTGTGATTGATGATTAGGTTGAACAAGTTGTGAACCAACATACATGTCTCCTTGTCCATACTCAAAAGGTGCAGAGTAAATGTATTTATGTGGATTCGATGAATGAGATGCACTTCCACTAGCTTGAACAAATTGATTCTCCTACGGTTAAAAAGTGTTAAAATGAAACTATATTAATAAATTACAGCATAGAATAAATATAAAATCATTATACCTTTGATTTATTCTTAGGGACTGCAGTTTGCTTAGATTTTTTGGATCTTTTCTTTGCTGCATCAAGGCCACTTATGGGTCGTTTACTTGATCGACTTCTAGGCTTTGGCTTCAGTTTTAATCCCCGAACGTTCTCTATAGTGTCATTAGCATTCATGAGAAAATATTCTTCTGTTTGATCATTTCCTTCCATCTCATTGTCCTGTAAGGTACAATCCATCGGCTTTTCTACTGAGCTTGAATTAACTTCTTTCAATAAATTAAGAAGACGCTCTTTCACAAGGATGTATCTCTCTTCCTGTTCAACCGCCCTTGTGCCCAAACGAGTAAATAGACGATATAAGTCCTTATATCGCCTCCCCATTGCTGCTTTAGGATCCTTATCGACAATTGGACCATCCTCGATAGCTTCGGTGCTTCCTCTTTTGGCATTTTTTGTCCATCTTTTCAGAACATACTTACTAGGAATTTTCTTGACATCTTTCAAGCAAAAAACCTTCAGTATATGACTACATAGCAAGCCAGCGAACTCAAATTTTCTACAAGTACAACATACACTTTCTTTGCTCTCATCGTAAGTGACAACATAACTCCAACGCTTTCTATCAGGTGTGACCTTGTATTTCAAAACTGCTCCCATCTCCCCACAAATTTCAAGATGGCAGTCATAAGCTTTACATAACTCTTCTTGAAACAAAGAAAATACCATGGGTGTATAGACACTTGCAACATGCTTTAGAATTGCAACAGGAAAAGACAAGACCACTTTTCTTGTGCTACCGTTAAAATCAGCAACCATCTCATCATAACGACGATCATTAAGTAGTCGTTGAAAATGTTCAAAAAATCGTCTCATATCATGTTTGTAGCTCACATACTTCTTGATCAGACTATTCATGCTTTCACTTCGTTGCGTAGTGGTCATATCTGCACAAAAAGTATCTCTTCCATAGACTAATGCCCACTTTTCTTTGATATTGAACATTCTCTTTAACCAATCATTGTCTTCCAGTTCATACTTATCAAGCATTTTGCTCCAAGCATCCAAGAAATCCTCCTCGTGTTCATAGTCATAGATGTAGTTGCTAAAGTCTCGCGAGAAGTCCTTATAATCTTTAAAAACACCACTCAAGTGAATCGCTGCATTTTGAAATATGTGCCAGATACAAAGCCGGTGATACGTCTGTGGCCATTGAAATGCAAGTGCTTTTGCCATCGCAGCATCTTGATCTGTCAAAATTGTCTGAGGCAACTTTCCACCCATAGCCCTTGAAAATGTGTCAAACAACCAAATAAATGAGTCTGCTGTCTCATCATATAATAATGCAGCACCAAAGAGAGTAGACTGCTTATGGTGATTCACACCAACAAATAAAGCTATCGGTCGACCATCTTTATGCTTGCGGTAAGTAGTATCAAAGCAAACCACATCACCAAAATCCGCATAGTCTGTTGTCATTCTTGCATCAGCCCAAAATATATTAGTTATCAGATCATCTTCATCTACTTGTATAGCATAAAAGAAACTTGGATCGTCTTCTTTGGCACTTTGCAAGAATTCTAAAACACCGCCTGTATCACCTTCCGCCATTTCCAAGCTACGCTTGCTGCGCAAATAATTCTTGATATCAACCTTTGAAAATCCAAGTTTATCCCTCCCACCTGCTTTCCTTGCCATAAACTCATAAGTATTTCTTGGAGCAATACCCGAGCTATCAGCCATGTCTACTTCCAATGCTTGAGATGTTGTAATTTTACGGTGTGATCTAAACAAATGAGCCTTCCTCGGACTTGCCAACACGTGATTATGTTTAGCAATGAACTCATTAACTTGATATCTACTTGTATAACGACAACTAACTTTCAACAAAGCCAAACAGCCAAATCGGGTCTCTGGTCGGTAAGCTTTGTAAACATCTTCCCTCTTATCCTTTTCCCGCTTACCTTGACAAGAACAAACAAATTTTCTATCCACCAATATCCCTTTCTCTACATGAGAAGAGCTTCTTCGAATCGAGAAACCGACGGCCAAAGCGTAAGCATTGTAAAATTTATAAGCGGCTTCTTCCGTTTCAAACTCCATACCAACTCTTGGAATAATATTCTCCGATACCTTAGAGTGGACTGCTTCTACAAATTCATTATCAACATCAGAATTAGTCAGATCTTCAACTTGCTCAAATTCCAAACGACGACGGGGTTGCACTTCTGGATGAGTAGTGTCCATGTCCTTCAAGCAAAAATCTGAAAGTGAATATCACATTTTGTAATTTTATAAAACAAAATGTGTATCTTGTACGTCAATGGAGATAAACAAATCAAAGAACTAGTTATATATTTCATTGAAGCAACCTACTAAATAGATTAAAGAGATAAGCAGAGTAAAGAGACAAATTATCATACCAAAAAACTTCAATAGTCAAATTGAATAATAGTTTTGAACTTGATCTTGTACGTCAATGGAGGATATGAGAATTGTGTAAAAGAAGATTACAGTGAGGTCGGAGGCAATGAAGCTTTGTGAAAAGCTTTGTGAGGTCAGAGATAAGCATCATGTGAAAAGCTTTGTTTAAAAAATTGCATCAACTTTATGTAAGCACCCTAAACAACAATCCTGATCTTAAGAAATGCACAAGAGCACTGAGCTTATATGCCTCAAGTACACATTTCCATTCCTTCTATAGCATGTAGCTCATCCCAAACTACCTTCAACTTACTATATATAGTAAGCTGCACCAGATAAATTCTCATGCTTAATATTGCTCAACTGTCTATGCAGCTGAAAAATCAGAGAAGCGTTCGATTCTGTATACCTCTCAATTATAAATAGAGTGACATTTAGGGTCTACCTTTAACTTACTATATATAGTAAGGCATTATGACTAACACCTAATGAAATCACTACTTAATTCTATCTTGGATCTAATTAAAAAATAATTTGAAGCCGATAATCTGAACAATCACTCTCTCAAAAATTGTCAAAAATAGGCTGATTGTGAATCTATGATTTTTTGCTAGCCTTGTACTGTAAACTTCTGCACATTTCATTAGCCCTCATTACTGGCAAGTTTATTTCTTTCTATGATTACAATATAACTTTGGTGTGATGGTGTTAAAATCTCAAGATCAGATTGAAAAATGTGGTCGAACGAGAAGGCGATAGTGCCAACATCATCGTCTAAGAGCATCGGTAAGACGAGCAATAGTATCAACGAGCAAGTAGCTATGGGTTCGAGAGATGCAACGAGATAGTTGAAAAAGGCAAGTTTGTAAGCAGCCATGGAGGTTCATTATCATGGTTTGGTACAGCGATTCCCCGAGGAAACCACCATGTACTAAAATAGAATGTTGTTTTGCCACATGTCGCCCTTATATTCAATTCGCCTATGTGTTGACCTCTAAGATATGCTACATCATCCACCATGTCATCCTCCACATCATCTGACTTTATATTTTTTTATATATATTTGAATTAAATAAATAAATAAAATAAAAAAGATATAACAAAGAAATATCGATTTTTGTCTTATATCATATTATATTTTTATCTTTTTTATATATATATATATAAAAGGGATTCATTAGGAGCGTTGGATCTTCTCTAAATCTATGGCCTAGAATTAACCTCGGATGGTACATAGAGCATTATAGGCTTGCATACACCAGATCCCACTCCCTCCCCAAATTGCTGGGATTTGAAAATAAAATTCATTCCCAAATTAATCAACAAAATCTAAAAACCCTCAAAATCTTCTCCTTCTCTCACCCTTCTCGCTCAAAATCTCCCCCCCCCCTCCCTTCATCTTCTCGGTCAAGCTTTCCAAATCGATTCTCATCCTCTCTCCCGATTCGCAATCGCTCTCTCATCCTCTCTGTCGCAGACGATTCCAACCTCGAACTCTCTCACCCCCTCGAACTCAACCCCGAACTCGCAGGCGAAGAGACAGAAGGTGTTGCGTCGTTGATATTGCCCTAGTGTCGGCGTTATCTTCGTCTTCCTCCTCGATTCACCCCAGAGAATGTAAGTTTGTATGAATTTTTGTTTTCTCCAATTTGTTTAAACCCTAAATTTCGAAGTGGTACGTTTTCTTCGTCTTCCTCATCGATTCACCCATTGCATGTTTGATTGTAGTCTTTTTCGTTGCTACAAGTCTATTTACGAGATATCTTCTGTCAAAGAGAATCCAACACAGTGGACACAAGTATACCGAAAACTTAAAATTTCTCCGTCAGCATTCCCTAAAATGTCTATATCTTCAAGCAGCATAAATACTATAAAACCGAGTGGGGGGAAAACTGACCTTTTTGACCCCCCTATTGGGCCTCCTATTGGAGAATCTGATGTTAGTGAAGACGAGGATGATTCTGATGTAGCTGATGGACTGTCTGGGTTTCCACATATTTTGCAAAATCCAGTTCCTGATGTGCAGGTGAAAGTATTGAAGGTAACCATTCCAGACAAGATTGACCAGGACTCTACATCTTTCATGTCTGGACAGTTGATCCAAGATGAAGATAAAGATGAAGAAAATGAGGCTGAGTTAGATAGAGGGAATGCAGAAGATGGAACCGGTGATGAAGGGGGTGATGAAAATGGTGGCATGGACTTTGGAAGCGACTTTGGACTTTTTGACAGGGAGAACCACAATGACATTGCTGCCAAAGTTATTGTTAGTGGTCTTATGCAGAAACTTTCTAGTAGGGTATCTACAAAAGACATGCTTAGAGTCCCTGCAAAGCTTGAGAAAAAGGGAAGGAAAACATTCTCATTGACGGTGGAGAATGATGATGACCAGGGGACTTCTGATGGCAAGGATCAGTCTCCATCAAAAAGAAAAGCTAAGTTTAAAGGTCGGCGAAGTCCTCATCGCATATTATTTGATCTCGAGAAGTTTGTCAACAAGGGAGAGAGGATCCCGATGAAGGTTGTACTTTAAAATATTCGCGTCTTACTTTTATTTTTTTTGTTCAAGAATAAAGCTAGATATTGTTTAGTATTTAAATCTGTTAGTGTATTCTAAAATGTGCAGGTCCTCAAGGATGTGGGAGATCTTATTAGTTTCACTTTAAGACAAGCTCAAACTAAGCAACCTTTGTCGGGGACTACGACTTTTAATCGCATTGAATTGCCAGAATATCCAGACATGAAAGATTGGTGAATTAACTTGAGAACATCTTGTTTGGAGTTTAAAAAAAATTCCTTCTCGAAATTTTTCATTACATACGTGGAAGTTGTAAAAATTCTGAGTATGGTGTCTTTCTTCTTGTTTGTAGGTCTTTATATCGGTTCACATGGACCTTTTTCATCTGAAGTAATCCAGTTGAGGCATAAGTTTGGTCAATGGAATGATGAAGGCTCAAGTAATGAGGCTGGTCTTGAATTCTATGAATACGTGGAAGCTGTAAAGATAACAGGGGATCCCTATGTGCCAGTTGGCCAGGTACTTCATTTTTTTTTTTATCTTTGAACACATATCACATAGATGATTCTTATCATGAATTGGAATCTGGTATCCTGAGTTGGCTTGGGAATTGTTTGGATACTAGTTTTTTTTATGAGTGTGAAGTTGGTACTCTCTACCATTCTGGTGGTACCCTTATCCTGTTTATGAGGATGCGTTGATCCTGCTAGATGTTGCATGTTTGTAGTAGGCCCTATTTTGTTGTTTTCTTCAAAACATTCTAATGTTGTTTCTCACTTGTTGGATATGTCTCATCACACGCCCACACATATTTTGTGGCATGTTTGTACAAAAAATCCAGCATCTGTATTTCATAATCTGGACATGTATTATCACAATAGATCACCAGTGGCAGGTCACAAATGTATAT
Organism: Oxyria digyna; assembly: GCA_029168935.1. Lineage (NCBI taxonomy): Eukaryota > Viridiplantae > Streptophyta > Magnoliopsida > Caryophyllales > Polygonaceae > Oxyria > Oxyria digyna. Next base: position 3,984,719 of record JAPVLV010000018.1, read on the forward strand.
GAATCAAGAGTTGCTCAAAGCTGTCGGAGTTTTTAATAATTTTCACTTGAAGGTGGAGTTTGATTTAAGCTAAAGGTATGGGTTTGGATGTATTAGGTTAAACCATGTATGTTTGAATACATTTTCGGAATTGGTTTAGATTGGGATACATTTAGGGAATTTCTTGGCAGGAAAGGATGTGGGAATAGAAAAAAAAACTGAAACAATGGAGAAGAATGATGAGGTTGTTTTAGAGAATTTTCGCGGTATATGCAGTAAGAAGTTACTTGTCAGAGGATGTGAACTGCTTAAGCGTACTAGGAAAGGTAAAAAAAACCCAGATTAGCCAACATTTGTGCATAATCAATGGTTACTAAGTACTCTGGAAAATGTTAATGATGCAGGTGAGCTTCATTGGAAAATCGTCTGCATGTATATCAACAATTGAGGATAAATTTGTCTACACTTGCCAACTTGTCTGCATCTTAGGTTCAGTGGGTACTGATAATCCTTTGAAGCTGAGATCAGATCTGCCATTGAAGCTGAGATCTGCACCAACTGCAACCCTAATCCTCCAGTGTTCTACAATGCAGGCAAAACTCTTCTTCCTCCTCTCTCTTTCTCTTTTTAACGGGGAATGATTTTTGATTTTCTGATGTTGGAGTTCCAGGTGAAGCAGCAGAAGAAGAGCAGTAACAAGTGGACCTGCGCGGTCTGCAACGAGAAGCAAATCGGTGCGCAAAGTGTTTGCTCGAGGATTCATGGCTAAAGACATCCGAAAGAGAGGCGGAAATCCTAAATGTGGAAGGTGAAATATTAGCAGGACTATTCGTTTGATTTAGTGGAGCCATTTTGGTTTATTTTAGTATAATAATCTTCCCCAAGATTTTTGTTTAATAGTGATTGTGAATATATAATGGTATGTGTGGATTTATCTGCGTCAATAATTGACCTTTCTATGAGTGAATAGTGGTGCTTCTTTTTTAGGAGAGTGAATAGTACTATTGATGTGTAAGGGAAACAAATACAATCGAGAATATAAAGATGGGTGGAAGACAGATTGCTGTAAATAGTGTTTGCGTTTTTATTAGGTGATATTCACGTTTCTATTAGGTGATATTCTTGTTTAAGTGTAATATTATTAGGTGATATTATCGTTTTATTAGGTGATATTCACGTTTCTATTAGGTGATATTCACGTTTCTGTAAATACTGTTCGCCTTTCACAATGGAATCCCCTATAACAGAATATATCAACAGTAGAACACGAATAACAAAGATGCACATCAGAATATTGTCTTCTTTATGTAGGCACAAAAGTCTTTCGTAATGGAATCCCTATAACTGAATATTCAACAGTAGAACACGAATAACCAAGATGAACATCAGAATATCGTCTTCTTTATGATATTCGTTAATTACTTTCATAATAAAACCCCTATAACTGAATATTCCACAGTAGAACACGAATAACAAAGATGAACATCAGAATATCGTCTTCTATATATAGGAAACCACCTGCTTCCTAATAAAACTCAGCAGATCCTCTATATAAGTTCATTAAAACAGGAGATGATATGGAGGTTTGCGAAACTGGAATAACAGACGTTGATGAAGAGGAAGAAGCTGAATTCGATTATGGAACCGATTGTATTGTTCATCCCGATGACCGTAATTCAAAGTGTTGGATACCTAGGTTTCCAAGTCAAGAAAAACCCTTTATGGGGAGAAAATTTAAATCCCTAATAGAAGCTGAGGAATTCTATTACGAATATGCCAAGGCGGCAGGATTTGACGTTCGAAAGGGCACTCTTCATAGGTTCAAGGATACAACAACGGCGTCGCATAGGTCTTTATATCACTTGACCATTCATCGACCACTTTTTTACCTGGGAAAAAAGTAGAACACTTATAACTGAATATTCAACAGTATACCACGAATAACAAGGTTGAATATCGGAATATTGTATTCTTTCGTAATGGAAACCCTAAAACCTAATATATCACTATTGGAACACGAATATTCTACAGTCGAACACGAATAAAAAAGATAAACATCAGAATATCGTCTTCTTTATGTTTTCATTAATTTCTTTCATAATGGAACTCCTATAATTGAATATTCTACAGTCGAACACGAATAACAAAGATGAACAACCGAATATCGTCTTCTTAATATTGGAATAAAAGTCTTTCGTAATGGAAAACCTAAAACCTAATACTTCAGAGGAAGAACCGAATAACAAAGTTGAATAACAGAATACCGTCTTCTATCGTAATGGAAACCCTAAAACCTAATATATCACTATTTGTACTGAATATTCTACATTCGAACTCGAATAACAAAGATGAATAACGGAATATCGTCTTCTTAATATTGGAATAAAAGTCTTTCGTAATGGAAAGCCTAAAACCTAATACTTCACGGGATAAACCGAATATCAAAGTTGAATATCAGAATACCGTCTTCTTTCGTAATGGAAACCCTAAAACCTAATATATCACTATTTGTACTGAATATTCTACAGTCGAACACGAATAACAAAGATGAACAACAGAATATCGTCTTCTTAATATTGGAATACCGTCTTCTTTCGCAATGGAAAACCTAAAACCTAATACTTCAGGTGAAGAACACGAATAACAAAGATGAATATTAGAATACCGTCTATTTTCGTAATGGAAACCCTAAAACCTAATATATCACTATTTGTACTGAATATTCTACAGTCGAACACGAATAACAAAGATGAACAACAGAATATCGTCTTCATAATATTGGAATACCGTCTTCTTGCATGTTGTAGTAAGTCGATAATTTCGGATTCTATCAATAAAGGTCACAAAAAAATGAACCCATCTTATCACCTTAACATATGATGTCGGCGTAAAAAAAAACATAGCCGTGATGTCAATTTCGTAACATACCAAAAAAAGGTGGGGACTGAGGAAGGCATCAGATACTTGTTAATCGAATCGTTACGCATATTCTACCCAAGTATTTTTGTTGTCAGTTTCCTGATTCCTGAAGAAGAGAGAAGGAGGGGAAGAAAAGAAAGCACAAGAAATGGAGAGCTCATCGGAGATGGTTCCTTTCCCATTGCTCATCACACCGATCGAATCCAACTACAGAGCAAACACTATCCCCTACAGATTCCCCTCTGATAACCCTAAAAAGCCCACTCCTGCCGAGCTTTCATGGATCAATCTCTTCGCCAACTCCATTCCCTCTTTCAAGTATGATTCTTTCATTCTCCATGTCTCTTAATCATTACTGTGTGTGTGGAAAGATTTAATTTTTAGGATCTATTTATAATTGATGCTGCTGTATTTGGTCTTTGAAGCTTATCTGTAGGGCATTTAGAAATTCTGAAGAGTACCGCCTCTTTTTCTACCAAATCACTAAGAAAATGCTTCTAGCTCCTCTTGGTATTTCCTTGTTTAGTTAAGATTAATGAAGTTCTATAAACAAGGATTAAGACTTAATATCAAATAAAAGCATAGTTCTTCCTGCATAATTGTACGTGTCTGTGACTAGTTTGTATGCAGCATGGAAATATTTAAATTGAATTTTGAGGAAAACCACCATGTAACAGAAAACCTGTTAGATATATAACCAGCTGTATTTCTCTTGGAAATGGATCAGGTCAGGTGCTGTTGCTGAAGAGGAGGTAAAGAAATTCTAAACTATAATTTTAAGAAGTTTTATTCAGCACAGTGTATTTAAATATGCTCTTTTAATTTCTGGCAGAATTTTTCATTCGATTTATGTGTTAGGTTTCAACTTTCAAGTGTTTTTAAATTTGGCCCATAACCAAAAACACTAACATATGCATACATCTGCACACAATCCAGGATGCTTGAATAACAAATTTATGAAAGCGTGCAATGGTTAGAGCTGATGTGCATGGGAAAATCCAGTTTTTGTTCTCTCCTACAAGTTAGATAATCTTATACTACTTTTCTCTTAATTTTGTATTCAGAAAACTGAACCATATTTGGTTAGTTTGCTTCCGGAGTGGGTGCAATAAATCAGAATGCTATGTAATTAGAAACCGAACACTTATGTCCGATGAAATTATGCTTTTTGTTACAAGTTCTAACTCAGGTTTTTGTTTCCAGTCATCCTTTAGAGTCAGTATCTGATTTTGTATGACCTTTTCAGGCTATAGTGGCCGATATAAGTATGCAATATAAGCTGCATCAAGATTTGCTAATAGAAACTTATGTCCATGGGCTAACTTTATGTTCAATTATGAAGATGCAGGCATGGCATGACGAAGTTGAACTATTCTGGCTTTATAACTTTTACTGAGTTTACATTTGTTTTTTGGTTTAAATTTTGAAGTTCTCACCTTGTGCTTTCCATTCATAGGCTGAAGTACAAAAGATGAGAGATGCAGAACAGAATTTCCCCATGGCCTCATAGAAGCTGAATCGTCTTCCTGGGAGGAAGATACAGACATGAGAAAGCTTGAGTATGCTCAGTAGCATTCGTCTTCTCATATCCAATTATCCGGCTTCTTGCTTTGTCGTGTTTGAACATTAGCAGATGCGGATTATTTGGTGTTGGATTTGATAAGTTGTACTATGCATTATTAGTGTCTTCAGATTTATTTCTTACTTGTTGTACATACATTCCTTATAAGACTTATTAAAAATTTAATGAGCAAGATAAGATTTTGTTGTAGCTGATTTATGTCCTCAAGAATATTGCTCAACTGTCTATGCAGCTGAAAATTCAGAGGAGCGTTCGATTTTGTTTAGGAAGAGGAAATTCAGATAAATTCTACGATCGCAGATCAAACCTACCCAGTAGCAATATGGTAAGAAAGAGGAAATCAATGAGAGCGATGGTGAATATTTGGTTATCAGATTAAAAACCAAGATGCAAAAGTGTGGTCCATAACAAAGTATTTATAAAACTCAGGAATTTGATGATTTTCTTCTGCAAGCGAAAATGACATGTAACCTGTTAGAATGCCTTGAATCTGAATCACACAGTGCGACAGATAACACGAGGGTCTCACCCCACTTGAATCTGAATGACATCTAACATGTTAGAATGCCTTAATCTGAATCACACATTGTGACGGATTAATCAGTGAGACCCGTATACAATATTACAAGGCTTAGGGTTATTTAGCGCTAAATAACCCTAAGCTCAATAACAAAACTGATAGACCCAAATAAACCCATACAACAGATATCGTATACCGTTTGGCCCAGGGGCGCTATCGCAGTGTGTGATTCGTATTCAAGGCATACTAACAATATACTTTTTTTTTTTTTTTCAAACATGCATAAGTTTTTGACTTGTATCAATTTTTTGATTAATTAATAGGTTGCTGAGCTATCACAGCCAACCTCACCGGAAGTAAGAAAAATTATCCATTCTGTTGTGCATGGTCTCCTTGCAACACTCTCTCCTACAATGCATACGAAGGCTCCTCCTCCGTCCGAGAAAAATACGGCTTCGACTCTGAATACGGGGAATGAAGAGTGTGGTGAATTAATCGAAAATACTTCCTTGCATTTTCAGCCTATGATTTCACTGACACGAGACTATCTTGCGCATTCTGGTTAGTTTTTCTCTCCTTTACCTGAAACCATATACTTTCTCCGTTTCATAATATAGGTCGTTTGAGAGACAAATTGATATCTATACAAAAATTCAAGTTTCTACCTTGAAATAGTAGAAATAGGTTGTAGTAAATGTATATGCCTTGATATATTGTCTTAATTCATGTGCCTGAAGCCCATACGACTTATATTGTGAAACGGAGGAAGTATTATATGCCTTGGTAGATTGTCTTAATTTATGTGCCTTAAGCCCATACGACTTATATTGTGAAACGGATGAAGTCTTATGTTTATAAAGTTATAAGAATAAATAACTGATCAGAATAAATAACTGATCCGATTTAATGATTTGTGTTTTTATTTTATTTTGTTAAAGGTGTATGTTATTGGGGCACTATCTTAGAGGACTAGAGTACAGAACAGAGCTGACCGATTTACTTTCTCTGTCAACAATATATTCATCTCTATCCAATCAAGAAAGTCCGCCTTCAATAATTCAACACCTACTCATATATTCATCTCTATCCACTCTACTTCTAACCCAAAAAAAAATCAGCCACATATTCTTTGAGTTGTGATCATCAATCCATGGCTGAATCAGCGGCGTTCAGCCTTGCTTCCAAGATCTTGTCCACTCTTGCTTCGCCCGCTTTCGATAAGGCATACGAGAAGGGTCTTTCCATATGGAATGCTAGAGACGAGCTTAAGAAGCTTCAAGTGACTGTTGAGACACTCCAAGCTGTGCTGCTTGATGCTGAGAAAAAGCAACGAAACTCTGCTGCTATCAAGAACTGGATTAAGAGGCTCAAAGGCGTGTTGTATGAAGCCGAGGATCTCTTCGATGAGGTTGTCACTGATGATTTGCTTAAGAAGAAAATGGTGGAGGGTCAAAACAAGCTTCCCTTGAAAAAGAAGGTACAACTTTATTGCTCTACTTCAAACCCAATCTTGTCTAGAAACTCTATTGCTAAGAAAGTTAAGGAGATTAGGAAGAGTTTGCTTGAGATCTCTACAGATATGGTTCAATTTGGATTTGTGAGCGGTCAACGTGACGAACCAGTGTTTGGTATCAGGATTGGACAAGATCCAGGCTCTTTTGTAGATCCAAAACATGTCTTTGGTAGGGATGAAGACAAGAAATCCGTCTTAGATATGCTTTTAAAAGATTCAAGTGATGCTAAACCAGATGCTCCTTCGGTCATTGTCGTTGTTGGGATAGGCGGTATGGGAAAAACAACTCTGGCCCAACTGATTTACAACGATGCCGAGGTTGGAAAGAATTTTTCGAGTAGATGGTTTGCATGCATTTCCGATACATCTGATGAAGTTGAAGTCGTTGGGAAAATATTTCAATCCATATGTGGGGGAAACTTCGTTGGTCTCACTCTTGGGCATCTACAAGATAAGATTAGGGAGTCTGTGAAGGATAGAAAGTTTTTTCTTGTCCTAGATGACGTGTGGGATGACAGTCATAGTAGGTGGCAACACCGAATGAGTTTACTAGGTGGTGGTGCAAAAGGGAGCAAAATAGTTGTCACTACAAGATCCTCAGAGGTTGCAGAAGCCTTTGAAGCCTTTGAAACCCATAACTTAAGTGGCTTGTCAGAGGAGGATTCATGGGAACTATTTAAAAGTGAAGCCTTTACTCATGAACGAAAGAACGATCCGAGATGGGTAGATCTTGGAAGAGAGATTTTGAAGAAGTGTGCAAGAGTTCCCCTTGCTATAAGGAGTATAGGCAGCCTTCTACGCACAAAACGTACCGTTGGAGAATGGAAGTCCTTCAAAGACAAAGAGCTTTCCGAGATAGAGGAGCATTGTGGCCAAGATCGTATTATTACGCATGTGCTGAAGTTGAGCTATGATCACCTACCATCAAACATGAAACACTGTTTTGCTTATTGTTCGCTATTTCCAAAAGATTTTGAGTTTGATGTATCAAAGTTGATATATCTTTGGATATCACAAGGATATATTCAGCCGGATAAAGAAGGAAATTCGTTTGAAGAGGTTGGACGTTCATATTTCATGAACTTGTTAAGAAGATGTTTTTTTCAAGAGGCCGGAGAAGATGATTTTGGCGAGATTATACATTGCAAAATGCATGATTTAGTTCATGATTTGGCGAAATCTGTAGCCGGAGAAGAAACTGTTATCCTAAACAAGCCATCCTCTCAATACGGTAATGCACGACATGTACATGTTTGTTATGAGCCGCATAGTGACCGTGAAACTCTACCACCAGTGGATAGTATGAATCGGCTACGTTCACTTGTGCTCAGTAATAAAACTTGGGTTGTTGATGAACAATTTAGAAGTTGCAAGTGGCTGCGTGCATTGAGCTTGTCAGGTTTGGGGGTCGAGCATGTTCCAAGTTGTATTGGAGAGTTAAAGCTGCTGAGGTATCTTGATCTTTCATGTAATAAATTCGAACGGCTTCCTGATTCAGTGACAAATCTTTTGAATTTGCTTGCACTAGACCTTAGACTTTGTCAAGATCTTAAAGCTTTGCCCGATAATTTCAGAAAATTGATCAACCTTCGGTATTTGAATATTTATTGGTGCTTTGAATTGAAGCATATGCCAGCTGGGTTTGGGGAGTTGAGTTCACTACAGTACTTGAGTGAGTTTAAGGTTGGGAGAATAGAAGGCGACGTTGAAACAACAGCTAGAGAGGAGAAGGAGAGGATTAGAAGTACAAGGAGCCGTCTTGATGCCTTGTCTGGACTGCAGCAAATCAGAGGTGCGTTGGAGTATTGAATTTCCTAATGGGGTAGAGGAGGAGGATTATGGTGGAGATGAAGGTTGGAAGCTACCTGTATCTCCACAAAGACTAGAAATATTCAATTACCCAGGCATGAGAATACCACATTGGGCTGCTACTAATGACCCTTCCCACCTTGTTTCTATAGAACTGAGAGAGTGTTATATAGTGAAGTATCTCCCCCCCTTTAGGTGTCTTCCGTATCTCCAGATACTTGAGCTTCACAGACTAGATAGTTTAGAGTACATAGAAGAGGGGGAGGAAGGTGCAGGGTCAGTTAGTGTGTTCTTTCCTTCTTTGAAGAGTCTTGTATTGATGCGCTTGCGAGAATTGAAGGGGTGGTCGAGGAACAAGAATACTCCTCTACTCTCGTTCCCTCTTCTTTCTAAACTCTGGATTGAATCTTGTCTAGGGCTCAAGTGCATGCCATCAACTCCCTGTATTAAGCTAAATCTCTACGAGGTTGACGGTGTGCTGATAGAACATGTGTTGTTATCATCATCATCATCATCTCTCCAACAGATAGACATTACTTACTACAATGGCACAATCAGTTTTCCGGGTGCATCACTTACATCTCTTCAAAAATGTCGTATTAGGGGAACCCGTTTCTCAAATAATTTACACCTAGCATCACCGCATCTCCAATCTCTTGAATTCGTAAACTGCAGTGGGGTTACAAGTGTAGAGGTTGAAGTACCAACTCCGTCTCTTTCTGATATTGAAATTAGAGAATGCTCTGAAGTGAGGAGTTTGCGCGTTTCCCATCCTAGTGCCCTTGAAGACTTACGTATTTGGCACTGTCCAGAGTTGGTTCTCAAAGGTGTGGATTGGGATTCCCTTCCCAACCTCCGCTTGTTAGAACTCTATCCATTGCCGAATCCGAAGGAGCTTCCCGAATGCTTACTACGCCTTCAGTCCCTTGGCCAATTAAAAATCGAAACTTTTTGTGAGTACATTTAAAGCTTCATTCTTTCATCTCCATCTTATGCTCTCAAATACTTTAATTCACTTTCTAGTTGCCACGTTTTTTAATTCTATTCTTTCTATTCAACCCCCAGGGTACCTAGATGACGAAGAGCAAATATAAGATGACGAAGATCAAATATCAGAGGACGAAGATCAAGGCGGTGCAAAATCCACATACCAACTAAGGAATGATTGATTGAATCAATCTCACACTATTGTTTCTAATTTATATCAAGGCGGTGCAAAGTCCACTACCAAAGATGTACCAATGATTGTTGTGGGCTGGTGCCATTGAGAAGCAAGGCCAAACTGAATTCAACAATATATCTTGATTACTCCCAAGTGTGGTGTTTGATGCAGTGCATCTTCTTTACTTCAAGCGGAATTGGTTAGTCATGTTTTGACTCTCTATCCTAAGTTATTCATTCGTTTGAAGATCCCCTAATGTTCATAGGTCTTCATGTTAGATGATCTAAGGGGGTTTCGTTTTTCCTATATGACTAGAATGTAATTTACTCATATTTTCAATATAATTCCGAAGAGTACCGCCTCTTCTTCTACCAAATCAATAAGAAAATACTTCTTCTCTTGATATTTCCCTGTTTAGTTCAGATTAATGAAGTTCTATATATTAACAAGGATCGGCTCAGATTTGTTGCTGAAGAGAGGAGGTAAGGAGATTTATACTTTGAAATTTTAAGAAGTTTTAGTCAGCACAAAGCAAGTTAATTAGACTTGAAATGGATCAGCTTTGTGCAGATTTAAACTTTAAACCTGTTAGATGTATTAACAACTGTATTTCTCTTGGAAAAGGATCAATTAATTAGACTTTGAAATTTAGAGAAATTTTAGTCAACTCTAAGGTTATTGTCACGTTGTAATATGTGTCTGTAACTTGTTGTAAGTGTCTAGATTTTACAGGATCCTGAGCCATTAGACCTTCCATAGTTTTATCTGAGATTTTTTGTTAGTTGGCATGTTTCCTGCAACTGCATCATGTGAAAAGCTTTGTTTAAAAAATTGCATCAACTTTATGTAAGCACCCTAAACAATAATCCTGATCTTAAGAAATGCACAAGAGCACTGAGCTTATATGCCTCAAGTACACATTTCCATTCCTTCTATAGCATGTAGCTCATCCCAAACTACCTTCAACTTACTATATATAGTAAGCTGCACCAGATAAATTCTCATGCTTAATATTGCTCAACTGTCTATGCAGCTGAAAAATCAGAGGAGCGTTCGATTCTGTATACCTCTCAATTATAAATAGAGTGACATTTAGGGTCTACCTTTAACTTACTATATATAGTAAGGCATTATGACTGACACCTAATGAAATCACTACTTAATTCTATCTTGGATCTAATTAAAAAATAATTTGAAGCCGATAATCTGAACAATCACTCTCTCAAAAATTGTCAAAAATAGGCTGATTGTGAATCTATGATTTTTTGCTAGCCTTGTACTGTAAACTTCTGCACATTTCATTAGCCCTCGTTACTGGCAAGTTTATTTCTTTCTATGATTACAATATAACTTTGGTGTGATGGTGTTAAAATCTCAAGATCAGATTGAAAAATGTGGTCGAACGAGAAGGCGATAGTGCCAACATCATCGTCTAAGAGCATCGGTAAGACGAGCAATAGTAGCTATGGGTTCGACAGATGCAACGAGATAGTTGAAAAAGGCAAGTTTGTGAGCAGCCATGGAGATAAGTTTGATTATACAATGGAGGTTCATTATCATGGTTTGGTACAACGATTCCCCGAGGAAACCACCATTTATACATGTACTAAAATAGAATGTTGTTTTGCCACATGTCGCTCTTATATTCAATTCGCCTATGTGTTGACCTCTAAGATATGCTACATCATCACCATGTCATCCTCCACATCATCTGTGTTGACCTCTAAGATATGCTACATCATCTACCATGTCATCCTCCACATCATCTGACTTTATATTTTTATATATATATTTGAATTAAATAAATAAAAAAAATAAAAAAGATATAACAAAGAAATATCGATTTTTGTCTTATATCATATTATATTTTTATCTTTTATATATATCTATTATTATGCTATCCATCTAACTAAGTTAAGTTATTAATGAACTTAAACTATAAAACATAAATTGTAAACTATAAACTATAATTGATAAATTATAAACCATAAAGTATAAACTACAATCTATAAATTAATTAATAGTATAAAATATAAGTCGCGTTTTCTGATTTGCTCGCGGATTATCATCCATGCTCTAATAAGTCGATAGTTTCGGCTTCCATCAATAAAGTCTACACAAAATGAACACCTCTTTAAACGCATTTAACCATCTCGGCACTCCTCCAACCATGCCGTCACATTTTCTAATTAACTCACAGACTATCTTGCATGTTGTAGTAAGTCGATAATTTCGGATTCTATCAATAAAGGTCACAAAAAAATGAACCCATCTTATCACCTTAACATATGATGTCGGCGTAAAAAAAAACATAGCCGTGATGTCAATTTCGTAACATACCAAAAAAAGGTGGGGACTGAGGAAGGCATCAGATACTTGTTAATCGAATCGTTACGCATATTCTACCCAAGTATTTTTGTTGTCAGTTTCCTGATTCCTGAAGAAGAGAGAAGGAGGGGAAGAAAAGAAAGCACAAGAAATGGAGAGCTCATCGGAGATGGTTCCTTTCCCATTGCTCATCACACCGATCGAATCCAACTACAGAGCAAACACTATCCCCTACAGATTCCCCTCTGATAACCCTAAAAAGCCCACTCCTGCCGAGCTTTCATGGATCAATCTCTTCGCCAACTCCATTCCCTCTTTCAAGTATGATTCTTTCATTCTCCATGTCTCTTAATCATTACTGTGTGTGTGGAAAGATTTAATTTTTAGGATCTATTTATAATTGATGCTGCTGTATTTGGTCTTTGAAGCTTATCTGTAGGGCATTTAGAAATTCCCATTTTGTGAAATTTACTAGAACTTGCAGGGGTTGACAAACCCTGATTTGATTCTTCAGGAATGACCAAAGTAGAAAACCAGTTCATGATTCTTGATATTGCACCAAATGGGGCCTGAAATTTTTGTTGTCTTGACTGATTGATGTGGTTATGTAGTTGTATGTGTAGCATGATCATGTAATTCCTTAGTCGTGGTTTCTCTGGTTCAGGAAACGTGCGGAGGACGATGATACAGTTCCAGATTCTAAAGAGAAAGCTGAGAAATTTGCACAAAGGTTTGTAATGGAAGAACTTACTTTTTTCCTGCATCAATGCTTAGATATTTACCCTGTAGGAGTAGTAGCTTCCTTGCAGAGAAAATCTTTTCATCCAGCTGTATAAGACTAAGATTCATGCAAAAAAAGTTGTGGGAATTTAGAATGCTGTTCGTTCTAGTTTTAATGTGTGTGAATTTGTCACATATCAACATCAAGAGTTGAAAGGAAAGAGCAGAAATAAGAAGTGATGCTGCAATTTATAGAATAAAGTAATAGTAAATGACATACACTTTTGCAGGTATGCTGATATACTCGAAGACTTGAAGAAAGATCCAGAAAGTCATGGTGGACCACCTGATTGCATTGTAAGCCATGTTCTTTCAATCATGTTAATTATAGGCATCAGTTATAAACTTATTATATCTGATTCTCAACATAGATGCTGATGTTTGGCTTTTGTTTCAAAATTTTGGTGTTGTCCTTAGCTTCTCTGCAGACTTCGGGAGCAAATCCTCCGTGAATTAGGATTCAGAGATATATTTAAGAAAGTTAAGGTATGATATTGTTCGCTTCTGTATAATTTGATTTAAAAGGCCTGTGGGGTAGGTTTGAATTAACGAAATACATAGCATGAGTTCATTCTCCTGGTTTTCTCCCTCCTTTTTCCATCTTGTAAGTTTTTGAAGCTGTATACATACAGGATGAAGAGAATGCCAAGGCTATGGCCCTATTCAGTCATGTGGTCAATCTTAATGATGCTATTGAGGATCCAGAAAAACGGTTGGAGAATTTGGTTAGAGGCATATTTGCAGGGAATGTGTTTGATCTTGGTTCAGCAAAGGTACTACGGGGATTTTGCATAAAAGATGTTCTCCTCTTTTTCTTATATTGTTGTTATCATTTCAACTTTGGCTAAAACTTTGTCATTCTTTATCTCTTTCTCTCTAGTTTTGCCTGTTCTACACTGTTGGCACAACATGATACAGTAATAACTACTATCAGTTCACTTACTGAGACATATGTTTTTATTATGTCTTGTTTGTGTTTCATAAGCTTGCTGAAGTGTTCTCAAAGGACGGAATATCCTTTTTATCCAGCTGTGAATCTCTGGTCCCTCGCCCATGGGTCATTGATGACTTGGATACTTTCAAGCTGAAATGGACTAAGAAGTCGTGGAAAAAGGCAAGTAGAGCATGTTGAGTAGTTTGCTTATATGTGGAATGGCCTTTGTACTGACCATATTTAGTAAATTGCATACTTGCAGGCTGTCATTTTTGTTGATAATTCCGGCGCAGATATCATTTTAGGCATTCTACCATTTGCTAGAGAGTTACTTCGTCGTGGGACAGAGGTTTGAATCATGACCCTCTTACTGCAACTTCTTAGTTGCTTTTGTGTGAATACATTTTTTATTTTTATTTTGCAGGTTGTTTTGGCAGCCAATGACATGCCTTCAATTAATGATATAACATACTATGAACTGATTGAGATAATAGCAAAGGTATTGAAAACTACTCTAGTACACAATTTTCTTCATCTCATTGTGAAATCTAACATCTTTCATTTTCCAGTTAAAAGATGAGAATGGACAGCTCCTCGGTGTTGATTCTTCTAAACTACTGATTGCTAATTCAGGCAATGATTTACCGGTATGTACGATGGATCCCATTACCGTGTAATTAGCTTTTATGTTATTTATTTGATGGTCACTTGCATTTGCCTGTAATTAATTCTTGTAGGTAATTGATCTGAGTGGAGTGTCCCAAGAGCTAGCCTATTTGTCAAGCGATGCAGATCTAGTAATTGTTGAAGGAATGGTAAGCTCTTACAAACTACAAAACATTTACTCCTATGGTTTCTTCTAACTTTGTACAATTGTGTATGCAGGGACGTGGGATAGAGACAAACCTATACGCCCAATTCAAGTGTGACTCCATCAAGATCGGAATGGTAATGATTTTGCTTATTATATTTCTCGCTTTATTCTGGGTGAAGCACCCATAAGTTGCTCATCACTTGTTGATATTTCAGGTGAAGCACCCAGAAGTTGCCGAGTTTTTGGGAGGACGACTGTATGATTGCGTCTTCAAGTATAACGAAGTTTAGTTTGGTAATTAGTATCATGTTTACTGCTGCAAGTACTCTTCGATCACAGAGCATTGTATCTTTCTTAAGTTTCTTTTATTTGATGTGGATATGTGATCTACAATCTTAGTCCTCAATGGGAGTTGTACTTTCATTTTCTGTTTTTAGTTATAATGAAGCAAATACTACAATGGACACATTTTTTAGGTCTGTTGTAGTAGTAAACATGGCCTCCTTCAGTTTGATGCTGAACTTGATTATTGAGAAGTCTATATACATCCACATCAAAAAGTGATTTTCTAATTTGTGTAGTTTTTTTAATGAAGATTTTCACAAAATGTTTTTGAATGGCTCGTATGGGCTCGTTTGAAATCGGAATCGATCACGACCGATTTCGTTGGGTCCGTATTGATCCCAGCTTTCACCAGATATGTCTCTTGTTCGATTCTGATTTCGAACGACCCCATACGAGCCACCCGAACACGCGTAAGTCTCGTGCGTACCTTATACTGTAAATGGATATTTACAAATTTGTTCCTCCATATCAGGCGATGAGAGACATATCTGGTGAAAGCTGAGATCAATACGGACCCAACGAAACTGGTCGTGGTCAATTCCGATTCCGAACAAGCCCATACGAGCCATCCGAACAAGCGTAAATCTCATGCATACCTTCTTTCACCAGTTCGGAATCGGAATTGATCACGACCAGTTTCATCGGGTCCGTATTGATCCCAGCTTTCACAGATATGTCTCTCATCGCCTGATATGGAGGAACGAATTTGTAAATATCCATTTACAGTAGAAGGTACGCACGAGACTTACGCGTGTTCGGGTGGCTCGTATGGGGTCGTTCGAAATCAGAATTGAGCGAGAGACATATCTGGTGAAAGCTGGGATCAATACGGACCCAACGAAATCGGTCGTGATCGATTCCGATTTCAAACGATCCCATACGAGTCATCCAAACACGAGTAAGTCATATATAATAATATATATATTTAAACTTTGAAAAAAATTAAATTAAAACAAATGCCTTGTATTCCCAGCGCCTTATACAAATACTTTTTTAAAAAAAATATTTTACGTGTAAGAGACGCTGGCAATTAAAAAATAAAAATTTGTATAAGAGACGCTGGTTCGACCAGCATCTCTTATACATGTTCAAATAAAAAAAAAGTCTATTTTTTTATGTTTTAACGTATAAGAGACGCTGGTCTGGCTAGCGTCTCTTATACGCAGCCTTAAAAAAAACAAATTTTTGGAAAAAAAAAAAAAGTAACATGTATAAGAGACGCTGGGCGAGCCAGCGTCTCTTATACATAAAAAATTCAAAAACAAATTACCAGCTTCGGACGAGAGACGACACATAAAAAAATCTGAAGCTGGCATAAGTGCCTATATTGGAAATTTCTTTTGAAAAGAGGCCAGGGAAGAAATTTTTTCAAAAAAAAACTCATTTAAGAAAAAAATTCCAAAGTTTGAGTTTCATCTTCTCAACGCCTGCTAAATGAAGGGCTATTTGGATACTATTACAAACAACAATAAATAATATTGGTTTTTCTGTGGCATCTTGCTTTTGCTATGCTTTCAAAACAATTGCTCAATCAACAACGGTGGCTTGAAATTTGAGTTTTCGATTTACACACTTCCAAATTTTGCGTTTCCTTTCGCAATCCCTCTATTATGTGTGTCCTTTCTCAATTTCTCTGTAGTGCGGCAAGAATTGCACTACATAGATGTTTGCAAATCAACATCGTTGAAGGAGAACTGGTGCAGCGAAATTTGGTAGCGTCAATTTGGCCATCTCTGGTTCAATGGTGTTGGAGAACTTCATTACTTGACGGATCAAGCTTTCGGTCATGTCTAAGGCAGAGGAGGACTCAATAAGCTTTTAATTATTGGTAAATTCTTAGCTATATATAAATTCAAATTAATCAATCTATTTGACGATCAAATTAGTATGAATAAGAAGTTATGCTTGAGCTGCAATGAAAATAATTGTCCATGTGCTTTTTGTAGTCTGATGGGAGCATGTTCACGTTGCGTAACTATCCAGTCTTCTAAAATCGTGGTGTTGATTCTGCTCCAGGTGACAGATAAATCTCAGTACCCTTTTAAGTGAATCAGGAGTGATCTTCTTTTGCACGTTTTTCTAAAACTCTATTACCAGTACAATTTCTCTTTAGAAATCAACATTCTTGACTTGCATGGAAATAATATTTTCAGGTTCCTCCTAGTTACATGTTGATCCTAATGCTAATGTATAACTGTATGGTTGCTTGGATAAGTGAGGGTAATAAGCAACTTTTGATAGATAAATAATCCATAGATTTCCTCATGTGTTATTTCATTTTCTTAATTGATTAGTTTATAAATCTAACTTTGTTGAGATTACATTGCAATATCATAAGAACACGTATTAGTTATCAATTTAGATCCTCACTTTGTCGAATTCATTGCATGACAGATGGTATTTTAATTATTGCATCTTGAAACATTCATCACTTTGTTAGTATGCTATACTCACTTTGTCGAATCAACTTTTTTTTATCGGTAGGGCGAAGTACACCAAATAGATCCTCACTTTGTTCTTACATTTATTCCTATCTATCTATTTATTTGTTCTTATTTTTCTTATCATGGTATGAGTTATCTTACATAGAAGTGTTACCTTCTTCATGCTGATCGCTTTGATTGCAACCCTCACGTACATCAGCAGGACTCTGAACAACGGATACTTTTACCAATTTTGCAATTTCACAATTTCACACAATGTTCCTTATGCAATTTTTACTACTCCTCCTGCTTGCATTCTTAATGTTTTTTTAGACGATTTGTTAGCTTTTTCTGAAGCATTGCTTTCCTAAAATATAAGTGTGCAAGGGTCCTTCGACCCTCTTTCTTGACCAAAAAAAGATTATAATGCTTCAGTGCCATGAATTTGATCCCCATAAACCATTACGAGTTTTTTAGGTTTGAAAAACATTTAGAGAGTGTTTCAACCGCACGGTATAATTCTCAAATTTTATTGAATTTTTAAGTTTATTATTTATTAACCTATTAATTTCTCAAACATTCGAGCAATAATACGATGCTGAATCGTTAGCATAAGTCTTTGAGTTTTACTTCTTAAGTATGGTTCTTCGAACTCAAAAGTTATACCCGTTATATATAAGAATGTTGTCTTCTTTGATGAATCCATTTTGAGTTGCATCTATATTGTGTCTAATAATCACTTTTAAGCTTTCTCTTTGGTTGGAATAGATTTATTTGGATTTATATATTATATATACTGAGAAGTGATAAGTGTTCAAGAATTTCATTGATGTTAATAATTTTACATTCTAACTACAAAGGGAAGCACAAAAATATCATTTATATGCATGGATTTTTGCATAGTTGATATTGGAATGGTTCATATATGGATGAAAATGAGCATGATTTATTTTTTACTATTACTTATTTATATCTTTTCATTTTCATTGTTAGATTTATGAATTATGTTTTTTTGAAGGTGCCAAAGTGGATGAAAGAACTATACGGAAGCTTCCTTCATTTCAGAGGTCAATGATGAATTGGATACTTAGAATTTTGAAAATTTTGATGAGGTACGTATTAGTGCATATATGGGTAAGTTGCTGAAAAACTGCATTTTAAGTCTCAATAATGCTTATGTTAGTTGCATCTCTTTTATAACTGTGGTGCGCGGTATGACAATTAAATTCATTCAAGTTTCATGTATGGTTTATGGAGAAATACAAGTTAAACATCATTTTCAACTTCTCATAATTATGTCTTTTGTCTATACTCTCTACATAATTTACATGAACTCAAGTATTGAAAAAACTCAATTGATTATCATTTTGTTTAGAAAATCAGAAATGTTGCTTTGTTGCAAATTTTTACCTTTGATTTCTCTCCTTCTAAGTAGAGGTAGTTTATTTATTTATTAGCAAATGGGTTTAACATTGATCAACTTACAGATAATGAGCCTTCTTCTGAGATTCTCAAACTCCTGCACGATTTTCCAAGGGAAGCATAAATCCAACACTTGCATCAGACCAATTTAGTAAGAGCTTCAAGGAGTCTTGATTCGAGCCTCTGGCTATTTTACAGGTTGAGAAACAGAGCAATGGTGGGTTGTTGAGAAAACCGCTATGGAGGGAAAAGGAAAAAACACAACAAGGAGTTCACACTTCCATTTGTTGCATGATTGGTATTATTAACCTTTCACTTGGGTTGTTGGTGAGTATAAGCTAATTTTATGGATACTAGCATGTGGGCATGCTTATGTATTATGAAACCTGATTGCTATGAACAAGTGCTCATTGAGTAAGAAGACTCATATTACTGAGTTTCAACAACTGTATGTTTTGACATTTTCTTTGTTTTGTCGTGACCAAATCTCACATACTTCTACTTTTTTAACCTTATGGTGTTTTGTTGTTTAATACACTCAACAAGGTAAACTATTATCTTCATTTGCAACTAATTACAATCTTGAGTTCAATGTGATTCAACTTTTATAAAAATTGTAAATCGAAAGAGCTACAATTTAGGAATCCTCTTATTTCTTCTCTCCTTACAATTAAACATTCCAAATGTAACTTTTATATACATAAATCACAATAACAAGTTAACAACGGATCGGACAAGATTGCTGGAAGCTAAAAAAAACGAACAGTGCAATGAAGTTGAATAAGATTTATATACAATAATCTCTTAATGTTATATGCTAACACATCAGGTGATAACATCATTTCCTCTCTTATTGTAACTAATATTTTAACTATAATATTTAAACCATATAAGACACATCATATTCAATAGACACGCAAACAGGTACGAGGTGGGAAGCACAAGTACCAAGAGAATGAGGAAGAGAGAACATCATTATCTTTCCACTCTTTGTTCAAACAATGAGCTGGTGTAATCCAATAATCCTGATGTTACGGTTTGCATTATTCATACTCTGACATCTTATTTTTGAAAATCTTAATTATCACTCATTATATATCATCATATGTCATATATTTTCGTATACAGATTGAAGTAGTAAACATATTCGCAACCTTTTAATATAAAAATTTAGTCGCAACATTGCCTTTTACATATATATAAAAATTGAGCGTTTCAGAAAGTAATGTCAATTGAGACCAATTAATGTTTAAATCAAATTCTTCCATCTCACTTTTCATCTTTCATTTACCCAATGACAATTGAGACTTATTAATGTCTAATAAAATCATAATTATGTGCTTAATTGATATGTATTCTCACTTTTTCCATCTTTTTTTTTCTCTTTTTGCTCTTCGCCTCCAATCCGTATGGCGATGGAGAGCAATCCGAGCACCGTCAACGACTATATGATTCTCATATATTAGAGATATAATATACTTTTAATAAAAAGTACTAACAAATACATATATGAAAAATATATATAAGTATATAAATATCGACAAAAATAAAGCGTAATGTCAATATACAAATTGATGAATTTGACAAAGTAATGTCAATCCGTACCGGGCCACCGTAATTAATCCATCGGACCTAATTGGTTTATTGGGTTAAATTTGATTTATCGATTAGGCTTTATGTCTTCCGTTGATATTTAACCCTTCTTATTTCCTTTAGCCTTTCATCTTCTCACTTGATTGCTGAATTGAAGAATGATTTACTTGGTGGTTTTTTGGTATATTGCAGTATTCAAACGCCTTCTCGAGTTTTTCGTTCTTGATTTCGGCTGTAATTACTGTTGCAATAGTTGTATTTGCATTTTACGAGTTTGTAGAATTGTATTACATCATTGTTCACGCATTTTAAACTTATAGCCTATTTAATAACTATCCTCAAGCGCGCGAAGCGCGGGGTTCCGGATCTAGTCTATCTATCTATCTATCTATGTATCTATCTATCTATCTATCTATCTATCTATCTATCTATCTATCTATCTATCTATCTATCTTCTATATATAAAAATTGATGGGTCTTGACAAAGTAATGGTAATCGGTACCGAGTTAATGCACCGAGTTAATGCTGTTTGATGTATTCATATCCCCTATTTACACAGTGTCTTTTTCTATTATTGAAAAAATCATTTATCATTTTCTTAATTGATTCTATTTACAAGTTTAACTTTGTTGAAGTTAAATTGCTGCATTGAAAGTAAGTCTCAATTCAATTTTCGACGTCTATTTAACAACGTTAAGCCGCATATAAAACTAATTTTTTTGGGTGAAGCGCATATAAAACTATTATCCCTTGAGAAAGTTATGGCAACCGATATGATATCTATTCAATGCATGAACTAATTCCTTCTCATCAATTCCTTCTCATCCTATTCATGAATTTTAATAAAAAAATTTATCTTCTCTTAGTTGCAACCAGTACAATTGATATCTACATTTCTTCATATTCTTCAACTTTATAATATCAAATTTAGTTAATGAATGCACTAAATTAATAAATTTTTAACGCTAAAAAATTGTTAGTATTTATTAATAAAAATTAGTGTAACAAAATATATCTATATCGAATTGGTGAGAATGTCAGGTGAGAAGTTGTAATTTTCGTATGACGATGAAGAACAATTCGAACAATGTAAATGACTATGTGATTTTTGTACATATATAAGAGATATTTAATTCATTTTATTATAATTTATTAAAAAATACATATATGAAAAAATATATTAAGTATATGAATATAGACATAATAATCATGGTGTTTGGCTCGCGCAAAGCGCGAACAATGACCTATAAAGTTGTCATTAAGTCGTCATTTCTCTGTGGCCTCTTGAATTCCTTATTTTATCCGAGTGAGATTTCGTATTGAATTCTCCCATCAAGTCATCGTTACTCTTCTGCATATTGTATTTCGCCGTTATTCTTGGTTATTGCCAATTTGTAATTTGCTATTTTTATCACTTTTATTGTTCGTTTATTTTTATATTGATGCATTGATCTGTAAATTAGATTTACTTTGGTCTGAATTGAATATTATTATGCCCAAAAAATATTATAAATATATAATTAGTCCAGTACAATTTTGAGATCACATATCGTAATCGTAATTACCGCGAGGTTAGTTGATACTGAAATCTACTACAGTACTACTGAACTGAATAAAAATGTTGAACGCTTATCATAATTACACCCGATACCCTCTTCCCTCGACCTTTCCCAATAACGGTGACGATTCCCCCAATACTTCGACATCTTCTTCTTCATCGTCTACGACGACTTTCCGGCGGGTGTCCGCTGTATCTACAGCTCGTCTACTCCCAGGTATCAATTCCATGTCTATGCTTTGTATCTGGGTTTACGATTTAGGGTTTGCATATGGGTTTAGATGTTGTTCAAATCTGGTTTTTCTGTTTGATTTAGTAACGATTTAGGGTTTATGTTGTTGTTCCTCAGGTTTACATCGGGATTTCGCGACTCTTCTTGGTCTACTCCCAAGTTCGATTCAGGTTTGAAGATTCCCGTTTGCAATTGAACACATCATATCGTCTAAATCATATGTTAGGTGAAGCTGGAATTGAAGTAGGAGGCCTCATAAAACCATGGATGGCGCTGAGCATGATGTTGTATTGGCATGCGTGACTTGCGCCATACTTTTCGCTGTTCTGGGCTCTTTCTCCTTCTTCATACTTTGGGCCGTTAACTGGCGTCCATGGCGTCTTTACAGGTAAACGTCTCTTTGTAATTCAACTTCCTATAGTAAATGCATCTCTCAGATCTGCTTCACTTTTCTTCGCTGCATAATCTTTCTACCTCCTCGTTGGATTTTAGATGAATTTTCTCCCTTATAATTAGCTTACCCATAATGACTTACAGTGAGCTATTTAGGATGTATGTTTAATGCGGAACCTAACCCGAAAACCATTATTTAGTTCTTGAGGAGTTGATGCGGTTGTTGGGCTAGACATAGTCACACAGATTAATTGGGAAGTGGATAGGAGGGATTCTAAATTGTGTTAAACCAGCATCTTGCGAGTATAAGTTTATTCCTGCAGCGCAGTTGCATGACGCGACGACTTCTTGATACGCATTTTTAGACATTTGTTTTATTGGAAAGGAATCTCTGGATAAAATCTCTAGAAAAAGGCAGTCGCAAATTTCATTCGACAAAAAAGGTTTGCACATTGTCAAACATGGTGTATTATTGATCATTGTATTGTACACTTGCCTATCATGTGTTAGTTACTTTGTTGTTGGTACAATGATAATATGTTTGTCGTTTCGCCTTTCTTGCGATAGGATGCTTGATTTCTTTTCATAGCTGATTCTTTCTTGCCATTCCAGCTGGATCTTTGCAAGGAAATGGCCTTATGTACTTCAAGGACCTCGACTTGGGACGCTGTGTGCTCTATTGAGTCTAATTGGTTGGATGGTTGTCATATCTCCAGTCTTCGTGCTTGTAGCATGGGGTTCTTGGTTGATAGTAATTTTGGGTCGAGATATAATTGGTCTGACAGTGATAATGGCCGGCATTTCTCTTCTTTTAGCATTTTATTCCATAATGCTGTGGTGGAGAACTCAATGGCAAAGTTCAAGTATGTTTCAGTTTGTACTCTTTCTTATATTATTTGTACCTTTATTATTAATTTATTTTTGCATTCATAATGCTTTTTTTCCGTCGCAAATAATAATTATCACTAAACATGCTGATGAAGAACTAAATTTATGGATGATTTAGCAATTAGCATATCAGGAATACATTAATCAAAATTGTTAAAAATAATTCGCTGGTTCCAAAATTTTAGGTAGCTAATAACTTCAATGAATTTCGTTGTTTTTTAAAATATGATTAGAAAACATACAAACATCACAAATATCTACTTTCGTTCCGTATAATTCTGCATGGACTTCAGGAATTGTTTATTTTGTCGGTACAGAAAGTAAAATAATCCATTTAGAATCCTTTTGAGATTTTTGGTGAAGCTCTTACATTGTTTATTGTTAATTAAATACATTTTTGTTTTGACAGGAGCTGTTGCTTTTCTCCTCCTACTTGCTGTTGCATTACTTTGTGCCTATGAACTTTGTGCTGTATACGTCACAACAGGCTTTAGTGCATCAGAGCAATATTCCCCATCAGGATTTTTCTTTGGCGTATCTGCTATCGCATTAGCAATCAATATGCTGTTTATTTGCAGAATGCTCTTTAATGGTATTTATTCTTCTTCTGGATCTTGCTATGACTTTCCTTCCCCATTTGAATGTTTGTGATTTTATTGATCTGATTATTGCCCAGATTTAGAAAATCAAATATTTTTCTTATGTTAATCTGTTGTCACTCTCTACAGGAAATGGATTGAATGTGGACGAGTATGTGCGGAAGGCATATAAATATGCTTATTCTGATTGTATTGAGGTGGGCCCTGTTCCCTGCTCTCCGGAGCCACCTGATCCCAATGAGCTATATCCGGGACAAACCAGTAGGCAAGCACTGCGAATTTTTTTCACAGCTTTCTGACTATTAGACTTGATTTAGGCAGTCACAAGAATAGTTGCTCTTAAAATTTAGTGCTATCTTTATTTGAGTTATCTGCTAGTTTGTATTACTAGGAAACTAAAACGGACCAGTGAAGGGAAGAGATACTTGTTTGATAGTGGGTTCCATCTCGATCCTTTGTGTTTGGTATATTTGGGAGAGATGATCTAGTTTTATATGGGCGTTGTGGGTTGGTATGATTCATACCTTGGAATTAAGTCCATACCTATACTTAGCTCTACCAAACACCGAAACTGGTTTGAGTCATTCCCAAACCCATTCCTAAACCCAAGGAATAGAAATAAACGGTCCGTACATGTTTTCTGTGCATGCTTAATTCTTCCATGTGCTAGATTGTGATACACACCCCTTTCTAAGGATTCAAATCAAAACTGTTAAATACTTATTGATCCTCATGCCATGTGTACGTTTTTGTCTGCAGGGCTTCACATCTTGGGGTGCTTTACTTTGGCTCGCTTCTGGTGCTCGTTACATACTCGGTATTATATGGTTTAACAGCAAAGGAGGCAAGGTGGCTAGGAGCAATCACCTCAACTGCTGTGATTATTCTTGGTATGTTAAAAGCTTCTCTAACTCTGTGTATGGCAGGTTGTTGTTGAAAAATCAAATCTGACCTAGAATCTAACTGCTGTTCATGTTTTGTGGAATTTTCTCTTTGCAGACTGGAATATGGGGGCATGTTTGTATGGCTTTAAGCTACTTCAAAGTCGTGTTGCTGCCCTTTTTATTGCTGGAACATCTCGTATCTTTCTTATATGCTTTGGAGTACATTACTGGTTTGCTTCATATCTTGGGATTTGAGTATCAACTTTGTAATTCATTTTTCTGATAACCACAATAATTTCCTACGTAATTCTTTCTTATCAGGTATTTGGGGCATTGCGTTAGCTATGTTGTTGTAGCTTCAATGCTCTTAGGAGCTGCTGTTGCTCGCCATCTTTTGGCTACCAATCCTTCAGCTGCTCGAAGGGATGCCTTGCAGGGCACTGTAATTCGCTTACGAGAGAGTTTCAGAAGGAAGGAGCAGAATAGTTCATCTAGTTCTTCTGAAGGATGCAATTCTAGTGTAAAAAGAAGTAGCAGTGCTGAAGTGGCACATCTTAGTAATGGAGTCGAAATGATAAACAAGAATGCAATGCCATGCCCTGGTGATGCTGGTAGCTGGAACAACTCCATCTTTTGTCGAACCACTAGCTCCCATGAGGGTATCAACAGCGATAAGAGTATAGATAGTGGAAGGCCAAGTCTCGCTATACGCACTAACTCTTGTCGGTCCATTATTCAAGATCCTGATGTAGGAATATCCTTCACCGAAAAGAATACTGATCCTAGCAATTCATTCGTAGTATGTTCAAATGGTGGTGCTGATAGCCAAGGTTATGAGTCAAGCACATCTACATCAGTCAATCAACTTTTGGATATCAATTTTGCTCTTGCTTATCAAGAAAAGCTGAATGACCCAAGGATAGCAGCTATACTTAAGAAGAGAACTAAGCAAGGTGATCGTGAGTTAACAAATTTGTTGCAGAATAAAGGTTTGGATCCTAACTTTGCAATGATGTTGAAGGAGAAGAATTTGGATCCAACTATTCTTGCATTGCTGCAAAGAAGCAGTTTAGATGCTGATAGGGATCACCATGACAATACTGATGTTACTCTTATTGATTCCAGTAGTATTGATAACACCTTGCCTAATCATATTTCGCTTTCCGAAGAGTTGAGACTCCAAGGGTTAGAAAAATGGCTGCAGCTTTGCAGATTAGTTTTGCAGCGTACTGCAGGCACTCCATTGCGAGCATGGTTCCTTTTTACTCTAATATTTATTCTTGAAACTGTTATTGTTGCACTCTTCCGTCCAAGGACCATTGTACTTATTAATACTACACATCAGCAGGTAAGAAAAAATATTGGCTTCACAATTTTCGTCTTATCTAGGTCAATTTTCAATTAGGCAGTTCAATATTTGGGAGAGAGCTGATATACATTTCTGAATCTGAATTTTGTTATCTATCAGTTTAATTTTGGCATCTGTGTGCTGCTGTTATCACTTGTTATTTGCTCAATAATGGCGTACTTCCGGTCCCTGCAAATAGAGGAGATGGTCATGACATCTAAAACCCGCAAGGTACTAATTTATTGTTCGCTAATGTTCAAGTTCTTCAGTTAGATGTCCAAGTGTCCAGTACTTCAAGGGAGATCAGCTTCTATTTATATCCACTTTGTCTACTCTTTAACATTATTTTTTGATATATTGAAGTTTTTTTATGTGGTTGTCTGAACTTAATATTCAGCATCTTGATGACTGACAATTCTTTATTCAGTTCATTCTCTTAGCTAACAAGCTGCATCTTGCATCTTATACTGTTCTAATTGCATACTCTTTGTCATTGTTTCCTGCTATTTTTTCCCAAAACCCTGACATTTTATTGTGCTTATGATTTTCCAGTATGGTTTTGTTGCTTGGTTGTCAAGCACTTGTGTTGGACTGCTCGTGTCTTTTTTGAGGTATGTTCTGCAAATTTCCAGGGTGATCCCAGGACTATGATTTACTTTCTCTTGTCAATCTAATTATACTTGCTTCTGTGCAGTGGACTGAGAATAACTTTCTATTTCTTCATTGCCATTATGTCCAGATATCGAAATTGATTGCAAATCTTCCTTTTTTTACCATATGATTTGATTATAATGTACAAATATTATATGACATCCTCATCATTGTAAATTGGAAACTTGCTCATTTCCTTGCTCTTTTGACACGGTATTCCTATAGTGGCCTTAAGTTGGGTCTGAACCATAATTTTTTGTATGCCTTCCAATTTCCACTTTTTTCATTCTTAAGCGACATAAAACCCATACCCAACAATGTCTTTATCCAACTTGTCTTTCAAGTTTCTCCAACCTAAAAGGAGAATTAGTTTGTTGAGAACTGATAGTAGTTCACGGTGTCATACAGTAAATCATCGGTTCTTCTTGGATTATCGTTGACTGTCCCCCTAATGGTGGCATGCCTTTCTATTGCCATTCCCACATGGATTCGTAATGGCTACAGTTTCTGGATTTCTCTGTCCGAATCTTCAAGTGGAACTGAAATTCATCAAGCACCTGGAAAGAAGGAGGTTAGCATATTTTTTGTATGAAAGAATTACAGACTGTTTCAATGGCTTTAACTAATGTTATAGTTAGTTACAATGCTAAGGGAAAGCTTTAGTTTATTAATTTATCCTGTGTATCCCTATGGAAGGAATCTGAGACTATGCTTAGTGAGTAGTGAAACATGATCATGAATTTGCAATTTTCCAGGCATCCTGTTCCCTCTTTTCTGCTTTCTGGGCCTAAAGAACATGATCAGGATAGATCTTTGCAGTGTGAAGTGTATTAGTTGTCATTTTTGTTTAGAATATTCTGCTGGACGAATATATCTTTATCACCAATGCTTCACCTTAGAAATTTAATACTCTCTTACTTATATTTTCTATGCTATCTGTGTCTGATCTGAATCTAAATCATAAAGTTTCATTTATTTGCTCAGGGTGTTATCTTTCTTATCTGCGTATCAGTATTTGTTGCGTCTGTCATATCTTTGGGTGCTATAGTATCTTCTAAGCCATTAGAGGGGTTACGATACAAGGGATGGAATGGTGTCCTGAGAAATTATGCATCACCTTATGCGTCATCTTGGTACCTTGGCTGGTTGATGGCTTCGGCAATTACTTTAACTGTTACTGGTGTGCTCCCTTTAGTGTCCTGGTTTTCAACGTACCGATTCTCAATGTCCTCTGGCATATGTTTAGTTGTTTTTGCTGGTAAGTTCTTTATAATTATTGCGCTTTACACTTTATTTTTTGTAAAATTATATTTGTTTCTGCTACTAGAGTTTTGCTAACAGTTTTTCCTTTGGAAACTGTCTTATTTTCCTGTGAGTAGTTGTCCTTGTGGCATTCTCTGGTTGCTCTTACATGAAGGTTGTTAGCTCTCGTTTTGGCAACATGCCGACAAACATTGATTTTCTGGTTGCCTTACTTCCACTGCTGTGCATTCCGGCATTGCTCTTTCTGAGCTGTGGCTTGCATAAATGGTGAGCTCAAATGCCAGTTTTGTCTTGCATTACCATAAGTTTCAGGCTATTATTTGCGGGATACTAATTTGAATTTGAAACACTTTTACAGGAAGGATGATGACTGGAGACTTTCTCGTGGTGTCTATATTTTTGTTGATATCGGTCTTCTTCTCTTGCTATGTGCAATATCAGCTGTTATAGTATTAGTTAAACCTTGGACGGTGAGTAAAAGTACATCTCATTTATGGTTTCTGTTTACTTGGACATTACAACTTGCACAGCTTCAGAAGCTGACTAGGTCTTGTTGTTTCCCAGATAGGAGTGGCTTTTCTGCTCTTTCTGTTACTAATTGTACTTGCAATTGGTGCCATCCACCTGTGGGCTTCGAACAATTTCTACTTGACAAGAGCTCAGACGTTCTTCGTCTGTTTTCTTGCTTTTCTTTTGGCTTTGGCTGCATTTTTGGTTGGATGGATAGAAGGTGATTTGACAATTCTTGCTGTCCCTTTCTTATCGAGCTTGAATTATTCTATCCTAAATGTATGTTTCATGGTTCTGTCTCAGAGAAACCCTTTATTGGAGGTTCAGTTGGCTATTTTTCGTTCTTATTCCTTCTTGCTGGAAGAGCATTGACTGTAAGTTTCTTGTTTCATCATGAAGTATTGAAACGTTCCTTTACCATCGGTTCACAAGGAGCAGTGTCCATCTTTACCTTCCTTTTTCTATTTATTTTGACGGATGAATGTAATATCTCCAATTTTCAGGTCCTTCTTTCCCCTCCAATTGTGGTATATTCTCCTAGAGTGCTTCCTGTGTATGTATATGATGCCCATGCTGATTGCGGGAAGAATGTCAGGTTTGTTAAAGATTATTGTTGTTCCTTTGGATAGCCATTTCTCTTCCACTTCACCTTGTCGTCTCTGTATGTTATTTCCTACCTAAAATGTTGACAAACTATCATCTTCCCTGGCAGTGGCTCTTTTCTTCTGCTCTATCTGATCGCTTTGGCAACAGAGGGGTGGGGCGTTGTCGCTAGTCTTAAAATTTATCCACCTTTTGCTGGCGCTGCCGTTTCTGCCATTACCCTAGTTGTTGCCTTTGGTTTTGCCGTCTCTCGTCCGTGTCTAACTCTTCAGGTGTGTGCTATGCCGTTGAGTGGCCTGTCTATTAGTATTTAGTAAAGTTTGGTGAACTAAATATCTAAGAAATAATTTTTGGTGCATGTATCTCATTCTCCTGAGTTATTATATTTTAGATCTTTGTGGCTACAATACATGCAGAGTAAATGAGCTTTCTATGTAATGTTCAGATGATGGAGGATGCTGTTCATTTCCTCAGCAAAGAAACTGTAGTTCAGGCTATTGCTAGATCTGCGACAAAGGTGTGCTTTTGTTGAAGTCGGTTCTTTATGGTTCTGCATGTCTCCATGTCTGTCTCCATATCTTTTTAGTACATTGTGAAGTATAAATTTGGAACTTTTCTTTCAAACATTTATTTCTGTGTTTCTTTTCTTATTAAGGATGCTGCAAAATTAGAACTTTATTCTCTGGTACTGATTTTGAATCACTATATATTTAAGATGACATCTTTCAAGATCTTTTACATTCAATGACCAACTAGGCATCTACCATTGCTTTCATCTTCACTTGTATTAAGTCCTTATCAAAGTATTCCATTTCCTGGAGTCTTTAATATTATAATTTATGGTTTCGCTTAGACAAGAAATAGTTTATGGTACTGATTGAATCACTATCTATATGGGATGTCATCTTTCAAGAACTTGTATATTTGATGATCTTCTAGGCAACTACAAATGCTTTGATCTTCACTTGTATTAATTCTCTGTCAATGTGTCAAACCATATTCCATTTATTAGAGCTTTTATATAATTAATGGTTTTGCCTAGACAAGATATGATGGATTGTCATTCACTATATGCTTATTGTGACATTTTTTTGATTGATGTGCAGACTAGAAATGCTATTTCTGGTACGTATTCAGCCCCACAGAGATCAGCTAGTTCAGCTGTTCTTTTGGTTGGGGATCCTACAATCACGCGTGATAGAGCAGGAAATTTCGTGCTTCCAAGAGCAGATGTTTTAAAACTTAGAGACCGATTGAGGAATGAGGAGTTAGCTACAGGTTCATTCCTATCTAAGACAAGAGGCATATGGAATTGGCGTCAGGAAGCAACCGGTGATATGGGTCGTAGGCGAGAACTGTGTGCTCACGCGCGTATCTTGGCTCTAGAAGAGGCAATCGATACAGAGTGGGTGTACATGTGGGATAAATTTGGTGGCTACTTGCTTCTGTTATTGGGATTGACAGCTAAAGCAGAAAGAGTGCAGGTAGATAAGCTTGTATTACCTATGACTTATGTATCTGAAACATTTGGTGACTAACCATTACCTTGTGCTCTGACAGGACGAAGTCCGTTTGAGACTTTTTCTTGACAGTATCGGCCTTTCAGATTTAAGTGCCAAGAAAATTAAGAAGTGGTTGCCTGAAGATCGAAGGCAGTTTGAACTCATTCAGGAGAGGTGATACTTCCTGACTTATTTTTTTGTCTCCTGTAACATATATTTTGTCTTTATTTATTTATGTGGGATAACATTTGCAGTTACTTAAGGGAAAAGGAGATGGAAGAGGAAATTTTTATACAGAGACGAGAAGAGGAGGGAAGGGGCAAAGAGAGGAGAAAGGCTTTGCTGGAAAAGGAAGAGCGCAAGTGGAAGGAGATTGAAGCTTCTCTCTTATCTTCAATTCCTAACGCAGGCAGTAGAGAAGCAGCTGCAATGGCAGCTGCAGTGCGTGCTGTTGGTGGTGACTCTGTTCTGGATGACTCGTTTGCCCGAGAAAGAGTTGCCAACATTGCAGGACGTATACGCCGGGCTCAACTGGCACGGCGTGCTGTCCAGGTATCATTTGTTGGCATTTAATAGTGTTTATTGTTCTTTGCATGTCTGTTGGAACAACTGAGGCTCTCTTTCCCTACAGACTGGGGTAGCAGGTACTGTTTGTGTTCTAGATGATGAACCAACTTCAAGTGGTAAAAACTGTGGAGAACTTGATCCAGCTTTATGTCGAAGTCGAAGGGTCAGCTTTTCTGTTGCAGTTATGATACTGCCTGAATCTGGGCCAGTTTGCCTCTTGGCTACTGAATTCCAGAAACAAGTCTGCTGGGAACTCATGGTTGCTGGTTCAGAACAAGGCATTGAAGCAGGACAAGTTGGGCTAAGAGTAATTACTAAAGGTGATCGGCAATCAACTGTAGCAAAAGAATGGAGTATAAGTGGAACAAGCATTGCTGACGGAAGGTGTGTTGAGTTCTTGCAATTTTTTTAGAATTCATCTTTCTTTGGTTAAGAAGGAGGACAACAATGTGCTTGAACCTGGTTGGTTTTTAGTCGTACCATGCTGGCCCACATTTTTCATAATGAATAGTTTTTGCATGATAGAAATGCCTTGGAATTTTTCTTTCACTCTTTTTTTTTCTCCTGTCAATTTTCATGGATATATGGTGTTGGTATGACCCATTATGAGCTGGGAACAGTTGAAATGGAGCTGCCTTCAGCTGAAACACTAAAACTCCGGTAATTTGGCAAGGGTTTGATGGTGTTTGTGTTTCACAACAAATAGTTGAAACTTATTTTCCCTTCTGCCGTTCTCTCTCGGTGTCATGATATTTTATGATACATGTGCCAGATGTGATTTACTTCGTTATATGGTGCACAGGTGGCATATTGTGACAATGACCATTGATGCTGATCTGGGTGAAGCAACTTGTTTTCTAGATGGTGGTTTTGATGGATATCAGGTTAATTTACCATTGCCTGCAGCCAGTGGCATTTGGGAGCCGGGAACTGAAATCTGGGTGGGTGTAAAACCTCCTACTGATGTGAATGCATTTGGAAGATCAGACAGTGAAGGAATGGAATCCAAAATGCATATAATGGATATCTTCCTTTGGGGAAGGTGCTTGACAGAAGATGAAGTGGCTTCTCTTCATGCTAACCTGGGCTTGCCCGACTATAGTCTGGTCGATCATCCAGAAGACATTTGGCAATGGGGTGATTCACCTTCTAGAGTATGTTTAAAGAATCACTTCGTTATTGGTTTTCTATTTACTTCTAAATATTCCAGCATGCTCGACATTAAGTTTCATCTTTTACTTTGCAGATGGATGAGTGGGACAGTGGCCCTGCAGATGTAGATCTGTATGACAGGGATGATGTGGACTGGGATGGTCAATATTCCAGTGGAAGGAGAAAGCGTGAGAATGTTGTTCTTGAAGTTGATTCTTTTGCAAGAAGATTTAGGAGGCCACGTACAGAAACTCAAGAAGAGATAAACCAGCGGATGCTCTCTGTTGAATTGGCTGTCAAAGAAGCTCTTTCAGCCAAGGGAGAATCCCATTTTACAGACCAAGATTTTCCTCCAAATGATCAATCTTTATTCATTAATCCAGATGAGCCCCCTACAAAGTTGCAGGTACTCTATTAGTTGACTTAATTATATTTATGGATAATTGATTGTCTTCATTTTCCTTGCTTATTGTCTTCATTTTCCTTATTTGTTGTCTTTCCAGGTTGTATCTGATTGGATGAGACCTACTGAGCTGGTGAAGGAGGGTCAGCCATGTTTAATTTCTGGAAGTGCAAATCCATCTGATGTTTGCCAAGTTCGTAGCCTTAGTTCAACTTGTCAATTTTTGTTGCTTTGTTTCAACTGGTTAAATTTCAGTTTTTTAAATTGAAGTTTCTGTTGTCTTGCCAGGGACGACTAGGTGACTGTTGGTTTCTAAGTGCTGTAGCTGTTCTTGCTGAGGTTTCTAAAATATCAGAAGTGATCATCACACCTGAATTCAACGAGGAGGGAATTTATACTGTTCGTTTCTGTATTCAGGTAATAATTCAAATGGTTATTTATTTTGCAATGTAATAGTTAAAAGATACACATTCCCTCCGGGGGGATTTCAAGAATATGATTCTGAAATACATTGGTAGAATTCTTCTAAGTAGCCTTAATCCAGGGGGGAATATAGAGTAGTGAATGTTATACTAAATGTGGTTTTATAAATAGTTCTGATATAACTTCGCTTAGTTGGACATATAGGACCATTGAAATTGAAATACATAATGGCTTTCTGGGTAAGTCAACGAAATTGAAATTGATTTTGCGAACTCATCAATATATTTTCTGTCTGTATTGAAGTTGAAATATCACATTCAGTTATCAAGCATAGCATGAAGCGATTTCAGCTAATTGTAACAGAGGCCTGGGGGCCTGAGTACTGCAATCCTAGAGGGTGGTAAAACCCTGGAGTGTGCAGAATGTGTTCCTCCACCAATTGGTGCTTCTCTTACTATTGATTTAACGAAGGTTATAATTAATCAGTTTTCTCCATTCATGCTCTTTGTATAGGGTGAGTGGGTTCCCGTCATCATAGATGATTGGATCCCATGTGAATCTCCTGGGAAACCAGCATTTGCCACCAGTCGGAAAGGGAGCGAGCTATGGGTGTCCATACTCGAAAAGGCGTATGCAAAATTGCATGGGTCGTATGAAGCTTTAGAAGGCGGGCTTGTCCAGGATGCCCTCGTGGATCTTACTGGAGGAGCTGGTGAGGAAATTGACATTAGAAGTGCACAGGCCCAAATAGATCTTGCAAGCGGCAGATTATGGTCCCAACTATTGAGATTTAAACAAGAGGGCTTCTTGCTTGGTGCTGGTAGTCCTTCAGGTACAGACATACATGTATCTTCTAGTGGTATTGTGCAAGGTCATGCGTACTCGATACTGCAGGTATTTTTCTGTCTTTCGAAACTGCTCTTCTGTCTGGTTTAATAGGATTTGCAAAAGATTGAAGGTTATTTGTTTACTTGAAAGGTAAGAGAGGTAGATGGACACAAGCTAGTTCAGATTCGCAATCCATGGGCCAATGAAGTTGAATGGAACGGACCATGGTCCGATTCATCGCCTGAGTGGACTGATAGGATGAAGCATAAATTAAAACTTGTATCTCAGGTAATCATCTCACCTACTCTTTTTAGCTGTTGTTCCTGGGCAAGCTGTGTGATTTTGTGAATCTACTTGTCGATGGCAGTCAAAAGAAGGAATATTCTGGATGTCTTGGCAAGATTTTCAGATTCACTTCAGGTCGATATATGTTTGCCGTGTGTATCCGTCTGAGATGCGGTACACAGTCCACGGTCAATGGAGAGGATACAGTGCAGGTGGATGCCAGGATTATGATACATGGAATCAAAATCCTCAGTTTCGGTTAAGGGCTACAGGACCAGATGCATCACTTCCTATTCATGTATTTATAACATTAACACAGGTATAGCTCATGCCTTATGAATTGTAATTGTTTGTTATGGACTACAATTTAATGTAGTGAATTTTGTTGGGTAGGGGGTGAGTTTCTCCAGCAGAACAACAACGGGTTTCAGTAACTACCAGTCAAGCCACAACTCGATGATGTTTTATATTGGAATGAGGATACTCAAGACAAGGGGGA
Source organism: Oxyria digyna (assembly GCA_029168935.1). Classification (NCBI taxonomy): domain Eukaryota; kingdom Viridiplantae; phylum Streptophyta; class Magnoliopsida; order Caryophyllales; family Polygonaceae; genus Oxyria; species Oxyria digyna. Next base: position 4,019,431 of record JAPVLV010000018.1, read on the forward strand.
GACGTGCTGCTTATAATATTTACTTGCATGAATCTGTCGGGGGGACAGACTACGTGAATTCAAGAGAAATATCATGCGAAATGGTGCTGGACCCGGATCCCAAGGGTTACACTATAGTCCCTACAACTATCCACCCTGGAGAAGAAGCTCCCTTTGTTCTATCTGTATTTACCAAAGCCTCAGTGGTGCTAGAGCTTCTATAGTCGAGCAACCAAGCAAAGCTTCAACCGAAATGCTGCTGGACCCGGATCCTAAGGTATTTCTTTCTTATTTTCCATCATCCATCCCATTGCCTATTTGCTTGCAAGATCATGTCATTGATAGTGTTCTAATGGATTTCGCTTTGATGCAGGATTCACCGTTATTTATAAAGTTGGTCGTGGAGCACGAACCCTATGCCGGCTTGTTCGGCTTTTGGTTGGAGGGTAAAAGTGTACATGGAAGAGTAGGATATAGCTAGCTCTGATCATCCTGTTCATGTAAATGAGAAGAGATTGAAGTAGTAAATAGGATAGTCAATTATTCGATAGGGAAATTGAGTAGTGATGCAGTTTTGATTCTCCGATCCGTCGGCTTAGCTGAGTTTACTGTACTGTACTGTTGATAGACTAACTTGTGTATAGAAGTAGTTTAATGTATTTCTAATATAATAGTTCAATTTTACTCAACTCCAACCATTCCTCATCCAATTTTCATGTCACTTAGTTCAGACACACTTAACACTGAAACACTAAGGCAACCCCTGCTCAATTATAATCTATGATTTGTTGCACTAACTCTTACACCAAGAAACAAATTCATCCCATTCGATCACTTATGGCTCGTTTGATAGTGTTGTCTAAGATATGAGAAATCGGGTATGTGTGATGTTTGATGATCATTTGCACTAACTCTTACACCAAGAAACATTGTTTGATGATCATTTGTTGCACTAACTCTTACACCAAGAAACAAAATAAGTGGTTGCTAGCACAACCACTTATTTTGGGTTTTTTTCAGTAGAGAATGATTAATTTACTCTGAACTTTCATGTACGGACTAGGGTTCATTCATGTCAAATATACGGACTGAAATTAGGGTTCATTCATGTCCCATATGATTCATCCATTCTTCACTTATCCAATAGGAATTAGGGTTCATTCATGTCAAATTGTCAACTGAAATTGGAGAGTCCTCTCCTTCTCGGGTTTTTTTCTTGCTGCATATACGGACTGAAATTGGAGACTGCTAGATTTTCTTGCTGTATGACTTTGACTGTCTTCACTTGATATGTATATGTGTTTGAGTTTGTGAATCAGACATGTTGGAAGAATTTCTTGCTGGAGACTGCTGTTTCTGTATTGTTTTTACTTTGATTTCAGTCATGTTTCAGACATTATTTCAGATGTTGACTTCAGTTTTTCAGACATGTTGGAAGAATTTGTTGTTTTATATACAGTATTTTATTTATCTTTTTTCTTTAAAAATAATTAAAAAACAGGTTTAATATAACTGGAGGGCCGGGTATGAGCACTGTCACAGGCCCTCAGACCGGGCCTCGGGCTAGCCCGGCCCGCAAATACGGGCTGAATATTTGAGTCTTGCCCGACCCGGGTATGGCCAGGTCTACTGGTATGTTTGTAGTTTTAGTTCCTATTGGAACGTAAAACCCTTCAAGTTTTGTAAAATTGTCAATTTATGACATAGAGTTGAAATTGATTATCTTGCTTATTGGGTATTGTTCTATACTTCTGTTTGTAGTCTTTCGTTCCAATTGGTATTTTTCTAGCTTTTGAAGGTGATTATTTTTAGTTTTCGCTAGCTGTTGGTTGATAAAAGAACTTGTTTTGCAGTTAATTAGGAAGATATGTTGACTTCAGAGGAGGAAGTAACCAGATTATTTCGAATTAGGAAGACATTGATGCAAATGCTCAATGATAGAGGATATCTGGTCACTGACTATGAGATCAACTTGACAAAGAACCAGTTTATTGATAAGTACGGCGAGAACATCAAAAGGGAGGACCTCACAGTTAACAAAGCTAGGAGAAATGACAGCTCTGATCAGGTGCTGCACTAATGTAGTTTGATATGAATTGGTGCGCCACACAGATTAGCTGTTGTACTTGATCTCGTAGATGAATTTTGTGTCTTATTTAAAGATTCGAGGGGAGGAGTCATAGATCAGATTGTTGAATAGAGATTAGTATAGTAAAATTATTTTAGTTATTTCTGAACTCTTTGCTCAGGCTCTTAGGATGTAGTAATTTAACAAGAATGTACCACCAATATATTTGTAAACGGATCTGAAGTAATTAGATGATCATGGGACACGGCCTAACTTTAAATACAATCAGATTTAGATAGCATATAACTAATGTCAGGAAGGCCTAAGTTGAAATAATGAGATAAAAAAAGAAGTTAATTGATCCGTTTTTCTCTAATTGAAGGTCATCACTCTTATCATGGCAACATACTATCTTTACAATCATCATACTTCCTTTACAAACAACATATAATTTTGCTAATTGGTTTATTTGGATCTAGATATATGTTTTCTTCCCAGAGGAGGCAAAGGGGGGTGAAGCAGGTTAAGACTTATGCTGAACGCATGAAGTCGGATAATGTCAACCATGGTGTTGTAACAGAATCGAAACGAGAACAAAGTAAACGCAAGAAAGACACACAGATATACGTGGTTCACCAAAGATTGGCTACGTCCACAGGAGAGGGAGATCAGATTATACGGAGGCGGTATTACAGTTTTCGGTACAATTAGGTTTACACATAAGCCGCTATAAATAGCGCTAAATAACCCTAAGCCCAACAACAAAACTGATGGGCCCAAATAAGCCCATACAACAGATGGCCCAAATACAGCGAGACCCCCGTGTTACTTGTCGCAGCGTGTGATTCAGATTTAAGGCATACTAACACATGTCATCTTGGTGGTACAACAGAACTTGACCCCATTTGCAAAGGGTCCCCCTATCTGGACGCCATTTTTTTGCTATTTGGACGCGTTTTTGCACGGCTAACTTAGCCGCATAATTATTGCACGCCTAACATAAGCGAGCAAGGGTAAAACCGTCAGAATTGGAAAATATACTACAGAAAATGATTAAGCGTGCAATTAGAACGCTTATGTTAAGCGTGTAATTGATTGCAGGCCTCTGTATGTGGGCCTGACCCATATAATGCGCAAAACATAAGCGTGCAATTAGCACGCTTAACATAAGCGTGCAATTTATGTTAAGCGTGCAATTGATGGCAGGCCTCTGTATGTGGGCCTGACCCGTATTATGCGCAAAATATAAGCGTGCAATTAGTGCGCTTATTTTAAGCGTGCAATTGATTTTAGGTCTTCTCCCCCGCTCATTCTCAGTCGGGTGCACTGAAGTTCTTCCGATTTCGCAAAGTTGGAGTTGTTGTTTCCGATTTCCGGTCGTTTTTCTTCCAATCTCCGTCCACATTTCAAAGCGTGCGATTTCCGGTCATTCCCAGTCGCAAAGCGTGCGATTTCCGGTCATTCCCAGTCGCAAAGCGTGCAATTTCCGGTTGTTGGTTCTCCTGGAGGGGAAATTCTGGTGACTGCTATGTCCGGTGGAGCTCATGGCGGTGGAGAGGAGTTGGATTTGCAGGTGGAGATTACAGAGGATGGTTTTAGGGTGGGGGAAGTTAGAGTAGAGGTGGCCCCTGATTCTGCTGGTGTCGGGATGGTGGCCCCTGATTCTGCTGGTGTCGGGATGGTGGCCCCTGATTCGGCTGGTGTCGGGATGGTGGCCCCTGATTCTGCTGGTGTCGGGATGGTGGCCGAATCAGGACAGGCGGATGAGATTTCGGAGTCGATCGGGACATCGTCGGAACCAGCAGGCGAACGTGAAGGTGCAAGTATGTTAATGGTTGATTTGATATTCTTGTATATGAGAATAATGATACAAAGGAATTGCGTATTGTGTGTAAATGTTTAGTATATGTAGATATCTGTTTTGTTTTTATTAGACAACAAGATATATGTTTGCAAATTTGTTTGTTGGCCACTATTTGTTTCCTATTTTCATTCAAAATATATGTAGTACTGTATATAGTTACAAAATGAAGAATGATTTATGCAAGAACTCTATTTCTGGTTTAGATCAAGAGTCATATATGGAATGGAAACTTGACAAATCTTCCCCTCTTATTTTCATCCCAAATTTGACAACATGTTCTCTAACTAGTTTTAATAGAGAATGATGGAAATTGTTTGGTCTGGATGTAAATTGAATAGATTCGGGTTATTTCGATGGTGTAGGGCTTTCTTCGACAATGGTGTTAACAGAGGCTACAGATCAATTGCAATTTCTTGGTGGCGCTAGAAAACGGGCAACCCGATCGACTATCGCTCAGGACGTGAATGCCGACGTGACTCCATCACCCGTAGGCATCTTCCAGGTATGTAATCTGAATTCGCTTTAATGATATAAAAAAAACCGTCTTAATTACATATAATGTCTTTATAGAATATTAGATTATAATAAGTTCTATTTGTTTTGTTTTGCATTATTGGATATTATGATATGTTATAAAATTAGAATATTATAATTTATTAGAAATTCTAAATCCCTAAATTATGATATTATGATATGTTTTGTTTTGCATTATTGGATATTATGATATGTTATAAAAGGAATATCGAAATAAAATTAATAATTTAGGCGGTACGAAACGCTGTGGGAGACTCTGCTGGGTTTACTTTTCCAGCTCCTGTAGCAGAAAGGCGTCCTCCGGCTGTAACGGTCATTAGCGATAACGATCGCACGAGATCCACTTCAGTAGGAGCACAAATAGAGGCAGCTGCACAGACACCAGTTATTGAGCCGACCACTGCACAAACGTCAAATTCTGAGCCAGCGGCTACTAGGCATACGCCGGATAGAGCTCCTCCTCGGAGAGGCGTTTCAGCTGCTGTACGTAGTAGGGTTGCAGCTAATGCACGTAGTACACCTGCAGCTAATGCAGGTAGTACACCTGCAGCTACTTTACAAGCAGATTTGTTTGGGGAAGATCAAGGCCAGGGTGACAACATGCCGGACGTCTCGTCTGGTGATGAGATGGACGTTGACGTTGACGTGGAGGCGGAGTTGCAACGTGAAGATGCAACTCCTATACAGGGACGATTCGCTGTACAGTATACTCCGATCGTACGTGTTGATCAGATCGCACAGACACAGGATGATCCGGTTTTAGAGACACATGATTTGGCGATGGATGACAGTATGCCATCACCGTCCACTTATATTTGTGATGAGCGCCCCTCACCTGTTTCGACACCTCCCCATTCACCTCATCGAGTAGCGACACCTCCCCATTCACCTCTTCGACATCCGACCGATGGTGTCCCCCCTCCTCCACCTCCAGCAAATGATGCAGTTTTTTCGGGACCTAGTACATGGTACCCAGACGGAGGTCCTCGCTATGGTCTCATCCTTACCTCATATCAGACACACATTGCCAGAGCTATATGGGACGACACCCCTCGAGATGTCCCTCCTCTTGATATTCAGCCTCTACTCCCTCCTCTTCCTGTTCGCAGATATAGGAGAACTCGAGCTCAGATGGAAGCTGATGAGGCTGCTGCTCAGGCTGCTGCTGAAGCTACTGCTGAAGTTGTTGCTCAGCTTGCTGCTGAGGTTGTTGGTTCTCCTGTTGAGGCTGCTCCTGCTGCACGTCCAGATTTGGTAAATGAGCCCCATGATTTTACTAAAGATAAAGTTTTATTTTTATTTTTCATAACTAAATAAATTTTGTGATTTTGCAGACGCGTAAGGTTCTTAAGATCTACACACATGCTGGCTACACCAGTCCGTACGAGCAGTATATTAGACACGAGCCTGGTTCATGGTTCGAGATAGCACAGCGTAGTGCTCTTACGCATCTTCGAATTCTAGGCACGGGAGCAGTTGATTGTGTATTGATTTCAGCCTTTGCAGAGAGATGGTACCCCGAAACTAACTCATTCCATTTTCCATGGGGCGAGATGACCATTACCCTTCACGATGTTCTCGAGATTCTAAGTCTACCTATAGACGGGAGGAGTTGTACTTTACCACCGAGTGTGACTGAAAATAGGGTGAGAGATACGATAGCTACAGTGCTTGAGGTGGATAGGAAAAGAGTGAACAACTGGATTACGGGAGGCGGTATTCCTATGAAGTTAGTTGCAGATGCGATGGAGGCGATGATGAAAGCAGAGCAGAGGGACGAGGAGTTGGTCGCGTCATTGTATTTGTGGTATCTTCTCGCCACGACAGTGTTGGTGGACAAGTCGACCAACAAGCTCAAGCACTGGATACTAGGTCTTGTTTTGGATCACTCGTGTACAGACAATATCGCTTGGGGAGCTGGCGTCTTGACGCACCTGTATCGGAACTTAGGACAGGCGTCTCGACGAAATGCGATGACCATGGCTAGCTGTGGAATATTGTTGAGGGTAAGTCAATGTAGTTTGATTATTTAATTTAAAAGAAACGCTATTAGTTTCTTTTTTAATTTGTGTTGTTTGTTCGTATTCTACAGTCATGGATATGGGCTTATTTTCCCCATTTCCGTGGACACTACATCATGGACCCTGCTGCCCAGCTTTCTGATGCTAGAGCTATTAGGGATGGACAAGAGGTCCCACAAGGCAAGAATGCCGAGCGTTTGATCTGCATACGCCGCTTGCTTGACAAGATTAGATACGAGGAGGTAAAATGTTTTGTTCACTATTTCATTTTCATTTGTAATTACATTATCCATCTCATAACTTCTTTCTTTTTGTATCACAGATTCAGTGGTTCCCTTTTGCTAGGGTCGACTTCCGTAGACCGGAGTATGCATCATCTCTTTTCAGAGGCATCTTACGTCTCATGCCTATTCAGGAGCCGTACCACCCGGACCATTGTCTTCGACAATTCGGCCATGTACAAATGATCCCAGAGGATCTACCACTACATCCTAGCAGGGTGACTCGATTGAACAACCTCAGCCACTACAACGTGGAATTTGCAGAGTCGATGTTAGGGGCGTGGGATGAAGTGCCTAGGCCGTTGTTTCAGATTCAGCAGCCGAGAGCCTCCTACTTCTGGGCAGTTACCGAGGACTATTTAGATTGGTTGGATGACTACTCCCATGTGTTAGTGGATCCAACATCTATTAGGCAGGATCGACCAACTGGCCCTATCCGTCCCACTCCATCTGTTGACACACTTGCGGTATGTTTAAATAGTTTATTTCTTGATTATCATTATTTTTGTTGATATATATCATCTCTAATATAATAACATTATGAATGCAGCGGAACCAGATGGTAGCGGCTGAGATTCGAGGTTATTTAGAGAGGTCGATGGATGTGGTTGTTACCCAGGAGCAGATTGATGATATGATGAGGCGTCTGCTTAATATGTTAGTAGACGAGCATATTCCGATGGCTCCTCCTCCTCCACGTGCATCTCAGAGGTTGTTTCCAGATTCTGTATTTGAGCGAGGTCAGGGTAGCGGTAGTCGGGGTGGTGGGGACAATGACGCTTCCGGTAGTCAGGGTGGTGGGGACGGTGAGGGTAGCGATGCACGACTAAGTTAGGAAGTACTATCACGTGGTATTTTGGATTATCGTTTGCATTTTGTATTATCGTTTGCATTTTGTATTATCGTTTGCATTTTGGATTATCGTTTGCATTTTGGATTATCGTTTGCATTTTGTATTATCGTTTGCATTTTGTATTATCGTTTGCATTTTGTATTATCGTTTGCATTTTGTATTATCGTTTGCATTTTGTATTATCGTTTTATCCATTTGTCAATTGTTTCATGTGGGCTTTAATTTATGTGTATACAATGAAACACCAGCTGCATCTAGCTTCTGATTTTTCTCTTGTTCATCCCTAAAAAAGAATTAAGTTGTGTACATATTCAGAAACGAAGAAATAAAATATAAGATGTCATCTATCTTTGAGTCATGTGCAAATCAAAGGCTCTCTCAGTTACTTTTACAACTGCATCAAAACAAACAATCAAGAGATGTTCTCTAACCAAAGAGTTCCTTCTTAGGTGACACATTTCAGATCTACATGAACTTCAAAATAAAACCAAGCAGAAGAAGAAATCAGTAGAGTGGTCAAATCTAGGAAACTTCAGAATAAAACCAAGCTTCATTCATCTTTAAAATGTCACGCCTCTCCCACCTCTGATTACACATTACACATCACACATTCATCACTAGGAAACTTCAGTTAGAGACTATGCTGACTAACAACACACTTAACATGGTCTACATCACACATTCAAAGGAAAATACATTACACATTACACATAGCGACAGTTGCTCCAATCTGAGGCATCTTTAACAAGCTTCGTACCGCACAACTGCAAATAAGGAAATAACATAAGTGAGCAAACGAGATATATGTTGAATAACTGCTTCAGGGAATGTGGTAAAGGGAATGAGGGTAATATCGAATTACAGGCAGCTCAGGCATTTAAACTATTCCTTTCAATGGAGCTTTCTAAGTTATGTCACTTTGCCAGCTCCAAGCTTTTCAGTCTTCAGCTCCAAGCTTTTCAGTCTTCAGTTCAAACAATTGACAGGCATACATTGCTCAAAGATGGGCATTACCTCAAAAAACCTTACACAGCCAATTACACTATGCAAAGAAAAACGAAAACTGAGAACACCTAGTCTACCAATGATCTTATTATGAGTCTTAGCCTTCTAGCATATCCAAGCACAAATATATGAAGAAATTTAACAATGGGAAACACATCACTTCACTATCTAAAATTTAACAATGTCCATCCATTCATTAAATCCTTGTTGTGATATCAAAATAATCTAACCCCACTCATCATGAATCGAAAGATAAAGAGTTTTTTAACATTGCTGCTTATAATCATCAAAACCTGGAAGGAGGAAGAAACTGAACAAAATAATCATCAAAACACATCACTTCATTCAAAACCTAATTGAAGAACTGAGCAAAAAAAGAAAGAAGAAACTGAACCACCAAGAGCTTACTTCTGCGAGTTCGTTTCTTGTAGAGAATGCGGTAGCCACAGTGACAGCACTTAAATACATCATCATGCTTAATTTCTTGCTCTTTACCACAATCTATTCACCAAAAAAATGCAGCCCAAACTTGAATCAAAACCACAGAGGGAGCTGATACACGGATCCATGGCGAACTTACCTTCACAGATGTAAAGAACAGGCTTAGGCTGTGGATCCATGGCGACGAAGGAGGAAGACTGGAAGGAGGAAGACTGGAAGGAGGAAGACTGGAAGACTGGAAGAGCTGTGAGAGAGGAAATAGGAGGAAGACTGGAAGGAGGAAGACTGGAAGAGTGCACGCCAAAACCACTTTAGGGTTGAATGTTGCGGACAGAAGCTGCCTCTTTTAGGGTTGAGAATGGAGATAGGAGGAAGACTGGAAGAGTGCACGCCAAAAGTAGGCGCGAGCTGATACACGGATCTCCGTTCTTATTCGTTGATTAAAAAGAGGATGGACGGTTGAGATTAAGGCTGAGATTAAGGGTTATACATTTTTGGTTAAATTAAGGTAAGTTTTAGATTTCAAATAACAAAAATGTAACGTTTTTTGGTTAAATTTAAGTTTTAGTTTTCAATTGTAAAACATAAGTTTCAATTGAAACGTTTCAATTGTAAATAAACGCAACTTTGAATGTTAGTAATAAACGCAACTTTGATTAATATAACATTGGTTTTGATTTCATAAGTTTTGATTTCAAAGTTAGTAATATTCAAATGCCTATTCAAACTAATGTTCAAGATAACATTGGTTTTGATATCATTAAGTTAGTAATATTCAAAGTTAGTAATATTTCAAATTTAGTAATATTTCAAAGTTAGTAATATTCAAACTAATGTTCAAGATAACATTGGTTTTGATTTCAAAGTTAGTAATATTTCAAAGTTAGTGATATTTCAAACTTAGTAATATTTCAAAGTTAGTAATATTTCAAAGTTAGCAATATTTCAAAGTTAGTGATATTTCAAAGTTAGTAATATTCAAACTAATGTTCAAGATAACATTGGTTTTGATATCATTAAGTTAGTAATATTCAAAGTTAGTAATATTTCAAACTTAGTAATATTTCAAAGTTAGTAATATTCAAACTAATGTTCAAGATAACATTGGTTTTGATATCATTAAGTTAGTAATATTCAAAGTTAGTAATATTTCAAACTTAGTAATATTTCAAAGTTAGTAATATTCAAACTAATGTTCAAGATAACATTGGTTTTGATATCATTAAGTTAGTAATATTCAAAGTTAGTAATATTTCAAACTTAGTAATATTTCAAAGTTAGTAATATTCAAACTAATGTTCAAGATAACATTGGTTTTGATATCATTAAGTTAGTAATATTCAAAGTTAGTAATATTTCAAACTTAGTAATATTTCAAAGTTAGTAATATTCAAACTAATGTTCAAGATAACATTGGTTTTGATATCATTAAGTTAGTAATATTTCAAACTTAGTAATATTTCAAAGTTAGTAATATAACATTGGTTTTGATTGAAACTAATCAATGTTACGAGATAGTAACTTTCATTTCAACCCCTTTTATCCGGTATCCTACATCGACTAACCTATAATGTCTTTCATTTCAACATTTCAACATTAAAACTTTCCATTTGCACGTCTATAGTAGGCGTTCTATACCCTAAACCCTTCAACTCGTTTGTATCCCGATGTGGCACGCCTAAAATAGGCGCTCAATACCCTAAACCCTACGTCTACATTAGCCGTGCATCACTAAACCCTTCAACTCGTTTGTATCCCGATGTGGCACGCCTAAAGTAGGCGCTCCATACCCCAAAACCCTACGTCTAAATTAGCCGTGCATCACATAGTGTTTTCCAGACTTCAAAACTAGGGTTTGCGCCGCTTTCGACTTCATTTCCTTCTCTTCCAGCCTCCTCATCTCGTCATCTCCTCCTCTCCTCCTCATCTCCTCATCTCCTCATGTCCTCCTCTCCTCCTCATCTCGTCATCTCCTCCCAAGTTTGCTCATGAAGACAGAAGGTTTCACTTCCAGACGTCTGTTCAGCCGAAACTACTTCATTCAAAACGGACGGAGGAGCAGTCCTCTGCGAGTCAACTTCCCACGACGACGCACCACTCCGAGCGCTACTACATCGACTCCGAGCGCTACTGCAGCTCAACTTCCCACGACGACGCACCACTCCGAGTAATGTTTTCTCCTTCACAATGTGAATATTTTAGCTGATATTAAGCCTAAAACTCCTTGCTTATTTCTCAAGGGAAAAATTTCATAAACCACTCATTTGTTGGTGTTAATGTTTTATACTGTTATTGATGAGTAGAGATTTTCTTGTACTGGTGAGTTCGATTTTCTGTTGTTGTTGTTGGTGGTGAGTTCGATTTTCATGTACTAGTTGGTGGAATTGCATTTTTTTTTGGCGTTCCTGCATTCTTGCCAAATTGTGCATCAAGGTTTATTCAAAATTGGAATGTGTTAGGGATTTTGATATTGAAATGATTATTTGTCCGATTCATATCTTCCTCTCCTTCCTGCTAGGTTTTACATAAACCTCAAATAGAGGTTCACAGAGACACAGACTAGAAATTTTGATAGATTAGGGTTTGGAGAAATCATGGTGCTATGCTATGCTATCATTTCCATTATGAATCTTGAAAAGTATAATTTATTTACTCAATTCTACATGTTTTCTCCCTTTCTTTTGCTGATACTGTATACCTTTAGCTGCATTTGTGCAGCAACTAAATTTCTGCAGATTATGATGTTTTAGCTGCATTTGTGCAGCAACTAAATTTTAGTTTCTGCAGATTATGATGCTTCTTTTGTTGTTTGATAGCTCGTCGCCTGACTCCCTCTCATCATTCGACAACGATGAGGACATCCCCATGATCGAGCATCAATGTCATTGTCATGAACAAGTACAGACGTTTACAATGGACGGTAGGGACCCTGCCAACTATGGGAGGCGCTTCTATGGTTGCCGCCGCTTTAGGCTCGACCCCGGAGCATGTACTTTCATCCAGTGGTATGACCCCCAGTATTGTATGAAAACTGGTAAGCTTATTAAAAAGCTGGTCGTGCAGCATGAGAAGCTGAAGGAAGACTACAGGCAATTGGAAAAACATGAGAAGTGGCTCCATAAAAATTATCAAAACATGTCGAGGAAATTGAAGGCCTTAGCTTTGGAAGTTATTGGTATTGCCTGAATTTGAAGTTTCACCTGTTTTTCTGAATTATGGTTTGTGGTTTAATGTACTGGTTTGAAGACTTTAAGTTTGTGTTGTAATCGACTATCTTAATGTTTGTTCTGAATTATGGTTTGCATAATTTCTATCTACAAATGTATAGTGAGGCCATGCATAAAGATCACTGAAAGCGCTTAATGTTTGCACATGGAATGAAATCAAGGACCCAAATCCATACATGATAAAACCTAGATATAGTAATCTGGATTCTCCCCAAATTGTCTGCGACATTCTTTAAACTCCATCAATCTCTGTGCAAAGAGTGTTTCCCACCATAGGATTCTTGGATCACAATGTCTTCTCCAAGCATCTGTAATGGGTGGTAATGGAGCGACATCAGTGAGCGACACCTATAAAATTACAAACGCATATATATGTAATTAGAATAAAAAAAATAAACGGGTACATTTAAGCTATAACGTAAAAGACGCCTCATTACCGGGATCCAATGGTTCTTAGCCCCTACGAGTGCTACAGTAACAATTTGTGACGGAGGAGCTAGGTCTATCTGTCCATGCGGCCTTATAGGTAAGCACATCAAAGAATACGAAGATAAGACGACGACCGCAGCGTTGTACAAAGTGGCAAACACTAAACCCATAAATGGCATGTCAAGCCAATAACGTCGCTCGCAAGGGGACCTGACATAGCTAATTTGAAGCATTAGATCATCCCATGTCCCTTCTCGGGTTTGTGCTCGTATCGGCTCCCAATACGATCGGTTGACACGCAACTCCGCTGCCATCTCGCTACGAATCAACGGGTAGCTACCCTCACTCAATCCCTTGAGTATAGCTAATGACCGATATCCACAATGTCCGTCTGAACGCACATCTTGAGCTTGTCTAATATAACCATACCAGAAGTAGTCAATATTTTGCACCCCAAAGTCCACTCCACAATGAACCATGGATTCTTCAGGCAACTTCGAGGAAGCGTCTACTTCCACAACGTCGGTCTTCACGTACATCTGTTCAAATTGTGATTCAACTGGTTGGGAAGGCATATCTTCATCGCCAATCTCGTCAAAAGATACTTGCTTTCTAGAACGTCTAGGCTTCTTCGCCTTCTCTTTTTCCTTCTCTTTTTCCTTCTCCTTTGCCTTCGCCTCAGTTTGCAATAATTCTGCTCTTACGTGTTCATGATGACTCTTTTCTCTAGTCGGAGACTCATTTCCCTTGTTCTTCGAACCCGATGGTCTTCCCTTACCACGAATGTCTGGATCCTCGGTCGGCTCCATAAACGTACTATGTTCCGGATGCTCCAAGGCGACGTAAAGTTCACTCACTTGCCATAACGTGGCAATGCTCAAACTCCGATCTTCCACTTTAGCCCACATCTCGCGCAGTCTCAACTCTGGAAATGATATCTCAACATCGTCGTCAAGACACCCAAATTTTAGTGGCTCAAGTTCCCAATGAATTTCCTTCCAGAAGTCATGAACGGAATCTGGTGTGAGAGCGGTCTTCGTAAGGATGGCCTTAACAATATCGTGGACACAAGGCAGCCCAAGACATTCTCTCACCCAATAATCCTCGCAATGCTCCAAATACTGCTCCTTCATTATCCGATCGTACATGGCCAACAATAACACAAAACACCTATCTGAAACTCTACAAATGAGCCTTGAAAACACCATTTTTCCCACCTCTAGAAACCTCGGATCATTGAAGCACAATGGTGATTGGTTCAGTGAGTTGTTCATTGTGGCCCTTATCTGATCCACTTGAAAGACGATCGAACGGTGAATCCTAACAATCACTCTGTTAAAGCCGCCTCTAGTGGATGCAAGAATATCTTTCAACACACGATGCATCCCCTCAACTCTATCACAACGACAAATTTTATTAGTTTTTTACTAATACATAAAAAAATCAACTACACAATGTTCAAAAGATACCTGTTTGTAGTCCTCGTGCAGAAGTGAAGAGTGTGATCAGTCCAAGCTCTTACTATGTTTTCTTTGTAAGGAGTCAGCCATTGCCTCTCGACGTATCTAACAAGACCCTTCATCCGACATCTCCTTAATGCATTGAGCCTCTCCTCGTAAGTTTCAACGGTGGTTGAGCAAAATAATGTCCAACACTGGTTCACAAACCTATCCGCTTTCGCACTGTCTTTTATAACCTTGTCAGTATGTGCCTTGATATTGTTTTTAATATGCACCCAACACAATAGATGTTTTACAGAGACGTCTTGAAAAACATCTTTAATACCCTTGATTAAAGCAGTGTCACAATCGGTCATTATAGCAGTTGGCATCACTCCTAGCTCCTCAAACAAATTCCTAAGGCACCTCATAATGAATTGGTAATTGAAAAACTTCTCGTGTCGGGTGAATGCATATGCTATGTTGAACGTCTTATGAGTGCAGGTGAAACCCACGATCTCCACCAAAGGCATGCCATACCTATTCACACATGTATAAATAATAGTGGATTTATCTAACTAAAACGTGGAACATATAACTATAACTATAACGAGTTGTTATTAAAATGAATTACGTACCTATTTGTCTTGTATGTGGCGTCAATGATCACAACGTACGGAAACTTCTTCAATAGTCGTAGAGATTCATGGTGAGCAAAAAACAGTACTTCGACTTCATTCTTTTTGTCCACGTCCCGAAGAGGATAATAGATGTACCCGTTCTCTTTCAGAAAAACAAGTGACCATTGGGTAACGGTCAACTCTCCGCGATCCTCGTAATTAATTTTTTGCAAAAAATTCTCTACTTGTTTCATTGAAGTCATATTTCCTTCAAACTTCTTCTTCAACCCAGAAACGATGGTTTTCGGTGTCTTGCCTTCGTCACCCTCACTCCTAACCCATTTCTCCTCCTCCTCCGTCATTCGCCCAATGAATGCATTCCCATGAAGGCTAGTAAGCCTATGGTTGTGGGAGCCATACATAACATCCAAGGCCCATTTGTGCGTAAGCTTATTGAACTCGTTTCTCATACGACACCCATGCAACTCGAATTTACAACCACACTTCTTTGTGTTACGCTCGCGTTTCCTTGGAGTTAGTAACTTAGATTTTGATTTACCAAATCTATCACATGTCAAAGTGACGGCGTACGGACTTGTGTGAGCTTTCACCAAAACAATCATCAATCCTTTTGCTATGTTCCTCGCCCATTCAACCATTTCGGCCAAACTATCCCACACTTGACATGTACGAAAACTATCTCCATAGTCTTCCCCCTCCTATTATAATGTAATATTTCATTAAGTATTTATACTACTACAAGGACGACCATAAACATGCATATATACAAAGTTCCATATATTTTGAACAATTTTTTTTAGTAACGTAAAATACTAACTTCTTTCCAATAATCCTAATCCTTACTACAACACAATTTTTTTTAGTAAGGTAAAATACTAACTTCTTTCTAACAATTTTTTTAACAAAATCCTTACTTCAAATCCTATGATCAATGAAGAATCTACTACAAATTAATGAATACTCAAACGATATTAAACCCAATACTAACCGTGAAGATTTCGTCGTTCGGATTACAAATGCTTGACATCCTTGGGTCGTCGGTTACTCCATCGCATTCTAACAAAGAAAGCCCTAACAAACTCATTTCCTCACTTTCATCATTAGGATAAGACATTATGAATGTGTATAGTGAATACAACTTCTTTTCTTGCTTATATAGACCACAATATAGCCGTTTATAGCCGTTTTTAAAAAAAACGGTCATATTTTCAAAATTGCACATTAGCACGCCTATGATAGACGTGCAGTAAAATTCATCTGATTTTGTGGAATTCTGCACATTACATCGCCTAAACTAGCCGTGCACTGTGATCGTCTAAGTTAGCCGCACAAGGATCTTCATTTTTTTAATATATTCGCCGTAATATTTATCTTTTTGTTAGAAAAACCATTTTCTTTTAGGTCGGCTCATATAGGCGTTCAAGTGATCGGCTAAGTTAGCCGCACAAGGATCTTCATTTTTTTAATATATTCGCCGTAATATTTATCTTTTTGTTACAAAAACCATTTTCTTTTAGGGCGGCTCATATAGGCGTGCAATTCTGTAGTATATTTTCCAATTCTGACGGTTTTACCCTTGCTCGCTTATGTTAGGCGTGCAAGAATTATGCGTCTAAGTTAGCCGTGCAAAAACGCGTCCAGATAGCAGAAAAATAGCGTCCGGATAGGTTACTCCTTTGCAAAAACCGTCATTACTGAGCTGAGTGGGAAATATCATATGGAAGTTTTCCAGGTGATTATGAATAGCAACTTATGTCCTTGTCTCTGCTTTCCCTACTTTATCCCATTATATTTTCAGTAATTTGATAATGAGCCTTGTTTTAGTTCCAAATATAGTGCATGCAAACTTACACCAAGTATTATCTTCTAAAACCTGAAGCTTTTTGACATTTTAGAATCAGTGATGATGGATGGATACTTTCTTCGGTAACCAATATATACAAGTAGAAGAATTCTATCCACAGATTAAGTGGTCGCTGTTGATTGGTTCTCGTGGATAATGAAGCTTTGTTATTGTGTCAGTGCATATTGACGAGATTTCTGAAATGGACATTCTTATTTTTTGATGGAAAAAGACGAAATGCGTTATACCCAGATGTGTTATGCTTCAAAAGCTTGTTGATATAGTGGTATAGATTTGTCCTCAGATCTAGTGGTTATTTTTAATTTGTTTTCCATATGCTAGGAATCTTTGGTTGTGTTATTGCTTAACTAATGTCCTTGATTTCTGAAAATGTTTAGACACTTACTTTTGATGGAAAGACCCTTATCCCTGATGTGTAAGGTCATAAAATTAATATTACGTTTTATGAATCAGGAAGCAGAGTTGCTGGTTAACATCAAGGAGCATGTTCTTGTTCCCGAGCATCAGCTGCTTACAGATGAAGAAAAGAAGAGCTTACTGCAGAGATACACTGTGAAGGAGACGCAAGTATTAAAGAACTTGCTTAGTGCCAACTCAAAATTTACATGCTCCTAGAAAATTTCCATTAAAGAACTTTTCGTATCTGAATTCCTGCATTTGGTCCATGACAGCTACCGCGTATCCAGCTGAATGATCCAGTTGCCAGATACTATGGGCTCAAGCGAGGTCACGTTGTCAAGATTATCCGGCCTAGTGAAACTGCAGGAAGATATGTGACATACATATATGTCATCTAGGCAGTTAACTTAGGGCATTTTTTTCCATGCTGAATTGATCCTATGAATAACCTATAATCAGAGGAATTTTCATCTGTGTTGTGTGCTTTGTATTGCATCATCCTTGGCTCTTGGTTTAGGTTTTATGATTAGTAGTAAACTGAAATTCGAGAGGCACTTTTTGTACCTTATATATCTTTTTAAAAGTATTTAAATATGTTGGTTGTTGCTGTTGTAAATATGTTGGATGTGGCTTGCTAAATAGTCTATTAGCGGAATGAATATTGAAAAGTATGTATGACTGGCGAAATCATCGGGACTTTTTGTATGAGAACTCCACATCAAGGCAAAAGTTTGGTACGATTCAAGTGAGAATCAGGAATTGGAATGAAAATGACATATTTCAGGATTTTGTTTAAATCATTTCGGGAAATGGATGATTTCAAGAATGACAGATTTCAGGATTGTGTTTAAGGCAACAGTTTGGTGGAATCAGGAATCATAACTTGACCCCATTGTAAAGGCAACATTTTGCAAAAAAAGTTTGGCCTTTTGTGACTTGATGAATCATGTTAAATTTTACATTTGCTTGTCCATAATCTGTTACTCTTTGATAGATTATTCAGCTATATTGACCAGATTGATGCAAGGTGTGCTGAATTTATTCATCCAAAAGAACAAAACCATTGCATTAAACTGTTACACTTTCAACCTAGGATTATAATTTTCTTAGCTGACGACAAGAATAGATTTGCATATACCTAAGTGGGGCGATTTTGTGTCTTTTGATGATATTATATTGAGGTTTCCCTCCTGTATGAAGAGGGCCAATAATTTTTCAGATAATGGATGCACCATTTTTGAAATGGTCATTTCTTGGTAAAGGCTAAATTTGTATTTCAATAACAGGTTATGCACACGGAAGGAGAGGGAAATTGTTGTTGTTACCCACAGTGAATTTTTGTTTCACATCCTGAGTCAATTTGGAAATGATTTTCACCCATCTATGAAGGATGCAATTTGCAAAATTATTGAGTTACTGTTATCCTAGTTTGTAGGACCACTCGGTCAATGTTTGTTGTTAGTCTGTTATGATTCTAGCAAGCAATTAGGAGCACTTACTGCACGTAGTAGCTGCAGTTTGTTATTTCAATTCAGTACTTTGTAATGGCTATATATTAGCCTCTTTCTTTCAATAATAGAATAAGTCAGCTTCACGAGATTCATTCTCTGAATTCCTACATGCAGATCTAGTGTTTGTTGAAGGAATGGTAATTAAGCTCTTACAAACTATAAAACTTTTACTTCTAATTAAGGTTTCTTCTAACTTTGTATAATAGCGTATGCAGGGGAGAGAGGGAGGCTTGGGTATAAAAGACATTCTGATTAATGAGTATGTGCTCAATGGAGCTAATGTTTGAGTGTTGTTGCTATATAATGATAACAATAACTGGAGTTGGAGGACTATTAACAAGGTTAGAGCTAGATAAGTTGCTCACTAAAGGTTCTCCTGTTTCCCTCAAATGTTGTTGTTAAGAAATCTTTTTGCTTCAAATTCAGCGATAGTTTCATCACTACCACTATATATATATTTCATCTGGATGCATGGCTAGGAATCTGATAGTGTACTGGAACAAGGTTACATCGATCAAGGAATGCTGCTGCAAAATCATGGAAGCCATGAAGCTTAATGCCAAATCTTGGAGAGATCTTCTTAATGAGGATATGTGATATACAATCTGAGTCCTGAATGGGAGTTGTACTTCCATTTACTTTATTTAGTTATAATGAAGCAAATACTACAATGGACATATTTTTGTAGGTCTGCTGTAGTAAACATGACCTCCTTCAGTTAATTTGATAATGCACTTGATTATTGAGAAGTATGTATCCACCAGATCATTTGAAGGTGACACATTTTCACAGCCTCTGTCTGATGAGGTATTATAAAAGGAGTACTTGATAAATCTTGTAGGTGTGATCACTCTTGTTACTGGACTAATAATCTGGATCAGTTCACTTCCTTTTATCAGAAGAATAAAATTCCAAGTGTTCTTCAATATTCATCACTTTACATTGTTTTTCTTGTGTTCTTCCTATTCCATGCTGATTTTCCATGCTTCAGATTATGGTTGTTAAAATCCCGATCCGAATCTTACAATTCTACGATCTTACGATCCTAATAGGGCAAAACGATCCACGGTCCTAGTTGGGATCTTAAGAATGTACGATCTTAATTGATCGAGATATATTTGGTAGGATCTTGTGTAAAATTCCGATCCTATATACGATCCTAACGATCATATATGCGATTCTTATGATCCTGCGTAAAAGTAAGACATATATTATCGTATAGAATAATGGAACCGAAAATTCCGGGCACCATTGGTGTTAGATTATGGGAGCGTCGACTTCGTCTCCGCGAGCATTATTCCGTAGTATGCTCATACGTCTAATTCGGGTTCCGTTTGAATGAGAAATGAGGAAGTTACATGTAATGTAACTAAGTTGAGTTTTGAGAATTAATGTGTATCCACATTGATTAGGAGGAGATAAATTCACTAGTATACAAACTAGGAGTGAATTGTTATGGATGTGATTGCGCCAGAGGAGGCTATCATGATAGGCTTGGGTCTTCGAAGACCACACGGGCTCGGATCGGCTCGACTCGTGGGTTCATTGGATGGGTAGTAGGCCCCATGAAGAGGTCTTTTTTTTTGGATTTGTTCAAGCTCAGATATGATTTTGGGCTTCGTTCAAAGTCAAGCTGATTGATCGAGTATTCATTCCACGCGTCGTTTGACTGGTTTAATGCCACGCGTATTCACCAGATCAACCCATTCATTACACGCGTTTGACCAGATTCAGGCCATTCATTACACACGGATTTGGGTCTTTATTACGCGCAGATTGGGTCTTTATCTCCCTTGAGAGGCTCCTCCAGCAGCCTATAAAAAGGCTTGCAGAGCTCCCAGTTGATACACACTCAATAGCATCTCTTTCTCTCTTCTTCATTCCCCACGTTGGTCTTTCATTTCTACTCTTCTGTTGTCGAGTCTGAGAGTATACACACAGACAAGCGTTCGTTAGGCTTCTAATCTGGGTTGTGCAAGTTCAATAGAGATAAGGGTTTTATCCTGTGATTCGAAAAACACCGGTAACCGTCACCCTACGAGGCGTTTTCAGAATTAAGGAAAGAGATTACAATCTCGACTCCGTTCAAGTTCAACCACTCTCGTTCCGGCAGTGGTTCGATCTGTTTATTCTTCCATTAAATTTGTTTTTTTACTTATTTTTTATACAATTTATATGTTGTAGAAAACATGTTCCTACAATCTTAATTCTGAATTTTTTTTACCTACGTTTCTACAACTAATAAAGTTGTTTCTTTGAGTAAACAGGTTAAGGTGAAATTGGTGAAAAATTTGTTCTCGTTTTGTACAAGAAACTCCAAAAAATATTACATTAATTAATTCGAATTTAATCTATTGGGGTTAAAATATAATCAGCATTTAGAATTTTTTTCTGAAATGAGCTTTTTTCAGAAAAAATTCCCGACGTAGGCTCTTTTCAAAAGAAATTCCCAATATAGGCACTTATGTTAGTTTCAGATTTTTTTTTATGTGTGAGAGACGCTGGTAGAACCAGCGTCTCTCGTCCGAAGCTGGTAATTTTTTTTTTGAATTTTTTATGTATAAGAGACGCTGGCTCGCCCAGCGTCTCTTATACATGTTACTTTTTTTTTTTTTCCAAATTTTTTATTGTTTTAATTTGTTTTTTTTAAGGCTGCGTATAAGAGACGCTGTACGTTAAAACATAAAAAAAAATTATATGAGACGTTGGTCGAACCAGCGTCTCATATAAATGGTCTTTTTTTTATTTGAACATGTATAACCAACGTCTCTTATACAGATTTTTTTTTAATTCCCCCATGTAAGAGACGCTGGTCGAACCAGCGTCTCTTACACGTAAAATGTTTTAAAAAAATTTTTATTTGTATAACCAGCGCCTTATACAAGGCATTTGTTAATTTTTTTTTCAAAGTTTATATATATATTATTATATATGACTTAATCGTGTTTGGATGGCTCGTATGGGCTCGTTTGAAATCGGAATCGATCACGACCGATTTCGTTGGGTCCGTATTGATCCCAGCTTTCACCAGATATGTCTCTCGCTCGATTCTGATTTCGAACGACCCCATACGAGCCACCCGAACACGCGTAAGTCTCGTGCGTACCTTCTACTGTAAATGGATATTCACAAATTCGTTCCTCCATATCAGGCGATGAGAGACATATCTGGTGAAAGCTAGGATCAATACGGACCCAACGAAACTGGTCGTGGTCAATTCCGATTCCGAACAAGCCCATACGAGCCATCCGAACAAGCGTAAATCTCGTGCATACCTTCTTTCACCAGTTCGGAATCGGAATTGATCAGGACCAGTTTCGTTGGGTCCGTATTGATCCCAGCTTTCACCAGATATGTCTCTCATCGCCTGATATGGAGGAACGAATTTGTAAATATCCATTTACAGTAGAAGGTACGCACGAGACTTACGCGTGTTCGGGTGGCTCGTATGGGGTCGTTCGAAATCGGAATCGAGCGAGAGACATATCTGGTGAAAGCTGGGATCAATACGGACCCAACGAAATCGGTCGTGATTGATTCCGATTTCAAACGAGCCCATACGAGCCATCCAAACACGACTAAGTCATATATAATAATATATATATATAAACTTTGAAAAAAAAAATTAACAAATGCCTTGTATAAGGCGCTCGTTCTCCCAGCGCCTTATACAAATAATTTTTTTTTTTAAAACATTTTACGTGTAAGAGACGCTGGTTCGACCAGCGTCTCTTACACAGGGGAATTAAAAAATAAAAATCTTTATAAGAGACGCTGGTTCGACCAGCGTCTCTTATACATGTTCAAATAAAAAAAAAGACCATTTATATGAGACGCTGGTTCGACCAACATCTCATATAATTTTTTTTTATGTTTTAACGTATAAGAGACGCTGGTCTGGCCAACGTCTCTTAATATAAAATATTAAATTAATACGGAAAGAATTGTTTTATTTCCTATTTATTCGTTTTTTGCATTTTTCTTATCTATTTCAAATTTGTTTGTCTTAGATTTTGAAAATTGACTAACGAAAACGAAAACGTCGTGGATGCTTCCGCTGGAGTAAGAGTAGTGATTCGACACTCCAAATTCAGTTAGGAGATGGTCTGCCACCAGTCACTCTACCTCAGAATCAGGTTTAGATTCCTGAAACGACTCTGGTCGATGATCAGCCTCCGGTCATACCGAAGCCAGTTGTACAGTCTGTAGGATCTATATGTTAGTATCAAGGGAACTGGGACACAGAGTTGTCCAGTTCCTAGGAACAACGCAAATAATAAACAAGTTATCAAGCGCAATTACTTAAGGTGTAAACCCTAGATAACCAACTACTTTGGATGAAAATCACCCCTCTTTCGAAGATTTAAAAGTCCACTTGTATATTCAATCAATGAGTTTAGAGATGAACGAGATTACATAATTATTTTTAAAGTACTAACCTAGTACCTATCAGAAACACAAGACCGGAACACAAATTAATGAACTTACGTGATGTTATTTAGCAAGAAGAACTCTTTCAACCTTTTCTTCTTCTTAGCAAGATGCACTTCGAAAGCCTTCAAAATACATGAGTACTAAGGACGTCCGAATGGATATTTAATTAGAGAAGAAGGATCTCGTATAAAGATATATGTGAGAATATATTATACAAAATACTTCTTTTTAAATGAATAACCATCCTTACGGTTTTGAGTTTACTAAATAAACTCAAGATCTTTATTGTTCACTTAATAACCTATTTCAACTCATATAGATAGTCTAATCTAGGAAAAGATCTTCTACAAAATCTTCTCTTCTTGCCGCCCACACTAAGTTAAAGTTGTTGAGGTTGAAGTGACGCGGTTCCCCTTCTGCTTCCGTTGGACTCCGAGTACTTAATGTCATCTATCTTTTCATATGAAATATCATGATAAACTTTTCCATAGTATATAATGAGATTGTCATATTCAAAACTAGAAAAACAGCGGAAATGAGCTTTATAAGAATTGTCGTTCCTTAAGTCCCTATTCCAACAATTTCCCCCTTTTTGATGATGACAAACTCATATTAGTACAATCACATGAACAATAGGCACTAACGGTGTATAGAATTATAGAACAGAGATACTAATGACAAAAGCTTCAAAGTTCCCCCTTAACCTTTGAACGAGATAACAAGTTCCCCTTAAACATGATGTCAGTCCTATTGGTTCCAAGATTCTAGAATATATTCCCCCTTTTGATATCATCAAAAAGATTCCAAGATAGTCAAGGAATTAAATGATAGCACAGATAAGCAAGAACCACAAGGCATAACAAAATAAAGCATTAATATTCATTTCTGAGAGCCAAAGACATTGCAACAAAGACAACTAATCACAAAAGAGAAGGCAAACATTATAAAGCAGATAGAACAAAAGAATAGAAAGCTTGATGTGCTGGGGAACCCTAGGGAGAAGCTATGCCAAGTACATCAGAGGAACTTCTAGAGGAACCCTATCCTCTATGGGCAGTAAGAACATCAGCGACCTTGAGAAAAGCGGAGCTTAAATCACGAATGGAAGCCAAAATCTCACGCAGTTCCTCAAGAATCTCAGAGGTAGCCTCCTCTTGGTCATTGCGGGAACTTATCGAGCAAGTATATTTCTGGAGGGCTTGGACTTCTTGGGGACAGTCTCTTCAACCTTGAGGCTGTTGATGTAGGAGCCATCCATCATGTGAGAGAACATCGTCTCGTCCTCTGCAGCCGAATAGACTTCAAGACGCTCCAGGAGAGCCTTGATCAGTGTAGGGTAGGGCAGAGAGTGAGATGGATGGTTGTGGCAAGCTTGCATGTGGTGCATGATGATCTTGGGTAGATCCAGTACATCCCCAGACACGATCTTGTCCAGGGAATACAACATCAACAATCAGCACTGTACTTCGCTTTTCCTGACGGGGAACCACATTGTTGATGACAAACACATGTAGAAGCTTCATTGAGAGGGATAGGAACCTGATGTTGAGCTCCTTGAGGTTGGGATTCCCAAACACATATCGGGCATAGTCACTCTTCGTTGTGGGCCAATGCTTCTTGTGAATAGCAAAGAACCCAATTCATGTGGAAACACCCAGCACTGTCGAAATCATCTATGTGGTCACCTTGTACATTTTCCCATGGAGGGTGACCACAATGTCCTGAGGGTCCTCAACTTTGGACACAACAACAAAGGACATGGAGGAATAAATAGCGCGAATGACCTCTTCACTTACTTGTTGAAGAATAAAAAACGCGAATGACCTCTTCACTTACTTGCTGGGAAAAGATTCATGCGAGAATGATTATTATCCTACGAATTACGAATACATGCACATTCTTCTATATTCACATGCACATTGTGTGCATGTTTTTGACAATATATGAAAAATGCATGCATATGCATGTGAATGTGAAGAAATGTGCATGTGAATATAGAAGAATGAGCATGTATATATTCGTACATTCGTACAATAACTCCTACGTCTGCGGGCCTCAGGACGAGAACCAAATCCACTATGCAAGGTTCGAACAAATTATAGAGACAAACCAACAACAACACAGGCTAGCAATCTGAGCAATCAACAAGCAATCTAAACCAAACCAGAAGAGAAGAAACAAGACTCCCTTCTTTCAGCCTACGACTAGAGTCACCAGCAAGAACCACCGTCAAGCTCTCAGCGCTTCAACGTCGCCAGGAATAGACCACAACCACCAGACTCAAGCAACGAACCACCGTCGTCACACAAGACTTCTCAGGCAAGAGATTTGCCAGAGAGACACTCACACTCAAGAATCGCCAAAGATCTCTCAGGAGTGGCGCAGCCAACACACGAAGAGAATGGTGAATGTTAGGTTAGAGCTCAGCTCTTAAAGAGTTTAAGTACTCGGCCCTATTCACCAACGCGGAGCCCCGAGAGAATGACGGGTCGGATCCTGAGCATCTCTAGCCCAGTTACAGATTGCACACATATTGGGCCGAGGCCCATTACAGATATAAGCCAGCCTGCTTAAACACTTAGGAAAATTACATCCTAACAATTTGCCCTCCTAATTTTCTAAACCTTGCATTACTCTATCCTAGCTGTAGAACACAACCATATCTTGGACAGAGAGTGGAATTTGATCTTCACCATCGTCGGACCATATTAGTTGTTGCCTTCCTTAGGGGACGTCCCAAACATGGAGAAAATCCCTGCAGAAAGCAAACTTATCAGATGTGACTACCTTAGTTCCAAAATCAGCAGGGTTGTTGTCACCTTTAACCTTTTTAACAATGATCTGTTTTGAATCAACCAGATCACGTATGAAATGCAATCTAACATCTATATGCTTAGATCTTTCATGATATACAGGATCTTTGCAAAGGTATAAGGCACTCTGACTATCAATGTGCAAAACAGGAACATAATTGACACTCTGAATTTCATTAAGTAAACTTGTCAACCATATTGCTTCTTTAGCAGCCTCAGTAGCTGCTATATATTCTGCTTCAGTACTAGAAAGAGCCACCACAGATTGTTGTTGTGATTTCCATGATATACAATTACCAGCCCAAGTATATACATACGAAGTAGTAGATTTCCTAGTATCTTTATTACTAGCATAATCACTATCAACAAAACCAAACAGCTCTTTTTCACTTGAGTGATTAGAGTAGCACAAACACAAGTTTTTAGTACCACACAGATATCTCAAGGCATACTTCATAGCAGTCCAATGTAGTTCACCAGGATTAGACATAAATCGACTTAAAACACTAATAGCAAAATCAAGATCAGGTCTAGTACATATCATAGCATACATAACAGACCCAACTGCCACATCATAAGGGAACTTAGACATCCTATCAGTTTCTTCTTGAGTTTTAGGACATTTATCTTTGGTCAACTCTAGATGCCCTCCTAAGGGTATAGTAGTAGGCTTAGAATCATTCTTGTTAAACTTGTCAATGACTTTCTGAACATAGTCTTTTTGAGATAGCCACATAAGTTTCTTAGGCCTATTTCTAATAATTCTCACACCTAGAATCATCTGAGCAGGACCAAGGTCCTTCATGTCAAAATGCATCTTAAGATCCCTTTTAACACCAGCAATGCAAACCTTAGAGTCACACATTATCAGTATGTCATCAACATATAATAACACATACAAGGGAAATGCAGTTTTAACATTTTTAAAATACAGACATGTATCATAACTGCTTCTATGGAAACCCAATTTTTTCATACAAGCATCAAATTTCATGTTCCATTGCCTAGGAGACTGTTTAAGTCCATAAATGGATTTATTCAATAAACAAGCATAATCAGATTTAGACTTGTCAATAAAACCTTTAGGCTGAGCCATGTAAATAGTTTCATTCAAGTCACCATGTAGAAAAGCAGTTTTAACATCCATCTGTTCTAATTCTCAATCATAAACAGTGCACATAGCTAACAAGAGTCTCATAGTCTTGTATTTACCAACAGGAGCAAATATGTCATTGTAATCTACTCCTTCTCTTTGAGTAAAACCTTTTGCTACTAACCTAGCTTTGAATCTAGATGGATCCTTGACACTATTTCCTTCTTTCAACTTATACACCCATTTACAGTCAATAAGCTTAGCCTCTCTAGGTCTGGGAACCAAAGTCCAAGTTTTATTAATGTACATGGATTCAAGTTCAGACTTCATAGCACTCAGCCATTCTTTAGCATGTCTACAGCTTATAGCAGTCTCATAGGTGTCAGGGACAGGAATGAGGGCATTATTAACCTCTGTAGCAGTGGTAAAGGCATATTCAACAGTATTCATAACATGCTCAACATTATTAATGGAAGCAAACCTCTTATTTGGTATTCTAGTTCTGGGTTCTCTATCTCTAGTGAGTTGGTAATTGTGTATATTATCCTGCTCACTAACATGCTCAGAGATAGAATCAGAATTTAAAGAGGAGAGAGGTTCTTCCCTGTTTACTCCCCTTAATGATGAGCCAGTGTTATCTGTTACAGCTCCTTCAATTTCAGTATTTACCACTTCCCTTGAGGCCTCAGTTTCCGCCCTGGGTTCAGTTGTGGATTCACTTTGATCTTGTGAAGAAGGAGCAAGATCAAACTCCTCATCATGTGGGAGTTGCTGCCCTGCTACTTCCTCTGGCTGTCTAGATGAACCCACTCCAATGGTGTCATCTTCAGTTGTACCTATCACCTCATTCACCCTTGTTAGTTTTGTCTTAAAATATAAGTTCTTTTCATCAAAGGTTACACTTCTAGAAGTAATAACCCTAAGACCATGAGGTTGAATTACAAGAAGTCTATATCCTTTGACTCCTTCAGGATAACCCAACATGACACACTTTATAGCCCTTGGTTCAAGTTTACCTTGAGAAATTTTTGAATATGCAACACATCCAAAAGTTCTAAGATAACTCAAATCAGGTTTGTGTCCAGTCCATAATTCCTGAGGTGTTTTGAACTCAATAGTAGAACTGGGAGATCTATTTATCAAGTAACACGCAGTAATTACAGCTTCACCCCAGAAAACATGTTTAAGGCCAGAACTTATAAGCATGCATCTTGTCTTTTCTAAGAGAGTTCTATTCATTCTATCAGCCACACCATTCTGCTGGGGAGTCCCAGGAACAGTTAGGTGCCTCTTAATTCCATTTTCAAGACAAAAGTTATTGAATAACTGGTTACAGTATTCTAAGCCATTATCAGTTTTAAGACATTTTAACTTGTGATTAACTTGGTTTTCAACAACATGCTTCCAATTCTTAAAGGTCATAAAGGCCTCATCCTTAGTCCTAAGCAGGTAAATCCATGTTTTTCTAGAGAAATGATCAATGAAAGACATGAAATATCTCTTACCTCCAGGTGTACTTACTTGTGCAGGACCCCAAAGATCAGAATGTACATATTCTAAAGGGTTTTTTGCCACATAAGATGACCTAGGAAATGGAGCATTAGTTTTATTTCCAAGTATACAATATTCACATATGTCTAAATCACTAGGTTTTTTATTTAGTAAACCTAGCTTAAACAGATAGTTCAGACCCTTAGATCCAATATGGCCCATTCTATTATGCCAATTTTGAGTCTCTACAATAGTCATAGTATCACTAGTAGTGGAGAAGTTCCATTCAGGTGTGGTGATAACATGGTACAACCCACCCTTCTTGATCCCCTTAACTAAAGTAAGTCCATTTTTGATGACTTCCCTAGTACCATTACTGGTGACAATTTGACATTGTAGATCATCAAATACAGATTCAGACATCAAATTTCTTCTCAGTTTAGGGACCCACCTAACATTTTGAAGTAATCTGATTTTACCATCATGCATTCTTAAGGGAACACTCCCTATTCCTTTAATCCTAAGAGAGCTATTATCTCCTAACATCACTTCACCTCCATTAATCTCGTGTAAAGAACTGAAGAGGTTTTTATTAAAGGTAGCATGAACAGTACACCCATAATCCAAGATCCAAGCATCATTATTAGCAGGTAAGTGAGTGCACATAAGCAAGTCACAGTCAAACATATCAGGGGACTCTAAGATAGAAGCTGAATTATCACTAGTAGGTTTAGCAGATTCATCTTTCTTTTTCTTATAACAGTCCTTAATGAAATGACCACCTTTCTTACAATAGAAACATTTTTTCTTTTCATCAGTCTCTTTAGGTGAAGTATATCCCTTCTTCTTATCATCTTTATGTTTCTGTTTCTTCTTCCATTTTCCCTCAGAAAATAGGACTTCAGACTTAAATTCTCCTTTCTTGTCATTCTTATTCTTAAAGATTTTCAGAGACTCATTTTTTTTTCAGTGAGAGCTTCAATAACTTTAGTCTTAGTCAAGTTATCAGAACTAAATTGAATGACATCTTTAAGATTATCAAATTGAGCAGGAAGAGAATTAAGTAACAGAACAGCTTCATGGGTATCTTTCATTTTATCTTCACATCTAGCCAAGTCTTGTGTCATTCTCAAGAATCTATCTAGGTTATCACTCAAGGTATGACTGACATCCATTTTGAATGTAAACAGTCTACACAGAAGAGAGATTCTAGAAGGCAAAGACTTAACCAAGTATAGAGACTCAAGAGCATCCCACAATTCCTTAGTGGTAGTATACTGGATTACCTGTCTAGCCACATCATCAGCTAACCTTATCATTATCTCAGAATGAGCCTGCTCATCCATTTCCTGACGTCTAGCAGGTGAGGATTCCACAAGGTAGTCCCCAGTAATAGCTTTGTCGCATTTTTCCTTAGTCAAGATAGCTTTCATCTTGACTTGCCACATAGCAAAGTCAGTCGAGCCATCAAATAGCTTCATCCTGATGTTGTTTTCAGCCATAGTACCTAACCAAGCACACAGATCAGTATAGGCAAATATCCTTATCTATGCAGTTTAACTCAGTAATAGACAAGAATCAAGAATTTCAGAAATAGACTGTCACGATTCCAAGACACAACTTAGGATCGAGGTCAATTTCAGGAATGTGAGCAAGAATCAAGTGAACACACAAGTTCACTCCAGACTTGAACACAACTCAGTAATCAAACGCGCAGAAGGCAAAGAAAACTCAGAGTTGCCAATCAACAGCGGAAGCAAAGAACACAGGATCAATCAAGAGCAAAGTAATGATAGGATCTGTGCATGCAGATCTTGGTCAAAGAACAAGCCAGAAATCGAACATGCAAGAACACTATCAACCTGGCTCTGATACCAATTTGTAATATTGGTTTCAATCCAAAGATTCACACACGTTTGATGAACAGAAAAGAAAGCAAGAGACGCAAGAGAATTGTTACGCAGTTCGGAGAATAACTCCTACGTCTGCGGGCCTCAGGACGAGAACCAAATCCACTATGCAAGGTTCGAACAAATTACAGAGACAAACCAACAACAACACAAGCTAGCAATCTGAGCAATCAATAAGCAATCTAAACCAAACCAGAAGAGAAGAAACAAGACTCCCTTCTTTCAGCCTACGACTAGAGTCACCAGCAAGAACCACCGTCAAGCTCTCAGCGCTTCAACGTCGCCAGGAATAGACCACAACCACCAGACTCAAGCAACGAACCACCGTCGTCACACAAGACTTCTCAGGCAAGAGATTTGCCAGAGAGACACTCACACTCAAGAATCGCCAAAGATCTCTCAGGAGCGGCGCAACCAACACACGAAGAGAATGGTGAATGTTAGGTAAGAGCTCAGCTCTTAAAGAGTTTAAGTACTCGGCCCTATTCACCAACGCGGAGCCCCGAGAGAATGACGGGTCGGATCCTGAGCATCTCTAGCCCAGTTACAGATTGCACACATATTAGGTCGAGGCCCATTACAGATATAAGCCAGCCTGCTTAAACACTTAGGAAAATTACATCCTAACACCCTTCAATCCTCCAAAGCAAATTCCAAATGGTTGTCCATCATTTGTATATCCAGCAGGAACACTAATTCCTAGATATCCTCCAATGGCAAGAACAGTTGCAAAATCGGCTCCTGGACTCAACACTGCATCCAACTTGGTTTCTGTCATAATCTTCTCAAATCCATTCTTTGTTAGCTCTGCTAACTTCATCAAATGTTTCTTTGTGCCAGCGTTTGTTGACTCTGCAGCAAGGAATATTTGTTGGCCATATTTTTCCACCATCTCCTGAAAATTTGGAACCCATTTATCAAATTCTGTATATTATGACATTAGTGGTTAATTCAGTTGGGTGCTTACCAAATCTTTGAACTTTTTGTTGAAGGAAATCACATCTGACAATGTTCTTATTGGGGAAGAAACAAGCTCTTTTAAGTAAGAATTTAGTGCGATTTTGAACTCGATAAGCATTGCCTGAAGCTCGTCATTCGAGCTCATGATTGTGTTTATGTTTGTTATTTCCAGACAAATTAAATTTGAAAATATTCAATAATTTGTAGCTATAATTACCTTAGTGTTTTCTGTTGTCAAAATACCAATGCCAAAACAATTAGTTAAGGCAAAGATCAGTTCACTACACCTCAGTGCAAGAACAGAGAATGAAAGAAAACGAGAGAGATGGCTTTTTTTTTTTTTTCTCCTTCTCTGAATTTCTGATCTTTCATTACATTAAAACAAACACAATACAAGATAATATATATCTAGGAAACCTACTACAAAAGATCACAAGTAGCTTACTAAGCTACTACACAAGATCTTCACAAAAGATCTCCTAAACACTATTACAACTGCTCCAAAAGACCACTATTACAACTACTCTAAAAAGCTGGCTTAATTAGGACCAAAATGAGATTAACTTCAAGACATGATTAAGCTTGAATCATATCTTAACACCTCCTCTTGATTCAAACTTCTTCATGCCAATTTTGTTCATAAAGAACATGTGCTTAACCTGAGTTAAAGCCTTTGTAAAAATATCAGCATTTTGATCATTAGTTCCACAGAACCTGAGTGCAATCACTTCATCCATAACAAGCTTCCTTATGTAGTGATATTTGATTTCAATATGCTTGGTTCGAGCATGGAAGATAGGGTTCTTTGCCATTGCTATTGCAGATTGATTATCACACCAAATCAAGGTTGATTCCTTCTGATCACAGCACAGATCTGCAAGCATCTTTCTCAGCCAAACTGCCTGTCTTGTAGCAGAGCAAGCTGCCACATATTCAGCTTCACTTGATGACAAAGCAATGGTCTCTTGCTTCTTCGAGCTCCAAGTGATTGCTCCTGACCCCAATGTGAATACTGAACCAGAGGTACTCTTCCTGTCATCTAGGCTGCCTGCCCAATCACTATCTGTGTGCCCTTCAAGCCTTAAATCTTGCCTTGCATCATACAAGATCCCATACTCAGCTGTACCAGAAACATACCTGAGTATTCTTCTTGCAGCTCCCAAATGTTGCTTTGTTGGTGAGTGCATAAATCTTGACACCACACTCACACTGTAGGCAATGTCGGGTCTAGTGTGAGTGAGATAGTTCAGTCCACCTACCAAGCTTCTAAAGAGTCTTTCATCTCCTTTCTCAGTTCCATCAAGCCTTTGTAGCTTGTCATTTGTGTTCATAGGTGTGATTGCTTTCTCACAGCTTTCCATCTGAAACTTCTTCATCATGTCTCTTGCATATTTCTTTTGACAAAGAAATATTCCTTCCCTTCCTTGCTTCACTTCTAAGCCCAGGAAGTACTGAAGAAGACCAAGATCAGTCATCTCAAACTCACTTTTCATCACCTTCTGAAACTCAAGTAAGAACACTTCTGAGTTGCTGAAATAGATTATGTCATCGACATAAAGACACACTATTATGAACCTTTCATTCTTCTCCTTCTTGACATAAAGTGTTGGTTCATTCTCACTTCTGTCAAATCCACTCTTGATAAAGAACTCGTCAATTCTGCTATACCAGGCTCTAGGGGCCTGTTTCAATCCATACAAAGCCTTATACAGCTTAAGAACTTTGCATTCTTCTCCCTCTTTGATGAATCCTTCAGGCTGCTCAACAAATACCTCCTCCTCAAGTTCACCATTCAGAAAAGCTGATTTAACATCAAATTGGAACACTGGGATTTGCTTCTGAGCAGCTATAGCTAGCACAAGCCTTACTGTCTCAAATCTGGCAACAGGTGAAAAGGTTTCTTCATAGTCCAGCCCTTCCTTTTGAGCATAACCCTTTGCCACGAGCCTTGCTTTATGCTTCAGTACACTGCCATCTGTGTTCAGCTTTGTTTTAAACACCCACTTCAGCCCTATGACATTCTTTCCATCTGGTAGATCAGTGAGCTTCCATGTTTCATTCTTCTGGATTGAATTCATTTCCTCTTCCATTGCCTGCAGCCATTCACCTTTCTTTGCAGCTTCCTCATAGCCATTTGGCTCACAGACATTCAAGGCAAAATCACAGCTGTCATAGATTTCAGACAAGCTTCTGTATCTTCTTGGAGTAGACTCATCTGAAGCTGATGTTGAGCTACTCACCCCTGTGCTAGGACTAGAACTTTCTGAGCTTGATGAAGATCCTGTGGCAGGAGTTGATGGTGAAGGACTGAACACATTTTGCTCTTGATGAGGCTCACCTTCATGCCCTGCTTCAGTCTCATCATTTCCATCTATCAAGATCACTTCTTTCTCAATGGATACTGACTTTCTCAGCTTCCAATCCCACTTAGAGTTTTCATCAAACTCTACACTTCTGCTGATGATAACTTTCTTCTCTAGTGGATCATACAGCCTGTATGCTTTTGAATTTGTAGCATATCCAATGAAGATACACTTCACACTCTTGTCATCAAGTTTAGCTCTCAGGTTGATCAAAGAATAGGCAATGCTCCCAAACACCCTTAAGTGTTTCACACATGGTTTCCTCTTGCACCATGCCTCATAAGGGGTTTGATTCTCTACAGCTTTAGTTGGACAAATGTTCAGAAGATATACTGCTGTTGCAACAGCCTCACTCCAGAATTCATTAGGCATTTCTCTTGCCTTTAGCATACTTCTAGCCATCTCCACCACTGTCCTATTCTTTCTTTCTGCCACCCCATTTTGCTCTGGTGTATAAGGTGCAGTCAACTCTCTCTTGATGCCATTTTCATCACAAAACTCAGTGAATTTCTTGGATAGAAACTCACCTCCTCGATCTGTTCTCAGAGCCTTGATTCTCATGTTGCTTTGATTCTCAATGAGCAGTTTGAACTTTCTAAACTCCTCAAATGCCTCAGACTTAGCTTTGTTGAAGAACACCCAACTCATTCTGCTATAGTCATCCGTAATCATGAAGAAGTATTTACTTCCTCCCATTGAATTAGTCTGCATAGGCCCACAGAGATCAGCATGAAGAAGCTCTAAGACTTTGCTTGCTCTCCATGCTTTTCCACTTGGAAAAGAATCCTTTGATTGCTTTCCATACATGCATCCTTCACATACATCTAGCTCTCCAATCTTTGGAAGACCAGACACCATCTCCTTGGACTGAAGAAGCCTCAGACTTTGCACATTTAAGTGCCCATATCTTAGATGCCAAAGCTTGCTGTCATCTGTTGCTTTTGCTGTCATAGCCTTCCCTTCATTCAATGACAGCTCAAGTGGAAAGACTCTATTCTTTCCCATAGCAACACTCACAACAAGTTCATCTGTTTTCTTGACTCTTATGAAGCAACAGAAATCATCAAAGACAAGATAAAAACCAGTGCACAAAAGCTGACCAACACTGAGCAAATTTTGAGTCAATTCTGGTACATACTGAACATCATTTATGAGCTTAGTTGTACCTTTTTCTGTCATCATTGCAACAGTTCCTCTTCCTTCAACTGAGAGCTTCTTTCCATTGCCCAACCTGACTGCATTCTTCCTTGACATGTCGAGGTCCTTGAACAATTCTTTCTCTCCTGTCATGTGGTTTGAACAACCACTGTCAACAAACCACACACCACATGAGATTCTGGCATCATCTTGTGTAGACAATACCCTCCTTTCCTGTTCAACAATCTCAGCAATGAATAGCTTCTCTTCTTGCTCAGCATAGTTGGACTTTTGCTCAGATTTCTTCTCACCTTCATCTTTTTCTTTCTTCCAACATTGTGCTTCCTTATGCCCTGATTTCTTGCAATAGTAGCACTTGAACACCTTCCTCTGATGCTCACCTTCTTTGCTATCATTTCTATGGCCACTTCTTCCTCGACCTCTGCCTCTGAAGCCTCCTCTACTTCGACCTCTATAGCTGTTATGACTTGAAGTTGCTCTGCAATCATCACTGCTCATAAAAGCCTTTTCTTCCCTTTGCTCAGTTGATCTATTCAGCCTTTCTTCATGTGCTTGCAGTGACCCCATAAGCTCATCAAATGAGTACTCCTCCATGTCTTTGGATTCCTCTATGGCTGTCACAATATGGTCGTACTTACTAGTAAGACTTCTTAGCACTTTTCCAACCACACTTTGGTCAGAAACTTCTTCTCCATATGATCTCATTTGCTGAACGATTCCAGAGATCCTAGACAGATAGTCTTGCACTTTCTCCTTCTCCTTCATAAGAGAAGTTTCAAACTCCCTTCTTAGAGATTGAAGTCTCACTGTGATAACTCTCTTATCACCCATGTATTCTTGCTTGAGAGTATCCCAAGCTTCCTTTGCAGTTGTGGCTGAAGCAATTCGTGGAAAGATTTCATCATCGAGTGCCTGTTGAATCATAAACAGAGCCCTCGCATCTTTCTTCCTCTTCTCTCTCAAGGCCTGATCTGGTTCATCTGGGTTGTTATCCTCGAACCCTTCATCAACCAAGTTCCACAGCTCCTGTGATCTGAACAAGGTCTTCATCTTCAACCCCCAAAACTGGTATTTGAGGCCCTTGAAGATAGGCAATTGAGACGAGTTACTACCATTGCTTCCTGGTACATTCTGCATCCTTTCGTCTTGTGTTTGATTGTGTTTAACACTCAAACTCCTTCTTGTTTCCTAAGATCGAAACCCAGTAACAAGCTCTGATACCAATTTGTTGTCAAAATACCAATGCCAAAACAATTAGTTAAGGCAAAGATCAGTTCACTACACCTCAGTGCAAGAACAGAGAATGAAAGAAAACGAGAGAGATGGCTTTTTTTTTTTTTTTTTCTCTGAATTTCTGATCTTTCATTACATTAAAACAAACACAATACAAGATAATATATATCTAGGAAACCTACTACAAAAGATCACAAGTAGCTTACTAAGCTACTACACAAGATCTTCACAAAAGATCTCCTAAACACTATTACAACTGCTCCAAAAGACCACTATTACAACTGCTCCAAAAAGCTGGCTTAATTAGGACCAAAATGAGATTAACTTCAAGACATGATTAAGCTTGAATCATATCTTAACATTTTCAGATGTTTTTCAAAAGTTGGTTCTTCGGCTAAATCCATTAATCTTAAGAAACTAAGCATACCCTTCAGTTGGTATGTATTTTAATGCCTTTCTTGTTGTTGGAAGCTCCGCGATTTTCCAGCCGCGAGATTGACAATAGACCCTAAAGGCATTTTTTTATCGAATTGCTTCTTCCAGTCTGCTTCAATGCATATTCCATTTTGGTGGAAACTTATGCTGTGAAACTTATGCTGTGAAGTCTTAAAATTAGAACAAAAGAAATATCATATATTTTTTTGGTGGAAACCTTAATTAACTGTTAGGTTAATCAGGATAAAAACCACCCACATTACACAAAAGCATATTTATTGCTAAAAAATAAACCACCCAAAACATGAGAAATATACAGAGAAACCAACAAACAATTACAAGCAAGCGGCACTCAAAAGTGTATTCAGTTCAAATGTGAATGAACAATAAAGCTAATACAAATTTCTTCCTGGTGAGCAATGTGTGTTCCCTTTCAACATGATCGAAACTTGCCTGCACCGAATCAAATGCCATGTCAAGCAATGTCTTTCCTAGTCTAGGTAAGATACATCATCATCATACATATACAAATTTTGGTGTAAAAAATAAAAATTAGGAGGTTGACTTACTTGTCTGCACATTCCTTTTTTCTTCAAAAGAAAAACCCTTCCTTATACGTAACTAGAGGGACATGTTGAACAATGTGGGCATCTTCCCCTCCACCATTCTCATCTTCCTCGATGGCCAGCCTCTTGCGTTCATCTCTTCCACCGACCACTGAAGTCACAATGCTTTGATCGGAGCTACAACGTCTCTTTCGCCGCCAAGGCTATAGCCCTCAGAATTTTTGTACTAAAATTAAATGGTTTGGCATTTTAAAATTCAAAATTGTATAATAAATATTATGTAACTCTTAAGAGAAAAGTGAATATTCTAAGAAAAAAGAAAACATTTTATATATACTACATACTTAGAAAACAAAGGAGGAGGCACGACGTGCACCAATTTGTTTGGAAAAAATCCAATATCTATTATTCGGTTACGTTCATGTATGTCGTATGTTGTATCACGCATTTCATATGCGTGATAATACGAGTTTATATAGTAAACAACATGAGCGTATTTAGCCACTACATAAATTAACACGGTTCTTATATACAGCCCGATACTTTATTCAAACGCAGTCTGGTTTCTCGCGTTACGCGAGAATAGCAAAAATATTAAAAATTTAAATATTAAAAATTTAAAATTTTATTCTCGCGTTACGCGAGGGACGTGCTTCTCGCATAACGCGAGATTAAAAGTTAATATTTTTAATATTTCGCGAGATTAAAAGTTAATATTTTTAATATTTTTGCTATTCTCGCGTAACGCGAGAAACACATCCTCGCGTAACGCGAAAAACCAGGCTGCGTTTGAATAAAGCACGGCTGTATTTAATAATGGCCATTAAACAAGACTCGTGGTTCGTATTTAAACAAAGTAAGACGATTTGGTTTAAACGCCACGTGTTTCTTCATCTTCTTCCTCTGAATGTATTAAACCCTAAATTACGAAATTGGGAAAATTGAATATTGATGTCGAACGTCGGGAGAGAGACGTCGATGGACGAACCCTAAATTACACGCGGTTTGACCAGATTCAGGCCATTCATTACACACGGATTTGGGTCTTTATTACACGCGGATTGGGTCTTTATCTCCCTTGAGAGGCTCCTCCAGCAGCCTATAAAAAGGCTTGCAGAGCTCCCAGTTGATACACACTCAATAGCATCTCTTTCTCTCTTCTTCATTCCCCACGTTGGTCTTTCATTTCTACTCTTCTGTTGTCGAGTCTGAGAGTATACACACAGACAAGCGTTCGTTAGGCTTCTAATCTGGGTTGTGCAAGTTCAATAGGGATAAGGGTTTTATCCTGTGATTCGAAAAACATCGGTAACCGTCACCCTACGAGGCGTTTTCAGAATTAAGGAAAGAGATTACAATCTCGACTCCGTTCAAGTTCAACCACTCTCGTTCCGGCAGTGGTTCGATCTGTTTATTCTTCCATTAAATTTGTTTTTTTACTTATTTTTTATACAATTTATATGTTGTAGAAAACATGTTCCTACAATCTTAATTCTGAATTTTTTTTACCTACGTTTCTACAACTAATAAAGTTGTTTCTTTGAGTAAACAGGTTAAGGTGAAATTGGTGAAAAATTTGTTCTCGTTTTGTACAAGAAACTCCAAAAATATTAAATTAATTAATTCGAATTTAATCTACGTTTCTACAACTAATAAAGTTTTTATTTTTAAAAATCTTTTTTGATCAAATTATCATAGGTAAGATTTTAACAAATTTAAATAAATTGATTTCAACATATCTAAAACTATATAATTTAAAGCACTACTATAACACAAAAGTATAATATTTTTCCTTATTTATTGATAAATCAATCTTTTTGTGATATGTCATATCATAAAAATAAATTTATAAATTTATAAAATAACATAATAGTATATTGGCAGGTCAAAATCTAAAAAATTAACACATAAAGATCTTTTTGCAATCCGGAAGATCTTAAGCAATCTTTTTGTGATATTTTTGCAAATGATTTTCCAAATTTAATCGATTGTTTTAAGAAAATTACAATAAATAGTGAAAAATTGTGACCAACAGAATTGTGACAAGTGGATTGCCTAAATGAAGAGTATGCCACGTGACATAGCTAGACGAAAGAAATGTGTTATGCTTTAATTTAGTAAGCGATAAAGTTTTGAGCCGAAAAAATTGAGTTTTACACCGTTCTGATACGGAGATTAAAAATTGACTTTATATCACAGTTCTGTAAAATTCGGGTTATAAGATATATGTTTTGTCTCGGTTCTGAAAACCCCGAGCTATAAAGTCCCTGGATTGAATTTAAAACATCTCGTTGTTGCATTTTAATACTTTCTCTCCCCTCATTTTTTAATAGCCAAACATACTTTTCAATAGCCAAACATATTGTAAATCTCAATCAGCCTCGGCTCATAACCCTTCAATCCTCCAAAGCAAATTCCAAATGGTTGTCCATCATTTGTATATCCAGCAGGAACACTAATTCCTAGATATCCTCCAATGGCAAGAACAGTTGCAAAATCGGCTCCTGGACTCAACACCGCATCCAACTTGTTTTCTGTCATAATCTTCTCAAATCCATTCTTTGTTAGCTCTGCTAACTTCATCAAATGTTTCTTTGTGCCAGCGTTTGTTGACTCTGCAGCAAGGAATATTTGTTGGCCATATTTTTCCACCATCTCCTGAAAATTTGGAACCCATTTATCAAATTCTGTATATTATGACATTAGTGGTTAATTCAGTTGGGTGCTTACCAAATCTTTGAACTTTTTGTTGAAGGAAATCACATCTGACAATGTTCTTATTGGGGAAGAAACAAGCTCTTTTAAGTAAGAATTTAGTGCGATTTTGAACTCGATAAGCATTGCCTGAAGCTCGTCATTCGAGCTCATGATTGTGTTTATGTTTGTTATTTCCAGATTGTCTATCA
Source organism: Oxyria digyna (assembly GCA_029168935.1). Taxonomy (NCBI): domain Eukaryota; kingdom Viridiplantae; phylum Streptophyta; class Magnoliopsida; order Caryophyllales; family Polygonaceae; genus Oxyria; species Oxyria digyna. Next base: position 4,059,349 of record JAPVLV010000018.1, read on the forward strand.
ACACAGCACCTCTCTGCCTATAATGCAAGACAAGTTAAATTTGAAAATATTCAATAATTTGTAGCTATAATTACCTTAGTGTTTTCAGATGTTTTTCAAAAGTTGGTTCTTCGGCTAAATCCATTATTTTAATGCCTTTCTTGTTGTTGGAAGCTCCGCGATTTTCCAGCCGCGAGATTGACAATAGACCCTAAAGGCATTTTTTTATCGAATTGCTTCTTCCAGTCTGCTTCAATGCATATTCCATTTTGGTGGAAACTTATGCTGTGAAACTTATGCTGTGAAGTCTTAAAATTAGAACAAAAGAAATATCATATATTTTTTTGGTGGAAACCTTAATTAACTGTTAGGTTAATCAGGATAAAAACCACCCACATTACACAAAAGCATATTTATTGCTAAAAAATAAACCACCCAAAACATGAGAAATATACAGAGAAACCAACAAACAATTACAAGCAAGCGGCACTCAAAAGTGTATTCAGTTCAAATGTGAATGAACAATAAAGCTAATACAAATTTCTTCCTGGTGAGCAATGTGTGTTCCCTTTCAACATGATCGAAACTTGCCTGCACCGAATCAAATGCCATGTCAAGCAATGTCTTTCCTAGTCTAGGTAAGATACATCATCATCATACATATACAAATTTTGGTGTAAAAAATAAAAATTAGGAGGTTGACTTACTTGTCTGCACATTCCTTTTTTTTTCAAAAGAAAAACCCTTCCTTATACGTAACTAGAGGGACATGTTGAACAATGTGGGCATCTTCCCCTCCACCATTCTCATCCTCTCCCCGTATCCTCTTTACAAACTCATCCTTCATACCATTAATCTCCAATTCTTGCAAGGTTGTGATGAATTTAAGCCCCTCTGGAATCATGTTCAGCTTCTTACATTTCTCTATTGTCAATTTCTTGAGCTGATGCATTGCTCCCCTCTCAATAATCCATTCTTCTAAGTTTGGCATTTCACTTATCTGAAGATTTTTAAGTTGTGGAAAGTCTCCTGCAGAGCAAGTCCAGTTTGTGCCAGTGTAGGCATCTGATGATAAATCCAGGTGAAGGAGATGGGGAAGTTTCCCTAAAGCTGCAAGGGCGTCTTCTGCTCGAAACTCACTCTGTTGCAACACTAACTTGTTAATACTAGCGGGAAACTGAATCCCACTCCCGCTTCCCGCCAATCTATCTCCCATCTTTCCGCACAACCTTATGTTCCTTAGACGTTGGCAGTGGACTATGGACTCTAAACTATCAAGCTTCAAATCTTCATCATTGTCTTCCGTTTGGCCATTGAACATGGACGCTATATTATCAAAATCCAATTCACCTTTTCCTACGCTGGACATAACGTTTCCCATTAGTTCTCCCAAGATATTTGTTTCCCACTCCAAGTACAATGTATGAAGAGTGTCTGACATTATACTCGGGCATTGAAATGCCGCCTCCAGCTGCTCCTTGGTTTTTATTTCTTTTAATTTCAGCTTCTGAACACTAGGACTTAGACGGGGCAGTTCTTGCACCATCCAGTCACCTCCTGTATTACCCCCACTCAGAGTTTGCAACTTTGTCAGAGTATGTAACGTTAACTTGTCGACACTAGAAGATACAAACATCTTCTCAGGTAAGTAAAGATGCTTAAGCCCCACAATTTTCCAAATAACATCAGGTATCCTTACACTTTTATTATCTGACATAACACTTTTGTAGTATAGTACGAGAAGGTTACGCAAGTTTCCAATTGAAGAAGGTAGTTGAAATATGTTTGTGTCCTGTAAACCAAGGTACCTCAGGTGAATCAACTTCCCTATTTGTCTCGGTAAGATGCCATCAGATGTATAAACATCTTTCATTTGTAGAACTCTGAGTAACCTGAAATGGTGGCATACTGTCTTCAAATTCAATGGGGCCATTTCGCCTTCATAGAAAAGGGAACGAAGGTGTTGATTGCTTGTTGGAATATTTCTGCACCAAAAATTTATAAATTTTTATTCAAGAGTTTATACTTTCCTTTTGCAGAGTGCAAACTCTTTATTAGGAAGGCTAAATAGTTTTCATTTGGAGAACTCAAAGTAATATAAAATTGTGGCAAATTGTCTTTAAATTAATTTTGACCATCAAGTAGGGGGAATACAAACCACTTCTGGATAGGCTCAAGGCTGTGATAAGTGGAAGGAGTGCAAGAAATATTTCTTATGCTGGTAGGGAACAAGTGGTGAGAGCAGTGCTTGAAGGCTTGAAGGGGTGATTACCTTTTGGATTCAAGTCCTTGTCTTTCCTAAAAAGATTATCAGGAAAGTGGAGGCCCTCTGTAGATCATACCTTTGGTCTGGTATGATTGACGGTAAGAGAAACTTGGTTGCTTGGAAAATGATTTGCAGTGACTACGAGAGAGGAGGTCTGAATTTTAAGGATACTCTTCTGGAATAAAACTCTGATTTTTAAGCTTATTCATGACCTGCATATGGCTCATTCTAACCTATGGATAGTGTGGGCTAGACAAAATTTGTTGAAAGGCAATGATATTTGGAATGCAAGAAGTTCTAACAGCAGCTCTTGGCTTTGGAAGTGCTTGATAAAGGTCAGAGATTCTGTTTTAGATGCTAGACAAGTTCAGAATACAGTTGGACCTATTTACACTAAGACCAATGTAAAATTGGACAAAGTTACTCTTTACTATGACCTTAGACCAGTGACCCATATTCGTCCATGGTGCACTGTTGTTTGGAATGGTATTCAAGATAAGAAGTGGGGGTTTATTTGTTGGTTTGCCACCCACAAGAGACTCCCTACAGCAGCTAAACTGCACTAGTGGGGTTTGGTGGATGTAGGTAGTTGTGTGTTGTGTGGTTATAGTGAAGAAAGTGAAGATCATTTGTGGTTTGAATGCCCAGTTGTGTTAGACATTACAGACAGAGTGCTGAACTGGCAGGGTGTGAACATCAGAAAGAAATGTCTTGATGACTGGTGGACATGGTTTGTTGAATGTAGGAAAAGAGATAACAACATTTCTTTAGGAAAGACAAGGATTTGACCAAATAGTTCGGGTTCGAGTTATCTCTTTAGGAAAGACAACATATTATTAAATAATGTTTGGGTTCGAGTTTGGGTCAACAAGATTTTCAGGTTGGCCGAGTTTGGGTTCGGGTCCGGGTTGATCCAGCGGGTTTGAATATTCAATTTTTTTTTATTGCAATAAAGAAAATTAAAGTTTACAAATATGTTTTTAATAAAATAATAATAAAATATTATTATTTAATAAAATATATTATTGTTTTTTTAATTAAAAGAATTAAAATATGTGAAAATAGGTCCCTCCACGAGTTTCGAGACGGTCCGGTTGGTCCGGATTTGACCAAATGGGTCCCAAGTCGGCCCGGGTTTGACCCAAACAGTGTCATGAACTTTTTGGATCGGACTGAGTCGAGTTTTTTTCAAATCGGATCGGATTGTCCATCCGGTTGAGTAAGCTTTTACCGGGTCTACTTATTAGGAACTACATAGTTTTTTTATTTCCTGATAAAAAATTATATTTTAAATACTCATATTCACTATGATTTCTTTTCTTCCAAAAAAAATCAAAGATGTGCTGAAAAGAAACTCTATTTTACACGTGCATTCTAATTAACTAGTCTACATTGCATTTGAATCTACTTATATGCGAACACAACACAACTTAATTGTGAACATTATTATCCTATATATAAATACTCCCTCCGTCCCGGTATATAATTCTTGTTTCATTTTTGACACTATTCACCTTTTAATACATTTTGTCGTATAACTTTTAATATGTAAGAACAAACATAGTTATATGGGGTCTTGTTTGATTTGTCTTGATGAGTACTTTAACATATCAAATTTTAGAATTTTTTATTAACATATAGTTAGAGATATTAACGATACAAAACGTGTCTCGGCAAATGTGAAAAGTGAAAGAGGAATTATATTATGGGACGGAGGGAGTATTACTATCTTAGAGGAAGGTTCGGGTAAAACAAGAATTAGGGTGAAACGAGTGTATTAATGAGAGACGTTAGATTAGATTTAATTGACGGTCGGATGATGCACAAGATATTTACCAAATAGATATTAAAGAGAAAAAAGATAATAATTTTTTTTATCAGTTACCAAAAAAATAGGGAGAGAGAGAGAGTTGTTACCATAAAAATCTCACATCTTCTCTCTCTTTGTCTTCTCTCTCTACATTTATCGTCTTCTCTCTCTACATTTATCGTCTTCTCTCTTTTCATTCTTCATTCCCATGAGACTATCTTCATCTTCTAATTTGTTTCAAGGTTTGTTCAATGAATATGAAAAAATGTTTGATTATTCTTCCTATACTTCTTACTCGATTTTGATTCCATTTATAATCTTAGTTTGTATTGCATTTTCGATGTTTTTTTATGAATTAGCATGTTTGCACCCTATTTTAGGGTTTATTTGTTCAAATCAAATTTAGTTTGTTCACGAACGAAATTTCGGTGATATTCATATACAATCATTTGATATTCGTAAGAACAATGAGAATGCTCCATAGATATTCGTCAATGTTTTATATATATTTGGAATCGCATTAATGTATTTACCATATTTGATATTCATGTACACCAATTTGATATTCAAACAAACTGTTTTAATGTTGTTCATGAATATCAAACCAATTTCGTTTACCACAAAAATTTCGAAATTGACTTGATATTCATGAACACTAGTTTGATATGCAAACACTCTGTTCTAGTAATGTGTAGATATTCATTAATATGCATAGATATTCGTTAGGATTTTACTGTTTTTTACAAGTTCGAATGAATAACATATATAATATATTGAATAACTTCAGTTTGTGATGATGAACTTATTATGGCTAGTCAATACGATATTCGAGCATTATTTCTGAATATACGTGGTGTTGTTGTTCATTATTTTCTTGTAGATATTCGGTCATAGTAAGTTTGAGTTACATTAATTGAGAATTCAAAATATTTGAAGGTTAAGTTTTGAATTTGAACGGAATGACACTTATGTTCATGAACACATATGCTATTCAAACTAACTATACTAATGGGGTAGTTATATTCGTTAAGTTTTGGTATATATTCGTCAACATATAATTGCATTCCTAAAATAAAATGAACAATAATCATGAAAATGATTATACGTGAAGACAGATTATGGTAAAAGGGAGTCTTCATTAATCACCTATCATATATCCTCCAAATTCACTTTTAAGTTTAGAAAAGGACATAAGTAAAATAAATCCCTATAAATCCGATGGAGGTATACTGTGCATTTCATAATTTTAAATTGCATTAATTATGACAAAATCCACACCATTGATTTTGTGTTAATCTAAGGGGATACAATTGATATTATAGTTTCACTCTAACTCAATTTTACTAGAACTTAAATCTACTATTATCTTATGTGTGAACAAATCTTAACTATGAACCTTAATTGCTCACAGTGAAGGTTCACATATATATGTAATGATCGTTTTACGTGATTATTTTTTAATGAAAGTGTGATTCATGCAGGATTCATCTCCATCCAATTACTATAAAAAATTAATCTCATATGATTGACATGCTAAAAATAATGAAAATGTACATGTAATTATTATAATACATACCTCTCTATGCATACTGCAGCCCGACGTGAATCTGTCACATTTGAATTCATTACTTCAAGAAATTGTTCCTCTCGCGCCTTTTTTATGCATATATCTCTTACCAAGTCATGCACTTGAATGGCTTTGACTTCTCCTGCATAGTCTCTTTGTACAACATGAATCATACAACGGTCAATCATCTCCTGCAAATATGGTTTTGCAACATCCTCTAATGTATCTCCTTCGTGCAATTTGTCAGATGTGATGAATCCTTCAGCTATCCACATTTGAAGAAGCATTTTAACTGAAATTTGACTGTCCTCCGGATAGCGTGCTAAGTAGAGAAAGCAAGGCTTAAGTTCACGAGGCATGTCATAGTAGCTTAGTAATAACATCTGGTTCACTGACCCATACAAGTGTGTCCCTTTTCCTTCTGCCATTATCCTTGAGCCGACCGCCTTATTTACTCTTTCCCAATCATCAAGAGTGTGTTTGTCGCGAAGAATGCCAGCAATTGCAATCACTGCCAATGGTAGTCCTCCACACTTGGCCAACATTTCCTTCCCTAGTTTTTCCATCTTGGCAAAATCCATGGAGTAATGATCAGTTTCCTCCGAATTGATGCAAGCGATTTTTGTAAACAGCTCCCAACTCTCAGCTTCATTAAGGATCCTTGCATTATGGGTGTGGGTGAAGGGCTTTAGATCTGGATAATCAACAATCTTTTGATTTCGGGTTGTAATCATTACTTTTTTTCCATCACCTCCTAATGGCAAAGTTGGAAGGATTACTTTTAGTGCTTCATCTTCCCAAACATCGTCAAGAACTATCAAATATGTCTTTTCCTTCAAGTACTCATGAAGCCTCCTAGCCACTTCTTCCATGCTCCATGACTTGTCCACTTCCTCAGTTTTCCCCCACAAATTCTTCAATAGATCGGTTAGAACTTGTCGAGCATCCCAATTTCGAGAAACGGAGGCCCATGCCATACAATCAAAATATTGTTTGAGAGTCTCGTGATTATAAAGTTTTCTGGTAAGGGTGGATTTTCCAGATCCACCCATTCCCACAATTGACACCACTTGAATTTTTGCATCATTCATAGTCAACACTCCGACCAACTTATTAATGTCTTCAGCAAGACCAACCAAATGTTCCTCGTTGTTATGTGCGTATGCAACAGGTCTGATCCTCTCCACATTTCTTTTCGATTGTTTCCTTGCATTTGCTGTTACCCCATACTGATCAAACACTTGATATTTTTTCCACCTCTCCATGGTTTCATTTAGGCTCTCTGTGATGGAATTGATCTCACTGCCCACTTGATGGGTGCTTACAAGAGAGCTGCAAAAGCAAACATATCGCTTGATCATGTCTTCCCCATGTGGAGCTTTAAGGATGTATGACTCAATCACATCTTCAGCATCATAAGAAAGCTTCCTGATTTCTTTGATGGTGGTTCGAGTCTGTTCATCAACTTCTTCCTCATCCATGGCCTCCATTTTACCTAGAAGGTCATTCATACTTTGAAGCTCCTTTGTTAAGCTCTCAACTTCGCCTTTTACACCATATAAAAACTTGGCTTCTTCAACCGCAAGCTCAGCAATCTTTCCAGCCGCAAGATTTACAATGGACCCCAAAGACATTTTTTTATCGAATTGCTTCTTCCAATCTGCTTCAATGCATACAAGAAATATAACTCCACAAGTTGAATGATTTATATCTAAGAAATTGAAAAAAGTCACAACGTGAAATCATTTTTAACATCGTATTATTTTTTTCGTCACATGTTTTAAACTTAGATATTTAGACATTCAGATTTAAAAGTCCAACACATGAACGTTTATCTAACCTATATCCTAACGATATAACTTAAGTACCTTTAATAAAGAAACTATTTTCTAAAAAGAAAATTGATAAACCCATTAAAAAAATTGAAATCACTAATAACACATAATCACAACTTCCTAAAATTAACCCCTGAATATATGTATATCGACACAGGCAAGAAAAATCGATACATATATAGACATTCATTTTTCTTTAAAATTCAATGTTTTTTCGTTTAAAAATAAAAAGGGTGCCTTCATTTTTAGATATCACTACAAAAAATTTCCTAATAATTCAGATACCTATGTTTATGGTCAACGGAAACGCTGGCAATTGGAAACGCCTAAAAAATGTTTCCTAGAGGTTCCTGAGAAGTTTCCGAATTTTTTAAGATTTCCGACATGAGAAACGCTTACTATGTGGAATTTTCGGATATCTTAGGTTGCAGGTAGTTAACGTTATAATCCTATAGTAGAGTACATATAATAGTTGCATATTGTTTTGTGGTTATTAATGTATTTATTAATATCTATGTCATCTTCTCATATCCATTTTCCATTATATAACTTTTTCAAACTTTTTCAATGGTTGTTCATTAATTCTTTATCATTAAAAAATAATACTTTAAAGACTTGTACAATAATCATTTTTTAAATGGTCATAAGCATAACGGGCATCTCATCTCTCTAAATAGTTAGTGGAATGGTGTGTTTAACAATATTAGAGTGGGACAGGGTCAAAGAAGGCGCAAATTTTTGTGAACACATGGCTTCAACTGTAACATTGTACTAGTTTAAGCCTCGTGAATATCACGAGATTATAAGCTTATATTAATATATATGAAATGCTCATAATTTAAATATTGCTAAAACAATAATAAGTTATAGTTATATTTGTGAAAAATAAAAAGAAGGAATAAAAATATTCAAATACATTGGTATGTAAAATATACATATGTAAGAAGAGAGTAAAAAACACTGAATGATCAATGTAAAATATAATCAACCTACCATATACTCAACCAACACACAATTAGATAGTCTTGGATCAACATAAGATATTATTTAAGTGTGTCTCAATGACCCCTTGAAAGTTTTTAATTAAGAAAACTAGCCTCAAGTAGTTTTTATTAGTTTTTGTTAAAGAAAACTAAACCCTTGGGTTTCTCCCTTTTCCTTGGGGGTAGGAAGTTAGTTTCTAAAAAGGTCATTTTCCTAATAAAAACATACAACTTGGTTATTTACCCGAGTAATTAAGCGCACATTTTACTTCTAAATTTCATATTTTGTACGAAAACATAAATAGAATCAATGAGAAAGAAATGTTTTTTAGTTGTAACAAAAATTATATTAGCATATACTCCCTCCATCCCTGTATTTCCTTCTTGTTTCTCTCGGGCACGTATGATGATGTGCGTTTTGTTTTATCAATATCTCTAATTATAGATTAGTAAGAATTATAAATTTTGAATTTTATTAAAGTACTCAATAAAACGAATCAAACAAGACCACACATATTACTCGGAATTACGAAGATTCCATTGATTTGTGAATAGTGTGAAAAAGAGAATCAAGAAGCAAATAATGGGACGGAGGTAGTATCATGTAGAAAAATATGAATGTACTTCATTGCACGAACGTCCTCTTAAGCTCTTCCTCGATATTTCACATAACTATGTAAATTTTGTATATTCACGTACGAAGTTAAAAAAAAAACGAATATAAATTTAGCATATGCATGATCATCATTCAATAACATAATATAAGGATGAGGACGAAAAAACCTTAATATATTGAGAATATTCAGCCTGTCAGATCGGATCGGGAAGTTGATATATTAGTGGGGTCTTTTAGATTTAGTTGAGGAAATTATTATATTTAATAATTATATTTGATTAATTTACTTTTTACTTTTTCTATTGTGAAAATAGTGACTTGGTGCTAGGGTGACACATTTATTTAGGGAAAACTTGGTTTCTCCCTTATATTATAGTTAGATAGATTCCGGTCTATTTCCCTCGTTCCTATATAATTATCTTTTTAAAATATTTTTTATTTCTATTTAATTATCATTTTTTATTTTAATAAGATATTGTCAGACATGTCATAATATTTATTATTAGATTTAGAATTTTAAATAATTATATCTTTGGACGTATACTCCATATATTTTAAGAAATTAAGTAAAGATAAAGTAAGAAAAAAAATCAATCATTAATCAGTCTTAATTTTTAGTGTAATAGAAGAAATTGGATTTAATTTTCCAACCCAAATTTACCTAAAAATTCGATTATATTACCAATCTATCATTTTGATTACTTCAAAAACCATACTTAGATACCAGTAAGGGTTTTTTTTTTCTATTTTCATAGTCCACTCTTTTCTATTGATCTATAATATTAAAATATTAAATTTAAAATAGAAGAACATTTTATTAGGTATTAAATGGACTCACTAAAAAATGGTAAAGTAAACTATCAATGTAGACTAAAGGATCTCTATCGAATAAATACGGTACCTTAAATAGTAAAATCCCGGAATTCTCTAGATTTCAACGTACCCCAGATTTTATATATATATATATACTGCAAAATTATTAACCTAATACTGTTCACGGATGTATCTTCTATACATATACTTAAACAGAGTGTGTCTGTCATATGTCGTCTATACGTTGGATCTATGTTTCGACTTTTAGACTATGTCACCTCATTAGCCACGTCATATGACACACTTAAAACAAAAATCCAATGAAAAACAAAAAAAATGTCGCACATTTACGAAGTTGAAAAAAATATCTTAAAATTAATTATTGAATTATCTTTTCCCTAAATTTTTTATCAACTTGGTACACACTATCCGAATATAATTTAATGCACTTAATATTTTTATCTATACATATTAATTTAATTGATTGATTTTCGTTTTACCTAAAACTTTTATCACATTGTACACACTATCCAAATATAAATTAATGCACTTCATAAATTTAATCTCATTTATAGGTATTTTGAATCTACGTTCATATGTGATTGATAATTCTTTATTTTTTATCTACACGTATTCTTTATCTATGTTTTTAGAACTTTAACTATAAACCACAAATCATAAATCATAAAATACTACTTAACAATATAAATATAATTTTATAATTAAAAATATTTAATATATGCGACTTTGGGTTTGTTTGGTAAATGATTTATAAACTAGTTTATAGTTTATAATTTTTTTTTTCACGTCTTTTTATGTACGAGGGTAGCAGTTTTCGAGAAAAAAAAACAGTTTATCCAAAAAAACAGGTTATAACCTGCTCACCAAATAGACCCTTTGTGTATGATAAGGGAACAGGCTAATTAAATAGAAAAAGATGCAATGATGGATGGATAACTGGATATGCAAAACTCCCCTTCAAAAAAATCACATTCTAGCATACCTGACAAATGGGTTGAAGATCAATCGACTTCGAGTTGAAAACGAATTTGAATCAAACGGATCGACAAATTTTTTAACTTGGACGAGTTCGGGTCGGATCGACCCAGATTCTAAAATTATTATATTATGTGATAATAAACTTTTTGCGTCTATATATCGATAAACTTATCAGATTTTAACCCTAATAAAACAAATTACAAATCCTTTGTAGAAAGTATTACTAAATTTGTATTCGTTGCCCGGGGACGACCAATAGCAAAATCCATAATTATAACATATACACACAATCAACCTGATTCTAATTAAGCAGTAAATCAAACATATAAGTATGCTTAATCATCGTACCTGCAGATGGTTTGAATCGTTGACTCCCCCAAAAGAGATCTACAATTGACTCTGTCTAAACACAGACTTGCTAGGGTAGTTTTCAAGGATTTTTCCTCCCTCGATGAAAACTCATAACCGAATTTTTGTGGCTGTCAGTTTTGGTTTTCTTCTTCATATTCTTTGGCCATGAACTATATATATATGCTCGTTGTATGCTAAATGAACACCCTTATAATAAGTGATAGGCCTTGTTCATATTAAATATACAATTCTCTCCGTTAGACATGCCCGCCAGTAACATTGCTCTTTAATCTTAATTAATGAATCCAGTATGAACGTCTCAATAATAGAGAAACATTAGGGTGAGAACAAGGTTAATGTGGATAAAACAAACCGTTCACAGATATATAACAAACTAATGTTCATTCTAGATGATAATGTTCATAATCTGGGCGTTGTCAATTTTAACTTTTTAAATCAGTCACGCGGTGACAATTTATTAATTCATGTGAACAATGTTTTTTCCTGAAAATGACCGAAACATACATGATCGCCAAATTATGAGCATTATCATTCAAAATATAAACATTAGTTTGTTACTTGTGAACGCAAATGCTTTGTTTTTCTTACGTTAAGCTTTGTTCTCACCCGAACTTTTCTCCTCGATAATAAAGTTAAAACGAATATACCAATTTTTTAACAAAATCACACATAAGCCTTCAATAACATGTTAGATATAACATAATGAAAATATTTTTTTAGAGATTGTTTATCTTTTTAAGTTAAATTTTTTTTCTCTTGTAATAAAATATAAATCTTTTTCGTTTTTTTTAAAATACCCTATTATAACCCTAATGTTTGTGAACAAATTCTAATTAGACAAGTTTAAAATAGGTAATGAAAGAAAGAATATTTCGGTCACAAACTAGAATTATTAATTTTTATCTTAAAGTAATGTCCAACATATTAAATTTATTTAACAAATAAAATTAATATAACATGAGAATTTTAAAAATCATAATAAGATATAGACAAACTTTAATATTTGTTGATGATGTAGTTTCATCGTATTAGAGCATCCGCATTTAAGTAACATAGAATTTTTTTAAAGGTAAATGAAAATGAAATGCAAGTGATTTTGATTCAATCAAGACAAAAGTAAATCTTTTTGTTACTTCTTCTTACACAAATCACTTCACCTATCCAATCATTTATCAACATATGGACCAATAGTAAATTGTATTACTTAGATATTAGTAAATGTCTTATAACATTCACAATTCATAAAATTCTATTGTAATTATTTTTCAAATATTATAAATTTATTTCTATCTACATATTGACATCCATATTGACTATATAATATATTATTTAAATTTATAATGAAAATAAAGATAAAATACATGTTATATGAATAACATGATTGTAGATGCAAAACTCATAAATAGTAAAATAATAGGCTTTGTTACTCAATATGAGTAACACCACTAAAGATGCTTTTAATCCGATATGACATACGGATACGGAGTACTAGTATCATTTTTTACCTCGTTGATGAACAAAGATATCTTATTGTTTTTACCAGGGACAGACCTACATAGAGACCAATAGGGCATGTGCCCCCACTTACATAAAAAATGAATAAAATGTTAGATCTTTTCAAGACGAGTCTATAGATATAAAATTCATCAAAATCAGACATCGTTTGACCCCTGAAAACCCCAAAATACGAAACTCTCGCAGGTTGCAAACCACGCCGCCGCAATACATGACTAGACGATCAAGAGACGTGTTCCGAACTATTTGAGGTCAGGACGCAACACAAGGTTTTTTTAGTTTCTTATACGTTTTTTCATGTGTTGTTTGATTTTGAAGGGTCACAATTTACTTTTTTCATGTGTTGTTTAATTTTGAAGAGTCTAAAGATAGAATACTTTTTTTATTAAATTGATTTTTGTAAAAGATTCTACTAAAAAAATGTGCTGAACTGTTTTCATTTACAGTGCTGAACTGATGTAAATATTTGACCCTTGATGCAAATAGTATTGAGATGATTATTATTTTTGATTATATATACGTTTGATTAGAATTATGTTATGGTTTCATGAAACTCATTTTATTGTCCCAATATGAAAGTTAGGATAATTTTTGGTCATATTTCCTAAAAATAAATCAAAAGTCGGATTTTTTGTGTCCCTGTAAAATGAGTTTCAACTATTTGAAACTCTAGTCAGAATTCTTTATTGTCCCAATATGAGTCACTCTAGAGTTTCTACTACTTGAAACTCATTTTACGGGGACACAAAAAATTCTGACTTTTGATTTATTTTTAGGAAAAATGACAAAAAATAACCCTAATTTTCATTTTTAAACCGAAAATAGTCTGAACTTTCATATCAACCAAAAATAATCTCAACTTTCAATTTATCAACCAAAAATGGTCCAAACGATTGTTTCTCTTAAAGTTTAAGGTAATTTTATAATAAGACGACATCATATAATAAAGATTACACACATAAAGAACAATTACTATGACCAATTATGAAAAAAATCTCTAGTAAATATCATCCAGTTAAGCAAAATTTCAATCGAAAAAGTCATTTTGATCATTGTTTGTAGATTGAAAGTTGGGATTATTTTTGGTTGATATGAAAATTGAGAATATTTTTTAATCATAAGTGAAAGTTGAGACTTTTTTTAGTTATTTTTCCTTATTTTTATTGTTTTGAAATTGAAAACAATAAAAATTATTGAATGGTTGACAGATCACAACAACCATTACATTTTTATTGTTTCTTGAATGGTTGAAAACAATAAAAATTATTGAATGGTTGACAGATCACAACAACCATTCACTTATGAATGGTTGATCAAAATGACTAAAAATAAATCACAACAATAATTTTTATTGTTTTTAAATTTTTTATCAAACAGGCCTTCTAGTTCTCATCATTCAAGAAAGTCAACTACTTGTTGACAGATCACAACAACCATTTAACAGTTAATCAATTACATTTTGTTATTTCTAGAAAATTATTTTCATTTCTGTCAACATATATAAATTAATACCAGTAGGTTACTATATAATAATAATCTGTATATTAGAGAACATGTCGTACTAATACAATTATTAATTGCGTTTATACTACTAGTCAACTTTATATATTTTTCTGACCAACTCTTAGTTTGATATATACTCAAATTGACAGCCCCGAAGGTTGATCACTGGCTAGTTTTATACCCCTAACTATGTTATTTTTCCGCGCTTCGTGCGAGTCAAACGCGTTTTATTTTTGTCGATATTTTTATACTTATGATGATATTTTCATATATGTATTTTTGGAGTAAATTTTGATAAAATATAGAATATCTCTTATATGTATCAGAATCACACAGCCGTTGACGGTACTTGGATTGCTCTCCATCTCCATACGGATTTGAGGCGAAGAGCGAAAAACGAAAAAAGATGAAAATGATAGAAATATCAACCAATTAAGCACATAATTATGATTTTATTAGATATTTAATGAATATCAATTGTCATTACTTTGGGCAATACCAACCAAATTTTTTTTCTATATAAATATATAAATCGATAGACTTAAAAATTATTAATTATATTTACTTATTATTGAATATTAACAATTGTTTAGTAATAAGAATTTATTAATTTATTGCATTCATTAGCTAAATTTGATATCATGGAGTTGAAGAATATAAAGAGTTATAGATATTAATTGTATAGTTGTAACTAAGAGAAGATGAGTGTTTTGGATTAAAAATTGATAATGGTTTTGTTCATGCATTGAATGGATACCGATTACATTTACAGTAAAAATTACTCCGTATTAACTATACTGCAGTAAGTTTTGATTCACAATAAATACTCCGTTGATTTGGGGAATGGAGGAAAAGCAGCTGCTACTGCTTCCATTGCTGCGGATTTAGGGAGATTGAAGCTTTTTTCTGATGGATAGAGAAAGGTTGGAGAATGACACTTCGAAATCACAATTTTATCCTTAAAATTTTGAAATAAGTGGGGGTATATTAGACATTTCACATAAACTAACGGGACTATTAACGGAATAGATGGAGGGGTGATTCCATGTTATAACGGAATAGCAAAAAAAAAAGCGGTTCATTGTAAAAAGTGAAATAAGGGGTGATTTGGCGCAAATTCGGTCAAATAAAGGATCGTTTGGCGCAAAAACCTCTTGTTATAAATGAAGATAACAAGTTTATAGCAAAAATCAAACCTCAACAACAAGCTAAAATGATAAATAATAAGAATATTCTTTTAGAGATTCTTTATTTCTCTATCTTGCCCCTTTCTAAATACCGCCAGAGTATTTTTCCAATACCGCCAGGCCTCTCGCGTAACGCGAGAGAGGGATGTTTCGCGTTGCGCGAGAATGCCCTTTTCGCTTTACGCGAGATTTGACCTATTATAAATACCCCAAAATCCTACTTCGGCCCCATTTTTACCATATACCGCCGTAAAAACAAGAGCTCCCTCCAATTTTCCTCTTCTCAACCCTAATCTTCAATAATCTTCAATTAAGGTATGTTTTTATTATGCTTTGTAATGTTGATTCTAGATGAATATATGTTTGTATATGAAATTGCATATTACATGATGATTTTGATATTGAATGTTGATATAGAAATTGTTTTATATAGAATTAGGTTGTTTGGAAAGGATGAAAGATGATAGTTTTTATTATGGTTGATTAGTGAATGTTTGTTTGATATTGAATAGATACAAATGTATTAGGGTTATGGTTTTGATTTTATTTAGGGTTTTGATGTTGATTTGGGAATTTACTGAAATTATTAGGTTTTGTGTTAAAAGTATTTTTTTTAACAAGCAAACAAAAGACCCTTTGCCAAACACAAATAATGACTAAATCATCTTCGCTGATGATCTTGAAGAAGGACTTCAACTGGGAGAATCTAGTATCCCGTGAGAGGAGGATCATCTGAAGTGCCACAAAGTCGGGTCTTGATGAAATGTTGTTCCATCTGGTGATCGTTGACCGAAGGTCTTCTGTAGAGATGTCTTTGGAGCCAAGAAATCGGCAGCCCTATTACAACACCTAGTAATATGAAAACAACTACAAGAATCAAAGTAGGAAATACGAGACATAATATCTTAACAATGGATCTAATCTCCCAAGGGGGATTAGAGTGATGTAAAAGACGTTTGATAACTGTCGGATTGTCACTTTTTATAATGACATTTTTAATACTAAGTCGAATAGCAGCCCAAACTGCTTCAAGAACAGCTACCGCTTCAGTGATGAGAACTGAGGAGGAAGGGGTCTGTAACTTCTCAACAAAAGATACAAGTCTAGCATCATTGCGAATAATAAAACCAACAAACGAAGAAGAATTGGCTCTCTTCGATCCATCACAATTAATTTTATAGGTATTCCTGGGTGGTTTCTTCCAACGCAGTGGTAGTTGGTGTGGCATTTTTCCATTCTAGATAGTGGAACATGGCTGATTTGGAAATATCCAGAGGAGCAGTTGGGTAGATATTAATAGAACTTCGAAATAGCGTCGAATTTCCGAAATTCCATAATGTCCACCAGGTAAAGAAACCTAATTAGACATTGGAGTTGTCCCTACAAAAAGAGCTGAAGGAATCCTCAAAATCTTGGGAAAATTTAACAGTATAATTTTGATTACTGATATTGTTTAGGTATTGAAAGACCTTATTGGTATAAGGGAAGTGAAAGAAGAAGTGGCTTTTATCTTCGTCATTATTTTTGCATAGAGCACAAGTGGGGTAGACTTTATGATAGTGGCGATTAAGCCTCTCAGAGGCAATCTGAGAACGCTCATAGGAATTGAAGTTTTGTATTTTTGGAGGGAGTTTAGTATTCCAAAAGAGATTGAGATCAATAATAGGGTCTCTGATGGGTCGAATGATCTTATAAGGTGATTTGACAGAAAAGATGCCGTCAATGGCTAGAGACTAGACAAGACGATCATCCATTGGAGTAATAGGAAGCCGAATAACAGTAACATTTTCAACAATATTAGGCGGAAGAATCAAGTTCAGCTTTTGAATATCCCATTGACGAGATGGCGTAATGAAAGTAGAGACAAGTTGGGATAAGGGAGTCCGAGAAAGAAGGCCGAGGAAGATATGACGCCAAGTGTCGTCGCCACGCTCGTAGCGCAACAAGTCGGCGCTTTGACGAAGGAGATGATGTTAATGCCTGGAGCACCTAAGTCCATTATCCCCGAGCACGAATTCAGATATCAAGAGAGTCCCTTTGTCAGCGCTGATAGTGTGTAAGTGTGGTGTTTTAGGGTGAGATTACTGAGTTTTAGGAGCGTCTTGGAGCTTATTCATGCATTTAGAGTGAAGACGACATATGGAGATTTATGTTGGTATTAGAGACTTATTACGGAAGAAGAAGAGAAGCCAGTAGAAGACCGATGAGAAGACAGAAGAAGACGAAGACCATTACCGGCGGCGACCGCCGCCAAACCTACGACGATCGCCGCTCATCTACGTGCAGAAGTTGAGTCATCTACTGGCGGCGACCGCTGCCTCTGTCAGATTCAAAATTGCAATCTTTATTTGCTATTGTTTTTTCTATTTTTCCTTATTTGTTTAAACTCGTTTTATACTTTACTTTTAGGATATTATGTCTATATAATTAGGTTAGAGGAGAGTCTGTTCTTCTCTAACCCCGTTTACACTTTTCTTTTCATCATCAGACAGTTTGTTATGAAGAACTAAGCCCTTGTGCTTAGTCAGACAATTGGAGCATTCGTTTTGATTAAGTTGTGAGATTTCTCGTTCCTTATCAATTGCTTGGAATTAATCTATTCTCTTGTTTGAATCTATCATGATTAATATTGATTGTTTCTAGCCTGATCATCTAGGTATCGTCTTTATTGATCTATTGCTAGAATTAGACTGTTACTGGTTGAGCATATCTAATTCGTAGTAGCAACTGCATCGTGCTAGTATCTGGTTGTGCTAGTCTTATGTAGAGAGAATTGATTTACATCTAGGATAAAAGCTGGTTGTTTTATGCTTATGTATCCTGATTATATTCCTGATCTTAATGCTGCTATTAAACTGAATCTTGATAGTTTCATGGTTGTTTAATTAGTTAGAGCTATTAGTATCTGGTTGTGCTAATAGCTAATTCAGGAAAGGAATAGGAATTTCCATTGCATGAGATATTGAATGATTATCTAGGATCAACTTGTCATACGAAGTGTGGATATTTGTTTGGCTGAGCTATTTCCCAATTACTGATTCCATCATCTTTTACTTGTTACTATTTGCATGCTTGGTTACTTAAGACAAACAAAAAACCCCTTTGGTTACTTGATTGACACATATATTTCATACAGAACTAGAATTTGTCTCCCTGAGGACTCGACCCTTACTTGCCTAGGACTGCATATTAGGTTTGTTTGGATTACTTGCATAGGAGCAATTAGCACAACAAATTGTTGTTATCAAATTGGCGCCGTTGCCGAGGAGGCAACAATTCTAATTGTGTTTGTGTGTGATTTGTGTTTCAATCATGGTGTGAACCTATCTTATGGTTCACACCCGTGCTAGTAATAATTTACCTCTTGATTTAGATCCAAAAATTGAGAGAACTCTTCTCCGTACTCGCAAGGCTATTCGTGCATGACATCAGGCAGCTAGAAGCATGGCTGAACGTGTTACTCTTGAATCCTTGACGGCACCGGATCTTGTGCAAGCACCTCGAGCAGTGCAATTCCCTGCACTCACTTCAGGCGTTAAGTTTTAGCTTAAGACGGGAGTGATACATTTGCTTCCGAAATTCAATGGACTACCGTTAGAGGATCCTAACAAGCAATTAACTGAGTTTCATGAGGTCTGCACTAGCATGTGTCCATCTGATATCACTGAAGATCAGATGAAGATGAGAGCCTTTTCCTTCTCTCTTAAGGAATCGGCTAAGGACTGGTATCATTCTTTGACTCCAGGGAGCATCACTACTTGGGTTTGTTGAGATGTGATGAAGTTTTGATTGAATGACAAACATCCACTAATGGTTTACTTGAGTGCGTAGGTATTGTTACTAGTGTGTGTGCAGGAACGGAGGAAGTCTACTTGTGTGTAGACAGGAACGAAGGAAGTCTACTTGTGCGTAGACAGGAACAAAGGAAGTACAAGCAGGTACGAAGGAAGTCTTGCTGGAATCCATGAGGCGTAAGGTTACGAAGAATGGAAGACAACTGTGAAGAATAAGGAAATATTACGCGCAAGGAATATTTCCTTATACACTTTTGTTTCCTTATTTGTTCAAGGCGGCGCGCCGAAGTGTAAGGCCCAAGGTGACTACTTGGAGAACAAGTTGGAATGTCACACGGAAGGATATATTTCTTAGGAAGAGATTTCCTTGTGAATGAAGAATTAGGAAGCGATTTCCTTTTAGAAAGATATTGTGAGATTTATGGTAATATTAGAACGGCTAGATTGGTAGTTAGGTTTGAGCTATTTAGTGTGCTATATATTGCATGGGAATTGCATAGCTTAGTAAGACTTTGAAGAGCGAAAACCTAATACTCGGTTTAGAGTTGTTCTACGTGTGTGAGATTGAGATTCAAGTGAGAAGAGTGATCCGAGATCTAGCTAGGACGTCTAGGTGAGTGATCCAAGTTCTATTGTAATCAAGATATCAATACAACAAGTAGACTCGTTCAAACTCTCTCTAGTGAAAGCTAGAGAGGAGTGGTTTTTCGCCTCGAGGACTTATTGGTATTTGGGGTGTTTCCACTCTATATCATCGTGTCCAGGTTTGGTTTACATTATTGTTTGTCTTTCTGCATTATCTACTTGTCAAGGAACAATAGCTTTAGTTCCTTGAGTTTTTATACGCTAATCGATCCAACAATTGGTATCAGAGCCTGGTCTCTAAATTGTTTCAATTAGCTTTGCAGGAAAAGATGTCATCCAACAATGCAATCAACGATTCATTCTGGAAACCCCCAATGCTGAATCCAGGAGAGTATGATTGGTGGTCTATTCAGTTTGAGTCACATACTCAGTCTCTTGCCGCCCAGATCTGGAGAGTTATTGAATTTGGCGATGTCATCATCCTTGACTTGAATGATGATGACAAAACCAAAGAAAAAAAGAGATCTGACTATAGTGACGCAGACTACAAGATCCTTGAGAAGAACGCCATGGCTAAAAAGATCCTTCACATGGCTCTAAGTCTGGGCGATCTTCGGAAGATTCTGAAGTACAAGACCGCCAAGGAAATCTGTGATGCTCTAAAGAGGACATACTCGGGAAGTAACGATGTCAAGAGGAACAGACTCCTTGCTGCTCAAAAGGACTATGAGCAAGCTGTGCAGGAGAAAGGTGAATCCTTGGAAGACTTCCATGCAAGGTTTGAAGGCTATGTGAGTCAAATTGAATTTCTAGGTGAAGAGCTCCCGCAGTGGAAAGTCACCTATCAATTCATGCAAGCACTAAACGCCCAATGGGACGAGTTCATCAATGCCCTTCAAGCTCAAAGCGATATCAAAGAAATCTCCTTGGAAGACCTTGTGTGTCGTCTCAAGAGTCACTCTAGAATCCTTGAAAGGAAGCTCTTGACAAGGAAAGATACAGACAAAGGAAAATCAATTGCTTTAAAAGTGGAAAAGGCTTTTGATCTGTCCCAGATGGAAGACCATGAAATTGAAGAGGACGACACAGTTTCCCTCATCACAAGAGCCTTCAGGAAATCATAGAGAGGAGGAGAGACACGTCACACCGAAGGAATTCAACAAAGCAAAGTCTCTAGAAGAGAAAGTGAGAAGTCTGAAAAATCACAAAGCATTGCTTTAAAGGTTGAAAAAGCTTTTGACCTTGCTCAGGAAGATGATGAGGATGAAGATGGTGATGAAGAAATTGCCCTTATTACACGGGCATTTCGCAAAGTCTGGAGAGGAAGTCGAAACATGCAACGTTCCACTGATGGGAACAAAGATGCCAAAGACATTGTCTGCTATCACTGTCAAAGGAAAGGACATTTTGCAAGGAACTGTTTCAAGAAGAAGGCAGGAGAAACACCTGTCCCTGCTCGGGAAAGAAAGGAAGCCATGATTGCTGCATGGGGTGCATCTGACTCAGATGACGACTCTACATATATCTCAAAGGAAACGTGTCTTATGGCCGCTGGAGGAGAATCTGATGATGAGGTAACTGATTCCGAACTCGACTCCATTTTACTTACTAGAACCAAATCTCAGATCATAAAAGCTATAAAGTCCTTAGGGGAGGAAAATGGAAATCTAAACTTACTTCTGGAAGAAAAGAATGAAACTATCTCTAACTTGGTTGAAGAAAACAAGCCTTGGGTTTCAAAAGTCACCAAACTCGAGAAAGTTTCATTCCCTTCCCCAGATGTATGCAAATCCTGCCCTACCTATCAATCTACCATCACTTCCCTTGACAGTAAAGTTACTAAGCTTGAATCAGAAATTCTTATGTTAAGACTGAGTAACTCTAAATTAACTAAAGAAGCAGTAGATCTAAAGGGAAGTGAGGAAGAAAGAAAGAAGGTATGGCTAGATGAGTATGTTGCTTCCAAGATTGAAAAGGAGAAGGTTGATTTCTCCACGTGGTTTGTACCCCGTACTGGACTCGGCTACGGTAAGTCCTTTGATTCCCAAACTAGTAACATTCCCTCCGGATCTCAAAGTCCTTCTCTTTCCAAGGAACATTGTGGTGGATCCAACTCTGGTTGCTCCCACAGTGGATCCAAGGGGGAAGAAAGGTTCAAAGTTCGTGAGGAGAAGGTCTGGTTCGATGGACAAAAGGCTTACCACATGTGGCTTAAACAGGTTCAGAACATCAAGCCGGTACAAATCGACTTTCAATCAAGGATTAACAATAAACCTATCTGGCCAGGTCAAAGCAAGTATGTGAATCTATGGAATCACAAAGTTTGCTGGTATTGTGGAAAAGCAGGCCACTACAAACAGAACTGTAATCTTAAAAGGGAAGATGATGAAAGAGCTTACCATTCTAGGCAACAATCCAATGTTAGGAACACTCCTAGGATAAAAATTGTCCTTAATGAACCAAGAAATAGAAGGGTCTTTTCTAATCCAGGTAAGCCTAAGCTTGCCTGGGTTCGTAAAAACTAATCTTTTACTTGCAGGATGGAGGGAAGAAATGTTCTTGGTATATAGATAGCGCTTGCTCGATTCACATGACAGGGAACAAAGACTGGTTCATATCTCTCCATCCACAAACCAAGGGTTCTATAACCTTTGGGAACAACAGTAAGGGTGAAGTAGTAGGAGTGGGAAAGGTAAAAATTTCTGACAAACTCTTTGTGAATAACGTTACTCTTGTAGACAACCTTACCTTTGATCTATTGAGTGTACGTCAAATGTGCCAGGATGGTCAAAATAGGGTTGTCTTTACTACTGATGAATGTTCGGTCGAGAATGTTAAGACAGGAAAGGTTCTTCTAAGAGGCATCACTGAAAACAATCTATACAAAGTGGATCCTTCTTTCATCCCAGAAGAGGAACTATGCCTAACTGTCCAAACTGAGGAATCTAACTTATGGCACAAACGGTTTGCGCATGCTAGCCTCAGACTTCTATCCAAACTTCACAACAAGGAACTAGTGGTAGGTCTACCAAAGATAGACTGTCTAGCTGAAGAGGTGTGCATAGCATGTACAAGAGGAAAACAGGTAAGATCATCCTTCAAATCGAAGAAACAGGTAAGTACTTCTAAACCTCTGGAACTTATCCACATGGATCTGTGTGGGCCTATGCGTACTCAGAGTCGTGGAGGAAACAAATATGTGTTTGTCATAGTGGACGATTATTCCAGGTACACATGGACAATCTTTCTTGCATCTAAGGAAGATGTGTTTGATGAGTTTAAGTATTGGTTGCATGCTGTTGAAAATCAGTTAGGTCTTCTCTTAAAGTCTATTCGTACTGACCATGGAACGGAGTTCGAAAACTCTCAGTTCCTGTCCCTGTGCAGGACCAAAGGAATTAATCATAACTTCTCTGCTCCAAGAACTCCACAGCAAAATGGAGTGGTTGAGAGGAAAAACAGAACACTGGAAGACATGACAAGAACAATGCTAATTGCGAGTGGTCTTCCTAGGAACTTCTGGGCTGAGGCACTGAATGCTGCTTGCTATGTGCTCAACCGAGCAATGCTAAGGCCCATGATAGAGAAAACTCCATATGAATTGTTTAGGGGAAGAAAGCCTAATGTTTCTCATCTCAGAGTTTTTGGTTGCAAATGTTTTGTACACAACAACGGGAAGGAAAGTCTGGGAAAGTTTGATCCAAGAAGTGATGAAGGAACCTTCATTGGATACTCACCTCAAAGCAGAGCTTATAAAGTGTACAACAGGAGAACCAAGAAGGTTGAAGAAAGTATACATGTAGTCTTTGATGAAAGTATTATGGCTGGTACACTTGTGCAGGATTCAAATGTTCTTCCATTAACTAAAGATGACAAGGAACACTTTCAACTCTTGGAAGATCATGTACAAAATCCCAGTGAAGAAGTCAACCAAGTACAAGGAACCCTCTCTACAGAAACAAACAATGATCAAGTTCAGACAGAAAACGTACTGGAGGAAGTATCTGGATCTCAGGGGGAACATATCCCTAACGAGGAACAAACAGGTGTTGAAGAACCTCAAGTAGGAGGAACTCGTCAAAGTACTCGTATTCATGGTCCTCCATCAAGACTCATGGACTACGTGTGCAACTGTGCTTCTGCTTCAACGTCTGATGCATCACCTGATCCTAATCTTAAGGATTGTTCCATCCTAACCTTAAATCCTATATTTCATGCTTTTTGTGCTTTTGTTTCTGTAGTTGAACCAAAGACAATTGAAGAAGCTCTAAGAGATCCAGAATGGGTAAATGCTATGCAAGAAGAGCTTCATCAATTTGAGAGAAACGAAGTGTGGAGACTGGTTCCCAGACCTAAAGACAGATCCGTCATCGGTACCAAATGGGTTTTCAGGAACAAGATGGATGACAAGGGACAAGTAATAAGGAACAAAGCTAGACTGGTTGTAAAGGGGTATAACCAGCAAGAAGGAATTGATTATGATGAGACTTTTGCTCCAGTTGCAAGGTTGGAAGCCATACGTCTTTTGATTGCTTACTCTGCTCATCATGGATTTAAGTTGCAACAAATGAATGTAAAGACTGCCTTCTTGAATGGTGTTCTCAAAGAAGAGGTATATGTTGAGCAGACACCCTGGTTTTGCAGATCCCTCCAATCCAGATCACGTATTCATCCTTGATAAGGCACTCTACGGTCTCAAACAGGCTCCTCGAGCATGGTATGAAAGGTTGTCTCAGTTTCTCTTATCCCATGGTTATGTCAGAGGGGAAGTCGACAGGACTCTATTCCTACTGAAGGAAGGTAAGCACACTCTAGTTGTGCAAGTGTATGTTGATGACATTATCTTTGGTTCCACCAACGAGCAACTAGTTACAAAGTTCACTAAACTGATGGAAAGTGAATTTGAAATGAGCATGGTGGGGGAACTTAAGTTTTTTCTGGGTTTACAAGTGGTCCAAACTGAAGAAGGAACAAAGGTCCATCAACAAAAGTACCTCAGGGAATGCATCAGAAAGTTTGGAATGGCAGATGCCAAGGATTGTTCCACTCCTATGTCCCCAAATGACACAATAGGAATTGATGCAGACAAGAAGGAAGCTGATCAAAAAGTCTACCGTGGAATGATAGGCTCATTGCTTTATCTAACCGCCAGTAGGCCTGATATTATGCAAAGTGTGTGTTTTTGTGCTAGGTTTCAAGCAAGCCCCAGAGAAACACATGTCGCTGCAGTGAAGAGAATCTTGAGGTACTTAAGAGGAACAGATGATCTTTGCTTGTGGTACCCAAGAGGAGGAAGCCTTGAACTACTAGGGTATACAGATGCAGACTTCGATGGTTACAAACCAGATAGGAAATCCACCTCTGGGATGGCTCAATTTCTCGGTCCATGTCTTGTGTCATGGGCCTCCAAGAAACAAACCACAGTTGCTCTCTCCACCGCTGAAGCTGAGTATGTAGCCGCAGCTGCCTGTTGCTCTCAACTCATATGGCTCAAACAACAGCTAAGTGATTTTGGTATTACCCTAGGTAACGTTCCTATTCTATGTGATAATACAAGTGCTATTGATATTTCTAAAAATCATGTGCAGCACTCAAGGACCAAACACATTGATATTAGACATCACTTTCTACGTGATTGTGTGGAAAAAGGAATCGTCTCTATGGAGCACGTTCGGTCTGAGGATCAAATCGCAGACATATTCACAAAGCCACTAAATACGGCCCCTTTCGAGAAGCTACGACTAGGGTTAGGTATGATCTCTCTCGAATGACCTTGCTCTTCTATAAAACCCCCAATTATTGGAGAAATTAGCTAATTTATTCATTCTGTACTTGATCTTTTGAAGCATGGTCACTCTTGATTTCCCATGATATGAATTCGTGTCTTTTGTGCCGCATGCTAGTACTATACATGCTTAGGAAAGTTACCAATCATTGTATTCAATTGATGTCATGTTATTTTGAGCAAAGGTCTTATTTCTAGCCCAAAAGATTCCTCTTGATGTACTGAACCCACAATATAAGCCCAAAGGATAGAGGAAATCTACAGCCACCCTTAGCCTTCATGGATGATAGTCCTATGAGCCCTGTTTATTCATTCACAACTGGACTCACTCGCCATGATATAAAAATATTAAAATTCATGTTATATATGCTATTTTCGTGTGATGTTCTATTTGTACCCTTTCTGGTAACATTACCCCAACCATCACACACCATCGATATCAGATAAGGAAGGAAAGGTGAAAAGGTTGTGTTCTGAAATCTGCAAGTGGGAACTCATGGGTATTAGCGACGTATGAAGTGACTGAAGGTACAGACCAATAATGGCAGTTTTTCTCCCAAGGTTCATGATGAAAAGGGAAGGATTTTGATTGGAGAAAATTGCGGCAATAATCAACTGGTGAATTTATGGAAACAAATTCACACAAGGAAAATCACAGATTTGAAATTTGAAGAGTTTTTGCTTCTGGACATGTCTCATTATAAAAGGAATCTCCTTTAGTCGTCCTCTTCACGCCTCAGATCCTCTCAAAGAACAAACCTTCAGAACCCTAAAACCCTCAATCCCCATCAAAGCTCTCAGCAATGGTAAACTCAAACTCCATCTCTCTCACAGGCAAAGAGAGCCCAGAAACAATAAGACGGATACTGGCCGCCATTGGAGTCGCCATCGAATATCCTGCAGAAACCCAATCAACTCCTCCATCTCAGATCAAAGAAAAATCACCATCTCCATCTCCAACCAAATCAAAATCTCTCTCACCAAAGCCAGCCAAAACAACCACACCCACACCATCTCCGGCCAAATCCAAAACTCCTCCAGTCACACCTATTCACACCACCTCCAACACCTCTACAGAAAAAATCTCTACCCCTTCCACAGTAAAGCTCCTCAGTCCGCCTCTTTCCACAGAACCCTCACCACAAAAGTCGAACCCTAGCTCTATCCCTGACCCCATCACTGCTCCGAAATTAGCAGTGCCTGAGCCAAGCCCACAAAAAGCCACATCTGAAGGCACCGCCTCCGCCACAACACCAACAGATCTGGGTGTTACAGGAGTTCTTGAGGAAATAGAGGAAGAGAGTCGAAGAGAGGAGAAAGAAAAAGGTCTGGATGTAACAGACCTGACAATGGAAGACGAGGATGAACCAATCATCAAAAGAAAGGCACGATCTACGCCTCGACGGTCGTCAACCGTCGTCTCTAAGGAATCTGATGAGCCCTCCCTCAAAAGAGCAAAAGTTGAAATCTCTCTCTCTCGCCCTCGCACTCGAAGTCTTGCAGCAAAACCGCCCAGAGCCAAGAAAGCTCCAAAATCGATTGCCGAAGGCAAGACTCTGGGGAAGAGGGTAATCATTAGGGACTTGATATTCAACGACCAATTCTTGATCAACAATGGAATGGAAGCACTGGTTGATATGGTTCGCTTCCAAGGCTGGGGAAAACTGTTCTGCTCCGTTGAACAGGTAAATGATCATCTGCTCCGTCAATTCTACACATCCCTCACAATCAATGAAAAGCCTCACGCTGTGCAAGCCTCCTTCAAACTGGGTAAGGAAACTCATGTCTTTTCAAGTACTGAATTAGGATTAATTCTTGGCGTCCCTCACTGTGGGTTTGAGGAGTATGTTAAAGGTCAGTGGCCTAAGGAGGTGAGCTTGGCTGCTATTCATAGTGGCTCTCAGGACTTCAACACTGAGGTGGTAGGGGAGATGTCTACAACATCCATGGGAATCGTGAATAGAGTGCTTCACAGTTACGTCATCAGCAACATTACCCCCAGAGAGCAGAAGCGCACTACAATACTGATCCAGGACTTCCTAATCATGGATAAAATGCTCCTCAGGAAAGCCATCAATCTGCCCAAGATCATCATGCTGCACATGGCTCATGCCAGGAAGAATGACAGGCATGGTCTTCCCTTCCCTGGAATCGTGAAAAAGGTCTTAGAAAATTTAAAGGTGTATGAGTCTGGGCCTACTGATGCTGTGCATGCACGAGAACTTGCTGAGGCCAACTTGAAGAAGATGAGATTTGACAAGAATGCTGATGGTGTTTGGGTGAGGGCCTTGGATAATGTTGAGACTGATGCCATGTCTGAAGACCCTCAAGAGGAACAGAATGAAGCGCCTACTATGGTCTATCAAAGTGATAAGTTGGAGGAACTGTGCATGCTTGTTGGACTCCTTTCTGAACAACAACACAGGCTAGCTAAGGAGATCACTGCCCTGAAGGATGAGATCCGTTGTTGGACGAAATCAAACCAGTAAGGTTCCCTTCGCAGTATCAAGACGCTGCCGTGCACCCTTCCTTCCTTACATCTGACCCCCACTTTCTGTTCCCTAGCACATCAACCTCTTCCCTTCTATGCTTTATTGTACCCTTTGCTTGATTTGCCTGATCTTCTTTTGTCTGCTTTGTTTGCGTTCTCTTTTCCTGTTTCACTATGTACCAGCGTCGGCTCCTTAGACGCCTATTAATCAATGGAATGATTGTTTTGTGACCTGACTTCACTTGCCTTGAGTTCTTATATGATTAAGTAAAGATTTTTGATGATGCCAAAAGGGGGAAAATAAAGGAAGTTCAAGGTTTTAGGGGGAATATCAGATCCTTTCTCTACGAGTAACAATCCTAAGGGAAACTATTTATGGGTATAGTGTGAATACACTTTTCATGTCTTATATCCTAAGTGTCTATATGCCTTAAAGAAGAGAATGTTTGTCACCATCAAAAAGGGGGAATTTGTTGAGGCTCCTTCGTGTTTTGAATGGAGACAAACATTCTGCTAATGAAATGTCTGAGTGTTTCAGGATCGTTACTCAGAAAGGAACGTTACACAGTGGTACACAGCGGTGTTCTATTTTAGGAAAGCTAGATCGAAAAGGGAGCAAGACAAAGGAATGAGTTTTTAAAGAAAAGATCTGAGAGAAGATATTCGGAGAAGATATTCGAAGAAGATATACTCGAAGAAAAGATATTCAAGAAAGATCTCGGCAGTTGGGCGGTTAAGATTTTATGGAAGGAAATATTATCTTTTGCTAAAAGATATTATTTCCTTAGAGATTTATTTCCCTGTTTTTATCCTAGACGATCTAAGTATAAAAGCAAGGGTTTAGACATAGAAACGTTTTGACGCATTGATTGAAGTTACTCAGGCTGAGAGATTCAGAGAAGAAGAAGAAGAGTGATACTTAGGCTTAGAGGTTGAGTTCGGGCTCGAGTGAGAGGAGTGATTCGTGATCGTGATCCGAGCTCTCTTTTGTAACGAACAAGAAATCAATAAGATAAGTACACCTTTCTAAATCCTTCAAGTGAGAAGCTTGAAGGTGGTGGTTTTACTCAACACAAAAAGGTTGAGGTTTCCACTCTAAATCTTGTGTCAAAGTCTACTTCTTGCATATTATCATTCCGCTGCTATACCTCCTGAGGAACAATACCTATTGTTCCCTTGGGAGTAACTGTGCTAACCGATCCAACACTTGTGATCGACGGTCAAGGGTAGGGCTGTGCCGTTTTGGCAAATCACAGCCCTAGAATCACCGCAATTCGCAATTACAAGGTCATCTCCCCCAATTACAGCGACAACTGTTGTGGATCCAACCGTCTTGTCCTCCACCGACGACTCCTCGTTGCTGCCGCTGACCTCATAATCCATCTTCTCGAAGCTTTTCCCCAAATTATCTGAAGCATACGATCGCGCCAAATTCAAGCTCAAGGAGCTCATGAGTGATTTCCAGGAATTCTCCAACCCTAATTTCGCCTATGTCCCTTCAAGTTCATTGATTCTGAACCTCGCATTTTTTAGGATTTGAGGCAGAAAATGAAGAGACAATCAGCATATGCTATTAGAGTAGATAGTAACGGGTGAGCAAGCAGGCGAAAAAGCAGTAGAGAAGATTGTATAGGAGAAGAAGAGATGACGTGGAGATTAGGAACACGGAAAGAGGCAAGTGAAAGAAAGCGGGATTTGGCGCGTGTAAATGAAGGGCACGGGTTATAACCTGGAACGTCGGATCATCTCAAATCTAAGGGCTACGAGTAGTTCTCACGTTAGTGATAGTTCTCTTCTAAGAGTGGTTCTCACCTGAACCACTTCCTCTCTATATATATATATATATATATATTATATCTAACCTAATTAGTTTCTTCCACTCAGCCTCCTTTTCTTTCATGAGCCTCCTTTTCATTCTCTAATCCTAGGTCGATTGACTTCTCATTCTCATTCTCATTTTTCCGCTCAGCCTCCTTCTCGCCGTCGACCGTCAGCCTCTCCTTCTCGCCGTCGCTCACAACTGGTGTGTCCTTAGTCCTCTCCTTCTTGCCATCCGCTCAGCCTCCTTTTATTTTCGAGGTGAGTTCTCCTCTCCTTCTCGAGTCTCGCCGTCGCCCATGGTCTTCACTTGTGTTGTAGATCAATCTACTTTGTATTCTTGCTGTTATGTATTGCTAAAGACGGATTTGAATCATATACCATGATCAAAACTGATTTTGAAGTTAACTATGCATTTCTGGTGATGCTATGAATGATGTGCTAGCAACCACTTATTTTGGGTTTTTTCCAGTAGAGAATGATTAATTTACTCTGAACTTTCATGTACGGACTTAGGGTTCATTCATGTCAAATATACGGACTGAAATTAGGGTTCATTCATGTCCCATATGATTCATCCATTCTTCACTTATCCAATAGGAATTAGGGTTCATTCATGTCAAATTGTCAACTGAAATTGGAGAGTCCTCTCCTTCTCGGGTTTTTTTCTTGCTGCATATACGGACTGAAATTGTAGGCTGCTAGATTTTCTTGCTGTATGACTTTGACTGTCTTCACTTGATGTTTATATATGTGTTTGAGTTTGTGAATCAGACATGTTGGAAGAATTTCTTGCTGGAGACTGCTGTTTCTGTATTGTTTTTACTTTGATTTCAGTCATGTTTCAGACTTTGCTGGAGACTGCTGTTTCTGCTCAATCCAAAGCCCCTGGTAAATCCAATGGGAAAGGCAAGGCAGTCACTCTTTACCCATTTCCCCTTTTCCAGTCAAACCCAAAGATCAATTATTCAATAGTAAATAGGATAATCAATTATTCAATAGGGAAATTGAGTAGTGATGCAGTTTTGATTCTCCGATCCGTCGGCTTAGCTGAGTTTACTGTACTGTACTGTACTGTTGTGTATAGAAGAAGTTTAGTGTATTTCTAATATAATAGTTCAATTTTACATAACTCCAACCATTCCTCATCCAATTTTCATGCCACTTTGATAAAGAAAAATTGTATCTGAGAAAAGATTGAGAAGGAAGAGATAGATAAATGAATCTGATGTTCTTGATAAACAACAAACTCAAAGACTCGGCGTGAGATGATAGAGGTAGAAACACATTCGAACACTCGGATCCAATTTCATTAAAACCTAGAAAGAGTTTTACAGAGGAAGAGAATTGATTTGTTTCTGAATGTCTTACAATGAGTTACAAGGGTCTATTTAAACTATGAACACCAATGGCAAATATGTAATATATTTTCGTATAACAAATCTCTCTCCTTTAGACAACCTTGTCCTCAAGGTTGATCTTTTGCCATATCAAACCCACTCAATCTGCGCTTTACTATTCCTCTATGTGTAGCTACTGCCCCTTGATTGATCTTCCAGTGAACCAGATCCCCAAAACTCATCATCTGGCTAGTTGTCATTAGCTCTAGGGAGAATGGAAGGAGTTGTTGGAAGACAGTTTGTAAGCCACATTTATCAATCATCTGAAATGGACCAACGTCAAACACTCTCGCATACCTGTGCATATCAGCCAGCTGTTGTCTATATGGTTGGAGTTTGTCAATGACCTTAATAGGATGAGTACCTTCTAACAGTGGAATTGTATGGTCATTGTTGGAGCCCAGAAATTGCGATCACGCGACACAACACTTCGCGTGACACAGGGCGTCTGGACAATCAACTTATGTAATGCTATTCGTCGTCTTCTTCCTCGAAATCAACCTTACTCTCGACACCTGACACTTGCGTAACTTAACCGAGAAGGAAACCGGCTCCGGCTCTTTTAAGCTCCGATAAGAAGGATTAACGTAAAACCGGATACATCGAAACGACGCAAGTAAACACAAAGGTAAGGAAAAACAACGTGAAGGAAGAGTATATTACCAAAAACGTTTCACGTTCCGGGCTTACAATAAACCGAGTCACTCAGATACCATTCATAACAACACTAAAGCTTTACAGCAAAACTATAAGTGATACAACAAGTACTTTGTGTCTAAACTCCTCTAGGAAGTGAATGTTTCGGAAGATTGAAGTTAGGGTTTGCTCTTGTGTTTTTCTTACTCTTCAGAGGGAGGTGAAGCGTTTTTCTCTTATGACTGGGATCCCCTCCCTTATCCATTGGGTTGCGTTTTTATACTATCACCTGGGACCCACGCGAGTCTATTACCGTTTTGCCCCTCGATACTTAGTCTCGTTGTATCCTCTTATTGGGCTTCTCCTGTTTATGGGCCGCTTTATTCTTCTGGGCTGACTTCTTGGACCGACCCGGCACGCGTTCCGTGGGCCTGACCCAATTTCCTATGGGCCTCGCGAGCCCATCGAGAACCGGCTCCAACATCCAGCCCCCCAAGCTTTCATGCTGAATAGCTGAAGGCTTGGGTCTGTCTTCTTGAAGTCGCGTTCTCGATATGAGGTTGGCTCTTAGACCTTACTCGCTCCGATCGCGTGATAGGGTCGCGTGTATCTCTGCTTCGTTTTCTCTGGGCGACGTTTTGAATTCAAAAAACTTTACGAATTCCCGCGCTGAGCGCATGTCGTCCACGTGTTGACTCATTATTGCACCCTCTTTCCCCCGATTTTTCCTTATATATATTCGCCTTCGTCTTCCTCTTTCCTTTTCCGCCTTAAATTCCATTTTCTCTGCAACACTCTCAAGCCCGCCGTAACCTCCATTTTCTCTGCCACACTGCGCCGGTGCTTTCCTTCCTTCTCCATCGCCATCTTCGCCGTCGTTCTCAGTCGATTCTTCATGGCAGGTTAGTCTTCCGCTCTCCTTTCTCTTTTCTACTTCGTTTTCTTGATTTTTGGGGCTTCCATTGTTGCTCAATTTCTTCCCGTCCACAGAAGTTTCGTTCGGACCTTTTGGAATTGAGAGGCTTCTGAAGGTCATTGTTCGTTCATGGGGTGTTCTCTGTGTTGTATCCCCTTTCGACTCTTATTCCTTAATGCACTTGTTTGAGAAAAAACGTGTTTTGGTCAATTTCTGCCATCTTCGACCTTCGTGGTGTTCTTCGTGTTCTTGGGCTTGGTCCATTCTGATGTCGTTTTGGCTTCCCTTTTGATTCTTGAGTTTCAGCTTTTCCAGGGATTTCTTGTTTGTTTACTTTCTATAGCCTCGCGTTAGTTTCCTTAGACACGCGTTGCTCCTAATTTTGATGTTCTTTTTTTTTTTTTTCCTTTCCATCCCTGGAAAACTGAAACTTACTTTGCCCATGCTTTCAGGTAGCGATGATTTTTATGAACGCTCAGCTCGGGCTGAGTATTCGGGGCGCACCACGTCCGGATCTGAAGGGGGTTCTGGTGATCGCGAGCCAGACTCACGTAGACGATCTCGCGTTTCTAGGAAATCTAGGAGGAGCAAAGCGAAGACGCCCAAAAGATCTAAAACCAGACTCCCATCTCGCGTTATTCAAGAGCGAGCCGAGACCAATTATGGTCAATTTGCCAGTTTTTTCTCTCATAAGGGGTCTTTGCCTCATATAGTTATAGAGAAACCCTTTCTCGCGAACCCCGGCCGCGTCAGTATCCTTACCAAGAGAATTACACATTCTCGCACCCTAATTCCCAACACTGCCCAACGTAGCAGTCTTAACTTTGACGATCTTCGTCGCCTTGCTACGCGATATCCCTTTCCTGAGGGGACCGTCTTTGCCCTCCCCGATCTTGAAGGCACTTCCCTCGACCAGTATGGGTCTTTCTTCGCTTTGAGTAGGCAGTCTTTAGAAGCCGGCTTCCGCCTTCCTTGGACGTCCTTCCAGACTGAAGTAATAGCAGATTTAGGCTTCAGCCCTTCTCAGATGCATCCAAACTTCTGGAGCTCTCTGATCGTCTACATCATGCGATGTCAGGACATTGGGATAGTTCCTAATACTCCTCACTACGCTCTCATCAATTCGTATAAGAAGAACTCCCGCGAGGATGGGTTTTACACTGCTCAAGCCAAGACTCCTAGCGCCTTCCGATTGCCTTCGAAGATCGAGGGGTGGAAAACTTGTTGGTTTTTAGTCTGTCCCCCTCCTGGTTCTGGAATTTCCGTCCAGGTACGCGAGCCCACTGCGAGAAAGGCCCCATGCTTTTTCCCCAAGGAGACTCGCGACAGATTCATTCGTGATTACAAGGATTATCCCGACAAAGCAGTTCAAAAACGTTTTGAGCTGGCTATCTCGGACTCTTTACTGGTCGCCAGGGGACTTAGTCTCAAGGCTCATGCCCTAGGTTTTTGTTCGTTTTTGTTTCAATGCTCGCGTTTATTATGATTATTTACACTATACTCACTTGTGGTGGCTTTTGTAGATGCTGATTTTTTCGCCGATCTTCCGGATTTGGGGGGGTTGGCCCTCGACGAGTCGGGCGCGCTAACAACCATCGAGGCGCCTACCCGCATTGTTTCATCCGTTCCTGATCCGACTCCTACTCCCCCAGCCGCTGTTTCGGAAACACCAACGGATCTCGCGACGACAGTTTCTAAGGACGCTCCTCCGGTCCAGACGTCTCGCGTACTTTCGGTTCACGATAAGGGGAAGCAGAAAGTTGCCGAGAAAAAACGCAAGAGGACGACGGAAGTGGAGTTTGTCTCCTCTCCGGAGCCTACTGATACCCCTGTCGCGAACCCGACCTTCATTCATAGCTTATCCGCGACGCGTGCGTTCGTTGAGACGATACCGACCGTTTTCCCTCCCGAACCTAGCCTCTACGAGGAAGTTTCGGATAGGCCTGGCGGCTTGTCCAAACTTCTTTTTGCCGTAAGTCTCCTGTTTTTACCTATTTCTTGTTTTCTTGGGGTGTTTTTAACTTTCATTTTGCAGGGGATGAACCTCATCGCGAGCGCAACTCGGAAGGTGCTTGCTGCTGAGGATGAACTTAAAGAGCTGAGGGCAGAGGATCAGTCCACCCGCGATGCCCACAGAGCGGCCAAGTCTAGGCTTATGGGAGAAAAGAGAGCTTTGGAGGAGGAGCTTTTGAGAGCTAAGACGACGATGAAGGAGATGGAGGGTGAACTCGCGTGCCTGCCAGCCAAAGATGCGAGGATAAAGGAGCTGGAAGCCCAGCTTGCGTATGAGAGGTCCACTCATGTCAACATCGTTACTGAGTACAATACGCAAGTGAGCGACCTTAGACAGGAAAACGAGAAGCTCCACGCGACGATGTCTGAGAGAATCGCTTATGAGAGGAACATGGCGGTGGAGGAGTATTGTGGGGGTTATCGCCAGCGTGCTCGCGTCGATTTTTACAAAAATGCTGCCAACACGCTTCTCCTATGCATGGTAAAGATGCAGATGCTGAAGTTCAAAGTTAAAGACTTCCCCTTCAACGCTCAGGACCTATGCGGGCTTTCTACTGACCTTCCTGAGTACCAGCCCCCGCTGCCCGGAACTTTCATTGATGACGGGGAGACTCCACTCGAGGCATGGGGGATTACGCGTCTTGCGCCTGAGAGGGGTATTGTTAAGGGCAAAGAGAGTCAGGTTCTCAGGCCCCCTCTCCCGAAGGTGGTCGCTCCTCCTCCGCTTGAGAGGTCAGAGCCTGCTCCTCGCATGCTTCCGAGCCCTCCTTCTCCAGCCCACTCGCTTCGCAAGAGAAAGGTATTCGCGTCTGATGCTCTTCTCGACACCGTTCAGCCCAAGCGTTCCTGTTTAGATCAAGCGGGTGGTTCAGGTTCTGGTGTTCGAGACGTCGTGGATCTGGATGCGGATAGCGTAGAGGACGTGGGGGCTGCTGCTGAGACTGCTTCTAAGTAATATTTGTGTTTTTGAACAATGTTTTCTGTACCAGGAATTGTGATCTTTTGTAATCAACTTCAACTTTTGTATATAACGTGGGTATGATGGTCGCGATCTTTATGCTGCATCTATATTTTTGGTTTTGCTTTTGTCTGCTTGTTTCGTACATACTTATCTCGCCTCGTTCCCCCCGTTTTGTGTTTCGGAAAAATGAGTAAGTTTGCGAAAAAGGAAAACGCAAAGAGATAAGCGTCATAATTACGGTCCATCTTGTATACTTAGGCAAAACTGACTTGTTACATAATTTCGCGAGAGTAAGCATTGCAAACTATTCTTCTGCTAACTATTGCATGATCTTTACACGCGATCTCGAAGTTAGCCTTTAGCCTTTGTTAGCCGTGGCGCCGTAGGATAGCTTTTCCTTGATGTGGTTGTCGCGGAGTATTTCTGGCCTTTGTAGAGCGTTTAGTCATGGTGCTGCTCTCGCGTGGGATACTAAGCACTGCACATGTAGAGGAGCATTTAGTTTTCGGTTTTTATCCTTAGGTAGTAAGAACTTTTGAAAGGCGGGGGTCACGATGCAAACCCGTCCATACTTTCGCGACCAAGGGGAGTTTTCTAGCTCAGCCTTGGAAGCTGGAAGTAGGACACGCGACCGGGGGTTTTTTTTAGCCCAGCCCAGCCGTCTACGCTTTCGCGACCAGGGGGAGTTTTCTAGCTCAGCCCTGGAAGCTGGAAGCACGAGCCGTCCTCACTTTCGCGACCAAGGGGAGTTTTCTAGCTCAGCCTTGGAAGCTGGAAGTAGGACACGCGACCGGGGGGGTTTTTTAGCCCAGCCCAGCCGTCTACGCTTTCGCGACCAGGGGGAGTTTTCTAGCTCAGCCCTGGAAGCTGGAAGCACGAGCCGTCCTCACTTTCGCGACCAAGGGGAGTTTTCTAGCTCAGCCTTGGAAGCTGGAAGTAGGACACGCGACCGGGGGGTTTTTTTAGCCCAGCCCAGCCGTCTACGCTTTCGCGACCAGGGGGAGTTTTCTAGCTCAGCCCTGGAAGCTGGAAGCACGAGCCGTCCTCACTTTCGCGACCAAGGGGAGTTTTCTAGCTCAGCCTTGGAAGCTGGAAGGAGGACACGCGACCGGGGGGGGGGGGGGTTTTAGCCCAGCCCAGCCGTCTACGCTTTCGCGACCAAGGGGAGTTTTCTAGCTCAGCCCTGGAAGCTGGAAGCACGAGCCGTCCTCACTTTCGCGACCAAGGGGAGTTTTCTAGCTCAGCCTTGGAAGCTGGAAGGAGGACACGCGACCGGGGGGTTTTTTTAGCCCAGCCCAGCCGTCTACGCTTTCGCGACCAGGGAGAGTTTTCTAGCTCAGCCCTGGAAGCTGGAAGCACGAGCCGTCCTCACTTTCGCGACCAAGGGAAGTTTTCTAGCTCAGCCTTGGAAGCTGGAAGGAGGACACGCGACCGGGGGGGTTTTTTAGCCCAGCCCAGCCGTCTACGCTTTCGCGACCAGGGGGAGTTTTCTAGCTCAGCCCTGGAAGCTGGAAGCAGGACACGCGATCCGACTGCGTTACCTGTGCTTTTCATGTTATAATAACCACAAGTATTGTGAACGTACCTGAGTTTTACGGGAGGACTAGGCGTAGAAACGACGAAGTCGCATCACGTTCCAGGAGTTGGCAATGTGATTTCCAGAGTGGTCCTTGAGGCGATAAGCCCCGGGCGCGACTTCGCGATCTATAATGTAAGGTCCTTCCCAGTTGGGGTCGAGCTTTCCCCCCTCTGTTCTACGTAGCACAAGGTCTCCTCTGGCAAATCCCCTCAGTTTTACGTGCTTGTTATAATATTTTGCAACGCCGGCTTTATGATTGGCTGCTCTGATGGTGGCCAAGTCGCGAGTCTCTTCTCGCATTTGCAACTCTAGCTGCATTTTTTCGTCATTGTCGTCCGGACTATACTGAATCACGCGGTCCGTAGGCACAATGAACTCGACTGGTACTGTGGCCTCTATTCCATAAGCGAGAGCAAATGGCGTTTCTCCAGTTGCCTTCTTTACTGTGGTCCTGTTTGCCCAGAGTACTAGGGGTAACACTTCGGCCCACATGCCTTTGGAGCCTTCTAGCCGTCTTTTCAAGTCCATGACAATGCTCTTGTTCACTGCTTCTACCTGGCCATTGCAATGCGGGTGAGCGACTGAAGCAATCCTTAAAGTGATCCCTATGTCTCTGCACCATGTAAACAATTGCGGCGAATTGAATTGTGGTCCCCTGTTGGTTACGATCTCGTGAGGGAGGCCATACCTGCAAATGATGTTTCTCCAAAGGAACTTTTTAACTGCCGGGACGGTGGTGCTCGCGAGGGCTTCGGCTTCGATCCATTTGGTGAAATAATCAACTGCTACAATGATGTACTCTAGTTGACCAGGCGCTTTTGGTTTGAAAGGTCCTAATAGATCTAGTCCCCACATCGCGAAGGGGCAAGGGCTTGACATTATCTGCAACTCAACACCTGGTTGATGAGATGCTGGGGCAAAATACTGGCATGGCTTGCAGCTCTGAGACTCGCGTTGTGCGTCTTGTTTCATGGTGGGCCAGAAACTTCCCTGCCTTAATGCTTTATAGACCATTGGTCTCCAACTCGCGTGAGTTCCGCATAATCCCGCGTGAAGTTCCCTTATCAGCACGTCACTTTCTATCTTAGTCAAGCACTTGAGCTCGCGTGGTCCGTATCCCCTTTTGTAAAGTTCTCCACGACACACGTAAAAGCGTGCAGCCATAGAGACAAGCTTTTTCATTTCTTTCGGATCCGAAGGCCCTGTCCCGCTAGCAAGATATTGAATTATAGGGGTGCGCCAGTCGCTGACTGGCTCGCTTATCTCCATCAGTTCCACCTGATTGCTTATGGCGCTTTCAGACTTCACGAACCAAAAGTATGGGGCCTTTCCTTCTTTGACAATGGCAGTGGGACCTTCGCTAGTACATTCTATATTTGCATACTGAGTTTGGGAACCTCGCTTCGCGAGTTCATCAGCTCGCGTGTTTTCCTTTCTTGACACCGCTTCAATTTCAAAATGTCCGAGCAACGAAATCAGGGCTACGGCCCTCGCATGATATCTGGGGAGATTGCTTGTCCTGGCTTCGTAGGTCCCATTGATCTGATTTACGACGATCTGGGAATCGCTCATGCATTTTACCACATGAATACCTGCGTGAACGGCAATTTCCAGCCCTGCGATGAGTGCTTCATATTCTGCTTCATTGTTCGTGGCTTTGAACCTTAGCGCAATCGCGTGGTCTATCTTATCCCCAGCCGGGGAAGTCAGGACGACTCCCGCCCCGCAACCATCTACGTTTGCCGATCCATCAATGTGCATCACCCACGCGGGGTATTCGGGAGCTATAATATCTTTTTCTAGCTCTCTGAAACTTGTTTCAACTATGAAATCTGCCAAAGCTTGTGCCTTGATGGCGGGTCGTGGTCTATAGACTACGTCAAACTCCGTCATTTCAATGACCCATTTAGCGAGCCTTCCAGAGGTTGTTGGTTTACTCATAAAAGACGGTAGTGGTAAATCTGTCAGTACTTCAATGGGATGAGCATGGAAATAAGGTCGGAGTTTACGAGCGGCTGTTATCAACGCGAGCACTGCTTTCTCAATGGGTGAATATCTGGTCTCGGCCGACAGAAGTGCTTTACTGACGAAATAGACGGGGACCCGTTGTTCTTTTACTAACACAGCGCTAACTGCACGCGTTCCTGCCGCGAGGTACAGCTGCAAGCCTTCACCCGGTATTAGGGACGCGAGGGTTGGGAGTTTAGCCAGATGCTCTTTAAGACTAATAAATGCCCTTTCACATTCTTCAGACCATTCGAAGCTTTTAGGCTTCCTTAGTATGTCGAAGAAGGGAAGGTTTCGCTCCGCGAGCTTTGCGCAAAACCTTCCTAAATAGTTGACCTTTCCCACGAACCGTTGGACGTCGTGAATGGACCTTGGCGGTTGTAGATCTATCACGGCCTGGACCTTGTCTGGATTGACCTCGATACCGCGTGCACTGATCTGAAAACCTAGGAATTTGCCCTCGGTGACTCCGAAGACACATTTCTCTGGATTGAGGCTCATACCGTACTTTCTCAGGGTTTCAAAGACTTCTGCCAGGTCGCGAGTATGATCCGCTTGCTTTTTGCTCTTAACCACTATATCGTCAACATAGGCCTCTACAGTGTCACCTCTTTGGTCGCTAAAGATCATGTCCACCAGTCTCTGGAATGTAGCCCCCGCGTTTTTCAAACCGAACGGCATTACTTTATAGCAGAAGGTTCCTTTGTCTGTGATAAAAGCAGTGTGCCCCGAGTCGGCTGGGTTCATCATAACCTGATTATATCCAGAGTACGCGTCCAGGAAGCTTAGAGCTTCATGACCCGCGGTGGAGTCTACCAACTGGTCGATCGAAGGTAATGGATAACTGTCTTTGGGACATGCTTTATTGAGACCAGTGAAATCTACGCACATGCGCCACTTCCCCGTCCCTTTAGGATTTTTCTCTACCATTACAACGTTGGACAGCCTTGTTGGGTATTGCACTGGTCTTACAAACCCTGCTTTAATCAGCTTCGCGAGCTCTGCCGCAGCCGCCGCGTTCTTCGGCCCTGCTTGTTTTCTTTTTTTCTGCCTACGCGGTTTGACCTCTGGACTAATGTTCAGGGAGTGGGTCATGACACTTGCTGGGATCCCTCTCAAATCCTTTGGCGTCCACGCGAACACATCCCGGGAGCGGGTGAGTAAGGTCTCGATCTCTTGTACGACTTTTTGATTCAGTCTCCCACCTACGTAAAGTTTCTCCTCTTTGTTGGGGAAAGGAGTGATTACCTGTTTCTCAAACCCATCAAAATGCGGTTTATGCCCTTCTTCCTTTCCCTCAGTATCTCGCGGTCTGGGTGAGGCGCGAACTTCTAACTCAGCTTCTTCCAGGACGCGTGGCAACCCTGGAATAAATAACTGGTTGGCAAGCAAGGTCTTGGTACTGCCCTTTTCGGACGAGACGTAGCAGATACGGCTCTCCTCTTGGTTTCCTCTCGCGACCCCTACTCCTGTCAATGTTGGAAATTTTAAACAAAAATGGCAGATCGATACGACCGCCTCAAACCTGCACAGTGTCTCGCGTCCCAGTATCGCATTGTAGGAGGATGTTATTGGGATCACCACAAAATCTATCTTTTCTGACCTTCTTGACCCTTTCTCTTCACCCAAGATGAGATCTAGGGTGACGACGCCCAAGGCCCTCACTCTGTCACCCGCGAAACCTACCAGCGTGGTTTTAGTGGGCCTGAGTGTAGACTGATCAATCCCCATTTTCTCGAACGCGTCCCAGTACAGTATATCGGCTGAGCTCCCAGTGTCCACGAGGATCCTTTTTACTAGCTTGGTTCCTATCTGAGCATGGATGACCAGTGGATCAGCGGCCTCGACAGCCCAGGTATCTACTTCTTTGTCACTGAAGGCAAGCGTATAGGGTTCAGACTTCGATCTCGCGACACTATAGATCGGCTTTCCCTGAGGCTTGGGTGCATTGTTAATGAGCCTTTGCTCTCGTTTGCCCAGGGGCATGGGTTCATGGCGGCCCGCGATCGTGCCTACATGGCCGTCCATGCGAGGGAAGTTCTGGGATGGGTGGTGACTAGGCCCCTGATTCTGGTTATTTCTCGCGGGGGTTTGCTGCTTTGTCTCAAACTGCGCTCTACTGCCTCTCCCTCCTCTACTCCATGCTCCTCTGTGTGTGACGCCATGACCTGCATCAACGTTTCCCCTTCGAGCAGTCAGGAC
This sequence comes from Oxyria digyna, assembly GCA_029168935.1. NCBI lineage: Eukaryota > Viridiplantae > Streptophyta > Magnoliopsida > Caryophyllales > Polygonaceae > Oxyria > Oxyria digyna. The sequence goes on from JAPVLV010000018.1 coordinate 4,100,981, forward strand.
CTCCTGCTCTCTTGGGTGATGCTGTCGCGACCAACACTCCAATGTAGAGTGAGTATTCACTCCGTGGTATTCGCACCAGGTGGTAGGCCCCTGGCGGTTATGACCGCGATCCCCTCTCCCCTCAACATCGCGTCGGTTGTCTTGTTCGGCTACAAAATTTTGCGATTGGAATTGATTCTGATCGTGATTTTGTCCCCTGAACTGTCTTTGACCCTGATTCCGGTCTTGAATCTGTAAACCGGGTACTCGCGAATCGATCTGTTCCTTCCCCTGACTACCCTGATGACGTTTACTCCCCCAGTTCGGGTTTTCTCTCTTATGACCCTGAGCGGGCTTGTTCTGATTACTCCCCTTCAAAGCGATACCTGAGTGTGCTTCCACATTAATCTCTGTGTATGCTCTCTCGAGCATGCCTTGGTAGTCTAAATCTTTCTTGCGGTATAGGTATTGCTTGAAGGAGCTTCCATCAGTGAGTCCGTCTAGGAACGCGACCCGAGCGGTTTTATCATGAAAATCTTCGGCTTCCAAGATCTTTTCCGCGAACCTCTTAACGTAATCCTCTAGTGATTCATGTGGCCCTTGTTTGACTCCTACTACTTCTTGCATTGTCACTTTCCTTTTCCTCGAGGAGCCGAAATGCAGCAAGAAATTCTTCTCTAGATCGGCGAAACAATGGATGCTTTCTGACGGCTGGTTAAGCATCCAGGTCATGGCGGGTCCCGCGAGCGTGCCTGAGAAACCTTTGCACATTGTGGCTTCATCAGGGCACCTCGCGAGCATAGCATACTTGTAGCGTGCTAGGTGCTCGCTGGGATCTTCTTTACCATTGTACTCTTTTATGATAGGAAATCTGAAATTAGGCAAAGGGACTGACCTGACTAAATGCCCCGCGAAAGCGGTCGGGCCGAACAAGAGTGTCGGGTTGGCGGACGGGTAGGCCTCGAAGGCCTGTCGCGGGTGGGTGGCCTGGTTGCAAAAAGGCTCCCCCTCGTACAGGCGGCGGGAAGGTCTTTGCTCGGCGCGTACTCCCTGCCCTCTTCCATCGGTTCTTCCCCTGCAAGATTGATCTTCCGCATAGCTCACAGGGGGTTGATTCAAATCAAATCTACCAGGGTGACAAGGCCTTTCGCGTCTCTCGACCCTCGTTCTATGTGACACTGAGACTCTGTCGTCAGGCACATGTTCAGAACTCACTTCCGCGACCGACTGTTCTCGTCCGCTCTGATTCTGTTCGTGCTCGCGTGATCGAGTCCTTGGTTGCCGCTGGCTTCGGCTTCCGCCCGCGCTTTGTCCCATCGTCTGCAGGAAAGCACGATACTGAACCAGCGCGGGTCCTACCAGAACAATTTCCTCCTCTTGTACGTGTGAAAGCCGTGCTCGCGTGCTATTCATGTCTCGAGTTCTCGTCTGGGGAGGGGTGTTGTCGCTTCTTTCGTCACTAGTATTCATCTTTTCAGGTTGTTGTATTAGAAATACGCGGGTATATATAGTAAGCCTTACTTGTGCGAGGAGGTCCCCACGGTCGGCGCCAGTGTTGGAGCCCAGAAATTGCGATCACGCGACACAACACTTCGCGTGACACAGGGCGTCTGGACAATCAACTTATGTAATGCTATTCGTCGTCTTCTTCCTCGAAATCAACCTTACTCTCGACACCTGACACTTGCGTAACTTAACCGAGAAGGAAACCGGCTCCGGCTCTTTTAAGCTCCGATAAGAAGGATTAACGTAAAACCGGATACATCGAAACGACGCAAGTAAACACAAAGGTAAGGAAAAACAACGTGAAGGAAGAGTATATTACCAAAAACGTTTCACGTTCCGGGCTTACAATAAACCGAGTCACTCAGATACCATTCATAACAACACTAAAGCTTTACAGCAAAACTATAAGTGATACAACAAGTACTTTGTGTCTAAACTCCTCTAGGAAGTGAATGTTTCGGAAGATTGAAGTTAGGGTTTGCTCTTGTGTTTTTCTTACTCTTCAGAGGGAGGTGAAGCGTTTTTCTCTTATGACTGGGATCCCCTCCCTTATCCATTGGGTTGCGTTTTTATACTATCACCTGGGACCCACGCGAGTCTATTACCGTTTTGCCCCTCGATACTTAGTCTCGTTGTATCCTCTTATTGGGCTTCTCCTGTTTATGGGCCGCTTTATTCTTCTGGGCTGACTTCTTGGACCGACCCGGCACGCGTTCCGTGGGCCTGACCCAATTTCCTATGGGCCTCGCGAGCCCATCGAGAACCGGCTCCAACAGTCATGGTTAGGCACTTAGGCCATCTAGGTGGTAGTGAGGTAGGCAGCTGGAGTATGTCTTCATACTCTTCACGAAAAGGTACAGTAGAGAAGTGTATAGGGCTGTGCAGTTTAGTTTCTGTAAGCATAGGCTGTACACTTCCATAGAAAAAATTCAGCAGAAACGCATTGGCACACTTCTTGAGCAAGGGAACATGGCAACCAAACAACAAAATGCACACTTCCAATTCAGCACACTATACAACAGAAGTTTAGCAGCTATACATGTCCAAAATTCAGCAAAACTCAGCACTCACAAGTCAACAAAAAAACATAGCTCATCAGGACTGAACGCAACAAGCAGTAGCTTTAACTCCCAGAAGTCAGCCAAGAGGACCATCCCAATTGGAATTGAGCAAGCAATCAAACTCACACCCATTCCATATAAGCCAATATGATGTCCACCCGGATCCCATAGTAGCCTTTGCAAAAAAAAAATCAGCTTTTAAGGCTTTGTTTGGCCACTAATTTATAAACTAGTTTGTTGTTTATAAACTATTTTTTTTCAAAAATCTATTTTATTGATTTCGTAAAACGTGCAATAAATTTAGTTTTATCTTTTTCTTCCTACTCACACATTTTAAATAATCTACACAAATTTCAATAAAAACTATCTTTTTACCAAACATATTTATAAACAATAAACACTTTATAAACAACAAACCATTTATAACCCATTTCACCTAACAAACCCTAAATCAACCCGTAATTGCTCAAAACAATTCGAAAAAAAGTAGAGAAACCCATGAAGAACAATATAGGTGTAAGACAATCCATTAGTAACCCAGAAAAAACTGCCTCCTGGATCAAAAATCCGCATACATGAACTAAATTCCTTGGTCTTTGTTGGAGCTTCATGTAGTGTCATTTTGTCAAACACCTGAAGTGCACTTAAAATGCCCAAGGAATCAACTAATTTTGACCCTAAACCACTCTCTGAATCAACGAAAGGTAACACGCAGGCCACATTTTGAACCATTTCATTCTTCAAGCTGAACACAATTAAGAGATTAGGGATTACCATAGATGATTCAGACTTGAGTTCTTGCTTTTCATAATCCACCAAAACCTCCTGGTGTACACTTGTTCCCATATTGAATAGAATAACTGGAGTGAATGATGTTGGTGGTGATGAATGTGTCGTTGTTTTGTCACCTTCAAGATCGGGTGTCTCCGTTTTGTGCACTGTAGTGGGACCAATTGGGCAGTAGAATATGATGACTCTTGCCCAAGATTTGGCTCCGTTCTTGTCTGAATATGAGTTGATGCAGCAGGTAGGCTCAACAGTTCTTCTTCGAAATCCATGGTGGACTGCTCCCCGCTCCAAGCCTCCTCGCAGATCTTAGTTCCAGATGCATAAATCGCTGGACCCGCACAAAAAATCACGTCTTCTTCAAGATCGATTGGCATATCATGGAACGCAATAGATGCCTCGGTCTTCTTGGTTGAATCCTTCCGATTTGTTGAACACTCGTCAAGATTCGTTGAATTCTTTGGCTTGCGAGGATGAACAGACTCATAGAGCTTCCCAATCATCAGACATTGACGGATCGATTGTGGCCGAAACATCCGGACGTTCATCTGCGTGTCTGTTTGAAGGCCGGCCAGATAAACGCTCACCAAGTATGGCTCCGGGAAGGCAACTTTACCGTAAATCAATACAAACTTCTCATGGTAATCGATTATCCCTTCTGTTTCTTGCAGTGCATTCAATTCAACCATGGAATTATCCGCTAAATTTCCAAGCTGCTGAAAATCAGGATGTATATCGAAGAATTGATTTGTTGCAAGTGCCATTTCTACGCAGACTGACAATCCAAGGAAAGAATGGCTCTGATATCTTTGATACAGAAAAATTGTATATGAGAAAAGATTGAGAAGGAAGAGACAGATGAATGAATATGATGTTCTTGATAAACAACAAACTCAAAGACTCGGCGTGGGATGATAGAGGTAGAAACACATCCGAACACTCGAATCCAATTTCATTAGAACCTAGAAAGAGTTTTACAGAGGAAGAGAATTGATTTGTTTCTGAACGCCTTACAATGAGTTACCATGGTCTATTTAAACTATGAACACCAATGACAAATATGTAATATATTTTCCTATAACACACTTCAGACACACTTAACACTGAAACACTAAGGCAACCCCTACTCAATTTGTTGCACTAACTCTTACAACAAGAAACAAATTCATCCCATTTGATTACTTATGGCTCGTTTGATAGTGTTGTCTTATGACTCGTTTGATAGTGTTGTCTAGTAGATTAAATAGATTAGATTAGATTAGAAAATTAGAATTCATGGGTTGTCTTCTCCGCATCATACGAGCTACTAGGATGATCGAGAACGTGCCACACCCATTTGTCCACCCACACCCATTTGTCCAAGTGTCAACGGGTCGAGCCGTTGCACTTGCGGGGGCGTGTTAGAAAGGATTCCCACATCGGGTTTGAGTTATAAAGATTCCCCACTATATAAGCTAATGGATTACTCCCCCTATTGCCAATTGGTTTTAGGGTGAAACCCCGTTGGGCTTATCTATAGGGCCTAATGCGCATATGCGCTTGTGTTGTGCGCGCCCCCAGTCCAGTCCGTGGTTGTCCCTATGGGCCCACGAAGTTTCACAAGCCTGCAAACATTCTTACAAAGGCATTACCATCACCTCAGTTTGTCTACCTGTCTTCCAAGTTGGGCATTCTAGATCCTCATGCTCCAACTTGAGGGGGAGTATTAACGATAGGATTAGATATTGTTTTCATATATCTTTGTATTGTTATCTTTTCCATATTTTTCATATCTTATCTTTAGATAAGATTGTCTATGTTGTATATATTCTGCCCTAAGAGGCTTAATCATATCATCACATTATTCTCCCAAATCTACTTTCACATGGTATCAGAGCGGGTTCTGTCCCGGGCCATCTATTCGGGTTTGTTGGGTTTGGCTATAAAGAGACTGAGAAGCCCACCCACACCCATTTGTCCAAGTGTGAACGGATCGAGCCGTTTCACTTGCGGGGGCGTGTTAGAAAGGATTCCCACATCGGGTTTGAGTTATAAAGATTGCCCACTATATAAGCTAATGGATTACTCCCCCTATTCCCAATTGGTTTTAGGGTGGAACCCCGTTGGGCTTATCTATTGGGCCTAATGCGCATATGCGCTTGTGTTGTGCGCGCCCCCAGTCCAGTCCGTGGTTGTCCCTATGGGCCCACGAAGTCTCACATGCACCATCTTCTTCCGTACCTGCGAACCTCACTCCACATGACCGTGCAACATTCTCTCCTGCCCTCACCGATGAGCAATGGTACTCAATGATCGAGATGTTGAAAGCTTACAAAGGCTGTAATGATGATAAGTTGATGGGTAAGCTTTCGTGTTGGTGGATTCTTGACACCGGCGCCTCATATCACATGACGGGTGATACGCTGCACTTTGTATGGCGTAACTAGGGGTTATTACATTAGTTTAGGAGTGTTATCACAAGTATTTGGAGCTATTGTTATGTTCTGAGTTGTTTATGAAGAAGTGAAGAAATGAAGACCAGAACCGAAGAAGAAGAGGATCAAAGATTGAAGACATGAAGACTTGAAGACATTCTGCGGAGCAGCGGCGATCGCCACCATCACTATGACGATTTCCATTCTACAACAGAAGCGTTACATGAGTTCAAGAGATCATGTCGATCGCCATGACTCTACGGCGATCGCCATGGGGCGACAGAGACCACGCCAGAGCTTTACATGAAGACCGCGATCGCCAGGCATCTATGGCGATCACCACAACAAGGCCGGAGACATTCCAGACTTTCCTTATTTTGCTTTGTTTTTATTTCTTTTATTATTTTCTTTTATTTTCGTTTTTCCTTCTAGGGTTGGACCTTTTATACCCTAGCAGCCTTATCATCTTTTCCATCATCTATCATCATTTTTTTCCATCAGACAATTTAGTTTTGCAACCATGAGCAGGAACTAATCTTCATTGTTTTACTTAGCGGTTGAAACCTTCAGTTATTAAGTTGTGAGATTTCTAAACTCTTGTTCTTTTCCTATGGGTTTGTATTAATTCTCTTGTTCTTCATCTATTGATTTCTATTAGTTTTGCTAGCTTGATCACCTAGTTTGATTGATAGTATTCTATTGCTAGACTAGGAATATACGGTGGAATTCCTTGTCATTGTAGCACTCATGTCTGCATGATCTGGTAGTTTATTGCTTTTATGAAAGAGAATTGATTGCATTTTAATACTTGACAGTTGTAAGTTATTGCATGCATCCTTATGATTCTTGTGCCCTTTGCTGCTATTTCATCTAATCTTGAGAGGTTTCCCTGATTGCTGAATAGTAAGTATTATCGCGGCCGGACTCCAGAAGCTGCATCAGATTTTGACAACAATCCGCGACCGCGGGTCTTCTGCAGAAACATACTTCTCTCGGCCGCGATCGCCAAGAGCTGATGGCGATCGCCGGGAGACCCCTGAGTACATTGATGATTATGTTCGCCCGAATTTCCCGCCTCTGTTCTCTCAGAAGCCTGTAGCCCCCTTTCCTGAGGCATTGAAGGATACTCGAAGGCTGGATGACGACAAAGAAATCTTTGAAACCTTTAGTAGGTGTGAGGTAAACATTGCTTTGCTCAAACTTGTTAAGAGTATTCCTAGATTTGCTAAGTTTTTGAAAGAAGTTTGCACTATCAAGAGAAATCAAAAACTGAAAGGAAAGAAGAAAGTTGAAATAAGTGAACAAGTTTCTGGTGTGTTTCAAAAACGCATGCCTAAGAAATGTGGTGATCCAGGCATATTTAGCATTCCATGCGTGATTGGTGAAACTAAATTTGACAAAGCCATGCTAGATTTAGGTGCATCAATCAATGTTTTGCCTTACTCTTTGTATGAATCACTAGGCTTAGGACCTTTGCATAAAACAGGAACTGTTATTCAACTTGCTGATAGGTCTACTGTGTACCCGAAAGGGGTTGTTGAGGATGTTCTTGTTATGGTTGGTGATCTGATTTTTCCTGCTGATTTCTTTGTGTTGGATATGGAGCGTGCTCATCTAGTTTCTCATTCTACCACACTTTGAGTTTTATTGGAGGAAGGTCATCCGACCTTGTATGTGAGTCTTCTGTCTCCTTCCCTGGGTTCGTTTTTATGTCTTCCATTTCATTGAGGACAATGCAATGTTTAAGTATGGGGGAGGAGAATGTATTCACATGTATTTATTTAGGTGTTGGTTGTATCTGCATGGAGTTATTGAATATATTGTATGAAAAAGCCACAAATATTGAAAAAAGGCATACAAAATCCTTGGATAGCAAGATCTATGCAATAAGAAGGTGGCTTGACCGGCATAATGCTGAGGCAAAAATAAGTCTTGAGTGATGTGAGTTTTGTGAGCCTGAAACAATTATTGAGTGGTTGTGATGAAAACTTGAAAGGGCGCCCAAGCAAGATGATTGTTATAAAAAAATTGAGTGTTTTAGGATCTTTATCATCTTGGCGTATGGAGACATAAGAAGGAGATGCATAGGAGGATTCGGGTAGGCCACTTGGAGGAATAAGGTGTAGTTCTGGGTTTGTGCTTATTTTATCACATTGTTCTTGATTGTTGTTGTTGTGTTTGGAGGAGCTTATTGAGTATGTAATCACTAGGAGATGTTCTTGTACTTCCTGAGGCTTTGGGCAATTTTTATTGTATGGGTAGCTTTTCTGTAAGTTACTCGGGACGAGTAAAAGTCTAAGTATGGGGGTATTCGATACGCTGCACTTTGTATGGCGTAACTAGGGATTATTACATTAGTTTAGGAGTGTTATCACAAGTATTTGGAGCTATTGTTATGTTCTGAGTTGTTTATGAAGAAGTGAAGAAATGAAGACCAGAACCGAAGAAGAAGAGAATCAAAGATTGAAGACATGAAGACTTGAAGACATTCTGCGGAGCAGCGGCGATCGCCACCATCACTATGGCGATTGTCATTCTACAACAGAAGCGTTACATGAGTTCGAGAGATCATGGCGATCGCCATGACTCTACGGCGATCGCCATGACTCTACGGCGATCGCCATGACTCTACGGCGATCGCCATGGGGCGACAGAGACCACGTCAGAGCTTTACATGAAGACCGCGATCGCCAGACATCTATGGCGATCGCCACAACAAGGCCGAAGACATTCCGGACTTTCCTTATTTTGCTTTGTTTTTATTTCTTTTATTATTTTCTTTTATTTTCGTTTTTCCTTCTAGGGTTGGACCTTTTATACCCTAGCAGCCTTATCATCTTTTCCATCATCTATCATCATTTTTTCCATCAGACAATTTAGTTTTGCAACCATGAGCAGGAACTAATCTCCATTGTTTTACTTAGCGGTTGAAACCTTCAGTTATTAAGTTGTGAGATTTCTAAACTCTTGTTCTTTTCTTATGGGTTTGTATTAATTCTCTTGTTCTTCATCTATTGATTTCTATTAGTTTTGTTAGCTTGATCACCTAGTTTGATTGATAGTTTTCTATTGCTAGACTAGGAATATACGGTGAAATTCCTTGTCATTGTATCACTCATGTCTGCATGATCTGGTAGTTGATTGCTTTTATGAAAGAGAATTGATTTCATGTTAATACTTGACGGTTGTAAGTTATTGCATGCATCCTTATGATTCATGTGCCCTTTGCTGCTATTTCATCTAATCTTGAGAGGTTTCCCTGATTGCTGAATAGTAAGTATTATCAGGACCGGTTGGCCTGCTGATATATTAAAGATTGGAATAGGAACATTCCCTAGGATTGAATAGAACTTGAGATAAATCTATGATCAACTTGATTGACTGTTGTGTGGATACTTGCTAGGTGAAACCCCTTCGCATAATATTCTCACCCAAACTTCCTCTGCTTGTTACTGGTTATTTGTGTGTTCTTGCAATCAACCCCCCCCCCCCCCCCCCTTGGTTACTTATTACTAATTGATATTTCACTTGACTGCATTGATTTGGTGTTTTGATTCCCTTGGGTTCGACCTCTACTTACTTGCTATACTCTAGTTAGTGTTTAGGGTTTTCTTTGATTTGGCACTAGCTACGACTTTAGCCTCATCAACGGACGACTCTTCTATGCTTACAGAAATTCATTCTATTTCACCTTCTACTATTATCTTGCCCGACGGGTCGACGTCTATTGCATCTCAGGCTGGAACGGCCATTCTTGGCACTTCTATGCACATTAACAATGTATTGCTAGTGCCTAACTTCACATGCAATTTGATCTCTTTTATTCTCTTGATGAGTGAATTATGCCTTCTTGTTACCTCTACTGATAATCTTTGTGTCATTCAGGACCGCATTTCGAGGACGGTGATTGGAGTCGGTGAAGCGAGGGACGGGGTTTTCTGGTTGTGCACAAACGACGGTCCTTCTGGTTGTGTGGCCGCTGCTTCTTCGTCGTCTTCCGGGCTCTGGCATCAAAGATTGGGTCATCCCGCTTATCCATTACTTTCCAAGTTGTCAGGAATAAAGATTGATAGTAAACATTCAGTTGATCCTTGTTCAATTTGTCTTTTATCTAAACAAACTCGTGATTATTTTCCGATAAGCAGTAGTAAAGCAGTTGAGTTATTTGATCTTATTCATGCTGATGTGTGGGGACCGTACCGTGTTCCGTCTACTTGTGGTGCTTGTTATTTTCTGACATTGGTTGATGATTATTCTCGTTGCGTTTGGGTACATTTGATAGCTACCAAGATGGAGGTTGTGCAATTAGTTCAGAATTTTTGTGCCTTTACACAAAAACAATTCAACAGATCAGTAAAGCGCTTTCGAGCTGATAATGGGACCGAATTTCTCCCACTTCGACCTTATTTCGACTCTCATGGGGTCATCTTTGAAACATCATGCGTGGCTACACCACAACAAAACGGTAGATCAGAGCGCAAGCACCGTCATCTCCTTAACGTTGCTCGTGCTCTTCGCTTTCAAGCCTCTTTACCCATTCGGTTTTGGGGTCAATGTGTTCTCACTGCTGCTTATTTAATCAATAGAACTCCGTCTCAGGTTCTTCAAGGGCGGACTCCCTACGAGCTCATTTTCGGTCATACTCCGAGCTATGCTCATCTCCGCATATTTGGATGTCTTTGCTATGCTGCAGTTGTCCCTCGGGATAATGATAAATTTCAGCCTCGTAGTCGATGTTGCATCTTTCTTGGGTACTCTTATGGCAAGAAAGCCTGGCGTTTATTTGATCTTGACTCACATATTTTTTTCGACTCTCGGGATGTAGTGTTTAACGAGGGAAGCTTTCCATATGCTTCTGATCCACCACCTGCTGCATATGATCTTACTCCTGAGGAGCCACATGTTGCTATGTTTGATACTCCATCTGCTTCCGAGGTTGAAATGAGTGACTCTATTGTGGTCGACAGGGGGAGTAACTCTCCTAGTTCATCTTTATTAGCTCCAGTCATCATTTCGGAGCCTGATATGCCCACTTCCGCACCCTCTGTATCATCTGATCTGCCTACATCATCAGAGCTCACTCGTCGCAGTGATCGCACACGACAACCTTCAACGCGCCTTCGTGATTTTGTGTGTCACACTGCTCATCGAAAACCCCCTCCTAGCGCTACACCATCCCCGACTTCGACACCTTCCTCAGGTACCATCTATCCCATTGTTAATTTTGTTAGTTGTGACAATTTTTCGGCCTCTCATGTGCAGTTTCTTGCTGTTGTAACTGCTGTTGTCGAGCCTACTTCCTATAATGAAGATGTTCGTCGCCCTGAATGGCGACATGCTATGGCTGTTGAGCTCGCAGCTTTGGAGACGAATGGTACTTGGTCTCTTGAGTCGTTGCCTCCAGAGAATAAACCCATTGGTTGCAAATGGGTTTTCCGTATCAAGTATCGCTCTGACGGGACTATTGAACGTCATAAGGCTCGACTAGTTGTCCTTGGCAATCGTCAAGTCGAGGGGGTCGATTTCAATGAAACTTTTGCACCGGTAGCTAAAATGTCGTCTATCCGCTTATTCTTATCTGTGGCTGCAATTCAGAAATGGGAACTTCATCAAATGGATGTTCATAATGCTTTCTTACACGGTGATCTTGACGAGGAGGTGTATATGCGACCTCCTCCGGGATACACGGCTCCCAATGGCAAGTATTGTCGGCTTCGCATGTCACTCTATGGACTTCGTCAAGCGCCTCGTAACTGGTTTGCTAAACTTGCCTCTGCTCTTGTCAAATTCGGATTCAAGCAGTCTTATGCCGATTATTCTCTATTCTCGTATATTCATCACAACACTCATCTTCATGTGCTTGTGTATGTTGATGACTTAATTATTGCTGGGAATCACTCTTCTTCTATCATAAGATTCAAGGAGTATCTTCATTCTTGTTTTCACATGAAAGACTTGGGGACGCTGAAGTATTTTTTGGGGCTTGAGATTGCCCATGGGAAGGACGGCTTGTTTCTCTGTCAGGGAAAATACGCACTTGATATTCTTTCAGAGGCTGGTTTACTTGGAGCTAAGCCAACTGATTTCCCGCTTCCGCAGAATCATGATCTTGCTATTGCTTTTGGACTTGACTTTGCTCAAGCCGATCGCTATCGACGGCTAGTTGGCCGCCTCATTTATCTCACCATCACACGGCCAGAACTCAGTTATTCGGTTCATATCCTATCTCAATTTATGCAATGTCCGAAGGATGCTCATTGGCATGCTGTCGTCCGGGTCTTTCATTACATCAAGAGTCATCCCGGTCAAGGACTCATTCTTTCCCGTCATAGTTCCATGCAACTAATAGCCTATTGTGATAGTGATTGGGCGACGTGTCCACTTACAAGACGCTCTCTTACGGGTTATTTCGTTCTTTTGGGCAATTCACCGGTCTCTTGGAAGACTAAGAAACAACCCATTGTCTCTCGCTCATCAGCTGAAGCTGAATATCGGTCCATGGCGGCTGCCTGTTGTGAACTTCTATGGCTTAAAGCGTTTCTTCTCTCTCTTGGCTATCGACATTCCTCTCCTATGCGTCTTATTTGTGATAGCCAAGCTGCCTTACACATAGCTGCCAACCCTGTTTTCCATGAGCGTACCAAGCACATCGAGATTGATTGTCACTTTGTGCGAGATCTTATTCAGTCTGGACGAGTCACTACTTCCTATGTTCGATCGCAAGACCAATTGGCAGACATTTTTACCAAGGCATTAGGCAGACAACCATTTACATATTTACTCGGCAAGTTGGGCATTCGAGACTTGCATGCTCCAACTTGAGGAGAGTATTAGGATATAATATATCTTATGTGCATATTTGTTAGGATTTTATCTCCTAGAATATCTTTTCCTATCTTTTAGGATATATCTTGTATAGCTAGCTTGATCCCCAAGTACCTTCTTTGTATATATTCTGTATGCTATCAATAAGAAAGGCGGAGGAAAATTACCCAATATCTTTTTCTACATTTCATTTATTGAATTGAGAGATTGAATTGTTTTTATTCGTCGTTTACATTTTTAAGTTTGCACCGAAAACTACGCATTGGTAAAGATGTCCCTGATCACTCTGTTGAATGTATGTAGATTAAAATGGCGTCTTCAATTGTGAAGTCAGCTGCACAAAAGCTAGGAAACTTGGTGGTGGATGAAGCCCAACATCTTTACCAAGTGAAAGGCAAAATTGAGAGTTTGCAAAACGAGATGGAATGGATGGAGTGTTTTCTGAGGGACGCGGATACGCATCAACACCAAGAGCAAGTCTTATGCAAGTGGGTTTCTCAAGTACGAGATCTCGTTTATGATGCTGAAGATATCCTTCAAAGGCATCTTCATGAAGTCTCTCATGATCACCAACAAGAAGGTATATGGAACACTATTACATGGTTTTCTTGTGTAGTTTATACATGTGATGCTTGGACCCTGCACAATTTTGGAGTGTCTTCAATTGTGAACTCAATGTCATGACTGTTGGACCCGGTTCTCGCGATTTCTGGCACAAACCCGGTTCTCGCGATTTGTAACGCAAACCCGGTCCGCGACTGAGAAACAGACCGCGAGCCCATAAGGACAATAACTAAGTCAAGAACGAGAGGCCCATTAAGAAGCCCAATAGGTAAAGGGAGCGGCACCAGATTGTGTGGGACCCAATGTCCGATTATAAATCCTAACGACAAAGAGAGAGAAGGCAGGAGAATTAAGAGCATATTCCTTCTCCCCTTGAAGAAGAGAGAAAAACACATAAGGCGATTACTCATTTCCAAGTTCGTCTCCTTGACCCCGATTCACCTCTTTTAGTAGGAAATCGGATGATTGGTACCTGGATTCTGGCTCTCGGTATCGTTATCGTGTTTTTGAGGTGTGAATCATCACGATTGGTTGAGTTTCATCATTTACTGTTTCATTGAGTTGGTTAACGAGGTTTCATTGATTTGGTCATTACTTCGATCGTTATCTTCTCTCTGTTTTACTTCATTCTATTGTTGTTTGAGGCATTGTGTTCATTTATCTGTAGCTATTACTGACTTGAGTGTCGGAGAGCCAGATCAGGGGGTCCAACCTTCCGGTTTGGTTGTGCAGGTATCTTGAGGATTGAAGAACATAAAGAGCAGAGGAGGATAATACATTTTGATCCGGATGAAGACGAGTCACAAGTTGTTGCTCCAGTTTGTGTGAGGAAGGTCTCCAGTATTTGAAGATTCACTGAAGGTCAGATCTCGCGAGGTGTTGATTGCGAGATCGCGAATATCTGGGCTCCGGACTGGATAGTTCGTTTTGTTCATGTGTATCGGAAGCCATGCTAATAGTTTGGCTAATCATGTTTTTACGGTTCTGTTGAGAGATTTTTTTGATCATTTTTGCGGGACGTGTTTGGGATTGGCCCAGCTTCCGGACTTGAGACTCTAACCATACCCGATCCGGTTCACAGGTTGGATAGCCCGTTTAACAATAAAATTAAAATATATATATTTATGAGAAAAAAATATCAATAACAAGAATGTGATCATTATTTAGTTTAGATTTGGTAAGCGTTTTAAGTTATAATTTTAATACAGTATGTATCAATGATAAGAATAATTTCTTCAAAAATGTCAATAATTATAAATACGGGCCGAGTCTAGATGTCCGAATGGGCTTGGATCATGTTCGTACCCGGCCCAATAGCCCATACGGATGCATCGTTTTGCACACTAACAGTTAAACCATTTAATACAGCCAGGTGATCATCATCAATACTTGGTAAGTAATTACAGAGTCGTGAGGTGAAGTAGTTTTCATTTAAACCATTTAATACTGCCAGGTGATAACTTATAATAATGTGAGTATAGTAATGCAAATTGTACGAATAAATTATCCGGAGACATATAATTGTGTTGGTTGATGTCAGACTAATTAAAATTATTGCATTTAGACCCGCGGATCTCTATATAAATATAAAGGAATGTGCATCTGAATACAGAAGATTGTACAACATGAATTTTCCATTCGTATATTTGTACAATAATAATTCATTCTCACCTTAATCTTTTCCAATAATAAATCCTAAAATATAAAATAACAACTGATTTCATGTTGTGGCACAAGATCTGCTTCATTCTTTGTTGTAGAGGATCCAATTTGAGCCTAGAGATATTCATAGTTACAAAACTGCCGATTACTATTTTACGGAATCATAAACCGAAATTGAAACCGGACTTAATGGTTTCATCAGGTTTGTCGGTTTGGTTAGGGTTCGGGTTCGGGCTTGTAACGGTTTGACCCGGTTGCGGTGTGAAACCGGGAAAAACTTCTTTGTAAGACAAAAAAAAGAATATGAACATTAAAAATGACATAACCTCTAATAGTTCGATTTTTGCAATTATTTATTATATATTAAATATTTTAACTATAAAATATAGTAATCATTTTTCTTAATAGATAAATTATAAGAAAAAATTGAAAAATAACGAGTTTAACTTAATGTTAAATTTGTCTACTTAACTATTCAAACTAGAGGGGTCAAAGTCTCAAAGACATGCAATTATATTACTATTATAAGGAATTCACTACCTAACTTATTTAGAAATGACGGTTTCGATCCGATTCAGAACCGCCGGTTTTAAACCGAATTGTCTCACGGTTCCGAGGAAACATGAATCGGAACCGATCTTTAACAAAAAAATTCTGATTTCGATTATATTCGATTTTCATTTAAAATGATTTTATGCGATTTTAAAACCGTCGGTCAAACCTGTCTCAGTATTGACCTTGTCTGGTGGTATACACGTCAATATTATATACAGTATTACTTCTTTCTATTCTATTTTGATTTTTTTTGACAAAAAATATACTTCCTCCATTTAAAAATATAGGTTTTTAGAATATTTTAAATAAAAATTAACAACACTTTTCTATATCAAAATTATCTCTAAACTCCAACCTTTTCAATAAATCTACTTTTCAATTTTAATAAATAAAAAAGAATAGAATAAGGATATACTGAGAAAAAATTGAGTAAAAAAGCTTAGAAGACTTATATTATGTTATAAAAATAATAGACTTTAAAAATCTATGTTTGTAGACAAGGAGTTCCGGTTAAATATTTTTGTGTAACGATTGAGAAGCAGATTTTATTAGAATATGTTTCTAGTTCATTTCATTCGCTTTCTTTACGTTTGGGGAATTGGATAAGGATGTCATTGATACGTTTTCATGCATTAATCGTTTTCTATTAGATACTCTAATAATGTCAAAAGTGGTTCATATACTTTTTACAGATTTGGATTTTGTATTTAGAAAGGGTTGGAAACTCAGCTGGTTTCCCGGCTCCTATCTGTAACTTTATATAAATAAAAGAATTAAGTTTAGAATATGAGCTGGAATTTGTATGTTATTAGATTATGATGATCTCAAATTTTTCACTAATTACACTTTTAGCCCAATTTCTTTGATAATTTCAACTTTTTCTGTAAAAATTGAAAAACTTTATAATAATTATCGATGTATTGTGATTTGTGATGATATGCATAGACAAAGGATCAAGACACTATTGATGATGATGCTGGTATAATAATGAACAAAGGTGAACAACATCTAATTAATATCAATATCTAATAAACGTCCATAAATAAATATTAATAGAGAAGAGTATGAGTATCAACCGTAGATACTGTAATAAATATAAATATTTAATTTAAAGATATCAGTAAACAACTTCAAAAGAAAAGAAATTATATTAGAATGTGATATATTTTTGTTGTGATGGTGTAGTTTAAATCCTTCCAATGAAAGGTGTTTAAAAACGCATATAACAGACGTAAATTCGCCCATATAAGGGGTTATTTCCTGCAATTTTCCATTAATAAAACACAAAAGTTCATTACCGAAAAGCAATTACTGAAAAATTTGCATTATTCCCTATATTATATAGAATCCGAATCGGATGCGAATATTTATTGTAGGAGTATGCCAGCGACATGCACTTTCTTCAGTAATGACATGTACACGCGGGGTGCGTGCATGTACTTTTCACATATTATCAATGACATGCAAATCTGTCAATAGTGCATGTCAATGGCTTAAATGTGCATTCATCCGCATATTCGCACAGTAATATATATTCGCACATGAATCTTTTCCTATTATATATATACCCTATACTCTAAATTTATTATCTAATCTCTAATCATAAAAATATAAACCCTAATCTCACAAATATAAACCCCACATTATATAAAATAAACCCAAAATTTTAAAATATAAACCTATATCTTATATTTGCACATAACATCTAAAAGGTTCAAAGATTTGATTTGTAATTTTTCTACCTTGTCAAACGATGTGCTCTAGCTAATTATAAGTCAATTTTCACTTTCAGGCAGTCGACATATCACAGTACTCTTTGTCATTGTGTTAACTACGCTAGATAGCTACGTAAAAATGGCATCTTCTATTGTTAAATCGGCTGCACAACAAATGGGAAATTTGGTGGTGGAGGAAGCCAAGTTTTTATATAAGGTGCAAGGCAAGATTGAGAAACTGCAAACCGAGTTGGAGTGGATAGAATGTTTCCTAGAGGACGCAGATAATAAACAACATCAAGATAAATTAGTGCGGAAGTGGGTTTCCCAAATCATTGCTTTTGCATATGAAGCTGAAGATATCTTAGAGAGATATCTACACCTTGTCCCTCGTCAGGGTGGTATTTGGAACACTACTAAATGGTCTTCCAAATTACTTTGTGCTTGTCGCGTCAAGACTCTACATGATCTTGGCGTAGATGTTGATGAGTTGATTGACGAAATATCTGATCTTAACAAGAGGCTAAGAAGGTACGGTGTCCATTTTATGAGACCGATTGAGAGCTTGTATTATGATGCGGTGATGAGGGAACAAAGACGAACTTACTCACATGAAGAAGAAGTTGTTGTTGGGTTGGAGAAAGATGTACAACAAGTGGTGGATCTTCTAATGAAGAAGGAAGTCAAAGTTATCAGTATAAGTAGAATGGGAGGTTTGGGCAAGTCAACACTTGCAAGGAAGGTGTTTTTAGACAAGGATGTCAGGAAACATTTTGGAAACAATTGTGTTTGGGTTTATATTTCAGAGAGCTTTGACAGAAGAAGTGTTTTCGAAGAAATCTTAATTGGGCTTAATGTCTCTAGTGACGATGAAGGAGCCAAGAACAAGATTAAAATGATAACAGATGACGAGTTGCCTGGACGAATATACGATCTCATACATAATAAGAAATGTTTAGTAGTTCTTGATGATATGTGGACTACTGAAGCTTGGAATAGTTTAGAACCAGCTCTTGGTTCAATAAGATCATCAAGTTGTAGTAGCAAGATTTTACTTAGCACACGCAAACAAGAATTACTACACTATGTGGATCCTAATGGATATCCTCATGACTTGAAACCACTAGATGATGAGAATAGTTGGAAATTACTACAATGGAAGGCATTTCCACAAAAACGGAGCACAGGTACATAATACAGTTTTTACTTGCTTTTCATTAAGCAAGTGATAGATATATACTTTTAAGGAATTGACATTTCTTATATATAGGAGATGATCAAGAAGCAACCTTATCTGAAGATACAACAACAGATATTACGACGATAACATGTAAGAAAATAACATTCTTGGGCATTGTCTAAGTATCATACTCGTTGTGTTTTTGTTTGTTAATTTGCAACTAACTTTTGTTTTTCTCAGTAAGTTATATATATACTTAAATACATGTTTATTAATTTTAATAAATTTTCCATGAATAGTTGATGTTGAGGAGAATACTAAGAAGGAGAAACTGGGAAGAAGAATGTTAAAACACTGTCATGGACTTCCTTTAGCAATCATAGCACTTGGAGGAATTTTGTCAAGTAGAAAAACCTCAGCTGAGTGGGAAGAGGTGCAAAAGAATATATCAGCATACTTGATGGCTAGTATGGGTAAATCTGGAGGAATTTTGCGAGTGTTGGAGTTAAGCTATCATGACTTGCCCTTTTATTTGAAGCCATGCTTTTTGTATCTGGCTAATTTTCCTGAAGATTTTGAGATCTCAACTGAAAAACTATACCATTTGTGGGAAGCTGAAGGTATTCTGGCAAATCTGACAAACGATGAAACAGATGTTGAAGGTGTAACATCCTATGAGATTGGTGAGGGGCTTCTACTTGGGTTGATACAGAGATCAATGGTTCAAGTGGGAAAACGGTGGGAGAGTGGAAGGATAAAAAGTTGTCGGGTTCATGATCTTATGCGAGATATGTGTGTTAAAAAGTGCAAGGAGACGTCCTTCTTAGATGTACTAGACTTGTCAGTCTTAAGGAGAGAATCAATCTTTTCCGAAGGGTGTGTCAAAAGAAATCAAATATATCGTTGTGCGTTTCATGAGAAGGCTAAAGGCGTTACTGAGTCGAGATTTGGTCAGTATGCACAACAGATGAAGGTGTCACATGTTAGATCTGTTTTGGTCTTTACAGTGGGGAGTGGAGGAACAACTTGTGAAAGGGAGGACTTGAGTAAGATAATCAAAACCTTCCCTTTGCTTCGTGTTCTACATTTTCAAGACCGTTTTTATAGCGAGAGTAAGATAGTTGAATTTGAGCATCTCATTCACCTTAGGCACTTGAGCTTGTTATTCGGGTTCAAGCAAAAGTTGTCATCACAACTTTGGGGCCTTAAATACGTGATCACTCTTGATTTACGCGGAGTAATCACGCGTATGGAGTTCTCTAACAAGTTCCACCAAATGGAAAGATTGAAACATTTGTATCTTCCAAGCTTCTATGGAATCAAAGATGGCAAGAGATTGACTTTTAAGGTGGAGCAGATGGAGACATTGCGAAACTTCAATCCCCTAAAGTGTGAATTTAAGGATCTCTTGCAAATGACAAGGCTCAGAGTCTTTTCCTTCGATTCTGATTATACGTTCAAAACTACAGATGAGTTGAAGTTTTTGACAGAGACTCCAGTAATGAAATCAGGAAATCTTGTTAACTCTTTGTATCTCACAGTAAAGCCAGACGTGATTGATATAGAGCCAAGTATTCTATGCTCAATATCCAAGGATAATACACCCTTCACTAAACTTAAGTTATTTGGTTTCACCAACAGAGGACCATTTCGCAACATGGAGGATGCGATTGCAAGGGGGATTCAAGTATTTCCCATCGGCTTGACAGAATTGAATATCCAACAATGTGAGCTTGGCAGCCAAGTTACTTCAGCAATGGAGAAGCTTCCTCACCTACGTTTGTTGATGTTGGTCGGAGTGGAGTTCGGTAATGAAGTCAGTTTCTCTGCTGGTAGCTTTCCGCGATTAAATGTGATGTATCTCGTTAATCTAGCGGGATTGGAGAAGTGGGAGGTAGGGGATGGAGCCCTTCCTAATCTCCAAAGATTACTGATAGAAAACTGTGAAAAGCTAACAGAGCTTCCTAGTGGCCTTCTTGACTCCGTTCATATCGAGTGCAGCAATCCATGCATCAAGGGAGTTGAAAAGTTCAACACATGCCCCTACTTTAAATCTGATATTGATCAAGCTGTGTAAAGTTAAAATCAGTGTATAGTACAGCTCCTGGTTACCTTATTTCTAACCTTGCATGTTTATTGATATGACCTGGTTCGAACTATGATAATCTATGGGTAAGTAATCTTGGACAAAGACCACAAAACAACTCCAATGATTTTTCAAACTTCACGTTACTTTCATAGTAGGCTAACTTCAAGTTGCGTACGTACTTTTGTATGTATCAAAATCATTTGTCCTGACATTCTAATAGAAGTTGATCCATATGTGAGTCAGTCTAATATCTGAAGTCCCTCCACAGACCATCTTTAAATTCAAAATTTTCATGTTAGGCATACCATATTACGAAGTCATAAACATATTGAACTTGAAAGAGTTATAGCATCTTGCAACCACATACCATGGCGAATGATTTGTACAGGCTTCACACCCTAAAATCTCAACCGTACAAAAGAGACTTCCTACATTAGTGTCAATGAAACGGAAACACCAAAGAACACAAACTATACTTGACATTTCATACCAGATAATCAGATATAGCTCAGCTATCCCGAGACAAACTCACCATATTTGGACAAAGAATCCGACTAACTTCTCAAGCTCTATATAAAATTTGACACAAAATGGCGATAATAGTCCCAAAGAATCAACTGGATAGGAAGTTATACGTGAAAGAAACCAAACGAAAAGCACGCCTGATGAGGAAAACCATACTAACCATATCATATGGGCCATATGGCTAAAAGGCGCTCCAATTGTTCGTCCCCTTTGGAGTCTCACTCGTATATGATGACTTGAACGACCCCGAATAACCAAATGGGTCCGAGTCTCTTTTTGGGATTTCATCACCGAGTGAAGAACGGAATGGACCGGATGATCCAAATGGGTCCGCCTCGGATCTTGGAGTTTCACTTCCAAACGAAGATTTGAACGGACCATCATAGCCGAAAGAATTAAAGTCTTCTCTTGGGGTTTCGCTGCCCATCCAATCTGACCTTGGAGTTTCACTTCCTAGTGATGATCTGAATGGTCCAACGGACCCGAAAGGATCTGATTCGCCCCGGGGAGTTTCGCTTCCAAAAGATGATTTAAATGGGCCGGACCCAAATGGGTCTGAATCTCTTGGAGTTTCACTACCAAATGTTGATCGGAAAGGCCCAGACCCAAATGGGTCTGAATCTCTTGGAGTTTCACTGCCAAATGTCGATCTGAAAGGTCCTGTATTGAATGCATCCACCTCTGTCCTAGGAGTTTCACTACCGAAAGATGATCTGAAAGGCCCGGTACCAAATGCATCTACTTCTGTCCTCGGAGTTTCACTACCAAATGATGATCTGAAAGGCCCGGTACCAAATGCATCTACTTCTGTCCTCGGAGTTTCACTACCAAATGTTGATCTAAAAGGTCCGGTTCCAAAAGCGTCTACTTCTGTTCTTGGAGTTTCACTGCCAAGAGCTGATCTGAAAGGCCCAGACCCGAAAGTATCGGAATCATCAAAAGTAGGGAAGGCCTTACCAGATTCATAATCAGTGCTGCGCATTGAATCAAACCTTGAGAAGCTGGGAAGATGTTCAGGCCCTTCATTTGACTTTCCTGGTGAAAAGCTCGAGTTAAAAGGTGAGCTAGGAACAGAGTCTGCAAAAATAGATGAGCCCTTTCTCAAAAAACTGCTCTCGCCAAATTTGGAGCCCGTCTTGATGGGGTTGAGACTCAAACTGCTTCCAGGTCCAAAGAGGTCGTCGTCTTCCATACCCTGCACATGGAAGAGGAATATAAAAAAACGTGAAAATGCTTAGCATAGATGGAATGAGGAAAAATATTTAATCTGATATAAACTTGGCGAAAACCAACCTTGGATGTACTAACTGGTTTAACATCCAACGCGGAGGCAATGTCGTCGTTGCGATCGAATCTTCCCCAACCAGGTTCATCAAAGCTCTTATACCCGGAAAAGGAAGATGATGTACCTCCATTGTCACTGCAGTAGAATCAAATCAATTAAACAATGGTAGATGATGTACCTCCATTGACTACTGAATATTATGTTTTTGAATGCAGGTGCATGCTAGAGAAAGACTTCTGTATGGAGTATCTTTAGTTAGATAAAGTGAAATAAAACTGAGACAAGTGCCACTGCTTGTTTCTCATAAAACATGTGAACTGGATTACTACTAAATAATTGGACTAAAAAATTAAAAAAATGTCACAAACAGAAAAATTGTGTATACCTGCTCTTTTCTTTGGCACTAGGAGAAACATCTGAACCAACGTTCTTCTCATGATCACCATTGTTGAAATCATTGTGTGGGCTATCACGGGAACTCTTTGCTGCAGGACTTCCACCTGGACTTTTCACATGAACTGGATCACCTTGTCCATGAGCAGAACCGTTTTCAGCTACCTTTTCAACAACACTACCAGCACGCTCTGTGCTGTTTTCCGAACCATTAACGTCTTCAGATCCTATATCACCCTTTTCTACCTTAACTTCAGCATTTGAGGCAGTAGGCTTTTCACTCTCCTTGATGGCACTTTCTTCTTTCATTGCAGGTTTAGTCTTTGTTTTAGGAGGTGCAACAACATTTTTCACATCAAGGGTGAGTTCCTCAACACATGTAAAACCTGAGAAGCAAAAATAGCTTCAGACTGTTTTTCCGGAAAATTAATACTTCAACATGTTGATGGCAACAAAAAAGTACCAATGGGTATGTCAAAAAAATGTACTCTACTGTATAACCAACCAACAGAAAACTACATCGTCAGGTACTTGTATCACATGGATAACTTATTAGAAAGAGGTATGTACCAAAACTACAGCTTTTCAATGATCATAACTTGTATGCAATGAACGCTTAACATATGTTCCTTAAAATTTTGTTAAGAAATGATGGTCATTTTAGAGTTTTATGTGATGATTTATTTTGAGTTATGAGGTTTAGTATTGAGAATTGCACATTGTTGCATTCTATGCAAAGAAAAAAAATTCTTTGGCCGGAAATGAGGTAGTATTGGATCATTACAAATTTCGAAAAAGGTTTGCAGTAATAGTTGATTTCTTGATTGTCAGGCTGTTAATGAATCTTTTGTGAACAGCGGGAGCATATGAATAGAGATATGAGGGACATGTTTTTGCCATATTTTCAGACGTGTGAGATTTTAAATGGCATAATTGAACAAAACAAAATATCTATTCATGCAAAAGAAATCGTGGCATGCAGCATAAAACCTAACAATTTAAGAGCCATTATGTGAAAAGAAAATCAAATAATGCCACAATAACAGAGAATAGTGAATGTGAACTGAACAATAAACCATTTCATTATACCTTCATCTTCAAATTTATCCCAATCTTCATCCCAATCAGCAGTACCCTCCTGAATAGCAGGTTGCCATCCTATATATGATAAAGACATAAAATCGTTGAATTAGCAAATAAGAAGATATTATAGCATCAGTTTACAGGAAATGAGAACAGTAATCGCCAGAGATCTAGCATACACTTCACTGATAAAGTGAGGAGGCACAAAATATTATAGAAACAGACTTCTTCCCCAAAAAACAAAAAAAGCTAGACAAACATAATCACTATGAAATTAGGTTTCGATGAATGAGAAAAACAACAATTAAATGGTCATAAAAAGCAGAAAAGGCTTTTGGATCAGTAAGCAAAAAATAAGTGGAAACTGTTCATTTACAAGTATCAAGCACCAAAACTAGGGAAAAAATATATACACACCCAAAAATTATTTAATCATCGTGTACACAGAGGAGTTTCTCAGTAGATATATACACGTACCAAACAAAGAAGCCTAAAGAATATCAAATAAATTGGTCTACTTAGTATCAGAAGAAACTTTTTTCAACAAGACTTCATTTTATGATGATTATCTATACAAATTCTTTGTTTTCCAATGGACATCTAAGATGGTGGAAAAGATTTTCAGCATCTCTGCAAGTGGCCTAATTGCATCATGTCTTCATAAATCAAAACAAAAATATTAATATGCTATTACTATTACTCAATTGCCTTACAGGCACAAATATACGATTTCCGACTCAAACCTTTTCCCTTTGAAGAATTTTCAAATAATTTCACTTTAAAAATAAACATGTGATTACCAAAAGGGAGCTCAACCAATGTTGTGGGTTTTGCACGTAATCCATAAGTCTTGCAACGTTCATTAAGAGACTTCACTAATTCCTCCAGATTGGACTGGATTTGTTCAACACGGGCCTGTTTATGCAGACAGAATTTAGAAAATCCATCACTAATCATGAAATTAATAATTTCAATTAGATCTTAAATACCTTAAGTTTTTCATCAGTGCCACCATCTTGCTCCAGCTTAACAATTGCCCTGTATAGTTCCATTTTCCTCTCCTACAAGCAAATAGAAATAGATCCCTTGAGCAACGATCGCATAACCTTCACAAATAGTTATGACAGATCTACTGACCTGAATGTCACGAAATGTGGCTTCTTCAATTGTTAATCTAGAGGCTACATCACCACTTTGCTTGTACTTCTCTTCATATTTTTTCGAAAGCAACTCAACCTGGAAATGAAACAAAGATTTACTTCTGATTCAGCAAAAAGTACACACGTAGCTTATAGTTTCCCTAGGGAAGGTAACTAAATCAAATATTAGAGATCAGCTTAAGCACTCCCAAAATAGCTTATGTGAGGGGTTAAGCTATCTTTCATGTTGATTTATGTAAAAACTCTTTCCAAGAAAGATAAAGGTAGGTGCGAAATGATTCCAGCGTCTTGGAGGAATAATACCTCACGCTTGTCAGCAGAAACCCTTTCTGTAACTTCATTCAGGCGAGTGTCACACCTGCTTTTGTAAAGGATCTGATATTGAAATGGATCACATCAGACAGCTTATAGGAGTAAAAATAAAATATAAATATGAGAACAGGGGTGATCTACAATAGAAATGACAATCTTTTGCCACTGGCATGATTTAGGTAGATAAATAACTGAATATTCAGTTATAAGAGTAGAAACAGGCTATAGTGATGCTTTGGCATACAAGGGGCAAACAATATCGAACAGTGTCAGACAATGAAATGCAACAACATATATATGAAGAAGGATCAGTACTCACGAGCTCCTGCATTTTGACACGATAGAATTCCATTTTTTCCCTGGACTCTTTGATTTCTTTCTCCAGCTCTTCAACCTTCCATCAAAGTATGAACATAAGTTATTAAGAAACTAGAGAACTCAAGGGTGGAAATGCAGAAAAGCAGTGCACCCAGCATGAATGCCCTTTCATTGAATGAAGCAACAAATTGGACTGCTCACTGCAAGGACTAGGAATATATCCAATGTGCTATTCCTTTTTACTAGAACATTGAAGAGAGGATAGTGACAACTCATAAGTTGGGTTTTTTAACTGATCTAGTTGCTAACAAGTCAATTTAGTCAGTTAGCTCAGTAGCCTGGTGTGGCAAGATGCCAAGATGGCGTGTGAAACCATGCATCTGTAGATGTATACCTAGGAGTAGCTAACACCACTTATGCACGCTTTTTTATTGCAATTTTGTGAATAAAGATCCAGAAATTCTCCAATCTCTCTTTGCCTTCCCTTTCCATGGAGTAAGGTAACTCCTTTTGATCCTTAGTTTCTAGAGGGGGTCAAAAAAGAAATAGACAAAATTAGGACCAGGAAACATACTTTCTTGTCTGCTTCAGTTGCCTCTTGGAACTTAGAATTCAATGATTTCTGCTCCTCCTCACTCAGCTGGTCCACTAGATGCTTCTCCAACACTGGCACCTTGGCCTTTTCTTTTTTTGGCAGTGTCCTGCTGTCAGCAGGAGCAGGAACCGGGAGAGGAGGTCTGCCAGATGGGCGTGTGGGTGGGCGTGCAGCGAAGCCTGATGTAGGAGGCTGTTGTGGACCTATACAGAATTATAAATAAATGAAAAGGTCAGACAAACAAACCACATGATTCAAACATCCAAACCAAGCAAGAAACAATGGAAGAACTTCGAAGATTGAGCATTATATCTGCCATAATTACCATGAGAATATCCCCAGGATGCATGCCCAGCTCCATGAGCTGTTTGAACTGCAGCAGGCAAGTCTTGCATGACACTACTAGGAAGTACGGAAGGTAGAGGACGCCCTTCCCTATATCTTTCCATAAGATAAAGAGCAATGCAAAATTCCCTGACAGAAAGCATGCTATCGTTATCCTGATCAGATAAGTCCCACACCTGCTTTAAAATGTCTGAACAAACATGATATATGCATAAGACATGTTAGTTAGGACAACGGATTACCATATACAAATCAACTATTATATTTCCAGTAACTGGCTTTTTCAGATTAAAGCTTCTGCTGCATAAGATTGGCAAGAAAGAAAGAAAATGCTGATATATACACCTATCATTTGAATGCAGCTTTAGGCATGGAGAAATATTTGTACACTACACAACTTGATGTTAACAAACGTTAAAGAAATATGCATACACAAAAAAAATACCCAGTAACAGGCAGCCAAAGTTACACATACAGAAGTATCTACAGGTGGCAGTTGGCTACTTGGCTCACTGTATTCAACTGTGATGAGGCATTACAATATGTATCTATCAAATATGGGTGTCAATATACAGCAGATAAACATGATGTTTATGTATCTATCAAATATGGGGTGTCATATACAGCAGATAAACATGATGTTTAAGCAAAAAATAACGCTACTGCTCAAACAAGCTATACACAAGCTTAAAAATCTTCTTTGGTTTTACAATAATTAAAGGACTCTAGGCATAGATTATGTGCATACAATACAACACTGAACTACTATCACAAAAAGTACATAAATATATGCATGTAATGCCCAAGTATTTCAGCAAACCAGGATGTTTAAACAATTAAACCTCTTATCAAGCAGAAAAATCACCCAAACCCAAGTATGAAGAAGAAAAAGTAAACCACGTTAATCTGAAAATTTTCAAAGCAAGGAACAAAAAAGTCCTTTTAGAAACATCGAAAAAGGATCCACTCCATCAAAAATATTACAACAAGAATTAACTGGAATCAAGCACCCACCTCTAGGCAACCTCCAGCTCAGAAAAAGATTGCGTGCTTCTTCACCAGTAATCTTCCCATCTTTGTCTTTATCTACTTCCGTAAATAACTTAGTGTACTTCTGAAGATCAATAGGAGTCATCCTCGGCCATTGCTGCTGGGACTGAGCATCAGCAAATTGAGGGGATGCTCCTGGTACATTAGGGACAGTTTGGACTATAACCTGTTGATGTTCTTTAGGTGCTTGCATTCTCTGGAGCTGCCCTCCACCAGATTGCGCCGTAAGTGAATTCCGTGTAGTTTGAAGGGACCCCGGTTGTGAAAATGAAGGGGTTGCAGGTGACACAGACACTGACCCTGATGAGACTGGCATACTAACAGCAGTGGATATAGCCTCCACAACATCCTTTTTTTGAGCTTGATTTGCTGAGAATCCATCACTCCCGAAAAGAGATCCAGAAGCAAAGCCATTCTGTGGAAGAGGCGATTTGTTAATGGATGTAGGTGGCATTAATGCCACAGATGCAGGTGGTAGAGGTGCTGAAACAACTGATCCTGATGCTCCAGGGATTAATCCAGCTTGTGTGGATGGAAGACTGAATGATCTATCCATAGCTTGTGAGACCATTCCTGTTAAGTGTCCATTGGTCTTTCCATCTCCTGGACTAACTTGCATTCTGGAATTTGAAGGGTCAAATCCAAAAGCAGAGCCAGCTCCGGTAAATCCCTGAGAAGCAACGCTGTGCAATGGCCGTACATTACCACTAGGTGCTGGCTGTGGTGGTCGTATAGCTTGGTTATTCTGAGAAAGATTGTACTGCTGGTTTATATTTGCGTTTTGTGAAGTGTCAGGTCTGAAAGCTGAATGTTGTAATGATCTAGTAACAGCAACCACCTGAAGATTTACATTAGCAACAGCATTAGGCTGAGGTCCTGATGCTGCGGGAAGATTGATCTGTGGTGCAGGTATTTTAGCTGAAGCCGGACCATAAAATGCTGCCTTGACAATATCTGGGGTAAGTTCTCGCTTGCTTTGTGCTATAGTTACAAGTTTAAGAGCATTATAGAATTCTGCCCTCCCAAGGAATCCTGTTCGATTTTGGTCAGCATAAGTCCAGATCTGTCAATGTTGAAAGAAAAAATAGTCAGCACTAGAAACCTCAGACATAATATAGACCCAGGCATCATCAAAAAGGAAACCATCGCCCATCAAAAGAAACAGAAACTTTATACAAATGTCCCATAAGGAACTCTTGTAAATTTATAGAGAGACATCTCAGCAAAATCACAATAAGATCACATTGGTATACTGAAAACTGAATTCTCATATGAGTTCGAAGTAGAGAAGAACCTAAAGTTGAAGGCATTCGGCATCCACTTCTAATGTGGTTAGTTTAACCTACACTTTGTACTACTCGAGTACTCACCTACACCAATGTCGATACAACAAAAGGACTTGTGCAATGTGAACATGACACAAGATGCATTTCTCAGCAAGATTAGATGTTTGGATGTAGTATCAAAAATCTTCGCTTTTTCAGGGGCTGTACCAATGTGGCCTTACACAAAGAAATATGTATAGATATTACCTAACAACTAATGCCAATTAACAAACACATTTGAGAGACCTAACAATTACGGACCTCCACATAGCAGATAATGCCCATAAACTATCAACACCTCACCTCATGATAACTACATTGTTGTACAGGCAGAACTTACACGAGAAAGAAGCATATGAACCACTAAAAGCTCACTCTCTTAATGCAACATAACCAATCCGCCGCATTAGAAGACAAATAAAATCAAAGCTAGCTATGAAAATAACTGGATCAAACTACCTACATCACATAATGCAGGGTACAAAATATCAGACTATTAAGATCACAGAGCTCAGAAGAATAACCTTAACTAGGAAAGTTCCCACACTACTGAAGGAAATGAGAGGGCAATACCTGAGCCAGAACATTCTTGGGCAAATTGGATCCCTGAAAGAAAGCAACAGCTTCATTGCCACTAATCCGGCCATCCCGATCCATATCCGCTCGCGTAAAATAAGCGTCGAACAGATCCACATTTGGAGACGCCCCTTGGCTTTGAGCCGCCATTAGAAAACCCTAAATTGGTACAAGCAATAATATCACAGATCAAATCATGGTAACCGCTGAGTCCATGGAATCAACAGCAACACGGCGTAAAGTCGGAAACCGAATCCCTGTAACTTTAAACATATATGAAAGCTGCGAAATCGGCAAGTTGTCTTCCTTGGATCGAAGCACCGAATCGCCGATCGTGGAAACGAAATCCGAAATTAGTAGAATTGGAAAATGAAAAGAGGGATGGGATTGAAAAGAGAAATTGGAAAAAATGGAATTGCGAAAATTAAATAAATCAAAAGGGCAAGGAGGGTTTTGAACTGAATTTGAGTGTAGTAGAGATATTCCCCGGCGATAGGTGTCGCCGATTATACAGAAGTTGAAGATCGACAGAGAGGGAGATGTTCTAGAGCTTCTGCTTGATGGAACTGTATCCAATGCCCCTTTCGATGCTAAATATTAAACTAGTAAACGTGTTTATTAAACGGTAAGTAAATACCCTTCCTATCCAGCACCGTCGGATCTCAATTTCTCCTTTTACCAAACCTCGGGCTCCTCAGCCTCTCCGTCTTATCCACCGTCTTTGCTCTCTCTTTTCGCGCTGCAACTTTCTCCTCCGGCGATATCTCTCCCGAATCGGTAACAAGCGAGTAGTTAATGGCGACTCCAGAGGTGTTCGACGCCGTGGTCGCGGCCGCTACAGTTAGAGAGCTCCGGAGCGCGTTGACGGCGGAAAAACAAGGAGCTACGAATGGAGAGTGGAGGAGTTGCAGGCGATGAGAAGAATGATTGAAGAACGCGAATCGGAAATTGGTGAAGCTCTCCGTTTGGACCTCGACAAGCCTGAATTCCAACGCATCCTTTGAGGTTTCTTTCTGTTAAGTTTCAATCAACTCTCGCATTCAGATCTAGAAGCTCGGATAATGCTTCTCCCCAATTTTTCCTACCCGAATTTTGCAGATTTTAGCATCTCCGATTAGCTCTAACAGCCACAGGAATTGGCCGATTGGAGGTTTAGTTAAGTGGAATTGAAGCATTTATTACTGAACTAAGCGTTGATGAGCGTACGGTTACTGATTTCGGATACAATGATTGGAGGTAGACACTGAAACATTTATTTTCTTCTTGATTTTTCGAATTTATTTGCTTTGATACTTTGCTTATAATGCTCGTTTTTCACTAAATTCAGAATAATCATTGTCTACGTTCTTTGAATTGGAGATTTATGGATGACTATGAATGAACAAATTAGGCTTGTTCATTGTGAATGTGTGTTGGACATTGAATTAGGATTTCTGTGGGGAGAGGGAAAAAAAGATTACTAGTACATGTTGGAGCCGGTTCTCGATGGGCTCGCGGAACCCAAAGAGAATCGAGCTAGGCCCAGAAGACGCGACCTCAGACGGCCCTTAAAGTCAGCCCAGAAGAACGAAAGCGGCCCATAAGCATACGAAGCCCAAAAAGAGGATCTGATGAGAGCAGGTATTGGAGGGGCAAAATGGTAATTGACTCGCGTGGGCCCCTGACGAGAGTATAAGAACGTAACCGAATGGAGAGAGAAGGGACAGAGCATCATTTACCGGAATTATTCATCTTTCTTCCTCCTCTCGAGAGCAAAAACACTGAAGCAATCCGGAGCTTCAATCCTCCCAAACGACCTTCTCCTTGAGGCGTTTGGACGATCAGCACTTGGATTGTGATTCTCGGTGTTGTAATCGAGTTTTTGGTATTGAAATGAGAGATTTCTTAGATGATTTGGATATTTTAGACAAAGAGCTTGCTAAGCTTGAAATGGTGTTTTGAGTTCTTCCTTTCATAGGCTTTCTTCTCCCTATTCTCTCTTGTTTTTGTGTCAATTTGCTTTATCTTTGGTAGCATTATTGCACATTTACTGACTTGGGTGTCGGAGAGCCAAATCCGGAGTCTCCCCCCTCCTGGTTTGGTTGCGCAGGTGCTTAAAGACTCAAGAACCAGCTCAGTTCTCAGGGAGAAGGTGGCGAAAGGTATAATTTGATTGAGTGGAGCATTGTGAACAAGTTGTTTGTCCGGAGTTGCGGAAGAGGTCCTCGGCATTTGTTCGAAGACTGTCCCTTGAACCTTGCGAGGTGTTGTGTCGCGAGGTCGTAGATTCTGGGATCCAACAGTACAGATTTAGAAAGGCAAGATGTCGGTGTTAAATGGAGTGTATGAATCAGCGTACAAGGTCTGTGTTACGAAGTGAAGTAAGAAGGCTATAAAATGTTTTCCTTTTGTAAATTTGTTTATATATGTGAATGATTTTGAATGAATTTGTTTAAATCGATGTCTAATCAAGCCTCAATTGGATACATGGTTCCTCCTCCTATATTTCATTTCGGCTACCATATTTCTTATGCAAATTATTCTATTAGCATTTCAAGTGCATATTATGGTTTAATAGGAAGTTCTATTGATGTTATTTATTACGACTTCTGAGAAATAGAAGTTATCGACAACCTGTCATAATCTATATGGAAAGGAGAACCTCTAAATTATGAACTTTTTAATGATTACTAAATTTTATCATTAGTTCATTACCGTACGTTGTACCAGACAAATACTAGTTAATAATTAAAATCAAAGATAAAATAATATTTTTTTAACAAACCAAGCCTAACATCACTTTAATAGGATTAGCTTTAATATATAAAATAGAATAGATGTTATGACTTTACCTAAACAAAATTCTATTATTCACATTCATCTTAACAGTTAACACAGTAAAAATGACAGTAACTTTAAGGTTTTGTTCGTGCCTAAAAATACTACTAGAAGGCAACACATTCGATAGGCTACGCGTAGGCGAGGAAAGTATATCGACGAGAAGACCGAATACGTCAACGAGAAGGCCGAACGAGTAAAGGGTAGGTCGGTCGAGCATTATTGCCTTCTGTATCAGTTATTTAATATTCTATTCATGTAAATGGTAAAGTGATAAGTAAATATTATTAAAATAATATCTTTTTACCTAGTTTATATTAGATTAAAGATATAAGGAAAAAGATAATATTCTTTCTTTATAGATAAAATTAGAGTTTGCCTATATATAAAGGTCTTCCCTTCATTGTAAACAAGTTTGTCGCCCTAAATAATAGTACAAGCTAAGATTTTTACCATTGTTAACCTATTGTTCTTAAGAGTAGAGATTGATATCGTGTCTTTTAATCTTAAACTCATACTTTGCTTAAGTTCTTAATAAATTCAGTTCGAACATATTTATATTAATTTGAATATTCAATGTTTTACGTAGACACTACCTAGGGACAGAGGTTTAACAAAAAAAGATAAAAAATGATGAAACATTATCAACTACAAATCCGATATATTTTTTTGGTAAAAGAGAGGTGGCTCTCTCATAAATCCATAGAAAGACTATCTTGGAAAAAACGGGGTGTTAGCCAAACCCCTTACATCGTTCTCAAAAACGTCATTAATACAAA
Organism: Oxyria digyna; assembly: GCA_029168935.1. Taxonomy (NCBI): domain Eukaryota; kingdom Viridiplantae; phylum Streptophyta; class Magnoliopsida; order Caryophyllales; family Polygonaceae; genus Oxyria; species Oxyria digyna. The sequence continues at coordinate 4,133,880 of JAPVLV010000018.1, forward strand.
AGGGATGACTATCTAAAACATGAAAACCAACAGAAAAACTAGAAGCCAAAGAGACAAGACAATTCGCCACGCGGTTTGCTTCTCTGTAGACATGCCGGAGTCGGACGAGCCAACCCCTACTAAGGAAGCTCTGACAGCGGAGTGCCAGGCTGAGGAAAGGACGACGATGTGATATGGAGCTCTGGAGTAGTTCAACTACTAAGGTTGAATCTGTTTCAATGACGACCTTTCTCAGCCCGCAGTCCCACGCAAGCTTCAGCCCAAAATACACGGCCCACAACTCGGCACCAAGAATCTGGCAGGCCCCAATATTAGAGACAAAACCAATAATCCACTCACCATCAAAATTCCTGATCAAATCGCCAACAGAAGTTGCGCCCAGAGCACCATGACCAGACCCATCAACATTAACCTTATACCACTCCTTATCAGGTTTATCCCAAACAATTTGAGACGGTCTCCTAACATCACCAATATCAGTACCCAACTTAGAAAAGACCTTCTGAAACTGGCTAGCGTGAGAGAAGATGAAGTGCGGGGAGGCAACCTTAATCTCAGGGGGGTGAAAATTCTGGAGCTCGTTTCCTTTCATGCCCACCAGCAAAGGGTAGCAAACAGGACGTCATCTGCCATCGCAACCTTGAACGCATAACGGTTCAACAGATTGTTCAAGAGCCAAGTAACCGGTTGATCAGAGAAGAAAGTAAAGAAAGTAGAATTAACTAACTACGGGATAAGAGTAATCCAAACTTTCTTGATCTGAGGGCAATCCCTGAAGATGTGAACCAAGGTTTCCGGGCCACCATGACATTCCTGACATAAATTAGAGGTAGATATATGTCGCCTACAACGTTCGTCATTAGTGAGAACTCGACCTTTAGCAACAGTCCACATAAACAACCGGATACGCTCGGGAACCTTAACCCTCCAAATGCATCAGATCCGATCCGATATATTTGACGCGAATAGATAACCGATAAACCTGGGGTCCCAACTTGGTTGTCTATTTAAACACACATACTTGTTTCGTCCCTGGTTTCAACATAACTCTATCTCATCCTTCGATCTCCTTTTGAGAAAAACCAATATTATCATTTATCAACATGTCTGCAACGCTGACAAATGTGGAGGATATCAAACCCTCCTCGGACGAGGCGACGCTGACGAAAGTGGATCAAGATGAGAAGTGGAACACCAACACGAACAAGGAAGAAATGGGGAACACGGAGGAAGTAGGGACCCAGAAGCGTGGTCGGGGCCGTCCACCAGGGTCGAAGAACAAGTCGAAGACGCTAACTTACATCACAATCGACTCATCCAACTTTGATATAATAAACCTCTCAGAAATCTTCTTCCCCTCCGAAAACAATGAGATCGCATTAATGGATAAGTCAGGCCTCATAACTACGGTTTGCAGCCCCTACGGTTTTGGTTTTGCTTGCCACTTTCCCAGCCGCAAACTTTGAGAAGTTTCCCCTGGTACCCTATGGATACAGGTTTTAATCGGGTTTGAATAATGTCGGCATCAGATTGCTGAATCAAATGAATGGATCCTCATCAGCTGCCCAAGAAACGTAGTTTGAATGACAATAATGGCCCACCACAACTTTAATCAATGTAAAAATAACTTGACATAATATCAACTATTGACTTTGAACCAATAATAATACCAACTTTAAAAATCATTAAAACATACCCAAACTATCACTACATTAACCGAAAATGGTACTCCCTCCGTCCCAAAATATGAGTCACATTTTCCATTTCGGGCGTCCCGAAATGTTAGTCCCATTTTCATTTTTGTCCATAAACTTCTTCCTATTATACCCTTACTCATATTATTTTATTCATATCCCAACAATACTTTATCAATCAAATCAACCATCTACAGCATCTTCTCCAACTACATTTTCACCATTACTATCATCAACTACCTTCAAACCCATTAAATTTCTTCAAGTTTTCACCTAATCTACATCTAAACTTAACATAAAAAATTCTTAAACAACCCAGAAATATTTTTTAAATCTAGATTAACGCTGCCTAATCATGTTTACGTAATTAAACCAAATTACCCTAACCAACCCAGCCCAAAAACAGAGTCCAACCCAAAATCTACCCCATATATCCCCTAAACCCTAATTCTAACCTATCACTCTCCCCATCTTCTATCCTAATCTCATCGCTCTCTTCTACTCTCTCAAACCCTAAAATCTCGCCGACTCCTTCTCCTCCTTTACGTCTCCTCCGGTGATGTCGAGTGATTCACTGACTCGTCCCTCCCAGTCCTTCACTCAAAGCATTTCTCCTCCTTCGTATGAGAGGAATTTCAAACTCCCATCGGAAGAGGACTCATCGTCTACCCCCAGTTTCTTCAAGGACGATCTGAATCCGACGGAGGAGGAGGTTGAGTCGGCGGCGAAGACGGTTACCGACGGTGCTAGCTTAAATACACCTGTCCCCGGGTGCTCACTATTTGTCCCTTGCGAAAGGGGTGGTTTCTGCGACGGAAGGCACACTTTCAGTCCCCAACGCCGGCAAAAAACTCGCACCGTTGATAAATGGTGGGAGCCGGAGAAAGTGTCTGTGGATTTGCGAAGGTCGTCGGCGCTGTCGCTGTCGGAGAATGAAGCTATATCTCGTCCCCGGGAGGTGATTGTGATCCCTGACACGCCTACACCTGAGCACGTGCCAATCCCTGAGCTCCCTAACGATGATGCTGAGATGGTGGACTCATCAGCCACGCCGGAGAGGGAAGAGCCTTTGTCCCCGGAGATCGTGATCATCCCCGACAGTCCTTCTCACTCCACCACTATCTAGCTAAGTATCTCTTCCCTTATGTGGAATTAAGACTATGATTATGTAAATTTGGAAATATTTTGTTGTTGTTCTAGACTCTGTTTTGGACATATTTTGGACTGTTGGTATTTTGGACATTATGTGTTCAATATTGGTATTTGGATATTGGTATTTGGTATGGAGTTTAATTCTCTGCTGAGTTGTTGAAAACTCTGTTGAGTTGTTGAGAACTCTGTTGAGTTCATGAGATCTCTATTGAGTTGTTGAGAACTTTGATGAGTTCATTAATGTGAACTCCCTGTTGAGTTGAGTTGTTGAGTAAGACTCTGTTGAGTTGAGTTGTTGAGTAGACTCTGTTGAGTTGATTAACCCTTTGTTGAGCTGATTAACCCTCTGTTGAGTTGAGTTGAGTAACTCTCTATTGAGTTGCTTAGTTGATCTGTTGAGTTGCTGAGTTGCTTAATTCTCTGCTGGGTTGTTTGGGTTATGTGATGGTATTTGTCTGTCAAGGATGAAGTCTGTTTTTACATTCCTTGAGATGTGAGTGCATTTGATTGACTTAAAATTGTCATAGGAACACAACTAATTAAGTCTGATTGATGCCAAATATGATAACCAAAATATGATAACCAAAACACAAAATAATCAGTGTGCTCTTAATAGGCTTACAAAATATGTTTAGTTTACAATCTTATATCATTAGTTAAGATTGTAACTTAAACAAGTGTGTCCTAATTAGTTGTCCCCTGAGTTGTTGTAGCTTCCTCTTCTGTCCCCTGAGTTGCTGTCCCTTGAGTTGTTGCATTTTCTTGATCTTCTGTCCCTTCAGTTGTTGCATTTTCTTGATCTTCTGTCCCTTCAGTTGTTGCATTTTCTTGAGTTGTTGTCCCTTGAGTTGTTGGAGTTGCATGAGTTAATCTCCATGCTTCTAAAACTATATGCATTGGTGCTCTGATTTCTCTTGGTAGAACTCCTGCCTGAGTTAACTTCTTTTTGTTTACATGTGGAATGTAATAATCATTACCTCTCTTACACTGTAAAACTTCATTCATCACATACTATAAAGTCATCCACACACTACCTAGAGTGTGTGGATCCAACTCATAAAATGCTTCATTGACTGCATTTAGCATTTCATCTGTATTTTTTGGCATCTTTTTTTGCATAAGTGATTGAATGCAAAGAAGCCTAGGTCCAAAATGTTTAGGTCTGGACTGTTGGCTGGTTGCTGTATTAAAATAAAAGTGAACCCTTCTTGCTGGTATACCTACTGCCATTCTGTGTCTTGTTGAGTGATGTGAGGTCTGGCATTATCTTGTTGTATGAATATGGTTTTGTAACCTTCATCTTGTGGCCATTTTGACTTGATTGCTGGAACAATGTCATTAATCAACATGTTCCTTGTGACTGTCTTGTTGACTGACTGTATGAGCTTTGTGATAAGTGTCCCCTTGCCTCTGTTTTTTGAATGCCTCTTTGCTGGCTCCTTATAAGTAAATGGAAAGATGCCAATCTTTCCATCAAATGTGCATTCCCCTTGATCATTGAATCTTGGTCTTGCTACTGTTGTTGTGAACATAACCTTAGGGATAAATTTGCTTGAGCTTGCACTTCTGTATTTTCCTCTTTCATTCTTGCCCAAGTAGTACCTTTGTGTCTTCCTTGACTGAAAAAACCACTTCTCATCTATGTGAACAAAGTCAAACATAGGATAGTATGTTGTCTTTTCATGTGGTGTGTCCCCTATTAGAAGCTTCAATACCCACTGCATTTTTGTCAACTTATGGTATTCACTTAGACCTGGCTTTAGTGCATTTGAATGTGCCTTCATAATCCCCTTTTTAACCATTCTGTGACCTGGCTTTAGTGCATTCTGTCACCCATATTCAGTGATTCAATAGCTTGTTGCTCTACTTGAATTCTTTTCCTACCAGAGTTATGTAATCTTGTACTCACATCATATATGCCATGCTCCTGTAGTTCCCTTTGTGCTTGTCTCCATATCCTTCCAATTGTTCTCCTTGACAGATTGAATTGTTGTGCAGTTGCATTGATGGTGCCATATGGAAGCTTTCTCGCCTGTGATTTCTGAAGCATAGCATTCAAGATCTCCATTTTTCTCTGACTGCTGAGCTTAGTGGGCAATGCCTCGGGATGCAACTGGTTCTCTGTTGGAGGCTCTGTTTCTGGTTGATGATGATGGCTTGACTCGAAGTTCAGATCAAAAGGTATGTTACCTCCCATGTCCCCAAATGGCTCCTCTGACTGGGTCTCATTTTCTCTCATTTCTTCATCACTGAAGCCCTCGTCATCCAGGAATGGCACCTCATTTAAGTTGAAAGCTGAAGGCATGTCTACTGAGCAGTGATGCTCTGTTATTCTCTTTTTTTTTTCGAAGTTGTAATGCTCTGTTTTTAGTTGTAATGGTGAGTTTAAGTGACAGTGAACAGGTTTTCATGCTGTAATTTATGTTGTAATGCAGTCTTCTCATTGGTTTAGGTTTCAGGGGTAGTTTTGGAAATATTTGGGCAAAAATGTTGGTGATTCGTGTGCTCTTAATACTGCAATCTGATTGGTTGCTCAAATTTGTAAACTCTTCTCTTATTGGTTAATGCATTATTTTATTATTTAACTTTCATCATTTCCAATGCTCTGTTGTCCTTTTCATTTGCCTTAATTCAAGAGATTTTTCAACAATGGGACTCATATTTTGGGACGGAGGAAGTACCATTATCAGTTACTGTTGTGATAGTTCGGGTATGTTTTAATGATTTTTAAAATTCGTATTATTATTGGTTCAAAGTGCATAGTTGATATTATTTAAATTTTAAAGTGATTTTTCCTTAATCAATTCATTCATGTTATACATTCATGTTATACATTCTTACACCCTATTTAGGTTACTTTTGTTTTCTTAATTATGCAAACACTTTTATTACTTAATTCCATTCCATAGTTACTCCATAATTAAAACACTTTCTCCATTGGCGTTGGATGATCGTAGTACGGAGTATTATACTAGCTTTATTTCAGTGTGTAATTTGCAAAACGATTTTTATACCTATGTATATAACTCATAAACACATAGAAATAACGTTAGTATAAATAAAAGTATGTATTATATGATTATATATATTTTAACTGATTTCAAATTAATATTATATAAATAAAATAAATTTCAAATGATTTATAATCTTTTATATTGATATGCATTTAAAGAAAAAAATGATATCAATAGATAAAAGATAGTATTCTTTGTAGATATATTTTAATTGATTTGTGTTCAAATAAGGATATGATATCATTAAATTTAAGTTAGTTATTTTTAAATATATATTTTTATTTTTTATTTTTAAACAAATGACGATGACATGACATAGTTTATTCATGAGTATAGTGTTTTGTTTTAGTAATTATATAGAGATTTTATCTTTTTCAGGGAAAAACTCGGGAGGTCGGAAAGCATTTCAATGTATCACACTTACCTTTAAATCAAGAGGTCGGGAAAAACTCGACAAACGGACAAATCTTCACGAGAGACTAGAACAAGCAAGGACAAAAGAACAAAGTAACAAGAAGCATAAGCAATAAACAACAAAGTGAGAAGAAAGAGTGAGCGAGCACAAACGAAGTATGTGCTACCGACAAACGAGTTAACTAGGCACAATCTTGAGGAAAAGTTGAATGAACCACCATGATGTTATCTTCACTTAAAATAAAAGATTTTCAGTAGTCTCGACTACCATGACATTTTCCATGAGCCTCAATACGAAATTTGATGGCAGTGTAAACCGGTAGTAAAAAGTTACGAAGTTTAGTAGATGTTGTATTTGATGGAGCACGTTTTTTCATGATGCGAGTGTAGAGGAAAGTTGTGGTGCGAACAACTCTTAACGTAAATCGAATAGTTCGTGTTCACATATTACACGTCAAAGTTCATATTATGGATAGTAATGTTCATAATATGAACCATAAAATTTTTTGAACGTTTTAAGTGTGAACACGATTTGTTCGTTTATTCTACGTTAAGAGTTATTTGCAATGAAACTTTCGTCCAAACTTTTATCTACTAGTATATAAAGATTATAAACTCCATTTTTTTTCCTCTTTTAATCTGAGCCCTCCGTTTCAATATAAATATAGACGGTTCAGATTAGTTCCCAAAATCTCCATTATCAATTTGTGTGTGTGCGAGTGAAAGGATAGGGAGTTGTTGCCTTCTTATCCAGTGAAAGCGTTTGTAGAAGAAGAGAGGATAGCAAAACCAATTTCAATTCCAGTGCTGTGTTGTGCAGGATGTTGGCATCCTTATCTCTATCCACTTCCAATTTCAATCCTTCTCTTCCAAAGCTGACCATCTCTTCGCTCACCAAATCTTCCTTCCATGGCGTCCGCATTGCCGTTCCTGGCTGTACCCGCGGACAGCTTTCCAGCCGCCGAGCTCCGGTTGTGATGATGGCGAAGAGAGAGGAGGAATTGAAAGAGATTAGGGCTAAGACTAATGAAGAGATCAACGAGGAGATTGTCGACCTCAAGGGCGAACTCTTCGTTCTTCGTCTCCAAAAATCCGCTCGCACTGATTTCAAAAATAGTGAGTTTAGTCGCATGCGGAAAAGGGTAAGCTCGTTCTTCTTCTAACTTGCTCTTTTCTGCTTTGCTTCAAATATTGAGTACATATTGTTCTCTTACAAGGGCTTCTGCATTACTAGATTCTACAATGTGATATGTTTATTATTTAGTATGAAGGGTGGTGTTTTGAAATTGCTGAAACTGTCCAAATCATTTGGATTTCCCTTGCAAGTTAAGTTCGGGTGAGAAAAGGCTTAACATAGAAAAAAGGAGAGTTCACGGATAACAATCTAATGTTCATAATTTGGTCCAAATAACAAGTATACCGGAAATCCTCTCGCGCTGATTTCAAAAATAGTGAATTTAGCCGCGTAAAAGGGTAAGCTAAGCTCTTTTCTCCTTTGCTTGAAATCTTTAGGAAATATTATCTGTGTGTTTGTTTCCAATTAATGTTTCCCTTGCAAGTCAGGACAGTTCTTAGTTGCTAATGATTAACCTGCGCTTTGATTAGCTATAGCTGGTATCATGTGAATTGTTTGGAAAATCTTGCTCTTTGGAATTATGGAGTGGACAGTGAATTTGTTGTATTGGCTATGTTTACTGATAGTTGCATGAAGTATTGGAAATTTGGGGATAAGGAATGGACTCCAGTTGATATCAAGGGTTATGTTATTACTGATGCGGTGCTTGTTTCATTTGATTCTGAGTTTAACTTGATAGAGGTTCAGTTTCCTTATATGCCTGTGGATTATGTCGAAAACTACAACTTTCTGGTGCAATATAAGGCATTACTTCTGGTCCTCGCAATCAACTGCAATGCAACACAAATTTTCTATCCTTGCATAGTTAGGTCTTGTTGCTTTACCAATTAATTCCAAAGACCAAAGAGCAATGTTTATTATGTAGTATGAAGGATGATGTTTTGAAATTTCTGAAACTGCATGTCCAAAGCATTTGGATTTCCCTTACAAGTCAGGACTGTTCTTAGCTATAGCTGGTATCATGGGAATTGTTTGGAAAATTTCTCTAGTTGAAATTTGTTTGCTGTAATCAGTAAGCAAGATAATCTGTGTGTTGCTGTCACTGTTATCTTGCTAAACATAATGCTTTGTTTTTGTAGTCTTATTTTATTTCACTGGTAGCCAGCTGAGCTGACATAGTAAGTTTATGAAATAATGGGTTATCTATGATAGCATGCTGACATCCGCGTTATATCCTGACTCCTGATATACCATATTCTCACTTACAGTTGGTTTGGATCCTCCATCTGTATGAGGGATCATATGACTTTGTGGGATCATAGGACATTTGACAACATTAGACTTCTTGCTTTAATATGTGTGCTTGTGCATCTATTGTTTCATTTTCAAGTTTCAACTGTAAAAAGTGCCGAATACTGAAGTTATGACTTGAAACAAATAGATTGCTCGTATGCTAACGGTAAGGAGGGAAAGAGAATTGGAAGAGGGAATCAACAAGAGGCTGTCAAGAAAGCTTGATCGCCAATGGAAGAAAAGTATTGTTTTCAGGCCACCTCCTTCCCTAAAGAAGATGCAGGCAGAGTCAGAAGCAGCTGAGAAGCCTGCTTGAAAAAATTAACATATAATTCCATGTGCTGTATCAGTCTCTACTCTTTTAGATGTTTTTGTTTGAGGATCTAGATTTATTACAATGCAACTCCTTTTCTGTATGAGACCAATCAAAGAATGTATAATTTAATTCATCCGGTTTTCTTGAGTTCTAATCCACATTTCCTTTCTTTCATGGCTGAGATGACAAGTATCTTTCCCCAATCCATCATTATCTTTGTTATTTTTGCTAACTCGGTAACATGCGGTCCATCTATACATCTATAGAGGGTTTTTTTTTTACCGAAAACTACCAATATAAGGAGTCATATTGCTTAAAATCACTTGTTTAATTAAATAATACTGAAAATTACCCATGTAACACTCTCTTTTTCATTTTCAGATTAATATATGTTAGATATTTACAAATATCGATTATTTTCGATGTGGAAAACCTATTCTCACAAACCTATTGATCTAAAGCAAGAGAACGAAGAACGAAGAACTAGATTGATTGAAAGCAAAGAGTTTTGGGTTTAGGATGTTAAGAGATAGTTATGATGCATTAACACAATTAAAAACCTAACAAGACGGGAAAATTGCGGGAAAATCCAAGTCTTTGTATTTCTATTGCTTATACAAAATCGTAATATTAAAAGAAGTAAAAACCTCTATAAAATGAGCTTAAAAAATAGAAACACAATCTTTACTGAACTTTAAAGAATCATATAGAGTAAGTTGCCACTGATAAGTTTTTATTAATGCAGTTGTGGAACCAGATTGTCTTTGAACTTCCACCAGAACACCCGTATTCATGTTTTCCGACAAAAGAGCTATTTTTCATGTAGCATAGACGTTTTTCATGCCTTAGAATAACAACTTTAGATACCCAAATACATCAGATTGCTAGATATTTTAACCCATCTCTCAAAGCAACTCGACTAACCATGGGCATTGCAGTTTGCCAATTCCTGACTTCAGATTAAGGGACATGTGGCATTTTGAGCATAGTAGTGTGTATAACAAAATCTCAATAAAACAAATATGGTTTTATAGTGTTTTTTGATGTTTATTATTGGATTTTTGTAAATATGATTTTTGGGTTTTAGTCATGATGATGTGGATAATGTGTGGCGTAGCTTAGAGGTCGACACATAAACCAATTGAACGTAAGAACGACATGTGTCAAGCAACCATCTGAAAGGTCGTGGATAACTTACTTCTTGTATGGGACATTCATCCAGGATGAACGCTTTTTTTGTTCGCTATGCGCTGACTGGATGGACGAGGAAGTTACGTGAATGACGAGACCAACCTAACATAAAGTAAAGGCTCTTCCCTCTCTTGATGGTGAAATTTTTTTTTGGATAAGCAAGAAACGGGAGCTCCTTCATCAGGTCAAGCCCCACACCCTATAAAAGGTGAGATGCGTTGACTAGAGGCTAAATGACTTTTTTGTCAAATTGTGTATTAAATGAGTTATTAGTTTTAGACATCTTCTCATTATTCTCATAAGGTATAGTTTTGAAATCTCTAACAGAAAAAGGACAATTATGTATTTTCCTCATAATACTTTGGTCGACTGAAACCGACCCATTTAAACTCGATTCAATCTTATCCGAAAATCCACAAACTCATATTATTTAAAACTCTATAGACCAAAAAACATCTATTCGATCAAATCCAATCCGCCTCCAACATATCAAAGTTCGGGCATCATGACATTGCATTGGATCAACCCAAAAAACTTACTTTTTATAATAAAAGAAAAGAACAAAAACTTTAAACACATTGGGTCAACCCGACCTTGAATTCATCTAACCTGAACCCAATTTTGGGGAAAGAATTCGTAAGGATACCGACTTAGATGAGAAATACAAATGATACACACAAAATGTTATAACACATACACATATTAAAGTGATGCATGCACAATTACAAACACTCTGTATATGAGTTACAACATCTGTGTAGAGCTGTACTAGGAAATTTTGTAAACCGAAAATCGAACCAAACTTATTGGTTTTGGTTTTGGTTCGGTTTCGGTCAGATTTCAACAGAAAAAACCGAATTATATAAAATATAAAAAATTCAAGAAATACCGTATATAATTGTCCTTTTTATATTTTTTAATTCTAAAAATTTGGTTTTGACTGAACCGAAAACCGAAGTTCGCTGAAATCCAAACCGAATCAAGTTTCAATTCGATTTCGACTTAAAAACGAACTTTTAAAAAACCCTACTGTATAGGGGTGGGCACGGGTGGTTAACCGACCTTCGGTTAACCGGTCTTTCGGTTAGTGATTTAGGCATACCGTGAACCGTCCCGTTCACGTCAGTTAACCATATATTGGTTAACCGCCGATTTCGGTACGGTTAATCGGTTAACCAAATAACCATAATATTAAAATACTTAAAAAACTGTATTTTCTTTTGGTGCAAAAACTGTAATTAACATACTTAAATAACGACATCACTTTCATTAACTGTAATAAAAAACCAACAAAACATCACAGTAGCATAACTTAACATTATCCTCCAAACAAAAGCTAATACAAAACTTAATAACAACCTAAATTGTCTTGCAATATTCAGCAAACAAAAATCCCACCAGTACAACAACTTTGCATGCTTCTTCAAATAAGAAGCTAATCATCTATCATAATCATTGGTTGCTCCAACGTCAAATTCTCCATGCCTATAACTAAATAAAATAGTGTAAAATTGACATGTCATGGGAAGACTTGGTATTTACAATAAATTATTATACAATAAATTAAGTAGCGTTTTTTGAAGCTTTATTAATTAATATTAATGTCATAGTAAAAGGGAAGACAGTGGAATCATGACTGATTGAATGTGAGAGTGTGAGTTTGTCTGAGATCGTGAATGTACAAAGCAATTTGATATTTTGTCTTTTCTTTTTTTGTTTGTTATTTTAAATCAAAACTAAAAGTATATACTTAAATCTATTACACTAAGCTTATTTAGTTATATAGTTCTAATTTTAAAAATATATTTTATATACTTCGGTTAATCGGTTAACCGAGGATAGAAAAACTCAAAACCCTAACCGTACCAAATAACCGTAAAATGTTTTGGTTGGTTAACCGTAACCGTAAGTCGATTTTTCTTCGGTACTGTTAACCAAGAATTTGATCGGTTTTTCGGTTACGGTTTTTTGTGCCCACCCCTACTAGTGTATTTGAACACAAGTGATGCATGCACATCTACACACTCTCTATATGAATTACAACACAAAATCATCATTTCTACCGAAAGGAGGAGTCGAGTTTGTTTGGTCATGCCAGTCATGCAGCACAAGTGCACAACCAATACCCAAAAAGACAATAATACCTTAACCAAAAAACAAGTAAAAAAAAAACCAAAATTAGCTTCGGTACCTTTCTCGTGTGAGAGAAAAAAAAGAAAGAAAGAAAAATTGGAGGGAGAATACACAGACAGACAAAGAAAGAGAGAGAGAGGGCAAACGTTGAGGCCTAAGAGAGAGAGAAAGAGAAAATGGGTAAGGCAGTGGAGAAGGTGAAGAAGAAGAAAGGTCGACCCTCTCTCTTGGATCTCCAAAAGCGCAATCTCAAGCAACAACAAGACGAAGAAGAGCAGCACCAGTTACGGAGATCTCACAAACTCCAAAACCCTAACCCTAATTGCATTACTCCTACGCCAATTCGCCGATCCACGCGCCGAAACCCTAACCCTAACGGCTCCTCGGACGAAGAAGAAGAGGGCATTTCATCCTCGAAGCGGAGAAGGGACAAGAAGCTGAAACTCGTGCATGATTTGACGGAGTCTTCTTCGGCGTCCGATTCGGAGAGTGGCGACAAGAAGCGGCGAATTGAGGCGATAGGGGACGGATCCGGTCAGAGGAAGGAGGAGAAATTGGTGCGTAGTTGGTTTTTTGGAGGGAATTTGGGTTTCTTAATTTGAAAAGCGCCGACTTTTATTGTGGGGATTTGTATTAATTTGGAGGAGTAGTGGTTTTTGAAATTCGCGCTTTTGATTTGGAGCTTTTGTTGCACTGGTTGTGGTGCTTTGACTTGCTCAACGTTCTTGATATATTGCCTTCCTTTTTTATTGTCTTTCTTCTTCTTGCCTCTTCTGCATTATTGACCTTTAGGCATGGATTAATATCTCCTTTTGAGTTCACTGATGGGCTTACTGTGGCTAAAACGTAGTCTTGTTGATCCCATAGAGACCAATGTAGAAAGGGAATTCACAATCTTCTTCACATGCACGTTTGTGGTGCTTTGACTAGTGTTTTTGTTGCACTGATTGTGGTTCTTTGACTCGCTCACCATTCCTGATATATGCCTTCCTTTTTTATTGTACTTCTTTGTTTTGCCTCTTCTGCATCATTGACCATAAACAGTGAAGGGTTTACAGATATGCTAGTGTTTTTGTAACTACTGTATAGTATATACCACATGCTGATCTGGGTAGTCATGTGCATTTATGTGCAGGGTGAGTTGCAGGATGGTTCGACAAATCCAACAAGTGTCAAACAAGGTTTGGTGATGAATATTGAGTTTTTGATGCATGATGTTACTAGGTTTTTTTGGAGTTGAGTATTGATTGAGTGTTTGCAATTCTGTGCAGATATTAAATTGGATGATGGACCCTCAACGCCTTTGCCTGATAAAAAGTTATTACTTTTTATCCTTGACAGACTTCAAAAGTAGGAATCTATGTCCCTTTCTACTTTGACTTGTGACTTTATCAGTTGTTTAGCTTTATGACCTTGTCTATTGTTGGTTTTGCTTTCCTGATGTCCACGGTACTTGTTATGCTGTTCAGGAAAGACAGATATTCAGTCTTTGCTGAGCCGGTGGATCCAGAAGAGGTGAGAAATTGAATGAATTTCGTTCACTTTGTTGTTTTATTATCAGCTATCTTAATCTGTCTTTCTCTGTCTCTGACACAGCTCCCGGATTACCATGAGATTATTGACCACCCTATGGATTTCAGTACCATAAGGAAGAAACTTACAAATGGCTCTTATGTCATTTTAGAACAATTTGAGGTTGGTTTACACTCTCCTTAAAAAAATCACTGGTTTACTTACCAGTTCTGTTATTCATGTAGATTAAAATACTTGATTTTATTTAGTGTAGTGGAAATCAATACATGGTAATCTGACACAATTGACAGTATACAAATGCAACTGTTGATGCTTCTTTCCTTCTTGGTTGAGCCTTCAATATTGCATTTGGTTGCTTATGGCTACATTGCATGTATATCTTAACTAGCCTTAGTACTTATTTTATTTACCTACACTTACTACTTAGCTCACAAATTTACTGTTGGACTAATGTTTGTTGTAGAATTATGTTGGATAAAAGTGAGAGCTTCCAATTCATTTTGTACAGATTTAGCTCATTGGAATATCTGTTCATAGCTGCATTCATGTTGACCTTGAAGTAGTTGAGGCTTAATTTCTACAGAAATCCTCTATTTTTCAGATTTCTCTTACTGTACAAAGTTAAATACCAAACCCTGAGGATGACATGGAATCTCCTCTTTTTAGGTACCTCAACTAACCCGATTTGCACATGTATGCTAGTTAACCCTTTTTGTCTCCTAGTGTTTCAGAAGAGCTCAACATTTTGTTCAGATCCCTTTGTTCGCAGTATATGATTAGTTTTAGAGTTGCATGTAAGAAGGGATTGGTATTTGTAGTCTACTACTAATCTTTGTCTGTATTGCACTTTGACGGATAAATGAGGTTGCATAGAAAGATTTCTGCTTGAGGCTAAGGAGATAAGTGATGATGGCCCGGCTGTGAGTGGATATTGTGTCATAAAAAATTGATATGCGCTTTTCATTGCTTTCCCTACAGCTATCATTGGAAAGTTTCCATCCCCATCGCCCCTCTCTAACTACTTTAAAAATTAAAAAGAAACCACTTGCTGTTTTCCTTAGTTGCCATCATTTCCCCTATTTATTATGCTCATATATACTTTATGGGGTGCTGGTGAAGTGGTATTGCTTAGCGGTGTTGCATCAGTAGTGATGGGGGTGGCATTTGGATGAAAAGAGGTGGGAATGACAGGAGTGCTGAATTTTTAGCAATATGTTGGAAGTAGAGCACCAACATATCACTTCACTTTTCAAGCTGGTTATCTATAGTGACATTTAATTTTAAAATTGAAGTAAAGCTTTTAAACCCCCAATGTTAACTCATTCTCAACAAACTTTACCCCTATGATGCTACAAAAGGGGCCATAATTTGTGACCTGGAAAAGTGAAGTAATATGTTGGTGCTCTACTTCATTTTGTTGATATATTTGGTTACGTCTTATCTTTGCCTTAGCTTATATGATTCTCAATTGCTGATACAATTGTTCCAACATTGTACAGAAAGATGTATATCTGCTTTGCTCCAATGCCATGCAGTACAATGCTCCAGATACTATATATTTCAGACAGGTACTACCATGTCTGAAGTCTTAACTAATGCAACACAGTATATGTCTTAGTTTTCTTAAATCTAAATTGATGCATGATTTCTACCAGGCACGGACTATTCAAGAGTTAGCAATGAAGAATTTTGAAAATTTAAGGCAAGATGGTGACAATAACGAAACAGAAGTGAAGATTGTAAGAAGAGGTAGACCACCAACCAAGCACCTCAAGAAACCAATGGATAAGCCTTCACAGGATGGTGCTATTTCTGATTTTATGCCAGCAATCCTAGACACCGGGGGAGAAAGTTCTTCTCAGCCTAACTATGATCTCCGAAAGAATAATAGTTTAGGCAGATATGCTTCATCTGATTCAGCTGGACGAGGTAATTATGGATCCCGTCAAGGTGAAGTGTATATTAGTTGGTCATCGGAAAAGTATGACAGAGCTGATGAATTTTTAGGTATTATTACTATACTTACACATTTCTACTCTGTTTATGGGAATTTGTCTCCAAGAGAATTGGCTTGATCTATGTCTCTTCTTTCTGCAGGTTCAATGTCAAAGGGTAATTCAATGAAGCAGGGAAAGAAACAAATTATACTTGAGGAGAATAAGCGTGGCTCGTACAACCTATCTGGTCCATCCCAAACGTCTGCTTTAAATTCCAACCGTGGGGAGCAAAAACATCTTATCCCTGTGAGTATCAACTTCCAAAATATTTCCAAGTGTATAAAAGTGATATATCTTCTACTCAGCCTAGAAATTGTAATATAAAATAAGAATTGAATAATCCAAAAACTACTAAATTTTGATGGAATTTTTTTTTCTCTGAACCTTGTTTGCGTAAGTGTTTTTTCCAACATTGTACAAAAACTACTTTTAAAATTAAAAAACACATTATAAACAACTCTAACAAACAAACCGTAAGTTAGTTTACATCTCCTGTTTATACTCAAATTTGTTCTAAATTGGCAATTCTATATTGTATGACACTAGCTCTATAAACTGTGACAGGTGGGTCTGCATACAGAATACGGGTATGCAAGAAGCTTGGCTCGTTTTGCAGCCAAGCTTGGACCTGTTGCTTGGAAGGTGGCCTGCAAAAAGATTGAGAGATGTTTGCCTGCTGGTGTCAAGTTTGGCCCAGGCTGGATAGGCGAAAATGACACCATCACACAATCTTCCGTAACCCCAATTTCATCATCGTCTGTGGTGGCTCCAATTGACATGCCCAGTTGCAATGGCAACAAAAAACTAGAAAATCAAGAAGATGCCTTTCCCTTAGAGAATCTAGTGGAAAGTCGTCTAATCTCTGAAAATACCACTGCTGCTGATTCATCATCCTCTCCAGTCCCGAAATCTTCTCCATCAAGGACCGGGGAAAATGTGCAAAACTCATTAAATAAACTAAGCAACAGGTCTTCATTGCTTCAACCATGCGTCAACGGCATAAACGGCACTCACGGGTTCAGTTTTCCAAACCAGATGGGAAAATTGACTCGATCCGCTGTTTCCGAAGACGAGAAATGTCATAACTCAAGCACAGGAAAATCTGTTGACATTGCAGCTCCACCTGATCTCAATGAGGGTTTCCAGTCACCAGATTTGGCATTGCAGCTTGGATGAGAGTAAATCATTCATTGGTCTTGTAATTTAACCCAGAGAGGGGTTGATTTCGGAGCATATTGCAAATTGAACCCTTTTTTCCCCCTAACTTGTATTAATGTAGAACGTCTAGGTCCTAGGTTGTCTCTGTAGTCTGTACAGAACAGTTTAAAGCTTGCCTTCAAAAGCAATTATTCTTAATAACTATAGAAAAATTCAAGTACTTTCAAAACAAATCTCTGAATATATGCATTGTCTCTGTAGTCTTTACTATCTAGTTCTTTTACTCTTAAATTTACATTATAAAATAAATTTGTACAAAGACAACTTGAACCTATGCCTCACTTGCCTAGTGGTAAGGGATGTTTTCCTTGTTACCCTAGGTCTCAAGTTTGATCCTAGAAGAAGTGTCGGTGTACTTTATATACACCAAACGAGCCCTTATGGATTGAGAATGCCGTCCTAATGAGTCCGAGAGAAGATGTAAGCTTAACAACGAGGGAAGTTTTAGTGTTTAAACGCTAGATAAAGATTACAAATTAAAAATAGAGTCTATATTTTATTATAATTCTTGTGTTACAACACCTAATTTTGAAACTATGTTTTCTACATATGTAATCTCTTATCTCTAATACGGTTCTACATGAATCCTACACAAGATAATAGTCGAAACACTTTTTAACAGTGCTCCCGCAGTCGTACACCACCATCTACAGGATAAGGTAGACATGCAAGAAATGTTGTTTTTAAAATATTTTTCCCGTTAGTTTTTTTTGGGTATAATAAGACGTTGAAAAATTAATATTAGCCATTAATAGTCAAAGCCTGTACCCGACTCGAAAATGAATGTGTTTGACCCGATTAGAGTGAGCAGACAGACCCTTGATCACGTTCAGGGGAAGGTTTTAGCGTATGAAGGTCGAAAGTAGACGCACCAACTCAGAAGCGAGTGTGTGAGAGATTGAAGAAGAATCTCTTCAAAACCCACATACCAATCTCTTCCCCCAAACCAATTCCACTCTCTACTCGCCCAATTTTCTGAAAACCCTTGTTTCTTTCTCTCTCTAACCCTCGTCTCAGCTTTCTCCCTCTGCAACAATGGTGTCCGAGCAACAACTAAGCGTCATAAAGGTACCCTTTTCAGGGATTGAAGTTTTTGTTGGATTTTGTAGTCTGTCTTTGTTAAATTTCCTTGTTTGTTGCTTTCATTTCTGTGAAGGGCGCGAAAGTGCTTATGGTTGGAGCTGGTGGAATTGGATGTGAGCTTCTCAAAACCCTTGCTTTATCTGGCTTCGAAGATATCCATATCGTAAGTGTTCCTTGTTGAATTTGAGTCTTCATATTTCTGATCAGTTTGAGCCGGTTGATTTAGGGTTTCTGGGATGTATAGTTGTGATTTTTTTAGTTTGGCTGCAAAAAGTTGACTAAACTGAGCTTGGAGTTGAAATTTTAATATTCTTGTGACCTTGTATTTGTTTAATTCATGTGTTTGCTTGTTATTGTGGAGAATAAGTGTGGTCTTCTTATCCCCAGTGAATAAATACAAGGAGAACGCAATAAGAAACAAATGATAGGAAGAATTATGTATTGATTTGTTGTCTTGTCATCAGTGAATAAAAATGTGTTAGGTGACCCTGGGCGATGAGGGCCCCTAAGCGCGCCTAGGGCTACCCTAGGCGATGAATGAGAGATCAGTACGTTTTAGGGGAGAATAAAGGAAGATCATTGATTAAATCACTTAGGAGTTCAAACAGGATACTTATTACACGTATTATCTTTTGAATTAACAGTTGACAAATTAAAAAATCTAGTGAAATTGATTAAGCGGGCCGTCTAACATTGAGGTGTTTTCTGCGCCTAGTGTCGCCTAGGGCTCGCCTAGGTCTACCAAGGCGATGCCATGGCTGAGGCGCGCCTAGACGTCGCTTTTTCATTCACTGCTTGTCATATTTTGTAGCTGTGATGTTTAGAGGGCTATTCTTGGAGAGCTGTAGGGATACGTAATAGGATATTATATTAATCCTAATGATTCAAAACTCAAAAGCTGTGTGGAAGTTCCTATTTTGTTTACACCCTTAGAAGGATGCCAATGGAGTGGGCCTACTGCGAGGAGGAATTCCATAGAATTCAGGGATTCTCTCCTCCCATGCCATCCAGAGCCTCTTACTTGTAGTTTCAACAAACTTTGATAGTCTATTGTTTGTTCTCTGGCAGTCAGCCATGTATTTGGTCTATGTGTTATAGTATGTTCATTTGCATTGATGTACTATTGCTTCTTTTTTATACTTTTCTGGCATTTTGCAGCCTGTGTTTTGAGAGTTTTTTAGTTTAACTTCAAATTTATGTGTGTTTTGATGAAGGAAAGGGTTATTGCGTACTGCTTTGATATTTAATGTTTGTGTTTACAGATTGACATGGATACAATAGAAGTTAGCAATTTGAACAGACAATTTTTGTTCAGAAAATGCCATGTTGGGCAATCCAAGGCTAAAGTAAGTTCTGTAATCTTTTTCTTCTGATATATTCAATGGTTTCTGCTTTCTTGGAATTTTACTATCTTTACAATTTCTGTCAGGTTGCTCGGGATGCTGTCTTGAAGTTTAGACCCAATATAAGCATTACGCCTTACCATGCCAATGTGAAGGATCCAGATTTCAAAGTGGACTTCTTCAAGCAATTTAGTGTTGTTTTAAATGGTCTTGACAATTTGGACGCAAGGCGTCATGTAAATCGTCTATGCTTGGCGGCAAATGTACCTTTGATTGAAAGTGGCACTACTGGATTCCTTGGCCAGGTGATAGTCCCATCATGTATTTTTCGAAAAAGTCTCTTGCATTTCCTTTTCGAGTATTAGAAAGCTGCATGGACATCCTTGTTCTGGAATGCGTGACACTGAACTTTTTATTTGAGTATTGTAGTGATAGTGCTCATGTGCTTGGTACAACTCTAATATTTTGCGGTCGAAACTTCATCATTTTTCATGGACTTCTTCTGCTTTGCTTATCTTGTCGTCCGGTTTACTTTGTTTAGGTCACTGTGCATGTGAAGGGTAGAACAGAATGCTATGAGTGCCAACCCAAGCCCACTCCAAAGACATATCCTGTTTGTACTATCACTAGTACTCCATCGAAGGTAAACTTTGATGGTTGCAGCATCACTTTTTCTACTGTGTGTTTGATGTAATCTTCATAAAATTTTCTTTTGGTGAGTATTTTGTATAACCTGTCTCTATATATCATCCTTATTAATGGTTTGATGCCTCGGCTATAGTTTATTCACTGCATTGTATGGGCAAAGGAGCTGCTTTTTGCCAAGTTATTTGGTGACAAGAATCGTGAAAATGATCTTAATGTGCGCTCAAGTGATACTGCTAGCTCATCAGCAGATGTTGAAGATGTTTTTGAACGTAAAGACGATGAAAATATTGAGCATTACGGGAAGAAAATCTATGATCATGTATTTGGATATAATATTGAGACTGCTTTGTCCAATGAAGAGACGTGGAAGAACCGTACCAGACCAAAGCCTATATATTTTAGAGATGCACTATCTGATTTGCAGCAGAATGGGAACGGGTATAGTAGTATTCCTGAGAATGATTCATCCTCAGTTTCTGCTATGGCATCACTTGGGCTGAAAAACCCACAGGAGATTTGGAGCCTTGCAGAAAATTCGAAGTTACTCTTACAAGCACTAAAGCTTTTTTTCACAAAAAGAGAGAAGGTAATATCAATGGGTTTGATGAGATGGAAAGTATTTTAAGTGGGGAATTTTCCTTTGATTAAACAACATATATTCTGAGGCTGCATCCACCTTAACCACATATTGCAATCACTGCCGCAGGAAATTGGTCATGTTTGTTTTGACAAAGATGATCAGCTAGCCGTGGAATTTGTCACTGCAGCTGCAAATATCCGGGCTACATCTTTTGGGATTCCCTTGCATAGTCTGTTCGAAGCTAAAGGTATGGCAGGGAATATTATTCATGCTGTTGCAACAACAAATGCCATCATTGCTGGTTTGATTGTGATTGAGGCAATCAAGGTGCTACAAAATGATGTAGAGAAATATAGGTTGGTCCCATATCTCTCACTGATTTAAATCTGTTAATGAATTGATTTATAGGTGAGCATCACATCATTAGTATTGAATTTCGTTTATTGACCTCACTCAAGGTATGTATTTCAGTTACAACTGTACTAGCAGGCTTCCAGCTTGAAACTCCTTTTGTAATATTCTCTTTTAATGTCTCAGCATACAGTTGGATTTTAACGCCCTATGACTGTGTATTCACTATAGCTGAAGATGCATTATTTTGTATATTGATGATGTGAAACCTCTTGTTTTGTTTCAAGTAAAAAAGTACTTTTATCACTCTAGATTTCCAATGATGTACATTTACCCATTTGTTTATGATTTACTTTAATTCTTTTGCAGGATGACTTACTGTCTAGAGCACCCTAATAGGAAGATGCTTCTTATGCCTGTGGAGCCGTTTGAGCCGAACAAAGCTTGCTACGTTTGCTCAGAGGTAATTTTCAAATCTCCTACAGTTGATGCGAAATAAATTCTTTCTCAACCAGTGTCACTTTCGTGTACATTTTCTAAATTTTTAAACCTGTCGTATCTCTTTTCTGCAAACAGTCGCCTTTAACACTTGAAGTGAATACATCAAAAACAAAATTGAGGGAATTTGTCGAGAAAATAGTCAAAGCAAAGCTTGGCATGGACCTTCCGCTTATTACGCACGGTGCAAGCCTTCTATATGAGGCTGGTGATGATATTGAGGAAGACATGGTTGCAAGTTATAATGCCAACTTGGAAAAGGTATTTTGTGTATTTCTGTCTCGTATACAACTTGACCAAAAATCAGCTCATTTAAAAACACCCTATCTGTTCTATATTGTTTAGGTTCTCTCCGAGCTTCCATCTCCCATTACTGGAGGAACTATGCTCTCAGTTGAGGATTATATACAAGAGCTATCCTGCAACATCAACATAAAGCAAAGGTAAGCTTTTCTGAAGCTTCTTTATAAAGATTTGAAAATAGCCCGGTTTCTAAATTTCATAGTTCATACAACGAAAAGGGCATTCATATTTTGGAGACTTCTGATAATACCTTACCAATGCATCTTTCAATGTCCTTTAAACATCACATCTTACATTGTTCAAACCAAAATTATTTAGTCAGTTCCTCATAAGACAAGCTAAAAAAAGTTAAAAAATTCATTAACTTCCTTATTTTGTTTAAAAAATGTACAGGGAGGATTTTGATGAGGAGAAAGAGCCAGATGGCATGGTTCTGATTGGCTGGACACAAGCCCCAGCAGTCGAGAAGGAGAACAAGGCAGCAACCGACAATGGAGGTGCCACGTCATCAGTCACAACCGAGCCTGAATCTCCTGCAAAGAAGAGGAAATCAACTGAACTCTCCCAAACTGCAAATCTAAAGAACAAAGAGGTAATCCTAGATGATGGTGATGACGACGTTATTATGCTGGAAGATGGAGATTCCAGTGGTGCTAAAAAGGCTAGGCTGGTACAATAAGAATTCCAGATCCTGAATTTTTCACTTGACTGCAAATTTTTCTCTGAATGTGCGTTAGGGTTATTATCATTGTCGTAGATTCTTAACATAGCGTAGGTGACTCTCTGATCTTCTGCTGACTTAGATGGCACATTGGAGGTTGCAGTAGATCATTTAAACTCTTGAGATTTTTTTGGGTAGTGAAACTTTTGTAATTTTTGGAGAAATTGTGTAGCTTTAACCTGCGCTGGAAGTGGAACTAGTCCACATAATTGTATGCTGCAGAAAAATGGATTGTTACATTTTGCTTTTGTTGATTGGATACACATCTCATGTTGGATCAAATTGTTGTTATCATCTCTTATTGTCAGGTCTGTTATATATTTACATTGCCGTCACAGAATGTCAAGGCTCTATGCCTTCCAAAACAGTACATGCAAAAATCGTCCTGCAGTAACCGATTTCTTGACACTGAGAGATTGAATAGTTAGAGTAATGTTTGGGTGTGAATTAGCCTTAAAACAACTAAGTGTGAATAACTCGCGTTCATAGATTACACGTCAACGTTCATATTCTGCTCGATGATTTTTTTTGAATGTATTGAGAGATGCAGTGACATTCTTGTAATTACTGATAACTTTGATTATTATTTTTTCGCAAAATGACCTGAACGGAAATGATTGTTAGATTATAAACATTACCGCATAAATTATAAACATTAGCTTGTTATCTGTAAACGTTGTTCTCACCCGAACTTTTCTCTGTATAATACTCCATTCACAAGCGTACATAATACAGGACTAGCAGCGTCTTTTTATTGTACGTGTTTTCTACAACATAAACAACTTCAAAAGGAAACAGAAGAAGATAAAGTTGCACTACATCACATACAAAACAAGGTTAGTAACATGCAGCACAGCTTCTTGATCGATCACCCATTCTGTAAAATATATATATAGCTTGCATGATTCACAACTTGATTGATAGCTTGATCAGGCGTTCGAACGTTCGATCAATTAGGGATTCGTTTAAAACGCGGCTTAGAAAGAGTTGGCGAAGGATTGTATCTCCCGTAATCATTAGTGTTCATCCTCATCATCCTCTCATGAACTAGTACTCCTTTGTCATGTGAGATTTTCTTTGGTGCCTCCTACATTAATTTAACAGAAACTCAGTAGTTTTGAATCTTTCATTAAAACATGAAAACAAAAATGACAAGTGATGATACATACCTCTGATAAGATCACAAAACGAGACCTTTGAGCTGCATAATTATGAGGAAAACATTAATCAGTTGATCAAATTAAATAGTTACATATACTGATATAAAATACCTGCATCTGAAGTTGCTGCAATAGTGAAAAAAATTGCAAGGAAGAGGAGAATGAGTTTCTTAGTAGTCACAACTTCCATCATAGCAAGCCTGCAGCTTCTTTTTCTGAGAAGAAAATGTTTATAAGTACAATGGAACAATTAATAATGTATAAAGTCAATGTAGTGTACCAATATAGTGACATTTAATTATATAATTTATAAAGTCAATTTAGTGTACCAATATAGTGATTGAGTACAATAACCCTGATATTAGGGTGATTTAGGGTTCCTATATATTTATAGGTTTGAGTCTAGGTAGGTTACACGCTACTTTGTATTCAGAACACATCATCTCGACACGATTGTTGGAGGAATGCATACACATGGTAATAAACTGAGTTGATAGTTGTTGTTGTATCGACAATTCAAGATCACGGTTCATCGATTTGAACGAGAGTAAAATTTAAATTTAATTAGGAGGGTAAGGATAACATTCAAGTACAGACATGAGAACGACTTATTCATATGAATAGTACTTCTTACGTGTGCATGTGTTTTCTCTGTATGTATGTAGCCACACGGAAATATGAACCTATGTTACAGTTCTCATGCATGCATGTATATGGATGGTGATCCACACAATATTTTTTTGGGTAGTCTTACAGATTGAAAATTGTTTACCAATAATGAGAGAATAGGATAAGACAAGGAGCTAGCTAGAGTATTACCTTAGTGCAAAGAATGTAATCTGCAAATGCTTTAGAATAAAGAATTCAAGAAAGCAAGAAGAAGAAAAGAGGAGATCAAATAACAAGTCATATATCTTGTTGTTGTTGGAGCACTAGTGGGGTTTATAATTTGTGGAACTTAGTAAAGTGAAGTGCCAAACGATTTAATTACTCACTAGTTAAAACCGCCTTTATTAATACGTGAGACACCTGCTTACATAAAATCATGCTTGTACCTAACACTCGTACGTCATGACTATCTTAACAACAACAACATGTCTCATTATATCTCGGTAAACCGGATTTGAAGGTCGGAATTGATATTTCCTTACCCCCAACAAGTTAGGAGGAAGTAACCGATATGACCTAGACGTATATAGAAGAACCTAACAGACCACCAAACCAAGAGAAACCAGACAAACCCCATTCCCAAGAGAAAAACAAAACAAAAGACAAGGAACCAAAAACACTGATCTTAGTTCGAACGAACTATCTTAAGTGTATGCATTTATCGGGCTAAGTTCTTAGACAAATCTTTGATGTTGAACACAAACGTTGTGGCACATGAACACACATGTTATGATGTATGAACACATTTTTGTCCATAAACTGACCTATGAACATGCACATACTCAAATACATGAACACACGTTGTAACTGATGAACTCAAATACATGAACACACGTTGTAACTGATGAGCACGCAGACACTAAAGTGTTCCGGGTCCTCACTTAAGAACTCATCATCACCGGATTTTTTTCTACATTCACTAAAGTGTTCCGAGTCCTCACTTAAGAACTCATCATCACCAGATCTTTTTCTGCATTGATCGGTCCATATAATTTTTCATTACGAAGATATGTATTGATAGATATTGGCTCCCTAAAAGATTATATCTAGGTTAACTACAATGTAGCCATGACCAAGATTGATCTCAAACATAATATGTATCCATGAATTGATTTAGGTTAAGCCAAACAGAAAGCTTTGTCTTTGGGATGAGAGTGGAATTTAATTAATTCAATAACCCTAAAGACAAAAGACTAGCTACCAAATTCCACAACGATAGGTCGTTAGTGGAGGACAAGGCTAAGCACTAACGGTATCTAAAGCCTAGTCAATTTCAACTCTATAATTGTTCCTCATCCAAATTAATCCACAATTTCCGCTTATTTTTTTTGATGTTTTTGATGCATTAAAGCTAATGACAAAGACATGGATCAATACAAAGAATATCTGAAATACATTTAAAATTCACCATTTAACAACAAAATAAAGTGCTGAATTTAATTCTGCATCCACTGAGTCAATGCTCAGTCTTACAACAAAAACAGAAACATTATAGTATTAGTATACGACAACAACATACCATACATATGTAATCAGACAACAAGAAACAAATGAATTTCAGCATACCCATCAGCTAGGACGATTCTGCAAGCGCGAGCCTCCTTAAGTAGATGGAGGAAGAAAACCAGAATACATATGTAATCAATATGCAATACAACAATGCAAATTCAAGTGCATAGAGGTGAGAAACTATGTTGAGGCAGAAGCACTTTCTGTCACTTCAGCTTGATTAAGATCTTCATGGCGAAGACTGTGCTCTCTCTTGTACGGACCCTTAGCTCCCTACGAAAAGAAAAGCCAAGTAGTTCTATGAAACTTACTGATTATTACTAAATCATGCAAGAGACAAGATTCTGGTTTGATAATCCTAGTAAAAAGTTGGAATCAGAAGAACAATTATAGATGATTACCTGAAATATGACCCCGAGTTTCTTTAATGCTTTGGCACGTTCTCTTAGAACATCCTTTGAAACAGTAGAATCTCGGAGAACCTAAAACATCAATCAAAAGTTCATTACATGAACAAATATAAAACAGAGAAGCTCTTTAGTTTCACATTATTCTTTCAATCTTTAAAGAACTTTTGTTCAGTGATGACCATAATTTGTATATTTGGATGATACTTCTACTGTATAAACTCTTGAAAATGAAAAGGGAAATATTAAGAAAAGGGGCTCAATTGTATGACTTAATTCAGAAAAACTAAGTACTTACAAATGTTAGTTAAAAAAAAATCCAGGCCGACATCAGCTAGTGACTTACTTAATTAGCTTTATTTCAGCAGATGCTAAACATCCAATAATCAGCAAGCTATAACCATAAAAAAAAGATGGAAAAGAAGTAAGGCTCACTGCTTGGCAAACACGAGCTAAGGTTGTCTCAATATCAACAACATTAATCTGCCAAAGGGAATTGACCATGGCATCTTTCTTATCTTCCATTGCTGTAACCAAGTTTTGTTCGTCCTTTTCTTCTTGACTCAGCTTCTTGAGATCCTCTTGCATGATAATTAATGACACAGCTCCTATAACCCAGAGGTAAAGAAGTCTTCAAATTAACAACAGAAAGAAGAAGAAAAATCTTACTCCAACATATAAACCATGAAGTAAGAGATTATTATATGTACCTGATGCAGCCATCACTTGGGATTTTATCTTGTGTCCCTTGTCTCTGACCCATTCTGCTATAAAAGGGACCTTCATGAACATTTTGTCCTTCCCGATCTCTCTAGATGCTTGTCTTGTATAAATGTAACCAATTGTGTGCAGCATAGCCTCTCCGAAAGCTGAAAGGTGATAAAATTTACGAGTAAAAAAACATATAGTATATAATGATAATGATCTTCTGGAACTAGAAATGATTTGCATCTTGCATCAGAAGCAAAGTGATTTTAATAGGACTCTGTATCTCTAACTAACAATGCAATACGCAAGAAGTTCAATTTTTTAAATTCAGAAAATGTTAATTTCATTTAGAACTAACTTGAACTAAATTACTTCACTATAATTTAAAGCAAGTTTTTACTAACCAGCTTTGGACAGATTAGTTGCTTCAGTCTTTGCCCACCCTACAAATTCATCAACCTGACCTTCAACATACGGCTGAAGGCGATCTATCAGTTTTTGTACAAGCTTTTCCACTCTCACCTTTTGCGATGCCTGCAGAATATATTTTTTGTTAAGCTTAATGTATCATAATGTAAATCAGTTGATACTTAATGTATCGTAATGTAATCAATTGATACTTATTATATAGGATACCTTTATCTTTTCCTGAATCTTTTGCTTCTTGACTTCTGGATCACCCGATTCCTCCTCAACATCAAACGATGATATAGTTGCCAATGCTAGTTCACCAATATAATCCTCAAAATAATCACTTCCAAAAAGCATACCAAATACAGCTGCTGGATCCATCATGACGCCCCTGACAAAATTCATGGATACAAGAATCATGTTAATATCTCATCACATTTTTTACATCAGATAATCAAAGGACATAAATCTCTCTACATTGATCTAAAAACAATGGATTTATAGAACTTACTGAGGGATCCCTGTCTTTCCATACTTATCATAAGCTTCACGCTTATCAGGATCACTCAGAACTTGGTAAGCCTCACCAAGAGCCTTAAAAAAGTTTGTCACATTATCAGATATTAACTCCAACATGACAGAAACAAAGCTTAACAATTCTCAATGGAATTTAAAGGAAAAACAATTGGTGAAATAAAGTCGTCAACATTCAACAGATATGGCGTACCTGGAAATTATTTGCAGCTTCTGGATCTCCACGATTCTTATCAGGGTGAACTATCCTAGCCTGACGAGAAGGCACCAAAATACATATTACAAAGTAGTCAGAATCCATTTGTGCTTAATTTTTTTTTTCTTTTCAGAATCACGCTATGCAAAGTAGAAATTTTCGATTTTTTGTTATTTTGATAAGCTTTCCTTCAGATAATATTAATAATTCGACTTAGGTTTGGTCTTGAGCAATTTTGACTAGAAGCACATAATTTCCGTGAACTTCTGCAAAATGACATATTTCACGAAATACATTAGTTGCACCAGTGAATAAAAATGTGTTAGGCGACCCTGAGCGATGAGGGCCCCTAAGCACGCCTAGGACTACCTAAGTGATAAATGAGAGAATGAGAGATCAGTAGGATTTATGGGAGAATAAAGGAAGATCATTGATTAAATCACTTAGGAATTCAAACAGGATACTGTTCTATCTTTTGAATTAAAATTTTTAATTGTTTAAAAATCTAGTGAAATTTTAATTGTTTAATTCAAACAGGTCGAATAGGGCTCGCCCTGGCTCGCCTAGGTGTCTGCTTTTTCATTCACTGAGTTGCACTCTGATATCTAAGCACGGATAGCTAGATACAGACGAGAATTAGTGATGGGTATTTTTTTCAGGCACAGACAAATTCAATCAATCACAAGCCTGAACCTAATGCAAAAAATTAACCTGAACCTGGATCTATAAAAAGATTGAAACTTGTCCCAGGCCAACAGCATATTGAAATCTATCCTCAATTCAATCTTTGATTATCCATATGATCAAATTGAAACAAATGATGATTAAGGTTACCTTGATATAATAGGCCTTCTTAATCTCAGCTGTAGAAGCATCAGCACTAACGCCTAGCAATTCATAGAACTCCGTCTCCTTCACCATTTCCAATGCTTCTCAAATCGATTATCTGCAAAAAAAAGTGCAATTGATAACACATCAATTCAGGATGCAAAGCCTAGAAATCAAAATTGAATCTTGATTCGATGCAACATGATGAAACTCACCGCAAAACAGAGAATGTGATCGAAGTGATGAAGAGGGTCAATTCCTGATTTTGCAATGGGGTCTTTTCACCTGGAGCTAGCGGGGCAGATTCGATTGTGTGTGTTTCGAATAATGTAATGAAGATTGAACATGTGGTCGGAACGTGAACGTGACAGTATGAAACGTTACGTAAGCGAAACGACGGCGTTTTGGATCACAGTCAAAGTAGGCATCAAACGACGTCGTTTTTGTTCAACCGTTTTATACGACAAAATGCCTCTTACTATAATATTTATTAACTCTGCTCATACAATTTTGTAGAAACTCCATTAGAACAAAACGGAGCCATACTACCTGTGAAAATACTTGATCAAGTGTGAGAAATTGCTATGAAGTACTACAAAATTTTCTCAACAGAAATTTATTAGTGCTACAAGGTTGACAAAAATAGATAGATCAAATTCTCAACAAAATTCATAACCCAACCTTAATATACACAACTTCACAAAAATGAGAATTCCCTCCATCAATCTCACAATTACAGCAGCAGGCTCACCGGAAAAAAGCAATAATACAACATGACATTCACACCACGTCGAAATTTATGATGAGAGTAGAGCTTGAAGCAGCAGAGATTGCAAAGATGACATTGTAAACGCCAGTGTAGATGGTGGCAGTGTAAAGCAAGTTATGCCTGCAGAATTTTTTTTTTGTTAAGCTTAATGTATCATAATGTAAATCAGTATCATAATGTAATCAGCTGATACTTAATATATATCTTCTCGTGAATCTTTTGCTTCTTGACTTCTGGATCACCCGATTCCTCCTCAACATCAAGCGATGATATAGTTGCCAATGCTAGTTCACCAATATAATCCTCAAAATATTCACTTTCAAGAAGCATACTAAATACAGCTTATGCTAGATCAGATTTTAGTAAATATTTACTATACCAAAACACAAATAAGGCCCATAGCTAATATCTAGACATTGATATCAAACGGACTTTTAATCGATCTCACTACTGTTTGTAATGATTCACTATAATCTTTGGTTCTTAATGCGTTGTTAAACCAAGCATCATGGTACGAAGATGAAATTGGAACTCTTGATTTTCCAACCTTTATCAAAACTTAAAACTACTCACTAAACTATTAGAGATTATATGTTAATATTATATTACTTTCTTATTTGTAGATATCCTCTTTGTAATCTGTATATATATGCCCTTTAGAGGCTAACTAGCGTGTGTTCTCGTACCATGTACGGGGTCGCATGTAATAAATATTTTAATAATATATTTATATTTTATATTATTAATTAATTTATCGATTATAGTTTATAGTTTACGATTTAAGTTTTATAGTTTAAGTTCATTAATAACTAAACTTAATTAGATTGATAACATAATAATAGATAAAGATATATATATGTATATATTAGATTGACATGATCTGGTGTTAGATTATTGGGACGTGAATATGGGTTGGATCTGGGCAAAATTTGTGCACCTTTTGCCTAGTGGAGTGGTGTTGAAGATTGCAGCCATCGCTCTTTCGTCTGACCGTGATGATCTGGATAATATCAGTTGGAAGAAAACCCCGTCTGGTATGTTTTCGGTCTCTTCTGGTTATAACTTGTTATATAATGTTTTGTGTTTGGATGCGAGGTGCTACAAGAAGATTTGGAAGATCCACGCTCCGGAGAGGGTGCGATCCTTCCCTTGGCTCGCTTTTAGGGGAGTTATCCTGACGAACGAGGAACGTTGTCGGTGACACATGACGGAGATCCCTACGTGCTCTAGTTGCGGTCAAGATAGAGAGTCGCTCACACATTTATTCCGAGACTGAAGATTTGTGGGATACTTATGGTCTGAATTAGATCCCCCGATGCCCCATTATGTTTTCTTCGGGGCTTCTTTCGCAGCTTGGATTAGGGAGAATATCATGTCGGATTGGGACCATCTGAGTGGGGTTGCTTGGTCCTCGATCTTTGGGCATGCTCTGTTCTGGCTCTGGAAATGGAGGAACCAACGAGTCTTTGGTAGGGAAGAAGTGGTTCCAAACAAGGCAGAGTTTGTGTTGAATCGGGCCACTGAGTACAAGGCAACGTGGAGCAGAAGGCTTGCTAATGGGTCGGTGCACGACCGGGAGGAGAGCCATATCTCTTGGAAGGCCAAATGCCTTGTGGGTCACCGTCAATACTGACGGGTCCGTTAATAAGGACGGTGATGCCTCTGCAGGCGGCCTTATTCGAGATGAAAACGGGTGCTGGAAGATCGGTTTTGCTCATAATATTGGAAAGTGTAGTGTCTCGATGGCTAAGCTTTGGGGTGTGCTTCAAGGTTTAAAGCTAGCTTGGAACAACAACTTTCGCAAAGTTGTGATTGAAACCGATTCACAAATCTTCATTACGCTTCTTTCCACGAAGATCTCTCCCCACCACCCTCTTGCTAACCTTGTCAATGCTTGTCAAGGTTTTATTAGTAGGAATTGGCTCGTCCAAGTCCGACATATCTTTCGGGAAGCCAATGGCGTTGCAGACGCCCTCGCCTCCCTTGCCTTTTCTCTGTCTAGTGGTTTTCATTTGTTGTTGGAACCTCCTTTAAGTATTTCTTTGTTGTTATCGAACGATGTTAGGGGATTGGCTTTACCCCGTTTAATTAGAGCCTAATTAATAAAAAATTTAGAGAGTGTCGCCTCTCTTTTCGACAAAAAAAAAAGAAAAAAAGAAGATAAAGATATAGGCAATGGCTATATTCACGCGAATCGAGGCATATATGCACGCGATTCTGTGCGCACGCATCTGTGCGTGCGCAGAAGTGATAAAAAAAGAAAATTGATTGGTTCAATTACAAATTGAGAATAACCATGAGTAATGACGAAATACAGTATGCAGAAGAGTAACAACGACTTGATAGGAGAATTCAATATGAAATCCCATTCGGAGAAGTCGAAAAATCAAAAGTTGAAATTAGAAGAGGAATTCAAGAGGCCACATAGTAATGACGACTTAATGACAACTTTCTAGGTCATTACCCGCGCTTTGCGCGAGCCAAAGACTTTTTATTTTTGTCTATATTCATATACTTAATATATTTTTTAGTAAATTATAATAAAATGAATTGAATATCTCTTATATATGTACCAAAATCACATAGTCGTTTACGTTGCTCGGATTGTTCTTCATCGTCATACGGATTGAAGGTGAAGAGCGAAGAAAAAGAGAGATTAAAATGGTGAAAAAACTAACCAATTAAGCACATAATTATGGTTTTATTAGACATTTAATAAGTCTCAATTATCATTTGATAACGAGAAATAGAAAAAAAAGAAAAAATTAAGTTTAAACATTAATGAGTCTCAATTGTCATTACTTTCTCAAACCCATGAATTTTTATATATATACAGATAGATAGATAAATATTAGATAATGAATTAGATTAATTTGAAGTTCTCAACATATATGAATCCATGCCATTATGTCATATGGAGTACATTATAAAACCACTAAGGGTCCGTTCGGTTGAGGTGTTTTGGGGGCTGAAAGTGACTTAATTGTATTATTCAGTCTTGAGGCTTAACTTCTAATTCGTTCGGTTGGACATGGACTGAATATGACTTAATTAGACTTAAAAGAGCTGAAATAGACCCAAATATTTCAGCCAGATAACTTGACTTATCTCCTTCTCACGACTGAGCTGAAAAAAATATTTGATGAACTCTCCTAATTACATCCCGATACCCCTCGTACACCAAATCTCATGAAAATCAAAGTCCTTCTCTCAACATTTTCATCCTCCTCTGCTTCTTTTTCATCACCGTCTCCGGCGTTTTTCCGACTTTTCTCCGGCCAAGTCGCTGACTTGTTGTTTGCCTCCCTTGTTCTTGAAGCTCGATATCCGACAAAGACGTCCGTCCAGATAGAAGTTGTTTATGCTCGTCATCACTGAGCTGAAGCTTTCCCCGTTGGAAATCAAAGCTAATTTGCATCAAGATAAGGCTATCCTACAATTCCATCAAAACATGGTTCATATTAGCCACAACAACTCTCCAACCTTAGATCAAACTTGTCCGCCTAGATCTTTGCTCCTGGAAAAAGCCTGGTGTTTGGTCGTCGGGAAGTCGGTCTTCGGATCCCGATCGAT
Source organism: Oxyria digyna (assembly GCA_029168935.1). NCBI lineage: Eukaryota > Viridiplantae > Streptophyta > Magnoliopsida > Caryophyllales > Polygonaceae > Oxyria > Oxyria digyna. The sequence goes on from JAPVLV010000018.1 coordinate 4,167,201, forward strand.
GCCATTGAGAATTTGGGATGATTGCCTCTTTTGTTTACATTAAACCAAACCCTAGAAATGTTGACCCTAAAACATTTAAACCAATACCTTGTTCAGTAAAGAGAATGATACATTTTATGCAATTTTTTTTTTCTTTCATATTACTTCAGTCCGGATAAACCTAACTCAAGGGTACGTATTTTATGTATTTTTTTTTTCAATATTGATTCAGTCCAGATAAACCGAACACATTTTTAGAATTCAATCACTAAGTTTAATTCAGTTCAGTTGCCAACTTAAATTTTAGATTCAAGTTTCAATTCAGTTAAGTCCCTATTTCAGCTTCAGCTCAATTCAACATCAACTAACCCAAGATACACTAAATCATGCCTTGAGCATCTCATCATACTTTTTGTTTTTGTTTTCAAGTGTTGGACTATTTTATAAGTCACTCTCAATCTTTTGAATTTGAATACAAAATTTCCAATTGACATTTGACATGCATTATTCATGTAGACTTTTCAGAATAAACATATATAATCCACACCTGACCTACTACATTTTTTTGACAAATTCAATTAAAATAAAATATAAATAAATTCAATTTGCTTTAATTGCGAATTAGGATAGGATTTATAGGCTCACTTTACTTTAATTCAATTTCACATCGCTTTATCATATTATTCCTTAATTACAACGTTCTAATTCTAACCCTAAAGATTCTTTCTTTTTTTGTCTGGTCAGAAACCTAAAATCCCCAAATTGAACTTCGGATGCGTATTGAAAATCATTAGTTCTTCCCGCCCATCACGCGGCGAATCAATGACAACCGGCAAATTCAACTATTCAACCCATTGATGGGTCCTCTAAATTAACTACTACCTTCTTCTCTTTCTCTGCAAATTTCGCTTCTATTTCCCTCCCAAATTGCAACTGAAAAGCACGCTGCTTTTATATGCCTGAAGATTTACAGGGATCGGAATTGAAAAAAAGGTATGCCTGAAGATTTATTTCTGGGAACGTTTGATGCTTGCTATGGATTTTGGGTCTGATTGTGATGCAGTTTTTTTGTAGGTAAGCAAACTATCAGAGCTTGAAGCCATGTCCGGACCTCTTGACCGATTTGCTAGACCTTGTGAGTTCTCAATTTGAGCTGCTTTATCTTTTTTTTGCCTAGGGTTTTGTTTGTTATCAGATTTTAAGTGTGTAGTTGTGTTGTCTTTTGTTGTTTAGGTTTTGAGGGTTCTTCTGGTAACGAGGATAGGAGAGAGAGGAAATCTGATTTTGAGAACTCTGAAGATGAGAGGAGATCAAGAAATTGGTCTTTAAAAAAGAAAGCATTAAATGCATCAACAAAATTGAAGCATTCTCTTAGAAGGAGGAGTAGTGGTAGAAGGAAGAGTGATGGCCGTGTTAGCTCGGTCTCCATTGAGGATGTTCGTGATGTAGAAGAGCTACAAGCTTTCGATGAGTTCCGTCAGGCTCTGATCCTAGAGGATCTTTTACCTGCAAAACTTGATGATTACCATGTCATGTTAAGGTGTTTAATATTGATCTTTTCTCTTTATCTCTACTGAATAATATGATGTAAGATAATTTGTTGATTTTATTACAAATTGTTGGTTGTAGGTTCCTGAAAGCCAGAAGATTTGATATTGAAAAAGCAAAGTACATGTGGACTGAAATGATTCACTGGAGGAAGGAATTTGGTGCTGACACAATTATGGAGGTATGCGTAGTTTTTTCTATCCTTTTAGATTTTGATATTATGCAGCTGATATTTGAGCTTATTGTATTTTTGTCTAGGATTTTAATTTCCCAGAGATAAACGAAGTACTGAAGTACTATCCACATGGATATCACGGTGTTGACAAGCAGGGGAGACCTGTTTATATTGAACAATTAGGAAAAGTTGATCCTGACAAACTCATGAAGGTCACCACCATGGATCGCTTTATTAGGTATCATGTTTATGGGTTTGAGAAAGCGTTTGCTGTTAAGTTTCCAGCTTGCACCATTGCTGCAAAGAAGCACATCGACTCGAGTACAACTGTCCTGGATGTTCAGGGTGTGGTAAGTTCCTCATATCCTGCTGTTTTTCCTAAAACTATGTTGGAGTTTCTGAAATTATCGACTCCCTGACTATTGCATTTGCTTGGTTCCTGCTACTTTATTTTTAGGGTTTTAAGAACTTCAACAAGTCTGCTCGAGAACTTATAACTCGGCTGCAAAAGATTGATGGTGATAATTACCCTGAGGTACGTAAGTTTGTTTTGTATAGATTATCAAGTGATTTTCTGACATAGGTTATAACTGATTGCCCTTTCTTGCTGCAGACCCTTTGTCAGATGTTTATTGTCAATGCCGGTCCTGGATTCAGGCTTCTTTGGAGCACTGTGAAGTCCTTCTTGGACCCGAAAACAACATCAAAGATTCATGTATGCGTTGTTAAAATTTTGAAGTTAAAGGATAATTGATATCTTTTCTTGTCATATTCTCCTGGATATTTCTAGTTCCAAATTAATACTAATGTTTATACAAAATTTTGCAGGTTCTTGGAAACAAGTTTCAGAGTAAGTTGCTCGAGGTGATTGATTCCAGGTAATTCATATGCGATGTCATGCTTATATTGATGTAGAATAATTAATAAATGCTTTCCAAGATTCATAAAATGATTTGGAGAAACTTCTTGATGCTGCAGTAATTTGCCAGAGTTTCTTGGAGGTTCTTGTACATGTGCAGATGAAGGAGGATGCCTAAAGTCAGATAAAGGACCTTGGAGAAATCCTGAAATATTAAAGGTTTCATAATCCAGTCTTGCAACTTAAGTTCTTCTCTAATATGTTTTTTCTGCATGTACCTTATTTCTCCATGTGCATCCATGCAGATAGTGCTAAATAGTGAAGCACGACGCGCTAGACAAGTTGTGAGAATTTTGAACAGTGAAGGAAAAGTGATTGCTTATGTGAAGCCTCATTATCCAGTAGTAAGCTAATACTCTCCTAACTGCATGTGTAATGCAATTAAAGCCAACCAGCTTTCTTTATTTATATTAACCTTATTTCGTAAAGCAGCTCAGACGGGGAAGTGACACCTCTACTGCTGAGTCCGGTTCTGAAGCTGAAGATATATCTTCTCCAAAAGCTGCATTGACCTATTCACATCTTAGGTTGACTCCTGTCCGTGAAGAGGTAGCGTTAAACTGAACCGGTCATTCACATCTCTAAGAATAGTCAAATTTTATCTAGATTAGTTTGTCCTAACATAATCATTTTTCAGGCGAAGGTTGCTGGTAGCTTACCAGGTTATGCCGATTATGTTCCAGTGGTTGACAAGGTAGTTGATCCTGGCTCAAAGGAACAAACTTCTATCTTGAATTCTTCTGCTCTTAAAGGTTAGCATTCTGTAACTTTTATATACCTATTCCAATGCTCTTTGGTATCATTTTCTTTGCAACGTATAAAATGTATACGTAATAGCTTAGATTCTTAACATACAAATTTTCCTTATTCATTGGTTAAAAATGAGGTGGGTCGTTCTTATACTGTAACTGTTAGAGAAAAAAGTTTGTAGTGGAGTATCATAGCTTCATGAATCATGATTGTTTTTGTTAATAGTGTGTTAAAGGGTAAATTGGCATGATCCATTCATTTGTTGAATTCGGCTTGAGAAACTGTATCTGAATTTACATACAGGACCAAATGCAGCACCAGATTCTAACGGCACTTCAGAAAAAATCCAGTCCCGGGCCATCATGATGCTGATGTCCTTCCTTGTGACCCTCCTAACTCTCTTCCGTTCAGCAACAGAACGCGTATTCAGAAAGCAATCTGAAGTGCCCCTAAATCCACTTACAAATTTGCCTAAGCCGACTCCAAATTCCCCATCAGCCTCCACTGAAACTGATATCCTCTCAAAAATGCTGAAAAGAGTGGGTGATCTTGAGGAGAAAGTAGGTACACTTCAATCAAGGCCTTATAAAATGCCTTATCACAAAGAAGAACTGTTAAATGCCGCTGTCTGTCGTGTAGATGGACTAGAATCTGAGCTAATTGCTACTAAAAAGGTAAAAATTTATACTACTGTATTAACTATTTTCTATGTTGACAATTTCTGTTGGGTAAACTGTAACTTTTATAAACTTTATGCAGGCGCTGCACGAGGCTCTGATGAGGCAGGAGGAATTGCTTGCTTATATAGATAGCCAAGAAGCCGCCAAATTCAGAGTAAGCATTTTGCCGTTGTTTTATTAGTGCTTGGCCATTTCATATATCAAATCTAGCTTAACAGTGCTCATTTTGTTATTACAGAAAAATAAGTTTTGCTGGTGAATCGAAGAGAAGACGCGTTTACAAGGATCTGGTAGCGTTTCTTGCCTTTATCAGATTAACTGCATGGGTTAAGGGTGTTTCAAAAGAATCAAATGTGTGCTGTTTTTATCTTATGCTTCAAATTCATGAACTTCAATCGCCATGTTGAGTTCTCTGTGTATATACTGTCCTCTGAATCTGTAATGTAAGAGTATGTTTTTTTATAAATAGAAGTGCAAAACGATGAACTTGCTAATTACATTTTAGCATCAAGCTTTACATCTAAAAGATCATACATACAAACTTCCTGAAACTTCAACGATTCAGTATATTTTTTTTTTTTGGGGTCAAAAACGATTCAGTATATATCACACACACACATATATCTCGTATTAACTCATTTTCACTTTGCTATAAGAGAAATAGCAAAGCAGCGAGTCCTCTCCATTATTAAGGCCATGGATAATCATGTCATGTACCCATGGTTGTCAAGATCGGGATCCTACTTTGGATCGGAGAGGGGGTAGGATCGGATCGTAGGATCTTATTTCAGAAAATGAGCGATGAAAATGATAAAATATGACTATGACATGACGTTCTAGTAAAAGTACTACAAAAAAACACTTTTGCTCACATACGATCGGTATTAGTACCATACATAGTTAAAAATGGTTGTACGAGGGTTAATTCAAGTTTACAATTTTTCAAAATCAAGAAATATATTGTTTCTAAGTATTACAACTTCCAGTCATCAATCTAAATAATGAATAAACTAACAAAATTAATCTTCGTCAAAGTTCACGTCATCAACAACACATCATCATATTCGTGACCTGAATGATCATTGTCAAGTCAATCCATTGTCATTACCTTCTACAAGCTATGTTTCTATGTTTCGAGAATCATTAGGCTCACTGGAAGCAACACATTGTAATACCATTCTTGTCGTCGCCATTGATTACAAATTGCTCGGCATTCTCGACAAACTGAGAGAGAATGTCATTGAAAAATAAATTTGTTGTTTTTGCTTCAGTTTAAGGTTGTACAATACGAATACTATTGAAAACAAACATTAGTGTGTGTAAACGATTTCTCTTTTATTTTTTTTGCTTCAGTTTAAGGTTTACATTACAAATCATAAATCTTTTGTGCGTTTAAAATATTTCTCTTCTTTGTATGCACCAAAATAGCATTGAAAATAAATTTAGTTCAAGAAAAATTCACTTACAGAAGTAGTTCAGTAAAAAAAAATCAGTAAAAAGGAGATAAATCGTGCATTTTCGATCCTGATCATTTGTAAATTTAGGATCGTAAGATCCTACGATCCGGATCGCGATCCTAACAACCATATGTACCAACCTAAAAACACATAGTAATTATATAGACATGGTAAACGACTAGCTAAAGTCATGTCGGGCCACTTAGCCCGGCCCGTTAGGTACCAAAGCCTTAGTCTGGCCCGAATTAATTATATTATATAAATAAATAATTTTTTATTAAAATGGAGTATAATAAAACTCTAATCAAAACTAACTTATATGAGTTATTTCATATTTAGATTTTATATTTTGAACATGTTTTATGTACACGTTATATTTAAACATGTTTATGCCGTTTTTTATAAATAATAATTTTGTTTGTAAAACCAAACAAGTTTTAATATAAGCCTTATCTAAATGGACTCAAAAAACGAGTCGAGTACGACAAACTCGCATTTGACCAGGTCTAATTACAATCGATCAGTATTACTCATTTTTATTTTATTTTTGAAGGTACATATATCCTCACAAATACTAAAAAGAGACAATACATTAGATAAATATTAATCAATCAAAACAAAGATAATAGATACATTTGGATATTGAAAGAACCTATAATGTTATATTAGATTAGATAAATTTATAAGTTGAGCGTAGGCATATACATAGTATGTAGACCTGTCAAAAGTTGACCCAACCCGTTGGGTCGACCAGACCCGACCCGACCCGAAAAACTCGACTCAACCCGATTCGAAAAACTCATGAAACCCGTTGGGTTCAAACCCGACCCGAGACCTGTTGGGTCAAATCCGGACTAATCCGAACTTCTCGAAACTCGTCGAGGGACCCACTTTTCACATATTTTATTACATTTAAATTAAAAAATAACAATGTATTTTATTAAATAATATAATAAAAATACTAATTTATTCTAAAATTTTTATTTTCTTTAATACAATAAAAAAATCGAACATTTGAAACCCGTTGGGTTGACCCGAACCCGACCAACCCGAAAATTTTATCGACTCGTTTGACCGAACCCGTTTTCGACCCGAACCCGATTAACTCAAACCCGAACCCGAGCCGTTAGATCCGTTTGCCAGGTCTAATAGTATGTCTCCCTGTTTAATCTTAATCAACATACATATATATGAATACATGTATACATGTATACATGTACAAACCATATAAATAGCATAATATTAGGAACATATTTAGTTTAATTCTTAATTAACATAATTAATATATGTGTTAATTTTTGTAGTTATAAAATGGAAAGCATTGAAAAGCGAGAGTTTGATATTCTCGACTTGTCGGGCCAAAGGTATTTGGAATGGAGAGTTGACACATTGGCGCACCTCCAAGCAAATGGCCTGCAAGAGACGATCAAGGATGCTGAAAATACTTCCCCGTAGGACAAGGCTAGGACGATTATATTTCTTTTTCATCATGTTCATGAAAGCATTAAATCTGAATATTTGTTGGTGGAAGATTCTAAAGAATTATGGGAGAGCCTTGGACAAAGATATGACCATCAACAGGAGGTCTTGCTCCCGAAAGCCACATATGACTGGGTGAACAGAACAATGAGCTCCTCATGAAAACCACAACATGATCATGGAACTCATCTTGTTCACGACACTTCCCCCATACCCAACCTAGATGTCTATGACTTCATCATAGATGATGAGTTTGGGATAAATGAGAATATCAACTAAACAGAAATGACGATCCCTTAATGTAATATATATCATGTAAGATAGTGTGGTGTGTTGTTTTTCCTTATCAACATGCATAAATCATATAGCTACTGTGATTAGTATATCATGTTGTATCATAAATAAACTTGTTGTTAAGTTTATAATAATATTTGTTTCATCTTTGAAGATATGGATGGAACTAAAGATCTATCAAGTGGCAAGGATCAATGCCACTACACACACCATCTCGAGAAGTAAAGAATACTTTACACAATTGACATTACTTGAAGCGAATGTCAACACAATCTCTGATGTGACAAAACTTATTAAAGGTTCTGGAAGAGCTTGTATTTTACTTCCTAAAGGAACAAAATTAGTCATAAATGACGCATCATATTCGAGTAAATCTCGAAGGAACTTATTGAGTTTTAAAGATCTGCGCCAGAATGTGAATGAGAATGACAAATAATATTTGTGCATCACAAAACAAATATATGGCAAGAAACATGTCTTAGAGAAATTGTCAGCCATTCATCTGGACTTTATCATACATATATAAGTCCAATAGAACTCAATGTAACATCTGATGAGAAATCAAATGAAAGAAAGATGTTTACATTGTGGCATGACCGTTTGTGTCATCCAGGTCATGGGATGATGCATAAATAAGTGAAAGCTCAACTAGACATCCACTGAAGAGTGTGAGAGTCCTCAAAACAAGTGATTTTAGTTGTAGAGGTTCCTCACTTGGTAAATTAATCATCAGACCTTCCAAGAGTAGGGTTAAAAGTGAGAGCCCAACGTTCTTGGAACGGATACAAGAAGATATATGTGGACCAATAGTTCCACCATGTGGGCCATTTCGAGATTTCATGGTGTTGATCGATGCATCGGCACGATGGTCACATGTGAGCTTCTTATCAACAAGAAATACGGCCTTTGCTAAACTCCTGACCCAAATTATCAAATTACGGGCTCAATTTCAAGATTATACAATCAAAAGAATCCGACTTGATAATGCGGGAGAATTTACATCCCAAGCATTTAATGATTATTGTATGTCAATTGGGATTACAATTGAACATCCAGTGGCTCATGTTCACACACACAATGGTCTTGCAGAACCCTCATTAAACGATTACAACTAATAGCCAGACCGTTGTTAATGAAGTCTAAACTGCGATCATCTGTCTAAGGACATGCAATATTACATGCAACAACTTTGGTTCTATTAAGGCCAACTACATATCATAAATATTCCCCATTACAATTAGTGACTGGTAAAGAACCAGACATATCACACTTGAGAATATTCGGATCCGCAATTTATGTTCCTATTGCTCCACCACAACGGACAAAAATGGGTCCACAAAGGAGATTGAGAATTTATGTCGGTTTTGAATCGCAGACAATCATTAAGTATCTTGAACCAACAACAAATGATCTATTCACTGCAAGGTTTGATGATTGTCATTTTAATAAAAATGAATTTCCTAACCTTGGTGGAGAAAGGAATAAAGAAATTACGTGAAATGCTCAATTATTATCTCATCTAGATCCACAAACAAAAACGTGTGAACAAGAAGTTCAGAAAATAATACACTTGCAAAGTATAGCAAATCAATTGTCTGATTCATTTACAGACACGAAAAAAGTAAAAAAATCACACATGCCTGATGTAAATGTCCCTGAAAGAATAGAAATCCCCACATGACAATTAAGCAAGATTCCTGCAAATGAGCCTACAGTACGCCGAAAACGTGGCAAGCGACTTGGCTCCGAAGACTTAAAGCCAAGAAAGAGTCGGCGTTAGGATAACATAATAAATTCTACACCGATTGCCAATTCAGGGAGAGATCAGGACAAAAATGAACATGGCATATATAACTCTGAGAACCTGGAAGATATATCTGAAAAGGAAATTATTCCAGATGTGGATAGAAATGTTGATAATTATGAACTTTCTATCAATTATGCTTTCATTGGAAAACAGTGGAATAGAAAAGAGATTATCCTTGACGAGATATTTGCATACTCCGTCGCTACTAAAATAGTAGCAGACGATGATGATATAGAGCCACAAACTATTGATGAGTGTCGTCAAAGACACGACTGGCCAAAATGGAAAGAGGCAATCCAGACTTAATTAAAATCGCTTGAAAAACGCGAAGTGTTTGGTCCTATAATACCCATCCCAATCGGTACAAAACCAGTAGGCTATAAGTGGGTATTTGTTCGAAAGCGAAATGAGAAAAATGAAATTGTAAGATACAAGGCGAGACTTGTAGCCCAAGGGTTTTCTCAAATACCCCGGAGAGACTATGAACAAACATATTCTCCGGTAGTTGATGCAACTACATTAAGATTCTTAATAAGCCTATCTGTTTTAGAGGAACTACAAGTGGGTTGCAAAGAACAGGGGTAACCAGGATTATCAGTTTCACAAGTTTATCTAGTCCATGTGATCAATGGATATCACTAGATTACTAGTATGTGGCTGTTCTGTTGTGAATTACTAGTTGTTTTGGGAAAGTGGGGTTTAAGGTTTGGGATAGTTCTTTTGTGAATTACCACTTTTGACATGTATGTAGTAGAACATATGATACGGTTAATAGAAGTATATCAGTATAAGAAATTAGTATCAAGCACAAGCTCTTTGTCAAACATTGAGTTTGTTCCGTGTAAGCAATGCTAATTCAAGTATCCAGTCACTCACTCAAAATTGTCTTCTAGACATGTGTTGTTCATGAATGCATTTCATATTCTGAATGGAAGTTGCTATAATGTGGAGATATTTTAGAACACTAAGTTTGCCTGAGTTTCTGCATCTAAAGGAAATTCTATGCAGGTTCTTTGTGTTTTTGCTTGATCATACAAGATTTGACTAAATGTAGGTTACTCACAAGATACATGCTTTATAAAGTTGTTTTGAACTGTTTTTTGCGTCTTTTTGAATATACCTTGTGATCATACAATCATAGGGTAAATGTAAGAATGGTCCGAATGATATCTCATTTTCCTAAAGATCTTTTGGGTTCCCCGATTCTGTTCAAGAGATAAGAGATTGTTCTAGTAATGCTTTTGAATTACCTTGAGGATGCTGGTTCTGCAGAGACTGCAGATGAACATATCTCTTTTTTTACTCTAAGGTTAAGCTGCACTGTGACAACCATATTTGTGTTAGGGAATCAACCCTCTTCCAAGACTCTCGCATACTCACCAACACCCACTGAAACAAAGACACAATATTACGGATGTAATTTTGTTTTATATTGTGAATATGCAAGAGAATATTACACGAATAGCTCACTACACTCTTTATTTGCGAGCTCACCCACACCTCTCTTTGGACCTCCACTTGCTCGATGCTCTCTAAAATACTTCATCCATCTATTTATACTAATACAAGTCGGTCAAGTGGCATGTCACTGACATTCTTGATTAGTCCACTAAGTGGTGTCTACACCAATATAGAGTTCTCACATTGTTGGCATTCTCGGTTTTTCTTGGCCCAACATGATGGACTTTAACATTTGGGCCATCATCATCACTTGATGGACTAGGCCCATTATTCCCACTTGAATTCTTTTAATTAACCAGCCTAACAATTTGCTATAAATATATAGAGAGTACAATTTTTCATAATCAGTTAGGGTTAGGAAATACAAATTAAGTACTTTGAACATTAGCCAATAAGAAGGCCAACACTGAAAAATGATTTCATTAGCATCTATTTGGCTGCACTCACACTTTCAAACTTTGTTTTAGCTTCTGGATGTGCTTACTACTGTCACTAATTATAAGATTTGTTTTTGTCTTTGGTGCAAAGAGATCCGATATCTGAAGAGAAGCTCGATTACCATCTTTTTTTTTATTGGTGAAAGCCTCGCCGGACAAAGCCGATATTAAATAGAAACAGAGATCAGTCTACATCGGAATCAAACGGGGTAAACACAAGCCCTTAAAGTCATCCGTCAAAAGAGAACGAATCTCATTCGGAGGGTCGTTCAAAATAAACACACCTAAAGAGAAAGAGAAGGCAAAGTTGACAAGCCCATCGGCAACCCGATTTGCCTCCCGAAAAATATGACGGAACTGGATGATCCAGTCCCTACTAATGAAGTCCCGAGCCAAAGCAACGAGACTGTAAAGGGGGTGACAACGCTCCACAGGTTTTTCCAAAAACAAGATTGCAATACACGAATCTGTTTCGAGAAAAACTCTCCTGTATCCCCTGTCCCAGACAAGCTTGAGCCCCTGAACAACACCCCAGAGCTCAGCTTTCGGCACTGAGCAACATCCAATATTCTGAGCAAAGCCACCTAACCAAACGCCATTTTCATCACGAAGAACACCACCGGACGTAGCACGCCCATCTTTCACGGCCCTGTCGGTGTTGATCTTAATGAATCCAGTAGGAGGCTTGAACCACGAAATGAGCGCCTCCGTCTTGGGTCTTGGGGTTCTTGAGCAATTCTTCCTCCAGCCTCCGAGTACTCCTTGCACATGAGCAGAATAAAAGCTCCTTTGTCTCCCTTGAAATCTTCCTTTCTGAAGACGAAGGCGTTTCTCCATTTCCAAATCCACCAAAGCGCCGTAATGAAGATGCTTCCCTGCTCCAAGCCGCAAGGTAAGCACGAACGATCCATGATGTTGAGACGAAACCAAGCTGCAAAATCCAAATACATGAAGTTAGTGCATAAGGTATTACCAAAGAGAGAAATCCAGATACCTACCACCTTGTTGCAATCCCTGAAAAGATGAATAAGGGTTTCCAGATAAGAGGGACACTCAATGCAGTCAGTGCAAGGGCTCATGTGCCTGCGGTGTCGTTCGGCATTAGTAAGGATGTAGCCCCGAACGCAGAGCCACGCAAAGACTCTAGCTCTTTCCGAAGCATGAATCTTCCAAATCCTATTGTAGATCGGTTCGTCCAACCGATTGAACGGATTACTACCAGCAAGCATGGAATAGGCGGACACAACACTATACGTCCCGTTGTTCGACTGGCCCCAACTCATCTCATCATGATGACTCGCATCCTCAAGGAGAGGAATGGGAGCAATTTGAATGAGGCAAGAGCTCGGGAGAACCGCAGATAACCGATTCCAGTCCCAACCAACTCATGTCGTCCAGAAGGAGCTAACGGTAGCTTTGCGCTCCTCATCAGAGAGGTAGACAAGAGCGTAGTCCAACATCTTATCCTTCCCAATCCAATCATCCAGCCAGAATCTAATGGTCTCCCCATTGCCGAGAGCCCAGCGAGTCCCCGGGAAAACCACTTCTCTAACACCCTTGTGAATGCTTCTCCAAACGACTGAGGGGTTAGCCGTCTTGCAACCAGAGGCCCGAATGTACTTGCTACGAATAACGGAAGCCCACAGACTATCGGGATAAGTCAGAAAACGCCAACTGTGTTTCCCAATCAGGGCAAGATTGAGAGTCTCCATTGACTTGAGTCCAATACCCCCCTCAAGCTTCGGTCTACAGAGCTCCTCACCACTGACCAAATGAATTTTTCTGTTTCCTTCCCAACTTCCCCAGATAAAAGACCTGGTTAATCGATCCACTTCGCTCCAAACATACTTCGGGAGAGAGATGGTAGCCATGGTGTAGACTGGCATAGACGAGATGACCGACTTAGCCAGAGTGATCCTTCCTGCAAGGCTCAGGTGTCTACCACTCCAGCCCGACAATCTTTTGTTGATCTTCTCCAGAAGCGGGCGGAAAGTGGTACGATTAATCTTCTTGTTGAGGAGAGGGATCCCAAGGTACGATCCAAGATCATGCGTCACCGGAAAGGAGCTCATGGCGTGCAGATGGTGAGCGACAGCCGGATCAACATTGGGTGACACAAAGATCTTGGTTTTGGCAGCATTGATCTTCTGACCCGAAGCCTGACAGAACCGTTCTAGGTTCTCCAGAATAACACTCAGCTGATTCACTGAAGCCTCAGAGAAGAAGAGGATATCGTCAGCAAAGAAAAGATGAGAGATCAGGGGACCCCCACACGAGATCCTGATAGGCTTCCAAGTTTTGTTCTCCACCAATGAGGATATCAGCTGACTCAATCTCTCAATGCATAAGACAAAAAGATAGGGCGAGATCGGGTCCCCCTGACGAATACCCGAGAGGGAGTAAAGCTTTCAGAAACCTCCCCATTCCACAAAAGATTCATGGAAGTAGAAGACAAGCAAGCAGCAATCCAACCAATCCAGCAATCCGAGAAGCCCACATCAGTGAGTGAATCAACAATGAAATCCCATCTCAATCTGTCATAGGCCTTTTCCAAATCCACCTTGAGAACCATCCAACCTTTCTTACCAGTTTTGAATCTCATGGAGTGAACAATTTCCTGAGCTAGCACAATGTTGTCAGTAATGAGCCTCCCAGGAATGAAGCTACCTTGCATAGGTCCAATAAGATCCGATAAGATGGGCTGCATCCAATCCACTAGAACCTTTCTAATGGTTTTGAACACCACATTACAAAGGCTAATAGGGCGAAATTGGCTAATAAACTCTGGAGAGTCAACTTTGGGGATAAGAGCGATGAAAGTATCGTTCTTTCCCTCCGGGACAGAAGAAGTAGCAAAGAAGCTCAGCACTGCATCGCAAACAGAAGGACCCACGTCGTCCCAACATCTTTGAAAGAAAACTGGTTGGAAGCCATCGGGGCCAGGAGCTTTAAGGGGACCCATCTTGTTAATAGCTCTGAAGACGTCTTCTTTGGTAAAAGGGACTAGCAGCTTCTCCCAAGTCTGACAGTCTAAAGAGGGGAACAAACCGTAAGGGACCGAGATCGGATACCTCTCCTCTGGGCCTCCGTTGTAGAGGCATTTGAAGAAGTTGACAGCATGGGCTTCCAGAAGGTCATCGTCCTCTATCCAAATCTCATCTTCACCTTTAAGAGTCAAGATGCGGTTCCTCTTCCGACGGATAATGGTAGACGCATGGAAGAAAGAAGTATTCCTATCACCCGCATGGAGCCAAAGCTCACGCGATTTCTGCAGCCAGTGTAACTCTTCCTGCTCTAAAATCCCTTCCAGCTCGTTCCTAATTTGAGCCTTAGCTTGCAACAACTCATCGCCAGCCCCGTCACAAACCTGGCCCTGAATACCATCAAGCTTCGCCAAAGCTTCCGCTTTCCTGACAAATATGTTTCTGAAAACATTCCTATTCCACTTCTGTAATTTTTTCCTAAGAGTAAACAAAGCTTGCATGATCTCGCCATTAGAGCACCACGCATCTTTGATGACTTGACGGAAGCTGGGATGAGAAAACCAAGCAGCCTCAAGACGAAAAGGGCATCGACAACGGTTCCATCTAGCTTCAGCTAGCATCACAAAAGTTAAATGCCAGTGCTCGTGAATCTGAAGCTGCTTCTTCATACTCAACAAGTTTTCCATTCAGAAAATATATGTGGTTTTGGAGCAGAGTTGTTGCAATGTTGATAACAAAATATATCTATATATATATATATATATTAAGATTTGATTAGCCTCAACACTCCACTTACTTACGATGTGAGACTCTATATATGTTAATGATGTGAGGTTCTTTTTGTTAAATGGACAAACAAATGTGTGGTTGATCGAATGTGTATGCATGGATTGATTAACCCAAATTGTAGTATGCTTGATTTCCAATATACCATTTCATATACAATTCATGTCTCCTCTAGCCTCTAGGTTAAAGGAGCATTGCTAATTTCTATTAGTACTAAATCTGATCTAAAACATCAAGCATTGCTCATCTTCAACCTCGATCAAGGAGAGCTCAATCGATGTGTGACATGAATGAACTCATCCTCCTTGCAAGGAATGGTTAGACCTCCCATTGGATGACTGAAACCAAATTCTTCCTCTGCAAATTTCAGCAATTCTTGAAATGAAGGATGACTTAGATACGATATCGGCACCATGTATCTCTTCTTCTTCTCCTCTTCATCTCCAACGTATACCGTTACATGCCCTTTAGGAACTCTTTGATGGTGTTTCCCTACAAATTTGAACCTTAGAACTTGCTTGACATTAGAAAGTATGGCCATTTTGAAATCAAAAGAAGCTTGGTAAGACTTGTTGAGTTTAATGATTTTGTTTTTGAAATTCCATATTGTGTGAACATATATATATATACAATTGTGTGTGGGGCTAAATGTTTGGCGGTCTACCAATCTAGTCATGGATCACATGGTTTGCTTAGTTAGGTATATAAAACAAGTACTTATCTTATTGAGGTCATCGGGCCCTACATATTAGTCTTTGGTTTGAGGCCCATAATAAAATGTATGATGTTAAGCTGATTTCGGCGCTAATTCGTAGGTGTGAGAGGGTAGATTTCGGCGTGCTACAAAGAGGTCGATGCCGTTCTAAGAAGAGATGACGCGCTTAGAAATGGCAAATGATATGACTCAGTACAAGAACACTTGGAGGAAAAAAATCAAGGTGACATAGCTATAACGATTTAGATAGAACGGTCAACAGGGACCTAGTTCTTTGCACTTCGTTTCTGTCCATTTTTCATTTATATTTTATTGTGTCATAGGCTTGTCGGACCACATCCTCAAAATGTATGGATTGCCCACATCTAGCCTACAGGACCCTGCTTCGACGGGAAAATATTGGGTTGATTGTTATTGTTGTTATTTAAGTTGATGTTTGTACTTATCAAGATTTAGATGAAGCTTGTACTTCAATTTGTATAGTTGCTTACGAAATTCATTCAAACTAAAGGAATTAAATGAGAGAAAATCAAGGACAAATCCATATGAAGTTGTACTCTAAACTGTATGGCAAGAGCTGTTTTCTTTTGTATTATTGCTTGCACGTTGCTGAAGTTACCTAATAACAAACACTTAATCCTTCACCAACCATGCTTAAATCTTATCTATATGTTGTGGTTCAAATTATCTTTAACCACTTATGTTTCCATGCCAACCAAAACGAGTACATTCAGTTCTATGATCAATTATGTCAACGATGACTTGTTACCCTATTTGGTATGACACTAGCGACAGCGGTTGAAACTAGCGTTTATTTAAAACATTAATGAAATAATTTTTGAAACACCTACTACTTTGCAAAACTTATATAATTGAGGTTTTTACTTTAAACCACCCATTATTTATCAAAATTTGCATGAAACCACCTATATTTCAAGTATTGATTTTCAACCATCCAAAAGAGTCTTTTCGCTAACAAAGTCACACCCAGACACCTATTGTGTTAGCCTTACCGTCTAAACCTCTGAATTTTCGTTTTATTTCGGGTAGAACTGAACCGGAACCGAATAAACCCGAATTCGGTTTTAGGTTCGGTTCGGTTCTACCCAAATGAAAAGCCCTAATAATAGGTGTATAGGCATTTCGTGTTTGTTTACAAATGGAATTTCAAGGCTATGGAGTTAGGAATGTTTATACTCTTTTTGTTCCATGTTTGCAGTAAAATGAAAAAAAAGGAGTTGTTATTACTCATTTGTAACCTTGATCTACACCTTCATTTTTAGGTTCCTTATCAACACTCAAGCTCAGTCTTACGGGATGAATTTTCGGTTCCAGAACCTGCTTGGCGCACCCTATCGGGGAGGAAACGTTGTCATCTCCAACAACAATCTTCTAATATCATCTATTGGTAACCGAATCTCAGTCACTGACCTTGTCAAATCCGAGACCATCACTCTCCCATGCCAGTCGTCATCCAATATCATCCGTCTCGCTGTCTCTCCTGACGGGCTATTCCTCCTTGCCGTTGATGACAACTCCAGGGCTGAGTTTATCAACTTACGACATCGTATTGTACTCCATAGGATCACATTCAAAGGCCCCGTTGATGACAAATTGGCTTGCAACAAACTGCATTGCTGATCTGCAGGCTGGAATCAAACACAGTGACATGCCACTTAGCTAGGTCTATCTCCAAGGCAACTCAATGCTCATTTTCAAAGTTGAAGGGGGTATACACCCTTGTCACAGATTCAGACCAGCACCTCTCCTCATGTTTTGGATAGAGACCTATGAAGTACTTCTGGAAAAAGAGAAGCTCCTTTTCATCATCTTTCGGAATAACAGCTTCCTTATCCGGATTAAAATGCCCATACCAGATCCAATCCATGATCACAACATCCTTGAATTTGTCACTGTTTTGGTTTATATGCTTCCGGAAGAAAAATAATGTTTCGGAGATATGCTACATAACAAAAAAACAAAAGAATAAAGAATAAAGTCAACTAGATGTTAACAATGCCTTCTTACACGGTGACCTTGAAGAAGAAGTGTACATGAAAATCCCACAAGGCATTGATGCTCATCCAGGGATGGCTTGCAGACTGAATAAGTCACTCTACGGCCTCAGACAAGCATCCAGACAGTGGCATTCTAAGCTCTCAGAGGCACTATTATCACAGGGATTTGTCCAATCTTCCAATGACCACTCCCTCTTTCACAAAAAGTAGGGATCTTCACAAGTCTTCTTAGCAGTATATGTGGATGATATTTTGTTGACAAGAACTGATGAGACAGAAATGAAGAATATCAAAGCCTATCTGGATGGAAGATTCAAGATCAAAGATCTGGGATCTCTCTGCTATTTTTTAGGGATTGAATTCTTAAATTCCTCTAAAGGTATTGTCATGTTCCAGAAGAAGTTCATCCTAGAAGTTTTGAAGGACTTTGATACAGAAGATGCACATATCACCAATAGTCCACTAGATCCTTCAATCAAGTTGTCAAATTCCAAAGGTGTATTCCTTCCAGATTCTACACCATACAGAAGGTTAGTTGGCAAGATGAATTTCATCACAAGTACAAGACCAGACATTTGTTTTGCAGTGCAACATTTAAGCCAATTCATGCACAACCCAACAAATATCCACTTCAAAGCTGCACTACATACACTGAGATTCCTCAAGGGTACAATGAATTCAGCTCTTCTCTTGTCTTCTGCACCTGGTCTCAATCTACAAGCTTACTGTGATTCAGATTGGGCAAGTTGTGTTTGCACAAGAAGATCTGTAAGTGGCTACTTCATTCTCCTAGGCACATCTCCCATTTCCTGGAAGTCAAAGAAACAAACCACTATTTCTCTAAGCTCAACAGAGGCAGAATACAAATCTTTGAGGAGATTGACAGCTGAACTTGCCTGGCTCACAAGATTGCTCCATGAAATTGGTGTTGCAGACATTCATCCTGTGCCAATCAATTGTGATTCTCAGGCTGCAATCCACATAGCAAGAAATCATGTATTCCACGAAAGAACAAAACACATAGAAGTTGATTGTCACTATGTGCATTCTCAGCTAACTAAGGGACTTGTCACTCTCAGCCATGTTCCTACTCAACATCAATTGACCGACATATTTACCAAGCCCTTGTCTGGTCCTCACCATAGTTCAATTCTTCCCAAATTGGGACTCTTGTCAGAGCCTCCAATTTGAGGGGGGATATAGGAAGATATCATGTGCAAAGCACGTGATCGTTTTGTAACAGAATCGGATGAGAAAACACGTGCAAAGCACGTGCTCATAACCGAATTCTTCTTCCTCTCAGTTGAGCTGATTTTGCTCTATATATACTTGATTGTAATCTTTGATTCAATTCAATGAAGTATCTGAGAATTCTTCTCTCTTTTCTGTACTTCAATTCATCACACAAACAGTTTCATGTGTATCAATCTTTTTCATAACATTTTACTAGTAAGTCTAGAACCTTTTTCAAGATTAGAACAACTTTTCTTCTTTAGAAAAGCGTCCTATAAATAACTTGTCTTTTTTATTTCATTTTGAACAATATCTTTTTTTAATTTTGGTTGAAATGTTGTTTGCTTCGATTTCATCTTTATAAATCCGATGTTTAACATCTCTATTCGAACCTTTTATAACTAGTCTATTATCGGAATTTCTTCACTGTTGTGCGGCCTTCATCAGAATTACATTCATGTACAAACTTTTAAAAAACAATTTTTTTTTCCCGGTATTTTTTGTTGGGTTTCGTTACATTACACTAAACTGTATTTATTATGTGGCAATTATTCTGTTGCAATTAATATTACGAAAAGACTTATTGCACTCGGTGTCAGGCTTTAAATTCCGCACGTCGGTCCAACTCCGCACGGAATTAAACTATTTATATAAGTTTCCGAATTCACAATTCGTGAGCGTGGAAAATTAAACTATTCATATAAGTTCCGGAATTCACAATTCGTGAGCGTAGAAAATAGAAATATAAAAAAACCGGTTCAGAATTAGTGAACCGGATGTAGTGAACAGGAAATAGTGAACCCGATGTAGTGAACCTGTTTGGGCAATTGAGAAATTGGGTATTGAACCGGGTTTGAAAGTTCAAAATTTGAAACCAAACATCACGAATTGAGCATTCTTGAGCTTGTAACAGTCGAAAAAATCTCGGAAATTGTAACTACCACGTAAGAACAAGTCTGACCGTAAAATCCTGAAATTTGAATTAGAACCTCACGAATTGTGGATTCGGGAGGAATGAAACTAAGTTAAAAAAACAGATAAAATCCTGACAAAAAACCTTCCGATTTGTGAAAGCAAACCTCACGAATGTTGAATTCGTCAGATCCTAACAACAGTAAAAAATCTCGGAAATTGGATCTGCCTCGTAAATGCAAGTTTGACCGTGGAATTTGAAATTTGAATTTGAACCTCCCGAATTGTGAATTCGGGAGAGATTAAAATAGGTTAAAAAAACCGATGAAATTCCTATAAGTAACCATCCGAATCGTGAACTCGGCGTCTTTTCATCATCCCAAAAAAATAATGGACAACAATTGGTGGTCTGGATTTTTGGCCGGCAGTTTTTGGAACGAATCGCCTCCGGAAATTTCAATTGAAGAGGTGATTAGGCTATCGAGAGAGATGAACGGAGGCGGTGATACGGTGGCTAGAGAAGAAGTTGCAGATCCGAGTAGAGGAGGAAAGTCGGATGTAGATCCGACAGTTGGCCCGAATCGGGAGGAGGCAATGGAGCCCGGGTCGGTGGGAGAAGTTACTGAGGCGTTGGAGGCCGGTTTGGTGGGAGGAGTAGATCCGGCGGTTGAGGCGGTAGGCGATGTTGCAAAATCGGGTGAGATGGAATGGGAGGCGGGTTTGGCCGGAGGAGTATGTCCGAGGCAAGAGGAGCGGCGTGAAGCACAGGCGGATTCGGGAGGAGAGATGCGACGAGAAGAGACGAGCTTGGATGGTGGAAGGGGTGGCGCCGGTGAAGAAGAAGAGGCGGAATCCGGGAATATTTTAGCGAGATGTGGATCTTTGGGTGCGGCGGTGGTGGAGGAAGAAGAGGGAGCCAGGAATATGGAGGTTGAAGACGAAGTGGTTGAGGAAGAAAGGAGGAAGGGGGAGGCTGCGGTAGGGGACGAAGAAGATGAATATGGGCAGAGGCACCCGAATCCAAAAATCGGGAGCTTTGAGGAAACCGAATCTGAGGGTGACCCGATAAGCATTGCAGCAAGGGTCGAAGCGAAGGCGGTGAAGATGGCGGAAGAATTAATTGCTGATCCCCCTCCTCCGAAAAGAGCCCGACGGATTTCCGACGCGGTATGTAAAATTAATTAGTTTTAAATGTTTTATCCTAGTAATTAAAGTAGTATTTGAAATGTTATTAAAAATAGTAAATGTAAATATTTGGCATGATATAAAATAGTAAATGTATATATTTGGCATGATATAAAATAGTAATTAAAGTATAAATAGTGTAAGTAAAAGTATAAATAGTGTAAATAATGTAATTAAAAGTTGTAAAAATTATTTAGCATTTAATTATGAAGTTTTAAAAACGGTAAAAATTGTAAAAATTGTAAAAATTGTAAAAATTGTAAAAATTGTAAAAATTGTATAAATAGTATAAATAGTGTGATTATGTAGTTATGAAGCAAAATCGTTAAATGTAATTATTTAGCATTTAATTTATAGTGTTGTAAAAAGGAAAACTAGTAACAACATAAGTTGCATTTCAAAAGAGATTAAAATGTTAAGTTGAATTGATTGCATTTAAAAAGATATTAAAAACGTTAGTACAGAATGTTATATTAATAGACATGTGTGTGTTTAAATAACTAATTAGTATAAGAAATGTAAAAATTTTAGGCCATAGCTGGCAAAATTAGGAGATTGCTTCCTGTTGGAAGAAGAGTTTCCGAGCGTATAGTCACGGCTTCGGGCCGCAAGAGAGGTGGGTCTAGAGGGGGTGTTGGTTCATCCCGGGGGCGTAGAGGTCGCAGTAGGGGTAGGCTTGTCGCTTATGATCCGGTGCAATCATCAGTAGGCCCTGGCTTAGATGATATTTGTAATGACGACCCGTCTTTTTCACAGCCTCCAGTAGTACCCTTTATGAGCGTGCCTCCTGCTTCAGTTGAGCCCTCTACTTCCACTGCACCTGTTGAGTTGCAGTCACAGTCCCCGCGTATTGTGGATGGATCACCGATTGGGTTTGATGATGGACGTCCTGTTCTTCAGTCTCCTCCTAGAGCTGACCCCCAACCTTCTGCACCAGTTGATACCCCACCTCCTCCTCCCATTCTGCCCGATCCTGTTTTGCATAGTTTCGAGGCGCACATTGCTCATAAGATTACGAAGGAGGAACTAGCAGGCGATCCCCCACGGGAGTTCACACGGAGAACCCGATGCTACACCCGGCCCACTGATTTCGGACGTTTTAGGCCGTACTTACCACAGGATCCTCCTCCTGGTTCTTGGTTCCGGATCGCTGAGCATAGGAGGTTGACACGTAACAGGGATTTGCAGTATGGGTTTGTGAATCACAACCTCATTGAAGCGTTCATTGAGCACTGGCACCCGGAGACGAACAACTTCCATTTTCCTTGGGGAGAGATCACGATTACGCTGCATGATGTAGCAATGATTTTGGGCCTTTCTATTGAGGGATTACCTGCGACTACAGGTCCATTTGCTAATGCCATGCAAGAGAGGAGGTATTGTAATGAGTCATACGTGGCCTTTTTTTTTTTTTTTATTATATCCCGATGGTGGCTCTTGCAAAGGACGTCTGCAACCATTGTTCACCTCATTTTCCTCATCTAGGGGGACTGTATATCCTTCTGGTTGTTTATGCCAAACAATTTGTTTCCAGAAGTCGTGAATTTCCCCTAAAGGAATTGGCACCCCCATACTCATGTAGCTGTACAAATCATGTGCACAAGGAAGGCCTCTTACATTTCTCCACCATCTATCGTTGCACGAATGAGGGTGGAAACCCTTGGAAGGATTCTCGATCCTATCCATGGTCTCCATAAGTATATTCATACAGTCAGTTGAAACCTTGTTTACGAGCTCCACATAATATGTATACCGCCCAGTTCCTTCCATGCGAATAATTTTGGAGAGTCTGGTATTGACATTCATTTCCATTTTCCGCTGAATACCCAAAATCTGAATTAAGATAGTTGAGTGGATCTCTTGTGCTATGGTGTTCAACGAACCAACACTGTTGTCTATGAAATTTTTCAACCTCGAGTGAGCACCTTCAACTCTACAATACAGATTAATAATTAATATCAATAATTGTAAGACATGATTATATATACAAATTCAACACATACATAAATAACAACAGTAATACCTATTCGTTGTCCTTGTAAGCAAATGAAATATATTGTCCGTCCATGCCCGTACAATGCACTCTTTGTAAGGAGACAACCACGTCTCGTTTAAATAAGGATAAAAGCCTGGATACTTCTTCCTTATCCCAGCGACACGGATATTATACGACTCTACTGATTTAGAGTTGAATACACCTCTACAACTATTCCCAAACGCTTTAGCAAAATTATGGTTTCCTCATCAATTGCCTTAATCTCCACCAGATCACGATCCGTCACAATCGCTCCAGGACTTTGTCCAATGTGATCGTACATTTCCTTCACCTTCAAGAGAGTCCACCTATAGTGGTCAAAGTTCTCTCGTGCCATGAACGAGTACGCAACGTTGAACGCCTGCCCGGTGCAAGTAAACCCTACAATCTCCAACAACGCCATATTGTACCTGCATTTTCACATAATATTTATTACTACAGACTTTCTAACAAATTATTCAAATTAAACAAACACATATACACTTATCATACTTGTTCGTCTTATACGTAGCGTCCATGATGATGACATATGGGAATAACCGCAACAAAAACAACGACTTCGGGTTTGCCCAAAAAAAATCTTTAATTATGTCGTTGTCGTGTGACATAGCACGGGATCGTACCATATAACCCCTCTCCAACAACCAACGTCGTGTAAACTCTGTTACATATTTTCCATCCATCTCCTTAAGACGTAGAGTGTAACACATATTTTTAATTTGAGTCTTCGACGTAATCATCCGTCCACCATGCTTCGCTGCCAAAATTAAAAAATCTTCGCCGACTTCACATGCGCTTTTATCAAAGAAATGATATCCTTTTCTGTTCCTCGTTCATTCTTCCGGCATATGCATGACCCACCAGTCTTTCTGGGAGGGGGTGATTGTGACACCCGCACACCACTCTCAATGTCCATTCGTTATCCTCATAGTGACAATGGAGGCGAAACGGACACATACTTTTTTTGGACTTCGGGTTGCGAATCAACAAATTTTTTACCCCACGATAAGCCTCATATTTCTCACATGTAAGCTTCACATAGTTCTCTCCTGAACGGTCAATTATTAAGACCATGTTGTTCTCTGTACCGATTCCACGTGCCCAACATAACACATCTTCTTTGTTATTCCACACATAATCGTTTTCAAATAACGATGTGCAATATAACTCATGAACTTTGTACTCCGCTTTATTAAATAATTCTGTTAAAATAACATAAATAATGCTAAAACAGAACAATGTGTATTCTTAACTACCTCGCGAATCCTAAATTTGCAAGGCATAATTCATACTCCCGAATCCTCAATTCGGGATGCATATTTTACTTCAAATTCATCTACAACGGTTTACTTTCTAACTCCATTTCTAAAAATACAATACACCAATATTAGCTTCACCACCTCGAACTTACAGTACAATATGTACGTACACATCATGACGTTTTACACTCTTAAAAAATTGTAATCTTGGATACGTATTCTAACATACAATGTATTTATATATATATACATTCACAAAACTAAAATATTGACTTAAACAATTAAATTACAAGTACATTATGTAACTTACCATAATTGTCTTCTTTTCTTTTATCGAATCTCTTATTTGAAATAATGTCGATTCTCCTTCCTCTTCTTCTCTTACTCTCTTCCTTCCCCTTCTCCCAACCTTACCATCACGTACACTATATATATACCCGACTAAATCAATTAGGGCATGCAAAGTAGCCGAATTCTAATTTCGCGAGGTCTTCGAGCCTTTTTCCTCGGGAAAGCGATCATATCCATGCCCTAGATTCCTGACAAAACTGCGAATTCATTATGTACAAGCTCACGTATTATGAATTCGTGAGGTCTGTACTTTCCTCGAAATGCGAAGATATCCTAGCCCTAGATTCCTGACCTAGATTCCTGACAAAACTGCAAATTTATGCTCTAACACCTCACGAATTCAGCATTCGTGATGTCTGTACATGCTAGACCGGATTATCATTTCAATACCGGATATCCGAAAAATTAATTACTGAACCGGTCCATATAATTAAATACTGAACCGGTCGCCTCATTAATATTTTATTTATTTAAACCGGTCCTAATTAATGTTAAGAAAACCTCACGAATACAGAATTCGTGAGCTATGGGGCGGTGTTAAGTGTCGCGCGGCGCTAAGTTCCGCGCGGCTGTCAGCTCCGCCGGAAAATAAAAGTGGTCATTCAAGCCGTCAATCTGTCAATTGGAGTGCAATTAGAATCCCCTAATATTATCATTATTATTCTAATTTATTACTGTTGGAAGTAAAACAAGCGTTGTCAGTAAGTAACATGCAGTGTACATAGAATGCAATGAAGCACATAGTTTAATTTGTGTATTTTATAAGAAAGTGTGTTTCGCTTTTTTAAGGGCATTTTAAAAGAGATGATCATTGTATATTATTATGACACAGAAAAGGGGGTGCTGCAAAATAATAATTTTGTTGCGATAAGGATAAATATAATTGCAGCTTGAGTTTATGATATATACGTACAGTATGTTGATTGACAGTAATCTAATAATTTTAATGGAAAGGTGAAGTGATATAATGTTGACAACATGAGTGGGGTTTATGGTCGAAGCACATGAATTTCGAAAGAAATTACTGTGTCACATTTTCATCATAAGTAAAAAAAAGTAATAGACTTGTAAAAATTACATCAGTGAGACAAACAAACGATAGCACCAAGGAATTCAGCCCATTTTGCAATAGCAGCCCATTATGTCTTATGAGTATTGGGCTTTTCGGCCCTTAGTATTGGTAAAAGCGCCGAAAGATGTAGACTTATCTACTATATACAATGTTAAACTTGAAGTCATATCTTCACAAAAATTTGCAAGCCACTTTGACACAATTTGAGGGGAGGCTTGTGTAATTTATTTTCATTATTTTTCACTGAATAAAATTTATTCTACCCCACTCTCCAACACAAAAAAACCCCTTATTCCACTAACCAACTCTTAGAAACTATTCTTAGGCTTCCCACGTTGTGATACCTGCCCACCACTTCCACTTCCACTTCCTCCGTTTGAGTTATATTCACTAAATGTCTTGTGGCCTTGTGGGGGATTGTGTGAAGAGAAAAGAAAACTCCAAATGCAAAATCCATACGAGGTACCCATTCAAACAATTAGCCTTAAGAAAATCCTTCTATTCAATGATTCAACGATTTTGCCATAGAAGTTGTCAAACAAAGGAAGGTTGATTTTCTCCTCTCTTTTTCCAGAAACTGAGTTCAGTTTGTTCGTGTTTGCAGGATTCAGTAGGAGTTGATGTCTTTAATGGGCGTTTCCATCACACAAAGGTTGATTATCTTATGATTCTTTTTCCAGAAATCCTAATTAAACAACCAAATTCGATTTAATGGAGTTGATATCTTTAATTGTATTCAACAGACATAAAGTCCCTTATTTTCTGCAACTGAACCCATCTTCAATGGCTGAAGGAACCCCTGGGTTGCGTGAGGGTGCTCAACAAATTATGTAAGGTCTATATATATGATGTGGCTTCCCAAGTTTATCTTAACTAACTCAACTTATGATGTGGCTTCCCAAGTTTATCTTAACTAACTGAACTTATGGGCTTATATATTTGGTTTGTATGTTGATCAGGTTGCTGCTTAAATTCTATATTGATCGTTTGATGGTGGAGCAAAGCTGATGGAAAGCGAAGAATCAGAGGACCCGGATAAGAAAACATCACATTTCAAATATCTCTTCCCCAATGGCCCGCAACTCTACTGCATCTCCTGAAAATAAATTAGTAATTGTGTCCATCTCTCTTATCATGCATATGTTTTAATGGGTCATCACTAATTTTCCTTATGATTGCGGGATTGGGACTTTTCACATGATTATTCATTTACCAAGAACCTTAGAATGCATTGTATGGTCTGTTTTGATTGACACGAGATGGGAGGTGAGAGTATGAATGAACATGGGATGTGTGATCGATGTTGCTTGCAAAAGGTTGCGTACATTGATTGACCTTATTCTACATACTCATATGAATGTTGTTTGATTCACTATCAAAACCCTTTGCATCATCCCTCATACTCTGAAAGCCCTTCTTGTGTTTAATATTGGGTTTGTACTGATTTTACTTTTATTTGGTTTTCTGTAGGTTGATGCGGTTGTTCTCCCCATCATCTTCTAATTTTAACTACATATATATGTGTGCTCAAGCACAAGGGCTACGGCCTACGAAGGAAGAAAATGGTTGAGCACCTGAAGGCAACACTAAACTTCTTTTTCTATTTTTTTGTTTACGTTGCATATTGTTTGCCATTCAGTTGTCACTGTGTAATAATATGCATTTATAGAAGGGAAGGTGATTTATTTTATATGTAATAATATGCTATTATATCATATTTCAAAATTTTATACCAGTACATGGTTTTATTTGAATTTTAATTTAGAATATTGCATATCTGATCACATTAACATGATATATTTTATTCTTTAATAACCCCGTACATGGTACGGGAGCTGCACTAATTGCCTTGTTAAGAGCATCTTACCTTGGATATGAGATGATCGATTTTGATTGTTGTTGTGGTTGAGAGGAGGATTTTGCAAAGTTGAATGTGTTAGATTTGTGATGTGATAAATACACATACATGTTCTTAGAATCTTAGGTTCGAAGCAAAGTATTTGAGCTTCAAGTATTCATTACTTGTGTTTCAAACTTTATACAAGTACATTGGTCATAAGTTTCACTAGAGCTCATTGTAGAAGTACTACTTAACCTATATTATATTCAAACAGAGCTTTAAGTGCACTTTTTGCCGTCAAACTAGCAAAAAAGCTGAATTGTGATAAACTAATATTAGAATGAGACAATTTAACTATTATTAATAGTATAAAGAATATTTGAAAGATATCATGGGAGATTCGCAATATTATAATTGATATCCAAAATCTACTTACCACTATTGGTAATGTCAAGATTTTTCATTGCTTTAGAGAAGCAAATAAACTTGCGGACTTATTAGCTAAGCCGCATGTTAATATGCACTTCCTTACAACTATCCTTAAGTGCAATAAGGATAATATCATATCTGATGATTATATCAGAATAATGAGACCAATGCTCTTACAGTCGAGTATGATGTTCTCTCATACTTAACCTAGATTATACAACAAATTCACTAATATAACTAATATAATTTCAACGTAATCGCAGTCCGGTTCGTGTATGCGCATTTTGACGATGTTTAAAACGATCTAAATTTTACTTTAGTGAGTGCGAGGTTAAATGCATGTTTAGAAGGCAAGTCAAAGTAACACGTACTATTGAGTAAGCACGAGATGTTATTCTTCGGTCATAACAGGCCGTCAATAAAATCCAAAACTATAAGAAACTCAAAAGTATATATATTTGAATCGCAATAGGTTTCAACGTGAAAGAATCTTACGATACCGAGGTGTAGGCGTTCACACAAATACCGCGGGTACTATAATGTAAAAAGAGAGTTACAATATCTAATGAACTATATATGTATCTTACACGAAACAATAAGTAACAAAAAATTATGAAAGTCCATTGATCAAAAGATAATATTGCGGTACACACTTACAAACAAATCAACAAGTAACAGTAATAACAATCGTTTGATCAAAACTTACATTAATAAATCCTCAAGAAACAAAACTAATACTTAAAAGAACTAATGCAATAAGATCGAACAACATCAAGTCGTGGAGTTAAAGCACTTGGCTTCAATCAAGCTTATGGCAGCAGGATTAAAGAGGATCTTCCTCGAAGCATGCTCATTGTAATACTTCTCAAACGTCGAAACGACGTCGCAGCACTCGGTTGAAAACGTAGGTTTATGTCCCTTCGTAGTCTTCCAAAACTCTCTTGCATCGGGCTGAGTCCATTCTCGTGTGATCCGGTAAACCGATCGTCGACACTCGAATGCTCGGAGTTGGTTGCAGGCTTCGTTCTCCTTCGAGCATGGGTCCACGGGAAGAACGAGGTTTCTTGATCGGTATTGTCGAAGACCGAGTAGATGTCGAGCATGATCGCCTCCGTATAAGAAGTGCGTCGGGTTAGGCGTGGGCTTGGATGTGGGCTTGAAGGATACATAGATTATGGCGGAAGAAAGGATGGCCGCGATTAGGAGGATCAAAGCAACTTTCTTCATGCTGTTTTTGTTGTTGTTGTTGTTGTTGTTTGTTGAGAGGAGAATTTGTGATGTGAAGACGGATGTAGATCTTGTGGACCGTACTGTGAAGCCCATTTAAGATTTGTTAAAAGAAATAATCGAATCTAAATATTTCCATATGTACTTGAATATTTAGGAAATTTTACTTGTATTTTTAGCGGTTTTTTTTTGTTATGAATCCAATTATATAAATTAAATTCTAAATTGGACAAACTTATAACAATAAAAAATAATGAAATCCTAAAAGAATTATATACAAATTCTTTTATATTAGAGGTCTTACAAAATTGGTTCAAGTCCATCAATATTTGTTTATCTAATTTTGATTATGTGTATGATAAGTTTTTTAACCTATACCCCAAAAGCTTATAAGAGAAATAAATACAAGATATTTTGACTTTAAAATATATTTTTTATTGTGATTGATTTAATTCTTTCCATGTAGAAAAAAAATTCATTACAAATAAACTTAATCTATGATAGAAAAATCTACCGCCGTCGTTACAATTATACTTTGATTAACTAGTTTAGGACCCGTGCAAGACACGGGGCTATAAATAAACTTAGGAAAATTATTTAGAATAATATTACGTAATATTAGATTTCTGAGTAATAAATAACAACAACACTTGATAGCACAATTATCGTTATTTTGGTCAAATATAACAAAAAATGAAGAATGATAATGTTACTTAATCAAATTTAAATATTCTAAAAAAGAGAAGAAAAATATCTTTCTAACTCAATTAAAATTTTATATTGTATCAAAGTATATCAAGTAAAACACTTTAAACGAAAATGCAACAATCCCTTAGACTATCAACAATACCAATAAACTTGATATAGTTGATAACATATGTAAACTATGGACGAAATTGAATAGTATAAAAAGATTTTTTATTTGTTTGCACCATAAAAAATTAATTCTTCAATTTTTTAGATAAGATTGATAGGATTAAGGTTTGCTTGATTAATAAAATTATAAAAGAATACAAAATTAAGGAAAATATGATTTGGTTAGGATTTTTGAATTTTTGGATTTTAACAAATTATTAGTATAATTAAATTCAAAATAAACATGTGGGACCAAAGAAATAATTCTTCAATTTTTCTTTTAATTCAAAGATGAGGTGGCTCAAATAGTTGATGAACATGTGGCAATAAATGTTATGGCTTTAGTATTGTTAATTGATATTAATTTCCTATAATTACCAATTTACCCTCATGATTGAAAACTCTAGAGAAAAATCTATGATTTCTTTTCCTTCCATTTAAATGAAATTTTATATAATTTTCTATCATCCTCTGCTTTACAGTAAACCTAACTTT
Organism: Oxyria digyna; assembly: GCA_029168935.1. NCBI lineage: Eukaryota > Viridiplantae > Streptophyta > Magnoliopsida > Caryophyllales > Polygonaceae > Oxyria > Oxyria digyna. The sequence continues at coordinate 4,197,583 of JAPVLV010000018.1, forward strand.
TTGGCCATTTTTCTAATAAATAAATCCATGTATAACAAAAATATTAATCACAATATTATATAACTTAACTTACCTTCTAATATAAAAATAGAAAAAAATCTATCAAAGTACACTATACTTAATTTATTCATTGAACTCGTCAGGGATTAAAGACACACAAAACAAAAACAAAACATTCAAATTTACAAACTCTATGAAGAAGAAAGAAGAAAATAATCCTTAGACAAGAAATATAGATTAATTAATTTAAGATCGTTGGATTAATTCACTGATTAGGACGTTGTTAGAGACAAGAAATAAAAGATCAGGTTAACAAAAAAAGCAAGCAGAAAACAATCGAGCTCCGTTTTGTCTCTCTTAGACATGATATATGTTATGTGGTGCACATAACAAACAAATTAACAACATTAAACTCGATCGTGTATTTGTGTGATAAAAACTTACAATAATCAATTATCAAAGAGGAAATTTGGAAATCACGTTGCACTATAGAGTATAGATTAGGAGTACAAGAACATTACAATGAAAACGAAAATTCGAACACATAATTTAATAGACATGAGATGTCATGCTTGTTACTCGACCTAACCAACTCAATTTATATATAGAGTGAATATTCAAGTCATGGAATATAGAAACAATTTTTAAGATGAAGTAATGAGAGCAAAATAAAATATGTAAATAGTTTTCTTATGACAATATGAAATTCTATGTCACTATGCAAGATTTTGATTAGATATTGCTTCATAATATGCTACCCAAACCCACTCTAAAAATGTCATACTTGACAACATTCAACACCAATTTCTATAATCCCGCTGCTAACCTCAGTCAACAACTGTATAATCCCCTCTACTTCCAATTCCTTCTTATTAGACATGCCGCGACTTGAATGTCGTAGAATGCACTTGATATGAATAGTGACATTGCAGATCTTACATTCATAACTCCATTCCCCTTTCTCACAAATAGAGCTGCAATTTGCATCACAATGACGAGAGCACGTCGTTAGCTTGAGCTTAACGGGTGTGGTGGGTGAAGGTCATGCATCAAGTGTTGGGGCAACTGGCTACAAGCCGGATGCACATAGAAGTCACACGCTTTGCACCTACACGTGTTTATAATTGTAACAGTTAACCTAGTGTCTCTTCTGGAGCTCTGGTTCTGATGAGAATGATACTTAACTGAAAATTGAGGATGATGTGCATAATTTTTTTAGTAATGCGTAACTTCTGTGTGCATCATTCTCAGTTCTTATCCAAAGCTTCATCCTCACAGAACATATAGAAAAAGGGTAAGTAGCATTTAGGTACCTGCTATTTGACTTCCCTTTCTTATTGCAAATAGCACAATCGACAAAGTGAGGCCTGGTCTTGAGCTCCAAGTCATGATTGGGATGCATGAACGACGAGATCTTGGTAGGGCAAGTTGCACAAACGGGGTGCAAGTTCACATTGCAAGCTTCACAATGGAATCGCTTACAATAACCCGCGGTGTTGCAGTGATGGCATCTGTAGTCTATATTCGAGTAAATGTCCTTCACCATGTGTTCTGCATGGGCAAAAGTCGATATGATGGTTTGATCCACAGGTGTTTGTGTCTCCTTAGCACGAGAGTACGAGCAAGGGGTTAACGCCACCAAATCCTTCGTGCAAACCTTTGTCATAGCATGAAAGTTGCAAGCATCAGTTATTTGCAAAGATTATAGAGTAATGACTAGTGAACATGCATGATAGCTAACCTTGTGTAGATAGTAGTTGCATCCTTTGCAACGGTAAACCCATTCGTCGCATTTGATGCATTGATTACAAATGTTACAATTGTGGGAGTTAGATTCGGATTTGAACTCTGTGAGCAAGCAATTGTGGGTGAAATGATGCAACCATTTCTTAGGTTGCCTCATCTTATTCTCCATGGCTTCTTCCTCCCTCTCCTTTTGCCTCTCCTTCTCAATCTCTTCGTCACCTTTCTTCATTAGCTCCCTTATTCCAACGTATTTTTTCGTGGCATTAGCAGCTACACCGCCACCTAGAATTACTGCCGCTGCAATCATGGTGTACAAAAACTTAAGCTGAGAGATTAAGAAGAGGAAGTAAAACCAAAGAGTTTGTAAATTGATCGATATGTATGGTGTTGTTTGATTCTTAAAATACTGAGCATGTATATAGTCATGTATGCCATATAGCAATGGCTGACTTTTTTCTATTTTGACAAAGTCCTCCTTTTTAGCCAATACCAAAAGTAAATGTCATGATCAATGTCAACTTGAAGCTCTAGCTAGTAAGAGAATTTATTAGGTTTGCAAATTGTAATGTCGATCATCCCTCACTTATGCAATCATACAATTTTGCTATTTAATTTCAAAAGAAAAGTGGTTAAGGTAGATGAAGCACGTACGAGAAATAACTATCTAACAACCAAAGTTTGAGCGAGTATAACTTCAAATTTTCTGCCGGTAGGAAACACGGTTTATATTTGCAACTTGGAAGACTATTTTTTTACCCAGTTTTTGGTAAGTATCCCAAAACTTCAATATTTTTTAAGTTTCTGCATCACTTTTTTAAGTTATAACAAAATACCATACTATATAAGCAATAAAGAACATTAAATCTGGAAAATATTCATTACTCACCTTCTTCCCCAAAATCAAAACGCTCCCGCCACCGACAATTCTCACCCTCACTGTCTTCATCCTCCGCCGCCCCCTCACACTCGCGAATTCTCCATTGATTTTCACTAATTGTTCTCCTACCTCCTCACACTCGTTGTTGGCGCCTCGATCGAAAGAAAATTATCGAAACAGCTCGCGCCTCCAACATTCTCCATCTTCTTCTTCCTCGTATTGTCAAACAAACAGCGAAACCTGAAATTCCAGAAAAAAACGCAGCGAGAAGGAGATTCAATTCAGAAAAACAGAATAAGAGATTACACAGAGATAAAAAACAGAGGCAGACAAAAAACCGAAATCGATTATCTGGAAACATATACAAAAATGAGGCATATCTACTGAAAAATCAATGCTAAGCGCCGAATCTGTAAACGACACTAGCAAATCCATCGAACAAGAGGTAAAATAATGTTAATAATGATATAACACCTATGTTGTTGACAGATTATGATATACATATATAGTTTGATGACATAGAATGAGTTTGATGCCGTTTAGAAAATTCTTGTCCTAGCAAGAAATTGATTTGAAAATGTTCCAATGGTAGCTCAAATGTGATTCATAGATTATGATCAGTGAGAAGAGTGTTGTTATTAGTTTTGATTGAGGAGATCTATTAGTTTTGTGTGTGATTTATAGCCTTTTATGCACGTGCTTACTGATTTTTGTTTTCGATTTTGTATGAGAATTTGGATGGTCCATAGACCTGGCATTAGAGGTGTTCTAAATTGTTTTGAACCTAGTCGGAGCGAGCCTCCGACTAGGTTCACATTTTCAAGAGTAAGGATATAGAGATTGATAGTTTATGAGCCCTGGAGCATGAGTTCACCTTTAGAAAACGATAAAAAAAGACATGTGCAGAGGGGAGGTAAACTACATTATAACCTTGTGTATTTGGAGCATGGGATGGAAACATGAAGCGAGGTGACAAAACAATAATGTATTTAAGCTTCCTAGAAGCATTTAGATAGTCACTCGATCTATGAGATGAATATGATAGACTAAAATATATATCCTAATGGAATTAATTAATTTATAAAATAGTTAATTAAGGAAATTTGTTTGAAGTCACTACTCAGTACAGTGTGATGAAACAGATTTGTATAAGTAACTTAAGCAAGATCATTAATAACATACATATATAGAATACGAAGTAGTGTATATATATGGCATACATTCCGAATTTCTCATACATTTTCTAGGTTTGCATAAGCAAAACTCAACGAACTGAAATAATCCTATTCCTAACCCAAATCGGCAAATCCTAAACTAAGTCAACTAACTGCACAAAAGACATGGCGTAGACCAACAAGAACATTACTTTCATACCAAAACACAAAATTCACAAGTCTTGTGAAATTGTCTTCACAATCGGCAAATCCAACTTCCCCTCCTTTCACATAAATTGCAGATAATAAAACACACAGTTTCAATCTTTACAATCCCTACAGAATCATCCTAGAAACCCAAAATGCTGAAGACATAACTAAACAACAGAAAAATCATATACCACAAATCTTAATGGAAGCTTCAAGTTCGAGAAGATTAGGATTATTGTCTCACCTCAAAGTAAGAAAGGCGCTCTACAAAACTATCAATCTCTATATCCTTATTAACTTATCTGTTTTAGAAATAGTTTTTAAGGTTTTCATTAAAATATTATTTTATTTATTTTATTTTATTTAAAAATATTTTTTAAGGTTTTTTTTTAAATCGGATATCCGTTCGATTATCCCGCTCCCGCGATGCGTATGCGGGACAATTTCATGGTCCCACAATGTGAGTACGTGACTGATTAAGTGTTAAAAGCAAAAGTGCAATTAGCATTATCCTAAAAATATCCCGAAGCCCCTTCTCTTTTAAAAGCTTAGTCATTCTTCTTCGCCGCTTCATTCATCCTTCTTCTCAGCGCAGCGCCGTTCTCGACTTCTCGTGGACAAGCCGACCCACTCCTCACCTTCACCACGTTGTTGAGAAAAGAGAAATCATAACTTCAAATAAAAATATATTTGGACACTTGCTCCGGAGCGAGACTCCGACTAGGTTCACAAACTCACTTGCAAGAATTTAAAAACATAAAAAAAACAAAATTAGTTGCTCGTCATGATAAGAATAACCCTAAATTTGAGCATTATTCACGGTAGATTTATATTGCTACACTATGAAAACAAGACTAGAAGGAAAACCACCAATTGACAAGTCTAAAACCCCTAAATCATAAAGAGTCAATAATAAGCAAGACGAAGAACAGCACAGGCGCGACTTCGACCCCCAATTGCGCGTTTCCATATTTTACCCAAGTGTTATTAATACACAAATAGACCAGATTAATCAACAAAAGAAGATGAAAAAGAATTCAGATTTAGATCTGAACGAAGAACAAAAGACGAAGAAACTTGAATCTTTCACTTGCCTGATGTGAAGGACGAAAAAGACCTGAAGGCGATCAAGGCCTCGTCTCCCTCCTTTGTCGCTCAACATTTCAGAGCATCTGGAAGTAGATGGAAGTATTCAAAAGCAAACGTGTCAAAAAATGCTTATTTATGGAATAAAAGTATATTAAGTATATTACCCATTAAACCCTTTTAAATTTTAGGGTTTCTGCTCCCGCCTCCTTCCTCCATTGAAGTTGTCTCCTCTTTCTGTTTTTTTCTCGTTCTCTTCTCTCACTCTTTTCTCCGACCTAAATTTGTTTCTCTGCGACACAGCCCAACACCAACCCAGTCGGGCCGTTTCAAAGTACAATACTTTTCAAGATACAGAGATTGATAGTTTTGTAGAGTTGAAAGAGAAAAGAGAAATCATATCTTCAAATAAAAATTTATTTGGACACTTGCTCCGGAGCTAGACTCCGGCTAGGTTCACATTTATAAGTGTAAGGATATAGAGATTGATAGTTTATGAGCCCTAGAGTTGTCATCAACGGAAAGCAAAGCACCAGCATGAATCCGGAAGCAAAAATTAGACGTTTTAGCTTTTTCCTGCTATCACTAATCCCCTAATCTAACAAGCTAAAAACAACTAAACAGCCTAAGGGAACAATAATTGCCCACACTTTTTGAGGTATGCTCGGAAATTAGTGATTCCCAATGTAAGGAAGGAAGTACTTGAAATCTGGGAACAACAAGAAGCAGAACAAGAAAAAGCGTGAATTCCAGTGTTGAGCGAGGAGGTTGAAGAAGCATAAGAACAAGAAGCTTCAATGGAGGGAGGCGGGAACAACAACCCTAAAAATTAACGGGCTCGGTGTAGAGTAAAAAGATCGCTTAGGCTCTGTTTGGACTTAATATTAAGGGTAGCTTTTAAAAGAGCTTATTTTGGGATGGGCTTGGGATATTTTCAAATTTACCATAACTGAAATATACTCCAAAAATCCAGCTTCATCCCAAAGCTAAATGTGGCTTAACCAGATTTGTTCCAAATTTTTCCCTTCATCTTATTCCTCTAAATTTGGCGTAATCGTCCTCCTCTCCCCTTCTTCGCCTCAGTTTCCTCTTATCTTCCTCCTCAGCTTTGATTCGTTGCTTTGAGCTGGGGCGATTTTGGGTTTGGAATTTGTGTTAATTTTTCAACAAATCTAGAATATCAATTTCTGTTTGTGATTTAAGTCGAATTTTCAATAAATCTACGACATTTTTTTTTCTAAAACAGATAAGTTACTAAGGATACAGAGATTGATAGTTTTGTAGAGTTGAAAGAGAAAAGAGAAATCATAACTTCAAATAAAAATATATTTGGACACTTGCTCCGGAGCGAGACTCCGACTAGGTTCACAAACTCACTTGCAAGAATTTAAAAACGTAAAAAAACAAAATTAGTTGCTCGTCATGATAAGAATAACCCTAAATTTGAGCATTATTCACGGTAGATTTCTATTGCTACACTATAAAAACAAGACTAGAAGGAAAACCTCCAATTGACAAGTCTAAAACCCCTAAATCATAAAGAGTCAATAATAAGCAAGACGAAGAACAGTACAGGCGCGACTTCGACCCCCAATTGCGCGTTTCCAGATTTTACCCAAGTGTTATTAATACACAAATAGACCAGATTAATCAACAAAAGAAGATGGAAAAAGAATTCAGATTTAGATCTGAACGAAGAACAAAAGACGAAGAAACTTGAATCTTTCACTTACCTGATGTGAAGGACGAAAAAAACCTGAAGGCGATCAAGGCCTCGTCTCCCTCCTTTGTCGCTCAACATTTCAGAGCATATGGAAGTAGATGGAAGTATTCAAAAGCAAACGTGTCAAAAAATGCTTATTTATGGAATAAAAGTATATTAAGTATATTAAGTATATTACCCATTAAACCCTTTTAAATTTTAGGGTTTTTGCTCCCGCCTCCTTCCTCCATTGAAGTTGTCTCCTCTCTCTGTTTTTTTCTCGTTCTCTTCTCTCACTCTTTTCTCCGACCCAAATTTGTTTCTCTGCGATACAGCCCAACACCAACCCAGCCGGGCCGTTTCAAGGTACAATGAGGATGATGAACTGGTGAATGAGGATGATGAACTGGTGTGACTGAGGATGTTGAACTGGTGCGGCTGAATAGGGTTTGTTGTTGTGATTGTGGAGAGAGCAGCGCTTTATGTAATGACCCGTTAAGAAATTTTACATTTTTTTCGCAAATTAATATAGTAAAGTATTTTAAATAGATAATAAAAAAATTAATATCAGAGATTATTGCCTCTTTTTCTACCAATATAAGATAGAAAAACCGTGTATTTGCAACAGATAAGGTCACCTTTGATTAAATTTCACTCCTAAATAGGTGTATCTGCACCGCCACCAGCCTATTTGCTAGTATTTGTTCAGCAAAAAAAAAGGAGGATGTGAGACATTATTAACTACTTTTGTGCAGTATTATCTTTACTCATTGTAATAATCACCAATTAGATAGAGAAGTTCAAGAATTCAAAAAAAGTGACTTTTTGAATAATCAAATTCAATTTTTTTATTTGTAGAGTTGAAAGAGAAAAGAGAAATCATATCTTCAAATAAAAATTTATTTGGACACTTGCTCCGGAGCTAGACTCCGGCTAGGTTCACATTTATAAGTGTAAGGATATAGAGATTGATAGTTTATGAGCCCTAGAGTTGTCATCAACGGAAAGCAAAGCACCAGCATGAATCCGGAAGCAAAAATTAGACGTTTTAGCTTTTTCCTGCTATCACTAATCCCCTAATCTAACAAGCTAAAAACAACTAAACAGCCTAAGAGAACAATAATTGCCCACACTTTTTGAGGTATGCTCGGAAATTAGTGATTCCCAATGTAAGGAAGGAAGTACTTGAAATCTGGGAACAACAAGAAGCAGAACAAGAAAAAGCGTGAATTCCAGTGTTGAGCGAGGAGGTTGAAGAAGCATAAGAACAAGAAGCTTCAATGGAAGGAGGCGGGAACAACAAACCTAAAAATTAACGGGTTCGGTGTAGAGTAAAAAGATCGCTTAGGCTCTGTTTGGACTTAATATTAAGGTTAGCTTTTAAAAGAGCTTATTTTGGGATGGGTTTGGGATATTTTTAAAGTAACCATAACTGAAATATACTCCAAAAATCCAGCTTCATCCCAAAGTTAAATGTGGCTTAACCAGATTTGTTCCAAATTTTGCCCTTCATCTTATTCCTCTGAATTCGGCGTAATTGTCCTCCTCTCCCCTTCTTCGCCTCAGTTTCCTCTTATCTTCCTCCTCGGCTTTGATTCGTTGCTTTGAGTTGGGGCGATTTTGGGTTTGGAATTTGTGTTAATTTTTCAACAAATCTACGGTATCAATTTCTGTTTGTGGGTTTGTGATTTATGTCGAATTTTCAACAAATCTACGACATTTTTTTCTAAAACAGATAAGTTAATAAGGATATAGAGATTGATAGTTTTGTAGAGTTGTTGAGGAAAGATAAATCATAACTTCAAATAAAAATATATTGACCACTTGCTCCGAAGCGAGCCTCTGACTAGGTTCACATTTATAAGAGCAAGAATATAGAGATTGATAGTTTATGTAGCCATTTTCTACTAGGAATGCAAAAAACAAAACAGACCGAAAATCCGTATAAATTTTTAAAAAAAAAATAGTGTAAAAATGTAATATTTAATATTTTTATATATAAAAATATCGGTCCGTTCTTCGGTCCATAGGTTTTAAAAAAAACGGTTTGGTATGGACTGATTGTGCAACACTAGTTTCAACCGAAAGATAGTGTATTGACAATTTGACACGCATTATCTTAATTATCAAGGTAGACACTATCTTAAATTATGATAAAGGTAAATATTTTAATTTGAAGTTAGATTGATCTCATTTCGGATATACTATTATTTTTCTGTGTTGCTTTTTTATTGTAACTAACGTCGATGTTTATCTACATGATTGATGAACGACAGACATAAGCGTTTATGGTTCATTCGTGTGGGAGAAATTGATCACCAGATCTTCGACGATTGCTTCTTCTGCGGGAGGAAAACCGTTCTTATGATGTATTGCTCCAGAATTGGTTGATCATTGGTGAGAGAAGTTAGCATTTCTTGGACGGGAGTCAATGATGGAACGTTAACTAAAGAAGAATCCATTAGGTGCGGAAGATTTTTCATATTTGTTTTTCAGATTTGAACATGAGCAAGGACATGGTGGTGGTTCTCATAGCTACTACGAACTCCTTGCTCCGAGTGAGGGCGTGGAAACCCCATTTTTCTTGAGGGAGCGACGGGGGTGAGGAGGGTCCAATTGACAACGAGATTGGCGAAGAGGGAGGCTAAAAGGAGGGCTTTAAGGAAGGAGATGGCGAGGAAGTAAGGGGAATGGGTAGGGGAGGAGGAGGTGATAAGGGAGATGCCCTTCCAGACGAGAAACTAGTAGAGAGCAAAGGCGGATAGAGGCAGAGAGATGTAGAGGAGGTCGGTATCAAAGGTGGCGAAGAGAGGGAGGAAGTTTTACTGATAGAGGGAGGAGAGGGCGGTGGCGAGGTTGACGGGGCGGCCACAGAAGTCGTGGAAGGAGTAGTAGGTGAGGGAGGCGGCGAAGGAGAGGAGGAAGAGGAGAGATGAAGCGGAGAAGATGACGATGAAGGCTAGGGTTTTGAGGGGATATGGAAGTGGGGGAAGAAGTGGTTGTAGTGGAGGCGGAGGAGGGTGTGGACGTGAAAGTTTTTTTTTTGAAGAAGGTAAATTTAATATATATGAATAAGGATTTACATGCTCCAAAGAGCAGATCAAAATGGCTACCTAGAGCCTACAAAGAAGACCAATCCTAACAACTTTTATAGATGTGCATCTACCAAAAAAGATCCAAAAACTGCACAAACTCACATCAAACCAAACAACGATCCCCCTACATAATATGCAATTGTCTCAACCAAAGCCGAGAGCCATTGTTGAGACGCCTGGTTCTTTGAAGCAACAGATGAGTGATGACAGTGTGCTAAATGGTTACAAAACACTCATCAAGGAATGGAAGAACACCTTGAAAATCAACTTGTTACGATAAATCCAAATCGAATAGATTAAAGATGGATAATAGATTTATTATCACTTTCAATTATAATACGTCTAATATTAAGATGAAGAGCGGCCTTAACTCCTTCAAGGATAACAGTGGCTTCAGTAACCAACACCGAGGAGCAGGGGATCCCCACCTGCTCCACAAAAGAAATCTTACCTTCCGGGTTTCGAATAATAAAACCGATACAACACTCATTATTAGCTTTTTTAGAGCCATCACAGTTGAGTTTATAATAGTGTAAAGGCGGTTTCCGCCATCTCACCTTCCTGACATTTCTATTGGAAGCAATATCGGGTTTATTATTACTATTTATAGGAATTGTAGAGTTTTTCCATTCCAGGTATCTAAATAAAGCAGATTTTGCAATGTCTTCGGTGTTAAGATTAATGACGCTAGAGTGGCCTCTAAAAATCTGATTATTCCTCATATTCTAGAGGGTCCACCAGATGAAGAAGCCAATTTCATGATCAGAGTTATTTTTACAAAAAGCAGTAAAAGAGTCTTCAAAGTTGTTGAACAAATCGAGTTTAAAATTATAAGGGCCAATTTGATTTATGTAATTAAAAACGCCAAGAGTAATGGGACATTCGAAGAAGAAATGGGTCTTATCTTCATTGCAATTATGACATAGGCTGCAAACCGGATAAACTTTGTGAAAGTATCGATTTAATCTTTCAGTAGTCGGGAGGCAATCTGAGAAAGTTTTCCAGAGAAAGTTCTGAATCTTAGGAGGGATTTTAGAATTCCAGAAGAGATTTAGGTCAAGATTTGGTTGAAGCAAAGGCTTAATAATACGATAAGAAGATTTAACAGAAAAAATGCCATCAGAAGCAGATGTCCAAATGATCTGGTCCTCCATAGGGGAAAGAGGGATCCGAATAGACAGGATTCTCTCGACTATATGGGGAGGAAGAATATTGGATAGGGCTAAGACGTTCCAGGTATGGTTCTAGGTAATAAAATCACTGACCTTGTGGTTAACAGGATTATTCTGGCGAAAGGGTGCAAGCAGACAACCAGAGATCCACTCGTCAGACCAAAACTTGATATTATGGCCATTACCCAGTTGCCAGGATAGTCCTTTCTTAAAATCGACGACAAGAGACAGAAGTACTAAATTGCCAAGACTGATTAGGTTTTCTAGTCAAAGTAAGGAAATCGAAATTCTGGAAGTATTTCTCTTTTAAAATTGCTACCCAAACATTCTCCAGATTAGAAATAATTTTCCAGATCAATTTCATTTGAAGAGCACGGTTATTATCCCAAGCTTTACGAATTCCAAGGCCACCCATAGATTTTGGTTTACATATATTATCCCAATGGAGCAAAGAGTGGGAAGAAGGATTTTTTTTATTCCAGAAGAAGGTTTTATTGATATCATCAATTTCGTCGCAAATACCTTTAGGAAGCAAGAAAATTTGCATAAGATAATTTATCTGGGAAACCAGATTGGTTTGGATGAGAAGAGTTCTAGCGGCTTGAGATAGAGAATCAACTTTCCATTTAGATCTTTGTTTCTTGAGGGCGGAAATAGCATCACAAAACACCTCAATGCAGACACGCCCTTGAAGAATAGGAATGCCTAGATATTTTTCAAGTTTAGATGTAACGGGAATATTCATGACAGCAGCTAAAGACCTTGCATAGGAGGCCGAGACATTGCTAGAAACTTGAAGAGAGATCTTGTGGTAGTTGATAGAAAGTCCACTTTGCTTGGCAAATTTGGTCAAGAAATTTTGAATAAAGTGAAGATTATTTAACGAGGCATTAGCCATAATGATGGTGTCATCTGCAAAAGTTAAAAAGGGAATTGGAGTACCGTTTCTAGTTAGCTTGATGCCCACGTGAGGATTGTCGTTTTGAGCTTCAGCGTTCATTTTTCTTGCAAGGAATTCCATGTCAATAACGACTAAAGCAGGTGCCATTGGATCACCCTGACGGATCCCACAAGAAGGCTTAAATTCTGGTCCAGGTTGATTGTTGACCAATACAGAATAGGAGGCTGATTCTAGGCATGCTTTAATTAGATTAATCCACTTGGTACAGAAACCGAATTTATGTAACATCTTAAATAAGAAATCCCAATCAAGTTTATCATAGGCTTTTTCCATATCCAGTTTAAGGGCCATCCATCCAGTAGAGCCTTTTTTTTTTATGGAACGAATGAAAAATCTCATGAGCAGCAAGAATGTTATCTTGGATAAGACGTCCTTCGACAAAGGCTCCTTGAAAAGGGGAGATGATTTTGGAAAGAAGAGGTTTAAGACGATTAGCCATAATTTTAGTAATAATTTTATAGGACAAATTGCAAAGGCTAATGGGTCTAAAATGATGAATAGAATGAGGATTGTCAATCTTGGGGATGAGAGCTATAAAGGAATGATTGATAGCGGAAAGCATCTGTTCAGAGTGGAAAAAGGCTTTTATAGCACTTAAGAGTGAGTTTTTAATAATAGGCCAATGCTTTTGATAAAACTCGATGCAGAAACCATCAGGCCCCGGGGTCTTATTCGGAGGTTGATCAAAAGTTGCTTTACGGAGTTCAGCTTCAGTAGGCGGCGAGACTAGGGATCTATTATCAAGATCATTAATAAGGGAGGGAATAAAATCCATTTCAGCTTCAGTGATCCCAGTAGCTCCATTATGTTGAAACCGGGAGGCTAGTTGTCATTATATTATAATTATTGTTTTTTTTTTTTACAAGCAAAGAAAGGGATCCTTACAATCAGGATAATCCCAACACCCATAAGGGGAGCGGTATCAAGACTCGAACCCGAGACCTATGGGATAGAGGGACAAGTCTCACCCCACTGTCATTATATTAACTTGTTGTCCGAAAGGGGAGCGGTATCAAGGCTAGTTGTCATTATATTAACTCGTATTTTCTATCTTATGTTTGTTTTTTGAGGTTTTTACCGAAAATCACCCGTAAAAGTGCCTATATTGCTCTAAATCACCCCTTTAATTGGATATTACCGGAAACCACCCGTTTAACTACTTCCGTTAGCGATTCACCACCCGTTTTCATATTCCGTTTATAATCCGTTAACTATTTACAAATTTAGCCCGAAAACTTTATATTTATTCATTTTCGTCACAAATTGAAAAATTGAAAAATAATTGTAATTAGCTACAAAATTGGGCTAACTAAATCATCTTCTTCCCCACAAAAAATTTGCAAATTGTATATGTAAATTTGCACTACTTGAATCGGTCTCTAACTCTCTACACATAACCAGAAGCTTAAAAAAAGAATTAAAATCAGATTCAAAGATCTTTGAATGGTCGAAGTTTTGCCGAAGTTTTGGAGTTCCGAAAAACCTTCATCGGACTCGGGAAATACCATCCCTTACTCTTCACTGATTTCGCCTCATCCAATCCACAGGGAAACGCCACCGATTTCGACCTTCGAATGGTCGCAATATTCAAATCAGGCGCCTCATCTTCCTCGATCTTCCCTCTTTTGGATCTCCGAGGCAAGAAAAACAGCCACATCGACTTGCTCTTCTCCATCGACGCCGATGACTCCCTCGGAGCCACAAAATCTCTGGCTGAGGAGAATCTCCCCGATTTCATGAATGAAAACACGACGGATCTAGATCTGGTGTACGATTGCTCGCTGTCGATAAGGCTCGACACTCTCCCGATGGATCCGACGTCGCCGGGGATGGAGATGAAGGAGAACGAGGAAGACGATGAAGAAGAAGAGAAATCGCAAGGGAGGAGAGTAGCGCATTCGGGAGGACCCCACCCCACCCCGGTCGGAGGAGGAGGAGGCGGCGAAAGTGGGGTTGTGGTGGTGGTGGAGTGGGCGGGACTGGTGGAGGAGGGGAAGGGGGGATTAGAGGGAGGTGGTGGTTGTTCTTCGGTGGCGAATTGGAGGAGGGCGGAGCCGGTGGAGCGGAGTGAGCGGATGTAGAAGGAGTGGGCGGCAGAGAATGCGTCCGGGATTTCACTTCTCAGATCTGGTTTTTTGTGGGGAAGAAGATGATTTACTTACCCCAATTTTGTAACTAATTACAATTATTTTCCAACTTTTCAATTTGTGAAGAAAAATGAATAAATATAAAGTTTTCGGGCTAAATCTGTAAATAGTTAACGAATTATGAACGGAATATGAAAACGGGTGGTGAATCGCTAACGGAAGTAGTTAAACGGGTGGTTTCCGGTAATATCCAATTAAAGGGGTGGTTTAGAGCAATATAGACACTTTTACGGGTGATTTTCGATAAAAACCTCTTGTTTTTTCAACTTGTTGTCCGAAACATAACATGCTATAGTTACACATTCCTTCGAGCAAAAGGTAATAGAATTTGTTCTCAAGATTAAAGAAGGTATATTTTTGTAGATTAAGAAGTCAAAGATCGACCCTATACAAGCAATGTCAACTTTTTTCTATCTCGATTGTCAAGACCATAGATTTTCAACTCTTCGAATGTAGAGCAAAAAGAAAGCTCCAATTAATTAAATTTCTCAAATGTAAATTGATAATGCTCGATAGGCCGATAAAGAAACGGATTCGGGTCCAACGAGATGATAAAAATTTTAAATTTTTTATGTGATTCACGCGGGTAAACTTGACAAACGGATCAGGTTCAGATCAATCAGGTTTAGGTAAAAAATGAATTCGGGTCAAATGAGATGATAAAAAATTTAGGTTATTCGGGTCGGGTCGACCTAACGAGTTTCAAGGTTCGTATTTTTTGTAATAAAGAAAATAAAATTGATACAATACGAGTTGATAAAAAAAATTAAGTTGTTCGGGTCGGGTCGACCTAACGAGTTTCAAACATTCGTTTTTTGTGTAATAAAGAAAATAAAATTGAAACAATATTTTATAATAAAACATGTGAAAAGTGAGTCCCTCAACGAGTTTCGAGAAATTCGGATCGGTCTGTGTTTGACTCAACGGGGCTCGTGTCGGTCCAGGTACAAGTCATCGGATTACATTATTTTTTCTAGTCGGTTGGGTCGAGTTTTTTTCGAATTTAATTAACTTTTGACAAATCCACATGTGGGTGATAATTTTGTAATTTCTTTGATTTTTTGTGATAATGACCTGAACGAATATTATCACTAAATAATAGATAATGAACATGATCACTCAAATTATGAAATTAGCTTATTATATGTGCTTCGTATTATAGAGGAAAGTTCTGGTGCAAATAACTCTTAACGTAGAAAAAACGAGCATATCGCGTTAACAAATTATACGTCAATGTTCATATTGTGGATGGTAATGTTCATAATGTGGATCATAATTATTTTTGAACGTTTTCAGTGAGGGACCGCATACTTGTAATTACGACAATTTTTTTTTTTCCTTCTCAAAATGACCTCAAAAAATTCTATCACCTAAATTACGAAACATTATCGTTCAAATTATCAACATTAACTTCTATATGTGCGAAAACTTCGTTTTTTCTACATTAAACATTGTTCTCACCAGAAATTTTCTCCGGTATTATAAGGTTATTTCGCACTAAAATCTTTATCCCGAATTATATGCTAATTGCACAATATGACCAATGCAAAACATAATTTCCCAAACTTACCCAAATCGGGAATTTACACAAGGATATTCCAATTCCTTCCTCATCAACCAACATGAATCTAGAAAGATCGACAAAAATTGACACGACTAATCGATTTGAGCCACCAATTTCAGCTTCCACGCCCACCAGTCAATCAATCCTGCATTGTAATCAAAACGAAATTCCTTCCGCTAATCCGACTCCATTGAAGCTGCCTTCGAGCTTCAAAGGGTTTATTTCTTATCCTCTTCCCCTCCAATTCCACATGTAAAATCCCCCAAATAGAGAAACTAAAGATGCGTAGCCTGGCCCTTCGGCCACTCTGTCTATCTACCCACAACCACAACAGCGTCGCCTTTTCATCTTCTTGTGAGTTGTTTAGATTCGGTAAACGGTTTCATTTCCTTCATCCTACTTGCTCTTCGCTTAAGCAATCACCCAAGAAGCAGCTTCAGCAGCAACAGAAGAGTGCTCCTGAATTGAAATCCAAAGGGGGAAGATGAGAAATTAGGGGCGGCTTCTGATTCTCTTGAATCTAAAGATGGAAGCTTGGAGGAGGAAGGAGATGCTGCTCTTAAGGGTACTTGTTGGTTGGAGTTGTGGGTGGATTTGGATTTTGGAGCTGCTGGGTATCAGATTAATGCATTTCTTACTCAGTTTTCCACCTTGATTGAAGGTCTTGATTTAGTGCTTTTTAAGTAGTAATCAGATTGGGGTAATGTTGTTGTTGTTGATAATGTGTTGTTTGAATTAGGATATGGACCTGGTGGATATGCTCTATTTTTTGCTGTTTTTTTTTTTTTGATAGACTATTTGTTGCTGTTATGCTGGATTGAAGGTATGACTAGTGTGCTAGTTATCTATCTGTATGAATAAATGATTGTTGTGGTATTGCATTATATGAGAAATTGAAAGAGAAGATAAGTTAATGCAGCAATGGTGTTTTTTGGAAGATAGATTAATAACTGATAAGCATTGCTATATGCTGTTTTTTGGAAGGTAAATAAGTTACTGCAGCATTGTGTATTTCATATACATTAGAGAGGAGACCAGAGAATATTATCAACGATTTTTAGAGTATAGGACGGTTAAGGTTATAATTTTGCTGTAATGAGTTTATTAATTTCTAATTTAGAGGTAGCAATTTCTCTAATTAGTAAACTGTGTTTTCGATAGAAATCACAGTCTTAAGTGTGTTTTCTTGTGATTGAATTAGGGTATGGACCTGGTGGATATGCTCTATTTGTTGCTGTTTATGCTGGATTGGAGGTATGACTAGTGTTCTAGTTATTATATGTATGAATAAATGATTGTTGTGGTATTGCATTATATGAGAAATTGAAAGAGAAGATAAGTTAATGCAGCAATGGTGTTTTTTGGAAGATAGGTTAATAACTGATAAGCTATGTTACTTAGACACGGGTACCCAAGTCGGACACGGGTACATGTCCAAGTGTCCGACTCGGCTATTTTGTGAAAAAAGTTCATGATTTTGGTCTAAAATGAACTGCCCAGTGTCCATACCCATATCCGAGTGTCGAGGATCGGGTACGTGAGGTAAAATGAAGAGTCCGAGTAGCATAGCTGATAAGCATTGCTATATGCTGTTTTTTGGAAGGTAAAAGTGAAGATAAGTTAATGCAGCAATGGTGTTTTTTGGAAGATAGGTTAATAACTGATAAGCATTGCTATATGCTGTTTTTTGGAAGGTAAAAGTGAAGATAAGCTAATGCAGCAATGTGTATTTCATATACATTAGAGACGAGACCAGAGAATACTATCAACGATTTGTAGAGTACACGACGGTTAAGACTATAATTTTGCTGTGATGAGTTTATGAATTGCTAATTCATCTCTTATTGCTATGCTTAACATGTACCTTTAAGCTTAGGAAAACTGTATTTTGAACAGTAATTAACAATAACTTGTATATGCGTCGTCTGTGATTTAGCTGCATATGCAGTATAGACTAGTATGAATTTGTATATGCTAATGCTAGGAAAAACGAATAAGATTTGAAAAATGTGTACTTCTGTTTTTCTTATAGGTTCTTGCAATACCTGCAATTCCATTGACAATGTCAGCAGGCCTTCTCTTCGGCTCTCTAACTGGAACTATCATGGTCTCCATCAGTGGAACTGTAAGCCTGTTTGACCTCTTAAATCTTACAATGCCAAATTGCCGACAGAATTGGACAATAAAATGAATCAATCTGTATTTTGTACTTTCAGTTAGCAGCCACCATTGCGTTTTTTATTGCTAGATACTTTGCACGTGATCGGATTTTGAAACTTGTTGATGGCACAAGAAGTTCCTTGCAATTGACAAAGCTATTGGTGAAAATGGATTCGGAGTTGTAACACTAGTTCGGTTGAGTCCTTTGCTTCCGTTTTCCCTTGGGAATTATCTTTATGGCTTGACATCCGTCAAATTCATCCCTTGTGTCCTAGGAAGGTCTGATTCATCTCCTTAGAGTAATCATAATCTTTTCAAATCTTACTTTTACAATTTTCTTATACAAAATTTGTCTGAGAAATTGATTTTTCCATCGAGTGTAAAAATACAGTCAATTAAATATTTGCTCACTCATTTGGTTCTTTTCAACATGTAGCTGGTTGGTGATGCTGCCAGGAACTTGGGCTTACGTAAGCGCAGGAGCATTTGGACGAGCAATTCTTGTGAGTTCTTCGTCTTAATAAATCAATGTTTTTCTTTCTTCTTACAAATTGTTATATGGATAAAGATCTTGTACAATATTCTTAACGTACGAATACATGCACATAGTTCATAATTTGTGATCTTTCAGCAGGAAGAATCTGAATTAGCTGTTGCTGCAACTTATGTGACAAAGCTCGCAAAGGTAAGATGATTAATTCATAATCATCAATATAACAAAAAAATCTGCAACAATTAATGATGCATGATGTTTATCTTCAAGGACATTGACGAGTGAGCTTCAAGAAAAGAGCCACGATTCCAAGTAGCTAAAATCATAGGGATCTTCGTGTCATGTAATTAGATAGAGGATTTTTGTAACTAAAACCACACATCAAACTGGAAAGCTTCTTAATTGTCATTATAATGCCACGTTAGCTTCACTAAGGCAGCATATTCGGTTCAGACGTTGAGCGACAATAACTGATTGAACTCAACAAGAGCCAAAGCGAAGATACGAAGAGAAAGATTGTAGCTTTTGGTAGAATATATAGTTAACAGAATGATTTAGCTATTCGGTTCAGACGTTAAAATGAATGTAAAATGACCAAACATTTTATATCCTCTCGAATGTTTAGAGAAAACATACCGTAAACAGTGCAGTCAGTCCAGGCAACTTAAAATCATTTCTTCGGGCCTGTTGAGCACAAATACCTCAGCATGTATTCATTCGACGAACATGTATCTGCCAAATCCTGATGTAACCGAGTAATAGCCTTCTGAAGGGACTTCAACGCAGGCATCATATTTCTGGAGCTAGTCTGAATAGACTGAGCATGAATTTTGCACATTTCCTGTCAAAGAGAATACATAACAAAAATCAGCACATCAAACAATCAAAACAGCATCCCAGACAAAGTGTTTAAACTCCATACCTGACACCACTGAAGAATGAACTCCAAATACGGGCTGGTTTCTATGAGATCTGCAAACGCCTCAACCAACCTTTTCAAATATCTAGAAGGGATTGATGCAGCAACAGCCGGTATGTCCACAGGGTTCACCCAAAGAATGCACTTTTTTAACAGACTATCTTCATTCAATCTAAGGCTAAGGATGAGAGCCCTGCTTAACTGGTTTTCACTAAGGGCCACATCAACAGCCTATAAAAAGCAACAAAATCAATTGATGATCAGAAGCAATATTTTAACATAGAGGATAAGCGTAAAACAAGCATACCTCAGGTGTGACATCTATATCAAGATCAGTAGGATCAAAAATAAAAGAGTCGTCCATCGAATAAACTAAAACTCCCTCTGTCGTAGCTGCTGTGAAACTCCTGCCTGTGGGGGAAATTTTCAGGCACTTGGTACGAACAATAGGCCTTCCACGATTAGGCAAAGATCCTGGCAAGCCAAAACCAAGATTTCCTTGGGTTTGCTTGTCAATACCTTCTTCAGTGTCACTGTCATCATCATCAATCAAATTCAGAGGACCAGATTCTGTCATGTTCTTTGAATTTAATATATCAAGCACTCCATCAAGAGAGAGATTGTGGGTCAACTGAAACTTGCGCAGCAATACCTGCAACATAGAAGAGAGAAGTCATCTATTAGACTACATATCGAATATGATCTGATCAGATGAAAGCTCAAGAGTTTCTTTAGAAAAATCCAACAGAAAGAAACATCAGTCACATATAGGCTAACAAGCCAATGACATATAAATATGCAGAAAGATAATATACAGATGATACATATAGTTTTATAAGGGTAAAGAAAGATATAAAAGAAAAGAAAGAGGGAAACACAAACCTGCTCAGCAACATCATACATACAAATATATTTGCTCAGCCCACCAGCCAATATGTAACTCCCATCAGCAGAATAACACAAGGTTGTGAAGCACTTCCCATGAGTAGAATTAGCAGCTGTTCGACGATCAGTCATCAACCTACCACCAGCTATATCTCTACGACCTTCAATGGTATACATCAACTCACCCTCCACAGGATCCCAGAAATGAATTTGGCCATCTAGTGTGCTAGAAGCCAGTTGCTTTCCATCTGGCCGGTAAACAACAGTAAGAACATCATGGTTGTGCTGAAATGTTTCAACTGCGCCTTTTCCTTCAAAAACATCCCACAACCTTACAGTTTTGTCCCATGAAGATGAAGCTAAAATTGCCTGCAATTCAAAGAATAAAATGATTTAAGCTTCAAATAATGGTTACGAGGATATAGACAGAAGATGTCAAATCATACACATAAATATTGAGATAGTGGAGTGCTTATGTTACAAAAAATCTGCTTAAACAAGTAGAATGAATTTGCTATTTTGAATCTTTCATCATTAACCTATTCTAGTAATACAGCAAGTCAAAGAGAAGAAGTTGGTACTCACGTTTGATGGAGAAAACACTATCCCGTGTACTGGACCTTCATGACCACTAAGAATATCAAGCAAACGACCCGTCTTCATTGACCATACAAAGATCTAGAAAAGGAAGGTGACAAATTTCAGTAAACTAAGGCCATAGAGATGATCAATTATATCATTATCAATAAAGAGCCAAATAGAAAGAAACAACATACCTCAAATGAATCCAAGGTTCCAGCACATATAATTTCCCCACTCGTATCGGCTGTCAAAGAAACAAACTGTCTGGGAGAAGGAGATGTAAATGTCCTAAAGTTTCGATACCGAAACAGGTCCCAAGCACGAACTGTTCCATCTAATGATGCACTCAATAGACAATTATTATTAGCCAAGAAGTGAAGTCCAGTGACAGCATTAGTATGCTCAGGGAATGTGACAAAACAAAATCCAGAGGCGACATTCCAGACCTATAAAACCATAAGAACAGTTAGAATAGTAGAAGACCAGCAAACATAAGACATGTATTTATGACGAAATCAAGGCAATTCGAGTAGCATAAATTATCTACATCCTAAGTTCCTAACAGGGAGAAGTAAATCAACACAAGTCCTGTAAGTCAAGCAAAAAATAGATTAATCTAAAATGCAAGTAGTAATATGACCTTAATCTTATTATCATCTGCCCCAGTGGCAAGAAGTTGAGAGTCAGCCGAATATGTGAGACAGTTGACATCAAAGTAATGTCCTTGCTGCTTTAAAACATAGCTTTCTGACTTCCACTCCCAAACGAGCAACTGTCCAAGCTTCGCGCACCCAAATGCCAACCAATTTCCAAGATCATTGAAAACAGCAGTGGTGATCTTCTGTCTAGATATGGACAGCAAATGAATGCAAATGAAATCGGGCATTTGATAGAGTCCAAATGCCCCATTTGAGTACCCAATCACCAATAGATTGAGCTTCCTACGATAGCTGCAGGCCGTCACCTTCGCTGGTGCCTGCATACAGTAGCTCTTCTTGAGCAGCTCCCATTTTACCTTGTGCAAATAAAGCTCATCTTCTTCCTCATCATTCAAGCCATCAACTTTCCCATCAAATTCCTTTCTCTTCTTAGAATCACCTTTATCATCAACAAACTCCTCCATCTTCTCTGGAGTCCCTGGAGAAGGAGGCTCTGATTTCACCTCCATCTTCTTCCTCCCTAATTCAAGCAACTTCTCATTAATCTCATCACCACCCCAGCAGAGAATAGCCCCATCACGTGAGACAGTGTAGATCCGCGAAACCCGACCCGTTTTACCATCGACTCCGAAGAAACCGCCGACAACAACATCCCTGTGACCCAGAAACAGAAAGGGCTTCTTAATCTCCAGGCTTTTCTTGATTCCCAGCAAACGAACCGTCAAATCCTTGGACCCGACGAGCAAGAACTCGGAATCAGGGCTCCAATCAAACGAGGTAACCTTATCATTACAATCAGCAAAAGTCCGGACAAGCTCAAAAGGGAAAAACTCCTTCCTCCAACCAGGAGACCTCCAAATCTGAACCAACTTACCTACGCCCACTGCAATAAGGTGCCCGTTGGGGCTGAACTCGACAGATGAAACGGGGCCTTTGAATGTGATCCTATGGAGTACAATACGACGTCGTAAGTTGATAAACTGAGCCCTGGAGTTGTCATCAACGGCAAGGAGGAATAGCCCGTCAGGAGAGACAGCGAGACGGATGATATTGGATGACGACTGGCATGGGAGGGTGATGGTCTCGGATTTGACAAGGTCAGTGACTGAGATTCGGTTACCAATAGGTGAGATTAGAAGATTGTTGTTGGAGATGACAACGTTTCCTCCCCGATAGGGTGCGCCAAGCAGGTTCTGGAACCGAAAATTCATCCCAGAAGACTGAGCTTGAGTGTTGATAAGGAACCTAAAAATGAAGGTGTAGATCAAGGTTACAAATGAGTAATATCATCCCTTTTTTTTTTCATTTTACTGCAAACAGAAAACAGAAAGACTATAAACATTCCTAACTCCATAGCCTTGAAATTCCATTTGTAAACAAACACGAAATGCCTATATACCTATTATTAGGGCTGTTCATATGGGTAGAACCGAACCTAGAACCGAATTTGGGTTTATTCGGTTCCGATTCAGTTCTACCCGAAATAAAACGAAAATTCATAAGTCCAAATACAAAACATAAGACGATTAACAATTCGTCGACCAAAGATTCAAAAGTACAAATAATAAACATAGAATTCATGCATAGTTTCATGAATTTTCATGATTCCTAGTTACACTCAACTTTCTGGTCCGGACACGAACAGGATGTTGAGTGTGTTCATGATTTAATGTAATCCTAAATTTCGAACCGAATGTTATAAAAATCCTAAAATGTAAATATTAAACGAAGATATCTAATAAAGTGGAATAAAAGTGCAAAATCCTACAACAAAATTATAGAAAAATAACAATAACAATAGAGTTTTCAGTTTTATCCTTGACTGGTTCCGTATGATTCAAAATAACTTCATATCTTCCACAATTACCATTAGTCCAATTGAATATTAACTCGCCTGCAAAAATTCGTTTCAAATAAATTGAACATTCTTCATTACAAGTCATTAAAAATACCACATAGCTGAAGATAAATAACTCATACGAAATTGTATTTGTCATCTAGCACAACACTTGAAAAATTCGTTTTTGCACTGCTTATCGCTTCGATATATGTTCGAGTGTGAAGGTTTGACTATGGAATTTATACAAATCTAAAGTTTCTCACCTACAATGATTAATGAAGACAAAAGGAGGGAGTAAATCACGTACAATGAAGACGGCTTGGCGAGACGGGCGAGACGACGGCTTGGCAAGACCGGCGAGACGAAGACGCAACTGTCGGTTGTGAGCGGAAGAAGCAACAGTGAGCGGGTGAGTGAAGACGCAACTTGGCGAGACCGGCGAGACGAAGACGGGTGAGTAAGAAGGAAGAAGGAAGAAGAAGGAAGGAAGAAGCAAGTGAGCGGCGGTAGAGACCACAGAAGGAAGAAGCAAGTGAGCGGTCCAACTCCCAACCCTACCAAATAGAATAGTAGAATTTATTTATTTATTTTTTAAACATATATCCTATTTGCGCGTATGTATATCGGGGCATGAACCTAATTGCATAAAATTTCCAAATTCACATCAATGCCAATGATAGAAACCGTGTTGTAAGGATATCACAACACAGTAATTTGTTGAAGAATCTTCAACGTTCTATGATATTAATGATAAAATTCAGATGTTGATTGGCCATTACTAAATACAGTCAGTCCGGTGCTTTATTCAAACGCAGCCTGGTTTCTCGCGTTACGCGAGAATAGCAAAAATATTAACTTTTAATCTCGCGTTATGCGAGAAGCACGTCCCTTGCGTAACGCGAGAATAAAATTTTAAATTTTTAATATTTTTGTTATTCTCGCTTAACGCGAGAAACATAGAAACATGTCTCTCGCATAACGCGAGAAACCAGGTTGCGTTTGAATAAAGTACCAGGCTGTATATAAGAACCGTGTAGTTATATAAAGGAAATAACTGATTGGAAAACTAGAAAGTAGCCACTAATTAGTCCACTAAGGCACTAACCAATTTTATAAAACTCACGCTGTAAATCAATTTTATACAAATGAAGATTAGTTAAAGTAACTTGGGTAATAAAGTAATAATGCATCGTTGAGTATGGTGTTGATTTTCCCTATCTAATTTGCAATACTCAATTTTAAATCTAGTCTATTAGCTCAAAGAGGGAAGCAACATGAGGTGGGTTTAGAATCCCACATAGATTATGATAATCTTAGTACTCAGTTAACAAAAGATTAGTATCTCATCTAAAAAAAATTGAACTCCAACATTTTAAGTCTTCTTGTTTGCAGAATATCGCCAATGATCAACCTATGTGGGATTCGAACTCACATCATGTGCAACACACACATTGCTCTTCCTTTTGAGCTAATAGGTTTTTAATAAAATTTCTAAAGATCAGAACGTACCTCTGCATCATTTAAAAGAGAGGAGTATTATCTGAGCTGAGAAGGTCCCTGACATTTTCATTATACATCTCCATAGCAGAAAATTTCAAGACAAATGCTCACTCTTCATGCTGATAGAAAAGATAATGTGTTACAAAGGCATTGTTTTGCTTGAAATAAGATTTGTGTAAGTATATGTTCGTGATTCCATTACCCTTTGTATATAGTCATATATGTCAGTCACTGTATACTCGGTTATCCCACTCATGGTGCATGTCTTCCCACTGCTTGTTTGGCCATATGCAAAAACACTTGCTAAAAGAAGTTAAGAAAGAAGATAAAAACAATATTAGAGTCCCTATATTGCCTTATAAGTTATAACTATGGTATTGAGATTTGAGACCAAAAGGTGAGTGAAAACATGCAACACTTACAATTAATACCACTAACAACAGAAAGGGTGATTTCTCTTGTCCCTTCTTCATAGACCTTAGTCGAGCAGTCACCGGAAAATACTCTGTCTACCAAAAATGTAAAAAGCAGAGAAGAAAATGGAAGTCAAACAAGGGTGTAAGCAAGACAATGTGCATCTCTTTTAAGCATTTGATCAAACATCTGGCGAGCATCCTCAAGAATCCCACACATATGGTAGAAATCAACAAGCCTAGTCCTAACCCTTACATCATCGATCGATACGCGGCTCCTGATCTTGAAATGAAACCTTTTCCCCGTCTCCACGGCTTTGAAGATTGGAACAGACCTTCAAAACCAATCAGATATGTAAACGAAATTGAAACTGAAAGCAAGCCTAAAAATCTATCAGATATGTAAACGAAAATGAAACTGAAAGCAAGCCTTCAAAACCAATCAGATCTATAATCGAAAATGAAACTGAAATCCATCAGATCTGTACAGAATGAGAGGAGGAAAGAAGACGAGTAAGAGAGGAGACGAGTACCTGTTGAGCTCTGTAGAAGAAATCAAAGAGTAGGAGAGAAGAGGATGAAATGGCGACAAGGAGATGAACCATTGAAAGAGACGGGGCTAAAATGGAAGTCACGACCTCTAAATTCATAAATAAGTAGGTGAAATTTTGCAAAGTAGGGGTGTGAAGCTTTTGTTTTTGGAACTTATAAGTTGTGAATAAGTATATTGAAGCACTTTGAAGTAGTGTGACGAAGATCATCCGAACATACCACTCAGCTGCTTAAATGTGAAAGGAAAAAGTACCCCATACTTATAAGTATCTATAAGTACTTAAATCATGGAATCCGAACAAACCCTTAGTCTTGAAGACAGTGATACCTACACCATACTGTTGACTAGTTCACTTGAATTGATCATTATATTATGATGAGCAAACACAACAGCAAGTAATCTTGTTGAAGAAAGAGGAAGAAGGTATAAAGACGAGAAAATGATAGCATCACCTGGATGGAAGCTCTCGGTGTCTCGTCGGTTTTGGTTGCACCTCAATGGATGTTGTGTTTGCAAGGAGATCATGCCATCTTCTGGATGGAAGCTCTCGAGTTCAGACAAAGTGATAGCATCACCTCCAACAATATTTGCTAGCTCTTTAGCTCGTTCTTGAAAGTAATAACACAACAACAAAGCAGAAATTACAAAACTTTTTGCAATAAATATGTTTACTCTGTTGTTTTGTTAAAGTTCGTTGCAATTTCCCTCCCACGTCTTTTTTTGTGATCAAAGAAACACTTGTGAAAAATAAATCTTAAAAAAGAGGAAAAACAAATACCTAATTTAATGCTTACCATAGGTACGGTTTGCAATGATAACCCTAGCATCTTTTTCTTTTGCTCCATAAGCAAGGGCCTTTCCCGCACATCAGCACCAATGACAACAAAAAGTTTACCAGAGTGATTGAGCTTTACTATTTATAATACTTTGACCTGTGAAAAATAATTAAATTGGGTTGCTACATTGAAGTTCCTATTATCATTCTCATAAAGCTTTTAGAGAAGGGAAAAAAAGAAAAACCTCGAAGAGCATTCTCAATGGCTGTTATGGCACCAACATAATATGTTTTATAACCATATAGCTTCCCATCATCTCGTCCCATAAAAATGCAGTTCACAGCTCCAACTGACTGAAACAAAGAAACATAATACTCCCTCTGTCCCTTAATATAAGGCCCATTTGCTTTTTCGACACTATTCACAAACCGAGAGAATCTTCTCGTTTTCTTCCAATATATAGAAATAAATATAGACATGTGAAATCTCGTTTGATTCGTCTCAATGAGTACTTTGACAATATAAAAAAATTATAAATTTTATCATTGTATATTTAGAGATATTAACGTTACAAAACGTGTCTCGAAAAATGTGTCAAAAGCAAATGGGAAGATCAATAAGGGACGGAGGGAGTATTCAACATGACAAATGATATGCCAATACTGTAATTTCCTGATTATTGAACACAAAATCATGGATTAATAAGAGTTTCGTATTAGACAACCTTTGCAACTGGATCAACTTCGTTGCAGCACTCAAGAGCAGACTCACAATTTCTAGGAAGACAAAGTTGTGATATTGAGCTTATAGCAAAAAAAAACGAAATCTCAGCAGTAGATAAAACCTACATTTGAAGCACATTCTCGCGGGGCAGGCAGGATACACCAAGAAACACAAGATAAAAATTATTTCTAGACAGATCAAAAATTCAACTGCACTCGAAGATTACTGATAACCCTCCACAATTCAGTCATTACAGATCCAAGGCAAAAAAAGGTCAAATCTAGATCCAAAAACTGAAATGAACGTACCTGAGCAGCCTTGTAAGCCATGAGAGTGTTCTTGGCAGTCTACCTTTTCTCAACAAGATCACAAACATGAAACCCTCTTTCCTAGAACACAAACACAAATAGAAAAGAAGCAATGTAAGACGCGATAAGCATACCAGAAAGAGTTGCATTCCCATCCTTAGGTTTCAAACATGAGCTACAATTGTTGAAGCCACCACTTCGCTCATCCTCAACACCCTCATAATCACAAATTCTGACTACTTTTCAAAACCAAAATCAGAGCAAAGCAACCCTGCGGTATTACAGAAGAGGCAAAACAAAACCCAAAAATTAATCCATCGTCAAATCGAATCGAAATCGATTTTTGTTTTTACAGAAATCAAATGGAAACCTCTCAAATCGGTGATTGAAAAGAAGAGGCTTGAATGAGAGGAGAAGAAGACGAGTACCCACTTTCCTAGTTTCACAATCATAATCGCGAGCATTCCAAATACAAATATAGACAGAAGATCTTGAATGAAAGCAACAACATTTCTAAATCAGAAGGCTTTCAAAAAAAACTAGGGTTTTTACCTTGAGCTGGGAGAGGAGATTGGTGGCGGAATCGAAATCGTTGCGGAGAAGGGGAGCTTTGAAGCGGTCGAAGAGCTGAGAAACTTCAGTTAGCTTGGGATCCATCTCTCCTTCTTTCTGTCTCTCAATCTGGACTACGAAATCGAACGCCATAGACCTGTAATAGAAAGGTATTAAATCGAATGGAGGGGAGGAGAGGAGACGAGAAGGAAAGAAGACGATTACATGAGATTGAACAAGATATCGAGGGATGAAGAAGATGAACAGTAGGAGGTCGTTTCGATGGGGATTGTTGTGTATATTTCGACTGCGATTTATGCTTTTCTCCATTGATGGTGTGGTTTGGGATCTGTAAGTTGGAATGTGTATTGATGTATGATTGTGTCGAGAAATTGTTATTAAGTTCACGTTGGAGACTATGATTTTAAAAATTATTGCCACGAGTAGCCTCGTGCCTAGACGCCTAGACGATCTCAAGACCGGTCTTTTAGAGCATTGGATTAGGCGTCTTCGAGCTTCAACCACAAGGGTCTATGTCACCGTGCTCGACGGGCTAGACGTTGTATAATCCTTCACCGTGAACGTCCAATGTCTTTTAGAACACCAGATTAGGTGGCGGAAAGCTTCAATCACAAGTATCCATGTCACCGAGCTCGAGGGCCTAGTCAACGTCTAGTCTTCCTCCTAACGTTTAGATGCTAGATAACCTTCACTGTTCAGCTCTCATCCAACGTCTTACAAAACATTCGAATTTAGACGTCTTCGAGCTTTAACCACAAGCGTCCATGTCATTGTGCTCGACGACCTAGTCAACGTCTAGACTCCCGCCTAGCGTCTAGACGCTAGATGACCGTTCAACTTTTGTTCAACGTCTTTTAGAATACTGGATTAGGCGTCTTCTATCTTCAACCACAAACACTCATGTCACCACGCTCGACGACCTATTTAACGTCTAGACTCTAGGTGACTGTTCAGCTCTCGTCCAACGTCGTTTGGAATACTGGATTAGGCTTCTTCGATCTTCAGCCACAAGCGTCCACATGTCACCACGCTCGATGGCCTAATCAACGTACAAATTTCTGCCTAGCGTTTAGACGCTAGATAACCTTTCATTGTCCAACTCTCGTCCAACGTCTTTTAGAACATTGGATTAGGCGTCTTCGAGCTTCAACCACAAGCGTCCATGTCATCATACTCAACGGCTAGTCAGCGTCTAGACTCCCCCTAGCATCTAGACGCTTAATAATCTTCAACGTTAAGCTCTCATCCAACGTCTTTTAGAACACTAGATTGGGCGTCTTTGAGTTTTAACCACAAGTGTCCATGTCACAACACTCGACAACCTCATAAACTTCAACTCCCTCTTTACGATCGTCGTCTTCGTCAAGATCTCACTCACAACTCCCGGCCAATGCAACCTCCATATTTGGGTTCTAAAGTGTACTTCAGTTGATTGGGGCTTTGAGATTGTAATATGTTCTTTGTGGCGTGTGTGTTTTTGTATTGTTTCTTTTTTTTGTTCAGGCAAGACACCGGGGCCCTCTTTCAACAGACAAGCACCTGACCTAGCTTGCCTCTGACCTAGCCCAAGTGATGTCAAAAAGATCATGTCAAGCCAAATCATCCCAATTACAATTTGACAGTAATTAACAACCTTCTCAAACAATGATGCAGTACACTAGGGCTTCATTTGATATCAGTATCTAAGATCTGAAATATTAGGTAGGTATCGATATCAAGATATGAGCAACTAAAGTTTGAGAGTTACATTCTCAAACAATGCAGTACAATAGGGAATATCAGTATCAATATCATAGTGTCGGCATTGGTATCAAGACACGAGTATAATACATCAGGTATGGTATAGATATTAGTGATATTAATACATTGATATCTCTATCTAAAGCCAAACATAAGATATCAATTTAATATCGACATCGAGATTACACCATACTTTCGATATTCTAATACCAAAACCAAACGGGATCTAGGAGTTCCTAATGGTTTCTTTTTGCATAAACTACATACGAAAGCATGTTCTGTTTCCTATGAACCGGGAACTCCCATTTGGAGGGGAACCTTGATTCCAACCACCTGCCCAACAACAGAAAGCCATGATACCATATACTTTTCATCAGACATTGCAAGTTTGTCACCATCAAGAAGCAATCTCATCAGCTCATTGGTTCCACATGGGTGAAGCATAAACCACGGTCTCTTCATGTAAGGATGCTCCTGCAATCAACACAAGAACAATCTGCGGAATCACATCTAATTCATAAAAGAATTTCTGTCCAGATGCAAGTTAGTATATGCTTACCGTTCCAGTTATAAACGTCCATTTTGATTCTGTAAGCACCTTAGAGGAGCTAGCAGGAAGATCTTTTTCGATCTCATCTAACACCAGCAGTCGCCCATCTGTAAAATAATTTAAAACAAACCCAGATAACAACTACCAGAATGAATGAAGGTGACTATCAGCTAAAATTTGACATGTGAGGAATAGAAAAGGATCCTTGCCCCCAAAACATACAAAGGAGAAGGAAAATAGAAACATGAAAAACATAAAGACTGGTCTACTAGCCATAAAGAATCAAGCCTATGTACTATAGAAACGACCAATCGGTTTAGGAACACCTAAACTATCAGCAACAAGTGACTAAATACAGGATTTAGCCGTGTAGATATAGCAGAACAACTTTTTTTTTATAGCATTCAACAACAAAACCAATGAATTGCGTTTTAAGGATCATACATACCACTACGGTATCCCCAAAAAAATAATACAGGAACCTGTAAGAACTGCTATACACGAAATAGAAACCGTAGTAACGCACTTCACAATCAACGTTGAATACAGCTCAAAAGATTGCACCATTTCCCGAAACATACAAAGGAGGAAACAGGAACATGAAAAACATTTAGGTACGGCCAGTCGGTTTAGGAACATCTAAGCTATGAGCAACAACTGACGTAATATAGGATTTGGTCATGTAAATGGATTAGAACATAAATTTTAAAGCATCTGCGCTTTTAGGATTATAAGCCTATGATATCAAAAGACAGCAAACTCTTAGGCAACTTAAATTCACATGAGCTCATACATACCACTACGGTATCCACGAAAATATAACACGGGTACCCTGTAAGAACTGCTATACACTATATGGAAGTCATAGTAATGCACTTCACACTCAGATTGTTCAGCAGCATCAGCCTGAATAACAAAACAAGAAGAAAGTATTTCTTAAATAAACTGATGCTTAACAAAAGGATGTTTAGAAAAATGAAATCCTCAAACCATTGCAGCAGCATCTTCAGGATCTTCATCACTGAAGCAAACTTCAGCATTATTGATCTGCAAAAACTCCAAAAAGTATCTGATAACAAATCACAGTGCTCAATCAAAGAATCCCCAATTACTAAGCCACATACAGCAAACCTCAGCTGATTTGAAAAGGCACATTTTCTCGAGTGCTAGATGCCCATCAACCTGAAACGTAAATTGAACAAAAAATTCATATATACGAATTTCAAGATTGATTGAGGAGATGATGCTTACTTGAAAGGAAGATGCCAACGGTGTCGTTTTGGAGGAAACCCATGACCATAGAGGGAGATCATGGCTTACACTCTTCCATTTCTCGATAAAGGCATGTGAAGTGGCGACGAAATTGGCCGGCGTTAGGGTTCCGTCTGACGATGAAATATCTATGATTGATTTCGTGTTAACCATTGTTCAATAAATCGTATTTGGATCGGGTTTTCTGGGGATGACCGATGAACAAGAGGCGAACTTTTCCTGCAAAAGACTACAAAAAATGAATTGTTCAATTTTTATATTTCTATTAGGGATGCACAACCTGGACCGGGAATCTTTATCTATTAATTAGTGAGGAAGAACATGACAACCGTCAACAATAATAATTTATTATAAGCATAATTAATCATTATCTATAAATGTTAATAGCATGACAATTCAGTACAGTAGCCGGTTCATTCCAGTTCGACTACTTACTGAGTGTCTGAGTGTGAAGGTTTCAAATAAATTGAACATTGATCATCCATATCCAAGTGTACATTATGGTTTCAAATAAATTGAACATTCTTCATTACAAGTCATTAAAAATACCACATAGCTGAAGATAAATAACTCATACGAAATTGTATTTCCCATCTAGCACAACACTTGAAAAATTCGTTTTTGCACTGCTTATCCCTTAGAAATCTGTTCGAGTGTGAAGGTTTGACTATGGAGTTGCTGGAATTTATAAAAATCTAAAGTTTCTCCCCTCATAAAATAGATGCATCACCTACAATGATTAATGAAGAATGAAGACAAAGGGAGGGAGTAAATCACGTACAATGAAGACGGCTTGGCGAGACGAAGACGCAGAAGACGGCGAGACGCGGACGGCTTGCCGAGTGGGCGACGGTCGGCCGGCTTGCCGAGGAAGAGAACTCGGAGAAGGAAAGCAAGTAAGCAACAGTGAGTGAAGGAAGAAGCAACAGTGAGCGGCGGTAGAGAAGGAAGAAGCAATTAACACTGAAAATTGAATAGTAGAATTTTTTTTTTTTTTTTTTAAACATATCCATGTTTCTGGTCCGGACCGGAACCCGAAAATTCAATATTTTACGGACCCGGTCCCGGTCCGGTCCGATTTTCCGGTCCGGGCCAATGTTCTGCATCCCTAGTTTACACCGAAATAAACGTCACAAAATGACATTTAATGTCTTAGCTCCATAATCCCTACTCAAAAAAACAGCACAAACTCCATAGTTAGTTAGCTAATTAAAGGTTTAGCGCCAGACGTGACTACTTACACCATTATGATAGATGGTTACTTTAAGAAGGGCATATTGGATGATGCATTGAAGACCATGGATGAAATGGAAGAAAATGGTGTTCAGCCTAATGGTGTGACGTATTCGGTAATAATTGAGGCTTAATGTAGAGGAAAAATGTCTCTTTTTGCTGAAAAGCAAATTGATAGCATCAGTTCTGTGTTTTGCTTAATAGATTGATGGAATTGGTTTACTTTTGTGCAAATTGGTCAGTGGCAATGAGATTCAATATTTTCCATAAAGAAAATCTATTTGTTACTAATTTCTGATTATGAAACCAAGGAGGTCGCTGCAAATGCAATACGAACATTATCGTCATTGCTTATGGGTGATTAGATGTTGTTAGGGGTCATTGCTTACTTGAGGCGGATGTGGGCAAACGTCTCAAAAGTCTATAATTTGAGTCAATGGAACTCATATCTTTGTACAACCTCATGCTGCTGAGATGATAAAAAGCGCTATTGGTGCATTCAGAGACTAGAACACCTGCGGAAAGCCTCCTTAATGTAAGTACCAAATTATTCTTCATATTATTTTGTGTGGTATCAGAGATGATCTCATATAATGAATAAATTATGATTTGATCTGCTTTTCTATACTAACTGTGTGAAGTTGGATGCACAATTTTTTTGGGTGTGGAAATACTGGTCTTGGTTATTTTTTGTTGCAATCTGATTGAAATTTGGAGCTAATACAACACATAATAAACAGGGATGCATATATGTTTCTTTGTAAGTGACTGCTACTTCTTGATTAATTTACATTACAACAGTTTCAGACTTTCAAAGACGGCATAACACTAAATTTTGCTTGCCTTTACCCTCTTATTCAGTTATTTGTATAGAACCAGGAATTTGATGTGACTAGATGTTTTAGTTTCATCTCTTGCGAACCTTTTGTATGACTATTCTTCAATTGCATGCATTCTCTTATTCAAAGTTTTTTTTCAATATGTTTTCGTTAGACTAAAGATTTGGCTATGGAAATGCATTATGTTCTAGATGAACTTGCTACCAGTATTAGTACTTTGAACCTTCTTGGCCTGACTCAGCGAGTTCAGATATGCAAATTTAGTAATTTAATTTTTCTATAATCTCTGGATTGTATTTGACACCTCAAAACTCGGGTTTGATTCTTAGGTTCATGATGAAATAGAGCATCTTATGGATGATGACGGTGATATGGCGGAGATGTACCTGACAGAGAAGAAACAGAGAGCAGAAGCTTATATGTTGGAGAATGGTAATCACTCATAATGAAGCAATACCCTGAGCCCATTGGCTTATATGTTGGAGATGTACCTGGGAATGGTAATCCATGGGATTCCATGTTGGATCCTGCTCCTCAAAGCCCATTGTGCAGCCGGTTGCTTCTCTTTCCTCGCTTCCACCGTCGCCCTCCGATTAAGGTCCCGTCGCACCGACTCCGGCGATTTTGAACCCCACATCTTATGTGTGATTCCTAATCTTTTAAAGAAGGTGATATTACTTCATAATTCAGGACTATTTTACTCCCTCTAAGGCTTTTTAGATGTTACAATAATCACTCATCCTATCATTCTATGAATAAAATATTTAATATCTTATTATGAGTGATCAACATGTTCAATTCCCCCCGATTATATGGTATCTTTTGTCAGGATTTATTATTGATGGTTTATGGTTTATGTATTCGCAATCCTTCAACATTCATTTGAAAACATTAAACTGCAGTGATCTGCTGTGTTTTTTTTTGTTTTTTTTTGCAAATAAAGTGAGGCCTTATTTCTTTCTTTCTCTCAATGGATGGTTAGAGTGAGACAAGCAATTCTATCACTTTGATCTCCTCTTGCTTTATCTAAAGTCTTTTGTTTGATGGATGACATTTGTGGCTTATTGACAATGTTCCAACAAAGATTCTCTCTGATTTATTCCCAAAGAGTTCTTATTCCCATTATAAACTTGCTAAGGTGATAGTCTTACCGATTTGCACCTCTTATACTAATTTTTATTTTGCTGTCGCTTTTGAAATTTAGTGTAACTCAATTCCACATTATGTTTGGTTTGGAATACTCATTTGCATTACATTATGTTTGGTTTGGATTATTCATTTGCTGATTCTGTGCATTACATTATGAATCCAGTCCAACTGTGAGTTTTGGTCATAGTGGAGCTCATACTTACTTTGATGGTGCAGACTGGACAAGGAGCTTTTAGCATTGTACATAAATAGGGACACTAGAAAAAGCATAGCTTTGAAAAGAATCTGTTTTGACAGTTCAAAAGCTGAAACTGTCAAGTTTGTGGCAAGAGAGATCTTTGATACTCCGGAAGCTAGATCATCCCAATGTTATCAAGCTTGAACGGATAGCCACATCAAGGGATCAATACTGTAGATATCTGGTGTTTGAATTCATGCAGACTGATTTGAACAGGGTTATAAAGCGTCCAGGAGATAGACTTGCAGTACAGAGCCACAGGTGATCTATTACTCTTAAATGCTTTATAATCCCTACTTTTATCTATTTTTGCTAGCATGAATTCTTGTTTGTCTCGGTAATTTGATTTCGGAATAGGGTACTTATTGAGAGTACCAATCTCAGGAAATAATGGGCTTGCTACTTATTGATTTAGGATTGCATGCTAAAACAACTGTGCAGCTTAGACTTTGGGGAATGGAAAGGCATAATTAATGTGGCCATGATAAGCTTGTTGCTTAAGTAAGACCATTGGGCATGTATCTTCGCAACTTGGTTTTGCTTAAGCTATTTGATCTTGGTTTATGCTATTTCAACTTCTTAGGTTTTTGATTACCCATGACTTTCCTTTATGTTTATGCTAGCCAGGCTTCTGAAATGATTTATTTTTCTTCCCTTTATATTAATACATTGGTTTATAAGGCACCTGGAAGTGTTCCCTTTATATTAATACATTGGTTTAATGGTATAGTCAAATTTTATGACCGTGTAATGTATACACCCATCAATTTCGTTTTTGTCTTCTCAAATCAAGCGTGTTTCTTTATCTGATTACTTCAGGATTTGAAAAAGAAAGAGAAAGACTTGCATGCTAAAGAGGCAGAGCTACGAAAGAGGAAAAGTATTTTTGTACCATCTGTTTTGTCGATGCTTTCATGCAAGCATGATATCTATGAATGGAATGCGGCTGTTTGGGTTTCTCTTTCAAGCTTGTTATTGTAGGACCTGTATTTCGCAGAATAACAATCTGTAAAGAATTAAAACGAAGAACAGAATTAAGAAAGAATTTTACCGAATCGTTCTTGACGAAACTGTTGCGTAGAGTCGAGATTAGATCTCTTTCCTTAGGAGAAGAAGAGAAGAGATGGGAGATTACTTTCGGATCTGGCCTGAATTCTGAATTTTACGCTAATAGAC
The DNA here is from genome assembly GCA_029168935.1 of Oxyria digyna. Classification (NCBI taxonomy): domain Eukaryota; kingdom Viridiplantae; phylum Streptophyta; class Magnoliopsida; order Caryophyllales; family Polygonaceae; genus Oxyria; species Oxyria digyna. The sequence continues at coordinate 4,233,878 of JAPVLV010000018.1, forward strand.
CAGCGTCTGAACTCTGAATTTTAATTGTGAAAATAGCAAGATAAAGGGAAACAAGATTTGAAGAACATAGATGTCATAAAATCTTGTGGATCGTAAGAAAATTTTACAAGGAACCAGGATTTTAAGAACCTATATGTCATAAACAAATGTGACTTTGACAGATTTTTATAAACTACTTTTGATATTTCAACATTTGCACAGGCCAACTACGAACTTATATTGGACATTTAGAAGAGAAGGAAGTGGAGGAGGAAACTGTACCTACAATGTTGACGAGGCTGTCGTCAGATTTGACACTCCTGAAGGGAAGAAGTCACAGGGAGTGGCTCACTGGATAATCCAATATGGGTTTGTAGTTGTGGAACAAACATGGTTTGACAGTAGTTTATTAGCTTTCCTGCACTAGTTTTTTTAGTTTCTTCGTTCATTCAAACAAGACCAATGCAAAGTGTAGGAACTTTAAAGAGTACTTGTAAATCTCAATGTGAATACACAATGCTACTGTCACATAATACCACAGTAAATCTGAATACATAAACATCACCTACTTAAAACATGAATATTAATATTGATTTATAATTTTCAAAAATGGTAATCATGAATAGCAAAACACTAAGAACAGAATATACTTACGTAATAAAAAATATCATCTAATAGAAATGTGAATACTATCATTTGTTTATGATTTTAACAAACTATACTAAGAGAATAATATTAAACCTAAACAAGAATATCACCTAATAGAAACGTGAATATCACCTAATAAAAACGCGAACAATATTTACAGCAATTTTCCACAGCAACCTGTTTTCATTTGGGGCGTGCTCGATCCAACAAGGTGCACCAATATGGTTCGAAACTAGTAAAAGCTGAAACTAATTCTCTGCATCTAAGCCAAATTCTTTGCATCACAGCCCTGCACAACTTCCTTCTTCGGCCTACCACCGACGTCGTTAAATCTCGTCGGCCGTGGAGGAGAAGATTCTGCCCCGTCCACTGCCGCTCCCTACCTTGGAGGTCGACTTGAGCAGTCGGCAGGCGATCCCGATTAGAACATCTCCGGCGGCGGCGATATGGCTCCACTTTAAACCTTGTCGACCCGTGGCGAAACAAGGACGATTATATAATTTATTCTCGCGCTCCCGAAGTTTGAAATCTAGGGTTTTAAATAATTTAGGGCGGTGAGGAGGAAGTGACGACACTTCAGGCGAGGAGGACAGTTCCGATCTATGGTGGGGTGCGGTTTTAGGAAGGGAGATATGAGAGTTTTGATAAATCATCTGTATGTAGATGATGATTTGGGAGAGCGAATATTTTCAGATCCCTTAATTTAGGGATTTGTTTAGCAGGAGTAGGAATATGATGTGGATAACCCTATATCAAAACCGTACAACCCAATTTAAGTTATCTCAGCCTTTATTTTTTCATAATCCTAGGGCTTAAATTTGTCCACTCGTTACACCCTAATAGTCTGTTACACAAGAACCTAAATATATATATATATATATATATAGAAAGTGGTTCAAGTGAGAACCAATTCTTAGGAGAGAACACCCGCTTAGGTGAGAACAAATCTCGTTCGTTTATTTAACTTTGATTTGTACGGTTCTTATTAAATCCCAATTTGAGTTGTGAGATCCGTATGTTCCTCCTCGCATCTTCTTCTCCGATTCTCCTCCTCTTCCCTGTTCGAATCCATAACCAAAATGACCACCTGCTACCTCCAATCACTCGCCAAATCTGTCGCCTCAAGCGGCTCCATCGCCAACTTCTCTAAATCCAACCTCTGAATATGCGGATGTCCTCTAAGATCGTTGTACAGATTCACTCCCATGGACCTCTGAATATGTTGGCTTCGCTCCCATGGATCTCCTCTGAGCTCGCCGTACTGCTTACCGAGCCCTGGGTACCTACATGTCGCATACAAAGATTTAACATAGGATATATGTAATTCTACCAAATGGTTGAAGCGACTGCACCAATTCCGTATCTCGGTTTCAAGCTGAGCAGTCGCCCTTGAACTGGAATGTCTCTGAAGGCGGTGGTCAACTTTAATGGCGACAACTACGAAAGCCCCAACTTCTGCACCACGCTTCGTCAGGCAGAGCACGCAGCGGCAGAGGTTGCGCAATGTTCTCTCCAATCGAGGCTCCTCCTACTATCTCTTTGCCCGGATTCAGGTCAGTTGGTATGATAAACTGTGATCTTGTATTTGTACAGAGGGAAGGTTCAAATTTTGGCATTGTTGTCAATGAGATTGGTTTAGTTGTGTGCTTTGCTGATTTGATGCTTATTCTGTGCTTATTGCTATTCAGTTAATGGTAAATGAGGATGTACTGACAGACTACTTCAGCTTCATAAACACTATTTAGACTTAGTAATCTGATGAAAAAGGACATTGCTTTCTATATTAGATTTGAACCTAGGAGTGAAGGCAAGAACATTGTTTATGTATAACAAGACAAATCACTCAAACCTAGATTGCCAATTGTTGATGAAATCTTGATGTTAGTATAAAAAACTACAGTAGGTTTGAGTGATTTGGCTAATGCCTTCCACTCTTTGCTAATGCCTTCCACTAGTGCTCTTTATACTTAGCATGCTTCATATCTGCTTTAGACATATTTGATCGAAGGAGACCCTCTCACTCCTTTGTCATGTTTTATATTCATATCAAACCCTAACTCCCCAAATTGATCTTCGTTGTGTTCGAATTAGCAGTTGATTCCGCTCCGGCCGCTACTGAGACTAGAGGTTGAAGATGCGGAGGACAAAGAGGGAGAAGAAATTAAGTAGATCATTGATTTCAAGCGGAATGGGCTTGGAGAATCATATGGATTGAAGAAATTGGCTAGAGCGATTGATATGTTTGGGGAGGTTTCTGTAAGTTGGAATCGGAAAATCAGTGACATATTGTGGAATTGGAGAAGGAGAGAATGCATTTTGCCAAGTAGTTGGAGTGTCAAGAGGATGCAAATGCTCATGAAGATGCAGGTTTAGATGGAGAAAGTCAAGAGGGCAAAGAGATCGAATTCCAACTTAAATGGTAAGTTGATCCAATACTCAGTCATTTCCATCTCAGTTTTGTTGCTCTTACTAGTGATAAGTACTAACCCTAGAAATCACTTCCTAATTTTGGCGCCATTACATTCTAGCTCATTTCCTGATGTATGTCCCCAAATGCTAACTCACTAATTCACTGTGTGACTGAAAATTGACAGCAAGAGGTGTCTCCGCTTACTTCAGGAAGACCGTCGCACAGCAGCGGAATGTTTGTTGAAAGCCCCCTTGTTTCTCCCTCCCAACTCCCCGATTTCAAGGTTTTCTTTCCATCTTTCCTTTCTCTTTCTTAATCTACTTCAATAAAACATAGAGCAGATACATGTTCAAACTTTCCTTGCTCCAGTTGTTTACTATATTGTTGTTTTCCAAGAGCAAAATTTGCATCTATACGGCATTTTTGTCTTGTATTTCTTCTGCTGGGTTATATGTTCATATGAATCAGTCGTTGCTACTTGCTAGAGCCTGAGATGGATCATGCAGCACTAGTGCAGCAGTATTAGATTACCAGGGTTTTTTCTTTTGAGTGTCCATGCTCACAGTTTCAGCACGTAAATTGATCATCCATTGAGGTTTATCATTGTGGCCTTATTATAGTCTCTGTAATCAGATTCTTCACTTAATAATATTAATATTTATTAAAAATGATCCAGAATTTCCACCTGAACAACCCACTAATCAGCCACCTAAGAGTCGCCACATCCACCACTCCAAGCGGTAGCAGTAAGACAATTGGAAGGTGGATGAAGGACAGAAAGGAGAAGAAGGAAGAAACCCGAGCTCAAAACGCTCAGCTTCACACTGCAATTTCAGTTGCTGGTGTTGCTGCTGCAATGGCTGCTATAGCTGCAGCTGCTGCTTCCTCCACCCCGGAGCCCACTAACGATCATGAACGGACCCGGACCCACTTAGCCTTGGCCTCTGCAGCCACACTAGTGGCTGCTCAGTGTGTTGAGGCTGCTGAATCTATGGGCGCTAAACGTGATCACCTCACTTCTCTTGTTAGCTCAGCTGTAAATGTTTCTTCTACTGATAGTATCATGACTTTAACTGCATCTGCTGCCACTGGTAATTGATTTGTTAAAAGTGTTGTTTAGTTTCAGTTGTGATTGATGTATGATAATAATTTTTAATTCATTGCAACATTGCGTGGGGCGGCGACTGTGAAATCAAGGGCTTTGAAGGATGTTTCTAATGCACCAGATACTGAAACAATGGAGAAGAATGATGAGGTTGTTTTAGAGAATTTTCGCGGTATATGCAGTAAGAAGTTACTTGTCAGAGGATGTGAACTGCTTAAGCGTACTAGGAAAGGTAAAAAAAACCCAGATTAGCCAACATTTGTGCATAATCAATGGTTACTAAGTACTCTGGAAAATGTTAATGATGCAGGTGAGCTTCATTGGAAAATCGTCTGCATGTATATCAACAGAATGAATCAAGTAAGGAGATGTACATATTGTAGCATTATTAAACCACTGGAAAAAAGCAAGAAAAGCAAAACAAATGTTCATAGTGGACAGATAAAGATCTGCCATGATTGTTTTAAATAGTCTTTGTTGAGATTAGTCGTTTTCCATCTGTCTAGGTAACTTTGAAGATGAAGAGAAGACATGTTGCTGGGACCATCACCAAGAAGAAAAAGTGTAAGTTCATTCGCAGCAATATTTTTTTCTCCAGATTTTGATTGCTTTTTTGTCATTCTTTCATAAAATGAAACTAAAGCTGTCTTAGGTGGGCTCAATCTCAAAAGAGACTATGCTTCTTTCAATCTTATTTTTGGGGATTCAATAAATGTTTCAAATCTCGTGTTGGACGTTGTGAAGCGCATGCCAGCATGGCCAGGCCGCCACCTCCTTGAAGGCGGTGAAAATTGAACTATGCATCAGAACCTGGGAAAATTTTGATTCCTCAAGAAAAATCCCCGGTCAAAGCAAAGCCCAGAAGGTGAGTGGGATGACAAATGTTGTACAGTCCTAGTCTCATACTACATTTATCTGTTGTGGTTTATACCGTCTGTTTATGCTACCTTTGTTGACACATCCACCCGACACCTGATTTTTAATAGGTGACTTATGCCTGCTTCATCTGTGTTATTGAGGCATGTCAACAACGTGGGCTTCAAAGATGAAGAAGGACGGGTGAATATATTTTCCTCTTCACTTGTACTCATCTTAGTGCTTTTATGCTTTTCATAATCCTCCAAATGCACTACAAAAATGCACAGTTGTCCATGACATGATGGTTTACTTTGCAAGTTATATAGTTAAACATCAGCTTGATCTCACTTTAACTACAGAGTGGAAGAAGGGGAAGGAGCTCTTTTGATGATAATGGAAGAGCAACTAATAGCACTTCTCTTCTCCGTTTGCTGAAGGTCAATGCTCCTCATTAGCCCCTTGTGTAAGAACTATCCCAATATTTTTCAACATACCCTTTTCTATGAGTTCATGTTTTGTCTGATCTGAGCTGGTGTAATTTGTACATTGTTCTTTCTCAAAAATACCAGGTCCTATGTCTCTTGTCCCTATATTATTTGTATGATAAGTAATCTCTAAATATGGTTGACTCTATGGTTGACTTCTACTTAAGACTTCAGTCAAGTAGCTAGTACTTTTCGGCTACAGATGTGGTTGTAAGCTTTCAAGTCAGAGCAAAGTTTCAAATTCTGGTTTTTGATTTTTGATGAGGCCAAATCTAAGCTTGGAGTATAGCTTTTCCCAACTAAGCGGAACTACGTTGTCAATTAATACAAATTGATTTGCGAATTACATACTAAATGTTTCATGAATTATAATACAAATTGATTTGCGAATTGCATACTAAATGTTTCATGAATTTTCGGGTCCGGACGTGTTTTCGGTCGGGTCGTTTTCGGGTCCGGACGTGTTTCGGGTCGGGTCGATTTCGGGTCTAGGCGGTTTTGGATCAGGTCAATTTTGAAAAAGAGAAGATTAAATTTTAAAAAAGATAGTTTAAACTAATTAATATGTGAATGAATTGTTAATTGTCTATAATTAAGTAGGAATTGATCGAATAATCTCGGGTTTCGGACAATTTCTGGTCGGACAATTTCAGGTTTCAGACGAGTTTCGGATCGGACAATATCGGGTTTCGGACGAGGTTCGGATCAGACGAGATTTGAATCGGACAATATCGGATTTCAGACATTTTTCGGGTCGGATAATTTTCGGATTTCGGACATTTTCCAGTCGGGTCGAACTCGTCCCGGACATAAACCTTTTCATTTTTTTTGGGTTTCGGTCGGACTTTTTTTCGGCCGGACCGGTCGGGCTTTCAGGTCGGGTCTAATTTTGACAGCCCTAACCACACCCAACAAAGAGAAAAGAGAGGTGTGTAAGATGTGAAAGCTTTCTCAAGGCTAAAATACATGTCGCTCCAATTTTTACACATGCGAAAGACACCTCTTTCCTTATTGTATGCGCAGATAAGGGACCGGTCATGACCAAAAGAAAGACATTAGGAAAATAATCAACCTAACCCTTTTATTATAAAAAACCGTTAACCACACTTAATGAGGTTTCTACGAATGCACTCGTTAATATATATATATATATATATATATATATATAAGTTCTTTATAAAATTCACACAATGTGGTAATAATATAAATAATACTCTTGACAAAAAAAATAATATATTAATAATACTCCAGTTTCGATTCTAATCAGAATATACAACCTATTATATTAATTCATTTTAATTATCTTTTAACATATAAGTTCTCATGCAAATTAAGGATGTATCTCAACTTAGTCTAGCAATTAAAGTATTGTTATATGAAATAAATGAGCAAGAGTGAACCACTGCTTGTCTGAAATAGAAATACGACGAACGGTTTGAAGACGGAGTTGAGTCTTGAAAACCAACTCGATCTTCAAGAATTCTCGATCCAAATATGATACCCAAAACATAAATAAATTACTATAATTTATACCATTAAAATGGATCCAATAAATTAAAATATTTTATTTCCTTAATTAATACACATGTTCTTTATAAAATTCACACAATGTGGTAATTAAACATATTGAAAATTTGAATTGGGCTAAGTTCAATAGGAAGAAACAACGGAGCCAGCCCATGATCATTATTGATCCAGCTGCAGGCCCGGTTCACTTACTTAACCCAATTCATCAAGCCTGATTGATTGAACATCGTCATTCCAAAATATTTTGAAATAATTATATTTCGCCCACACTGTAATGAAAATGACAAATATGGCCCTTAACTAATAAAAATCAAGTTAAACAACCCTAACCTTAGAGAGTTGCACAATTGCCCTTATCTGAATTTAAGAAATTACAGAAATTGCCCAAGTTATGTAAAAGACTTATAACTTTCATTTTAACACCACAATGAAGTTACTATGTGTAACTTAGGCAAAAATAAATTAATCAAACTGGTCTATATAACTACTCTCTCCGTCTCCTATTATAGATCACGTTTTTCATTTTGGGCGTCCCAAAATATAGCTCTTACTTTTCTTTTTTATCTTTTTTCTTATCATCAATATCACATCAATCTACACTCTCTTTCCTCCTTTCTACATCAAAACCCACACCAATTCACTTTTTTATCTTCTTTTTCCTACATAAAAATCCACACCCACTCACAATCTCTCTCCTCTTCACTTTTCTTTTCCTCTTCCTTAATTTACCTCGGTAACAACAAACGAGATCTATAATATGAGACGGAGGGAGTATTTTGCTTCTTAATTATATGAACTTGCTCTTACATCTTTGCATCAAACTTCACATCTAGTAAAAGATCATGCACACAAACTTCTTCAAACTTCAACAATTCAGTATATATCACACACACACACATGATATGTATAGCATCATTATCGATTCATTTTCACTTTGCTATAAGAGAAATAGCAAGGTTCAAAGTAGCAAAGTCCTCTCCATTATTCAGGCCATGGATAATCATGTCATGTACCAACCCAAAAAAAACTTCCAATATTTCTTCTCCAAACTTGATTGTCAGCAAGTTTTCGATCCCGGCTCTTAAAGTGTTGGTGATGACTTTCGCTATATAAGGAATGTCGACATTGACATTCGACGAAGATAATGTTATGGCATCATAAAACGTGACGGTGAAAGCGTTCTCCTTGTCGATAATAAAGGACCCTTCTTCTTCAATCACCTCCTTCACTTGTTCTATTCTTGGCATGTATACTTGTAAGTTGAATGTGCCCAATTTTTCCTTATTAATAAGCCCCTGCATTTCACGATTAACAAAAGAATGTGATACTTTGCTATTTGTTGCTCCCGGAGCGACGAACAAAACGTAAAAATAGCAATAGTTATTGCGACGAATGATTTATAGACGTAAAAAGTTCTTTGTTAAGAAAATATATATTGAGATTATTTGAATAAGTTACCATAATAATTTTCTTATTCGTCGCCGTAGAAAAACTATTCTAAAGTACTCTCATTATTAAACATATTCAAACGAACCCTTACACTTTTTCATTTATACATGATCTAATTATTGAATTATAATAATGTGATCGGTATGTCATGGATCATTGAAATGATATTGAATATACCGAATAAACTAAAGAAAAAGAAAAGTACATGGGCATATAATAGATCAATAGTCAAAGATGCATGCATTAGAAACATTTAGATCTCATAATATTGTAGTAGTAGTTGTTAAAGTTGATCATCACACATGCATCAATCATTTTGTAGAAAAGAAATGCAAAAAGAAAAAGTCAAAGCATACTTATTTTTGCAAATTATTTAACTAACAATCATGATTATATATATGAATAATTAATCAAGAGTATAATAATACCTGAGATGCAAGTTTGTTTAGGGCTTGATTAGTCAAGTCCATAAGTGTAAGAGCTTGACCATCATGTGTGCATGGTAAAGTGAGTAATATGCGACCACCATTAACAATTTCCTTCGAACGACACCTTAAAAAAGTGTAGAAATCTTTTCCAAATTGATCCTTATATGCCTTCAAAAGCTCAGCTGGGATGTCTTTGCTAGCAAATATACATCCTCCATTTAACCCTTTAGGTACCTACATTTACGTGTTAATCAATATGTAACTTAGCTAGAAAATAAAGGGCTAATTCTAGATCTCTTTATAACTATTAAAGTATGAATATGAGATATTGAATATCAGATATCTTTATATAGTCTAATGTATGGTTACCAAACACATTTTGAGTGAGTACCGTACTTGATATTCCGATATCAGTATCAAATGGATCCCAAGTCCCTAATCTTATTTAGTAGTCCCAACGTTTCATAGCGTACTTCAAATTATTAGTCGTTTTGATGATATATTTATATAAGAATCTATAAACTTTAATTATTTAATATATACCTTGAAACATTAAAAGTAGTTCTAGAAAATGTATATGCTCCATTTTGTATTGATTGTGGTAAAAACTAATAAATAAAGGCATTATTTTTTAATATTGTCTTGAATGTAACGTATGTCTTAATCCCAAATGACTTGTGAAATAGAGGAAGTAGCTATTTCGTGCAATTTTTTAAAATAAGAAGTCAAACCTGAGATAGAAAGTGGAGACTAGTGGAAGAGTGGATGAAATGAAGACTCTTGGTAGGAAATAGCCTGCCATGAAAAGAGCCCGGAGTTGCGGACACAAAACAACCGCCTTCTATACCTTTCTCTTCCTCAATCTTCTTGTAAAAGCCAGGCAAAGACTTAAAAACCGTATTAAAATCATTCTGAGGAAGATCATTCACAATCATGTTCAACTCCGGGATCGGACGGCTCAGATTCCTACATGTGGACACTGCCACGTCGACGATCGTCTCTAAGACGGTCAAAGTATTGGGCCCGCTCGAGCAGCCGAGATCTGCTATCGTTAGACACTCGTCGTTGTTGGTGATCATGGAGTGTATTGTAGCTCTTATGTTTTCCTCCAGCATTGGTCTCACTTTTGTTATGATGCTTCTCTATAAAATTATTGGAAAAGATGATCAATTGGTCTTTAAAATTAAGATGAAAGTTAGAAAATGCAAAACTGAAAACCTTACTTGAGTGATGGAATTGTTTGTGTAGCTTGTTTCACCGGTTCCTCCTTTCATACAAGGGGCTTCTTCCGTTGCCATTTTCTCCAATTCTTCAAGTGAACAACGTGTACAATAGAGCTATCAACATTCTAGTCTATTGTATTCTATATATATAAAGTTCTAACGGTCGTTAGACGGTAAATTATAAGGAGGTTTTAGCGTCTAAATGATATACATGATTCTAGACGGATCCATGTAATTATTTAACTATATATTTTTAAAATTCATTGTATTTATTGTATTTTTATAAAGTTACGAGTCTTATTTTACAAGAGCTAATCCGAAACTATGTCGTGGATGGTAAGTTAAAGAGGTTTTAGTGTCTAGACGTGTATCCATGTGATTATTTGACTATATTCTCTAAAATTCATTGTCTATTTATAAAGTTATGAGAGCTAATCGAAAACAATGTTGCCCACATACATCATCTTATAAAATAGTGTCGCTTTCAGGATTCTCATACGGAAGTTAGCCAGTAAATTAAGAAGGTTTTATTGTCTAGACGCTAAACGGGAGTCTAGGCGGATCCATGTGATTATTTGACTATATTCTCTTAAATTCATTGCAAATTGATAAAGTCACGAGAGCTAATCCAAAACAATGTTGTCTACATACGCCATCTTATAAAATAGTTAGCCAGTAAACTAAGAAAGTTTTATTATCTCGACGCTAAATGAGAGTCTAGACAGAACTATGTGACTATTTAACTATTTTCCATAATTCATTGTAATTTTATAAAATTATGAGCCTTATTTTACAACAGCTAATCAAGAACTAAAATGCTTAAATACATCATCTTTTAAAATAGTGTCACTTTCAAAGTAATAAAGACTCTCTAAACGAATTCATAATAGAAATGTGACTATCTAACGTCTAGACGATGTTCATGCGATATACGGAGTAATGCAAAAACGTATAGATAATGATAAAAATATGTCAAAAATGTGATGATGTCAAATCTACCCTTATCATGTTTTGTGAGTTACAAACTTGCCATCAACCACCTATGTTTATATAATCAAGGTAGCTGATTTGGGGCCCTCTTCTTCGTCAGCTCACTAGACATTAATGGAAAGCTGTGATCAAATTTTATTTGTAAACATGAAAGTGCACGTCTTAAATTTCCCAACACTAGAAAATTTAGCAATTTTAGGAGATGAACTTGGCGAAGACGGATATGTTGATTCCTTCGTGCATGTGAGTGTGGTTGCAATTGGTAAAGTAATATAGAAAATAACTAGAATTCTAGATAAGCCTATTTAATTGAAGTCTATCTATAGTTTAGTACTGAGAATTATGTTATTCATGTTACTCTAAGTTTGGAATTTGAAGGACACGTTTTATGTTATAGATCGAGTCGTTAACAACAATAATTGGTCCAAATCACATGAGAAATGTCCTTAAAATGAGAAAATAAGAAGCAAGGAGGAAACTTCTTTCTCCTCCCTCCTCCCTCCTCCCTCCTCCCTTCTTCCTCCTTGGAGTTGACCGCCCGTTGATCACTCGTTGACCGGCTGTTGACAACTCGTTGACCGGTTGTTGACCAGCCGTTGACCACCCATTGACCGGTCGTTGACCACCCTTTGACCAACCGTTGACCAACCGTTGACCATCCATTGACCGGTCGTTGACCACCCATTGACCGGTCGTTGACCACCCATTGACCGGCCGTTGACCACCCATTGACCGGTCGTTGACTTTTTTTTTAAATGTCAGTTTTTTTTCGGGACTTTTTCCGTTTCAGTTTTTTTTGTGCTATGATTTGTAAGTAAAAGTGCTATTCTTTGTAAGAAAATATGCTTTGTTTTTTTTTTTGCTACCAAATATTTTTTGCTACGATTTATAAGCAAAAGTGCTATGTTTTTTCTACCAATTTTTTGTGCTATTGTTTGTAAGCAAAAATGTTATGCTTTGTAAGTAAAAGTGTTATATTATTCGAGGCAAAAGCGTAACACATTTTACCTAGCATAGAGAAGCACATATAGGCAAATTTTTTAGAACACTTCAGCTAGCTATAGAGAAGCACGTATAGGTGAGAAGTGTAACACATTTCAGCCATAGAGAAGCATATGTATGCGAAAAAGCACATTTTAACAATAGAGAAGCACATCCTGACAAAAGCGTAGCACCTTTCACCTAGCCATAGAGAAGAACATATAGGCGAAAAAGTGTAGCACATTTCGGTCATAGAGAAGCACATTGAGGCAAAAGCGTAACACCTTTCACCTAACATAGAGAAACACATATAGACAAAAGCGTAGCACATTTCAGCTAGCCATAGAGAAGCATATATAGGCAAAAGTGTAGCACAATTCAGCTAACAATAAAGAAACACATATAGGCAAAAAACGTAGCACATTTCAACAATAAAGAAGCACATCTAGACAAAAACGTAGAATATTTCACCTAGCATAGAGAAACATATATAGGAAAAACCGTAGCACATTTCACCTAGCATAGAGAAGCACATCTAGACAAAAACGTAACACCTTTTACCTAGCATAGAGAAGCATATATAGGAAAAACCGTAGCACCTTTCACCAAGCATAGAGAAGCACATATATGCAATATCGTAGCACAGTTCAACTAGCCATATAGAAGCACATATGGGCAAAAGCGTAGCATATTTCAGTAATATAGAAGCACATAACACTTGTGGTAGCACATACTTTGCAAGTTCAAATTTTGGCCTAAAATATCATAGCACATTTCAGGCATTTTGAAACACTTAATTTTGTAATTACAAAATCCGGCCTAAAAAAAATATTTTTTTGGCCCAAAATTTTTTTATTTTAAAAAAAATCAACGTCGGTCAATGGTCAAACCTGGTCAATGGTCAAAACCCTAGAAGAGTGTAATCCTAGCCATTGAATTCCCTAGCTTGGATTACTTCTCATTTCTCATTTTAAGATTAATTTCTCATTTGATCTTTCTCCCTCTTGATTAGCTAGTCTTAATACGGAGTATAATATAAAGCTAAATGTTTGGTAATAAATTCCAAACAACAAATACTACACCCAAAAGTTAATGCCACGAATCAATCAACTTTGTATGGAAGTTTCATATGGGCAAAGCAGGCCCTGCCACTTTTGAGGTTGGTAATACACTGCATATTTCAGTGTATCTTGTTTATATAGTTAAGCCATTCGGGCAATGCATGTATTCCTCATACAACCTTTCATTGTCTGACTTAGGTTATATAGTTTTCTTGATTACGGTAGTTGACTTTTCTACCTTACTTATACACATGTAGTCCCTAATTGTGTTTGGTGTTTGTTTGCTAGGCTTTGCATGTTGAGATCGCTGAATCGGTATGGCTCTGTGCGGATTGGGAAAGAGTTGGATCAGGGAGAAATGTTGTCATTTAGATTACAGGGAACAACGTTTTTTTGCTGCATCGACGCTGCACCCCGTCGATGATAGAGATGTACATGATCACTCATGTACTGCGTAGCATAGGAACTTCTCTCCCAAAAGTTGTTAGAAGTTTGTTAGTGAGCTGTAGGTTTGTTAGTGAGCTGTCAATTTTCTTGCTGAACAAAACCTTGCTCTATAAAGCTTGAGTCTCTGTAATTTGATCAATTCAATCAATGAAACTCAACACCTATTCTCTCAATTCTCTAAACATTGTCATGGTATCAGGCTTAACACCGATTCCTTAATCTTTTCTTCCGCGATTTCTGATTGCCTCGATGACTCCAATGGATTCGAGCAACCCTCTGTATCTTCAGAATTCAGATCATCCTGGATTGATTCTGGTAACTCAGCCATTTGATGGCACGAATTATGGAGAATGGCGGCGAAACATGACGATTTCCCTCTCTTCAAAGAATAAGATGGGATTCCTCACTGGCCGTCTTCCTCAACCTGCTCCAGATTCACCAGATTTTGATTCCTGGGAGAGATGCAACAACATGATTCTAGCGTGGCTTCTCAACACCTTAAGCGCAGAGATTCGTAGCAGTGTGATCTACAATCTTCTGGCAAAAGGTGTTTGGGATGAAATTACTGCACGATATGGAATGCTCAATGGTGCACAATTGTATTCACTCCAGAAGGATTTGCTATCTCTGAGCCAAGGTGTTTCTTCTGTCTCCATTTACTTTACAAAGATGAAGTCACTTTGGGATGAACTCAGTCATGTTCGTCGATTTCCTTCATGTTCTTGTGGTTCTCTCCACGAAATCTTGAAGTATGAGGAAGATCAAAGACTCCTGGTGTTCTTGATGGGGCTCAGTGAAGGTTTCACTGCAATCAGGGGCCAAATCTTGATGATGAAGCCTTTACCTTCGATCAATGATGCGTACAACATGCTTGTTCAAGAGGAAAAGCAACGCTCCATCCACAATTCTCCTTCAGAGTCTGCTTCTTTTCATGTCAAACATAATCTTCCAGAGAAAACTGATAAATCTGGAATTTCTTCTCAAGAAACTCAGATTGGATCTAACAGATTTAATCATAAGAATGATCGCAAATCTCTGTATTGTGAGAATTGCAAGAAGTCAGGACACACAATAGATCGATGCTTCTTCATCATTGGTTTTCCACCAAAGAAACCAAGACCTACAGGAGCTCGTCCTCCTGCTTCAGATCGTCCTCGAAGCTTTGCTGGTCAAACTTCCACAGAAACTGCTTCAGATTCAGTCCTATCCAGCGATCAGATCTCTCAGTTGATTCGTCTTCTTGAAGATCAATCCAAACAGAACTCCAAGTTTGAGCAAGATGACTTTGCTGCTTTTGCTGGTAAAGCTCTATTAACTCAATCTGTTCACAATTCTCAGTCATGGATACTTGATACAGGAGCTAGTAATCACATGACTTGTGATCGTAGTTGCCTTGCTAATGTATTCCAATTGACACATCCTTTCACCATTACTTTGCCTAATGGTCATATAGAAAGAGTTCACATGGCAGGATCTGTGAAACTACTTCCAAACTTACAGATTCAGGGAGTTCTTTATGTACCTGCGTTCAAATGCAACCTTGTTTCCATTGGGAAACTTGTTTCTGAGTTAAATTCTCTGATCATTTTCTCACATCAAGGTTGTTTCCTACAAGATGTGATGTCCAAGAAGATTATGAGGCTTGGTAATGCTAGGAAGAGTTTATACTTTCTGCATCAAGATCAAGCAATTTCTCCTACAACTGCAAATGTTATTCCTACTGTTTCTATTGATTCATTAGATTCAGTTGTCAATCACACAAACACAAGTGTTTCTCCTGAAATTTGGCATGCTAGATTTGGCCATTTGCCTCCTTACAAACTAAGAAGTTTTCCTTTTGTAATAGGAGATGTAAATACAAATGCAATAACTGCTTGTGAATCATGTGCTAAGGCAAGACATAGACGATTACCTTTCCCTCTTAGCACAATTAAAACAACATCTATATTTGAGTTGATACATTTAGATGTATGGGGACCATACAGAACTACTACTTATGATGGTCACAGGTATTTTTTGACCATAGTAGATGACTTCAGCAGATCCACCTGGATTCACTTGATGGCATCTAAAGGGAATGCTTTCACCATCATCAAAGCTTTCTTGGCTATGGTTCAAAGGCAGTTCAGAATTCAGGTCAAGACTATACGTACAGACAATGCACTTGAACTTGGTTCAGGCAAGAGTGCTTCAGAATTTCTTGCTTCAGAGGGCATCCAACTTCAGACTTCTTGCACAGCTACTCCACAACAGAATGGTGTTGCTGAAAGAAAGCATAAGCACATCCTTGAAGTTGCCAGGGCAGTTCTGTTTCACTCCAAGGTTCCTATCATTTACTGGGGTGAGGCTGTTCTTTCTGCAGTTCATATCATCAACAGACTCCCTTCCTCTGTCTTACACAACTTATCTCCTTTTGAGGTAATGTTCTCCAAACCTCCAGCTTATGACAGATTAAGAGTGTTTGGTTCTTTGTGTTTTGCTTCCACACTTCAACACAATCGAGATAAGTTCCATGCTCGAGCAAAAACCTGTGTCTCTCTTGGCTATGCACCAGGAAAGAAAGCCTATAAGCTCCTGGATATGAACACAAAGAAGGTTTTTCATTCCAGAGACATAGTTTTTCATGAAAACATATTCCCTTTTCACACCACTCAAACACCTCCACAAACTTGGCCAACTAATGTCCCACACTTTGATGTTGATCCATCATCATCACCCTCCACTTCTATAACACCTCAAATTCATCCCCTACACACATCCACACCTACCCTTCCTCCACAAATAAGAAGATCATCTAGACAACATTCTCGTCCAGCTTATCTTGACAATTACATTTGTCATGTTCACTCCTCTGCTGAACACACTTGTTGTCATACCCTCACTTCCACCATAGACTTCCCTTCTATCTCCTCTAACCAATCCTACACACCAACTACAGAACCCCTTTCTTACCAACATGCCAGTCAATTCCAGGAGTGGCAAAATGCTATGGAACAAGAATTCAAGGCATTGGAAGTCAACAACACTTGGGAGATAGTTCCACTTCCCAAAGGAAAACGTCCAGTAAGCTGCAAGTGGGTTTATAAAATCAAGCACAAATCTGATGGTTCAATTGAACGTTACAAAGCTAGGCTGGTGGTCAGGGGCTTCACACAAAAGGAAGGAGTAGACTACACAGAAACCTTCTCACCTGTGGTTAAAATGACAACCATTAGGTGCTTACTGAGTGTTGCTGTGAAACATAACTGGCCTCTCCTTCAATTAGATGTCAACAATGCCTTTTTACATGGTGACCTCCATGAGGAAGTTTTCATGAAGATGCCACCAGGTTTGAATGTTGACAGTGAAGGCAATCTTGTCTGTCGTCTTCTCAAATCCCTATATGGTCTCAAGCAAGCATCCAGGCAGTGGTACTCTAAGTTAGCTTCTGTTCTTCGCCTAAGAGGATATAAGCACTCAGAGAATGACTATTCTTTGTTTCATAGACAAGAGGGCGAGTCCAGAGTCTACTTGGCCATCTATGTAGATGACATACTCCTTACAGGGAATGACACTGAAGAGATCAATTCCCTTAAGGCTTTTCTTCATGATGAATTCAAGATAAAGGATCTCGGCGAGCTAAGTTACTTTCTTGGTTTGGAGTTTGCTCGAGGCACCAAGGGGATCACCATTTCTCAACAGAAATTCATCCAGGACTTACTTGTTGACTATAAATGCACAGATGCAAGTCCTGTCCTTAGTCCCTTGGAACAGAATACTAAGCTTCTTCTTACCAGTGGAAATCCACTCCCCAATCCTTCAGATTACAGGCGTCTCATAGGCAAATTGAGCTTCCTTGTTCATAGCAGACCTGATTTAGCTTTCAGCATTCAACACCTCAGCCAATTTCTTCAGACCCCTCGTTCCTCTCATATGGACGCAGCTCTACACACTCTTCGTTACCTGAAAGGTACAAGCACCAAAGCTCTCTTCTTCAGTAGTGCTCCTAACTTCAAATTACAAGGTTTCTGCGACGCAGATTGGGCCTCATGTCCCAATTCCAGGAAGTCTGTGAGTGGCTTTGTAATCTTCCTGGGTGACAACTTGATCTCCTGGAAATCGAAGAAGCAACAGACCGTGTCACTCTCTTCTGTTGAGGCAGAGTATCGCTCACTTTGTCGTATCACAGCAGAATTAGCATGGCTCAGTCGACTTCTCTCTGAACTTGGTGTCACTGAGATGATCCCCATTCCTGTTAAGTGTGACAACAATGCTGCCATCTACATTGCACGCAATCCAGTCTTCCACGAACGTACCAAACACATCGAACTCGACTGCCACTTCGTACGAAGGACTTATATCACTTTCTCATGTTCCAACGCAGAATCAACTGGCAGATGCACTAACTAAACCAATCCCTGGCTACAAGCTCCAAGCTGTTCTTCCCAAACTCGGACTCTTAGACACCGTCTCGAGCTTGCGGGGGGATGATAGAGATGTACATGATCACTCATGTACTGCGTAGCATAGGAACTTCTCTCCCAAAAGTTGTTAGAAGTTTGTTAGTGAGCTGTAGGTTTGTTAGTGAGCTGTCAATTTTCTTGCTGAACAAAACCTTGCTCTATAAAGCTTGAGTCTCTGTAATTTGATCAATTCAATCAATGAAACTCAACACCTATTCTCTCAATTCTCTAAACATTGTCAGTCGATGCAGCAAAAAAACGACTTACTATGTGGTGTGGTGTGGTGAATGGTTGGCGGGCTGAACATATCCATAGCCGGAGTTGTAAATTATCGTGCATACAACTAAACAACTCCTGCAGACTGCAGTGCTGTCATTTAGATTATAGGGAGCAATGTTTATACATCTTCTATTCCTCTACATTTGTATAAAATCCTACACATTGCAAAACCGAATTGAGGATTTGGAAAAAGGTTGAAGAAGGTGGCCCACTTTTTTTACTTAATTATAGTTTTTGTCCCAAGTTTTGAAGGTGTGTAGAAATGAACAAAAATAAAAAGTTTGGCTTAAATCTGTAAATATCTAACGGAAATTTAAACGGAGTATGAGGACGGGTGGTTGTTGAGTGACGGAGGGTATGATAAGGGTGGTTTCCGGTAATATTGCAACATAAGGGTGGTTAATCGCAAAGTAGGCCATCATACGGGTGGTTTTCGGTAAATAACCCGTTTTGATTTGCACATTTTCTGTCAAACACAAGGTGAGTAAGACCACACCGTGTGTACCTCCAGTTCTTCGACAAAACACTTGTGCTAATCGCATCTTTTATTGGAACAAGTGATAGAATAATATGGATTATACTCGAGTCTCGACGAAACATCACTTAGCAAGTCACGGTCCAGATCATGATCAAGTCTTTGTTTTTTTGAAAAAAACCTATTTTCTGTCATGATGATAAGATCCCTGAACAACGAAGAAGAAACATCAAAATCTTAAATAACAGTATCAATCTAAGCCAATATCCTTAACTACTGAACATATACTGTATAAGAAAGAGGAAAAGAAGAGGAGGTATTAGATTCATGCAATAATCAGGATTTGTGCCCTCTGCCCAAATAATATAAGTTACTGCATAACTTAATTAAGTTATAAATTTCTGCCCCTCTTCTCTTCTCATTTACATCCACGCGCCTCACATTTCTTTTCAGATCTGGTCCCCCTTTCTTCTTCTTCCTCCTCCATCCTAAATTTGATTCATTCCAAATATGCAGTTCACCGTCTCTCCAAATTCTTTAAGTTTAAGCTGTTTTTGGAGCGAGCTTTTCCAGATCAAGAAATCAATCAATGATGTCGTCATCCCTCTCATCAGACAGAGGAGGGAGGAGAAGAAGCCCCAAAACGACGCCGTTCCCATTCCAGCCTACGTGGACTCTGTCAAGCGGGGAAATCAAGAGGAAGATGAGCGAGGAGGAGTTGTTCCGGAAGGATTAATCCTGCGCTTGTTCCGGAAGAATCAGATCCAGAGAGCGGGGAAATCAAGAGGAAGATGAGCGAGGAGGAGATCGTCGTAGCCTGCTCGGAGTTTCTAAACGCAGGTACCGACACAACCGCCACCGCACTCCAATGGATTCTGGCGAATCCGGTGAAGAATCAGCAGATCCAAACCTAGCTGTACGAAGAAATTGTAAGCGTAATCGGCTCAAACGGAGACCGAATCGGGGAAGAGGATCTGTCAAAGACGGAGTATCTGAAGGCGGTGGTAATGGAAGGTCTGAGGCGACTTCCACCAGTAAACTAAGGTACTCAATCCAAAGAAGATATATCTTAGTGTTCAGATATGAAGACAGATCTAGTTTTAATGTCCTAATATTTGATAAAAGTACTTTGGAGATAAAGTATCCTATTACTTCTGCAAGAACTGGTAACAGAAAGGCAGATAAACTCACTCAAGTCAAAGAGGAAGATGAGATTTTAGAGGAGTTACCGCAGAAAGTAGGAAAATCCAACGAATTGCCTATGACCAAAGCGTCTAGTAAGTATGATTTCATGCTTATTGATTTGTTCTTTGGATTGGATTCGAATTTTGTGCCCTGTTATACTAATTTTGTGGTATTGATAAGTGTAGAAAGATTAAAAACTGGAAATCATTTAGTTCCTGCTAAAAATAAGTTCCTAGGTGCCGGTGGAGATCATGTGAATGTAGCAGGTGTTACTAGTGCAAGGGACAGAGCAAAGGCCTCTCAGAGCCAAAATTTTCATTTCACTGTCACCTTGCAACAAACAAGGAAGGTGTTACTAGGTCATTGGCTCTTGATATTGTTGGAGCCCAGAAGTTGCGGTCACGCGACACAACACTTCGCGAGACACAGGGTGTCTGGACAATCAACTTGTATGTAACACCACGTCGTCTTCTTCCTCAAGACCAACCTTATTCTCGACACCTATGACACCTGCGTAACCAAACCGAGAGGGAGAGTCTCCGGTTTCGACTCTTCTACACTCCGATAAGAGGGATTAACACACAACCAGAGATGTCGAAACAACGCAAGTGTATATGAAGGTATGGAGAAGTAAAGTAAAGGAAAAAGGAGAGTCCAATATGTCAATTAAAACGTTCCAAGTACTAAGCTAACAACAAACCTAATGGCTTTAGAAAACACACAATAACATTAAAAGCTTGACAGCAAAACTATGAGCAGCAAAACAAGTGCTGCACGTTCTAAGTTCTCAAGGATATGGCCGTTTTGGGAGATTAAAGCTTGGACTCGTTCTTGTGTTTTTCTCACTCGAGAGAGGAAGATGAAACGTTTTTCTCTTTGTAATGATCTGCCTCTCTTATCCATTGGGTTGCGTTTTTATACTATCATCAGGGACCCACGCGAGTCAATTACCAATTTGCCCCTTGATACTTAATCTCGTCGAATCCTCTTTATGGGCTTTACCTGCTTATGGGCCGCTTTCATTCTTCTGGGCTGACTTCTTGGACCGATCCGGCTCGCGTTCCATGGGCCTTACCCAATTCCCTATGGGCCTCGCGAGCCCATCGAGAACCGGCTCCAACATCCAGGCCCCCAAGCTTTTATGCTGAATAGCTTAAGGCTTGGGCTTGTCTTCTTGAAGTCGCGTTCTCGATATGAGAGTGGCTCTCAGACTTGGCATGATTCCATCGCGTGCTAAGGTCGCGTGTATTTCAGTTACGCTTTTCCGGGCGACGTTTTGAATTCAAAAACCCTTACGAATTCCCGCGCTGAGCGCATGCCGTCCACGTGCCGTCTTCTCATTGCGCCTTCTTTTCCCCGAGTTTTCCTTATATATACTCATCTTCTTCTTCCTCTTTTCCTTTCCGCCACAACTCTCATTTTTCTCTGTAAACTGCAGCCTTACCTTCTTCGCCGGTGCTCTCCCTCCTTCTCTACTATCATCTTTGCCGCCGTTCTCAGCCTATTCTCTATGGCAGGTTAGTCTTTCGCTCTCCCTTCCCTTTTCTACTTCGTTTTGGCTTGATTTTAGGGCTTCCCATAGATTTGTCGCTCAACTGTCGTCAGAATTTTCGCTCGGACTTTTCGATTTGATGGGCTTCCGTTAGTGATTGTGTGTCCATTTGGTGTTTTTTGTGCCGGATCCTCCTTCCGACTCCCATTTCTCAATGTGTTGTTTGGGAAAAAACGTGTTTTGGTCAATTTCTGCCATTTTAGACCTTTGTAGGGTTCTTCGTGTTCTTGGGCTTGGTCCATCTTGATGTCGTTTTAGCTTCTCTTTTGATTCTTCGAGTTTCAGTTTTTCCAGGGATTCCTTGTTTGTTTACTTCCTACAGCCTCGCGTTAGTTTCCTTTGACACACGCGTTGTTCCCAATTTTGATGCTCTCTTTTCCTTCTTTCCATCCCTGGAAAACTGAAACTCATTTTGCCTATGCTTTCAGGTAGTGATGATTTCTATGAACGCTCCACTCGGGCTGAGTATTCGGGGCGCACTACGTCCGGATCCGAGGGGGGCTCTGATGACCGCGAGCCCAGCTCTCGCAGACGATCTCGCGTTACTAGAAAATCCAAATGGAGCAAAGCGAAAACGTCCAAAAAGTCTAAAGCAAGGCTCCCGTCTCGCGTTATCCAAGAGCGAGCCGAGACCAATTACGGCCAATTTGCCAGCTTCTTCTCCCACAAGGGGTCCCTACCCCTCATAGTTATAGAGAAACCTTTTCTCGCGGATCCTGGTCGGATAAGCATCCTTTCAAAGAGAATAAAACATACTCGTACTTTAATTCCTAATACGGCCCATCGCAGCAGTCTCAACCTTGACGATCTCCGCCGTCTCGCTACGCGATACCCTTTTCCCGAAGGGACCATCTTTGCCCTCCCCGACTATGAGGGCACCTCTCTCGACCAATATGGGCCCTTCTTTGCTTTGAGCAGGCAGTCCTTGGAAGCTGGCTTCCGTCTCCCGTGGACGTCCTTCCAGACTGAAGTAATGGCGGATTTAGGCTTCAGCCCTTCCCAGATGCATCCAAACTTCTGGAGTTCGCTGATAGTTTACATCATGCGATGTCAGGATATTGGGATAGTTCCCAATACGCCTCACTACGCTCTCATTAATTCGTATAAGAAGAACTCCCGCGAGGATGGATTTTATACTGCTCAAGCCAAGACCCCTAGCGCCTTCCGATTGCGCTCGAAGATTGAGGGGTGGAAAACTTGTTGGTTTTTAGTTCGTCCCCCTCCTGGTTCCGAAATTTCTGTCCAAGTACGCGAGCCTAATGCGAGAAAGGCCCCGTGCTTTTTCCCAAAGGAGACTCGCGATAAATTTATCCGCGACTATAAGGATTACCCCGACAAAGCAGTTCAAAAACGTTTTGAGTTGACAATCTCGGACGCTTTACTGGTTGCCAGGGGACTTAGTCTCAAGGCTCATGCCCTAGGTTTTTGTTCGTGTTTGTTTCAGCACTCGCGTTTATTATTATTTTTATACTTTTTATGCTCACCTGTGGTGGTTTTTGCAGATGCTGATATGTTTGCCGATCTTCCGGACCTGGGGGGATTGGTCTTTGATGAGTCGGGCTCGCTAACCCTCGAGGCTCCTTCTCGCGATGTTTCATCTGTTCCTGGCGCGACCCCTACTCCCTCAGCTGTCGTATTGGAATCGCCATATGAGTTCGCGACCACGGTTTCTGAGGAGGTCCCTCAGGCCAAGAGATCTCGCGTAATATTAGCTCGTGATAAGGGGAAACAGAAAGTATCCGAGAGAAGTCGCAAAAGGACGACGGAAGTGGAGTTTGTCTCCTCTCCAGAGCCTACTGATACTCCGGTCGCAAACCCCACCTTCATTCATGGTTTATCGGCGACGCGTGCATTCTTTGAGTCGATTCCGACTGTTTTTCCCCCGGAACCTAGCCTCTACGAGGAAGTTTCGGATAGGCCTGGTGGCCTGTCTAAACTTCTCTTTGCCGTAAGCCTCGTGTTTTTATCTATTTTTTGTTTCTTTGGGGTATTTTTAACCCTGGAGTTGGTTATTTTGCAGGGGATGAACATCATCGCGAGCGCCAGTCGGAGGGTGCTTGCGGCTGAGGACAAACTTAAGGAGTTGATGGACGAGGATCAGTCAATCCGTGACGCCAACAGAGCGGCCAAGTCTCGACTTATGGGGGAAAAGAAAGCTTTGGAGGAGGAGCTTTCGAAGGTTAACGCGTTGGGGGAATCTAAAGACGCGAAGATAAAGGAGCTGGAAGCCCAACTCGCGTATGAGAGGTCCACCCATGTTAACATCGTCACCGAGTATAATACGCAAGTGAACGACCTCAGACAAGAAAATGAGAAGCTTCATGCGACGATGTCTGAGAGAATTGCCTATGAGAGGAACATGGCGGTGGAGGAGTATTGCGGGGGTTATCGTCAACGTGCTCGCGTGGATTTTTACAAAAATGCTGTCAACACGCTTCTCCTTTGTATGGTAAAGGTTCAGATGCGAAAGTTCAAAATCAAAGATTTCCCCTTCAACCCTCAAGATTTATGCGGTTTTTCCACTGACCTTCCCGAGTATGAGCCCCCGGTGCCGGGAACTTTCATTGATGATGGGGATACTCCACTCGAGGCTTGGGGCGTAACGCGTCTTGCGCCTAAGAGAGGTATTGTTAAGGGTAAAGAGAATCAAGTGCCCAGGCCCCCTCTTCCGAAGATGGTCGCTCCACCTCCGCTCGAGAGGTTAGAACCTGCTCCTCTCATGCTACCGAGCTCTCCTTCTCCGACCCTCTCTTCTCGTAAGAGAAAGGTATTCGCGTCCAATGCCCTTCTTGACACCATCCAGTCCTCGAAGCGCTCTTGCTTAGATCAAGCGGGGGGTCAGGATCGCGGGTAGTTGGTGCTCAAGACGTCGTGGATCTAGAGGCGGATAGTGTAGAGGACGCGGGGATTGCTCCTGATTCTGCTGCTAAGTAATGTTCTGGTGGTCTTTTGAACAATGCTAGTTTTTGATGTTACTCTGTATCAAGAATTGGGATTTTTTGTAATTAACTTTTTTTTTATCCAATGTGGGTATGGTCGTCGCGAGCCATATGCCGTTTCTATATTTTTGGTTTTGCTTCTGTCTGCTTGTTTCGTATATACTTATCTCGCCTCGTTCCCCCCGTTTTGTGTTTCGGAAAAAATGAGTAAGTTTGCGAAAAAGAAAACGTAAAGAGGTAAGTGTTTCATAATTACGATCCCTCTAGTATAGTAAAAGGCAAAACTGTCCTGTTACATAGTTTTGTGAGAATCATAAAGCACTGCAAACTATTCCTGCTAGCTATTGCATGAACTTTACACGCGAGCCGCGTACTGCATGTTCTCTATAGCCGGCGACAGGGTTTCGTGCTTTAGTTCTTAGTGGTTGTTGATACTTGCGGGGTTTGTCTTGCGCTCTTGTTAGTCGCGAAGCATCAGGACAGTTTCTCTTTGGTGTGGTTGCTGCGGAGAATTCTTGACTAGAGAATCTGGGCATGACGTTGCTTTTGCGGGGGATACCAAGCACTGCACATGTAGAGAAGCATTTAGTTTTTGGTTTTTATTCTTAGGTAGTAAGAACTTTTTAAAAGACGGGTGAGTCATGATGCAAACCCGTCTAAGCTGGACACGCGACCTGGGGGTTTTTTTTAGCCCAGACCAGTGAGGCGGAATCATGGCGGGTGAGCTCATTGGCGTAAACCCGTCCATGCTTTCGCGACCAGGGGGAGTTTTTTAGCTCAGCCCTGGAAGCTGGACACGCGACCTGGGGGGGTTTTTTAGCCCAGACCAGTGAGGCGGAATCATGGCGGGTGAGCTCATTGGCGTAAACCCGTCCATGCTTTCGCGACCAGGGGGAGTTTTTTAGCTCAGCCCTGGAAGCTGGACACGCGACCTGGGGGTTTTTTTTTAGCCCAGCCCAGTGAGGCGGAATCATGGCGGGTGAGCTCATTGGCGTAAACCCGTCCATGCTTTCGCGACCAGGGGGAGTTTTTTAGCTCAGCCCTGGAAGCTGGACACGCGACCTGGGTGGGTTTTTTTAGCCCAGCCCAGTGAGGCGGAATCATGGCGGGTGAGCTCATTGGCGTAAACCCGTTCATGCTTTCGCGACCAGGGGGAGTTTTTTAGCTCAGCCTTGGAAGCTGGACACGCGACCTGGGAGGGTTTTTTAGCCCAGCCCAGTGAGGCGGAATCATGGCGGGTGAGCTCATTGGCGTAAACCCGTCCATGCTTTCGCGACCAGGGGGAGTTTTTTAGCTCAGCCCTGGAAGCTGGACACGCGACCTGGGGGGGTTTTTTAGCCCAGCCCAGTGAGGCGGAATCATGGCGGGTGAGCTCATTGGCGTAAACCCGTCCATGCTTTCACGACCAGGGGGAGTTTTTTAGCTCAGCCCTGGAAGCTGGACACGCGACCTGGGGGTTTTTTTTAGCCCAACCCAGTGAGGCGGAATGGCGGCTCTTGTCTTTCGAGTTGAGTGCGCTACCTTTTTAGGTGGATGAGCATTGGTCGACCAGGTTGTGATACTTATTCCTTGGTAAGCTGGTTACGAATTGCTGGTGTCGACCTGTGCTTATCATGCTATAGTAATCGAATGCTTTAGTGCCTTAATGTAATAAGTATTGTGACCATGGATGAGAGAGAATTTTTCTATATTAAACTGTCAAAACGCACCTGAGCTTTGTGGGAGGATTAGGCATAGAAGCGACGAAGTCGCATCACGTTCCAAGAGTTGGCAATGTGGTTTCCAGAGTGGTCCTTGAGGCGATATGCCCAGGGCGCGACCTCGCGATCTATAATATAAGGTCCTCCCCAGTTGGGGTCGAGCTTTCCCCCTTCTGTTCTACGGAGCACGAGGTCTCCTCTGGCGAATCCCCTCATCTTTACGTGCTTGTTATAATACTTCGCGACGCTGGCTTTATGATTGGCTGCTCTGATAGTTGCTAAGTCGCGAGTCTCTTCCCGCATCTGCAACTCTAGCTGCATTTTTTCGTCGTTGTCGACCGGACTATACTGTATCACGCGATCCGTGGGCACAATGAACTCGACTGGCACCGTGGCTTCTACTCCATAAGCGAGAGCAAAAGGTGTTTCCCCAGTTGCCTTTTTTACCGTGGTTCTGTTTGCCCAGAGTACTAGAGGTAATACTTCGGCCCACTTGCCTTTGGAGCCTTCTAGCCGCTTTTTCAGGTCCATAACAATACTTTTGTTCACAACTTCTACTTGGCCATTGCAATGCGGGTGAGCGACTGATGCAATTCTCAAGGCGATCCCTATGTCTCTGCACCATGTAAGCAACTGCGGCGAATTGAATTGCGGTCCTCTGTCGGTTACGATCTCGTGAGGGAGGCCATATCTGCAAATGATGTTCTTCCATAGGAACTTTTTAACTGCCGGGACGGTAGTGCACGCGAGAGCTTCGGCTTCGATCCATTTGGTGAAATAATCAACTGCTACAATGATGTACTCCAGTTGACCAGGCGCTTTTGGTTTGAAAGGCCCTAACAGATCTAGCCCCCACATCGCGAAAGGACAAGGGCTTGACATTATCTGCAACTCCACACCTGGCTGATGAGAAGGTGGGGCAAAGTACTGACACGGCTTACAGTTCTGTGACTCGCATTGTGCGTCTTGTTTCATGGTTGGCCAGAAACTTCCTTGCCTTAATGCTTTATAGACCATTGGTCTCCAACCCGCGTGTGTTCCGCACAATCCTGCGTGAAACTCTCTCATAAGCACGTCACTGTCTATCCTAGACAAACACCTGAGCTCGCGTGGTCCGTACCCCCTTTTGTAGAGTTCCCCACGACACATGTAGAAACGTGCAGCCATAGAGTCAAGTTTTCTCATTTCTTTTGGATCTGAGGGTCCTGTTCCGCTAGTAAGATATTGAATTAGAGGGGTCCGCCAGTCGCTGACTGGTTCGTCTATCTCCATCAGCTCCACCTGATTGCTTATGGCGCTATTAGACTTTACTGACCAGAAGTATTGGGTCTTCCCATCCTTGAAAATGACAGTAGAATTCTCGCCGGGACGTTCCATATTTGCATGCTGAGCTTGGGAACCTCGCTTCGCGAGTTCATCTGCTCGCGTGTTTTCTTCCCTTGATACCGCCTCAATCTCAAAATGCCTGAACAACGAAATCAGGGCAGTGGCTCTCGCATGATATCTGGGGAGATTGCTTGTTCGAGCTTCGTAGGTCCCATTGATCTGATTCACGACAATCTGAGAGTCGCTCAGGCATTTTACCACGTGAACACCTGCGTGAATGGCAATTTCCAGTCCCGCGATGAGCGCTTCATACTCTGCTTCATTGTTAGTGGCTTTGAATCTTAGCGTAATCGCATGATCGATTTTATCCCCAGCCGGTGATGTCAGGATTACTCCCGCCCCGCAACCATCTGCGTTTGCTGACCCGTCAATGTGCATCACCCACGCGGGGTGTTCTGGAGCTATAACATCTTTTTCTAACTCTCTGAAACTTGTTTCAACTATGAAATCTGCTAAAGCCTGTGCTTTGATAGCGGGCCGCGGTCTATAGACCACGTCAAATTCAGTCATTTCAATGACCCATTTAGCGAGCCTTCCAGAGGTTGTTGGTCTACTCATGAAAGATGGGAGTGGTAAATCTGTCAATACTTCGATGGGGTGAGCATGGAAATAAGGTCAGAGTTTACGAGCGGCTGTTATCAACGCGAGCACTGCTTTCTCAATGGGCGATTATCTGGTCTCGGCCGACAGAAGTGCTTTACTGACGAAATAGATGGGGACTCGCTGTTCTCTCACTAATACTGCGCTAACTGCACGCGTGCCGGCCGCGAGGTACAGCTGCAAGCCTTCACCAGGTATTGGAGATGCAAGGGTTGGGAGTTTAGCCAGATGCTCTTTAAGGCTCATAAATGCCTTTTCACACTCCTCAGTCCATTCGAAGCTTTTTGGTTTCCTTAATATGTCAAAGAAGGGGAGGTTTCGCTCCGCGAGCTTTGCACAAAACCTCCCGAGGTAGTTAACCCTCCCTACAAACCTTTGGACGTCGTGAATGGATCTCGGCGGTTGTAGATCTATAACGGCCTGGACCTTGTCCGGATTGACCTCGATACCGCGTGCACTGATCTGAAACCCCAGGAATTTGCCCTCGGTGACCCCGAAGACACATTTCTCTGGATTAAGGCTCATTCCGTACTTTCCCAGGGTTTCAAAAACCTCTGCCAGGTCGCGAGTGTGATCTGCTTGCTTCTTGCTCTTAACTACTATGTCATCAACATAGGCCTCCACAGTGTCACCTCTTTGCTCGCTAAAGATCATGTCCACCAGTCTCTGGAATGTAGCTCCCGCGTTTTTCAAGCCGAACGGCATTACTTTATAGCAGAAGGTTCCTTTGTCTGTAATAAAAGCCGTGTGCCCCGAGTCGGCTGGATTCATCATGACCTGATTGTACCCAGAGTACGCGTCCAGGAAACTCAGAGCTTCATGACCCGCGGTGGAGTCTACTAACTGGTCGATGGAAGGTAATGGGTAGCTGTCTTTGGGGCATGCCTTGTTGAGACCAGTGAAATCTACGCACATGCGCCACTTTCCCGTCCCTTTGGGATTTTTTTCTACCATTACAACGTTTGACAACCACGTCGGGTATTGCACTGGCCTTACAAACCCTGCTTTAATCAACTTCGCGAGTTCTACAGCAGCTGCCGCGTTCTTTGGTCCTGCCTGTTTTCGTTTCTTCTGTCTACGCGGCTTGACCTCTGGACTAATGTTCAAGGAGTGGGTCATGACACTCGCTGGGATCCCTCTCAAATCCTTTGGTGTCCACGCGAACACATCCCGGGAGCGGGCGAGTAAGGTCTCAATCTCTTGTACAACTTTCTGATCCAGTTTCCCCCCTACATAGAGCTTCTCCTCTTTGTTGGGGAAAGGAGTGATTATCTGTTTCTCAAACCCATCAAAATGCGGCTTGTGTCCCTCTACTTTTCGCTCTGTGTCTCGCGGCCTGGGTGAGGCACGTACTTCCAACTCAGCCTCCTCAAGCACGCGTGGCAACCCTGGAATAAATAACTGGTT
Source organism: Oxyria digyna (assembly GCA_029168935.1). Taxonomy (NCBI): domain Eukaryota; kingdom Viridiplantae; phylum Streptophyta; class Magnoliopsida; order Caryophyllales; family Polygonaceae; genus Oxyria; species Oxyria digyna. Next base: position 4,263,434 of record JAPVLV010000018.1, read on the forward strand.
GGCGAGCAAGGCCTTGGTACCGCCCTTTTCGGATGATACGTAGCAGATACGTCTTTCCTCTTGGTTTCCTCTCGCGACCCCTACTCCGGTCAACGTTGGGAATTTTAGGCAAAAATGACAGATTGATACGACCGCTTCAAACCTGCACAGAGTCTCGCGTCCCAGTATCGCATTGTAGGAGGATGTTATTGGGATTACTATAAAATCTATTTTTTCTGACCTTCTTGACCCGGTCTCTTCGCCCAGGATGAGATCTAGGGTGACGACGCCCAGGGCCCTCACTCTATCACCCGTGAAACCCACCAGAGTGGTTTTAGTAGGCCTGAGTGTAGACTGACTAATCCCCATTTTCTCGAATGCGTCCCAGTACAGTATATCGGCCGAGCTCCCTGTGTCCACAAGGATCATTTTTACAAGTTTGGTTCCTATCTGAGCATGAATGACCAGTGGATCAGCGGCCTCGACAGCCCAGGTATCTACCTCCTTGTTACTGAAGACAAGCGTGTAAGGCTCAGACTTCGATCTCGCGATACTATAAATTGGCTTTCCCTGAGGCTTAGGTGCGTTGTTAATAAGCCTTTGCTCTCGTTTGCCTAGGGGAATGGGTTCATGGCGGCCTGCGATTGTGCCTATATGGCCGTCCATGCGAGGGAAGTTCTGGTGTGGATGGTGATTAGGCCTCTGATTCTGGTTATTTCTTGCGGGGGTTTGCTGCCTTATCTCGTTCTGTGTTCTACCTCCTCTACCTCCTGCCCCCCTGTTTGCGGTGTCGCGACCTCCATCAATGTTTCCCCTCCGAGCAGTTAGGATCTCCTGCTCTCTCGGGTGATGAGGTCGCGACCTACACTCCTCTGTGGGGTGAGTATCCACCCTGTGGTATTCACACCAGGTGGTTGGCTCGTGGCGGTCACGACCGCGATCCCCTTTCCTCTCAGCCTCGCGACGGTTATCCTGCTCGGCTACAAAATTTTGCGAGTGAAATTGATTTTGATCGTGATTTTGGCCCCTGAACTGTCTCTGACCCTGATTCTGATCTTGAATCTGTAAACCGGGCACTCGCGAGTCGTTCTGCTCCTTTCCCTGACTACCTTGATGGCGCTTATTACTCCAGCTCTGGTTCTCTCTCTTTTGACCCTGAGCGGGTTTACTCTGATTATTCCCTTTCAACGCGGTACCTGAGTGTGCTTCCACGTTAATCTCTGTGTACGCTCTTTCGAGCATGCCCTGGTAGTCCAAATCTTTCTTGCGGTATAGGTATTGCTTGAAGGAGCTTCCATCTGTGAGTCCGTCAAGGAACGCGACCCGAGCGGTCTTATCATGAAAATCTTCGGCTTCCAAGATCTTTTCCGTGAACCTCTTAACATAACCCTCTAGTGATTCGTGTGGTCCTTGTTTGACACCCACTACTTCTTGTATAGTCACTTTTCTTTTCTTTGAGGATCCAAAGTGCAACAAGAAACTATTCTCTAGATCAGCGAAACAATGGATGCTCCCTGACGGTTGGTTAAGCATCCAGGTCATGGCGGGTCCCGCGAGTGTGCCTGGGAATCCTTTGCACATCGTGGCTTCATCAGGGCACGTCGCGAGCATAGCATACTTGTAGCGCGTTAGGTGTTCGCTGGGATCTTCTTTGCCATTGTACTCTTTGATAATAGGGAATATGAAATTAGGCAGAGGGACTGACCTGACTATGTGCTCCGTGAAAGCAGTCGGGCCGAATAAGGCTGACGGGTTGACGGACGGATAGGCCTCATAAGCCTGCCGCGGGTGGGTGGCCTGGTTGCAATAAGGTTCCCCCTCGTGCCGGCGGCGGGTAGGTTCTTGCTCGGCTCGAATCCCATGTCCTCTTGTCTCGGTTCTTCCTCTGCAATATTGGTTCTCCACGTAGCTCACAGGGGGTTGATTCAAATCAAACCTACCAGGGTGACAAGGCCTCTCGCGTCTCTCGACCCTGGTCCTACGTGACACTGAGACTCTGTCGTCAGGTACGTGTTCAGCACTCCCTTCAGTGACTGATTGTTCTCGTCCGCTCTGATTTTGTTCATGCTCGCGTGCCCTGGTCCTCGGTTGCTCTTGGTTTCGGCCCCTGTCTGTACTTTGTCCCAACGTCTGTAGGAAAGCGCGATACTGAACCAGCGCGGGCCCTACCAGAACAATCTCTTCCTCATGTACGTGTGAAAGAGGTGCTCGCGAGCTGTTTATCTCTTGTGTTCTCGTCTGGAGAGGGGTGTTGTCACTTCCCTCGCCACCAATATTCATCTTCTCAGGCGGTTAAGTATTAGAAATACGCGAATATATGTAGTAAGCCTTACTTGCGCGAGAAAAATCCCCACGGTCGGCGCCAGTGTTGGAGCCCAGAAATTGCGGTCACGCGACACAACACTTCGCGAGACACAGGGCGTCTGGACAATCAACTTGTATGTAACACCACGTCGTCTTCTTCCTCAAGACCAACCTTATTCTCGACACCTATGACACCTGCGTAACCAAACCGAGAGGGAGAGTCTCCGGTTTCGACTCTTCTACACTCCGATAAGAGGGATTAACACACAATCAGAGATGTCGAAACAACGCAAGTGTATATGAAGGTATGGAGAAGTAAAGTAAAGGAAAAAGGAGAGTCCAATATGTCAATTAAAACGTTCCAAGTACTAAGCTAACAACAAACCTAATGGCTTTAGAAAACACACAATAACATTAAAAGCTTGACAGCAAAACTATGAGCAGCAAAACAAGTGCTGCACGTTCTAAGTTCTAAAGGATATGGCCGTTTTGGGAGATTAAAGCTTGGACTCGTTCTTGTGTTTTTCTCACTCGAGAGAGGAAGATGAAGCGTTTTTCTCTTTGTAATGATCTGCCTCTCTTATCCATTGGGTTGCGTTTTTATACTATCATCAGGGACCCACGCGAGTCAATTACCAATTTGCCCCTTGATACTTAATCTCGTCGAATCCTCTTTATGGGCTTTACCTGCTTATGGGCCGCTTTCATTCTTCTGGGCTGACTTCTTGGACCGATCCGGCTCGCGTTCCATGGGCCTTACCCAATTCCCTATGGGCCTCGCGAGCCCATCGAGAACCGGCTCCAACAGATACCACTGTAACAGATTTGAGTTTATCAGTACAAAATGTAAGTGCATACTGCCACCTGAATATTTGGCATAATCCGTAGGAAAAGCACGAAAAATTTGACAGTGTTGACAAGTGTGTTGACAATGTAATTTATTGGTGTTAACAGTGTTGACAATTTTGTAATATTACTCGTGTTGTATGTTGTTGACCGTTTATTAGTCGTGTAAACAATTTATTTAGTTGGGTTGACAACTTATTTAGTCGTGTTGAAAACTTATTATTCTTGTTGACAGCTCTGTTAAAAAATTTGTTGACAGCTATGTTAAAAAATTTGTTGACAGTTATGTTAAAAAATTTGTTGACAATTATTTTAATAATTTTGTTGACAAAATTTGCTGACAACTCTGTTATAATTTCTAGGTCAACAAAGGGTTATTATATGTGTTGACAACTTATTATTCTTGTTGACAACTCTGTTAAAATTTTTGTTGACAACTCTGTTAAATTTTTTGTTGACAACTCTGTTAAAAATTTTGTTGACAAATTTTGTTGACAACTCTGTTATAATTGTCACGTCAGCAAATGAGTATTTTCTTAAAATTTTAAAAAGTGATGCAGAAATTTAAAAAACATTACAGCTTTGGAGTACTTACCCAAAAACTGGCAATTTAAACTTGAATTCCAGATTAACATTTGAGATTTGACTACAACTTTATATATAATGACGAAATCAAAACACAAAGATTTGGACTCACCAATGATCTTTGTTAGAATAGGATATTTATTTTTCTTTTACTGTAATTATCTTTTATTCACTTACCCAATATTGTAATCCTATATATACTATCAATAACACATCGGACAACAATATTATCTTTCTCTCATATGGTATCAGAGTCTCCTCTCTTTTCTCCAAAATTTTAACAATCCTCTTCCTTTTCTCTCCACCAATAACCGCCTACCACCACCACTCTCCCGCCCCAAAATCATGTCTGCAAACTCAAAAAGGCACTATATGGTCTAAAGTAGGCCCCAAGAGCTAGGTATCAACGATTTGCTACCTACATCACTCGTCTTGGGTTTAAAGGCTGCAGATCTGATACATCCTTGTTCGTGTACAACGCTGGAAATCAGCAGGCTCACCTTCTCGTCTATGTCGATGACATCATCCTGACGGCTTCATCATCTCAATTCCTTCGGCGCATCATTACTCCTCTCAGCACATAATTTGTTATGACCGATCTCGGTCCCTTGCATTACTTCCTGGGCATTGCCGTCACCCAACACTCTGCCGGAATCCACCTCAGTCAGGAGAAGTATGCAATAGACATTCTACGACGATCAGAAATGCTCTCATGCAAACCCAGCAAGACTCCCGTAGACAGCAACGCCAAACTCAGCTCATCCGCCGGCCTTCCTGTTGCTGACCCCACAAAATATCGGTCATTCGCTGGTGCTCTCCAGTACTTGACGTTCACTCGTCCCGACATCAACTATGTCGTTCAGCAGTGTTGCCTCCATATGCATGATCCTCGTGAGGCACATCTCCTCGCCATGAAACGGATCCTCCGCTATATTAAAGGTACCGCTTCTCTTGGATTAAGCATCTCAGCTACTCAATCTGATCAGTTAACAGTGTACTCTGATGCCGATTGGGCCGGCTGTCCGGATTCTCGTCGATCGACGTCAGGCTACTGCATGTTTCCGGGACCCAATCTGATATCTTGGTCCTCCAAACGACAACCTACCGTCTCTCGTTCAAGTGCTGAAGCGGAGTACCGAGCTGTTGCAAACGCCATTGCCGAGTCTTGTTGGATTAGGAGTCTGCTGTCTGAACTCAATGCTCCAACCACACGAGCCACAGTTGTTTTCTGTGACAATGTTAGCTCAGTCTACCTGTCATCGAACCTCGTACAACATCAACGTACAAAGCACATTGAGATTGACATTCATTTTGTACGGAAAAAGGTTGCCTTGGGCTAAGCTCGTGTGTTTCATGCTCCCACCACAAGTCAGTTTGCTGATATTATGACAAAAGGGTTGCCTTCATCTCTGTTCTTTGATTTCAGATTCAACCTCTGCCTTCGTCCGTCTCCGACTTCGACTGCGGGGCTGTTAGAATAGGATATTTACTTTCCTTTTACTATAATTATCTTTTATTCACTTACCCTATATCGTAATCCTATATATACACTAGTACAAAATGGCAGTTTTACTACGGTTCAAATGCATGTTTTACTACGGTTCAGAACCGTAGCAAAAATGGATGTAGTCTTTCTGTTTACTACAGTTACCTTTTTACTACGGTTCTCATATTTACTACGGTTTGATAACCGTAGTAAATTAGTAGCCGTACTAAAAATGCACTTTTTTTAGCTCCATTAGAAACCGTACTAAATGTAGCAACCGTAGTAAATATTTATGTAGTAATATTGTTACACCCGTAGTAAACGTGTATGTAGTAATGTTGTTACAACCGTATTAAATGTGTATGTAGTATTATTGTTATAACCGTAGTAAATGTGTGTAGTAATGTTGTTACAACCGTAGTAAATTTGTGTGTAATAAAATTGTCAGAACCGTAGTAAACTTTCATTTTCTTTAATTTTTTATAATTGTAGTAATATTGTATGCTCTTCTATTGATCGCTAGTATACACAATATGCTTGATAATCCTGTATTTTCACATTTATTTATAACAAAAATAATTCAATGAACATCCAACAATCATTCATATGTAATTAATCAAACAATTTTTACAATATCCATCATATATAATAAAGTATACCTATGCTAATGATGCACATGCAACTTATGTGATCTATGAACATCTTGTCATAATACAATGATCTTTATATAATACTAGTTAAAATGCGCGTGGGCGTGCATACAGTGATTCTCCAACCTGGATGTTATCTCAAGCAAGTTACCGGGTTTCACACAAATTTCATGATAGTTCTATGTGGTTTTCACTTACTCAGCTTTCAGACCTGAAGAGTACATCATAAGAGCCCAAGTAAATATTAAGCTCAATTATATAAACAGAGGCAAAAAAAGTATTCCTTGCCTCAGGAGCGAGATTGCCAACATAGACAGTTCGGTACTGAGGATTGTTTTGTGGAGCCTCATCATTAGTCTTTTCCTGACCATCTTCTGCAAACAAAAAGAAAAAAAATGAACTACTTCGACAAAAAACCTAAAACAAAGTGTGTAGAAAACAATCAAGCAAATTTAACTCAAAAAAATTGAAGAAAAAAGAAAGAAAAACATAGAGTTAGATAAACATATACCCTTATAGTTGAAGCCCACTGTTGTAGGATCAGCTCAGTTCGGGCGTCTCCCCTGCCTCTTTTATTCTCAACCTCTTTCTTATTCAGTTTCTTTTGCAAAAAAGAATCTGCAATGGCATCTGTTTATTGACAATTGACAAAGAGTGAGTCATATGTTCAATTTTCTCAATGGCTAAAGAGTGAGTCATATGTTCAATTTCAAGTCCTGCAAGCGGTTTTGATGAACAGCGAGATGAAGCCATCTCTTCCCTGTTTCTCTTTAGTTTCCTCTCACTGATCTTAGGTTCACTAGCCATTTGAACAGCATTATTTCTATTTCCTTCAGGCGTTTGGGATTCAATGGGGATGAAGTCCACATCAGAGCCCCTATATCTAACATAGCATCGTTCCTAGCCAATACTGTCTCTCTACAGTATCCCCTACTTTAGAGTTGCAATGATTGGGCAAAGAGCTCCATTCAAGACTTTTTTTACCTGTACAAGTAGTATGCACATCATATGCGAAAGAAGTACTTGTTAGGTTGTCTTATGGCCATTTAGTAGAGTGACCAGTCAAAAGAGTTATTAAGTGACCAGTAAAAAGCCACCTTGTGATCATACCTTTTGTGTTATTGCTTCTCACAGTTGCAGTTGATGGCTGAGACAGACTAATTTAGGGTAAATCACACAAAACTATCCTTGAAAATTTCGGAAATGAAGAGGTGCTCCGTGTGTGACACTTATTTGTTTCCAAATCAATGGCAAGCTTTGCCCAAGATGAAGCTGGAGTCCAGAATTTTAAGTTGTATGTGTTTTGAGTTCCCATGGTGGACTTGCTAGATCATTATTCCCTTTATAATGCATGAGTTCAAGAAAAAAAGGGCACACTGGCAATCTATTCGTATTTAATGGAAAAGAAACGAAACATGGATGTCGGGTGGTTTCTTAAAACTTGATAACAACTTTAAGGAGTGCAAATAAAAACAAACCTTCCTTATTTTTTGTGGTTGTTTTTTTTCGTCTTCGGATTTTTTATGCTGGGGCAACTCTTGTTCTCGATCACGGCTGCGATGCCTTAATGTGCGAACAAACCCCTACACCAAAAATAAGTCATATAAGATGACCTAATAATGAAGAAATTTTATATGGGTACTTTTTAACATAGCTTTGAGATAGGATTATGAACTTGAATAAATTGCAAAACAGAAAAAAATAAATCAGTGTCCTTAGAAAGATTTGAGATAGGATTATCAACTAACTACCTGAACTTGACCATAGCTTTAAGCCTTTAACCCAATATCTAACATGTTGCCTAATGAAACTTGCTATTCATTTTTTCTCACGTAATCCCAACAGTAAAAACAGCTCCTAATCACTACAGCTACCATTGAGCAAGAACTTAATCAACAGTAATCAATTTCCTTTGATGAATTTTAACTCAATTTTAAAGTATTAACTACCAAGAAGAAAGAAAGAAACAGTTGAAACCAAGAGTCTAGCTAATCAAAAGAAGCCACAGAGAAAAGTCAGGGTTTCTTGAAGTTGTCTGATGAAATTCACAAACAAACCATGTCAGCAAACCCAATTCTTGAAGTATTTAACCAAAAATCTTATCATGCCGCAATGTTATCAAAACCAAATTGCAATTCGGAAATCCAAAATTCAGTAATTGATTCCCATACCTAGCCGATTCAGGAGATTTAGGCTCGTGAGGTGGAACTCGCTCTCCGTCGACCCACTCGTGATAAACCCTAAGCTCGCTCTCATTGAACTCGATCTGCTCATTAGATGGTGAAGGAAAATACCATGCATGAAACTAAAATCTTGTAAACTAAAAAAAAAAAAAGAAGAAGAAGAAAGTGATACATTGCTACTTCTCTTCTTGCTTTGTGTACTACCCTATGTTTTAGCTTCGAAGAGCCTCATAATCTGCAAAAAAAAACTCTGTAGCAATGTTGTAACAGAATCGAAACGAGAACAAAGTAAACGCAAGAAAGACACACAGATATACGTGGTTCACCAAAGATTGGCTACGTCCACACTACCTGTCGCAGTGTGTGATTCAGATTCAAGGCATACTAACAAATCTCCACCTTGACTTGAATCCTCCAGGTAGACTCTCAGACGCACCATGACAGTGCCAGATAACAGACATCTCCCTCTCCTCAGAATTGCCCCTCAGGGCAACTAATGGTCACTGATGTTGAGCAAATCCAAGCAGTGTTTGAACTTGCTCTCAGGAACTGGCTTGGTGAACATATCAGCAGGGTTATCAGCAGTCCCTATTTTCTTCACCTGGATTCTCTTCTCATTTCTCAGAAAATGGTACCTGACATCAATGTGCTTCATCTTCTCATGATGAACCTGATCCTTGGTTAAGCATATTGCACTCAAGCTGTCACAATACACTGAAGCTTGATCCTGGTGTAGGCCTAGATCATTGACCAGCCCCTTTAGCCATATTCCCTCCTTAGCAGCTTCTGTCAAAGCCATATACTCTGCCTCTGTAGTAGACAAAGTAACTGTAGGCTGTAGAGTTGCCTTCCAGCTTACCACAGAACCTCCTAGAGTGAACACATAACCAGTCATAGATCTCCTACTGTCCACATCCCCAGCATAATCAGAATCTGAATAGCCAGCAACCAAACACTGAGTGTCATTCCCATAACATAGACCAACATCAGAGGTACCTCTAAGATACCTGAAAATCCTCTTCACAGCTTCCCAATGTTCCTTCCCAGGGTTGACCATATATCGACTTACTACACTAACAGCGAATGCAAGATCTGGTCGAGTGCAGACCATAGCATACATCAAACTCCCAACTGCACTGGCATATGGGACTCGAGACATGTACTCCTGATCCTCATCAGTCTGAACAGTGTACATTTCCAACTTGCTGTTAGACGCCATTGGAGTATCTATAGACTTTGCTGAAGACATTCCAAACCTGCTTAATATCTTCTTGATGTACCCTTCCTGTGAGAGGAAGAGTTTTCTCTTCTCCCTTTCCCTATAGATTTCAACTCCCAGAATCTTGCGAGCAGCACCTAGATCTTTCATATCAAACTCTGCACTGAGAGAAGCCTTCAACTTCTGAATATCAGACTTATTCTTAGCAGCAATCAGCATATCATCAACATACAGAACCAGATAGATGCGTGAACCACCCTGCAGGTCATTGTAGTACACACAACAATCATACGGACTTCTGTTGTAACCAAGCTGCTTCATATAAGTGTCAAACCTCTTATACCACTGCCTCGGAGACTGCTTTAGCCCATACAAGGACTTCTTCAACTTGCAAACATGATTCTCCTTTCCTGGAACCTGTAAACCATCTGGCTGAGACATGTATATTTCCTCCTCCAACTCTCCATGTAGGAAAGTTGTTTTCACATCTAGCTGCTCGAGTTCCAGATCCTGATGTGCAACTATCGCTAGTAGCACTCTGATTGAGGTATGTCTGACTACTGGTGAGAAGATCTCGTTGTAGTCTACTCCCTCTCTCTGACTGAAACCTCTTGCAACCACTCTTTCTTTGTACTTTATACCCTCTGCAGCAGACATTCCTTCTTTCTTCCTGAAAACCCACTTGCAAGTGACTACCTTTCTATCAGCAGGCAATCTGACTAGCTCCCAAGTCTGATTCTTATGAAGAGATTCCATCTCTTCTCCCATTGCAGCAAGCCACTGTGCTGACTCACTCCCAGATATTGCAGCTTTGTAGGTGCACGGTTCATTATCATCCACCTCCTCGGCCACCTGCAATGCATATCCTACCAGATCGGCTAACCTGTACCTCGCTGGAGGTCTGACTCCAACCCTTCTAGGTCGATCTTGAGCAACACTTCGATGCCCAACTTCATCAGAACCTGTTTCTGGCAGTGCACTCTCACACTGATCTGTATCTTGCTCATCAGTGACTGGTTGTGGTAGTGGTGCCTCGATTTCCCCTGCATTAAATGGCACCTCCACCTCCTCAGCAACAACCTCTTTCTCTGCTATATCACTAGTCTTGGACTTCAGCATAGAATTCTCATCAAAGACTACACTTCTGCTCAGTATAATCTTGTTGTCAGACCAGATCCTGTATCCTTTCACACCAGCACCATAGCCCATGAAAACTCCCTTCTTAGCTCTCGACTCTAACTTACCCTCACTCACATGATAATAAGCAGTGCAACAAAAAACTCTCAGATTTGAGTAGTCAGCAGCTCTTCCAGACCACACCTCATAAGGTGTCTTGCAATTAATGCCTGTGTGTGGACTCCGATTTATCAGATAGCAGGCTGTTGTTACTGCTTCAGCCCAGAACCTCCTAGCAAGACCGGCATTAGAGAGCATGCATCTTGCTCTCTCTAGAAGTGTCTGATTCATCCGTTCTGCTACACCATTCTGTTGTGGTGTAAACCTGACTGTGTGATGCCGAGCAATACCCTCATCTCTGCAGAACTTATCAAACTCAGATGAACAGGATTCCAGACCATTATCTGTTCGCAGCCTTTTGACCTTCTTTCCTGTCTGATTTTCAACTAAGGTCTTCCATTCCTTGAATCTACTGAATGCCTCTCCTTTATGCCTCATCATAAGTAACCACGTCATCCTAGAGTAATCATCAATAATAGACAGAAAGTACCTGTAGCCACTCAAAGACTCAACACGGGCAGGACCCCAGCAATCAGAATGGATGTAATCCAACGTGCCCTTAGTTCGATGAACTGCCTTAGGAAACTTGCAGCGATGTAGTTTCCCAAACACACAATGCTCACAGAACTCTAGACTCTTGATCTTATGACCTCCCAGAAGGTCTTCTTTGGACAGAATCTGCATTCCACGTTCACTCATATGAGCAAGTCTCATATGCCACAGTCTGGTCAGATCAACATCATTAACCACTGATGCAACAGTTGCAGAACCTGTTACTGTAGAACCCTGTAAGATATACAAAGTTCCCTGCTTGACGCCTCTCAGAATCACCTCAGAACCCTTGCAGACAACCAGAATTCCATTTTCACCTTCATACCTGAAACCCTTACTATCCAGAACGCTTAAAGATATCAGATTCTTGGTCATGTGTGGAACATGTCTGACTTCCTTGACTGTGCAGAAATTCCCGTTATGCGTTCTGAATCGGACTGAGCCGATCCCAACCACTTTGCAGACAGAGTCGTTTGCCATTGAAACACTACCTCCATCTATGCAGCTATATGTTGTGAACAACTCCTTCTTCGGACAGATATGATACGATGCTCCAGAATCAAGAACCCACTTATCAGAATGATGGGTGTATTCCTCAGCCATCAACACAATATCACTTTCAGAATCTGCATCATCTTCTGCTACTGCAGCAGAGCCAGGTTTCTGCTCTTGCCTTCTCTTAGGACAGTCATTCCTCCAATGACCCTTTTCCTTACAGTAGGCACAGACGTCTTTAGGTAATTTTGGGCGCTCCTGCTGCTTCTTCCAGTGACCCTTTTTCTTACCTTTCTTGCCCTCCTTGCTTCCACTGGCCATTAACCCGGAAGCCTGATTTTCTGTACCCAAACCAGATGCCTTATGACGCATCTCTCTGTTGTGAAGCGAAGACCTAACCTCCTCCAGCGACACAGTCTCTTTCCCAACGATAAAAGACTGCACAAAATTCTCAAACGACAAAGGCAGAGATACCAACAAGATCAAAGCAGCATCCTCATCATCAACCTTCTCATCAATATTACGCAAATCTAACAGAATTGTATTCAATTGATCAAGGTGATCTCTAAGAGGTGTACCTTCTTCCATACGCAGGCTGAAAAGACGTTGCTTCAACATCAACTTGGTGGTCAATGACTTCGTCATGTAGAGGCTCTCCAACTTCGACCACAACTTTGCAGCGGTTTCCTTATCTGCAATCTCTGTAATGACATCGTCAGCGAGGCACAGCATAATCATCGAATGAGCCTTTTCCTCCATAGTTTTGAACTCCACAGAGGTTGCATCCATTCCATTCTTGTCTTTCGCTAACGGCGCCCACAGACCGTTTTGCTTCAGCAAAGCCTGCATCTTGATTCGCCACAGACTGAAACTGTTTCTCCCTGTAAACTTGTCGATCTTCGTCATGGATACCGACATCGTTCTCGGCGGAAATTCGAACCTGCTCTGATACCAGTTTGTTGTAACAGAATCGAAACGAGAACAAAGTAAACGCAAGAAAGACACACAGATATACGTGGTTCACCAAAGATTGGCTACGTCCACAGGAGAGGGAGATCAGATTATACGGAGGCGGTATTACAGTTTTCGGTACAATTAGGTTTACACATAAGCAGTGTGTGATTCAGATTCAAGGCATACTAACAGTTTCAAAGGCTTCAAAGGCTTCTGCAACCTCCGAGGATCTTGTAGTGACAACTATCTTGCTCCCTTTTGCACCACCACCTAGTAAACTCATTCGGTGTTGCCATCTGCTGTGACCTTCATCCCACACGTCATCTAGGACAAGTAAAAATTTCTTATTCTTCACCGACTCCCTAATCTTATCTTGTAGTTGGCTAAGAGTGAAACCAATGTAGTTTCCCCCACATATGGATTGAAACATTTTCCCAACGACTTCCATCTCATCAGATGTATCGGAAATGCATGCAAACCATCTACTTGGAAAATTCTTTCCAACCTCAACATCGTTGTAAATCAGTTGGGCCAAAGTTGTTTTCCCCATACCACCTATCCCAACAATGGCAATGACCGGAGGAGCATCTGGTTTAACATCATTTGAATCTTTAAAAAGCATATCTCAGATGGATTTCTTGTCTTCATCTCTACCAAAGACATGTTTTGGATCAACAAAAGAACCCGGATCTTGTCCAAACCTCATACCAAACACTGGTTCGTCACGTTGACCGCTCACAAATCCAAACTGAACCATATCTGTAGAGATCTCAAGCAAACTCTTCCTAATCTCCTTAACTTTATTAGCAATGGAGTTTCTAGACAAGATTGGGTTTGAAGTAGAGCAATAAAGTCGTACCTTCTTTTTCAAGGAGAGCTTGTTGTGACCCTCCACCATTTGCTGCTTAAGCAAATCATCAATGGCAACCTCATCGAAGAGATCCTCGGCTTCATACAACACGGCTTTGAGCCTCTTAATCCAGTTCTTAATAGCATCAGAGTTTCGTTGCTTCCTCTCAGCATCAAGTAACACAGCTTGGAGTGTCTCAACAGTCACTTGAAGCTTCTTAAGCTCGTCTCTAGCATTCCATATGGAAAGACCCTTCTCGTATGCCTTATCGAAAGCGGGCGAAGCAAGAGTGGACAAGATCTTGGAAGCAAGGCTGAACGCCGCTGATTCAGCCATGGATTGATGATCACAACTAAAAGAATATGTGGCTGATTTTTTTTGGGTTAGAAGTAGAGTTTTGAGTAGGTGTTGAATTATGCCTTGAATTATAGAAAGCGTTTGAGTGGGTGTTGAATTATACTCCAGAAGACACGCTTTCTGCATTGGCCTCTGCATATCTATACTATAAAATATTTTGGTAGCTCTTCAATAAATAGAAGAGGTAAGGCTATCCAAGAGATTATACCCTCATGTCATTAAGAAAATCGATCAGTGACAGAGCAATCTGCCCTTCTTGAATCGATTATAAAACACAAAATTATTTTATTTTATATATTTCAATCAAGTGTGCTTACTGCTTAGTGATAACCATTTTAGAGATTTTTGTGCCTCTTGGATTGATGCCTTTAGAGTCTTCTGTTCACACACCTACAGCAGTATTAGTTGGCACTTGGCACTTTTCTTAGTAATACATTTTCAAATGAATATTGTGTTAATTGATCTACTAGCGATGTCTTTACATTGGTATGACCAAAATCTAAGTTGGTGGTTATTTTAATGGTTTTTTAAAACATTTTAGGCAATGGGAAAATGGGAGGGATAGTGATGATCCTCTCATTAGCACTAAACCACAAAATTTTAATATGATCGATTTGTGGAATCGATTCAGCGGACGGGATTTTCACTGAGATGCTTCTTTCTTTGATCATGTATGTGCGTGACTTACATTGTTCCTTCTGATATTGTGTTACGAAGGTGTTGGCTTGGAAAGTCTCTACTCTTTTAATGGCAATTGGAATGTAGCTTCCTGATGAGTGATGACTGGTGATTGAAAAAAACAATGCAAGTGATGGTGCTCTAACTTTCATTAGGCTTGTAACATTAGTTTCAGTCAAATTTTGATGGGCTTGTAACTTTCATTGTAAATTCAGTTTATGATACATGCACTTCTGATACGTATTTGTTTGCTGATTTCAGTGAAGGAGATAGTCAGGATGGATATTTGTTTGCTCATTTATCGCTTGCAGAAGAAAATCATCACATTCTTGGTTGAAAGCGCACAAGTTCTGAGACGACTTTCAGACAGTCTAAGTGGCGATGAGACACAAAACTTGAGTGCTGAATTGTTGGGGTGGAATTTTGCTTCTCCAACTACCAAGCTTTTGTTTGTTTGATTTCTTTGATGTGTGTTCAGATTATATTTCAATATTAAGAAGTTACATTAGGAATTGAATATATGTAGACAGTAGACTTGTAAGTGGACAGATTATGTTCTCAGTTCTGCAGTCAAATAAATCAGAACGGTTCGTTGGCAGTTTCTCGACACCAATGAATATTCTCTTTTTTTTGCATCTTGATTTGTGATCTTACTTGTATTCATTTTGTATTCATGTACAAAAACTAAAAAGGTCAAATCATCCTAGGCTACTCTTGTATGGTTGTGTTGGTGATTGCTCAGGTTTTCACAAGTGACTGATTAGGCAAAGCTTCATTCAAAACTAGCTGCTCCTACAAAAAGAAGATGGAAAGAAAATTTGCAGATGACAGTTGGTTTAATTCCAATCTCAAGCTGACAAGTCAAATCCCATTGAAGCTTTTTTCTTTGAGTCACTCATTTTCTTAATGATCTTCTTCATAATATGCGCTAATTAATCTAATGTGTGCAAGGAGCTCATGTAATCAATCTGAAATTTCCATTCTTATTAAGTTCAGTGCTCTTGTGCATTACTTAAGATCAGGATTGTTGATAAGGGTGCTTACATGAAGTTGATGCAATTTTTTAAACAAAGCTTTTCAAATGATGCACTTGCAGGAAACATGCCAACTAACACAAAATCTCAGATAAACTATGGAAGGTCTAATGGCTCAGAATCCTGTAAAATCTAGACACTAACAGGGAGTTACAGACACATATTACGACGCGACAATAACCTTAGAGTTGACTAAAATTTCTCTAAATTTCAAAGTCTAATTAACTGATCGATTTCCAAGAGAAATACAGTTGGTAATACATCTAACAGATTTAAAGTTTAAATCTGCACAAAGCTGATCCATTTCAAGTCTAATTAACTTGCTTTGTGCTGACTAAAACTTCTTAAAATTTCAAAGTATAAATCTCCTTACCTCCTCTCTTCAGCAACAAATCTGAGCCGATCCTTGTTAATATATAGAACTTCATTAATCTGAACTAAACAGGGAAATATCAAGAGAAGAAGTATTTTCTTATTGATTTGGTAGAAGAAGAGGCGGTACTCTTCGGAATTATATTAAAAATATGAGTAAATTACATTCTAGTCATATAGGAAAAACGAAACCCCCTTAGATCATCTTACATGAAGACCTATGAACATTAGGGGTTCTTCAAACGAATGAATAACTTAGGATAGAGAGTCAAAACATGACTAACCAATTCCGCTTGAAGTAAAGAAGATGCACTGCATCAAACACCACACTTGGGAGTAATCAAGATATATTGTTGAATTCAGTTTTGCCTTGCTTCTCAATGGCACCAGCCCACAACAATCATTGGTAGTGGACTTTGCACCGCCTTGATATAAATTAGAAACAATAGTGTGAGATTGATTCAATCAATCATTCCTTAGTTGGTATGTGGATTTTGCACCGCCTTGATCTTCGTCCTCTGATATTTGCTCTTCGTCATCTGATATTTGCTCTTCGTCATCTGGGTACCCTGGGGGTTGAATAGAAATAATAGAATTAAAAAACGTGGCAACTAGAAAGTGAATTAAAGTATTTGAGAGCATAAGATGGAGATGAAAGAATGAAGCTTTAAATGTACTCACAATAAGATTCGATTCTTAATCGGCCAAGGGACTCAAGGCGTAGTAAGCATTGGGGAAGCTCCTTCCGATCCATAGCACACCTCCGAGGTTTGAGTTCTAACACGCGGAGGTTGGGAAGGGAATCCCAATCCACACCTCTGAGAACAAACTCCGGACAGTTTTCAACTCTTAATTCTTTCAGGGCACTAGGATGGGCAAAGCGCATATTCCTCACTTCAGAGCATTTAGTAATGTCAATTAAAAAAAGAAATGGAGTTGGTGCTTCAACCTCCACACTTGTAAACCCATTGCAGTCTTCGACTTTAAGAGATTGGAGATGCGGTGATGCTAGGTGTAAATTATTTGAGAAACTGGTTCCCAAAATACGACATTTTTGAAGAGATGTAAGTGATGCACCCGGAAAACTGATTGTGCCAATGCAGTAAAAAATGTGTATCTCTTGGAGAGATGATGATTGTGCCAACAGCACGTGTTCTATCAACACAGTATCAACCTTGCGGAGATTTAGATTAATACAGGCAGATGATGATGGCATGTACTTGAGCCCTGGACAATATGCAATCCAGAGTTGAGAAAGAAGAGGGAACGAGAGTAGAGGAGTATTCTTGTTCCTCGACCATCCCTTCAATTCTAGCAAAACACTCAATACCAGAGTCTTCAAAGAAGGGAAGAACACACTAACTGACCCTGCGCCTTCCTCCCCCTCTTCGATGTACTCTAAACTATCTAGTTGGCTAAGATGCAAATTCCGGAGATACGGAAGACACCTAAAGGGGGGGAGATGCTTCACTTTAGGACAAGAGTGAAATTCTATACACACAAGGTGGGAAGGGTCATTAGTAGCAGCCCAATGTGGTATTCTCGTGCCTGGGTAATTCTTTATTGTTAGTTTTTGTGGAGATACAGGTAGCTTCCAACATTCATCTCCACCATAATCCTCCTCCTCTACCCCATCACGAGAGAATTCAATCCAAAACGCACCTCTGATTTGCTGCAGTCCAGACAAGGCATCAAGACGGCTCCTTGTTGTTTCAGTGGCGCCTTCTATTTTCCCAATCTTAAAATGACTCAAGTACTGTAGTGAACTCAACTCTCCAAACCCAGCTGGCATATGATTCAACGTAAAGCAACACTTGATATCCAAATACCGTAGGTTGATCAATTTTCTGAAATTATCGGGTAAAGCTTTAAGAACTGTACAACCCTGAAGGTCTAGTGCAAGCAAATTCAAAAGATTCGTCACTGAATCAGGAAGCCGTTTGAAAGTGTTACCCGAGAGATCAAGATACCTCAGTAGCTTTAATTCTCCAATACAACTTGGAACATTCTCGATTCCCAACCATGACAAGCTCAATGCACGCAGCCACTTGCAACTTCTGAATTGTTCATCAACAACCCAAGCTCTATTACTGATCACAAATGAGCGTAGCCGATTCATACCATCCACTGGCGGTAGAGTTTCACCATCATTATGCAGATCATAACTAACATATACATGTCGCACATTACCGTATTGAGAGGATGCCTTGTTTAGAGTAACAGTTTCTTCTCCGGCCACAACTTTTGCCAGGTCATGAACTAAATCATGCATTTTGCAAAATCTAATCTCGCCATAACCATCTTCTCGGGCCTCTTGAAAAAAAGATCTTCTTAACAAGTTCATGAAATATGAACGTCCAACCTCTTCAAACAAATTTCCTTCTTTATCCGGCTGAATATATCCTTGTGATATCCAAAGATATATCAACTTTGATACATCAAACTCAAAATCTTTTGGAAATAGGGAACAATAAGCAAAACAGTGTTTCATGTTTGATGGTAGGTGATCATAGCTCAACTTCAGCACATACGTAATAATACGATCTTGGCCACAATGCTCCTCTATCTCGGAAAGCTCTTTGTCTTTGAAGGACTTCCATTCACCAATGGTATCTTTTGTGCGTAGAAGGCTGCCTATACTCCTTATAGCAAGGGGAACTCTTGCACACTTTTTCAAAATCTCTCTTCCAAGATCTTCCCACCTTCGATCGTTCTTTTTCTCTGGAGTAAAGGCTTCGCTTTTAAATAATTCCCATGAATCCTCCTCTGACAAGCCACTTAAGTTATGGGGTTCCAATACTTCAAAGGCTTTTGCAACCTCCAAGGATCTTGTAGTGACAACTATCTTGCTCCCTTTTGCACCACCACCTAGTAAACTCATTCGGTGTTGCCACCTACTATGACTGTCATCCCACACGTCATCTAGGACAAGAAAAAACTTTCTATCCTTCACAGACTCCCTAATCTTATCTTGTAGATGCCCAAGAGTGAGACCAACGAAGTTTCCCCCACATATGGATTGAAATATTTTCCCAACGACTTCAACTTCATCAGATGTATCGGAAATGCATGCAAACCATCTACTCGAAAAATTCTTTCCAACCTCGGCATCGTTGTAAATCAGTTGGGCCAGAGTTGTTTTTCCCATACCGCCTATCCCAACAACGACAATGACCGAAGGAGCATATGGTTTAGCATCATTTGACTCTTTAAAAAGCATATCTAAAATGGATTTCTTGTCTCCATCTCTACCAAAGACATGTTTTGGATCAACAAAAGAGCCTGGATCTTGTCCAATCCTCCTACCAAACACTGGTTCGTCACGTTGACCGCTCACAAATCCAAACTGAACCATATCTGTAGAGATCTCAAGCAAACTCTTCCTAATCTCCTTAACTTTATTAGCAATAGAGTTTCTAGACAAGATTGGGTTTGAAGTAGAGCAATAAAGTCGTACCTTCTTTTTCAAGGAAAGCTTGTTTTGACCCTCCACCATTTGCTTCTTAAGCAAATCATCAGTGACAACCTCATCGAAGAGATCCTCGGCTTCATACAACACGTCCTTGAGCCTCTTAATCCAGTTCTTGATAGCAGCAGAGTTTCTTTGCTTCTTCTCAGCATCAAGTAGCACAGCTTGGAGTGTCTCAATAGTCACTTGAAGCTTCTTAAGCTCGTCTCTAGCATTGCATATGGAAAGACCCTTCTCGTATGCCTTATCGAAAGCAGGGGAAGCAAGAGTGGACAAGATCTTGGAAGCAAGGCCGAACGCCACTGATTCTGCCATGGGTAGATCTCAACTCAAAGCTTAATTATGTGGGTGACTTTTTGGTTGCAAAGTAGAGGTTTGAGTGAATACTTGAGTTATACAAAGCGTGTATTCAGTATTGGTATCTACATATAATATCATGACACAACAAGGAAAGACTTCACCATATATATTGCACAGAAAGGCAAGCCATGAAAATTAAACATACAACACTAAACAGAAAATAATAATCACACCACTAGACTTCAAATTCAGTCTCCACGAAATAGAGCAACTAAGGAATGATTGACTGTACGAATCCGGCAATTTGTACAAGACTGCAACAGACAGCATCTATCTGAGAATATCAAAGGAACTATACAAATCCTACAGCTCAAATAGCAGAACCTAAATTTCACTCAGTACAAATGGAAACGAGAACAAAGTAACCCTAAGATTGGCTACCGACATCGTTCTCGGCGGAAATTCGAACCTGCTCTGATACCAGTTTGTTGTAACAGAATCGAAACGAGAACAAAGTAAACGCAAGAAAGACACACAGATATACGTGGTTCACCAAAGATTGGCTACGTCCACAGGAGAGGGAGATCAGATTATACGGAGGCGGTATTACAGTTTTCGGTACAATTAGGTTTACATATAAGCCGCTATATATAGCGCTAAATAACCCTAAGCCCAACAACAAAACTGATGGGCCCAAATAAGCCCATACAACAGATATTGTATACCGTTTGGCCCGGGGGCGCATCGCCCCCCCGGACCCCCAGGCCAGGGGGCGCATCGCCCCCTGGACCCCCCGACTCGCTGACCGGGCAGCGAGACCCCCGTGCTACCTGTCGCAGTGTGTGATTCAGATTCAAGGCATACTAACAAGCAATATAGGAAGAACAAATCTGGAACAAGAAAGCTGAAAAATACATGCACAAAAGGGGATTTCTGTCTATGTTTGAAGCTAACAAGTTGTTCATGTCTCTCTCTCTTTCTATTGCTGAACACCCACACTCGATTCCGAACCTCTAACGAATCGTCCCTGCATAAAAAGCATCAAATCAACATAACATAACAATGAAAAAACAAGAAATAATATAGCAAACAAGATCCAAGATGGCAAATTGATTTGATCACGGGTAAGTGTTTACCTTCATTCTAGGTCGTTGATCAGCGTTAACCTTTCGAACCTGGTACCTGATCGTCTTGGAGAAGAGTCTAGTTCTTCGCTTCTCCTTGTACCTCATAACACTAGCTTCTCTTACACCTCCATTCTCCCCAAATAGATCAATCTGGGCCAGCCTTGTCTGTTGTTGCATTTCAATCACATTCAGTTCATATGTTTCAAAGTTGTAAAAATTATACAATTACAGTGACTTGATCAGTTAATTTCATCTCATGCTTTTCTTTTTACAAGTCAACTTGGCAAAGGAAATGAAAGGAGAAGTCTTTAATAAAGATGTAGATCTTACAACAACAAAAATAAAGATGTAGTTGCCTCTAATGAAAAAGACTTACAGATTGGTGGCCTATCTTTCATTCAAGAAAGAGCTACCTAAATTTGTGTATGTATTTTTACTACGGTTTTTTATCCAACATCCTCATAAATATAAGTTTTAATGTATAGAAATTTGCCCATGATATTTTTACTACGGTTCTAAAGGTGTCATCTTTACTACGGTTCTCACAAGACAATTTTACTACGGTTTTTGTTTAACCGTTATAATAAGTCACTTAAATAAACATGTCTAATGAACTGTAGTAAATTGGCAAGTCTTTTTATTACGGTTCTTTAAAACCGTACTAAAATTACCAATTTAATTGAAATATTTAAGAACCGTAGTGTATGTTCCCATACTTTACTACGGTTTATAAATAACCGTAGTAAATTAGGTAAACATTATGACGGTTCATGCAAAACCCGTAGTAATTCGATTACGCAGACAAAATTACTGCCCAGAAACACGGAACCGTAGTAAAAACGTACGTCCTAAAATTGACATTTTGTACTTAGTGATACTATACATAACACAGGCAATCTAAGTGGGTATTATAGTTCTGTCACAATCTTCACTGCTGAACATATACTCATTTTTATTTTTCTATTGTTTTGGGTAAAACCTTTTAAAAATTTATCTTTTTTTATCAATTTAAAAAATTTATCTTTAGGTTATTGAATTTAAATATTGCCAAAATCACTCAAAATAATACGAACTATCAATCCAAAATAATACAAACTCAAGAAATTACTAAAATATATACAAACTATACAGCCATGTACCAATAATAGTATGATATGCTTTCCGGTTATAATTCCGCATGGCACCGAGAATGGTTGATGGTGGGAAACTTTTCAATTTTTTATTCAAAAAATAAAATTAAATCCAACAAGAAAAAGAAATTAAAAGGTGAACCTTCCCTAACCCATTCTCTTCTCTGTGGCCGCCACCAGCAAAACCTAAACCATCCAATTTCACTACCCAGAATCACAGATCTACTCCACTGTTTCCCATGTACAACTAAATCTATTTGAATTTGATTTTCCGTTCAATTTCTTAAATACCAAAACTACTACTACGTTGTGATTATAGTTGAAGAATTGAAGCTTTGTTGTAAATTCTGCCCCCACATCGATTTCTATGACCATTATCTTCTTTAACTAGAAACACTCTTTTGTGCACAAGAAAATGAGACAAAATAGGTTGTAAATTCAGCTCCTTATAATTTGTTTTCCAGAATTTGATGATTAGAATTTTATTTTAGGTTCATCTTGGATGAAAAGGGAAGAAAATGATTAATTTTGATGTTCTAGTTTGGATATGATATCGGAGAAGATCTGAAAATTGGATGGTTAATTTCCATATTCAAGATTTTTGGTGGGCACGACAGGAGATAAAAAGGTCTGTGATTTTTTTAAATCTTTTTATGATTTTAATTTTGTTATTTTTTTAATAGAAAATCAAGTTGCCGGAAATACAACTGAAAAACATATCATACTATTATCGGTATAGTTTGTATATATTTTAGTAATTTCTTGAGTTGGTATTACTTCGGTTGATAGCCTTAAATATTTCAATCTGCAAAAATAAAAACTTAAACCGAACGCCTCCGGCTCCCTCCATCGCGCCAGGTAAAGATTTAACTTCCCTTCTCCTCCCTTTCCCGTTGATTGTTGCGCAAATTAGGGTGATCGTATAATATTGGAAGAGAGTAGATACTACAGTCTCGTTGAATTGATTCCTCTGGGAAGGAACCCTTGTAAAGTTGCGGTCTTTGCTTACCCTTGTTTTATTTCTGATGATTCTACACTGCTTATTAAAGTTGCAATCTTTGCTTACACTGTGTTTATTTGCAGCTCATTTGGTATCGATATCTGGGTATGGGAACGAGTATTGAAATGATTTTAGGGCTTGTTTGATATTGATATGCTTCAGTTAGGTCATGTGACTTAGTTAGCATAAGAGGATGATTTCATACTGAGAACTAACATGATTTTGCAAAATTTTGGATAGTCTGCTTGAATGAGTGCCATTAGCATTTATACAAAAAGAAACTAATGTTCTGTTGAACACACCATGAATCATGAATCTCAGTTTTTTTTCTTTGTGATTGACAGCAGGTGATAGGATCAGGAATATTATTGTTCTTTCTAAAGAAGATATTTTTTCCCATGATACTGTAGATGCATTCAGCAATATTATGTTTCATCTTTCCATTTTATTTATTGTGTGCTTGTATCTTTTGCTCATTAGGTTTTTAAACAACTTGGGAATGAATGCCCCGATGTAGATGATGTTCCTTGCCTAAAGACAGTTTTCAAAGGAGTTCAGAATCTTTTGGACGAATGCCCCGATGTGCTTGTATCAGCTGACATGGTATTAGTGATGGAGGAATACTTGTATGTGCTCTTGAGATGGCATTTGCAGGAAACTGAGGAATTGATGTAAACTTAAACTCAAAGGGGAACCACCTCTTCAATACACTATTTGCACAAGAGCCTGGTCTGATTCTTGAGGTGAAGAACAAGTCACTTGAACTTATACAGGCAAGACTGCAAAGGGATGGCATTGTGGCTGATGTTATTGGTCATGTCTATTCCGCACCGACGATAAACTTGAAGGTTGACAAAGTCAGTTATTTAAATGAAGAAACTGCTTTGTTGAGGGACATGTGGGAAGACCCAACTTCCATATGGTTAAATACAAGTGCTTACCATCCTGTGTTGAATCCGATATAGAAGGCATGAACCTTATTGGTCTTTGTCGTTTTCACCCCTCCATAAAGGCCAAGGTAGCTGCGATTCGTGATGAAGGCAGTAATGGAGATAGAGAGATGTCTGCAGCATTTTGAGATGCAGGTATTAGTCCATGGGATGTCACAATGACTGATCTTCCTAATGGTGCCGTTTCCTTGAAAGATTTTCATGGCATTGCTTTTGTTGGAGGCTTTAGCCGTGCTGATGTTTTCAAGAATTCTATCCAAGGCCAGATACTTACAGCCGGTGTTTGAAATGGATGCCAACTCATGGATCTACTGGGCTTGATACCGGAACTCACAGGATTAAGGTTTGTAAAGCGTGACAATACAGGAATCACCTGCAATAATGTTGAAAGGGATGGAGGTTAGTACATTAGGTGTATAGGCTGCACATGAGAGGGAAGAGCGTTTTTCCCAGAAAAAAAAGCATTTTTAGATGCAGATCGCCTTTAGGAATTGCTGCAATTTGTTCTCCTGATGGTAGGCATTTGGCAATGATGCCTCATCCCGAGCGATGCTTCCTTACGGTGCAGCTTCCATGGTATCCTAAGCATTTGAGTCTTGATAAAAGAGGGCCTAGCTCATGGTTGAAGAAGTTGCAGAGTGCCAGTTGTTGTTGAATGAATTGTTGCAGGTATTGATCTATCTTCTTCTTTCTTAACCTTTTGAGCAGTGCTTAAAAAAAGTCTTGTACTTTGGATTTTTTAGTAGTGCTTAAAAAATGGGCAAGACAAATGCAAGCCGAGAGGTTACAAAAACTTAGGCATTTCTTTGACTTGCACTTTTTTCCTTCTTGTACTTTGTAGTTTCTGTTTAAGTTAGTTATTTAAACGAATCTAACGAATAAAATTCATTAGTATTTTATAGCATATGACATTTTCCGTGCATTTTTAAAGGGATTAGGTTCAAACTTCAAAGGCATATATAGTATTGTAAAGAGTTATAATTGATTGTGAATGATATGCCGCTGTTTATTCATTGAAGAACTTAAATAGAATTACAGGATTTACAAAAAGGAAAAGATATGATTTTGCAGTATCATAATCTTTCCTTGTGAAAAAGATATGATTGGCAAAATATCATCTACAAAGATAGTAGCAGTAATATCTACAAGATAACATCCCCTGCAATCTCAAGATCGAGGCCGAACAAGGAGTCGATGACGCAGAGATTGGAAACGTGCTGTCCCAACAGCTTTGGTAAATATGTCGGCGACTTGGTCAAGAGATCGAACATGACGAACAATTAGTTGGCCTGCCTGAACCTGTTCTCGTACGAAATGGTAGTCCATCTTGATATGTTTTGACCTTTGATGAAAAACGGGATTGGCCGAAAGAAAAGTGGCACTTAAATTATCACACAAAAGAATTGGTGGTCCAGTGATTGAAGCACCAAGTTCTTTTATTAGTTCTTGGATCTAGATAAGCTCAGTAGAGGCAAATGCAATGGCCCTATATTCAGCATCAGTACTGGAGCGTGCTAAAACTTTTTGTTTTCGGGAAGACCAACTTACGAGATTTCCACCGTAATATACTGCAAAACCATGCTGGGCTCGTGAATCATCTCCGTCGGACATCCATCCTGCATCCGTGAATGTGACCAGGCGGGAGTCAGTAGCTCGTTTGAAGAAGAGACCATCATTAGGTGAACCTTTGAGGTATCGCAATATGCGTTTGACAGCAGCCCAGTGAGAAGTGGTGGGGTTGTGCATGTATTGGCATACACTGTTAACTGCATAAGACACTTCGGGGCGAGTAATGGTGACATATTGAAGCGAGCCTACGACACTACGGTACAGATGTGGATCAGGGAAGGGATCACCTTGAGACGAGAGATGTGAGCCTGGTTCAGCAGGAGAAGATATGGGCTTAGCAGCGTCCAACTTACTGCGGGTGAGGATGTCGCAAATGTATTTGCGCTGGCAGAGGTGAATTCCAGCAGTAGTGCGAGTGACTTCTATGCCCAGGAAAAAATTCAGCGGTCCAAGGTCTTTGAGAGAGAAGGATTGGTTTAAGTGTCGGACAAAATCTTCTATGAAAGCATGATTGGACCATGTGATAATCAAGTCGTCTACATATACGAGCACATAGACGACATCATTCCCCTGCCTTTTTATAAATAGTGAAGAATCAGTGAGACAAGGCTTGAAACCGTGAGACAGTAGAGATGATTGAAGCTTGTGAAACCAAGCTCGGGGAGCTTGCTTGAGTCCGTAAAGAGCCTTTCGGAGACGACATACGTGGTCAGGACGGTCAGAGGCAATGAATCCTTGTGGCTGATCCATGTATATTGTCTCAGTTAAGTCGTCGTTTAAGAAGGCGTTGTTGATGTCGACTTGACGAAGCGGCCAGTTGTGAGTGATGGCAATGCTAAGAACAATGCGAATAGTTGTTGGCTTGATTACTGGACTGAAAGTGTCGAAGTAGTCGACCCCTTCTTCTTGCAGAAAACCCTTTGCAACAAGTCTCGCCTTGTATCGTTCGATCGAACCAATTGCCTTTTTCTTGATCCTGTAAATCCACTTACAGCCGACAATGTTAGAACCATAGGGCCGGGGTACTAAGTCCCAAGTCCCATTACGTATAAGAGCATCATATTCATTCTGCATTGCATTTTGCCAATTAGGATTTTTTGTGGCTTGATGATAGAATTTTGGTTCAAGTTGTATAGAAGGATCTGCAGGAGATGGATATTTAGTGACATTGAAATTTTTTGGTTTAAGAGAATGAGTAGAAGCACGAGTTACCATGTTGTGATATGAGTTTGAGGCAGGACGAAGTAAGAGGGAGCCCCTTGATACGTATCTGCGGGTTGTGGTTGAGGTGAGCGTGTAGCGGGTTGTGGTTGAGGTGTGTGTGCAGCGGGTTGTGGTTGAGGTGAGTGTAAAGCGGGTTGGGATTGAGGTGAGTGTGCAACGGGTTGGGATTGAGGAGTTGGAATGTCTTCGTTTGTGGACTGTAGGGACAAGGACGGAGGTGTTGGTGAGGTTGATGGTGTTGTTGGAATCACAGGTGGGTTTTGTGGTGATGGTAAGGCTTCAGCTGTAATGTGGCTAGCTTCCTGCAGTATATTCAAAGGCAATGTACTAGTAGTTTGTGAATCACAAGAGGTGTTGTTGTTAGTGACATGAGTGGTGTATGGAAATTTCGTTTCATCGAAAACAACATGACGAGCAATGTATAATCGTTTTGTATGAACATGAAAACAAACATACCCTTTGTGTTTAGGACTATACCCCAGAAATATGCATGGAAGGGACCGGTATTCGAGTTTGGACTGATTGTAGGGTCGAAGAAAGGGATAGCAGAGACACCTGAATGATTTCAGGAACCCGTAATCAGGTTGTTTATTGTAGAGGCTTTCAAAAGGAGATTTAAAGTTGAGATTGGCAGAGATGGTACGATTGTTGACATATACCGCCGTATGAAATGCTTGTTCCCAAAACTGTAAAGGAAGAGATGAGCGGGCAAGGAGAGCTAGACCTTTTTCAATGATAGTTCGATTGAGACGTTCAACAGAACCGTTTTGTTCAGTTGTGTGTGGGCAGGAGACACGATGAAGAATGCCATGTTGGGCAAGAAATGTAGACACAGGTCGGTATTCCCCTCCCCAATCTGTTTGAACTGCTTTGATTTTTGTTGAGAATTGTGTTTCAATCATCTGTTTGAATGATGCAAAGACAGAAGCAACTTGAGATTTGTTAGTGAGGAAGTAAATCCAAATGAACTTAGTGCAATCATCAATGAAAGAAACAAAGTAGCGATTCTGATTAATAGATAAAACCGAGGCAGGACCCCAAACGTCTGAATGAACTAACTCAAAAGGTGTCATGGATGACTCAGTTCGACTAGGTAAGTGTAAGCGATGACTCTTTCCTAGTTGACAAGAGTTACATATAGATGACAACTTATTATTTGAAATAGGTAAAGCAAAGCGGGAAATAAGACTACGAAGAGTGTTTGTGGACAAGGGAGATGGAAGGCAATACAGACCGTGCTCAAGGGTTCCTTTTAGTAGCGTATGCCCCTGTAAATTATTCACAAAACAACAAGTAGGGTGAAACTCAACATAAATATCATTGTCACGAGATAACTTGGATACACTGACAAGACTTTTCTTAATTTCAGGGACAAACAATATGTTTTTGATGTGAATTGGCTTGTGCAAAGAAGAAAGATATGAGTGCCCAATATGCGAAATAGGAAGGGACTCACCGTTGCCAACCATAAGGCCATCATTACCGTCGTATGGGGCGTTCAGATTGAGCTTGCCAAGATCACCCGTGACATGGTGTGTAGCGCCAGAGTCAATATACCAGGGATCAACTAATGCAGAGGGTGGAGGCTGCTGCTGAGAAGTGCTGGCAGTGTATGCTGCAGGATGACGATTATGATAATTGTTGCGTCCTCGGCCACGGTCTCGGGTACGTCGAGGAGGTGCAACAGGGTATTCTTGGAGGTTGGTGCGTTGATAGCAATTTGCAGCCTCGTGTCCAAGACGACGGCAAATCTGGCATTGATGGCGAGGGCGGTCATTGTTGGATGAACCGTCAGAGCGAGAGCTTGGGTTATGAGCATCTCGAGAGGGGCCGCGTGATGCCATGTTTGCCGCAGGTTGGTGAACAAGTGTCTCTTTTGCTTCGTCTTCGAGACGTTGCTCTTCTTGCAAGAGAAGATTAAGTATTTCATCAGAGGATATCTCTTTGTCTTGCATCGACAAGGCAGCGCGGAAGGAGCCCTACGCGGATCCGAGACCATAGATGATGTAGGCAACGAGATCGGCGTCGGGAATAACGACTGGGCATTCAAGGAGACTGTCGGCTATGGCACGTTTCTTATCATAATATTCCAAGATGGACAGAGAACCCTTCGTGAGGGTTTGAAGTTGATTGCGAAGGTGCGTCTGACGAGATCTGGTTTGAGCATGGAACATACGCTCGAAGATTTGCCATGCTTCTAGAGTGGTGGTGGCACGAGCCACAAGACCAAGGAGAGGGGTCGTCAGCGTTGATCTGATCCAGAGAAGAACCAATTGGTCACGCTGAGTCCACACTGCAAAATCTGGATTCGGAGCGGTAGTTGCGGGCTCCGTTGTTGTGGCAGCAACATGAATGGTTTTGGGTGGGATAGAGGAGGAATCAAGGCATAAGCTGAGGTCATATGCAGAGAGGGCTGAAGAGATTGTGCCTCTCCAGAGGGAGTAATTTGTGCGATCAAGACGAAGTGCAAAGTTTGGAAAATGGAAAGGGCTGCTGGAGTTACCAGCAGCCATGGCGAGGATTTGAGGCGTGAGGTCGGCGTTCTGGTTAGGAATCTATTTTGAAAACCCTAAATTTCAAATCTCGATATCCCGAAATCAAATCAGCATGTATCAACCATCGAAAGAGAAATTCGACAATTTAGAGACCAAAATCGACCATCGATTTTGATTTAAGAGTAGCAGAGAATTATATAGGGGGAGGAGTTAAAGTGGGTTTTGAATAAATAATCGAATCTTAAATGGAGATGATGGCTGAAAGGTTTCAGATACAAGAGAAAAAGACTGGAAATGGGAATTTTGGAAAAGATGGGGGAGGAAGCACAGCAAGAGATCAGATCGGCGAGGCATTAGGGTTTATGTTCTTATTTTTCCATCTCTGTTGCATGATAACACCTAATTTATACATATTTTAGGTGTCTAGTTGCATATTAGATTAAGTCATTCTCATACATATTTGATATATTTTATAGGTAATTTCGCATTATTTTGTACTCGGGGTCTACACTCGTACTTTTATGTATTTCAGATATTTTTAGGCTAAATAATACAAGACGAGGAGAAGGATGGAGTTGCTGAATTGTGGAGTGCACTGTGCACACGATGCTTGCATAGGCCTAAATATCATGAGTTGGCTGCACTATTCCGCTTGATCCAAAGGGCCGTGCACATGGGCTT
This sequence comes from Oxyria digyna, assembly GCA_029168935.1. Taxonomy (NCBI): domain Eukaryota; kingdom Viridiplantae; phylum Streptophyta; class Magnoliopsida; order Caryophyllales; family Polygonaceae; genus Oxyria; species Oxyria digyna. The sequence continues at coordinate 4,293,159 of JAPVLV010000018.1, forward strand.
AATTCAAGAGAGTGGGTCGGCCCGTTACAAACAAGAACGTTAGCAGCAGTAGACTGGACTTTGGTTTAAAACTTGGATGACATGGCAATGATGACATTAAATGCAGGAGGAGGTTACGTACACTTTATGAGGTTTTAGGGGGTTAGACTTTTGGGGGAGTTCTAGTTTTTTTGTTTGAGTTTGGTTCTTCTTGTTGGAGTTTGACCGCAGACCAAGATCTTCAAGAGGGAATTCTTTGCCTTTGTTTGATTCGAAGACGGTGTTTATTGTTCTAGCTTTCGTTTGGATTATTTCGTCATTGAGACTAAGTTTTCTTATCTCTTGTTTTTATTGAATAATTCATATATGTCGTTGGCTAGTATAATCTGTTTTGTATCTTCGATCATGCTTGGCTAAATTCCTAGTTCTAAGGTTATGGTGATCCAAACAACGCGTATGTAAATAGAATTATATGTTTGCCTAAATTGAAATAGTATTTGATTCGTTCCTAGATACTTTATGTCCGTTCTAGCTTAGACTGATTGGATCTTATTAGGGTTTGAGACTGAAAGGTGAAAACACTAATAGGTAATAAGGTAGAGTTTGAGACTGAAAGGTGATAACTTTTATCGAAATCCTAGGAATTGAACACGAGTGTTATTTGTGCGAAAGCGACTTAATTACTCTTGAGGATACTAAGTCATCATAGATGTTCTTGGTTTAGACTGATTTAGCGGAGCGCGACAGCGAATGTTATTTCAGTTTATTCCTAGACTCTAAGAGCGTTAATGGGGTTGAATGAGATTAGCTCTGCGCGGCAGCGATTGTTAATTAGTTCAAACACGTTCACTATCGTCTGAAAGGAGTTAGTAGATTACCTTAGATGACTTACCTTCAAATAATTGGATTAGATTCAGGCAGAGTGTGATTTTATTTACAGAAGCATTGTTGCGGTGATCCTTAACCTTAGACACATTTATCTATATATAATTATCTGTTTTATTTGTTATTCTTAGTTAGCTTGGTTCGTTCTTATCCATATCTTTTCGACCTAACTCACTGGTAGCGTTTCAATTAGTATTACATTGGTCTCTGTGGGATCGACACTTGACTACTATAACTGACCCCGTACACTTGCGGGTACGTTTTAGCCACATCAAGTTTTTGGCGCCGTTGCCGGGGACCAATTTGTTAATATTAGTTGTTATCTCTATTGGTGTTTCTAGGTCTTTTATTTTTCTTTTGTTTTATTTTCGGGCTATTTTAGAGTGAGTCGAAAAAAATGTATTCAGGTGAGTATGAGGTAAATTCCTATCCTTTTCTTCCTTCTCAGTCTAATACAGGTTCTCAGAGGTATGATCATGTAAACTACAATTTGGGTTATGGCCAAAACCCAATATCTTTTAACCTCTTCTGTGAGAATTGTGGAGCTGAAGATCATGACAAGACTAATTGTCACGCTAGTTTTGGAGATATAATTGCTTGGAAAGCACAATCTTCTAATCCTAGTTGGATGACAACCCAACATATACCGCTTCAGGCTGAGACATGCCCACCCATGCAAGAGAGTAAGCTTAATGAATTCATCCAACGACATGATAGGGAAGTGGAGAAAGTTCTTCCTGTTCTTACAGCTATGTTGGATGATGTGCTTAAACCTTTATTAACCCAATTTTTTTCACTTTCAGGATTGGTGGACTCTTTGAAGATTCAAGTAGATGATCTAACCAAAGAAAATCTAAAGATGAAAGATTTGATTGCTGAGTTGGTTATATCAAATTTGCCTACAGAGCCACCTGAAGTGCACTACTTAGAGCGATGCACTTCTATAGTGATTGGGATTGATAAACAATGGGATGAGGCACAAATTGATAGGAATGAATTTACCCAAGAGAACAAGGAGGACCCGGTGCTTCATGAGCTTAAGGTGTTACAAAGCTCTATTCCGACCTCTTCTTGCAACGAGGTCTTGAGTAGACGGAAGAAGAGAAAAAGACGCTCTGCTGACCGTGCTCTTGTAGAATTCAAGCAAGGGGATCATGTGATTCTCTATCATCATAAGTCGAGCATGTTTCCGGGAAGCAAGAGTACAAGATGGTCCGGTCCATACTACCTGAACCGAGTTCTTCAAAATGATTCTGTGGAGCTATGGCATAAGAACTCGGGGTATTTTATAGTGAGAAAGATTCGACTGAAGCCTTACATAGAGCCTGATCCGATCGAGTTGGGTATCACCGACCCGCCTGATCCGAGCACTTGACATTGGTGAAGGTCAAGCTAACGACCATAAACAAGCGCTTCTTGGGAGGCAACCCAAGGTAAGTTTTTCTTATTTTCTTCACTTAGTTAAAAATAAACTTGGGATTGCAAAAAGAAACACTTCTGGAGTACGGCACGAATAAAGCTTCTGCAAACAGGCACGGTTTGTCACCAACCGTTCCTGTTGGTCGTCGTCCGTGCCTTTTCTCTGGAGGGGTTTCTGCAAAGTGGCACGGTTTGTAACATACCGTGCGGTTTTGTTACAAACCGTGCCATGATTTAATTTAAAAAAAAAATTACAAAATTAAAAAGAAGAAAAGAAGAAACGCACAGATGCTGCGTTCTTTTGATTCCCCAGCCCTAAATCTCGATTTCCACCTGCACTTCTCCCCACGACCCAACACCACCATCCACCCCCATTTCTCGTCGGCGTCGGCCTCCTCTCGCCGGCCACCCTTCCGTCCACCGCTACCCACTGCTCTCCGCACCATCCCGTTTCTATCTTCGTCCCGCAGCCACCCCACAACTCTTTTCTTTCCCCCAAATTCTAAGAAGTCAAGGTATATATTTCTAAACCCTAGATCTTGAATGGGTAAATTTTTGGGGATGAAATCTGATTTTTGCTTGTGGATGTGCTGATTCATTGATTATTTTGGATTGTACTAATGAATTTGAGCAATTTTGGCATGTCTTCGGGTTGATTTTGATTTTGCTAGATTCTTTGGGTGTTCTTGTGGATTGCATTTGTGAATTGCATGAGTTGATTTGTAGATTGCATGAGTTGATATTCTAGGCTATTGATTTTGAAGAATGTTTTATCTATTATGCATATGGCCTATTATGATCTGTGGCCACGTTAGCTACTGATTTGGGATTGTGCTAACTTGTTTATATCACTAGGTGGTGATGGATAAAAGAGTTAATGATTGGTAAGTCTATGTGGGCAAATATACTTTTGGCAGAGATGATCTTATTTGATAATTCATGCTAGGATTTATTATAAGGGTATGAGTTTGAGTCTGTCTTAGCATGTAATTATATATATATATGCCTATTAGCTGCTAGAATGTGTAGTCCTGTATTTGGGGTTTGTTTTGTCTATGTTGTATATAGTGCTACTGGAAGATGGAACATAGAATGCTGATGAAAATTCTTCTGCACTTGTACTAATTTTTGACGATCCCGAAGTATAGAGTGAAGATGCTTTAATACCTGAGTTTATTTGGTGAGTTTCCTTTTCTCTTTCTTTTATTTCTACATTGGGGACAATGTAGAATTTAAGCTTGGGGAGGGATAATTCCATGTGTGGACTTCGTTTGCATTTTAGTGTCAGTCTTTCATTCCGTTTGCATTGTAGTGTTAGTTTATCATTTGCATTTTAGTGTTAATTTTTCATTTTTCTCATGACATTTCATACATCATGCATTGCATTTGCATTATATTTTAGGTGTTTGATATGATTCACGGGTTTTACTTTTTGTTTTTCTTTTTGCGATGCCCAATCCATGAAACCCCTAATATGCTTTGGTTGTTGATAATGTAATGATATATGCATGGTAATGAGGGCTTAAATGTTTGACATTTGACTTGAGCATGTAATGTGATCGCCAAACTTGAATCTTGTTAGAACCGATACTCTAGACAAAAGCCGGTGAGGTTTTGACCTTTCTTGGACTAAATTCTATAAGTGTCCTCTCTTTACTTTCATGTGAGTGAACTCTCTTTGTGTGTTAACTCTAGAACTTGCATTAATATCTTCTTCGAGACTACATTCACGACTTATGTGCATGACATTAATATGATTGAGGCATTGTTTTTGTTAGCCCTTTAACCTTGGCCACCCTATACTTGTATCCTTTTCTTCTAGCCCGTTTGAGCCTTAATTGCCTTTTCTTTGAAAGCTCCACAAAAGCATACCGAGCCTATATGATCATTCTACCCATCCGGGGATTAGGATAGTTGAATTGTTATGCTAGAATGGATCTTAGTCAAGCTTGGGGGAAGTTACTTGTATGGTGATTAAAGTGTGTTAAAAGTTTGTAATGGGTATCCTATCCTTCATTCTTCTTATGCTTCTTCTTCTACAAAAAGTGTTGAAAAAAAAAAAGAGAAAAAAAATCAAAATCGAAAAAAGAAAGAAAGAAAGAAAGTAGCATTGAAATAAAAGAAGAAGAAGCAATCATATAAAAGGAAGGAGACACTATCATATGTAAGGGTTAAGTTGTATGGGTTGAAGGTTTGTAATTTAATTGAAGGGTATTTTCGTTTGGTGTTATCTTGGTAAGATCCTCTTCCCCGGATTTAGCTCCTCATAGCCTAAATATTCCTATGTCTTATGTTATACCTTGGCCTCATTACAACCTTGGAAAAGACCTCATGATTTTTGTTATGTGCATAGTCTATAGTAGTGGAGATTAAGAACACTGTTGCAAGCTTATGGTAGTTTAACATTCAAAGTTGAGGATTTATATTGAGTGAAACACATACCCAAACACATGAGTGAAGTGATCTCATTTCTTTATCCTTGTGAGGACTAGAGTGGAAGAACTAACTTGATTTAATGTATTGGTTGTGAGTCATGTTATGATGGTTTTGTCTAATGTTTAGTCCTTCATGAATGTTTTCAACCTTATCATATTTTGTGGATTTCTTGATTGTGTACTTGCTTGAGGACAAACAAGGGTTAAGCTTGGGGGAATTTGATAACACCTAATTTATACATATTTTAGGTGTCTAGTTGCATATTAGATTAAGTCATTCTCATACATATTTGATATATTTTATAGGTAATTTCGCATTATTTTGTACTCGGGGTCTACACTCGTACTTTTATGTATTTCAGGTATTTTTAGGCTAAATAATACAAGACGAGGAGAAGGATGGAGTTGCTGAATTGTGGAGTGCACTGTGCACACGATGCTTGCATAGGCCTAAATATCATGAGTTGGCTGCACTATTCCGCTTGATCCAAAGGGCCGTGCACATGGGCTTAATTCAAGAGAGTGGGTCGGCCCGTTACAAACAAGAACGTTAGCAGCAGTAGACTGGACTTTGGTTTAAAACTTGGATGACATGGCAATGATGACATTAAATGGAGGAGGAGGTTACGTACACTTTATGAGGTTTTAGGGGGTTAGACTTTTGGGGGAGTTCTAGTTTTTTTGTTTGAGTTTGGTTCTTCTTGTTGGAGTTTGACCGCAGACCAAGATCTTCAAGAGGGAATTCTTTGCCTTTGTTTGATTCGAAGACGGTGTTTATTGTTCTAGCTTTCGTTTGGATTATTTCGTCATTGAGACTAAGTTTTCTTATCTCTTGTTTTTATTGAATAATTCATATATGTCGTTGGCTAGTATAATCTGTTTTGTATCTTCGATCATGCTTGGCTAAATTCCTAGTTCTAAGGTTATGGTGATCCAAACAACGCGTATGTAAATAGAATTATATGTTTGCCTAAATTGAAATAGTATTTGATTCGTTCCTAGATACTTTATGTCCGTTCTAGCTTAGACTGATTGGATCTTATTAGGGTTTGAGACTGAAAGGTGAAAACACTAATAGGTAATAAGGTAGAGTTTGAGACTGAAAGGTGATAACTTTTATCGAAATCCTAGGAATTGAACACGAGTGTTATTTGTGCGAAAGCGACTTAATTACTCTTGAGGATACTAAGTCATCATAGATGTTCTTGGTTTAGACTGATTTAGCGGAGCGCGACAGCGAATGTTATTTCAGTTTATTCCTAGACTCTAAGAGCGTTAATGGGTTTGAATGAGATTAGCTCTGCGCGGCAGCGATTGTTAATTAGTTCAAACACGTTCACTATCGTCTGAAAGGAGTTAGTAGATTACCTTAGATGACTTACCTTCAAATAATTGGATTAGATTCAGGCAGAGTGTGATTTTATTTACAGAAGCATTGTTGCGGTGATCCTTAACCTTAGACACATTTATCTATATATAATTATCTGTTTTATTTGTTATTCTTAGTTAGCTTGGTTCGTTCTTATCCATATCTTTTCGACCTAACTCACTGGTAGCGTTTCAATTAGTATTACATTGGTCTCTGTGGGATCGACACTTGACTACTATAACTGACCCCGTACACTTGCGGATACGTTTTAGCCACATCATTGCATACAAATAGTATTAATTTTTGGGGGTTTTGATGTATTTTTATTTATAAACCTTTTTAAATATTCATTTTTCGGCTGGGTTCTGTGGAGATGCTCGGCTGAGATGGGTGGAGGGGAGAGATGATTTGAATTGCATTATCATACAAAATCATGTTAAGCTTCTCACATCTGATTTTGTAGGTGGAAGAACATGATTTATTTAACCCAATTTTGTATCTAATTACAGTTATTTCCCAACTTTTCAATTTGTGAAGAAAAATGAATAAATATAAAGTTTTCGGGCTAAATCTGTAAATAATTAACGGATTATAAACGGAATATGAAAATGGGTGGGGAATCGCTAACGGAAGTAGTTAAACGGGTGGTTTCCGGTAATATCCAATTAAAGGGGTGGTTTAGAGCAATATAGTCACTTTTACGGGTGATTTTCGATAAAAACCTCATTTTCAAATGCAACCTCCATTTACAAATGCACCTTCTCCTTGTCTCCATTAACAAATGCTATCTCTACAGGACAACCAACTTTTTGTCTCTGTCCAACAAAACAAGAAAGTCGAGCTTGAATAATGGCAATAGTTATTATTGAAGTTGGTAGGTGATTTACAAATCAATCATACATATTAGTATATTACCAAGTTCAGTTGCGTGATCCAAATAGTCTTCCTCAACCATACAAGGCCATTATCACATATTCAATTTCTGAGTACTCAATCTGCTTCTTTCCACACATAAATGGCTGCTGAAACTGCTGTTCTTGTTACTATAGCTACATCGTTGGCATCAGGCATTCTGAAGGAGGTTGCCAAGAAAGCCATCGGTGCAGCGTCTGACTGCTCCTCATTTGTGAGCGTTAAATCTGCCATTTTCAGGGATTTGAAAGACGATCTCCGCCTCCTTAAAGAGGAACTGTGCATATTGGACTCTGTTTTATGCAGTGCCCAGAGTACCGATCCCATGCACTTGGACAATAATGATTTGTTGCTGCTATGGTTAGGAGATGTCAAGGAGGCTGCCTGTTTTGCTGACAATCTGCTTGATGAAATAGCCTATGAGAAGATTCGAAGAGATGTGCAAATCGAAACAAGTACCGTTGCCAGACTCTTTGGTGGATCAGATACAAGTTTTGCTATCCGTAAGCGGATTGCTCGTAAGATTAAGAAATGTGTGTCACTGATTGCTGAGGTGTATAAAAAAGCAGAAATCACCCTTAATCTAGCCAAACTTGCTGGAAAAGCTTCAAAGACAAGCTACCAACCGCAGCCAACAACAATATCTGAGAATCTGAGAGAGATAAGAGAGAATCCAGACACCTCAATTGTGCTAGGGAGAGAGGTGGATGAGAAGCTGATCAGGACCAGCCTATGTAGCGCGGAAAACAATCATGATTTCTCCGTCATTGCTATTGTTGGAAGATCAGGTACGTTGTAAATGTAGTTTAAGTTATGCAGAATGAAGCTTTCGTTAATTATATTTTTCTATCTCTTTGTTGATAGGTGTGGGGAAGACAACTTTAGCGAGGATGGTTTATGAAAGCTATGATGTGTGTGAGCATTTTGGGAAAAGAACGTGGATCTTTGTTTCTGATCAATTTAAGTTGGAGAGATTTTTGGATGAGATGCTTCAATCTGTGACTGGAGAGAGTCATAATTTGTCTAACAAAGGTGCAATGGAGGACAAACTCCAAGAAAGTTTAAAAGGAGAAAAAGGGTATTTGCTTGTTCTAGATGATGTTTGGAATACAAACGAGCAATTGTGGAAATCTGTGGAAAGTTCGTTGCTCAGGATCTCTCGCTTCACAAGATGCAGGGTGCTGGCGACAACTCAAAGTTTTGATGTTGCAAGAAGAATATGTGCTTCTTTAGCTCATGAGCTGAAGGATTTGTGTTATGCTGATTCGTGGGAATTGTTTAAGAAAACTGCATTTGCCAACAAGACCCAAGAGCAGTTATCAGATTTGAAGGATGTTGGGAGACGAATTATGAGCAAGTGCAAGGGCCTCCCTTTAGCTATTAAAACTTTGGGGTCCTTGTTGGGGTCTATGAATTACAGAATCCAGTGGGAGACCGTCGAAAGAAGTGAAATGTGGGGATTATCTTTAGAGGAGTCTAATGTTATGCCTTGGCTACTAATAAGCTTCCATCATCTCCCTAATGCAGCAATTAAACAGTGTTTTGTTCATTGTTCTATCGTCATACAGAAAGGAATGTTTGTTCTTCAGTCACAGGTAATCCGATCTTGGATGGCCCAGGGGTTTCTCCAATCAACAAGGGATAGTGGCATGAGTATGGAGGACATCGGTGACACTTATGTTAGTAATTTGGTGGCCAATGGTCTCTTACAAGTGCAAATTCGATATAATAATATGTACTTGTGGATGCATGATTTGGTACATGATCTGGCACGCTTTATTTCCAATGCTACAACATGTATTTCAAGGGAGGATTTTGATTTGCGTACTCCTTCTGTAGCTGAACATGTAAGGATACGCGGTGAGGTCTATCAGAACACTAAATATAATCTCAAAAAAGGCAAGACACTGAATAAGGTGCACACTCTAATTTGTACCCGTGCTATCTTATCTGTAAACTTTGCAGCTCAAGCACCATTATTGCGTGATCTGCGGTTGATAGAGTGTGGACTGGAAGAGGTCCCTAGTTCAATTGGGAGATTGAAGCATCTCAGGTACCTAAGCCTCCGTGGGAATCTGTTTAGTTACTTGCCGGAATCCATCACGACATTGTTTCATCTACAAACATTAGATTTGGAAAAATGTGTCTATTTTTCTAAACTACCTCGAGGAATTACCATGTTAGTCAATTTAAGGCATATCTTGACATCGAAGGCTATGATCATGCCAGAAGGAATGGGACAATTAACTCAGCTTAGAACCCTACCTGCAGTTGTTTTGGGAGTGAAAAAAGGATATCAAATAAAGGAACTGAAGAGTTTGGCATTCCTTAGCGGCTATGTAGCAATTTCGGGGCTTGAACATATAAGTTGCAAAGAAGATGTTGTGGCTGCCAGTTTGAAAACTAAAGCAAGAATTAGTAGTTTGAGCTTGTGGTGGGAATCTTGTAAACAACCAGTAGAGTATAACCAAGAGATAATGGATCGACTGCAACCTCATTCTGACTTGAAAGAGATTGTAGTGCGAGGCTTTGCTGGTAAAAGACTGCCGTCTTGGCTACTTGATATGAAAAATTTGAAGTCTCTAGTTTTACAAAGTTGCAGCTCATGTGAACATCTTACAACACTTGGTCAACTTGGTTCTCTTGAAGAGATTCGTATTTGGGGAATGCATGGACTTGAAGTCATTGGAACTGAATTTTATGTCAGTGATGAGGAAAGAACGATTGCCTCCTCCAGTAGCCATAACAAAAATAATTGTAGTGACATGAGCAGAAGAAGAATCTTGTTTCCCCGACTGAAGCGTCTTCGTTTGGAAAATATGTATAATTTGAGAGAATGGGTTGAGCCTTCAGGGTCAATATATGAGGTATTCCCCTGCCTTGAGAAACTGGAAATATTGTGGTGTCCTCTACTGGCAACTGCGCCAACTTGCTTTCGATCTCTTTTGTCCTTGTCCATTGCGGGGATCAAAAGCGGTGAACCAGTGATGATGATATTATCAAATAACAGTAATCTCAAGCTTCTTCATATATATAATGTTGCACAACTCACTTCCTTCTCCCATCTGTTACTGAAATGCAGCAATTCTCTTAAGGAAGTTGTTATATCAGAGTGCCTTGAATTGGTTGAATTGTGCCCTACTTTTCAAAGTATGTGTTCTCTTGAGATACTCAACATAACAAGATGTTACAGTTTAGCTTCTATACCAAACATGGAAGGAAACTTGTCACTACGTACTTTGGAAATCCGGGAATGTCCAAATCTTGTTACAATAGATGGCCTAGAAAGTTGTGTGTCCATGGTAGAGCTAGACTTGTCTGGAAATAGAAAGTTAGAGTTGATTCCGGATTTGAAAAACTTGACCCGCCTAACATGGTTAAGACTAGTTGATTTTTCACAGCAAATGTCAGTACCTGAATGGCTAAGTTGCCTTCCGAGCCTTCGGGTATTGATGATAGGAGGTTTTAATGAAGAGGTTGAGCAACTTGATGTTCGAGCTGTACATCTTCCCAAGTGCTTAAGAGGGTTGTGGCTACATGGATGGCCAAAGCTAAATTCTCTACCAATCGAGCTTCAGTACTTGAATCAACTTCAAATGTTAAGCATAATTAATTTCGATGGAATAGAGAGACTTCCAGAATGGCTAGGTGAGCTTTCCTCTCTACAACAACTAACTGTTCGTGATTGTAAGAAGTTGAAGTATTTTCCTTCACTGGATGCCATACAACGCCATTTAGAGATTGAGGTTGTTGTTCATCCTGCATCGCCATTTAAAAATTCACATGTATGTGTCAACCAACTTCATATATTGAAACTATCAATTCCATTGTCACTCTTTATAATTAACACAGGCAATGCAGAAAGTATCATCTGTGATTATCTTATTCTATCCCTCATGAAATATGGTCTTCTTACACTTCTACTGTGAACAATGAGCTCTACTTCTTGATTGATGCTCATGAAAAATCACTGCAAAATCTTGATAATAACATGAATAGTTACCTCTAGCTGCTGTAATTTGTTGCTTGATTTTTTTATTTACTTGACCGTTTAATTTCTTCTGTTTTCAAATACAACAACAGGTTCTGCTACCTGGCAATGGCACCAGCCTCCACTGAAGTTTTTCCAGCGAATAATAAGATAGTGCTAACAATTTTGATCCATTCAATATTAACAAATCTGATGATGAATGTGATTCTGTTCAACTTGCTGAAGTGATTTCTATTTTGGTACTGCACTCCTTAAACTTACTGTAAAAATAGTAGATGTTTTGCTTTATTTTTGTTCTGGTACTGATAATTTGTCTTCTTTATAGAAAATTCCCATGAAAACTTATGTACCAAACGAACTTTATTGTACTGCATTCCTTATAGCTTTGTTTTCATTGATCAGGAACAACAAATGGTTACAGAAATAGTTCATGTTGTAGTTGCTGGAATTTTTTTGAAATTCCTCATGAACAGATAAGCAGACAGGTAATTGATTCATCCCTTTGAAATGTATTAGTGTCAAGAAATTGTAGAACTTTCTTACACTACTATTGGCACCACGCTCATAATTTATCATATTTCAGTCCAATTTAAACCATGTTGAATGTCCAGTTCAGTGCAAACTTTGGCAAACTTAAAACTGTAGAATGGTTTATAAACCTAAGTGCAGGTCTTCATCTTTGAAGCATCTGATTATGCTATTAACAACTGAATTAATTTTATCTCTGTTTAGCAGTTGAATTTGACATTAGTGTGCTCATCCTATTAAACATTTTTTTATTGTTATAGAATAGAACAGAACATACACTGATGTTGATGAGTGCTGATATGTTGATGTTCATCTACTGCTTGCTCTGTATGCTTTCCATCTCTCAACTTAATTATTGAATATGTTTTGTAACAGGAACAAAAGTGGATGCAAAGGATTTTCATGGACATACTTCTCTTCACTATGTTGAAGTTGTCTTTGTTGAAGTCGAGGTCGTTTATCTCAAGCTTCAAGGTATTTTCTATCTCCTTCCCTCTTTTTCTCTGTTGTGATATTGAATTGTTCAATCATCAATTCACGGAGTTTGGGATTCTCTTGCCTTTTAGATCAGAAAATCGGTGAATTTAGGTTTCAGTTTTCGTTACTTAGTTTATAGAAAGTTGTATTTATATATTGTTGGTGGAATTGTATTAATGTAATTTTGCTTTCGATTGAAAACAAATCTAACAATGGTGTGCACATCATGTAAAAGACGAGTATCTGTTTAGTGTGGTGCTTTTTATGGTGGTTATGCTGCTGGACCTGGACGAGTAAGGGCTTTTTAGTGTGGTTTCTGCATTTTATAATCTAAAATCCTTTGGGGGTGAATGGATAATCACATTTTAGTTATTAAGGCCTTATTTGGAGAGGATGATAGTTGTTATCTGTCTTTTGTTCCATGTTTTTAAGTATTAAAAAATAAATACAGAAGATGTATCTGTCTAAATTTGGTTCTCAGCTGGTCTAAACCATGTGTGTTTGCATTTATTTTCTATTGTCAAACTTACCATAAACTTCTTTCTGGTTTTTGCTTGAAATTGTGCTCAGTTTATGTTTCCTTTTATCAATTTGTTTTTTTTTATTGAGTGAACTGTCCCAACATGCTTGTTTTAGGAAGAAGTTAGATGAGCCGAGTGGAGGTCGTTTGTGGCTGGTAGACTGAGAGGATTTAACTTTGTGCAAAGTCCGACGAGCGGGACAATGGAGACGGTCATGGAGGACGACGAAAAACACTTGATGTAAGATCTCTATTCCACATTTGAAGGTTTAAGTTTGCAATTGTGTATTAAATTTTGGGATTGGAGATGAAATTAGGGCTCTCTAGCTTACTTCTTTCACCCTTAAAATCTTTGTGTATCCGACTACAGGCGTCGCTCACATTGTTTACTGACTCCCACTATTTTGTGGTCTTGGGTAAATTAGATATTCTGTGAGTTGTGTTGTGATTGGATTTGGGTTTAAATTTGTAGGATAGCAAAAGAAGTTGTTAGCTGTGAAGAAGAGACTGCAACATAAGAGTCCAAGGGTGTTCAATTTCTCACTCTAACAGTAAATTGTTCAAAAAGGTCTTTTATATTGTGTTAATAACTATGCTGCATTTGAACTTAACTTACTGTGGTTGATGTTTTTGGGTGCCTAGCTCTTGGAAACATTGGTGAAGAATTTTGGTGATCACATACATTTTTTAATCGGAGAGAGGAAAGTACTTGATGAGATGATTAAAATCGTAAAGAAGTGGGTCAGTCATGTTTCCTTGAATCACCTTCGATTTAATTCTCTTAGTATTAGTAAAGTTTTATGTTGTTTCAAGTTGGTTTGCAAGTACGGGGAACATTAATACTTCTAGATTCATGGCAAAAAGCGTTTGGTGGATCTGGCGAAAAACATTCTCAATATTGCTGGGCTTATAATGAGTTGAGGGTAAGCAACTAATATGTTATGAATTTTGATTACTTTGAAAGTTAACTACACTATATATTTGTCTATATACGCATAATAGTTTAAAAAGAACTGTTGGCTATGTGTAAATGCTAACTTAGGCGAGCTAAGATGAGTTATAATAGCATGTAAATTTACACATGTACTTAAGTTGCCCTTTGATTTCCAACTTTTTAATTTTGAGGACAATTGTCAGGCATTGTAAATGTTTTTCTATTCCAACCTGAATTCATATTCATTTTATTGAATCTAGAAGCTATGTAGAAAATCACATAATTGTCTAATAACAAAGAAACGGCAGCGATGAAGAGGTTTCTCATCGAGTTAATGTTGGTGAATTGCAAAATGAGGGTCCTAAAGAGCCTGCATAAAGATAAATAAAATAAGAGAAGTAAAGTTTAGAGAAAGTAATGGTCATTAATTATGATTGCTTACCAACAAGACCAAACAGAACACAATTCACTGCAACAAAGATAGGAAAGGGTATTGACAACAATACCAGGTATCCTTCCTCTAGATATGTTTTTTACTATTTGTATACGTGGTTTTTATATTTACAGAAGAGCTCGGGCTGCAAATAATTTCCCTGAATATCCTTCCACTGGGAATAAAATTGAGGAGAGCCAGCTAAAAATTGAAGCCGAATTCCTAAATATGATCTTGAAGAAGTTCAATGACTTGATCATACTATAGGTACATTGATTAGTTTTATTAAAAGATGATTTTGGTTTTCAACTCTTGCCTGCTGCATCATATTGTTTTAATTGATTATTTTTTGTCGATTAGGCTATTGCTTGCTTGCAACAAAAGTGAGTTTCATAGGCTATTGCTTGCTTGCAACAAAAGTGAGTTTCATACACTACTCTCAGCAGCCCAAGATGCAACAAAAGTGAGTTTCATTTAATTCGTATGTCCATAATCTCTAATTTTTTATCAGTTTTTTGACATGATCAAAATTTAATTCCTCTTTTGTTGTAGTTTTTTGACATGATCAAATTTTAATTACTCCGTGTGGTCGATCAGGGCAATCATTGGATTTAAACACAGATGATAGTTTTGTGGCTAGTTCCTTCAACTTGACATTAAATGTTTTGAACTTTTTTGCTCTGTTTTTCTTTACTTTCCTGGATATCTTATTAATGTCATTCAGTTACACGTTGTTTTGATATTTTTCTGTTGGTTGGTAAGTCATCTACCATTTGATCAAAAAGTTGATGTCTTCAGTTTTGCTAGAAACTCTTGCATGGTTAAATATCTAAATTCTTGCATGTTTCTTCGTATTTTGTTTAGATTATTCGAGATATACTAGAGTCATTATTGCAGTAGGATCAACAATCACATGAGCACTCATTCAAATTAGTAACCAATCAGAAGCAAGTAAAGTCGACTTCAAGAGCTGGGTCGATTATTTATCTAAGAAAGGCTCCATCTGATTAATTTAGTTGGTGCAGGATGAACCAAGGCGAGGATAAGCATGGCACAACATTTCGATTCCTCTTTTTTTGTAGTTTATGACCAAGAAGCATATAAATGACTTATTTGTGCGGTCGATCAAGGCAATAATTGGAAATGGTTTACACAATGTTAGATTTCAGAGAGGAGATTGAGAGAAGGAGAATGATTTCCATTGAATTGAATGAGTGGAAAGAATACACTTGAGCAGCTTATATAGCTGTGATTACAATGGACAAGTTGAGTAACAACTTGTAACAAACTTTCCCGCTCTCTCTTATTACATAGATAAGCTGACATTGCATAAAATAAACCCCTTATATTCTATCATCCCGGCCCAAGCTGGAGAGGAGGAGACGAGACTCCAAGCTTTGAGAGAAGATCATGATGAAGGAGTCCAGTGAGAGGCTTTGTCAATATGTCGGCTAACTGAAACTTGCTGGGAACATGAGATAGGGAGATGAGGCCTTCAAGAAGCTTTTCACGTACAAAATGACAGTCTATCTCCACATGTTTTGTCCTTTAATGATAGACAGGATTTCGAGCAATGTGGATGGCAACCATATTGTCACACTTGAGTGGGATAGGCAGGATTTCAGAGACACCAAATTCTGTGAATAAGCGAGTGAGCCAGGCCAATTCTGCACATATGCGTCTCATAGAGCGATACCCTGCTTCAGCTGAGGAAAGGGAAACAGTTTGTTGTTTCTTGGATTTCCAAGAGATAGGGGTGCCACCAAAAAGAACCACAAAACCACTAACTGATCGTCGAGTGAGAGGGCAAGAAGCCCCATCCGCATCACAAAAGGCTTGTAGTCTAAATTCTTTGCTGTTATGGAGCAAAATGCCAAGGTCAGCAGTGCCTTTGAGGTATCTTAGTGTGTGGATTACAGCTGTGAAATGTGGCTGGCGAGGACTGTGCAAATATTGACTCGGAAATTGCACTGTTAAGGCAATGTCTGGGCGAGAATGAACAAGAAAATTCATCTTGCCTATGAGTTTTCTGTAAATTGAAGGATCTGGCAGAGGATCACCATCAACAAAGTTGAGCTTGCAGTTAAGCTCAAGATGGGTGAGTAGGGGCTTCAAGTCACCACAGTTGAACTCCTCAAGTAATTCACCAATGAATTTTCTTTGAGTGAGAACCATACCATCAGGATGAGGAATGAACTCTAAGCCAAGGAAGAAATGCAGAAAGCCAAGGTCTTTGATCTTGAATTCATCATCCAGGAATTTCCTGAGGGAGTGGATTTCCCCTTCATTGTCTCCAGTCAATAAGATGTCATCCACGTACACTATAAGGAAGACCACAGAGTGCTCACTTCTTTTGGTAAACATGGAGTAGTCATTCAATGACTGAGTGTAGCCTTTGGTCTTTAAAGTTGAGGATAAACGAGCATACCATTGTCTTGATGCTTGTTTAAGGCCATACAAAGATTTTTGCAGCTTGCAAACCATGTTTTCTTGAGCATCCAATCCTAGAGGCAGCTTCATATAAACTTCCTCATGCAATTCTCCATGAAGAAATGCATTGTTGATGTCTAGTTGAAAGACACTCCACCCCTTTTTGACTGCCAAAGTGATCAAACTTCTAAATGTGGTGATCTTCACAACTGGTGAAAAGGTTTCTGTGTAGTCTATACCCTCTTTCTGTGTGATGCCCTTCACTACAAGCCTTGCTTTAAACCTCTCTATATTGCCATCAACTTTCCTCTTTATTCTGTAAACCCATTTGCAACCAACTGCCTTCTTCCCCTTAGGCAATTCAACTACATACCAAGTCTTGTTGAGTGCAAGAGCTTCAAACTCCTTTGTCATAGCTTCAATCCATCTAGGATCTTGGCAAGCCATAGTGTAAGAGGTGGGATCCTTTTCCTGAGAGGCGGCCTCTGTGGTTAAGGTGTGGAAGCAGAAGAGTTGGGGTAAGGTGGAGGTAAGAGTGTGATGGCAAGAGTGAGAGTGTGAATGATCAGAGGAGACATCACTACACAAATAGTCTGTGAGATAGGTAGGAGTTTTGTGAGGTCTTGAGGAATGTCTAGGAGGTGGAGGTGGAATGTTGGTGTCTGAAGTAGGAGGAGGAAAAGGTGAAGGAATATGTGAAGGAGATGAATCTGAGGAGATATGTGGTGATGGTGAGTCAGTTTGAGGTGGAATGAGAATGTCTTCCTCATTATGTTCCTGAGAAGGAAACAAAGGTGTAGGAATTTCTGTGTGTTTGGCATATGGGAAAATAAATTCATAAAAAACAACATCTCTGGAAGTGATTTTGAGATGAGTTTCCATGTTGTATAGTTTGTAGGCTTTCTTTCCAAAGGGATAGCCTATGAAAATGCAAGGGGAAGCTCTTGGTTGAAGTTTGTCTCTGCCTTGTTTGAGAGTAGAGGCATAACACAGACAGCCAAAAGATTTCAGAGAAGAGTAATCTGGCTTGGTGCCATAAAGTTTTTCATAGGGTGAGATATTCTTTAGGACAGAAGAAGGAAAGTAATTGATGAGATGAGTAGCAGTTAGGACACACTCACCCTAGAAAGAAGTAGGCAAGCCAGACTGAAATAGGAGAGCTCTTGATGTCTCTAAGAGATGCTTGTGTTTGCGTTCAACAACTCGATTTTGTTGGGGTGTGCTCACACAAGAGGTTTGATGGAGTATTCCTTTCTCTGTAAGGAGCTTTTTGGTAGCATGACTTGAACCAAGCTCTAAAGCATTGTTTGATCTCAGAATTTTGACTGTGCAATTGAACTGTTTTTCTGCCATGATGATGAAGCTCTGAATAAATTCGAAGGCATTGCTCTTAGCACTTAAAAGGTGAGTCCAGGTAGCTCTACTGTAGTCATCCACAACAATAAGGAAGTATTTGTATCCTTCCTTAGTAGCAGTGTTGTATGGTCCCCATGTGTCAATGTGAAGAAGCTCAAAATTTCCTTTGGAAGAGATAGAACTGTGAGGAAAAGGGAGCCTTTGTTGTCTAGATTTAGCACAAACCAAACAACTGTCTAAATCATCATCTTTATTCAATTTTGGTAACATTGACAAAGTCTTCAATTTATGGAAAGGCAAATGACCACATCTATAATGTCAAAGTTTACACATAGATTGAGATTCTTTGGAAACTGAAAAAACTGAATTTGACACTTGAGGCTTCAAATCATATTTGACAGCAGGTAGATCCCATTAGTGCATTTACCAAGTTCTTGTTGCTTCCTCATGGAATGGTCCTGCATCATACATTTACTCCTTGTAAATGTGACAGCACAATCAAATTGATCACATAGCCTTGCTACTGAAATCAGATTAAATTTGAAACAAGGAACATATAGAACTCCTGACAACAACAGTTCTGCAGAGAGCCTCATATCTCCTTCCTGAGTAACAACAAATTTTTGTCCATTTGGTAAAACTATGGAGAAGCATTGCTTGAGTGGTCTAACTGAGCTAAGTAAACCTAAGGTCATAGCACATGTGGGTACTAGCTCCACTATCAATCACCCAACTATCAATAGTAATCAAGGGTTTAGATGTCATACCAGCTAAACTCATGGATTGCTTAACTTCTGTTTGGTTGACACTCACTGCTCCACAGAATTCCTGAGAATTGATTCCTTTGAGCAAGTTGACCAATTGTGTACACTGATCAGCTGAGAGACCTGAGATTTGAGGCACTTGTGGATCATCATTTTCCACTCCACAAGCTGTAGCAACAACTTTCTTGCCCTTTTGAGACTTTGTGAACTTGAAATTTGGAGGAAAACCTATTAATCTGAAGCGCACTTGTCAATGGAATGACCAGATTTGTTGCAATGTCCACATGTTACTGAGGTTTTCTTGGATTCACTCTTCCTGTTGTCTCTTCCTGCATACAGAGAAGAAGCTTCACCAAGAATCTTGCATTGCATAGCCATCTCCCTTTGCTTCTCCTCCCTGAGCAATATATTGAAAGCTTTAGACACAGTGGGAGTTGGCTTTTTATCATAAGAAGATTGCCTCTGGTGGTGCTATAAGCCTCATTCAGACCAGTAAGCAACTGCATAAAACGATCCTCATCCTCTTCAGGATTCTTGATCTGAGTAGTTCCACACATGATAGCAAGGTGGCTTCTCTAGGCTACGCAACTCATCCCACAAGACTTTGATCCTAGTGTAGTAAACACTGATTGAATCATTTCCCTGAGTGATTGTGCTTAATTCCTTGCGAAGAGAATAATTTTGATAAATGCTCGATTGACTGAATCTTGAAACTAATTCATCCCAAACCTCTCTAGCAAATTCACAATATATGACATTGCTTCTAATTTGCTTACTGACGGCATTAGTAAGCCAAGAAAGTACAAGACTATCGCACCTTTCCCATAGGCGGATTAATCTTGCATCAGATTGAGGTTTTTCAAGGGATCCATCAATGAAACACCATTTGTTTTTGTAATAACCCTCATTTTAGTAAGGATATTTTCGTAATTTTTCCATAAAAATAATTTTCTTATAATTATGTTAATTAATTATGAGACTAAATTAAAACTTGTTACATAAAGTTGTACAAGTATATAATGTCACACATAATTCAACCTTATCAATATGTAACCTATAATATTTAAATTTGATTAACAAGTTAATGTTAAGATTTAAATACGGTTAATATTCTTACATCGTCATTTTACCCTAAGTCCTACATTTTAATAATCCATTTAAATCATCTACAAAGTTTGGGAAATATTCGTAAATTCTTAGAATTTGATAAGGGCGTATTATCCACAAATCAAAAGTAATAGGATCAGTTCGTAATTACCTTTAAAAGTGATTAAAAGAAAGAAATAAAAGAATAAATGAAATCCAGATTTCATCAGTTTGTTCCGATTGATTTTCCTACCCCAACTTCCCTCGATCAAATCTGTTATGCCAGATTGATACGTTCACATCCATCTATCCGCATATCTAGTAACTCTTTGGATCGTATCACAACCCTATTAAACTGATTCTGTCATTATTTTCATCCAAAACCCTATTCCTCTGTTTTACTCTAAGAAACTGAGACCAAACACAAGCTAGTATTCCATACTCCCTTGCTTCCTCATTCTGATTTTCGTCTCATTCCTCTGCACAAGAAAGCAGAAGTCGTCCCTCTGCTCGTCACTTCCGCGGCTTCATTCTTGCTCCTCTGTTTTCTTTGCATTTCTTCTCGCAATTATAATGGCGTAAGTGAAGGAATTGTGTCCTTTAATCAACGGTGCAATTATTAATATGGAATAGGACTATTAATGGAGATTTATAATCTAGATATTTTAGGAGTCGCACGCTATTGCTAGTGGCCAATACGACTTATGAGAGTAATAAGATTAAGCTCATGGCTAGAATAATTGGGTCCTATGAGGTCACACACTTAGTGTTTACGGACTGGATCATGCGAATCCGAAGGCCCGGTTAGCCTATAGGATTTGGGGTAGGTGGAACAATAAACGAGGTGAATTATTCACCGGGTGTCTGATAACAGTTATCAGTTATTTGGAGATTTGGACAAGGTAGACATGTGTCACACATGCCCAAGGTGGACATGTGTCACACATGCCCAAGGTGGACATGTGTCACACATGCCCAAGGAGCAAGTGTCCACACCTTAGACACTTGTCCTCTTCCTTGCACACCAAGGACTTGGCTTGGGCCCCAAGTTCCCTTGGCCTCCAAGTTCTTACCTTGGGCTCCAAGGACCAAATGCCTATATATAGGCCTCTCTTATTCCAATAGAGGGCACCCAACACACTAGACACACCATATACTCCACACCCCGCACATCCTTGTGAATTTCGGTCTAGCAGAAGAAACCATAAGGAGATCCAGTTTATTGCTCGTGTGGACCAAGTAGAGAAGTCACATTTGAGGCTTTCATCTCTGTCTTTCGGCATCTACGAACACGCATCAAAAGGTATTTGATTCTTATTATATACATGATCGATATCAATATATGCATGAGTGATAAGCGGTATTTTACATAGCGCTACTATAGGTTATTAGCTCATTTTGTATAGGATTATGCTAGATGTTATGATGTATTATGTAATTACGGAGTTTTGGAGAGTTGAGCTACATATGAGATTACAGAGGATGATACGGAGCATTGAAGCATAAGAAGAGGAGTCGAAGCTGCATGAAGACCACAGGAAGAAGACCACAGGTAGCATTGGAGACAGCTGAAGACGAAGCCACAGAAGCCATTTCCGCGACCACGGGTCCCAAACCGCGATCGCGGAAATTCCACTAGACCAGCTAGTTTTACAGCACAAAATCCGCGACCGCGGGTCCCAAACTGCGATCGCGGATTCCGCCAGCGAAGACTTTCTTCCATTTGTCGATTTAGAAACTTCTTTATGTTTTGTAACGTTTTTATAACATTTTTGTTAGTAATTGCATCAGTTTTATTGGGCAGAGACTTATAGGTTTAGTTGTCAGGGGTTTTGGGATCATCTTGGATCTTCTACATTCCATATTCCAAGTTTTTTAGTTTTTCTCTCAAGAACCCATGAGTTGCTAAACCTCCATTGTTTTGCTTGGCATTTGAAGCTTTCAGATTGATTAAGTTGTGAGACTTCTTTCCTTTGTTCTATTCATTTGATTGTCTTTATTCTCTTGTGCGTATTATCATTGAATCAGATTTGCTCATTCAGATTGGCCATCTAAGTAGAATCATCTTATTCATATTGCTAGAGTTTGTTTATTTCTAGTTGAAATATTTTACTTGATTGTAGCACACACAATTTTCATGAACTAGTTGTGAATGTCAAATTGTGAAGAGAATTGAGTGCATGTCGAGTATCTGACTAGTTGTCTACGGTATTGCATGTATCTATCCATTCCTGAACTTAAATCTGCTTTATTATTGAATCTTGATAGTTTCAGGGTTATAGTTCAGTAAGGGTTATTAGGACTAGTTGGACTAATAACTACATTAGAACAGGGATTAGGCCGATCATATGAATAATTCGACAAAGGACTAAAAGGAGTTAATGATCAACTTGTCAACCTGTTAGTGGATATTTGTCAAGTGAAACGTCTTCCTTTGATAAATTACAACCCAAATCAACCTTCGGTACTTTGTTCTTGATACATTATAAAAAAAAACCTTTGGTTACTTTCACTAGTTAATCATCTTCATTACTTATAGAATTGATAACCTGACTCCCTTGGGATTTCGACCCTTGCTTGCCTACTATACTTGTTAGTGAGCTTATTAGGATTACTTTAACTTGACATACGACAATTCGCCTCGTCAATGAGATCCTTATTTGATGTTAGGAAAGTGTTTCCTGAAATTCCGCTTTAAGCATCTAAATTTCCCTACAGTGGTATCAGAGCCTCTTGCATAAATTGATATTGATCTTAATTTTGATGTATGTTTAACCATCATTTTGATTCAAGATGGATAAATTGTATTTATGGGTTAATTTGCATTATTTTCTAGATTAATAAAATTTTGAATTTGCATGTCTAGATGCGTGAAATTTATTAAGTTTATGAAACTGTTTCATAATCTTATAAATCAAAACGTTAATTTTATGAAAATTAAAATCACAATCCTACTTCAAATTTTGTAAAAGATACAATTTTTTAGTGGGAGAAACACCGCGGCTGGGTGAAATTTGTTCACGATGGCGAAGATAATGGTTGACGGTTAGACCGTCGACGGGTGGGTCTTGATGTCTTGTTGGATAAGTTTCCTAGTGTAGGAATACTTTATAGATAAAACTTGTCATAAAGTAGATGAAATATTAGATATTTCATTTTGGAAAATACGATTTTCACATATGCATTTTAACGATTAATATTAGATATTAATTCCATAATACAATTAATATAATATAATAATAAGAGATAGATTTAATTAGTCTTTTGCTAATTAAAATTTTCATGCATCTTAATTTGATTATTTTGCATGAATTTTATTTATAATATTTGATATTATTTTGCATGTATGTATTAATATTTGATATTATTATTTGCATGCGGTGACTAGTATGAGTTATAATAGGATCACAAATTCTTGTTATGGCATTTATGAATGCTTTACAAATTATTTTAAGCTTGCATGATTCTTTATTTATTTGAATTAGTTCACTTGTAAATAGACAATCATTGCATGCTTAAGTCTCTTAAAAGGAAAATTGAGATATTGCATTTTCATGTCATAACCCATGATGCCCTTAGAATTAGTTGGATAGTTTTCGCCCTAGCGAGGTGTCCTTCTTTGACTTTGGGATAGTGCGGGCATGTCTATATAAGGGGCATGTAAACCTTGATATGGTTATACTCAACAAGAGACCAAAAGGCACAGTTTTGGATCTTGAGGCATAGAGATGGTCTGACATGAGATGTGACCATCAACCAAGAATTATAAGGAGTTATAATTAGTAATTGTTACTTACCTTGATCACATAAGGCTTGAGGAAGTGCCTCAGTACGCTTGAGTCTTATCTGAAATAGGATCTTGGAATCATTTTATTCACAAGGGACATATTAAAATTGAATAAAATGTGCATTAGCTTAAATTTTAAAATGTTTTGATTTGAGCTCTTGCATGACAAGCATAATTTATCTGCATGTTATTTTCGTACCTTGTAGTTATTATGTCTACTGAACCTTTGAAATTCACTCTCCGCTCGATTCTTGAGAAGAATAAACTGAATGGGACAAATTTTCTCGATTGGGAAAGAAACTTGAGAATTATTCTCAGGTCTGAGGGACAAGAGGATGTCCTTGAAACACCAATCCCTAAGTTGACTGACACCTCAACTGTTGAGGAAAAGTCAGAAGAAGAGGCAATAAGACGTAAGTCTGTGAATGTCACATGTCTTATGCTTGCTGCCATGGAACCTACACTTCAAAAGAGGTTTGAACTGCAGGATGCTTACACAATCATGTCAAACCTGAAAGTTTTGTTTCAGGAACAGGCTAGGATTGAAAGGTATGACACTCATAGGCGCATACTAGAAAGCAAGCTTGAAAAAGGAAAACCAGTTGGCACTCATGTATTTGACATGATAGGTCTGTTTGACAGAATGGCCAGTCTGGGTAATCCTTACGATGTAGAGATGGAAACTGACATCATACTACATTCCCTACATGATGGATACAACCAGTTCAAACAAATGTATCACATGCAAGGGATGGGTAAGACCCTGAATGAGCTACATGGCATGCTCAAAACAGCTGAGCAAAATATTTTACATGACAATAAAAAGGAAGTTCTTATGGTCAAAGGAAAAGGTTTCAAAAAGGGGCCTCAGGGGAAGCGTAAACAGACTTACCAAGGGAAGGGCAAGCAAGTTGCTCATACCAAGGGAAACACAAATGTTGTGAAGGTGTTCGTTGTAATCTTTGTAATAACATTAAGAATTATGTCTTCATTATAACGCTTCCGCATTTGTAAACTCGGTTAAGTATTTT
Source organism: Oxyria digyna (assembly GCA_029168935.1). NCBI lineage: Eukaryota > Viridiplantae > Streptophyta > Magnoliopsida > Caryophyllales > Polygonaceae > Oxyria > Oxyria digyna. The sequence goes on from JAPVLV010000018.1 coordinate 4,317,495, forward strand.
AATAATATACTTGCATTTCAATTACTATTTTGTATTTGCGATGCATACTGTAAAGCCTTGGGTGACTTTGGACAGTTAAGTCTGGGGTCACTGACGGTAATATTCCCAATGTAATTTGGGGGTGTTACAGTTTTTAGCAGATAAGGCAACTCTAACAGATCGCCTCCATTCATTGAAAGAATTTCCCTCAAAAATGTCTGAGACAAGAGGAGTACCTGGATGATCCGAAGGATTCACATACAGTGGATTGCTTGTATCAAGATTTCCTACGCCAACTCCAAGATAGCGCAGAGATTCGGCTTCTAATTCAGGCATGGGGACGACTGCAGATAACTAATCAAATCGATTGACCTAATTGAGCGATCTGTGAGACAGACACCGCGAAAGAGAAGCACAAAGACTGAGAGATGAACAGAGGAGGTGATCGGAGATGGAGAGGAATGAACACCGATCAGAATAATTGATCGGAAGTGAGAGAGATGGAAATCAAGGATGTTTTCTCTGATACCATGTTAGATTCCAGAGAGGATGATTGAGAGAAGGAGAATGATTTCCATTGAATTGAACGAGTGCAAAGAATACACTTGAGCAGCCTATGTGATTACAATGGCAACTTGTAACAAACTTTCCCGCTCTCTCTTATTACATAGATAAGCTGACATTGCATACAATAAACCCCTTATATTCTATCACACAAATTATAGTTTGCGGTTAGTTCCTCCAACTTGATATTTCATGTTCTAAACTTTATGCTTTGTTTTGCTTCAAAGTTAAAGATTTAAATCTCAATGGATAGTTGTACAATGATGTTTTTTGTTGTTGTGAGGGGTCTTCACTTGATCATTTAGAAATGACTTATGCTTGGCTGCCAACTTCATGCTATCACCTTCTTCTTCTTCTTTTACACTTTTGAAAGTTGTCGGTGGTGTTAAAGATATGATATCCGGTCTCCCTACAACAATCGAAGAAGATGACAGTGAGTAAGATGCAACTCTGAAAGCAGCATGCCATTTATGCGCTTAATTGCATTTGTTGCAGCATCTTCCTAATCAAACTGTACAAAGCCATAGTCTTTTGATTGACCACTGTTGATCATAGGTGTGAAATTCAAGAGTTTCATGGCATTATTAGCTACAAGAATCTTAATCTAATATAAAGTTAAATAATCGATAATAAATTCCAATCAATAAATGTCTATTCCCCATCATTCAATACACGATCATTATTCTTGGATGGGCCTCATTCGTTATTCTACTCTCAAATGCAGTGTTAAATGGATTATTGAGGCCCGGTATTACACACCCCACAATCTTCTTTACTCATTCCCTAAATCTGCTATACCATACCTCCCCTTCCACCATTCTGCTAGGGTTTCTTTTCTCCCATTTTCTCCCACACCCTCTACCGAAGGCGACGGCTGTTGTTTAGATTTCGACCTTCGGCCTTCTCCAGTTACAACCCATGTAAATATAGATTTGTCAACCTCTTCGTCTCTCTATCATGGAGTTATAGATTTTTCAGCCTCTTCATCTCTCTGAATGTATATTATAAATCCTTCATGGTTATGGAACCATTCTATCTACATCTTCCTTTCATTTACCCATGGAGCAATCTGAATCCACCTGTCCCGCGGCCTCTGAGTTCGGCCCTAGCCCTAATGCTTTGGAGATTAAAGGCGCTGACGGTCGCCTCAAACCCGCCACAACAGAGGTGGTCCAACCCACTGCTGAAATCCCCAAGCCTAAGAGACGGCTCCGGAAATAGTTCACCGACGTGCCTATTGTTCGATTCGGTGACCTGCGTTTGGGATCTGAATGTCGGCTCTAAGCATACGTCTGTAAAAAATGGGAGGTTGTTAGGCTCGGTTCGAAATACCTTGGAGGCGAGGAAGGGAACAGCGATGGCCACCATGGCTGAAGCCTCTAATGAATGGAAAGGGAGTAAGTAGTGGTCTTAATATTGTATATTTCCTTGGTTGGCTTATTGAGTTAGTTGACCTTTGTTCACCATTACGCAGTTAGAAATTTGTTTGTCTCTTTTTTGTTTAAAAAATGGAACTTTGTGTAAATACGCATCCCTTATATTTTTTTAAATCATATAGCCATCTAAATTTGGTGGGATGATATAGCTAATTTTCAGTACCTGCGGAAATCGTCGAGAAGCGGCTGAGTTTACCGCACCTTCTAGAGTGACTGATCCCTACAAGATTCTTCATTTCAGACTAAGCGCTATTGAATCTGATGTCAAGGAAGCTTTCAAGCACCTTGCTTGGAAGGTAAGCTTTGATTTTTGTCAACAATTCATTGAAGAATTTACATTGGGACTAATTTTATATGTTGCCATTTTTTCTTTTTACATATATGTAGATATTCTTTATATGTTCTCTCAACATTTGTATATTTGTGTTGATAAGGTATTAATTGTCCATATATATATTTATTCAAATTGTTTGGGTTGTGTAGATATAGCAAGGAGATTACGGATGCAAAAGAGAGGCTTCTGCTCTATGTGGTAGAATGTGAAAGAAGGTTGTTTATTAGGAGTAACAACTTGGATGCAGCATGGTCACTCTTCACTCCATGTGCTGAAAAATTTAGAGAGAAAAAGATTGTTACAAAGTATTATCCTTATGGAAGCCAAGGACCAGTCAAAGCCCACTATATTGCAACCTGGTATAATATCAGGTGGGGATATTTCAACTTAGGGAAATGACTCCGATTTAGTTGAGAAATCTATATAGATCCATATTCAATTGATTAGATTAGTTTGGCAATTTGGTGCAAATATGTATGATGTTAGGTTGTCTTAGGGTTTTGATGTACACATTGCTGTTTTTGTTTTTAAATTTCAAGTGCTTTATTTGTTTGGAAGCATAGCTCCTCTGTCAAATCTAGGTTAGATTGCTTGAACGATATTTTTTGAAATACATGTGTTGTTTGCGAATGTGAAATCTTGAAACTTTTTGCTTTTATTTTACTCATAATCAAACTATAGAAAAATGAATTGAGTTATTGGGATTGAGGGTTTAACAATTTTATTTATCTGATGAAATCTTGATGTTTGATTAAAAAAAGGGACAAACTTGCTTGCACTATGCAGCTAATTATGGCTATTCAGATTGTGTTGAAACCATTCTCTCCACATACAAATCTTCTCATGTGGCTTCTTAAGCGTTTCTTCTCATGCATAACATAACATAATGCTCTTTCATTGTAAGTGTGTTCTTTTATATTGAATGTGCTTAAACCTGATCTGGAATTTGGAAAATTTTTGACCATATTAGGGAATTATCCTCTAGAAGTGTAAGATTATTTAGAATGCCTATGATAAAAAAATCTATGTATATTATCATAATAAAAATTTTAATCTACGCCAATAAATTTTGAATGAAATTGATCTTATTATTGGCTTGAGATTTGATGTTTTTGCCGACACACCAATAACATAACGCTTATGTAACAAACCAAGCTCCGCTAGAATCGTCGTATAACCCGTGATGGGCGAAAGAATCCTATCTAATATAAACTTGGATGTTTGGAGTACAAAATTCCCATTTAAGCCCATAAACTCTTCTCTTTTTCCAATGCATCGCACGGGCCTAAAATCCTAGTAATTGTAAAGCTAATACTAATCACCATAAAATGCACAATAAATTAACAGTTTAACACTCATAAAAAATGCACAATAAAATATCCAATTACTATCTAAAATTTAGCATTATCTTTAAACAATTAAAAATAAAATCAAGCTATAATCTCAGTTTTAAACAATTGAAAAAAATTAAATTTAGACTTTACACATGTATTATTGATATGTATAAAACAACATCTTATACTCACAAAACTCTATCTATATTTTAATATTAACATTGACATTCAAAATAAATATCTATCCTACTTTGTATCAAAACCCAGTCAAAACCGCATACGAAATCTGTAATGCACGGTCCCGGATCTAGTTCTATATATATATATAATTTCAAATTTGTTTTTTTGCTAATGATAAGGTGATAATAACAAAAAGTTACAATTTGTAGAGATGCATGTTTGCATGTCTTAAATTTCCCAACTCTCGACAATTCAGTAATCTCAGCCAATGAACTTGTAGAGGACCGATTTGAGGGTGACTGCAGCACTTAAAATCAATTCCTTATAACACATTTCATAATATACAAAGAAAATAAAAAGGTTACGTGTTGGGGTATTTGGCGTGCTCGTTACCGACGCACTTTGAACAATATGACTCTCTTGCAGCAGACACGGTGAAGAACTGCACGGACCTTCTGAACAGTTTTAAGACCAGCAAGCTTCAATCCAGGCTGGGGGTGCTGTGTAAAAGTCCAATTCTTTGGACTAAACCAAGTGCTAGTTCGTTGAAAGTGAATTGTGATGCAGCAAGGGCGGAATCCGAAGAGAACAGAATTGGTTTTATTGTCCGAGATGGAGCGGGTAATGCGATTATGATTGGAACTAAGATGATAAGGGGTGTGATGGAGCCTGAATTCGGTGAGGTGGAAGCTGTCGTTTGGGCCATGACCTGCTGCATCGAGCGTGGATTCTCAGATATTGTGATCGAGTCGGACTGCCTTGCTCTTATTTCTAAGCTGAGGAAGAAACCGCTGTGGAAGGGTGCTTTTGGGCGAGTGTTGGACAAAATATCCGAGCTTCAGAAGAGATTCCGAGTTTGTTCATGGAGCCATGTCCGTCGAGAAGGAAATAAACAGACACATTTTCTTGCAAGCATTAAACCATATTCTACCTTACTTTGTCCGTTTAATTTACATTTTTCTCCTGAACTGAATGTATTGCTTGATGCGGATTTGAAGTAATATAATCGTGATGGGTTCTCAAAAAAAAAATAACAAACACAAAAAGCTATATATAAGTTGGAGCTCATTTGGACATGCATTATAATGCACAAACGTCATAACTGTCTCAGATGGTGAGTATCACCAAATATTGTGTGCATGATTTATAAGGCCTTTGTACATCATCCTCATTCCTCTTTCAATGATTCATTCTCACGAGATCTCTTTCTCTTTTTTTATAAGAGAAATTGCAAGGTTGAAGGTACCGATTTCCTGACCATTAGCGAGACTATCCGTCAACATTTCTTCTATCAAACGGAAAACTTGATCCATTATTTCTTCCCCAAACTCGCTTGCTAGCATCGGTTCAAGAATAGCTCGCGTAGTACTCGTCATGAATTTCGCACCCTTCGAGAAATTGACTTCGTATTTAACGTTGTCTTGTTCGGCTCTGATTCTCCAAGTTGCATCCCATGGAACGTAAAAGCTTTCGAGCTTGTGAATGGTGAAGGAGCCTTGATCTTCAATCAATTGCTTCACTTGTTTCATGGTGGGTCTATAATATGGTAGGTTGAAAGCATCCAATTTCTCCTTGTTAATCAATCCCTATTCATAATCATAACATGAAAGCATGATATACTTTATGTATTGTTAGTTCTATATTTACGTCATGCTTTTATCCATTTTTTTCATATCAGTAGTACTTTTTTTTTGAAAGGCTATAACGGTAGTAATTAGAGAAAGGTTTGGGTTAGCGTTCACAGATAAAAAGTTAATGTTCATAATTTAGGTGTTAATGTTTACAAGCTGGACGATGAAAATTTTTTAGGTCATTTTGAGATGAAAATTTCGTAGTACTTACAAGTATGTCACCGCGTCTCTCAATGCAAACATTCAAAAATTTCATAGCTCAGATTATCCAGAATATGAACATTAACGGTTAATCTGTGAACGCGAAACTTCTCCTCTAGTAAGTAAATAAATAATGTGTGTGTATAATTATGATATTTAGATATATTCTAACATACCTGAGAAGCTAGTTTATTGAGGGCTTCACTAGTGACATCCAATCCTGGATTGGCTTCATCATCATGTGTACCAATGAAGCTCAATACAACACGACCATCTTTCACAATTTCTTTCGAACGACATCCTAAAAACTTGGTGAAATCTCTTCCAAATTGCTCTTGATATGCTTTCAACACCTCTTGAGGGCTATCTTTGCTTGCATATATACACCTTTTGTGCAAGGTTTCACCCGTAAGTTCCTTGGGTACCTATTTAAAATAGCAATTACTTAATTAATTGGCTTGACATGAGATAATCATATGATCTATAACTAATGTACAATACTATTTGCTTATGGCGGTATATAGAATTCGTGTATCAATAACATGTATAGTGCGAAGGAAATTAAGAGTCTAACCTGAGAAAGCCAGTGAAGACTATACGAAGAGTGCATAAAATGCACAAGATTACTAGGAAACAAGCGGTTGTAAAAAGACCCTGCCGTCCCTGAGATGTAACAAGGAACTTCTACTCCTTTCTCATCTCCAAGTCTCTTGTAAAACTCGGGTAATGACTTAAAAATGGAGTTGAAATCGTTATGGGGAAGATCATTCATGAACACATTCAACTCTGGGATTTGATGTCCCGAGCTCTGACAAGTGGAGACGACAACGTCGATAATGGATTGCACGACCGAGAGGGCATTGGGACCAGAAGAGCAACCTAGGTCGGCAATGTTTAGACACTCTGGTGAGATGGTTAAGCAAATGGCTTTGATGCTTTCCTCCAATAATGCTCCCACTCTACTTATAACATGTTTCTGTTGTACACAAAATGCGGATACAAAAATGATACAAAAGTCTGATGAGATTTCATTCTAAAAACAGTTACTTAGCTCATGTGTAAGATCAACATAGAACAAGATCTAAGACCGAACCATCTCTAATACTCGTTGGTTAACATAATGGAGGCTGTTGTGCACATACGAGTGCACTTCACAACCAAAAGATAGAAACTACTCTACCAAACTTATACACTAAGATTAGATCCCAATTTCAAAGGTAATAATTTCAACATGACAACAAATCTATACATATACTAAACAGAACGTTGTTTTGCCACATGTCGCCCTTATATTCAATTCGCCTATGTGTCGACCTCTAAGCTATGCTACATCATCCACCATGTCATCCTCCACATCATCCGACTTTATATTTTAATATTTATCTTTGAATTAAATAAGTAAAAAAAATCAAAAAGATATCTTATAGGTTATATCACAAAAATAAATATCAATTTTTATCTTTTATCATATCATATCTTTATCTTTATCTTATATATATCTATATCTTTATCTATTATTATGTTATCAATCTAACTAAATTGAGTTATTAATGAACTTAAACTATAAAACATAAATCGTAAACTATAAATTATAAACCATAAAGTATAAGCTACAATCTATAAACTAATTAATAGTATATAATATAAATTAGCATATGAACTAGCGTGTACGGGAACACACGCTAGTTCATATCTATCTTATATATTAAAGTTGAGCCTTTTAGAGCTTTTGGAGTGATTTTAGCATTAGTTTGTTACATAATTATTATTTTTATCTTTAATTTCAATTATTAATAGATTTGATAATTATATTAACAAATAAATCTTTAAAAAAATATCATTCCTTTCAAGTTTCAACAACAAATATACAAGCTATTTTATTGAGAATAAATATTATGTTGAAGGTTAATATATATTCTTACGATAAAACTAGGATTATTTTCGATAATAAAAATTAAATCAAGCTACATACATAAACTTCATGAAATAAAATATATTTTTATAAATAGTCTTTACAAGAACAAAGTTAATCTTAATTTTTTGACGAACTTTATTTAAATGATATACAATTTTCATACGAATAATATGGAATTTCCCGTGCATGGCACGGGTCACTGCACTAGTGCTAATTTATATCTTGAGAAGAAAAAAGAACTTGAGGAGCTTACTTGATAGGATGAGTTATTTGCATAACTGGTTTCCCCGGATCCTCCCACCATAGAAAGAGCTTGTTGCACAACCATTTTCAGGGAATCTATGTTTACTTCTTCTCAAATCACACAATTGAATATATAGGCGAAGATGTTATATTATATATTCGCCATCTCTTGGATCATGCAAAACTTGGTCAACATGAAGATAATTATGTAAATTAATTTAATGAATAAATTATAAATAAAATAAACATACTTCAATTGTTGACCAACATGTACATCGTGATTGCGTAGTGCACTAGTGCCTCCGCCCCTGAATCAAGTAACCCTTTTAATTTTTGATTTATTATATTTTCTAATAAAAAAATGTAATATATTAATTGATTTTTTAACAATGAGGGAAAAGTTCGGATGTAAAGAAAGTCTAACGTAGGAAAAATAAATCGTTCACGTTCACAATTTAAACATAACAATGTCATATTCTAGATGTTAATATTCTAGATGCTAATGTTTATAATGTAGGCGATGATGATTTTAATAAGTGAGTCAAGCGGTGACATTTTTGTAGTTGATGTGAACAACTTTTTTTTTTAAATGACCGAAACGGGCATTATTATCAGATTAAGAACATTATCATCTAAAATATGAATATTAATTTGTTATTTGTAAGCATGAACACTTCATTTTTTCTTACATTAAACTTTTTTCCTATTCGAACTTTTCTCTATTAATTGATGACAAAATATTATAATCGAGTAGATATAAAAAGTCGTAAAAAACTGTCATATCAACGAGTGTTAATATGTCAAAAGATACAAAGTATATTAATTAGGGCCAAAACCACATAATTTGTATTGAGAAGGGTATTGGGCCAGTATTTTCTTCTTTCTACCGTCTTCTATAAAACAAAGACCAGCCCAATAAACTCTCCGCTTTAGGCCCAATCCAAAGCCCAAATTGCAGATGAAGCTCTTTACATTGAAAACCCTAGACGTAATCCTTCGCCTTCAACCTCCCTCACTCCCTCGTCTTTCTTCCTTACCTTCGTCGCTTCTTTCTCAATTCACATCGTCAAATGGTATCAATTCCGATTCGTCCTCCTGTTCATTGCTTAATTTTCCTCCACTCGTTTGGAATTGAAATTTGATCGATTTTACTGTTATGTGCAGGCTCCAAAGAAGGATAAGGTTCCACCTCCGTCTTCCAAGCCGGCCAAGTCCGGAGGAGGCAAGCAGAAGAAGAAGGCTAGTATTTTCTTTCTTTCTGCTGAATTTTCGCCCTAAATGTTGTATTAATGGAGATCTGGATGATTGTGCAGAAGTGGAGCAAGGGAAAGCAAAAGGAAAAGGTTAACAACATGGTGGTTCTTGATCAGGCTACCTATGATAAGATTATCGTTGAAGCTTCCAAATACAAGCTGACTACCCCTTCCGTTCTCTCCGATCGTATGAGAGTAAGGATATGTTTCTTTCTGTTTTCAGTTCATTGCATTGTGACTTTGGTTATTCATGGTATGAAGGAAATATATGTTCATTGTCTAATGCAGTTTCATATAAGCTGAGTATAAAGTTATGTGCTTTATTAGTGTTATGAACGGGATAGGAATGAATGCAACACAAATTTGGGCATTACACCCTGATGAAATTGGTGATAGTAATGTTTATGATTTTACACTTGGTTCCATTATCTTATCTAATGGCAGGAATGCATTCAAACTTTTTTTGTAATTGAACACCTGTTAGCTAGCTCATATTTAGATGCTTCGGAATAGAAAGCTTTTTACTATAACATCTCCATTGAATCTTTTCTAATACTGTCGTTACAAAAGATAAACAAAGTAATTGAAACGTAGTATGTATGTTGTGCTATTGCACAAAGTGTTTGCATGTGCACATAAACATCTTGTAGTTGAACCCTAGTAGTATGTACGTTATTTTGTAACTGAACCCTAGTAGTAGCTGGTCTCGGCTCATTTAGACTGAGTATCCATAGCTAGCTCATATTTAGATGCTTCCCAATTTTATTAAGGTACTGTAACATTTAGTACTTCTACATTGAATCTTGCTGTTTGTTTGGTTATCACTTTTGTCCCCATAACCATTTTGTGTGGAATTTAAAAATCAATTTTCCTGTTTTTTGTGGAGAACCATGTTGGCATGAAACAACAGTCATATACTGGTGCTGCTGTTATAAAACTCTTTATCTTTCTCGAACTGTATTGTAGGTTAACGGGTCTGTGGCAAGGAGAATGATCAAGGAGCTTGAGGCAAACGGGCATATCAGGATGGTGTCTCGCCACTCAAGCCAACTGATTTACACCCGGGCAACAAACACCAACTAGGCATGCATAGCTTTAAATTTTTCTAGCGCACATCTATGTCATCTTCTGCTTAGTTTTTGCTTTGTTTGACTAGTTTTGAGCTGATTATGTTGATGATTGATTCTCATTTCATCCAAGTTCAAGACTTCTTTGGAATTTTTACTTTCTATGAGTCCCTGACAATGATATTTGTGGTAAACAGTCGATTCTCTGGCAACAAATTTCTGATTTACTGTGTTATATTGCAATTCAAGCTAAATCTTTGTAAGAGAAACAAAAAGTTTCAAGATTTCCATGTCTTGGCCACAGGCAATGTTGTCGACGGACATTGCTTGAACCAATCCTCTCCAAATTTGTTTCTGAGTAAGGATTCAGACATTGCTTTTATGGACTTAGTGATGGATGTTGCAGCTTCCATGCTCAACTTAGTGTTGTCTTGTCCTGTTTTTTATTTCCTCAGGCTCTCATGTTTTTAACCCCAAGATCAAGAGCTAAGTTCAGATTCAATCAATTGCTTGCCTTGATCAATGGTGGACCTATACAAAAGTTGGTTGAAGCCATCCAGCTTGTCCTTGTTAATAAGTTGAAAAATGTTTAATATCACAAACGTAATAGAATCCTATGTTATTATATTTACTCCCTTAGACCACTAGAGATGCCGAGTTGGTAGAATGCAATGCTAGTTAGCTCCATAAGTTGGCATCTATGTAGCACAAAAACCTCTAGCAAGAGAGCGTTTTCGAAACGTTTCCACACGCGAAAGAACTCCCAAAAACTTCATAAAATGGTCAAACCATGTTTGGAACAATCAATGAAACAGAAACACATCGGAAACACGGGGAAACACGGGGAAGTATATGATACTTGATAAAATTAGTTAATTTGTCAATTAGAATCCTAATATAAACCTTCAAATGCTTTTTCTTAGTTCACAAAAGAGAAAGTCTTCGGCTAATTGGTTGTTGTATGACAATTCTTCATTTCTATTTAATTAGATTGTAGTTTATGTGCTCTTATTAAGGTCAATATATTAGTGTATTTAAGATATTTCAAATGATATATAATATATATCGTCGTTTCCTGCCTTTTCCGTTTCCGTGCTACATAGGTTGGCATGCTTTGGTAGAGTGCAATGCTAGTTAGCTCCATAAGTGGGCTCTGCATGAATGCAGAGAATATCAAGTCCAAGTCTATGCTTTAACAATGTCCAGTACCGGGCTCAATACCACAATTTTAATTGCTATACTGTATTTCCTACATACCTTGTCAATACTCAATAGTAGTCACCCATATAATAGCCACAAATCCATATATATTGAGACAATAGTTATAAACACAAATCTTATGAATCTAGCTAGTTAATGTGATGACATGAGAAGTAGATAAATGAGTGATGGCAACGACTCAACGAGGTCCCTCTAGTCTTACAAGAGAAAGACCAACAATAAATGACTCCATCTCGACGTCATTGGCAATGACGTCAACAACCATGTCTTGAACCAACCGAAACACGTCATCCATAATCGCTGCTCCGAACTCCCTCACAAGCGACGACTCAACGATGGCTCTTATGGATCGGGTGACAGATGAAGCGATTACTAATATAGGGTCTGGCTCGTCGGTCCAGTTTTCGATTTGCATGGTCTTGATGGTGGAGATCCATGATAGTGTGAAGGATTCGAGCTTGTGAAGGGAAAAAGACCCCTCAGACTCGATCAATTGCTTCACTTGTTCAATGGTGGGCCTGTAATAGTTTAGGTTGAACCCCTCTAGTTTTTCCTTGTCAATCTGTCCCTGTGAAAATATGTATGGTGTATATTAATTAAAGAAACTACTATTCTAAATCGAAAAATAATAATTCAACAAGTCTTTTACATTAAGTTTCTCAACGTACCCCCTTGGAAAAGTCGATTTAATATATGCATTCTCACAAAATTTCACCTAATTCATATGTAAGTTATGCTCAAAATATGAACAGTACTATCCAGAATATAAGTTATGTTCATATCTTTCAGTAATAGTATCATGTACGAAATATTCTGTAACTGCTCCTTATGTCTTATAAAGAAAAGTTTAGGTGAGAACAAATCTTATCGTAGGAAAAACGAAATTATTCGCGTTCATAGATGACAAGGTAATGTTCATAATTTAGGCGGTAATGTTCATAATATGGGCGATAAAAAAAATTAAGGGCATTTTGAGAAGGAAAGAAATTCAATGTTCGAAGAAGTAATTACAAGTATGTCACCGCATCCTTCACTGAAAACGTTCAAAACATTTTATGGACGGATTATGAACATTACTATTCAGAATATGAACATTACTATTCAGAATATGAACACTACTATCCAGAATATGAACATTGACGTGTAATCACTTGACGTTAAGACCTGTTCGCACCGGAACTTTCCTCATGTTTTATGTTGTGATTAAGGGGATAATTAACGTAACATACCTGAGATGCAAGTTTGTAAAGTGCAATGCTTGCCAACTCCAAAATTGGACAGGCTTCATCATCATGAGTAATCGCAAAGGTTAGTAACATTCGACCTCCATCAACAATTTCCTTGGAACGACACCTTAAAAACATGCAGAAATCCTCTGCAAATTGCTCACGATATGCTTTCAATATGTCAGGAGGACTTCCTTTTCTTCCATATATACATCCTTTGTCCGCATATTTCTTCACATCCTCAACCATAAGTTCCTTGGGTGCCTACATATATATAAACATTCATAGAATATAAAGTGTATCCAATTTATGAGATAATTTCGGGTCTGTGAGAAAAATAAACCTATAGCCGAGTTGAGCAAGTAGTCGGAGCTAGAGCTGAAGTTGAATGATTAGTTGGAGATGAAAATGTTCTTTAAAAAACTACTTAAATGTTCGATACTTTTAGGTGAATTTGTAATAATAATAATGATAAAAATTAACAATTAGATGCGAATAAAAGTTAAGCTCCGCAAAATTACAAAAAAGCTCTTCCTCACAGACAACGTTAATGTGCAAAAAAGCTTGTTTCTTTATCAACTAAATGAATATTTTTTTACCGAAAACTAATCCTTTTGTTGTCAATTGGGGTAGGTTTGAAAGTTGAGCTCTTACGAATATTTACTCGTAATAAATGGTATCAGAACTGATGGTATTCTGACCTGAGAGAGCCAGTGAAGACTCGAGAAAGAGGTCATCAAATGGACGAGGTTGGGAGGAAATAGGCGGCCATAAAATGAACCGGGTGTCGTAAAGATGAAACACCTAGTTCCAACTCCATTCTCATTCTCGATCTCCTCATAAAAACTTGGTAGTCCCTCAAAAATGGTTTTGAAATCGTTACGAGGAAGATCGTTTAAGAACGCGTAAAACTCTGGGATCCGAATACCTAAACACTTAGCATTCGAGACGGCAACGTTGATGATGGATTGTAAGACGGCAAAAGAATTAGAGCCGGAGGAGCAGCCGAAGTCTGCAATGGTTACAAACTCTAGAGATGTGTTGCAACAAATTGCTTCAATGCTCTCTTCTAACAATGGTTGGACTTTTTCTATGATTTTTCTCTGCATGTGATGAAAGTTAGATGATTGTAATTGATTTATATATATTCTGAATGAAGCACAAACTTATATACTTACTTGAAAGAGTGAGTTATTTGCATAGCTAGTTACACCGGCTCCTCCGACCATACAAAACCCTTGTTCTTTGCTCATTTTCTCAGTTGATCGAGCCGTCTACTCTCCTAGAATGATTAGTGATGTATGATGTATCCCAAAGTACATAGAAGACGTATATATAAGGGCTTATTAAGCCATAAAAGATTCATTCAACAATGATTTTTATTCTACGAATTACTAAAACACGCAGACTTGTAATTGTAATTAATGACTGCAAGAAATGTTCATATTTACGATGAAGATATAATTAATAATTTTTATGTGAGAATGATTCATGTGAACATTAATATTCAAGTTCATGAACATTCATACCTAGTGTCACAAACATCATTTTATTACGTTTATTTTTTTGTTTTTCTGAACATTACTTGTCAAATCGATTAATGTTTACACCCATATTTATTTATTTATGAGCGGTAAAATTAAATGCTAGTATCTAGCGCTTTTGATTTCTATTCTGTTTGTTTAAAGCGATATTTCAGGTTCAAAACTAAAAGGTCCGGCTCGTTAATTAACCCCCTAACATTGATATTCGTGACTATGAATATTAAACGCTTCGCGATCATAAATAATAATATTCGAGAATTGTTAAATCACTACATAAAATATGATCATCACCGAAACAAACTTAACCGTAATTTGATCCATCATCCATATATGGAGCATGCTAATAATGTCTATTGTATACCCGAAGGAGGTTGTTATTCAACTTGCTGATAGGTCTATTGTATACCCGAAGGGGGTTGTTGAGGATGTTCTTGTTATGGTTAGTGATCTGATTTTTCCTGCTGATTTCTTTGTGTTGGATATGGAGCATGCTAATAATGTCACACCTATACTGTTAGGTAGACCTTTTATGAAAACAGCACAAACGAAAATTGATGTTAATAGTGGGACTCTATCTATGGAGTTTGATGAGGATAAGGTAGAATATAATATATATGATATGGACCCCATTGATAAGAATTCTCTATGTGCTATTGATGTGATTAAGCCTACTTATAATGATAAATTACAACTAATTTTAGAGAATATCTTAGAGCCCCCAAAAATAGACGCTGTTTTATCTACTAACATGCAGGAGTGCCAGGCTAAGCCAGAGCCTAAAGGTAAACTCTCTCCACTTCCTTTGGGCAATCGCCCTCCATTACTGACCTCGCCAGGCGAGATACCATTGATGTCTAGTGTGCAGGCACTTGACATTGAGCTTAAACAGCCGCCTGATACGGTCAATGAGGAGAAAGTGAATGAAACCACCTTCATTGCTAAAGACAAGGTGGTCAAGGTAAGAGGGACGAGATTCAAGGCGTTCCATGAGTGGTTCAAGAGAGAATTCAGACAAGAGACGGTTTTCACAAAGCCAAATGGCGTTAGTTAAATCTCTTGAGTTTCATGTCGAGCCACGACATAAAATAAGGCGCTACTCGGGAGGCAACCCGAGGTTTGAGTTTGTTTTTGTTCAGTTTAATTTTCTTTTTAGTTTTTCTATGGACAGGAGGAAATCACCGAAGCTTAGGGTCAGCTACAGTCAGTATCCAATCTCGCTGTAAGTTTTCTCTCCCGTCTAAAAAAAAAAAAAAAAAAAAAACCGAAAATCATTCCGAGAAAAAAATAATATATCGGATTAAAAAAAAAAAATAGAGTGCAGAAAAAAAATATGAGAGAAAAGAAAGTAAGGAGTTGTATTACATCAAGTTTGGTTTCATTAGTACTATCATTCTAGATCTACATTCGCTGGAGCTTAGCTTGTTGGTGACCATGTTCTTTGCAAGGAGTTGATTTGTTTGGGTCACCTTCTACATTGGAGGTATTCTTTCTTTTGCTTTAGATGAGCTATGCATTATTGGATTACATTTAGTGCTCATCTAGTTTCTCATTCTACCACACTTTGAGTTTTATTGGAGGAAGGTCATCCGACCTTGTATGTGAGTCTTCTGTCTCCTTCCCTGGGTTCGTTTTTATGTCTTCCATTTCATTGAGGACAATGCAATGTTTGAGTATGTGGGAGGAGAATGTATTCACATGTAATTATTTGGGTGTTGGTTGTATCTGCATAAGCTTATTGAATATATATATTGTATGAAAAAGCCACAAAAATTGAAAAAAGGCATACAAAATCCTTGGATAGCAAGTTCTATGCAATAAGAAGGTGGCTTGACCGACATTAGGCTGGGGCAAAAATAAGAAGTCGTAGTGCCAAATCAAAGAAAACCCTAAATACTAACTAAAGTATAGCAAGTAAGTAGAGGTCGAACCCAAGGGAATCAAAACACCAATCGCTATGCAGTCAAGCGAAATACCAACTAACAAACAAGTAACAAGTAACCAAGGGGGGGGGGGGGGGGTTGATTGTATGGAACACAAAAGTAACAAGTATCAAGCAAAGAAGGTTTGGTTGTGAATATGATGAGAAGGAGTTTCGCCTAGCAAGTATCCACACAACAGTCAATCAAGTTGATCATAGATTTATCTCAAGTTCTTATCAATCCTAGGGAATGTTCCTATTCCAATCTTTAATATATTAGCAGGCCAACCGGTCCCGATAATACTTACTATTCAACAATCAGGGAAACCTCTCAAGATTAGATGAAATAGCAGCAAAGGGCACAAGAATCATAAGGATGCATGCAATAACTTACAACCGTCAAGTATTAACATGCAATCAATTCTCTTTCATAAAAGCAATCAACTACCAGATCATGCAGATATGAATGCTACAATGACAAGGAATTCCACCGTATATTCCTAGTCTAGCAATAGAAAACTATCAATCAAACTAGGTGATCAAGCTAGCAAAACCAATAGAAATCAATAGATGAAGAACAAGAGAATTAATACAAACCCATAGGAAAAGAACAAGAGTTTAGAAATCTCACAACTTAATAACTGAAGGTTTCAACCGCTAGGTAAAACAATGGAGATTAGTTCTTGCTCATGGTTGCAGAACAAAATTGTCTGATGGAAAAGATGATGATAAGATGATAGAAAGAACTAGCGTTCTTAAATAGAGAACTAACCCTAAAATATATGGTAAAAGATATAACCTAAACGAAATAATAAAATAAGGAAAAGGAAATAAAATAAACAAAGGAAAATAAGGAAAGTCCGGAATGTCTCCGGCCTTGTTGTGGCGATCGCCATAGATGTCTGGCGATCGCGGTCTTCATGTAGTGTCTCGAACTCATTGTAGGGGATGAATCTTTTCTTAATCTTTTGGGATGCGTCTTTTTCTTTTTGGCTTTCCTCTCTAATTTCTTGCTCTTCTTGAGTTTCTTGTTGTTTGGGCGTTCTGACCATGAGGAAGCTTTTCTCTTCTTTATCTTTTGGATAGTATGCAACTTTACTTCTAGAACGTATACTTCATCGCCTATCTTTCCCACTTCTTCTTTCATGTCGCAAATCTTCCGTTGGGCGTATCTTAGACGTTCTCCGTGGTCCTTTCGTTGCTATGCTTCGATCTTCCTTTCTATTGATGTGTTGCTGGTGTTCTTCATCCCTACGCTATAGCACTCTCTCGCTACTTGTTGCTCGCCTTTGATTTATTGTATTCCCCAGGGGGATGGAAACTTCAGGGACTGATGATACGTGGATGGGATGGCTTTCATGTCGTGTAACCATGGCCTTCCCAGTATCATGTTATAGGGCGACTCGGCTTCCATTACTACGAACTTGGTTTGCATGTTTACCCCTTCCGCTAGGGTGGTTAGAGTGATTTCTCCAAGCATGTCGGCCACTTCGCCGCTGAATCCTACTAGAGGGATGTATTTCTTCACTACGTCGTCGCTGGAGAGCCCGAGTTCCTTGATTGCGGATAAGGTGACGATGTTTGCTAAACTTCCGTTATCTATAAGGATCCTCTTCACCCTGCAGTTGCTAATGGTTAGGGAAATAACTAAGCCGTCGTGATGATCCACCGACCCGTTTGGCTCATCGAACGTGATGGGATAGTCCTTCTTGATGGTCCTCACGTGATACACCGGTAAGACGCTTCCTTCTCCGCGTAGTGTTTTGGCGTTCCTCTTGGCGGCTGAGACCGTATAGCCGCTAACCGGAGATCCTCCAAAGATTGTGTTAACTGCCTGGCGATCGCCATTCTACAACAGAAGCATTACATGAGTTCGAGAGAGCATGTAAGACTAGATCGACAATAACCCTCAAGCGATTGGGGTCGCGAGCAAGCGAAGAGTAGCGATCGGAGTCGCGGAGTATTTGTCGAGGCTCGTAGATCACTGGAGTTGCCATTGAGATAAGGGAAATAGAAGAAAAGAGTGAATGAGAAGAATGACCGAGAGAAAACGGAGGAAATGGCGAGAACAAAGATTGCCAGAGAAGGTAAGAGTTCAGAATAAGGGCGTGTAAAAGAAGATACGTTCGCCACTCATTTATAGGAGAAAATCGCGAGGATCTCGGGAAGAGATACTCTCTCCAATGGCATTATCTTCTACCAAGAAGTAGCCGTTACGATATAGACGTTGTCGGCGCGAGAAACGAAGTCTTCCTCCCGGCACGTGTAAATAATTGAAGAAAAATCCTGATCGAAGCTCAACGACGATGTCGAGAATTTTGGTAACGTTATCATCAACGCGTTCCAGTAATTTTGAAGACGTATTCTGCAAAGAAAGAAGGCGTCTCCCAGGTCTTCTTAATATTACGCCCTGTAAGACGCCTTAGGGGTATTGTTTGTGCCTAAAAATACGGCGACTATGGAACGCTAAGGAGCTACACGATGTGAAGAACGAAGGATGGCGTTGACGTGACATTATAAGGAAGAGCACGTCGTTCAGCTATGGGAATTAGGTCAGCCGCCACTTAGTTACCTTGTTCTGTATTATATTCATGTAAATGGTAAAAGATAAGATAAAAGAATATCTTTTACCATATTTATTATATCGTTAGAAGATAGAAGGAAAAGAAAAAGATCTTATTTCCTTAGTAGGATCCTAGGGTTAACCTATATAAAGGTTAACGCCAACCTTTTGTAATCATCTCACGCTACGCCGTAATATTAATACCACAAGAAAGTTCAAGTTTCAACCTTATTCTCTCGTCTTGTTCTCTTAGTGTTAAGATTATACCGTTCTCTTTGATCTTTGCCCTATAATTGCTTAGTTATCATCTCGTTGATAATTTCGCTACAAACAAGAACCTATTGAGAATTTGCAGGTGACTAGTGACTACATTCCCCCTGAGCTTCCTACAATGACACGCCCGGGAATGAATGCTAGGCGCCCGGGGCATGCTGAAAGACGCCCGGGCATTGGCTATAGGCGCCAAGAAGATGAGCGCCGAGGCGCAAGACATGACCTACAGCCAAGAGAGCGTGCGCGCGAGGGGCACCAACCCTATGATCATAGGCGCCAGCCACATGGAGATAGCTCACCTCCTACAAGTTCCGAGGATGGAGATCCTAGAGACCACCGTCGCCGAGGAGATAGGCATAGAAGAGATCATCACCATGCTGCGAGTGACAATGACATTCCAAGACTCCGAGGAGATCGACGTGCCTGAGATGATGAGCGACGCCCTAATGTCCAAGGACGTCGTGAAATTAAGGTAAAAATCGAACCCTTTCCTGGTGATTATGACCCCTCTTTCTTTCTTGAATGGACGCAAGCTACAGAATACGTCCTAGATCATTGTCACTATGATGAGTTTGAGAAGGTCGAAGTGGCAACACTTCATTTCACCGGGGCTGCGAGAACATGGTATCATAGGCTTGTCCAAGATCAACAAAGGCGCAATCTCCGACCAATTCGACAATGGCATCAACTTGTCTTTGCTATGACAAGGAAGTATGTCCCGGATGACTTCAAGAACAAGATGAAGTTGGAGATTGCCATGTGTAAACAA
The DNA here is from genome assembly GCA_029168935.1 of Oxyria digyna. NCBI lineage: Eukaryota > Viridiplantae > Streptophyta > Magnoliopsida > Caryophyllales > Polygonaceae > Oxyria > Oxyria digyna. The sequence goes on from JAPVLV010000018.1 coordinate 4,337,146, forward strand.
GGAACAATGACACCATTGGAGTTCTTTACAAAGTTGGAAGACATGCACTTCAAAGCTGGTGTAAGTGCTACTCCTTCAACTTTAAGGACGAAATTTCTAAGTGGTCTCAACACCACTTTGAGAGATCAACTCGAGGTCCTTCCCATCAAGGACATTAATAGCTTGATGCACGCAGCCATGCAATTGCACAATCAATTGGTTTGAAAGAGAGCATGGCCGGCGTCCCAACAAAGAAGGTATGAATCTAATCCCTTACCTTCGGTTACTACTAATCCATCTTCTTCTAGTGTTTTGAAACCAGGATCGAGCTCAAAAGAGAAGGACAAGGCGGCTATGCCTCCACCAAAGATAAGTGACATTGAATGTTACAAATGTGGTGGAAGAGGACACATAGGTCGCAACTGCCCTAATCCTAAGAAGGTCCTCATGACTCAAAATGGTGAGTATGAGTCATGTGAAGAAGAGGACCAAGAAGAAACAGCCACGACTTTAACCTTGGTGGCTGAATCCGAGGACTATGATGCTTATGCTTGTCATCCACAAGCAACCAATGACGGCATGGCTCTTGCCCTAGTGACAAGACGCACCCTGCATGTCAAGGATGCCCCACACCGGGATCAAAGGTCTAATCTATTCCAATCTACTTGCGTGGTGAATGTTAATGGTAAGAAAGCTAATCTCAGTTTGATAATTGATGGCGGAAGTTGCTCAAATCTTTTGAGTGACAAAGTCGTAGATTACTTTTCTCTTCCCACTTCTCCTCACCCTAGTCCCTATGGTTTGCAATGGATTTCGTCACAAGGGAGTGACAATGTTGATAAGCAATGCTTGATTGCTTTTTCTATTGAGAACTATCATGATGAAGTACTTTGTGATGTGGTTAAAATGGATGCTACGCATATCTTGTTAGGTAGGCCGTGGCAATTTGATAGAAAAGTGTTTCATAATGGCTTCGAGAATGAGTATACCTTTACTCATAATGACATTCGTGTAAGGCTTTTGCCTATGCCTCCTAACCAAATTTTGCAGGACTCTAAGACTAGGAGAGAACAGCCGAAGCCACAAGCACAGGTGCAAGCAATTGTGCGAAGACACCAAAGAACCGAGAAATTTCAGGAATTGGCCAAGAAGCACAATTGGTCATTCGACCCCATTAAAATGGTTGATAGTGTGTGGAAGGAAGAAGCTGCACAAAGAAGGTTGGAAGCTACCGAGTTTGGAACTACAACACCAATGCCGCCTCCAAGCCTAGAGATCGAAGACGTTTTTCCAAACCACCCGGGCGTTTTGCATTCTGTCTCGAGCGTTCCTCATGATTTAATTGGCACATGCTGCGTGCCAAATATTGCTCGGGAAATTGTCACAAGCGCTCGGACAACCAGACCCCAAATGCCCCAGCCGCGTACACCTCCGGATCCACAGGGCGTTCTCATTATCCACCCAGGCAACTCGAATTCTGTTTCGAGCACTCTTCATAAATCATTGGACACATGCTGCGTGCCCAATCTTGCCCAGGGAATTCTTCAAGGCGCCCAGACATTCTGGCCTAGCTTACACGAGCCCCGAGCGCCCCCGGCACCTCCATTCTAATTCTATGGTTTTGGTAAGCACTCTTTCCCTACTTTTACATTGAATATAGCAATGGGAAATGGTGTTTTCTTGCAGCTAGGTTCGACTCCAAACATTAGAGGAGCAAGTCTCGAATTGCGTGAAACGGGGACGTTTCACAACCAAGTGGGGGAGGGTGATGCGCCCCTGCCTAGCTCATTCACTCGACTCCTAGCTCCTCCCAAGATCTCAAGAGAAACACGGCGAGTCCTGGCTGAAATGGATAGGGCGTTCCTTCGCCACACCCAAGCGAAGCCAAAGTTGAGGTTAGGTGCTCGGAAGAAGACCAAGCACAAGAGGAAGCCATGTCATTCCATGACACTCAGGCCACGCCGAGGTTCACCAAGCCAAGCTCCCTCTCGTGCTCAAGCCAAAGCACCTAGCGCCCGGACAATGGCACCTTGCGCCCGGCCAACGACGCCGATCAAAGTGGAGCTCGAAGACTTCTCCGAGCGTCTGTCCACTTTGCCCAAGCCATCTTTTGGCTATGATCATGGTCCACCTCCAGGGTTCGAGCGCACCATTGAGCGCCCGAGCCAACCTCCATTAAGGCCCCGACGCCGACAAGCCTAAGACCACGCCGGCGGCCTCATTTCCAAGTCTTGTGGAAGAACCACCTGCTATTACAACTCCGGCGCACTCGAGCCCATATTGAGCGCAACCCCCAAGTTGCCAACGAGTCTGGACAGAATGCCCTGGTAGCCCTCCTCCGCGCCGAGATTGCTAAAGGCTGAAAAATCACGGCTAGGCGCGCCTATTTGGAATTGTTGTCTCTATTTGGTTTTGTTGTCTTTATCTTGTTTTGTTGTCTCAAACAATAGGTTGTCTTTCTATTTGGTTTTGTTGTCTCTATTTGGGATTTGTTGTCTCGGTCCCATGTTAGGAGACTTTCCATTTTTAGAAAGTTGTTCGTCTCGGGATTTGCTAGCGTTTTAGAACTTTCTATTTTTAGAAAGTTTCTAAATATGGAAGTGGTCTAGCCTTGCATGGTTGGGCCGTCCTATTGGGCTCTTGGCTCTCAAGCCCAAGTCCACCCAAACCTAGCCCATACTCAGCCGTCCACTTCTCTCTTCTTTTCTAGGGTTAGCCTTCATTAGCTTCTTGCTTTTCCTTTATATTGGCTTTGCCTCCATCGTTGTAATCCACGTTTAGCTTTGAATTCAAGAACCTTTGTTGAGACGAGATTTCCTCCACCTTCTTGAACTAGGCGTCAAATCCCTTCGGGCTCTACCTTCTTGTCTCCTTCACCATAGGCTCCTAATCCCTTCGTCTACATCCCGAACCAAAAGTTCTCATAGCTTCTAATCCCTCTCTTCTACATCCCGAACCCCAGAATTTCCCTTGTTCGAGCAACCCTCGATCACCACTCACGAACCCCCTCAAAAACCCTAGCTTGTCGAGTTGCCCTCTCGATATTCATATCCATTTCGTCAAGTCATTCTTGACGTCTATATCCAAACAATTCCGCTGCCAAACCTCCATATTCGACCTACCTTCATCAAAAGACACCCCAAGACACTCCCGAGATAAGTTGATTAAAGATCATTCGAGCACAATTGGCTCCCCGGAGACAGGCGCGCATCAACTTGCAGAAAGGGAATAGATTTACTAATGGCTCCACCGCTACAACGGGATGGTACATCGTGGTCTCAACCTTTCATTCTTTTTTTCTTTTCTTTTTTCCTTCTATCTTTTTTTCATTGTTGACCATGTTAAAGAGCTTGCACATTTCTGATTCAATAGGTGCTATAGAAACTGTGGCAAAACGTCATATTGTGGCACTTGCTCGAGGTATGATTGAAATTTCTTTCTTGTATAAGTTGTGCAACTTTTGGAAAACTTTCACATCATAAGAGAATTTTAATATTTGATTATCAATATTATCAACGTTTCAAAATTTAGTCTCCAATCTTGTGTGTTTCCATTGTCTTAATTAATTATAGCTGTTTCATCTGTCTTTAAAATTTCCTGTCAAACTTAATGTTATTTCATTCTCTTAATGACAGCGGTATCATCTGATTTTAATGTCATTTATTGATTTTAATGTCAAACTTAATGGGTGCTACAGGCTTAAACAGGTGCACAAAGAGTTGCAGGCTGAGGTGGATGAACTACTTGAACCCTGGTATCACGAGAGGCCATTTCACTGATGAAGAGCAAGATCTTATCCTTAGGCTCCACACATTCCTTGGAAACAGGTACTTTTAACCCTAATTTCCCAATGTATCAATCAGTTTGTTCAACTTGTATTCCCAATGGTAAAGGACTAATCTTTTCCAGTTAAGTCAAAATCTTAGGTTATAACTTCCCTTACCCACATCACAAATACACTGAAATTGCTCATTGAAAGTAATTGGTCACTAATATAAAGTGTGACATTTTGGTGAAGGTGGTCATTGATTGCAGGGAGGATATCGGGAAGAACAGGAAATCAAATAAAGAATTATTGGAACACTTATCTGAGCAAGAAATTTGGGAGTAAGAAGGATTACAACACAAAATTATTGATATTGGTGATTATTGTTTTGATGAACGAGGGAGAGAAGGTATAAGGGCCATGAATATTCTCAGATATATGACAAAGTTTGTCAAGTTTCTTGCAATAATCCTGTATAAAAATTTGATGTTTGCTCACCTTTGTATGCTGTCAACTTCTAATGCCAGTTACTGAGGTGGTCTGGGAAGGTGAAGAGACAGGCGCAGACAAACTAGAATGCAGCTACCAATGGGAAGAATCAGACCACAAAGGCAGAACATGTAGCACTAAATCCTGTTAACAGGTAATTACAACTGATAAGAGGAAAAATTGCAAAAAGTAGCACTAATTTTGCAAATTGAATTTAATCATTAGGAAAATAACACCAGATTTACTTGCCAAAAAATACAGTTCGAGTCCATTGTGAACCTTAATATCAATGGAATATTCTGTAGTTTTTTTTTCTGGAAGCTGAGGGTAGATGAGACTAAACATTGGATCTTCTAAACAATATGGAATTCGAACTGTTTGTTTATTTTGATGTATTTTCTTTTAGTTTTCAATTGATTTTCAAATATCCCTTCATATGCCATGGTTTTAGGTCCACAACAGTTGATAGGAAGTCACAACAGCTACAAACACAACAACTTCTGCAGCAGGCAAAGCTGGACACAAAAAGGGAGCAAACAAGAAAGATCCTAAACAAGGCAACACCTTGAAATCTTGATTAATGCACAGCCCACCAGCTGTAAGATTTACATCAGATGTTTGTCACCGTAATGTTTAGTTATGAATATATAATTCCTTCGTAGCTCTTAGTCATCATTAGATAATGGTTATTAACTGATTTGATGACATTGTGCTGGATTTCTGAAAGCTTATAAAGGGAATTCCCCCCCTCCCCTGAAATATATCCCGAATATTGTTCTATATCATTTTTCGTTGTATAGTGAAGGCAAAGCTTCTTTCCAGATTCAGCTATTTGTTTGCTATTGAAATTTCTAGGAAGGGAGTTGGTGCGATTTGTATTGGTCAGTTACAATTTAGTTAATTACCTTTTACTAACTCTTGTATGTTCATGTTTGCAGTTTATGCTGATGGAAGGCTTGCACTGCAATACTCCATTTACATGGAGATTAAGATGTGAAGACTGTTGACAAGAATCTTAAGGCCCTATAATGATTACGAAGTATTTGATCATTTTTGCTTTATTTTGTATGTGAAATACTATTCCTGCCTTATTTCTCTATGTTTCTTGGAAAAGTGAAAATACGTCGAAGCAGATTTGTGGCTTTGTTTTTTTCATGATTTCTCAATATAAAAAGAGGATTTCTACCCCAATTTTGTATGTTTGATGTGAAGTTACAGTTCACGCTTTATTTGAATTAATATTTTTCTTAGCAGGAAGCTAGACTTATCTCAAGGTAGAAGATTTTCTCTCGATTAGCTTGTAAGTGTAATTTCAGTAAAAAAACCCATTAACACATAATTAAAAATCAACAAAATTTATGCAAGCAGTTGATCGGAAAAGACAATGATCGGGAAAGATAACAGACAATAGACAACAACCGGTTGAACGCGTAATATACACACACAATAGACAACAACCGCATGAAATTGGTCATGTTTGTTTTGACAAAGATGATCAGCTAGCTGTGGAATTTGTCACTGTAGCTGCAAATATCCAGGCTACATGTTTTGGGATTCTCTTGCATAGTCTGTTCGAAACTAAGGGTATAGCAGGGAATATTATGATTGATTATGATTGAGGCAATCAAGGTGCTACAGAATGATGTAGAGAAATATAGGTTGGCCCCATGTCTCACTAATTTAAAACTTCTACTAAATTGATTTATAGGTGACCATTACATCATTAGTTTTGAATTTCGTTTATTGACCTCACTCAAGGTATGTATTTCAGTTACTAACCCTAAAAACGGGAACCTGTTCTTAGCTTAGTACTTCCTTTATAGGAAATTGGTTAATTTATATGTTGTCCTGTAATGTACATTATGCCTAATATTTTTTTATCATGAAGGAATTCTATTTTCAAGTTTGGACTGAAACTTGGCTAAAATTTGTTGTTGCAAGAAGCTCTTACTGAACCTCAAAAGTGACCTCCCTTCACTCGCAGGTGGCTTAGTCTCTCGTAATTCCAAGCATTCTCTGGTAGCCCTGCTCCTCATGTCACAAATCTTTTATCGCCTCTCATCTTTCAGGTTAAGTCTCCCCTTTGCTCTTCTTTAATTTGTTCTTGTGAATCCTGAATTTGTGATATTGTCATACACACTGAACTGGATTGATATCGTCACTGTAACTGGCGGCATCTGTAAATGGTTCTATAATCTGGGCTGAATTGTTTTTGGATAATCTGATGTTTAGAAATTGATAAGCTGAATTGGTTTCTGAATTGATAAGTTGAATTAATAAGCTGAACTAAACTGCGTCTAACTGGTTTCTATAATCTAATGGAACTAAATTGTTTTTGTTTTTCGATACTCATCTTGCAAACATAGCTACAATATTCATCTTGCGTTTAATTCTTTTTTACGCGTGAATAAGAAGAACACCATCTTGCAAACTCAGTTGTAATCTTGGAAAAGGCTAACTTGGAGAAAGAATTTTCTGAAACGTACAAGTGAAATAGGAAAATTCGGTTTTGAAGGTTAGTGTGCTATTATAACATCTCTACCTCTTGAATTTTCTATTGTAATGAGAGTTCTGTTTTATTTTTTAAAGCGATGCATCTTTATGGTTGTTTGAGAGTGAATCTTTTGTTTGTTATTATTTCTAATTAATTGATGGTTGACATAACAGTTATAAACTCTGTTAATGAGCACCAACTACAAAAGATTTGAAGATGAGGAATCGTCCAAAGGTTCTAATGAGTGGATTTCGAGACTCTCCATTCGGATGTAAGTTCCTTATATTGAATTATACATGGGCATAATTTTAGGCCTGCTTTGGGTTGTGTTTTTGCTGCATAGATAGTTCTGTTTTCATGCTTGTGATTAGAAGTCAGCTGGTTTTAATTTTTATTTCATTGCTAACCCTGATTTCGTTTACCTTTTTTTGTCTTAAGAATCGTTCAGGACCAAAACAAGGACATCTTTTATGAGGCGGAGATGTGTTGGAGCGCTCGGCCAATGTAGACACTGTTGCTTTCGATAAGGTGTAGTTAAAATTCAACTATTCTTTCTCTAATTTCTTGTCTGCATACAACTTGGATTGATTTGATTGTTTCCAACTTCTAGACATGAACTTTGACTAAGGGAACACCACGTGTCACTTCAGTAGCATCTTCTTTTAACAATGATTCAGAAGTTTTACAGCTTGCTGCTGCAGTGGAGAAAACTGCATCACATCCTATAGCAAAGGCTTAGTGTCGAAAGCAGAGTCACTAGGACCCATGATTCCCACTACAACGGGGTAGTTAACAGAGCCAAGTTTTGGGTCCATAGCTGAAGTAAACAGACATTTGATTGATGTTGGATCTTTAGAATGGATTCTAGGACGCTTTGGGAAGAAAACAAGCCAATCTGTTTTGCAGAATTTGGAAAACACGCTAATTCATGATGCAACTGAGGAAATTACTCCACAAAATTATTCAGAAACAAGTGTCATAGGTGCTTTTAAGATTTCGGACAATTTGAGACACGGCCCTGAATTCACTGTTGCAAGGTACATGGTCCAGCTATTTGAGTTTGACACTTTTATACCATTTTTAGCTAATTTTCTTAACTTTATGTTTTTGGCAGACTGTAAAGGATAGGAATCGAAACGTTCTTGGTATCAGGTGATAGAAAAGAGGCGGTTGCATAAACTGTAGGTATGGAAAGAGAATTTTTGAAGGCATCCTTTAATGCGGGCCAAAAAATCGAAATTTATAGCAGAAATTCAAGAGTGTGGATATCAAATAGCTATGGTATGATACCCTTTTTTTAAGAATTAATATAGTATCTCCAAAGAGTGATCATTGATTATGTACCTTTGCAACTACTTTATTGAGCAATTCAAGTTGGTGATGGAATAAACGACGCCCCTCTTTGGTTTTGGATGATGTTGGAATTGCTTTGAGAAATGGAGCACAAGAAAACGCTGCATCTGATGCTGTGTCTATTGTCCTTTTAGGCAATAGAGTTTCACAAGTTGGTTGCTTTGTTTTTATGGAGTATTGGAGTGTAATTGTTCCATAATGTTTCTATCGTGCAACAATGACGAAAGTATGCCAGAACTTGACATGGACCGTTGCTTATAATGTGATCGCAATACCAATTGTTGTTGAATTATTTCTTCGCCAATTTGATTTCGCCATGACACCTTCTCTTTCAGGTGATACTATGCAATGGCATTATGAAGTTACTCTAAATTGTTTCAGTTAGCTATATTCACAATAAGATATATGCTTTATTTTACGAGTTTGCGATTTATTGTGCTAGGTGGATTGATGGCTATGAGCTCCATATTCGTAGTCAGCAATTCACTACTACTACAACTCCATGGGTCAAAGGAGAAGAAAGAATTCAGAGAAAAAATAAAGCAATTCTATAGATGAATCTTATTTTCTACGGGTAACATTATGTTCAGATAAATCTTTGCAAGATGTTTATTTTGGAATTTTTCTGTGACTTTAACTTCTGTTGTGATTATATAATGTAGGAAGTTCATCATGTGTGACAGGAGGGGGGAAATTATTATTAGTCATTTTCTCTTTCAAGCGATTGATTTCTCTTTCGTAAGTATCTTCCGTTTGGTATTTTTATGTTTAAGCTAATAGAGCTACAAAAACAAATGATTTACTTAATTGCAGATCGAAAGTGATGAAGATGCTCTGTGGAAGGCGGCCAATGTTAGGGAGACGAAAGAAGTGATGTAAGAAATACGTAGTAGTTGTTGATCTATTTAAACGATTAATTAGTGATAGATTTACAACCTTCGAATAACTGGTCAATGCACATAAATCGCTTAAGTGATGGGTGATTTGCATTTCCTGATAGTAGTTGGAGGCATATATATATATGGAAGTGTAACTTTTCTAAGTGAGCATATGCCTTGAATTTTAATTTACATTTTTTCATTCTTAATTTTCAGCTGGAGGGCAGTTAACAGTTGTACATGTGAGGTAGGTTGACAATTATACCCGATGATATTAGGCGTTGTCAAGCATGTGATCCTCATAGGATTCAATAATCAAGAGAAAAAGATTTGTGAATTGATTGTTCGAAGAAATGTCTTTCCAATTCTGTGTATCTGTTTGAATGATATATCCACTTACCCTTTATGTTGTATTAGCATTAAAGTTGTTAGTTTTCCAACTCAATACATGATAAGGTCTTATCATACTAATATTTTGTGAAGTTTAATTTATCCAAATACAACAACTCATGCATTCATACTAAGGGGAAAAACCATGTATGGATATTGATGTATTTATATCGGTCTTATCATACTACTAATATTTCCTGAAGTTTAATTTATCCGAATACAACAACTCATGCATTCATATTAAGGGGGAAAACCATGTATGTATTATTGATGTATTTATATCCTCTGTTTACAAAGGTTAGGGTGAATTCTTTTTTTTTCAACTGAAAGAGTCATCCTGTGTACTTCTGTCATTTTCTTGATCTATATATCCTATTTATAAATTTAAAATTTTGAAGTGATATTATTAAATTGAAAAGTTATGAATATGATTTGCCCAATCCAATTATAGGATCTATTTTAACGACGTTATTACGAAAACAGAAAATCGTGATTTCCCCGCGCGCACGGCGCATCTAGTTCTTAGTTAATTAAGCAAGTCCTACTCCTACCTAATAATATGAGGTCCCGGCCGACATGGGGTCGAGAAGCTTTAATAGTATTGAGAATGATCGGAAACCACAATACTTTACGATATACAATACTAGATCCATGCATAATATTTGGTATAACACAAACATCAACATATATGAAAAGTAAAAACACGAGAACAACGTTTTATTTAATTAAGACAACTCACAAGGTATGTATAATATATATAATGAGAGAAATATACTACATATATGCCAGCTTATTAATTATATATTTTTTCGACGGTGGCGTACGGAGAAATTTAATCTAGAAGGGGTTGAATTAAACATTGTTTAAAATTAATAAAAATATCAAATTTGGGTTATATAAAAAAAGCGCTAAATTTATTATAAATTTTTTCGTTCTATACTGATTACGCCCCCGCTTCTCAGTTCTATTTTCGTTCTATACAATTGGTCTCTGGCGAATCTTGGTCCTGAGGTGGAGATCGAGATACCTCCTCCCGGGGTATTTGCTGATGCGCACCGGCCGAGATGGATTGCGGTGTACGAGTATCCTTTTCTTACTGGCCATCGCTTTCCTTTCTCGCCGTTGGTCAAGGCGTTCATGCTCGCTTTGGGGGTTGCAGTAGGGCAGCTCCTGCCAAGCGTTTGGAGGATCTTTGGTGCTTCAGACGACGTGGTGGAGAAACATGGCGTCGATCTAGCCGTCGAGGATATCACTTATTCTTTCAACGTCCAAACGAAGACGGTGGGAAGAGTAGGCCTTAAGTCTAGGCCGAAGGTGTCTAAGATCGCAATCGAGGGGAGTCAGGCCGATCGTCACTGGGCCGAATACTTTTACTTTGTGAAGAAGTCTTCTCTTGGCGAAGACTGTGCTTGGTTGGTTGACTGCTGGAATCCTACAGGTAAACTTTGATTTCTTTGAAACTCGCACTATGTGTTCAAGGCCTGGATCTTATTTTTTCTTCCTTTATGTAGTGAATACGGATGCTATTATAGTAACGCGAGAGACCCAGAAGGTCATCGATAGGCTTCTTGCCATTCCTGAAGCGGATTGGACTTTCCATGGTCATGACGGAGAAGGGCGTCGAATTGCTTCCGTACTCCCGGCATACAACTTGGATTGATTTGATTGTTTCCAACTTCTAGACATGAACTTTGACTGAGGGAACACCACGTGTCACTTCATTAGCATCTTCTTTTAACAATGATTCAGAAGTTTTACAGCTTGCTGCTGCAGTGGAGAAAACTGCATCACATCCTATAGCAAAGGCTTAGTGTCGAAAGCAGAGTCACTAGGACCCATGATTCCCACTACAACAGGGTAGTTAACAGAGCCAAGTTTTGGGTCCATAGCTAAAGTAAACAGACATTTGATTGATGTTGGATCTTTAGAATGGATTCTAGGACGCTTTGGGAAGAAAACAAGCCAATCTGTTTTGCAGAATTTGGAAAACACGCTAATTCATGATGCAACTGAGGAAATTACTCCACAAAATTATTCAGAAACAAGTGTCATAGGTGCTTTCAAGATTTCGGACAATTTGAGGCACGACCCTGAATTCACTGTTGCAAGGTACATGGTCCAGCTATTTGAGTTTGACACTTTTATACCATTTTTAGCTAATTTTCTTAACTTTATGTTTTTGGCAGACTGTAAAGGATAGGAATCGAAACGTTCTTGGTATCAGGTGATAGAAAAGAGGCGGTTGCATAAACTGTAGGTATGGAAAGCGAATTTTTGAAGGCATCCTTTACTGCGGGCCAGAAAATCAAAATTTATAGCAGAAATTCAAGAGTGTGGATATCAAATAGCTATGGTATGATAGCCTTTTTTTAAGCATTAATATAGTATCTCCAAAGAGTGATCATTGATTATGTACCTTTGCAACTACTTTATTGAGCAATTCAAGTTGGTGATGGAATAAACGACGCCCCTCTTTGGTTTTGGATGATGTTGGAATTGCTTTGAGAAATGGAGCACAAGAAAACGCTGCATCTGATGCTGTGTCTGTACTCCTTTTAGGCAATAGAGTTTCACAGGTTGGTTGCTTTGTTTTTATGGAGTATTGGAGTGTGATTGTTCCATAATGTTTCTATCGTGCAACAATGACGAAAGTATGCCAGAACTTGACATGGACCGTTGCTTATAATGTGATCGCAATACCAATTGTTGTTGAATTATTTCTTCGCCAATTTGATTTCGCCATGACACCTTCTCCTTCAGGTGATACTCTGAAACGCAATGGCATTATGAAGTTACTCTAAATTGTTTCAGTTAGCTATATTCACAATAAGATATATGCTTTATTTTACGAGTTTGCGATTTATTGTGCTAGGTGGATTGATGGCTATGAGCTCCATATTCGTAGTCAGCAATTCACTACTACTATAACTCCATGGGTCAAAGGAGAAGAAAGAATTCAGAGAAAAAATAAAGCAATTCTATAGATGAATCTTATTTTCTACGGGTAACATTATGTTCAGATAAATCTTTGCAAGGTGTTTATTTTGGAATTTTTCTGTGACTTTAATTAACTTCTGTTGTGATTATATAATGTAGGAAGTTCATCATGTGTGACAGGAGGGGGGAAATTATTATTAGTCATTTTCTCTTTCAAGCGATTGATTTCTCTTTCGTAAGTATCTTCCGTTTGGTATTTTTATGTTTAAGCTAATAGAGCTACAAAAACAAATGATTTACTTAATTGCAGATCGAAAGTGATGAAGATGCTCTGTGGAAGGCGGCCAATGTTAGGGAGACGAAAGAAGTGATGTAAGAAATACGTAGTAGTTGTTGATCTATTTAAACGATTAATTAGTGATAGATTTACAACCTTCGAATAACTGGTCAATGCACATAAATCACTTAAGTGATGGGTGATTTGCATTTCCTGATAGTAGTTGGAGGCATATATATATATGGAAGTGTAACTTTTCTAAGTGAGCATATGCCTTGAATTTTAATTTACATTTTTTCATTCTTAATTTTCAGCTGGAGGGCAGTTAACAGTTGTACCTGTGAGGTAGGTTGACAATTATACCCGATGATATTAGGCGTTTTCAAGCGTGTGATCCTCATAGGATTCAATAATCAAGAGAAAAGGATTTGTGAATTGATTGTTCGAAGAAATGCCTATCCAATTCTGTGTATCTGTTTGAATGATATATCCACTTACCTTTTATGTTGTATTAGCATTAAAGTTGTTAGTTTTCCAACTCAATACATGATAAGGTCTTATCATACTAATATTTTGTGAAGTTTAATTTATCCAAATACAACAACTCATGCATTCATACTAAGGGGAAAAACCATGTATGGATATTGATGTATTTATATCGGTCTTATCATACTACTAATATTTCCTGAAGTTTAATTTATCCGAATACAACAACTCATGCATTCATATTAAGGGGGAAAACCATGTATGTATTATTGATGTATTTATATCCTCTGTTTACAAAGGTTAGGGTGAATTCTTTTTTTTCAACTGAAAGAGTCATCCTGTGTACTTCTGTCATTTTCTTGATCTATATATCCTATTTATAAATTTAAAATTTTGAAGTGATATTATTAAATTGAAAAGTTATGAATATGATTTGCCCAATCCAATTATAGGATCTATTTTAACGACGTTATTACGAAAACAGAAAATCGTGATTTCCCCGCGCGCACGGCGCATCTAGTTCTTAGTTAATTAAGCAAGTCCTACTCCTACCTAATAATATGAGGTCCCGGCCGACATGGGGTCGAGAAGCTTTAATAGTATTGAGAATGATCGGAAACCACAATACTTTACGATATACAATACTAGATCCATGCATAATATTTGGTATAACACAAACATCAACATATATGAAAAGTAAAAACACGAGAACAACGTTTTATTTAATTAAGACAACTCACAAGGTATGTATAATATATATAATGAGAGAAATATACTACATATATGCCAGCTTATTAATTATATATTTTTTCGACGGTGGCGTACGGAGAAATTTAATCTAGAAGGGGTTAAATTAAACATTGTTTAAAATTAATAAAAATATCAAATTTGGGTTATATAAAAAAAGCGCTAAATTTATTATAAATTTTTTCGTTCTATACTGATTACGCCCCCGCTTCTCAGTTCTATTTTCGTTCTATACAATTGGTCTCTGGCGAATCTTGGTCCTGAGGTGGAGATCGAGATACCTCCTCCCGGGGTATTTGCTGATGCGCACCGGCCGAGATGGATTGCGGTGTACGAGTATCCTTTTCTTACTGGCCATCGCTTTCCTTTCTCGTCGTTGGTCAAGGCGTTCATGCTCGCTTTGGGGGTTGCAGTAGGGCAGCTCCTGCCAAGCGTTTGGAGGATCTTTGGTGCTTCAGACGACGTGGTGGAGAAACATGGCGTCGATCTAGCCGTCGAGGATATCACTTATTCTTTCAACGTCCAAACGAAGACGGTGGGAAGAGTAGGCCTTAAGTCTAGGCCGAAGGTGCCTAAGATCGCAATCGAGGGGAGTCAGGCCGATCGTCACTGGGCCGAATACTTTTACTTTGTGAAGAAGTCTTCTCTTGGCGAAGACTGTGCTTGGTTGGTTGACTGCTGGAATCCTACAGGTAAACTTTGATTTCTTTGAAACTCGCACTATGTGTTCAAGGCCTGGATCTTATTTTTTCTTCCTTTATGTAGTGAATACGGATGCTATTATAGTAACGCGAGAGACCCAGAAGGTCATCGATAGGCTTCTTGCCATTCCTGAAGCGGATTGGACTTTCCATGGTCATGACGGAGAAGGGCGTCGAATTGCTTCCGTACTCCCGGCATACAACTTGGATTGATTTGATTGTTTCCAACTTCTAGACATGAACTTTGACTGAGGGAACACCACGTGTCACTTCATTAGCATCTTCTTTTAACAATGATTCAGAAGTTTTACAGCTTGCTGCTGCAGTGGAGAAAACTGCATCACATCCTATAGCAAAGGCTTAGTGTCGAAAGCAGAGTCACTAGGACCCATGATTCCCACTACAACAGGGTAGTTAACAGAGCCAAGTTTTGGGTCCATAGCTAAAGTAAACAGACATTTGATTGATGTTGGATCTTTAGAATGGATTCTAGGACGCTTTGGGAAGAAAACAAGCCAATCTGTTTTGCAGAATTTGGAAAACACGCTAATTCATGATGCAACTGAGGAAATTACTCCACAAAATTATTCAGAAACAAGTGTCATAGGTGCTTTCAAGATTTCGGACAATTTGAGGCACGGCCCTGAATTCACTGTTGCAAGGTACATGGTCCAGCTATTTGAGTTTGACACTTTTATACCATTTTTAGCTAATTTTCTTAACTTTATGTTTTTGGCAGACTGTAAAGGATAGGAATCGAAACGTTCTTTGTATCAGGTGATAGAAAAGAGGCGGTTGCATAAACTGTAGGTATGGAAAGCGAATTTTTGAAGGCATCCTTTACTGCGGGCCAGAAAATCGAAATTTATAGCAGAAATTCAAGAGTGTGGATATCAAATAGCTATGGTATTATAGCCTTTTTTTAAGCATTAATATAGTATCTCCAAAGAGTGATCATTGATTATGTACCTTTGCAACTACTTTATTGAGCAATTCAAGTTGGTGATGGAATAAACGACGCCCCTCTTTGGTTTTGGATGATGTTGGAATTGCTTTGAGAAATGGAGCACAAGAAAACGCTGCATCTGATGCTGTGTTTGTTGTCCTTTTAGGCAATAGAGTTTCACAGGTTGGTTGCTTTGTTTTTATGGAGTATTGGAGTGTGATTGTTCCATAATGTTTCTATCGTGCAACAATGACGAAAGTATGCCAGAACTTGACATGGACCGTTGCTTATAATGTGATCGCAATACCAATTGTTGTTGAATTATTTCTTCGCCAATTTGATTTCGCCATGACACCTTCTCCTTCAGGTGATACTCTGAAACGCAATGGCATTATGAAGTTACTCTAAATTGTTTCAGTTAGCTATATTCACAATAAGATATATGCTTTATTTTACGAGTTTGCGATTTATTGTGCTAGGTGGATTGATGGCTATGAGCTCCATATTCGTAGTCAGCAATTCACTACTACTATAACTCCATGGGTCAAAGGAGAAGAAAGAATTCAGAGAAAAAATAAAGCAATTCTATAGATGAATCTTATTTTCTACGGGTAACATTATGTTCAGATAAATCTTTGCAAGGTGTTTATTTTGGAATTTTTCTGTGACTTTAACTTCTGTTGTGATTATATAATGTAGGAAGTTCATCATGTGTGACAGGAGGGGGGAAATTATTATTAGTCATTTTCTCTTTCAAGCGATTGATTTCTCTTTCGTAAGTATCTTCCGTTTGGTATTTTTATGTTTAAGCTAATAGAGCTACAAAAACAAATGATTTACTTAATTGCAGATCGAAAGTGATGAAGATGCTCTGTGGAAGGCGGCCAATGTTAGGGAGACGAAAGAAGTGATGTAAGAAATACGTAGTAGTTGTTGATCTATTTAAACGATTAATTAGTGATAGATTTACAACCTTCGAATAACTGGTCAATGCACATAAATCGCTTAAGTGATGGGTGATTTGCATTTCCTGATAGTAGTTGGAGGCATATATATATATGGAAGTGTAACTTTTCTAAGTGAGCATATGCCTTGAATTTTAATTTACATTTTTTCATTCTTAATTTTCAGCTGGAGGGCAGTTAACAGTTGTACCTGTGAGGTAGGTTGACAATTATACCCGATGATATTAGGCGTTTTCAAGCGTGTGATCCTCATAGGATTCAATAATCAAGAGAAAAGGATTTGTGAATTGATTGTTCGAAGAAATGCCTATCCAATTCTGTGTATCTGTTTGAATGATATATCCACTTACCTTTTATGTTGTATTAGCATTAAAGTTGTTAGTTTTCCAACTCAATACATGATAAGGTCTTATCATACTAATATTTTGTGAAGTTTAATTTATCCAAATACAACAACTCATGCATTCATACTAAGGGGAAAAACCATGTATGGATATTGATGTATTTATATCGGTCTTATCATACTACTAATATTTCCTGAAGTTTAATTTATCCGAATACAACAACTCATGCATTCATATTAAGGGGGAAAACCATGTATGTATTATTGATGTATTTATATCCTCTGTTTACAAAGGTTAGGGTGAATTCTTTTTTTTCAACTGAAAGAGTCATCCTGTGTACTTCTGTCATTTTCTTGATCTATATATCCTATTTATAAATTTAAAATTTTGAAGTGATATTATTAAATTGAAAAGTTATGAATATGATTTGCCCAATCCAATTATAGGATCTATTTTAACGACGTTATTACGAAAACAGAAAATCGTGATTTCCCCGCGCGCACGGCGCATCTAGTTCTTAGTTAATTAAGCAAGTCCTACTCCTACCTAATAATATGAGGTCCCGGCCGACATGGGGTCGAGAAGCTTTAATAGTATTGAGAATGATCGGAAACCACAATACTTTACGATATACAATACTAGATCCATGCATAATATTTGGTATAACACAAACATCAACATATATGAAAAGTAAAAACACGAGAACAACGTTTTATTTAATTAAGACAACTCACAAGGTATGTATAATATATATAATGAGAGAAATATACTACATATATGCCAGCTTATTAATTATATATTTTTTCGACGGTGGCGTACGGAGAAATTTAATCTAGAAGGGGTTAAATTAAACATTGTTTAAAATTAATAAAAATATCAAATTTGGGTTATATAAAAAAAGCGCTAAATTTATTATAAATTTTTTCGTTCTATACTGATTACGCCCCCGCTTCTCAGTTCTATTTTCGTTCTATACAATTGGTCTCTGGCGAATCTTGGTCCTGAGGTGGAGATCGAGATACCTCCTCCCGGGGTATTTGCTGATGCGCACCGGCCGAGATGGATTGCGGTGTACGAGTATCCTTTTCTTACTGGCCATCGCTTTCCTTTCTCGCCGTTGGTCAAGGCGTTCATGCTCGCTTTGGGGGTTGCAGTAGGGCAGCTCCTGCCAAGCGTTTGGAGGATCTTTGGTGCTTCAGACGATGTGGTGGAGAAACATGTCGTCGATCTAGCCGTCGAGGATATCACTTATTCTTTCAACGTCCAAACGAAGACGGTGGAAAGAGTAGGCCTTAAGTCTAGGCCGAAGGCGCCTAAGATCGCAATCGAGGGGAGTGAGGCCGATCGTCACTGGGCCGAATACTTTTACTTTGTGAAGAAGTCTTCTCTTGGCGAAGACTGTGCTTGGTTGGTTGACTGCTGGAATCCTACAGGTAAACTTTGATTTCTTTGAAACTCGCACTATGTGTTCAAGGCCTGGATCTTATTTTTTCTTCCTTTATGTAGTGAATACGGATGCTATTATAGTAACGCGAGAGACCCAGAAGGTCATCGATAGGCTTCTTGCTATTTCTGAAGCAGATTGGACTTTCCATGGTCATGACGGAGAAGGGCGTCGAATTGCTTCCGTACTCCCGGCATACAACTTGGATTGATTTGATTGTTTCCAACTTCTAGACATGAACTTTGACTGAGGGAACAACACGTGTCACTTCAGTAGCATCTTCTTTTAACAATGATTCAGAAATTTTACAGCTTGCTGCTGCAGTGGAGAAAACTGCATCACATCCTATAGCAAAGGCTTCAGTAGCATCTAGTTCTTACTTAATTAAGCAAGTCCTACTCCCACCTAATAATATGAGGTCCCAGCCGACATGGGGTCGAGAAGCTTTAATAGTATTGAGAATGATCGGAAACCACAATACTTTACGATATACAATACTAGATCCATGCATAATATTTGGTATAACACAAACATCAACATATATGAAAAATAAAAACACGGGAACAACGTTTTATTTAATTAAGACAACTCACAAGGTATGTATAATATATATAATGAGAGAAATATACTACATATATGCCAGCTTATTAATTATATATTTTTTCGACGGTGGCGTACGGAGAAATTTAATCTAGAAGGGGTTAAATGAAACATTGTTTAAAATTAATAAAAATATCAAATTTGGGTTATATCAAAAAAGCGCTAAATTTATTATAAATGTTTTCGTTCTATACTGATTACGCCCCCGCTTCTCAGTTCTATTTTTGTTTGTCCACTTTTTTTTACATTATTATGTCAAGACAATTTGCTTTAGTATTGTAAGTTAATGGGAAAAAAAACATAGTTATGTATGGTTTTATCTAATTTATTTTAATGAATATCTAATAATATAAAAAAAATTTAATTTTTAATAATATCTAATTAACTTAAGGCCCAATCCCAAGCCCATTTCAATTGTTGGAAATGTTCAGTACTGGGTCCAATACTAAGCCCATATTGCAAATAAGACCGTTTCTCGACATAGCTAGGCCCAATAACCTGAATTTGACATTAAGAAGAGTTTATAACCCTCTTTTACCTGGACTAAATAAACTAATCTAATCTAAATCACAAATCGTCATCAAATTAAAATTGTCATCAACATAATACGTCATCAACTGAAATTGTCATCGATACAATCCGTCATCAACTAAAATTGAAACTGTCATCAACATAAATTGTTATCGACACAAACTGTCATGATGTATAAAAGGGTTAGTTAACACACTATGAAAATTTCAAGGTCGGAAAATATAAGTGAAAGTGAAAAAAGAGTTACTTACCCTAAGGAGGGATCATTTCTCCGCATAAAAGCCCAATAGACTTTCACTCATGAATGAAGAGTATCGAACCGTAAGTCTTTTTTCAAATTTAGGATAAGTAACTTTTTCTATTCTCACTTATCTATTTTAGAGCTTTTAGAGTGATTTTAGGCTTAGTTTGTTACACAGTTATTATTTTTATCTTTAATTTCAATTATTAATAGATTGAATAGTTATATTAACAAATAAATCTTAAAAAATTATCATTCCTTTCAACAACAAATATACAAACTATTTTATTAAAAATAAATATTATGTTGAAGGTTAATGTATATTCTTACGATAAAATTAGGATTATTTTCGATAATAAAAATTGAGTCAAGCTACGTACATAACCTTCATGAAATAAAATATATTTTTATAAATAGTCTTTACAAGAAAAAAGTTTATCTTAATTTTTTGAGGAACTCGATTAAAAAGATATATAATTTTCATACGAATAATATGGAATTTCTCGTGCATGGCACGGGTCACTACACTAGTATAATTATATTTTCTAATCCTATAAATTTGTAGTGTGTAAACTAATTTTTCTTTTTTGTGGATGACAGTTTGTCTTGATGATAGTAATTTTTGTTGATGACAGTAATTTCAGTTGATGACAATAATTTTGGTTGATGGCAGTTTGCATTTATGATATTTTTTTTTTATCATATTTGATTATAATTTTTGTCATCATTTTATTAATATTGTCATCGTCATATGAATGAAAAAACACGGACGACATGAATTGTCATCAACGACATGAAATAGCATCCCGACCACATAAACTATCAACGCATGACATAAAATGTCAACGACCACATATACTAATTAACTAAAGTGCACTTAGCAATTTGATGGAAACTGTCACCCAAAGAAGATAGAGTATTTTGTATTAGAATTGCAACGACAACCAAATTGATGGAAATTCTAGAAGTTAAAACTTTTTTCCAGTTTATTTTTACATCCAACTTGAGGAAGACCTGTCATTTTCACTCGAACTGTCATCCAAACAAATTGATGAAAACTGTCATCCAAACAAGAAATCAATCCACTCGAACTCAAATAAGGTGAACTCAAATCCATACTGACAACATACAAATTCTCATCAAACTAATACAAATTTGTCATCAAACTGTATTACAAACTTGTGATCGCTAAATCTAGTGGAAGAATTTGTCATCAAACTAATACAAATCTATCATCAAGCCGTATTACAAACCTGCTGATCGAGCTCCGCCAGAGAAGGTTCGAACTGGATGTGCTTCGTCTCCAAAGAACTTGAAATACCCCAAAAGGTGCGTATTAAAATAAAATTTATTTTTATGCGCATAATCTCTGTGTTAGAATTATTCCTGAGTACTTAATGATATATCCTACTCCCATACCTACATATATACCACTTAAATAATCCGATAATAACCTACTAGTAAAATAAAGATAAAATAAATACTTACACATTAAGTATCTCGTATTATCCTTATATCTTTTTCTTTCTTTAACTCTTATTTATCAGATTTGGGTTCTTGAAACTTCTTACAACCTCATCTCGTGCACATCTCCTCCATTCTCTCCTTGACCCCTTGTCTCTCTCTCTCTTTCCCGTAGCTCGTTCAAGGCATTGTAGCCGCTGCAAAGGACCAGCCACCATCACTTCTCCTTCTCCTCTGTCTCTCCTCAGTTCAGCTGCGTTTCTGGACTGGTTCAGCTGCGTTTCTGGACTGGTTCAGCTGCAGTTCAGCTGCTGTTCGAAGGCGCTTCTATTGTCGCTGTATAGCTTGGGCTATGTTTCACTCTCATCATAGAAGCTTCAACCCACTTGTTTAAGCATCTTGCACCCTTCCTTGCCCAGAAATTTTGAGGTAAATTTCCTTAAGTTCCTTAACCCTAACTTCTCAATTGAGAGGCTCATGTTAAAGGGTGGGACTTTAGGTGAAATTGATTGTTAATTTGATGCCAATTGATGTTGTGGAAGGATTAGGTGCATTGGGTTTGAAGGTTGAAGTTGATATTGGAAATCTGGGCGTTTTGCTGCTATTCTGTAAATTCTGGGAACGTTCTGCAGTTGCTGGGAATTTTTGGCTGAGCTTATAAGGTGAGGAATCTCCTTAGGTTTATGGGGAACTTTACGGATTTTGATTTGGAGTTATAAATAATAAGTTATGCCCGAATTTGCGATGTAGTGTCGGTATGAGCTAGACTGCACGTCGACTTCGCTAAGTTCCAATACTAAGACGATTAGGGGATTGTGATCGAGGGCTCTTACTGTGGAACGACTCTAAGGCAAGCTATTTGCGAAGTTTATGTACATAGTATAGATTTAGGTTATCGGTTTATGCTTAAATGTCGTGAATGCAATTACGTATATATGTGGTTTCAATTGTTGGCTTTAGTATACTAGAGATGCATCCCATATGTGTTTGATATGCTTCCATGCTGAAAGTATTTATGTTTTATGAGCTCAGGTATAAGGGTTCATGTTTATAAATGGATATTAACGATATCATGCTGAGATATGGTTAATCTTGAACATGAAAGCATAGTATGCTTGTTATTGCATATAGACAAGGGCTATATGGAATTGGTGTGAACTTGTTGATTTGATCAAGGTTATGACGTGGTTATGGTGTTGACTCTTGCGGGTAAGGAATGTTCCGAGCCCCGCATTATATTATGATGGTTTTATCCGAGATATATCCCTCGATTAGGGCTCTTCCCGGAGTCCGGGTTGAGTGGGTCGTGGGAGTTCCTTTACCAACATTGGGAAGGCCGGGTCACCTAGCTAGTGAGGCCGTTTCCGACCCGTTGGTAAAGTTTTGATACCCATAATATGGGTGAGAAGGTACCTTCGTGTCCAAGACAGGCTTGGGCATATTTTCTTTCAATGTGTTTTAAATGTTTCTTTTATATTGTGTTTTCCTGATACGAAAAGTATACTCGGGTATAGGTTTTGAATGATGGATTTATAACCGTTTTGAATATTGGTTGGAGTGGATGTGTTGAACATTATTTCCGTCAGGATATAGTATTCTGTACACTAGTTCTGGGTATGATTAGATAATTGACGTTGAAGTGTTGCATTTTCACATAAATATACTATGAATAGATAATTGTTTATAGTGGTCTTCAATACATGATCATATATGTAAGTAGTGTACTTTACAGTATTGACATATTCATGATTCCTATATTTATGCTCATGTACATGATCAATCGCTTATATTATTGCTTAGTCTGGATGTAGACTAACCCCTTTATGGGGGAAATCTGGTTATGTTTGTGTATGGACAAGATCACAAGCAATGCCGGAGCGTTGAGGAGGTCATGCGACATGATGCTGTTTAGGATGGGTTTTCCTTTTGGGTTCAGATCTTTAGTGTGATATACTAGTGTTGATCAAACTTATAAAACTTGCCTATGTATTATCTTTTTGGTTAGACTAGCGATGATGTCTTGTGCTAGACTCTTTTGATGAGTTAGTTGTATATATGTGGGTGTGTGTCATCCTAGGTGAGTGAAGTATTATATGAACACTCTTGTGGACATGCTTTAAGTTATTTTTACTTGTCTTGGATTTGGGTTCTAGAACTAACAGGTTTAATCTAGTATTTTACATTGCCTGAAGGGGATTTCTGTAGGAGATCCCTGGCGCTGTAACATTTCCTTAATTGTATATTTTGGGGTGTTACAGAAGTTGGTATCAGAGCTTAAGTTCCTTTTCATCGTGAGCTTAAGTTCCTTTTGGAAAAAGGATTCATTAGGCCGAGCGCATCTCCGTGGGGTGCACCTGTGCTATTCGTAAGGAAGAAAGATGGATCATTTCGCCTTTGTATTGACTATAGAGAGCTGAATAAGGTCGCGATGAAAAATAAATACCCATTGCCTCGGATTGATGATTTATTGGATCAGCTGCAAGGCGCCACCGTTTTCTCAAAGATTGATTTAAGATCTGGGTATCATCAGTTGAGGATTCGGGATGAAGATATTGCTAAGACGGCATTCCGTACAAGGTAAGGTCATTATGAATTTGTGGTGATGCCGTTTGGACTCACCAATGCCCCAGTTGTTTTCATGTAATTAATGAATCGTGTTTTTATCGAATATCTTGATCAGTTTGTTGTGGTCTTCATACATGACATTTTAGTGTACTCAAGAAGTAGGGAGGAACATGTTGAACACCTCAGAATCGTTCTTAGTGTATTAAGACAAGAACAGTTGTACGCTAAATTGTCAAAGTGTGATTTCTGGAAGACAGAAGTGGCATTTCTTGGTCATATAGTCTCTGCAGAAGGAGTTATGGTTGACCCGCAAAAGATTCAAGCAGTATCTGAATGGAAATCTCCAAAGAATGTGAAAGAAGTGAGAAGCTTTTTAGGCTTGGCCGGGTATTACAGAAGATTTGTAGAAGGGTTTTCTAAGATCGCCCAACCAATGATTAACTTGCTACGCAAGGCGAAGAAATTTGAATGGGACCTGAAATGTCAAGCAAGTTTTGAGGAGCTTAAGAAGAGACTCACTAGTGCTCCAATCTTAGCACTACCCCAAGGAACTGATGGGTTTGTTGTGTATAGTGACGCTTCTAGACAAGGACTTGGTTGTGTTTTGATGCAGCATGGCAGGGTAATTGCTTATGCCTCCCGTCAATTAAAGACACATGAGGTAAACTACCCCACGCATGACTTGGAACTGGCTGTTGTAATTTTTGCCCTCAAAATATGGCGACATTACCTTTATGGGGTAAGTTGTCAGATTTTTACAGATCATAAGAGCCTAAAGTACATTTTCACTCAGAAGGGTTTGAACATGAGGCAGAGAAGGTGGTTAGAGATGTTAAAGGATTATGATATTGAGATTTTATACCATCCTGGCAAAGCTAATGTGGTAGCTGATGCTTTAAGTAGGAAACTGACTCAAGAGGCAATGGTTGCATGCCTAACACTACAACCAGAATTGCAAAAGGAGTTAATTTGTTATGAGATTGTGGTTCGATTTCATAAGAACCAGGGACAACTTTGCTACCTTGAGATTGAATCATCTTTGTTAGAGATGATTAGACAGAAACAATCTAATGATGTCTGGTTGAACAAGATTAAAGATGGTATCATTCAAGGGAAGTCACCAGGGTTTATTGTACAAGATGATGGAATTCTGAGGTTCAAGAACCGGATATGTGTACCTACGGACGAAGAGATAAAGACTATGATTTTAAAAGAGGCGCATACTTCGCCATATTCGATTCACCCTGGGGCTAGCAAAATGTACAAGGACCTTAAACAAAATTTCTGGTGGAGTAATATGAAAAGAGAGATAGCTGAGTTTGTGGCTAAATGTCTCACATGTCAACAAGTGAATATTGAACACCAAAGGCCTGCTGGTTAACTACAACCGTTGCCAATTCCCGAGTGGAAATGGGACGATATAGCCATGGACTTTGTGTCGGGATTGCCCCCAACGTCAAGAGGCATGGACACCATCTGGGTCATAGTAGACCGATTGACCAAATCTGCTCATTTTCTTCCTATTAAGAAAACGTGGGGACCAGATAGACTCGCTGAGTTATATCTTCAAGAAATCGTACGTTTGCATGGCATTCCCAAGACCATAGTTTCTGATCGTGACAGGGGCTTTGTGTCACACTTTTGGAAATCACTTCATGCAGCAATGGGTACGCAACTCAGATTTAGCACCGCTTTCCATTCACAGACATATGGGGCATAGGTTTTGATTGCTTTGTATGAATTTCGAACGATGTGCATGATGGTCCAAGCATCTTCACCTTAAGATCTAATCCATGATTGTCCACTAACCAAAATTCTATACACATGAGTCCTCGACTTTGTTGCGTACCTGAGTTGACGGCAGATATAGTTCCAACCACATCTACAATAGGAAATATTACAATTATCTTTGTAGAATTTCAGTTGTGTTTGAAATTTTGATCCAGAATAGTTTACATATTAGATATTCAGAGCCATTTGGTTTGATATCTTGAAATGATGATAAATCAGTAGGATATTGGCAGAAACCAGTGTTGCAGTAATTCAGTTTTATTATCTGAGTATACTCTTCAATATTGATCATGATAATGTCCTTTTTCCTGATGCGTGGATATCCTGTGATTTTTGAAATTGTAAATCCTTGGATGCTATAGACCTCTTCGTTTCTGAGTTTTTGTTTGAATGAGTTTGCAACATCTCTTGTAGCTCGACAGATTAATGTGTTGCCCTGTCACAGTATTAGTAAAACAATGTCAATAAAATATAATACAAATATTTTAATTAAAATATTATAGTCTTAGTACAATACATGGTCATCTGATATTAGATAATTTACAGATAATAGAGTATCAGTCGCTGATCTTTCCTCCCACTGCCTACATACCATGATGTTGTACAACGCTTTTGGTATTGCGTGCAGTTGGAGAAAATTTGCGTATATGTTTCCATCATCTGATGCTGCTAATTTATCTTCAGTGTCAATAAATTTGGGGATTGCAGGTTCATTCTGTTGTGATTTGCTGTGGAACTGAAGAAATAGTTGTTTGTGATGGGTGTTTGGATACAACTTGAGTTTTGAAGTAGGCATTGGTATGATTTGGAACTTCTCTGACAATTATGTTTTCTTCTATGTTTTTATGTACTATTTCTTGAAGATTTGTGGTGAACTTATAGTTTTCAACATCTATATTATATAATTTTATTATGACGACTGGATTCCCTTAGGAAACCGTACTTATTAAAATATTTTGTGTATCTCAAATTGATTGATATAGCCGTTGTTCTTTTGTAATTTTGGTAACAAAGCAATTAATGTTGTCAATATTAATGTTTTTCCTAATTAGGAATCAGAGAGTAATTACGTTGACTGTCTAATGCTATTCAATTGGTAAAGAAATCCTTGATATTTTAAGTGAATAATGGTTGAATGATATTCCATTTGATTAAAAAATAAAATGCATTACTTTGCAATGTAGTAATTTAGATATAGTATGGTTTTTCCGGTTAAAAAAATTACATTATCTGGTAACAGCTTATTTCTTGTTTCTTTTTCAATATTTTTTGATTCTATTATATTGGGTAATAATCTGGTATTTTTACTTTGAATATTATCTTCGGCTTTTAATTTTTTAAGCATATGCTTCATCTTATTATATGAGTAACACATGTATGATTTTTTGTTTTTTTATACGGGGACTTATATTCGTTACATTACAAATTTTTGCGATTCATTTTATATTTGTGTAGCCCTGTAGGTAGTGTAATCTGTGTAATTGTTATAGCAATATATAGATCATTTAGAAGTATAAACACATGAATTCACTATTCTGAATAATGATAAACATTGTATTTATAATTATTCTAAGTAGATACATGAATTTAGGATTATTTATAACAATGGTTCCTATAATCTTGTCCTATCTGAGATTTGCTATGATATGCCATCATACTTCTTGATCTGGATATTTTCTGCAAAAAATCATATATTTTTTAGAGACAGTTAAACACTGGACTGGTGTGAAATACTGATCTTGTTAATGTATCCTCAAAATATAATTTGTTAATGCATTTTGTCTTTATTTCCTACAAAGTTATTTTATACATCTAGGTTGCTTTATTTTACCTAGATTTAATTTTCTTTCTTGGTTGGTTCTCTTGTCTAATTTGATTTCCCCCTCACTCAGGATCAATGTCTGGTCTCCCTTTTCATCATAATTAAGACTGAAGTTGGTTTTTTCTCTTTTCATCCCACTTTGTATTTCTTCCAGCATTATCACATCTTTACATGTGCTGCCATCATCTCGCTTTGTGTATGTTTCCGTGAATCGTGAAATAGTTTTGTCGCTGTTCTCGTTCCTGGATTAAATCGTTTAATGGACTGTTATGTATATATAGACGAATTACTCTTAAATAGATTGTGGAAAAAACGTGGTTCTTACTTTTGCATCAGTTCATTATTTGCAATTGCAAATTTGTGATGTGCTGCAACAACCTGCTTCATTCTGATGTATGTCTCTATTGCTCTTGTTGGATACATTTTTTGTTATGTGCTTCATTGTTTTTCTGCTGTGTCTATTTATATTGTAATTTGTGAATACCTAAACTCATTTAAGTTTGATGTGATTTTGTATTCAGTGTCAGATTCTTATATGGTATATATGGTTCACAACTTCTAGCCTTTCATTTTATCCTTGATTGTTACTTTGATGTGTGCGTTGCTATGGTATTGTGATATACTGCATCTTGGTCTGTTTTTGTTTTCGGGCAACTGAATTGGGTCTATTAACTTTTCTGATAATGATTGTGACTTATATAATTTGGGTTTGGATTCTGCCATTTTTTTTTGAATTGCTTTTTTGTATTATGTGTAATTATTTGAGTTTCAATTTAATTTTATTTTCTGAAATTTTAATTTTTGTTACTTATATTAGTTAATTATTTGGTAGTTGGTTCTTGATCTGGATATTTTCTGCAAAAAATCATATATTTTTTAGAGACAGTTAAACACTGGACTGGTGTGAAATACTGATCTTGTTAATGTATCCTCAAAATATAATTCGTTAATGCATTTTGTCTTTATTTCCTACAAAGTTATTTTATACATCTAGGTTGCTTTATTTTACCTAGATTTAATTTTCTTTCTTGGTTGGTTCTCTTGTCTAATTTGATTTCCCCCTCACTCAGGACCAATGTCTGGTCTCCCTTTTCATCACAATTAAGACTGAAGTTGGTTTTTTCTCTTTTCATCCCACTTTGTATTTCTTCCAGCATTATCACATCTTTACAGGTGCTGCCATCATCTCGCTTTGTGTATGTTTCCGTGAATGGTGCAATAGTTTTGTCGCTGTTCTCGTTCCTGGATTAAATCGTTTAATGGACTGTTATGTATATATAGACGAATTACTCTTAAATAGATTGTGGAAAAAACGTGGTTCTTACTTTTGCATCAGTTCATTATTTGCAATTGCAAATTTGTGATGTGCTGCAACAACCTGCTTCATTCTGATGTATGTCTCTATTGCTCTTGTTGGATACATTTTTTGTTATGTGCTTCATTGTTTTTCTGCTGTGTCTATTTATATTGTAATTTGTGAATACCTAAACTCATTTAAGTTTGCTGTGATTTTGTATTCAGTGTGAGATTCTTATATGGTATATATGGTTCACAACTTCTAGCCTTTCATTTTATCCTTGATTGTTACTTTGATGTGTGTGTTGCTATGGTATTGTGATATAGTGCATCTTGGTTTGTTTTTGTTTTCGGGCAACTGAATTGGGGCTATTAACTTTTCTGTAATGATTGTGACTTATATAATTTGGGTTTGGATTCAGCCATTTTTTTTTAATTGCTTTTTTTTATTATGTGTAATTATTTGAGTTTCAATTTAATTTTTTTTCTGAAATTTTTAGTTTTGTTACTTATATTAGTTAATTATTTGGTTGTTGGTTATTGGATGGTGTTTGAATTAATGTTAGTTTTCCGGAATCTTACAATTATGTCATTCTTAAGATTTTGAATTTCATGAAGTTAGTTGATCGTTCCATACCTTTCTTGAACCATATATTATATAGTAATTTATATAGTGCATTAACATGAAATTGAATAACATACAAAAATAAAATGACTACTTCATCTAAATAATATGAAAACGTGTCCAAATTAATATATTTTTGTATGATAAAATGATACAAATGTTCAGACACCGATGTCCTTTATTTCCGCTGCACTGATGATAATTGTGTCATATTGATAATACCTTCGCTGTCGGATTAGCTTATATCCTGTCCATCTTCATTGTGTTTGTTTGTATGGCTCTGTCCTTCAATCAGTCTCTTGTTTTCTGTTGCGGTCTTCTTCATTTTATAGATGGATCTCATATTTAATATCGTTTTGAACTTAAATGGGTGTTCGGGCTAGTTCTGCTGGAGAAACGTGTGCTTTGTTTGTGTGGGGTAGTTATTATATTGTTGCACATAAAAGCTGGAGCACCAATGTATCTAGAAAAGCAATTAGTTCTTGGCATGATTTCAACACTGTGATGTGTGCCGATGAGTGCCTTGAAGATATCTGGTAGTTGAAATGGATCTGAAAATAACTGTCTGGAAAAAGATAATGTAATGATGTAATGATGCTTAAATGTGCTATATATCAACAAAGATATTGATATATAGGGATAGACTTACTGTTGTTGATTGCTGAAGATATATGGTCAGTGGACCCAAGATATATTCTACCAATCTAGGACTTAAGACTATAAAAGTAGTTCCTGAGTAGTCTTTGATTTCCAGTTGAAGTTGTAGACAACGTCTGAAGGAAGGGACAGGTGCGTTACATGTGTTGCACCATAAATTACCTTTTGGTGATTGAGCTGGCTTCTTGCATTTTGAGCATACATCAATGTACCATCCAGTGCATGCCATAACAGACATTATTGTAATTGAGACTATGAGGGATATGTCCTTCAACACTGGATATTCATTTCATGAAAATAATGTAAGATAAAATGATTTATACTTGCAGTGATATGTAAGTACATTGTTTGTTTGATATTGAAATATAAATTTACCTCTTTTCAGGCTTAGAGATTGGTGCCATTTCTGTACTTGTTATTGAATTCTGATAGGCTGATGTCTCCGAGTACTTGGAAAATGGTAATGGTAAGTTGTTTGGAAGATGAGGATGTGTGAGAATTTGACTCACTTTTATAGGAAGCTGGTTTTTTGGACTGCAAGAAACGGTGTGTTAAAACTTTGGAAAATTTCATTGAATGTCTTAATTTAATACCATTAATTTTCCGAAAATAAGTGCAAAATCCACATATAGTAATTTGTGAAAAAGTGTAAGTTGTAGTCGTTTTTTGTTTGACCAGATTTAGGTAAATTGATTATGCTTAGGTATGATATTGTATTTTATTATGAAAATGATTTTTTTATTTCTGTTATTATACATAATGTTGTTTCTTAGATGCAAAAATAATTACTATGTTGTTTATTATTTAGGTATACTAATAAAATTTTGAAAACGAAAATTTCTATTATTTTTTTTAATGTGTTTTTTAAGTTATTAATGAATAAATGAATACGAACTATTTAATGGCAATAGAATCTGTAACCCCTTTTGTTTGCGATCCAAGGTTGATTACATTATTGTTAATGATATTATTATGGGTTTTTTTATAAATATAATTTATTGGTATTAATTTATAGTATAATATATGTCACTGTATTTATTATAATATATATTTAAGAAGTTGTTCTATATGTGCACTTGTAAACACCTATATATAAAGTTATATGAGTAAAGGATGTTTTGCTTGCTATTTGTTGAAATAAAACAGAATTTGGTATTTCATTTATCAAAGCATTTTACATTACTGAATTAAAAATCCTAATCCATCTTCTTCTCCCACCACTTTTTGGTAAGCCTTAGATTTTTCCAGACCTTTTTTTCCATGAATGTACATTTTTGGATTTCCCTTCTGTTTTTCTTGACATTTTCAATGAGTAGGTGACCAGCTTCGAGGATCAATTGGTTGATTTCGTGTCCTGGAATCATTAGTAATTAGGAGAGAAGCAGAATAGTACATCAAAATCTCCCATTCTTAGGTATCTGATTTTACTAATAGTAGTTTGAAGTAGCTAGAAGGTAATTTTGTTTTATGTTTATATTTTTTAATTTCATTACTAATATATAAATGATTATTTAATATGTTTTCATAATGCCACTTATTTAGCTATTTTCCTGTTTCAGAGATTTATTATGTTGCATGGTATTTGTGTGTTATAGTGTTGATATGGTAAATCTTTGGTTCAACATTATATTTCCTGTCTTTATTCATTGATTAATTAATGAAACTCAGATATTAATAAATAAAAGCATAAGAAAAATGACGTGACATGAAACATAAAATGAAAATTGATAATGCCAAATATTCTTAAGAAACATGTTGAAAAACGAAATGATATTGCAAAGTCTTATTTCAAAGCTTATTCCTAGATGGATTCTGATAAAGGCATATTTGTCTTTTTCATGCTGCTCTATTTGAACTTTTCATCTTTGGTCTTGACATCATAAGTAGCTTTGCTCTTTGTAGCTCGTCCTTTTGCTAATATGTTGTTGCTCCTTCCCATCTTAGTTTCAACCTTTAATTTGAACAAACATAAACATCAGATCTTGTTTTTTATTGTAACAGAGTAGATACATTTTAATTTGTGTACTTTTATATACCTCCAATATATGCTTGTCATTTATGACATCAATGCAGACAAATGATTCATGAGTTCCATGATCATAGTAAGTATGGCTTTTGAGTTCCAGCATGTGGGTTGTCTTGTTTAAGTTGATAAGTTCAGTGGGTAATTTAATTTCTCCATCTTCCTGCTTCTAGGGTGGAAAAATTGTTGATCATGTTAGATACTTGATTTCTAAGTGAATGAAAAATATTTACTATATTATAAGAATTTGTGTACCTCAGATATAGCATAG
Source organism: Oxyria digyna (assembly GCA_029168935.1). Classification (NCBI taxonomy): domain Eukaryota; kingdom Viridiplantae; phylum Streptophyta; class Magnoliopsida; order Caryophyllales; family Polygonaceae; genus Oxyria; species Oxyria digyna. Next base: position 4,369,228 of record JAPVLV010000018.1, read on the forward strand.
AGTGTGTGAGCTGGAATTTTTATAAGCTTCTCTGCTACAGAATCGTATTGACTAACTAAAACTGTCGTTGTCATATCACCTATATCTAGGTATAGCTTGTACCTGCAATGTTATTAAATAGTATATAATCGGGTAATAGAAAATACCTTTGTTTTTGTTTTTGGTATTTTGAATAAACAACCTAATTAGGGGATTATCACACTTTCTCTCACAACCCTTGCACCAAAGACCATTTTCCTGTTTAACAATTTCTTTCTTGCATTTACCATCTAAACATGAATAGTAAAACCAATTGTCTCTTATGATGACATTTTTTATTTGTACAATGCAGTACAGAGTCATCGATTCCTCCATAGTAAAATATAGTAAGTAAACTAAATAGATTTATTTTGTTTATAAATATATCTTTATTATTCAGTATACCTTGATTTTTCTTGCAACAAACATTCTTCCCAAATGTAGAAGTTGTAACAGTGTCCCATTTTGTTCTACCCTTTCATTGTTAGGACAGTTTGTTCGTTCATTTATACAAACCCTGCAATGGTCAAATACTAATTATATTACATAATTATAAAGTCTCACTATTGATTTTTTTGCGCTGTTTGATTAAAACAAATTATACAATTATATGTGTGTTGAGTTAGATGTATATCTATATTATATGTTATATAATATTAAGAAACAATATCATACCCGCAAGCTTCTTGAAAAACCTGAATTTGTGGCACTTCCGTGTTTGTATATATAGTTAAAATTTCTAGCTTACAGAGAAATATCAGAATGATTTGAGTTCTGTAAGAATCTTCTTGTGTTATGTAATGAAGTAAATAATTTTTATGACAGTGAAATACGTCTAATTCTCATATTTAATTGTTTGTAATCTTATGTTTTCATTGTACTGTGAAATGAAACTTCATTGTCTGCTGCCTAAACATGTCAAAAACCAAAGTGAGAAACATATTCACATGTTCTTAATCTTCTTCTAACAAAAAATGTATTTATATATTTGATAAAGTTTATATTTGATATTCACCAATGTATTTTACGTCTATTATATTTTTTTAACGTAAAGAATAACAAAATTATGTGTTTATGGTTACTGATGTTTACCATATTCCTCTGTGATCTCCATTGATGCCAGTAATATGGTCAAGTGATGTTTGGATCTTTGTGTCTTTTTGATAAAGTCATCGCATGAAAAGCCAACCATTCTGGCTTTTATTTTTTGGTTTTTATCATCGATCATCCAACATTCTATATACTCGAACCTGTCGTAGGTGTTCTGCACACCTCCAATTGTTGATAGATTTCCAACAACATCTATGCAATGAATAAACATAAATTAATAGTTATTATCTTTTTATAAGTCTATATCAAATTCTTAATAAAAATAGCAAACCTATGAAATATTCCGACCCATTTGGTTTGATGTTTCCAATCGGTGTAATATCAATTGGAAACCGACAAAAACCATTAGAAGTGTAATCAGTTTGTTTGATTTCACTGTATTCTTGTAGTTGAATGGCAGCAATGTCGTCTTTTCTAACACGTAATGTTTTTTGAGTTTGTGAAAGCATAAATCCTTGTAAGGTATAAACTTTCCCATCCTCTAGCAGTCCGAAATACTTATCTGCAAGGTTTCTATCTGCCCGGCAGATGATTGTGTTTCCCTGATTGCATTATTGAAATAAGACTATATTATTGCTCATAACATGTGGGTTATTCTGTGTAAGGTTTTAGTAACATACCTGATCATCAGATACAACATAGCAACATGCAGTAAGGTTGTCATATGGGCCGATTTCCACCCACTGTCTACATACCAGTATGTGAAATATACATGTAGCCATCACATGCAATTGGTAAAAATTTGCATATATCATCCCATCTTCTGCGACTGGTAGCAGGTGCGTTTTGGGGCTCAACTTCATGTTTTCGGTTGCCATTATCAGAGGTAATTTTATTACAGTTGTCTTGGTTTTTCTTGTATTTTTGTTCTGGTGTAAAAGTTCTCTAAGGTTGGAAGTTTATATAGTACTGATGTCTTGGATGTTCACGACTGCAAGATTATCTAGGTTTTTTTAACCATTTAAATGCAAATGACACATAGGCTGTTTTCTTTCTCTTTTTGATTTTGTGAAAACGTTTCGGAAATATGCTTTTATTATGCGTTGGAAATAAATGGTGTAGTAATGGTCCTTATTTCGGTACAGTAATTACCATGTCATTAAGTAGGGGGTGTGATGATGAAAAAATAATTTATGAAAATGTTGATGGAGGAATCCAATGTACCAGCTTCCATATAGAAAATATATTCTTCACCACCAAATAAATATATTGCAACATATGTAACAATACATATACTTTTATTTATTTAGTACTTTTTTCTAAGTGTTAATACATAAATGTTTACTGTATTGATTTTCTTTTTAAATGACTATACAAATTAGTTGTTTTTATCATAATAATTAACCTGATATCCAACCAAGATACGTTTTAGAGTTCAGTGCTCTTCATAGATATCAATGGATAAATTCTTTATTGGTACATATGCGTTCCTTGCAAGTTCACAAGTTCAGCAATGAATCTAGCAAAGCCATATTATATTATTATCCCATTCTTGTAGAAGGCAGATGAGTTTTGATTTAATGTTGGTAGAAATAGATAAATCACAATCGAACTTCTAGTTAAAGCAAACCATCGATTTTGAAGCTACAATAAGAAAATAGATGAAGCAAGCACGACTAAATGACTAAAGTTCATGTTCACTTTCCATTGAAGAAATCCCATAGCTTTGCTTGATGACGATCACAGAAACATTGTGGTGAAATTATTTGCAAAGGTAATTCATGCTTACCCAAGAACATCACATCCACCACCATAAACTGGCTGGGAAACTAATCCAAAACTTCTTGCTTCCGTACACCAAGTCAATCTTCCTCTCTACCTAAAAAACTCACATCCATAAAAGGGTAATGAAAATCAGCTGCACTACAATCATAATTCTCTCCCAATAATAAATTCACAGAGACATTTCGTCGAACATCTCAAGATCAATTTATAAGCCAAAACTCAAATAGAAAATCTGAGAATAACCCAAGCTTTGTTTGAAGTTAAGAGGACTATTTATTTGGTTCAGAAGTGGGTGAAGGCCAACAAAATTTTATAAATGTATAGATAAGGTTGACATAGTTTCTAAATTAGCCACTTACAACGATGAAATCCAAACAGTGCCTCATTAAGTACAACTAAAGTAGAAATTAGCTAAGCAAGAGAAGTGAGCAAGCTTACCAGTAATATCACTGCAGAATGTTTATCATGTAGAAGCATGAATTAGTGCTTGAAAAAATGAGAGCTAGGGATTCTAAAAACCATGAGAGTTTGAAGTTCTTGTAAAACAGAAGCCAAGATGATGCAAAACAGAAGCAAAGCTGATGCAAAACAGAAGCAAAGATGATGCAAAACAGAAGCAAAGTTGATGCAAAACAGGAGCAAAGCTGATGCAAGGCAAAAAAACAGGGAACTTTGTTGAGTGTTTCTTTTTCAATACCTCAGTTGGATCTTTGATGCTACCACGACCTCTGATGAGAACGCGACAGTCAGTACCGGCTTCAACTCGTTTAAGGGAATCAACTAGGTTCTTCTGTACAGACTGCAGTCTATGGAAGGTGAGCTCATCCTCATCCACAGGTGCAATGAAACCGATGCTCCCATCAAGTGTGCCGAATAAAAGAGAAAATCTGTTAGTTTTATCCTGAACGGGGGCTGCTGCTTTGTCTGATGTAGTAGTAGTAGTAGGAAGCATTTGCAACCTCAAGAACTTTGAAACATATGCATCAACATGAAATTCAACCCTTGAAAGAAGCTTCTGTCCTTTCCAAGGCTCAGACCTTTTAACATTACCAGTTCATCTGAATTTTAGCCTTTTAGCAATTGATTTTGTCACTAACAACAATGAAAATCACATGGCCATCAACAATTCCCTGAACATTGTCAAATTTTCAAATAATCAACAGACATAGACTTATCAAACTAATCCAATCCAATCCAGAAATAGGCAACAAAAGCAGAATCCAAATAGCCTAGAAATGGATTTATTTCAGAAAATTAAGCCCTGAACTAAATATTAGAGCTCACCTCAACATCAAAACGAAGTAAAACTGATTCGCAACCATATGAAATTTGGTATCAGTCTATTAAAAAAGAGGGATCACATATAAATTGGTGCAAACCTTGTCCAAGTGTAAAACCAAATTGCACTCCACTGTAGCGTCTCGAATTGAATTTGGTTGCATCAAGCAAAGTCCCAGTGTAAGGCACTGCACAATCAAACAAACATCGAACAACCGACCAGTTCAGTCAAAATCCAAAAGAATGAAGTAGTGAATGAAAATAAACGTAAAAAGATCACACCTTCGACTTCATCACTGCTACCGGGAGTCTCCCAACCTTGCTTGGGTGAAGCGTGGTAGTGAGGTAATATGGTATACGGCTTGACAAAGAGGAGGGTTACGGGATCACCCTTTCTTCAAAAACTATCCAATAAATCATACATTAATGCTCGTTAGACTCTAAGGTGAATGAAAAAAGCAAAAAATCCATTGGGACATTTCATGGAACAGGTTTCGAACAAATGAAAAACACAAATTAAGTACCCTTCAATAAACACTGCTAGATAATCTAAACTACATAAGCATAACAGACTTCCACAACTCCTTCAAGCGAGCAAGCAAAAAACTACCTCATCTCATGGTAGCAGAACCAAAATCAAATGGGTAAATTTGAAAAGTCAGATTAGGACTTGTAAGTGTACCTTTGAAGATGAAATATAAACTCACATTTAAGACAATAAAATGATATCAACTTTAAACATATGGACCAGAAATAGTATAAACACTTTTATGAGGATGAAAAGAATATCAGCTTCTACTATTTAGATTTTCTCTTTCACTATGAAAAAGAAATATTTACACATGACTAACAAATTTAGAAACAGCAACCTGAGCACTTTCAATAATTGATGCATGGCGTCCATGAAAAAACAACCAGAGCTTAATTTTCTTGTTTGAATGTTTTAAATAAAACTGTATCACGGAAAAATAGATAAAAGGGATAGCTTTAACTTATCGAAGACTTGAAGTAAAAAAATTTCCAGACCATACTCACCAGGATTGTGTGATCCTTGAGAAGGGTCCCATGGTCCAACAAATGAATTTGTCCATGCACTGCGGAAACCTTCTTTCTGGAGCTGAACATGAGAAGAAAGAACTTGGAGTGCAGAAGTATTCCTCTCATCAGTTCGGACACTGCCAATCACAATTTTGTAAACCAGTTTATATAGAAACACAACCGTAAGGTACTTTTAGATAAATGATACTACACAAATTTAAAACCTCTTGTCTGGTAAAGCAGTCACATCTGAATCAATGGGAAGAAAATGAAACCGGGATAAATGGTGAAGACCGCCCTGCAAAATTCCCAAAATTCTGTGACAATACAACAAATGAAGAGGGCAATTAAATAATTCTTAAGAATATAACATCGTGATATACAGAAAAAGATGCTTTACTTTTGTCAAAAATTGCATACTCACATATTATTCTCATGATAACTATGTAATAGAAAATAGATGTTCTTATTTTAACTAAATATATAAATTTGAACATGTTAGAGGATCAAAAAGAGATGATTGAACTCTCTTTGGACTGCCATTTGTCAAGTCCAAAAAGAGGATCAACTCGCGTACAAAGAGAGGATCAAACTAAATATATAAATTTTTAAAAAATAGAGTAGGACTGACATTTCAAGTTTTGTAGAAAAGAGAGGATCATACTCGCGTACAAAGATGCTTGTATTACTTCTTTCATAGAAGTCGAAGTGAGTTCTTTTGCAGCAATGACAAATGCAGATCCGTCATGTGACTCTCAATTTCCTCATTAAATTCATGTTACACCAACAGACAATACCGTAGTGGATTAAATCAATTGATAGGATAGAATAAAGTCAGCTGGTGAAAAGAAGTTCTCAAGGCTCTGCCAGTGCAACACATACTTAACCTGTGTCACTCTTGTTACGGACTTACGGTAGTAGATATGAGTTGTCGTCTTGATATAAAATTCGGCTTCAGGTTAACTATAGTTATGTAGTTAAATAAGCTAGAAAGGTCAATACGTGCTAAATCATATTAGTCACTTGAAATCTCGAAACTATCCACTAAAATTGGTCAAAACAAAGCCTAAAAAAGCTATTTTAAGTCAATTGCCAAACACCAACACAGAAGACCATGAAAACAGTTCCAGATAGAGCTGGTACATATGCGTTCCTTGCAAGTTCCCAAGTTCAGCAATGAATCTAGCAAAGCCATATCAATAAGTAAAAAATGATATAGAAAATGAAAACAAAAAGGAGTGAAGTACAAATCATTCAAAAAAATTCAATTCAGATATAAGTCAAATTTCATACTCCATTTATTTACCAACATCAACGATTAATTAATCAATTCATTTAAAAACTAAATCAAAATTGCTCGGAATCACACCTAAGCTAAAAGAAGTTAAACACCAAAAAAGTTGTTGTAGCCCCCACAAAAAATCAAGTTATCGACTTTGCATTTACTGTTGGACTGATCTTGGTTCTATTGGGTTAAGTTTGACAATACAGTTGCTATCGACCTCTGCAAGTAGATTTCTTTCTGCCATTACATGTTCAACCTTTGCACATGAAAAATAATTTGGAACTTACCGGTCAGAAAACTGACTACAATCACCACAATCAGATCAGAAGATTTACTTGAAAACTACCACCAGGTACATACATGTCCTCTTCTAAGGGTCTCTGATTTTTGTAGTTTCTTCCTAGCATACACATGGGTGGTTGACTTTTCTCTACAAATTCTTACCTACAGTAAAGGAACAATGCACATAGAGGGGCAATAATTAGTCACTCAATTATATAAAATTCACCGAAACTAAAAGAACCAATAAAACTAAAAAAAAACGAAATAATAATCACAAACTTTCTACTCAACAGAAATATAAGTGCGAAACAAAAAGAAGCAGTCAAACCTCTCCAAATGCACCTTTCCTAATCGTTGTCATTGGCTCAAGATCAGCAGCACCCATTTTATGTCTCTGAAGTGGCATATATTTTGTTTTCTTTTTCTCTATATACTCAAGTTGTTTTGTTCTTCCTTTGACACTTTTGCATCAGCCAACTTCTTCTCTAACATATCACGTCTGCAAGACGATGAAAGGAAGGACACCATAAATTCATGTGAACAACAAACATTCAAGCATGTTAAATACATTGACATTTTCTAAGAGGTATTACCTTTCCCCATGAGTAGTACGTATATAACATAATTCTATAATTAGGGACTCAAATACACAAAAACGAAGTTACTGCCATAGTATCAAAATAAAGATCAATCACATTGAATAAAAAACCCTACTTAGGAAAAGTTAGAAAACCCATTTGAGCATCAACATTTAGAGAATATGCTTAGTCTTCTTTAATAACTTAGATATTAGATAATTGTAATGAAATACTCAAGCAAGCTGTAAAGATTGTCTCAGCAAATCTCTATTTAGCAGCCATTATTCATAACATCTTACGGTAATCTACACTAACAATCTTCAATACTAAATCTCAAATACTAAGCACTAAGCATGCAATATTTACCTGGATATCATGATATTTGTTTCGAAGATTTTCGTGTTATCTATAAATCTAAAAGTGCCAACAATCTATGGCATAGTGTATATTTTTTCTCAATCCAAATACACTGGGATAGCATTTCATTAATTGAAGAGTAGAACAAACCTAAGCATGCATCTTTGCTGCTTCAAAGTAGCATTGTGTTGCAGCAGACCAGTTCCTTTGTCAAATGACAGGATTAAGATTCACTTGCAAGTATCTTGCAAGATCCCCAAGTCGATGACGCCAATTACCGCTTTGCTTACTCGATGACGCACTGCCCCAACCTCGTCTGGACTTAGAAATCCTAATAGCCTTCTTCTGAAGGGATGAATTAGAAGACATGTCAAAGAGAGAAGAGGAATGGAGACGAATTGGAAAACCACAAACAAAGCCTGAGAAGTATACTGGAAAATGCAAGAATGAGACTGACTTTATAGGGCCAAAATTAAAGTAGAATACACGAAATAGGAAATAAAGAAATCAATGTCACCATTATGAAGGAATTGAATGGCTCATCAATGGGATGGTTTCAATGGAAAATTTATGAGCAAAAATTCAATTACTACCCATTGACCAAATTAAACTGAGATTGAATGAAAGGAAATATGCAAATCCAGGAAATATGCAAAAACAAACCTTGCTTTGAGTTTGGATTATGCAGACTACATATTATGAAATCAAACCAAAATAGTGACAATTAGACAGGAAATTATAGAGCTGAGGGACACTACAATTTGAAAATCAAGGATGAGGGAGAAGATAACGTAGTCTGAGTGAGTTTACAGTATATAGATGAATTAAGTTATGTATTACTGAGTGAGTTTACATTATATAGATGAAAATCAAAATCAAGGGTCTAAAGTCTAAAGCAAAAAGATGAAAAACTGATCATAAAAATAGAAAAGGGATGGAGCGGTGACTGTTCCATAAAGATGCAGGCATCACTTTCTGACAGGGAAAATCTTTTTTCTCAGTTCAGAAGCCTGAGAAGTAGGGTTGAAGAATTCTCACCAATTTATCAGAGACCTGACCTCCTGAAACATACTCCATCACTATGTAAATCTTCGTCTTGGTGTCGGGAACCTTCATCCATCACATAACGGTATCTAAGAAGAATTGAAAATTGTTCTAATCTTAAATCGGCAATGAAGAAGGTGAGTACCCAATTACCTCATATATCCTGACAATATTAGGATGTTCAAAAGCTTCATTGTTTTGATCTCTCTTTGCACCTATACCCACACAAATAAAAGGAAACACGAAAAATTATGTTAGACATAAAGAAAAATCTATTCTTTACCTTTAGAACCACATCTAAGGTTGTACATTCAGCCCATAAACCCTAATTTAGTACTTTTGAATGAAATCCCCAAATCCAAACCAAAGTGTTTGAATCCTAAAATTTGTGCAATGAAACACTGATTCCGAAGTGGAGCAATGAAATTCATACCTTGAATCCGCCTGTGATCTCCGCCAATCCGTCGTCTGTAGTCATCAAAATCCAAACGAAATAAAATGGGCAACGATGGTGGAATAAGTAAGGGTAGGGTGTGCTGAAGGCAGTCCCAGTTACATTCTTCCGTCGTCGATTTCCTTTGACGGAAGCGGCTATACTCGCTGTGATGACGACAACTATGGTGATCTATTGCGACTTCGATCCCCTTGCAAAGGTCACTTCCGGCGGAGGAAACGGCTTGTTGAGCGGTTTTTGCTATCATTCCGGGGAGAGAGAAGAGAATCTGGGAGAGAGAGAAGAGAAGGAGTTTATGCCTTTGAGAGATTATCCTGTAATATGATTGAATTGTATATATCTGGCTATAGTTTGATGATTTCAGATCAACTTGGAAGAGGTGATGAGGAAGAACTATTAGAAACATGAGGAAGCAATAATGATTGTAATGAAAATCAAGAAAAAAAATTAGAAAAGGAGAAATGAAAGTAAATGAAACGGGTCCTGGTACCGTTTTCATTTACTTTTGGCTAAGAACGACTAACTTTTATATATATATATATATATAGATTTCATTTTCTGACTGATACGCTGCACTTTGTATAGCGTAACTAGGGATTATTACATTAGTTTCGGAGTATTATTATATGTGTTTCGAGTCATTATTATGTTTTGAGATATTTATTAAGAAGTGAAGAAATTGAGATCAGAACCGAAGAAGATTGAAGACTTGAATAAATCATCGACGACGATCGCCATAGACCAGCGGCGATCGCGGTGGAGCTCACTCAGATTGCATGTGGGCTGATTTAGAGGAAGCTGGAGCAGATTGGGCCGTGCAAGTTGGACCTGAAGTTTGGGCCGCTCGTGAGCTTTGCATTGATGTTGGCCGAATTTGTGGAAGCACATCTGCAAAGATTCAATCAAATTGTGGGCCCAAGTTTGGAAGCAGCACGTGGACTTTTTGAAGCAAGCAGCTGCACAAATTACTCCACCACTTTGCTACGTTATTTTATTGTCTTTTGCCTTATTTTCCTTGTTTTGTTTTATCTCTTTCCTTTTATTAATTAGTTTTAGGATTTATCTTTTACCATATATTTTTAGGGTTAGTCTCTATTTAAGAACCCTAGTTCGTTCTTTCTTTCATCATCATCTTTTCCATCAGACAATTTAGTTCTGCAACCATGAGCAGAAACTAATCTCCATTGTTTTACCTAGCGGTTGAAACCTTCGGTTATTAAGTTGTGAGATTTCTAAACTCTTTTTCTTTTCCTATGGGTTTGTATTAATTCTCTTGTTCTTCATCTATTGATTTCTATTAGTTTTGCTAGCTTTATCACCTAGTTTGATTGATAGTTTTCTATTGCTAGACTAGGAATATACGGTGAAATTCCTTGTCATTGTAGCACCCATATCTGCATGATCTGGTAGTTGATTGCTTTTATGAAAGAGAATTGATTGCATGTTAATACTTGACGGTTGTAAGTTATTGCATGCATCCTTATAATTCCTGTGCCCTTTGCTGCTATTTCATCTAATCTTGATAGGTTTCCCTGATTGCTTAATAGTAAGTATTATCAGGACCGGTTGGCCTGCTGATATATAAAAGATTGGAATAGGAACATTCCCTAGGATTGAATAGAACTTGAGATAAATCTATGATCAACTTGATTGACTGTTGTGTGGATATTTGCTAGGTGAAGCCCCTTCTCATAATATTCTCACCCAAACTTCCTTTGCTTGTTACTGGTTACTTGTGTGTTCTTGCAATCAACCCCCCCCCCCTTTGGTTACTTGTTACTAGTTGATATTTCACTTGACTGCATTGATTTGGTGTTTTGATTCCCTTGGGTTCGACCTCTACTTACTTACTATACTCTAGTTAGTGTTTAGGGTTTTCTTTGATTTGACACTACGACTTTAGCCTCATCAAATTTGGCGTCGTTGCCGGGGAATTGAAATTTTTCTGATTCTGTGTTGATTGTGAAATTATCAACTGTTTGGTGTGAACCTTTATGGTTCAGACCCGTTCAACTGATTCATCTCTTGTTTCCTTTGACCTAGAGATTGAAAGGACGTTCCTTCGGAACCGAAGAGCAGCTCTGAACCAAGAGAACGAGATGGGTGATCGACATGGACCGCCATTACCTACTATGAGGCAACTCACTGCCCCAGATTTAAACCAACAACCTTTGGCAGTGAGGTTTCCTGAGATTGAAGAAGGTGTGAATTTTGAATTGAAAGCTGGTTTAATTCATAAGCTACCACACTTCCATGTCTTAGCAGGAGAAGATCCCAACAAACACTTGGCTCAATTCCATGCCATATGTTCTAGTATGAAGCCAAGAGGTGTTACTGAGGAGCAGGTCATGCTGAGAGCTTTCGGATTTACTTTGAAAGACGTTGCGAATAATTGGCTCTATTATCAAGCTCCAGGGAGTATTGACACATGGGATAAGATAAAAAAAGTCTTCTTGGAGAAATATTTTCCAGCCACAAAACTGAGCAGTATGAAGAAGGAAATCACGACCATTCAACAACATTCAACTGAGAGTCTCTATGAGTATTATGAGAGATTCAAGAAGCTTTGCTCAAGCTACCCATTCCATAGTTATACTGACCATGATCTTCTTATGTACTTATTCAGTGGGCTGATTGATGAGGATCGTCGAATGGTAAACGCATCTTGTGGAGGTAATTTTCTGAAACTAACTATACCTCAGGCCACTGAAATGTTTGAAGAGCTAGCTGAGAGTTCAAGGCAGTTTGGCAGTAGACAGGGATCCCACTCAGTCAAAGCAATTAATTCAGATCAATTACAGACTGACATGAATGAGTTGAAAGAGATGGTAAAGGCTTTGATGCTGAAAAATGATTCCCTTCATGATCCCAATGCTGAGGTAAACGCTGTTGGTGGATGGAAACCAAGGCCAAGGTATGACTCTCATAATATTAATTATCAACAACCTAGACCTCATAATTCTATGACTGCTGAAGATATGATTAAGTCCTTAGCTCAGACTGTGATGCAACAAAATGCTAGAACGGAATCAAGCATCCAAAATCTTGAAAATCAGTTGGAACAAATTGCTCAAGCTGTGAGTAAATTAGAGGCCAGGGAACAGGTAAGAAACCCGAGAGAGAACGTCAGTGCAGTGTTCTTGAGGAGCGAAAAAACTTTAAATGACTGTGTTGTGCCAAAACCGCGATCGCCAGATCTGAGTGGCGATCGCCATGAGATTACGAAGAGCAAAACAGGATCTGCATCCCGACCGCGATCGCCATGACATTCCAGAAGCTGAGGTGCAAAATCATCCGCGACCGCGATCGCCAGTTGCTGATGGCGATCGTCGGGAGTCCCCTGAGTACATTGACGATTATGTTCGCCCGAATTTTCCACCTCTTTTTTCTCAGAAGCCTGTTGCTCCCTTTCCTGAGGCATTGAAGGATACTCGAAGGATGGAGAACGACAAAGAAATCTTCGAAACCTTTAGTAGGTGTGAGGTAAACATTCCTTTGCTCAAACTTGTTAAGAGTATTCCTAGATTTGCTAAGTTTTTGAAAGAAGTTTGCACTATCAAAAGAAATCAAAAACTGAAAGGAAAGAAGAAAGTTGAAATAAGTGAACATGTTTCTGCAGTATTTCAAAAACGCATGCCTAAGAAATGTGGTGATCCAGGCATATTTAGCATTCCATGTGTAATTGGTGAAACTAAATTTGACAAAGACATGCTAGATTTAGGTGCATCAATTAATTTTTTACCTTACTCTTTGTACGAATCACTAGGCTTAGGACCGTTGCATAAAACAGGAACTGTTATTCAACTTGCTGATAGGTCTACTGTATATCCGAAAGGGGTTGTTGAGGATGTTCTTGTTATGGTGGGTGATCTGATTTTTCCTGCTGATTTCTTTGTGTTGGATATGGAGCATGCTAATAATGTCACACCTATACTGTTAGGTAGACCTTTTATGAAAACAGCACAAATGAAAATTGATGTTAATAGTGGGACTCTCTCTATGGAGTTTGATGGGGATAAAGTAGAATATACTATTTATGACATGGATCCCATTGATAAGAATTCTCTATGTGCTATTGATGTGATTAATCCTACTTGTAAGGATGAATTACAACCTATTTTAGAGAATATTCTAGAACCCCCAAAAGTAGATGTTGTTTTATCTACTAACATGCAGGAGTGTCAGGCTAAGCCAGAGCCTAAAGGTAAGCTCTCTCCACATCCTTTGGGCAATCGCCCTCCATTACTGACCTCGCCAGGTGAGATACCATTGAGGTCTAGTGTGCATGCACTTGACATTGAGCTTAAACAGCCGCCTGATACGGTCAAGGAGGAGAAAGTGAATGAAACCACCTTCATTGCTAAAGACAAGGTGGTCAAGGTAAGTGGGACGAGATTTAAGGCGTTCAATGAGTGGTTTAAGAGAGAATTCAGACAAGAGACTGTTTTTACAAAGCCAAATGGCGTTAGTTAAATCTCTTGAGTTTCATGTGGAGCCACGACATAAAATAAGGCGCTACTCGTGAGGCAACCCGAGGTTTGAGTTTGTTTTTATTTGTTTTTGTTCGGTTTAATTTTCTTTTTAGTTTCTCTATGGACAGGAGGAAATCACCGAAGCTTAGGGTCAGCTACAGTCAGTAGTCAATCTCGCTGTAAGTCTTCTCTCCCGTTCAAAAAAAAAAAAAAAAAAGAGTGCAGAAAAAAAAAATATGAGAGAAAAGAAAGTAATGAGTTGTATTACACCAAGTTGGTTTCATTAGTACTATCATTCTAGATCTACATTCGCTGGAGCTTAGCTTGTTGGTGACCATGTTCTTTGCACGGAGTTGATTTGTTTGGGTCACTTTCTACATTGGAGGTATTCTTTCTTTTGCTTTAGATGAGCTATGCATTATTGGATTACATTTAGTGCTCATCTAGTTTCTCATTCTACCACACTTTGAGTTTTATTGGAGGAAGGTCATCCGACCTTGTATGTGAGTCTTCTGTCTCCTTCCCTGGGTTTGTTTTTATGTCTTCCATTTCATTGAGGACAATGCAATGTTTAAGTATGGGGGAGGAAAATGTATTCACATGTAATTATTTGGGTGTTGGTTGTATCTGCATGAGCTTATTAAATATATATATATATATATATATATATATATTGTATGAAAAAGCCACAAAAATTGAAAAAAGGCATACAAAATCCTTGGATAGCAAGATCTATGCAATAAGAAGGTGGCTTGGCCGACACTAGGCTGAGGCAACAATAAGTTTTGAGAGATGTGAGTTGGTGAGCTTGGAACAATTATTGAGTGGTTGGGATGAAAACCCGAAAGGGCGCCCAAGCAAGATGAGTGTTATAAAAAAAAAAATTGAGTGTTTTAGGATCTTTATCATCTTGGCGTATGGTGACATAAGAAGGAGGCGTATAGGAGGATTCGGGTAGGCCACTTGGAGGAATAAGGTGTAGTACTGGGTATGTGCTTATTTTATCACATTATTCTTGATGTTGTGTTTTGTATGTTTGGAGGAGTTTATTGAGTATGTAATCACTAGAAGATGTTCTTGTACATCCTGAGGCTTTGGGCATTTTTTTATTGTATGGGTAGCTTTTCTTTAAGTTACTCGGAACGAGTAAAAGTCTAAGTATGAGGGTATTTGATACACTGCACTTTGTATAGCGTAACTAAGGATTATTACATTAGTTTCGGAGTATTATTATATGTGTTTCGAGTCATTATTATGTTTTGAGATATTTATTAAGAAGTGAAGAAATTGAGATCAGAACCGAAGAAGATTGAAGACTTGAAGAAATCATCGACGGCGATCGCCATAGACCAGCGGCGATCGCGGTGGAGCTCACTCAGATTGCATGTGGGCTGATTTAGAGGAAGCTGGAGCAGATTGGGCCGTGCAAGCTGGGCCTGAAGTTTGGGCCGCTCGTGAGCTTTGCAGTGATGTTGGCCGAATTTGTGGAAGCACATCTGCAAAGATACAATCAAATTGTGGGCCCAAGTTTGGAAGCAGCACGTGGACTTTTTGAAGCAAGCAGCTGCACAAATTACTCCACTACTTTGCTACGTTATTTTATTGTCTTTTGCCTTATTTTCCTTGTTTTGTTTTATCTCTTTCATTTTATTAATTAGTTTTAGGATTTATCTTTTACCATATATTTTAGGGTTAGTCTCTATTTAAGAACCCTAGTTCTTTCTTTCTTTCATCATCATCTTTTCCATCAGACAATTTAGTTCTGCAACCATGAGCAGGAACTAATCTCCATTGTTTTACCTAGCGGTTGAAACCTTCAGTTATTAAGTTGTGAGATTTCTAAACTCTTGTTCTTTTCCTATGGGTTTGTATTAATTCTCTTGTTCTTCATCTATTGATTTCTATTAGTTTTGCTAGCTTTATCACCTAGTTTGATTGATAGTTTTCTATTGCTAGACTAGGAATATACGGTGAAATTCCTTGTCATTGTAGCACCCATATCTGCATGATCTGGTAGTTGATTGCTTTTATGAAAGAGAATTGATTGCATGTTAATACTTGACGGTTGTAAGTTATTGCATGCATCCTTATAATTCATTTGCCCTTTGCTGCTATTTCATCTAATCTTGAGAGGTTTCTCTGATTGCTGAATAGTAAGTATTATCAGGACCGGTTGGCCTGCTGATATATAAAAGATTGGAATAGAAACATTCCCTAGGATTGAATAGAACTTGAGATAAATCTATGATCAACTTGATTGACTGTTGTGTGGATACTTGCTAGGTGAAGCCCCTTCTCATAATATTCTCACCCAAACTTCCTCTGCTTGTTACTGGTTACTTGTGTGTTCTTGCAATCAACCCCCCCCCCCTTGATTACTTGTTACTAGTTGATATTTCACTTGACTGTATTGATTTGGTGTTTTGATTCCCTTGGGTTCAACCTCTACTTACTTACTATACTCTAGTTAGTGTTTAGGGTTTTCTTTGATTTGGCACTACGACTTTAGCCTCATCACTGAAACTATTCACAATCCGAGAGAATCCTCTCGATTTCTTCCAATTTACAAGTCTAAACATAGTCATGTGGGGTCTTGTTTGATTCGTCTTAACAAGTACTATAACAATTTCAAAATTTTATATTTTTTACTAATACGTAATTAGAGATATTAACAAAACAAAACAAAATACGCATCGACATCCGTGCGTGGATGAAATGGGGCTTATATAGTGGGACAGAGGGAGGGAGTAAGTTAGAAGTATGCATACACACAAGCAAAGGATCAATAAATTTCTCGTACTGGTGGGTTGATTGACACATTAAACTACATAAAAATTATATTTCTTTATTTAATTTATAACATTTGCATATTTTTAAATAAAAAAATATGTATATATTTAATACAATGATAATCTCAGTATATTTGTAAGTTCAGCTAAATCCTTGTAAGAGAAACAACAAGGTTCAAGATTTCCATGTCATGGCCATTAGCAATGTTGTCGATGACCATTCCTCGGACCAAATCGAACGCGTCGTCTATTATCTCCTCACCAAACTCGCCTTTGAGAAAGGACTCGGACATTTCTCGTATGGACTTAGTGATTGATGTTGCAGTCTCCATTCTCAAGTCATTGCCGTCTTTATGGGTCCCGTTTTTTATTTGCTAGACTCTCATGGTTTGGACTCAGGATAAGGCGAAGGTGTCTAGCTTGTCGAGAGCTAAGGACCCCTCAGATTCAATCAATTGCTTCACTTGTTGAATGGTGGGTCTGTAGTATGGTAGGTTGAATCCATCTAACTTTTCCTTGTAGATCCGTCCCTGGTTAAAAAACGTGCATAGTTAACGATATATTCACCACTTTGGAGTTAGGATATCGTTCATTCTAGCCACTTTCAGAGAAAATAACCATGAAAAACCATTAAATTATGAGAAATTAATTCCTATGAATTAAATTTATGTGTTTTTAATTGATGAGATTCAGAGAAAATGTGTTTACTTAGATTTTAGCTTAGATAATGGGAAAATGAGATTTTGTAGCCTAAAATGGGGGAAATGGAACTTGGGGAGGTGGTAAGTTATTTCTTGTGTTTTGCATGATTTGAAAATTCGTAAGAAATGAGTTCCCATTATTTTATGAGCACAATTATCCAACCAAACACATATATTTATTCCTACTTCCTGGGATTTTGCAAATCATGTGAATTGAGTTGTTAACCAAATAAGTTAGTGCACCATGTGATGGGCGCAGTAACAATGCGTCTAGATTTTTTGTAAATCCGGTTTAGTTTTGGGAGCAGTTGTAATGCGTACAAACTAGACCGAAGTTTTTACAAAAACCGACAATTTAGGGGGGGAATCAGGAGCATTACGATTGCGCCCAGACCTGACCCAATTTCTCTGACTGCATTACAGTTGCGCCCAGAATGGGTGCCAGTTTACGACCAATATAAACGAGCAAAGGATTAGTTTAACCTACTTGGGATGTGAGTTGGTAGAGTGCAATGCTAGTCAACTCCATGAGTGGGCAAGCTTCATCATCTTGAGTGACAATAAAACTTAGTACAATTCGCCCTCCATGAACAATTTCTTTTGAACGACACTTTAAAAATATGGAAAAGTCATCTGTAAATTGTTGACGATATGCTTGTAAAACTTGAGGAGGGCTTCCTTTTCTACCGTATATACATCCTTTGTTCATTGCTTCGCGTCCTGCTCCCTTCAGCCCCTTCGGTGCCTGGAAATATGGTCTGAGTTGAGTTGTAATGGAGTTTGAAAAATCATAGACCGAAAATTCTAATTGCCTTTTAAAAAAGGATTCGGATCTGGTGAGAATAATTAATATGGTGCGAATATACGAATTTTTCATTCGTATGCACAACCTTCTATATTCACACACACAACCTTCTATATTCACATGCACACGCAGACATGTGCATGTATTTTTCATATATTGTCAAAGACATGCACACATGTGCGGGTGCGCATGTGAATGAAAAGAAATGTACATGTGAATACAGAAGATTGTGCACGTGAATTTTTCATTCGTACATTCGTACAATAATAATTCATTCTCACCTGAATCTTAGAGATGTTTTTGTCAAACTAAATGTTCTCTTCAATTTTTTGGGGGATAAACTTTTGTATATCCCACATTCCCACCCTTTCTCTGTACTAATATTTTTAAATATTCAAAAACGAATAAATATGTTGTAATAGTCTGCAAAAAATGAAAATGAATATTTGTGTTTAATTCAAAAAATAATTCTGTGAAAATCATACAATTTTGATTTTCTGGAATTTTCAATTCCTCCATTATGTGAGAATTGATTTTACCTAGGCCCCTATGTAATTCCAATTCCCCCATTTTTTAACATGAAATCTTAAATTCTCTCATTTCAATCAATTTATTGTAAATTTTAACCAAACACATTTTTCTAAAACCCCTATATTACAAATCACGTATATTTAATTCTCATGAATTAGTTTCCATGAATTACATTTTCTACATTGAACACTAAAACCTTTTATAATTGTTTTATTTTGATTTTATTAGATTTGTCATTTTGCTCATGCACAAGTATTCATGGACCTGAGAGAGCCAATGAAGTGTTGGAACCGAATTATCCGGGCACCATTGGTGTCGGATAATGGGAGTGTTGGCTTCGTCTCCGTGAGCACTATTTTGTAGTATGCTCATTTGTATAATTCGGGTTCCGTTTGAATGAGAAATATGGGAGTTACATTTAATGTAACTAAGTTGAATTTTGAGGATTAATGTGTATCTCACATTGATTAGGAGGAGAAAAACTCACTAGTATATAAACTAGGAGTGGATTGTAATGGATGTGATTGGGCCAGAGGAGGCTATCCTGGTGGGCTTGGGCCCTGGGAAACCACACGCGCGCGGTTCGGTTCGGTTCGGATCAGATCGGCTCGGCTCTTGGCTCCTTGGCTCCTTGGATGGGTCGTAGGCCCGAGGAGGAGGTGAGATCTTTTTGGGCCTCGCTCCAAAGTCTGTCAGACTTTTTTGGGCTTTGTTCAAAGTCAAATCTGACAATATTCATTACACGCGGACTGGATTAATGGCACGCGGAGAATCCGAGGCATTTATGTCACGCGGTGAATCTGGGCATTGAAGTCACGCGGATTATCTCTCCCGAGAGGCTCCTCCTGCAGCCTATAAAAAGAGGCCCTGCAGAACTCAAAAATCACAACAATACGAACAGTTGTTGAGCATTCCTATTCGATCTCTCTCTCCCCCATTTTTTTGTCCCTGTCTCTTCTTCTCTTCTTTTGTTCGAGTCTGAGAGTACACGCAGTATAACTAGAGTTCGTTGGCTTTTGTTCTTGAGTTGTGCAAGTCAGAAGTGTAGCAGTTGTATCCTGGGATTCGGAACGCCGGTAACCGTCACACTACGGGGCGTTTTCAGAATTAAGGAAAGAGAATTCATTCTCGACTCTGCTTGATCTCGACAGTACGGTTTGGTATTGGTTCGATTATTTTCTCTTCTCCTTAATCTCAGTTTATTCTTGTATTTTATACATTTTTATAAGTTGTAGAAAATAGGATTCCTACAATCTTAATTCTGAATTTTTTTTCCTACGTTTCTACGACTAACAAATTTGTTTTTTGAGTAAACGGGTTAAGGCGAATTGGAAAATTGTTCTCGTTTCTGTACGAGAAAATCCGGAAAAAATATTTATTTATTATTTCGAATTTAATCTGAATTGATTAAATTAATTACATATTTATTCGAGTTAAATATATTAAAAAACGGTTTTTAATTTAATAAATTAAATTAAATTCGTAAGTAATTAATTAATTAAATTAAACTCGGTTAATTAATTAATTAAATTAAACTCGGTTAATTAATTAATTAATTAAATAATTGCGGAAATAATTGTTATTTTATTTCCTATTGCTTCGTTTTTGCATTTGTTCTAATCTGTTTCAATTTCATTTGGTCTCAGATTTGAAAAATGACTAACGGAAACGACAACGTTGTGGATGCTAATGCTGCAACTAAGAGTGGTGAGTCGACACTCCAAATTCAGTTTGGAGATGGTCTGCCATCAGTGACTCTGGAACAGAATAATGTTCAGCCCCCTGAGGTGACCAAGGTCAACCCACCTGTGGTGGAGAACCAGGCTCCGGTCATACCGAAACCGGGTGGACAGTCTCAAACAAGCCAGCCGATGGACTTGTCGGATGTTCACATGCCCTATGTGAGGGTACCGGACAGGTCGTACACGGCTAGTATGCCGAGTGCATTCCATGCTGGAGTCTTGCCCGACAAGTTCGACGGGAAGGGGTTCAGGATTTGGTCTCAAAAGATGCAATTCTTCCTGAACACAATGGGCCTGAACAGATTTCTGACGGAGGAGAAACCAAAGTTCTCCCCGCACAACACTGATGCCCTTGCTGATTGGGTCAAGGGAGATTATTCATGCAGAGGCTATGTCAAGTGCCGCATGATAGACTCGTTGTACAAAGTCTATTACAACCATGATACCGCCAAGGAATTGTGGGACGCTCTAGAAAAGAAGTACAAGACTCAAGATGATGGGTCAAAGAAGGTTGCAATGGCTAAGTTCCTGAACTACAAAATGGTAGATTCAAGATCGGTCGTGGAACAAGTTGAAGAGCTGCAACTTATCGTCCATGAAGTCCTCTTTGAAGGCATGAACATCTGCGAGACATTCCAGGTAGGTGCCTTCATCGAAAAGCTTCCTCCATCATGGGAGCAGTTTAAAGTCTACTTGTTGCTGAAGCAAAAGGCAATGAGGGTGGAAGACTTGATTGTGAGGCTCCGGGTGGAGGAGAACAACAAGAGGGCCAATGGCTATGGACCTTCGAACAAAGCAAGCCCGACAGAGCATCAGGACAAGGGGAAGAAAAGGAAGTTTCAACCCAGCAGCTCCAACAACTCCAACAACTTCAAAAAGCAAGGGCCTAAGAAGTTTGCTGGAAAGTGCCACAAGTGCAACAAAGTTGGACACAAGGCGGATGAGTGTCGAAGCAAGGTCGACACAAAGAGGGACAAAGGCAAGTCCCAAGCCAACATAGCTGAAGGGTCACTCACAGAGGACGACTTGTGTGTGGTGACTGAAGTCAACATGGTTGGTAGCAACCCAAAGGAGTGGTTCCATGACACCGGTGCAACTAGGCACATATGCTCAGATAGGGGTCTCTTCACGACCTACAAGAAGAACCACACTGAAGAGCAACTCTTCATGGGAAACTCCGCCACTTATAAGGTGGAAGGATATGGGAAGATCGTGCTGAAGATGACTTACGAGAAGGAGCTGACGCTGAACAACGTCCTTCATGTGCCGGACATCTGCAAGAACCTGATTTCGGGAACTCTACTCTCCAAGAATGGGTTCATGATCAAGTTTGTGTCTGACAGGCTGGTTCTCTCTAAGAAGGGGGTATATGTGGGTAGGGGTTATGTACAGGATGGACTAATCAAAATAAATGTAATGACAGTCATCCCAAAAGCTATTGTAACCGATGTTTCAATGAATAAGAATAACCCTATTGCTTATGTTGTTGAGTCTTTTAATATTTGGCATGAAAGATTGGGACATGTTAACTATAAGTCTATAAGTAGATTGATAAGTTTGAATATGATTCCAAAATGCAAAACAACTAAAGACAAATGTGAAGTATGCGTTCAAGCGAAACTCACAAAAACACCATCACCCCATGTAGAAAGGACAACCGAACCTCTAGGATTAATTCACACTGATTTATGTGATTTAAAGTTTGTACAAACTAGAGGAGGTAAAAAGTACTTTGTGACTTTCATAGATGATTGCACAAGATATTGTTATGTATACTTGTTACGTAGCAAAGATGAAGCTTTAGAAAAGTTCAAAGAGTACAAGTTGGAAGTTGAGAACCAACTTAGTAAAACGATCAAATTCGTAAGAAGTGATAGAGGAGGTGAGTATAGTGAACCTTTTAATGCGTTCTGTAGAGAACATGGCATTGTTCACCAAACTACCACTCCTTATTCTCCAGAATCCAACGGAGTAGCGGAACGAAAGAACCGAACTCTAAAGGAAATGATGAATGCAATGTTGCAAGAATCTGGGTTAGCCCAGAACATGTGGGGGGAAGCGTTGCTTACCTCAAATTACATTCTCAACAAAATACCACACAAGGTGACTGGAAAGACGCCTTATGAGTTGTGGAAAGGTAACGTACCTTCGTACAAATACTTCAAAGTGTGGGGGTGCCTAGCTAAAGTAGTAGTACCACCTCCTAAAAAGGTCTCAATTGGACCAAAAACCGTTGATTGTATTTTCATCGGGTATGCACATAATAGTAGTGCATATCGTTTCTTGGTATACAAGTCAAATATACCGGATATACATGCTAATACAATAATGGAGTCAAGAAACGCATCTCTCTTTGAAAACGTGTTCCCTTGCAAGGATAAAGAATATCCTAAAAGGACTCGTGAACAACGAGATACAAATGAGGTTGCTCAAGAAGCAAGCACTTCTATGCAAGAAGCGAGCACTTCTATGCAAATAGTGAGTACTTTTGTCCAAGAAACAAAAGAAGAAAATGATGAACCTAGACGAAGCAAGAGAGCTCGGAAGGAAAAATCATTTGGCTCAGATTTCACAATGGCATTTCTTCTAGAAAACGAACCTCGAACGTTTAAAGAAGTCATGCCAATGCCAGACGCACCTTCATGGAAGGAAGCGGTCAAAAGAGAAATAGACTCCATTATGCAAAATCATACTTGGGAGTTAGCTTATTTACCCCCACACTAGTAGAAAAAACACTTGTTGCAGCCCCCCTGTTGAGGCGGGCACCTTAAAAACCGCCGCAAAAAGTCTTATTCTACTATCTGTTGAGGTGGTCAGTCGTTTAGTTCGCTGCAACAGGTGCTTTAGAGGCGGGCAACTTTTCGTTCGCCTCAAAAAATATGGATGTTTTTGACCTGTTGAGGCGGTCAGTAAGGCGCCCACCTCTAAAGCACCGAAAATATTAGAGGCGGGCAGTAGGCGCCCGCCTCAACAACTGCGACAAAAGAATTAGAGGCGGGCAGGTAGGCGCGCGCCTCAACAGATTACAACTATCCTCAACAGCTGTTTTTAAAAAATTTAGAGGCGGGCAAAGGGCGCCCGCCTCAACAGCTGGTTTAAAACATTTAGAGGCGGGCAAAGGGCGCCCGCCTCAACAGCTTCCTCATATCAGCAAATTAGGTCTTGCTCGACTTTTCCTCAACAGCTTTCTCCTCAAAATTCTCTAAGTGTCGACGACGCCTCCTCCTCGCCACCTCCTCCACGCCTTGCCGCCTCCTCCACGCCTCGCCGCTTCCACGCCGTCTGGAATTTTGCCCTCTTCCTTTCATCATCAACTATTCAGGCGTCGACCGGGAGAACCCCCTCTTGCATTAATAATCGGCGCCGGCTGTTCAGGCATCATCGAATCCGTCAGAAGCGGCGTCACCGATTTCAAAGTCGGTGTTCACGTCTGCGGAATTACCACACTCGGTACCTTCCTTCAATTCATCGTTGTTGACCAGTTTGAATTGTGAGTTCTATCTAGGGTTTGCAAAAAAAATCAGTAGATTGTATTGAGTTTATTGTGAGTTCTATCTGTACTGTGAGTTCTTATTCATTGGATGTTGTTGAGTTTATTGTTTGATCCCAAGTTTGAATCGAACTAGAGCATCATATCTCTGAACTTGGTTTAAATAAATGTAATGAAATAATAAAGGCAATAATAAATGGTATGAATTAGAAATCACTTGGATAAAAATACTACTAAACCCCATGTTGCTACAGTGAAGCTAAATCATATGATGAAGATTATGTGTTTTTTGCTTTGTCTCTAGTGGTTCTGTAGACGCTCTACTCTCGACTTCTCGTGGACGAGCCAACCTTCGCCGCTTCCATCTGCGTTTTCCTTCTTCTCAAAAGAGCCCCACCTTCGCCGCTTCATTCATCCTTCTTCTCAAGGCATCTAGGCAGCGCCGTTCTCGACTTCGAGCAGTCACCGGCGTCCTTCTTCTCAAGCAACCTCTTTCGTGTTTTGGTATGAAATTAATAGTTGATTATGCCATGTGTATGCCTATGCCATCTATCACAAGCTGGATTTGCCATATTGCCATTTGTTTTTGTTGCAGTTGAGTTTTGCTTATGCAAACCTAGAAAATGTATGGGAAATTGGGAATGTATGCCATATATATATATTATATAGTCATATGATGCATATAGTAGGCGATTGAAAAATCATATATCATGTGATATGTAATGAAAACGGAAAAAAAACACATTACAAAATAAAGAATTCAAGCAGCTTCTTCACTTTGGAGAAGAAGTTGTTGGCCTGTCAACTCGAGGAGAAGATGCTGCTACTTTTTATCTTTTGATATGGAGACTGCAATTTGAATTGGTTGTGGAAACAAATGCCTTTATTTGTTTTATTGACTTAATTTGTTAGGAGAATTTAGAAACAAGTTGATTGCTTGCTTAGGTTGAAGTTAAGTATCACTACTCAGTACAGTGTGATGAAACAGGATTGTATAAGTAACTTAAGCAAGATCGAATCCAAACAAATTTACGGAGTACTTAATTAACTATTTTAAAAATGGCGAATTTGTAATCTTTATATGTAGCAGGGCTTATTTGTGATACGGATACCTCAAAAACGCCGACGACGCCGACGACGCTCTACTCTCACCTCGGCATTCATTAAGGTTCCTTCCTTCTCTTCGCCTCTCCTCCCTCATTTTGCTTTAATTCCATTTCAAGATGCTTAACTGTAAAGATTTCATTGCCGGCACAGTTTTGATTTCGTCGAACTCGTCTTCCAACTCTCCTCGCATTGTCGTCAACTGCTCCTTCTCGTCTCCTCCTCCTCCTCCAGCTTTCGTCCTTGAAGTCATCGAGGTAACTTCCTCCTTCGCAAATTGTTTTCGGATTTTGATGTGCAAGAGTTGATTCCTTTTGTGGTATGAATGGTTGATTTTTGCTCTTGTGGGTGATTAGTCCCTTATTTGGTGGAATTTTGTTTGATTATGTTGTTTTGATTCTTTAAGAAATTTTGATGCACTCCAAGTGTTTGGTAAAATGCCTAGTAGAAAATTTACATGCACTCCAATAGATTATGACTATATATTGGAACATATAGTACTTGGTAGTTTTACTAGTTCTTGTTAATACCTTTCATGTATGTTTAGGACTATACTCTACCTCTTGTCCATATAGTCAATTCATATAACTAAACTTAATCTTGTGACTTTTTAGCATGACTTGATAAAAATTGTAGGAAAACAAATGAAATATGTCGATGAGTGATTTTAATGAGTTTTGCATGAGATATTGTTTTGTTAGCTAGATATCCAAATAATTTTATTTTATTTCAATGAGTGTTTTCAATGTTATGTATGTATTGGTCTTTCTACAGTTTTCTTCTGTTATTAGAAATGAGTTGTCGTTGGATGTACGGTGATCATACTACAGCTGAATATTTGAGTGGGGTTGGGGAGTTTATTAGATGTGCTTTAGCCAACCAACAGAGTACAAAAGCCGAAAAAATCTATTGTCCCTGTCGTGATTGTAACAATGTAAGGAGGTTAGCAGACATTGATGAGATTGAGGATCATTTATTTCGTCGTGGGTTTAAGCAAGATTATCATGTTTGGTTTTGGCATGGAGAGAAAATACCTGATCGTCCAAGTTCTAGTGTAAACGAATTTGATCTTCAGGTAGACAGTGATGAGAGTGATGATAACATTTCTGAGAATTATGAGATGGTTGATGATGATGATGATGATGAGCAAGAGGATGAAATGAATGAGATGATGGATGGGGTGAGAGATCGCTTGGATGAACGACCTAAGGTGTTAGAACAACTAACAAAGGCTGCTGAGACGCCTTTGTATCCTGGGTGTACAAAATTTACCAAGTTAGAAGCTTTGTCAGTGCTATACAACTTGAAATCGAAGAGTGGCTGGACTGATTCGAGTTTCACGACCTTATTGGAGTGGTTAAGTGAAGTTTTGCCGGAAGGCAATGAGTTGCCCACCTCTACCTATTATGCCAGGAAAGTGATGTGTCCCTTTGGCTTAGAGGTTGTCAAAATAGATGCTTGTCCAAACGATTGTGTTCTTTACAGAAAAGACCATGAAAATTTGGATGAGTGTCCAAAGTGCGGTGTATCTCGTTACAAGCGTAAAGGGGTAAATTCCGCTAAGAAGGGGCCGCCGGCTAAAGTTATGTGGTATCTTCCAATCATAGATAGATTTAAGCGTTTGTTTTCATTAAAGAAACAAGCAAAAAATCTGAGATGGCATGCAGAAGGGAGGAAGAAAGATGGACTCCTTAGACATCCTGCTGATTCTCCTCAATGGAGAAATATCGATAAGAAATATCCTGAATTTGGCAAGGAGGTTAGAAATCTGAGACTTGCTCTGTGTACAGATGGTGTGAATCCTTATGGCACTCTAAGCACTCAGCACAGCACATGGCCGGTTCTTCTTGCGATTTATAATCTTCCTCCATGGTTGTGTATGAAGCGCAAGAATATCATGTTATCACTCCTCATCTCGGGGCCTAAGCAACCTGGAAATGACATAGATGTGTATCTAGCGCCACTCATAGAGGATTTGAAATTATTGTGGAATGAAGGTGTTTCAATGTACGATGCACACACCAACTCAGACTTCACACTGCGAGCTATGGTTTTTTGTACCATAAATGATTTTCCAGCATATGGAAACTTGTCTGGGTACAAAACCAAAGGAGAACAAGCATGCCCAATATGTGAAGAAGACATGGAACCCACATACTTGAAACATTACAAGAAAAATGTGTTTGTAAAGTACAGGAAGTTCCTTAGTCGGTATCACCCTTATCGTAAGAAGAAGAAAGAGTTCAATGGTCACACCGAGGAAGGAGTGGCTCGTGCACCTTTAACGGGATCGCAGGTTTATGAACGTATTAAAAATGTTGAAACCAAATATGGCAAGTTCATCAAGCCCAAGTCTAAAAAGGGTGTTTTATGGAAGAAAGTATCTTCACTATGGGATCTTCCTTATTGGAAAGATTTGTCGGTTCGTCATTGTCTCGATGTGATGCACATTGAAAAAAATGTGTGTGATGCTATTATTGGGACTTTGCTACACATTCCCGGAAGGAATAAGGACAATAAGAAAGTTCGGAAAGATATGAAAGAGAGGAATATGCGTCCAGATTTGTGGCCCGTGAAAAAAAAGGATGGTAAAAGGACTTTTCTTCCTCCGGCGTGTTACACAATGTCAAGAAAGGAGAAAAAGACGTTTTGCGAGTGCTTACATGGCATTAAGGTGCCACCGGCGTGTTACACAATTATTCTTTCTATGAGAGTTTTACTTTACAGATACTAATAGTGTAATCTTGCATATTTTGTAGGTATTTATTGCATGATCACAGCTGGGCATTTGAAAGGTCATCTCAGATTGGATTCTTATGTCCTGAGACGATGTCAAGCACTAGAATCAAGGTTGATCCTAATGTCCCAACAGAGTATTTAAAAAAGATTTTCGTTGCTGAAATTCAAAAGGAGAAGATGAATGATCCTAGCATAACCAAATGGTTTTTGCTTCCATATAATCAAGAGTAAGTGTGATATAGCAATCCTTCTTTCTTGTTCTGACTACATCTTTTGACTTGTTTTCTGATGTTATACAATATCTTTTATAAATGACGTAGAAATCATTGGATTCTATATGTACTAGACCTACGTAAAGCCATTGTGTATATTTTCGATCCTCTCAAAGAAGCACGCAAAGAGTATGATGTATGGGGCATCTTGAGTTTGTAAGTTTTTTACTTAAAAATTGTCTTTTCAAATATTTACAAAATCAGAATTTTTGACTTTTATGTTGTTTATTTTACAGGACATACCAAGTATATAAGTTTAATGGTGGGGTGCGTCCGAGTAAAACGACTAATTTCAAGCCTTGGAGACCCATTCATATAGAGCTATACCATCATAAATTACCTTTTTCTTTATTTTTTATATCTATTGATCTTAAAACTAAGATGATGTATTATATTGTTATTTTAGTGCGCTCAACAAAGTGGCGGAACCGAGTGTGGATATTACGTTATGAAGTTCATGTTGGAGATTGTCACGACATATCAAGAGTCTAATGAGCGACTAGATAAGGTAGTTACTTTACCTAGTCCTTTCATTTCATATATGTAAAATCTAATTTTTTCATGTTAATTACTTCACTAAGACGATGTACTATATGTTTTTGAAGGTCTATGTTCAGAGGAGTGTGCCTTATACAAGTGAGGAACTCGATGTTGTTCGTGAGCAATGGGCTAAGTTCTTTACAACCAAATATCTATTAGTTTAAGCGTATGTTTTGGATATTTGAATAATAGGTTTTGTACTTGCATATATTCTGTTGAAACTGAACACATATTGTATGTGAAATGTATCTGCAAGTGGAACTAGACGTTCAGAATGATTGAAACAGGTTGCTTATTCTGTTTCGTACAGGCTGGTTACTGTAAATTCAAACCGAATATTTTTAAAAAAAAACACCTGTTGAGGCGGGCGGAAGAATGACCGCCTCAACAGATTCATCATTTGTCCCATCTGTTGAGGCGGTCACCCTTCTGCCTGCCTCAACAGAGGTAGAAAACGTTGCACCTGTTGAGGCGGTCACCCTCCCGACCGCCTCAACAGACCCCTCTGTTGAGGACCTGTTGCAGCCCCCCCTGTTGCAGCGACCCCTGACCGCCTCAACAGGGGGGTTTTTGACCGCCTCAACAGGTGTTTTTTCCACTAGTGCCAGGAACAAAAGCGCTGGGATGTAAATGGATTTTCAAACGAAAGTTGAAAACCGATGGCTCAATAGAGAAGTACAAGGCAAGGCTTGTAGTACAAGGATTTAGACAAAAAGAAGGTCTAGATTTCTTTGATACTTATTCTCCGGTAACGAGAATTACTTCTATTCGAGTACTAATAGCGATTGCGGCTCTACATAATCTAGAAATACATCAAATGGATGTCAAAATGGCCTTTTTAAACAGAGAGTTAGAAGAGGAAATTTATATGAAACAACCTGAGGGGTATGTTGTGTCTGGACAGGAACACAAAGTGTGTAGACTTGTGAAATCTTTATATGGATTAAAACAAGCACCTAAACAATGGCATGAGAAATTTGACAGTGTGATGATGTCAAATGGTTTCAATATAAATGAATGTGACAAATGTATTTACGTCAAAACAACTCCAAAAGGATATATCTTGTTGTGCCTATACGTTGATGACATGCTTATTATTGGTAGTAACAAAGATATGATCCAACAAACTAAGAACATGCTTAGTGGGAAGTTTGACATGAAAGATTTGGGACTAGCGGATGTGATTCTAGGAATAAAAGTCATAAGACATTCTGAAGGAATCATTTTAACTCAAGATCATTACGCTGATAAAGCACTTGAACGATTCAAGAAATACTCAAGCGGTAGTGCAAAGAGTCCCGTGGACCCTCACCTCGACTTAAAGAAAAACTCGGGTGATGGCATATCTCAAATAGAGTATGCACGAGTGATTGGAAGTCTAATGTACTTAACAAATTGTACGAGACCAGATTTAGCACATGCGGTGAACGTTTTAAGTCGTTACACTAGTAATCCAGGACATGGTCCCTGGAAAGGCATAACAAGGGTATTGAACTACTTGCGATATACTCGAAATTATGGATTACACTATGGACGATATCCAGCAGTGATGGAAGCCTATAGTGATGCTAATTGGATATCCGACTCCAAAAACTCAAAATCCACAAGCGGGTATGTTTTTACCCTAGGTGGTGCGGCTAGATCCTGGAAATCCTCCAAACAAACTCTACTGGCTAGATCCACAATGGAATCTGAATTCATTGCCTTGGACAAAGCAGCAGAAGAAGCAGAATGGCTTCGAAACTTTCTGGAGGATATACCAATGTGGGAAAAACCGGTGCCGGCTATGAGTCTCCATTGCGATAGTCAATCGGAAATAGCTCGAGCACTAAGTTCAATATATAATGGTAAGTCTCGTCATATTAGAAGACGACATAAAACCATAAGACAATTGCTCTCAAACGGAGTGATCAATGTTGATTACATCCGATCGGCTGACAACCTAGCGGATCCGTTTACTAAAGGTTTGTCTCGAGAGCAAGTTGTGAAATCATCAAGAGGAATGGGTTTAAAGCCTATGACATAAGATGAAGTTTGATGGTAACCCTACTTACGTGATTGGAGATCCCAAGATGTAAGTTCAAAGGGACAACGAAATCAAGCTAAATCTAAAGAGCACTTGGAGATTAACATCTTCTCCCAGTTCCTAGGATGATAAAAGTGCGTTGGTAACGTATAGGTTAAGTCATAAAGTGTTGACTTTTAATGATTCCATAAGCTTTGAAAAGCAAAGTAAAATATAATGGTATACTACTTATGGTAAAATCACCTTATGAGTGTGAAATGGGGCCGTTTCTAGGAGAAAGAAGAGAGGCTGCTTTCTCCAAGTTCACTCATAAATAACCAGGGATGTTCAAGGCCGAAATGAACACAATCAGAGAACCTAGTTCTGTGAGAAGATGAAACTGTGTGATTGTCGTTGTCTAGGTTTACATCAAAGTCCGGGTGGTTCAAGACATCACGTTCACTACCTGGTCGAGTAAATTCGATGGCTACTCACTATGGGTGGTTCAAGGCTGAAAAATGCTACCAGCCCAAATGCAGTGATTCTTCGACCGTACTCTCAAAAGTCTTTTTGTCAAGTCGTTTTCACGTGTTTTAGAGTCATTTTTATTCATGTGGGGGATTGTTGGAACTGAATTTTCCGGGCACCGTTGGTGTCGGATAATGGGAGCGTTGGCTTCGTCTCCGCGAGCACTATTTCGTAGTATGCTCATTTGTATAATTTGGGTTCCGTTTGAACGAGAAATAGGGGAGTTACATTTAATGTAACTAAGTGTAATTTTGAGGATTAATGTGTATCCCACATTGATTAGGAGGAGAAAAACTCACTAGTATATAAACTAGGAGTGGATTGTAATGGATGTGATTGGGCCAGAGGAGGCTATCCTGGTGGGCTTGGGCCCTGGGAAACCACACGCGCGCGGTTCGGTTTGGTTCGGCTCGGCTCAGCTCGTGACTCGTGGCTCCTTGCTCTCCTTGGATGGGCCGCAGGCCCGAGGAGGAGGTGAGATCTTTTTGAGCCTCGCTCCAAAGTCTGTCAGACTTTTTTGGGCTTTGTTGAAATGAGTTTGTTCAAAGTCAAATCTGACAATATTCATTACACGCGGACTGGATTAATGGAACGCGGAGAATCCAAGGCATTTATGTCACGCGGTGAATCTGGGCATTGAATTCACGCGGATTATCTCTCCCGAGAGGCTCCTCCTGCAGCCTCTCTCCCCCATTTTTCTTTCCCTGTCACTTCTTCTCTTCTTTTGTTCGAGTCTAAGAGTACACGCAGTATAACTAGAGTTCGTTGGCTTTTGTTCTTGAGTTGTGCAAGTCAGAAGTGTAGCAGTTGTATCCTGGGATTCGGAACGCCGGTATCCGTCACACTACGGGGCGTTTTCAGAATTAAGGAAAGAGAATTCATTCTCGACTCTGCTTGATCTCGACAGTACGGTTTGGTATTGGTTCGATTATTTTCTCTTCTCCTTAATCTCAGTTTATTCTTGTATTTTATACATTTTTATAAGTTGTAGAAAATAGGATTCCTACATGAAGGCAGGTAGAAGAGTGCATGAAATGCATGCTATTCGAAGGAAAAAGACGGCCATAAAAAGAACCAGGCGTCTGTTTGTAGCGAAATTATCAACGAGATGATAACTAAGCAATTGTAGGGCAAAGATCAAAGAGAACGGTATAATCTTAACACTAAGAGAACAAGACGAGAGAATAAGGTTGAAACTTGAACTTTCTTGTGGTATTGATATTACGGCGTAGTACGATGTCCCTACAAAAGGTTGGCGTTAACCTTTATATAGGTTAACCGTAGGATCTTACTAAGGAAATAATATCTTTTCATTTTCTTTCTAACGATATAATAAATATGGTAAAAGATATTCTTTCATCTTATCCTTTACCATTTACACGAATATAATATAGAACAAGGTAACTAAGTGGCGGCTGACCTAATTCCCATAGCTTAACGATACGTTCTTCTTTATAACGTCACGTCGACGACATCTTCCGTTTCATACGTCGCGTCGCCTCTATCCTTCTACGCGTAGCTTTCACGCGTTCCATAGTCGTCGTATTTTTAGGCACAAACAATACCCCTAAGGCGTCTTACAGGGCGTAATATTAAGAAGAGTTGGGAGACGCCTTCTTTCTTTGTAGAATACGTCTTCAAAATTACTGGAACGCGTTGATGATAACGTCATCAAAATTCTCGACATCGTCGTTAAGCTTCAATCAGGATTTTTCTTCAATTCTTAACACGTGCCGGGGGAGAAGTTTTGTTTCATGTGCCGGGAACGTCGAAACGCAACGGCTAGTTTTCCCAATGGCTATAATGTCGTTGAATGCTCCTTGATTCTCGCGACCTTCTCTGGCTATATAATGGGTGAATCTCCAATCTCATATACTTTTCTTCTCCCATCTGATTACTCGCTATTGTCTTCTTGCTTCCTCTTTACTTTGATCCGAACTTTCTTGCTCATTCTTTCATGCTCGCTTTGGGGGTTGCAGTGGGGCAGCTCCTGCCAAGCGTTTGGAGGATCTTTGGTGCTTTAGGCGACGTGGTGGAGAAACATGGCGTCGATCTAGCCGTCGAGGATATCACTTATTCTTTCAACGTCCAAACGAAGACGGTGGGAAGAGTAGGCCTTAAGTCTAGGCCGAAGGCGCCTAAGATCGCGATCGAGGGGAGTCAAGCCGATCGTCACTGGGCCGAATACTTTTACTTTGTGAAGAAGTCTTCTCTTGGCAAAGACTGTGCTTGGTTGATTGACTGCTGGAATCCTACAGGTAAACTTTGATTTCTTTGAAACTCGCACTATGTGTTCAAGGCCTGGATCTTATTTTTTCTTCCTTTATGTAGTGAATACGGATGCTATTATAGTAACGCGAGAGACCCAGAAGGTCATCGATAGGCTTCTTTCCATTCCTGAAGCGGATCGGACTTTCCATGGTCATGACGGAGAAGGGCGTCGAATTGCTTCCGTTCTCCCGGCAGGTAACGCGTTCGTTCATCTGAGTTTTACTCG
The DNA here is from genome assembly GCA_029168935.1 of Oxyria digyna. Lineage (NCBI taxonomy): Eukaryota > Viridiplantae > Streptophyta > Magnoliopsida > Caryophyllales > Polygonaceae > Oxyria > Oxyria digyna. Next base: position 4,402,612 of record JAPVLV010000018.1, read on the forward strand.
GTTCTTCTTTCTTTTTGCTCATGATTCTTATACGTGTGCTTTTGGTTCTTTCAGTTTCTGCGGACTTATCTCGCGTCCGTGGTGGAGGGTTGTCCGCGTCGGATTTGGTAGCGTCGCGTAAAAGGAGTTGCGCCGAGGAGATGGTGGCTTCAGGGACCACGCTTCAGGCCATCCCTATGATTTCTTTACTTTCATCCCCGTCTCCTTCGTCTACTCCGGCGAAGAGATCGCGTAAGGGCAAAGAGAAGGTAGTCGAGAAGTTGGACTTTGGCTACGAGTCTGTAGACGACTTTCTGGGGGTGATTTCTCGTGCGGTCGCGTCTGGGAGATCGTTTATCCCTGCCATGAAACAACTTCAAAATCCTCCTTCCCTTGATTACTACTTGTCGAGGGAAACTGAGGATGTGATGGGTGAATCTCTCGTGGCGCAGTGGCAGGTATGTTTCAATTTGAATTGCTTTCTTTTTACTGGAGCTTTTGTTCTCGCTCTCTGTAATATACGTACTTGAATGTCTTCTTTCTATAGGCTCTTCAAGCTTCTTTATGCGCATATGGGCGCTTCTCTGATTTCGTTGATCGGACGAGGTCTATGGAGGCTAAACAATCGGTCGACGAGATAAAGATTAAGGAGCTTACGTCGTTGGTCGAGGCGTCACAGAAGGCGGAGAACGAGGCGAAGGAGAAGGTGGAGGCAGAGTCCAAGCTTCGTGAAGATCTTTCTGGGCAAGTCAAGGATCTTCAAGCCAAGATTGGTGCTTTGGAGATTGAGAAGGCCCGGGTGGAGTTGAGGTTGGCTTCCGACCTCAAGAATGTTGCGGAGTATTGGTCTTGGTTATCTCGCGTGGAGGTCATCGAGGAGTATGCTGCTGGTCGTACTCATGGATGGGACCCGGTGAAGGAGCGAAGGTAATTCAACAATGCGTACCCGGAGCGTCCCGAGGGCGTTGAAGTGGGACCTACGCCGATGAAGCCTCCGGCTGAGCCCCATATTGAAGAAGATGTTGCTCCTCATCTCAACGAGGTTGATTCCAACGACGGCATCGAGGACGATGAAGGCGACGGCGAGGATGTCGTCGCGGAGGATTCTGAGGAGGAGAGGGATGCTTGTGAATATGAAGACGGCGATCCTTCTTCTAGCGATGAATCTTCTTGATTTACTTTCTTTGAATCTTCTTTTGTACATTTGTACATGTACGTGTAGCTTTTTCTCTCTCTTTCTTTTGTAAAAAGAATTTTGCCTTTTTATGATGGGCTATTTATCAAAGCCTCTGATCTCTGTTACTCTCCAAATTATGACGTAACAGGCTTTCGTTCCTAGCTCTCTTGCGACGGCATGTATCAACGCGTCGTCGGTTTCTTATGACGTTTATACGTTCCTTTGGGAAGTTCTTTTCCTTTCTTACGTATCTCTACCCCTTTTGGTAGGTTTGATCTGAGCTTCTTGTAGGCTTAGTTTAAAGCTACCAAAGAAGTCTTGTATACTTTAACTTGATATACCTTGTTGTTCCCTTTTTTTTTTACTAATCTCGCGAACGCGTAGAGCTTTCTTTCGGCTTTCTGATCTTTTTGTATGGTACTTCATGTTCGTGACTTGGGTGCTTGATATGTTCTTATTGGCTTTGATCGAGAGATGTGGTCAATGCGACTTACTTTAGCTTATTTGCCGACTTACATGAGGTTTGGGTCCAGCATTTCCTCTGAACCCAGAAGCGAGTGGCGGACGTAGGTCAGCGTGTGATTTTGATCAGCTTGTGACGTTACCCCTTACTTTAAAGGTGGATTCGTTGCCTCACGCTAGCGTTTAGGTCGACGTCAAACTCTTTTAATCGACGGGCCTATTCATCGTGTATGTCGTCTGTTTTCTTGAGTATAAGGACTTACGATGCCGGTGGACGCGTCCCTGCCGGTTTGGCGAATTGCCCGTGGATTCATGACTCTCAGAGGGGCCGTGGAAGCCGTGAATACACGTTCCTGGAGATGGGTGGTGGCGATAGGTTTCCCTTCTTCCCCAGAGCACCATGCCGGTTTCGTGAGGTATCGGGCTTCAATCCCTATGACCATTGCCACACGTCGCTAATGATCATAGGAAGCTTCGACTCGGGGTCGGCGGTTCGGCTAACGTTGCCTACGCGTAGATGGAGCCTTGAACGCGTAGACTAATGCAATTCGCCCCCGTCGCGGATTTTCTCCGCGGCCTTTTGAGCTTGGGTGTTACATCAGAGACAGAGAGCAAGTACTTTGAAAATAAAACATCTCTTATCATGCTTGAACACATCGGGGAAGAAAAAAAAAGGTATACTCATATATTGAAAAGATGCATCATGAAGACAAGACTACTACGTAGACGTCGACCCCTTTTTCGCCACGACCCCTTGTTGTTTTGACGCTAAGACAACTATTCTACCTTATTATAAAGAAAAACTTCAGGAAAGCAAAAAAGGATTGTTCCTACTCATGCAAATGAAAGGGAAATAAGGTCGAGAAGGACCTCGGAAGACTCTTGTGCTTTCTTTAGGATTACGGAGGGTGATGCTTTAGGGACATGTTGCTTAGATCGTTTCTTGTTACTTGGATCTTTTGATGCTTGGTATCTTGGTGAAAGACTTTAGATCGTCGCACTTCATATTTTGATTGCTACGCTTTCTTTTCTTTCTTTGGCAACGCTTTGGTTTCTTTCTTCATTCCGATATCGTAGCATTCTCTAGCAACTTGAGTTTCTCCCATGATTTCTTGCGTCCCCCATGGCGATGGGAATTTCAGGGACTGATGGTATGTTGACGGGACTGCTCTCATGTCGTGCAGCCATGGTCTTCCCATGATCACGTTGTATGGCGATTCAAGCTCCATTACGGCAAATTTAGCCCGCGTATTAATACCCCTGGCGTAGGTTGATAGCGTAATTTCCCCTATCATCTCTGTCACTTCGCCGCTGAAACCTACTAGTGGTACGCATCTCCTGGTCACGTTGCTAAGGGATAATCCTAATTCTTTCAGGGCGGCCGTAGTGATGATGTTGGCCGAGCTACCATTGTCCACGAGGATTCTCTTAACGAGGTGGTTACTAATAGTGAGAGAGATTACTAACCCGTCGTGATGCTCCATCGTCGCGTTCGAATCTTCGAACGTGATAAGCTGCTTGCTTCGGGTAGGGCGTACTTGATAGACTTTCGTTGCGTTACTCTCGTCTCCTAGAATTTTGATACTTTTCTTTGCCGTCGTAGACGCGTATCTGCTTGCTGAAGGTCCTCCGATGATGGAATGAATGGTACGAGCGTGGTGAGCTGGAGATGGAGGTGGAGTGGGAGACTTTCTTTCTTTCTTTATCCCTTCGAGGGCGTTCATTCCTTCTTTGGAGAGTATATCTTTTAGGTCTCCTCTCTTTAGCAGCCTCATCACTTCTTTTCTTAAGGTGTAGCATCCATCCGTCGTGTGACCTATATCATTGTGGAATTCGCAATACCCCTTGCCCGTTCCAGGTCTCCTTCCAAGGTTTTGCTTTCTTGGCCATTGCACGTTGCGTAACCCTTCCATTGCGCTCATGACGCGTAGGGCGTCGGTTGATGAGGCTAAAGTCGTAGTGCCAAATCAAAGAAAACCCTAAACACTAACTAGAGTATAGCAAGTAAGTAGAGGTCGAACCCAAGGGAATCAAAACACCAAATCAATGCAGTCAAGTGAAATATCAACTAGTAATAAGTAACCAAAGGGGGGGTTTTGATTGCAAGAACACACAAGTAACCAGTAACAAGCAGAGGAAAATTGGGTGAGAATATTATGCGAAGGGGTTTCACCTAGCAAGTATCCACACAACAGTCAATCAAGTTGATCATAGATTTATCTCAAGTTCTATTCAATCCTAGGGAATGTTCCTATTCCAATCTTTAATATATCAGCAGGCCCACCGGTCCTGATAATACTTACTATTCAACAATCAGGGAAACCTCTCAAGATTAGATGAAATAGAAGCAAAGGGCACAGGAATTATAAGGATGCATGCAATAACTTACAACCGTCAAGTATTAACATGCAATCAATTCTCTATCATAAAAGCAATCAACTACCAGATCATGCAGATATGAGTGCTACAATGACAAGGAATTCCACCGTATATTCCTAGTCTAGCAATAGAAAACTATCAATCAAACTAGGTGATCAAGCTAGCAAAACTAATAGAAATCAATAGATGAAGAACAAGAGAATTAATACAAACCCATAGGAAAAGAACAAGAGAATTAATACAAACCCATAGGAAAAGAACAAGAGTTTAGAAATCTCACAACTTAATAACTGAAGGTTTAAACCGCTAAGTAAAACAATGGAGTTTAGTTCCTGCTCATGGTTGCAAAACTACATTGTCTGATGGAAAAGATGATGATGGAAAAGATGATAAAAAGATCGAAAGAACTAGGGTTCTTAAATAGAGACTAACCCTAAAAATATATGGTAAAAGATATATCCTAAACGAAATAATAAAATAAGGAAAAAGAAATAAAACAAACAAAGGAAAATAAGGAAAGTCCGGAATGTCTTCGGCCCTGTTGTGGCGATCGCCATAGATGCTTGGCTATCGCGGTCTTCATGTAAAACTCTGCCGTAGTCTCTGTCGCCCCATGGCGATCTCCGTAGAGTCATGGCGATCGCCATGATCTCTCGAACTCATGTAACGCTTCTGTTGTAGAATGGCGATCGCCATAGTGATGGTGGCGATCGCCGCTGCTCCGCAGAATGTCTTCAAGTCTTCATGTCTTCAGTCTTTGATCCTCTTCTTCTTTGGTTCTGGTCTTCATTTCTTCACTTCTTCATAAACAACTCAGAGCATAACAATAGTTCCAAAAACTTGTGATAACACTCCTAAACTAATGTAATAACCCCTAGTTACGCTATACAAAGTGCAGCGTATCATCGGTCTTCATGGAGATTCCTCTCTCTACGACGTAGTTGCTTTCTACCTCGCTCACAGTATGTACCGCTTGGGGTTCTCTTTGGAAAGGTTTGTTTCTTTTATCATTGCGTCCTCCCTGTTCCTGGTGCCTATCGGTATATCGACGTTGGGGAGAATTCCTTCGCGGAGGGGTCCGCCTACGTGGAGATCTGGGAACCTCTTCATTGTATTGCTTCAAGTCCTCTTCCAATCTTATGGCTTGCATGGCCCTTTCCCTCGTTATTTCGAATGATTTGGTGCACATCTTTGTCAGTTCTTTATACAAGTCGCTATCTTTGGGGAGGACGCGTCTGAACGCGTCGGAGGCAGTAGCTTCCGTGCAACTTGGGATTGTGACTTTCTCATCGTTGAAACGTTTGAGGAATTCTCTTATGGTTTTGCCTTTGCTCATGCGCATGTTATGGAGGTCTGATGGTTGCTTTGGAAAGAGCTTGCTACTGGCGAAATGTAACCTGAATTGGTTGGAGAGCTCGACGTAGGACGAGATGCACCCTTGTGGTAGGTGAATGAACCATGTCAAGGCGGGGCCTTTCAGCGTTGAGCTAAAGAATTTGCACATAATTGCCTCTTTGAATCGCGGATCAATGGGGCTCGTGGAAAGTTTACCTTTGTAGAGCAAGATGTGTTCTTCAGGATCACCTGATCTGTCGTAAACTGGAAGATCCGCGACGGTGAATTTCTTGGCGATCTTTTGGATGGCTATACTCTTGATGAACGGGCTATCTTCGAACGCGTGTTCTTCTTCCGGCACTATGGATTTAGGGGCTCCCGACATCGACATCATCTCTTTTTTTAAGGCCCCAATTTGTTGTTTCACGATAGCGGCCATGGTATCCGGAGTTAGGGTCTCTTCGGACTTCTTCTTCTGCGCGGAATCCTTGGGTAAGGTAAACCCATGGTGTTCTCTGGGGTGGTAGGCGTCATCCTCTTTAAGAGCTTCATCCATATCTAAGTGTCGAGCGACGCTCTGGTTGCAGACGTAAGTGTATTGTCCGGATTGGTTTGCCTTGAGTTCTAGGATGGTGGAGTTTAACCTTTCGTTTTCTTTGGCGAGTTCCAACGCCGTCTTCTCACTTGCTTGCAAGGCTTCGGCTTGGGCCTTCTCGAAGGACTCAATTTGTGCTCGGATGACGGCTACGTTGGTAACTTCTCTGTCTACCCCTTGCTTTTCAGCGGGATCGTTATCTGTTGAAGTGTTGGGGGTGACTTCGAGGTTCTTCTCAACGTTCTCATCCATGGGAGTGAGGGAATCCTTCGCACGTTCTTCGGCCTCTGAATCCCTGTTGTTGTGAGGGCTATTAACTCCAGACGCTTGCATCAGCGTGATGTCACGATGACATCAGCACACCACTTCCTTCACGTGGGCTTCTCTTCCTTCGTGGGCTTCTCCTCCTTCGTGGGCTTCCAACATAACCAGCTGTATGCTTCTTCATGGGCTGGCCCATCTGCTCAGCATTCCAACAGCAACCTACCCGCGATCGCCGCTAATCAATCCGCGATCGCGGATTTAATAAAACCCACTCGTCTGTTGCTCCACCGCGATCGCCGCTTATCCATGGCGATCGTCGTCGGTGATTTCTTCAAGTCTTCAACTCTTATTCGGTTCTGATCTCCATTTCTTCACTTCTTAATAAATATCTCAGAACATAACAATGACTCGAAACACATATAATAATACTCCTAAATCAATGTAATAATCCCTAGTTACGCTATACAAAGTGCAGCGTATCACCTACGTTTATGAATATATCGCCCAAATGAAGATTTTGACCCATCAACACATGTCTATAATGGATTCGTATGAAACATATCATCATCTTCTACTCTTCGATTCCGCAACGCCTTATTGTGAAGTTTTATAGGCCATAAAACTCGCGCGTAGCGCGAGCCCAAAAAGTCTAGTCTTAATCTATCTATATAATATAAAAATCGCGGAGAGAGAAAATTAAAGACCTAGCATTAAATTCTCCACATTATGATTGGTTAATTCACACTCCTCAATTCAATGTTGCTATGTTTTAATTGGTGGTTTTATACATTATAGATAGATGGATCAAGCTTCATAAAAACTTCACTATATGAAAATTTAATCTAACACTTACACTTTGCAAGATAATTAGTTTCTTTTTCATAAAAATAAAGGATAACTTTTATCCTAACCAATTCGAACTTCGGTTTAATTATATAAACGGTTTTTAAAATCATATATCTTCAACATTTATATATATGTCGCTTTGCAAATAAGATGTAATTATTTATAAATAAGAAAACCAATTCTTTTGTAAACTCTACTAAGAAGAGTTAAACTAAAATCATAAATAGTTGAAAATATATATAAATAATGTAATATATAAACAACATATTCATAGCTTCACACATTTGAAATAAATATTCACCTCTATTACCTATAAATGTAAAATTTTAAAAATAATTATACACTTTGATACATAGTCTTAATATTACTTTTAAAAATAAAAAAGCATATCTTTTCTCACGCGTAGCAAAAATATTTCTACCTAATAAAACAAAAAGAAGCTAATGGAAACATGGATACACACATCAAAAAAATAAGACACACTGCATTTAGGGGTTCCTCCAATTAATCACATTGCATTTAATGCTTTGTTTCTAATTTATGTATTTTCCTTATTTTTTATTTTCCTATTTATTTCCTATGTTTACGAATATGTGACTCAAATGAAGATTTTTACCCACAAACACATGTCTATAGTGGATCTGTATGAAGCTTATCACCATCTTCTACTCTTCGGTTCCGCAAGTTGTGAAGTTTTATAGGCCGTAAAACCCGCGCGTAACTCGGGCCCAAAAAGTCTAGTCTCATCTCATCTCATCTCATCTCATCTCATCTCATCTCATCTCATCTCATCTCATCTCATATAATATAAAAATCGCGGAGAGAGAAAATAAAAGATTTGGCATTAAATTCTCCTCATTGTAATTGGTTAATTCACACTCCTCAATTCAATGTTCTTATCTTCTAATTTGTTGATTTTATACATTATAAATAGTTATATGGATCAAGCTCTATAAAAACTTGAATGTATGGATCATATAACCTCAATATTTATATATATGGTTTTCAATTTTTTAAATGAGATGTAATTATTTATAAATAAAAAAAATCAATCATTTTGTAAATTATACAAGAAAGATTTAATCCAAAATCATATATAATTGAAAAATATTAATAATGTAATATATAAACAACATCTGAAAAAAAATATACAACTCCACTTCCTATAAATGTAAATTTTAAAAAACAATTATACACTTTCACACATATTCTTAATATAACTTTTAAAATGAAAAATCATATATTTTCATACTCGTAGCAAAAATATTTCTACCTGAATAAAATAACAAGAAACAAAATGAAACATGGATACACATCAAAAGAGAAAGACCCGCGCGGAGCGCGGGAACCTTCTCCCTATACTATAAAGCTAGGGGTTTCCCAAATTAATCACACTGCATTTAATGCTTTGATTTTAATTCATCATTTTCTTGTTTTTTTTTTCATTTTTTCCTACGTTTACGAATATGTCGCTCAAATGATGATTTTGACCCACCAACACATGTCTACAATGGATCTGTATGAAATATATCATCATCTTCTACTCTTCGATTCTGCAATGTCTTATTATGAAGTTTTATAGGCCGTAAAACTCGCACGTAGCGCGGACCCAAAAAGTCTAGTATATATATAAAAATTGTTGGGTTTGAGAAAGTAATGTCAATTGAGACTCATTAATGTTTAAATCTAATTTTTCCTTTTACTTTCTATCTCTTATTATTCGATGATAATTGAGAGTTATTAAATGTCTAATTGTAACTACATGACTTTTGATCTTCCCATGTATTGGTCTATAAATAGGCTTGAGTTTACTTAGACAAATGAGAAGAACACATACTCTTTCTCCCTACTCTCTTACTCTCTACTCTGTGATTCTAGTTCAAGTACCTTTGATTTGTAACAGTAGGTGAATAAGTCTTGATAGAGAAGAAAATTATCATGTGCTCATAGCCAATGTTGTGATAGTCTATCAACAATAGGCACACGCATCTGTCGGTATATGTAAGTCGACTACTTTTTACTTTTACTTGTCTTAGGTTATAGAACAACAACTTTTCTCCTCTTTGGTTCGTTCGTTGGTAATAGTTATTTGGTTAGGAATAGACTACTTGATTATCTTGAGATTCGACTCTTGCTTTCCTGCTATACTAGTTGGTTAGTTAGGTTTTCTTTGATAGGCATCAACAATTTTAGCATTGTCACTCTGTTACTTAAACACTACCCTAGCCTCGTATCCGTCTAAATTTTGTCAAGTTTAAACCCTAAACCCAATAAATCATCCCCAATTCCAAATCGTAAATCGCCTCCAAGTTGAAAAACACTGAAATGGAAATCTGGAATGAAGTGAGTGAGATGGGTAATTAAAAAGTAGGGTGCGGTTCGGGTGAGACTAATTTTTAGGGTGAGAACGTAGGAAGGACCGACGTTCATCAAAATATAATGTTCATCAAAATGTACTCCAAATGTTGATGCACATCCTTTGAAAAAGTAAAGCACGTACACGATTTTGGTCTGAATGTTCTCCAGTTTCTCAATAAATGTTCTATAAAAAATAAATGTTATTTAATTTTCGAGTGTTTTTAAGTTTGTCAATTGATATGATGCTCTCCAAATTAGTAGTAAATGCTCACTTGTTTGCGAATTTTTTTCCTGAAATGGACACTTTTCTAGTACAAATTCCTGTTGTATGCGTAGTTTGAAACAATTTTCCAATATAGGCACTTTTTCCAAGTTTGGAAATTTGTAACGAAGGAGAGACGCTGTTATGGACAACACCTCTTCCCGAACCTAGCTTTTTTTTTAAAAAAATAAGCTTTTGTATGAGCGCCTCATACAAAAGCCAAAAAAATTTTGGCTACAAAGGCGTTGTCATGGACATCGCCTATATTTATCTTTTTTATTTTTTTTTGTTTTTTTTTAAATTTGACATACTTACGCGAGTTCGGGTGACTCGTTAGGGCTCGTTCAAATCGGAATCGAGTGAGGACATATCTTGTGTAAGCTGAGATCGATACGGACCCAACGAAACTGGTCTCGCTCGATTCCGATTCCGAACGATCCCAAAGGAGCCACCCGAGCCGGAAACAAAGTTGGGATCGGTACGCAAGAGAATTACGCGGGTTCGGGTGGCTCGTTTGAGATTGTTCGAAATCGGAATCGAGCGAAACCAGCTTCATTGGGTCTGTATCGATCTCAACTTTCACCAAATACGTGTTTCGTCGTCTGATAATGCGGCATGAATCTGTAAAACTCCATTTACAATAGCAGGTACAGGCGTTGCACAAAGGATGCATATTCGGTAGAAAAGGAAGCCCTCCTCAAGTTTTACAAGCGTGTCGTCAACAATTTACAGATGACTTTTCCATATTTTTAAGGTGTCATTCGAAAGAAATTGTTCATGACGAGCGAATTGTACTAAGCTTTGCTATTACTCAAGATGATGAAGCTTGCCCACTCACGGAGTTTACTAGCATTGCACTCTACCGACCGCATCTCAAGTAGGTTAAACTATTTCTTCCCTCAAAGTTACTATTATTTACTTGATGATTCAATGACTGAAAATGACTTGTAAAAAAACTAGTTTGCTTAAAATCACCCGTTAACAAAGCTCCGTTACTCAATACCACTAACCCGTATCCATCTATATTTCGTCAAGTTTCAATAATCTAAAACAAAAATTAATCATTTTGTTTCGAGTGGTATTGTTCGTAAGGGAACGTGTCGGATGAGAATAAATTTTAAAATACGAATGTGAGAATGATGAATATTTAGTAGTAAACAAGTGAATTTTTTTTCCTGAAATGGGCACTTTTTTGGAACAAATTCTCGTTGTAGGCGTGGTTTGAAATAAATTTCCAATATAGACATTTTTTCAGGTTTGAAAATTTGTAACGAATGAGAGGTGATGTCTATGACAACGCCTCTTCCCAAACCTAAAAAAAAAATTGGCTATAAAGCCGTTGTCATGGGCAGCGCCTATATTTATTTTTTATTTTTTTGTTCTTTTAACATTTGACATACTTACGCGAGACTTACACGGGTTCGGGTGGCTCGTTTGAGATCGTTCGGAATCAGAATCGAGCGAGACTAGTTTCGTTGGGTCCGTATCGATGTCAACTTTCATCAGATATGTCTCGCACTTGATTCCAATTCCGAACGAGCCCTGACGAGCCACTCGAACCCGCGTAAGTCTCGCTACTGTAAATGGAGATTTACATATTCAGTCCTCAATATCAGACGACGAGATACATATCTGGTGAAATCTGGGGTCGGTACAGACCCAACGAAAGTAGTCTCGCTCAATTCCAATTTCAAACAATCCCAAACAAGCCACCTGAACCCTTCCACTACCGAAAGAAGCTTCATTAAGTTGATTATGTCGGATTCCGAGGAATCGTCAGGGCCCGATCAGAATCACAAATCGAGTGAGAGACATATCTAATGAAAGTTGAGATCGTTACGGACCTAACGAAACTGGTCTCGCTCGATTCCGATTCCGAACGATCCCAAACGAGCCACTTGAACCCGTGTAAGTCTCGCATAAGTATGCCAAATGTTAAAAGAACAATATATATATATAGGCGCTGCCCATGACAGCGGCTTTATAGCCAAAAAACAATTTCCCTAGTATGAGGCGTTGTCCATAACAGGGCATCATACGAATGCTTATTTTTATAAAAAAAAAATAGGTTCGGGAAGAGGCGTTGTCATGGACAACACCTCTCCTTCGTTACAAATTTCCAAACCTGAAAAAATGTCTATATTGAAAATTTGTTTCAAACTACGCCTACAACGAGAATTTGTTCCAAAAAAGTGCCCATTTTCAGGAAAAAAAATTACTTGTTTACTACTAAATATTCATTATTCTCACGTTCGTATTTTACAATTTATTCTCATCCGACACGTTCCTTATAAACAATACCACTCGAAACAAAATGATTAATTTTTTATTTTATTTTATTGAAACTTACGAAATATAGATGGATACGGGTTAGTGGTATTGAGTAACGGAGCTTTGTTAATGGGTGATTTACGATATATATGTGTTTAGAGGGTAATTTTAAGCAAACTAGTTTTTTTTACAAGTCATTTTCAGTATTTGAATCATCTTATCTATATAAAAGTTGGCTATTCATTGTTAAAATTGAATTAAATTGGTACCAATTTAATCCATTACTTATTTCTTAATCACCTCCTATTGGACTTTTGAGCGTGTATTTAAATATCTTTTTTATATCCCTATGTTATATTTATTTATAGTCTACTTGATTAAGTCACAAATTAAATTAATGTGTGAGCTTTTCTTATGACAATGCAAACATATTCTAATATTATGTTTTAAAACTACTTCAAACATAAATATAAGGAAATAAAAAATACTTATATTTACAAATATTAATAAATTTAATAACAACAACAACATATTAACAAATAATGTATAACTATATTAAATCACATACGAAAATCCGTAATTTTCTCGCGCGGAGCGCGAGGCCCGTATCTAGTCAAGTAAATAATAGTAACTTCTTTGGTAGAAAGTAAATAATAGTAACTTTGAGGGAAGAAATAGTTTAACCTACTTGAGATGCGGTCGGTAGAGTGCAATGCTAGTAAACTCCGTGAGTTGGCAAGCTTCATCATCTTGAGTAATAACAAAGCTTAGTACAATTCGCCCGCCATGAACAATTAATTTCTTTCGAATGACACCTTAAAAATATGGAAAAGTCATCTGCAAATTGTTGACGATACGCTTGTAACTTGAGGAGGGCTTCCATTTCTACCGTATATGCATCCTTTCTTCACCGCCTTTGGTGCCTATATAAATTATATAAGCGTGTTACTTAACTATCCCGACACTTGTCGAGAGGATGTGAACCGACGGATCTAAGACACAACAGAATATAAACGAAAATAGACAAAACGACTCTACAAGAGACACGTAAAACACTAGGTCTCGATTAGTCATTCTATTTAAATCTTTCTAGCTCCGCCACCTTTATCATTTCCCTCCAAGTGTTCATGTCCATAGTCATTTTGTTTGTCACTTCTAAGCACGTCATGTCCTTCTGTATCATCTCCCTCCATCTCTTCTTAGGACGACCTCGACCTCTTTGTAGCACGCGAAAATCTACCCATTCACACTTGTGGACTGGTTGCACATGCCCATACAAACGAAGTCTAGTTTTCCTTAACTTTTCTTAGATGTCAGCTACATCGACCATTTCTCTAATAGCTTCATTTCTGATTCTATCCGCCCTGATATGGCCGCACATCCATCACAACATCCTCATCTCTGCTACCACCATCTTCTGTTCTTGAGCCTTCGTCGTGGGCCAACACTCTACCACACACATTAACGTTGGCCTAACTACAACTCTATAAACTTTGCCTTTAAAAAAAACTAGTTAAATGAGATGCGATTTGTTTCGTCTACTCCAGTATTTAACAATTCCCCTTACTTTTCATGATTATTTTCTTAGGTCGAAAGAGGGATACTTTTTTTTTGGTCGAAAGATAGACGGCACTTTCTAGGAATATATTGAAAAGAAAATTAAACAGTTACAAGCCGAGGGAGACAAAAGCTCCTAAGGTCCTCGGAAAGTAAATGACAAATAGAAATAGGGGAGCCTCTAACACATGAGGACCCAAACCAAAATGAAAAGCTAAATTAGCCAACCCATCCGCAACCCGATTCGCCTCGCGGTGCACATGAGAAATACGGACATCCCAGTCCTTTGAAATGTAGCCATGGCACCTGAGAATCAGAGTAGCCAGGGTGAGTTGGTGGGACTCCATTGCGCAGCAGGAGGTTAATCAGTTGGGAATCAGTCTCCACCAAGACAGATTTATAGCCTTTCTCCCAAGCCAGCTCCAAGCCCTTAAGGATACCCCAAATTTCAGCAGTAGGTGTTGAGCAGTGGCCTATATTGAGCACAAAACCAACTGTCAACCAGAAAGAGGGATACTATTACTACTCAATCTCCACCTTCCATTACATTGACATCCACGACAAGAAAGAGGGATACTATCACTACTCAATCTCCACCTTCCATTACATTGACGTCGACAACAAATATTCCGTATATATTTTGTTAGAAATCTCTGTATAATTACTAAGGCAAAACATTAAGCTATAACCATATGTTTATTTATCAATAAGCTACTCTACAACAGTATTTGAAATATGTCATTTTAAAAAAAATAAAAAAATAAATATATATTTTTAAAGATAATTAACCTAATTCTATTTATATCATTTCCTTATTTGAACACAAATCAATTAAAGTATATATATAAAAAGATCACTTTGCTAAATTTATTGATATCATTCTTATTTAAATGCATATCAATATATAAAAGATTATAAATCAATTGAAATTTCTTTATTTATATAATATTGATTTATAAATCAATTAAATAAATATAATTATATATTACATACTTTTATTTATATTTTTGTTATTTTTATATGCTTATAAATTATATACATATTTTTGAAAATCGTTGTGCAAATTTCGCGCATGACGCGAAAATAAATCCAAACAAACACATAAACCATAGACCTGAGAGAGCCAATGGAGACAGCTAGAAGAGTGCATGAAAAGAACCCGGCGTCCCAGATAAGAAGCACACTATTTCAACTCCATTCATTTTCTCAATCTCCTTATAAAAACTCGGTAACGCTTTAAAAATGGTGTTGAAATCGCTATGAGGAAGATTATTCAAGAACACGTTGAACTCTGGGACTCGAAAACCCGAAGATTGAGCATTTGAGAAGACAAAGTTGATGATCAATTGTAAGACGAAGAGAGCGTTGGGACTGGAGGAACAACCGAGATCTGCAATGGTTAAGAACTCCGATGAGGTATTGGAACAAACTGTTCTTAAGCTTTCTTCCAACAATGGTTTAACTTTTTCTAGGATTTTTCTCTGCATGTAAAACACTTTGATTTTTAAAGAGAGACAAATTTATTAAGGGAGCAAGAATGGTTTCACTTTTTCTAGGATTTTTCTGAGCTTCTTTCTCAAATCTGGTTAATAATGAACCAGGACCTACTTTCAAACCAAAATGTGACCTTAGACAAGAAGATCCAATTGCGTCTTTTATATTTATCTTAGCAATAGAATATTTGGCTAGAACCTTACAAGAAGAGGCAAAGAAAAACAATCATAGAGTTGGTATTCAGATTTGTCAAAATGGTATGAGAATCTCGTTCTTGTGTTTCGTTGATGACACTATTATATTAGCCAATGCTAACATGAAGAATATGGTCTATATTAAGAACCTATTGGAAAAGTTTAGTAACTTATCTGGGCTTACCATCAATTATCATAAAAGTTCCTTTCAAACTTCCACAAACATTAACAGCACACAAAAACAAACTCTAGCAGCGGTCTTAAACTTACAACTTACTAACTCAATGGAAATATATATAGGAATCCCAATTGTTAAAGGTAGAGTTAAGAATGAATGTTTTCAATATGTCATTCAAAGCATGCAAAAACAACTCTCAGGATGGAAAGTTAATACGATTTCACAGGCAGGTAGGGCAATTCTCATTCAATCTAACATAAAATCTAAGGCAAATCATTTGATGCAATATTTCTATTTACCGAAAGGAATATGTCACTAAATAGACAAAATAAACAAGAATTTCTTCTGGAATAACACTAATCCAAGTTATAAGGCTATTACTAATTGAGACTCAATATGTAAACCCAAGCAGAATGGAGGATTAGGATTACACAAAACTGAGACATTGAACAAAGCACTACAACAAAAACTAATCTGAAAATTAGCAACTGAGAAGGACAATATTTGGGTGCAATTAGTTAGTCATAAATATTTACAATCAAGTACTATATCCCAATATAATATAAATTTAGATGTTTGGGGAATTAAATTCCAAACAACAAACAATAAATACTCAGATTAAGTAGTTGAATTTGGTCCTATATTAATTACAGCGAATGGGCCGGCATAATGGGCCTCTTTGTGGTGTATGTGTATTGGGCCATTTTATCTCTTCCTTTTTTTTTACCTCCTTGCAACTCAATAAGGGTTCCTCCGACATATACACCGTCTTCACTCCGTGACCGGAGCGACTTCCACCTTCAACCTTATCTGACTGCATGCCGTTTCAACGTATCAGGTAATCGAACAGTTCGACCTTTCACTTTCACTGTTCCGATTGTATCACAGTTGGCCTTAAAATAACGCCGAGATGTTGCATCTAATATCTATGCTACTCTTGCTATCACAAAGCAGAGCGAGCCGGAACGATGAATACATTCGACGCAAAACAAACTGCCAAACATCGTCCTTTATTTAGGCTTGGTCTATATGCACACGTTTTTTTGCTAAATGCACACTAATCTGTGCGGTAAGAGTTGCAGTACACTTCTGTGCGTTAAGGATTACCGCACAAAAGGGCTCCGGGGCATTGTTGGAATGTTTTCTGAAACGTATATGAATCTAGTGCGGTAATTCTTACCGCACAGATATGTGCGTTAACAATTAACGCACCATGTTAATACGAGTTAACAAATCAGATTTTGATTTACTTAAACACCTGTGCGGTAACTCTTACCGCACAGGATTTGTTATTTTTTTAATTAATAATTTTTTTTTAAAAAGTATTTAAATAATAATATCTTGTGCGGTAACATTACCGCACAGGTTTAATATATAAAAAAAATATAAAATATGGTGCGGTAATCGTTACCGCACCAGTTTTATCTATTTAAAAAATAATAAATCGGTGCGGTAACAATTACCGCACCAATTTAGGTTATTTGTAAACCAAAATTTTCTTTCCCCGACCTTTCGTCCTCCGTCCTTCTTCTTATCTTTTCCCTCCACCGCCGTCCTTCTTCCTCCGTCCATTTTCCCGTCGATTAAGCCACCAAATCCACAAATTGATGATGGATTCGAGCTCCCCCGAGCAAGCCGCATCTTCTGGGCCCAAAAATCCGGCCGGAGACGAGGGTCCAAGCTTCCCGCCGACGGCAGCTCTTCCTGCGGCGACGACGGCCGTTCCTGCGGCGACTCCGTGGCTAGCTGTGGAGGATGAAGATGAGGAGGAAGCCGAGGTGCCACTGATTTACAGTGGTGGTGCCCGGAACCGGCCAAAATCCTGAGCCCAATCCGATCCCATACCCATAGCCCGACCCGACCCGATACCCGTTGCCCGACCCGACCCGATACCCGTTGCCCGACCCGACCCGATACCAGCAGCCCAACTCGCCCTAATACCCGCACCCCAACCCGCACCCGAACCCGCTCCGAGGCCAAGAAACCGAAAGCGGCCCGTCCAAAACGTCGGTCCCGGGTACGCTACTCGAGCAAATAGAAGGTTGAATCCACAAACCGAGGCTCAAACCGAGGCGCAACCGGAAGTTTTTTCGACTCCCGTAGATCTACATCAAGTATGTATTTTTATTAAATATTCTATAACTTTTGTAATGTTTTTAAATAGTTTAATTATTTTATTTCGTAACGTTATGAAATTAGTTATTCAATTTCATAACGTTATGAATTTAATAATATTTGATAACGTTATGAAATTTTTAAATAAATTTTGTAACGTTATCAATTTATTTAATTTAATTAATTTATTAAATTTATAACGTTATGAAATTAGTTATTTAATTTCATAACGTTATGAATTTAATAATATTTGATAACGTTATGAAATTTTTAAATAAATTTCGTAACGTTATCAATTTATTTAATTTAATTAATTTATTAAATTTATAACGTTATGAAATTAGTTATTTAATTTCATAACATTATGAATTTAATAATATTTGATAACGTTATGAAATTTTTAAATAAATTTCATAACGTTATCAATTTATTTAATTTGATTAATTTGATTAATTTATTAAATTTATAACGTTATGAAATTAGTTATTTAATTTCATAACGTTATGAATTTAATAATATTTGATAACGTTATGAAATATTTAAATAAATTTCGTAACGTTATCAATTTATTTAATTTAATTAATTGATTAAATTTATAACGTTATGAAATTAGTTATTTAATTTCGTAACGTTATCAATTTATTTATTTTATTTTATAACATTATGAAATTAATTTATATGGTAACGTTATGAAATTAAGTAATTTATTGTGTAACGTTATGAAATTAAGTAATTTATTGCGTAACGTTATAAAATTATATTATTTGGTAACATTATGAAATTAATTAATTTATTCGTAACGTTATGAAATTAATGAAATTTTATAACGTTATGAAATATAATAATTTCATAATGTTATGAAATATGACATTCTATATTGTAAAATTAATGAATTAATTATTTTATGAAATATGACATTGTTCTTCTCTTATTTTGTAACGTTATGAATTATTAGTATATAAAGTATTGAAATTAGGCGAATTATAACGTTAATTTCGTAACGTGATGAACAAAATGTTTAGAAATTAGAGATGATTTTGATTAGGATTGACGTTACAACAACTGTTTGTAACGTTACGACGTCATGGAAAAGACGTTTTTGAATTTGACGTTATTTTTGTAACGCTATGAAAATAACGTTACGCTATAACAACAACATTAGGGGATGCGAGATACGATAGCTTCTAGTGGTTTTGTTCTGGGGGCTCCTGTTGCTGCAGAGCGTGTTAGGAGGACAAAGATTACAGTGTCCATACGTCAGAGTTTTGCTACTACTCGAGACCAGCTGAATGCTTCTAGTTCGACACCCACTGATGTTACTGGGGCACTTACAGATACTGGGGCAGTTAGGGATTGTGGTCTAGATGTTGATCTGTCTGCTGATGATGAGGGTTACAGTGAGAGTGAGGAGGAGGATATGGACGTCGATGATACAGCTGTTGATTTGGATGATGATATGCTGGGAGACGGTGAGGGTTTAGGTACAGATTATATTGTATCTCATCCCGAGATACCGACAGATCAGCTTAGGAGAGACGACCCTCCTATTATTTCAGAGGATCATGCTGGTATGGGGCCTTCATCGCCAGCTCCTACAGATTTAGGTCCTTTGTCTCCTACGCCAGATGTACCACCTCCCCCGACTGTACCACCTCCCGATGCAGATCCTGTACCACCTCCTGTTGTACCTTGGATGCCCGGAGGTCCTTTTACAAATGAGTTGCTGAAGAGTTATGAGACGCACATCGCCAGGGCTATTTATGAGCTTATAGTTGTTGATCCTCCCGTACCTGTGATTCCAGTTGGCCCCCGTCCTCTTCCTCCATTTATACAGAGACAGCGAGGAGGCCGAGGAGCTCAGGCTGATGATGATGTTGCTGATGCAGACGTTGTTGATCCTCCAGCACGAGGTGGCCGCGCTCCACGCGGAGGACGAGGACGTGGACGTGGACGTGGACGTGCTGCAGATCATGCTGATCTTCCACAGCCTGCTGATCTTCCAGAAGGTGAGGCTCCTCTTGATTTGGTATGTATTTGAACTATAATGTTCATATGTGAAATATTTTGGCATTCTGTAGAAGTAACTGTGTTATTTTTTTTACTTTTTTTTCAGACACGGAAGGTCGTCAAGGTTCACTTCCACACCACCTACTGCACTCCACTAGAGGCGTTTAGGAGACCTGGTCCAGATTCGTGGTTTCAGCTTGCAGAGCGATCTGGATTAACTGATCTACGCTATATCGGGTTCGGTCCTGTCGATCATGTGTTGGTTTCTGCTTTCGTCGAGAGATGGCACCCAGAAACCAACACATTTCATTTGCCATTTGGAGAGATTGGTCCTACACTTCACGATGTGGTTGAGATCTTGTCGCTGCCTATACATGGCAGGAGTTGTAGCTCAGTTTTGATTAAGGAGGAGATCTTCACTTTTGTTGCTGAGATGCTTCACGTAGAGGAGGCACTGGTGAAGACTTGGTATAGGGATGGAGGCATTCCTTTGGGTTATCTTCAGCAGAGATTGAAGGATATGATGCGGATGGAGGATGGACAGAGAGATGAGAGCCTCATTGCGTCTATGTACTTACTGTTGCTTCTCGGCACTACAGTTCTAGTGGACAAGTCGACTACAGCAGTGAAGCACTGGTGGTTAGTTCTTTTGGCCGACCACGACAGCACTGGCCGATATGCTTGGGGAGCTGGAGTGTTAGCTCATCTGTATCGCAACCTTGGACAGGCGTCGAGGCGATTGGCTATGGGGATGGGGAGTTCTGGCATTCTTTTGCGGGTTAGTACGCAAACAACTATACGATTAGATATGTTTAGGAAGTCGAGTTCTAATTATCCTTTTTTGCAGTCGTGGATCTGGGCATATTTTCCACATTTTCGTGGACATTTTGTGACAGATCCACTTTCTATGGACCACGCCGCAGCTGCTATGAGGGAGGGCAGAGAGGTGCCACAGGGGAAGAGCACGGATCGTTTGGTTGCCATTCGTGGCATGCTTGACCGTGTTCGTTATGAGGAGGTCAGATTTTAAGAATGTATGCTTTCGTTATATTGTGTGAATGCAAACTATACTAACTGTTTTGTAATGTTTTGTTGCAGGTTAACTGGTTTCCCTTTTCAAATGTGGATTTCAGACTTCTGCAGTACGCCCCGTCTTTGTTTGAGGGCATTCTCCGTTGTCTGGACATCGAGGAGCTCTATCAGCCAGGTCGCCTGCTGCGACAGTTTGGACATGTGCAGGGTATCCCAGATCCTCCCCCAGAGCCCATCTAGGTGACACGTAACAACAGGCTGACACATTATTCAGTTCACTTTGAGAAGGATATGCTTGGTGTGTGGGATCAGGACCCCAGGCCTTTGATACAGATTCGGGAGCCACGAGCGACGTACTATTGGGCAGTCACAGATGATTATCTCGATTGGTATGATCGAGTTTCTCATCCTCTGGTGGATCCCAGATCACGTAGACTCGATCGTCCAGTTGGTCCGCTGCGTATTCCACCTTCGGTTGACAGTTTTGCGGTACGATTATAAATTTTATTAGTCATATTCATTCAATTAGTATATTTGATTGTAATGTTTTGATATGTTGTTAATATAGCGGACCCAGCTAGTGACTTGTGAGATTCGAGCTTTCTTGGAGACACCACCAGAGAGGAGGCCTGCAGATATCGATGAGTTCATGAGGCGTCTCCTTGGAGTTTTGACTGACGGGGCTCCACCGATGGCTCCAGCTTCGGTTCGTCAATCTCAGCTTTTTCGGCATTCAATCCACGAGGAAGGCCAAGGTAATATGATTAAAGTTATTACATAGTCTCAGAAATAAAGAAGTCTCTTTTAAGAATAGCAATAAGTCCCATAGGAGGTTCATTAAACATGATATGGTCTCCAATGCAATCTTTGATGAACTTCGCGAGCCAATCAACAACATTGTTGCACTCACGAGGAACCACTTTCAGCACGTAGTTGCCATTTTTCCCTTTGATAATCTCTTTGCACCTCTTGATCATGTGTATGCACACAAAATACAACATTATCCTTTTACTGGTTTGGATACCTTCCTTGGATTTTTTGCAACATTATACCTCTATGGATGCACACAAAATACCATCATTACAGCCTCATTAAAAACAAACGATTTCATAGTTGTCGAAATTTCAAAATAAAACATTAATAAAGACATAATGAAGAACTATCTAATAACGTTTAATATCTAGCTTTTATAAAACATCTCAATCTTCCACTCATCACCATAAATACTCATTTTTCAGTATGTGTATTTATTCCATTGTGAATTTACAGTAATTTTGTATGTTTATACAAAATTTATAAAGCTTAATAGAAATAACATTGTGATCAACCAAGGAGAGTAAACACTTCGATCACATTTTTTAATTGTTTAAATCTTTTCTAAAAAGCATAACCAATAAGCGCAACATGTAAATTATTTGCCCCCGTATTAATAAAATTTACAAACAAAAATAAGGCATTGGTTGAGAATTAGGAAGAATCCTTCCTAGTTTAATTATAAAAAGAAACAATTTTGGCAATTCTCAAGATTATTACACTTAAGAGAAGACTTTAGTAAAGGCATTGGTTGAGAATTAGGTAATGGAAATACTATTAACTTCTTGACTGATAACTGGCTTCCGTCAGAAAATTTAAGACCTTTCTTTAATCCAAGCTCCGCAGATCTAAACGATAAAGTGTCAAATTTTATAACTTCATCAAAACAATGGGATACAGGTAAATTACAAAATATTCTCCCTCCGGATATCATTGCCAATATTCTTAAAATTTATATACCTCAATCGAATGTTAGAGATCAAATAATTTGGACATTAAATGTCAATGGTAAATTTAGTACTGCTTCAACTAGATACCTTAATAATGTTACAAGGGCTTCACACTTATATAATTGGTTATGAAATCTAAAAATTCCACCCAAGCTTCTTAACTTCATGTGGAAGATCATCTCTGATAATCTTCCCACAACGGAGCGACTTAATAGATTTTATAATAGAGTCCCTTATTACTGTTCGCTTTGTAACCATCCAATGGAGACATTGGAACACATTTTCCTTGAATGTCCTTGCACATTAAATCAAATGAGAAAGTATTCTCAAATTTCCGGAAAAATCTTCCCAACTCCAAATTGCAGTACATTCCAAAATACTCTAGTGGAATTAATACAACTTTATAAAAATGAACACCATAAAATTAAAGCAATAATCTTCTTTTGGTATCAAATATGGCTATACAGAAACACTGTCATTTTTAGAAATAGTCAAACTTCTAAAAGTGATGCGGCTCAATATGTGTACACCTATTTTAAACAATGGGAAACTGCGCTAAAGACAAACAACGGACCAAAACAGCCCCGAAGAAGAAATAGAAATAAAAAGAAAAATCAATGTTGGCAAAAACCACCAAAAGACTGGATTAAAATTGATTTTGACGGCTCTCATAAAATGGACTCCGATTCTTATATAGCCTGTATTGCAAGGGACAATACAGGGAGAGTACTGGACATTTATAACAAACTTGTTTTAGCCAATGCGCCCCTAATGACTGAAGCTTTAGCCTATTTGTACTCTATTAAATTTGCAATGAAATTCACAAACAAAAACGTTATAATTGAAGGTGATAGCCTTACATTGATCAACTAAGCTAACAATATATTGAAGGTCCCTTGGGAAATAAGAAATATTTTGATAGATGCCAAAACATGATAGCGAATTTCCCAAACATACGAATTGTCCATTGCTTTAGAGAAGCTAATAGAGCTGCAGATTTTTTAGCGCAACCCCAAATTGATGCGCATTACGTTAAGGTTATTCTTAGATGTAATGATGACAAATTACTATCTGGTGACTCTTTCAGAATCATTCAGCCTACTTTCTTGGCTTCAAGCCTATTTCCTTCATGCAGGCCCCTCTTACGGATCATCTCTTGTGATGATCAGGGGCTATCATCCCTCCCGGGATGATACCTCGTGTCTTGCCTGCAACAACAACAAAATAAGGGAGCAAGAAATCATAAACTTACTTGCAAGACTGAGTTATTTGCATAGCTAGTTATACCAGTTCCTCTGATGACACAAGGTCGAATGAAGATCGAAGATTGCTAGGATTTGACGAACGAAGTGGCAGAAACTCGACAGCGGCAGTAGAGTTGACGTCGGCGGTGGCGGAATGGTGGATGCGGAGCGGCGAACTGGTGGCTGCAGACGGCGGCGGCGGAGATGTGATGAGAGTGAAACGGCGGCAGAAGCTAGGGTTTGTGGAGAAGAGATTTGTCGATTTGGAAGAACCTGTATATAGACGGCAAGAGATTTGTCGAATTGGGATATGAGTGTTGATTGGGCTTCAACAAACTGGTTTGTGAGGGATTCGGCTATAGTGATTAAGGGTTACTCAAACAAGGAAAAGGGGACGAGATGTAGAAGATAGAGACTAGAAGATATGAGAACTTTGGGTTAGGGATGTAGACGAAGGGATTAGAAGCCTATGGTGAAGGAGATGAGATGACAGAGCCCGTAGGATTGTGACGCCCAGATCAAGAAGAGGAAGAATTCATTCGTCTCAACAAGGTTCTTGATTCATTAAACTAAGCGTAGGTTACAATGTTGGAGGCGAAAGCCATTATAAAGGAAAAGCAAGGAAGAAAACGGCTACGGTTTGCTAAGGGGTGACGGCTAGGGTTTGGTTTGAGATAGGGTTTGGACGATCTTGGGCTTGATGGCCAAGAGTCCAATAGGACGGCCCAAACCATGCAATGTTGGACCCCATATTTAGAACCTTCTAAATGTAGAAAGTTCTAAAACTCTAGCAAAAACCGAACCTAGACTTCCCAAAAATAGAAACCCGCTAATAATGGAAAATTACTAAAAATAGAAAGTTCAGCAATGCAATTCTATCTCGGGAAACGCGAACTAAAAATAGTACTTACTAAAAATAGCAACCTGCTAAAAATAGTAAGTTTCCCGAGAGTGCCTAAAAACAGCCAAAAGAGTCTTAAAGGTGAAAGATAAGAATATGCATGGAAAAACCATGGCTTGATCATACCAAGTTGACCAAGTCTTTTGGTGAGGCGTCATAGTGTCGAGCCAAGGAGATCGACAAGGACGAGGCATGGGCACGAGGCGCTGGATCGCCAAGATGTTGGGCAAGCTGCTAGAGCGGGCGTCATCGGTGCTAAAGAGGTTGCTTCCGGCGCACATCAAACGCCTTCAATGTTTGATCTAATGAGCTATGGACACACCAACCACTCGTTCGATCGATGAGGCAAAGCTATGGACACACCAAACACTCCTTCTCAAGATTGAATTGAAGAACGACACACGGAAATACGGAATCCAATTCAATCAAAAACTACAACTAGGGTTCTACAAGCTATCAAAACTAACGTAAATTTGGTTTGACTGATTTCAAAAGTGATTCTAAACCCTAAAAACTTAACTATTTATACTCCTAAGAGTAATACTAAAAATGGAATTGTCCAACGCATGCTCATTGGGCCTAAATCTTCTTCATGGCCAAAAAGACTCATATCTCTCTCGAACTTGATCTGATTGTTTAATTTGCTCCCAAACTCCAACTGATCTCATTTTTGGACACATGAAAGATAAGTCCAAAAACGGACACACATCTAAAAATGGGCCCAAACGGATAAATGGTTCGTCCGAACAAGGTGTTGCAATTTCTGACCTTGTAGAAGCCATAACTTGATCATCGTTTGTCCGTTGGGCTTCTACTTTGGAGAGCAAGTCATTTGGTCCTGGGTCCCAAACATATCTTAAAATGAGTCCAATTGGGTTAGCCAATTGTGAACGCCAGTCTGCCCTTCTTTCATCCCATCTTCGATAGCACCGCCTCTTGTCGTCTTTTCGGCCTTCAGCTTGGCGACGAGATCGCATCATAGGTTGTTCTGGGAGACGCTCCAGCGTATGTACATCATCCTCCTCCCCTTGAAAAGGATTCGTCCTCGAATCCTCTTGCTCTTCTAAATTCAGCTCGTCTTGAAAATGGGGCCCTTGAGAGCTCACCCATACAGCCATGGGTGCCAAAGATGAATAATGCTCCAGCTCTTGATGAAGCTCCGACGTACGTACATCATCCTCCCCTTCTTTGAAAAGATTCGACCTCGAATCTTCTTGACCTACAAAAAGGAGTGTCACGTAACAAGTATCTGGACACACAACAAGACATAAATATTTACTTGAATCGAGCAAAGCTTGAAGTGTAGTACTAGAAGTCAGAGGCGGATCCACAGTGGGGTCGGTGGGGTCGGCCGACCCCACGGAGCTCTCGTGAGCCTCCTAGCGGTAGGGATGAGCCCCCACGACAACCGATGAAATTTCGATCATAAGAGATTGTAGATCTGAAAATAGAGAGAACGAAGAAGCTCTCTTTACAGAGCACGAACAAGCCGTGTAGACGGTGTAGTTGTAGAGATGGGCCCTCGGGGTCCATTGAATTTCTGCCATTGATGGGTTGCTCTGCAGATCTAGAGAAGAAGAGTTTAAAGAAGGAATGCTTATAATATTACTATTTTTAAAATTCCAAAACGACGACTTTTCTTTTCTTTAAAGAAGGGATGCTCATTTTTGAAAGAGAACGAATAGTTTTAATATTTCTATTTACAAATTAGTACAGTAAAATATATAGTTTTTTCCTATTTTGAAATACTTATTAAACGAATCAAACAAGATAATTCGACTATGTCTTTTCTTATATATTGGTCAGAAATTGAAATTTTATTCGATCATGAAGAGTGTCAAATAACAAACAGGAAGAACAACATGGAACAAAGAGAGTATGTTTAAATAGTTTTAGCCTTCCGGATTAAATACAATTTTGTATGGTTTCAGGGTTTAAAAAATTTATAGTTATATAATTTATCGCCTTTATAGTTTTTGAGCTCCAAATATCCGTCATGCGTGGGATGAATTTACTCTTTGTACTTTAAAGAGTCAGAAGCCACAATTCTCCATAATGCATTTTTGTATCACTATTTTAAAAAACCGACTTATTATTGTTTAATTTTCTTATAAATGTTGAGCCCCCACGGAGCTTTTGTTCTAGATTCGCCACTGCTAGAAGTCATGCTTGCAAAAGTAAGAAAACTTCCCTTCATATTGCGCAACCTATCTTCTAGAGTCATAAGCACATAAATATCACATGAATGATTAGCTATGACTCTAAGGAAGCAAGATGCACAGTCATAGATACCAATGAACGACAATCCTAAGCCCAAGATGCAAGCAGTTACTATGCCCCCTTTCTTTCTATTCCCAAATTGATTTCTAAACATGCTAGGAATAACATAATCAGTATGCGGGAATAAGAAAGCATCACTAATATCTGAAAGCAACCTATATATATGATGTGTCTTTAAATGGAGCATGATAGTACTTGGCAGAAGACAGTGCATATACAACAGAATCATGAAAGGCAAGAGAGTTTGTCTTGTAACCAGTATGCACATTAGATGAAAACCAACAAGCACATGTTAAGCTCTTCTTCTTATGCCTATGTATGTGCTTAATAATGCTACTACAAACATAATAGGCATTCTTAGGCAAACCAACCAGCATACGAAACAGGGGAAACACATGATGCATGAGATATGAATATCGAACACTATGCCTATATGCAACAGATGGCGTAAAAGACAAATGAGAAGAGGAGAGGGTAAAGGATCCTTCCCGGAAATGATGATTCCTCAAGTTCTCGTTGACAGAAAGGCTCTTCTTTGCTATGTTAAGCTCAACGACATCTTCCGAGGTGATGACGTCCTTGTTGGCTTCTTCTACTTCTTTTCTTGGCGTCTGGTTGTCCTCCTTTGCAGCCTGCTCTACAACAATGTTCTGGTTCCGAGCTCCTTCGTCTTGAGCCTCTTCAGGAACTACATCCGGGGCTTTTCCCCTACTTTTGTGGCGACTCCTTCAGAGTAGCACTGAATTTGGGTGCTAGGATATTTTGCGTTCTGTAGAGAACATGGAATCGTTCATCAAACTACTCCGCCTCACTCACCTAAATCTAACGGGGTTGCGGAACGAAAGAACCGAACTCTTAAAGAAATGATGAATGCAATGTTGCAAGAATCTGAGTTATCCCAGAACATGTGGGAGGAAGCGTTGCTAACCTCCAACTACATTCTCAACAATAAATAATGGAACGAAGATGTGCATTTGTAACTAAGAATTGGATTTCGCTAGAACAAAAATTACGGACGTAAAACAAGTATAAAACGACTAAACAAGTTCATGAGGTTGTCTCATAGCCTACATAGTGACATTGTGTAGACCATGACACCGTGTAGGCAATGAGACAATAATAGATTGTCCGAGGCTAAGTCGTTAAGACTCAGTTAAGTGGGATCAACAGATAAGCTGATGAGGTTTAATCCTAAAACCAATTGACAATAGAAGAAGTAATCCATGAATTTATATAGTAGACAACTTATCTCCCAACTTCTGATGGTGAGATTCTGTTTAACAAATGTAGTTTTCCATTGGACCCCACACCCTATTTCAGCTTGTAGCGAAGCAAAACCCAACAACAGTTCATTGGATCTCTGGGAGAGCATCTGAACCGTGAAGCTTGTCGGTGGACGTATTTCCGAACAACCCACTAAAAAGAACCGAAAACGATAATTAAGAAGTATAAGGAACAAATAACTAGATATATAGATAAATCTATATTAAAGACTCAAAGCATCACACGCATCTCATGCATGACTGTGCCATAGACTATGTGAGAGACAGAAGTGAAAGATCTTTTCAAATGACTTCCTTGCAATTCTTATGATCTTATCCGGTCTTTTCCTCTCCCCTGAAGAAACATTACCACAGCTAGCGTCTGACACTTACGCACTGGCGCATCACGGGACCTCTTCTACAGGTACCCAAACCAACGAACTCTAGATTCACGTAACTTATCCTAATTAGGATAGAAGTCACCCCGACCTTACCTCAAATAACTTTATTTTAGATTCTATCTGACATCGTAAAACCACAACATCCACAACATCCTTAGTTATAGGCAACATTTTGCACATACATCAGAGATAGCCACACTACCATTCGAAACTCCAAACACCAAAAACAACTTTAGGCCTAATTCTAAGCCCAGTCTTAACTTGGGCCGTAGGAAAACCTCAGGCCCAAGTTTATACCGAATTCATTGTCCGGCCCAATTCGAATGCCAAACTACAACTAAGTTCGTTACTCTGCACATCAAAAACCCTAACTCTCAACGGCGATTTCCCTCTTCTCCCTCACTCTCTCGTCTTCTCTCCCGCCGGCACAGCTCTTCTATCCATCACCTCAGCAATGGTATCAATTCCGATTCTTCCTCCGCTTTTTTTTAACCTCTATTTGTTCTCCGTTCGTTTGGAATTGAAATTTGATCGATTTACTGTTGTGTGCAGGCTCCAAAGAAGGATAAGGTTCCGCCTCCGTCTTCCAAGCCCGCCAAGTCCGGCGGAGGCAAGCAGAAGAAGAAGGCTAGTATATTCTTTCTTTCTGTTGAATTTTCGCCCTAAATGTTGTATTAATGGAGATCTGGATGGTTTTGCAGAAGTGGAGCAAGGGAAAGCAAAAAGAGAAGGTTAACAACATGGTGGTCCTTGATCAGGCTACCTACGATAAGATTATCGTTGAAGCTTCCAAATACAAGCTTACTACTCCCTCTGTTCTCTCCGATCGTATGAGAGTAAGCATTCATCGTTACTTCTGTTTCTTATGGTATTAGTGTTTGCTCATTGGTGTAGCATTATTTAAATTCACGGACTTCAAATCAGATTTTGATGTACATATTGCTAAGAAGATTTCTACCAGAATTTATAATTGAGTGTAGGTACATTTTGAGATATTGTGTATTGGCCTGATAAATATATAATCTTTACTGCCTAGGCAATTACATGATATATTCAGACATCGTTACTTCTGTTATTGATCGTATTAATGAGTATTGTTTAAATTCATGGACTTCAAAGTAGATTTCGATATTCATATTGCTGAGAAAATTTCTGCCAGATTTCATTAGTTGAACGTAGGTACATTTTGAGATATTGTGTTTTGGACTGATAAATATATAATCTTTACTGTCTATGCATTTACATGATATACTCTCTGATGATGTAAATTAGCACAGCTCTGAAATTTTTAATCACTAAGATCAATGACTGACAGATGCATGTGATCATTGTGGTGATTGATTACCTAATATCATGTTTCAGTCCCGTTTTATCTGCTTACTGTTACCTCTTTAACTTAACCTATTTTCCCAATGTAATCTTCTGTTTCTCTGTGGTCACTGATCCTAGCAGCTCAGATCATATATTACTTGACATTATGTCTAAAGTTAAATACATTCGTGTCTAATTGCAAAGACTTTGTACAAATTGAACATGTAAATGTTTTGATTGTATAATTGTTTGCTCATTGGTGTAGCATTATCTAAAGTAATGGACTTTAAAGTAGATTTTGATATGCATATTCCTAAGAAATTTATGCCTGTATTGTTGAATGTAGGTACATTTTGTAATATTGTGTGCCTGGGCAGATGGATATAATGTTGACTGTTGATTTAGGCAATTACATAGTATATTCTCTGATGTTTTAAATCAGCAGAGGTCTTCAATTTGGCCTGTTTTTCAAATTTAATTTTCTTCTGTTTGTTCTGTGATCACTGATACATGCACCAACTTGCTATTACAATGCCCTTATCTATGCTTGGCTTCTTTGTAGGTAAACGGGTCTGTAGCGAGGAGAATGATCAAGGAACTCGTGGCAAACGGCCATATCAGGATGGTGTCTCACCACTCGAGCCAACAGATTTACACCCGAGCAACAAACACCACCTAAGCTCTCAGCCTACATTCCTTAGCATCTGCACTTAGTTTTCATGTTATCTTATGATGAGTTTTTGCCTTGTTGTGTTACTTTTGGCTGATTGATTCTCAAATACTTCTTCCAGATTCAGTACTTTCTTTCAAATTTGTACTTCTGTGCACACTCTCTTGAGAATGAATCTACTATTACATTTGTTCTGATTTGTTGGAACAAAGATTTAACCTCAAAACATAGTTGGGTTTGTGCAGTGTTGAAACTTAAAAGCCTCAAATTTTGTAATGGTGTTTAAAAGTGATAGCCATTTGAAGAACAAAAACACAGTAATTTCGTTTATAAAATGTAAGTAGTTTTTAATCTCCTTCACATTGCTCCACGTGTATGACATGAGACTCCCACGTGGGAAGCCATAGAAGGACCAAAAAACTGGGAAATTGGAGGAGTTTCAAACAGCAGTTTTGAGAATCGTATTGAGGGGGAAAAAATGAGTCTCAAGCAGATTGACCAAATTCTCAAACAAGAAAAACAAGAACAAGATGCAGGCAAAGGAAATGATCAAACTCATGCGAATTCATCCACAAAGACGACGATGGACAAAACAACTGTGGATTCGGATACAGCGCTGAAGAAATTCCTTGATAGCATCCCCATCTCTTCAATTCGTAACATCCAAAACAAGAATTTCCATGGTAATCTTAAACTTATGCTCTTGAATATATAAGACACATTTGAAAAAAATATTTCATTTATCAAGTTCTAGTCAATAAGAGAAATTTGGATTATGAGTCAAGAGGATTGACCATTCTTTTGTTGAATATGCAATGTCAAGGTTATGAATTTTTGTGTGTGGATTAGTGTTTATTATTCTTGGATTATGCCTGTAATTTGGACAATTTTCATTGTAATGTTTTGTAACAAGAAAATAAATTCTAAGGTCTGCAACACCAGGTTCTTAGAGTGATATTATGAGACTTGCATGACTATGGACTGGTGTTCATCATATAATGGAATCGAAATAAATGAAGTTGTGCAGTTGAAAATGGAGGATACTCTTAAGGATGCAATCAAGATGATGTTGGACAAGAATGTATATGGTGCGCCAATAGTCGATGCTATTGCCACCAAGAAAGCCACCAACCGCTACATCGGTTTCCTCAGTTTTCCTACCACGGTTCTCTGGTGCATTGAGGTAATTGGACACTACACTTAACTCACATGGAAAATAAATGGACTGTTGATTTATTCTAATGATGCATGATTTTTTCTGTTAGGAAATGGAGAAGAAAGGTTGTTTCGATGAAGAAGAAGGAATGGACAATGGATTCTTCGGTTTGCTGGAACAGAATCCGTCTGTTGGCCAAACTAACGTTGGGAATGATAAATTTTGGATTAGTTGAAGAGATTTTTACTTATAAAATTTTCAGGTGAGGGAGTTAGCGAAATCGTTCTTATGGGAACCATTTTTTCCTATGAATTTGGAAGATGATACTCTTTTTCGGGCTCTCCTTCTTTTCTCAAAGCATCGGGTTCATGTCTTACCTGTGACCAACAAAACTAATACTGAGATTACTGGCTTCATCACCCAGGTTGTTTTCAACACTATCATAAAAACACCATTGCTGAAATAATGACTGCATTTGGGAAACTAAATGCTTTCGGTTTTGCCAATCTTGCAAGATAGAATGC
The DNA here is from genome assembly GCA_029168935.1 of Oxyria digyna. Taxonomy (NCBI): domain Eukaryota; kingdom Viridiplantae; phylum Streptophyta; class Magnoliopsida; order Caryophyllales; family Polygonaceae; genus Oxyria; species Oxyria digyna. The sequence goes on from JAPVLV010000018.1 coordinate 4,434,629, forward strand.
GCTTCTGGAGCTGCTGCTCCAATCTAGAGGTTTGGAATGGTTCGATAAAATTGCAGACTCTCCATTATCAGAGTTTCGGTACTACCATACCAAGCCTTATTATTTATAAGAAAATTTTAAGACAAACTATATGATTGTTGTATTATTTATACATGTTTTCAGGTTTAACAATGAAGAGAATGCCCCACTTATGTATGCAGACCAAAGTGTATTATACGGCCTTCGAATCCTATGGAAGAACAAGGCGAGTGTAGTTGCAGTTGTGGAACATGGAAGTAAAGAACTCATCGGGAACTTCAGGAGCTTTGACCTCCATTTACTCTTAGACAATGATGAACTATTCACAAAAATAAGGTAAGCTTTCATGTTCAAACCTTATTAACTGAATGATCTGCAAGAGATTCAGGTTAAATAAGTGTTTGTCTAATGAAAAAGTTCAATAAAGTCATGTCAGTGTTATTTTAAACTTGCAAGATCTGCTATTTACACCAAAATACACCCTAATATACACTAGAAGTGAATTCATGTCAGTGTTCTTTTATACTTGCAAGAGAATCATATCAGTATTATTCTAACAAATTCTTATAAACTGTTTATTGTTCGAAAAATGTTATTCTTGTACCCGAAAACTAGTTTACAAACTAAACAAAGCTTTAGTTATTCATTATTGAATTTTGAAGCTCAATACCGCTAGCATTAATCCATGGGGGCAATAATATAAGCTTCATTACCTGAATTCTTGATATATTTTCTTATTTTTTTGGGTGTCAAATGCTTATTATTGCTTCTTCTACGATGAAGTTCAAATCAACTTTAACTTGTCCTGCAGGAATACAACAATTTCAGAGTTTATACAACTCAATACCGCTCCTAAAGACAACGCCTACACTAACCCTACTATTTCCAAACGAAACCCGGACGAGTTCATATCAGCAGGTGACCTTTGTCTAAGGAACAACTGCCTAGCAACAATGGCTTCCCTTGTTACACACAAGATGACCCACACTTTGGAGCAAGCTATGACGACAATGGTTGAAACCAGAATCGAAACCAGCTTCTTGATTGAAAGTGAGTCCAACCAGATAATGCGGGCCCTTACGTCGAGGAACATCATCATGGAGTTCGCTCCTCCAGGTATCGACACGAGGCTTCGTGGAGGCGGGTTCTTTGAGACTGCGTTGGAACAAACCGGGTGTCACTTAGAAAAGGGAACTCTTTTCCATGATCATTGAATAATTCTTGCTTCTGCTGTTTTTCTATGGGCTTGCTGATGCCAATTTTTCATTTTGTGAAACTTAATCCTGAATTGTAAAATTGATTGTCTAAGGGACATACAAAGTTTAGATTGATTAATCAAACAGAAGCTAATGTGTAATGCTTCTGGAATCTTCTATCAGGTTGATTTAGATTGATTGGTCCCATTTGCAATTAATCAATGAAATTCATAGCTATATGGTCTGATCCAGAGAACCCAAAATCACATTTTTGCACCAAAATGAATTCTGAAGCTTTGAATAGGTTCTTACTTTAAAATGTGCTACAATGGTTCACAGAATTTCTTTTGCATATAGATCAATGGTTACTGAATCAAATAATTGGAGAAACCATATAGATCAATGGGCTACACTGGTTTCTCCAATCTTCCATTAATCTGATTTCTTGATGTCCACATAGAGTGCTCCAAAAACTGCTCTTTTTCACTCTTTTTTTGCTGATTGGAATGTTAACTGTATCACAGAAACGATCAAAATTTATAAACTTTTTGTGATACTTTTGCAATGTGAACTTTACATTTATGAATCTGTCGAAAAGCTTCAGTTATTTGGGACAATCTAGCTTCTTCTGTATTGAAGTTCATATCAACTTTTGACTTGTCTTGCAGTAATACAACCATATCATAGTTTATACCACACTCAAAGGCGACACCCTGATGCCATCAGGTTGATTTCTATCTTCCATCAGGTTGATTTCTTACTGTACATATGCAACTAATCAATGACTTCATAGCCTGTTACTCTTCTGAAATAAATACCCTTGTCAGATCCTCACATGACCAAAATTATTAAGAACCGAGTCGGACACTTGTACATTTGATACAGAGAACCCAAAAACTGCTTTTTTTAATAGTTTTTGCTGATTTGAATCGGTTTCTATATTTCAAATATGCTATAATGGCTACTGAATCCAAGAAACCAAACAAATTTTGCAAGGTCGAGTAATGTGCATTTCGCTATTAAAAAACTGATGATAGAAAGAGAAGAAATTTAAGATAATCGGGCATTCCATTTCATAACTCAGTATGCTAATTACAATCATCAGCAACCAAACCAGCGTCGAACACCTTAGGACCACACCACATAACCTAACAAGCAAACAACCACAACGAAGAACACGAGAACCAGAACAAAAATCAAAAACTCAAATTAGAACACAGCATTATCTAGGCTGCTGCTGAAGAAACCCTAACCTATCTAATTCCTCCAGTTTCCTCCACCACCACCACCTCCATAACCACCTTCACGACGTCCTCCTCCATATCCACCACCTCCTCCTCCATATCCTCCACCACCTCCGTATCCTCCTCCACCTTCACGGCGACCTCCGTATCCGCCACCTCCACCACGGCCTCCGCCGCCGCCGCCACCTCCGCTTCCGCGAGACTGAGCCTCGTTGACGGTGATGCTACGTCCGTCGAGATCCTGTCCGTTCATCCCTTCGATCGCTTCCTTCATCGATTGCTCGGATGCGAACGTCACGAAGCCGAATCCCCTGGATCTGCCTGTTTCGCGATCGTTGATGACCTGAAAAGGAGAAGTAAATGTCAGATCTACGCAGATCTAGCGAGAAATCAAGCAGCGAGTATTGTAATTAACATACCGTTTCCGGATTATCAACAAAATTAACAGATCAAGTAACAGAGACTAGAACAGTGACAGTAACAGTAACAGTAACAGTAACAGTGAAGTAAAATCAGATCGATCGAACAAAAGGTCCTCCTAAAAGAGAAACCTATGTGTTTTTCACGCCGAAACGGACCTTCGATTCAACAACGTCACCGAATTGAGAGAAAGCGCGGCCGAGGGACTGGTCATCGGTGGCCCATGCGAGGCCGCCGACGAAGCATCTGAACTCATCTGATTCAGCCATTAGAGATTTTGGTTGAAGAAAGGATCTGGAAAAGTGAGGCGAGAGGAAGATAGAAGGAGAGCACGAGGAAGAGTGGCAGATGAAGTGTGGTTTTATAGAGAGGGGTGAGGAAAACTAGGGTTTATGACAGAAAGATTGCAGCGAATGAAACGCGTCGTTTTAGTAGGATAGTTGAGTATCGTGATGCGAATCGGGAGAAGATATTTTTCTGCAGCCAAAAAGCGTATCTATTTGGCTAGACTTAAAAGGTGAATATTCTTTTTTTCCTTTTCCGTGATATCTATGTGATCACATGCGCGCTCGCGTTCGACTGGACCATTTTGTTGTTTGGGCCTTTTTAGCCCATGTAGTTTAGGATTTGGGCCTGTGAGTCTCCGTGAATGGTTTGGTAATGTTTATCAAGTGGATTTTTATTTGTTAGTGTGTGTATGAAGAATTTACAAGTGGCATCAGAAAAGTTCATATGAGACAAACTTTGGATTAGAATAATTTACAGCTTAACTGAATAACTGATTTAGGTGTTTATGATGTTTTCATATCCCTATTTGCATGCATGCAATTTTTTTTTAAATTGGTTTATGTATATTTGTGTGAATATGAGATTGTTAGCAACTTATCATCCTTCCTTTCATGCAGAGTTTTGTTTGCCTTTGTTTTTGTACAAACTAAAACAAAGGCAAACTCTTTTCTTCCGAACGGGGCGTAAGTGATAGTTTTGTTTATAGGTACTCGAATGATATTGTTATTCAACTTCGATAAACCTCATGCAATCTTAATTTTTGATACTATTTATAGTGATTTCATTGATATAGATATAAAATCACCAGTAAGAGAAGGAGCTGATAATACAAACATGTTACTCTTGAGATAAATTATGAATTTGTGTTACGTTTTATCTGAAAAGAGATGGAAGGTTCACATTCTCTTTTCTTCAATGTGTGTGTCGATGTATGTGTTATGGACTCCTAAACTCGTGATATAAAAAGATAAATTGTCTTTCGAATAGGTTAACAAATTATGTATTTTCTTGATAATTTCTCAATAGCTTTGAATTAATCATAGAAAATAGTGTCACATCTTTTTAACCAAAAAAAAACAGTACACTATAAGACATACTGTAGAAAATAAGAATTTATACACTGGAGTGGTAGGTAGTTGAACATAACACTTGTCACTGCTGTCATCTTCACTATAACATCAATTGAATACTTCATTTTTAAAGAAAAATTGGAACTACAGCTGAGAACACCAGCTTTATGCAGTTGCAGCATTTAAGAAACACCATTTAAACCACCACCAAAGCTCAAGAAAACCAGAGGGAAAGAGAAAACATCCATTGACCCACTCACTTAAACCTTCCAATTTCCATTCTTTTTTCTCTCACTCTCCATAATTATCATTACTAATTCAATCAATAATACATACTTGCCCTTATTATTACTACATCATTCGATTATTGTTTTAGCAGCAAACACTGTTTTCTCACTCCTCTCAAATTTATTCGCCGCTTGTCTTTCTGCGTGAAGATTCAAGACACCGAGAGATGAATCTTAGGGTTATGTGAATTCCGCCATTGTGGGAGAGCTCGCGATTAAGGTAAAAATTCTCTCTTTTTATGAACATCCAACTCTGCGTAATTCACTTCAAAACCCTAGGATTCTACTGCATTACACCCCAATGAGGACTAAACTCCGCCATGTGTATTAGTTTGTTAAAAAAACATGGATCTTGCTTTTTGGGTCGTCGTCTTGCTTCTGCTGGTCAACGGAAGTTTAGGCGCAGAAACGCAGGAGCCACTTGCATCTTACTTTGAACGCCAAGCTTTGCTGCAACTCAGATCCGCATTGGGTTTAAGGGCAAGAGATTGGCCGGTTAAGGCTGATCCATGCTTAATCTGGAGAGGAGTTTCATGTCGAAATGGTGCTGTAGTTGGTATCAATGTTTCAGGGTTCAGGAGGACCCGAATTGGGAGCCGAAACCCGCAGTTTGCTGTTGAATCTCTCGCCAATTTGACCCAGTTGGAGTCGTTTAATGCCTCTAACTTTGCACTACCAGGGCAGATTCCTGAGTGGTTTGGGGAGTCAATGGTGAACTTGAGGGTGCTTGATCTTAGCTCTTGCTCGATTTCCGGTGCTATACCGTCGAGTTTTGGAAATTTTACTGAATTGGAGACCCTAGTATTGTCTCAGAATAAGCTTTCTGCTATGATCCCGTCGATTTGGGGGCAAATGTCAAGCCTTTCGGTCCTTGATCTATCTAGGAATTTGTTCACTGGGCCTATTCCTAGTACATTTGGTTCCCTTGAGAATCTCTCTGTGCTTGATGTATCTGGTAATTTCTTGTTTGGGTCGATTCCTACCGGCATTGGAAGCTTATCCAAGCTTCAAGAACTGAACTTTTCAGGGAACGGTTTGACTGGTCCGATCCCTTCCCAGTTTAGCAATCTCTCTAGCTTGGTTGAGCTTGATCTGAGCTCGAATTTGCTCCTTGGTTCACTGCATTTTGATTTGAAGGGGATGAAGAATCTGCAGAGAGTGCTGTTTGGAAAAAATAAGCTTTCTGGTGAGTTGCCAGGTGATTTGTTCAAAGGTTTGACCAGATTAGAGTTTGTAGACTTGAGCAAAAATAACTTTTCGGGTGGGATACCTGATGAATTATGGTCAATGTCCTCTCTGCGTTTTGTTGATGTCTCTAGCAATAATTTTACTGGTGTACTCCCAAGAAATGTACCGACTGTCAATGTCAGTGGTACTCAGTTCAACCTCTCGAATAATATGTATTATGGGGGGTTGACATCTGTAATCCAGAGATTCAGTTTCCTTGATCTGTCACATAATTACTTCGAGGGTGATGTTCAAGCATATGCAAAGAGTAATGTATCTGTTCGTTTGAATTGCCTCCAAAAAATTAGTGGCCAGAGAAATTTGGAAGACTGCACCACATTCTATGCTTCAAAGGGTCTGCCTTTTGATAATTTTGGCAAAGCTAATGATACTGCATCTTCAAAATTAAAGCCGGCTAGGAAGAGCCATAAGCGGACTATTTTATTTGCAGCTGTTTTTGGGGGACTGGGTCTCCTGCTCTTTCTTCTTTTGTTGCTCTTGCTTTTCATATGTTCACGTAGAAGAGGTGCCTCAAACCAAAGAGGGAATGGGGTTGGTCCAATTCCCTCTGCTGCTTCCCCTCAATCTCCCGGTATGGCGCTTAACTTTGCTAGTTTGGGTGAATCATTCACATACCAGCAGCTGCTCCAAGCAACAGGCGACTTCAGTGACACTAATCTCATTAAACATGGTCATTCTGGTGATCTGTTCCGGGGTCTCTTGGAAGGTGGATCACCAGTGGTCATTAAGAAAGTGGATTTAAATACAGTTAGAAGGGAAGCGTATTTGCTGGAGTTGGATTTCTTTAGTAAAATTTCACATCCTAGGTTGGTTCCTTTATTGGGACACTGCTTGGAGAATGAGAATGAGAACGAGAAGTACCTTGTTTACAAGTATATGCCAAATGGAGACTTGTCAAGCTCCTTGTACCGAAAGGTCAAGTCGGATGACGACAGTTTGCAGTCTCTAGATTGGATTACAAGATTGAAAATTGCAACAGGAGCTGCCGAGGGTCTAGCTTATCTACATCATGAGTGCACTCCTCCATTTGTACACAGGTAATTTATGGAAACTTTCATTTCTTAGTGATGTAATTCTCGTCGATTTTTTTTTCAAACTCCACACCTTGTTGAAGGTAAACTTTTTAATACCAAATTATCTTGTTTTACTTTCTTGTGGACAAGATTATGTAGTTTTTCTGTGGTCCTTGATAAAAAAAAAAGAGTTTTTCTGTGGTCCACGAATACTGAAAGAATCACGTTATTTGTGACCGAAGAAAGATAATTTATTTATCTTTTGTTTTCAGAGATGTACAAGCAAGCAGTATAATACTTGACGATAAATTTGAAGTGCGACTTGGCAGTCTGAGTGACATTTGTGTTCAAGAAGGGGATGCTCATCAGAGTAGGATTACAAGGTTCCTGCGGTTACCACAGTAAGTGTGTCTACATAGTTCCATTCAGTAATGCACCTTTGAAAACTGATTCTATGAGGATTAGTGTTCATGATTGTCTTTTTAGTTGAACCCTTTCTGTTCCCTGTTTGCAAATTACTATCACTGTGTTTCCTTTTTAAAATTATTAGATGACCATCATAGTCTGTGGGTGGGTTGCTTATTGATCTTATTCATAGTTTTGTGCATCACACTTTGAATTCTCTTACTCTGTGTTGCTTAGACTTGTTTTTAGCATTTTTATATTTTCATCCAGTCATTTTAGTTTGCTTGTAGTTCCACCACACTATCGGCATACAGAACAGAAGATAATCGTTAATATACTATTTTTTTTTTAGCTTTTCAAATTCTTATGACTGAAATGTGTATGGATAGTTTTCTCTGTCTGTGTTGTATCTTCGTCAATTAATATAAAAGATGAAAAATGCAAACTCAGTCTTCTAAACAGCTTGTCTCTTGTTATTGATGCAGGACTTCTGAGCAAGGTTCATCAGGTATGCATATATCTATACAATATATTGGTGCTTTCTGTAGTGCCAAATCAAATTAGCAGGGTCCTCTTAGGAAGATGCATATATTGGTGCTTTCTGTGGAAACAATGAAAGTTCAATCCAAATGCTCAATATTAGGAGAGGTTTACCAAATGAAAAACATTCACAAATTATTGCAAAAGCTCTTTTTACTGTTGTTTACCCTGAAATCTACATTACCGAAAGAAAAACATTAACAGATTCTTGCATAAGCTCTTTTACTGCTGTTTTTATCGAGTCAATTAGTAAATCATAACCATCACACAATATACAACTATACCTAACTAGTTCAATAAGTGGGTTTCAAATTGTTCAACTGCAATGGACAATCATTGAAAATTGTGTGACACTAATATAGTTATAAAAAGCACACTACTTGACTCCTGACATGACCAGGTTAGGTAAACTACTAATTTGTCTTTGAGCTACCTCTTTGACATATACCTGGAATATGACAGCAAATACTAACTGATGAAGAAAAAAGCAAGTTCTTTTAGGAATCAAAATTAAATAATTGCACAATTTACTAACATGTGAAAAATATCTTGTTCCTGCATATTTTACCTACATTACTCTCATTATTTTTTTACAGGTTCTCAAACGTCCACATGCGCTTATGACGTGTACTGTTTCGGTAAGGTATTACTCGAGTTAGTCACGGGAAAATTGGGCATAAGTGCATCAAACGACGCCAGCATGAAGGAATGGCTAGATCAGACACTGCCTTGCATCAACATATACGACAAAGAACTCATAACCAAGATCGTGGACCCATCACTAATCATTGACGAGGATCTCTTAGAGGAAGTGTGGGCCATGGCAATTGTTGCCAGGTCATGCCTCAACCCGAAGCCTTCTAGAAGACCTCTAATGAGATACATTCTTAGAGCCTTAGAGAATCCTTTAAAGGTAGTCAGAGAAGAGAGTCCGAACTCGTCTAGACTAAGGACGACTTCTTCTAGAAGCTCATGGAACGCTGCTGCATTGTTCGGGAGCTGGAGGCACGGTTCAGACGTGGGGCCCGCTGCTGGCTCAGTGCCAGCTGGCGGGGCAGAGGGAACGAGTAGTATGAAACCGTCCTCGGGAAATTCCGGGTCACAAGAGAGCGGTGGGGCCCACAACGGAAGTGAGTATTTGGCGTCACAGAGGAGACAGTCGAGGGAGATATTTCCCGAGCCATGATTAAAACCGAGGTCTTGATACGTTCATCATATGATGAACAATGAGCGTTTCCATAAGTGTACAGCTTTGTTCGGTACGAGGATTGGATATTCGAGGTTCGAAAACGGGCATATTGGAATGGGTGAGTGAGTTGGTTCATGTAATGATGTTGGCTCGTTTGTGAAGATGAGAAAGGCATATATGACTAAGGGAGAATCCATTGATCTTTCATATCTGTTGAGGAATTATTCTTTCTTTCTTTTTCACTCTTCTTGCCCCTCAAATTTTGTGTAACTTATGTTTGGTTATGTGTTGTTAAATGTGAAGTGTACATTTATTCATTGGTGGAGGGGGAAGAAATTGCTTTTCTAGTGAGTATTTCCCATTTGCATTTGGGGGCTAAACAATGCAGTAAAACAACGATACTTAATTCTTTAATAAATCAACCTTCCATGCTACAAACAATACAAGCAGTGCCGCAATACAACACACCAAGTCATTTCTCATGGTTTGTGTGGGCGTAACGCGTTTATGATATTTATACATGAGTTCTATTTGACATGTCCCAAATTTCTATTTAGCACAGTGGTAGATTCGTCACGGATTAAATAGAGGATAGGTTCCTCACAAATTAAAACATGAGTAAAAACAAAAGGGATGGTGCGTCGGAAACCAATTTTGTGTACATTTATTCATTCTCTAGTGAATGCAGTAAAACAACAGTTCTTTAAAGTCCAAGCGACCCTAATTTGTATTTTTATGTTCCACTATGAATTTTTGCACATCTGCACAAAGCCATTCGTTGAAGTGCTTCAAATGTTAAAAAAAGGGGAAAAAAAATGAGGTCCTACCGAGACTTGAACTCGGGTTACTGGATTCAGAGTCCAATGTCCTGACCACTAGACCATAGGACCTTTGTTGTCTAATGAGGAAACATAAAAGATATAAATATTCATGGAACAGAAATCCTCTCTTTAAACACTATTATTACTCAACAACCCATTAGTATCACTATTTACATAAATGCGCATTTAACTTTGATATTTTGATTTTTAGCTGAAATTAGTGAACACTTGTCAGGATGTGTTGGATACTTGGGTGGTTTACAGTAACCCTCAACCCAAAATTCTATATGCATTCAATGTCTGTAAAAGCAACAGCAATGTCCTTCCTTCTATTGGGTGAAGCAACATATTAAAATCTCGATCCGGATTTTACAATTATAAGAGCCAAGATAGAATGATCATGATCCTAGTTGTGGTTAATATCTCGATCCGGATCTTACAATTATAAGAGCCTAGATAGAATGATCATGATCCTAGTTGTGGTTTTAATGCTCGAAATAAAATTAGTAGGATATCAATCAATACTCGAGTTTGGTACTTTCATTCTTGAGGCGTGCATAGCGATATTGATATTTGAAGTGGTATATACCACTTCGTGCGCCAACCCAACGTAGAACAACTCTAGTGATTTGAACCAGGAATCCAAAAGATTTAATCCAAAGAATCCAGTCTTGTATATATTCCGATCTTATACAGAATCCAAAAGATTTAATCCAAAAATTTGGCTCAAAATTTGTTTGTCAAAAAAGTGGAACAGATTTGAAAGCCACATGACAGTTGCACCTAACCATCTCCATGAAACCAAACAAGCAACTAGCAAAAGCTCTTATTTAATCTACAAATCCAGGTACTAAACCGGAGTCTTACATTAAAAAAAAACAGTATATACATTAGGGTTCTTTTACCAAACATTACCAGTTCCAATATTCACAAGTCAGGCCAACCCGCTTCTCTTCTCTAAGGAGAAGAATAGTCTGAAGAAAGTGGCGAATGCGTTGCTGCACGCTTAAACCACATGTCAAATGCCTTAACTAAATGACCACACCCTTCTGAGTCACGTGTTGAGAAGCTTAGGCATTGCTGTAGAAGCTCTTGTGCATCTGCCATTGGCAATGTCGAAATGATGTTCAAGAATGCATCTTCTAATTCTGGATGCAGGCTTCTGAAACTGTATAATGCAGGCTTGTGATGCGGCATTGCAGCAAATGCGTTGTCTTTGCAGACGATCAGAACCGGGAGCCAGTTTTCAACAAGTTGCTTCCTCACCTGAATCAAAGACCAACAATTATATATTAGATGCTTAAATGTTATCTAGAATGCATGAAGGTTTTAGTGGTTAAATATACTAATATCTTATAGTAGGATGCAAAAGAGAGAAGTCAGTGACCCATAAAAGGAAGATTCAGACCCTTGTACAGTTTTGTGTACACTAAAGATAATTAAACATACACTGTCCTTGGAAAAGCTTGAGAGAATTTAATTTTTTCACATATATCTAAGAGATTCAACTTCAACTAGAAAAAACAACTATAAGGATAGTATTGTGTTGTAATCCCATATGAAGTGCAAGATCATGACACCAAGCTTTGTACATTATGGGTTAAGCTTTTAGCAAAATTAGCGAGACCAATTAACAATATACATGGGAAAGAAATACAATCAAGATTATGAAGATCTTAGAAGATGGACAGGAATCCAATGCAAGTCCAACTCCTCAAGGAAGCCAACTGAATTAGTCTGATGTATGATGAGTCAGTAAAGGCAAGCTAGAGCAGGATATTTCGTGCTATATTTTCAAATTTTTAGCATTTTTAAAACTTGACGAAGCATTGATTAATGATAATCCTTAGGGATGTGACAGCAAGATGATTATAAAAGCAATAAAAAGGAGGCTAAATGTATGGATATAGCTATAATTTATCCTCCAAAGCATGCTGGTAAGTTAAGCCTCTGCAATTTGTTTAATTTTCTTCCCATCAAGCATGTCTGACACCAAATTTTTTTGCAGCAACATATATGATATAAGATTAATATAAGGGCACAGTTGAAGGTAAGAATATCAAACATAATGAGGCTGAGTTTACATAATATACATACCTCTTGATGTCTTCTTCCCTAGATCCCAACTGAAAGTTATAGATTTTCTTTTTGTATAATTACTATCTAACAATGTTCCCAGTAACCTCTTTTGATTACCCTTAGTAATTACAAAGAGTATAACATGATTCCTGACGCTAACTGAGAGAAGAAATAGAACTGCTGCACATAACATATTATTTTAGCAAAACAACATGTATCTCAGTAACCAACACATAACAAATCACAACAAAAACAATAATCATATCAGATAAGTACTCATAATCAGCATTTTCATTATAGATCTCTTTTTATTACCCTTAGTAATTGCAAAGAGAACTGCTTCACATTACTTCAAAAAGCAACAATTTTTCTTTTGGCAAAACATGTACATCATTAACGAACATATAACAAATCACAGCAAAAATGAGCATGATATCAGATAAGTACTCTTAATCAGCATTTTCCATTTTCCATAACTAATGACTCTTACTAATTTCATTCAATTCATACCTGTCGTGGAGCCAATATAGTGCCAGCAGCCACTGAAAGCGCAAGCTTACACATACATTTCAACACCATATTAGGCAACCCCGGTGCAATGTTCCTCCATGCATCCTCACGGAAAGCCTTCTGCAATTCAGCAGCAAACGAAGCCTGTTCACTCCACTCTTTGACTGCGGAATGTGCCACCTTCAATTCGATCATCCTCTCAACCAGCCACAGCAACTGCTTACACTTCGTCAACGTCGTGTGCAAATTCAGCCTCTGAATAGCTTCAGTTTCGCCATGGTTACCTCTCAAGTCCGGACTCGAGTAATCCTCAAGCGAAGACTTAGCAGACTTCAAACAAATCGAGAATATCCGCTGCAATACACGACTCGCCGTCTCCCTCGAGGGAAAGTCCCTAAGTAAACTCGCAACAAAAGCCTTGGCAGCAGCAACATTCGAGTGATTATGAAGAGCAGTGATGATCAAACTCTGAAGCATAACCTCGGATGCGTCACAATGCGGAGGCGAAACCCTAGCTAAAAGCTCTTTCGACTCATCTTCGCCTAAAAGTGGAACAATCTCCAAAATCCGTGCTTCTTCGTCTTCGCTCCAAGGAACCGATTCAAGAAACCGAACGCACTCCTTGATACAGTCTTCGAACAGAAGTTTCAGAGCGATCGGCAAGATAAACAAAGCGGACGAAACGGAGCAAATCGCGGTTGAGAAATCTTCCGTGTAAAGCAGCCTTATGACAAGCGAATGCGCGTCGATCGAGCCTGTGCCTGGAGTCACACCGAGATTCAACCTCCGAAGCTTTGAGTTCGAAGATCCCTCGGAGAGATCTCCCATCCATCGATCGGACAACAAAGCATCGAAATACTTCGCACGGCGGAGGACGGAAGAGTGCACGAACACCTGCAACTCGGATTCGCAGATATCGAAATCAGGATCCAATTCAACGATCGGACTCGAGGCGGCATCAGGTGATTCGACATAGAGGCGAAGGATAACGTCTGCGGTGGCCTGATCGTTGAATCCACCGAATGCAGGCGGATGTAAGGATGGAGAGGAGGAGATGCGAGGAAGCTTCTGAGAGACTTCGGCTATGGTCCCGTCGGAGACGTCGATTTCAACGGCGGATATGGGGGAAGAGAGACGTACCTGGCTGAAAGAACGCTGTCGTTTCTTGTATCCGGACGTCATCGTTGGAGATGGAGGAGAAGATGGTGATGGAGATCAGTGAACGGCGATGGAGCTGTGGAATGGATTTGGGGAAACTGGTTCGTTATCCATTGTTCAAGATTCAGGTTTGGAGAGGGGACAGGTGTCGTCTGTGGAGAGAAACGTTGATTGGGCCTATTAATGTTTGGGCCGTAAAGGCATAAGCGACGTATAATGGGCTTTAACCAAATGAATGGTGCATTATTGGCGACGTATAACAGGCTCGTCATATACAGAGTTCGCTGATGGCTTAACCTATGTACTAATGCACACATTTCTCACTAATCATATGCACATACATACATTTTTCACGTATTATCAAAGACATACACAATTTGCAAAATGTGCATGTATTTACATCTAAATGTGCATGTATTTACATTTAAATGTGCACGTCAATTATTAAATGTACATAGTTACTTATATACTTTATGGGAAAAATGTCGTGTAAAACCTCTGTCGAACAGAGTCTTATGTTAATTTATGAGGCAGGCTAAAGCATTGCGATTTCCCGGTGGAATTTGTCAAATTCTTCATATGGGATTTGATTACACATATTTAACAACATATAGTGTCGGTAGAGCCTTGGTTTGTAGAGCATTAGGCGATTCCCTAGAGATGTATAAATATTTTTAAAGAGACATGGTAAACTTTCGAACAAAAAAACAAACTTGAAGTCATATGACTCTTGTGACAGCTAAGAATAATTAAGAAATTTCCTTAATGCAAGTCAAGAAAATTGGTTGGTTAAACCTTGATCATACAAGTTCAATAGAAGGCATCTATCTTTACTACCATCACCAACAAGTTCAGCTCAAATTTTCTTTACTAGAAGAGGAATTCACTCATTCCTGGAAGAGATTCATTCCTACTGAATCAGGTGGAAAGAAGCATCAACCTTTCTTTAGTAGTAGCAGTGAGCAAATGACTTAGGAAAAGTCAGATTTGATCTTCGAAAATGCTTGTTCCAGCTCCAGATGCAGTGTTGTTCTTGAGGCGCACAGCTTTGGATCGTTATAAAAATATAAAAGGGGTGCTTTGACATTGTCTTTGCAAGCATTCAACGAGGTTGGCATGTAGATAAAATTATGCCTTTAACAAGGAAATTTCTGTCTATGAGTCTTTTTTCTTAATGCAAGTCAAGAAAATTGGTAGGTTCAACCTTCATCATACAAAAGAAATCACCAACAATTGTAGTACTACCACGTTGGGCTCTCATTAGAAGGCAACTATCTTCACTACCATCATCAAAAAGTTAAGCTCAAACGTTTTCTACTACTTCATAATGCATAATAGATTCGCTAAACAAGCATCATCAAATCTTCAGTACTAGTAGTAGTGAGCAAATGATGACTTGGGCAGAGTCAATCTGATCTTCGAAAATGCTTTTTCCAGATCCAGATGCAGTGTTCTTGATTCGTGCAGCTTTGGATCGTTATCGAAAATTAGATGCGGTGCATTAGCATTATCTTTGCGAGCATTCAATACAGGAAGCCAATTTTCCACAAGTTGCTTCTTCACCTGAATCAATGGCAACCGAAATTTAGACTTCAATCTAAACACACAAACTAAATTACACACAGAATACTCTTACCTTCCATGAAACTAAATCGGAACCATCAGCTACCAATCCTGCAAGCTTACTCGAACATGTTAACACCAAATTGGCAAGATCTGCCTTAAATTTCCTCCATTGATCCTCCTTGAAAGTCCTCTGCAAATTGGCCGCAAAAGAAGCCTCTACGCTCCATTCCTCTACAGCATAACCTGCATCCCATAAATCATTCATCCTATCCACTAGCCACAGCAGAATCTCACAATTATTAAATGCTGTTATATGATTCCCATGATCTGGTTGATCCTTCATTGAATCCCTAGCCACCTTCAAGCTTCTCGAAAATAACTTCTGGAAAACACTTTTCGCAGTATTCCTCGTTGGAGAGATCGTTAACAAGCTCCAAACAAAAGCCTTCACTGCATATAAACGGAAGTCATTGTCGAAGGCAAGATCGATCAAACTTCGAACCAGTTCTTCCGATGGCTCAGGCTTCCGCCTAACTTCTTCCAACTCACCGTCGCTCAAAACCTGAAAGATATTCATAACACGCTCTTCATCTTCTTCCCTCCAAGATCCGTACTCGATGAATTTAACGCATTATTTGATACTCTCTTCAAACAACAGTTTCATCGCAACAGGCAACAGATCCAAAACCGACGAAACGGATAAGAATGTTACCTGAAACTCGCTGGTGTAGAGATGATGGAATAGTTTGCTATTTTGGAATTGCAAATCTGTTTTAGCTATCACGTGCTGTGCACATGCTTTCCCTTTGACTATATAATGCTTTCTCTTTGCTGTAACAAGATAGAGATTAATATACAGAAACCTTTCTTCTCTCTTTTCTCCTTTCATGGAGTTTTTGAATGTTCGTTTTCCGCATACATAACATCATGGTATCAGAGCAGGAATCACGATTCTGCGTTCTTCTCTTCTAATTTGGAGTTCGTTTGACGTAGTTCCTGATTTGGCTTGTTCATCGGTTTCTTACGATGACTATCTCAGATCCTTTACCTAATTCTAGCTCTATAGATCACAACGATCCGTATTATCTTCATCCTAGCGATCACCCTGGGATTTCTCTGGTTCCTGAGGTTTTCGATGGCCGGAATTTCAATGACTGGCGTGTATCCATTCTTACCTCTTTATCGGCGAAGAACAAGCTCGTTTTCGTCTCTGGATCGCTCGCCTGTCCTGATAAAACCGAATCGAAGTATGTTAACTGGATTCGGTGCAATGATATGGTGAAATCGTGGTTGATGAACTCTCTCGGTCCTCAGATTCGCCGGAGTGTTCTTCACACAGCACATTCTAGTGTTATTTGGAGCCAACTGAACCTCAGGTATGGCAAACCTAGTATAACTCAACTTTTTTCAGTACAGAAAGAGCTCAATCACTTTGTGCAAGGCACCTCTTCCGTATCCGAATATTTTACTGGTTTAACATCTCTATGGGATGAAATCGCTGGATTGAAGGAACCTATTGTATGTTCCTGTGGTTTGACTTGTCTGGTTGATACTGATTCTGACCGTGTTCTTCAATTCCTGATGGGATTGAACGAATCTTACACTGCTATTAGAGGATCTGTCCTATTAATGAAACCTCTGCCCAACGTTGATCAAACTTACTCACTCATCTTGCAAGAGGAGACTCAACGTGAATTGAATGCAGGAACGCCTATAGTCAGTGAAGCTTCTTCTATGTTTGTTCAGAATCGATCTGAGAATTCCAAGCCTGATAAGAAGCCCTTATTCTGTACAAATTGCAAGAAGACCAATCACAATGTGGATCGGTGCTTCTTCTTGATTGGCTTCCCTTCTGCTTATAAGGACAACAAGAAATCCAGTAAGAATAGTTCTGCAGGGAAATTTGCTGGATCTGCTGTGACTCCTTCTTCTCCTGCTAGCTCTGCTCAGCTTACTTCAGAACAGATCACGCGTTTGCTTAGTCTGATTGATACCGGTACTTCGCAGCAGGATGATTTTGCCGGCTTTGCAGGTACTTCCCTAACCACTGTTTTATTTGATTCCCGTAGCTGGATCATTGATAGTGGAGCAAGTTCACATATGTGTTGTGATCTTGCTATGTTCACCAGCACATATGCTTTGACTAGGCCTTTTGAGATCTCCTTGCCAAACAAATTAGTCCTTCGTGTGACTATCATTGGTTCTGTGCGTGTTCTGCCTGACTTAGTGCTGCAGGATGTGCTCTATGTTGCTGAGTTTAAGTGTAATCTGCTGTCTGTTGGACGTCTTGTGAGGGATCTATATTGCAATGTTGTTTTCACACCTAAACATTGTTTTATGCAGGCTCCTTTTATGAGGAAGAAGGTGGAGCTTGGTAGAGCAGACAGAGATTTGTACTTCTTGAGGTCTACACCTTGCATTGCTCCACACACAACCACTGTTGCAGATGGCACTTGCTTTGCTGTGGATGCAGCTACTTGGCATATAAGACTTGGCCACTTACCTTTCTCTAGCATGTCTCTTTTGAATTTTGTCAAAGATAGCAATAAGGCAGACATTGAGCCATGTATTGTTTGTGCCAAGTCTAGGCAGACTCGGTTACAATTTCCTCATAGCAGTATTAAAACTACATTTCCCTTTGAGTTGATTCATATTGATCTCTGGGGACCATATCATACCACTACTTATAACGGGTATAAACACTTTATCACCATTGTTGATGATTTCACCCGCTCGACTTGGGTACACCTTCTGGCTACGAAGAGTTCTGCCTTCGGCATTCTGCAGAGCTTCATAAATATGGTGGAGCGCCAATTTCACAGGCAAGTACGTGTTGTTCGTTCTGATAACGCACTTGAACTTGGTAGCAGTACCACCACTTCAGCTTACTTCTCTTCTCAAGGGATTGAGCACCAAACCTCGTGTGTAGCCACACCACAACAGAACGGTGTCGTCGAGCGAAAACATCGGCATTTGTTGGAGATAGCACGAGCGCTTATGTTTCAATCAAAAGCTCCATTGAGATATTGGGGTGAAAGTGTCTTGACTGCGGCACATATAATCAACCGCTTACCTTCTCGGCTATTGCGAAACAGGACACCTTTCGAGTGTCTTTATCACAAACAACCTTCCTACTCACAACTCAAAAGCTTCGGTTGTTTTTGTTTCGCATCCACACTTGTCCATGGCCGAGATAAGTTCCAGGCTCGTGCTATCCCCTGTGTCTTCCTCGGATATCCGTTTGGTAAGAAGGCCTATAAGGTCTTGGATTTGGCCACCAAACGTGTTTTTACATCTCGTGACGTCGTCTTTCACGAGCAGATATTTCCCTTTCAAAACCCTTCTTTCTTTAAGCCTAAAGTCATCAGTCCAGACATCTGTTTTGATGACAATAACCTTACCCCACAAACACAGGCCCAAAACACACAAACACATAACCCAAGCCCACAACCACAAACACATAACCTAAGCCCACAACCACAAACACATAACCTAAGCCCCGATCCGGTTCTTCCTCGCCGGTCTACTCGCACTACCCAGCCTCCCTCTTACTTGGCTGCTTACGAGTGCGCCATGGATCAATCGGGGTCTTCTTTCTGTGGCCATACTTTAACATCCACTGTCCAGTTTTCTCATACCCTTCCTTCTGAGACACTTCCCGATACAGAACCGTCAACGTATGAAGAGGCTTGCTCCTATTCTGTTTGGCAGAAAGCCATGGCTGATGAGTTCGCAGCTTTGGATTTAAATAGAACTTGGGAAGTTGTTCCTTTGCCGAAAGGGAAGAAATCAATCAGCTGTAAGTGGGTGTTTAAGGTGAAGAGGCATGCCAATGGATCCATAGAACGCTATAAGGCAAGGTTAGTTGTTCGTGGATTCACCCAAAAAGAAGGGATCGATTACACTGAAACCTTCTCACCGGTTATCAAAATGACGACAGTAAGGGTTCTGATTTCTGTTGCTTTGAAGCGCAAATGGCCAATCTTCCAATTGGATGTGAATAACGCTTTCTTGCACGGGGATTTAGATGAAACCGTATATATGAAAGCTCCTCCTGGGTTGCTTGTTGATTCTTCTCAAGTCTGTCTTCTTAAGAAGTCCTTGTATGGCTTAAAACAGGCTTCTCGCCAGTGGTATGCCAAGCTCTCGTCTTCTCTTCGAGATTTTGGTTTTGCACAATCACCAAATGACCCGTCCCTGTTTGTCAATCGCGGTGTTGATTCAGTCACTTATCTAGCAGTCTATGTTGACGACATTCTGCTTACTGGGACAGTTCTATCTGAATTGGTTTCATTGAAGGCTAAGCTCAATGATCTCTTCCGTATAAAAGATCTTGGGGAGTTACATTTCTTTCTGGGCATTGAATTCACGAGGACTGATCTTGGCTATATGATGAGTCAAAGGCGTTTCATTTCCTCTGTTCTGAAGGAATTTCCTTCTTCTTCCGGGCATTGTGCAGTTGGGCCACTGGAACTTCGTACCTCGTTATCTCCAGACGAAGGTACGCCTTTGGTTGACCCCACAGTCTACCGTCGTTTAGTTGGCAAGCTAAACTTCTTAGTTCATACTCGGCCGGATATAGCGTTTGCGGTTCAACATCTGAGCCAGTATAACCAAGTGCCTCGCGAGCCACACTTTCAGGCTGCTCGACACGTGCTATCATATCTCCAAGGCACAATTGACAAAGCTCTGTTGCTGAATGATTCCCCAAGCTTTGCTCTTCAGGCTTTTTGCGACGCAGATTGGGCTACGTGCTCTCACACCCGTCGGTCTATTAGTGGCTTTGTTATCTTCATGGGCGGCTGCCTCATTTCTTGGAAGTCTAAGAAGCAACCTTGTGTATCTCTTTCCTCTGCGGAGGCGGAGTATCGTTCTCTTCGCCGTGTGTGCGCCGAATTGGCCTGGCTCAGCCGGCTTCTTGATGACTTCTCCGTGCCCAACATTCGTCCTATCCCGGTTAAGTGTGATAACCAGGCGGCTGTTTACATAGCCCGCAATCCCGTCTTCCACGAGCGCACCAAGCACATTGACTTGGATTGCCACTTTGCTCGGGAAAAACTTCTTGAAGGGCTTATTTCTCTTTCTCACACGCCTACTCGGCTCCAGCTTGCCGATTTCATGACCAAGAGTCTCCCTGGCTCTCATTTACATCATATTCTTCCCAAGATGGGTTTGCTAGATCACCCCCATCTTGAGGGGGGGTGATGGAATAGTTTGCTATTTTGGAATTGCAAATCTGTTTTAGCTATCACGTGCTGTGCACATGCTTTCCCTTTGACTATATAATGCTTTCTCTTTGCTGTAACAAGATAGAGATTAATATACAGAAACCTTTCTTCTCTCTTTTCTCCTTTCATGGAGTTTTTGAATGTTCGTTTTCCGCATACATAACATCAAGAGATGCGTAATGACAACCACAAGCGAGTGAATCGTGGTGCCTTGAGGAACACCGAGATGCAACCAGTTATACTTCGAATTCGAACAAGACTCGAAAATGTAGTCCTTACATTGATCGGATGCTAAATCGCTGAACAATTTCGCGCGACGGAGAACGGAAGAGTGGACGTATAAGAGCAACTCCGAATCCGTGCAATTGTAGTACTCCGAATCGGGATCCGAATCCGATTCTACTTCATATAGTGGATATGAGCAATATCCGGAAGGGAAATTTTCGTTGTAGAGTCGGAGAATGATGTCTGCAGTAGACGAATCGTTGAAACCGCCGGCGATTGGAGACAAAAGAGTAGAAATGGGGTTGTAAGATTCGCCTGTG
Organism: Oxyria digyna; assembly: GCA_029168935.1. NCBI lineage: Eukaryota > Viridiplantae > Streptophyta > Magnoliopsida > Caryophyllales > Polygonaceae > Oxyria > Oxyria digyna. The sequence continues at coordinate 4,455,454 of JAPVLV010000018.1, forward strand.
AAGAAAAGGGAGAGAGGAATATCGGTTTCAAGGTCAAAGCATCGACGAGCGGTGGGGACGAAACGTCGTCGTTTTTTGGCCGTGTTCGCCATTATCGGAGTAGGAAGAAGGAAGAAGAAGAGGAGGCCAAAGAGAATACTGAACAGTTGATTTCTAGAAACGGATATTGGGCCTTACAGGTTGGGCTTGGACCGAATATTGGATTTAATTTGTTTGGGCTTGAAGTATAAAGGCCCACAGTCATATTAGTCAACACAAAAATCTACTTGTGACATACCTTTTCATATTTTTTCATATTAGAAAAAGGTTAATATGAAAATGAATACTTGGCGTTTGTTTAGATTGTCGGTAACGGAAACGGAAAGAAAACGAACCTAGTCCATTTTAGTGAAATTGTTCATTGATCAAAATTGTGATTTTATTTCCTTTCCCCCTTCTCCTAGTAGTAATGTTGAGATATATGTTTTTTTCTTTTTTCTTTAATTGCATCTTAAACCCTCAAAACACACTTTTTTTTCAGTGTGTCTCACGAATCTGTATACCACCATCTCCATTCTCCCCTTCTTCCTTCCTCCAATTCTTCTTTAATTCTCGTTTCAAAGACTAAATTGGTTTACATAGATGATTTTAAGGTAACTTTTCTTTTCAATTTTTATATGCTTTTGTTTTTGAGCTGAATTTGGTGATTTAGGTCTAATCTTTGCACTTTATTTCAATCTTGGTTACAATTTATATATGCTTTCGATGAATTCGTTTCAGTTTGTTTATACTTTTTTGTTTCAATATGGTTTACATGTGGTGTCTTGTATTTATATATTGTGCTTTAATAAACTGAGAGATAGATAGCTTTTGTTTGATATATTGTGCTTTGGTCTCTTGTAAATTGGATGATGAGGGTAAAATATTTCTGTCAGGATTATGATTGATGCTTGATTCAAGAATTTTTGTATCTTGTATATTGGATACGTTGTGTCATATGTGTTATTATTGTTCTCTTACTTTAGTATAAGTAGTCTACCCTCCTCTTTTTATTTAAAATTTTCCTTTCAATGTTTTACTAGAAGTTAGAAGATAGAACTCCTATCAGCCACTTCTTTTAGGTAAACATATTCATTATGATCGAACTTCTAAATAGACTAAACTTTTGTATTGTGTATTATGGTAACTCAAGGTACATGAATAAAAGGGAGACGATGAGTAAATTATTGAAGACTTGAGGAAAGAGATCAACAGTGAAGAAGATAAATTACAAAATGTTCATTGAAAATTTTGTTTCAAACAATTCTAAAAGGATGTTATTGTTTAATTAGTGATATCTATATTACAATTCTAAACGGATATTGATTGTTTTTGGATGAGAAAATAAGGTTACTTTTATTTAAAGTGTATGAAGTACCGACTTTATATTTTTCGTTTGAGCTATTATAATTATTTTGTTATCATTAACAGGGCCTCATTTTTATAATGACACATGCCCCTAAACGTTCCCGTCCGGCCCTGCTCCTCTCCCTCATCTTTTCTCCTTTCTTGGCATATAAATTTTTAGAATCCAAAATCAAATTGTCAATGTATCTTCACCTAATAATTGTCTAGATTCATTTGTGTTTCCTTTCTGTTTCCTTTCCGTTTCCGAACACTACAAACAAACGGGCCCTAAGCATTATTCACATCCATTCATATATACTCACATATAACATAAATGTAATTTAAACTATATGAAATATATATACATGGTGTTTGCGTGTGTATAGGAATGTTTGAAAATATACATATATTTATACGTTGATAATTAAGCATATTCGTATCAAATTTAGAATATTAATTGGATATATACGTGGTCATTTATCCAATGTACACTTCAAGATATATAATACACGATTTACAATTTTTTTGCAAAATAATATAAATGTTTACATAAAGTTCGATGGGAGTCGAGAAACAAGTTGCGCTCCCACATCTTTCTGAATACAAAAACTCAATCTGTGAAAAATAAATATATCATTCCTAGCATTGTTAGAGTGACTGATAGAAAGAGTCTTGATATGTGAAAGTGTGTCCAATGCCTCTTTGTCCGATTCTCGAAAGCTGGAGAAAGCAAAGGTAAGAAATCCTTTCCAACAAGACACGTACGTACAAGCATTAGATCATAAATGTAGGCGTAACAATCTTGATTTACGACTCGACTAATTGGACAAATTTTATGACCCTACAATCCCTACAAAACACATACATGTCATTTCAATACCTCCGCATGTTGCACGTATACTAACCATATATGATCGTGTATAAATCATTAGAACTATGATGGCAAGGTTTTGTTGATCTCATCTCATATGAATGATTGTTGTATTAATCATTCCATGCATATATTGATATATATACTATATATACGTACGTAAGTTGTACTCCTCTGTCCCTTTATTTCCTTCTTGTTTCACTCGGGCACGTATATCGATGTGCGTTTTGTTTTATCAATATCTCTAATTATACATTAGTAAAAATTATAAAAATTGAATATTATTAAAGTACTCGATAAGACGAATAAAACAAGACCAAACATGACTATATTTTTATCTATATATTGGTCGAAATTACGAAGATTCTCTTAATGTGTGAATAGTGTCAAAAACAGAATCAAGAACAAAATATTGGGACGGAGGGAGTACTATACAAGAAGGAAAAAAAACAAATTAACTCTAATTAACTTCTGAGCAAATCGAACACTTATAGGTCAATATATTTACTCACTTGACCAACTAATTGTTAATATTTACGTGGACCAAGATTGACACTAATTATCAAATTAAGTAAAATTTCAATCATAGAGAGCACTATACGTACGTAACGGAAAATTTCCACCTAACAAACGTTTGTACACATTTCAAGTATGTACTGATTTATCACTATTCCAACAAGATTTGGATGAATACTACGATTTCTATCTAAATTTAGATAGTCATACTAGCTATATACTCCGTATATGCATGTTCATTTCGCTTCACGGGTTATCTTATTTATATAAAAGTTGGTTGTCCATTGTCAAAATTAAATGAAATTGGTACCAATTTAATGCATTACTCATTTCTTAATCACCTCCTATTGGACTTTTGGGCATGTATTTAAATATTTTTCTTATATTCCTATGTTATATTTATTTATAGTCTACTTGATTAAGTCACAAATTAAATTAATGTGTGAGCTTCTCTTATGACAATGCAAACTTATTCTAATATTATGTTTTAAAACTACTTCAAACATAAATATAAGGAAATAAAAAATACTTATACTTACAAATATTAATAAATTTGATAACAACAACAACATATTAACAAATAATGTATAACTATATTAAATCACATACGAAAATCTGTAATTTTCTCGCGCGGAGCGCGAGCCCGTATCTAGTAGTTTATAAATAGATAACTAAGCTTAATAAGCTAAAGCATGGGTTGTCATTGATAATGAGTTAATTAATGACCCAACATTTCTTAATCTATATCTTGTGTGCATTAAAATTAAACAACTACGTACTTCCATAAAAGTCTTAAAAAAGGCCTAGATCTTATTCAAATATATTAATGCATGTAGTTATTTTGGTGCATATGCTAGAGATATGAACATTATTATTCATAAGTTATTATATTTTTGTACATGAATCTTTCAAATTTACACACTAATTAAGTTAAGATGTTGGTCACGTGAAAACCAATCTTTCTTGTGATTGTAAATCTCCTTATTGTCAACTACTTAGTGAACCAAACTTGTTACAAGTCAAAGAAAATATAACTAAATGATTATGAAACATAAATGAACAAGTTAGAGTTTGGGATGATATTTTACACCAATATAAAAAAATCACGAATGATATTTTGAGCCAATATAGAAACCAAATCTTGTAGCAGCAGAATTTGCCAGCCCTTATACCCAACCACCCAACAACTCAGCCCCCACTCACACATTGGTCAAACCTCTAGGTTAAAACGTACATTATGTTAAAAGTATTGGCTACTCAATTGTAGTATTTTATTTTATACACCAAATAATCATCGGTTAGTATTTTCCTATCATTAAACTTCCGTATCTATTGTTAGGTGTTAATAATATACATATAGGTACTTACTGATCCAAACGGGACCTAATTGTCGATCAATAAAATCTAGTGGAGCCTATAGCCGAAGCCGTTATGATGTGGGTCCGTGATCTGACGGTTGAGAATCACTTGTTTGAATCATAACGGTTAGATTTCGGTGCCACGTCAAAGGGTTAACTAAATTAAGATTAAGGCCGTTCGGCATGTATTAAGCACTCTCTCCACTTCGGGTGTGTTTGGATAGATATTCATAATGCATTAAAATGTATTATGGAAAAAATAATGCATTAAAACTAAAAACTGTGTTTGGTTGTATAAAAGTTTAAATTGTATTATCGTTAAATATTAACACCGAAAATAGTCGAGGGATTATGGAGGTTCCAGAAATAGACAAGGGAAAAACTTAATACACTTATGTTGTCAAACACACTCAAATATTTAATATATTTTAATAACGTGTTAAATTTTCATTTAATGCATATTAAAATTTAATGCAAAATAATGCATTATTGATCCCTTCAACTTCAACCCATTTCAACCCCACTTGAACTCCATTTTTCATAAGCTACCCACAGATTAAGCAAATTGCTTAACTTCAACCAGCTTCAACCCATTTTTCAACTTCAACCCCCATTTTCTTCAATCTTGTTGAACAGGCCCTAAGTGATTAACTGTTCGGAGAAAAAGTTTGAGTAAGAAGAAATTTTAGCGTAAGAAAAACGAAGCATTTTGTGTTCACATATTACAAGTCAATCATATTCGAAATGTAATGTTCATAATTTGGGCGGTGAAAAAAATTCGACCTTGTAAGTCATGCGGTGACAATTTTGTAATTTATGTGAACAATGTTTCTTCTTTGAAAATGACCAGAACGAACATGATCTTCAGATTATGAACATTATCATCCAGAATATGAACATTAGCTTGTTATCTGTGACGTATACGCTTCGTTTTTTCTATGATCTGACGACTGAGAATCACTTGGTTAACAGTTAGATTTCGATGCGATGATGAGTGCTACCATGTCACAAGGTTAACCAAATTAAGATGAACCAAACCAAAAAACTACTACTATAAACTATATGTGGATGATTCAGTTTCAAATAACAAATCGATCTCGTTTGGTTGTATAATCAGTGATACAACTGGTCATTCTGTACACTTGGAAGATGGGAATCTAGATTTTGTCTCGCCCCTAGTCGTTGAAGCTTGTAGAGCGGGTATTCAGCTTGGTGTATCTCATATTGAGATCGAAGGCGACAACCTCCATCTTATTAATGTCATAAAAGGCAAGTGGACTTGCCCATGGGCAATTGAAGTTATAATTGTTGACATTTTGATTGGCCTGTGACTATTTGCCTCTTATTTCATTTCTCATATATTTTAAGAGATTAATGGTGTGACTGACCTCTTATTAAAACTATATCATTTTTCACAAACACCCGATTTAGCAGTCTTTCCAAATCGACCCGATCTCATCATTCGGGATGCTCTAGGGTAAGGATGACAATGGGTCGGGTGATGCCCAGATGGATGACTTCCACCACCCGATACTTAAATCCATCCACCCGAACCGACCCGCACCCGCGGAAGCGTCAACAATATAACAAAAATACAAACACTATAGCAAACCCATAATAAAAATAAAAACCACGAATCAAGAAAAAAGTCACAATAAAGAACATACAAATTTTCAGTATTCATTTAAACAATGACAATATAATATATATATATATATATTGTTTTAAATGTATCAGGTGGAAGTCGGGTGATCCCTCGAGTGGTTGTGTCGGGTGCAAAATGAACACTCATAACTGATTTGGACCATCACCTGAACATTCATCACCCGCTTTATACCCATATTTTTCGGATTTTCATCCATGTTTTCAAGTCCTTCTACTACTCTGGAATGATCCACGTCTAGACGTTTAAATTCCCTAAATGTTTTCCTCATCAAAAAATCTTAAAGTTGAACCATCTTAAATGTTTTCTTAAATCTTGTGATTTTGTACAAAAGATTAAGAAAAGTAGTGTTTTGACAATCGAGCTACATGAGAAAAGAAACCTAAATATTTGGAGAACCTATATTATCATTGTGAAGCTATTTATATGAGGGTTATTTACCGAAAACCACCCATATGATACGCTACTTTGCGATTAATCACCCCTATGTTGTGAGACCTCTACACATTACAATATAATGTGATGGTGTGATAGTGTGTTACCCATGCAATTATTTGACTAGCTACATTTAAGATTTATTGATTTTTTTATAGAATCACGTCGAAATCTCTATATAACTAATAAAACAAAATACCATACTCATCAATAAAATATGACACACGTCATTTATTCATCAATAAGCTATGCCACATCATCGTCATTTTTTCCAAAAATGAAAAATTAAATATATATGTTTAAAGATAATTAACTTAATTAAAATGATATCATTTCCTTATTTGAACACAAATCAATTAAAATAAATATACAAAGATCACTATCCTTAATCTGTTGATATCATTTCCTTTTTTAAATGCATATCAATATAAGAGATTACAAATCAATTGAAATTCATTTTATTTATATAATATTGATTTAAAAATCAAATAAAATAAATAGAATAATATAATACATATTTTTATATATATTAACGTTATCTCTATGTGGTTATCTCTATGTGTTTATTGATTATTTGCATAGTTATATATAAAAATCGTTATGCAAATTACGCGCATGGCGCGGGAATAAAGCTAGTGATATCATAAATTGTCATAACATATCATTTTTATCATTTATATGGGAAAAAGTGATTTTTTTTTTTCCTGAAATGGGCTATTTTTTTTAAAAAAATCTCGCTATAGGCTCAATTTGAACATATTCCCAACATAGGCACAATTTTTTGGTTTGAAAAATATACATGTCGGAGAGATGCTGATTTTGAAAGCGTCTTATACAAAAGAGGCTAGTATTTTTTTCAAATGTTTTATATATATATATATTATTGCATTAGACTTACGCGGGTTCAGATGGCTCGTATGGATTCTTTTGGAATCGAAATCGATCAAGACCAATTTCGTTGGGTCCGTATTGATCCCAACTTTCACCAAATATGTCTATTGTCGTTTGATATGGAGGAACGGATTTTTAAATCTCTATTTACAGTAGAAGGTATGCACGAGACTTACGCGTGTTCGGATGGCTCGTATGGGCTTGTTCGGAATCAGAATAGATCAAGACCAGTTTTCTTGGGTCCGTATTGATCCCAGCTTTCATCAGATTTGTCTCTCATCGTCTTATACGAAGGAGCAAATTTGTAATCTTCATTTATAGTAGAAGGTACGCACGAGACTTACGCGTGTTCTGGTGGCTCATATGAACTCATTCGGAATCGGAACTGATCGAGACCAGGTTCGTTGGGTCCGTATTGATCCCAACTTTCACGGATATGTCTCTAATTTTCTGATGTGGAGGAACGAATTTGTAAATCTCCATTAATAGTAGAAGGTACGCACGAGAGTCGGGTGGCTCGTATGGGGTCGTTCGGAATCGGAATCGAGCGAGAGACATATCTGGTGAAAGTTGGGATCAATACGGACCCAACGAAATTGGTCTTGATCGATTCCGATTTCGAACGAGCCCATACGATCCATCTGAACCCGCATAAGTCTAATGCAATAATATATATATAAAAAATACAAGCCTCTTTGTATAGGAGCTGGTTTTTACCAACGCCTTATGTAAACAATTTTTTTTTTAAAAAAAGTTTATGGACACGGGGAATTAAAAAAAATCTGGTTCAGTTGGGATACGTTGTCAAAACAGCGTCTCTCCAACATGTATATTTCCTTAACCAACAAATTGTGCCAATGTTGGGGATATATTTCAAATCGAGCCTATAGCGGGAATTGTTCTGGAAAAAAGCCCATTTTAGAAGGAAAAAAATCGAAAAAAGGTAGTTATTTATATAATTACTAAAACAATACCACTTTCTCTCATTCTAGCTATGCCACGTGGAACCCTCTTCATTTAGGCAATTCACTTGTCGTCATTTCATGGGTCACAAATTTTTACTATTTAGTGTAATTTTCTAATAAAAATTGATTAAATTTGGAAAATGTACAAAAATATCACACAAAATTGCTTAAGATTTGTCAGATTACGAAAAAGATTTTTATATGTTATTTTTTTTAGATTCTTACCTGCAATATCTTATTATGTTATTTTGACAAATTTATAATTTTATTTTTATTATGACAAAAAGATTAATTGCTTAATAAATAAGGGAAAATATTATAACTTTTACATATATATGATAATGCTTTAAACTACGGGAAAAGATCTCGTGAGGATGGATCCTTAGATGAGGACTGAGGATGATGCACACAAACGCAATAGTTAATGTACACACACAATATAACTCATGCACACAGTATATGGTGATGCACACCATCTATAGCTAATGTACACAGTCTGTGCATTAGTTATAACTCGTGTGTGCATGAGTTATAACGTTTTTGTGCATCATCCTCATTCCTAATCTAAGGACTCATCCTCATTGGAACCAAACCTTGAACATTTAGTACTAATTTGGTGAAGCACCGATTGACAAATTTAAAAACATCCAAAATTTGAAGAACATTTTTTTAAAGAATATTTATTGAAAAACTGAAGAACATTAAGGTAAAAATTGTATGTGCATCACTTTTTCAAAGGATGTGTATAATTTTTTTTGATGCACCTTTAAGTATATTTTGATGCACATTTAAATATATTTTGATGCACATTTAGCCATTCGCACGTTCTCATTTTAAAAATTGTTCTCACCGAAACCGCACCCTTTTTAATATATGGTTTATATTTTAGAGTATATGATGTAATGTCTTAAAACAAAATCAATTTTGAAGATAAGGAACATACAAGATAACATTAAAAGGAATAGATCATCATCATTTTTTGTCATGTGTCATATCTAATTTTCAAGAGCAAAGTATAGACTACTCTCCTAAATTTGTTAAAAAATCCAAATCATCAGAGATAATCACAATTTTATCTTCCAAGTATGAATTAATGATTATTCTTTTTGTTTTAATTGAAGTTTATGTGATCGATTAGTCAGTAAAATTAATACGAAGCGACAGCTACAGGTACAATATGATATATTTAAATACGTAGGAACGTAATAAGATGGTGCAATTGAGATTAGAGGTGTATTACAAGACTGACAAACATCACGTAATTGTCACTAGTATTTGATTGTAATAAATGTACTCCGTAATAGATGAAAATTTGGTTAGACTGACAAAATTCGTTCTGATTACTTCAATCGCATTAATTAGCCTGCAATCAGCCGATATTAAATGTTGGACGTTAATACGAGTTTGATTTCACTTTCTTAATTTCTTATTTTTTATGATGGCTAATAACGATTTTTCTCATTAGAAAATGATCTACCTAACTACTCCCCCGTCCCTAAATGATAGTCTCATTGTTGCTTTTGACACTATTCACAATTCAAGAGAATCTTGTAAATATCTTTCAATATATAAGAAAAAATATAGTCATGCGGGATCTTGTTTGATTCGTTTGAATGAGCACTACAATAATATCAAAATTTTATAATTTTTACCAACTTGTACTTAGAGATATTAACGATACAAAACGTGTATCGACAAATGTGTCAGAGTGAAATGGGACTATCATTTAGGGACAGAGGGAGTACAATATAAGGGAGAAGTCATCTCTTTGTAAAATTTTGCGTCACTTCAACTCCACATCATTATTAACTCAAAATACATAAATAAATAAATCTTTCTAATTTAATAATCAATAAAAAATTAGTAACCTCCTCTCCTAAATTCTCCAAGTCGGTTTGTTACTTCATTTTTTAAAGATTTTCTTTGTTTTTCATTTGCTGCAAATATGTAGCCTTGATATATGTACTAGGCAATATGCAATGTTTTTATAAATTTGTTATTTGTTTGTTAATTAAATAATTTCTAATTTTTAAAATTTTAAAATTTAATTTGATTATTGCTAATTCCATATCTTTAACTAGAGTTATTATTCTTTTTGAAATAAGATCAAATACTTCATATATATTGTTGTTTTATTCACCCGACTATAAGGTTTGTAAATATATGTGTGTCATGCACGGGATATTTAAACATTTCTTATACATTTTGTTTTATTTATCCGATTATAAGGTTCGTAAATATCTCGTGGAAGTAGTAACATCTAACTATATACAATATTAAAGGGAAAGTCATATCTTCGGAAATGTCCATATATGATTTTTTATATGCAATTTGGTTATGTTTGTACGCATATGAACTCTTTTTTTCATCAAATTTTCAAGTAAAAAAGTGGATTTTTTCAAAGTTAAAAGGTTTTTTTTCTAATGATTTAGATAGTTAGTTATTGTATAATATATTTATAAATAATTATTATTATATTATATAATAATTATCCCATTCCCCGTACGTGGTACGGATCGATCATTAGTTATAGTGTATACGAGATTCTCTTTTTGGAAAAAAATTAATTTTGACATTCATTAAGTGCTCCTTTTCTTAAATGGAAGTTTATGAGAAATTAAGTTTTATGAATTAAACTAGTTTTACGGAACCCGTGCGTGATTTTCACGTAAATATTTAATTTAGCTATCTTCTATGATTACAACGATATACTTTCTTTCATGTTGGAAATATTTTGTAAGAGTGTATAATTGCATTGAGTTGTAGGGTAAAATATGAAAAAAGGTTAGGAGAAAAATCTGTGCATGGTCACTTCCTCGAAGAATGTGTAATATCGAAAGTCCAAACTAATTAAACATTTCAGGATTAAATTGGAGAGGAGTAAACAAAACGTACAATATACATAATTTTTTTCTCGATACATATAGTCTTAATCAAATTGAAATATAGAGGATAAGTCTCATACCATTTGGAAATCCAAAGCCTGAAATAGTGGGAATTCACTCAAAAAAACAAAATCGCGGAAAGTAAGGGCTTGAAAATTAATGAAGAGGACATATAAAGGTGATTAACCATGCATGTAAACCATCCAAGAGTTCATTAGAAGTTTTTTAATTCAACAAATATAAATGAGATGACAGGAGTATATATATACTGAGTTAGTAGTAATATAAAATTTATAAATTACAATCTAGTCCATCAATCCAAAAAAGTTAACTTTATATGTTACAACAAGTTAACTTCATAAATTACAGTAGAAAAAACCATTATTATATTTTCTACTTACCACCTAAGACATCAATTCAAACTACCTATAAAAATATCGAAACATGTAAAAGTAGCAGTAGAGAACAATCAACCTATGTAGTACTAATCTCTAAAGAAAAACTACATCCTGATTCACCTAGCAGAAAGCTGAATGAATATATAGACTACAGAGTTTCCTAAAATTTCAAAATCCGGAAAATCAAATTACAAGATGAATTAGCGAGTGAAAAGGAGTAAAATAACAAACTTCTTTGCTCAAAACCGAAAACCTTTCAGAGTCAGTGGGCATGAAAAGGCAGTCCAATCCAAGTGTTGTTTCTTCCCCTTTAATAAAATAAAACACTCAATTGAAACTCAATAGAGCTAATTCAAAAAAATTCAAAGACATCTATAATATATGTATGTGTTGCATCTTCGTATTTTTATTAAGCACTCCACCAGGAGATACGAAAAATAAGGTGTCTGGTATGAGGAATATATGAACGAATATAGGAGGGGCGAATAGGACAGATGGATCATGAAAAGAGATTTTATCGGCTCAATTACACATCTCTTTTCAGCTTCTGTTGAACATCTTCTCGACATAGAGTCATGTGGAGTAAAACTCTAATGCTCCATATAAATTGAGCACCAATGATGAACCTGAAAACATGAATACCTTAAAACTGTAGGTTTTTATGAACAATTTCACATGAAGAAACCTTAGAAACCTTCAACGAAAATTCATAATTTTGTAACCTGACAACCTGGGGTCTGCAATCTTCGGACGAATTCTCGCTTGGGCTTGTTCGTCGATGGTGTCCGGTGGGGTTATTCAAAACTTGTGTGCCCTCCCTTGTCAACATCCGAGCGGAGCGACCACCTATTTCCATTCACTTGAGCCATGGTAGAAATGATGAAATAGGGAAAGAGAAACGGAAGAACATCATATATACCAATAGCCCCTTAAAATTACTGACTCAAGAGTCACACTTCATCCCCGAACATCAATCGGCCCTGAAAACGCCTCTATGGCGTAACAAAGGAAACAAAGGGACGTCATCTACTAAGGGTGGGAATGGGCATTGAAGAGGGAAAAGTTGGATAAAAATAAGAAGCAAAATTCTCTGTAATTTTAATGCTAGACAACTCCATCTTTTAACACAAGGTAGACATTTTAAAACACAAAAAGCATTAAATGCAACTCTAAAATCAATAATTCCTTAAGCTAAAGGTCAATTTTATATGTTTATAGATTCTTATCTTTTGTACTGTAATTGATAAGATTCAGAGAAAATGTGTTTGATGAAATTATAGCTTAGATAAATCAAAATTGAAAATTTGAGATTTCGTAGGCTAAAATGGGGAAATGAAACTTACCTTTGAAGTAGTAGGTAAGTTCATTTTCTGTGTTTTGCATAAATTGAAAATTTACAAGGAAAAAATTGACATGATTTGTTGCACACAAAAATCCAACCAAACACATATATATTTCAACTTCGCGGGATTTTGTAAATTATGAGAATTGAGTTGTTAGTCAAGCAAACACTTATAGGCCCAAATTTGATACTCATAGACTCATAGACGGAGTATGATTTTCCTTTTCTTTTTTACAATTTTAGACTATTATGATTTAGGATGATGCTTAACATACCAATATAAACGTATTTATTCATATCCGCATGAATCAAAGACTTCGGTGGTTGACACATTCAGAGGCGACTGCTTTGTGCCGCAGTTCGCAATTGTGAGGTTTTGACTTTGAGGGATTTCCCTCGAGGCAAAGGTCGTCCAAAAAAGAGTTAGACAAAAGTCATTCGTAAAGACATCTTTGTTTTGGCTATGTTCGAAGACTTGACTCGAGATTGAGCTTTGTGGGGGAGAAATATTCATATTTCAGAAGCTTAAGCTAGTGTTTCATTATCCTTGGAGTGAGATATCCTTGGTTTCGTGCTTGGGGCCTTGTTCTGACTCTTCTTTATTTTATTTGGGAGGGTGTTTGTGTGGTTTTGGTGTTTTTCTACGTTGGCGTGTTAAGCCGTGTGTAGGCTTTGTGTGATGTTCCTATACTTTGGGTCTATCAGTTTTATTTTCTCAACCTATTGGGCTTTTTCTCAACTTATTGGGATAAGAAAGTATCTAATCCCGACCCACATACTCTATTTATCGGGATATAATGAATCACATGTTTATTGTTGTCATTAATTCATATTCACGTGCATATTCATTCACGTTCTTAACATATATGTGCATGTTGACTAGACTTGGCAAACGAGTCAAACGGGTCGGGTTCGGGTCGAAAACGAGTTTGGGTCAAACGGGTCGATAAAATTTTCGCGTTGGTCAGGTTCGGGTCAACCCAACGGTTTTCAAATTTTCGTTTTTTTTATTGTAATAAAGAAAATAAAACTTAAACAATATTTTTATAATAAAATATTATTATTATATTATTATTTAATAAAATATATTGTTATTTTTAATTTAAATGCACTAAATATATGTGAAAAGTGGATCCCTCAATGAGTTTCGGAAAGTTCGGGTTGGTCCGGATTTGACCCAACGGGTCTCGGGTCAGTTCGGATTTGAACTCAACGGATTTCATGAGCTTTCGGGTCGGTTTGGATCGAGTTTTTTTGGGTCGGGTCGGGTCAACCCAACAGATTAGGTCAACTTTTGACAAGTTTAATGTTGACCATAAGCTACTACGAAGTAGATCATAATACTTGCATGGACTCCCCCCCCTCCCAAAAATAAAAATAAATACTTAATAAATTATGATCAAGTGCAAATATTATAAACATTATTATCTTATAAGTGAACTTTCTAATTATGAATAAAAAGTTAATACTTGCATTTTACACCGTAAAATGTGAATTATAAACATTACTACCTTAGGGAAAAAGATTACATGAGGACCTTAGGCTAAAATAAGAATGAGGATGCACTAGAGCCATTGATCTCGTTTTCTAGGTTATAATCTCAGTCGTCCACGCACATCTTCTTGTTCTCGCTCTCCCTCTATGGTTTTTTGTTTCCCGATCTCCTTCTCTCTCTAGCTTTCACTTCTGTTTTGCGATCTCCTTTTGCTCTCTTCAATCCTTCTTGCTCATGTGTGACCTTCTATCTTTCTTCCTCCCTCACGAATCATATGTGTACTTCGTGCTTGCTTTGTCGCTTCAATCCTCCTCGAAACAGGTAGTCTCTTATTTTGATCTTTAATTTGTGTTCTATTTTATTATTTGATCTATTTGGAAGTTCTTATTCCTTTTTTGTGTTTTTGTTTCACTATATGTGCATTTTGAGCTTTGACCTAACTTTGTTTTTGTTTGACACATATTCTCACTTTGATTTTAATGGAATTTCTTCCATTGCTTACATTGATTTGATTGTGTGTGTTGTAGCTTAAAGTTGGAGGTTGTTGCTTGAACATTTCCGTCTGAGTGCAATCGTTTAAAAACCAGATTGTTTGGATCAAGGTAATTGTCGCCATGTGAACACACATGTGTTAAGGCATGAACACATGCATGTGTTAAGGCATGAACACATATGATATGACAAATCATGAGTTCTCTTTATCGTTTTTCATGTGGAATTACTTTTTGCAATGAACGAAATGATTTCTCGATTTTGTTTTGTTTGGTTAGGTAATCTTCGCTACTTTTGTAATTTGATTTGTCTTGTTCTTCATGGAAATTGTATTTTTCACTGATTTTTCCAACTAATTGGAAGTTCTTAATGTTTGATTTGTGTTTTTTGATAATTGTATCTTTTTGTTGGAAGATCTGACTTGATTTGTTTGTTCTTTCAAAAAATTGTATTTGATCACAATTAGGTTTTTGTTCTTTTTGATTTGCGATCTAGCTAGTCAGAATTTCTTTTGACCGTGTTCTTGTGTGCCTTGTAGAAATGAACACATGTGTGCTTTGAAATGAACAAATTTTGACTTACAAATGAACACATATTTAACACATCTCTCTCATTTTCTACTAATATGTACCATATGAATACAATGATGTGAAAGAATGAACACAAGTTCTATTAGCAATGAACACAAGTTGTTTTATGAATGAACACACTGATACAAAAACTAATCATGTGTTTTTATCTTGTTGTTAGCTAAGTGAACTTGTATTTTATTTCTCCTAGCATAATTGTTCAGCATTATACTCTTGTTTATGTTTCAGAAATTTGTTGGATCAAGTTAATGTTGATCCTCCTCAACAAGCAACCAAAGAAGAGACAATTAGGGGTGACCAAGAAGTTGGAATTGCAAACTCAACAAAGCAACGTCGAACATGTCCCAGTTGTAGTCAGCTTGGGCACAACTTCATTGCTCGCCCTCAATTAGTCGCTATATTTTCATTTTTTATTTGGTGTTTTTGGTGGTGATGTAATGAATCGGGGTACCAAACTTTATCAAATAATTTTCTTTATGTTAGTTTTTTATACATTTCTATTATAATTTTCAACCATTGTATGAACACACAAGAACTTATTCGAGAACATAAAGTTTCCGAGCTTCAAACATTTTCCTTTTGATGGTCATGAACAAAGATGTTCTCATATAAACACATATGCCCAAACATATGAACACATTTTGCTTACGAGACGAACACAAATAATAAAAAAGTTATATTTCACTTTTGATATTCATGAACACATAAGCTCTTCTATCTAACAGACGAAACCATATGACTAGACATATGAACACATATGGCTAGATATATGAACACATATTGGTTTGAAGATGAACACAACAAGATTTAATAATGAACAAAGTTATATTCCAGTTATGATATTCATGAACACATAGATTCTTCTATCTGAAAGATGAACACATATGGTTTGAGAGATGAAAACAAGTAGAATTAATGATTAGCAAAGTTATAATCCACATGTGATATTCTCAACCTGATTGATGAACACAAATGGATAGACAGACGAACACATAAGCCTTAGGCAATGAACACAAAGAGAGTAAATGATAAGCACATTTAAGTGCTAATATATACAGACTACTACAGATCGTATTCATCTCAAAAGTAATTTCACGCCACAATACAAGCATTCAAATTAAACCATTGATGTCTCACAAAATAACAAACCTAATTTTTACATCGCTTGTCTACTAAACTCAACAATCAAACCTCCTATTTCTTGTTCCTAACAATTCCCGTATTAATTTGAATTTCTTCCATGATGATCTCTACTCTTTTCTTGAAGTTATATATAACTTTTGCTCGAAGAGGGAGTCAGTGTTTTGCTCTTTTCAACTTTGTCTTGTATATGTTTTCTTCTGAAGTGTCATATGATGTTGAAACTGTTATATCACCGGTGGATATTGTCCCATGAGCTAAGTTCATCTTTGATTTATCACCTACAATTGATAAACATCAGGGAAACAAAAGAGTTAGCATATGAGAACATGGACAATCACATAGGAACACATTTACATTCACTCATGCACACACACACAACAATGTTAATGAACACAAAATGCATGACATCCCCACATACATATTAAGTTCAATATGCACATAAAATCATTAGTATATGAACACATGTGCTTTCACCATTGAACACAAGTGACTTAGATGATGAACACATTTTGCTAAGATGATGAACACCTGTTTTTTATATGAACTGAACATACATGAATTAGTTGATGAACACATCATATTCTATAATGAACACACATGGCTTACATGATGAACACACATGGCTTACATGATGAACACATGTCTTTCATATTAACAAAACATACATGACCTAGTTGATGAACACATACATATATATTAATGCACATATATATTAATGCACATAGAAGCATTAGTATATGAACACATGTGCTTTGAACGTTGAACACACATGTCTTAGATGATGAACCTGTTTTTCATATGAACTGAACATACATGAATTAGTTGATGAACACATACATATTCTATAATGAACACACATGGCCTACATGATGAACACATGTCTTTTATATTAACATCACATACAAGAACTAGTTGATGAACGCATACATATATATTGATGAACACATACATATATATTGATGAACACATATATATTAATGCACATAGAAGCATTAGTATATGAACACATGTGCTTTCAACGTTGAACACATGTGGCTTAGATGATGAACTCGTATTGCTAAGATGATGAGAACGTGTTTTTCATATTATTTGAACATACATGAATTAGTTGATGAACACATACATATTCTTTGATGAACACATGTGGCTCACGTGATGAGCATATGTCTTTCATATTAACAGAACATACATGACCTAGTTGATGAACACATACATATAAATTGATGAACACATACATATAGATTGATGAACACATCATAGGTCGGTGTTAATCATCACAAGATACGTGAGATGGACACACACATTAACCAAATATTTTTGTGAATCTTTTCATATGAACAGATACAAATTAGTTATCCACACAATCATCATGAATCACCAGTCATCATAGATTCACATGCTTCTTAGTAAACATGTGATTTAAGCTTGCATCAACAATCACCATTTATCAAATTATCAAGGATCAATAATCAATATCTATCAAATGTAAAAGATGAACACTTAGGGTTACTAGTATGAAATCGAAACACTCATACCTTGAATCTGGACGTGTTCGCGCCGTGCTTTGCCATCTTACGCTTCTAGATTTTGATTTTGTTTTTTTAGGTCAAAGGACTTGCGAACCTAGCAGAACCGATAGAGGATTGTGAGAAACTGCGAAGAAAATCACAAATCACTGCTTCTTCTCTCAGATCTGAGAAAACGAGTTTGAATTGCGTTGAATGGGAGAGGAATCCAATTGAAATTATCCGCTCGAGAAAGCTCTCAACTCGTCTGGAGAATTGGCATGGAATTTTAACGATAGGAAGAAAGTCAGAGGGAGGGCTTTTTATAAGAGCGTTGATGAAGAGAAGGTCCGCTTGCTGATGTGGACTGTTGGATCAATTTAGTCTTAACACTAAGAGACATCCTCATGTGAATCAAACCCATATCTTAGAGCATCTACACTGATATTACCCATTTAGAGTAACATAACTAATTTTTAAATATTTTATACCAATGTATGTTATTTTAGTCCTATAATGGTGTTATTCCACTCAAGTTTCATACATCCATATTTTATTTTGATGAAAATTGTGAATTGATTAAGTTGTTGATTTAGTGGTGAGGTCAATTTACCAAGCAATGATAGAAAATCACTTGACAAATGTGCAAGTGTTATTTGTAAGATGAATAACACTTTTTTGTTACTTCTCTTCACTCATTACATTGGTTCTATCATGAAAGTTACCGTATCAATTTAATTTTCAATTATTAAATGATCGTGAACCTTTATAATTAAGGTGCTACTCATTTATAAAATACTAGTAATAAGATAAAGATAATAATATTTATAAATAAGATATTAATATTCACATTTAAAAATAAATTCCATTTTAAAACTGTAAATCCAGTACGTGTGTATTTAAACATTTCAAATTCTCGATCCAAATTAATGACCCGAATTCGAAAATCATTTAAGCCGTTTCTGCATGTCCAAATTATTACGCATACGCTCCCACCAAAATTAAAAAACAAAAACAAATCTCACCTCACTCAGTGGCATTCCCGTGATTATACCCAACTTCCAGACCCATAAATCCACTCATCTCCCTCGTCACAGTCTACAATCACATAAGCGTTCACATAACTCAAACCCAACGTCCATCTCCATTTCCATGGAGCCTCATTTTCCCTTCCATCTCCATTAGCACTCACAATGCCGGAGGCCGACTCTTCGTTCCTAAATTCCGCCTCACTCATGGGGCTCAAGCTCTACGCAGTGATCCTTCTCTTAACCGCGGTTCTGGTCTGCGGATTCGCCGCGATCCTCTTCTGTTTCTACTGCAGAAGGACGAAACAGACGAGTTCGGGGAGTATCCCTCTCGTTTCGAAGGATTTCAAAGCCCTAGACTATGGCGGTGGGAAGAAGATGGGGGATATTCTGCGCGGAGAGAAGAAGATCGAAGCGGTAGGGATTGTTGTGGAGGATTTAGCGGCGAAAGTTGATTCGAAGGGGAAAGGGAGCGGCGTGAGCTCGGCGTCGGCTTCTTCGTCGGCGGACGCGGCGTCGGTTGTGTCGGTGGAGAATATTGGATGGGGTAGGTGGTACGGATTTAAGGAGCTTGAGGCGGCGACTGGTGGATTTGGAGAGGAGAATGTGATCGGGGAAGGAGGGTATGGGATTGTGTATAGAGGCGCTTTGGAGGATGGATCGGTTGTGGCGGTCAAAAATCTTCTCAATAACAAGTAATGGCTCCCTTTTGAAATTATATTTAATATGTTTGCCTCTTTTGCACTTTTTCTTGGTTTTTTGGTCATTGGTTTTCATTGTGTTTCTAGACGCATGACTGTGAATTGCATCATGTGTTCTTATTGGAACTTAAAACCTCTTCATTCTGTAATGGAGTGGACATGTTATGGTTGGATGATTGGTGTTGATTGACATAACTATATTATGTGTATTTGGATTATGGTGCTGTGGATCGATACTTCTTTCCTTAGAACTGGATTAATGGGTTTCTTCTATCTCTAGACTATGCAGATTGAAATTGTATTTTTATATGTTTGCCTCTTTTTTGTGATTTTGGCTGAGTTCACTATCATTGCTTTTGTTGCACTTTGCTTGGTTTTTTGGGCATTGGTTTTCATTGTGTTTCTAGACCCATGTGCCATTAGTATGAATTGCATCATGTGTTCTTATTGGAACTTAAAACCTCTCGGTGGATGAAAATTGTATTTAATATGTTTTCTCTTTCCCGGACGACTTCTCCTTTCTGGATCTTAGAGAAGAAATGTTTGAGACGGAGCTTTGTGGAGAGAGAAGATTCGGGTTACAGAATCTTAGGCTAGTGTGCTATTGTGCTGTAGTTGTTGTATGTTTGCCTCTTTTTTGTGATTCGGCAGAATTCACTATCATTTCTTTTGTTGCACTTTACTTGTTTTTTTGAGCATTGGTTTTCATTGTGTTTCCAGACGCATGACTGTGAATTGTATCATGTGTTCTTCTTGGAATTTAAAACCTCTCATACCAGACTCTTCATTTTTAATGGAGTGGACATGATCTGGTCGGATGATTGGTGTTGATTGACATAATATATATGTGTATTTGGATTAAGGTGCTGTGGATCTATATTTTTTTTCTGTAGACCTGGGTTAAGACTTGAAACCCACGTGTTTGGAGCTATAAAAAGTTGATATGGACTACTAATATGGATTGTTATGTCTAATTCCCTCTGCAAATCATTCTCAGCTTTAGTTTTAGCAAAAGGAAAGTGAGATAATTAGTGTGTGATCAAGTTTCTTTTTGTCACATTCATCATGATTCTGAGCTTTAGCTTTCTCTTTTCTTTTTGACTAAAAGTGCTTTCCTTCCCTATTTAGTGTTTATGTTGATCTTGCTGGCTCTTATTTGTCAGTTAGGTAGTATCAATCTGGAATCAGGTAGTTGTTGAATCAGGCATTTAGGCTACTCTGTTTACATCATTAAGAATCTGCAGACAAGTAGCCTTCAAAATCTTTATATCAAATGTTTTATAAAGCATGTGGGTAAGAATGCAAGATAAAATTATCCAGCCAATCATGTAGAGTAGGATAAGAGGCTCATTTGGTTGATTGCAGGAGTGGGATTTATGGTCCCTAGATTAGATTACAGTTATCTCCTCTTATTGAGATAATTTTCAAATTTGAACTGAGGTGTAACATTTATGAGTACCTACTCTTGATAGTTGATACCACAGTAAAATAGTCAGAGATATTACCTCACGGTCCTCACCTATTATAGATGACCCCTCCATTTATTGCTCTCTTTTTCTTCCATGAATGTCATCAATGTTGAGGAGACATGAAGCAAATTCTTATAAAGGATATTAAACTCTTTGTTTTCTTTGATCTCCTAGTAGATAATTAACCCGTTTTTTTGCTCTCACAATTGCAGAGGGCAAGCGGAAAAGGAATTCGAGGTGGAAGTCGAAGCCATAGGTAGAGTGAGACACAAGAACTTGGTTGGTCTAATTGGTTACTGTGCTGAAGGTCCCAAAAGGTACTGTAACTGCAATTCTTCAGTCTCTTGATTGTGTTAGCGACTTTGTGATTCAAGTAATTTATGTTTTTTTCTTGCTTGCTTAGGATGCTTGTGTATGAATATATCGACAATGGAAATTTGGAGCAGTGGTTACATGGTGATATTGATGATGTCAGTCCTTTAACCTGGGAGATTCGTATCAAGATAGCCGTTGGGACTGCCAAAGGGTATGTTTGCTTATATAAGATTTTGGTTATCCTAGTCCTGTCTGTTCTATTGATGGTAGTTTATACAATTATTAAAAGCAAATAGTTGAAAACTAGTTCTGGAATATTTTCTTGTTTTCTTATCTTATGCTGCATTGGGCTAATGATTTTGCTTAAAAGAACTATATGCTTATTGGGGTAGTTAGTCAAAAGCACCAAATATTTTTCATGAGCAAGATCCATGATAGAAAGTGTATAATTAATATAATCTTCTGTAGTTTTGAGTTTTGCTTCTTTTGATGTTTTTGCAATATAATATTTGTAATGTATTTGACCAATTTAATGCATTTTCATTTCAACTACAACAGGTGTCCCTAACCTTGTTTATTCCTTATTACCAATAGATTGGCCTATCTACATGAAGGACTAGAACCAAAAGTTGTTCATCGTGATGTAAAGTCCAGTAACATTCTTCTCGACAGAAGCTGGAATGCAAAGGTTTCTGATTTTGGACTAGCCAAACTCTTGGGTTCTGAGGCAAGCTACGTGACCACACGAGTCATGGGGACGTTCGGGTGAATAAGCATATATTGCTATTTTGAATATTTTCTGTTTCTGCAGATATCCATGGCCTTAGCTGAATATAAATTATATGTTTTTTTTCGTTCTACTTCTGCAGATACGTCTCTCCCGAGTATGCAAGCACTGGAATGCTTAGTGAAGGCAGTGATGTTTATAGTTACGGAGTTCTACTTATGGAACTAATCACAGGAAGATGCCCTGTTGATTATTCAAGACCACCTGGAGAGGTCCGAAGAATTTCTATACTCTCCATTCATTTTATTGCAAAAAATGCAATCTTCTATAACATTTTATTTTTGGTGAATTTCAGATCAACTTGGTTGATTGGTTCAAAGGCATGGTAGCCAATCGACAATCCGAAGACGTCTTGGACCCTCGGATTGAAAACAAGCCATCACCTAGAGCATTAAAGCGAGTCATGTTGGTTTGCCTCCGTTGTATTGATATGGATGCCTACAAGAGACCGAAGATGGGGCAGATTGTTCACATGCTTGAGGCAGATGAATTTCCATATCGCTCTGTAAGTTTGCTATTTTATCTTGACAAATTTTCACGTATCATAAATCTATACATACATATACTAAAACAGAACGTTGTTTTGCCACATGTCGCCCTTATATTCAATTCGCCTATGTGTCGACTTCTAAGCTATGCTACATCATCCACCATGTCATCATCCACATCATCCAACTTTATATTTTGATATATATCTTTGAATTAAATAAGTAAAAAAATCAAAAAGATATCTAATAGGTTATATTACAAAAAGAAATATCAATTTTTATCTTTTATCATATATCTTTATCTATTATTATGTTATCAATCTAATTAAATTTAGTTATTCATGAACTTAAACTATAAAACATAAATCGTAAACTATAAACTATAATATATAAATTATAAACCATAAAGTATAAACTACAATTTATAAACTAATTAATAGTATAAAATATAAATATATTATTAAAATAAAACATAAATCGTAAACTATAAACTATAATATATAAATTATAAATCATAAAGTATAAACTACAATTTATAAACTAATTAATAGTATAAAATATAAATATATTATTAAAATATTTATTACATGCGACCCCGTACATGGTACGGGAACACACACTAGTAAACATTCTATTTTCCACATGTCGCCCTTATATTCAATTCGCCTATGTGTCGACTTCTAAAATATTTATTAAAATATTTATTGCTGCACGGGTCTCTTCGTTAAAACGAAATCGAAGTGACTTAAGCATTGCTAAGGCTAAATTCTCATCAAACATATAACTCAATTTGATTTCATCTTCTTGCATCATAATTTGTGTTTATTTCGTCTAATGGCAGGAACACCGACCTCCTCGTGTGACGGGTCCTATCCTACCACTATACACGCAAGCTCCAAACAGAGTACAAATTCCTCCAAAAGAAGTCGTGGTTGGTGATGAGCAGAGACCTATAGGATGGAGAAACTGAAACGCCTTTATATTCATCGGTTGATGATGTGCAGAAACGGATGAAATGCCTCGCCTTTGTATAGATTGGAAAGAAGTTGCAGACTTGCTACAATGGTGGGTGATGGTGAGCTATATAAGCTCCTACAACTATTGCTATTACACAGGAATGTCTAGTTTACTTGAGGAAAAATACTACTGACAATGGACCCTGTAAATATTTTCTTAGTACTGTTTTTTTGTACCCTTCTTCGCTGTTTGCTGCTAGTTTTTATGTTTGTTCTTCACATTTTTCCCCATTCTCCATCAGGAAATCCTTAAAAACGGAAGTACCATAATCGTTAAAATCAATCTTGTCAAGTTCTATCAATATTTCTCTGGTTGCAACAATCAAATGATTTTGGATTTTTTTTTTCACTTTTGGGGGACAGGATGGCCCTTCAAGATCCCATTATAACGCGGGGTCTATACGCACTACATTTTGTAACTTTCTGAACTACATTTTCGTACGCCCATAATGGACGTACGCCCAAAATTGACGTATAGTGCAATTTCTCGAGTATACGTATGTATACGTATACGCTAAAAAAATTGAAAAAATGGTTCGTACGCCCAAAATGGGCGTACGCCGAAAAGGGGCGTACGAGGCGGATATAAAAATCCACCTCGCTTTCTTCTTCCTCCTCTCATTTTATCTGTCGCGACACTGTTCACTGGAAACCCTTTTTTGCGCCGCCGTCTAAATTCCCTCCCATTTCACTCGTTTTCTTCCCCAAATCGATCATATTCGACTCGTTTTTCTCATAGAATCCAAATCCCTCAATCAATTTCATCAATTCCACTGGGAATCATGCAATCCGAAGAAATGGGGAAAATTTCAAACACCACTCCGGCGACGGTGGAGTTGACGTCGTCTAGTTGTGTTCTCCCTCCCGTCCGGCGGAGTGCTGCTGGCGCAAGAGTTCGAGGTGGAGGAGCTGCGCCTGGGGCGAAGACGAAGCCGGCGAAATGTAGAAGGGCTCGTGGTGGTGCTGCGGTGGTTCCGGAGGTGGTCAGTGGAGCTGGCGAGGGGTCTGGAGGTGGAGGGGAGGAGGTTGGTGGCGCCGGCGAGGTGGCTGGAGGTGAAGCAGGTGGTGGTCGGGGTGGAGCTCGTGGTGGTCGAGCTCGTGGTGGTCGGGGTCGGGGCGGTGCGCAAAAACGGGCCCGTTCGAAATCGCCGGAAAAGACGCTCTCGATCCACGAGGTACGTTAATATTTTTTTTAATTAGTCGTTATTTATCGTCTAGCGTGAAACGTTATTCGATAAATAACGATTAAAAAAAGATTTTTTAATAAATACAATTTATTAATAAAATATGAATTATTTGTTATTTATTAATAAATTATTAATTAGTCGTTATTTATCGTTTAGCGTGAAACGTTATTTGATAAATAACGACTAAAAATAAATTAATAATATATTAATAAATAATATTTATTAATATAATATTAGTTAGTCGTTATTTATCGTTTAACGTTAAATAACGACAATCGATAAATAACGATTTAAAGAAAAAGATTTATTATTAAATAATATTTATTAATATAATATTAGTTAGTCGTTATTTATCGTTTAGCTAAAAGAAAATAATATTATATTAATAAATAATATAATATTAATTAGTCGTTATTTATCGTTTAACGTTTCACGTTATTCGATAAATAACGATTAAAAGAAAAAGATTAATTAATAAATAATATTTATTAATATAATATTAATTAGTCGTTATTTATCGTTTAACGTTTCACGTTATTCGAAAAATAACGATTAAAAGAATAAGATTTATTAATAAATATTATTTATTAATATAATATTAATTAGTCGTTATTTATCGTTTCACGTTATTCGATGAATAACTAGTAAAAGAAAAAGATTTAATATTAAATAATATTTATTAATATAATATTAATTAGTCGTTATATACTAAGAAATGAATTAATTAGTAATTAATACATTATTAAATATTTAAAAGAAAAACGTCAAATAATATAAAATAATAATTCGTAAATATGAAAATAGGCTTTAGAGAGGGCTATTACTCCGGCGGGTTGTTCTGTTAGAAAGAAGAAGAAGGGCCCTCCTCACCCTAGCGCACGCGGGATCACAACTTCCCGACGTCGTGGATCTCCTCCAGACATTCCAGGAGTTCATATAGGAGATACAGGGAAAGCTCTGATGGATGATTTGGATGTTAGTGAGGAGGAGGAGTTTTCAGAGCAGTTGACGGAGGCAACCGAGGTTGCAGATCAGCCAGATGTAGATGTAGGAGATTTGGAGGCGCAGATGCATGCTGATTACTATGAGGGATCACCTGTGCGTGTGATACGCTACACTTTGTATGGCGTAACTAGAGGTTATTACATTAGTTTAGGAGTGTTATCACAAGTATTTGGAGCTATTGTTATATTCTGAGATATTTATTAAGAAGTGAAGAAATGAAGATCAGAACCGAAGAAGAAGAGATCGAAGATTGAAGACTTGAAGATATTCTGCGGAGCAGCGTCGATCGCCACTACCATTCAGGCGATCGCCATTCTACAACAGAAGAGTTATGTGAGTTCGAGAGATTATGGCGATCGCCATGACTCTACGGCGATCGCCATGGGGTGACAGAGGCTACGACAGAGATTTACATGAAGATGACGATCGCCAGGCATCTATGGCGATCGCCACAACAAGGCCGAAGATATTCCGGACTTTCCTTATTTTGCTTTGTTTTTATTTCTTTTATTATTTTCTTATTTTCCTTATTTCGTTTAGGATCTTTCTTTTACCATATACTTTGGGGTTAGTTCTCTATTTAAGGACCCTAGTTTCTTTCTTTCTATCATCATCTTTCATCATCATCTTTTCCATCAGACAATTTAGTTTTGCAACCATGAGCAGGAACTAATCTCCATTGTTTTACTTAGCGGTTGAAACCTTCAGTTATTAAGTTGTGAGATTTCTAAACCCTTGTTCTTTGGTTACTTGTTACTAGTTGATATTTCACTTGACTGCATTGATTTGGTGTTTTGATTCCCTTGGATTCGACCTCTACTTACTTGCTATACTCTAGTTAGTGTTTAGGGTTTTCTTTGATTTGGCACTACGACTTTAGCCTCATCAGCGTGAGCCATCTCCAGCTGGATCATTGTTGCCTTCTGCAGAGGATCATCAGCAGGAGATTGAGGGCCTTGTTCATGATTTCGATCAGGATTAGCCAGACCTCCAGGAGCCCATTCAGGAGCCTGTTCAGGAGCCTGTTCGGCACATTGATCCGGGCTTAGCTGTACCGGTTCCAGGGGATGCAGATTATGTGGGGCATCCTGGAGGTCCTCTCAGTTCACGGCTTTTGGTGGATTACAGCACCCACATTGCTCCGGTGATATGGACTGAGACGTCGTCTCTTGCAGAGCGTATTGAGCATGACCCGGTGATACGTTGCACTTTGTATAGCGTAACTAGGGATTATTACATTAGTTTAGGAGTATTATCATATGTGTTTCGAGTCATTATTATGTTCTGAGATATTTATTAAGAAGTGAAGAAATGAAGATCAGAACCGAAGAAGAAGAGATCAAAGATTGAAGACATGAAGACTTGAAGATATTCTGCGGAGCAGCGGCGATCGCCACTACCATCCAGGCGATCGCCATTCTACAACAGAAGAGTTATGTGAGTTCGAGAGATTATGGCGATCGCCATGACTCTACGGCGATCGCCATGGGGCGACAGAGGCTACGGCAGAGCTTTACATGAAGATGGCGATCGCCAGGCATCTATGGCGATCGCCACAACAAGGCCGAAGATATTCCGGACTTTCCTTATTTTGCTTTGTTTTTATTTCTTTTATTATTTTCTTATTTTCCTTATTTTAGTTTTAGGATATATCTTTTACCATATATTTTTAGGGTTAGTCTCTATTTAAGAACCCTAGTTTCTTTCTTTCTTCATCATCTTTTCCATCAGACAATTTAGTTCTGCAACCATAAGCAAGAACTAATCTCCATTGTTTTACTTAGCGGTTGAAACCTTCAGTTATTAAGTTGTGAGATTTCTAAACTCTTGTTCTTTTCCTATGGGTTTGTATTAATTCTCTTGTTCTTCATCTATTGATTTCTATTAGTTTTGCTAGCTTGATCACCTAGTTTGATTGATAGTTTTCTATTGCTAGACTAGGAATATACGGTGGAATTCCTTGTCATTGTAGCGCTCATATCTGCATGATCTGGTAGTTGATTGCTTTTATGAAAGAGAATTGATTGCATGTTAATACTTGACGGTTGTAAGTTATTGCATGCATTCCTGTGCCCTTTGCTGCTATTTCATCTAATCTTGAGAGGTTTCCCTGATTGTTGAATAGTAAGTATTATCAGGACCGGTTGGTCTGCTGATATATTAAAGATTGGAATAGGAACATTCCCTAGGATTGAATAGAACTTGAGATAAATCTATGATCAACTTGATTGACTGTTGTGTGGATACTTGCTAGGTGAAACCCCTTCCCATCATATTCTCACTCAAACTCCCTTTGCTTGATACTTGTTACTTTTGTGTTTCATACAATCAAAACCCCCCCTGGTTACTTGTTACTTGTTTACTAGTTGATATTTCACTTGACTGCATTGATTTGGTGTTTTGATTCCCTTGGGTTCGACCTCTACTTACTTGCTATACTCTAGTTAGTGTTTAGAGTTTTCTTTGATTTGACACTACGACTTTAACCTCATCACCCGGCTTATGTGATACCGCCCTCATCGAAGGTATGCGTTGTTTTCTAAATGAATTTGTGAGGTAAAACGATCCACACGCTTTTCTAATTCATTAATTTCTCTTTCGTACATCAGCTGAAGAGGGTGTTGGATATATACACCCGCAAGGACTTCTTCAGGGAGTATGATAGGCATAAATCTAATGTGCCTGGGTCATAGTGGCAGCTCGTTGAGCGGAGCCACTTACAGGTCCTTGCAGATCCCCGGCTTGAGTACAACAACATCGATCCGATTCCGATTTCTGCATTTGTGGAGCGTTGGTATCCAGAAACCAACACGTTTCACTTTGCATTTGGTGAGATTGCTCCTACCTTGTTAGACGTGTTGAAGATTCTGGAGCTTCCGATCCATGGACGAGCTGTCAGATCTGCTGAGGCAGACATAAATGGGTTTGTGCATCCTCATGTGCAGCGGATGTTCGGGTTTGCTACGATCGAGGAGGCTGCTGCGCTATGCTTACGTACGTAGAGTTTATTTTATTATTTATATTTGATTCCATTTTTTAGTTGATTCAATTAAATATTTATAATCCGTGACAAATTATCAGATGGGGGTTTGAACATCCACGGCAAGAGAGGCATCACCACGATCCACACCCGACTATTACAAATGTTTGACATACGGGACAGGTAAATTATCGTATATTATAAGAATTTCTCATAATTTCTCGATTAACGTTACTAATTCATTTTTTGTTATTAATTGTAGGACTCAAACGACTTAAAACGGGCTAAGACGAGAATTTGTGCGAAAACCGAGGAAAAACGACTTAAAACGGGCTAAGACGAGAAATGACACGGAAACCGAGGAAAACCTAGCTAGGGTATAGGGTTTAGGGTTTGGAGAGTGGATAGTGGATAGTGAATGTGGATAGTTGTGTTTGAAATGGATAGTTTGGGCCCAGTTCGTTTAAACGCCTTATAACGCTAAAACTCAAAATTTCAAAATTGTAACATGATAGAAAATGAAGTCTTTAGTCGTTATCAATTCTCGTAATCGAAAAAAAATCAACGAAAACGTCAACGGGCCTAATAAGGTCGAATTGAGATTTGGTGAGGCCCATTACCTAAAAACGACATAAAACGGGTTAATAAGACCTTAAACATTGAAAAACTTGAAATGTAAAAGTTGTATTTGAGCATTACCAATATGACGGTTTCGTTTTTATAAGAAAATAACAAAATGAACACTTCGAAATATCTAAACAATCACTTTCACCTAGTAACGAGTTAATCTCAAGTATATAAGTCGTATAGTTTTACTCATATGTGTGTGATATCAATTCGTTACTCAAATAAACTTTACATAAAACTTTCATTAAATGTTATGAAACACTCAAATACTCCAAAATAACGACATTTCACATCTTCGTATTGTCCATATTGCTTGATTACTCGATATACGACTTATATACTTGAGATTAACTCGTAACTAGGTGAAAGTGATTGTTTAGATATTTCGAAGTGTTCATTTTGTTATTTTATTATAAAAACGAAACCGTCATATTGGTAATGCTCAAATACAACTTTTACATTTCAAGTTTTTCAATGTTTAAGGTCTTATTAACCCGTTTTATGTCGTTTTTAGGTAATGGGCCTCACCAAATCTCAATTCGGCCTTATTAGGCCCGTTGACGTTTTCGTTGATTTCTTTTCGATTCCGAGAATTGATAACGACTAAAGACTTCATTTTCTATCATGTTACAATTTTGAAATTTTGAGTTTTAGCGTTCTAAGGCGTTTAAACGAACTGGGCCCAAACTATCCATTTCAAACATCATTTCTCAAGTTTTTACTATATACCCCTTCCTTTCTCAACTTTTCAAGTATTTTTTGGCTAAATACCCCTTGCATCATGGAAACTATTTCTTTTTGCTAAATACCCTTTTCTTGTCATTTTTCGTTGTACGTCCCGTTTTACTCGATTTTCGCACCGTTTTTTGTTTTAAACCCGTTTTACTCGATTTCCGCGCCGTTTTTCGTTTTAATCCCGTTTTACTCGATTTTCGCGCCGTTTTTCGTTTTACTCGATCTCAAAAGCATACAAGGGCAAGTCCTGTAAAGTTACAAAAGGTGAAACATTCAACACATCCGAATTCACTATAGATCAACATCTATACTACCATAATTAATGCGATAGTCCTTCCATTGCTGCATCCTCAGCGCGAACCCGCGATCCAATCCATTCGCACTAGGATCCTTGAACATGCGCCAAACTCCAGGTACAGATGGTACCGGACAGTCTTCTCTAAGGCACACCTAAATTACAAAACATAAATACCATGTTAAGCATTAAGAAAATTGAGTGAAAATCACAAATACTTTAGTGAAAATCACAAATACTTTAGTGAAAATCATACCGGTATGTAGTGGTTTGCTAAGCCCACACGAGCCATTGCATAAATTTTCAAACCATGACTGCAGCTTTGTTGATACACCTTCATCGGTAAGCACAAATATGATCGGACTTTGGATAAGTATATCAACCAACCTGAATCTTAGTGGCAAATGCTAATCCAATCATGGGCATACTCATCCAGTATCTTTCAGGGCATGGTGATCTGCTATAGTTGACCTCTTGAACAAGAGCGTCGAAGTTGTTTGCCAAATCCGGGCGTAGTCTGGTCATGACTCGTCTGTAGATATCACTGTTCTCTAACAGCTCCGTAGTCAGTTCCATGCGAATGCGAGGATATTCTTGTTGGTGATGCCCCAACAACATGGCTAGTGACCGATATCCACAGTGTTCATCCGCCCTTACGTCTTGTGCATCTACAATGTATGGAAACATGAAGAGATCAACATTGTCAACCCCGAAGTCTACCCCACATTTCGTCATTGTTGGCTGAGGGAACTCATCTGTAAGAGTGCAACCTGATAATCCGAACCCCTCTCCACCAGTGCCACTTGAATGACCAAACGCCTCTGCCGCAGTGCACCCAACAACTTCAAACTCCCTCATTATAGTAGGCTCGTTGAAAGTAGGTTGTGCCGCCGTTGTTTTTCCCTTTCCCTTTCCTCTAACCGTCTTATTCTTCACCTTCGCAGCATCATTTTTCTCTAATTCTTCCCTTGCGTACTCAAACGCGCTCATCTCTCTCTCGGTTCCCCACTTCTTTCCTACCGCTCCTCTTGGTCTGCCAGGATCCTTGATTCCCGTCGGCTCCAACGCAAGACTTTGATGTGGATACTCCAACATTGTGTATAAGTCCGCTATCTGAGACCACTGACTTTCTGAAAGTTCCCCCTTTTGCCATCTATCGTTGAGCTCAATGAATCTCAACTCCCGCATGGTCTGAGGTACACCAATCTCTACCTCCCCGTTATCAAGTTCAATCCTATCCCATTGTAGCTGCCTCCAGAATCTGTGAATCTGATTGAGCTTGAATGGCTTCTTGTGAATAATATGTTGCACCATCTCGTGGATGCACGGTAGGCCCTGACATTCTCGCATCCAGTAATCTTCGCAATGTTCCTCATAATTCCTCGCCTTTATATCCTCCCATATATCCCACAACTTATGCAACGCTCTATCAGACACATTATGGAATAGATGCCGAAATATCAATTTCACTTGTGGATTCATTCGTCTGAAAACCCCGGGTGTCTTGATCCGATCCTCTTCCATGGTGGCCCTCACCTTCACAATCTGGCCCTCGATGGCTGCATGGATCCTCACAACCATTCGATTAAAACCGCCTATACTTGAACCGACTATTTTCTTCAACACCTTATGCATTCCCTCAACCCTATGTTTTATTCATTCAATGTCGCGTTTAAGTAAAACAACTATTACATAATAAACTAATAAATAAATCGGAAACGTTTAAGTAAGTTAAAACAAAATTACCTGTTTGAGGTCCTCGTGAAGAAGTGAAGATTGTGTTCCGTCCATGCGCAAACAATGTTTGTCTTGTAAGGGATAAGCCACACCTTTTCAATGTATCCGACAACGCCGCTTCTCCAAAATGTTCTCAATCCTAGCAGTCTTTCCTCGTATTGTTCCTCCGTTCTTGATAGAAAAAGTCTCCATACTTGCGAGCACAACCTTTTCACCAATTCCTTATTTTTCAAAATTCTGGTAGCGTTTACCTCGATGTTGTGCTTGATATGAACCCAACACAAGAGGTGTTGAACCGGAAGATCTTTGAACACATATTTGATTGCAGTGATGAGGGCTAGTTCTCGATCGGTCATTATTGCAGGCATTACTCCGGCATCCTCAAACAACTTTCTAAGCCTCTGAATTATCCACAAGTAGTGCATTGTTTCCTCCTTACCCGTGAATGCATATGCAATGTTGAATGTCTTATGCGTGCAAGTGAAACCGACAATCTCCACAAGAGGCATTTTATACCTGCATAATATATTTAAATAATGAAAGAAGAGGCATATGCAATATATTTAAACAAAAAAATTTTGATATACAACTATTATGTACCTATTCGTCTTGTATGTGGCGTCAATAACCACGACGTACGGAAACATCTTCAACAAGTGCAACGAGTCTTGATGGGCAAAAAACAAGATTTCCACCTCGTTTGATTTCTTCTTGCAGAGGGGATGCACTACATAGCTGCGCTCCTTCAAAAACTTCAAGGTCCATTGTGTAACATTCAAATCTCCACGATCCTCAAAATGAAACTTCTGAATAAAGTTGGCGATTTGTTTTGTGGATGTTGTATTCCCTGGAAAGGCCGCACTCAACTGAGTAGCAATAACAGACGGCGTAGTCAAGCTGTTCGCACATACCGTCACAAATTTCACCTCATTCGGCGTCATTCGACCCATGTACGGATGGCCAATGAAGCTAGTGGAAAGCTTATGATTGTGTTGTCCGTATTTTACCTTCACATACCATCCATCTCTCGCATCCCTCGCCCTGAACCTATATCCTCGGATCTCAAACTTGCAATCCGACTTCTTATCCCTACTATCCCGCTCTGTATTAACACCCTCCTCTGTTTCGCCATCCTCTCTTTTCTTTTTCCCTGATCTATACACTTCATCATGCGAGCACATTATATTCATTTGACGCTCATTGCTATGGCGAGTCACTAATACCATCATAAGTTGTCTACCAATACTCTGAACCCAACGCCTCAAGTGTTCCTTAGTAGGAAACGTTTCTTCGGTATCAAACGAATCATAGTAATCCATACCCTATAATTAATAAAAACTACCATATTTATCACAACTAAAACTTAAAACTACGAGTCCACATCAATCTAAACTATCACTTCTACAAATTATTTGCAACTAAATAACGTAAATAAATACGAAACGATTCTAATTAATTACTAACCGAAAAATCTTCGGCGTCGAAGTCTCCTCCTTCTTCGTCGGTATCGTCGTCCCACATCCCGTCGTCGGGTTCACTAAAATACTCTTTCTCATCCACGATCGCATCGTCACTCTCATGCTCGTTCTCTTCAACATACTCGTTCTCTTCACCGCTCGCATACTCAATCTCCGTCACATATTCAAACTCCTCACCATCACTCAAATTTGTAACTCTCCTATTTGACATTTTTGACTTCGACATCCATCTGAAGTTCCTACATTTATACACTAACTACATCCCAAACGGTCATATTCTGAAAAAATAGTCGTTGGGATAAAAACAACTGTACGCCCATTATGGGCGACAAGCAAAATATACCCCAACGGCCACCTTTTTAACTTTTGAATTTGGACAAATAGCCGTTACGCCAAATTTTTAACTCGTACGCCCATTATGGGCGTATGAGTATTACATTATTAAATTTAAATTCCCCAACGGCTATATTATTAAAATTTAGATTGTACGCAGGTTTTGGGCGTACGCCCATTTTGGGCGTATACATACGACCGTATTCTGTATTTTGCTTCAAAATCGATGTTGGAATTTTGCACTATCCGCTGAAAACGAGCGTACGCCCATTATGGGCGTTCGAGAATGTAGTGTGGAAAGTTGCAAAATGTAGTGCGTATAGATTTTGCCCATTTTAGGCGTGAAATTTTTTCCCAGTGGATTCTATAGCATGGAAAATAAAGCTGTAAATCACTACTTCCGTTCTGGCGCAGTCAAAACGGGCCCAGGCGAACCGGGTACGACCATAGTGCGCCCATTTTTTTTTGCATTCAAATGCGCTAAAAAACGGTTTAGTTTGGACGCTCTTAATTGAACTTTCTTATTTATTTTAGATCTGAATGCATTGTTACTGTGCACAGCACCACGGCAGGTTATAAAAAAACGGGTGCGGGGTTTTTGCCCCAACTAAAGGCGGCCTTTTTGGTGCTTTTTTAGTAGAGGCCTCTTTGTGTGGTAAGTTATCGTCCCTAATAGCTATGTTTTACACTACCCGGATTTTTGTTCTGATTTCACAATTATTTTGTACAATCAATCGGAAAGTCTTAACACTTCCGTTTGGATATGTAGATGGAAATGCATGCATTTTGATACATTCTGTCCACCTATCCAAACGAATCCTTCATGGTTGAACATTTTGATACATGCCAGTTTCAACTTGATGTTTAATTGTGTATCCAAACAATGTACTCTCATAAGATTTTCAACTTGATGTTTAATTGTGTATATGCAACAATCACACTTGAGTCCAATCTAACAAGATGGAATAGCTTCTCCATCCATGGACAAAAACATAGCTGCTTGACGAAGGCCACCACTTGAACTTGAGTTCGAAAAAATCCTTGGTATCATATTCCCTTGCAATCACTTGAAGATCGTCGAAGAGAGTCTCGTCCTTGATGCCATCATCCAAGTACGAAAGTATGTGTTGTTGAACAAGTTTGGTGCTGATCAGAAGCCTAGTCTGTTGATTCAAATCACTAATTGTAAGCGTCTTTTTTATCTTCCATCGATCTTACTCGGTGATTTGGTGCTGATTGGAAGGTTACTTGTTGAATCCAAATCCTTCTGCATAAGCTCCTTCTTGATCTTGCAGGGATCTTGAATCTTCAACATCTTTGACGCAAAAACAACAAACGTCCTCAGTTAACTCTTCTTTCTCTTCTTTCTTTACCCACATCATAGAGAAAGACGAGTAAACTGAGGACGAACTGATTGTTGTTTCGGCGTTAGAGATGCTGAAGATTCAAGATCCCTGCAAGATCAAGAAGGAGCTTATGCAGAAGGATTTGGATTCAAAGAGTAAGGTTCCAATCAACACCAAATCACCGAGTCAAGATCGATGGAAGATCAAGCTTCTGATCAGCACCAAACTTGTCCAACAACACATACTATCGTACTTGGATGATGGCAGCAAGGACGAGATTCACTCCGACGATCTTCCAATGATTGCAAGGGATTATGATACCAAGGATTTTTTTCGAACTCAAGTTCAAGTGGTGACCTTCGTCAAGCAGCTATGTTTTTGTTGATTGATGGAGAAGCGAGTATACCGCAGGAATCTAAGAAAGAGTGGTAAGAGTGTAAAACAATATGTAAATAAATGATCTGAAAACACACTTGAGTCACGTAACAAGATGAAATGCATGTATCTGCAAACCGTTCCAAACACAAATTCGAGTTCATAGTCAACATTATGATGTTTTCAAGGTAAAATTATCAAAAAATCGTAAGTTCTTAGATTACGCCTTTTGCAACTACTACTCTTGTCTCGACGCTAAACAGCTCCGAGTTACACTACTGACGCCAAAAGACATAATGATTTGCTGTCTTGTTTTTTGTACGCGAGACAACCATGACCTAAATTTCATATGCAACTTTTGTTTACAGATGAAATCAATAATACCTGGACGTCACGTTTTTCTAGCCGCTTGCCACAATCTCATGGATGGTGTCACTAACGGTCTCATCATCAGATCGTACAGCTAGCTTCATTGCTACCTCTCTGTTTGAGTCAAGACCAACCTGCATACGTACGAGGACCTTTACATTGCCTATAAATATGCCCGAGAGTAGACATGTGTGGGACCTGGAATTGGTAGGGACCACCTCTGTTCCCTGAAAGATCGAGCAAAAACACGGGAAATCATTTTCAGCTTTAGCATTTGACATAATTATTAAATCTTTTACACGTTTTATTTTAATTCAAGGGTTAAATTCTTAATTAGGAATGCTTATTTTATGCCCTTAGAGCATAGGTTAGACAAATTGTTCTTAAATTAATGCAATTATTAGCATATAATATACAAACTTATTTTATAATTTATAATTCAATAATTACTCACCTTATTCTTTTACCAATAAATAAAAATATTTTGCATAGTTATATCTTATATCAATATAGGCAAACTTATTTCTTAACAATATTATTACCTAAAATGACAAATATTTATTAACAAAAGCTGAAGATTGAAACGACACCAAGTATTATCTTGAAAGTAATAGAAGTTGTTGGTTACCTCACAAGGTTGCATGCCTAGCAGGCTTACGACAGCATTAACAGCTTCCACAAGGTTTTCCCTTGGTCCAAGGCCATACTCATCTACCCGCTCACCTTCAGCATCCATGCTTTCCCAGGCATTTCTAAAATTCGATACTCCAACTTTTTGCATGTAATCTGCTGCTGCAACTTCAAGATCTTCCAGTTGGTATTCATCTTCAACACCATCTTCTTCTGCCTCTCCACTTGATGGATCAACCTGTAACCAATTAGCAATAAGAAGATTGATAACAGGATCAGACATATTCATGTATGAGCAATTTACAAGAATCATAATAGGGACATTTAGGACAAAAAGAAAAAGAAAACAAACTTTTATAAGTTTAACTCATTTCTCTAGCTTTGATAAACTGCATCCAACTGAGAAAAGAAATAGAGACATTACCTCCTTGACGATAAATCTCAATGTGTTAGTGAATTTCCCCGCTACAGGAACCCCCTCTGGATTTTCGAAGGCAACAAATGTTTGTCCGGGAGTGTCATAAGGAAGTGATTTAAGAGGTTTGGTTGTTATTTCAGAAAATTCCTCGGCTTCTGAAGCATCTACAATAACAGTAACCTGATCCAGAACATATAGACATTAGCACCTTGAATGAAAACATATTTAGATACCAAATCTATTTCCAGAAGAAACTTACATTTTCCAACAATTGCTCCGGAATAGTATTGGTGCAATTGTACTGGAACACTATATGCCCATCAAAGATATGCTTGACCACATTAACTGCATATTCTGTTTCAGCTTCAGTCAGCTCAACAGGTGATGATGACTGCAGAGGCAAGGGGGAAAAAAGCATGTAAAAAATGATTTGAGCAGCTGTATCATACACACAATATATAAACATATTAACCGAACCTTGAAAAGTTTGCCAAATCCTGCAAATTCAGGGATGGATGAAAGCAATTTCTCATATGTATCAGTTCCTGATGATGGCGCAGGAGGAGCGCCAAGTCCAGTTGGCTTTTTGCCAGCTGCTTTCTTCTCAGATAGAGGCTGAGACTTAACCTCCTTCGGCACAGAGTTGATATCAAATGGCTCTTCAGAAGCCTCCTGCATTGTGAAGAATCCATCACGGCATCATGACAAAGACATAAAATATCAGCAGAGCCAGAAAAGAGAGAACAACAAACGAAAAATAGACTTACATAGTTCTTCAAGCTAGTTTCGAGGTTGCCTAATGGGATATCAAGGGAGTCAAAGAGGAAACCCTTGATGTCTTTGTCGGTTTCAACAACTTCCCCATCACCTCCTAGTGTTTGAAGATAAAGCGTTGCCCTGTCCCGAACCTAATAGGGGATGAATATTCATGTTAAACAGAGAAGACAACCAAAATCTGTCGCCCAGTTAACCCCAAAGGAATTGCTTGTTTAACCAAATTCAAGAAACATGACATTGATTTGGAAAATCGTCTCAGAATCAGCTGCTCAATTGGGCCAGTTCTAGTGGTGGGAATAACACAATGAATATAGTGTAGCATAAATGTCAATGCATCATACGACAAAGCAAGCCTACGCAATGAACTGAGCATCTAATTACCAAGAAGTGAAGAATTAAGAATGATGGGTTGGTTATCGAGTCTCACCTCATCATCACTATCAAAGAGACATCTTCTGAGGAGCACAAAGATACGAGGCTGCAATTACGAGGGGG
Source organism: Oxyria digyna (assembly GCA_029168935.1). Classification (NCBI taxonomy): domain Eukaryota; kingdom Viridiplantae; phylum Streptophyta; class Magnoliopsida; order Caryophyllales; family Polygonaceae; genus Oxyria; species Oxyria digyna. Next base: position 4,493,959 of record JAPVLV010000018.1, read on the forward strand.
AAAAGAAGTATTTTAGACGTCAATGTATCAGTTCAGGATAAATGTTTCAGTATAAAGCAACAAACATCAGTACCTTCAGAGCATCTACTATAGCTCCAAACTTCGCCAAGGTGCTCACAGCTGCAGCTCTCACAGTTGAATTTTCAAGAATTACTCTATTATAGATATAACGGATGAATTTGCTGGGATCTGCAGTCTTAGGCCCCTCAATTCCTAGGAAATGTAAAATCTGCCATTAAGATGTCAGGCCACGTTAGAAGCCGACCTGAAAGAATCCAGAATATTAAATATATGACACTTTTAATAATACCTGTACAGACAGGTAAGTAAATTCACAGTCCTCAATGAATTCACAAAGATGAAGCAGTCCACTTTCTTTTGCATCAGGAATATCTCGTATAAGTATCACAATAGAATCAACTATTGCCTTCTTGTACTCGAATCCTCCTTCTTCCCTGAGGATATTGCTCAAGAAATTCATTCTGCAAACAAAATACACAACCATAATAAGTTATTATCCAATCGATTAAGAAAACAGAATGACAGCACCTTATATGAAAGCTGGAAATTGAGATCACTCACAGTGCTCTGTACTTCAGGGGGAACTTCAGACACAAAGATCTAATGGCTTCAACCACTACAATCTTAAACTCATCAGCGATGTCTGACATGAAGTTTGTGATTTGCTTCATGAGACGTTCCACGCTTGATTCATTACCAGTCTTCAGCAAAGTAGTAATAGCAAGAGTGGCAATGCTTCTATTCTGGTCAGAGATCAGGCTCTCCATGTCAATATTGCAGTTTGTTACAGCCATTGGATGAGTCATTGCAACCTGAGAAACAACATGTTTGATTATTAGACTGATCACAAACTACTAAAGGCAGACTTGAATCAAGTATCAAGGATCGACTAAGCCAGTGCTTACGAGATCTAGCCTAGTGAGATTAAGGAAGTGGTTATCTAGGATAGATGAGCTGCAAAACTAACCTTGTTCAAAGTGCGCACTGCGGCAAAACGAAGAACGGGCTTAGAAGAGCTCAAAAAGAGCTGCAGAACGGTGATTGCTGGAGTCAATTCTCGACTTGATACACCATTAAGCTCTGTTATTGCTCTTGCAGCTTCAAAAATGACCATTTCTGCCTTGTGGCGCAAACAACCTTCAAGATAGTCATAAAACGGGCGGTCACCAGTTTGAGAAATATTTCCAGACTCTCTAATAACCTGCAAGGACATTTTTGTAAGTGTAAAATGAAATCTGATAAATTGTGCAAGAAACCTACATTAGCTTATATATCATAATCATACTATCAATAAGATGTTTACCTGACTTGTATAACGGATTAGTAGGCATTGTGCCAAAGGTGAGCGAACTGATCCTCTTGTAAGACTTGTGACAAGTTTGCTAACGGCTAAACGGTCATTTTGCCTGATCTGCGTGTTTTACGTTTCATATATGCTAATTATTCACCGCACAACAGATAATTTTATAAAAAGATATTGTACTAAGTCTTAAAAGAGTCTCTAAATCATTCCAAATTTGCAAATCTATTTTCACAACTTCACTCTAGCTTTTATGTGTCAAACACATTAATGAAGAAATTAACAGTTGACCCTTAGAATAAAAATATCAAGATTATGAAGTAAGCATGAGATAATGAACTCAAAGAGCATCCCTAAGTGCAGGCTCATTATCATCAAAGCCAAATGTTGTAACTACTAGTCAGAGTACAATGAACATGAAGTCCTTTTTATTAGTCTTCGTTCAATGAGAAGTAGAATGGGCAAGAGAAAGTTTTCAGAATCAAAAATTGAGTCGAGAAGCAGCAACACAACCTCATGATAAAAAATTTGATCATCTCAGCTGCAGTGATAAAACAACAGCATGGCATGTAATGATTAAGTTTGCTTCTGTTTTACGTATACATAAGCGTTGTTTAAGTTTTGGAAAATCATGATTATAACGATGCATTTTTTATATCATACAAGATGCAACTACAATGATTTAAAATACTAATGGTCAATTGTTTCAATAGCATTTCTATACATTTGAAAACAGTAACATTCATAAATTTATATAACTAATGCAAACCATCAAACCTGGTGCAAAAGAGCTAAAGCATGAAACTGCACAAGAGCAGCACGTGACTGAACGGCTTCTTGCACCTCATTGCTCCACCTTTTCACGATCTCTGGATTTGTCTGGCCAATCATTCATATACAACTGGTATAAGTAGGAAGTTGTAACAAGATTGCACATCAGCTAGTGTATAAGAATTTTCTCACCTGAAGCAAATGAATGCCACTAACAAGAGCAGCACTAGCAACAACAGGATTCTTGTCAACAATAGCTTGTTTCAAGTATCTTTCAATCTGGGTAAGGAGAGTCCCATCCGTGATCCGGCACAGCACACGAATAGCATTTGCTCGGTACATATCAGTCTTGCTATTCATGTCTTTCATCAAAGAGCTTGTAACAATAATAACCTTCAAATACAAATATTTGGCATCAGAATTTAATTTCATATATCACACTTCCATTGTAAGATTAATTTACAATATGATTTAGCTGCTCATTTAACCTCATCAGCAGACGGTGAAAGTTCTTTGATCATCAAGTAAACCATTCTTCTCAAACCTGTATCCTTTGACTGGAACAGTTTAGTCACAGAAAAGAACACCTGTGTGGCTTCATCCTATGAATAAAAAAAGTGAATTCAGATATCCATAAGCCTCTAAATTCATTGTGTCAGGGAAACAAAATCAAAATTGAACTATAAATAATGACCTTGGTAAAATTCTCGCCTTGGTTCAGGAGGTAAAGCAGCTTAGTAATGACCTTATAAGAGAAAAGAACATAAGAATTTCACCGTTAATACTAGGACAAAGCAACAATGTGCAAGCAAACATTTGAGTGATAGGAGACAGAAGACCTGAGAGCATCTTCTCGGATCAAGCTGAGGATCGTTAAACACTCGTGCTTCCTGAAGCACTGCTCCTTTCTCGATCCCAAGAAAGGGAGAGTACTCCGCTACAACCACCGATCAAACAAATACTGTTCAGATCCAATCCACACACAAAAAACGGGAGGCGCAGCTCCGAAATCGCAAGACAAATGCAATACAATAACAGTAACATATTGGATCAACTAATCCAACTCCAATCGAACTTCTACACATAGTTGATAATCACAACTTATATAACTTGAGTAGATCCGGAACGAGATAATTCAATAAAAGATCTGGCAGTGCAAATTGTGCAGCAGAAAGTGAATATAGTTCGAATTGTGCGCGAATTTCAACAATGGAAGCAGTGAGTGACACAATGAAATTCGTTCACTGCTCCTTTCTCGATTCCAAGAAAGGGAGAGTACTCCGCTACAACCAGCGATCAAAAAAATACTATTCAGATCCAATCCACACACAGAAACGGAAGGCGCAGATCTTAATCGCAAGACGAATGCAATACAAAAACAGTAACAGATTGGATCAACTAATCGAGCTCCTCACACACAGTTGATAATCAAAACCTATATAACATAAGTAGATCCGGAACGAGAGATTTCAACAGAAGATCTGGCAGTGCAAATTGCGCAGCAGAAACTGAATATAGTTCGAATTGTGCGCGAATTTTCAACAATGGAAGCAGTGAGTGAAAGAATGGAATTGGATTTACCTTCATCGTCTCGATCGTCGTCCTTCTTTATGAGAGGTTGAGCCATGGCGGAATCTGGAGTCTAGATCTGAGAGATCTGGTTGAAGCAAGCGCCTCCTCTCCCACCGTTTCTCTTCGTATGAGGTGAAGATGTGAGTGGGGAGACGGTGATGGCAAATGGAGTAAATAACACAAGGTTGCAATGGGAGAAAAAAAATCAAATGAAGACTCGGGATCGATTGTATTTGTCGCAGAACCCACGCAATATTTTGTGTCATAACAATTTATACGAAACCAAACAAAACTTCACATTATATTATCTACAGTAACATTTTAATAATTCTAATAATAAAAGCGTGAATATTGTAAGGTACATAGGGCGAGTAATATTAAAATTGTCACCGTGTGCCCGACTTGAAAATTAAAAAATTGTCACCGTCCAGATCACGAACATTACCATCCACAACTGATGTGTAATTTGTGAAAGTGAGCGATTCACACTTCAGATCGTAACTTATTTCCTATCGGAATATCCCTCCATTTGGTGATATGAAAAAGACGACTTGTATGTGTTTTATACGGAAAAAATGACATTACTATAAAATTATTTAAGTTAGGAAAAATATTCGATACGAATATGTTTAACGTATGAATGTACAAATACACATGCATTTTCATGCATTTTTCATATTCACATGCATATTATTTCACGCTAATATGCATATTATCACATGAATCTTTTCCGTCAAGTTATACATGCACACTACATTTTATGTATAAAGATCGGGCACACATATTATTAATCTACAAATATGCACATTTTTTCACATTCGCATGCGTATTCTTTCATATTCATATATATATATATATTTAAGTTCTGGTGTAACAGCCTCTTACGGTGTAACGAGTATTCACCCTCAATGATATTCAGGTTTTTAAGGTTGATATTCAACTTAATTTACCTATATCAATATAAGGTAGATATTCAACTAAATAAACATGAACAAATACCATAAAAGATTGAACAGAGGCACATGCATATGATAATATGATTAATGCGTATATAACCTAAATCTATAAAAAGTTGAATATCAACCTTCACAAACCTGAATATCATTGAGGGTAAATATTCGTTACACCGTTACACCACAATACTCGTTACACCGGAACTCACCTCTTTATCTCTATATATATATAAATACATATACACATTTGAGTGTTCATGTATTAAAACTTGTATGTACATGCGTATGTGAAAGACTATGCCTTGCTAATATCAATTTAAATATCCGTACATTAATAATTTTAATAATCCTTTCTTATTAATGAGTTGCGCCCGATGTTCATAATATTATAAAATGAAAGGTATGTTACAAAATATTATGCAATGTGCATTACAGTATCTATACTGAAATCCAAAATGTGGGTCAGTTATGGTTCTAATTTTGATTGGGTAACATATAATCATCTTTGGTTCTAATTATATATTCTTATTTGAATTATTATAAACTATATGCGCTATTAATTGTGTACATTTTCACATTCATTTTCAAATATGTGTATACAATTTTGGCTGGACATAAAGAGCTATTTCTTGCTGAATCACGTACATATCAACGAGAAGCACTCAAGAGCTTGTTATTTACAGAACCATCCGACAAAAATGGAGTCCGCAGGCTAATTAAACAAATGCAAACCACTAGCAAAATCTCCTAAATTACAGGAAATGATTGCAAAAGGAAGATTTCAATCACCTAATTCAATCATTTCTCTTCTTCAATTTTCCTTGAGAATCCTCAAGCCCTTCTCCCATACGTAATAATTTTTCAACTTTTCTCATAAAATCCAGAGAAAATTAGTTCGGAGGAGAGGCAGGATTACTCCATCAGATTTGTAATTAAGAAATTTAAGCAATGGCGGAATCACCAGAAAATTCTCCAGCCGATGAATCGACTGATATTTCTCCTCCGACCAAAAAAAAGGGCAGCAAAAACAAAGATAAAGATAACGATAACGAAAAGGTTTCTCCTCCGGTTGCAGAGCCTAAGCAATTGCAACCGGCGGACAAGGACACTTCAGACGGAGCTGATAAAACTGACGTTGTTTATTCTCCTCCTGATTCGAGCAACGATAATGGCGATAAGATTAAAACAAAGGCTTCCAAGGATTCGTCTAAGGAAAACGGCGGCAACGATCATCATGCACATTCGCCTGCAATTGTTGCGGATAATATGCCGATTATGAAATCGTATTCGAATAATAAGGCGGATGTAGCTGGAGTTGTCATAGGGGTTGGAATCTTGATTATTTTGGTTATGGCGATCTTAGTTTGTTGTTGCAAGAGGAAGAAGAAGAAAAAGCAGCCGCAACAACTTGGGCAAACCTACAACAAGTCTGACCCTAAAGGTAATTTTGCAAATAATGTTTTAAAGAACTTTTGGTTTCGGTGAGGATAAAACATAGGTAAGAACCGAGAAAGATTACATACACACGTTATAACTCATGCACACATACAATGTGAACTATGCACATAGTTTTGGTGATGCAAACTACATGTTGGAACTTGCACACATTTTGTGTATCGTCCACAACATTTATGTACACGAGTTACAACGTGCATGTGTACCGTTTGCAATCTGCATTTAGGCATTCATCCTCACGTGTTATTTTCTCATATGATACAAGATTGTGTCTTTGATCTATATTATAACAAATGATGTTTTAAAGAACTTCTGGTTTCGATGAGGATAAAGCCTTAGATAAGAACTGAGAGCGATGCACACGTACGCTATAACTCATTGACGCAAACGATGTGAGCAAAGCACACATATGTTATAACTCATGCAACAAACATTGTGAACTACGCACACAGTTTTTGGTGATGCAAACTACTAGTTGACACATGCACACAGTGTGTGCATCGTCCACTAACGTTTATGTACATGAGTTACAACGTGTATGTGCGTCGTCCGCAATCTGCATTTAGACATTCATCCTCACGAGATCTTTTCTCATATGATACAAGACCGTGTCTCTGATCTATATTACAGCAAACCAAGGCCAATACAATCCCAATTGGTACAACAGCAGCGGGCAACCCTCATACAATGGATCATCAGGCGCAATGCCACCTCAAGGCGGCTGGCAAATGCCACCTCCGCCTCCAGGAATGATGAGCACCGACATGAGTGGGCCCTACTCGTCAGGCCCAATGGGCCAAGCCGTCCCTCCACCTCACCCAGGTATGTCCCTAGGCGGCTTCACCAAGAGTACGTTCACATACGACGAGTTGGCGGCTGCCACGCAAGGGTTCTCACAAGCTAACCTATTGGGTCAAGGCGGATTCGGGTATGTTCATAAGGGTGTGTTGCCTAATGGAAAGGAAGTAGCCGTTAAGAGTTTGAAATCGGGAAGTGGGCAAGGAGAAAGAGAGTTTCAAGCCGAAGTTGAGATTATTAGTAGGGTTCATCATAGACATCTTGTGTCACTTGTTGGATATTGCATTGCTGGAGGTCAAAGGATGTTGGTTTATGAGTTTGTTCCGAATGGAACCCTAGAGTATCATCTACATGGTATCAATTTTTGTTATACTTTGGTTCAATTTTTTTTTATTATGAATCGTGAAATCACTTTATATCAATTCTTTTTAAAAACTTTGGTTCTATTTTTCATTGTTATGAATTGTGAAATCACTTGATATCACATTATCAGTGATACTGTACAACAACACAAAATCACTTGCAAATATCTAAGCCAATATTAGATTTATAACAAGTTTTTTTTATTTTCGATGACATTTTTCAGGAAGAGGGCGACCCGTCATGAATTTTGAAACAAGGCTTAAAATTGCCCTTGGATCAGCCAAAGGCCTTGCCTACATCCACGAAGATTGTAAGTAAAATACTTTCCGTGAGCAACAACACAAAAACAACATCAAAATTTTAAAAAATTACTTCTGCAATTGACATTTTCCTCTTAAAGTGATTAGGGTACACCAATTTGAATGTATATCTATCGTTATGGTATAATCTAGCTTATTAAGTTGATAATTATCATCGACTTATTACAATTTTGCAGGTAACCATCGAATTATTCATAGAGACATCAAGACTGCAAACATTCTAATCGATGATGCTTTTGAAGCCAAGGTTCAATACAAATTTCTCTTTATAACCCAAACTTTTTTCACATGGTATTGTTTTTTATTTCAAATTATGAAGCTTTTATATTTCAATGAAGGTGGCGGATTTTGGACTAGCTAAGTTGTCTTCTGACACTACTCAAACTCACGTATCTACACGCGTTATGGGGACATTTGGGTAAGATAATTAACTTGAAATAACACGATTTAATTGACTCACTAAGTTAAATACAAATATACAATGTATTATAGAGAAAAGTTCGGTATGAATAAAGCTTAACGAGTTTTCACAGATAACAAGCTAATGTTCATATTCGAGATGATAATGTTCATAATTTCACGATCATGTCCGTTCCGGTCATTTTCAAGAAAAAAACACCTTTCACAGAAATTACAAAATTGTCACCTCGTGACTCACTTAATAAGTTCAAAACTGTCACCGCTCATATTATGAACATTAACATCAAGAGTGTGAACATTGATTTGTAAATTGTGAAAATGAACGCTTCATTGTACCTGCATTAAACTTTCTTCTTGCGCAAAATTTTCTCGAATTATGCAATCACAATTATCCTTATTTAACATCTAATTATTTCCATTTTTTAAATCTACTAGGTATTTAGCTCCTGAGTATGCAGCAAGTGGAAAATTAACTGATAAATCCGATGTGTTCTCATATGGTGTAATGCTTTTAGAACTGATCACGGGAAAACGACCTATAGATCCATCTGCCGATGAAGATAGCTTAGTTGATTGGGTTAGTACTTTTCATCTATAAATCGATCACTCTATGCACAAACTCATAGATCATACATAATGTGTAGAGAAAATTTCAAAAAACCACCTCTTTTTAAGAGCACTTTACCTATAACTACTATTTAAATTAGGAATTACATACAACCACTATTTAAAAGAATTTTGTTAGCAATCAACCACCCTTTTTCTATTTCACGAGGATTTGGATTTTGGGGCTTGTCTCGATCTAGTCGTTTTTTGGTGGGGAGGAGAGGATGAAGTCAGAGATCCGAATGAGGAAGAATTCAAAGCAGTCGTTGAGCCTGATGACTTCGGATTTCTTTTGGTATGCGTTTTTTCCTATAGGATCGGATCATAACCATCCCACGACGCGTGTGTTTTGGGTAGATTTGGCGGGTATGGAGTATTCGGTCAAAACCGGTTTAGAATTAAATAAACTCAAAACACAATTTAATTAGCATAAACCGGTCAAAACCCGATTAAAGCGAAGAAAAGTGATTGATTGCTAACATAGTTCATTTAAAGGGTGGTTGTATGTAATTACTGAATTAAGGGGTGGTTGTGGGTAAAGTGCTCTATTTAAGAGTGGTTTTATAAAATTACCTCTAATATGTAGCATGGCAAAAGCATAAAACTTTGATCTCTTTATTAATTTGTATTTTTTTATGATCACGACAGGCTAGGCCCCAACTTATGAGGGTGTTAGATGAAGGGCGTTTTGAAGGTCTAGTTGATCCTCGGTTAGAAAACAAGTTCAACACCCAAGAGATGACTCGAATGGTCGCTAGTGCTGCTGCAACAATCCGACATTCTGCTAAGAGACGACCAAAGATGAGTCAAGTAAGAACTCATCCAAATTTTATAGTATAATCATAAACATAAAATTGTTATTGTCTTATGTGAAACTTCGTGGGCCCATAGGGACAACCACGGACTGGACTGGGGGCGCGCACAACACAAACGCATATGCGCATTAGGCCCAATAGATAAGCCCAACGGGGTTCCACCCTAAAACCAATTGGCAATAGGGGGAGTAATCCATTAGCTTATATAGTGGGCAATCTTTATAACTCAAACCCGATGTGGGAATCCTTTCTAACATCTTACAACAATGTTCTTTATCTAGGGTCGTCTAGATTCGTCTAGACGCTAAACGGTCATCTCCTAGGTCACATTTAGGGTTGAAAGACACATCTTAGAATATGATTTGCGTAGAAAATGTAGTTTTGCGTTATGTGTTGTAAAAAAGGCTAAACACATACTTCATCCCAACATAGTTTTTGTTTAAAAAAATCAATGGATTTTAAAGAATATAGTCAAATAATCATATAGATGATGAATTTATGTTTAATCTGTATACTCCTCGTCTAGACGCTAGAACCTCCCTCATTGTCCAACTCCCATCTAGTGGCTTTTAGAACATTGGTTACAAGGTTGTAAAAGCCCTAGAAGACGACATATCGTATAAACGTTATTGTCTTCTCATACTTTAATATTAAAATCTAAAATTGACAATATATGTCTAGATGCAAATTTAGTGTTGTAATATAACCCTAAACCTAAGATCCTTTCTTGTGTAACAGATTGTAAGAGCCCTAGAAGGCGACATGTCTCTAGACGCCTTAAACGGCGAGGGAGTAAAGCCAGGGCAAAGCGCCTATTTTGGAGCAGGCGGGACTGTTAGTGGTGAATACGACGCAAATTCGTACAAACAAGACATGAAAAAGTTTATGATGACGCTTAACGAGGATGACTACACAAGCTCAGAGTATAGCTCGAGCAATGAATATGGCCGCCCTGGCTCGATGACTAGTGGCTCATCTGGGATGCGTGGCACGAGAAACTAACTTCATTATGAGGTTGCCTAGTGATCGAAATGAGTACCATTTTGAAGTCTTAGAAATGGATCAGCGGAATAGGACAAGAGTTGTCATTCATCAAAGGATAAGTCTTAACTTAGGTGTGCTGTACTTGTACAAAAGGTTTGTGTGATTATTGGATATAGAACAAGCAAATGTATATGTATTTGTATAGGACATTAGGTTTCCTTTTGCTTTGAAAGAATTTGGTCAATAAGTTGAATTTTTGAAGTGATTGTAATTATTTGTTATGGATAGGATGCCAAGTGACAAACCAACCAAAAAACTCACAATTTTAGTACAAGGTCGACTAAAATTTCCATGCTTGATTCATTGTAAATCTTCTTCTAAATGTCTTCTAGCTTGATTCTTTCTAAAATATATTATTTTATATCTTATTCTTTATTATAAAAAAATGGATTCAGATCAGGGGTGAATGGCTTAACGTACGAATGTACGAATATAGCCTGCGCAATCTGTCAAATGTGCATGTCAATGACTTAAATGTGCATGCGAATTTTTTCATCCGCACATTCACACGTTAATAATGCATTTGCACATGAATCTTTTCCAAAAAAAAATAGCCAATAAAACATTGCCTATATGTGTAGCTTATATTGAAAAGCAATATATTACCCCTTAAAATTGATACTAGCTCTAATACGCAAATATTTTAGTAAGATTATCTCATAAACGTTTGTTGTTGATTGGAATCTGGTGATCGGAATACTGATCGATCTTTTCTCATCGTTGGTGCTAAACTGGTAATTGATCCTCTCAAACCCTAAAACTACGTTGAATTTAATAATTCTCTCCGACCAAATTCAACGCGTGTCAAAAATGTTGACTCTCTCTGCTTCCGGACCAACATAATTATCCAAGACCGATCTACACCGAGACTGAGGTAAGAGACCCGACGAATATTCACGCCCATATATGTTTCAATTTAAAATTAAGTTATGTCAAGAACTTTCTTGTTTTCTTGTTCTGTAAATCTTCATTTTTTAAGTTAAATTATTTCGTAAAACCTATAAACCTTACTCTAACACTCTTTTCTAACATTTTTTCCATCTTTTAATTTTCATTAAAACCCAATTTCAAATCTTCAAACCTTCAAACACACACAAAATCACTAAAATTCAGTTTCCATCTTTTTGTGAACACTGTTGTTGATTTAGGGTTAGATTTGTTGAACTAGTGAGTGTGGTGATGATATGTGATAAGTGAAAATTGATGTTATTTTAGTAATTTTATCGTTTAGGGTTGAGTTCGACCAATTTTGAAATTTAAATATATTGATTGTTTTTTTAGGTGAAAGAGGTATATATTAACAAGTTGGCTCATTACGTGTCGTTATTATTGTATATAGTTGAATAATAGTGATCCACTTAGTTTCCAAACGGGATTGAGAACTTTGTTGTTTTCTTGTTCCGTAAATCTTGAATTCTTAGGTTAAATTATTTCGTAAAACCTATAAAACCGTACTCTAACACTTTTTCTATCTTTTAATCCCAATAAAACCCAATTTTATTTAAACCTTCAAACACACACAAAATCACTAAAATTCAATTTTCATCTTTTTGTGAACAATGTTGTTGATTAAGGGTAGGATGAGTTAGTATAAACCGTAATCATTACTATTTTTCACTTTGAAAATTGAATATATTGATTATGTGTTTTTTAGGTTAAATAAAATTACATAAAAAACCTGGCTCATTACGAGTCGGTATATCACTTGAGAGCACACGACTTTATGTTTAAACTCCTTTATAACAAGGGTCACACACTTGATTTCACCCGCATATGTTAATTTACCGCAACGCTGCAATATCCAACACATATGTGAGCGTTTTCAAGATTTTATAACACGGTCCGACAATCTTTATCCTGAAATTCTTTGTTTTTTGGTCTGCAATCTCAATCTTGAGGATTCTCGGTTTTTGTCTCAATTTTTGGTCTCTGCAATCTTCATATGTGATGATCCGACGAATATTCACACTCATGTCATATATGTTTCAATTACAAATTAAGCTAGCCTTTAATACAAAAATATTATTTTATAAGGCTGAATAATAGTGATCCACTCATACTCCGAACGAAGTTGGGAGCATTGTTGTTTTCTTGTTTCGTAAATTTTAAATTCTTGTGTAAATTAGTTCTTAAATTCTATAAATTCTACTCTAACACTTTTTTCTATCAATTTTTATATCTTACCCAATTTAAATTCTTCAAACCTTCGAACACACAAAAAATCACTAAAATTAAAATTCAGTATTTATGCTGCATATTTTACAACTCAGAATGTAGATCCTCTTTTGAGAGTAATAACCGAAATTACAATATAATACGGTTCGGTTAACCTGGGAAAAAAATCAATTTTTCGGTTCGATTTTTCTGTTTCGGTTATTTTTTACACCCCTATCCGTATACATATAGTTGAAAAAATGCACAATCATATAACTCATACAGAAACCTAAATATACACACACCACATTAACCTATAAAGACATGTATTTTTGTTTAGAGAGCATTTCGGATACGAACATATTTTATGGTGCAAATTCACCTTGATCTTCAGTAAAATATATATAAATAAAATTTTGATATACATCCTATAAAAAATTGATGGACATACACGTTTTATGACCGAATGTTTTCGAGTTTTTCAGTAAATGTAATTTAGAAAATTAAAGTAGTTGAAATTTTAGATGTTCTTAAGTTAATGAATAAATATTTTCCAAAAAATACTTGTAAATAGTTATCAATATATTACTAAATGTTCATCATTCACACGTATCATAAAGTATATTCTTACGTAGTTTATACGAGCTTGCAAATAAAACACCTAATTAAATTTTGACTTTCTTTATTTATTTTACCCATATCATAAAGTATATTCTTACATAGTTTGTACGAGCTTGCAAATAAAAAACCTAATTAAATCTTGACTTTCTTTATAAATAAAATAAATAAATAAAAAGATGTTTTTCTATTAAAATAGATAATTATTACCTATTGAATTAGATGATGCACCGAAAAATACACCGAAGTGGCACAGAAGTTCTGAGCTGTACGCCTGTACAGCACGTGTAATATCAAGAAGACTTGACAGATCACTAGACAGCATCCAAAGCTCTCCATTTCTTCTTCCTTCTCTCCCTCTCCAACTCCACAATCACCCAAATTCTGCTGCTCTTTCGTGAATCAATCGGCGTAGATCGATAAGCTTACGGTGATCGCAACCATGCCGTCTCGCAGAAGAACGCTTCTCAAGGTCATAATTCTCGGCGACAGCGGGTAATTCTCGTTCTATAGTCTGAACGCTTCTAATTCATGTTTACTGCATTGCGAAACCTAGGTTTTGTACGTTTTCTACGATCCGGTTAAGTTTAATTGTATTTCGTTGATTCTGTGGTGTGATTTTCGATTAATTTTGCTGGTTTTAGCTATGGAGCTGTAGAATTTTTGGATTTGGATTGTTTTTGGCTGAATTGTGGTTTGTGACTGTAGATACGTGATTATGGAGCTGGTTTTGTCATAGATCTTGCTTGAGAACATGCAGAAGTTTGTAAAAAATATTATTTAAATCAGAAAATAGGATGAAGTGAGCTGCTAGTGATGGCATATTGAGAATATTAAAGATGTTGAATGAACATTCCTATGATGTGGACAGGCCATGGAAAGTGTTTAATCTGTTTTTGTGGTTTGATTTTCATTTGACTTTGCTGGTCTTAGGCTTTTATGGAGTTGTAGAATTTTCCTCTGCACTGAGTTTGGGGTGTGAATTTGGATTGTTTTTGGCTGAATTGTAGTTTGTGACTATAGATACGGAATTACGGAGCTGGTTTAGTGACAGATCTAGCTTGAGAACATGCAGAAGTATGCAAACAAAAAAAAGTTAAAAATATTATTTAAATCAGAAACAAGGATGAAGTGAGCTGCTAGTGTCTAGTGATGGCCTATTCAGAATATCAAAGATGTTGAATGAGCATTCGTATGATGTGGACAGGCCATGGAAAGAGATTGATTTTGTGATTTATTCTGTTTAATTGTGATTTCGTTGTTTTTGCGGTTTGATTTTGAATTGACTTTGCTGGTTTTAGCTATGCTGTAGAATTTTCCTCCTCGCTGAGTCTGGGGATTGTAGTTTGTGACTATAGCGACGTGATTACGGAGCTGGTTTAGTGTAAGGTCTTGCTTGAGAGCATGCAGAGGTTTGCAAAAAACGTTATTTAAAATAAGTAAATAGGATGAAGTGAGCTGCTAGTGATGGCCAATTTAAAATATCAAAGATGTTGAATGAGCATTCATATGATGTGGACAGGCCATGGACAGAGATTGATTTGTGATATAATCTGTTTGCATTTTGTAGGGTTTACAATTGACATGTAATAATTTGCATCTCTGCCTACTAATACTACTATGCCATACTAATTTTTTGTGATCTTGAGTTCTGCTAAACTTTACTTGTGTTTCTTTTACAGGGTTGGGAAGACCTCTTTGATGAATCAGTATGTACCACCTTTTGTTTATTAAAATATTTCCTTCCAGCTTAGAAAGCGATGAGTGTGTTGAGTGTATATTAGTTTCTCAATGTCTTTATTGTTGACCTCTTTGTACTCTGATTGCTAGGTATGTGAATAAGAAGTTCAGTAATCAATACAAGGCAACCATTGGTGCTGATTTCCTGACAAAAGAAGTGAAATTCGATGATCGGCTTTTTACGTTGCAGGTTAGTATGATTATTTGAGCTGCACTGAAACTCCCTACATGATACTGTTTGTTGATATATGTAATGAATCAGGCTAATCTTTAACATTTTTATTTTTTTTAAATTGATTGTTCAAGTATCTTAATTGGCAGGCTAATCTTCATTCTTTGGACCATTATTGTCTGGTTAAAGTGTAAATCGTTGATTCAACCAAAAAAAAAGTTTAATTTGTTGATTAATTACAATTTTACACACATTTCAAACTGTTAAGCTGTTAGAAATTAACACTTGCCGCCTTCAAATGATTGTCTATGTAACTGGAAGCTTACGAACACTGAAAGAGTATCCTGTTTATTGATTGATGCTAAGTTTGTGCATAGGACTGTGCAGTTCATCCATTTGTACTACCAAAACACAAGTTTGAGCATCGTACCACAAGATGATCCCGACTAAAACTAATGAGATTGCCTGCTACACTTGCAGATATGGGATACAGCAGGGCAGGAAAGGTTTCAAAGCTTGGGTGTTGCTTTCTATCGTGGTGCAGATTGCTGTGTTCTTGTATATGATGTCAATTCAATGAAATCATTTTCCAGTCTTAATAACTGGAGAGAAGAATTTCTCATTCAGGTACATTTCAGGTCATGGTTGAATGACCATATTTTTTAGAATAGCTCCTCAACACCCTACGTTCAAAAGAACAAAGAAGAAGAGAATAATCCACATGAAAAGACCCTTAAAAAATGAGTTTTTTGAAAGCCAAGTAGTTGGCATCTTGTAAAATATCCACAACTGAGTTGTCCCATCTGAGAGTCTGATGCGAAAGGCTGGGATGCGTAATGACTAGTTTATGATGCACAACTAAGCTGCTTGCGAATAGAGTAAAGAAAAGCTAAAAGAATTACGTTTGTATTTGAGAATTGACTTGTATACGAGCTGTGGATTAGGTGTTGAAAATTGGGTAAATGAGGTTTTACTTGTTTATAAGAATGGACCCTGTTAATACTAAATTGTATTCATTTGGAACTAGTGATGGCATAACAATTTTGCTTTGCTTGCAGGCTAACCCCTCAGATCCAGAGAATTTTCCATTCGTCGTAATAGGAAACAAGATTGATATTGAGGGTGGAAACAGTAGGGTGGTATGTTATTTACCTCTACCTATGCAATTTTGAAATACAAAATTCTTTTTTCTGATGTTCATCAAAATTATTTTCTTTTTGTAATTTTCTCAGTGATCTTTCATTTCCTGTGCTGAACATACTCTCATTGCAATTACTACAGGTTTCTGAGAAGAAGGCTCAGGCCTGGTGTGCATCCAAAGGAAACATTCCATATTTTGAAACCTCAGCTAAGGATGGTATCAATGTACAAGAAGCTTTCCAGTGCATAGCAAAAAATGCCTTGAAGAGTGGAGACGAGGAAGAGATGTAAGTTATCATCCAATCCATTTTCCTTTTCATTTCTACATACCTTTCATATTTGTTGTATTTTTATCCATCCTGTCAAGATATGATTTAACATGATTTAACAGTACGAAATATATAATCCCTCCGTCCCATAATGTTGTTCCCATTTTTAATTTTTACACTATTCACAACTTAACACAAATTGCAAGATTATATCAAATTTATAAGGAAAAACATAGTCATGTGAGATCTTGTTTGATTCGTCTCATTGAATACTTTAATGATATCAAATTTTTATGATTTCCGGTAACATATAATTAGAGATATTATTAAAGATTTTGCATTGACAAACGTATTAAAAGGAAATGGGAACAGCATGCTATAGTTTAGTTCTGTTTGCTAAAACTGGCTTCCAAATTTTAGTATGCTTTTATGTTAACTTGGAGAACTAATGTCGACATTTCTTCCTTTGATGAAATTTTTCGACACGTGAAGATACTTGCCGGACACCATTGATGTTGCAAGCAGCAGTCAGCAGAGATCAACTGGTTGTGAGTGCTAAGTTCTTCGCATGCAATTCATTTCTTTGTCTGGATAATAATACTGAAAGAGTTCAGATTTACAGAGATGATGAAAGCCTCGGTTCTATTATGTAATTCTTCCAGCATGTTCATGTTTTTTGGCAAGACCTTGTATATTTTTAGTTTCTGGCTTTAGGAGCAACTAGTGTTTGTCTCGTACGACGTACGGGTAATGATACAATTTATTAATTAATAAAAATTTATGTATAATTTAGAAGTTTTCTTATCCATATTGATGATGACAGGTTATCGACAACTTCTATTTTTTTTAAAGGCGTAATAAGTAACATCAATAAAACTTCCTATTATACTATACTCCCTCCGTTAATAATTACTTGTCCTTGGAGACCGGATCATTTATTAAAAATTATTTGTCTTTTAACATAATTTTACACCTTTTTTTTCAAATTTATCCTATTGTTATTGATTCTTTTTTTTATTCTCTCACTATTCTTTCCTTTATTCTCTATGCCATTACTTAAACTATGAAGGGTATACTTGTCTAAAATTTTGATCAATAAATTTTCCCTAAAATTGCTCCAGGGACAAGTAATTATTAACGGAGAGACTAATATGCATCTGAAATGCATATAAAATAATATTCATAAGAAATATGGTAGGCAAAATGAAATATAGGAGGAAGAACCATGAATCCGATTGAGGCTTGATTAGACATCGATGGAAACAAATTCAATCAAAATCATTCACATATAAAAACAAATTTGCAAATCCTAACAAATGAAATTAGGAGATAGAAATTGTAAAGCTTGAAGAAAATTCAATCAAACGATAAATAGCGAACATGCATATCTTCTGTTGAAGAGAGGAGCATGGACAATAGTAATAGAAAGAGTGGCGAAACTGAGTACTTTCATAACACATAATATAGTTACGTGGGGTCTTATTTGTTTCGTATCGATGAATATTTTAATAATATCAAAATTTTATATTTTTTACTAATGTGTAATGAGGAATATTAACGAAACAAAACGCGCATCAACATGCGTGCAGAGAGAAGATGGAATCTATATTTGAATATCATTAATTATCCAAGTTCATTTGTTGCCACCATAAGTATTATTTAACCGCATCCTGATGCGGTTAAAAATAAGTTCATTTGTTGAGTTGCAAACTCTTGTGCCTTCAATTTTCCGCAATGAATTGTGTCACAATCTGCTTGATTTCTCATTACCATTAATAGAATGAATCCAAGTCAATCATCTGGTTTATGTGCTGATTCTGCTCCATTTAAAATTGTAGATGATGTCTGATTTCTTGACCACTGATTCTCGTCATCTTCTTCTTCTAATTTCTAGCTATGTTTAGCCGACTTGTTCCATCCATGAATTCCTACTCTTACATTTTGACAGATTATAGGTGCCTTACAACTTGTTCAGCATAGTAGCAATAATCATCTGATATTGCTGTAATTGATTATCCTGTCAATTCTTGTTACCAGTATAATTAAATGCAACTGAATATATACTATCTTTGGAATTCTTCTTTCATAGAATGGACCATTTAACTGTTAGATAGCCGGAACACAACACTGGGTACCCAAATTGTCGAAAGAAGCACGTCTAGATGAACTGTGTATAGCATATCATTCAACTGCTGAACTTAAGTTTATTAAGAATCTGAGACTGGGGCTTCCTGATCATCTGCTTCTGCATTCTCAGTTAGCTCATTTTCAGTCCGGTTGGACTGGGACGTCTTTCAACTGCTGAGATGAAACCACATCTGATATTGCCTTCATTGCTGCTTATGACGACTTGTCATTATCATCCTTCACATTCGAAGTGCCAGCTTTCGCTGATGGATCCTCTTATTTAGGCGGTGGCAGAACGAATTGCCAATCATGCAGAATCATCTTTGCTGCAGTCCTTAGATCTGGCTAACCCCCTGTATTATAAAAAATAATGGTTAAGAATTTACACAAGCATAAAAAAGAAACAACTCAAAGACTAAGAAACAAACCTTAAAAGCTTGCCACTTAGTTTGCACAGCTGGAAGAGGAAGTCATTGTCATCCTCCCTGGAATCATTACATACAGATATTTAGCCTTGAACAACTGTAACCATCAATGGTTCATTTTTTGCTCGATATTTAAGGCAAGATATATACAATAAATATCACATACCAATCCATTATCTTGTATGCTCTTTGCAGGTGTTCCTTCTTCACACGTTTCAAAACCTCCCCAATATGTTCCGGTGCATCTTGCAAATTAGCCACATACCTGCAGATCATAAACTGTCAATATTGTTCAACTTTTAAAAACCTTACCAAGAGAAGCCGTAAATACATACCACACCCTTGAGGACAACATCTGTCTCTGTGTCTTTATTATGGTATACAACCCCAGGGCAATCTATCAGATAGATCTTCTTCGTAAGTGTAATATACTACCAGACTTTAGTCTCCCCTGGTATTGGAGCCACTTTGCAGACCTAAAATAATTAAAATTCATCAGATAATGATTCATTTTATTTCAGAAAAGGCCAAAATAGAAATATGATCATTACACTCTTTGTGCGCAGAGTATTGATGACAAATGACTTTCCAACATTTGGGTAGCCAATAAATCCAACTGATATTGCTTGCTTGTCACTCTTTATTCGAGAAAACTGTCTGAGAACAGAAAGAAGAGAACCATGAATGAAATCGGAAGGGAAAAAAGCAACTCAAATTATAGAATATCCGATTCAAGGAAACTACATAAACCAATTGGAAAAATTGATGTGTGAAGCAATAGAGATCAGAGATTCATGTAAAAAATAGAAGAGTAGGATTCCAACTACAAGGAATACAACAAATGCAAAAAAATTGTGAAGTTTTCAGCCAGGCATATGAGCTAAAAAAATTAAGACAAAGCAAATAGAAACAACCAAGCATCTGACATGAACAGGATATAAGAACATTTATCTATGAATTTATATATATTACATTTTCATGCACCTAAATATATTTGTTCAATAAAATCACAAGAAAAATCTTAACATAAAAAACTCATAAACTTGTAAGACTATCAACCTCTAGAAAAAAAGGTTTATGAACTTGGGCTTATGGTTTATGAACGACTCGTATCTTCATCATCCCTGTCCATGAAACCAATTCATGATAAACAAAGGCAGCACATGGATAATATAAATAGTAGATCAAATGGAGCAAGAATGATAGTAGAAAGTAATCCGGGAGAGTGATTTTACTGGTGCTTGAGGGTGTGGGTGATGTATTCTGAGTAAAGATCCCTGAATAAATTAAGTAAGCATTAGTTAGTCATTACTCCATTTCAACAAACAACGTAAATTCCATATACCTTGAACCAAATTGTGGGTCAGGGCAGTAGTATTCTCCTCTTGTCCTTCTGCATCTGCATCAAGATCATTATCATCAGAACAATATGGTGAAATTCCAAAGGAAAATTCAGAATGATTTAAACTCTCAAGTCTCAAATGAAAACTCATCTCAATAACATTATAATCTTAGCAGTGCAGCAGTTGGGCAACCTATTTTGACTGCATCGGTTATCTCTTTTCAGTTTAATCAAATTCCCAAAATTTGGCCACTGTTAGTCAGAATACGAAGCTTGTATATAAATAACATATGAATTTCCTGTTGGAGCCGGTTCTCGATGGGCTCGCGAAGCCCATAGGAAATTGGGTCAGGCCCATGGAACGCGTGCCGGGTCGGTCCAAGAAGTCAGCCCAGAAGAATAAAGCGGCCCATAAACAGGTGAAGCCCAATAAGAGGATACAACGAGACTAAGTATCGAGGGGCAAATCGGTAATAGACTCGCGTGGGACCCAGTTGATAGTATAAAAACGCAACCCAATGGATAAGGGAGGGGATCCAGTCAGAAGAGAAAAACGCTTCACCTCTCTCTTGACAGTAAGAAAAACATAGGAGCAAGCCCAAGCTTCATTCTTTCAAAACGCTCACTCCCTAGAAGAGTTTAGACATTTAACTCTTGTTTACCACTCATAGTTTTACTGTTAAGCTTTTAGTGTTGTTGTGTACGTTTTCTGAGCTGTTTGGTTTTTTATACGCTTAGAACGTGAAGCGTTTTGGTTTATAACACAATCTTCTTCCTTCACGTTGTTTTTTCTTACCTTTGTGTATACTTGCGTTGTTTCGGTGTATCTGGTTTTACGTTAATCTTTTTTTATCGGAGCTTAAAGGAAACCGGAGCCGGTTTCCTTCTCGGTTAAGTTACGCAAGTGTCAGAGGTGTCGAGAGTAAGGTTGATCTCGAGGAAGAAGACGACGAAGAATATTGTATAAGTTGATTGTCCAGACGCCCTGTGTCACGCGAAGTGTTGTGTCGCGTGATCTCAATTTCTGGGCTCCAACACTGGCGCCGACCGTGGGGACCTCCTCGCACAAGTAAGGCTTACTATATATACTCGCGAAGTGTTTTCTAATACAACTACCTGAGAAGATGAATACTAGTGGCGAAAGAAGCGACAACACCCCTCCCCAGACGAGAACTCAAGACATAAGTAGCACGCGAGCATGTTTTTCACACGTACATGAGGAGGAAATTGTTCTGGTAGGACCCGCACTGGTTCAGTATCGTGCTTTCCTGCAGACGATGGGACAAAGTGCGGGCGGAAGCCGAAACCAGCGGCAACCAAGGACTCGATGACGCGAGCACGAACAGAATCAGAGCGGACGAGAACAGTCGGTCGCGGAAGGGAGTGCTGAACACGTACTTGACGACATAATTTCAGTGTCACACGGAACAAGGGTCGAGGGACGCGAAAGGCCTTGTCACCCAGGTAGATTCGATTTGAATCAACCCCCTGTGAGCCATGCGGAAGATCAATCTTGCAGGGGAAGAACCGAAGAGAGAGGAGAGGGGATTCGCGCCGAGCAAAGACCTTCCCGCCGCCGGTACGAGGGGGAACCTTTTTGCAACCAGGCCACCCACCCGCGGCAGGCCTCTGAGGCCTACCCGTCCGTCAACCCGTCAATCTTGTTCGGCCCGACTGCTTTCGCGGGGCATATAGTCAGGTCAGTCCCTCTGCCTAATTTCAGATTCCCTATTATAAAAGAGTACAATGGTAAAGAAGATCCCAGCGAACACCTAGCACGCTACAAGTATGCTATGCTCGCGAGGTGCCCTGATGAAGCCACGATGTGCAAAGGTTTCCCAGGCACACTCGCGGGACCCGCCATGACCTGGATGCTTAACCAGCCGTCAGGAAGCATCTCTTGTTTCGCCGATCTAGAGAAGAGTTTCTTGTTGCATTTTGGATCCTCGAAGAAAAGAAAAGTGACAATGCAAGAAGTAGTAGGAGTCAAACAAGGACCACATGAATCACTAGAAGATTACGTTAAGAGGTTCGCGGAAAAGATCTTGGAAGCCGAAGATTTTCATGATAAGACCGCTCGGGTCGCGTTCCTAGACGGACTCACTGATGGAAGCTCCTTCAAATAATACCTATACCGCAAGAAAGATTTAGACTACCAAGGCATGCTCGAGAGAGCATACACAGAGATTAATGTGGAAGCACACTCGGGCATCGCTTTGAAAGGGAGTAATCAGAGCAAGCCCGCTCAGGGTCATAAGAGAGAAAACCCGAACTGGGGGAGTAAACGCCATCAGGGTAATCAGGGGAAGGAACAGGTCGATTCGCGAGCAGCAGGTTTACAGATTCAAGATCAGAATCAGGGTCAAAGACAGTTCAGGGGCCAAAATCACGATCAGAATCAATTTCAATCTCAGAATTTTGTAGCCGAGCAAGGCAACCGACGCGACGATGAGAGGAGAGGGGATCACGGTCGTAACCGCCATGGACCAACCACCTGGTGCGAATACCACGGAGTGAATACTCACTCTACAGAGGAGTGTTGGTCGCGACAGCATCACCCAAGAGAGCAGGAGGTCTTGACTGCTCGAAGGGGAAACATTGATGCAGGTCACGGCGTTACACACAGAGGGGCGTGGAGTAGAGGAGGGAGAGGCAGTAGAGCGCAGAATGAGACGAGGCAGCAAACCCCCGCGAGAAATAACCAGAATCAGGGGCCTAATCACCACCCATCCCAGAACTTCCCTCGCATGGACGACCATGTAGGCACGATCGCGGGCCGCCATGAACCCATGCCCCTGGGCAAACGAGAGCAAAGGCTCATTAACAACGCACCCAAGCCTCAGGGAAAGCCGATCTATAGTGTCACGAGATCGAAGTCTGAACCATACGCGCTTGTCTTCAGTGACAAGGAGGTAGATACCTGGGCAGTCGAAGCCGCTGATCCACTGGTCATCCATGCTCAGATAGGAACCAAACTAGTAAAAAGGATCCTCGTGGACACTGGGAGCTCAGCCGATATACTGTACTGGGACGCGTTCGAGAAAATGGGGATTGATCAGTCTGCACTCAGGCCCACTAAAACCACGCTGGTAGGTTTCGCGGGTGACAGAGTGAGGGCCCTGGGCGTCGTCACCCTAGATCTCATCTTGGGTGAAGAGAAAGGGTCAAGAAGGTCAGAAAAGATAGATTTTGTAGTAATCCCAATAATATCCTCCTACAATGCGATACTGGGACGCGAGACACTGTGCAGGTTTGAGGCGGTCGTATCAATCTGTCATTTTTGTTTAAAATTTCCAACATTGACAGGAGTAGGGGTCGCGAGAGGAAACCAAGAGGAGAGCCGTATCTGCTACGTCTCGTCCGAAAAGGGCAGTACCAAGACCTTGCTAGCCAACCAGTTATTTATTCCAGGGTTGCCATGCGTCCTGGAAGAAGCTGAGTTAGAAGTTCGTGCCTCACCCAGACCGCGAGATACTGAGGGAAAGGCAGAAGGACACAAACCGCATTTTGATGGGTTTGAGAAGCAGGTAATCACTCCTTTCCCCAACAAAGAGGAGAAACTTTACGTAGGGGGGAGACTGAATCAAAAAGTCGTACAAGAAATCGAGACCTTACTCACCCGCTCCCGGGATGTGTTCGCGTGGACGCCAAAGGATTTGAGAGGGATCCCGGCAAGTGTCATGACCCACTCCCTGAACATTAGTCCAGAGGTCAAGCCGCGTAGACAGAAAATACGAAAACAAGCAGGGCCAAAGAACGCGGCAGCTGCGGTAGAGCTCGCGAAGCTGATTAAAGCAGGGTTTGTAAGACCAGTGCAATACCCAACGTGGCTGTCAAACGTTGTGATGGTAGAAAAAAATCCCAAAGGGACGGGGAAGTGGCGCATGTGCGTAGATTTCACTGGTCTCAATAAAGCATGTCCCAAAGACAGTTACCCATTACCTTCAATCGACCAGTTGGTAGACTCCACCACGGGTCATGAAGCTCTGAGCTTCCTGGACGCGTACTCTGGATATAATCAGGTTATGATGAACCCAGCCGACTCGGGGCACACTGCTTTTATCACAGACAAAGGAACTTTCTGCTATAAAGTAATGCCGTTCGGTTTGAAAAACGCAGGGGCTACATTCCAGAGACTGGTGGACATGATCTTTAGCGACCAAAGAGGTGACACTGTAGAGGCCTATGTTGACGATATAGTGGTTAAGAGCAAAAAGCAAGTGGATCATACTCGCGACCTAGCAGAAGTCTTTGAAACCCTGAGAAAGTACGGTATGAGCCTCAATCCAGAGAAATGTGTCTTCGGAGTCACCGAAGGCAAGTTCCTAGGTTTTCAGATCAGTGCACGCGGTATCGAAGTCAACCCAGACAAGGTCCAGGCCGTAATAGATCTGCAACCGCCAAGGTCCATTCACGACGTCCAAAGGTTCGTGGGAAAGGTCAACTATTTAGGAAGGTTTTGCGCCAAGCTCGCGGAGCGAAACCTTCCCTTCTTCGACATACTAAGGAAGCCAAAAGGCTTCGAATGGTCTGAAGAGTGTGAAAGGGCATTTATGAGTCTTAAAGAGCATCTGGCTAAACTCCCAACCCTTGCGTCCCCAATACCTGGTGAAGGCTTGCAGTTGTACCTCGCGGCAGGCACGCGTGCAGTTAGCGCTGTATTAGTAAGAGAACAACGAGTCCCCGTCTATTTCGTCAGTAAAGCACTTCTGTCCGCCGAGACCAGATATTCGCCCATTGAGAAAGCAGTGCTCGCGTTGATAACAGCCGCTCGTAAACTCCGACCTTATTTCCATGCTCATCCCATCGAAGTATTGACAGATTTGTCACTACCATCTTTTATGAGTAAACCAACAACCTCTGGAAGGCTCGCTAAATGGGTCATTGAAATGACAGAGTTTGACGTGGTCTATAGACCACGACCCGCCATCAAAGCACAAGCTTTGGCAGATTTCATAGTTGAAACAAGTTTCAGAGAGCTAAAAAAAGATATTATAGCTCCTGAACACCCCGCGTGGGTAATGCACATTGATGGATCGGCAAACGTAGATGGTTGCGGGGCGGGAGTCGTCCTGACTTCCCCGGCTGGGGATAAGATAGATCACGCGATTGCGCTAAGATTCAAAGCCACGAGCAATGAAGCAGAGTATGAAGCACTCATCGCAGGGCTGGAAATTGCCGTTCACGCAGGTGTTCAAGTGGTAAAATGCATGAGCGATTCTCAGATCGTCGTGAATCAGATCAATGGGACCTACGAAGCCAGGACAGGCAATCTCCCCAGATATCATGCGAGGGCCACAACCCTGATTTCGTTGTTCGGGCATTTTGAAATTGAAGCGGTATCAAGAGAGGAAAACACGCGAGCTGATGAACTCGCGAAGCGAGGTTCCCAAACTCGGTATGCAAATATGGAATGTCCTAGCGAGGGTCCCACTGCCGTTATCAAGGAAGGGAAGGCCCCATACTTCTGGTTCATGAAGTCTGAGAGCGCCATAAGCAATCAGATGGAACTGATGGAGATAAACGAGCCAGTCAGCGACTGGCGCACCCCTATAATTCAATATCTTGCTAGCGGAACGGGGCCTTCGGATCCGAAAGAAATGAGAAAACTTGTCTCTACGGCTGCACGCTTTTACATGTGTCATGGAGAACTTTACAAAAGGGGGTACGGACCACGCGAGCTCAAGTGCTTGACTAAGATAGAAAGTGACGTGCTGATAAGGGAGCTTCACGCAGGATTATGCGGAACTCACGCGGGTTGGAGACCAATGGTCTATAAAGCATTAAGGCAGGGAAGTTTCTGGCCCACCATGAAGCAAGACGCACAACGCGAGTCTCAGAGCTGTAAGCCGTGCCAGTACTTTGCCCCGGCATCTCATCAACCAGGCGTGGAGTTGCAGATAATGTCAAGCCCTTGCCCCTTCGCGATGTGGGGGCTAGATCTACTAGGACCTTTCAAACCAAAAGCGCCTGGTCAACTAGAGTACATCATTGTAGCAGTTGATTATTTCACCAAATGGATCAAAGCCGAAGCCCTCGCGAGCACTACCGTCCCGGCAGTTAAAAAGTTCCTTTGGAGAAACATCATTTGCAGGTATGGCCTCCCTCACGAGATCGTAACCGACAGGGGACCACAATTCAATTCGCCGCAATTGTTTACATGGTGCAAAGACATAGGGATCACTTTGAGGATTGCTTCAGTCGCTCACCCGCATTGCAATGGCCAGGTAGAAGCAGTAAACAAGAGTATTGTCATGGACTTGAAAAGACGGCTAGAAGGCTCCAAAGGCATGTGGGCCGAAGTGTTACCCCTGGTACTATGGGCAAACAGGACCACGGTAAAGAAGGCAACTGGAGAAACGCCGTTTGCTCTCGCGTATGGAATAGAGGCCACAGTACCAGTCGAGTTCATTGTGCCCACGGACCGCGTGATTCAGTATAGTCCGGACGACAATGACGAAAAAATGCAGCTAGAGTTGCAGATGCGAGAAGAGACTCGCGACTTGGCCACCATCAGAGCAGCCAATCATAAAGCCGGCGTCGCAAAATATTATAACAAGCACGTAAAATTGAGGGGATTTGCCAGAGGAGACCTCGTGCTCCGTAGAACAGAAGGGGGAAAGCTCGACCCCAACTGGGAAGGACCTTACATTATAGATCGCGAAGTCGCGCCCGGGGCATATCGCCTCAAGGACCACTCTGGAAATCACATTGCCAACTCCTGGAACGTGATGCGACTTCGTCGTTTCTATGCCTAATCTTCCCGTAAAACTCAGGTTCGTACAACAAATTTTTCCCTCATCCTTGGTCACAATACTTATTACGTTAAGACACGAGAAGCATGATTATTATAGCGTGATAAGCACAGGAAGAGCTGTCAGATCGCGTGTCCTGCTTCCAGCTTCCAAGACTGAGCTAGAAAACTCCTCTTGGTCGCGAAAAGTGTGGACGGCTCGTGCTTCCAGCTTCCGGGGCTGAGCTAGAAAACTCCCCCTGGTCGCGAAAGCGTAGACGGCTGGGCTGGGCTAAAAAACCCCCCCGGTCGCGTGTCCTGCTTCCAGCTTCCAGGGCTGAGCTAGAAAACTCCCCTTGGTCGCGAAAGTGTGGACGGCTCGTGCTTCCAGCTTCCGGGGCTGAGCTAGAAAACTCCCCCTGGTCGCGAAAGCATAGACGGCTGGGCTGGGCTAAAAAACCCCCCCGGTCGCGTGTCCTGCTTCCAGCTTCCAAGGCTGAGCTAGAAAACTCCCCTTGGTCGCGAAAGTGTGGACGGCTCGTGCTTCCAGCTTCCGGGGCTGAGCTAGAAAACTCCCCCTGGTCGCGAAAGCGTAGACGGCTGGGCTGGGCTAAAAAACCCCCCCGGTCGCGTGTCCTGCTTCCAGCTTCCAAGGCTGAGCTAGAAAACTCCCCTTGGTCTCGAAAGTGTGGACGGCTCGTGCTTCCAGCTTCCAGGGCTGAGCTAGAAAACTCCCCCTGGTCGCGAAAGCGTAGACGGCTGGGCTGGGCTAAAAAAAAACCCCGGTCGCGTGTTCTGCTTCCAGCTTCCAGGGCTGAGATAGAAAACTCCCCCTGGTCGCGAAAGTATGGACGGGTTTGCATCATGACCTCCCCCTTTCAAAAGTTCTTACTACCTAAGGATAAAAACCAAAAACTGAATGCTTCTCTACATGTGCAGTGCTTGGTATCCCACGCGAGAGCAACATCATGACTAAATGCTCTACACAGGCCAGAAATTCTCCGCAACAACCACACCAAAGAAAAACTATCCTACTGCTCCGCAACTAACAAGAGCTCAAGACGAATCCCGCGAGTATCAACCATCACTAAGAGCTCGCGTGTAAAGATCAGTTTTGCCTTTTACTCTCGCAATGCTTACTCTCGCAAAATTATGTAACAGATCAGTTTTGCCTTTTACTACACAGGAGGGATCGTAACTATGAATCACTTATCTCTTTACGTTTTCCATTTTTCGCAAACTTTTCATTTTTCCGAAAACACAAAACGGGGGGAACGAGGCGAGATAAGTATGTACGAAACAAGCAAACAAAAGCAAAAGCAATAATATAGAAACAGCATAAAGGTCGCGACCATCATACCCACGTTATGTACAAAAGTTGATTACAAAAAGTCACAATTCCTAATAGAGAAAACATTGTTCAAAGACACAAAGACATTACTTAGAAACAGTTTCAGCAGCAGTCCCCGCGTCCTCTACACTATCCGCCTCCAGATCCACGACGTCTCGAACACCAGACACTCGCGAACCTGAGCCCCCCGCTTGATCTAAACTAGAACGCTTCGAAGGCTGAACGGTGTCGAGAAGGGCATCAGTCGCGAATACCTTTCTCTTGCGAGGCGAGAGGGTTGGAGAAGGAGGGCTCGGAAGCATGCGAGGAACAGGCTCTGACCTCTCAAGCGGAGGAGGAGCTACCAACTTCGGGAGAGGGGGCCTGTGAACCTGATTCTCTTTGCCCTTAACAATACCTCTCTCAGACGCGAGACGCGTAACCCCCCAAGCCTCGAGTGGAGTCTCCCCGTCGTCAATAAAAGTTCCAGGCAACGGGGGCTCATACTCAGGAAGGTCAGTGGAGAGGCCGCATAGGTCCTGAGCGTTGAAGGGGAAGTCTTTAACTTTGAACTTTAGCATCTGCATCTTTACCATGCAAAGGAGAAGCGTGTTGGCAGCATTTTTGTAAAAATCGACGCGAGCACGCTGGCGATAACCCCCGCAATACTCTTCCACCGCCATGTTCCTCTCATAGGCGATTCTCTCAAACATCATCGCATGTAGCTTCTCGTTTTCCTGTCTGAGGTCGCTCACTTGCATATTGTATTCAGTAACGATGTTGACGTGGGTGGACCTCTCATACGCAAGCTGGGCTTCCAGCTCCCTTATCCTCGCATCTTTGACTGACAGGCACGCGAGCTCGCCCTCCATCTCCTTCATCGTCGCCTTAGCTCTCGAAAGCTCCTCCTCCAAAACTTTCTTTTCTCCCATAAGCTTAGACTTGACCGCTCTGTGGGCATCCCGGGTGGACTGATCCTCTTCCCTCAGCTCCTTAAGTTTGTCTTCGGCAACAAGCACCTTCCGAGTTGCGCTCGCAATGATGTTCATCCCCTGCAAAATGAAGAGTTAGAAATACCCCAAGAAAACAAGAAATAGGTAAAAACAGGAGACTTACGGCAAAGAGAAGTTTGGACAAGCCACCAGGCCTATCCGAAACTTCCTCGTAGAGGCTAGGTTCGGGAGGGAAAACAGTCGGTATCGTCTCAATGAATGCACGCGTCGCGGATAAGCTATGAATGAAGGTCGGGTTTGCGACCGAAGTGTCAGTAGGCTCTGGAGAGGAGACAAACTCCACTTTCGTCGTCCTCTTGCGTTTTTTCTCGGAAACTTTCTGTTTCCCCTTATCACGAGCCGAAAGTACGCGAGACCTCTGGACCAGAGGAGCGTCCTCAGAAACGGTCGTCGCAAGCTCCGCTGGTGTTTCCGAAACAGCAGCTGGGGGAGTAGGAGTCGAGTCAGGAACGGATGAAACAATGCGAGTAGGAGCCTCGATGGTTAGCGTGCCCGACTCGTCGAGAACCAACCCCCCCAGGTCCGGAAGATCGGCGAACATATCAGCATCTACAAAAGCCACCACAAGTGAGCATAGCGTAAATAATAATAATAAACGCGAGCGCTAAAACAAAAACGAACAAAAACCTAGGGCATGAGCCTTGAGAGTAAGTACCCTGGCGACCAGTAAAGAGTCCGAGATAGTCAGCTCAAAACGTTTTTGAACTGCTTTGTCGAGGTAATCCTTGTAATCGCGGATGAATTTATCGCGAGTCTCCTTTGGAAAAAAGCATGGGGCCCTTCTCGCACTAGGCTCGCGTACCTGGACAGAAATTTCAGAACCAGGAGGGGGACAGACTAAAAACCAACAAGTTTTCCACCCCTCGATCTTCGAAGGCAATCGGAAGGCGCTAGGAGTCTTGGCTTGGGCGGTGTAAAACCCATCCTCGCGGGAGTTCTTCTTATACGAATTGATGAAAGCGTAGTGAGGAGTATTAGGAACTATCCCAATGTCCTGACATTGCATAATGTAAACGATCAGAGAGCTCCAGAAGTTTGGATGCATCTGGGAAGGGCTGAAGCCTAAATCTGCCATTACTTCAGCCTGGAAGGATGTCCAAGGAAGGCGGAAGCCGGCTTCTAAAGACTGCCTACTCAAGGCAAAGAAAGACCCATACTGGTCGAGGGAAGTGCCTTCAAGATCGGGGAGGGCAAAGACGGTCCCTTCAGGAAAGGGATATCGCGAAGCGAGGCGACGAAGATCGTCAAAGTTAAGACTGCTACGTTGGACAGTGTTGGGAATTAGGGTGCGAGAATGTGTAATTCTCTTTGTAAGGATACTGACGCGGCCGGGGCCCGCGAGAAAGGGTTTCTCTATAACTATATGGGGCAAAGACCCCTTATGAGAGAAAAAGCTGGCAAATTGACCATAATCGGTGTCGGCTCGCTCTTGAATGACGCGAGATGGGAGTCTGGTTTTAGATCTTTTGGGCGTCTTCGCTTTGCTCCTCTTAGATTTCCTAGAAACGCGATATTGTCTACGAGAGTCTGG
Source organism: Oxyria digyna (assembly GCA_029168935.1). Lineage (NCBI taxonomy): Eukaryota > Viridiplantae > Streptophyta > Magnoliopsida > Caryophyllales > Polygonaceae > Oxyria > Oxyria digyna. The sequence continues at coordinate 4,524,991 of JAPVLV010000018.1, forward strand.
CTCACGATCACCAGAACCCCCTTCAGATCCGGACGTGGTGCGCCCCGAATACTCAGCCCGAGCTGAGCGTTCATAAAAGTCATCGCTACCTGAAAGCATGGGCAAAGTAAGTTTCAGTTTTCCAGGGATGGAAAGAAGGAAAATAGAACATCAAAATTAGGAGCAACGCGTGTCTAAGGAAACTAACGCGAGGCTATAGAAAGTAAACAAACAAGAAATCCCTGGAAAAGCTGAAACTCAAGAATCAAAAGGGAAGCCAAAACGACATCAGAATGGACCAAGCCCAAGAACACGAAGAACGTTACGAAGGTCGAAAATGGCAGAAATTGACCAAAACACATTTTTTCCCAAACAAACGCATTGAGAGATAAGAGTTGAAGGGGGAATTCGACACAAAAAACACCCAATGAACAAAAAGTGACCTTCAGAAGCCTCTCAATTCAAAAGGACCGAGCGAAATTTCTGCGAGCGGGAAGAAATTGGGCGACAATGGAAGCTCTGAAAATCAAGAAAACGAAGTAGAAAAGGGAAAGGAGAGCGGAAGACTAACCTGCCATGAAGAATCGACTGAGAACGACGGCGGAGATGGCGATGGAGAAGGAAGGAAAGCACCGGCAAAGAGAACGGGTTTGAGAGTGTTACAGAGAAAATGGAGGTTACGGCGGAAGAGGAAAGAGGAAGACGAAGACGAATATATATAAGGAAAAATCGGGGGAAAGAGGGTGCAATAATGAGTCAACACGTGGACGACATGCGCTCAACGCGGGAATTCGTAAAGTTTTTTGAATTCAAAACGTCACTCAGAGAAAACGAAGCAGAAATACACGCGATCCTATCACGCGATGGGATCGTGCAAGATCTAAGAGCCATCCTCATATCGAGAACGCGACTTCAAGAAGACAGGCCCAAGCCTTCAGCTATTCAGCATGAAAGCTTGGGGGGCTGGATGTTGGAGCCGGTTCTCGATGGGCTCGCGAAGCCCATAGGAAATTGGGTCAGGCCCATGGAACGCATGCCGGGTCGGTCCAAGAAGTCAGCCCAGAAGAATAAAGCGGCCCATAAACAGGTGAAGCCCAATAAGAGGATACAACGAGACTAAGTATCGAGGGGCAAATCGGTAATAGACTCGCGTGGGACCCAGTTGATAGTATAAAAACGCAACCCAATGGATAAGGGAGGGGATCCAGTCAGAAGAGAAAAACGCTTCACCTCTCTCTTGACAGTAAGAAAAACATAGGAGCAAGCCCAAGCTTCATTCTTTCAAAACGCTCACTCCCTAGAAGAGTTTAGACATTTAACTCTTGTTTACCACTCATAGTTTTACTGTTAAGCTTTTAGTGTTGTTGTGTACGTTTTCTGAGCTGTTTGGTTTTTTATACGCTTAGAACGTGAAGCGTTTTGGTTTATAACACAATCTTCTTCCTTCACGTTGTTTTTTCTTACCTTTGTGTATACTTGCGTTGTTTCGGTGTATCTGGTTTTACGTTAATCTTTTTTTATCGGAGCTTAAAGGAAACCGGAGCCGGTTTCCTTCTCGGTTAAGTTACGCAAGTGTCAGAGGTGTCGAGAGTAAGGTTGATCTCGAGGAAGAAGACGACGAAGAATATTCTATAAGTTGATTGTCCAGACGCCCTGTGTCACGCGAAGTGTTGTGTCGCGTGATCTCAATTTCTGAGCTCCAACATTTCCAGAGTGTGAAATCATAGAGGGGGGAGAGAGGTCACCGGAGGAGTTTGTAGTGTTCTGTCGCCTAAGGAATTCGGTGTTTTTTCGGCTACTTGTTCGACGGCGGTGGTTGAAAGAACCAGTGCGAGGTAGTGCAAACTGCAATCGACCGATTTGGAAAACAATTGAAGGAGCCAAGTGGTGTTGGGCGACGGTGAAAGAAACGGATTTTGAACGACCGCCGAATTTTTTTTTAACCTATTTGATATTTTTTATTGGGTGATAATGAATTTGGATGAATGGGCTTAGATGACATAGATTTTTTATGGGCTTAGTAGAGTAAGTGGTAATCCAAAATTGGGGTAAGTAACCCTTTTTGCACTTTGAGTTGTATTTTCTAACCCTAATAATTTCTAGTGTGGAAACTAACCTTTTTTTATGTCAGTTTGTGTTGACGACAGTTTATGTTGATGACAGTTTGTATTGATGACAGTTTGTATTGATGACAATTTTTTGTTGATGACAACAATTTTTGTTGATGACGGTAATTTTCGTTGATGACAATATTTTTCGTTGATGACAGTAATTTTCGTTGATGACAATAATTTTGTGTTGATGACAGTTTTGCCTTTTGATATTTTTATATCATATTTGATTATAATTTTTGTCATCGTTTTTATTAATATTGTCATAGCAAGATAAATTGTCATCCGACGACAAGAATATTTTTCAGTCTTTGTCATTGAATTAACAAATTTTATCATATTTTTCTTTGACACAAACGTTTTAAAATAAATAAAGTGTAATACTAAAGTGTCATCCACTGTCAAATTAATTTAAATCATCATTATTTAGTCAAATTAAAGTGTCATCCACACTATTAATATTATCGTCGTCCAAAAAAATCACATTATTAAATCAAATAAATTGTCATCAACACCATTGAAGTGTCATCCAAACAAATTGATAGAAACTGTCATCCAAACAAGAAATCAATCCATTAAAACTCAAATAAGGTGAATTCAAATCCATTTTGATAACATACAAACTGTCATCAAACTAATACAAATCTATCATCAAGTTGTATTACAAACTCGTGGTTGCTAGATCTAGCGTAACAATTTGTCATCAAACTAATGCAAAATTTGTCATCAAACTAATGCAAAGTCTGCCATCAAACTAATGCAAAGTTTGTCATCAAGAGCCGTATTACAAACCTGTGATCGAGCTCCTCTAGAGACGGATCGCACCGGACGTCGTCCTTGTACTGCAACCGTATTACAAAGCTGCTTCACTCACCACCTACATAACCACCTTCATTTATCAAGGTCAGTTCCTCCGTCAAAGGCCTCAAATTCGGTAGCCAATATTCATCGTTAAATCCTTCACAATCTGTCGCACACGTCAACCGGAGCTCCTCCGCCTCCTCTCCATGGACGCATCATGGTCTTCGAATCTGAGTCCCTCCTCCAGTCCAACTCCTAGCCGCATGAGATCCCGCTCGGCGAGGTAATCGTCTACAAATAGAATCTTGATCTCCCTCCGGATCTAACACCGCAGAGCTACGAGTGCTTCCCGACGAATCTAGGAGAAACCAGATCTGGTCGTACGCGGCCTCCGGCTACCACAGAAACGCCTCCGGAAACAATGTCGATGCTGCCAGGCGAGGAGGCGGAGGAGCCTTTAAGCCGAATCCAGTGGGAATCTCCGCCGCACATGAAGACGAGGAAGATGAGTTTTACTCCCCTAGAGGCTCTGCAGGCGGCCGGGAGAGCTCCTCGAAGACAGAGAGGAGGCTTGAGGTCTGAGAGAAGAAGAGACGAAGCTTGAGGCTTGAGAGAAGAAGAGAGGAAGAAGAAATGAATGCGGCGGCTACGGGAGAGAAGAAACTATTAGGTTTAGATTAGGGTTAGTTATCACTCTCTTTTAATATGAATGTTATTTTCCACTCCACATACACAATTAAGGGCAAAGGGCCCCGTATTGCGAGTGGTTTTAGTGGGTGAGTGGGTTGATTTAATTTGATGCAATGAAAAATAATGAAAAAAAATTGAAGCATCTATCCACTCAAATTGTGCCAAGTGGCGCAATTTTTTGTGAAGACATGACTTCAAGTTTAACATCTTATCTTATCTATATAAATATTGGTTATCCAATGCCAAAATTGAATGAAATTGGTATCTCATAAATGTTGCTCCCTCCATTGATAAATTTAGGATTTCACTAAATAAATTTACATCAACCATTTTTTCTAATTTAAAAAGATGTCCAAAAGATCAAAACGAAGCATTTTGCTAAAAAATTAAACACCCTCCTTTTTTTCTTTCATTAGATCTGTGGTAAAACTGTACAACGGTTAAAATTTTCCAAACTAGAGATTCAATTGTTTTAAATTTTAAGTAAAAATGTGATATACTGATTATACTCCTCTGGTTTAGTATCATATAAGTAGTTAGCTTTTTAATATATTTTTTTAAAATTCAATTTACACAACGGTAATTAATTACTAAGTAATTAATAGAATTACATGAAGTTGGTTTGATTTTATTTTTCATGTAATATAACGTAAGTCATTTTAGCCTTTTAATTTTATACACAAACTAGACTAGGTCTCGCGCCATGCGCGAGTTTATATAACTCGATATAGTGAATTAGTAGTAAAGAGTATTATGTAATATAAAATTTTATATGAAAATAAGTTTATATCTTAAAATGATATTGATATATAATTAAGTTTTTACATTTTAAATATAATAAACAACGAATATACATGAATTTTTAATACCAAAAATCTTATTTGATCAAATTATCATGGGTCAATTTTTAACAAATTTAAATAAAATTGATTTCAACATATATAAAAATATATAATTGAAAACACTACAATAACACAAAAATATAATTATTTCTCTTATTTATTAAGAAATCAATCTTTTTGTGATACGTCATATCATAAAAATAAAATATATATTTGTAAAATAAAATAATAGGATATTGGGAGGTCAAAATCTAGAAGATTAACACATAAAATTTTTTTTGTAATCTGAAAGATCTTAAGCAATCTTTTTGTAATATTTTTGCACACGATTTTCCAAATTTAATTAATTTTTTTGAGAAAATTACAATAAGTTATAAAAAATCGTGACCAATGAAATGACGACAGGTGGATGGCCTGAATGAAGAGTATGCCACGTGACATAGCTAGAATTGAAGAAATGTAATTTGCTTTAGTAGTTGTATAGAGATTTTTTCTATTTTATTCTTGAATTTTGGTAAGAAAAGTAAGAGGTGTGTTAAACAGAGAAACATGATTATTAAAAATGTAAGGAAACTAAATGTGATTTTTACATACAGAGTTTTTATATTTTTAATATCTATCAAACCCACTAAATATCGGTAATATTAGAGAAAAAGAATAACTTTTATATGATATTTCTATGTACAAGATATTTATTTGATACAAGAATAAAAAGTAGAAGAATATTTATTATTGATTTTACCACAAATAAATTAAATTAATTTAAAATTTAAATGTGGGTTAATATTATATTGAATCTGTTTAAATCAAATTGATAATACTCAAGAAAAAGATAACATAATTTATAATCTTAATTCTAATACGAGCCCCCACGGTAGAAATTTTCTAGATCCGCCACTGCCGATAACCCCCAATTCCCCGATCCCCACTCTCCCTTTCAAATTCACCGATCAACCTCAATTTTGACCGTGGTAATTTTCTTCTTACATAGATGACAGTGAATGATGTCTACTTGTTTTTTCTCCCCCTCGCGCACATACTTGACCGTATGATTGTGGGGAAAAATCCCGCACTCGGAAAATTTTAACTGGCACCCCAAACCTTTTTTTTAAAACCCGGTTCAGTTTTGGGCGCAACTAGAATGCGCCCAAAACTAGATCGAATTTTTGAGCATTTTGAAGGCAATAATAAAAAGAAATTCCATGGAATTCAATGCCTTAACATCACTCAATGTTGTATGTTTTCATTGACTCTTTTTTTCATGACCTCTTGTAATTAAGATTAGTCAAATTAATTTGAGTTTCTGATTTCAAAAACTGAATTTTGTGCTATCAGTTTGTGTTTTCAGATCGAATATAAATATAAAATGCAAAGAAAGATGTTTGGATAAGAAGGTTGTGATCACATGAGATGGGCTGCTAACATTGTTGTTGGATTAGATATTGGTGTTCCATGGTTAATGTGCAAGGAAGATGACTCTCTTGATCCCGTTATAAGTTCCAGTGTTCTTGTTGACAATCTTAATTCTTTTCAAAATAAATTTTTTAATAGTTAATGATCTTATTGTGACAGATTCATATACTTGCAACGACTTTTACTCTTATGTGTTTACTAAAACAGACCTTACAAACCTCTCATGTGGACAGAGGTTTGGAGTGGATGGTATGATTTTGCAGTAATTGACTTTATCATTAGATTAATAAAATAAAAAGTAAAAAGCCAGATCAATAACTTTTTTCAAAGGTACACATGAAGACTTTAGTAAATTATACTCCATCCGTCCCAAAATATGAGTCCCATTTTCCTTTTTGGGCGTCCCGAAATGTTAGTCTCATTTCTATTTTTGTCCATAAACTTCTTCCAATTATACTCTTACTCGTATTATTTTAATATTTTACATTCATCATTTCCAATGCATTTATGTAATTTTCATTTGTAAACTCTTCTCCCATTGGTTAATGAATTATTTTAATATTTTACATTCATCATTTCCAATGCACTTATGTACGTTAAAGCATTTATCTTAATCCAAGATATTTTTGTACAATGAGACTCATATTTTGGGACTGATGGAGTATATATATATACAAATAATATGCAGGTTTACAGAGTTTAGAGGACCGACTTACCAAAGAATCTAAATTCCCTATATTCAATTCATGTATCATGTGTCTTTGTAAAAAGATTTAACTTTTGCAATTACTAAATTTATACAAAGAGGGAGATCTGTTGTGAACTATATGGTATGCATTTTTTCCACTTTCAATTTCTTTGTGCTTGAAGTGTTTACTTTTTACTTATCATAAACTACATTTTTCGTCATTAGTACCAAACTTTGAGCCCTTATCGGAGGCCGTTTGCATCTAATTTTAGTAATTGTAAACAATATTACATATTGCAATATGCTAGCATGTTGTTTTCAAACATTTACACTCAGTTTTCAACAAGCATGATAATTTAGTAAACACGTCAAAAATGTATACAATGGGGAAATGACATTTAATAACTGGTCCTCGAGTTTATTCAATTGTAATGAGTTATAGACAGAAAAATAGATCATATATTCACCAACTTGGCTATTAATAAATCAAAATAGATTACCTTATTTTATATACCAAAATCTGTGGAGTTGGTAATAATACTGCAAACAAGACTTGAACAAAAATTTAGCATATAGAGCATTGAAGAAATTGCATACGCAAATAACATATATTTAAAAACTTCTGTCCTGTACATTACAAGAATATTAAAAATCATATTTTTAAAAACTTATGTCTCGTATATTACAATAATATTACAAAATGATATAACAATTTCGCGAATTGAGAGAAGATGTGCAAATCATCAAACTCATTTGATTATATGATATAATATCATTTCAATATCTATGAAACATTTAAGAAATTATAATTACGCAAGACCCGTACGCGGGTTTCAGTCTGTTGATTTAAGCCCTAATAAAATAGGAACACCAATACACGAGCTAATTGTTTGGCAAAAAAAAAGCACCCGAGCTAATTAGGTAATGTGATGATTTTAAAGGGAGAGACGAATTCATAGGTAGTTATGTGTCAATTGCTAAAATGATTAATAAAACATTCAGGAAAAACATAATCACTAATTAAGCTTTTTTTTCTTTCTTTTTGATAGAACAAAGATTAGAGTCTGCTTTGTCGAGGTTAGATTCTATATCATAAAGGGTTGCAAATATGATTAGCCCAATCTAATTTTAGGACGCCTCCCGTTTCTAGTTGTATATAGTAGATATCCATTTGTCTCGAAGATTTTGACTGCCGTCATTGATCCAAATATTGTTTGTCTAGTTTGTAACTCTGCTTTGAAATTCATGTGTCAATTTCCGTACAAGCAGACCTGAAATTAACGACAAATGTAGCTTGAAAAACGACACAAATTTGCAATAGTTTTTTCGAGCATGGAATTCACAATGTTTTAATTATTTTACATCATAGATTCATGGCCATTTTGCAAGATCAACACTAATCTAGGACAATGCATCTACATTACACAAATCGATTAGATTAACCTGCTAACGACAATATTACAAGAACCAACTGTCTATATTCTAATACAATAGCTCGGATCAAAGGATAGATACATTACAAAAACATGATGATATTCTTCCCTCCTGTCACCAACGATCTCCTAGGAACCAAAATTTTTGCGCATATGGGTCTTATCCGTGGGTGACTGGAGAGCATGGAATCTCGTCTCCAGACATTCACTGCATCGTCTAGCAACAAAGAAGAAAATAAGGTCAAAGGGGCCATGAATAATTGAGTATTCCATATCATTGACAATGAAAGCAATCTCTGAAATTCCAGTAGCAACATTTATTCCCAGCTTTTGTGCTCAAAATGAAGATTGGGCGTACGCAACCTTAACCATGTGTTAAAAAAACAGAGAAGTTGTTCCCGATGACCCAAAAATGAAGATTGGGTCAAAATTGCATAGTTTGGCTATTACTTTACAAAATAAGAACCATAGGCAGTTAAATGAGCTATTTTGCCTTATTCCATACAATTCCCAGCTTTTGTGCTCAAGGAAAACACTTATACTACGAGACAAGTTATTTTGGGAGACATTTACGCTTGGTGAAGCTACGGTACCATGGTTCATTTGAGAAACGAAGGCCAAAGTGAACAGCATTCACAATTAGAACTCTCTAGTCAGACTCAAGGCTGTTTTAACTAAGTAGAGCATTAGAGACGGACAAACAATCCCCTCAACCTTAATAAATCTAGTGGGTTCTTATAAACTCTTTTGCCTTGTGGTGGAGTCAGGTACACTGGACAAAAACTGCAGCTTATGCAATTTTGAGAAGCCATCTTTTTTTTCCCTCACTTCGTATTGTCTCGTGCTGTGTTTATAAATTCTTGAGCGATCCAGAAGTTCAGATCCCTATACAGAACTTGTTGCAGCTTTTCTATGAAACACGAGAACTATTTACATCTCTACAACAATATATACTATGTCTATTCTAGTCAGAATGTTTCTGCTGTACAACTGCTAGAGTGAATTGAGAGATGTTGTAGAGGAATCTATTTAGAAACTGGAGGCTAAGTGTGATGATTTAACTAGGTAGAACTTGTGGTGAATTAAAAAAAGTTGGGCAATGAATCTTTCTATATTTCAGAAAAGAAGAATGAAGTGTTGGCTAAACTATCTGCTTAAAAGAAGGGAGTCCGGTATGGAAGGGCTGTCAAATCTGTCTTCTAATATAAACTTAACTTCTGATTTTTGGCAAAGAATTTTTTTATTTTTTCATATAGCAGTAGAAAATGGAAGATATATGCTTACCTGGTATTCCTGATCTCCCCAAAAGTAAATGAGCAATCCCCGACATTCTATTGGCTGGAAGGTTGCATTGAACTTCCTCCTGCAGCTGATGATGTCGCAGGAGCTGATGTCATCATAGTAGGCCTTGATGTCATGGGAGGTCTTACAGAAGCTGCATTCATTGGAGGCCTCATCATTCGGTTGCCTGGGCCCACCATTGGTCCCCTGCCACCTGGAACCATTGACATCATTGGCCTGGATGCGGAGGAAGGTGGTACCCCAAACCGTGCTGCAATTATCTGAGCTCGTTCGTGATAAAGCAGCTGCTTTGATCTGTCCAGTTGTTCCTTTACCCTTACTATTGCGTTTTCCATATCAGCAAAGAAGCTCAACTTCACCTCCAACTTGCGCAACTACAAAAGCATCCAACCTCTAAAAAATTTAGCATTGGGTGTAATAAGGTCAACTAGTGGCAACATGATACAACCCCGGTTATCTATTTTATTAGGGAAAAAATTCATGTAAGAATGATTATTATGGATTATTCACGTGCACATTCCTTCACATTCGCAGCGTGCATGTGAATTTGAAAAAATGTGCATGTTCGTATGTTTGTACGTTAATAATATCCGTACCTGATCTTTATCCTTTTATTAGTTGTGTTTATTTGTTTCCATTTTCTGGTAAGTTTGGTTGTTTTCCTGATTTCCACTTCTTACGCACTTTCCCACTTCCTTCATGCTGTTGGTGTTATTATTAATATTATTATATTTATATAGAATATTCCTAAAAAAATGGCGCAATAGCGAGATGCTTGCTATTCAGATTTTCTCTCTTTATTTTCAATTCCAGGGTTCAAACTTCTAACACAATACCCTGAAATTCTTTCTTCTACAGGTTGTGTTTAATAGTTTCACGGCCGGATTCCTACAAGGAGTATAATTAATTGCATAGACTAGATCTGGGTCTTAAATGAAATTAATCTTTTTATTAATATATATTAGATCATTTGATTGCCAAAAATATTAGAAGCATGTACGATATGATACCTGCTTTTCAATCAATAGTGCGGTAATATGCTTAATCTCATCTTCTTCCTGGTTAGCTAGGAGTTTTGCCTTGACAGCAGCTGCAGCTAATGTAGATACAGCAGCACGTTTAAGTTTCTCCACATTTTGATCCTCTTTTGTCTCCACGGCCTTCTGAAATCCAGATTTAGAATCATTTGTTTTTTCATGACCTACAGAGGTTCAGACATTTGTAAGAAAGCTTGTTTGACATAGCTAAAAACACTATTGCTACTAAGTAATACCCAGAAAATAATAGTGTGATTACACACTAATGTTGATAAAACATGATTTACTTTTCAATTTTGTGGAGGTCAACAACACAAAACACACTTCAATAATGAGGATGGCATGCGGAACAGACCTGCTTTTGCTTCATCTTCCATCATAGAAGCTTCTGCCTCCTGTTTTTTTAGTGGATCAATAAAAGTCGACTCCATATTCACATCTTGTGATGCTTCTTTAGACTCCTTTACTGCAGAGACTTCCTCCACTTTTTCCTCACAAACTGGAGAAGGTTTCAAACTGGAAGCCAAATTTTCAGAAGAATCCTTGGTTGTATCTACTGCCTGTTCCTTTGACAAACTAGAATTTCCAGATTCATTTCCAATTTTTAACCTAACCATCTCATTACCACCATCTTTATCAGGCTTTTCAGTAGTACATGATTTCTCTGGGGATACAGCTTTTTTTTTAAGGGTCGTTGGATCCAAAACTGAAGGTGATTTTTCATCCTGAGTAGAGACATCCTCTTTCGTCTGTTTAATTTTTCCCATATCCTCTTTTCTCTGATTTTCTTCTTTCTGAGCATCATGATCAACCTCCATAGCAGTAGCACTGCAGGTTGTATTTATATCAGACACAGCAGAAACAAACGACTAATTCAAACAGTATAGGTGTTGACGAACCTTTCGGTTCCAGTTTGTTCCTTGTCGTCTGGTGGGTCTTCCAAAAGAAAGCAGTGCCTTAAAGCAAACTGCATTTCCGGAGAGTTGCTATCAATTGATTTTAGAGAGGAGTGGACTGATGCTGATGTCACGCCAGCATCCACCAAACGTGAAAAAAATATTGCCTGCAGAGTAATGTAACCAAATGAGAAAAAGACAAAATAAGTCACCAAAGTATAATACATTATTAGATCACTCAAACTTTTTTCTAGGAGGATAACATTATTTCCATACCAGTGACATCACAGGATTTCCCGTTTCAGCAAAAGAAAGCTTCTCTTCAGGATTCAGAAGGCAACCAACAGCTTCAAATGTTTCGTTGAGTGCCTTCACTACGAAATCGTTACCTACTTCTTTGCTAATTTTAGCATTTGGGGCAACTTCTGCTTTAGAAGTTTCCATCGGGGAAGGTGTTGGCTCATTCTCAACTGATCCATTTTTATTCTCTGGTGTTTCTGAAGCATCTTTAGGAATTGAAGAATCATTTTTTGTCGAACCTTTATCTGCCACAGTTTCAGCTTTGGCTGAATTTGGATCTTCTGAGATGGCAGAATGTTTCGTTGTGTTTAGATCTGCATTCTCATGAACAATATCTTTACTTTCATCATCAAAATCTAAAAAATTATCCTCAATAGGCATCTGAAGGAAATGCAGTATGCACTGCGCCTTGGTTTTCGTGGCTACATGTTCAGCTATTTCATTCCAATTCTCTTTAAAAAGTTCCAATGCTTCAAGCAGCAAGAGCGTCTCCTGATCTGTCCATCTACCACCACTTGCACTTGAAACCTCTGCAAACTCCATGAGGATAAAATCTGATGGAGACATGTCAGATCCGAACTTCCCATTGTTATAGCACTCGCTACATAAATCAAAATCAGCCTGTTGATAAAAATACCACAAATTTGTCATCACACACTTATAACCAAACCTCCACAATAAATTATCAAAACAAGCAGCATGTTTCGGCCTACTGTCCCAGTACTAGTTGTTCATACAATTTTGTATATGGGACATCTTTATCTCTCATCGAGTACAATTTAAACCCTACACTGAAGAACCTTCCAATTTATACTAATATCTGGAGAAATAATCTGTTTATAGAAGCCGGAAAAGTTTAAGATATGCAAGTTAAATAGAACAGGCAAACGAGGTAGAGAAAATCTGTCAGATTCAGGTATGATAGGTTCTTCATAGTTCTCTATACACAAAGAAGTTTGCTCATCTTGGTTCTAAATACATGAGACTCACGACTTACCTAACAAATTTTCAGAGTCAAATTCAGGCAACAATCTGCTTCATAGATCTTGATTATGCCATGAAAGAGAAAATTCATACCACACAGGCATAGTAAAGCGTAAAATATCAATACCCAAAAAATTCCATCGTTACAAGAGACATAACAAATATCTTATCTTGGAAATAGTACACGAACAAACCTGCTTTTGGCAGTGGTAGCGCTTACGAGAGCAATCAGCAGAGCAGGAGTTGCAATGATACTCTACAGATGGCCCTTCTTGTTTCCCCAGCTCTTCAGCAATAGCAGACTCATGCAGAAGTCCTGTAACCCTCGCTGGTGCTGACACATTGGTTGTGGGAATTGGTAGAGGATGTGACTGCTCTGTTTCAAACTGATACAACTTTTCAAGCAGAGTATCCATTTTCTCAGTGTTGTCATCATCTATATTGGCTGCAGAAGTGGTGTTATCACAATCTTTAGGTGGAAATGGATGGTAATTTATCAAACCCCAACAATCCAGAAACTCCATAATCTCTTTCCTAGCATCCAATTCTCCAACGGACAATCCAGATAGGTCCTTCAATTCAATATTAGCACTCGGATTGGTATGAAACTTATTCATGATCCAATTTCGTATTTCCAAATACATTTCTGAACTCCTGTTTTCTGATTTCCCACTGAAAAATGAAGGCAGAAAATGCTTCTCAATCGGATGAATGCCGGACCATGAAAACCAACCTACATAAGTAAAAAATGAACACACTTGAGATCTTTTGGGAGGTCCTCTTGCATTCATATCTTTCGCCGTAAGGGCCACATGCTGCTGTCAGTATCAAGTTTCAAATTTCACCTTTGTAATTGATCAGCCTATAGTAACCAGAGGAAAGATGACAAGATTCTTCAAGAACACAATATTGATCAGTAAGGCTTACACATATCATCAATTCATCATGTCTGTCTGAGTTTTGCATCTGTTTACTTTAATAATTACCATATATACCCCCATCTAGAGTTATAGCCTTATAGGGTTACATAAAATGTCACTTACAGAAAATAAGTAAGCTGAGGAGTTACATGCATCAATTTCTCGTTTTTTATTAATAAATTAATGGTAATTATAATTAGTTTTACAAGATGATTCATATACAATAAATAATAAATACAGCTAGATTATGCATGTAAAAAAGAAAGGAGAAATTCTTCCATGTCACCTTAGGCCTAAATAAGCAAAGGTACAGAGATTTTACTAGCCTCATACAGGATATATGTAATTAATTTTAAGAAATAATCCTATTCATTTAACCAAACTGAGGAACATTTTGGAGGTGACAACTAGCCATCAATTTATACTTGATTAACTTTTTGAATGAAATCTTTACAAAATACGTTTACATTTCAACTCTTTTCTAAATTCCACATGATAGCTCGGTAACGTCTATTTTTAAGTTGAAACTACCAGAGAAAGGATAAAGAAAGGAAAGTCCATGGAGAGACTGAGTGAGAAGGGAGAGAGAGTGCAGTGAGATAAGACCAAGCAATAGAGCAGACCTAACAAATGCAAAGCCACACCACAGGTACATCAATACCAAGTGAAAACAACTGCACCACTGCCACCTTGGTCACAGTCTCCACTCTTGTTGGTGTGTGCAGCACCAGAACAATAAATGCAATCTATATGCTATATTATCGAACATGCCAGTACAATGCACCATCCTAGCTTAACAGTACTCCTCTAAGGTCATTCAGAGATTCAAATAGAATTTATTTGTGCTCATTTCCTACTGGCTACCACATTCAGATCAGGGACACCAGTTCAGCTAGCACCAGGCATCTTATAAGGCTATAAGCCCTCATACAATCGGTTATACCACTCCCACACAGTAAAATTCATAAACGAAATAGCATAAAGACAAAAATATAGAAGAAATCACAAGTAAAATACCACAACACTTCCAATTTCACAATCTACTTCCTGAAAGGCAACTTTTAAGAATAAGAGCTGAAAAACCGCTCCACAATTTGAAATTCCTTCCATAAAATCAACAAACAAGTAAACACTCACCGGAAGACACCGGAACAACATGAGCATTGTCATCACGAGATCGAATCGCTTCAACTTCCGACTCCACAGCCGCCTCTAGCGCCTCGAAAACCTTCCTCGCGGCACTTGATTCCTCCGTCTCCTGCCTCGGCGCCTGAGCCGTCTTCAAGGACTCATTCTCCGACGAAGCGAGACTCGACGAAGTAGCGGCGCTATCGGACAGCTGCCTTGCTCTCGTTAAAGGTCCATGGTGGATCTGATGCATCATCGAAAAAGAAACGCTGGACTTATCGCGATGAGCGCGCTTGAATGGAGGCAAAGAAGAAGGCAAAGCAGTCGAGCTCGCTTTTCGCTTCAGTCCTCCGCCTCGTCTGCGAGAGATGGTGGATTCGCCGGTAGACGAAGGTGCGCCGAAGGCGGATTCGGAAGGCGAGAAGAAACTCGATTCTCGCCGCTTTTCTTCCATTTTTGCGGTCGTTGAGTGGATTGGAGAGGGAAACGGAGGAATGGAAGAGCCTCTAGAGGAAGAATGAGGACGCCATAGCTAGAATTGAAGGAATGGAAGAGCCTCTAGAAGAAAGTTAGGAGGAATTGCCTTTGCTGGTGATCCAGTGTAATGGCGGTCCATGTATCTCGATGCGCCTTCGTTTCTTATTTTGAGATATTCCCCAAAACCACCCGCAAATTTGGGATATTTTGATAAGACCAATTGTAGCAGAATTACGAAACTGTCAATATAGTTTCACTGTATTAGAAAACCACTTTTTTTTTTTTTTTTTTTTTTTTTGAAAGAGAGGCGACACTCTCAAAAGTTTTATTAATAATGGAAAAGGCTAATTCGCAATCATGCGGAGAATAGTAAGACCCCGAACATCGTTCTCTAAAAGACTACCAATACAAGAAGGGAACTCGTCCAAAATATGAAAACCAAGCGGGAAATCAAAAGCAAAGGAAGCGAGGCGGTCAGCCACAAAGTTGGCTTCCCGATAGATGTGGCGGATCTGGATGGTCCATGCCCTGCGAAAAAAGCCTTGGCATAAGGATACTAGGCTGGACAAGGGGTGCCGTTGGCTAATGGGGAGATGAAGGAGATCCACTACAAGCTGCGAGTCAGACTCTAATATAACATTCTTGAAGCCCTTAGTCCAAGCCAAATTAAGGCCGTAGTAGATAAATCACATTTCAGCAGTAAGCACAGAACAGGCACCCAAGTTACTCACAAACCCAGCAGTCCACGAACCAAAATTGTCCCTGATCAGGCCTCCAGCCGTCGCACATCCTCGAGTACCCTTACGGGCACCATCAGTATTAACCTTTATCCACGAATTCGGAGGTCGTATCCAAGAGATCCAGTCAAGCTTTCTCTATATCGCACCTTCCGAGAGAGCATTGAGGGTGGAGCTTGAAGAGCTGGCCTACTGCAGAAGAGCTTGAAGGACATGTCATAAGCATGGTCGACTGGGTTGCCGAAGACCCTCGCATTGCGCCACTTCCAGATCCACCAAAGGGTAGTGGCAAAGACGATCGCCGCTTAAACTCTTGTGAACCTGGCCTCTTCAGCGAAGAAGTCAGCGAAACGGGTAGGGGGAGGAGCGCTTCCCAGAGGGCTCTGGCTTTGGTGCAGTCCCTGAAAAGGTGCAAGAGAGTTTCAGGGTGTGAACCACAGCCCGAACAAACGTCCGAGTTGGAGAGGTGCATGCGCTTTCTCTCAGTGTTGGTCAGTAATTTGCCTTTAGCAGCAGTCCAGAGGAACAAGCGAATCCGTTCAGGGGTCTTGATGCGCCAAATGAGCTTGAAAATTTGGGCGAGCATCGTGTCCAGGATAGGGAGTTGTCCCTGACTGAGAGCATAAGCCGTGGCGACATAATATTCTCCCGGCCGAGAATGCCCCCAACACAGTTGGTCTTCCATGTCATGCTCATCATTAATCCCAAAAGTAGCAATTTGCAGCAGCAAAGAGTTATTCGGAAAGTTTTGAAGGGCATGCCAATTCCATCCAACATTAGGAACCCTGTAATCACGGACCAAGGCATCCTGTTGCTCAGCCGGAATGGTTGAACCAAAGGTTTCAAAGAGGTCCTGAGTGCCAAGCCATTTGTCTTTCCAGAACCGACATCGCTCACTGTTCCCTATGTTCCATTTCAGCCCTTTCATAACCAACTCAACAAAACCCCATTTGATACCATGCCAAGTATAGGAGGCATGATCGTTCAGTTTAGATTGACAGAGCTCCCCGCCAGCAAAGGAGACACCGTACTTGGCAATCATCACCTCCCCCCAAATCCCTGCAGCACCAGTAATGAGCTTTCAACCCAATCTACCCAAGACAACCTTGTTCATCTTCTCAGTTTTACGAAAGCCCAACCAACCATGAGACTTCGGGACGCAAACATCTTCCTATTTCACTAGGTGGATTTTTCTAGCTCCCGCAGTACTACTCAGGTAAAGGCCTGATTCATCTTATCGAGCTTCTCACAAGTATCGCCCAACAGTCTCACATAGTTCATCGAGTATATAGGAATGGAGGCTAGCACGGATTTAGCAAGAGTAACACAACCCGCAAGGCTAAGAGTATTGCATTTCCAACCAGCCAACTTGCATTTGACCTTGGCGAGGAGGTCCTGGAAATAGTCCTTGGAGATCCGTTGATGTAAAACGGGCATCCCAAGGTAATTCCCGAGATCCCGTGTCACATCGATGCCACTGATGAGCTCCAGTTGTCGGGCAAGATCTCTCGAGGTGTTGTCAGAGACAAAGATTATGGACTTGGAGAGGCTGATTTTCTGACCCGAGGAAGAGCAAAAGGTGTTTAAACATCTCATGACCACCGACATTTGTTCTGGGGAAGCTTCTGCCACCAATATGATGTCGTCGGCAAAGAACAAATGAGTCAACAACGGTGCCCCCTGGCAGACCTGGATCGGTTTCCATTGCCCCGTCTGCACGTGGTAAAGGATAATATGGCTCAGGCGTTCCAGGCACAAGACAAACAGATAGGGAGAGATCAGATCGCCTTGTCGGAGACCCCTGGTAGGCACAAAACCCTCAGTGAGTTCCCCGTTCCACTGAACTCTCATGGAAGAGGTAGACAGGCAAGCACAGATCCATCTAATCCACGTAGAAGAGAAACCCGCGTCCTCAAGGGTATCAATAACAAAATCCCACTGTAATCTGTCATAAGTTCTCTCGAGATCTAACTTGATCGAGTAACATCCATCTCTTCCCCGATTTCTTCTTGCGAAAGGAGGGAACGAGCTCCTGGAGAAGAACCACATTATCCGTTATAGATCTCCCCGGAATGAAGCTATTCTAGGTAGGCCCAACGAGGTCTGGATAAGAGGTTGGAGCCGGCTAGCCAGGAGCTTCGTGATGACCTTGTAAATCACATTGCAGAGACTGATGGGCCTAAACTGACTGATAAGCTCGGGGCGTGCAGTCTTCCCAATAAGGGCTAAAATAGTATCATTAGTCCCCGGTGCTAACGTAGCAGAAAGGCAGAAGTCACGAACCATGGTCTTAACCGAGTCCCCAACAATACTCCAGCAAGTCTTGAAGAAGATAGGCGGGAACCCATCAATTCCAAGAGCTTTATACGAGCCCATCCGTTTGACCGCGCCCCAAATCTCCTCATCAGTAGGCGGGGAATCAAGAGTGAGAATATCTTTAGTAGAAATAGGAGGAAACCCTCCCCTCATCATGGGAGTAAATTGTTGTTCGGTGGGAGGAAGAGTGCACAACTTCTAAAAAAAGGAAACAGCCATCTGCTCCAAAGCTTTCGGTTCAGACTCTCAAGTATCATCATCAACCTTAAGGGCCAGAAATTTATTTCTCCGACGATGGATGATCATACTGGTGTGGAAAAATTTGGTGTTCTTATCCCCAAGCTTGAGCCAATTCTCTCTCGATTTCTAAAACCACAGAGCCTCTTCTTGAACAAGGGTGTTATTGAGGTCCTCTTGGAGTTTCGAGTGGAGGTTTATAAGCCCAGCAATGGGCCTTCCAGACAGAGCAAGCTGAAGTCTTTCAATGCGCATGACCAGATCAGATTTGCGCTTGTGGATGTTACCAAAAGTACTCTTGTTCCAAGCCAGCAGGTCAGCCTTAATGCAGGAGAGGGCTCGATAAGCTTCCACATTCTTGTTCCAAGCATTACCAATGAACTCCATAAACTGCGGGTGGAGAATCCAAACCGCCTCGAACAGAAAGGGTTTCCGGGATTTATCCATGGCAGCGGCATCCAGCAGCTTAAGAATAAGAGGATTGTGATCCGAGCACAAAGCGGGAGGATGTTTGACTGACGCTTCATGCCATCTCAGTCTCCTGGCCAAATTGATGAACACACGATCTAGCCGCTTCGAGACCCTCGTTTCCTCCGTATTTCCTCTTCTCCACGTAAACCTAGGTCCTGCAAAACCCATATCAATAAGCTCGAGAGAGTTAATCATGTTGGCAAAAGTGAGAGTATCGGGAGAAAGGGTGTTAACTCCTCCCTGTCTATCATCCATGAACAAGATGCAATTAAAATCCCCGCCAATGAAGAGGGGTTGCGTAATGTCTTTCGCCTCAGCCTCAAGGTCTCTCCAAAAACTGCGACGACGTTGCGGAGTAGGTGGGGAGTACACGACTATGAGGTGGATAGTATCCTCACCATCGATAATAAGGGCATGAATAAAATTACTGTGAATAGTAAGGACAGTAAGGTTAACTTTGTCTTCGTTCCAGAAGAGCCACAACCCACCCGAGAAGTCGATCGCTTCGACCCTGACGTACTTAGAAAAGTCGAGGGACTTACAAACATCATCAGCTCTAGAACCAGAGATCCGAGTCTCCATCAGAGCAAGAACATCAATGCGATTGTGCGTGAGCAAGTAATGACACGCACCTCTAAACCCGAATTTTCCAGCCCCCTGGGCCTGGACATTCCATATGGCGTAATTCATGAGGAAACAAAGGAGGGGAGGAAGACGGGACAACGACATTAAGCCCAGGGAGGATCAATGCTGGAAACTTCCATTTCAGCATCCTCGACAATATCAATCTCCAGCGAATCATCATCTTTATTCAAAAGGTTTTGTTGTTGTTCTAACTGATGCCCAGATAAGGAGAGGGTGAGAGGGTCTGGGCCAGCAGTCACATTCTGCGAATTAGAAGTATCAGCATTAGAGTGATTTTGGATTTGGTTTAGGCCCAAAGAGGGGAGGAAGTCCATTTCAGAATGAGGCTCTTGGGAGAAGATGAATGGGCCCAAAGTGGCAATCTTAGAGGCTCATCCCCCTCAATCAGGTCCACGGTTCTATCTCGTTTACCTTTCTCTAAAACCCCTCTTCCATCATGTTGAAAACTATCCGACACAACCACTTTCTCTCCTCTAGTATCCTTTGTCGTCACCCTATATTTATCAGCTCCTCGGGCAAAAGTTTCGCATTCCTTATCCTTACGCTTTTGTTTAAACTGAAAGGCAAAAAGGCTACCCTTCTTCATGTTAGGTTTCCCCTTTTTAGTCTGAGTCTTTTTGCCGTATCCACTAATTTGTTTGGAGTTTAGCCCTTTCCTTTCACCCTCATGCCCAACTTGTCCAGCCACAATAGGTTTCTCCCTATTAGTAGAAAAAACTTCTTGTCCCTTCTGAGACACACCCAGCCCATCTTCATCAAAACTCACCTCTTCTTCTTCGTCCCCAAGCAGCGCAAAACTGTTACCCTGTCCTTTTCCTTTCTTCTGCTTTTGTTGTTTAGTGGCAACAGCCTCCTGCACCTTAGGTATGCGAGCTTTCTGAGGAGTGACAACAGGCCACGACCCAAGAAACTCCTTCGGGTCAACAGTGTTAGAGAAACTAGCCGTTGGGGTGTTTTCCGGCAGTGAGGCATTGTCTGGCTCAGGGAGGTGTGGTTTCTCCTTGCAGTGGGAGGAAACACATCCAAGGCTGAGATCGTCATGGTAGCTCTCCAGACATCGGACCGCCAGGTGACCCTGTCTTCCACAATTGGTGCATATTTCTCCCACCCCTTCATACTCTATCAGCACTGGTTCACCATTGATGAGGACATCACCTTCCAATGGACTATCCAGGTTGAGTTCGATATAAACCCTAGCAAATCTCCCCCTAGTAACGTGAAGGGTATTCCCGTCCACCTTCAGAGGTCTCCCTATACTTGAGGCAATTTTCAATATGAGTCCCGCATCGTAGAAGATGATAGGCATGTTGGATAATCGAACCCAAGCACAAATGAAATGGACCCTATCTTTGGCTGGATTAAAACTAGGGTACCACCTCTTGACCATCACACATTGACCAAATATGGTCCAAGGCCCTCCAGTCTGGGCATGGAACATATCCATTTCCAGTTCAAACCTGACCAAAGAAAAGCCCTTAGGAAGATCCATGATAGTGATTTTTCCAGTAGGTTGCCAAAGCTCTTTGATTTTACGCTCCAAGGTTTGATAGACAATAGGGAAACCCTGTAGTTTGATCACAACTGAGTTCTTCCAGGGCTCAACAAGCGTGGTAATTATCTCCTAATCGATCGTGATTGAGGGGATGCCCTTCCGGCCCTCTGGTCTGACAATGTGGATATTTCCATTCAGCATATCGACACTCACCCCTGATTCCTGACCTGGTGGAGTCCCAACAAGCAACTTGTCTCTGAAGGAGAGAGTCGGGGCGAGAACTATAGCCACAACTGGGGGCGAAGCCGTAGCCGTGTTCACCTCCTTAGACACAAGTCCCGTAGTCCGGTTGTCTTCCTCCATACCATCCTCAACCGCTATCTCGATGGCAGTTGACTCCTCCACTTCTTCCATGAGAACCTCCTTCGAAGTCCCCATAGCCTCACTGTGTCCTTCAGGGTTCCGCGTAATAGCACCAGAGTCTAGGGCAGGGGTCACCCCCTTTTCCAGAGGCTTTGTTGTCGCCTGGTTAGCATCACTAACCCGAGAGGGATCTGGTGGGTCGCCCGTCGGCGAGCCAGAGGTAATCATCAAGTCCTCAATCCCATGGCTAGCAGAGGCCATGACCACTGAGGGAAGGAAGGGCGGCGGAGAGAAAAGATAGAAAACCACATTGATGTCTACTTGTCTAGTCTACTTGCACATTTGTTCGAATTCTGACACTAAATTTGACTGATTATACTATCGAGGTTCAATCTCATAGAGTTGGAGATATTCGATCTACTTGAACATGAATGATAACCCGCGAGCTAACCAGAGAACGCGACGAATGAAACAAAGGAGATGCGAGATAACAAACATTTTGATGCGAGAATAAGCCGTTGTTGTCCGATCTAGACACCAAAGCTCGAACAAAGAAGGTAGACGAAATTAGAATGAGATGAAAGAAGGATAAGTCGAATGATAGACCAATTGGAACCAAATCAAACAACGATAAAACCCTTGAACTTAGGAACAAGAACCTTACCGAATGATGAAGAAACCCCAATGAATTACAACCAAACACAATGGCTATGGTAGGCCAAGGCACCTGGAGGATGCTCTATGGAGTCCCGATAGCACCAATCTTATGGAAGAGATTGACACACACAAGTACAACTAGGGCGAGTTCAACAACAATGCACACAGGACACTCTACTCACAAAAGCACTTTTTTGGGAGGAAAACGATAAACGATGTATTCAATATCAAAGTCTAGGTACCTAAAACATTAACTAGGGCAAACCTTATATAGAGTCAATAAGGTGGCCAATTTAAAAGAAATAAAGTAAATAAAAAATATTTCCAAAAACAAACCTAAAAACAAATAATCCTGAAAACAACTAAATAAGGAAATCTGGAAAGCTTTTGCCGCCTGTAGGATGGCGATCGCCATGTGGATCCGCCGATCGCGGTTTTTGTTAAATGGCTACGGCTTTTTGACAATTAATTCCCGCGATCGCCATGGGAAGGGCCGCGACCGCGGTCGCTCTCCTGCGGGTTTCCTTCGTTGCCTTCGCCCGAGTCATCTCGAACACTGATAATAAACACCATTCTCGTGGGTGTTTCCAAGAGATCCTTTGTACTCATAAGCTCCTTAGACAAGATAAAGGCGACTAACTTGTTTACTCTTGTTGGACCTCCTTTGCTGCACCCTCGAACTCGAAAACCACCGACATTGGTTGATGCTCAGATGATCCTTCATCACATTCGATTAGATGAGGTGCTCGTGATCTTTTGCAAAGCAGCGCCCTAACTTGATAAACCATAAGAATCTTGGTGAATTGAGTGATTTTTATGTCTATTCTACTTAAACATTTGTTCTAAATTTGACAATATGTACTATGCTAGAGGAAATGTTAAGACAAAAAAAGAAGTAGAAGTATTGTGTCTTTAGTATCGTTTAGCTAGAGACATTCGAGCATGTATATACAGAAATTAAGCCAATACAACTTATCCATACATATATTTGAAATTTATGTCATTTTCTTTCATGTTTTTTACTATCCCGTATATTCGAATTGGATTGTTTGCATCGGGGAAACATACTGATCCATACTTGTTTATAGTCAGAACTAAGTTTAATACTTCGGGAGTTCGGGGTAGTTTATTTAGCCTTTATTTATAAGTATTTAGTGTGAAAATCCGAATACCTACGTTGACACATTTTTTGAGTGGATTGTGATGGAGCACGCTATTTCACAACACGAGCGTTATAATATGTTGTGGTGTACAGATCAAACCACCAAGAAAATAGAAGGAAGACATTATACATTGTCGCCAGATAGCGCTAGGTGAAACCTCTGAACGAGTTCAGAGTCCCGAGATTCAAGAATCAAGATTGAAGGTTGATGAATTGCAGCGACACTGTTATGTTGTTCATCGCGGTCAATCCAAGAGTTAGGATATGAACGTTGGATAGCGTCCCATTATGTAATCTTCCTTATCTCGCTTAAAGCATGAAAATAAGTTTAGAGAATGAATCATTAGCGCGTCATCACCATATATGAAAAATCATGTAATTTCTTAATACAAATCACTCAATTCACCCAGATTCTTCTTGTTTACTCCGTATTATGTAAGCACATTGCTTTGCAAAATCACGAGCACCTCATCTCATTTTAACGTTTCAACTATCCCGCTTTTTCCCTTGTTTCATTCGTCATATTCTCTGGTTAGCTCGCGGGTTGTCATTCGTATTTCAATAGGTCAATAATTTTGGGATCTATCAAATTGAACATGTCGTCTCAATATTTTGTGGAGCCTTGCTCTAAAAAATATTGTGATATATAAATAATATTTTCTAATTATATTATTATGTTTTGAGTAAAATTTGACCCCAAAAATTTAGGAATCCGGTGCGATAGTCCACCTTAGAGCGTTGATCTCAATGCTGATTTGTATATATATTTAGGAGAAGTTAGTGTCAAAACTTGATCAAGTGTTTTAAGTATTGTTCAACTAGCACACAAAAACATAACACCGCAATCATGCATATTCATTTGACCAACATTGTTTTTTCTCCCCAAACAACTCCACAATAAAAACTGCCATAATAAAATATATTTAGATTTAATACATTCAACCATATACTAATTAGGATTACATCATAAGGCGAACTTATTGACCATCTACTTGATCATAAATAACCCTCCATCTCCATTAGAGTAACTCTTCTACGATGCATCATCATGGTGATGGTAAATAATGCCCGTTGATTTGGTATCAAAGTCCCTCTTGATCAGATCTTCCCATGTTCTGCGAACCACTGGATCATCTCCCTCCTCCTTGGTGTTCTGAAGAAGGTTTTTAATGGCGTCGGGCATCGGCTCTTCCTTCATCACATGCTTCCAGTAGCTTTGCTCCTGTAATCCGTCTCCTAATCCCTGAATTATTTTAAATAAATAAATTAAAAACATGCATATAATTGTGGTGGGAATAGAATTAATTAAGAGAATAAATACCAGGAGGAGGAGAAGGATGAAGAGGAGATTAATGGAGATGGAAAAGTAGGGCTTCATTCAGTAATTTGTTTTTTTGGTTGAAGATGTATGAACACAAAAGAGGTCTGACTTTGGGTATTTATAATAGAAATTTGGTGATATTTAATGTGAGACAGGTGAGTGAGTAGTAGACGGATCCAACGACTGAGTCTGATTAATCCAAGATCGATGTTGTTTATATCCAAAAAAAACAATGAGCTATACCCACGGATTAGAGGTCATCATGCATGTAATTTAGGTTAGTTTTAGTTAGGTCGGGTAAAAACAAGTAAAACATATCTTACGATGTGAAATGCGAATTAATATTAAACGTGAACATTATTATTTTATATGTAGTATCTTATGAGTGTGAATCCCATAATAAACCCTCTTATAGAGATAAATAAGAATGAATCTAAGTCATAGGATGTCTTGGCATAAACTAGCTACCTCCACTTGTAGTGGGGGTAGTTGTGGTGGTCCGGCGGCCTTCCGGCGACTACCCGACGACTTCCCGGCGACCACCCGACGGAGGTCCGGCGGAGGTCCGACGACGGTCCGACGGTGGTCCGACGGTGGTCCAATAATAAATGAAAAAATTAAAGTATAAAAATAAATGAAAATTTAAGTCTAATTCAAATTGGTGAACATTTAAATATAATGTGATGAACATTTAATTATAATGTGATGAACATTTAATTATAATGTGATGAACATTTAATTATAATGTGATGAACATTCTGTTGGTGAACATGTAATTAAAATGTGATGAACATTCAGTAGAGTATATCAAAATGAACGTTTATAAACATTTTGATGAACATTTATGAACAACGTGATGAACATTTAAGTTAATTGTAATGAACTTTTGAGTAATGAACATTTTATTAAATGCTTGTGAACATTTAAGGATGTTTGATGAACATTTAAGTATGAGATGATGAACATTTAGGTAATTTTTGATGAAGATCAAGTGTTTTTCTACTCGAAATTATATTAAAGTGATGTTTGATGAACATTTAAGTAAGAGATGATGAACATTTATCAACATTTTGATGAACATTTATGAACAACGTGATGAACATTTAAGTCGATTGTAATGAACTTTGGCTAATGAACATTTTATTAAATTCTTGTGAACATTGAAGTATGAGATGATGAACATTTAAGTATGAGATGATGAACATTTAGGTGAACATTCAGTTGATGAACTTTTAAGTATAATGTGATGAACATTCAGTAGAGTATGTACAAATGAACATTTATGAATATTGTGATGAACATTTATGAACACTTGATCTTCATCAAAAATTGGTGAACATTTAAGTAGAATGTGATGAACATTCAGTCGGAGAACTTTTAAGTATAATGTGATGAACATTCAATAGAGTATGTACAAATGAACATTTATGAACATTGTGATGAACATTTATGAATAACGTGATGAACATTTAGTAATAAATAATTTTGTAATATTTGTGAACAATTTTATACATCTTTGTGACAATTTTATTCCGGCAAGGCCCAAAGATGGTCCGACGGTGGTCGGAGGTGGTCGGCGGTGGTCGGAGGTGGTCCGACGGTGGTCCGGCGGAGTTCCGGCGGTGGTCCGACGGTGGTCCGGCGGTGGTCCGACGGTGGTCCGGCGGAGTTCCGGCGGTGGTCCGACGGTGGTCCGGCGGAGTTCCGGCGGAGTTCCGGCGGTGGTCCGGTGGAGTTCCGACGGTGGTCCGGCGGAGTTCCGACGGTGGTGACAAGGGGTGCCACGTGTCATCATATGGGCTCTTGGATCTCTCTTGATCCAAGGCTCCACATTCATTCTCATTTATCATTTTAACAAGTATTATTACATGACACTTTTCCTTATCTTATATGTGAATCTTGAACATTACTATTTTATATGTGAGTTAAACCTTAATTGTTCACATATAAGCTTAATTGTGAACCTTATATGTGAATTAGTACTATAGGTGCACATATAAGGTACTAATATTCACAATTCGCATTTCACACCGTAAAAATTATTTCCACTGAATCCTTCTTCTGGAAATTTCACCCCGTCCCCCATTAATTGGTGACCGAAAAAACCAACTCGATTTCTGATGTAGTCTGTTCTCTGTTTCTATTTAATGTCGGCTTTGCCCGACACTCTTTCACCAAAAAAAAAACCAACCCGAAGAAATGGGCGAAAATCCGAAAAAAAACATGGGTGAAAAGCGGGTGATGGATGTTCGGACGATAGAAGTGATCGATAATAACATACTAGTATATAGTCACGTAGTTTTAGGCCATGTTCGACAGATGTTTTTTTGCATATTACGAAGCTTGGTCTTTTATTTCATCTAGTTGCAAGTGTTTGGTAAAAAAACATTCATCTAACTTAACAAGCTTAATGTAGAATAAAATAGCTTAATTTGTTAATGTTACATCACCAAATTAATGGAGCTTAACAATTAATGTAATTTTGTATCCACTGTTACCCTTTATCAATAAAAGATTCAACTAATTCATTATATCTAATTTTCGTAATTTTACCATTATTATTACAAATTTGGTTATAAGTATCGAATATTCAAGTGGTTTTTTAAACAACATTTTCATCTCCAGGTCCTGTTTCAGGTACTATCAACTCCAACTACTATTTCATCTCGATATACTGAACGGAGCCTTAATAAAATGATACAACGACAAACAACCGAGATTTCTCAATGAAGCAAGATCTGAGGAGACTAGATATGAATAATCCATCAACACAACTTATTGGAAAGGTATGAAATAATTTCAAAACTCTAAAAGGGACGCGAGAAGAATTTGGACCTAAGGCTCTAAACACTTCATCACTAGAGGCGCACTCTCATTTTGATTTTATCCCTCTATATGTTCCTGTCCTAAGCTATCTTGATTGTCATGGGTAAATGTGGAAGATTATTTTGACGGCCTCGATCTCTCCGTAGCTTGTCCTATATCGATATGGGAGTCTAGTTTATCACAACTTATCCTTGATGATGCTTAAACAATTTAATTAGATTAATTAATTTGCACATTGTAACAATAATAAGTAAATACACTTTAAAATTATAACACAGATACGATATAAGATATATACAAAATCTCGTGAAGATTGAGCCTTAGGCGAGATTTTTTATATCCTATTTTGTACATATGTTTTGTTAGCATATTAGGATTAGTTATGCTGAGTTAGTTAGTTAGTTAGTTGTGCTATATATAGCTTTCCTTGTAACAGATTCATTTACTCAATCAATACAGAAATCATTTCTTCCTCTCTTCTCCCTATCTTCTTTTCCCCCTCTCTGTACACAAACATGGTATCAGAGCATATGATTATTCTGCTAATTTCTTCCGCACATTTCGATCTTCATTGATCACTCTTACTTCTCTCTCGATCTCTGGTCGAAATTTTTGTTACTGGAATCATATTCCAATTTGTCTGTTTTTCTGTTCTTGATCGGCGACAATGGTGACAACGACTGCGATTGATAGCAGTGATCCGTTGTACGTTCATCCTTCAGACAGTCCAGGAGCTTGTCTTGCTTCAAAATTCGATGGGAAGAGCTTCTTGTCTTGGAAGCGCGCAATAATGGTCTCTTTGAGTGCCAAAAACAAAGTCGCTTTTGTTGATGGTTCGTTCCCTCGATCTTCAGTTGGAGATGATCCAATTCGTCTTCGTTTATGGGATCGCTGCAACGATCTGGTAATTTCTTGGTTGATCGGTTCTTTGGAAAAGAATATTGCTGATAGTGTCTTGTTCGCTTCCACTGCTCAAGGAATTTGGTCGCAACTCCATTCTAGGTTTGGAAGAACGAATGGTGCTCAAAAATTCACAATTAAGAAAGACATTGCCTCGATGGTTCAAGGTACTGATGGAATTTCATCTTACTTCACTAGAATCAAGAAGCTATGGGACGAATTGGATTCTATGAGGTCGATTCTGCCTTGTTCCTGTGTTTCTGCACCAGCAATGTTGGCTTATGAAGAAGAGCAACGCTTGTATCAATTCCTGATGGGATTGAATGAATCTTATACAGTGGTAAGAGGTAATTTGTTGATGATTCACCCTTTACCAACTGTTGATGATGCTTATTCCACTCTGGTTCAAGAGGAGCAACAGAGGGAGATTAAATCTTGTATGCAACCTTGCCAGATAGCAACTTCTTTTCATGCTAGTTCTTCATAGAGCAATCCCGCGAAAACAGGTTACAAAGGGAAAAATCCTAAGATATGTACTTTTTGCAAGAAGCCAGGACACCTTGTTGAGTCTTGTTACAAGGTGATTGGATATCCTCCAGCATATGGCCAAGGACAGAAACCAAATTCACAGGCTCATAATGCTTCTGCTGATAATTGTAGCTCAGATGGCTTTACTTCATCAGAATTGGCTCAGTTAAGGTCCTTGCTATCTCAGAACAATGTTCAACCAGATCAAACAATTTGCAATATGGCTGGTATATCTTCTTATTATTTTGTTGGTTTTGGTAAATCTGTATCTAATCACATATGGATCATAGATTCTGGAGCTAGTGATCATATGTCTTGTGATTTTAGTTTATTTCTTGATCACAAAGAATTAGATACACCTTTAAAGGTTCATTTGCCAAATGGGACAGTAATGTTGGTCAGTAAGGTTGGCAGAGTTCAAATAACTTCAGAAATAGTCATTGAGGGAGTTCTTTTCGTTCCACATTTCAAGTTCAACCTATTGTCAGTACAGAAACTTGTTAAACAGATGCAATGTCATGCCATTTTTTCTGATGAGTTTTGTGCACTGCAAGGACTGAACTTGACAAAGCCTTTAGTCCCTGGTAAAGCATCAAATGGGTTATATCTGCTAGAGCAATTGAATACTCTTGCACAACATGGATTGAAGAGTTCCAATGCATTGTCTGTCTCCTCAAATGAAGAAAATAAAATTGTCTTGCTTCATAGAAGATTAGGCCATCTTCCTTTCTACAAGTTAAAACTTCTTTGCAGATTACAAAGTTCTAAGGATTGTATTGTTCCTTGTCTTGTTTGTGCAAAGGCTAGACAAGCTAGACTTTCTTTTCCTAGTAGTTCTATTTCTACTACTGATGTGTTTCACACAATTCATGTTGACACATGGGGTCCTTTTAAGACTACCACTTATGATGGATATAGATACTTTCTTACTATTGTAGATGATTTTTCAAGAGTTTCATGGATACATTTACTAAGTGATAAATCTAGCTCTTTTACTGCTCTACAGTCATTTATCACCATGGTCCAGACTCAATTTGATAAATATGTCAAAATAGTAAGAACAGACAATGCTTATGAATTAGGATCAAACAAAGCTTCTTCTGAATTTTTTACAACAAAAGGTATAGTTCATCAAACTACTTGTGTCTACACGCCTCAACAGAATGGAGTGGTAAAAAGAAAGCACAGACACTTGTTGGAAGTTGCCAGAGCACTTTTGTTTGATGATGGTTTGGCTTTGAGTTTTTGGGGAGATTCAGTTCTTACATCATGTTTTTTGATTAATAGATACCCTTCTTCAAGCTTGAAAGGGAAGTCTCCTTATGAGGTTTTGTTTTCCAAACCTCCTGATATTAGTTCTTTGAGAACATTTGGTTGTCTTTCTTTTGCTTCAACCATAAAGGTTGGAAGAGATAAGTTCATGCCTCGAGCCTCACAATGTATATTCTTGGGTTATCCTGCAACCAAGAAGGCTTATAAACTCATGAACCTTGAGACAAGAGAAATTATATACTCCAGAG
The DNA here is from genome assembly GCA_029168935.1 of Oxyria digyna. Taxonomy (NCBI): domain Eukaryota; kingdom Viridiplantae; phylum Streptophyta; class Magnoliopsida; order Caryophyllales; family Polygonaceae; genus Oxyria; species Oxyria digyna. The sequence continues at coordinate 4,555,167 of JAPVLV010000018.1, forward strand.
ATGTGGTCTTTCATGAAGACACAATGCCATTTTTGAAGAAACAAGATGATGATCCTTCAATATTTCCAGCTCCTTCTTCTGTTATATTTGAAGATCATAATTTTGTTCCTGATATTTCTTCTTCCCATGATATTTCTTCTTCTTCAGAAACCACAATAAGAAGATCTTTCAGAGCTTCCAATCCACCTTCCTACTTACAAGATTTTGTATGTACAAATGTTTCCTGTAATAGTGTTTTAACAACTTCTACTTCTCAGGTAGTAGACTTCAACACTATATTTGATGAGAGCCAATGATTGGTAGCTAATGTCAGTCTTATGGAAGAACCAACTAGCTTTGAACAAGCAAATTCCTCACCAGAATGGCAGGAAGCAATGCACAAAGAGCTTGCAGCATTGGATGCAAATCATACATGGGATATAGTGGATTTACCTCCAGGAAAGAAGCCTATCAGTTCTAAGTGGGTCTACAAAGTCAAATGCAAAGATGATGGCACATTGGAAAGATACAAGGCAAGGCTGGTGATCAAAGGTTGTACTCAGAAAGAGGGTATAGACTACACAGAAACATATTCTCCAGTGGTGAAAATGACAACAATAAGAAGTTTGATAGCAGTAGCCTTGAAGAAAGGATGGCACCTTTGTCAACTTGATGTCAACAATGCATTTCTACATGGAGATTTACTTGAAGAAGTATACATGAAGATCCCACTAGGTATTTCTCCAATTCAAGGCAAAGCTTGCAGACTCAACATATGGACTTAAACAAGCCTCAAGACAGTGACATTCTAAATTGTCAGAGGCACTATTATCACAAAGCTTTATACAGTAAGAGAATGATCACTCCCTTTTCCATAAAAAAGAGGATTTTTTGGCAGATCCTACTCCCTATAGAAGATTAATTGGCAAACTCAACTTTGTTACACACTCAAGACCAGATATTTGCTTCTCAGTGCAATATCTAAGTCAGTTTATGCACAGTCCCACTCATCAACACTTCAAAGCAGCTGTTCATACACTCAGATTCTTGAAGGGCACCATAAATTCTAGTTTGCTTCTGAACAATTCAAAGGAATTCAAGCTTCAAGCCTACTGTGATTCAGATTGGGCATCATGTACTTGCAGCAGAAAATCTGTTAGTGGCTATTTAGTGCTTCTTGGTTCTTCACCCATCTCATGGAAGTCCAAAAAGCAATGTATTATCTCCTTGTCAAGTGCTGAAGCAGAGTATAGATCACTAAGAAGGTTGACAGCTGAATTAGCTTGGCTTACAAGATTGTTGACAGAGATGGAGGTACCAGATATAAATCATGTGCCTATCAAATGTGATAGCCAAGCTGTCATTCACATAGCAAGAAATCCAGTCTATCATGAGCGTACTAAACACATTGAAATAGACTGTCACTACATCAGATCAAGACTAACTCAAGGAATGATTACTTTGACTCATGTTCCCACTACTAGCTAGCTGACATCTTTACTAAGCCACTTAGTTATCCTAATCATTGTAATGTAATGCCCAAATTGGATCTCTTACCAGCACCTCCAATTTGAGGGGGTGTTAGCATATTAGGATTAGTTATGTTGAGTTAGTTAGTTACTTAGTTGTGCTATATATAGCTTTCCTTGTAACAGATTCATTTACTCAATCAATACAGAAATCATTTCTTCCTCTCTTCTCCCTATCTTCTTCTCCTCCCTCTCCGTACACAAACATGTTTTGTTTTGATTTCATCCAAAGAGAGGCAATATTCTCACACTATATGGAATGGCTAATTAGCGTGTAGCAAAACATTACGAGATAGAAATAAAAAACAATCAAACGGATCGCATGTTTGTATAACATAAAGAAATGATGTACATCATCAAAAATATATGCATCCATCGCTAAAAATGTATACACCATAATCGAACTCTCCATTAGAGTCTATGTTGCCTTATTGATTCTTCTTAAAGGTAATTATGACATTATTTTATGCCATTTGGATTCAACTTGGCTTTACATGCTCGATCATCATCTAGATAGTGGCAACAATAGTTAACTATTAATTGACAAGTTAAAACGAGCTTGTTCTTGCTCACTTTTTTACCAGCCATTTCTACCTTGTAAAACTAATTAAAAACATTTTCGTTCTAATTTCGCCCGTCTTTTTTATATCGTAATGTTCAAAGATTACTTTCAAGGATGCACATCAAAATAGCGACGTTAGATCTTGATTCCCTGCAAGAATCTTTGGCGAGCATATCTTATACGTGTACTTACATGCACCCAAATCATGTGGAGTATATGTTATACTTTCTCAAGTGGGTGTTACAATAAGGAAAAAAAGAGTTGGTCTAGGTGGGTATCCGTAACATGTCAAGGAAAACGAAAGGAAAATGAGATACTATACAATAAAAATGTCAACCATTTAATTAACTTTACTAGGAAAAAGGAAAAAATCTGAGATAAATATAGTTATCATACGAATGTATTAATACATACAAATTCTTTTATATTCAAATGCATATTGTTGTGAAGTAATATGGTGATTCAAAATTTAGGCAGAAAATTGTATTGGAGAAGTTCTAGACTTTTTAAGCTTAAAGAGTTCTTCACAATCATCAAATGTGATAATTTAGGTGTAACTTACGGTTCGTAAGTGTCTTTAATGCATATTACTTCACATTCACAAGCAAATACGTACATAGATTTCTTAATACAATGTTAAATACATGCACACATCTGCGAATGTGTATTAATTACGTTTGTATATATGTGCATGTCAATGTGAGGAGATGTGTGCGCATGTGAATAATCTAGTCGTATATTTTTTCTTATAGATCGATAAGAATCGAGCAAATTGTGTTAACATGTGAATTGAATAGTGTAAGAAATTAAATGAGACAAACTTAATGACACAAAGGGAGTACAATGTTAAATACATGCAGACATACGCGATTGTGTATGTATTTACGTTTGTCAATGTAAAAAATATGCATGTGAATAATCTATTCGTATATACGTAATGAGAATGGCCTTGCACATTATGATATAAACCTTTGGAAGGAGAAGATTAGAGTTGTAAAACTGATATATGGAGAGAACCTTTCGGCAAACTTGATTTGACTAGTATTAGTCTTTCTCGATGTTCTTTCTTTTTTACTATTTATGTCCTAGTGTTCTCTGGGTCTTCCGTTACACACTCTCTCGACTTATTCGATAAAAGATTTGTCTACGTCTAGATCCTCATACAATCCTTATTCGATAAATGATTTGTCTACGTCTGGATCCTCATACAATCCTCATACAATCCTCATACACTAAGACCCTACTACGATTGGATCATTGGACAAATCGTACATTAATGTACATACCAAACGTTGAGGCTAACACTTAACGTGCCAAACAAGGCCTAATTTTCCTTATGTCTTTCTCCATCATCATATAAGACTGGTCCAAAACCAAATGAGTGACCTGCACTGATGGAAATGCTCGAAATTCAACCTTGTGAGGCTCAAATATAATATGCTGGTATACGTCATCATATATGTATGTATATGCATGATTAGATATATCTATGTTACAAAGTCAACTCTCGTTTTTTATGTGTCTAGAAAGTCAACTCTATTTGTCTACTTTTCCCCACATTTCATGATGTGTTTGTGCTCTACATGCACACCTGTAGATCACATTCAGCGGATCCAATAGCTTGACGTTTAGGAGATAGATTCGGTAGAAAATAAGTTACGGTATGAAAATATGAAGCATCTATGTTTATAAGTTATAATATTTATATTTTAGATGATATTGTTTATAATTATAATATGGCCGGTGAGGATTTTGAACTTTTTAAATGAGTCATGAAGTGATAATTTTGTGATTTATGTGGACAATTTTTAAAATGACTTGCACAAACATGATTGTCAAATTATTAACATGATCATCAGTTTATAAACATTAGCTTGTTATGTAAGAAGGCGAAGGCTTCGTACTTTTTATCCTAAGGGTTTTTTACATGAACATTTCTCCACGATTAGATAGTTAATTTTAATTTTCTTAGGGTTAAAAAAGGTTTCGAGAAATATGCAAGAGGTGTTTGATTTCGATTTTAAAGATGGAGGTGCAAGATTTTTACAAGTTAGTATAGTGGCCCGTATCATGTACGAAAATTCCAAACTCTTTGTCTGAAAATTTCATATTTAATGATATAAAATCGTCAAAAATTAAGTTTAGCTTTCTGTTTGTGAAGACTATTAATAAATACACATTTTATTTCAAGAAGGGTATATACGCGCTACGCACGGATTTTACCATACGGATCCATTATAGACATGTGTTGGTGGGTCAAAATCTTCATTTAGGCGACATATTCGTAAACGTAGGAAAGAAATGGGAAAATCAAAAATCAAAGAGTAGAAGATGATGATATTTCCATACAAATCCATTATAGACATGTGTTGGTGGGTCAAAATCATCATTTGAACGACATATTCGTAAACGTAGAAAAGAAATGAGAAAAGAAAAAAATCAAGAAAATGATAAATTAAAAACAAAGCATTAAACGCAATGTGATTAATTTGGAGAACCCCTAATTTTATACTCCCTCTGTCCCATAATAATGTTCCTGTTTCTTTTTTCACATTTGTCGAGACACGTTTTGTATCGTCAATATCTCTAATTATATGTTAATAAAAAATTATCAAATTTTGATACATTAAAGAACTCATCGAGACGAATCAAATAAGACCCCATATGACTATATTTGTTCTTATATCTTAGAAGTTATGCCATAAAATGTGTTGAAGCGTGAATAGTGCAAAAATATGAAACAAGAACTATATAAGGGGACGGAGGGAGTAGTATATTAAGATACTAGACTTTTTGAGCCCGCACGGGTTTTATGGCCTATAAAACTTCACAATAAGGCGTTGCGGAATCGAAGAGTAGAGGATGGTGATATGTTCCATACGAATCCATTATAGACATGTGTTGATGAGTCAAAATCTTTATTTTGGCGATATATTCGTAAACGTAGGAAAGAAACGAGAAAAGGAAAAAAAGAGAAAAAATGATAAATAAAAAACAAAGCATTAAATGCACTGTGTTTAATTTGGAGAACCCCTAATTTTATAGTATATAGCATTTTGAGCCCGCGCTATGCGCGGGTCTATATCATTTTATATAAACATTACTGATTTGAAGGAAAAATATATGTTGTGTAATATAAAAGGTTATAAGTCCTTGATTGATCGTCTTCTTTATTGCTCTTTGTTGATTTTCTCGTCATGGTAGTGTTTCTCTAGAAAAAATAATTTGGATATGTGATACATGTTGATTGTTGATATTACATAGGTTGATATTATATAGACATAATTTGTAATTTTTACCAACTTCTGGAGTAATCTCCAAGACAATAATTTTTTTAGATTGAGATGATTATCCATAATTCAATGAGACTATTAATCGTAAGACTCCATAATTCAATGAGGCTATTAATCATAAGACTCCATAATTCAATGAGAAGTTAAATCGTAACCTTACCTTTTCAGTATGGTTCAATATCAAACATTCAACTTATAATCAAACTACAACAAAAAAACATTCATCAACTCATTGAAGAAACAATGTTTATTTCATTAGTATATTTATACCCAATAAAACTATTAATATAAATAACTCACTCACATAACTCAAGAGCAAGATACGGAAAAGGCGAATTTGAGATTTATCATCAAATTAATCCTTTTAAAAATTCAAAACTAAAATAGAGTAAGAAATTTGAGAAAATAGGGGTTTGTGTCTTTTGTTTAGTCCAAAATAATGGGCCGTCTTATTGTTGGACAACTCCAAAAAAATATAAGACTCATAAAAATGGGCCGCATCAGACATACGTGTTTTAGCAAACCATTCAAATAATAAGAGAGAATAAAAACTCAATTATAGAGTTTGATCCATTTTTCAAAATCGTAATTTATATATTAGATTAGATAGGTTAGATTATATTATATTGAAAAAAAAAATCATCTTTTAAAAATGTAAGTTTTAATTGTATAAACTTTCACACATTCAACTTTTTTATAGAGTTTGATCCATTTATAATGTATAAAACTCACCAATTAAAAAGTAATAGTATTAATTTGAGGATTGTCATTAACCAATAAGAAAGCAAAGACATTTAATGCGGTCTTTAATTTTCTATCTCCGCGATTTTTATATTATATTAGATAGATTAGATTAGATAGATTAAGATTAAGATATATATATAGAGAGAGAGAGATTTCATAATTAAAAATTTAAATAGATAAATTATAAAAATATATATTAACTTTAAAAGTAATACTTATTCTTAGAGGGATAACTTACCTTTTTGTTGTTGAAATGAGTAGTAGTTTTTTAATATTTATTTGTTAGATTTAATATATACTAGTGTAATACCACGTGCCATGCACGGGTAAATATTTATAAAATTTAATTATATTTATAATAATGACTGTTTAAAATTATGATTTATCCTAAGAATTAATGCTAAATATTACAAAAATACAAAATAAAAATATACAATAAAGATAAGTTAATGATTTATTTTGCTTAGATATGATTGAAATTACATTTTTTTTTGTTGAAAACGATATTTTAGGTCTTCGAGATTTTTTTACAAATAGAAAGAGTTATGCATATTAAATTACATGAATATTTGTTTTATTAGTTTAGTGGAACACAACAAAATTTGTTAAAAATAAATATTGATAGTTATTTATAAAATAGATTTAAATATAAAAAAACTAATAGTGTAACAAATTTCTCTTACAATCACTCTCAAGATTAAGCATTAGCTTTAATATATAAGATAGATAGATAGATAGATAGATAGGTAATTAAATAAATATAATAATCGTTTAACAATCTAAGTCTAATATCATTCTAGAAGCTTTTAAAGGGTTAGGTTTAATATAGATAGTTTCTAATTTTTATTCAGCATATAGCAAAATTTCTATTTAGCACATAGGTAAGTTCGTCCCGGACCAAAACAAGACTAAGTTCACCACAAACGGAAAAAAAAGAGACTAGGGTTGTCACGGATCAAAAGGCTAGATCCGTTGGACCAAAAACAAAAATAAATTTCGTTTGTCACGAACAAAATGGGTTCAATCGTCGCAGACCAATTGTTTTCATAATCTTGTAGAGAATTATAGTTAATATGAATCCGTCTATATGAAATTCATCCAAAACGAAAATCGTTTGCCCCTTCTATAAAAGCCCTGAAAACAAAACAGTGGTCTATAATTATGACTAAATATTTCAAACTTATACTAAATTTATATATTATAATTATAGTTAAAAATCATGAATTTAGAATTTTTATATTATAATTATACATTAATAGTGAATACTTAATATTACTAATTTAGAGGAAAGTTCGGGTGCAAATAACTCTTAACGTAGGAAAAACAAACAGATCGCGTTCACAGATTACACGTCAATGTTCATATTCTGGATGGTAATGTTCATAATCTAGACCATAAAAAAATTTCGGGTGCAAATAACTCTTAACGTGAGGGATGTGGTGGCATACTTGTAATTACTCCGAACTTTTTTTTTTTTTTTTTTTTTTTTCAAAATGACCTTAAAAAAATTTCGCCTTGATTATGAACATTTACGCTCAAATTATGAACATAACTTATGTTAAATATTAGGAATTTAATGTTTATGTCTGGTTTGTTTTTACGACTTTTGGAAGGGTAAAACGATGTCCGTTTTGAACAAATTTTATATATATGGACTCTTGTTGAATTTTTTTATAAGATTATGGAAAAACAATTGGCCCATGACAGATCAACACATTTCGTTTGTGACGGTTCAAATTTTTTCGGGTTGCAACCGGGCAGCACCCTTTTTGCGCCCGGCAGCACCCCCTCGTTCGGAACGGGATTCCGAACGAGGGGAAAAAATATTTTTTTTTTAAAATTTCGTTTCTCGTTCGGAACCATATAAATAAATGCCAAACCGGTTCGCATATTGCGAACCGGTTTAATCCTCGTTCGGAACCCCATTCCGAACGAGGATAATTTTTTTTTTTTTATATGACGTCAGCATCTCGTTCGGAACCCCATTCCGAATGAGGTGTGACGTCATTTTTTTTTAATATGACGTCATATCTCGTTCGGAATGGGGTTCCGAACGAGATGCTGACGTCATATAAAAAAAAAAAAAATTTATCCTCGTTCGGAACCCCATTCCGAACGAGATTCGGCAAAATTTTTTGAAAATGCGAACGGCTATATTTTGACGGAGTCTATAAAATCGGAGTTGTATGACCAAATTATCAAACCCAATCGGAAGAAACACAAAAAATGACGTCTGAAAGCGATTCAACTAATTCTTCAAGGGCAGGTAGTTGGAAAGAAGGACGGGAGTGTTCTTCTAGTGAGACGTCGGTGGAGGAGGAGGTTGATTTGTCTGTGCCGGTAGATGATACATATTTCCATGTAAGTACCTATAAACCTTTTTTTATAGCGTTTCATTATAATTTATTTTATTGGTATAGTAGTATTGAAATTTGAGTAATTTTAAATAGGGATACTGTAGTGATGAGGAATATTTAAAAATCGACTATAGTGCCCATTTTACGACTAGTGAGAGATTTCCTACTATGGATCTTCTGAGAGAGTGGGTTAGAAAGGTCGGTTATGAGTTTTGTATGGTTATCACCACGAAATCATCAATGGCCAACAAGAGGATATTTCTGCACTGTGAGCAATCCGGTAGTTATAGAAAACATGGAAAGAACATTAATCTTGAAGGAGATGTAGCAGAACCATCGTCGCAGCGTAGCAACCTTAGTAGGTTAAGGAAGTACAATTGTCCTTTTATGTTAAGAGGATATTATCGACGAGCAACTCTTGTTGAGCCGCCTGGGTGGATACTAAAAGTTGAGAAGGCATGTCACAACCACTGTCTTTCCAGCAGCTTGATTGGCCATGCATTTGCTTCGAGGATGACGGGAGAGCAGAGACGAAAAATAATGATTGCATCAGCGGCCGGGGCAATGCCGAAGGTTATTTATACACAGCTGCTTCAGGAAAATCCGACTTCCACAATATCAAGAAGGCAAGTGTACACTGTGAGGGAAAAAGAGAGGAAGAAAGCATTGGCAAATCTAACCGTGACCCAGTGGTCATTAGATTTCCTCCATCATAGAGGTTATCGTAAAGACATTTACCACGAGACGAATCTGGAGACGGGGGAGAAAAAGTTGGCAGCGTTTTTCATATCTCATCCGGATTGTCAACATTTGTTGAGAATGTTCCCTCGGGTGGTGATCATGGACGCGACGTACAAGACTAATAGGTACACTAAAATTCATTATTATGAATTCAAATACCGTTATAGAATTATAATTATTAATATACCCTCGTTGATAGGTATGGTTGGCCGTTACTTCAGTTTGTTGGATTCAATTGCACCAACTATACATATTGTATTGCGCTAGCGTTCATCTGTTGTGAGACAGCCCCATACTATGCATGGGCATTGAAACGGGTCAAGTATTTGTTTCGTGCACTCGAAGGACCGGATTGCATCATGTCTGATCGAGAGCTGGCAACAATTAAGGCGGTTGACCATGTATTTCCTAGTGTGCGTCATATGCTTTGCCATGTCCACGTTGATCGGAATGTTAAGGCATTTGCTAAATTGAACAACCTGGACGAAAAAAGTGCATCTGCTAGCGTTCGACGGGTGATGCGGTCTCACACAGAGAAGCAGTATGAGGAGAGACTTGATCACTTCCGGAAAACATGGAGGAATGGTCATCTTGTACAATATGCTGAGAGCACATGGTTTACTCCCCATAAAGAAAAGCTTATAGCTGCGTATTGCGATGATATACGCCATTTTAGCACAAGAACGTCTAACAGGTAAGATATTTGAATTTGTTTTTAACGAGAATGATCATGACATTCGGTTGGCTAAAATGTTTAACATGTACAATGTTGTTGTCAGGGTTGAAGGTCAACACTCGATGTTGAAGCATATGTTTGATTCAGCTGTTGGAGGGTTCGACACTTTAGTGCAACACATTGACAATATGTTTGTCGATCAGCACCGTCGAATACGGGCCGAGATGGAAATGTCCAACCATACTAGCCCGAAGGAGATACAAGACGGGCCTCGGTGGATCAAGACTATTTTCATGCGCATATTGAGGAAGTGCTCCGACAAGTGTTTGAGAATGCTACTGAAAGAAGTCCTTAAGGCAAAGGAGGGAAAGATATGTGGCCCATGTGAGGATCCTTGGTGGGAATCAACACTCGGATTGCCTTGCCCACACAGGATTAAGGTGTTTGTAGAAGAAGGAACGCCATTGTTGCCGAGCGACATTGATATCTTCTGGAAGCAGATCAAGTGGGAAGGAGTGGAATTGAAAGACTTCGACTCTGACGACGACGTGCAATTGACTGCAGATAAGGTTCTTATGGATGATTTCTTTGAAGGGGTGTTTACCGGTAATGTTGATGATTTCGATATGAAGAGGATGGCTGATAAGTGGCGTGAGTGCAAGGATCCTTCTTCAGTTGATGTCCAGGACCCCCCTCGGGGAGAGACGAAGAGAGGAAGGCCTAAGATTCATGCGAAGAAGACGGGTACAAAGCGAGATCCGGGTTGGGATGAGAGGGCTCAAGCTAAGAAGGATAAGGAGAAGGCAGAAGCAAGGAAAAAGGGGATGAAAGAGGAAGAGGGTGCAACTGTGCCACCGAAAGCCGATTCACAAAAGAAATCGTCGGTTGCATCCAACAGAGCTTCAAGCGGGGCCACGACCGTAAAAGGGAGTGCAACTAAACCACCGAGGGCAAGAGGAAATGCTAGATCGAAATGTAGCGGTGGCAATTCAATCATTTATCTCGACTTCGACTGGGGGATAGATAATATAGACCTTTTCATGCTCGCATACATAGCTGCTGTGGAGAAAGTAGGTGATGACGGTCATTGTGGTTATCGATCCCTCGCTCGCTTACTAGGTAAACCAGAGCAACAGTTCGTTGAAATCCGATTTGATCTTTCGAAGCACCTCCAACAAAACGGGCATATGTATCATGAGATGCTAGAGGGTTTCAAGACTATCCCGCAACTCATTCGAGAAGTGAATCACATTCGATCGCCATGCTCTCCTGAATTCTGGATGTGCACACCTACAATGGGATTGGTATTTTCCACGAGGTATCAAGTTGCACTAGTGGTGTTATCATGGTTTGGTCCTTGTACATGTCTTCCGATGTTTGCTCCTCCCGGTTCAGAGCCTCCTACCACGGTGTTCGCCATTGCACATGTAGGCAGACGCAACCATTACGTACCGGTACGCATCGATATTTTCCGCTCTTGTACCTTATTTCACATATGTTTTTTAGCATACAATAACAATTTTGTTTTGACAGATTTGGTTGGTTGATGACAATTGTCCAATTCCACCCCCTCCAAGGCAGTGGAGTATCTACAAACAGCCATCGGTGGACGGATGGGAACAGCGCTTTCAGAGTAGATTCGACAACTACGTATCCGAGAGAGAGTTTCATGGTGGCGGTCCCATAATGACCTAAATCTTGTATTTGTTTGATTAATGTTCGTATTAAGTATGTTGTTTGTTGACTTGATTAATGTTTGTTGAATTATATATGTTTGTTTAATGTTTTGGTGGACAATTTATAAATGTTTGAGTAATTTTTTTTCCAGAATGATGTCAACATAATCATAGAAGCATTAATATTGAAACAACAACACAATTGAAAAAGAACAACACGAGTACAACGCAGACGGTGAACAACTAACGATACAAGAAATTAAAAATACTTAATTCTCTATTTGTTACGTGTTGCTGCCAATTCTGCAGCAAGTGCAGCGTTTTCCTCCATGAGCTCGGTGTTTTTGGCTTTCAGTTCATCTATTTCGTTGGCCCATTCTTTTGTTCCAATCCTCAGCAGCTCCATCCCTTCCTCAATTCCTTCAGCCTTTGACCAGTTGCATAAGTTGTCTGCATTTAGTTCTTCAATAACGACCCTTGCACGACCTGTGTATGGTGGATCGATCCAATGTTTGTATTTGCACCCTTTCTCTTCCTCTTCTTCAGTAAGAGCATCCCAACATGCATCCGGACATCCCCAAAATCTTCTCCCATAGTTGACCTTGTCCCACTCTATTTGTTCGGTACACATATGCACCGTGGGCTTTTTCTGACACCAACACAATTTCGGACCAGGATCCATTGTCGAGGAAGAGGCGGGAAATAGAGTTGGACGATTTGGATACATATCGAAATTTGAGAGAAAATAAATATAATGGAATGGTAGTGAATGTGTGTTTGAAATGGTTTGTTTTGGAGGTATTTATAGACGAAAAGATAAGATCTGTGACGGAAATATCTGACCGGGTCCCACACCATCTCGTTCGGAACCCCATTCCGAACGAGATGGTGACGTCAGCATCTCGTTCGGAATGGGGTTCCGAACGAGATGCTGACGTCACCATCTCGTTCGGAATGGGGTTCCGAACGAGATGGTGTGGGACCCGGTCAAATATTTCCGTCACATCTTATCCCAAACAGATCTTATATTTTCGTCTATAAATGGCAGCCATGCGGTGAGTCCCGGATTTGCATCTATATCTATGTCCCGGATTTCTTTAACGTCATAACCGTGCAAACCAATGCCGCCTCTAAATATTAACCCGATACCCCAAGATGACGATGATGACGATCATGTAGTTGAAGATGGTGGTGAAGACGATGAAGACAGCGAAGGTGAAGACGACGGTGACGACGAAGGTGAAGTCGAAGGTGAAGACGAAGGTGAAGACGAAGGTGAAGACGAAGGTGAAGACGAAGGTGAAGACGAAGATGAAGACGAAGGTGAAGACGAAGGTGAAGACGAATCGGAAGAAGAACATGAAGATGATTATGATGACGTTGAAGAAGATGGTGGGGAAGAAGATGATGATGATGATTAGAAATGGTCACGTTTATATACTTTGTAATGCTCAGTTGTGTTGTCGTCTTGTTACAACAAAGGACATCAATAAAGAAATTTGCAACAAAGAAGTTTTCGAAAATTGCTCAGTTGTGTTTAAGGCTTATATATTGATGGTGAAGATATCATGTTGGTAGAACACTTGAAAACCACATCAAAAGACATACTAAATTGCAACAAAGAAGTATCTCGAGCTGAGAAGCAAAAAATTGAAGTGAAATTGGAATTGGGAACCAACAAGGAAGATGACTGCGCGTTAGGCAAACAGTGCAAAGTTATTTTTACCTCTTTTTTTTGATGCTCTTTCAATTGAAAATCAGTTTTTGGATACTAGTACTGTATTAAATTTGAGACTGACCATGCATGCAATCAATTCAAATGGCAGACAAACCAGTGCAAAATCATTTCCTATATCTGTATTTGGAGGAAATACTAAACTAAATTGATTGAAACGTAAGGAAACCAAATAATATTCATTATAACTTAAGGAAACCAAATAATATTCATTATAACTTAAACAACAAATACAACGATTCAAATCCCCCAATAAGGTTCCGACCCGTGACCCACATTATCTTCCCATTCATTACGCCCTGCTTCTTGTTCCGGATGGCCTTGTCCCGCACCCATCCTTGCCCGCTCCCATATAGAAGGTGTGGCTCTCTCTTCTGCACTCCTGGACGACTCTGCTTGTGACATCCGTTGAGTTTGAGTGACCTCCTCAGCTGTAGGCGGATCGTCGATACTGAGCATCCGAATGTAGGCACCCAAATTCTCCATGGATAATATCCCCTGTTGGTGATGTGTCCGCATAATAGCGAGTGTCGTCGATACACGCTGCAATACCAACAAATAATTAGGAGATGGGTCATATAGAAAACACAATACCAACAAATAAAATAATATAAGAATTACCCGGTTGAAATCGAGGGTAAGGATCGGGTTCGGGTTACGTGGCGGTCGAGGTCTTGCCGGGGCGTTTGGGCTCACATATGGATGTGAGACCTGAGCAAACCAATCGAGGTAAGCATCCTCAGCATCCCAAGGGATAAGAGCTGGTGGGCTGGACATGATGTACTGACACAGGTTGTCATAACGCTGGTCCCATCTATCCCATTCCGGGCCATACCGTACAGTGTATTCCCGGCCACCTCACATTGATTTTGGCGGACAATAATACTCCACTGGCTCGGGGACATCCAAAGGCCGGGACTGACGGCGACCGAACTGTCTGCAAAACCGATCAGGGTTGTACATCTCCATAATGTCAAAGCACCGGATCCCACCACGATAAGTGGCCACTCTATGACGCCCTTGCGGTCCCACGTCCAAATCCGGATACGGCATCCAACACACCTACAGAATTAGCTTATAACAATTAATAACAATATTAATAACAACTTGGAATGACATTTAGACGATTCACTTACATCTTCCGGTGCATACTCATCCAAGATGCGTCTGTACTGTTGCAGTGTCCTTTTTTGCCTCAGCGGGGCTCGTCCAGTGGAATAACGGGACACACGAGCAGTAGCTTCTTGGGAGTTGACATCCAGGTTTGGGTTCCCAGGAAAATACGGGAAATGTAACCAAATCCAAATCTCAAGAAGCCTGACGCAACCAGAAAATTGCACGCATCTCGCCCTAGATGCTATACCCAGCTGCCTGTACAGCAATGCCAAACAACCTGTACCCCATGCGTATTCATGTATCCTGCTCGGATCCTCTAGTAGCGGCAGGAAGCATGTGTCTAACAGGTTGGAGGTCTTGTTCACGAACAAAGACTGCTGAATTAGGTGCCACAAAAAGCCGGTTGCAATGGAGCCCAGATCGGATCTTCTTCGAGAGTTGATCATCGAGACAACGTGGCAAAAGAATTCCCGCTCGCCGACTTTCCCCCTACCTATGAACTTGACCATAAATGCCTCCTCAGCGTCAAACGGGTTGTCCAGGTCAACGCCAAACAAATAGGAAAACAATTGGGCACAATGCGCTGAATCTGCATCTAGACCCAAATGTGTCCATGGCGTGGTGACAGCACCCCCGTCAATAGGCAGCTCCAGAATCTCCAAAACGTCATGGAGACCGATTCCAAGCTCCCCAAAGTTCAGATGAAATGTGTTCGTCTCAGGGTGCCACCTTTCCACGAATGCAGAAAGGAGGTTGTGGTCCACATTCCAAAATTGACCCTTCAGGATGTGAAGCAGCCCCGACTCCTGGGCAAGAGCAAACCATGATTCTGGCTCCGGATCGGTAGGAATTCTAGGAAACCATAGCTCGAAACACTTTTTCCTTGTCTGCGCCTTTAGCTGATGGGGGACACTTTCATCGGGATTCGGATCTATCCAAATCTGATGAGCAATGTGTTGCTCATAATGAGTCAATATAGACCCCTCGTTGAGTCCTGAAAGAGGAGGAGCCGCAGCAACTTCTGACTGCATCGGAGCAGGACCTGACTGCCGAGTCTGTCGGGATCTACCCCGCGAAGAACCTGACCCACTCGGAACATCTGGGTTAGGTGGGTTCCTAACCCCCGCAGCACTTGACCCCCGGGAACCTGACTGTTGCGGTCTATCACCCCGAGATCTTCTATCCCCCCTCCTCTCAGAAGCAGTAATCCGCCTATCACCCAGGTTCCTGTCTTCTCCAACTCTGGATCGGATATTTCTAACTACCTCCTAGTTTTAACGAAATACATACAAATTTACCATCGATTATTATAACTAAAGTCCATATATGCGATTTTAAGTAGTTTTCAACCTTTTTGGTATTTTCTAAAAAGTGTTGATACGCTTTCCACATGCATTAAACTAATTGTTTTTACCATGCATTGCAGTTAATATTGAAATGAAGCGTTTTCCACTATAAACTAATTTTAGCATGCATTTGAAATACAATTGAGCATTTTCCACTATTTCTACAAAATTAAGCGTATTTCAGGTTTTTAGAAATACTAACCGACTCCGTGTTCCGTCTCCGACGTGCTGCTCGGACATCCTCCTCCGCTTGCTCCGGCTCTTCTTGAGGCGTTGCTCCGCCTGT
Source organism: Oxyria digyna (assembly GCA_029168935.1). Taxonomy (NCBI): domain Eukaryota; kingdom Viridiplantae; phylum Streptophyta; class Magnoliopsida; order Caryophyllales; family Polygonaceae; genus Oxyria; species Oxyria digyna. The sequence goes on from JAPVLV010000018.1 coordinate 4,571,207, forward strand.
AACAGTTGCATCCCAGAACATGTGTTGTTGATGCCTTTGGAGATCACTGAAACTGGGGGTGGGGAGGTTGTAACTACTACTAGTTGCTCCGTCCATGTTGAAAAAACCACTACCAGAAGGACCAGCGTAGCTTGCATTCGGAACACCATAACCCGACCACCATTCGTTTCCTACGTAAATTTCTTCATCTGCAGCCGTCGGATCAGAAAAAAAAGGATTAGGAGGAGTTCCGGCCATTATCGAGACGAGGGAAAGCGTTTTTTGAAAGATTTAGAAGGGAGCGTTTTTTTGTAAGATTGAGAAGAGAGCGAATTCGAGTGTGGTTCGGAATGGCATCCCGAACGAACTATATATAGGCAAAAGCTGGTGAGAATGATGACGTCAGCTAGCCGTTACACATAGCTGACGTCAGCTTTTTTTAAAAAAAATCATTCTCGTTCGGAATACCATTCCGAACGAGAATGATGACGTCATCATGACGTCATCAAAAAACTATTCTCGTTCGGAATGGGGTTCCGAACGAGAATAGTTTTTTAAACCGGATTATTTTATGTATTAAATAAAACCCGGTTCATGAACCGGGTTCACAAATTTTCTCGTTCGGAACGGTGTTCGGAACGGTGTTCCGAACGAGAATATTTTAATAAAAAAAAAATACAAAACTCGTTCGGAACGGGGTTCCGAACGAGGGGGGGTGCCGAGTGTAAAATGGGTGCTGCCCGGTTTAATCGCCAATTTTTTTGGTCCGTGACGTAACTAGCCTTTTGGTATTGATGAACTTGTCTTTTTTTAGTATGTAAAGAACCTAGTCTTATCTTGGTCTTTTATAAATCTTTCTTTGTGTTAAATAAAAAAAAATTGTACGCTAAATAGAAGGGATCTTAATATTAATTAGATAGATTCATAAAGTGAAGAGGGTGAAAGTTGTGGGTTTGATTCGGGGGAGGACACCTCTTAGTGTTAAGACTAAGGATGTGCGGATGGAATTGATCCAGCAGTCTACAACACCCTAGCAAGGGCAAACAACTAAAAGCAGACGCTAAAAAAATCCACGTGTCTATAAAACCTCTCTCCCACCCTCTTCTTCACAAAATTCAGAACAAGCAATCTCAATTCAAAGATTCAAACAAAATTCGAGCAAATCAAAGGTGATTCAATCATATTCTTCTCCCATTCAACACAATTCAAACTCGTTTGCTCAGATCTGAGAGAAGAAGCATTGATTTGTGAATTTCTTCACGATTTCTCACAATTCACACTCGATTCTGCTAGGTACGCAGTCCTCTGACCTAACTAGAGCAAATCAAAATCCAGAGGAGTAAGATGGCAAAGAACGGTGCGAACAAGATCCACATTCAAGGTATGAGTACTTTGATTTCATACTAGTTACCCTAACTATTTATTTATGATGTTTAGTTCTATAATTGATAAATTAGAATTCGAAATGTGTGTTCATCTTTTAGAATTGATAGATAATGACTTTGATTCTTGATAATTTGATAGATGATGATTGTTGATCCATGTTTGAATCACATGTTTACTAAGAAGCATGTGAATCTCATGATGAGTGATGATTCATGATGATTGTGTGGATAACTAAATTGTACGTGCTCATATGAAAAGATTGACAAGAATATTTGGTTAATACGTGTGTGAATCTCATGTATCTTGTGATAATTAACACCGACTTATGTATGTGTTCATCAATTTATATGTATGTGTCCATCAATTTATATGTATGTGTTCATCAATTTATATGTATGTGTTCATCAACTAGGTCATCTATGTGTTGTTAATATAAAATGCATGTGTTCATGATGTAAGTCATATGTGTTCATCAGAGAATATGTTCGTGTTAATCAACAAATTCATGTATGTGTAAATAACTTGAAAAATAGGTGTTCATCATCTAAGCAATTTGTGTTCATCATCTAAATCACGTGTGTTCAATGGTGAAAGCACATGTGTTCATATACTAATGCTTTTGTGTGCATTAATATGTATGTGTTCATAAAAATATATGTATGCGTCATGAACTAGGTCATGTATGTTCTTTAATATGAAATACATGTGTTCATTATGTAAGTCATATGTGTTCATCAGAGAATATGTATGTGTTCATCAACTAATTCATGTATGTTCAGTTCATATGAAAAGCAGGTTTCATCATCTAACCCACGTGTGTTCAATGATGAAAACACATGTGTTCATATAATAATGATGTTGTGTGAATATTGAACTTAATATGTATGTGTGAATGTCATGCATTTTGTGTTCATTAATATTCTTGTGTGTGTTCATGAATGAATGAAAATATGTTCTTATGTAACTATCACATATGTTCATATACTAACGCTTTTGTGTCCCTAATGTTTATGAATTGTAGGCGATAAACCAAAAGTGATGAAATTATCTCATGGGACAATATCCATTGGTGATCAAAGAGTTTCAACATCATATGAGACCTCAGAAGCAAACATGTACAAGACAAACTTGAAAAGAGCAAAACACCAACTCTCTCTTCGAGCAAAATAAATTTGTAACTTCTAGAAAAAGGATAGTGATCATTATGGAAGAAATTCATATTCGTAAGGGAGGTGGTAGGGAGAAGAATGATGAGATTTGATTGTCGAGTTTAGTAGACATTTATGTAAAAAGTAGGTTTGGATAAATTTGAATGCTTGGATTGTGGTGTGAAATATTAGTAGTTTGTGATGAACGATTTGTAGTAGTTTGTATATATTACTTAAATGTGTTTATCATAAACTGTTTTTGTGTTCATTGCTTAATGCTTATGTGTTCATCTGTCTAGCCATTTGTGTTCACCAATCAGATTGAGAATATCACGCATGGATTATAGCTTTTGGTAATCATTAATTATACTTGTGTTCATCCATCAAGCCATATGTGTTCATCTTTCAGATAGAAGAATCGGTGTTCATGAATATCAAAACTGGAATATAACTTTGTTAATTATTAAATATAGTTGTGTTCATCTCCAAACCAGTATGTGTTCATATATCTAGCCATATGTGTTCATATGTCTAGCCATATGGTTTCGTCTGTTAGATAAAAGAACCTATATGTTAATGAATATCAAAAGTGGAATATAACTTTGTTAATTATTAAATCTACTTTTGTTCATCTCATAAGCAAAATGTGTTCATATGTCTGGGCATATTTGTTTGTACTGAATATTGAGAACATATATGTTCATGAACATCAAAAGTAAAATGTGTGAAACTCAAAAAGTTTGTGTTCGTGAATAAGTTCTTGTGTGTTCATGCAATGGTTGAAAATTATAACAGGAATGTATGAAAGCCTAACATAAAGAAAAATATTTGACAAAGTTTGGTATCCTTATTCATTACATCAAAAACAAAAAACATTAAATTAAGAATGAAAATATAGCGACTAATTAAGGGCATGCAATGCAGTTGTGTCCAAGCTGACTACACATGGAACATGTTCGACGTTGCTTTGTTGAGTTTGCAATTTCAACTTCTTGGCCACCACTAATCGTCCCTTCTTGAAATTCTTGTTTGCTTGTTGAGGAGGATGAACATTAACTTGATCCGATACAACACCAACAAATTTATGAAACATATAATTTCTTGTTGAGGTTTCAGTAGAGGCTCGACTATGCTTCAACTTACAAACAATCTCTATCGTTCCTTTATCACACACAATAACACTTTCAGTATTAGTGTAAACACTAAAGAGTATAACATTAAGCACTTATGCTAGGAGGAATAGAAGACAAACTCACTTAGCTAACAACAAGATAAAAACATATGATTAGGTTATGTATCAGTGTGTTCATTTCTGGACATCATTGTGTTCATATAGAATTAATGTTAAACATAATTTTGCTTTTAATGCAAAATGTATTCATGTCAAAGCAAACATTTGTTTATTTGTAAATAATTAATGTCACATGCTTGGAGAAATAGAAGACAACTTGTTATCCATATTACACTTGCCTAAAACACAAAAAGAAAGATTTGAGTTAGCATGTTCAATTAAAAAGAATATGTGTTCATTGATAGATGTCAATGTGTTCAAAAGGGACACATAAGTAAATATTAAAACAGATATAATATGGATGTTCATTATGTGTTCGTATTGAATAACATATGTGTTCATATGGTTATAATTAATAGCAAATGTGTTGGTATGCACATGAAAAGAACACAACTAAAAGAACTGATGTGTTCATTTGTCAAAGCTTATGTGTTCATGCGTAATCACATATGTGTTCACATGGCGATAATTTATAGCAAATATATTATTTTCAGTAATTTACCTTGTTCCATAACAATATGGTTTTAAAGGATTACAACCAGACGAAAGTGTTTCATACAACAACCTCTAAAAACAAGCTACAACGAATAAACTAACACATAATCAAATCCATCTAATTATTCCGAAATCAATCTAACCAATTCCATGTAGTTCAAAGTGAGAAATACAACCTCGAAAATACACATACTGAACAATAGAACACAAAATCAAAGCTTTATAACTTTCAACCAGATCGAATAATCAATAGAACACAAATCAAAGCTCAAATTCAAAGATTACTTGTTTGAACAAAAGGAGAATGAGGAAAGTGACGACGTAAGAGAAGAAGCGATGGCGTGAGAGAAAAAACGACGACGTGAGAGAAGAAGTGAGAACAAGCACTCGATGAGCCGTGAGGAATAAGCATGAGCGAAGAAGAGAACACAAGGATGAAGCGAGAGGAGAGAAGAGGGGAAGAGCCCTGAAATTCTGTTAGGAGAGAGATATCAATACCATAATCTTGAACGACTGAGATTAAACTTACCAGAAAGAGATCAACGACCCAAATTCATCCTCATTCTTTCCCTAATACATTATCCTCATGTGATCTTTTTCTGAAAGTTGTGTACTTACTATATTTTCTAGTTGGCATATGATTTAATATATATTTAGAATTATTTAACATATAAATGAAAAATAATTATAATCGCTCATTAAATTAAAGATTAAAGAGACCATGTCATTCATTTCTAAATTGCTTGAGGCTGACAATCATTTTCCCTTCTAAAATGATAAATCAAATATTAATATCTCTGTTTACCACATAGAATCAGTAACATCCCTAACTTAAGTTGCAGTATCGAATAGCGTTTTCAGACGGTCCAAACCGCATATACTCCTTGCATGATATGCAAAATTCTTTACTCATAAAAAATATTCCAAAAGTAATGGATATTGATATAGTGTAACACCAATGTGCTTCAAAGCCGTCACGTATTTCGCAAGACAAACAAACTCTTCGCATATATGATTTTTACCTTTCCTTTAGGTTATTCACAATTGAATTTGGTCCCTAGTAAAGTTTCGGTTATATTAGAGGACCCACATATATGATTTTGGCATTTCCAAAGGTTACTCACAATTGAATTCGGTCTGAAATTTTGGTGGCGTGAAGTCCTAAGTTATCCGTAGATATAATTGTATTCTCAAACTTTAAGGATAAAATGAGCGAGCCATTTGGTTATATGTCAAAACTGGGATATAGTGTATCTATAACTATATAAATAAAACAATATGATACTTCACTCAGTAGACAAGATGATATTTTTCCCTTATATTTGTCCATCAAGAACAAAACAAGAATCAACATGTCAACTAAAAGACAATACTTTGTTGAAACATATGAGACATGTGTTCTTTGATTACTCTGCACTCCCTCTGTCTCATAATGTTCTTCTCATTTCATTTTGACACATTTGCCGAGACACGTTTTGCGTCGTTAATATCTTTTATTATATATTTCTAAAAATTATAAAACTTTGATATTGTTAAAGTACTCAACGAGACGAACAAAACAAGATCCCGCATGACCATGCTTGTTCTTATAGATTGGAAATTATTTAGCAAATTGTGTTGACTTGTGAATAGTGTAGAAATTTGAAATGGGAAGAACAATAGGGGACGGAGGGAGGGAGTATTATTTTTGGATCATCATGGTCAATTACAAACCTGGTATTTATACTACTTTTACAAAATATACTCCTTATTTAGATACATGACACTTGTTTTCTTTTCAATGTTGGTTGTATGTGATCATGTGAGTGATATGTCTCTTCATTCTAAGAACAAATAGATCAAGGCCAGAAGACTGAATATCCAATACAGGGAAGAAAGTAGCCTCAAATGCATAAATGTTGCAAAAAATATTTTGAGAAAATCGCCAATAATTTAGAGTATTGGTCGAGGCCGTAAATTTCATAAGATTGGGATGATGTCATTGTTCATCTATTTGACGCGAATCTGCGCGCTTATATTAGACAAGCAAACTTAGCGCGGCTATGTTAGGCAAGAAGGAATAAATTGGAAATTTTGAAAAATATACATAAATGTTGCGCGCTTAACTTAGACGCGGAAGGAGAAAAACCCTTTGTAATAAAAGATAAAACAAATTGACGAAAATAAAAAAAAATAAAAAACCTACGACTAAGTTAATAGTGCTATTTTGGCGTAAACTTGAAGAAAAAAATAATCGTAACTGAAAGATACTATTAAAATAATAATAATCTAATACGCTTAAAGTAGATGTGCTATGTGTTGAATTTTTGAATTTTAAAAATTGAGTTCGCTCGTTTAGATTTAATGCACATGCGTTAATTATTATCGCACCGAAAATGTGTGTATATAGCCGAAAAAACGTGTGCATTTAGACCCATCCTAGATATAAACATTGCAAGACTAATTTTGGTGTGCTAATATAACAATCATTAATTGCTCGTCTAATCTAAACGAGCGAACTCAATTTTTAAAATTCAAAAAGTTCAGCACATAGCACATCTCCTTTAAGCGTGCTAGATTATTAATATTTTAATAGTATCTTTCAATTACGATTTTTTTTCTCTTTCCGAATTTACGCCAAAATAGCACTACTAACTTAGCCGTGCTAATAACACTACTAACTTAGTCGTGTTAGGTTTTTTTTCTCTAATTTATTTTAGCTTTTATTTTAAAAGATTTTTCTTCTTCCATGGCTTAGTTAAGCTCGTAACATTTATGTATATTTTTCAAAATTTTCGATTTTAACCTGCTCGCGTAGTAGCCGTGCTAAATCTACTTGTCTAATATAGGCCGGCAGATTCGCCGTTCGCATTATAGATGAACAGTAGCGTCTGAGTGGGTGACCCTAAGAGCATATTTATCCATGTTACTCATGTTGAGTAATATAGTCCATTATTTTAATATTTAATGAGTTTTCATCCACATTCATGTTACTCATATCAAAAACATGTATTTTATCTTTAATTTTATTATAAATTTAAATAAAATATTACATAGTCAATATGGATACAATGTAGATAAAAATAAATCAAAAATATCTGAAAAAGAATTACAATAAAATTTAATGTATTGTGAGTGTTATAGGATATTTACCAATAAGGTTATTTACCGAAAACCACCCGTATGATGGCCTACTTTGCGATTAACCACCCCTATGTTGCAATATTATCGGAAACCACCCGTATAAACACATTCGTCACTCAACGACCACCCATCACTAACTTCCGTCAACTTTCTTTTGAAATTTATGACACGTGTCATTTTTAAAAAAAAATATTTTTCGAAATTACTGAAATCACCCTCCAAAAATTTCTAAGGACATATTTTCCATTTCTTAAAATTCTTTAGAATGTTTATGTAATTTCTACAAAAGTAATTAAAAACCCAAACTTCATCTTCTTCCTTAAAGAATCTTCCTTAAATCAGCCACGACCCACCAGCTAGCTTCGAGCGTGTGGCCGACTCGTCAAAGCCACCACCATCCTCCTATCCTCTCGCCGCACCACCTCTCTGCAACTCGCCATCGTCAAGGCCACCAGCCACGACCCCTCCACCTCCCCCCGCCCCACTTCATCTCCGACCTAATCGACCTCCAACACCACTCCTCCGCCGCACGCGACCCCCTAATCAACCGCCTCTGCACCACCCGCGACCCCTACGTCGCCCTCAAATGCCTCCTCTCCCTCCATCACCTCCTCCCCTTTCTCTCCAGTCGCCTCCCCGAAATCACCAACTTCCGCGACCAATCATACCCCGACACGTGACAACTTTCTCTTTGGGCTCACTAGTTCGCCCAAAAAATCAACTCCTCCCTCCTCCTTCGATCCTCTGATTCAGAAATTCTCTCCTTGAATTTTTGATTTAGGGTTCTTCGGTATGATTTGGGGAAGAAGATGAAGTTTGAGTATTTTAATTACTTTTGTAGAAATTACATGAACTTTTTAAAGAATTTTAAGAAATGGCAAATATGTCCTTAGAAATTTTTGGAGGGGTGATTTCAGTAATTTCGAAAAATATTTTTTTTTTAAAATGACACATGTCATAAATTTCAAACGAAAGTTAGTGACGGGTGATCGTTGAGTGACGGAGGCGTTTATACGGGTGGTTTCCGGTAATATTGCAACATAGGGGTAGTTAATCGCAAAGTAGGCCATCATACGGGTGGTTTTCGGTAAATAACCCTTACCAATAACTAAGATTAAGGGGCAATTTGGAAAAAACGCTAATAATTTATTAATTTGACTGGTATACTAGGCAAAAGTTCATGGAGCGAACACCAGCGTCTTGCTACTCTTGAGATTCTGAGTGAGATCGTCTGGTTAATTCATACGGAAGAAAACCCTATCCTGCAATTGGGTTCTGCAATTGTTCTTCATCTCGATCATTTTTCCTGCAATTTCAGGTAGAACATCTTTCCTGCAATTGGGTTCTGCAATTCGTCTTGCTAAATTGTGCATTTGTTTGATTTCAGACTTTTCTCTGTTTATGCTCGAAGCTAAGCTTGTTAGATTCATGAGTGTATGTATTTTTTTGACTAGGTTCAGTAGATAATATATAGTAGTGATTTCATGACTGTCTATACATAGAATAGTTACTTGATTTTTAGGGTTTCTGATTTGGAAATTTCAGTTATGCTGTCACGAAATAGTCAAGCTTCTTCCAATCATATGGACGTAGATGAGGAACAATCAACTTCTGATGAGCTTGTGAAGTTCTTGATGAGTCGTAACATTTCACTTGATGTGATCAAAGACTCCAATTTCCAGAAAATACTGAACAGTTTAGCTCAGCATGGTCAACCCTCTTGTTTGTTTTTGGATAACTCTTTAGTCATACAGAATTCAGTGCAGAAGTTTGAGGATGAAATCAAACAGTATATGCGAATGGTCATTGAATCTTGGAGGACGACTGGGTGTACGTTAATGTCGTACAATATGAAAGGAGCACAAAAAAACAAGTGTGTTGTTGGCTTTTATTGTCCTAAAGGATTCATTTTTCTTGAAGTAGGTCCATCAAGAGAAGATATTGAGAATGCATTGACAAAGATTGTGCCAGATTCAGCTTTCGTGGTGTGGCGTGATATAATACATTTTGTTGAGCACGATGCTTCTTATCACTCTGAATGCCCGTACCAAGCCCTTGATCTGACTGGTAAAGGTCAAAACTTTCTTTTTGGAGATGAAACCAGATGCATGCGACAACAAACTCACGTGTTATGGAGGACGATTTATAAGAAGTCAAAGTGGGTCCAAAGCCTAATCAACAAATCAGATAAAGTATTTGAGTGCATAGTTACTCGGTGTTTGAATGACGTGTTATTCAAAACTTTGAAGAAAAAAGGAGTTGAAGAAGTTGAGGGATGGAAGCATGCAAGTTCTTTTGCACGTCTAAGTATGCTTATGAAAGTGAAGTCCGAAATAGCAACTTGGGTATCACATCTCGGTACAGGTGAAAGTTTTAACTTACAGAACGACACTGATGTTTTGACAACCATTAACAGAAAGGAGTTTTGGAATGACGGGAGTGAGCTTGTTCGAATCCTAACCCCTTTTTTTGAGGTTCCTAGTCTAATGGACACTTTAATTCCATCTGCTAGCTACTTGTTCTTGGCTTTGGATAAAGCAAGTGGTCTCCTCAAGACCAAGTCTGATTCTGAGCCTCTTAAGTATAGACAGATATGGGACTGCTTCAAGGAATGGAAGGAATGTAATTTTCATGCAGTCCAAGATCTAGCTTGCTATTTAAACCCGTGTTATATATTTACTGAAGATGTGCAAGAGAGTATCTCCTTACACGAGTATGCTCAGTGTTTCTATAGTTTTCGTCTTGATGGAGCAGTTGAAGATGATGAAGAAGAATTACTTGCAGAATTAGGTGCTTACAGTACAGGCTCGACTAACCCATTTGCATCAGTTTCAGTGTCAGAATGCCAAGCGAATCATCCCAGTAAGTCTTTTTTAGTGAAGTTGGAGGTTCTATTATTTGAATGTGGTTTTTTATAGCTCTTATAATTTGTTTTGCAGCTACACTATGGTCCAAATACGGGGGTGGGTTCCCGATATTACAGAGTTGTGCTTATAAACTTCTCAGTCAGCCGGCGTGTTGTTTGTGCAAACAAATCGAGAAGCACGTTTCGAAAATTCAAGGGTCAGATAACTTTATACTGAGATTGAATGGCCTGATGATGGAAGAGTTTACAAAGTTGGGAGATCAAGTTTATCAGCCTATCCTTATTTAGTCGTCCTTAGCTGTACAAGAAATAGACCTCTATCCTGTCTTATGTTTAGTTTCTTTTGAATCAGTTTGTGTATGTATCCACTGTTAGTCTGCTACTAGTTTGGTTTGTGTCGCCTTTGATTCCACTGCTACTGGAATTTTACTCAGCAATATGATTTTGGTTGGGCTCAACACATATCTGTCTTCTTTTACGCATTTTTTTTTATTACAACTGCTTTTAGTTAGAAACATGTTTGTTCTTTCCTTATTGAAGTTTTTTACATCTGCTAACTGATCTTTAAACTTGAAAGAATGTATGATTGAGGTGAATTTTTGTGGTGAGTAGTTCGAAAGGATATACAAGGTTCATTTTTTTGTCAAAACTAAAAACAAGTTACCAGTAAAAGTAACTTTCTGGGCGAGGTTGTAAATTTGATGAACAGTAGAGGTAATTTTAGAAGCAAATCGTTTATGGGGAAGTGAACACCCGCATTTGTTCACACTTCACAAGGAAGAAAAACCTACTTAGTTTTCAAATTGCCTTCCGAACCGTCAGTCTCTTGTTTCTTCGTCTCGATCACTCTTTCTACAATTTCAGGTATTTTCACTCTTGCTGAATTCGGATTATGCTCGAAGCTTCCTATTTTTAAACTGGGTTGGCTTGTTTGGTTTGTCAGTAGAATATAATACTGTGTACATAGAAGACTGTAACTTGGGTTTTAGGGTTTGTGTTGTTGATGGGTCAGTTCTGATTTGAAAATGTGTTTTGCTGCACCAGTTATGGCTACCTTCATTAACCATATGGAGGTAGATGAGGTCGAGTCAACTTCTGATGAGCTTGAGTCAACTTCTGATGAACTTGTGAAGTTCTTCATCAGCAGGAATCTTTCTCTTGATATGATCAAGGACCCTGATTTCCAGACCTTGTTGAAGAGTTTAGCTCAACATGGTCAAAACTCTTCCTTGTTTACACAGACTTCATTGTGGAAGTTTGAGCATGAGCTGAAAGAGTATATGCGTATGGTCATCGAATCTTGGAAAACGACCGGTTGCACATTGATGTCCTACAATATGAAAGGAGCAAAGCAAAACAAGTGTATTGTTGGATTTTATTGTCCCCAAGGATTCATCTTTCTTGAGGTAGGTCCATCAAAACAAGATATTGAGAATGCATTGACAGAGTTTGTGCCGGATTCATCTGTCTGGAATGATATAATCCAGGTTGTTCAACATGATGCTTGCTATCACTCTGAATGTCAGTATCAAGCCCTGGATCTGACTGGTAAATTTCAAAACCACCTCTATGGAAACGATGCCAGATGCGTAAGACAACATATTCACGATTTCTGGCATAGAATCTGTAAGGAATCTACATGGGTGCAAAGCCTGATTAGGAAATCAGATAAAGTATTTGAGTCTATGGTTACTGGAGGTATGAGTGAAATGCTATTCAAAACTTTGAAGCAAAAAGGGTTTGAAGAAATTGCAGGCTGGAAGCACGCAAGCTCTTTTGCACGTCTAAGGATGATTATGAAGGTGAAATCTGAATTGGGAGTTTGGCTATCTCAGCTTTGTATAAAGGCAGGATTTGAATTAAAGTATAACACTGATGTTCTGACAACCATTACGAGCAGAGACTTCTGGAAAGATGTAAATGAGCTTGTTCGGGTTCTAACCCCCTTTTTTGAGATTCCTAATCTCATGGACACGTTAATTCCATCTGCTGGCTACTTGGGATTAGCAATGGATAAAGCAAGTTCTCTCCTCAAGACCTACTCTAAGTCTGAGCCTTATAAGTATGAACTGATATTAGAGTGCTTCAAAACATGGAGAGACGGGTTTTTTAGTGGAGAAGTCCAAGAACTCTCTTGCTATTTGAACCCTTCTTATATTTGTAAGCAAGATATGGAAGAAGACTTCTCTCTAAAATATCATTCATGGTGTTTCTATAATTTTGGTCTTGTTGAATGTACAAACGAAGGCGAAGACGAAGAATCTGAATCAGATGAAGAATCATATCCAATAAGAGAAAACAAAGAATTACTTGCAGAGTTAGATGCCTACTGTACCAAATCGAGCAACCCATTTACAAATGTTCCAATGTCAGAATTGGAAGCAAATCTGGTAAGTCTACTAATTGGAATTTTTATTATCTGAATGCCATTTCAATACCTGACTGTGTACATCTGAACAATGTTTACAGCTATATTATGGACCAAATATGGAGGTGAATTCCCCTTGCTACAGAAATGTGCATATAAATTCCTAAGCCAACCGGCTAGTTGTTTGTGCAAACAAGTTGAGAAGCACGTCTCGAAAATTCAAGGGTCAGACAACTATATGCTGAGATTGAATGGCCTGATGATGGAAGAATTTACTAAGCTGGGAGATCAAGTTTATCAGCCCATCCATATTTAGCTGCCCTTTATTCTTAAGTTGTTCTACAAGTAGACCTCTATCTTATCTTATGCTTATGTTTTGAGTCATTTTCATTGTGTATCTACTACTACTAGACAGTAGATTCCAAGTTTGTTCTTGTGCTACAGGTACAGTTATGTGCAGTATTTTGTCAAATATCATGTACTCCTCTGTCCCTATTTGTTTGTCCATTTTTCTTTTCGGGTGTCCACTATTTAATTTACGTTATTTTATTCTACCCATTTTATCTCTACTATCAACTTATAATTATCACATTTTCACATTTTCTATCTCCCAAATTACAATCTTATCTACTCTTTCTCTCTATCTCTCTTCTCTAACCATTCACTTTATACTTTTATCTCTCCTATAATCATTATATTCCTACAATTCCTTAATTCCTGCGAAAATCGTACTTGTGGACAAACAAAAAGGGACGGAGGGAGTATGAATTTAGCCTTTGATCATCACTAATTAGGCTACTGTCTGATTTTGTTCTCAGCCTTGTGATTCTGGTTCTGCTTGACATTGATCAATCTTCTTCTGCATATTATTAAGAATGCTTATTCTAGACAGACTGTTCTAAAAATCACAAATGTATAAGTAAGAAAAAGTTTGGTGAGAACAAATTTTACGGTACGAAGTGCGAAGTCATCTCGTTCACATATAACAAATTAATGTTTATAATTTGTACGATCATGATTATAATATGACAATCACGTCCGTTCTGATCGTTTTTCAAAGGAAAAAAAACAAATTTCACAAAAATTACAAAATTATCACCACTTGACTCACTTTAAAAGTTCAAAATTATCAACGCTCAGATTATGAACATCGACGTATAATTTGTGAACGAGAGTGCTTCACACTTTACACCATAACTTATTTCATACCGACACCTTTTCTTTGAGTAGTTGATATTGTTCTTATTTCACATCCGTTTGTAATTTCTAAAAATCTCTTCACTTCTTATTAATTTGTTCATTATTACAAGAATTTTGAACGTTTTAAGTATGGGACGCGGTGACATACTTGTAATTACTGTGAACTTTGATTTTTTTAATTATTTTCTCAAAATGACCTCAAAAAAATTTATCGCCTAGATTATGAACGTTATCGCTCAAATTATGAACATTAACTTGTTATCTGTGAACCTGAAAACTTTGTTTTTCCTGCGTTAAGTTTTGTTCTCACCGGAACTTTCGTCTTATTTACTAAGCTAGTAGTAAACCGGTTTGGTTCATGATAAATCACTATATTCCGGTCCGAACCGGAAATTAGATTTTAATTAATTTAGCTGTTTTTTCTCCTTAGGTCTTCTTTCTTCCCGTATCATCTTCATTCTTCTCTTCTGTCTTCATTCACTCTCTCGTAGACCAACTCGCCTTTGCCGTCGTCATCGATCTGTTTGATACGGTTAGTTTAGCTAAATAACTCCAATTTCAATTTAAAGCTCCACACTTGATTGTTCATGGATTTTGGGCTCTATCTTATTTCGTCCAATTGTGATATCCAGCTTTCTGATAGAGTTTATGTATTTGTATGATTTTGCAACAGAGCTGATAAGATTGTGAATTTGTGGTTGAGCTTACTGGGAAGTTAATGGCAACAGGAAGAAAGAATTTGAAGAGGGAAGTGGAGGCAGAGAGTATAGCTTTCGATGAAGGTCAAACTGTAATGCAGGTGGTATCTCTTAGAGGCTCCAACATTATTGAGGTACACTATCTCAGTTTCCTTTCTTTTTTCAATGTCCATGTTTTCTTAATTAACTGATCTATGAGCTTAGTCCTCTAGTGATACAACTTATCTGTGTCTATGAACAATTGATAAATGAATTGATGATTGCCTAGGAATCAAGGAAGATGATCGAGCAAAGAGTAGTAACTAATAAGCTTCCATTAGAGAATTTTGAGAGAAGAGAATACAAACTGATTTCTGAATGACATTGCTTCTGTTCTTACAGCTATTTAAAGCTTCTAACAAACTTCTTAACAACCAATTGACAGTGGCTTTCTTTGCCATTTACAAAAATAACAGATTCTAGATCTGTGTCTCATTCCCTATATCATCTTGTTAGTATAGTGTGGCAATAGATCATTAGCTAAGAGGGGAAAGAAAGAAAAAAATTCAAGCTGATGTTTACTTGTTATCCAGCTTTGTTTTTTGTATGTTATGATACTAGTTAGATGATGGTAACTATGATTCCTATAATATACTATATCATAGAGACAGGAGAGACAAATCCACTTTCATAAGTAATCAGATATTCAAATAAGCATTGCCCTACTTGGGATTTGAGGAAAGTAGGATGAGTGAATTTATCTTTTTATAATGTACTTATTCATATGTAATTCCCTTGTGATGTCTGAAGCTGCATATCAATCCCTAAATGCTTCCTCTTTCTTTACCAAATTGATGCAGTGGGATTTTGGAATGTTTGTTTAAAAAAAACACCTCTTTCTCAATCAAGAGGAGTATCTGTGGCAAGATTGGTGGTTGTTTAAAAGCCTTTTGAGGTGCATCAGTAGTTAGTTAATCACTTTTTTGTATTTCTGTTTAGGACATACAATTTTTTGTGGATTTAATTATATCTCAGTGTTGCTGAATTTGGTTCACAACTGCATTGCAGGTTATGGATGATAAAGGTGAGAATTTGTTAGCATTTTTTCCAGCCAAGTTTCAGAAGAGCATGTGGGTAAAGAGGGGTAAGTATTTGCAACTCTAAGTCTTTCAGATTATGGTTACATAAAGCTTCATATTTAACCCAAAAAAAAAAACATAAAGCTTCATATCATGCACTTTTCTTGCTTATGTGGAGTAATTTGTACTTTAAGTTAGCTCTTCCCATAAGAAATTAGCATACGAAAAAGTATGACACTTACATTTTAAGATTGTTGTTCATCTAAAGATCTTTGAAAAAACTAATTGGAAATTTCTGTATGTTTAAGTGTTGGAGAAATTTGAAATTAAGAGTGGTAACATTACATGCCTGCTTTGTTTGATTTATGGCATGTTTAGTATACCATATTGTCATTGACTTGGAATTGACGAAGAATCATGTCTGATAATCCGCAGGTAGTTTTGTAGTGATTGATGAAAGTGGCAGAGAAGAAGCGCAAAAATCTGGTAGCAAAGTGGCGTGCATTGTTAGACGGGTTCTCTTTTACGAACAAGTTCGACAACTTCAAAAATCTCAACAATGGTGCGCATTTTCTGAATATTTGCTGCTAGATTTACCTGGCTGCTCCTCTTCATTTAGATTATATGACAATCATCTTGAGCATAACCACTAATAAATTATTAAAACAACAAATATGTTTTTTATGCTGAAACCCATAAAGTTTGTGTGATTTCTTATATTTTTTTGATCTTCTCAACTGAAGGTTTCTAGTACAGATGCAGAACTGCCTGCCTTGTATCTTTATTCTCTCAAAAAGAGACTTGCCATATTACTATCAGTAAAAATACACCCTCTTTTTTTATGCTCTGAAATGGATTTTGTGACTGCAGTTATTTTTTTATATTAATCGGTTAGATAGTTCACATATACGTTTCGGTTACCCTTATTAACTGATCACTGTATCTTAAATGATAATGTTAGCTCCATATCTGTATACATTGTCTAAATGTTCATATCATATTTATTTGTTACTACAGGCCAGACGTATTCAAATCCGGCGATAGCTCGAGTACACCTGTAGAGGAACTTGTATCCCAACAAGATGGAAATGATGATGATAACTCGAGTGATGACGATGGTCTCCCACCGCTTGAAACAAACAAAAATAGGGTGATGCCATTTGAGATGCATCAGTGCTCTGAATCCGATTCTGATTCAAGTTCTTAGAAATACAGTTATGAATATCAAAAACACAGTTATGAATACCTTTACATTGCAAAATTGTAAAGGTACAATTATCAATTGCAATTATATGTTATTCGTGACATTAATCAGTATCTTATAATTCAAGCATTCGGATTATCTTCTCCTAATATTGTCTATTTGTATTGTATTCGTTCTACCCGAAAATCGAAGAAATATTGACCAGTTCTGTCTCATAATGCTAATACTAATCCTCTTGACAGCAAAAGAATAGGAAAAATATAGATTGGCAATTCCTTCACAAACACTAGAAAAATCCAACACAAACTAAATAACCATTCACCAAAAAACAAAGAAACCAACATAAAAAAAGCAATCACAATCCGATCATATTTAGATGTTTAGGCAATGAAAGTTGGAGTCAACTTCATAGTAGACTGAAAGATTCAAGTAAGCTTCCTTGTTGAACTTGAGACGTCTTTCATCCTTAATGCATCCTTGAAGTCAAACAAAAATCAATAACAATTAATGAATATGTATCCCAAAAGAATTAAAGAGTACTTAGTCATATGAAAATTGAACTATAAACATAATCAGGAACATTCACAACTTCCTCTTCAAGGGATATAGAGATTCTAATAATAGAAAACACGAGACAATGTCGTCTCGTTGCTGCACTTCATTTGACTGTCAAAGAAGAAGCAATGGAAAGCAACGCAATCTTATCTTAGCTGCAAATGCAATGAGAATATTGATACCAAAGTATACGTAGACATGTCCAAAAAGTTAACAGTACCAACTGATCCAACATACTATTGTCCAAAACCAAACTTACAACCATGATTATATAATAACAAAAAAGTTCAGCAGTAATTTCAATTACTGAGTTTTAATGCAGTAAGGGAGATGGAGACTTTACCCTCTTTTCCAAAACGTTTTACTGCTGCTTCGTGTTGATGATGTCGCAAACGAAGATGTTTAATGTGGCGACATGGAGACTTTAACCACTTTTTTTTCAAGAATTCTGATGGAGTCGTGCCGAATTTCCATTATAAAGATACACCTCGCCAATTCATAAACCAGAGAATAACGAGTTTCTACTAGGTTGTCAGGAACACCCTTTAATCCTTTATGTTCTGAATAACCGACTTAGCATAAGTGATTATGCTGTCAATAACCAACTTAGCAGAAGTGGAAATTTCTTCAAGTTCGGGCATTTCTAACAGCACATCATCTTTTAAATCTTAATTTAACCAACCCAAGAATGAGACGATGCAAGAAGTATTTGAAAAGCCTCGTTGGTAATAGAAATCCTGTCTGCAATATAGTTGCCAATAGTTTGACCAAAGTTGTTGGTTCTTAACCAAATCGGGGTCACTTCCATCAAACATTCAATCTATAACACCGTTGTAAAAGTTCCATCTGTTCAATATTTATGATAAATAAACATGGCTTATTGAAACATAAGTAAATATTTACCTGCAATAATGTTGTTTTTAAAGTAATTTTCGAGGTGTTCCTTTCCTTCCTTTCCTATCTCTTTGGCTATTTCTCGCAGTTTCCCAACTTCGAGCAAATACCATTTAATATTATAGTTGATAAATCTCATGTATACGTATCCTTTGTCTATATTCAAGTTAAAAATTCCGATTTTATCTTTTCTTTAAAAAGATATACTGATTAGGAAAAAAAAGTTATCTAATACGGAGTAGATAATATAAATATTTGCTTTTATCTTTTACTATATTATGTTTTTCTCTTATAGATATTTTTTATTATTTTATTAATCTAAGGCCTCTTTATCTAAAGTCTGTTAACTAAGCATATAAATACAACGCCTTCCAAGGCTTTGTTCATACAAACATTCATCTGATTCCTCTAATCTTCTCTAGTACTCACCCAAATCCGCTTTCTCCCTCGCAAGGTAGTGTCTTCTTCTTCAATTGTCGAGTTGTTACCTGTGTGAATTTTCTTGTTCAAGGTTGCTCCACAAATTAGGTTTTCCCTCTACACTTGTTAATTATGATATCAAGTTTTGAGATTTCGTTCGAACGATATGGGGACTTGAATAGTCGTTTGAAATCTAGTGATTTTGAAAATTTACAGGTTTACGGATCATCAATATTTCCGTACTTCTGATCATCTGTTGTTTGATTTGTGTGCATATCATTTAATTTTATAATCTACAGACATTCAAGAAGTAGTTGTTAAAGATATGATCTGTTGAACTCTAAACCCCAAATAATGTATTGGTGATTTAGTTTCTGGTTTGTAATATGAACATGTAACTCGATTTGTGTTTTTGCAGTGTAAGAAAATAGACTTGGTTTCACTGATGGATGATAAATTGCTAATGAATGTTGCTGTGATATAACAGATGCAGATCTTTGTTAAAACCCTGACTGGTAAAACTATTACCCTGGAAGTGGAGAATTCAGACACCATTGACAATGTGAAGGCGAAGATCCAGGATAAGGAAGGGATCTCGTCAGATCAGCAAAGGCTGATCTTTGCAGGTAAGCAGCTTGAAGATGGAAGAACCCTTGCTGATTACAACATCCAAAAAGAGTCGACTCTTCATCTGGTGCTTCGTCTTCGTGGTGGAATGCAAATCCTTTTGAAAACTTTGAAGGGTAAGACAATCACTCTACAGGTGAAAAGTTCTGATACAATTGCCAATCTGAAGGCGAAAATCCACGCCAAGGAAGGGATCCCACCAGATCAATTGACCATCACATTGGAACAAACTGGAATGCAAATCTTTGTGAGGACTTTGTCTGGGAAGACCATCACATTGAAGGTTGAAAGCTCAGACACCATATATGATGTGAAGTCAAAGATTTACGACAAGGACGGGACTCCCCCGAAAAGTCAGAGGTTGATCTATGGAGGTAGGCAGCTTGAGGATGATCGAACTTTGGCTGATTATAACGTTGAGAAGGAGGACACCCTTAACCTTCTTCTCCGTCTCGTAGGTTGCCAGTTTTGTATGTGCCCTAAACCCCATTAGTTGAAGTCCTTTTTTGTCCTCCTGGGTTGTGGAGAATCATTGACCATGGCTGATTTTGTTTCCCTGTTTTCTCACTGCAAAGGAATACTGATTTGAATATGCCTTTTACAAGCAATCTTATTCTTGAATCACTGTTTGTTTACAGTCATCCCCAAAATTAACTAATTAGTCAAAACAACATCTCCAGCATATCAAACACAATTTGCTACACTGTCCCAAGATTAACGAAGGCATTTGTTCGATCCAAAAAAGCAAACTTACGTGCATTTCATATCATATCCCGAAATCATTCCGCTAGCAAGCGAAGAAAGATCGAAAGGGATGAGTGACTCTCACAACAAAGTAGAGATCGGTGACCAAAATCAAATCTAAAATTCGACAGAAAACCCAAGTCAGATTTGGGAAGCAGGGACGTTGAATCTGTGGCGGAGGTGAGAGAGGCTCAGATGGAGGCGGTGGCGGAGGTGAGAGAGGCTCAGATGGAGGCGGTGGCGTCGTCATCGTCGGGATCGTAATCGGGATGGAGAGAGCGGTCGATTGCCATCCATCCTATCAATTTCTTCACAAACCCTAAATCCCCAATTTCTTCGTAAACCCTAAATCTTCAATTTCTTAGTAAACCCTAATCGGTTAAATCACCAATTTGACGTCATTTTTTTTTTTTTTTACGGAGTTGGCTTCAACCGGATTTTTTTTTGGAAAAACAGCTTGAACCGGTTCATTAGTAAACCGGTTTTTGATAACCGATTTAATAATTAACTAGCGTGTGTCCCGTACATGGTACGGGGTCGCATGTAATAAATATTTTAATAATATATTTATATTTTATACTATTAATTAGTTTATAGATTGTAGTTTTTACTTTATGGTTTATAATTTATAGATTATAGTTTATAGTTTTTAATTTACGATTTATGTTTTATAGTTTAAGTTCATCAATAACTCAATTTAATTAGATTGATAACATAATAATAGATAAAGATCTATATATATAAAAGATAAAGATATAATATGATAAAAGATAAAAATTGATATTTCTTTTTGTAATATAGCCTCTTAGATATCTTTTTAATTTTTTTTACTTATTTAATTCAAAGATATATATTAAAATATAAAGTCCGATGATGTGGAGGATGAGATGGTGGATGATGTAGCATAGCTTAGAGGTCGACACATAGACAAATTGAATATAAGAGCGACATATGGCAAAACAACGTTCTGTTTTAGTATATGTATGTATAGATTGGAAACCAGTTTATTATAGTATGATTTAAACAATTAATTTAATATTTGAAAATCGGTTCGGGTTAATTCGGGATGACATCATCAATGACGTCATTTATTTTTATTTTTTAAATTTTTTACAAACAGTGATGACGTCAGCATTACCTAATGCTAATGCTGACGTCAGCAAGTTTAAATTTCAATTTTTTTAGTCGTTATTGCTGATGTCATCAAGATGACGTCACCAATAATAGCCAAAAATAAAATGAATTTTAAATTTATGACGTCAACTACACGACGTGTAGTTGGCTTGTACCTTAACCATTTATTGATATAAGTCCAACTACACGACATGTAGTTGGCCTACACTTAACCATTTAAAATTATAAGTCCAACTAGCTCTAATCCAACTAAATGACCCTAACCGGTTCATCACATAACCCGAACCGGTTCGGATTGAACCGGTTTATTTATTTTTTATTTCAAATTAAAAACTGAACCGATTTCCAACTACACGACGTGTAGTTGGGGTGAACCCAAAAAATTTCCAACTACACGTCGTGTAGTCCCCAAGTGAGTGTACAGTGTAAGAAGAGTGAGTGCGCGGTTATTAATCTATCGAGAGAAATTGAAAATATTATATCTCGATGGCATTTTAAGTAAATTTTGCTAAAAGACAAGGGGTAAAAGGGTAATTTCACTCAATTTAGCGGCAAAACTAACATAAAAGAAGAGTGACTTTTTGTTAACGAAGTACAATATGGGTGATTTTAAATGTTTTTTGATATTATCGGTGGTTCCTTGCAAATTTTGAGATATAACAGGTGATTATATGCAAATTCTTTATTTACGTCTATCAATAAATGTTTTCCAAATTACTAGGAAATGTTCGTGTCTCAATTATTACAGCATTATATGATTAGATGTACTGTTTTTTTGAGAAAATGAAATCTTTGTAATGATACTTGATTAGTTTCTTAAGTTATTTTCAAGAGAGCGATGTCAACAGGGAGTGTTTCAGTGGTGCCAGAAACACAAAATCTTGATGAAACCATGGCTGAGGGAGATGAGGAAGGTGCTCCGTCGAGTGACCCCCCGGATGCTAGGGTAAGTTGGGTTGAGAAAGTAGCGCAAGGTGGGAGGGGAGGAATGCCTTGTCCAGAGAGGGTCCTAGCTAGATGATGAATTTGTGGCTTCTAGGATGTAGATTTCATGACCTAATGGAGAGGAGGAAGCAAAAATAACCATAGATCATGAAGTTCTTACAACTATGGAGGGCTTAGGGAAGTATGGTCATATAATAGCAAAGTCCTAACTGGAGGGCCATGGAGAGTGTTCGGTAATTATATTCTGATACAGGACTGGTCACCAGACTTTGACCTTACTGTTGACGATATTGTGACTACGCCGGTATGGATCCGAATTGCGAATATCCCTATGATCTTCTATCACATGCAGATTCTTATGGGAATTGCTGCGGGAGTTGGTAAGCCACTTAGGGTTGATATGACAACTTTGAACTTTGAGCGTGACTGTTTTGCGAGGATCTGTGTGGAAGTGAACTTGAAGAATAAGTTGAAAGGTACGGTCTCGGTGAATGGTGTTAGGTACTTTGTCACGTATGAAGGTATGTCGGCCATCTGTCACACATGTGGGAAGTATGGTCATATAATAGCAAATTGCATGTCTCGTGAAACTGTTAAGAAGGCGAATGTGGAACCGATGGCATCTCCAGAGCATGTCAATGTGGAAGTTGAGAAGAATGTTACCACTGTTGCCCAAAGCAAAAAAGTTCTGACGACCGGATAAGATAAAACGGTCGGTAGCTGGATGAGCCACGAATGGCAAGTCAACAGGGGAAGGGAAAAGCGAAATCAAAGGAATATCCGGGCAAGATTATTCCCAAATTTGTATGCAAATAATCACGGAATTTTTAACTTTCATAGTTAAAAGAACTTGAACCGTCACTCTACCTGTAGAGTGGAAAATACAGGTGAGTTACAACTCTTTGAAATTTGAATTATTTCGGCAACGACTATGAGAGCTCAATCACTTAAAAAAAGTGGAGAATATATAACACAAGGTCGTTGAATAATTCATAGCAAGTAACCACGGTTGCACGGTTCATCCACCAAACTCTACAAATTCACATTGCTAATACCAACAAACTTTAATAGTCAGAATTTGGATCTAGATTCTTAATATTTGCTAAAAACTTAGCATACTTTATTTTCAAGTAATCTACAAAGGTCCATCAAGATTCAAGAGAATACAATCCAAATTTCACGATTGTAGAGATCATCCACCAGACTCTACAAATCACATTTCTAAAGGTTTTTACACGAAACCACCCGTTATATATTCGATTTTGCATAGAACCATCCGTAATATCACTATTGATTTTAAACCACCTTTTATTGCTCATTTGTTTACAAATGCCCATCCATAAAGGCATTCCGTCAAATTTTCCGTCCATTTGTGTACAATTACTTTTTTAGCCCTCATGTTTCTCAAGATTTACAAACAATACCATAATTTTTTGACATTCTTACCCTTACCTCGTTAGCTAGTGTGGCTAATGAAATCCCAATGTAGTTGAAAGGTTAATTGCCTACAAATTGAAGATTTTATTTCTCCACAATCAAGAATTAATCTCAATAAACATGTATCGATCCACATTATACAAAATAGAAGCACCAATTTTTCAACTAAGCAAAGCTAACTAATCAATTAATTTAGGGTTTTGCAAACCAAATTGGGGGTTTTAGATAACTCAAACACCTATTGGGCCTCCGACAAGCTTCGTCTTCCTTTTAAAGGCGGAGAAAAACTCCGCACTCATTTTTTTATAACTGGCACCCGCCTTGGGCGCATTCCGGATGCGTCCAAAACATTTTAAAAAAAATCCGGTTCAGTTTTGGGCGCATCTAGGATGCGCCCAACTTAAACCGGATTTTTTAAAATTTTGACCGCAAAAAAAAAAAAAAACTTGGGCGCATTCAGGGTGCGCCCAAAAATGACCCGGTTTAAAAAAATAAAATTTGACGCATCCGAGATGCGCCCAAAACGGTTGCAGTTATAAAATCCGAATGCAGGGTAAAGGTCAGTAATCCCCAAAGTGTTAAATCAACAATGGTAACTCCTCTCTCTAAAAATCAAATACCCAAATCCAAAACTAAATTACCCCAAAACCAAAATTACAGCAATTGAACCATCCAAACAACAAACCCCAAAATTACAGCAATTGAACCAAAATTATCCCCACCAGCATCCACAAACCCCAAAATCCTTAAAAAATCAAAGGAAAACAGCATCTCATCTAACAATCAAAGCTAAACAGCAGAGGAACATCCTCTTCAACAATAAGCACGAACAGACGATGCTTTCAACAACTAAAACAGGGGTAAACCCTAGCTGATTCTTCAAATATAGGGAAACCTCCTGTAATGGGAAATACCAGATCTGAAAAATTTCAAAATGATAACTATTCACTTGCTTGTCTAAGCGCACAGACGAGCCCCATTTGCTCAGATCTGTATTTGCCCATTGTTGAGCTTGCTTTGCAAGTTATGGAAAATTGGATTTTTTGTAAAAAAAAAATGAAGCACCTGCGTTGAAGAAGAAACCCATACCAATTTTCTTCTGCAAGTTGAAAGACCAATGTGTACTTGTTTCTTCTTTTCTTGTTTGATACAGGAAAGAAGAAGAAGAAAATCACCGACCCAAGGTCTGGAGCCGTAGAATGCGACTGCGATTAACTTTTTCGAATGAGCAATCGCCGGACTGTAATCGACAGAGTGGAAGTCAACGAAAAAAGATGTGGAAGTTGTATTGATGAAGTAGAAATTAATGGTGAGGAGAGAGGCGGGAGGGACGTAGTTGGAGAGAAGGAAGAGAAGCCATAGGACTATAGGAGGGCGGGCTCACGAGGATGAACCAGGACATTCAACGAGGACATGCAATCGGGATTAGATTAGGGTAAATGGGTTTAGGGTATGCTTAGCAGACCGGGTCTTAATTTGGGTTCAGAGTTTAATTTGGGTTCAGGTGTTAATTTGATTAATTATAAAATGAGTTAGGTAGATATTGGAGAAATTTAATGGAGTTGAAGTTAGTTGGATTAATTAATTGAGTAGAGATCTAATGGAGAAGATGGTGTAGATGGTTGATTTGATTGATAAAGTGTTATTGAGAGTATAAATGAATAAGATTATACGAGAGTAAAATAATATGAATAAGGCTATTATGGGAAAAAATCTATGGTCAAAAAAGGAGAAGATGATGTAGATGGTTGATTTGATTGATAAAGTGTTATTGAGAGTATAAATGAATAAGATTATACGAGAGTAAAATAATATGAATAAGGCTATTATGGGAAAAAATCTATGGTCAAAAAAGGAAACGGGACAATTAAAAGGAAACCCCGAAAAGGAAACTAGACATTCTTTACCGGTTTTTGGGTAAATACCCTAAAACTGTTATGTTTTTTAAGTTTTTGCATCACTTTTTTAAGTTATAAGAAAATACCCCATTTGCTGTCAACAAAAATTTTAGAGCTGTCAACAAATTTTTTTACAGAGCTGTCAACAAATTTTTTTACAGAGCTGTCAACAAATTTTTTTACAAAGTTGTCAACAATTTTTTTTACAGAGCTGTCAACAAAATTTTTAATATAGTTGTCAACAAGAATAATAATAAGTTGTCAACACGACTAAATAAGTTGTCAACACGACTAAATAAGTTGTCAACACGACTAAATAAGATGTCAGCACGACTAAATAAGTTGTCAAAACGACTAAATAAGATGTCAACACGACTAAATAAGTTGTCAACACGACTAAATAAGATGTCAACACGACTAAATAAGTTGTCAACACGACTAAATAAGTTGTTAACACGACTAAAATACGGTCAACAACATACAACACGAGCAATATTACAAAAACTGCTGCATAATTCACACTGTCAACTAAATCATTTATGAATAATTAAATCCTTCGATCATCTTAGTGCACTCGAAAGGAAAAAAAAATAAAATTAAATCAACAACTCATCATCTTAGTGCACCATATACACTAACAAGTCATTACAAAAGGAAGCAAAAAAATATTACCAATGCAAGTATGCAATGCAACGTACAATGATTATACACTTAAATACAAAACTTCATTGGGACATTATATCAAACACCTTGGAGGCAACATGTTAAAACCTTTCTTTGTCTTATACATGCCACCATCTTACTCTTCAACAATTTTGCCACTGGCAAATCAATAATTCAACATCAAAAAGTTGGCCTAGATCGAAACCTCTTAGCCTCAAGGAACCAAACCGGATTATGATTGACATCTTACATAAACTACGATTGTGCATTGACCGGAGACGAAGACTCCGGTGGAAGACAGAGGATGAGATACAAGAGCTCGGGGATGACGGGGGAGGAGACAGAGGAAGGAGAATACGACGGGATGCAGACCTTGTGAACGTTGTCGGAGATGGAAGCTCGTGACCGGATTCGGATGGAGGCGTGAGCGTGACGGAGAGGCGACGAGGACGACCGGAAAAAGAGGCGGCCATCGACGCTTCTAAGAGGCCAGCACCACCGACCGCATCTACCTCCTCCTTCCCATAGACGCCGGATCTACCTCTCCTTCATGGAAGGCCCGATCCAGTCCACGCCTCACCTCCTCCCGCCCCCGGATCTGAAGTAGCAGATATGGTTCGCGAAGGTTTGACCGGGAAAAAAATAGATCTGGTTCGCGAAGTCCACACTCTTCTTTCGAATGAGGCCGACGACGGAAGCGGAGGATCCATGAGAGCCGGCGGAGATGGTTAGAAGAAAGAAGGTAGGATGAGGTGGAGAAGAAGAGAGGGAGACTTGGTGGATGAGGATTAGATCTGGAAAGGAGAAAGGGAAAGGATAGTGGGGTAGGGTAGAAATTAAGTATTTAATTGAGGAAGTGTAGTTATTGAGATTATTGTGCCCAATAGGGCATTGGGCACAAATATTTCCATTCTTTATAGGACAAAGGGAGTATATAGTAGCGCGTAAATGATATGCAATATATTATACAAGTAGTGCGTAAATAGTATGTAGAAATTGTGAGAAAAACATTAAATGTTTTCAAAGGGAACTTGAGTTTGGGTTTAGAAGCTTCTCACATCGACTAAGAAGGAATATATTATACACAAAGTCTTTATTTAGCACACCCTAAAAGTTTATTTAACACACCTATACATTCGTCACGAAGGTATTTGGTCAGACATTCGTCACGAAGGTATATGGCCAGACATTCGTCACGAAGGTTCGAAGGACATCCGTCACGAAGGTATTAGGGAGATCCGTCACGAAGGTATTGAGGAGATCCGTCACGAAGGTATTGAGGAGATCCGTGACGAATATTTTTTTTAAAAAAAATAAAAAATTCAGAATCTTGTAGAGAATTTCAATACGAGTCCGTGCATATAAAATACGTCCAAAACGGACATCGTTTGCCCTTCCAAAAGCCCTAAAAACAAAACAGTCGTTTTTGTTAAGTTCGTAATATTTAAACATAATGCATAATTATACTTTATAAGTAATAAACTAGTGATATTAAATGATAATATACAATTATAGTATATAAATTTAATTGCATGATTTTTAACTATAATTAATAATTATATTATACAAATACTAAATTTATATAAGTTTTTGTTTTTACGAACTTAACGCATGCGACTATTTTGTTTTGGAGGCTTTTGGAAGGGTAAACGATGTCCGTTTTGGACGTATTTTATATGCACGGACTCGTATTGAAATTATCTACAAGATTCTAAATTTTTTATTTTTTTAAAAAAAAGATTCGTCACGGATCTCTCCAATACCTTCGTGACGGATCTCCCCAATACCTTCGTGACGAATGTCTTTCGAACCTTCGTGACGAATGTCCTTCGAACCTTCGTGACGAATGTCCTTCGAACCTTCGTGACGAATGTCTGACAATATACCTTCGTGACGAATGTCTGACCAAATACCTTCGTGACGAATGTATGAGTGTGTTAAATAAACTTTTAGGGTGTGCCAAATAGTAAGCCCCTATATATATTAGGTATTACTTTAAAGGGTTAGTTGAGTTAGAAAGTAGACCTCCTTGTGCGCCGCCGCCGCCGTCCGTTCTGGTCCGTGTTCGTGGCACGTGTGCGGTGGGTCTTACTTTTTCCGAGTCAAATTAATTTTTTGGACTTTCGGGTTTTCGAAGTAGCCCTACATTCTATTCTGATTTCTACCAACAATTTAGAAGCGAATTATTGAAATCAGAATGGCGATCTACTTCAAGCCGATGTTGGATCTGTCGAAGCTCGAACCTCTTGACGGGACGAACTACAAGAGGTGGTCTCAGAAGATGCTGATTTTCTTCGAGCAACTGGAGGTCGACTACGTTCTCCTCCAACAGCCTCCGGTTGTCGAAGGATATGTTGTTCCAAACACTCCTGGAATGGAAGGAACTCCGTCTCCTGGCGCAACATTAGTCACGGTGGACGAAGCAACCATGAAGAAGTACGAATCTGACAACAAGACGGCTCGTGGTCACATGCTCAGCCATGTTACCAACCCGATCTTCGATCTGCTTGCTTCCCACAAATCTGCAAAGGTGATGTGGGATCTCCTGGAGGCAAAATATTCAACTGATGATGCAGGAAAGAAGAAGTATGTTTGCGGGAAATTTATGCAGTTCAAGATGGTGGACGACAAGCCAATCATGGCTCAAGTCCATGAGTACGAGAATCTGGTGGCTGACATCTTGGCTGAAGGGATGAAATTGTGTGAAGTGTTGCAGACCAACTTTCTGATCGAGAAGCTTCCAAATTCTTAGTCTGGTTACAGAAATCAACTGAAGCACAAGAAGAAGGATTTAACCCTTCTCGAACTAGTCAACCACATGAAGATTGAAGAGGCGAATCGCCTCAAAGATAAGCTTGTTTCTAAAGGTTCTGATAATTCGGTTAAGGCTAATCTTGTGGAGTCTTCTGAAAATTCTGACAGGTTCAAGAAGAAGGACAAAAAGGAGAATTTCAAGAAGGACAAGGTGCAGAACAAGAGGGCTCCTAACTTCAAGAAGAAAGGGATGCCCCAGAACAACAATCAAGGCTGTTTCGTATGTGGCAATATGGGACATCGAGCCTATCAATGTTATGACCGAGCTGACAACCAAAAGGATGCACCGAAGCCTAAGAAAGACAAGACCAAACCTCAAGCCAACATTGTTGAAGGGTCAGACGATCTAATCGCCATGATCACAACTGCTGAAGCCAACCATGTAGCTGAGAAGGTCGGGTGGCTGATTGACGGAGCAACTAAGCATTTTTGTGCTGACAGGTCTTTATTTGCTGAATTTCAAAAAGCTGTTGAATTTGATCAAGTCTACATGTGAAATTCAAGTATCTCTCAGGTCCTGGGAAAAGGGAAAGTGTCTCTAAAGCTCACTTCAGGGAAGTCTCTTACACTGCAGAATGTTTTATACGTGCCTTCTCTGCGTAGAAATTTAATTTCGTCTGCTTTACTTGAAATTGCTGGCATAAAACAAGTGATTGAATCTGGAAAAATAGTTTTAACTAAGAATGGTGAATTCGTAGGAAAAAGCTATAGGTCTGGAAATTTGTATGTGCTTGAGACTTTGGTTGGTAATGAGAATGCTACCTCTTCTGCTTATATCGTTGAGACTTTGGATTTATGGCATGCTAGACTTGGACATTTAAATGTTAAATCTGTTAATCGTTTGCATGCAATGGGTTTAATTACGAATTTGGCAAAAGATGGTCATGGAAAATGTGGTGTATGTGTTGAGGCTAAGTTTAAGAGGAAGCCTTTTAATTCTGTAAATGAAAGAACAACCGAGTTGTTAGAACTAGTCCTTTCAGACTTAGCAGAATTTCGCAACACTGAAAGTAGAGGTGGTAAAAAGTATTATATCACTTTTGTTGATGATCATTCTAGATACATCAAATTGTATTTATTGAGATCCAAAGATGAAGCTGAAAATGTCTTTTACACTTATAAGGCAGAAGTAGAAAACCAATTGAACCGGAAAATCAAAAGGATTAGATCTGATAAAGGTGGTGAATACATCACCAACTCATGGAAGGAATTATGTGAGAACAATGGCATAATTCATGAATTTACAGCTCCATATAGCCCACAACAAAATGGTATAGCAGAAAGGAAAAACAGAACTTTGAAAGAAATGATGAATGCTTTACTCTCAAGTTCTGGTTTACCTGACAATATGTGGGGTGAAGCTGTATTAACTGCCAATCATATTCTTAACAGAGTTCCACATAAAAAGCTAGACAAAACACCTTACGAATTATGGAGAGGGCATGCGCCTAATCTGAAATTTCTTAAGGTGTGGGGGTGTCTAGCTAAGGTGGGATTACCTTCTTTTAAAGTTGATGCAATCGGATCTAAGACTTTTGATGTCGTGTTTATAGGTTGTGCTAGAAATAGTGCAGCTATCGATTTATGGTTTTGAGTGATCGTTCATTGTGTGAATATCGAGATGCTGCATTTTTTTAGCATATTTTTCCTTTAAAGAAAAATGACGTGCAAGTTGATTCTATGCATAGTAATGCTGCATCTTCTTCTATAACCTTACCTTCTATGCCTATTCATGAAATTGAACCTAGGAAGAGTAAGAGACAGAAAAGAAAAACTAGCTTTGGTCCTGATTTTGTGACTGCATTCTTGATTGAACTCCATGATCTAGATGTGTTGAATGATACATTTGTTAGTGTGCATATGCTAGAGGATGACCCTAAGACATATGATGAAGCTATGAGATCATTGGATGCTAGTTTTTGGAAAGATGCAATTAACAGTGAAATAGAATCTATCATGTCAAATCACACATGGGAACTAGTTGACTTACCGAAGGGAAATAAGGCCATTGGTTGTAAGTGGATCTTTAAGAGAAAACTTAAAACAGATGGTTCTATAGAAAGGTATAAGGCGAGACTAGTTATTAAAGGTTTCACTCAAAAATATGGAATTGACTTCTTTGACACTTACTCTCCTGTCACTAAGATTTCCACCATACGTGCATTGTTGTCTTTAGCTTCTAGCTATAAGTTATTGGTACATCAAATGGATGTTAAAACTGCATTTTTAAATGGTGATCTTAATGAAGAGATTTATATGGAACAACCTCCAGGGTGCGTGGTTCCTGGACTGGAGAACAAGGTGTGCAGGCTCAAGAAGTCACTCTATGGTTTGAAGCAAGCGCCAAAGCAATGGTATGATAAGTTTCATAAAACAATTCTAAGCTTTGGGTTTCAAGTCAATGGATCTGATCCATGTGTTTATTCAAAGATGTTTGGTGTTGATTGTGTGATTATATGTCTTTATGTGGATGACATGTTAATCTTTGGAACACATATAAATGCCATAAATTCGACCAAACTATATTTATCCTCTCGTTTTGATATGAAAGACTTAGGTGAAGCTGACGTGATTCTAGGTGTTAAAGTAACTAGAACTGAAAATGGCTTCATTCTATCTCAACCTCATTATGTAGAGAAAGTGTTAAAGAAATTTAATCATTTTGATGTGGTGCCAGTTAGAACTCCCTTTGACTCTAGCATGCAATTAAAGAAAAACCAAGGTGATAGTGTTTCACAAAGTGAGTATGCTAAAGTAATTGGAAGTTTGATGTTTTTGATGAACTATACTCGGCCTGATATTGCTTATGTTGTTAGTAGACTTAGTCGGTATACTCATAACCCTAGTAAAGATCATTGGGGTGCACTTAACAGATTATTGAGATATCTGAAAGGCACTGTGGATCGGGGTTTACATTATGTTGGTTATCCTAAAGTGTTAGAGGGATATTGTGATGCAAATTGGGTAACTGGTGATAAAGTAGTTAACTCCACTAGTGGTTATGTGTTTACATTATGTGGTGGTGCTATTTCTTGGAAGTCTTCTAAACAGACTTGTATAGCTAGATCTACTATGGAGTCTGAGTTTATAGCTCTGGATTTAGCAAGTCAAGAGGCTGAGTGGTTAAGAAGTTTACTGGCTGATTTACCACTGTGGGGGCGCCCAACTCCCCCTATATCTCTACATTGTGACTCTCAAGCTGCGATTTGCATAGCAAATAGTAACGCCTATGATGGCAAGAAGAGACACATTCGGATTAGACATGCGTCTGTGAGACAATTGATCACGAATGGAGTATTCAGCTTGGAGTATGTGAGATCTGAGAGGAACATTGCAGATCCTTTGACTAAGGGACTAAATAGAAGATTAGTTCTTGACACGTCGAAGGGAATGGGTCTAAAACCCGTGAGATGAGGAATTCTTGGTGGATCCACGTTGTGGTCAAACGAAGCCTTGAAAAGACTCATGTGATGTTACACTACATCCCATTCTATGACGAGTGCATTGTAGAGGATGAGCGTTAGCTTTTAATGAACTCATAACCCAGAATATGGGTGGTCCTTTGAGACGGACTTGATGAGCTCACCGATGATTTGAGAGGTTGACTTATCTAACTCTTAATGACTTCATAACCCATATAGGGTGGTCCTTTGAGATAGGACTTGATGGAGTCACCTACAGGAGTGTGAAGGGTTAGCCACCTTCTATAAAAGTATTCGAGTAATCTTTCTAGAGCACTCTTTAGCATCCCAAGGAAGATTTGACTATCTTAGAGAAATTATTGAGGAATCAACTGGATTTTAGGTAAGAAGTGTGTTATTAAGAACAATCCTTAAACGAAAGAGTTCCAGATTTGTTCACTCTTCTCGTGAAGGGATCACTTTTTTTTGGTTAATGGTAAAATTTATAGATATGACTCTACTAAGAGAGTTAAGTAGCAATTACAAGGGAACAATGCAAGTTTGGAAGACACGCAGGAATTCCAATACTATGCTACAAACCAATGGATCATAAGGTTACAACCATAGAAGAAGGGTACCTAGCATGAAGTAAGCGAAAGACATGGGTCAAGATCAATCGGACTAACACCGGTTTGGGAATCAAGTTGTCATCAAAAACTCGAGCGTTCCTGGCATGCCATATGTAGTAGACCGTGGCTGAGAGGCCGTAAGCTTGTGCACGGGCTAGACATCCACTCTTGGAGGCTCGCCTGCGGAGCCACTGTAAGGTACTCGTGATCGTCAAGGCGGTACTGGGGATCATAAACCGAACACGAACCTCTCTCCAAACCTCCTTTGCATAGGTGCACTCAAAGAAGAGATGGTTGTGGCATTCCACCTCAGCCCCACACAATTTACAACTAGGTTCAATATCAAGGAAGAGGAGCCTATCATAGGTAGAGAGTTTACCGAGGTTGGCAAGCCAGAGGATGAACATGTGTTTGGGAGTGTTGTGGGTCGACCAAATCTCCTTGCTCCAGCTCACTTTAGGCCTTTTATCCCTAAAGGCCTCATATGCCATGGACACTTTGAAGCGCCCCAACTTGCACCACTCCACTAGGGTCTCTTCCACACTCAACTCTCGGTCCTCAAGTTGCACAATCATGTCTCTTGCAAGGAGGATGGCCTTGATCAATGGAGAGTCTCGTTTGTGGGCCTCCCAATCAAGAGGTTCAAACACTCCAAGGTATCTATGATGAATCCATCGAATCCACAAACTCTCTCTACGGCTCAAAATGTGCCAAAAGTGTTTTAGCATGAAACACTTGTTCCAAGTGTTGAGGTTCAACAACCCCAAACCTCCTTCATCTCTTGGCACACACACTTCCTTCCACTTCACATGAGGCCTCTTCCAAAGGAAGCCCCTACATAACCCGATCAAGTCCTTTAGTACTCCCAAGGGAATCGGCAAGATGGAGAGCCAAAACCCTTCACTACCTTGGAGTACCGAGGCAATGAGCTCCTTTCTTCCGGCGAAGGAGATGCTTTTCTTGGCCCATGCATTGAGTTGGCCACTTATCTTGTCAAGGAGAGGCTTGTATTGGATGACATGGAGCCCATGGGGACTAATGGGGATACCCAAGTACCGGAATGGAAACTCCCCAACCTTGAACCCCGTTGAGGCAGTAATAGGCTGATTTTCATGCTCATTCACCGAAGCAAGGAAGATGGAGGACTTACCAATGTTTACACTCAGCCCGGATATCCTCTCGAATTTCTTAAGGCACTCCAAGAGCACCTTCACCGAATCACCATCACCATGGCAAAACATCACCACATCATCCGCAAAGATCAAGTGAGTGAGCCTCAAACTCTCACAACCTTACATATGCTCAGAACTTGTTTTAAAATCTTTTCTTTGAAAACTTATTCTGTATTGTGGGGAATTGTGAGAAAAACAGTAAATGTTTTCAAAGGGAACTTGAGTTTGGGTTTACAAGCTTCCCACATCGACTAGGAGGGAGTATATTATCACGGTTCTTATATACAACCCGATGCTTTATTCAAACAACGCCGGGTCACTCGCGTTCTGCGAGAACACGTACACTCGCGTTACGCGAGATTAGCAAAAAATTAGGTTAATTACATGCATGCTAATCTCGCGTTCCGCGAGTGTACGTGTTCTCGCAGAACACGAGTGTATGGGTACTCACAGAACGCGAGATTAGCATGTCAGATGGACGTTGTTGTGCGCCATTACTACATGTCTTGTCCCCACCTAACTGTAATAACTACCCCCTTATTTTAAGTAATCCGTAACACCTATTAACCCTACCCTAACACATTTTTTATCATCTTTCACCTCTTTCACCCTCCATTAAAACCCATTTTCAAAACCTTAAAACTTCAAAACACTCTAAAAACACCTAAAATAATGGAAGATGAAGAGGAATTCAACAAAGGAGAGAATGGAGATGATGGTTCATCAAGTTACCATGCAAATGAGGTAATGTTCTTACTTAATTTTTGAATTTTAATTTGTTTTGCACCATTAAGAGCTAAAATGAACTTATTATATTGTATTTCATGTTAAATCTAGTAGTAGTAAGTGTTGAAGAGATGACTTTTGCATATAATGTCAAAAACTTAGATGTGTTCATGTTTTTAGGGTTTTAAGGGTTTTTAATGTAGGAACTCATGTTATGTTAAATTATCCCGTTGAATGACTAGTTTCAGGAAATAGCAACTTCTCGCGTTCTGCGAGAGGAAGCCACTCGCGTCACGCGAGATGTGCCCCCTCGCAGAACGCGAGAAGTTGCACATTACAGAGTATTAACAGAAGCATTGTGTATAGGTGAATTTTTCTTTGTTCACTGGATTGAATGTTGCAAAGCAACACAAGTTTATGATCTCTATTGGAAGGAGTGTACCATCTAAACCGGGGCAAAGTGGTAAGGTTCAAATCATTTGTGAGAAAGGGGGAAGCCATAGGCCTAAAGGTGTCGGTGTTAGATCAAACACAAAGAGCAAGAAAACGGGGTGTAAATTTCAGTTGAAGCTCATGGAGAACCGGGTTGAAGAGAATTGGAGATTAGTGGTTGTTTGTGGTTTGCACAACCATCCTATTGGAGATAGTTTGGTCGGGAATGCATTTGCCGGGAGGCCAACCCCGGATCAAAAGAAAAAGGTTTGTGAGATGGTACTTTCACATTGTTCTCCAAATCAGATTTACACTGAGATAAACAAGGATCCCGGAAGTTGCACAAAGAAGAACCAAGTGTACAATTTGGTAAGACATATAAGGGAAGAGGAAATGGAAGGTAGAACCGTGGTTCAAGAATTCTTTCACCAATGTAAAGAGAGCAACTACTTCATGGAGTATAGGCCAAGTGCAACGAATCCTTCGATAATAGGCGACTTGTTCTTTGCTAGCCCCGAATCAATGAAACTCTTAAAGGCGTTTCCATATGTCCTTTTGATGGACTCGACTTATAGCACGAACATGTAAGTATTTATCATTCTGTTTTTATGTTGTATTTATCTTACTGTATTTTGGTTTAAGGTACAATGTTCCCTTCCTGGAGATAGTCGGTTTGACTTCTACATGGAAGAATTTTGTTGTGTGCGGGGTATGGTTAGAGGCTGAGAGCGAGGATAGTTATTTCTGGGCGTTGCAGCAGCTGCAGACGATGTATTTGAGAATAGGAGCATCGCCTACTTGCTTCGTCACTGACCGTGAGATGGCTCTTATGAATGCAACAGACAAGTTATGGCCAAATGCAAAGTTTCTCTTATGTAGGCGACATGTAAGGAAGAACATAGAGGCGAGAGCGAAGATAGCTATGGGCACACAAGCATTGGGGGTTCATATTTCAAATGATTATTATAACGTGTTCGAACAAACCACTGAAGAAGATTACAAGAGTACTTTGAAGAAACTTGAGGACGAATGGCGAGCTTATCCAACCGTATTGAAGTACGTGAGAATGAATTGGCTAAACCGTTACAAAGAAAGACTTGTTTCAGCATGGACGGATAATGTCTTCACTCTCGGGAATAACACGACAAACAGGTATGTTCTGTAATTTCTGTCTACCTTCTACATATGATAAAAAGAGCTTCTGTAATGCACACCTCGCAGAACGCAAGTAATGTATTAACTCGCAGAACGCGAGGTGTACAGGCCTCGCAGAACGCGAGGAGTTGCACATTACAGAAGGATCCACAGGTTCTGATTTGTATTTGCATTTTATTGTTTTTCGAACATTTTAGAGTTGAAGGAGCACATTCATGTCTTAAGTCATACTTGTCAAGTGGAAATGCTAGGCTAGACACAATGTTCAAAGAATACAAAACAATGGCGGAGAACCAACTTAAGGAGATTACTGTGTCTTTCACCGAGAGTTTGAATAAGAGCTTCACAGTTGTTGAAGGGGCGGACTTGTTTAAAGTCTTGAAGTTCAAAGTCTCTTACAAATGCATAGAATTTTTGCTTAAGGAATACACGAAGGGGGAGAGATTAGGTGCGCACTTTAATATGTTTTGTAGCTGCGGGATCAAGATTAGAGATGGGTTGATGTGTGTTCATCAGATTGTAAGACATTGGAAGGAGCAAAGACCACTAAGAGTATCAGAGTTGCACCCTTTCTGGAGTACTTTGAGTTTGGAAGAAGTTGATGTTCCCGGCATACTGGAAGTTAAGAGTAAGGTGGCAAGGCGTCTTTTTCAGACTTTCTATGAGGAAACGTTTCCGAAATTGTGCCCCCATGATCAAGAAAAGTGTGCACAAACTGTTTTAGACATTGGGAAAGTAAATACTCCTCTAAAAGAGCCGGCTATTTCAAAGCACACCGGAGGTCGTCCAATCGGAGCTCCTAACAAACAACCTAGGTCAACGCAAAGAAGACCGTCTGCATGGGAGCACACTAATGTTGAGATGGATGCTAGAGATTTGGAAGAAACACCCCCAAAGAAGCAAAGAAATGCTTCTAATTCTGAAACATTCAAGAAACCAAAGATTAAGGTGATTGGCAAGTACAAGTCTCACATACCCGCGTCAATGCGCACCCATGTGAATGGTTGGTTTGAGGTAAATGGAGATGGAAATTGTGGATTTAGAGCAATAGCTCATGAATTGCATGACAACCAACACTTATGGAGGGAAGTAAGAGATTTGATGATAGCTAAGGTCAAAGAGATTTGGCACCTAGTTCAAGGAACTTGGATTGGACCTCCACAACAAGCAACTTTGGAGAGCGCTTTACATCAACTTACATGGGAAGGAATAGGAAGGGCTCCAGAAGATCACTGGCTAGCTACCCCGGAAATGGGATGCCTTGTGGCATCCACATTCATTCTATGTTAATATTAGAGACAAACAAAGACTAGAAACGCAAGATAAACCAAAACAATTAATATTACCTGTCTCTCAGTAATCATCCCAGGGATTGCAGGACGGATATACCTATGGGTCCTCTTGATGTACCAATCCATGTAATCATGGGAGCATTCATGTGGTGCAAAGGCAACTGGCCCCATATCATTGAGAGACAAAGAGTGAACATCTCTTGACTCCCAAAGCCATTGGTTGGCGTCATAAAAAACACTATAACACCTAATGTTTTTCAACCTATGAGCTTTGAGCGGTTCGATGACTGGCCTAGGAATACGCTGCACTCTCCCAAATTTCCGCCCCCTTCCTACCATAGTATTTTAGAATCTCATCATGACTAAACTTGGCACCCAGTTTCTTACATGTCGTCATTGCTTTCCCTTCTATAGGTAGGCCTAAAATCATATGTACATCAAGAAGGCCAATAGTGATCTCACCACAAGGGAGGTGGAATGAATTTGTCTCCGGTTGCCATCGTTCGATGAACGCTTCAATCAACGGAAAGTCGATTTCTTCGTACATCATGTCAGGTAGATCTGACAGTCCAACTGCACCGGGAATCTCTGACCAGTCATTGTTGTCCAATGGCCAATCACTGCTTTGCTTTGTCCGTTGTTGTGCCTTCATCGGACCTTTCAACTGCAGAAAAATACAAAAATTACACACTGCAGACCAAATTTTCAAAAAATTCAGTTTTTGCAGATTTATCAGGAAATGCATAATATGTGCATTTCCTCGCGTTCTGCGAGTGTGCCACTTCTCGCGTTCTGCGAGAAGATGCATATATCTTGCATTTTCTGATAATTCTGCAGAATATGTGCAACGTATTGAAAATGCAGAAAATAAATAAATAATTAAATTACCTCCCCTTTCTGGATGTGGAACGCAACATGTGCTTCAAATCCCTTAAGCAACTCGGGATCTTCTGGACCTCCAGGTGTGTCATGAGTGAGCTCAGGATCATACTTTGGCTCATTCTTCTTGGACTTCCTCTTTCTTTTGCGTTTCTCGACCACTTCTTCTTCTTCTTCTTCTTCTTCTTCAACATCATCACCTTCTTTTTCTTGTTCCTCTTCTTCATCCCCAAAAAATTCATCCTCCATTTCTGCTTCCATCGGTTCTGGGGCTTGATTGTGTGAAGAAGAACCAGCTTGTCCACTTCCCTCGGCATATCCACCGCCCCAACTTTGTCCAACCATCCCTTCTCCACCGCCCCAACTGCCTCCCGCCCACCCCTGTCCGACTTCCATAACTGCATTATGTTCAAAAAACTGGTCCCAGCAACCCGGTTGTCCAGTAGAATAACTATCTTGGGAAACAAGGTCCCAACCAACTGGGTATGACTCCCAACTACTACGCGGTTGTCCAGTTGAATAACTACCTTGGGACCAATTGGGATTGGGACGTTCTTCAACGTCGGGGAGTCCCTCTGGGAAGAGCTGTACGGGGTGACTCTTCTTTGCTTTCCCCTTCCCCTTTGGT
This sequence comes from Oxyria digyna, assembly GCA_029168935.1. Lineage (NCBI taxonomy): Eukaryota > Viridiplantae > Streptophyta > Magnoliopsida > Caryophyllales > Polygonaceae > Oxyria > Oxyria digyna. The sequence continues at coordinate 4,610,468 of JAPVLV010000018.1, forward strand.
TTTTCAACCGGGGGTTCTTCCCTAACAGCATCTCTGTTTCTCCGACGAGTCGAACGACCAGGACGATACATTGCCTAAAACAATACAAAGTAAAATCAATAAATAAACGAACGCAGAAAATAAAATCAGAAAACAGAACAAACAACCAAAAAACACAAACATATATTCTGCAGAACAAACAGAATTGCCAGTTATGGCAACTCCTCACGTTCTGCGAAGGACATGACTCTCGCAGAACGCGAGGGACATGATTCTCGCAGAACGCGAGGGATGTAGCGTTCTGCGTGAATTTGCACTTTCTTCAGTTTCCGGCGACAATTTACGGCGGAAATTCAATATTTTAGCTAAAATACCTATCAATTTAAGTAAATTACCAAATAAACATCAAAACCCTCAATAAAATCAACAACCCTAATCAAAAACCCTAACCCTAATGAATTTCAACATAAAACAACATCCACTCATCAACCGTAATTCAAAATCATCATCTTTCATCCATTATACAACCATTTCTAAATCAACATTCAATATCAAAACATCATATAATATGCAATTTCCTATACTAACAACATATATTAATCTAGAAAAAAACATTAGAAAGCATAAGAGTATAAGAAACATACCTTATATGGAGATTTGAAGTGAAAAGAGGAAGAAAAAGAAGTTTGAACCGAGAGAAAACGCGAGAGCGGCGGTAGAAAATTGTGTGTGATGTAAAAAATGGGCCGAGTAGGGTTTTTCCCCTTTTATAGGGAAAAAACACCCTCGCGTTCTGCGAGGATGCGCTCTCTCGCGTAACGCGAGGGCCCGGGCGTTATTCAGAAAACGTTCGGGCTGTATTTAGCAAGGGCCTATATTATACACTATATATATTGGGTATTACTTTAAAGGGTTAGTTGAGTTAGAAAGGAGGTCCCCTCGCGTGTGCCGCCGCCGCCGTCCGTTCCGGTCCGTGCGCGGTGGGGTTGGGTGGGTCTTACTTTTTCCGAGTCAAATTAATTTTTTGGGATTTCGGAGTTTTCAATCGTAAATTAATTGCGCATCGGATTCTTCCGATTTGTTTTGAATTCGTATTTAAAACCTTCTTTGACTCTTTCAAAATGGTTTTGTAACCGCCCTGATTTAATGCCAGGTTCCACACGTTTTTGTGATATGGAGTTAGTGCTCCAGATTTGCAGTTTTATCTCTTTAAATTGAGTTTCATTCTGCTGAAGAAACACACAGAAAAAACACAGTCTTCTTCTTCCTAAAATCTCTTTCGTTTTGAGCATTCCCGTCTGATTCCAGTCCTTCGTTGGCGAGAACCCGCGATCAGAGGACGCTGTGATAACCTTGGGGGGCGACGCCTGTCTAACTGTGCTCCGGTGGTCAGGGCGAATTCGCTTCTAAGGCAGCGGCTTACATACCGCGACGCAACAAGTTTTCGGTTACTGTTTTTGCAAGGTTTTCGAAGTAGCCCTACATTCTATTTTGATTATTTCTATCAACACAAATACTCTCACCTCTCTCTAAAAACCAAAAACCAAAACCAAAACCAATATACCCAAAACCAAAGCAATTGAAACAACAACATCAAAAAATAAATTTAGCCACTTCTAACTCTCAACCATCGATGAACAGAACAACTAATTAACAATATTAAACAATTTCAATAACAAGTTGAATCTCAAAGGAAGACAAAATGAGGAAATCCCCTCAAAAACAAGACTAACTACAACAGTATTCAAAATTCAGATCTTAGCCTAACCATAAACAAAAAAGACCTCTTGTAAATTCAGATCTTAGTCTAACCATGAACAAAAAATACCTCCTGCTTTTGATGAGCTAATTCTCTAAACTCATTTCTTGTGCTAACCCTTCGAATAGGCCATATAGCTAATTAAAAAGATAAAGAGGAGAACAACTACGGAGTAGTTCTTTCGAATAGGCCGTTTATACTCCATAACAACATTGGGCTTTAAAGCCCACTTCACCACCAGCATAACAGAATTAAGGCATATGTATTACGGAGTATCTTCTCTTTGTTTGATATCCAAATGATAATATGTGGGCTTTTTAAAATAATAATATCAAAATAAAAAAAATTATTTTTCTATTGTCTTTCAAGTCATTCAAAGTTGATTTCATTTGTCAAAGGTAAAAGCTATGGCTCGCATAACAAGCTCTCGTCAAGCTTTCAAAAAAAATTATAGTCGCGGGTACTTGTTATGCAAGCTTTCTATGATAACGAAAAACCTACAAACAAAGCTTTTACCAACGATAAAATATATTTGGTCTTTTTGCTGCCTTGCAAGTCAATTTAGTTGCGTTCATTTTTTGTGTAAATTTGTGTACCGGATTTTGTGATAAAATGTCATTCCGGATGAGACTATAATCATGGTTGTGTGGTTTGGATTGTATGCTTGAGATGAAACACTTTCAGGAGTTATTTACTTGCCTAGTTGCATCGCACGACCAGAAGAATGATTATTTTCTGCTTTCCGGTGTCACAACGCCTGTGTTGGCCTTAGTGCAACCCGTATTTGTGTCCATTCTCTCTCCATCCCGGTCTGAAGAGTTTTACTCATCAATTTGTTAGTTTCTTTCCTGACGTTGATAATGGTGCGACGAACCTTATTGTTTTATCCCACCTAGTCCCCCAGTACTTGTTCTTGCAACAATTCTTTAGATCTTTATGATCTCATCATTCGGGATGCTATAGGACGGTTCATTCTTGTTAGATGAATCTCCTAAATGTTTTCTTTATCAAAAAAAAAGAAAAAAAAAAGACTTGCAATGGTAATGTTCAATGGCAATACTTTATAAATTTAAAGTTATTTAAGGGGTAAAAGTGTAAATTCAATATTAAACGGTAAGTGAAACCTAATTCTCGTCCAACTTCAAACCCGCGCTCAGCAGCAGGCAGCAGCTCTTCGGCTCCGCCTTGCCTTCGCGGCCGTTCCTTCTTCGCCTTGCCTTCGGCGTATTAAGGTATGAACTGAATTTTTAAGGCCTTGTTGAGTTACTGAATTTTCGTGAGTACTGAATTCGGACTTGGAGTTATTGGAATTCGGAATTCAGTTTTGTGAACTGAATTTGATTGTGTTTTGTGAACTGAATTCAGTTTTGTGAACCCGACAGCAGTGGCTTTATTTTGTGAACTCAATTTGGAATTCAGTTCTGTTGTGGCAATTCGGACTTGGAGTACTTGTGTTTTATGCTTGTGTTAGATATTTGGTTTGTGTTTTATGTTTGTGTTAGAGATTTGGTTTGTGTTTTATGTTTGTGTTAGAGATTTGGTTGATGTTTAAGACTTGATTTTCTATGAAGTCTTGAATTACTTATGTTTTATGTGACTCTTAGTATATTAATGGGATCTTTATTAAAATAGCAGAGATGGGTGTGGCATTAGCAGATAGATCTAAGCTATGGAGGCTTCCTTTGAACATTCTAAGGAGCTTTAGTACTAGCTCTGCTGTTCCTTCCTCTTCTCCATCCACCGCCGAATCGGTGACGGCGAAGAAGAAGCCGAAGCGCGGGACGAAGAAGAACTTTTTCGAAGTTAGTCAATTTCTACCCAATTGGGGCATCGGATATCACATGGCCAAGGCTCATTGGACGAACGTCTCCTATGAGATCACCAAGATCAATCTCTACAAGGATGGAAGCCACGGAAAAGCTTGGGGGCTTGCTTTCAAGGGCGGTGAGTTTTTCAATCTTGCCATTGTTTTTATTAGGGTTTGGTCTATGAGTAGGATAATTAGGGTTTTAGGATAGTAGATTCTAAGAATTGCCTCTTTTTTCTGTCACTATTTCAAGCTCTTGCTTTGCTTTCTCTTGACAATGGCAACCATACAAGGTGGTCTGTTTGAATCCTATAGTTGTTAGGTTCATTTTGGCAATTTAAAGAAATGGATATTTATCAAATTATTCAAATCCTCAATCAATGACCTCTCTTTCTTGTGCTTCTGGTGTCATACAAGTTGAAGTAGTAATTTTTTCTGCATGGTTGTTGTAATGACCACTCATGTTCTCTTACAAAAGCCTATACCTTTTGTCATCTATCATCTGTAAGAATAGGAAAGATCAAACCTACCCAACATCATGTAGCTATTCCTTTGAACACTTGATTTGTAGTGTATGAGATTATCTAATTTGGTCTTGTATGATCAGGCCCCTTGAGACATTACCCAATCTTTAGTCCAAAATGATTCATTTCACAGAAAATGTTTTCTAAATAATCAAATCAAGTTTGGTTTCAGTTAACTGGAGTGAACAAGTCAACAAGGGCCACTGATAAAATGTGTATTTACTGGTTTTCTGTGTTTCTAGACAATGTTGTAAGGTGCATTAGGAGTATGCATTCTGGCCTGAATCAATGGATCTTGAGATCTAATTATAATCATTTACTACTTCACTAATAAAATGTTTGCTGAATTTGATAGGATCACCTGCTCTGTATTTTATCTGTTATGTTCACTGCTTGCAGGCAAACCTGCTGATGCTCCAAAGAAAATTAGTGGGGTTCACAAGCGTTGTTGGAAGTACATTCAGAATCCAAAGATAGAAGAAGCAGAAAAAACTCCCGAGGCTCAAGCAGCTTAGTTTTAGCATGTTTACTATTGGTGAGCAGGTAGATGCTCGGTCCAAACTTTACATTTTTTTCATCTTCATATTTTGGGTACCATATTTAATCATGTAGAACAAAGTGTCAGTTTATGATCATTCAGTATTTTAGAGCCCTGTTTGGCTGTTTCCAGAAGAAAGTGTTGACATTCTAGTGCTGAAGCTGTTAAATGTTGATCATCAAATTGTTGTATTCTGATCTAACTTAGATAAACATAATTGCTGTGGATCCTATTATGAGTTCATAGCTTAGTTGCTTGGTTTATAGCAACTTCACCCGAAAAGGCAGTTTATTGCTATGTAATACATGTCTAATTTCTTGGATTTCTGAATAAAATTTGGATCAAGGTCCTCAAAAAAGTTAACAGTTGGTATTATATATGATTCTGCGAGATAGAAATAACGTATCATTCTTTGGTTTTATCCCTGAATTTTCTTATGGGCGTCCCTTGTCTTTTTCTGTGTCTTTTTTAATGTAAAGGTGATCCAGCAGCTGAGGTTTTGAAAGATGCCTGCCAGAATTTGGCCTGAGTCCATGGATGATGATAGTGAATGGTTTTACACATGCTAAAACTATGAAGTAGTGTTTTCTGAAGTCACATAACATATATATCTGGCAGAATCATATATAATACTAACTGTAAACTTTTTTGAGGACTTGATCAAAAATTTATTCAGAAATCCCAAGTTAGATGAGAATACAACAACAATGGATTACTCTGACATTAACATTGGCTTCTGAAGGATAAGGAATGCTAAACTGATACCCTTGGACTGCATCACATCATAAGCCAATCTTCGTATTAAAAATAAGAATAGTAGATCAAGAAAAAAACTGTTTTACTACTAATAGTTGTAGATGACAGAAACGGATGATGAAGATAGAACAACAATATCAATATGTTGATGGAAACTACACAAAGAAACATCCTCCATAATAGAACAAAACTGATCTCAGGAGCAACAAACCTAATATACTGAAATAACTGTTCCATTTTCTGCAAATTCAGCTGTTAAAATATCAAGCAAAACACCAAAAACTCACTGCATTTTGTTAAAATTTCAACAAGCCATACTCTACTGACATACTGAATAATCATTACACTCAAAATTGAAGAGATCCTTATAACCAATTTCTGATAAATCGCAGCTGTAATAGGAAAACAAAGAACAGTTGGGTAAGAGAGCTAATGTTCACAAGATCAACAACTCTAGCTCAGAATTCGGGAATAACCCATGAGGAAGAAAGGGAAGCGGGCAAATCCAGAGAAGAACATTTAGACAGAGAAAATAAACGAATTTGTGTATTAGAAACATGGTTGGTTACAGAAACATGGTTCTGTTGACGTATGACTTCAGCTGATTTTTTTTATTTTTGAGTTGGTACTTTTAAAACGTCACGACGTAACGTTTTAATGTTTCGAGATTTGTTTAAAAACGTTACGACGTAGCGATATAACTTTTCGAATAAAAAATCAAAATTCTTTGTTGAGTGTTAGTTTAAGAACAAACAGTATAAGTAAAGATTATTGTGCTTAGGATTGTGTTTAAATTGTAAACTTATCTCTTATTATGCATGTTTTCAACGTTTTCTTCAGCCCTGGTTATTTGGAATTTCAACATGAACAAATCTTTTAGTGTATGTTGCATATTGCACATGTGAATTGTGATCACTTGGGTAATTTCCTTAAGCAGTTGTAACTAATATACGTTCAAGTAACATAAGTGACTGCTGAATTTCCTTAAGCAGTTGTAACTAATATACGTTCAAGTAACATAAGTGACTGCTGAATTTTTGTCGATTGAGCCCATATAGTGTTTTGCGAAGTCGACAGAAATGAGATGGTTTATCAGGAGCAACGAATCCTTGCGGTTAATCCATATAAATGGTTTTGGCAAGATCATCAGAAACGCATTGTTAATGTTGACTCTTGAAATGGATACTCTTGTGAGTTTTCCATCCTTTGTAGAGAGAAAGACTTTTCATGAATAAATGGGTATAATTCTGCACTCGGATAAAAGTGAGATGATTAAAAGCCTGTTAGGGATAGCAAATGATAAGCTAGCTTATTAGCTTATTTTTTTCATAAGCTAGCTTAATTTTTGACAAAGTATAGACAAATTTTTCCCTTGCCGAAAAGAGCCTAAGACCTCTATACAACATCATCTAAATATAAAATTATTTGAAGAATTAAACTCGGATCAATCTCAATCATTTTTTATTAATGGAATTGACACATATATTTGTAGGCTTGAGATTCTCATGAACCTAACACTAAAAGCTTCTTCCACACATTTTATTCAGTGGCATATTGTAACAAAAAGTTTGTTGTAAGGTCTGAAATGGTTGAAATGTGAGTAAATATACAATGTTGCTCCACTACTTGGTCCCCAAGTATCCAACTTTACCTTTAAAAACTTATATATTAAGTAATTTGATATCTTATATCTACACCATACATCGATCAATTTGATTTCTTCACAAGCTCGAACCTCATACTGAAAAATAAAAAAGGTACACTTTCTTCTTCTATACTCTCAATTATAATCGTGCCTGAAATTAGGTTTTGATTACTATATCATCATTATTGATTAGATGAAAGTTTTAACTAACAATTTACATTACCACTAGTACTTATTCCTTAATGATTAGTTTTGATGCCGATGAAGTGTGTGATTCTAAACGTACTTGTGATTAATGCGGCTAGTATTTACTCCCTCCGTCCCATAATGTTCTTCCCATTTTTTCATCACACATTAGCCGAGGTTCGTTTTGTATCCTTAATATCTCTAGTTGTATGTTAATACAAATAATTAAAATTTGATATTATTAATGTACGCATTAATACGAATCAAACAAGACCCCACATGACTATATATTTTCTTATATATAAAGGCAAAACGGGAAAATTTTCTTCAACCGTGAATAGTGTACACTATTCGAAATGAGAAGAACAATATGGAACGGAGGGAGTAGTTACTTAACACTAATTTATTTTAAGTTTTTATTTCGTTTGAATAATATCCCATTTTTGGAAGAAAAAAATGGCGTTTAACCCCACATTCAAAAAGTTATATAACCACACCCATTTTGGTGCAACAATCCGGCTGCGCCCAACGAATATTCGGGCGAGTTTTTGGGCGCAACCAGAATCAACCCATTTTTTGTTTGCCTTCAAAATGCATAAAAATTCGATATTGTTTGAAAGCAATCAAGATGCGTTCAAAACCGAACCAATTTTTTTAATAAGTTTTAAACGCATCCTTATTACACCCAATAATTGGTGCAAATTATATTTTTCGGGTCGTAGGGTTTTCCCCCAAAAAAATTGTGATTAGTGCACTAATGTTGGAACCCATTTTTGAGAAAAAATCAGTTTATTATATCGTTGAAAGAAGTGTGAATTTATTATGCATTTATTGAAATGGTGTTGCCTATTTTTATTTCTCGGCCTTAAAGAAAAAGAAGTATCATGACTTAAAAGTTACACCAACATATATGTTACATAAGCATATCTCATCTCCGATTCTCCACCACATATTGTTGCCTTGCGCACATTGTTTTTATATTATAATGTACGTTTAATCTTCACAATTAAGTTGCAGTTGCATTAGTGGTGGAAAAATAGCCAAAGGTTTTTAAAAATTTGTATTATTTTTGTTTATACAGGCATACATTTTTAGCAAGTAAGTCCGGTGTGATAGATCATTATATATTGAATGATCTTCACGTCATTGTTGGTTGTTCTTGATTCATTTGGGATTAGAATGAGTTTGTCAATCTGCCACATGGAATAAGTTTTGATCATGTACAAGATGGATAGTTCATGTTTTCGTGCATGACAAGTTTTACAAGTTATAACCGTCCATTTTTAACTTTAAACGATTTCATAATGCATGAAAATCAAGGTAACTTTAGATAAAAAAAAACTCAACCCCACAATTAGTGCATCTTTTGGAGAGAAAAACGTCCTCTTTAAATTTGGAAAAAATTAAAAATTCATCTGAAAATGATTTATAACCTACGAATATACAAATGCATGCACAACCTTTTTATTTTCACATGTACATTCATAGATGTGTGCATATCTTTTACAATATATGAAAAGTACATACATATATCCGAGTGCGCATGCGAATGTGAATAAATGTGCATGTGAATATAAAAAGGTGTACATGTATTTGTATATATATTCGTAGGATAAAGTCATTCTCATCGAATCCAACTCTTTTAAAATTAACCAAAATTACTAAAGACAAATTTATCATTATTAATGTGATCCCAAAAAAAGTAATAGATGTGACCTATATTGAAATATACCTAAAAAAACATTGAATTATTTTTTATTGTTCATCTTTTTACACATCACATAAAATTTATAATTGCACCACCTTTTTATGCTACTAACATAGATATGTAATGCACGATTTTATTGTACAAATAATCATGCACTACATAATCACACAAAACATATACTCCCTCCGTCCCACTTTGTTTGTCCTATGACGAAATTTGACACTATTCACCTATTAACGTAATTTGCTCGATTATTCTCAATCTTTGTGTATTAATATAGTCATGTAGGGTCTTGTTTGATTCGTTACATTTAATACTTTAACAATATCAAGATTTTATAATTATTAATAATATGTAGTTAGAGATATTAACGACGCAAAACATGCATCGACAAATGTGTAAACGCGTAAGAGGACAAACAAAGTGGGACGGAGGGAGTAGATTACAAGTTTTTATTTTTTTTATATACGATATAGGTTACGTTATGGTAGTTCATTTAACACTTTTACGGAATGCTCTGAATAGTACTTTTCGTTTGATCTCTAAATAATATCTAATCTCAAAATTACAAAAAGAATATAGGGTATGTACAAATTTTATAAGGTAGTGGTACCATTAACAACCGGTTTTGCAAATAGATAAGTTCAAATTCAGCAAAATCTCCATTACAAAATGTCTAGATGGAATTTTAAAAAATCTCCATTACTAAAAAAGAGGAGTACTTTATTTTGCAATTTTATATTATTATTCTCGGTTGCTTTTTTAATCGTCACAGAAAAAACCAAACTTCTGGGACGCTTCTGCATTTGTTGTTGTTGCTTTCATTCAACAGAGTTTATGAGTTTGGTAAAAAAGAAATGGCGATACCCTTTCTGTTTTTCACTCTCTTCTCCGCGTTAACATCCACAGCCCTACACATAACAGTATAGATTGAGAAAGATTGCTTCCCGCGTTTGCAGTCTGCAGCTTCTCATGCGTGCAAGCATTTCTCAATCCAACCTTTGAAGCCTATCTTCTCCACCTCTCCCTTTTTCTCAAAACTCATCTACATTTAATACCCATTTCTCATTCACTCTCATTTCACACAAAAAAAAAGCCATCTAATTTCATTAATTTCTCAGCAATTCTGCATCTGGGTTTCTCTAATTTCAGATCTACAAGGAGCCAACCATGGGGAGTCAGATGAGCAAGAGAACAGCAGAGACAAACTTACACTACAGAACAGAGCTAACCTCATATGAAGCTGCCTGTAAAGTTGATGCAGAGCTTCAAACAATTGATTCAAATCTTCATGCCAAAACCAGCCATGTCATCAGCACCATAGCTGCAGGAGTTGAGGTTCGAGCTCTTTCATTTGAGTCTCTCAGAGAAGTCACAAGCTGTCTTCTTGACATGAACCAAGAAGTTGTCAAGGTAATTTTAGAATGCAAGAAGGATATTTGGAAAAATCAAGAGTTGTTTGAGCTTGTTGAGGAGTATTTTGAGAATAGTTTGCAAACCCTAGATTTCTGTACTGCACTAGAAAAATGCCTCAAAAGGGTGAGGGATACTCAGCTTTTGATGACTGTTGCGCTTCAGCAATTTGAGGTTGAAGATGGGTTGGAGGGTAAAACCGTCAATAAGTATAGTAGAACCCTAGAGGATCTCAAGAACTTTAGGGCAGCTGGTGATCCTTTCACAGAAGAGTTTTTTCAGATCTTTCAGTCGGTTTATAGGCAGCAGACTTCAATGCTTGAGAAGCTGCAGATGAGGAAAAGCAAGATGGATAAGAAGCTGAAATACATTCATGTATGGAGGAAAGTGTCTGGGATCATATTTGTTGCCACATTTGCTGCTGTGTTGATATGCTCGGTTGTGGCGGCGGCTGTTGCGGCGCCACCTGTCGCGTCTGCATTGGCTGCAGCCGCCTCGATCCCGCTCGGGTCGATGGGGAAGTGGGTCGACTCGATGTGGAAAAGCTACGAGACTGCCTTAAAGGGTCAGAAGGAGATGATGAGTACAATGCAGGTGGGGACTTATGTTGTGATCAAGGATTTGGATAATATTCGGGTTATGATCGAGCGGTTGGAGATTGAGATCGACGCGCTTATGAAGAATGCCGAGTTCGCCATTGAGGAAGAAGATGCAGTGAAGTTGGCTATTGGGCAGATTAAGGGTAAGATGGGGATGTTTATGAAGAGTGTTGAGGATTTAGGGGTTCAAGCTGATGTGTGTAGTAGGGATATAAGAAGAGCAAGAACTGTTGTGCTGCAAAGGATAATCAAGCATCCTAACAATGGATGAAGAAGACAAAGGGAAATTGTGATGGTTGGGAATTTGATGATGACTGCTTTGTTTTCTACTGACTGTTGTTTTCTGGTGTGTTTGTTGTTTATTGGAAGCTGCAAGTGTGTTGTCTGATAGAGACTAATACTTCTTAATTATGAAAAAAAAAACATAGTTTTTTATTCTTATTTCAGTTTGTAAATACTTATTGTACTAGTAGATCTTACATTCTTAATTTATGATATATTTTTCATGACATTATATCATTGTGTTTGTATTTTAGCTTGTCTATCTATGAAATATGGTGTATTGTTGTGTATAGCCATTCTGTTATCCAAAAACATTAAAAAATGCTCAGGAAAAGAAGACCAAACTTTTAAAAATGCTCATGTTGTGCTTACTTCCATTGCGAATCTCTGAATCCTTTTTAAATGAGATTTTTTTAACCAAGCAAGTCTGGTAGACTGTAGCTGAAAATTACAGTATATGATAAAAGATGAAAAGCACATTGTTCTTATTATGAATTCTCACGAATCAAGATCAAAAGGGCATAAAGCCTTTCACTTTGAGTAGCAAAAAAGATTATTCCTCTATTCATTTTCAGTAACTATCAACAATTCTCAATCCTTGTTTTTAGACAGTAAAATTTCATTGAGAACTCACTGATTACAATATCTAAACCAACAGTAGTCTCCTATACTGTGATTTTTAGGAAGCCAAGTAAGGGAGAAGGGCGAATGTTGAAACTAGTAGCAGTCGCTAGATAGATGCAAACTACAAACACGTACATTTTGAACGGTGCATACAAGATGGTTAAGTATGCACATAAACTAGTAAATGTCAAAACAGAAGTGAAATTCAGCAGACATTTTACCAAGCTGAGTTCTATTTCTTTAGTAGTCATTTCACCTGGGAAATGTCCAGTTGAAGAAAACTTGGTAAGGAGATCATCCTTGAGCTGAAATGTATCAAGTAGCCAAGTGGTGACTTTCTCTTCTGATTTTGGGAAGTCATTGATGGGTACTCTTCGAGTGTGAATATGAACTTCAGATGGGCTTAAACCGAACACATTGTCCATGAAAGAAGGACAACGAGGTTTGTATCCTATGGTTATGTCATATACTGCAATAATTGTATTTGTATAGTTGTCAGCTTGTAATACAGAAGAAAATGACGTTTTATAAGCAAATTCGATATCAGAATCTAGGACGTATTATGATCATACGGAAATTACATACTTAATCATATGTCAAAATAATCAAATTTCCTATCTTCTATTCGCACATCTCATTTCCCTCTTTTCATCATATGATCATGATGTTGATTATTCAAGTGTATTGTGTATACCAATCAACAATGCAAATATGCAATAATGATATTACACAGAGATAAGCTTAGAAAATTGGAACTATAAATGTAGAAGTATGTGCAGAAGCAAGATAGCTAGAATGGGGGAAGTAACCTGCATCAGTTGAGCTTCTTAACTCAGACATGCATGCAAAAAATCCTTTTGTTTTAGGAAGCAGCACATTTTTTAGAATAGGTAACCCATTTTCAGCGGCATACTTCTGATTCCGTATGCACTTCTGCTCACTGTCCACAGAAAGTATTATTATGTAAGAACATCACAAGCATAATTATTTGTCTGGTATAGTGGTATGTATAAAATTATGTAAGCAAGTAAAATGAAGTAAAAAATTGCTATCCTTGAATTTAATCAAGGGGTCTTTTAAAAATATAATTTCTCATTTCTTAGTAAAAGTCAAGTGATTTGTTCAAAAGGCAGTCTGAAAGCTAATCCAAACAGAGCAGAAGTCTTCAAATCTACTCTAAATAAAATATTTTTCTTGGAACAAATTATTTCTAGAAGATAAAAGACATTCAATAACATAAAAATATGGACTGACTTCAGTAAAATAAAAGGCGAGGAAGAAATTACGTGAAATCTGTGCCTTCAGGGAAAACAGCAAGCCAAAGAGCGTCTCTCGGGTGCTGAAATGTTGAAAGCATTTGGTGCAAGGTAGACTCATCAAGTTCCCACTTTCTCTTCACAGGAATAAACTCCAATATTTGAAAAGCCCATCCAAACACAGGCAATTTCATCAAACTGCTCTTGAGAACATACTTAATGTAGCCGAGACGTCCCTTTCTCAAGGCAAGATCCCACAGATACATCCAGTCAACCTCGGTTCTATGATTAGCTATAAGCACAACCCGATTCTCAATAGGAAGAGTCTCCCCGGAAAAAATTACTTTAATGCCATTTATCTTTTCAAACAAGAATGGCCATAGAGCAAGCCAAGAACCCAGAAATATAGAAGTCATTTTCCTGCTGTAATGTATGCTAAACAATCTCAAAACAACTGCACTCATAAACCCACCAAATACAAGCATCATGAATGCAGTGGAAATCAGCACTGTTAAGCACAAAATCCCTCTTATAAGCCTAAGAGGACTTAAAGAACGGCATCCGAAGCTTCCATTCATAGGCTTACAAGCTTCCATTGATTCTTTCTGTTTCAGATTTAATTGAGTATAGGTATGGAGCACCTCTACAACTGTATCTGTCTGGTTACTTTCTCAAGGATAAAAATAGTTGAGAAGGATTGCAAGGAGAAATCAACAAAGTTTATAGTGTATAGTGTGTACCTTGCAAGAAAAGCCAAAATCATACAACAACATTAATAAAAACAAGAGTAAATTGTGCAAATGATATATTTTTGCAAGCATAAACAAGAAATCATGATTCATGACCTTGAAGATTAAGAACTGGGAAACTCTAGTAGGCCATTGATCTCAAAAGCCAAAAGTACTTAATGGAGTAAACAGAACTGTGTAAAAGCAAAAGGGTTTTACCTATTAATCATACATACACACCATTATAAATGAAGCTACCAACTTTCCCAATACCATGCTTATGAATAGCTCAATGAAAGCAACTCAGCAGCTTAATGATTACCAAAATCGAAATCTCAAGATTGCCCAAATCAAACAACACTATCAAGTAGCTAAAGTAGCTACTAACCTCACCCAGATCACTTTTACTTTAATAGATATCCATCAAAACCATAGCAAATCAAAAGCAAAAGCAAATATTCAAAGAAAAGTAAGAATATAGAGAGAACAAACCAGGCATTGCTAAGTCTCTAGAACCCTAAAGCTGAGATTAAGTAAAGATCGCAAATTTATGTAGTGTAGAGGAGACAAGATAACAACACGAAACAGGCCCGCATTGGAATTTGACAAGTGTAAAATCGAGAATCAGAAGGGCCCGGAAACTGATAGAAACAAAGGCACAGTGATTTGGAGTAAGGGTTTGTTTGGAGTTGAAAAATTCTCCGTCGAATTTTCTGCAACTTTCGAATTTGAAATGAGTGGATGGAATTTTAACAGCAAAATAAAAAGTGGGAAATTCACGTGGAAATGAGGAAACGACGCAAGGGAAGAGTGAATCTTCACGTGGGATATGTCGGGCGATGGGCATGAAATTGGAACAGAGCTCTCATTGGCAAATCCTGAACACTGTTCATTGATTAAGAATGGATTCGTAAATGATCGAGAGTTTTATTGGAGTTTTGTGGAGGACAAATAAGAGAATATGAAGGTGTATATACCAAATTTTATACGATTTAATCATGGGGGTTGTTGATTAATATTATAAAATGCTTTTAGGGAAACAATGCCATACAAGTGTAATCGTGTTATGTTTAACTAGTGTAGGCCCGTGATATTCACGGGATTATTAATCTATATTAATATTTATAAAATTCTTATAATTTTTATTGAAACATTATTATAATAATAAATAAATTATAATTATATTTGTGAAAGATAAATAATAATAAAAATGTTAATAGGAGTACATGTTTTCATTGTAAAATATATGTATATAAAAACAGAGTGAAAAACACCGAATGATCAACCTCCAATATAAACTATACATCAACCTATCATATCGTTCTACATCATACTCAATGAAGTTTGAACTTTTGAGTTTAATGATCGATTTTTCTAGGTTAGGGCATAAAATAAGCATACTTAAATAATAATAAAACTACCCCTGTAAGTAAATGGATAAACTCATTACAAAAATCACTAAAATAATAACACCTAAACACTAAAATGGTAACACTTAATCATAAATTTCTAAAACTAATCTTATTGTATGTTCCTCATTGTATGCTCCTCCTAAACATGGTTTATAAAAAATCAAAGATTTTGATTGTATGACTTGATTTGCATATTTGTAGGAGATCTGGAGGAGGTGAAAGATTGTGAAAAAAATAGATCTTTTATTTAAAAATTTAATTAATTAATGAATTATTTTTTTGTTTTTCTAAAATTGTGACATGGCGCTGAGGTGGCGCAATATTTTATGAAGACTTGGCTTCTCCCTTATATTGTAGCTAGGTAGATTTGTTACTTATAGTAATATAGAGGAATGCTCATGCATACTATGAATAGCTATTTACAAGCGTATACGTGCAAGTTACATAAGTTAGTTACAATAAATTCCATGTTACTACAACATGGTATTATTACTTGATTGTATATTATTAATGCATATTCTAAAATAGAGGCACCTTAGATAAGAACGGCAAATAGTTCAGAAATGTTAGAAAATATTGTAATTTACATCTCTCCTACAAACTTCTACTTATATTTAATTAACAAATTGTTTGTATTATTAATTCTCTAAAATTATAAGTGAATTTGATCCGAAAAATGTGATTGGTAACTCTAAAGTATTTGATGCTTTTTAAGAAGGAAAGATTCATTTAAGAATAATTGTTATGTATTCTAGTAATGATTTGGAATTTGCTTATCTTACAAATATACGAATACATGCATCCTTTTTTATATTTATATGTATATTTCTTCACATTCACATGAACACAAAGATATGTACATGTTTTTATCATCTATCTTATATATTAAAGCTAAACATTTTAGAACTCTTAGGGTGATTTTAGGCTTAGTTTGTTATACAATTATTATTTTGTATCTTTAATTTCAATTTTTAATCGATTGGATAAATGTATTAACAAATAAATCTTAAAAGTTTTATCATTCCTTTCAACAACAATAGATATACAAGCTATTTTATTGAGAATAAATATTATGTTGAAGGTTAATATATATTCTTACGATAAAATTAGGATTATTTTCGATAATAAAAATTAAGTCAAGCTACGTACACGACCTTCATGAAATAAAATATACTTTTATAAATAATCTTTACAAAAAAAAGTTAATCTTAATTTTTTGACGAACTCGATTAATAAGATATACAATTTTCATACGAATAATATGAAATTTCCCGTGCATGGCACAAGTCACTACACTAGTAAATTGTTAAAGACATGCACTTCTGCAAATGTGCATGTATTTATGTTTGTATGTGCATGTCAACGTGCAGAGATGTGCATGTGAATTTTGCATTTGTATATTCGTACAATACAAATTATTCTCACATTAATCTTTTCCTTCTACTAATCTATCTATCTATCTATCTATAAACATATAAAATGACCTTTAGAATAAGCATTTAGTAATTTTAGAGATGCATTTAGTTAAGCATTTAGTAATTTTAGAAGTACATTTAGTGTTGTTTTTTACTAGGGAGTTTTTAGCATCTTTAGAAGTGAAGACGAAGACGGGACGTTCTTTTGTAACGACATGTAGGTTGTCTTCATCGCCTTCTGCTCCGCTTTAAACTGTTATTGATGTGTTGATGTGGTCGATTTTGTTTTGTAACGACTACCTTGGGCAACCCAGGGGCCATGGTTGTGCTATTTAACCCGCCTATCCCTGCAGACGGTTCTCTTTCATTGCTTTCAAAATGACTGGGTCGAAGAGCAGTTGTGGTGGTTCCAGTCGCGAGATTCGTAGGATGACGTTTTCGAAACGCAAATCCGGTGGGTCTTCTGAGTGTAGCAACGTGAAGAACTACAACGATGAATTGGTTGATTTGTTTTAATTGGTAGTTGGTTTCGACGCCGAAATCCTAGGTGCTCATATGATAATATTGCCTACATGTAGGGTTTTTTATAGGATTTTTTTATTTAGTATAAAAAATAATCATGGCAACAATTTTTAGTTTTATGTCGAGGCGTTATCCGGAAAATTTGAGAGATCATATAATCGACTTATTTCAATCGTGATCCAAATATGAAAATAGTACATGAAAAATACATAAAATTCCTTGACAAATACAACAATATCACGCAATTCTAGGGTTAAAATAGATATTCATACCTTCTTAAGACTGTGATACAAATATTTTTCTGGTCTATTTCTTTTATAATAAATTTTTTTGTTTAATTTATTATACTAAAGCTGAAATATTAATTAAAACTCCATGATAAACTACAAAATAAACTCCATGATAAACTCCATGTTAAGACAACGAAAATTCAAACGAAAGCATGCAGAAACGTTAGATGTCATTTATAAGATTCTTAGTTCTATTGGAAAAGATTGTTGTTTGATTGGATTAGATTTAGTTTCTTTGTATTATGTTATCCATTGTAACCGTCTGGTGACATACTCTAAATAAATTTCAGTGTTTGCCTACAAACCATCTGTGGCACATGTACACAGTGTGTGCATCAGTTATATCTTGTGTGTGCATCAGTTATAACATATGTCTGCATCATCTCCAGTTCTTATCTAAGGACTCATCCTCACCGGATTCAAACCCGTAAAAATGTGTGTGGAAAATACATGCAAGAGTGTGCATATAAATGTCTATAAATGTGTTTTCATAAGTTTGTGCTTTTGTGGGGGTAATAATATTAAATACTCATAGTATTAGATTAATCACTATATATCGTTTTCTCCCATTCTATCTATGTAACGTGACATCCTTTATTTTAAACCATCCACGTGTTAACATACTATTAATTATCATTTTTATAATTTTTGTAATTTTCTAATAATATGTGCTAAATTTGAAAAAAGGAACACATCCCAAGATTAAGGGCACAATGTTAATAAAAAATTTACTATTCAAAATTATAATAAAAAATATACTAAAAAATTCTACAATAAAATAAAAAATTTCTTAATAAAATAAAGTGTTATTTTCCTTAATGAGGTCACGGGATCTAAAAAATTTCTACTTTCTTTATTTTCTTAAAAGAACTTTACTATATATTTTCTTTTGAAAATTTTGATATAACTAGTTCTTTCTCGCCCGCTTTAGCCAAAATATAACACATTTTTAAAATTAAATTAATAAATCTAATATTATTGGTATATTTTTCATTTTATAACTTAGACCTTATTGTCTTCGTTAGTAATACATTAATACATATTAGTTTTTCTTATAAATAATCTGTTTTTATTATCAAACCATTATTAATGACTGGGCCCGCGCTACGTTGTGGATATGTGTTGGGCCTTGACACACATAGAAAGATGACGTTACGTTTTATGTGGATTCGTGTTCATCATGATATTTAGTTAAATATTATTTACATGGCTTCAAAATAAGACATAAGCGTAAATAAATGTTGCAGATCTTTTTCTTTTAACTATAGCTTCTTTGTGAATTCTATGTTATCCTTAAAGCCATTTAGGCAGCAGGAAATCTGGCCGTAAAAAATGTCATGATTGAAATGACAATCTTACAGTTGTCAATGCAATCAATGTAGTCTGGAGTACACCATGGGACATTAGGACACTTGTCCTTGACATCCAAAATCACATTCCGTGGTTGATTCCTTTTTCATTTCACATTGTTTCAGGAAATGTAATATGGTTGCTGACTTCATGGCTACTAAAGATCTCAACATTGAAGTTCATCAACATCCTGGAGAAACATCATAAGCACGGCCCTTGTCAAACTCTTCCTTTTACCAACACAATTGTAATCCTATGTTTAAAGAGTTCTATAAGATCATCAGATGTGATGATTTAGGGCATCCTTGATCTTGCTCAAGGACATATTATTTACTTGTTCAAAAAAAAATTTACAACTTTTATAGATACATTACGCCTTCTTGTACTTTTACATGGTTCAATAAAATTGATTCCTTAAATATATATATATATAGAGCATACAGAGAAATATTAAACATTTGTAGAAATGTTTAATACTGTATGCTGTAAAATATTTGTAGTAAATATAATAATGTTTAAAAAATCAAAATTTACCAAAATTCACTAATTTCTACTCCGTACTTGATAGCTTCCCGAATTTGGCAGTTGATAGCCTTTTTCTTCTCCACGATCTTTTGTTTATCAACTCTGGCTCACCGCCTTCCTCGTCACTCTTTGCCCCTCTCTAATCTAGCTCTCATCGGTGTCGCTACATCGTCTGTTGTCGCCTATGACATTGCATCATCGCTTACTCTTGCTCATCAATCAAATTGCTCCACTTCCTACTCGGTGCTCAGGTAAATTCGTTACTCAATTATATTGATTCAAAATGGAGATTATGCAGAACAATCAATTATCTTATCTTATTTTAATATATATACTATAAAATTAGGGGTTCCCAAATTAAACACACTGTATTTAATGCTTTGTTTTTAATTTATCATTTTTTTTGATTTTTTGATTTTCCCATTTCTTTCCTACTTTTACGAATATATCGCTCAAATGAATATTTTGACCCATCAACACATATCTATAATAGATTCATATGAAACATTTCATCATCTTCTACTCTTCGATTCCACAACGCCTTATTGTGAAGTTTTATTAGCTGTAAAACCCGCGCGTAGCGCGAGCCTAAAAAGTAAACTTCAAAGCATATAATAAAATTCACCCTACCTTCATCAATAACTTCAAACTTCAAAACATACTATAAATTTCACCCTACCTTCATCAATAACCCCAAACTTCAAAGCACATTATAAATTTCACCCTACCTTCATCATTAACTTCAAACTTCAAAGCATATTATAAATTTCACCCTACCTTTATCAATTCTTTAAGAAGTCTGGGTTCATGAATTATATATGTGACTTTATTTAATTATGTAATTATGCAATCGATATGAGTAATAACTTTAGTAGTACTATACAAAATTGATATGAGAAAGGTGTATTTATGTTGATTTGATTGGTTAAGTTGTTGTCCTGAGGGTTCATTTTTGTTTCACCCATTCCAAATTCAAAAACAATGAAGACAACAACTGTGATAGACACAACCTACACTTCTATAAAAACCAAGTCTTTATAAAATCCCTTGCAGAAGATTCGACCAAACTCTATCTCTCATGTTAACTTCTTCTCTTTCCAGTCTCATTTGCTCCATCTTCTGCATTGGTGATTCCCTGTCTCCTTCACACTCTCCTGCACATAATTAGAAATTTCTGAATATTTTCTTCAATATCCAAAATCAAAATTCAGACTAAAATGAACCAAACATACGACTTCTCCTTTGTCACGTCTGTTGTTTTTCCCAATGCTAAACCAATTGATTTGTAAGTAGTTCACTCAAAATAGGCAGTATTTCCATCATTCCAAGGAAAATTATGTGAATCAGTAATTGAAAGTCATGATTATTATTCAAAAGAAAACTGAAAGCATAGAATTTTGATGAAAAATGGTATATATAATGCAAATGCAGTTATGCATACATTATTGAAATATAGGCAGTAAAGAAGCTGTCGTATTCAAGCCGCATCTTACAGGATTCAGAGGAAGCTCAAGGCTGATACTGAAAATAATAAACCGAAAAACATGTCAGTAAATATTTCTCGAAGCCTTTTAACAACAAATCCTGTCAAAAGCAATGAATATTAGATTATCAGAATCATCAAATAAATTTAATTTTTATTTAGAGAACTGCAAATTAACAATCGAATGCCAGGGAATCAGAAAGTGGCCAGATATCATACTTCATTCCAATCTTGGGTTTGTTATGCCACTACACTTCTTGATAGGGAAAGTTCTGCAAACAAAAATAGGAAATTATTAGCATTCGTCATTTGTAGATTAAGAAATTGATAAAGATAGACACTTATAGTAACTGCAAGCTAAGTGTGAGGGCCAATTGCAGAAAAAGTTTATATTCAACCCTTTTTTTATCACCAGCTTCAATAAAAACATGAAAAACATAAGAAAAGTTTGTATTTGAAGGGAAATAATGTAGACAATAGGATTGCATTAGACTAACCAATAACAAAAGCACCAGAATAATCACACAGGAAAGAATGTGAGAAGGCATTTTCTAAACCTTACCTATTGCCAAATTTACTCCTTTTTCTTCACCTTAAGGGGTTGGAATTTGAAGCTCTAAGAATTGTGTGCCAAGATCCATGAAAGTTCTTAAAACGGTATAATCTGCTTTCAGTGCAACAAGAAACTGTAAGTGGCAAATAATCAGGATATATATGCATAATAGAGCAACTCTAGGAAATTAGAGATGGGAAGTTCCTTTAAAAATAGAAATATTGCATCCTTTTAGTTGTATTTTTGTATATCCTAATTCTTTCAGTAATTTGCCAGCAACGGATCTTTTGGAGAGGCAGAATAAAAATGGAACATATAGTAAACATCTTTTTACCTCTCAGTAAACAACAAACAAAGACATTTTTACTATTAGTGTTCAATACACCAAAAAGCAAACGGAAAAAGGTAGAAAGTAAACGATTGATTAAACAATGATACAACCTCAAAAATCATCTAAAAATTAAGTGTGCATCAACCTCAAAAATTAAACACCTATAGAAGAAGACAGTAATACTTTCACGCACTTTGATCAAATTCAGGACTTGATAAAAGAGCATTATCCAAGCTTTCAAAGAAGGGAAGCAGGATTTTGCCTAAAAAGTACACACACAAAACTGCACTTATACACAAAAATTCATGTTGCAATCAGTCATTAGCAAACAAAAGATCAATATATTTTGTCATATAAAATCTTACACAGCAAGAAGACTAACTGACTGAAGAAATTATCCAAATGGTGTATAGTGACATGAATCAAACTTGATGCCACCCACACAGATAACCACAAATATATAATGGAGACCACATTACACATAAATAGATATGTGAGGAGGACATGCTAATTCAAACATTGTACGTATAATGTTAATTTTTCAAGCAAATTTAAAATGTATATTATATGGTATTGACAAACCTGATCAATTAGATCTGGATTTGTAAGTGTCCATCCCATTTTTTCTATAAGCTTCACAAACATCGTCACATTAGTTGCAACAATCATTGTCAGACTGCAGTAACAATAATGACGGAACAATTAGCAGCAACATTGATTCACCCATTTGATAGGGCAAGGATTTTCTGACAGCAAGCACAAGAGCAACACTCATCTTCAGCTTGGCATGTGAACCCATTCTTCGGCTCCAATGATAATCTCTTCCAAGTCGACATCGATCAAAGTTCTGTACTTCTGTCTTAGTAGTATACCCACCAGAAAATAATTTTTTTTAGAAAACCATGGCTTGTAAGAAGGAAACCAAAAAAAACATGATACTAGTCAAGCAACTTACCCTAAACAAATTTAAATTTTGAGGCCCAATAGTTCAATGGTAACCATTATTATCCTAAATGTCAATTCCAATCTAAATTCCCAAATAGTTCAATGGTTTTAACATACCAACATAAATTTTGAGGCCTGAAAATCAAAACTCCTAAATTGAAAACCTCTAAATTCGTACCTGAAATCATTGCCACCATTATTATCTTTGTTTTCTCGCAAACAGCACCACACCGTCATCACCATGCTAAATAGTTCAATGGTTTCATCCTATACCTCAGCAGCAATAGGCACTGTTGAGTTTACTGGGTTGCTGATCATGTTGACAATGGCCTAATTTCAGAACATAGTTAACCAAATCAGTTGGCAAAATTTTGGAAATTTATACAAAAAATAAACAAAACAAAATACTCACATTGGGAGCATAATTGGCAATGGCAGTGCAAAGAGTCTGTACAATGCCACCATTGATGTTGAAGAGATCATCACGTGTCATTCCAGGCTTTCTTGGAACACATGCAGGGATGATGATAATATCTGATCCCTCCAAAGCCTCTCCTAGTTGCTCCTCACCAGCATAACCAATAACCTGTAACACCAGATGAAACTCAAATAAAACGGAAAAGGGAACAAACAGATATAGTAGGCCAGTGACACTACTTTTTGTATTAGCAGGAATTTAGTAACATGAAATGCTAGAAACACATTCAGAAAAGCTGAAGTAAACGTAAGCAAATGTGAATTTGAAAAATCATTAAAATCTATTAGCAAGTGAAAATAAAGACTTCCAAGGTCAAATATATCAAAACTAAGTAGAATAGCATACAAAATTGTAAACATTTGCAACGTTCAGCACAAAGGCTAATTTGCTTGCTCAAACTTCAAAGATGCTTCAACAAAATTTACATTTAGTTCAAAGACATTGTAGGCCTATGAATGATTTAAGGCTCCGAGAGATGCAGGTAAGCTCCAACTCACCTGCTATTATACGGTGCCGCAGCTTACCCACTGAAATTAATTTCACATGCAGTAAACATTGTCATTAGTTTGTACACAGAGATATGGATCTCTTAAATATGATGTTCCATTCTCTTTGATGAGACGTTATCAACTTCTTCAGTTATATCTTCGCTTTTCAAGTCTAAAAGAAGTATGAAGTATGTTATTTATTGCCATCAATAGGAGTATAACTACAACACCATAAAATTACAGTTTTTTTTCTTTCCCCGCGATGGAACTGATCATTAACTAATGAAAAAATATAAGATACCTGAAGAAGTTTTGGTATGATCACCACATTCATTCAAACTCTGTGTCCCTGCAATCATAAAGCTCACAAAATCACACATCACACATCAAACATCATAAACACTTCCCTAATAGACAAAGTGCAGGTATTCGAAGGAAGATCCAAGTGCAAAGCAAATAATTTTAGCTTGGTTATTACTCCACTAAAAGCTAGGAATGAATAGGCCATAGATTTATGAATTTAACTATTAAGTCACAAGTTTGGCATATAGATAATAATTATTAAAAGTATTAAGTTGGTTGGACTCCACTAATATATACTCCGTAGCTAGGAATGAAATCAACAAACTTAATCATGGAATAGAAATCAGAGAAGATATTTTCTCAGCAGGCACAATTTATATAAATTCTACATCAACATGTATGAGAATTAGGATATAGCTGTCATTGCCATTTTCCTCTTTTCAAACATCTCAATTGCAGCCTCAGTGTTGTGTGCAGCAACATAACTGTACATGGGAGAAAATACATGAAATCAGTTTAAACTTAGCTAAATGAAACCAAAACGTGTTAAAATGTCATACTTGTGCGCTACAGTCTGATATGTGTTTTCATTCATTAAGCCCTCTCTTTCAGACATTTCATCGAACAGTTGGTGCATCTCCTCAAATTTCTTCATTTCCCCCAATATCCCCCAAAATTCATTATAAACATCAGATCCGGGAGTGTATCCATTCGAATGCGAGCCTCTAGAGATCCAATTGAAGAACTTAAGCGTTGGTTCCCAGTTAGAACAGTGCCGACTAAGTACGTCGTACTGTCATTCAACAACGATTGACCAAACCCATCAAATTGTTGATAAAGCTCTGTTCGACGATAGCTTGAGCAGATTCTGCACTCTAAGAGCGACGTTGTCGTTTTGAGCATCTCCGAGAGAGGAGAAAGCTACGCAAATAAGAGGTAGGATGAAAAGACGAAACCCTTAAATTCACAATTCATACCAAACCAAATCCTATTCAAATTCGAAACAAAAATTGAAGAGACGGGACAAACCATGTAACCCTTAAATCCACTCTGCTATATTATGTAACTTCTTACAGTAGAGAACGGAGATTTTTTAGAAGCTTTTTCGCAGTCGTAGAGGTAAATATTGACGACTTCCGCGACGAAATTCGGAGACGTCTCATCCTCAAGCTGTTGCAGCTGCAAGAAAATTCTCGTCTAAACTCCTACATATGAAATAAAATCGAGATCTGACAACGAAGGATATGAGGTCAAATTTGGGGGAGAAAATACCTAATGGAAGAGGAGAGCGAGCAATCGATTGATGTCGGCGCACAGTTGTTCAGTGGCCAAGCTGAGAATCCACAATGGAAGCCCCGTCTTGTTCGATCGATGATTACGACTACGCTCGTCGATTTGTCACTCCAGAGAGGTGCCGAGAGAAATCTTGGAAGCCGGATACTCCCACCCGTTAACAATCTGATGATGTTGATTGGAAGAAAATGGTGCCATAACAAAACGCTATTAAAGTCGGATAGTCGCCGTTGCGGAGCGGCGGAGGCGTAGAAACGTGGAAACTCAACAATCTGATGATGTCGATGACGATGATGCAAGCGGTAGCAACCCGGCCCAAAACACCAGATCATTCGACAAGCCCAAATAGGTTGATGTTCAGTCCAATACAATACTCAATATAGCAACGTAATACCAAAAACGATTTGAGATTAATTAGGCTGAACATTAATTATGGACTTTATGACCTCAAACATCCAACTTTTTATTATATTAGGATATGTATAAATAATATGGTTTATTTATTTTGTTTGTTTTTACTAATATCGTGATTGATAACTTATGATATAATGAGGTTTTTGGACGAAACCACCCGCTATATGTCCAAATTTGCAGGTAACCATCCGTTATAAGGCTATTTATAATTAACCACCCAAATTATTAAACTTTCTTACAATCAACCACCCCTTAACAGATTCCGTCATCATTTCCGTTAATAAAGTGAAATGACGATTTTACCCTTATACTTTTAAAACAGAAACAAACAAATTGAAGGGTAAAATGGTAAAATCACTAAATCATTTTTTTAAAACCAAAATAAAATAAAAAAACAGGCAAATAAAGAGGTGCATTCTTCAATCTGTTTCCACCTCCGCTGCACTCCAATGGAGAAAACCACCTCGGAGGCCCACCATCTGCCCTAATCAAATCCTTCTCCTTTCAGTTCGTCATCTTCTCCAGCTTCCAGTAGCTTCGACTCCCGTCTGAGGACTGAACTTCCATTTAAGGAACCATTCAGGGCCGGAGATGGAGTCACGACTGTCGGAGATGAAGACGCGGAAGCTCGATATGCAGGAGACAGAGCTACCCTCGGCCAAGCTGTCAGATTCCGAGGTCTCCGGTGTCGGATGGAGAACGAGGCGGCTCCCGCTAGGAGAGTAGCTCCGGTGGCCGCCATTGGAGGAGTTTGAATAGAGACATTTGATTCACCAAAAATAGAGATAAAGGAATGGTATTATAGAGTGAATATGAGAGCCGTATGGAGACGCTACACAAACGTGGAAGCAAAATTAAGAGACAGTCTTTCAACAGAGCATCCGGTGGCCCCATTCCCTCACAAAAAACATACCATCATTTCTCTGCCATTCCTCACAAAAAACAGAGCATCTTTTCTCTGCAAACGGATGATTTAAAAAATGATTTAAATTTTTTTTTGGTTTTAAAAAATGATTTAGTGATTTTACCATTTTACCCTTCAATTTGTTTGCTCCTGTTTTAAAAGTATAAGGGTAAAATCGTCATTTCACTTTATTAACGGAAATGATGACGGAATCTGTAAAGGGGTGGTTGATTGTAAGAAAGTTTAACAATTTGGGTGGTTAATTATAAATAGTCTTATAACGGGTGGTTACCTGCAAATTTGGACATATAGGGGGTGATTTCCTGCAAAAACCCCTGATATAATTATATGAAGTATATGAAGTATGATATAACTTCCGTAATTTCATATGTATCTTTATTAAGAATCTTAACATACTACTCCGTATAAAGCTAGGGGTTCTCTCAATTAATCACACTGCATTTAATGCTTTGTTTTTAATTGATCATTTTTTGATTTTTTTCCTTTTCCATTTCTTTTCTACATTTACGAATATGTCGCATAAATGATGATTTTGACCCACCAACACATGTCTATAATTGATCTGTAATGAATATATCATCATCTTCTACTCTTCGATTTCGCAACGCCTTATTATGAAGTATTATATGCCGTAAAATCCGCGCGTAGTGCGGACCCAAGAAACCTAGTTTATAACAAGCAAAAGTCATACTATACTAAAAAATCAAATCATAATTGCATAAAAGGTATGTATTCCAATCATATATATTCTTCATAGGGTGAGAATCTCATAATAAACTCTCTCTTAGAGATAAATAAGAATGAATCTAAGCCATTGGATGCTTTAACATCCAATGGCTTAGATTAAACTAGTTACCCCCACTACAAGTGGGGGTAGTTGTGGTGGTCCGGCGGAGGTCCGGCGGGGGTCCGGCGGCGGTCCGACGGCGGTCCGGCGGAGGTCCGACGGCGGTCCGACGGCGGTCCGACGGGGTCCGGTGGAGGTCCGGCGGTGGTCCAATAATAAATGAAAAGGTTAAAGTATAAAATGAAAATTTTAAGTCTAATTCAAATTGGTGAACATTTAAATATAATGTGATGAACATTTAGATATAATGTGATGAACATTTAATTATAATGTGATGAACATTCTCTTGGTGAACATGAAATTAAAATGTGATGAACATATACTAGAGTATATCAAAATGAACGTTTATAAACATTTTGATGAACATTTATGAACAACGTGATGAACATTGTGTTGGTGAAAATTAAAATGTGATGAACATTCAGTAGAGTATATCAAAATGAACGTTTATAAGCATTTTGATGAACATTTATGAACAGCGTGATGAACATTTAAGCTAATTGTAATGAACTTTTGAGTAATGAACATTTTATTAAATTCTTGTGAACATTTAAGGATGTTTGATGAACATTTAAGTATGAGATGATGAACATTTAGGTAATTTTTTATAAAGATCAAGTGTTTGTCTACTCGAAATTATATTAAAGTGATGTTTGATGAACATTTAAGTAAGGGAAGATGAACATTTATCAACATTTTGATGAACATTTAACTCGATTGTAATGAACTTTGGCTAATGAACATTTTATTAAATTCTTGTGAACATTGAAGTATGAGATGATGAACATTTAAGTATGAGATGATGAACATTTAAGTATGAGATGATGAACATTTAGATGAACATTCCATTGGTGAACTTTTATGTATAATGTGATGAACATTCATTAGAGTATGTACAAATGAACATTGTGATGAACATTTATGAACACTTGATGTTCATCAAAAATTGGTGAACATTTAAGTAGAATGTGATGAACATTCAGTTGGAAAACTTTTAAGTATAATGTGATGAACATTTATGAACACTTGATGTTCATCAAAAATTGATGAACATTTAAGTAGAATGTGATGAACATTTATGAACACTTGATGTTCATCAAAGATGGTCCGGCGGCGGTCCGGCGGTTCTCCGGCGGCGGTCCGGCGGTTCTCCGGCGGCGGTCCGGCGGTTCTCCGGCGGCGGTCCGGCGGTTCTCCGGCGGCGGTCCGGCGGTTCTCCGGCGGCGGTCCGGCGGTTCTCCGGCGGCGGTCCGGCGGTTCTCCGGCGGCGGTCCGGCGGTTCTCCGGCGGCGGTCCGGCGGTTCTCCGGCGGCGGTCCGGCGGTTCTCCGGCGGCGGTCCGGCGGTTCTCCGGCCGCGGTCCGGCGGTTCTCCGGCGGCGGTCCGGCGGTTCTCCGGCGGCGGTCCGGCGGTGGGGACAAGAGGGGACAAGGGGTGTCACGTGTCATCATATGAGCTCTTGGATCTCTCTTGATCCAAGGCTCCACATTCATTCTCATTTATCATTTTAACAAGTATTATTACATGACTCTTTTCCTTCTTCATATTATATGGTTTAATTATTTTATATAAAAGTTACGGAGTGGTTTTTATACAAATTCCGTACATAATACCGGAACTAAACCAGTACAACATACGGATACGGATCGTAAATTTCTGACCCGTTAACCCGGATATAGCCGGGTGGTGGCGGGAAACAAATATCTAATTCCCCTATTTGGATAACAAAGATTATCTTCTTCTTCTACAAACCAAATGGCAGTTAAGCTTCATTTCACCACTCCCAATTTCAACTCAATCACACAATGATCACTTCAATCCCTAAACCCAAATCCCCTCTTCTCCAATTCCATCCTCCAATCTCCAGATTCCGCCTACTCCACCATCCTCAGTTCCCCAATTTCAGTAATGGAAGACGAACCCTACAATCTCTCACTGTCACTTGCAGCATCAAGGTTCCGAAGCAAGAGAATACGAGGAAAGAGAAGCCCATTTCTGAGAAGATTATTGTAACTGAAGCAGCGCCGCCCCTGGCGGAGGATGGCGAAGAAGAAGCGCCTCCTCCGCCTCCGAATAAGGGGATGGCGACGGTTTTGTTTAAGAGAGTTTCTAAGAAGGTTTTGTCGATTTTGTCTAATTTGCCCTTGGCGATTGGGGAGATGGCCACCATTGCTGCTCTTATGGCTCTTGGTATGCTTCATACTCTCTTAGGGTTTCTGATTGTTGAATTTAGATAGTGGGAGTTGTTTAGTTTTTTAGTGGATTGGCATGAGTTTTGTGGGATTTTGCTTTGAGCTAAATCTGAATGAATTTGTATTGAATTTTATGCTGAGTGAGTGTATACTTCAGGCTCTTAGGTAATCTGATCATGAATTTTAGGTAATTGGTGTTATTTAGCAGCTTGTGAAACTGATAATAATTGATCTGGGGATTGAAACCATTGATGCTCTTGTGAAACTGATACTAATTTCTTAGTGGATTCACATGATTTTTGTGGGATTTTGCTTCAAGCCTAATCTAAATGAAGTATTTAGCTCCTGTGATTTGTGTAGAAATTTATACTGAGAGAGTATATACTTCAGGTACAAGATAAATTCGGGGGTGATTCTTAGGTTTTCCGATCATGAATTTTAGCTGATTGGAGTTATTTAGTAGCTTGTGAAACTGATACTAGTTTCTTAGTGTATTGACATGATTTTTGTGGGATTTTGCTTTAAGCCAAATCTAAATGAAGTATTTGGTATTAGCAGCTTGTGAAACTGATAAAAATTGCTTAGTGGATTTACACCATTGCTGCTCTTATGGCTCTTGGTATGCTTCAGACTCTGTTGAAAAGATGAATTTGGGGTGGTTTTTAGGGTTTCTGATCATCAAATTTTTGTGGTTTTTAGGGTTTTTTAGGGTTTCTGATCATCAAATTGCTTAGTGGTTTGACATGATTTTTGTGGGAAAGCTCCAGATTTTTGTACCCTTGTTGTTATAAAATGAGCCCAATTTTAGGGGCCAAGTCTAATTTAGTTTCAATTTTTATCTATGCATGAAGTATATTTCAGGTACTATGATTGATCAAGGAGAGACTCTTAGGTTTTCCGATCATCAATTTTAGCTAATTGGAGTTATTTAGCAGCTTGTGAAACTGATAATTATTGCTTAGTGGATTAACATGCATTTGTTGGGAGTTTGCTTCAAGCCAAATCTAAATGATGATTGTTTTGCCATGTTTGAAAACTGCAGACTTGTCAAAGGGGCATGGATGTGCAATTGTTAATATTCAGGACTTAGGAGGCTATGTGTAATATACTTTAAAAAATTATTTTTAATGAAGTCTTTGACTCCTATGATGATATGTATAGAGTTTCATAGCTGAGTGAGTATATACTTCAGGTACTGTGGTTGATCAAGGAGAGGCTCCTGATTACTACATGAAACAGTTCCCTGAAGACAATCCTGTCTTGGGGATCTTCACATGGAGGTGGATCCTTACACTTGGATTTGATCACATGTTTTCGTCTCCGGTTTTCCTAGGATTATTGGTTCTCCTTGCTCTATCTCTTATGGCTTGTACATACACGACACAAATTCCTATGGCTAAGGTGGCAAGAAGGTCCCAACTATGGTTTCCTTCTCTTTTTTTATTCACTTTCTTTTTTGTCACTTTTTTATATTTGCGTTGTTCAAATATTAGTATCTATTTTGTAGATGGAGCTATTTACACTCGGCTAAGAGTATCCGTAAGCAAGAGGTTTCTGAAGTACTGCCCAAGGCTTCAGTTAAAGACTTGGGTGTTATTCTCATGGGTGCTGGATATGAGGTGTGCTGCAACTACAGTTTTCATATTAGCTAAATCTTATTTATAATGATTGTTTTGAACCTTTCTAATACATATACATGGTGTGAATTAGCAGACAATCATTTCTAGCATCATAAGATGTATATTGCATCAAACGGGAGTTTATTAACTAGTTTTTTATTTGTAAAATGTTTTTTGTCACATCTTTTTTAGGTATGAGGGTAACTTTTTTGGAAAAATAAAAAGTTATAAACTCATTTCCAAACAAACACATAAATTTGGTGGATTTGGCTACAACAGGTGTTTTTGAAAGGTCCATGTTTGTATGCATTTAAAGGAATGGCTGGTCGATTTGCACCCATTGGAGTACACCTAGCAATGCTGCTGATAATGGGTGGTGCAACTCTAAGTGCAACTGGGAGCTTCAAAGGCTATGTGATGGTTCCACAAGGGTTAAACTTTGTTGTGGGAGATGTGATGAACCCTAATGGATTTTTGTCTACTCCAACATCAGCTTTTAATACCGAGATTCATGTTAATAGATTCTCCATGGACTACTATGATAGTGGAGAGGTACGACACAGTCTCAAAGCCAATTTACTCTTGCACTATCTTCGGCTTTCATACGAAAAAATAATTCTATGAAAAGTATAATTTTTTCTATCCTGCTGATTGTGTAGTTAGATGAATGTGGCAGGTTTCACAGTTTCACAGTGATCTTTCTCTGTTCGATATAGACGGGAAGGAGGTATTAAGGAAAACGATCAGTGTTAATGACCCTTTGAGATATGGTGGCATAACCATATATCAGACTGACTGGAGTATTTCAGCTCTGCAAGTTATGAAGGACGACGAAGGTCCTTTCAATTTAGCAGTAGCTCCTCTGAAGGCGAATGGTGACAAGAAGCTTTATGGCACATTCTTACCCATTGAAAATGCAGATTCCGATGACGTCAAAGGAATGTATGTATACATGAATTTGGACTTTATTCTTTAATTCAAGTGATAAATGCATGAATGTTTTAACCTGTATTTGATATATTGGATTGAAATGGTTGATTAAAGTATATTAAGTTATGATTTGAACCTAGCAAACATTTGATCTATCTTTAATCACTATTCTCTGTCATTTTGTGATGTCAGATCCATGCTTACGCGTGATCTACAATCTATTGTCTTATACGATCAAAGTGGAAAGTTTATGGGTGTTCGAAGGCCAAGCTCTAAGCTTCCAATTGAAATTGATGGCCACAAAATTGTCGTCGTTGATGCAATAGGAAGTACTGGACTGAACCTGAAGGTTAATCCTTGTCTTTTCAGGCTAAGTGTAAGAATTCCTTGTTTGTGGAATTTTTTTTAATTTCTCATAAATCCTGTACTCCCCAGACTGACCCAGGAGTACCAATTGTATATGCTGGATTTGGCGCTCTAATGCTCACCACATGCATAAGCTATCTTTCCCATTCACAGGTAACATTCTCTAATACAACCTTATATTGAGTTCACAAAGATTTCATGTTTTTTCATTCTGTATATTTTGTGATCACCATGAAGATATGGGCTCTGCAAGATGGAACAACTGTTGTGGTGGGTGGAAAGACTAACCGGGCAAAGCTCGAATTTCCTGAAGAAATAAATCGCTTGCTCGATTCTGTTCCAGAGTTAGTCGATAAAGGTGCTTGAATCTGAGCTTCCATTCAGCAGAAAACACATTTTTTGGAGGATTAAGCTGCAGTATATCAAACTCACTGAGCCTAGACGTTGAGTATAGTAGTTAATCACACTCAACCGCCGAGGCTTAGAAATTATTGCCAGATTTACAAATATGTGGTGGTTAATGCATTGTTAATCAGCCATTATGAGTCCATGTATACTTACTGAAGTCCCTTGTGTATCAATGAAATACAAACTACAGATCCAATCCAATAGTTATGTAATGTATCTTCTTAGATGGTTTCACTAATGTACAAAGACTTGTTTTTTATACATATTCATGGTGATCCAATACAGGCCATCTCTGACATTTTGTGGCTTGTGTGTTCTTAGAAGCTTTCTCTGACAGTTTTGTGGCTTCTGTGTTGCTAGAAGCTTGTTTAAGATTATCTCTATCCCCACCCATATTTTGGAATGATCTGCAATGCAAAATATAATATGCTTTGGAAATTGCAAAATATCTTCCTTTGCCTTGTAAATTTGCAACCACCACAACTTGGGTAGCTAGTATTTTGTAACATAAACAAGCTTTGCACTATAAAATTGTCACTACTGTGTCATTTTGCAAATGATCAGCAGTATTAATCACCCCAAAAAAAACATTAGCAAACACAATATTTCCTCAAAATTGACAACATTATTAGCCTTTCTTTTTCAGTTTGTATGTGGGGCGGTAGAACAGACAAAGAGGACATTTTGGGCTGTTCTAAAGATTAGGGGTTGATATTAGACTGTAATCTGTTGGTGGCACCACAAACAAAACCCAACACAATTTCCTGCTTCCTGACGATAGATTGTTTCACGGGACTCTCTTTCTTCCCTGCAATTTCTGTTCCGTCTGTGATTACTTTCACTTTAAAGCAAAAACCCTAGATTTCGAATTCCACTGCAAAACCCTAATGGATCTGGACGAAGACAGACTAGGGTTGCTTCTTGTTCGGGTCTCCGAATTGCGCTCCAAAATCGCCAATTGTATTGCTAGGGATAATTCCGGAGAAGCTCGTTCGCGCGAGCATTTAGTTAGCAACGGGTTTGACGATTCTTCGAACGCGACTGTCGATGGAGATGAAGAAAGTGAGAGTCTTTTTGGCATTTGTGAAGCTTTTGATTCCCTTGAGTGTCAGCTTGGGTCTCTGCAGGTTTGCTCTCCTTCTTCTAGATAAACTAGGGTTTGTAATTCAAGCCTCTAGTGGTTGATTATTAGCTTTGAAGGATTCAGCTATCATTTGTCTTTGTGTTTACAGCAATTCCAGCTAAAACTATCTGGTTTGTTAGTATGAACTATTGGCATTGTTAATGACACTGAACATGAAAAAATTGGGTTAACTTCCATTCATGTTGGTTTGTGAATTGTTGCTTGAGATTGGAATTAACTAAAAAAGCATATATTTAGCTACAAATTGCCTGGCATTGAGCTTAATGAATTGACAGTATCTGATTTTATCCCATTGTGATGTTAGGGATCGATTGGTATAGATATCAAAGATACGAGATATTAGGTATTGATATTGGCATGGATCGCGATATGGGTATATAGAATTATTGATGGGATTATGAGATTTCTAACAATTTATCTTCTTTCTTCCAGTCACTGCAACAACAGCAAGAATACCAAAGAGCAGACGCCATAGCCGAGATCGAGCGTAGCAGGAAGAAGTTGCAGAAGAAGCTAACGGAGTACGAAGGAGAATACACAGACGTGATAAAAGAAGCGTCTGCATTCGCCAGTTTGAAGGTAGATAACAACAACGAGCTACTACTCCCACCATATCCGAGCCACACAACTCATCCCCTTTCCTATGGCCCCAAATTACCTCAAAATGGGCACGGCGGAGCAAAAAATGAGATTCCAAAGTCAGAAAGTGTGAAATCTCGAACGTTTTTTAGCCGATCATGGACAGGATTGAGATTTTTGCTTGGTTCTGCAGCAAAAACTATGGTTACTCTTGTTGCTGTGGTCTCTGTTCTTAATATGGCGGGTCTTGAAACTAGGCTTGTGAAGGAGGGCACTGTTATTAATATTGGAGGATTGTTTAGACAACATGTTGCAGAAGAGAAGAAGCTCGGTTTCGGTTGTCCACCGGGAAGAGTGGCGATGATGGAAGATGGTGAAATCAGGTGCGTTGTGAAGGAGAGAATTGAGATTCCTTTTGATGTTGTCAAATCTAGTCCTGATGTGGAATATGGTTGTGGTTAGATGATGTAGGCTGGATGAAATTGATGTATTTGCTTTTTTTGTCGATGGTCATAAAGAAAACTTAGTGTTTTGATGTGCGAAATCAAGGAACTCATAATGGAGTTGCATCGGATGGAATGGCTTAAGCTTCTTCCTAAGGAAGCTATGTTCCTAAATTGAAAACTTATAAACTCATTAGAATAGACACTATAATTCTAAGATTTGGGATCTGACGAAAGAGTCTCTTGTGGTGGTGAAACGATAGTATAAATTAGGGTTGTTAGATTAGAATTGAATCATTGATTTTGAAAATATACATTTTTTAAAATGAAAATTTTAATACCTAATTTATATCCCATCCCTTGATTTTAGGGATTATTTTCCAATAATAAAATCAAAAGAATATTCATTTTCTCTATCTTCTTCTTCTTAATATACGTATCTCTTCTAAGTTCCTTCCGGCATCTCCTCTTCTTCATTGACATCCACAACTCCTTCTTCGTCACTGACGGACCACATCCATCTTGTGTACGATGACAACTACTTCGTATCAAGAATATCATATGTATAACAACACCATGAATGTCCATCCATATACGAACATCGCCATGCATACCTATAATAAATTGAGCATAACGAACAAAGGTTATTGAATATTTCATGTATGTTGTGTATTTTGTTTTGAAAAATATAGTTATACGTTGACGAATATCTACCCAAATTAACGAATATATCTACAACATTGATATAATTCTTTTGAATATCCAATTACTGTTAATGAATATCAATGCAATTTCGTTCAAGCACACACAAATTCAGAATCAAACCCTAAATAATGGTGGATTTAGAATTAAAAACATCCAAACTACGGTGAA
Organism: Oxyria digyna; assembly: GCA_029168935.1. NCBI lineage: Eukaryota > Viridiplantae > Streptophyta > Magnoliopsida > Caryophyllales > Polygonaceae > Oxyria > Oxyria digyna. The sequence continues at coordinate 4,646,399 of JAPVLV010000018.1, forward strand.
TATCTACAAAAAAAGTTAATGAAAAACACCACGAATATCCATCTATAATGCACGAATATTAGTATTCCATGTTTACTATTTATTCATGTTTGTAAAGTAGAAAGATACGTTGACGAATATCTACCTAGTATTAACGACTATCTACGCAACATCAAAAAAGTTTGTTTGAATATCAAATTGGTGTTCATGTATATCAATAAAATTTCACTCAACACAATTTCAAAATCGAAGTAGAAGAACAATATATTAATAATCGACTAATTTACAGGAAGAACAAACAAGCCTTTTTCCGTATTCAACGAGTTCAAAAAATAAACTGGGAAGGAGGCTAAAGATGAAGAACGTTGATTTGATTCTGGAATGAAGAAAAAAGATGTTAGATAGTCTATTTATTAGGAAACGATCCTCTCTCTTATATTTAATTATTCTATTTTTTTTGTTTTTTTAACAATTGCTTTCATAAGGAGATCTTGAGCACTCATCCAACCGTCCATCACATCAAATCTAACAATCCTGATTAATACACTCGTTTCACTTTAATTCTTTTTTTCTTCTTTTTTTTAACAAGCAAACAAAAGACCCGTTGCTACCCGCAACTCAAGCCTAAATCATCTTCGCGGATGATCTTGAAAAATTCCTTCAGCGTACACCTTCCAGAAGTCGGCATAGAGAGGAATTGTCGTAGAGAAAGGAAATCTTCTCTTGTTATTGGAGCATTCCATTTGATAATAGTCTCTCGCAACTCATTAATATTGAAGTGTTGTGATGCAAGAATGTATGCTGCTTTGTTTAGCTTACGTCTGACGTGAAAAAAACTAACAACTTCGAATGACCTGCACAAAAGTTTAATATCCTGCACAAAAGTGTTGATCTCCCAAGGAGGAGATTTATTGGAACGAAGATAATGGACCAAGGATTCATTATCACTCAATAATTAGTCGCTTAATGTTAAGGCGACTAGAAGCCTTGACTCCTTCAAGGAGTGCAGCTGCTTCAGTAACCAGACCGATGAGCAAGGGATACCACCCCGCTCAACAAAGGAAATTTTTCCTTCATGGTTTTGAATGATAAAACCAAAGAAACAGTCATTATTATTTCTTTTAGAGCCATCACAGTTGAGTTTGAAGAAACCCATAGGTGGTTTAGTCCAGTGGCCTTTTTTGGGATGCTTTCTTCTGCTGGAACTGTTGTTGTCTTTCTTTCCTTTGTCATGAGGTAGGATCATAGCATATTTCCATTCTAGATATCTAAACAGAGTTGATTTAGCAATATCATCGGCCACTAGAGTATTAGAAGACGAATTATTCCTAAAATCTAGTTATTTCTAGAATTCCAAAGGGTCCACCACGTGAAAAAACCAAGATCCGCATACGAGTTGTCTTTGTAAAAAGAGGAAAACGACTCCTCAAAATCATTTAGGAAATTCAATTTCAGGTCATAGGGACCCAAAAGATTAATATACTTGAATACATGACGAGTAATCGGGCAATGAAAGAAGAAATGATTTTTCTCTTCATTAACAGTATTGCACAAACTGCAAAAAGGATAAACTTTATGAAAATGTCTGTTTAATCTTTCAGTTGTAGGTAGACAGTCCGAAAAAGATTTCAAAAGAAAGTTTTGAATTTTAGGAGGGATTTTGGATTTCCAAAATAAACTTAAGTCAAGCTGAGGTTGGTTGAGGGGGTTAACTACTCTATAGGCAGATTTAACATAGAACTCACCATCTAAGGCAGAGTTCCAAATCAGTTGATCCTCAATCCGAGATACTGGGATTCGTACAACTAAGATTTCTCAATAAGATGAACCGGGAGGATGTTAGAAAGCGTCACTGTGTCCCATTTTTTGTCCTGAGTAATAAATTCACTAACTTTTTGAGAGATAGGATTAGTAAGCCGGAAGGATGAAATAGGAAAGTGTGGGGTCCAATTATTAGACCAGAAATGGATATTCCTACCATTTCCCAATTGCCAAGAAATACTTTTATTAAACTCAGGAGCTAAGGAAATTAGTCTGCTGAATTGTCAAGACTGATTAGGTTTCCGATCAAGGGTAAGGAAGTCCGTATTAGGAAAATACTTTTCTTTGACAATAGCAACCCAAACATTATCAGGTTTAGTGAGAATCTTCCAATTAGTTTCATTTGGAGGGCACAATTATTATCCCATGCCTTGCGGATTCCAAGGCCCCCTTTCGATTTAGGTTTGCAAGTATTATCCCAATGTAGAAGAGAATGAGAGGACGGGTTTTTTTTATTCCAAAAAATGTTTCTGTTGATATCATCAATATCATTACACACACCTTTTGGTAAAAGGAAGCTTTGCATTAAATAGGTAACTTGGGAGGCAAGATTTGTTTGAATGAGGAGTGCACGACCTGCTTGTGAAAGAGAGTCCGCTTTCCATCGAGACCGTTGTTTTTTAAGAGCAGAAATAACATCATCAAAAACATCATTACAGACACGACCTTGTAAAATCGGAATACCCAAATATTTTTCTATTTTTGAAGTCAACGGAATATTCATAGCGGCTCCTAGAGATTTGGCATAGGAGGAGGAGATATTTTTTGAGACCTAAAGTGAACTTTTATGATAATTGATGGACATACCACTTTGTTTAGAAAACTTATCAAGGAAGCTTTTAATGAAATTGAGATTATCAAGAGAAGCATTAGCCATAATAATGGTATCATCTGCAAAGGTGAGGAACGGAATAGGGGTTCCATTCCGAGTAAGTTTAATTCCTACATGTGCATTCTCTTCTTGGGCTTCAGCAGTTAGTTTTCTAGCTAAGAATTCCATTGCAATTACAAAAAAGGGTGGGGCCATTGGATCTCCTTGTCGAATTCCACAGAACGGTTTGAACTCACTTCCTGGTTGGTTGTTAACCAAGACCACATAAGAAGTCGTTTCCAAACAAGCCTTGATTAAATTGATCCATTTACTACAAAAACCAAATTTATGAAGCATTTTGAAGAGAAAGTCCCAATCAAGTTTGTCATAGGCCTTTTCCATATCTAACTTGAGCGCCATCCAGCCAATAGCTCCTTTCTTGTTATTGTGGAAAGAATGAAAGATTTCGTGAGCTGATAGGATATTATCTTGAATAAGTCTCCCTTCAACAAAAGCCCTTTGGATTGGAGAGATAATTTTAGACAAAAGAGGCTTTAGACGGTTGGACATGATTTTAGTAATAATTTTATAAGAGGAGTTGCACAAACTAATTGGTCGGAAGTGATTAATAGACTTAGGGTCTTCTACTTTTGGAATGAGTGCTATAAAAGAATGGTTAATGGATGAAAGCATTTGCTCAGAATGGAAAAAAGCGCGCACAACATTGAGAAGAGAAATTTTGATAATAGGCCAATGTTTTGGTAGAATTCGATACAGAAACCGTCCGGCCCAGGAGTTTTGTCTGGGGGTTGGTCAAAGATAGCCTTACGAAGTTCACACTCAGTGGGGGGAGATATGAGCAAGATATTATCTTCATTGTTGATGAGAGAGGGAATAAGAGCAAGATCAACCTCATCGATCCCAGTAGCACCGTTCTGTTGGAACCGTTGAGCTAATTCTACCGTTACTTCCTTCGAGATTCCAATCTGATCATGAAAGAAAATACCGTCCTTGTTATAGAACTTGAGCATGATTTGTGTAGCACCTCTTTGTTTTGCAATGGCATGAAAGTATTTAGTATTACGATCGCCATTGTTAACATGTTTCACTTTTTCCCTACGTCTCCAGTAATCTGTCTCGTAATTAATAAGTGAATGGAACTTTTTAGGATGGTTATTGATACATTTAGAAATAATAGGGTCGGTGGGGTTATTAAGAAAATCTTGGTGTAGATGTTCAAGTTTTGACTCAGTGATGCTTAACTGAGCAAAATTGTTACCAGCATTGAGACGAGCCCAGTTTTTAGAATAGTTTTTAAGAAGTTTTAATTTAGAGTAAAAACGATGCATGTAAGAACCAGACATCTTCTAATTCCAAACTTTAGAGACTAATTTAGAAAAAGACCGGGAGTTAGACCAATTAGGCTCATAACGAAATGGAATCCTAACAGGTGAGCTAAAGGCTCCAAGGGAGAAGGTGATTAAGGCATGGTCTGAAGTAGTAAACGGATGATGATGAACTAGTAACCCCGGGAAGGTCTGAGTCAACGCAGTGTGAAGTAACACTCGATCAAGCCTCTCTAAAATATTGTTATTCATATTTTGAGATTTTCTCCATGTAAAAGGAAATCCACTAGTCCGAGTATCTTCAAGTTCGTAATCTGAAATCAGGGTTTGGAGTCTTAAGAATCGGTTGGAGGTAGGAATATTGTCACCAATCTTATCTGCATGGTAAAGTAATTCATTGAAGTCGCCTATAAGAATTACAGGTAATACAGTCGAAAAAATGGTATAGTGTAAAGTATTCCAAAATGGGTCCTTATCAATTTCTCGTGACGGAGCATAAAGGAAAATAATTGCCACAATGGTGTTATGATAAAGCCTTGCTTGAGCTATGAAGCCGATCTAGACAACCATAAACACACAAGAGATCAACCAACAACAACAATGGCGAAAGCCCTTTGAAAATCAGAATGGAAAAGGCAATGAAACAAAGGAGATAACAAGGGGAGATATACAAGATGATGAATGATCAAAACCAAGCACAAACAACAACAAGACCAAAGGCTTAGTGGCCTAAAACTAGGTTGTAATGGAGTGCAAAACCTCGATCCTACAACCCTACACAACCTTCACATGGAGGAGGCACAAGGAGGAGTTCTATGAAGCTTGTAAACACCAATTCTAATGAGATTGACATAAACAAGACATCTAGAGTAAGACAAGCAATCCGCTCGATCACACACTTGAGTTCAAAGCTCTCTTTGAAAGGAGAAAACAACTAAGTTGATAAACTTGAACTAAGTTGGGAGTGGGGTGTCAAGGGGGTTTAATTAGACAAATAACCACCCCTTGACTTCAAAACCACACGCACCACATGTCTTGAAAAGAAGCCCTTGACATGGCAAAATGTCATGAAATGCAAGTGTCATAAAATGCACTAAAAGGGAAATGATAAGCAAGGTCTTCAAGCTATCTCCTTGGACTCAAATGTGAGTAGAGTCCTAGCTTTAACCATTGAGTCCTCAAGTTCCATAGTGTTTCCTTGAAGGCTGAATTGAGTGACAAAAATGGTTAAGTCTTCTTGTAGTCGCTTAGCTTTTGACCTTGTGATTGGACCTTCTATGGATGGCGCTTCCATTGGTGTGACTTCTAAGGATGGTCCTCCATCATCCTCCCCTCCTTGGAAAGGATTCGACCACGAATCTTTAGGACTATCCTCATGGTCCTCATAGAGTGTAAGATCAGCCACATTGAAGGTAGCACTAACACCATAGTCACCCGGTAGGTCAACAACATATGCATTGTCACCTACTTTCCTTAGGACTTGGAAGGGTCCATCACCTCTTGGAGCTAGCTTGGATGCTCTCTTTGTTGGGAATCTTTCCTTGCGCAAGTGCACCCATACGAGGTCGCCCGGCTTGAAAATCACCCTTCTCCTTCCCTTGTTGTTCCTAGCAGCCACATCACATCCTAGTTGCTCCAACCTTAGCTTGGTCTTTTCATGTAACTCCCTTATGAACTCCGCCTGTTTATCTGCATCAAAATCTACTCGTTCCTTCTTGGGAAACGGTACAAGGTCTAATGGGGTTAAGGGGTTAAGACCATAGACACATTCAAAAGGACTTAAGTTTGTAGAAGAGTGTTGCGCCCTATTATATGCAAATTCTACATGTGGCAACAAATCTTCCCAAGACTTTAAGTTCTTCCTAATGAGTGTCCTTAGGAGGGTACCAAGTGTTCTATTAGTAACCTCAGTTTGGCCATCGGTTTGGGGATGACTTGAGGTAGAAAACAAGAGTTTAGTACCAAGTTGTCCCCAAAGAGAACGCCAAAAGTGACTCAAAAACTTTGTATCCCTATCACTAACAATTGTCCTAGGAATCTCATGCAATCTAACTACTTCTCTAAAGAAAAGAATAGAAACATGTGAAGCATCATCAGTTTTGTGACAAGGTATAAAGTGAGCCATCTTAGAAAACCGATATACAACCACAAAAATTGAGTCTCGTCCCTTCCTAGTCCTAGGTAGTCCAACAATGAAGTCCATACTTATATCTAACCAAGGAGAAGAGGGAATGGGCAGTGGTGTGTAGAGACCATGGGGTTTCACCTTAGACTTAGCTTTTAAACACTCTAAGCATCTTTTAAGCACATTTTCAACATCTTTAAGCATGTGAGGCCAGTAGAAGTGTTCTTTAAGCATGGCATAGGTCTTATCACGCCCAAAGTGACCCATAAGACCTCCCTTGTGTGATTCCTCAACAAGCAAGAGTCTTAAAGAGCACTTAGGTATGCAAAACTTACTAGCTCTAAAAAGGAATCCATCAAACAAGTAAAAACACTTATCACATGAACCCGTATCTAAGCATTGTCTATAGATATTCCCAAAATCAGAATCATTATCATAGAGTTCCTTAATGTAAGCAAACCCTAGCACCTTAGAATCAAGTTGAGTAAGCAATGTATATCTCCTAGATAAAGCATCGGCTACAATGTTATCTTTTCCTTTCTTATACTTGATAATGTAAGGAAAAGTCTCTATGAATTCCAGCCATCTACCATGACGCCTATCTAGTTTATCTTGACCCCTTAGATGCTTTAATGACTTGTGATCCGTATGTAACACAAATTCACTTGGCCAAAGATAGTGTTGCCAAGTCTTTAAGACCCTAAAGAGTGCATAGAGTTCTCTATCATAAGTAGAGTAATTGAGGCACGCACCTTTGAGCTTTTCACTAAAGAAAGCTATTGGTCTTCCTTCTTGCATCAACACACCACCAATTCCAATCCCGGAAGCATCACATTCTACCTCAAATGGCTTTGAGAAATTTGGTAGAATCAGGAGAGGAGCATTCGTCAATCTGATTTTGAGCTCTTCAAATGCCGCCTCTTGTGCCTTGCCCCACGTGAAAGGTGTGTGTTTCTTTGTCAACTCCGTGAGTGGTGAAGCTATGGTGGAGAAGTCCTTCACAAATCGTCTATAGAAACCGGCCAGACCTTGAAAGCTTCGGACTTGTCCAACATTAGTAGGAGTAGGCCACTCCTTGATGGCTTTCACCTTCTCTTGATCAACCTCCAATCCTCTTGAGCTGACCACAAACCCTAGGAAAATCACTTCATTAGTGCAAAAATCACACTTCTTAATGTTAGCATAAAGATGATTAAGTCTAAGTGTGGATAATACTTCCCTAAGGTGTTGTTCATGCTCTTGTAAGGACTTGCTATAGATGAGGATGTCATCAAAGTAGACCACCACAAATTTCCCTATGTAGCTTCTTAGAACATAGTTCATAAGCCTCATGAATGTCGAAGGAGCATTAGTAAGACCAAATGGCATGACAAGCCATTCATACAAGCCAAACTTGGTCTTAAAGGCTGTTTTCCATTCATCCCCTTCTTTCATCCTAATTTGGTGGTATCCACTCCTCAAATCTATCTTAGAAAACAAAGTAGCACCATACAATTCATCAAGCATATCATCAAGTCTAGGGATAGGGTGACGATACTTGATTGTGATGTTGTTTATAGCACGGCAGTCCACACACATCCTCCATGTCTTGTCCTTCTTTGGAACCAAGAGGACCGGGACTGCACATGGTGACTTGCTCTCACGCACATAACCCTTTTGTAGTAGCTCTTGCACTTGATCCTCAATTTCCTTGCTCTCTTGAGGATTCATCTTGTAAGCTGGCCTATTTGGTAATGATGCTCCCGGAATTAGGTCTATTTGATGCTCAATCCCTCTAAAGGGCGGTAGTCCTAATGGAAGCTCTTCCGGAAACATGTCTTTAAACTCATCAAGCAAAACTTGGATGGAGTGAGGGATAGTGTTGTTGCCTTCGGCACTTGTAAGTGCACGCCATTGGTCCTTGAGCAAGGTCATGACCCTTGTGTCTATAGGAAGACACAACTCGTGCAAATCTGATGGGGATGCCAACAACACACTCCCCTTGCTTACTTCTTCTTCTTTCTCTTTGTCCTTCATCTTGGACTTCTCAAACTCTTCGGCAACCTGCAATGGGGTCATAGGACACAAGGTAATAGGTTTGCCATGAAACTTAAATGTGTGCTTGTTAGTATAGCCATCATGAATAGCTTTTCTATCAAATTGCCAAGGTCTACCTAATAAAAGATGACATGCATTCATAGGAACTACATCACATAACAAAGTATCTTGATAGGAGCCTATCTTAAAAGCTATGTTCACTTGCTTGGTGACTTTCAATTCACCACATTCATTCATCCATCTTAGCTTATAAGGCCTAGTATGTGGAATTGTTGGTAGTTGTAACTTAGACACTAAAATAGTACTAGCTATGTTTGTACAACTTCCACCATCAATGATCATATTACACACTTTTCCTTTAACAAGACACCTAGTATGAAATAGGTTCTCTCTTTGATCAGCTTCCTCTTTAGTTGCTAGAACATGCAAAGTTCTCTTACAAATTAAGCTATCACCATGCTCATACTCTAATTCTTCACCAAAATCTAAGTCATTAGCATGCTCATTTTCAGTTTCAATGCAAGGAATCTCTTCATTATCACTACAAGAATCATATTGTCCTAGGTGATCTACAATCATAGTTCTCCTATTAGGGCAATCTTTCATCATGTGACCTTTGCCTTTACATTTAAAACATTCAATTTGACTAGACTTAATAGGAAAAGTAGAGTTAGAGGCATTCCCTTTTTGTCCTTGACTTGTGAATGGAGGCCGAGTGGTTTGGCCTTGATTAGTGTGGCTTGTGTTGCTTGTACCAAATTCTTTCCTAGGGGTAGAATGCTCCTTGTTTTGCTCTCGGCCATATGATGCATTCTTGGAGCTTGATTTCCAATTTGCATTGCTTGATTGCCCACGGCCTGAGGTGTATGAGCTCCTTGACTTGAGTCTCTTCTCTATCTTGATGGCATTATGAAGTAATTCCACGGCTGTACTACAAGGATACATATCTACTTCATAGGAAATGTTAGAGTTAAGTATCCTAAGATATCTAGCAATGGTGGAGTCTTCATCCTCTCTTACCCCAGCCTTAAGCATAGCATGTTGCATGGCATTATAAGCTTCTTCTACACTCATACTTCCTTGTCTAAGATTCTCTAATCTTTGTCTAAGTTCTCTAGTGTAGTAGGATGGTACAAATCTATTCCTAAGCAACACTTTCATTTGTTCCCATGTATGGACTGGTGGATCAAGGTTTCTAACTCTCTCTTTTACTAAGTTATCCCACCAAGCTAAAGCAAATCCTTTGAATTCTAATGTAGCTAATTGTACCTTCCTTTGCTCGGGGAAATTGTGACAAGTCCATATGTTCTCTACCTTGGTCTCCCATTCCATGTATAAATCAGCATCACTTGTGCCCTCAAAGGGTGGGATCTGCACCTTCACCCTTCCTAGTCCATCTTGCTTTTGCTCACGCCTCCTAGGTTGAAACCTCCTATTGCGTTCTCTTCTCCATTCCTCGTACTCATCCATGCCTTCTCCTTCATCCTGAAATTCATCAACAAACTCATTTTGTCTAAAAGAATTAGGAGAAGAAAGATTAGAGTGTTCTTCCTTCATTGGTCTAGGGGTACGTATGGGAGGTAATGGATTTCTCCTAGGTGGTGGATTAGGGTTGGTTCTATTCTGAGTTCTAAGGATGGCTTCCCTTCTAGCTTCTTCATAGACTTCTCTTTGTGTAGGAAGAGGGACTTGGCTATTGAGGTTAGAAGTTTGGCCATGTTCCATGTGGGTTCCTAGAGGAGTAGGTCTAGTGGCTAATTGTCCCTTAATGGTGTTCATTTCAGCTGTGAGGGACGTGATACTATCGGTAAGGCTCTTAAGGATGCTATAGACCTCAGGTTGTGGGGGTGAAGGACTCCTAGTGTCGGAATGGTCATTGCCCCTTTCGCCTTCTTGCCTAGAGTTAGTCATGATCAAAGCAAACAAACACTGAAATTGATTAAGTTAGATTGAATAATAACAACTCTCAAGTGTTTCCCAAACCAAGTGTTTGTTCACACAACTCTCTTGTTGCTTGTACTTCTCTAACTTGATATTGACTTGTAAAGATCAATCCTTTCAACTTAGTGTCTATTCACTACAAGAAACTCAAAATCAGTTTTGAAGTCAAGACAATAATCACAACTCTCAGATTGCAAGAATGAAAAGCAACCTAGTGTTTAAGCAAAATTTAAGCCTTAGAATAGGTGATTACCTTCAAGTCAAGCTCGAATTGAGTCAAGAAGGACCTCGGACTGCCTAGCCTTGTCAAACCGTGAGGGATATTGGTTTAGGGACTAGGTGGCTAAGGTCGATGGGTTGGCTCAAGGGCTCTTGGCAATCCCTTGTTCTCCTTCTTCAACTTGTGATTCGGAAAAGCTTAATACCCCGGGTCTAGCTAAGCCGTTTTGTTTGGCTGAGATGTGTAGCTTTAGACCAAGGTTCTTCCTTAGACCGCTCTATTACGATGACTTAAGATCCCGGACTTTAATGAACCGAGCTAATAACTCCGATTTCTTTTAATACTTAGTCCGCCTGATTTTTATGTTTTGGACTTTGGCTTTTGTTTTTCTTTTCTTTTTGGAGTTTTTAAATGAAGAATTAAAGAAAAGCAACAAAATAAGCTAAAAAGAAATAGCAAAATAACTTGGCTGCAATCCAAGTGAGTTGATCGTTCAAAATGGGCATGTAGGGGGTGAGGTGGCCTGATTTTGTAGGGAGAGTGGGTGAGGTAGCTGATTTTGTAGGGAGAGTGGGTGAGGTAGCTGATTTTGTAGGGAGAGTGGGTGAAATAGTTACCTGATTTGTGGGGAATGAATGGCTGGGATTTTTGGCCTTGTAACCACCCTCTCAATACTCCAATTCAGCCATGAAGAACATGAAGAACATCAACAAATTCCAGCCGTTTTCTTCTTCTTCTTCCTTGAGTTTTGTGAGATCAAATGGATGTGTTTAGGCAATGGATTTGACAAGGACAAGACCAAGCCTACTACCCTTCCTTCTCTCAATGCAAGCCATCCTCTTTGGTGTTCAACCTGCACACAACTCACAATTTTTAGAGAGCACACCTTGTTTGAACAAGAACTCAAGAACACAAGAACACAACCAAGAAAGCTTAGATTGATGTTCGAATGAGTCGGAATGGTGTGTATGGAGTCAACTAGCTCTGATACCACTTGATAAAGCCTTGCTTGAGCTATGAAGCCGATCTAGACAACCATAAACACACAAGAGATCAACCAACAACAACAATGGCGAAAGCCCTTTGAAAATCAGAATGGAAAAGGCAATGAAACAAAGGAGATAACAAGGGGAGATATACAAGATGATGAATGATCAAAACCAAGCACAAACAACAACAAGACCAAAGGCTTAGTGGCCTAAAACTAGGTTGTAATGGAGTGCAAAACCTCGATCCTACAACCCTACACAACCTTCACATGGAGGAGGCACAAGGAGGAGTTCTATGAAGCTTGTAAACACCAATTCTAATGAGATTGACATAAACAAGACATCTAGAGTAAGACAAGCAATCCGCTCGATCACACACTTGAGTTCAAAGCTCTCTTTGAAAGGAGAAAACAACTAAGTTGATAAACTTGAACTAAGTTGGGAGTGGGGTGTCAAGGGGGTTTAATTAGACAAATAACCACCCCTTGACTTCAAAACCACACGCACCACATGTCTTGAAAAGAAGCCCTTGACATGGCAAAATGTCATGAAATGCAAGTGTCATAAAATGCACTAAAAGGGAAATGATAAGCAAGGTCTTCAAGCTATCTCCTTGGACTCAAATGTGAGTAGAGTCCTAGCTTTAACCATTGAGTCCTCAAGTTCCATAGTGTTTCCTTGAAGACTGAATTGAGTGACAAAAATGGTTAAGTCTTCTTGTAGTCGCTTAGCTTTTGACCTTGTGATTGGACCTTCTATGGATGGTGTTTCCATTGGTGTGACTTCTAAGGATGGTCCTCCATCATGTTATAATAGGAGTAATTCATACAAATAAAGTTAGGATGGGTATGATTAAGGGTTGGGTTTTTGGTATTAAGACAACTTTTAGAAAGGAGCCAAAGACCACCTTTAACCCCATCCGAAGGAACAAAGATAATATTGTCAAAACACATGCGTTTAATCATAGACATAGAAGGTTGAACGTTAACTTTGGTTTCCGAGACACATAGAACATCAAGTTTTTTTTTTTTTTAATGTACGCAATTTCAGTCAATAAGCCTTTACGACACGAACCTCTAATGTTGTAATAACTGATATTCATAAAAAAACCATTTTGGAAAGCTCGAACTATTTTTAATATCAAGTGATTGGTGTTTATATATAAGTAGGCAATAATAGAATAATGGAAATAATAACGATCTCGAGTAGCGGTTTTACTAAGTATATAAGAAGTATTAATGGAGGTTGTAAGGAAAGACTGTAAGGTTTATAAAATTACATTTATATCCCTAAATTTGTATTAAATTACTAATATATTTTTATTATAAATAAATAAATAAGATGTTATTATATTAAACATAAATAGTTACAAGATATAAGATTTATAGAAATTAGAATTTTATGTAGTTTAAAGTATTATATATAATTATAATTGGCATTTATAATATAAAAAAATACTAAATTTGTACAAAAAATTCCCTTAAATGTCAATTAATTGTAAACATATTAATTTAGTATACAATTTTATCTTAAAACAAATTAATTAATATTTAAACGATTTATAGAAATTAATAATACTCAAAATAAATAAAAAACTAATATTTATACAAAATATATACAATATGAGTGTCTATGGATAGAGAAAAGTATAACTAGAATTATGGTATTATTTTTTTTAATTTTCATTAAGTAAATTTTGAGATAAATCATTTTTAAAAACAAAATTACTAAAATTTCTGGCCGTCAGATCGGACGCCACGTGTCGCCCATCGGGCGCGTGAACGCGGCCCAATTAAAGGGCGACACGTGGTGTTGCTTAAAGCAAGGAGTCGTTTGGCTTCTTGCTTTAAGCGACGCGTTTTGGGCTTTTTATGCCCAGAACGACGTCGTTTTGGCCCCGTCCCAACAAAAAAAAAATGAGGCCAAACATGCTCTTGCTACAGTAAAGCTATAGCAATGTTGTTGGGGCTTTAATTTGGACTGATTTAAACGCCTCTTCTTCCCATGGGCTTTTGAGGGCTTTAACATATTAAATTCAAAAATAATGTTATAGCCTTACCCAAAAGCCCCCATTAGGGATGCTCTTAGGATTAATATTGATAGGTTCAGCTTGAGGCAAATAGGAGTGAAAAATAAAAGCCCCATCAACCTTCCATACGAAAATTGTCTGAATCAAGGCAGCCCATTTTCTTTCATAATAGGTATTCAAGTGTTTATCTGTAATATCAGTGTTAACAAGGGGCATATATACATGCATGATCATCAAGAGACTAAATAGTTGCAGATCATTACCAGAGTAAGTAAAAGTTCTGTAGATTTCATTCCAAAAACCAAAAGGACTAAGGAACAAATATTCAGAGGGCACCAGCCCGGCCACATGCCTCAAATGATAACAACAAACAGTACAAAATGGAAATAGTTCAGTAACATGGTCCAAGTTAAGGTTTTCCAAGCTCGCGCAGGATCTGATGTTCAGTAACATGGTGAATCAGGCATCAATGAGTGCATATAATAATATGACGAATGAATGTCCATGTTGTCTGTTGAACATGGAAGATGATAGTTTTGATGTTCAAGGAAATAGGCATGGATTTGTTAGTAGGAAAATTGTTTAAACACAATATATAAGGGAAAAGCCTGATAATTTTAGAAACAAACTTTTGAACCAAATCAATATTATTATACTCCCTCCGTCCCATAATGTTTGTCCTGTTTGACTTCGGCACACTTGCCGATGCACGTTTTGTATCGTCAATATATCAAATTACATGTTATTAAAAATTATAATTTTTTAATATTCTTAAAGTACTAATTGAAACGAATCAAACAAGATCACTCATCACTATGTTTTATCTTATATATTGAAAGATATTTAGTAGATTCTCTCGATTTGTGAATAGTGTCAAAATTTGAAACAGGATAAATATTATGGGACGGAGGGAGTAATAGCTAAAGAGATTAAGGAGAACAACTATAGCTTCCAAGTATGAAATGTCAATGTTTGAATTTCTTAAGGCTTTGTTTATGTAGTGTGTAAAACACTCCAAATAAGGAGTATCTTTGAAATGTCAGTGGAAATTCTAATTTTATTCTGAGAGAAAGGGGAGTTGTTCAAAATAAATAATAAGCCAACTCAGCAACCACAGGGTTTATAGTTTTTACGAATTAATAGAACTTAGAAATTGAAGATTGACATAATTAAAAAAAAGTTTTCACAGATAATATGTCATTCTATTACAAATATATGAGTGTGAATGGGTTTCGATATTAGATCATTATTATTCGGTAAACCTAATATCTTATCAGTTGTTTATATATATATTTATAGTTGAAAAAAATCAAGATCTTACGGAGTATCTTACAGAGTATGATGTTTTCCTGATTTTTAAAGTTATAGTCCTTCAATATAGCTCGTGATTTGAAGCATGTGCCTCACTGAGCTTAAATGACGCAATATTGTGCATGAATGTGTATAAATATACATAGTTTCTATTCACCTCCCACTCAAATTGCTATTTACCGCCCAGTTTTTGTGCGTCACGCATGGATTAAAACCATGCGTCACGTATGGATTTTTTTTATTTTTTTTCTTGTTTTTTTCCATAATCTTGTAAATAATTTCAATACGATCGCGTGCATATAAAATTCGTCCAAAACGGACATCGTTTGCCCCTTCAAAGAGTCAAAAAGCAAAGAACAGTGGAGTAATTATGATTAAGTGTAACAAATCTACCACTTCGTACTTATAAATTGTAGTTGTGGATTTTCTCCAAACCAAAGAAGGAGTTCAGGCACTTCCGTCAGATACGAGATTGAAAGATATGGCTTTGTCCCGGCCGTTAGAGCGTTAAGCCACTCATTCTCTTAGGCCGTCTCAAAGCGCTTAGTCGAATTTTGGTCTCCGAGCTTAGCCGCTAGGCGAAGGGTAGACGGAAGAAGGTCTCCGAAAGCCCTATTTTCGCGAGACCCTTTCGGTCCACACCGGAGAACTCGTCTCTCGGGCATTGCTCTATTGGGCGGAGGTTCCTCGATCAACTAACTTACTTAAAGAAGAAAGCACTTTTTTTTTCGATTTTTAAACACTGAACACCACATCTCGACAAAGAAATTAAGTATTACCATCACTAAATAAAATCTTTGCTAAGTTATCTACCATATTATAAAAAAATTGAAAAATGGTGTGTTGAGTTTTAACAGACTTGTTGATTCAAGAAATTATGTGTGATAAATTTGTATTTTGGCCTTTTGAAGGGGCAAACGATGTCTGTTTTGGACGAATTTTATATGCACGCGATCGTATTGAAATTATCTACAAGATTATGGAAAAAAAACAAGCAAAAAATAAAAAAATCCATACGTGACGTACGGTTTTAATCCATACGTGACGCACAAAAACTGGGCGGTAAATAGCAATTTGAGTGGACGGTGAATAGTAAGGGATTATATGGCCCTTATTATTTAGCACACCCTAAAATTTTATTTAGCACACCCAAACATTCGTCACGTAACTATGTAATACATTTGTCACGAAGGTTTTATATAGTTCCGTCACGAAGGTATGAAAAACATCCGTGACGAATGTATTGAAAACATCCGTGACGAAGAACGCTCAGACATTCGTGACGAAGGTCTCAATTTTGCAGTTATAAAAGAGATTTTTTACCCAACCCTAATGTAACTTCTTCCTCTACATCCTCAAAGTTTCGGCGCAGCAACAACACCCCACAACACCACATTTCTTCATCTCTTTCACTACAATAATCAACAAATTCAAGTGATAAGGTAATTTCTAACTCTCTTTTGCATTAATTTTCCATGTTTGATGAAGATATGTCAAAACCATTGAAATGGTGTGATTAAATAACATTGATATGTGTATTAAGCATGTTTTTTTAGTTCAATTGTTGTTTGTTTATGTTTAATTGAGAGTTGTTTCAAATTTTAGATATAATCCCCAAAATTGATGAACTCATGAATTAGGGTTTCACATTTTGATTAAGAAACTTATGGAATGAAATGATTTAGGGGCTAATGTATTTGGATAGCTTGAAAAACTGTTTTTTTGCTTGAAATTCTGGAAATTTTGTGCAAATTCATTCGTCACCGGATGTATTGGCACTGCTGTGTTTCTGCATTTGTGCAAAAACCTTTGTCACGAAGGTAATAGGTAGATCTGTGACGAAGGTTAGAGAAACCTTCGTCACGGATGTTTAGTGGTTCTTCGTGACGAAGGTTTTAGTTAGATCTTTCACGAAGGTGCAGTATAGTTCCGTGACGGAAGTATACTGGACCTTCGTGACGGATGTTTTTGCAATTTTTTTGTGTTTTTTTTGTTGGTTTGGTATGCATGCGTAAATTCACAAAATATTATGTTTGTTTAGATGCATCCGTCTTCTAGAAGTGCCCGGAAGAATGCCCGTAATCAAACTCGAGAAGAAATCGAGGCTGGAGAGAGGCCCGCTTATCAGCCGAAGCCGAGGAAGAGGCGCGGAAGAGCTGACGAGGGTACAAGTGGAAGTCAAGAGGTCCCGCAACCTTCTTGGCATGAACAACAACAGCTAGCTGACCCTAGTGCATATTCGAACATTTACGAGAACATGGTTAGTTAATCTTAAATTCACATTATATTACTGTTTTTTGTTATTATTCAATTAATAATTTATGAAATTTCTTTGATTACAACAGCAAATCCCGATGACTCCAACCTATGAGGCACATTATCCAACTTGGAGTCCCCAGAGTGCTGTAAGTATTAGTTTAAAATTTAATTTATAGACGATTATGAGTGAAATTTGTACATTTTACTAATAACCTATTTTTTTTGTAATAGATCCCTACATGGGTTCCCCCCTCTTCTCCACAAGTAGCATGGGATGAAGCAGTAGGCCGTCAACAGGCCTTTCAGCCAGAAGCACCAGAATGGCAATCTGGTCCAACTGCTTCCTGGGCTGAAGGACAGTTTGAGGGCCATTACGGGGGGATCGATCTTAATGAACATGGCGATGAAAAAGACGACATTTACCCGAAGTTACAGTGGGATGTTCCTGGAGGTCCTAAGGAGATAGACTTGCTGCATAGCTTCAGCGGGCACACTGCTTATATGGTTTGGCAAGGACATGTAAGTAAATCTATGACCTTTGGTTGAATTGTTAATTGCGTAATTTCCATGCTTCGTTAATTTAGACATGATTTGTTAATTTCTTTAAATGTACTTTAAAAACATTGAAATATGATAAATAGGAGAGACCGCAATTGAGAAATACGGTCAGAAAAGAAGGTTTGAAAAAATGGAAGTTAGAGGGCGACTATCCTTGGGTTTCGTTGGCTAAGGCTTCTGGTTTGTCACATTTGCAAACCCTCATGTATCCCAACCACGACCAAGCGTTGATCAATGCATTTGTTGAGCGCTGGCACCCAGAAACAAATTCTTTTCACTTGCCATTTGCTGAAATGACAATCACCCTATTAGATGTGCACAAGATTTTGGGTATCCCTATAAACGGAAAGGGCATGGGATTTCGCACATCTGCTGATGGAGTTGGCAAAGATGACACGAAGGTTGTAATGGTCAATAGAGCAAAGAAGGCTTTTGGTATAGATTTACTTGACGCAAGAGTCAAAGTTGGTAATGAAGTTTCACCGGAGCTTCTGAGGGAACAATGCATGACAGTGGATAATGAGGGGAACTTTGAAATGGATCAAGTCTCAATCGCTAAGGGTTGGTTGACATACTTGTTGGGAATGACATTGTTTCCTGACAAGTCGTCGTACATGATCAAGTTGATTCACCATGAATGGCTTAATGATATGGCAAATATCCATGGTGTGTCTTGGGGTTCGGGTGCGTTGTGTGCTTTGTATGGACAACTGGGTAAATACTCCCGCAGAGATTGTGCAACGATGTCTTTCTGTTACACCTTGTTGATGGTATGTTTGTCTTTAATTATCTGCACTGATTTGAATACTGTTTCTTTTGTTTTCCTTAGTTTTGTTTGATGATGTAGGGTTGGATCTATTTGTACTTTCTTGCTTTTGCCCCTCCACAAAACTATGAGTGGGATGAGACAATGCCATATGCAACCAAATTTGATTTGTCTGAAAGACCGGACAATCGTCGCAACTACAGAGAGGAGCTAGACAATATGAGCGTAGAAGGGGTATGATTATTTTTTTATTATCTGTTAATTTTTTATTGTACTTTTGAACTTGTTTTAATGATTTATGTACAACAGGTTGAGTGGCAACCATATGGACGCCTAGATTTTCGTAGGGAAGAACTTCGTCCGGCTTTCTTTCATGGGATCCTGCATGTTTTGGACAAGACCGAGCCGCACATGCCACTTCGAGTTTGCAGACAATTTGGTCGAGTTCAAGGTGTGCCAATCCCTCTCATTCAACCAATTAAAGCTAGAAGGTGTGAAAACAATCGTAAGTACGTAGTGGAGTATGATCCCACCAACTGGAGTTGGGAGCAACGGGAGAACAACTCTGTAAGCTTATGGGAAATGGGTGTAGAAGCAGATCCTCCATCTCTCTGCACTGATGATTACTTGGAGTGGTACTTGGCTCATACTCATCCAATAATCTCTCCTTATACTAAGGAGCAACTCCTGCAGGTATGTAATTAATCTTCAAATTCTATAAATGTATAACATAATCAATGTTTGCCTTAATTAATTTTGCACTTCACTGTAGGCAATTCGGACTTCTGTGTACAATTTGGAGCCGTATCGGGATGCAGATAATGAGGAGAAGTATTCCCGTATGAAAGACGCTGTTTGTCACACTTTGGATGGGTTCTATCCTTTCCTTGAGTAGTTTGGATTGATGTTGGTTTTGGATTTAGTTTGTGCTTGAGTTTTAAGAACATGCTTTGTAGTGTTTGAACGAATTACTTGTTATTTGGTTTGTTTGCAATTGTCTGATCCAAATCAATGTCCGGCCCAAAACGCCATTATCTAATCCAAATCAATATCCGGCCCATCAAACGTAGATCAGAAGATGGTGGGTTACAGCTGTTGCTAGTTGTAACTCACTTAAATGGGGTAAGTGAGTTACAGCTGTTGCAAGCTGTAACCCATTTACCTTCAACTCTATATAAAGGACGTTTCAGCATGGAATAAGCAACACATTTCAACTTCATACGGAAAAAAAAATTATGGATCCAGGAGGGAAGCTCTGTTGGTGCAACAAAGTGCCAACTGAACAGACTTGTACTGAGCAATTCAATCATGATAAGGTGAACTACGGGAGAAGATATTGGGGATGCCCTGATAGGACGTGGAACTCGGTTGATGACGATGGTGGGTGCAAATACAGGCATTGGATCGACCGTCCATACTCAGGTCGAGCAAGGGTGGTTATAGAACAGCTGAATGAGGATAATTTGTTTCACTCTACAGAGGCTGGTGGACTGCAGGAGCTAACTGAAATGCTGAGGATAATTTGTTTGGAGCTCCTGGAGGTCGTCCCTTCCCCCTTTTCACACGAGCTGGCTCCTGGAGGTTGGTCATTTGAGGGTTACCTATTGCCAAACACTTCATTGCACACTCGTGTTGGTCATAAGGTGACATTCCCTCCCATTGCTCAGCCATAAACTCATCCATCAAGTTTCTGGCTACTACCCTCCGCACTTTTAATTTGTCTTCAGTCTCTACTTCTGTCAAAGTCAATGTCCTCCAAAAGGCATGAACCGTTTCAACTGGAATTGGTTCTTGACGCCTCACATATTCATAAATGTCATGCACACATAGCAATCCATCTCTCTTCCTTATTACGCATTCACAATGATCAAGATGCATGCCGTATTCCCCTTTCTTGTATTCAGTTAGCAAGCGACTCAAACAAGTATAAGACACTCTGTATTTAAGAAGCTTGAAGAGATCAACGTCTGTAATGTTACTTACAGTCTTCTGCTGACTTTCATTGAAAGTACCCAAGATCTCCTTGAACTGATTGCGCATCTTCGCATTGTATCTTTGAAACACAATGTCTATCTTCTGGCTTGGCAGTGACAAATAATTTTTGAAGCTAGAATGTTCACTTTCAACCCTGCATAATCAAAACAATTTTTTTTAACAACAGATATAAAGCTAACATATTTTGTAAAACAATTTCAAACGTAATCACATTACTAACCTGTTTGTGGTGTTGGAACCTAATGTAAAGATTTTATCCACATAGATCGAAAGAAATCTATTGTCGTAGGGGTTTAGCCAATTTTTCTTCAGGTACCTAATCTCAGATGGATATTCAGCCCAATCTTGTTCAATACGCCCCAGCTGAATGTTGTATGCCAAATCTGTCGACTGTTTGAATAAGTTAAGACAGTCACTTGCAAAATGGGTCCCCCTTTCTTGTGACCGCATTGCTAGCTTAGCATGATCCTCAATGTTCTTTTGGATGTGCCGCCTACAAAGGAGGAAAGTAGAATCTGGAAAGATCATATCCAAAGCGTTCATCAAAGCTTTCTCTCGATCTGTGACTAGGCAAGTTGGCGTCATCTTAACAACCCTAAACAACTCATCCAATTGATACATGCACCACGCATAGTTTTCTTCTTTCTCTTCTGACACAAAAGCCCCAGCAACGACATAGTTCTTCCACGTTGATGTTATTCCAACAATCTCTATGAAGGGCATGTTGTACCTTTGCAAGATAATACATTACTATAAGAATTTATAGAGTAAAAACAAACATCAGACTTTTTAACTTAATTATACTTACTGAATTGTGTTGTATGTTGCGTCAATCAACATTACGTATGGAAACGCCTTAAGCAGTTTCATCGACTCTGGGCTTGCGAAGAACACATCTGTGATCTTATTTGTCACTTCGTCGCTCTTGTGTCTTACGAAGTAGTTCAACTCCTTCGAACGATAGAAGAATTCTTGGACCACAGTTCTTCCCTCCATCCTCTCTGTTCTGAACTTGTTACAAAAGTTGTACACTTGTGACTTCTTAGTCATGTTGTCAAGAGATTCATTGAGCCTTGTGTACATCTGTATTGGTCTAGCATTTCCCTTCCTCATGTCTAGTAACACCTTTTCCTCCTCAGGTGTAAGTCTTCCAGCAAATGCATTACCGTGTAAGGATTGACCAATAATATGGTTGTGAGTTCCATGATCAGCCCTTATGATCCATTCCCCTTTTTCAGTCTCTCTACATGAAATCTGAAATTTGCAACCACATTTCTTCGTGTGGGTGAATTTCCTAGTTCTCCCAACTGAATCAGGAATGTAATGTCCACTGCGCTCGCATTTAAGCCAAGACCTTCCTAACTTCCCTTTCAAGTCAGTTCTACCAACCTTCAACATGAAGTTATGAGTTTTTCCAATATCTCTTGCCCACTGTTCTGCTTCTGCTCTTGAGCTGAAGATCTTATCAGTGACGAAAACTTCTGAATAATCTGATGATATATGTGGGTCCTCATAAGGCACAACACTGTCAAACTGTGGTACTGTCTTCAATTTCGGGAAATACTCAATGTCTTGATATGGTTGCGATAAAGATTGGTATTCAGGAACATTAGACCAATCAGTTTGATGGGAATGATATGGAGGAGGATCAAGTTGAGAGACTATTGACGGAATATCAAAATCCAAACCAAGATCAAACGAAGGCACTCCATCAGGTCCCAAATGAATATCGGCATTGATCGATAAGTTTCTTAAACGACTGAACATTGGACTATTATTCTGTAAAGACAACAAAATACACAAAACAACACTCAAAACCTGTTTTTCCTACCGTCGTCACGAATAAAGTGCTAACATTCGTCACGGATAGAAGTAGTAGTTACGTGACGAAACAAATTGCACATTTCTTCTGCAAATACATTCGTCACGAAGGTTTGCCAAACTTCCGTCACGAAGGTTTACTTTAGTTCCGTGACGAATGTCTATTTTACCCCATCAAAATGTTTTTTATACTTTTTTACCCCTAAATTCGAATCAAACCCTAAATTCCAACACAAACACAAATTTCCACACAAACCCTAACTTCAACATTATATTACAATTTCCACACAAACACAAATCATGCTCCTTGTATGTAACACCTAACATACACATATTTTCTATCAAACTCTATATTACAACATGATTTTCACACAATCAACAGAAACAACTAACTTCAAACTATTCAATTTCATAAAAAAACATATATTTTACCTACAAACCCTAACATTAACATTACTAAAAACAACTATAACATACCTTATTGTAGTTCCCCCATGATGGACCATCTTCATCAACATTTTGGTGTATGTAATCATCCCAATTTGACATTTTCAATTGAATATTGTGTTTGAATGAGAGTGTTTAGGGTGAAATGTGGGTAAAATGAAGTGAAAAAGGTTGAAGATGAAGTTGGTTCGGATATGTTGATGGTAATTAAATGTAGTTGTTGTAGATTAGACATAATAGCTTCACTTTTGCAGATGTAGCTACATTCGTCACGGATGTATTATGTTTCTTCGTCACGAAAGAAATCAAGACATTCGTCACGAAGGTTCAGTGTTTATACGTGACGAAGGTATTGCAAAATACATACGTGACGAAGGTTTCATGTTATACATTCGTGACGAAGAATCTATGTAATACATCTGTGACGAATGTATGGGTGTGCTAAATAAAATTTGAGGGTGTGCTAAATAAAGGCTTTGTAAATATATCCTTAAGGATTATGATGAGTTATTGAAGGCAAGATTTAAGGAATGACTTAAAATGATGTTTATGTTTAATGCAGGTATTGAAGTTAGGGTTGAGCGCTGGCCAGAACCGACCCGAATCCGCAAAACCCGAAACCCAAAAATACCAAGACCAAAACCCAAACCGAAATTTACGGACAGTGCGGGTCAGGTTTCGGTCGGTGCGGGTCGGGTTTTGATCCGAACTGGCCCGTTTCAGAATATGTACCTAAACTTTAAATTTGATGCTTAAAATTAAAAAAAAAAAAACTAAAATGATATAGATGTTAAATGCGACTTGATCGACAAAATAAAGATGTTAAATGTTCAAAACACAATACCAAAACAAAAAATAATTACAAGATTAAAAATTCAGAAAGCAAAATCTATCAATGCTTCAGCAAGCAAAATCTTTCAATTCTTCAGCAAGCAAAATCTTTCAATTCTTCAGCAAGCAAACAGCACAATACTTAGGATGATCATAAAATTTTGAATGTTTATGTTTATGTTTATGTTTTATGTGTAATTTTGAATGTTTATGTTTATGTTTTATTTATAGCTATTGGAAGATTGACATAATTCATGTTATTTTTTGCCGATAACATGACATTTCCTTATAAATATATGGGTGTGAATGAGTTTCGATATTATATCATTATTATTTAACCTTTTAAAATAATAGTTTTGAATCAAAGTTTATCTTAATTTTGAATTGCATTAAAGTAACCCCAAAAACGCCTTTCTTTTTATTGATTTTCGACTACCATTGTAATCAATTTGTAACTCAATCAACACAAGTAACACCACAATGGAGAACCGCCCTCTCCTTCCGGGGCAAACACGAGTATCTGAGTCCCATTATTTTGTGGCACTTACTAATTCAACAAACTAATCGTAAATCAACAACATTGTTCACAAAATGATGAAAATTGGATTTTTGTGATTTTTTGTGTGTTGGAGGTTTGAAAATTATAAATTGCGTTCTAATAGCGGTTTTAAAAGATGAAAAAGATTATAGAAAAGAGTATTATAATAGAGTTTATAGAAATTGAAGATTACATAACAAAAAACAATAAAGTTCTCTACTCTGACTCCGGAGTTGGATTTGTTGTTTATTTTAGCAGAAAAACATTACAACTATATGGTTGTGAATAGATCTCGGATATCAAGTCACTATTATTTAAGGAAAAGTTGTGGTGAGAACAAAACTTAACGTAGGAAAAACGAAGTTTTCGCGTTCACAAATAACAAGTTAGCGTTCATAGTTTAAACGGTAATGTTCATAATCTGGCGATAAAAAATTTTGAGTCCATTTTCAGTAAAAAAACAAAAATAAATCAAAGTTCACAATAATTACAAGTATGCCACCGCGTCCTCACTGAAAACGTTCAAAAAAAATTATGGCTCAGATTATGAACATTATCATCCAAAATATGAACATTGACATGTAATCTGTGAACGCGATCTGTTCGTTTTTCCTACGTTAAAAGTTATTTGCACCGGAACTTTTCTCTATTATTTAACCTTATAAAATAATATTTTTAAATTAAAGGTTACCGTAATTTTGATAATCATATTTGTAAGGAAGCAAAGGACGATTCAAAAAAATTGATCTATGTTTAATTTATTTAGAGAATAAACATAATTTGTGATGTAGGATAAATTAACAAAAGAGCATAATTTCGTAAAACAGATTGATTGCGTTAAGAGTAGATTTAGAGGAGCAATTACCATTTTAGACTAGCGATGAGAAAAGATCAAAAAATCTACAATCTATTAAACAAATAACGATGACCCAATGAAATTCACATACTAAGTCGAACAAAGTATGCATATTCTTAAACTTTTTGAGAATTATTGAAAATTTTGATATTACATGTGTTGCTACATGTATCACGAGAAAGAATGATCTAAAAATTGAAGATTTACAGAACAAGAAAACAACAAAGTTCTCTAATCCGTATAGAGTCGGAGTCGTTTCATACCTACAAAGTACAAAAGAAACAAATATTAGATCAGTATAATTCAACCTTATAAAATAACTTTTTTATGAAATGTTATCATAAATTTCGAATTGAAATGTATATTGAACGCTCACACCTATTTTTATGAAGCTCTCTACGTCTTTCACGTCCGTTTCAGAGGCAAAAAGGTTGAACCAAATTTAGTGCATTGGAATGGTATGATAGTGTTCTAACAGAATCGAAACGAGAACAAAGTAAACGCAAGAAAGACACACAGATATACGTGGTTCACCAAAGATTGGCTACGTCCACAGGAGAGGGAGATCAGATTATACGGAGGCGGTATTACAGTTTTTCGGTACAATTAGGTTTACACATAAGCCGCTATATATAGCGCTAAATAACCCTAAGCCCAACAACAAAACTGATGGGCCCAAATAAGCCCATACAACAGATATTGTATACCCCCGTGCTACCTGTCGCAGTGTGTGATTCAGATTCAAGGCATACTAACAGATAGCTGAGTTTAATCAAAGTGGATTGTGTAGGGAGACTATTAATATCTTCCAAGAATAGCACTCGCACGGCTTCATCGTAATGAGAGCAGTATTTCTACGTACTTTCTATTTATCGCCCACCCTTTTTACTATTTGCTGTCCAGGTCATCCGTGCGTCACGCACGGATTGCACATTCCAGAAAACGCACGGATTGCACATTCCAGAAAACGCACGGATTGTACCCATGCGTCACACACGGTTAGCATCCATGCCTGACGCATGAGTTTGCATATATGAATCTAGGGTTATTCAATGTATTGAATGTATTTCTAGTTAAGTGTGCAAAGAAACACATTTTTAGTGTCTTTTTTAAGGCGATAAAGCCCAATTCGACAAAAACGTCATCGAAACTTTATCGAAATGGATTGAAACTTTGTTTCAATCCTTATAATGTCTATTTGATCATGTGTAACTTGAAATTCAAATTTATACATTTGTAAGTGAAACATAGTTTGAAAACCGAACGAGGTCGCAATATGTATGGCGCACCATATACAATTTGAAATATAAGAAGGTTGAACATTGGTCATCACCCGTCTGAGGGTTCTCAAAGTTATGAGAACCAGTAGCTTGTCTCTCATCATCTCCACAAATGATTGCTCTTGTTGTGGATAGCTCGGATAGCCTGGAAACTGTGTTTGTTGTGGAAACAGTGTTTGATGTGGGATCAGAATGGGGGTGCCAGGAAAGTAATGAGGGGAACCCTGGGGATCGAAACTTGCAGCGGACAAAGCTAGTTGCTGATGTTGTTGTTGTTGTTGATGCTGTTGTTGTTGCTCTTGTAGTTGTTGTTGTTGTTGTTGCTGCTGTTGTTGCATCTCACCATAAACTCTAAACGACGAGGAGGCGATTCTTGTCTATTCTTCTTCTTCCTTGGTTTTGGAACTATGAGATCTTTTTTCTTCAGTTCTCTGTTTTTTTGACGAGTATCGCGTCCAGGTCGATGACCACCATCCATATCTGCATCATAAAATGTGCAATTCCACAAAATTAATCAGTTTACTGAATTTAATCAGAATATCATCAAAAACTCAATCAGTATATCATCAAATCCAATCTGAAACTGCATAACACAATTTATGGAATGTGCAATTCCACACGTCATGCATGGCTTCAATCCATGCGTGACGTGTGGAATTGCACATTCCAGAAATTGTTCGTCAACAGTTTTTTCATGTTTCAAACCCTAATTCAAACCCTAATCTCAACAGTTTTTCCAAAATTCTAACAGTTTTTCAATAATTTCATCAAAATCATACCAAATTTCAACAACCTAATTCATAACCCTAATTCACAAAACCCTAATTCAATATCAACACTATATACACATGAAAACATCAAATTGGTCAATAAATTATCAACAAAGTACACAATCCATTCATATATTACAAGTTTAATCATTTCTAATCAACTAATTAACATACACATTGGATTTTGAAGTAAATATCATCAAAAGAACATGAAAACCTCATATATACATCAATACCATACCATAACAATGAAATCTTAATGTTTACATACCTTATATGCAAAAAGATGATGAGAATGATGGCTTTTGGGGTAAAATGGTGCGTTGTGGAGGTGCAGCCGCCGTGAGGTATGTTGGGGAAGATAACAAAATGGTAGGGTTTGATGTTTTGGGCTTTTATAGGTAAAAAATCCATGCGTGACGCATGATTTGTGTCCATGCGTCACACATGGTTTTGTTCGGTGCGTGGCGTGTGGATTTAAACCATGCGTGATGCACGGCGCCTGGACAGTAAATAGCAAAAAGGGTGGGCGTTAAATAGTAAGGGCCTATTTCTAGTTCTCTAACTAAATATATAAAGTGAGGAGTAGTTAATATTGCTTGATGGGGACGAGATGTTTATTCAAAGAAGTTGAACAACTACTTCCATTCAATGTGTTACGCATCAAACCATTCCATGCGTAATGTATGGAAGTGCTTCATGTGTAACGCATGGTAAGGCTTGATGTGTAACACATGAAGTATTTTTTCGATAATGTAATCGGTGTGTTAGACACGGACCGGCTCCATGCATACCGAGGTGCAGCGACTTGTACTGAGCATCTAAATTCCAATTATTAGTGCACTGTTTGTTTTCAAGTATAATAATTAATATTTAGTACACTGAATTGTATTGAATTATGCACCGAATTTTAGTTAGATTGTACACCGATTTGTATTGAGTTGGTGCACCTAAAATTCTAATTATTAGCGCAGTTGTTTTTTCTTAATGAAATAATAATTTTTAGTGCACCGAAATCTAATGATATTGTTCACCAAGTTGTACTAAGGTTGTGCACCAAATTGAACAAAGTTGCTGCACCACAATCAAATAGTGCATTTTTAATATGTAGTGCACAATTATAAAAAATATAGTTCACCATTATGTATAACTTGACGCACCTCCAAGCTAGTGGACATTCTAGTCAACGCTGGTCAACGTCAACGACAGAGATTCTTTAAATTAGCGTATGTGCATGTGCCTTGCACGGGGTCGGACATATTAAATGTTTTTGAAAATATAATTTTATATTGTCCAAAGAGATAGTTTTTAGATAATACTATTATAAGCTATAATGAGTAATATATCTTTTCATAATAAAAGAAAATCGTTTAGAAGTATCCAAAAGTTTTGATTTTATTTTTGAAGTGATCATACTCGTAAATAAGTTTATATAGAGAGGGTCATGAAAATCTAATTGAGATATTAGATATTGTCAAAAATAGATATCAAAAGAATAAGGATAAATATTTTACCATACAATTAATTATGAACCACATAAGATAATCAATTAATTAAATTAATATTTCTATAGAAGTGAAATATCAAGTTTATTAAATCATATTTGCATAGTGTGTAGAATGTAGATAAAAATTTAGGTAAAAGATAATCATTTAATTAAATTAATACGGAAAATAAAACTTTTAGGTCAAAGATAATCCATCAATTAAATAACGTATATATTTAGGTAAAAGATAATGATTTACTTGGTATGTTTACTAGTGGATATAATAATGAAGAAGACTTGCTGGATTACATGAGATGTAAGATTACGTTGAATGAAAGATAGTTGTGCAAGGTCAAGGTCCATCCGAGAAAGAATATCGGTCGAGATATTATGGAGGATGGCTTTAGAAATAATGAAGAAGAGTTGACTCACAAATAAGGAAAGAAGAATTCTCAAGGAAGGAAAGATCAACTCGGTGTAAGATCTAGGTCTAAGAAGAATGGCACGCGTCGTATGGATATTGAAGCGATATCATAATGACGATCTAGCAACGACATCACCATTGAGTCTGAGGCCTTGGCGTCCCCCATGGAAGATGAAGTTACAGAATCCTGCAGCAGCTCTCGCGACTAAACAGAGACGTGATCGCGTCAAGAAGGGATGCAATCGCGTCCCAAGAACAGAGAGCAACTAAGAGTGATCGAGTTGAGACGCGATCACGTCCCGCAGTTTGTTGAACCTTCCAATTTTAGTTTTTATTCGTTTGGATTATTTGTTTCGGGTTTTTTAATTGTTAAGGCTGAGAACTAGGTTTAGAAGTCGTCGTTTTATTTCCTAGGTTTTATTCCTTCTTTTCCGTGTTTTAAGTTTGTTGGAGTTATCTATATAAGGAGCTCCATTGTTTACATTGTTTAGAGACAGTGAAATTGAATAGCAAAGCTTTAGTTTGAGTTTATCTCCTTCCTTTGCTTCAGCGTCATTCTACTGATTGGATCCGGAGTTGTTCTTGTTAGCGAACTGTCATCAAGCCTACTGACCTATGATCGTTCATCCCTTAAGTGGACTCTCAAGACTTTGATCTCTCTATTAAGTTGCAAAACTCAATTCTTATCGAAAACCCTAGAAGAGTTGAAGAGCGACGACTTCCCTTTCTACCACGATCCTCCCCGAAGGCATACGAGTGAACAGATTCGTATAAGATATATGGAAATAATATCTAAAAGGAATATTTCCTTAAGATAGAATTTCCATATATATGTGAGGCGGCACAATTAACGAAGGTCGAAGATCAAGTTGAAGATTTGCTTGGAGAAGTTGAAAACTTACACAGAACGAAAAAAGATTTACTTAGGAAGAGAATTCCTTAAGTGAGAATATTATATTTTTTAGGTTAAGATTTTATGGATAAGATAGGACAACTAGATATTGAAGCGATATCAGGATGACAATCTAGCAACGCCATCACCATTGAGTCTGAGGTCGTGGCGTCCCACATGGAGAATGAAGTTACAGAAGCCTGCAACAGCTCCCGCGACCAAACGCGACCAACGACGTGGTCGCGTCAACGAGGGACGCGACCGCGTCCCAAGAACAAAGAGCAACCTGAAGTGATCGAGTCAAGACGCGATCGCGGAACCTTCAGACGCGATCGCGTCCCGATGTTTGTTGAACTTTCCGGGTTTTGTTTTTATTCATTTGGATTATTTGTTTCGGGTTTTGTATGACTTTCTTTAATTGTTAGGGATGAGAACTAGGTTTAGCAACCGTTGTTTTGTTTTCTTAGTTTTTATTCCTTGTTTTCCAAGTTTTATGTTGGAGTTATCTATATAAGGAGCTCCATTGTTTACATTGTTCTTTAGACGTTGAATTTGAGCTTAAGATTTGAAGTTGAGAAAATTTCCTCCCTTAAGCCTTTTTCGTCACCCCCACTGATTGGATCCGAATTTGTTCCTGTTAGAGAACTATCACTAAGCTTACTGACTGAATTCGTTCATCCCTTGAGTGGACTCTCAAGACTTCAAGTTCTTGTTGAATCGAAAAGTTCAATACTTATCCCACAACGAGAGTTCTAGAGAACCTTTCTACCACGATCCTCTCCGAGGGCATACGAGTCAACGGATTCGTATCATATATTGTATTAGGTTAGAGCTATATAGTTTGCAACATATTGTAAGGGATTTACATAGCTTAGCAAGACATTGAAGAGCGAAAACTCTAGTGCGTTGTTTAGAGAAGTTCTACGAATGTTAGAGATTGAGATTCAAGTGAGAAGAGTGATCCGAGATCTGCGTGAGAAATCTAGATGAGCGATCCAAATTCTATTATAATCAAGATACCAATAACACAAGTAGACTTGTTCAAATTTTCTCTAGTTAAAACTAGAGGGAAGTAGATTTTACTTCAATATTCAAAGTGTTTCCACTATATACTATCGTGTCAAGGTTTAATTCTCTAAAACTATTTACCTTTATTTATTACTAATCGATCCAACATTAAGGACTATTGTTTTTCATTTACACGCTTGCATCCTGCCTTAGGTTTCTTGTAAGTCAAGTTATCATTCTAAAAAGAACCGGTTATATAAACCGTCATCTCTTCTAAAGGCTGTTCACAGATTAGGGTTCATTGAGGAAGAAAAAAAAAAGAGAGCGATCGAATAGCACTATATCAGCAAGCAATCATGTTTCCTATGTTTGAGAAGAAGAAGAAGCCTGATTTAGCGACGGCTCGGAAGGAGCTCTTTAATCATGCAATCAAGCTCGTAGCTTTTGTTACTGTCGTTCGGATCGTCCCTTACGTTTTTCAGTACTTTCAGAAGGAAGAACTCACTTTGGGTTTCTAGGTATTATTATCCTCTTGAATTGTATTTGAATCAATCTGTAGATTTGCTACTGGAATTGGATCAAACATTGGTACTTAATTTATCTTTAAAGGTTGGGGCAAGTATAGTTAGGATCGGGTCAGTTCGGGGTCTAATATTACCGGTCAAAACAAGTCGGGCTATAACGGATTTATCGCCGAGTCGGTTTGAGTCAAAATTTATGGATCAAACCATGTCGAGTCGGGTTCATTTTCCCGCTTTTTTAATATACTTTTCCTTACCAGAAATTTTGGGTCATTCGGGTTTGAATTTGAGGTGTTATGGCCCAGGAATTATTTTGGCTTTAGTGTATGAATCATTGAGTACTAATTTCGGATACATTGTTTTCTGTTGCAGAGATGCATCATCAGAGGACTTCAGTGGTTATGAGTTATGACTGCTCAATGTTCATCTGATCCATATATGTTGTTTTATTTCTAGTGAAACTGCTTTTCTTTTGGTTAAGAAGAATTTAATTTGTTCTATGAAATAGTCTATTCCAATAATCTATATAAATTATTTCCTCTCTTGTTCTATATTTCAACTCGAGAATAACACAACCACATTTAAGTGAAATTCGCTAGCACATACAAACAAGATGGTGAATATCGTTACTCTAAACAAACAGAAGGACATGTTTGAAACAAGTTCATTACCAAAACTGTGAAACAGAACATACACACTAAAACAGAGTTATTCCTGCAGTTTTTTTTCATCTCACTATGTTTTTTAAAAGTCAAGGCAACTCATTAAGCCTAAAACATTGACAAATCCGGGGGTGGTCCGTAGACTGTTTTCCATGAAAGCGGTATGATCCATCCGCCGCTTCTTTCATTACCTGAATTGATGAAAATACAGTTCATGACTTTGGTGTGATTATAGTAAAAGATGCAGTGTGATCAGATTTGAAGTTACTTGGAAAATTGAGATATGTTTACTTACCAAAAAGATTACTTGGGTTTCGTCCTAAAAGCTTGCATACCGCTTCTGCTAGATTAATCGAATCAGGAATGTTATCTCCTTCTGAACAGTAGCACATCAGGCATGTTACCTTCAATCCTTTTGCCTGAATCCACAGCAATAATGAAATGGTGGGTCTTAATCACAGAAATATTCCATACATAAACAAATGTGAAAATATATATCTTCATGTTACAGTTAAGTCACATTTTCAAGATATACGCAACCGAAATATAGATACAAACACCATAAACTCAGAATCCTATGCTCCAACTTCTAAAAGAAGAAAGGGCATGAAATGAACTAAAGAGGGAAATGAAAATTTGATTAAAAAAGTTAGAATGTTAAATGTACCTTGAAACAAGAAAATAGGGCAGCGAAAGGTAAGCTTGCGTAATAATCTTCGTCTTCTTCTAATTCATCAAAATGAAGATCTTCTTCCAGGGACTGATTTTCTTCTGCAATCTTGTTCAGGTATTCCCACTGCCTGTGGGAAGGATTATAATCTGGAACCCTCTTCCATCCAAGACTTTCACAATTATTGTCTGCTCCATCAGCACTTGTACTAGAAAGATATTGTATCTGCAAACCCCTGAAAATTTGGTGGACCATTACTGGCTGTGTCACTTAGTTTTGAATGGTTGTAATAGAATTCTAGCTACGAATGGAAAATCTTGCGGACAGTAAAATCACAGCCATAGACATAGATGATAGAGCTATAAGGGATATAAATTTAAGCAAGAGAGAAAAAAGGGGGCATGTGTCTTCATTTAGAAAAGGGAATGATTACCATGACTTCAAAAACACCGAAGTCACAGCATCAAATATAAATATGGCAAAGCCTCATACCCTTTGTCCCATTATAAAAAATGAGAATCCATCACTAATAAGCATGAAACGAGAAATGTTAGAAGTGGAAGAATGCGGGGGATCGGGCAGTTTTTTTCATCTCACTATGCTTGTAATAGAATTTGGTAGACCATTACTGGTTGTCAAAGCTTCATACTCTTGGAATGGTTGTAATAGAATTCTAGCTATGAGGGGAAGATCGGCCAGATAGAAAAATCACAGCCAAAGAGCCGTAGATGATATAGCTATAAAGAGGTATACATTTAAGCAAGAGAGAAAAAAAACATGCGTCTTCATTTAGAAAAGGGAATGATTGTAACATGACTTCAAACGTATCCAAGTCACGGCAACAAATCAGAGAAATCAGATATAAACTCGTACTCTTTGTCCGATTATAAAAATGAGAGTTCATCACTAATAAACATGAAATAAGAACCGTTATGAGTGGAAGAATAAAAGAGCAACATGAAGAAAAAACCATATTAGCAAAATTCCTATTGATATATCAGTCATAATTTAGCTTTGTTTGATTTATATAGGTAATAAATCAAATAATATGATCAGATTTATAAACTTTAATACAATACTGTCATAGATAGCTAAGACTAATTGATCAGCACATAACCAAAACACATAATCAAACCAGCCACCCCATGCAAGAAAGAATTGGAAAAGAGAATAGGCACTAGGAATGCATAAGCATTATGCTTGGAATACCTGGACATATCAACATTTTGCCACTGCCCAAAGTCCAAGCCAGAGAGCAGCACAACATGCTTCTTTCCGGTGACAACAGCAAAATCAGCCAAGTTTCTGGCAAACTCGCACATCTTTCCCTGATATATAAAACATTCCATGTTTCGCAATGAGAAATGTATATCAGAAAAGAAACAGTTTAATTGATTATCAACTAACAAAAGCAGCTTTTCACATCCACACAAATTTTGAACAACATTACAGGTTCCTACTCAAAACACACTGTTATGACTTGTAAGAAAAAAAAATTGACAGTCACAATAAATTCCATCAACAGTATGGATTGGAAACTAATACGTGAGTATAGGGTGGAAGAACCCAAAATACCCAAAAAGGAAAAACTAGCAAGAGAGCATATCAACTTGAATTGTATGGAACTCACAGTAGAAACCAGGGAAACTAGAGTGTAAGCAATTATCCAATCATACTCCACTCCATATAAACCTATACCTTCTCGTTGCATCAATCAAAGTACTTACTGAAAATATGCCTATATAGAATAATAGCAACTAAGAGGCCTAAACTAGTTCCTCATTTCTCATTTGATCAACCAATAAAGACGAAAAAGCTGAAAAGCAACAATTCATTCATATTGGATATGAGAACCACTAAAATTCAAACCTTCTGTACTGGAGATCTCAACTGCACAAAACTGGCTTCATTTGAGACTGAATCATAAGCTGCAAGGCATAAAGAACCAAAATAAAAAAGGATTCACGGTCAAATGCGGAACTCAATCTTTTCTTCATCTTATTCTCTCTCACTCAGTTACTTTCTGTTAACTCAAATTGTCCCTAACTCTTTGTTAGCTCAATTTTTTCTTCCTTGTGATTAAATTAACAACAAAACCTTCAAGAGGAAGAGCCAGCTCGCCACGAGGAACGGGCCCATAAGCATCATTTCCAACGCAAGGAAGAACATTTGGATCATCCAGGTAGCCGATTCTCTCAGCTCCCGTCGAAGAAATCAGCAAATCCACCGCTAATTGCCCCACATTTCCAATTGATAACGCCGGCTAATCAAATTACAAGTTTTATGGACAATTTACAAATCAATACTGAAAAGTAATACGCAGCTATCAGTTTCATCAAAAGAATTCCGAAATCCACTAACCAAGACTAACGTTGAGCATTCACTGTGGAGCTCCTTGCCTTCTTCCAATACGAACTCCATTTTCTCGCTCTCGCTGAGTTTCTTTTCTTCTTCTGCAAGACGAGATTGATGCTTCGTAAGTTCGGAAAATGGAGAAACGGTAAGGTTTCATGGGCCTTAGATATTAATACTTTCGGGTTAGGCCCATTTATCAAATTCAAATACAGGCCCAAAACAGTAACTGTTTATTTAAGGCCCAAAATAGTGTAATTATCCATGTCAGTTCAAATATTGTTGTTAATTGATTTAATTTTGCATCTGAAATCATGATTAATCGGATTATAATTTGGGAAATATTGGTGAATGGTTACTTATATAAGAAAATAGGAATAGAAATTTGACATGCACAAATTTTCACATTGACATCTGACATATATATACAGATATATGCACATTATGTGAGTGTGCATGTCTTTGATAATATATGAAAAATACATGTACAATTTTACGTGTGCACGTGAATGTGAAAGAATGTGCATGTGAATATAAAAGTATGTGCATGTATTTGTATATTTGTGGGATAAGTCCATTTGTAACTTGATTTAACTTCTTATAATTTTAGTTAGAAGAGGATAATATATATGCACAAAATCATCAACCATGCAAATTGGTTACGTTAAGTCACTCCTTGATCAACTAATCAATGCAATATGTTTGGTCGGCAACAGCTATAAACGAATGAATCAATAGCATACAGATTGTCTTACTATAATTAATTTATATATCATCATGTACGTACTTCTGAGTTCTGACGCGATTAATATATGGTCAAATATATAGCATAATTTGTGAAAAAAATGCATGAATAATTGTACAAGCGGCCAGAAGTCAAAACTCGTTACCACATTTCGACGCAACCAAGAAAATAATGAATTATTTGAATTTAATCATTGAGAATTTGAGACCAAAAAGATATTACATGATCGGTTTTGTAAGTTTTGTTGAAATGTACATAATTGATATGTGGAATATAATGGAGATATATGGATAGATCCCAGCCACCTAAGAAAAACGATAGTCATTATGAGATTAGTATGTCTTATCTATATAAAAGTTGGCTGTCTATTGTCAAAATTGAATGAAATTGGTACCAATTTAATGCATTATCCATTTCTTAATCACCTCCTATTGGACTTTTGGACTTTTGGACATGTATTTAAATATCTTTCTTATATTCCTATGTTATATTTATTTATAGTCTACTTGATTAAGTCACAAATTAAATTAATGTGTGAGCTTCTTTTATGACAATGCAAACTTATTTTAACATTATGTTTTAAAACTACTTCAAACATAAATATAAGAAAATAAAAAATAATTATATTTACAAATATTAATAAATTTGATAACAACAACAACATATTAACAAATAATGTATAACTATATTAAATCACATACGAAAATCCGTAATTTTCTCGCGCTCCCGTATCTAGTTAGTTTAATAGTTGTCAAGACGAAAAATGGATGCCTGGGACAAAGATGGATTAATGCTTTTTGGATTGTGGGGTAAGGAGATTAATTAGCGTACGTTAATAACTCATTTTTGGAGAGGTGGAGAAAGTCAGATGGTAGGAATTAAGATGTCGAATTCAACATTTAGCTATGGATAAATATGGGTTATCGGTTATATGTCCCATTCAATCTTTGTCTACATTGTCACTGTATGTCTGTCTATCACACTTAATTAGTAGTAGCTCCTATAACTATTTGTCTATCATCATCGAAGAAAATTTGAATGCTTAATTATTTGATTAAATAGAGATTTATTGTTTAGATTGAATGCATTGAACAAGAAATATGAAATTCTAATGTGTATGTGCCACAATATTGATTTGACAATGCTCATATACCACATTACTTTTTATGGCGAAGTGAAGGGCCGAAGGCCTTCGAATAAATACCGTAGGCTACTTGGGAAAAAAACTCGAGATGAGCCTAGTAATGCATATGATTCCTTATGTAAATATTAGTCTAGAATGTTCACAACACAAGAAGAGGGCGAATAAAAAAGAGAGCAAACCCTAGGGGGACAGATAAGGCCAAAGGAGCTAAAGTACGTGTCGACCCCAAAATTAACTTCCCTAAATACGTGTCGAACTTGCATAGGCCAAGCTCTACAAATGAAGCTTTGACAACATATACCACATTACTATATGCACCATGAAAAGTGTCGCTTTAATTTTGTGTATTTTAATTCTTTTGTACCAAATAAAAGAACTATTGTAAATGTGTAATTTGAAATAATAATATTATTTAATTGAATACGAAAGGGGGGGATTACGTGAGAATGAAAGTTCAGGAGAGGATTACGAATAACGCACACAAACGTTATAATTCATGCACATAAACGTTGTTACAGATGTATACAGTTTTGGGGATGTACACATTCAATAATGTACACTGCATGCATGCATGAGTTAAAACGTCTTTATACATCGTCTGCCGTCATCAGCTTCATCGGAATCGGAGCCGGGAGAGATTTGGCATGCAAAAAATCCAAAACAGTTGCAAGTCAATAATTCAATCAAGATGAGCTATTTATGAGATCATTACTTTTCATCAAGTGATGTTATAAGTGTGAAGATGCTAACCAATTAAATGTCGTATTAAGCTGTCTTTATTCATTAACAGCCGGTCAAACTATGACTTTTAATACCGTATAACAAATACCAAGCTAAGAAATTTGAGCCCTAAAACTTAGCTACGTATACTTCTTATGGTTAATATTTAATAGCGTGAGTGACGAAAAGTGCCGTAGCATCGTGTAATCTTCGTGAGAAAGAATGTAGAAGAAAAGCTTGCAAATTCAACGTGCATGTAAACTTTCAACCTATTACCTGTACATATCACCCACCAAAACCTAACCCTATATACCCTTCACATTACAATTCCTTCCCTTTTACAAACTCCATTCATATACCATAACCTCACATGAATAATCCCACTAAAAAACCAAACACAAATGAAGTCTAATAGGGCAAAACTAGGTCAGCTTCTCCTCCAATCCTCCATTTCAACAACCGTCGACGAAACCTCGTCTTCTGACCACCACAGCTCTACCGCGTCCCCCAACAACTCGGTTGTATCGTCTCCATGGATAAGCCGAACAACCTCGTACTCGTCCTCTCCATTGATCAAATCCCCATGGTCAAAGCTCTTACCATACCCTAAAAAATCACCAACACCCAATCATACACTTCTCGGATCCCTCGTTCGAGAAGAAGGACACGTGTCGTCCATCGTATGCTCGTCCGACTTTCTCTACACTGGATCCGAAAGCAGAACCATCCGGATTTGGACCAAGGCCCATGGGCTTCGTGACTCGGGTGGGTTCAAATCCGGAAGTGGACTTGTCAAGGCAATACTAGTCAATCCAGTGGAGAACAAAGTGTTTACAGGTCATCAAGATGGGAAGATTAGGGTCTGGAGATCCGGATCGAGTGGGCATAAACGGGTCGGATCGTTGCCTAGGTGGAAGGAGTATATCAGAAGGTTTAGGCGTGGGGAAAAGATCTGGTATGAATATGCATATGATACAAACGTACGAATTCATACACATCTTTTTATATTCACATGTAAATTTTTTCATATGAATCATTCTGACATAAATCTTTTTCTTAGGCATGTTGACGCAGTGAGTTGTTTGGCGTTTAGCGATGAGGTGGCGGGGTTGATGTATTCGGGGTCGTGGGATAAGACGGTGAAAGTTTGGAGGTTTAAAGATGGGAGATGTTTAGAGTCGATTAGTGCTCATAATGACGCTATTAATGCGGTGGTTGTTGGTTTTGGTGGGCTGGTCTTTACTGCGGCTGCCGATGGCACACTTAAGGTGCGTATTATAAGTTTAATTCATGTAAATAATGTTCTAAAAAACGTTAGACGAGCTACGAAGAATCGGAGGATATTAATTGATAATAATAAAAGTAAAAACGAACTAATTAAACACCCTTCTAGAGAGTTTGTTTGGATGTCGATCATTCATAATTACATTACTTGACTTTATAATGTCACGTTTTGATATTATAGTCTTTCTTCCATTGTAGATATATAACTTGGTGTTGTTACTTGTTTTATGGAGAAAGCTTTATTAAAAGTACAATTAGATGTATTTTAGTAGTCAACCCTAAATCTAATGTTTCATTAAAATGCTTACATGGACTTCTCATGTATTCGTATGAATGTTCTATCAACTTGGTATATATAACCGGCCCCTTTGACTTATTATATGATTCAATCTCGACTTGGGAAAGAGTTGAAAATTTTCATAGTAATTTGGTTATAGCATTACAAAACACTTTCAAATGAGAAATTAATATCGGTCTTTCGGAAAATTGGGACTTTCCAAAAATTTAACTACTAATGAAAACACATGTTTAACTTTGTTCATGATGATTCAATCTTGATCCTGGCTTATAGCCTCGAGATGTCGTCATTTTACTAATTTATGGAGAATTGGATCAAGAAATCACGTGTTATTTATTAATTTTTACATTCAATGTTAATTCGTAAGGAGGTAAGTAATTCTCTTTCTAAGTTCATTGCGGTACAGAAATCTACATCGATAATTCTAAACATATAAATGTCATACAGGTATGGAGGAGGGAGCTAGACGGGAAAAAAGTTTGTCACATTTGCGTGCAAACACTACTCGACATCAAACCAAACGGCGCGATTAATTCTCTCGCGATACAATTTGGCCTTTCGAACGACGACGTTTTGTATAGCGGCTCGTCAGACGGATTAGTCAACTTTTGGGTGTGGAAAGATCATCAATTGATCCACGGTGGCGCATTACGGGGCCACAAGATGGCCATACTAAGCGTGGCCACTGCTGGGCCCCGTTTGGTTCTGAGTGGGTCCGCGGACAATACTATTTGCGTTTGGAGAAGGGAGTCGGGTGGGGCCCACGTTTTTGTCGACGTGCTGACAGGGCATAGTGGACCGGTCAAATGCTTGGCCATTGACCACGATGAGGAGGAGGATGGATGGATTGTATATAGCGGGAGTTTGGATAAGTCGGTTAGAGTCTGGAGAGTGTATGAGAATCCACGCGTCACCTGATTAGGAGTTCGCTATGAGATTCAGATATCAGGTAGGTAGTGTGTGGTTTTGATATCGACACCAAACGAGTCATTACAGGTCACATGGTTATCACGTGAGACTACTTTGAGAAGATTAAGGCTAGGCAGAAGATTATTGAATTTATTTTACTATGTGATTAGCCTTAGCTTATAGTATAAGCAATTAGTTAATTAGTGGTAATGTGGTTAGATAAGAGAATGTCAGAGTAGTGGTTGTGGCGGGCGAAGTGGAGGGGTCGGAGGACAATGACTTTATACATACAAAGGGACACTTTTAGAGCGTACATAGGAAAATGAAGAAGATAGCAAATACGTTAACCTAAGTGTGAAATTCAATTAGAATTTGTTGATTAGGTTTTTTTGGTTGAAGGAATTGTTGATTTGATCGTGCATTGTAAATTATTCTTTGTAGTAATACCTTGTTTCCATGTTGGCTCAAACTAACGTTAAGCTACATTTTCAATGAATGCATTGGCGAGTTAGAGCACTACGCTCAGGAAGGATAAAGGACTCTGGTCGAAAACGAACCGAAATATAAATTTTAAAAAATTTCTGACCAACAATCAAACCAAATTAGTTTGGTTTGATTTGGGCAGAAATTAAAATAACCAAATTATTTAGAGACTTGTAACATGTTACATATTTAGGGTTAAGTTTCGGTATGGACGTCTTCTAGTTTCAACCCAAAACGATATCATCTGGTTTTTTAGGGGGCGTGTGTGGAAAACACAATCAGGCCTCAAATAAATTTTACGCTTATAAAATTTCCTTCCTCCTTTCATCGCCATCATCTTCTCAGGCTATTCACAATCAGACCGATATTCAACGTTTTTGATCCATATAATCTAAAATCAAGTGGAAAATCAAGTCGATTCAAGCAGCTTCGAGAGATTTCAAGACGAGTCCAAAGAGATCTCACTCGATTCTTGTCAATCACGACTAGCCTAGCTTCTACTGATAATTCATTGTTGACGAGCGATGACTCATCTCATCTGGGATTATTCAAGGTTAAGGTTTGTTTTTTAACCATTTTAGATCTCTTAAATTTGACAATTGGAGTTATTGTTGTGCTTCATTCACACATAGTTAGATTTGTTCTTTAAAAACACAAATCAAGATTTTTGAGTGTTGAAACTCTATAAATTATCGCTCTTATTTTTTTCTTGTAGTAAAATTTAAAATCAAGTTAAATTGGTACTCCTACTTAGTTACTGAATGCAAGATGTTTGAGTTTGTTAGGAAAAACATAAATTTCATGTGTGATTATCGTATTTCGTGAAAATAACATTTGTGTTCATCCCTGAATATGCATGTGTTCATGTGGTATTGTTGCTCCAATGTGCATAAGTGAGTTTGATACATTTTTAAATCTCCCGTGTTTATTAGAAAATACATACAAGTGTGTTCATCACTGAATGCGTCTGAGTACATAAATAATTGTTTATGTGTTCGTTAGTAAAATCATGTGTGTTAACTACTTTGGTATGACATGTTGTGTTCATCAGTTATGTACTATTGTGTTCATTTCATATTTCATCGGTGTTCATTTCTATGATATATTTGTGTTTATTAGTGAATGTGTGGTCTGTGTATGCTAATTTTTATGTGTGTCAAATTTACAAATTCATCAATGAAACCACCCGAGGTTGAAGATGAAAATATTCATGCTATGGTTATTGTACAAAACTTCTTATATGAATCTGGGTGACTCGTATGCCTCGGGGGGATCGTGGTAGAAAGGGAAGTCGTCGTTCTTCAACTCGTCTAGGGTTTGATAAGTAACGAATCTTTTGATTCGCCAAGAACTCAATGTCTTGAGAGTCCACTCAAGGGATGATCGAATTCAATAGGTAGGCTTGATGACAGTTCGTTATCGAGAACAACTCCAGATCCAATCAATGGGGTTTGACGAAAAAAGTTTAAGGGAGGAGATAACTCAACTTCAATGCTTAAACTCAAATTCAACGTAAGAAACAAACAATGGGAAATGTTCAACTTATAAGAGAGGTTGCTACTAACATTAAACATAATTTCGCAGCCCTAAACCGAATTAAACGCAAAACAATTAAAGAAAACGTCTAAAAAGGAAAATACGGAAACACTGCAGGATAGGCGACCGCGATCGCGTCTGACCACCCGCGGTCACAGTTTGGTCGCGGTTGTTGTTGCTGGATTTCTGTAATCTCATTCTCCATGGGGGGCGCCAAGGCCTAGGACTCAATGGTGATGTCGTTGCTAGCTCGTCCTCCTGATATCGCTTCAGTATTGCTCTACCCGCTTGTGATATTTTGTTAGCTTTCCATCTAGAAAGTTGTTTTTGCATATTTTGAAGTGCATATTGGAAGCATTCATTC
The DNA here is from genome assembly GCA_029168935.1 of Oxyria digyna. NCBI lineage: Eukaryota > Viridiplantae > Streptophyta > Magnoliopsida > Caryophyllales > Polygonaceae > Oxyria > Oxyria digyna. The sequence continues at coordinate 4,688,627 of JAPVLV010000018.1, forward strand.
TTGACTCTTCCCCTTACAATGGGTATTCCCAAATATTTTTCCATTGGATTTGTGAGTTGAAGGTTCAAAATAGACGCCAATGATTGTCTTTGGGAATTAGAAATATTTGTTGAGGTTTGGAACGAGCTTTTGTGATAGTTTATTGATAATCCTGAAAGGTGTGTGAACTTTTGAAGCAAGTCCTTAATATTAATCATATTTTTTACATTCACATTTGCTAGGATTATTGTGTCATCTGCAAAACATGGAAAAGGAAGTCTCATCCCATTACGAGATAATTGTATTCCTACTTTGTGGTTTGTTTTTTCAGCCTCTTTTTGTAAAGTTCTTGCTAAATATTTCATAGCTAATATAAAAATAAATGGTGCAATTGGGTCTCCTTGTCCTAATCCACATTGTGATTTAAAAGTAGGACAATGTTCATTATTGACTAATATTGAGAAAGACGTTGATTTTATACAAGTCATAATTAAATTGATCCATCTAGAATGGAAACCGAATGACTCTAATACTTTGATAATAAAAGGTCACTGTAATTTAAGTGTCATCCGCCCTCTCTTTCCTTTTTTACGAGCATGAAAAGAGTGGAATACTTTGTGTGCTATTAGAATATTATCAAATATAGATCTATCTTGAACAAACGCCCCTTGACAAGGATGAATAAGTTTTGGTAGTAAAGTTTGTAATCTATTTGTCAATAATTTAGTTATAATTTTATAAAACGTTGTGCATAAACTAATAGGCCCAAAATGGTTTATTGTAATTGGGTTGTCTATTTTTGGAATTAATGCTATAAAAGATTGTGCACAATCAGATAGTAGATTTCCAGATTGATAGAAGGATTGAATCACTTGTGTAACTAATGGACCTACAATATCCCAATATGTTTGATAGAATTTTGCATTAAAGCCAACTGGACCAAGTGTTTTATTATGTGGAAGTTTTTGTACCGTTCTTCTTATTTCAGCCATGGTTGGATACAATAGAAGATCTCTATTATCTACATCCGTAACTAATTTTGGAATAATTTTTAAATCTTGATTTCTTACAAGCGTATTATAAAGTGGTTCGTATCTTTTTTGTAAATCTGTCGTAATTACTTTCTTGATTTCTTCCGTGTTGAAATATTAAATGTTATCAAGATATTAATAGCAAATTACTTTTTGTTTGAAAGTTATGACCTTGACTGTTGTCTGAAAGTATTTTGTATTTTTGTCCATTTCATTTATATGTTTTATTTTTGCTCGTTGTTTCCAATATGTATGTTGAAAATTAGCAATTTATTATATTTATTAATAATTCTATTATAATGTCCCCATTTGGCTTCATTGTTGGTATTGTAACATTCTGATTGTAGGTAAGTAAATCTTGTTCTGTTTTTTTAAGTTGCTCAAAAATATTATTATTATTTCTTTTCAACTACTCCTTTGTTTCTTTCTTTTGATGTTTCTGCTTCATAAATAATTTAAAAATTGCAGATCCTGTATATCGAAAACTCCATATATTTTCTACTAGCTTTCCAAAATTTTGGTTCTTTGTCCACGTATTTTTGAATCTGAATGGATAATTCTTAATACTGTTGTTATGTCCTAATTGTAAAATAATGCAGCAATGATCAAATGTTGTGAATGGGAGATGTTGTAGATTAATGTTATGAAAGAAATTTAGCATATTTGGATGTAATAAAACTCTATCTAGTCTTTCCAATGTGTTTTCACCTATGTAGCACGGAAACCTCTTCTAGGGTCCGAAGCGAGGTGTCGCAAACCTGAAAACGCCTGGAAACGCTCGGAAACGGCTGGAAACGGTCAACATTTTGGAAACGTCGGGAAACGTCTGAGGAAACGGGAGGAAACGTCTGAGGAAACGTTTTGATGAGCTAAAAATTAGAAAATTATATATTTTTTTTAATAAATTAAAGAAAAATATAAAATATAAAAACTAAACCCTAATCCTTCGTGTGTTTCACGTTTTCAACCCTCACATTTGTTTGAGGTTTAAGACTTACTTTTCTATGCTTCTGCCAGATTTGTTTTTTATAAACTATAATTATGTTAAAGACTTAAATTACTTCTATTTTATTTGCCTCTTAGTGATATTAATGTATTATTCATTACAATAGTTTTAAAATGATATATAATATTAAAATATATCGTCGTTTGCCGCAGTTTCCTATATTTGTTTATTTTAGGTTTGCCGCTTCCCGGTGTCCCGCCGTTCCCGTTTCCAACTGCCGTTTCCGTTCAACATAGGTTTTCACTATTTGAGATATTATTAAGTTTTCCCTACTTGGAAATCCTGTAAATTTCTGGTCTATTAATCCATGTGTACAAATGAAGTTGTTAAGTCTTCTATATTTATTAACAATAGCTGGTATACCACCCTTTTTATCTTGAATATTCAATATATCATTAAGATCTTCCATAACAATGGTAGGTACGTTATGAAAAGAAATAATTTAAGAGACAAAATCTAAAAAGTTTATTTTTTCACATTCCTTGCAAGGTGGTGCATACACAAATATTATTATGAATTTAATGTCAGCTTCGTCGTATTCGATTACTATTGTATTATTATTGTGATAGATAATACTAAAATAAGTTGATTTTAGAAAGTTTGTACACAGTAGCCATAAACCTCCTTTTGTACCTTCACCAGGAGATATAATTATTCTTTTGAAACATTATATTTTGTTTTAGCTAAACAGAAAAGATCTATGCCATGGCTTTTCCTTGTATATGCAATTTCAGTCCGAAAATGGGGTCTACAGACTCCTCTACAATTCCAATAGGCAATTTTCATTATAAAACTTTGGTTTATTTCTAATGTTACTCTTTCTTTTTATGTATTGAGTTTGTACCAATTTACTTGATACCTTGTATAATTTTAGGTGTGATTGATAATGATATTTTGCCCAATAGTTACAAGAATGTATGATCTTATGATTTGTGTCTTCCTTAGTCCAATATATATAAGTTGATCTACAAGAGAAATGCAGTATGCCCACACTACAAATTTCCACAATTAAAAACGTTGGGTAGATTATCCACACTTTAATGAGTTGATGTTAACATTTGATACTATAAAGTGTTGGTTAGGTATTCCAACACTTTAAATAGTTAGTAGTAAATTTACCCATACTACTATCCACATCTTAAATTATTGATAATTATCTATTTTATTCCTAATTAATTACATTTCATAAATAGATGATTTCATATATTTTATCAAACAACCATTTGTATGATATAAGATTCACTACCGTACAAATATATATATCACAACTATCTTGTACTGTAATTTGTATCAACATAGGTTTATAAATTTCTTACTGATTCAAAAGAAATTAAGTATGCTTCCGATCAATTAATAACATATTAAACTATTATAATAGTTACATATAACTTATTTCAGTATTGTCTTATTTTTAAAATTATGTATGTACGTAATTAAAATCTAAACAATAGTCATATCATATGATTACTAATCCAAGGACTAACATACTTAATAATCAAAAGTATTTTCAACCCGTAAGTTTTTTAAAACTTGCTTAGCAGTTAATTAGCACTCACCCCACGTTCTCGATCAAAACCGCACAAAGCCACTCCGTCCACGTTGATGCAAGAAACCGCTTCCTTGCATATATATACCGGCCGGATCCCGCACGCGTACTCATAAGATTTAGAATCACTCTTCTCGATCTCAAGTTATATCGATCAATAAGCATATTCAAGCTCCCGGCCGATGCACGAGATCGAGAGAAACTGTCCATGTCTCGACTGTCATCAATTCAACTCCGGTAAAAGATCTCCATACGCCCTTCTCGATATCAAGTTATATGTTCAGTGGAAGAGGTATGTGGCTGCTCTGCACTGACAGTTGGAGTGGATGGATTCGCCTTCCACAAGCACAATACAATGAGAAGAAATTACAAGTTGAGGAAGAGAGAAGACGATGGCTCGGAGGAGGAAGGAAGCACCGTAGAGCCACCTCTTTTTATTAGATCAATTCATCCATCCACCATTATATTTAGCACCTTTAATTTTTATATTCCATGTATTTTCGAAGCATACATGGTGCTTGATTGTTATATGTTGTTGCTCTAATACCATATATGTTTTATTCAAACTTCTCTTAGATGTGTATATTATAGTTTGATATTAATCTCAAGTTTATTATATAATTTCATTTCTATGAACTTTGTTACTTAATTTTATTCCTAATAGAATTATTTAGGTATGATAAGAATTATTAATAAAGGTTAAAAAATAATAATAAAAATCTATTATATGTAAAAAAAAATCCAATGATAATAATATATAATAATAAGTGTTGGATTTTGCAACACTTAATTTTATAAATGTTTTCTATAGATACAAGTGTGGATGTTTTCCACAATTTTAACTGTGAAGTATTTATCCACAGTCCATATAGCCACACTTCATGTTAACACAATAAAGTGTCACTTTTATCCACACTAAATAGATAAGTGTAAGTAGTATTTCTACTTTTAAGTGTGGGCAAACGCAAGTTCTCTTGTAGTTTGAAAGGCTGCACCATCAGATTGCCAAATATATACTCCCCCGTCCCTTCGTATAATTTATGTTTCATTTTTGACACTATTTAATTTTTAAAACATTTTGTTGTATAACTTTTAGGGCCCGTTTGGTATCCATATACTAGTATATCACATATCAGGTATGAGTTTCAGATATCAGGTATTTGTATGATATTGATATCTGATATCTGTGTTTGGTATATACTCCCTCGTCCCTTTATATAATTCATGTTTCATTTTTGACACTATTCACTCTTTAACACATTTTGTTGTATAACTTTTAGGGCCCGCTTGGTATCCATATACTAGTACAGTATATCAGATATCAGGTATGTGTATGGGTATCGGATATCAGGTATTGGTATGATATTGATATCTGATATATGTGTTTGGTATAGTTTTTTCAGATATGAGATATCGAAATCCGAGGGAGATATCATATCAATATGTCATTGTGGGGAGGAGAAAGAAGAGTAGAAGATGAGTGCGCTTTTTAGAATGAAAGATATATCAAATTGATAACCCTTCAAAATAGGGGATATCAAACCTATTCAAAAATCAGATATCAAAGATATCAAATCAAAAATCAGATACCAAACACCGGGTATAGGTATGAGCTATTTTGATACCGACTACAAGAGAAATGCAGTATGCCCACACCACAGATTTCCACAATTAAAAGTGTTGGATAAATTATCCACACTTTTTTTAGTTGGAGTTCATATTCGATACTTTAAAGTGTTGAATAGGTGTGGCAAAAATCTTACTTTTAATTCCTACACTTTAAATAGTTGGTAGTAAGTTTATCCATACTATTATCCATATCTTAAATTATTGGCAATAATCTTACTTATTCCTAATTAATTACATTTCATAATTAGATGATTTCATACATTAATTATCTTCTTATATTTTATCAAACAACAATATATATATGATATATGATTCATCATAGAATTATATATGTACGTATCACAACTATCTTATAATTTTTATTAGTAGGTTTATAAATTACTGATTCAAAAGAAGTTATTTATGTTTCTGATCAACTAATAACATATTATACCTATTATAATAATTACATATAACTTATTTCAATATTGTCTTATTTTTAAAATTATGCATATATGTACGTAATTAAAATCTAAGCACTAGTTACATACATAGTATATAATTACTAACCCAAGAAATAACATAACCTTAATCATCTAAAGCTTTTCCATCCCATAAGGTTTTTAAAACTTCCTTAGCACTTAGCACTCACCTAGTCACCCCCCACGTTCTCGATCAAAACCGCACTAAGCCACTCCTCCACGTACATGCTAGCAACCGCTACCTTGCACATATATATACCCGATCCCGCACTCGTACTCATAAATCTATGAAGCAAATTAGAACCGCCCTTCTCCCTTCTCGATCTCAAGTTATTTAAGCTCTCGGCCACGAGTGAGAAACTGTACGTTCATGTCTCAACTGACACCAATTCCGTCATATCTCAAGTAATGTTCAACAAAGGTCTTGGAGGAGGTACGTGGCTGCTCTGCAGTGGCGCGCAGTTAAAGTGGGTGGATTCGCCTTGCACAAACACCATGCATTTGAGATGAAATAGGTTGAGGAAGCGAAAGAGAAGAAGAAACAAGTTCAGGACGTGAGGTCGATAGATCGGAGGAGGAAGGAAGCACCGGACCACCACCTCTTTTATTAGATTGATTCATCCATCCACCATTATATTTAACACCTTTAATTGTATATTGCATGTTTTTTCGAAGCATAAATGATGTTTGATTGTTACATGTTGTTGCCTTAATTTCATATACAAACTTCACTTAGACATGTAATAAAGAGTGATATTAATATCAATGTTATTATATATATTTCATTTCTTTGAAGTTTGTAACTAAATTTTATTATAATAAAATTATTTAGCTATTATAAGAATTATTAATAAGAAAGCATAATAAAAGTTAATTATATGTAAAAAAGAAAATCCAGTAATAATAATATATATAATAATAATTGTTGGATTTTGCAACACTAAATTTTATAAATCTTTTCTAAATTTGTATATGTGAAAGTTTTTCACAGTTTTAAGTGTTTAACATTGATCGACAGTCCATATAGCCACACTTCATCTTTACAGAATAAAGTGTCATTTTTATCCACACTAACTTATCTAATAGTACTTTTACAATTAAGTGTGGGCAAACACAAGTTCTCTTGTAGTTATATCTGATATCAGTATATGGACACCAAACAAGCTCTTAAGGTATAAGAACAAACATAAACATGTGAGACTTGTTTAATCTGTCTCAATGAGTACTTTAACATATCAAAATTTTATAATTTTTTATTAACATATAGTTAGAGATATTGACGATACAAAACGTGTCTCGACAAATTTGAAAATAAAAAACAGGAATTATATTATAGGACGGAGGGATAGTGTTTAACCTTTAGCTTATTACTCCGATACATATTTAAGGTATGTAACTTTAACAATCTAATAATATAATTAGAGTAGAATCTTAAACAATAGTACTCGGAGTAGTATATACTATAATAATATAAGCTGTACTATAAGCTGTACTGAGTAGATTTTACACTTGATGTAATCCGAAGTTGTAAACATTGTTGTATATCATATTGTAATATATAATAAACAATAATAAAGAAACAAAGAAAATAGTCTAAACCATTCATGACATAGTTCCATAGCATACAAAATGGCCTGCAAACTCTCATATAGGCAAAGTTCCACACATTACTCATATAAAAGTTAAAGAAGATGAAAATATTGTATTGGCTACTAAAGGCAGTGTGAGGAGGCAGGATTTGAAAAATAAAATCAAAATTGCATGAGTTGAGAGGAAGTTTAGGACTAAGAAACAGGACATTCATCTCAGGATTAATATTGAAATGCATACTGAGCATATAGTGTTTGTGCAAAATGACTATATCTTAACAAATTAAAATATGGATCATGATGTAATCTTAGACAGTATAACTAAAATTAGGGGCAACAAGAAATTGTTTAGATAGTCAGTTTCAAAGGCATAGTAATATAGACGGGCACCAGCAAAAAGGCAAACCAAATAAGGGAATTCATTCTTCTTGTTAAAATTCAGCAAAAGCACCAGGATAATAGATTTAAAGAACAAATTACCACTAATGAAAGTCACCGTGCTATTGGCAGCAGCAGCATCATAACTAAGATTACCATTTTTATACCATATAAGAAAATTGAAGTTAGGAGTATGCGACGTTTAATTAGAAACTTAAATAACTCGGCCGGACACATCAGGACACCTGATAAATTACTCTTAAAATAACTTAAATAATTTCAGATTACTTCCTTCTCCTGGTAAATTGAAGTTAGGAGTATACAGACATCTAGATTTATAATTGATGTTCTTACCATTACTCTTAAAATTGTAACTCAGTTATCTTCAGATTATCAGGAGAAGGAAAAATACTGTTTATATTTTTGATGTTTGTGATGTTCATCAATTTGTACAAGGTTTTTCTATTCCAATCAATAAACATGGTTTGAGACTTAATGTAATTGCAAGAATTAGAAACTTGATCGAAGAAGATGGTGTGAAGCTTGGTATCGACTAAACAGTGAAATAAAAGAAGGTTAAGGGAGAATAACCGACCTTAATAAACCGGCCCACATCGATAATTTAATAAACCGGTCCATATCGGTAATTTAATAAACCGGTCCATACCGGTTCACTGGCCGGTCAGGCAATTTTCCGGGCCAAAATCGTATATATTCCGTAAAACAAAAAGCAATAAGAAACCCTATATACTTCTCTTCTGCACCCGCCGTCTTTCATCTTCGTCGATTCTCGATCAAACAAACACAGTAACATTCACCATGTCGTACGATCAAGTCGAAATTGAAGATATGGAATGGAGCGATGAGTTTCAAGCCTATACTTATCCTTGTCCTTGCGGCGACCTGTTTCAGATCACAAAGGAGGAGCTTAAAATCGGCGAGGAGATCGCCCGTTGCCCTAGCTGCTCGCTCTTCATCACCGTGATTTATAACATGGAGGATTTCGCTGCTGATAACTCCAAGAACAATAATAAGCCTCCGCAACAGCAATCGATTTCTGTAGCTTGAGGAGATTTGGTGCGTGATTACTCCAATTTTGGCCTTTTTGGAACTGGTTTTACTCGGTAGTCGTTATAGATAGATCTAGGGTTTACAGAAGCTTAAATCGATATTGAATATGTCATGAAATTGCTATCTTCTACTGAAATTTGTGTGGTGTTGAATTGACATTTGACAGTGATCAGTTTGTCTAAATGGCTATGTTTTGAAATTTGTTGTAAAATTGGAAATGCAATTAATGTAGTAAACTTTGATATTCATCTCAGAAGCAAAATTTATAAATTCTTCACTTACTTTTGTAGATGCTATGGAATTTGAGGCAAATTCCTATCATCATCTGTATCCTGAGGAGATTCAGATTTGTTGATCAGGTTTTTGGTGCGTGATTACTCCAGTTTTGGCCGTTCTGCAATTGATTTTACCCTGTAGCTATTACAAAAGCTCAATTTATGTAGGGTTTACAAAAGCTCAATTTATGTAGGGTTTCATTGTGTTTTTTCGCTTGATTTTGAGAATTTGAGATGTTTGATTCAATTTAAATTACTGATGTAGTTCTTTTCTGGTTTTGCACATGGGTTTGCTGATTTTCATTGTGTACTTTGCTGGTTGAGAGGGGGACAGTACACTGATGTAGTTCAGAAGTTCAAGGCGTGTAATTTTTTACTAGTGCTGTGAACTTGTATTAAAGTCTTATTTTCATTACAGTGAGTAAACATATCTGCTTATAACATAAATAATGGGGGTATGAAACTGAATCTCACAAAGTCTATATAGCTAAGGAGGACTTTTCTGTATTGATGAAATAAATGGCTTAGTATTGGACCATGTATTGATGAAATAAATGATCAGCTCTAGCATTGATGAGCTGTGAAGAGATTTTTGCATTTGTATTTGTAGGAAAGAAGATTACCCTGTCTTTGATGCTCTCTCTTACTGTATCACAGTAGTTAGAATAGAATATTTTATTCTTAAAATTACAACCTAATACTATAATATTATAATGTTATATGTGTTCTTCTCTAATTGAGCAAACAGAGAAGCTTTGAGTGATAATTTTTATCTTGGATATATACTAATTGAGATTGCCATGAATCTGTTTGTTTTAAGAGAATGATCAACTCTAAGTTGTGCTGAATTAGCTGTGTTAACGATCAACTCTAAGTCGTTGGTGCTGCTGATTTAGGAGGAATATATGATCCTTGATGATTTTTTCTTCTTGACTGATCTTGAGGGACTATTGCTGCCTTATCTGGAAGGCTAAGTTACTGTTTTAGTAACTCTATATGTTTAAGAATTTCTGCCTGGGTTGTTTGTTTGATATGTTGTGAAATATTGCCTACAGTTTTTGGCTTTCTACTTATGTAAGAGATTGATGTGTACTTTGAGTTTGTCTAGTCTAAGTTACTGTTCTAGTTTTTGTGGGTTTTACTGAACATTTTGTGATCCATTTGATGTAGTTCGATGCAAAACAAGTCATAAAGGTCTGATCTCATGAAGTTTGTCTAGTCTGAATTTGTAGGGACATTACTGAGTGCTTTGTGGTTACATATGCTACACATCATGATCAATTATATATTTAGGTTTCTCTGAGGCGATGGTTACATATGCTACACATCATGATCAATTATATATTTAGGTTTCTTTGAGGCGATCACACGCCCAAATTACTGAGTGCTTTGGGATTTTTTTGGATTAAATTTTTTGGTCCACGGATCGGTCCGGGCCGGATCAGTCCATATTGGTCCATTTGACAGCCCTTGTACCGAATATTTTGTGATGTTGAATTGACAAAAATCAGTTGTTTGAAAGGTTTATATGAACTTGTTGTAGCAAATTTTTAATATTTCATAGAATTGTTTTGATATCCAATCTCAAAGCATATGGAAATATGGAATTGAATTCTTCATTTACTTGCATTGTCTTGACCCTCGTCTTGATGATTCTATGCACCAAACAGGAACTTATTTGATTCTATACTCCAAACAGGAGCTTTGATGACTCTATACACCAAACAGGAATTGATTTATGTATTGTGATGAGTCTCAGATGTTGTAAGCTGGGAAATTGTGGATCATATGGATTGAACTTTGTAAAGAGAATTGCAGTTAACATGTTGAACTCTAGATTATTTTGATTTTGATTTTGATTTTGACCACCATGTTATGCATTGTGTTGATGTGCTCTTTGTCCATTGCAATGTCAGAGACCATGGTGCTTTGACTAAAGTATAACTTTGAGTGAAGAGGATATGATTTGAATCAAGATCATGGGTTGGCTAATTGGATTTGAACGACAATGCTTAAGAAATGTTAAGATCCTCATAAATAAGCAGAAACTTATCAAAAGAAGTATTGTTGAATCCAATTTCACCAACTTAAAACACCTCTTCATTACCTAAATCCTATGGGCCTAGCCACTATCGTGGTCTCTTAAAATTTCCAATATCAAACCCGTTTACAAGACATTGTTCTGCTAGAAAACATGAGAATTGAGTTGTACGGAGTATTTTTTATTTTTGAGAATTGAGTTTTAAGCTGTAATTTTTATTTTTAAGCCGGTAAAGTAAACTATTATGTAGCTTTAAATTACTTTGAAGAGAAAAAAAAATTGATTCTCTCTGTCCCAATATATAAATACCATTGTCTTTTTTACACTATTCAAAATTCAAGAGAATTTTGTAGATTTCTTTGCATATATATTCGTAGAGCATTCTACATAAAGCAATTTAATAAATAATAACCCATTGTGCAATTATTTTCTTTAATAGGGAAAGAATTCTACATACCATACACACTAGTAGGACAGGTCGAGAAACCGATAAATCACTCTCGGTCAAACTGAACATAAAGAACAAGAATTCAGCTTTAAAAATTACAACAAAGCAAAAAAAAAAAGGCAAAGCAGTTCAGAGAAAAAAACGAACAAACAAATATGCCATAAAAAAACATACGACAGTTGTGCGGAAATGCAAAATGAACTATACCTATTCTGCATCTATGGTGGTGTATATTCATACTACTTACAGTTGTGCGAAAATGCAAAATGAACTATACTTATTCTACAACCGTGTATATCCATACTTCTTACAGTTGTGCGAAAATGCAGAATAAATTATACCTATTCTGCAACTATTGTCGTGTGATCCACCATACTACTTACAGTCGTGCGAAAATATTAAATGAACTATACCGGTTCTGCAACTTTGGTCGTGTGACACTCGTAATAACAAGATAAACTTATCAATTGTTTTACTCCATGCAATCAATTTACACTATCATATCAATCTATTAATCAGATAACATTTATCTTTTTTGTCCAAAATTTTATCATAATTAACCACCAATTTATTTATTTATTCACACCTTTTATCATCAATTAAAGAGGGAAGAAAAAAAAATCGACCCTATTAATTCAGTGATAGCCCTTCTCTCCACAGCCCTTTGTATCGTGTTTCTTCTCTCGCCCTAATATCTAGGGTTTTCTTCGGCTGGTAAGAAAGGGTTTTTGGCAAGCTCACAACAATGGAAGGTGCAGGGCAAGAGCAAACCCTATATTCCGAGGGCACCAAGCGCAAGATTGCGGATGATTTCGAACTCGCCAAGCAGAAAGCTATGGAAGTCGCGGCTCGCCTTTGTGTAGCGAACGAGTCTAAGCGTCCTCGATTCGACTCTCCTGCTGCTGTAGATGCTTCGCAGTCATCGTATCCTGGTAAATCTCTGTTGTTTTGGTGGGTTTATGTGTTGATTTAGGGTTTTACTGTTTCTGGTGTTGTGGTTGTCGATTTGGATTGGTACAGTTGAAAAAGAGTGTTCTTTGATTTGAAATTCGTATGAGGAGATAATTTTTTTGGTGTCAGACTGTCAGTGTAGAGAGGAATGAGTTACATGCAGAATGTAGCTTCATAGTAAATTAGTTTGTGCTGCTTGTGAATAGACTGTTATGCGAGAAAGTTTCAACTGCATAGCATGTCTCTTTCCTGACAAAATAGTCAGCATCAGTTGTGTGTTTTCTTCACTTGCTAATTGATATTTGATCAACTGAAGTAACGGAAATAGATTGAAGAAATTGGCTTAGCTTTGTTTATTAATAAACAGTAATCTTTTCTTATAGGAAGGATGTCTGAAAGAATAAGTTGTCTGGTTTGAGTAGAAATTCCAATGATGAGATTCGTTTTTTGGTGTCAGTGTAGAGGGGAATGAGTTGCGTGAAAAATGTACCTTATAGTAAATTAGGGGAATTGTATTTAAAATACTCTGTCCTGCTTGTGAATATTCAGTATTCCATTAGGTTCTGCATCGAGTGTAAATGCAAGAATGTTTCAACTGCATAACATGTCTCTTTCCTGACGAAATGGTCAGAATCAGTTGTGTGTTTTCTTCACTTGCCATTTGATATTTGATCAACTTAAGTAAAGGAACTAGATAGAAGAAATTGGCTTAGCTTTGTTTATTAGGAGAGTCATAAGTTAACTGCAACTTGTTGAAGTTGGAAGAGTAAGCATGAAGAAGTGGATAAGAGCTGAAACATTCCTTTGGAAGTTGGAAGTAATCTAGCAGGCAACTTCATGCTGGTGTATTATCTGTGAATAATCCCAACACCATAAATTTTGTGTATAGAAGTATTTTGTATCTTTCTTTTGAATTTGTTTCCTTTATATCATTCTTATGTTTATGTATTAATCAACGATGTACTTGTTGAGTTCTTTCATTTATGTTTGTTGATTGAATTTAGGGGTCGTAGTCCTTGTATTATTCTTGGGGGAAAAAGAACTCATTTTTTAATGTTTGTGTTAATTTACCTATGCATCTGCCTGAGTGAGTTTTTTTGTATGTCAGTTTTTACTCCTCCAGCTGGTCAATACAATGGTATGCAAGGAGGAGCAAACAAGAAAATACACATTCCTAATGGAAAGGTTGAGTTAACATGCCATCTGCTGAATCTTTCTGTTTTTTTTCTGAAAAATGGTTCTTATTATGATTTGCTTGCATACAGGTTGGTGTCATCATTGGTAGAGGTGGAGATATGATAAAGAATCTTCAGCTTCGGTCAGGTGCTAAAATCCAAATAACCAGAGATGCTGATGCTGATCCAACTTCAGGAATGAGGGATGTTGAATTGATGGGAACATCAGAACAAGTCAGTAGAGCTGAACAACTAATTACTGAAGTGATTGCAGAGGTGAGTCTTGCCTCAAAAAGTTCATTATTTAATTGATTAAACATCAAGTACCTCAAATCTCGTGCCTGTTTTATTTTGTGATAAACAGACGGATGCAGCGGCCACTGGTGGTCCATCTGGAAATCGTAATATTAACCCAGTACAACCTGGTCCTGGAGCTGAACAATTTGTAATGAAAGTTCCTACTGAAAAGGTAGTTATAGTGCTGTAACCTAACGTTAAGTGGAAGGACAAACCAAAACCGAAAGCAAACCCTTGAATCTTGCATTTACAGGTTGCTATGATCATCGGTAAAGGAGGTGAAACAATTAAAAGCATGCAGGGCAAATCGGGAGCACGTATTCAGGTCAGTATCTTTAAACTGAAGATAACAACAAGATTCTTGTATCCATTTTTTTGCTTAACAGTTTGAAGTTTTTTTGATTTTGCAAAATTTAGATGTCCCAATTCTGCAGCTGTATCAGGTTCATCTTTAGTTCAGCAGTATACAAGGGTCTTTTGTAATTAGCATTTAATTCGTACGTCTTTTGCAGGTTGTTCCACTTCATCCTCCACCTGGTGATACATCAACTGAGAGATCAGTGTACATCAATGGAAGTACAGAACAGATTGAGGCTGCTAAAGAATTGGTCAACGAAATCATGAGTGGGGTGAGTTTTATAAAAATTACATATCAACTCATTCCTTTCTATAATGTATAGGCTAACTCTTCTTTCTCAATCTCAGAACCGTCCAAAGACTTATGCAGGCTCCACCGGCTACGCACAAGCTTCATATGCATCTGGCGGCAGTTGGGCCCCACAAGGTCAGCCACCTGCCCAGCAGCAACAACAAGCTGGATACGGGTACGATCAACAAGGAGGCTATGCTATGCCTCCAAATTACTACAACGCCTATCCTCCCCAACAACCGTCTTGGGATCAGACTAACTCTGCAACAATCCCTCCCCAACCTCAGCAAAACACAGGGTACAACGCGTATGGACAACACCCAATCCAACCCACATCAACTCCTCCAAATGCAGGCTATAACTACAGCCAAATGCCGCCGAGCTCGACCTATGCCTATCAGGGATACGAGACTGCCCCTACTCAGCCCCCGCCAGCTGGACATGATCCAAATGCAGCGTATGCACAACAGCCACCTCCTGCATCTTCTCAACCCGATGCTACAGCAGCTCAAACTTCTCAGGCGGGATATGGTGCCCCTGATTCTACTGCTGCTCCTACAAACGGGTATGGAGCTTATGCATACGGAGGCCCACAGGGATACGCTCAAGGCGGGTATCAACAAATGGGGTATGGACAGCAAGGGTATTATGGTCAGAGTGCTTATCCTGCAGCGGCTCAAGGCGGTTACTATCAAGGTGGATACCCGCCTGCACCTGGACAGGCGCCTGTCCCGGGTCAGGCGACTCAGATCCCGAGCTATGGAAACGAGAAAGCCGATGACGGTAACTCGGGTGCTGCTAAGGAGAGTGAATCTTAGGAAACTTGAGATGATGAGGAAAACAAAAGGTTATTGATATGTAGATTTCTTATTGCATCCTCCTCCTATTGTCTGAATTAAGGTTATTTTTGTGTGTTTTGCTTAACATTTTTGGTAGGGGATTGCCATTCTAGACCTTGTTAATTTGCTGCTGTACCTCATGTCTGCTTATTGCTATTAGTTCACTGCTGAAAACTGTTCATTTTGCACTGATTTTTTTCCCTGGTAGGAATTTGGAGTCTTTTTTCTATACTACATTTATTTTAACAGGTCATCACATCTTTTCGTACAAATCAACAGCAAGAGGCTAAGACGAAGCCATATACAACTGGGTCTAAATGCTGACTTTAATTATTTACTTTATAAAATGACTATAGTTTAGTGAAAATTGCTACAAGACATGTCAATTACTACTTTTCGTGGTCAAAAAATTGCAGGGTAGTGCGATAAATGCGTAAGCAATTAAGCACCATAAAAACTGAAGATAGAAAATGAGGAAAAAAAGAGCGGGAAAAGCTCATGAATAACCGCTTGCAGTTACCTTCTTACCCGCTCCTCACACTTCTTACTCTCTCGGAAGAAAGAAAAAAAGAAAAGAAAAAAAGAGAGAAGAGAATAAACCAAACCAGACAAACGCAAACACTTTTTTTCTCATTTTAGAAAGATTCTTGAGAAAAATCGTGTGTGCTCTGCGTTTGACACAGCACTTCTATCTTCTTCTTTTTTCAATCTATCATAGCGTAATAGATTTTTCATTTGAATTCAGAGGAGGAAATTGGGGGTAAGGGAAATGGCGCAAGCAAATCCAGAGGAGAAGAAGGTTGAAGAGAATCCAGAGAAATTGGAGTTCAAATTCAACGCTCATGCGCCTGAATTCGTGCCCAGATCACAGACCCAGATGCCAATGTCGGGTTATTTTTACCCGTATTTCCAGTGTGTTGATGGGAATGTTGTTGGCTCTGATTGGTTTTATGTAGGCAGCGATCAAGGGTCTAATGTTTCGCTCCCCAACTGTTCGAAGAATTGCCTCACTGATGATCTTCAGCAGAAGATCGCCAAACAGGTGTGTCTCATTGTCATCTTTGTATGGTTGATCCTTGTTCTCATTCTGTGTTTGAGATCACATTTTCACTCGTCCTGTAGAGATTGAAATATTCTATTTATAGTAGAAGTTGTTTATTATAATTAACCCTTGGAAATGTGTTTTCGACTTTTCGCACCCATTATTGTTGAGGCTTATACATTCTCAATGTGTGCTCTGAATTTTAACATTGTTTATATCTCGTCCGTTGTTGCGTATTAAGATCATCCTTGATCACTTTAGTGTCTCATTTGGAAGTATGAGTGTGTGACAGGTGAGTGTATATGTGATTAGAACTTCCTTGTGAATGTATAAGCCTCACTTTCTCAATGAGTGCTTTGAATTAATAACATTGTTTATATCTCGTCTGTTGTTGCGTTTTAAGATCATCCTTGAATATGAGTGTGACAGGTGGAGTATCTGTTCAGTGATTTGAGTTTGCTAGCAAATGATGCTATTGCAAAGAATGTAGCCAAAGATCCTGAAGGATATGGTAAATCTCCCTATAACCTACAATTCAGGTAGTAATTGAAGCTGTATTCCAAAATCCGAGATAAGTTTTCCTGACTACATTCTGATTTTCAGTTCCGGTAGCCTCAATTGCAACTATGAAGAAAATCAAAGCCCTGGTTAATAATAACCATTCTTTGATTGTCCAAGCAGTCGGCTCATCTTCAAAGCTTGTAAGTGCGCTGTTTAGGCATATATTTGATGGTAAATAACTAAATACAGGTATAATTACACATTTATCTGGAATTTGTTGAAGGTTTTGAGTAATGACTGCAAGAAGGTTAAAAGAAGAATCCCATTTACCGAGAGCTATAAGGAAGACTTGCAAGTAAGAATCATAATTTTTTGTGCTGTACAGGTTAGATCAATTCATGTAGTTCTTAACTTTACAATGATCATTTCTTACTTCAGTGCAGGACTGTAGTGGCTGAAAATTTACCAGAGGATCACTCCTATCAGAATCTTGAGAAGATATTTAGCCGTGTTGGAAGGTCACAACCGTTCCTTTTATCCTGGATAAGAATTAGAGGTTATTTTGTTGCCATAACTTTCTGGCTATTTTGACAGTGTGAAAGCTATTCGGCTTTGCCATCCCCCAGAAGCTAATGCATCTCGCTCAAAGTCTGATGTTATACTGAGCAACAAGGTTAGACACTCTAAAGCATTCATTAAGTTTCAGGAAATTTGATTTCATGTGTTATTGGCTTAATTATTTGTTTTGATGCAAGCTTCATGCTTTCGTGGAGTATGATTCCCCTAATGTAGCTGAAAGAGCAGTATGTAACAAACCGTTATCTCCTTTCTTTCTGATTTAAATGCCTACAACACCTAATCAACTGCTAATCTCCTATTAGGCTGAGCAACTGAGTGATGAACGAGACTGGAGAAAAGGTTTACGAGTTAGGGTTCTAATGAGATGCTCGGTAAGCTTGATTTTGCACCTTATCTTCATTCCTGTTGTTCAATTCAACTCTTCTGATATTTCTCCTCCAACTCAAATTTCCAGCCAAAGTCTGTGCTCAAGACTCGGAAATCAGACTTCGAAATATTTTCTGACGACCTCGAACGAACACTAACTGATCAGTCACTCGGCGACTCTTCCCCAAAAGCACCAGAATTGGCTGTTGAAATCAATGTGAGTGCCTTTATTTCTTAATTAGTCCCTCTAATCCTAATCAAAAGACAGTTAACTATTACGGGATGGTTTGCATTTGGTATCATCTGATACTTGTTGTTTGATACTCATATCTGATATCATATCATACCAAAACAAATATACCCATACATGATATATTGATATCAATACCAAACGAAACATGTGGTAACAATTAATCTATTTTGTTGGTAGAGTGAAGATAATTTCTCAGGACAGAAGAAAGGATCGCCACGTGGGCGTGGAAAAACCAAACTTCGGGCCAACGAGCGTGGACTTCTGAGTTCACCATCTCTACCGAGCAATCTAACCATCCAATGTGATCTGTTGGGAAAACAGAAGGGACCGAGAATGCCAGATGGCACACGGGGATTCACAATGGGACGAGGCCGGCCCTTACGCTCTCCATCTTCTACTGGATGTTTGGTTTAGACCATCTTCTACATTTTGAATTGCTTACAATTGTTTGTTCCATCGTTTGTCAATAATTCAGGATACATTCTCCTTGATGGCTTAAATCATTTGCCCTTTTTCTGATTCTGTATATTCCATTTTGACATCAACAAGTGATGATGAAATAACTGCACACACTGTTTTTTTTTTTTGGTGGGTACTCTGTTATGTGTGAAATGGAGAAAGATGAATATGCAGAGAATTCAAGCACCTGACAGAGACAATAGTTTGATGGTTTTCTGATCCTGTATATTGCATTTTGAGTTAAGCAAGTGATGAAGAAATAACTGCACACACATTTTGTTGTTGTTGTTGGGTAACTCAGTTATGTGTGAAATGGAGAAGTTCAAATGCAAAATTCAAGCACCCGACAGAGACATACAGAGAGGTACAATTTCTTACATCTTGGACAGTGGGAAAAGGTAACCCGTTTTTCATCCTAAAAAGAAAAGTTTTCATCACTTTCTCTTCTCCATTTTTTTTGCAAAATTGCTCTCTTTTTCTCCTCCATCTTCCTCCTTCCCTTTTTCTTCCTAACCCATGAATCCCAATAACATCTTCTCCTGAAAACCAATCCAAATTTCCTTTCTTTATTATATGAAAGTGGTTGAATACTCAATCCCTAAAGTGGGATTCCTCGTCTCACCCCTAACCCTAAACCCCCAAATTCCCTCAAATTAGGGTTTCTAGGTTTTCCATGGAGACTCCGATTTTACAAAACCAGGCGCAAATTCCTAGCGCCCACGCCTCGGTGGGGCCGGCGATCGCGGTTGTGGTGGTGATCGCGGTGTTGGGAGTGGTGGCGGGGATGATCGGGAGAATCTGCGCGGGAAGAAGCTTGATGGGATACGGACATTTCGATGTCGAAGCTTGGATGGATAGCAAATTCTCGAGTTGTATTGATGGAAATGTTGATGATGTTCCGATAAGGCGGTACCGACCTCCGCCATTAGAGGTGAGGCCGGAAGCTCAGGAAGCGGCTGTAGAGGAGACGGTGAAGGAGGAAGGAGAAGAGGTTGGGGAAGCAGAAGAAGCAAATTCAAATGCTCAATCATGAGATGAGATGTTCTTCATTTTGTTGCAGAAATTTAGTTCATGTTGTGTAATTTTTGTAATTGTTGTGTTATGAAAGCTAATTTTGATTCGGCTAAAAACCGCCCAACCACTTTTTTATAACTCACCCCCACTCTTAAGCGCACTCGGGATGCGTCCAAATCTTTTTTAAAAAATTCGGTTCAGTTTTGGACGCACCTAGGATGCATCTAAAATCAGACCGGATTTTTGAGTAGTTTGAAGGCAAAAAAAATAAAAAAATAAAAAAATTCTTGGGCAATGACCCGGTTTAAAAAAAAAAATGAACGCACCCGGGATGCGCCTAAAGCGGGTGCCAGTTATAAAAAACCGAGTGCGGGGTTAATCGGCCTTTTGATTGTTAGGTAAGTTATAAAGCTTGAAACTGAATAGTGCCCCACAATTAGGGGTGTCCAACGAGTTTTGGACAAATTCGGATTGAATATTATTCGGAATTATGACAGGTCAGTCGAGTTCGAACAGGACACTTATCGACCGAATTTGGACTTTTGGGCTAAATTTTTCTCGGACACTCGATTCAGTACGTGACGATTTCGCGTCCAGGCGTGTTTGAAGGAAGAAGGGGAAGAGGGTGAAAGTGCAAATTCAAATGCTAAACCATGGGATGGTGATATGATACAACTATGTGGAGATAGGGCTCTAAATGGTATAAAATTTAAGCTAGTTTATCTTACAAATAAGCTAGCAATACAAGCTTCTTAAATGAACATTGTTTGAACAGAGCCATAATCTCCTCATAATCTCCTCATTTTGTTGCAGAAATTTAGTTCATGTTATGTAGTTTTTGTAATTTTGATTGTGTTATGAATGACAACAACAACAATCCCCATTATATCCCGAAAAATGGGGTATGGGGTGGTCGGAATTGGTATTTTCTTACCCCAACAGGTTGGGAGGAAGTAACCGATCTGACCTAAAAGTACAAGAAACTACCACAAGACCTAAAAACCGAAAACAGAAAGGTCAAAACAGAGAAAAATAGAAAAAGAGAGAAAGAGAACACAGCTTCAAGAAGCCCGAGTAACGAGGATACACCGCTTCAGGTACCCCAGTTCAAACTTCTGTAACTCGAATATTTTTCCTTCAGAGAACTCTGTCTTGCGCCACATCAACTGAAAGCTTTAAACTTTTGACTTTTGACTATTGGCTCGGATTTGCCCTTGACATGCAAATTAATGTGTTAAAGTCAAAAGATTAAGTTTGTCTAAATGTGCTACATGCCTACATCAGTATTCATTTGGTCTAGTAATCTTGTTACGAAATATTCGGTCTCAAAATAGAGCTATGGTGTTCTGGTCTAGTAGTCTTGGTACAAAATTTTCAGTGTGAACAAGAGTGATAATAATCTTATACTCCGTACTATTTTCGTTCGTCCAAATGCTAATCAATCGAAATGCACTACCATTCATCTTGAGGAAAAAGCTAAGTTCCTGTATTTGTTCTTGACAGTTGAAATACATGTATCATAACATAAATTTTAAGAGACCAAAATTGTTTATGAAATTGGGAAGTTGTACGTGATTCTACTTGAATTCCAACTGTAATCCACAGTGCTCGAATAGTCTAAAATGTACTAGTCCTCTTATTATATTCTGTTTTGTAATGTTCAAGTCAAACAAACCTTTTTGGTTTTGGCCTTTTAGCTGAAATTTTTCGAGAAAGAAGAAAATAGAACGGGCCAACATGTGATGGCAGCAGAATATGTCGGGGTGGAATGAGAATATCGAAAACTCCTAAACTATTTTAGTATTATAACACCAGAATCAATTGTGTCACAGCTTTAAAAAAAAATGGTCTACATTTTTTTTGAAAATAATAATACGAATCCAATAGTATAAAGTTATAAACTTTCCACGAACCAAAATCGTGTATACTTTTGTTTGTTATTCTCTTAAAGTGCTTGCTCATCAGTCATTATGTAGGGTTACTGGATTAATGATATTTCTTTCAATTGCTTTTGGGCCTTGGTTTCTTATCTATGACATTGGCCCAAACATACATTTGTTCCTTTGATCCATGGAGTGCTCTATATGGAAACCATATAGAATTGTCATTCATTAAAATAATAAAATTTATGTTGCCTAAATTGTTGATTTTTGTTGGTATGTACTCTCTCCGTCCCTTAATTATGTTCTCACTTCCCTTCTTTGCACGAGAATTAAGGAGAGAAGAGATGAGAGAGATGAAAATAGGAGAGATAGTGTATTGAGATGAGAGAATTGTGAGATATGGGAAATTAAAAAGTTAAGATTGAGTGAGAAAATAATAGGAGAGAGAAAAATTAAAGTGTATTTTGAATTGTTGTGGTTTTGGGGGAAATTAATGGGTTTTGATGAGGGTATATTGGTAAAGATTTGTGGTTAAAAATAGAAATGAAAACATCAAATTGGGACACCAAAAATGGGAAATAGAAACATAAAAAAAGGGACGGAGGGAGTATAATTTTTCATATATTTTGTATTAATAAAGCCTAGAGTGATAGGTAATTGGAATTTATAATATGATAGGTTGAGATATCATATTGCATGTAATATTGCATGTAACAGTCACACTCAGTTAAATTGTGTTCAGAGTGTGCAGCTGCATTATAAGGAGATAATAAATTGTGTTGAAGTTGTTGTATTTCATTGACTAAAATTTCCTTCTTATACATGGTGAGTGTAACCGTTTGAGAGTTGCTAAAATCTCTCCACTAAGCCACTAACAAGATCCTACTGGCAATGACTTGATGCATGAACTACGTAACTGCATTTGACTAATTCAACAATAATTAATAAAGGTAAATACACTTAATCTAATTCTCTAACATGCATAACAAACATAAAACCAAAACGCTGCATTTGATAATATTCACATTGATTTTCAACGAGACATTCAACACATTCGGCGCGCACTATAGAAAATAAGCTAGTTCATTTTTACATTAAACTTGAAATCCTAACTTATTATTTTTAACAGAAAACAAAGGCAAAATGGATTTTTTTCAAACATGACTAATATTGTCGTTGCGATGTTCAAATTATAGAATCTTTACAAAATGACAAACCTTGCACTTAGATGCGAAATAACAATATAATAATGTAAATAAACCGCTCAATATCACTTCTCAACAACAAATAGAAATGGCATGTTTGGTTGTAGCCTGAGCTTTGATGTTATCGGCTAGTAATCGAAAGTTATAACTCATCCTATATGTAAACTGAACAAATATAATATTACTAATGAAAACACCAATGTCTGATGACAACGTTTTTAGAAATTCAAAAGGTAAACTTTACCATTTCTAACTTATTTGATGCTTAAAAACAACTTAATTTGATATTATTTCAATTACTTATACTTTAATTTTTTTTTAAAGTAGGCTTTTTTTAGAAAAAATTCCAGATATGAGCTTGTTTTGAAACTAATTCTCAACATAGACACTCTTATGAGGCTCGGAAATTTTTAACGTATGAGAGACGTTGGTTTACCCAGGCTCGAAAATAGAACGGGCCAACATGTGATGGCAGCAGAATATGTCGGGGTGGAATGAGAATATCGAAAACTCCTAAACTATTTTAGTATTATAACACCAGAATCAATTGTGTCACAGCTTTAAAAACAAATGGTCTACATTTTTTATGAAAATAATAATATGAATCCAATAGTATAAAGTTATAAACTTTCCACGAACCAAAATCGTGTATACTTTTGTTTGTTATTCTCTTACACTAAAGTGCTTGCTCATCAGTCATTATGTAGGGTTACTGGATTAATGATATTTCTTTCAATTGCTTTTGGGCCTTGGTTTCTTATCTATGACATTGGCCCAAACATACATTTGTTCGTTTGATCCATGCAGTGCTCTATATGGAAACCATATGGAATTGTCATTCATTAAAATAATAAAATTTATGTTGCCTAAATTGTTGATTTTTGTTGGTACGTACTCCCTCCGTCCCTTAATTATGTTCTCACTTCCCTTCTTTGCACGAGAATTAAGGAGAGAAGAGATGAGAGAGATGAAAATAAGAGAGATAGTGTATTGGGATGAAAGAATTGTGAGATATGGGAAATTAAAGAGTTAAGATTGAGTGAGAATATAATATGAGAGAGAAAAATTAAAGTGTATTTTGAATTGTTGTGGTTTGGGGGGAAATTAATGGGTTTTGATGAGGGTATATTGGTAAAGATTTGTGGTTAAAAATAGAAATGAAAACATCAAATTGGGACACCAAAAATGAGAAATAGGAACATAAAAAAGGGACGGAGAGAGTACCATTTTTCATATATTTTGTATTAATAAAGCCTAGAGTGATAGGTAATTGGAATTTATAATATTCACATTGATTTTCAACTAGACATTCAACACATTCGGCGCGCACTATAGAAAATAAGCTAGTTCATTTTTACATTAAACTTGAAATCCTAACTTATTATTTTTAACAGAAAACAAAGGCAAAATGGATTTTTTCAAACATAGCTAATATTGTCGTTGCGATGTTCAAATTATAGAATCTTTACAAAATGACAGACCTTGCACTTAGATGCGAAATAACAATATAATAATTTAAATAAACCGCTCAATATCACTTCTCAACAACAAATAGAAATGGCATGTTTGGTTGTAGCCTGAGCTTTGATGTTATCGGCTAGTAATCGAAAGTTATAACTCATCCTATATGTAAACTGAACAAATATAATATTACTAATGAAAACACCAATGTCTGATGACAACGTTTTTAGAAATTCAAAAGGTAAACTTTACCATTTCTAACTTATTTGATGCTTAAAAACAACTTAATTTGATATTATTTCAATTACTTATACTTTAAATTTTTTTTAAAGTAGGCTTTTTTTAGAAAAAATTCCAGATATGGGCTTGTTTTGAAACTAATTCTCAACATAGACACTCTTATGAGGCTCGGAAATTTTTAACGTATGAGAGACGTTGGTTTATCCAGTGTCTCTTATTTGTGGGGTTTAAAAAAAAGTATTTCAGTGTAAGAGACGCTGGTTTTCCTCTAACAAGTAAACTTAAAAAACAAAAAAAGTTTGCATTTACCAGCGCATTGTACAAAGCCATATGCAAGCAATTGTTCGAGTACGTATTGCACAAGGCAATTGAATAATTATATAAGGCTTTGTATAAGGCGCGGGTTATGCAACCATTTTTTTTTTAAGTTTACGTGTAAGAGACACTGGTTAATTAAAAAAAGAAAATCAGGTTCGGTTGAGAGACGCTGTCAAAATTAGCGAACGTGTTTATTTTCCGAACAAAAAATATGTGCCTGTGTTGAGAATATGTTTCAAATCGAGCCTATAACGGGAATTTTTTTGAAAAAAAAAAACCATTTCAGAAAAAAAAAATCGTATAAGTTATTTAGAATTATGAAATACTTAATCCTATTATTGGTTCAGTTGGTATGACCCTTTTGCTTATAATAACTAGTGAAGGAGTAAGAACTAACAACACATCCAACCTCTTTCAAATTACTCGACAAATCCACAAGTTATCAAGGGTACTTACGAATATGATTGTGACACTTAACCAACATCATACGCACAATAGATAATTTGACAATATATATTAGAAGTTTCTAATTGTAGATTCGATAGTGACTTATAACATAAGTAACAAGTCTTTCATGCAGAATTGTTTGACTACTTTTTCGCTACCATAAGTATATGAGAAAGTTAGTAGAAAAGTATAGAAAATGAGTCAAACGTAGGATTCAATGCAATATTACAGCATTTATGTGTGATTATGCAAGATCTCAAATTAATATAACACGCAAAAGATATAACACGAAATTTCCTTCATTTTTCGTCCCTCTCTCTCGCCTATAAGTCCACTCTTCCTCAATCAAATTTCATATCCAACACCAAAAAAAACAGTCGATCTTCACCATGAGTTACAACACTCCCGTTGGAGTTCCTCCACAACAAGGTTCGTTCAGATTCACATTCTTTCGTATTCGTGCTCACATGTTTTCATATTGATACAAAGTCTGTGTGAAAATTACATTTACACGCAAGTGTGTGCATGTTCCGTCTAGGACATGTCTAGAGTAGTATAAGGGATATGAGGAATATGATGTCATGAAAGCGACAATATTTAGTAGAAAACATAAATTTGGGTCATATGATAAGGCTTATGATAAAGCATAAATTCTATCTCGACAAGATTTATAAAAAAAAATAATGTCTATCGATTTTTAGAACATTGTATATATGCATGCGAAGGAATTAACATACAAATTTGAAGTAATTTTCATTTGTACGCTAATAATATTTGTACATGATCTTTATCCTTCTGATTTAGCGTTTTTTTATTTGGTGTCTAGCTTACCCGCCTCAGGGCTATGCACCTCCGCCGCAGTATGCACCACCACCACCGCAGTATGCGGCGCCACCGCCACAAGAGAAAAAGAGTGGCACTTGCTTGCAAGGCTGGTATGTTTTCTGATTTAGAGTTCGAATAGATTTATAAATTTAAGGCGGAAAAAAAAATCCTTAACAAAAAATAATAAAAGAAAAAAATAAATATTACAATCTCAACTGTTAAAATCTTAATCAATGGTCAAGATCTTTCAAAATGAATTATGTATATGCATTGCTAATTAATACAAGTTTTTTGTAAACAATGTGTAGTTTGGCTGCCTTGTGTTGCTGCTGCGTGTTGGAAGCTTGCTGCTTCTGATTAGAAGTAAGCTGTTCAAATTATCTGCCAAGATTTGATCCAGATTGATGAAGACTCGAGTTTAAATATTTGTTTGTGTTTATTTATTTTCAATCAAATTTTCTTTACCAGTTTGCTACTTCAAAATTGTTTGGTAAATAATGTGTGGGACGATGAAGAATATATGCTTCTCAAATCTCAACCAAATCCTCTCTTAAATTATTGTTCTTTATATCCAAATTTTAGTTACCCTTTTCTAACCTAGAATTATACTGCATCCTATCCTAAAAAAAGATAACATCCTTAAATAAAAAATTCTACCCTAACCAAATCTTTTTACTATGTTACAAAAATCGTTTTAGTTATATAAAAAACCATTAACTTGCTTATTTTATGCAATTTAAAATACAGTACTAGGTCAAAATCTTTTCTTTCCCATCATTAACTAGTTTCTTGCCCTACACGTTATTACCCAACATACAAAACACATTATAACATTACAAACTCATCTTCTTCATATCACCATGGATTCTGAATCATTACTTGGATGGGCAGATCTTCCTCCAGAAATCATATCACGAATCTCCGACTTCCTCCAAAACCCTGACGACGTCACTCGATTCCGATGGATATGTCGATCATGGAGATTATCAACTTCTCCACCTAACAAAATCTCTCGTTTATTTCCTCGAATACTCTCCTCTACAAAAAATCTCACAATCAATGCAAGTGCAATCTATCTTCTTCGTCCCAAATCCGATCCTTCGAAGGCATGGCTCGTCTCGTTACAAGAATCCGTTGCAGGAAAACTCGTCCCGAGACATGCCCTAACTTACAGCGAGATTACTTCTCCAGGAAGTAATCTCGATTTCTCGGCTTCATCGGAGTTTTGGAGTAGCGTAACGCAGGTTAGTAAGACGTACGCAATCAATGGCTTTTGTAAGAAATGTAGTCGTGTTTCGAGCATGCATAATCTAGAGTTAGTGCCTGATGTTCATGGCTTTTGCCCTACGAAACTGCTAGGGTTATCGAATTTAGACGAATATAGGATGCATCTGTTTGGTTTTAGTATTGGTCGTTTAGGAAGTCGACTTGTTGGTTACGACGAGTATTGGTGTTACAAAATCGAGGATTTTGTGAAGTTCGATGGACGGATTTTCGCAATTGATCAATGGGGTCAGATATTCGTGTATGATGCAAGGCGTGTTAAGTTGCATAAGATAAACTATGGAGAGGAACTCTCAGGGCTTCTTTATTGGGATAATAATAATAGACGTTTTGTGGTATCAGAGGGAGGTTTGTACGTGGTTACGACATCTTATGATAGATGTCGAGTTTACAGATTGGTTGTTGATGAGGTTGATTTGATTATTAAAAGTCGTAATCAAATTGGTGGTTGGGTGTTGAATGCGATAAGGAGAGGTGGAAAGATTATGGGGTGGGAGGAAATTAAGGATTTGGGGGAGAGAGTGTTTTTTATTGCTAAGAATTGCTCGTTTTCGGTTTCTGTTCATGATCTTCCGAACCCTTGGAGATCGAATTGTGTTGTGTTTGTTGATGAACTTGAATACAAGCCGAGTTTATGTGATTGTGATCCGAGCTCGAAGCAGATTAGGGTGTTCCATCTTGGAGGTGATAATCCGCAAGTGGAACTTATTTCGGCTTTGGAAGGATATTCTGACTTGTTTGATCCGCCATTGTCGTCGATTGATGATCAGGTTAGATTCTTATATTGGGTTTTGATTACTTGTTTTTGATTGTTTGGATGATAGTTTTGTTGATTATGATTGTTTTTTGTATGTCTTGAAGTTGAAGAAAGACTTTGCACGAAAGGAGAATTGTTTGTCTAATTGGCTGGCTTGAATTTGGAGTCAAGCTTGGACATTGCTTCAGGGATGGATTCAGGTTTGTTCATTGACATTTCATACCTTCTAGGCCTCTAATATATACTCGTAAGAAAGATTGTCATCTTAGCATACAAATTTTTGTTTAGAAATTTTTATCCTAATTGCTTATGATTTTTTTAATTGATTTTTTTTGGGTGCTATGCTACTTGTGATTTATATCACATATGAGTTGAGTTAGCATGAATCTTCGAGACTTTAATAAGGCCCTTACTATTCACCGCGCACCAATGTGTCATGCATGGATTAAAATCGTACGTCACGTATGGATTTTTTTTTTATTTTTTGCTTGTTTTTTCCATAATCTTGTAGATAATTTCAATACGATCGCGTGCATATAAAATTCGTCCAAAACGGACATCGTTTGCCCCTTCAAAAGGCCAAAATACAAATTTATCACACATAATTTCTTGTATCAACAAGTCCGTTAAAACTCAACACACCATTTTTCAATTTTTTTATAATATGGTAGATAACTTAGCAAAGATTTTATTTAGTGATGATAATACTTAATTTCTTTGTCGAGATGTGGTGTTCAGTGTTTAAAGATCGAAAAAAAGTGTTTTCTTCTTTAAGTAAGTTAGTTGATCGAGGAACCTCCGCCCAATAGAGCAACGCCCGAGAGACGAGTTCTCCGGTGTGGACCGAAAGGGTCTCGCGAAAATAGGGCTTTCAGAGACCTTCTTCCGTCTACCCTTCGCCTAGCGGCAAAGCTCGGAGACCAAAATTCGACTAAGCGCTTTGAGACGGCCTAAGAGAATGAGTGGCTTAACGCTCTAACGGCCGGGACAAAGCCATATCTTTCAATCTCGTATCTGACGGAAGTGCCTGAACTCCTTCTTTGGTTTGGAGAAAATCCACAACTACAATTTATAAGTACGAAGTAGTAGATTTGTTACACTTAATCATAATTACTCCACTTTTCTTTGTTTTTTGACTCTTCGAAGGAGCAAACGATGTCCGTTTTGGACGAATTTTATATTCACGCGATCGTATTGAAATTATCTACAAGATTATGGAAAAAAACAAGAAAAAAATAAAAAATCCATACGTCACGTATGATTATAATTTCGTGCGTGACGTATGGTTTTAATCCATGCGTGACGCACAAAAACTGGGCGGTAAATAACAATTTGAGTGGGCGGTGAATAGAAACTATGTTAAATAAGATGAGCCATCAATTTTGATGACTCTTTTCAAACGATGGATCAGGCTTATATAGATGTATAACGAGAAACAGTGAAGGAAAAATAATAGATATGTTCAATAAAAAAATGTATTCTTCATCGCCAAACCAAATGTTAATACACAATGTCTGGACTTTTTTAGGATCATCAGCCCTGATGATCAGGGGTTATGGGTGAAACTTCGGTTCTTACCTTTTTCAAAAAAAGAAAAGAAAGAAAGATGGGTCATCAATTAAAAAAAAAAAGATGGGTCATTAATTGATTTTTTTGGGTGCTATTCTACTTGTGATTTATATCACATATGAGTTGAGTTAGCATGAATCTTCGAGACTTTAATAAGATGGGTCATCAATTTTGATTGCTCTTTTCAAACGGTGGATCAAACTTATATAGGATGTATAACGAGAAATAGTGAAGAAAAAATAATAGATATGTTTAATAAAAAAATGTATTCCTCATCGCCAAGCCGAATGTTAATAAACAATTTCTTTACTTTTTTAGGATCATCAACTTTGATGATTTATGGGTGAAACTCCGATTCTTGCCATTTTCAAAAATAAAATAAAAAATAAGATGGGTCATCAATTAAAAAATTTGAATAAATAAATATTAATTCTCCTTTTTTTAAATATGTTGAATGAGAATGGACATTTGTATATCACGTTTAATATTATCTTTTGGGTTGCACCAAAATACATTATCATTTTTATGGTCAAGTATCACATCAAGATTAGGAAGGCACGTAACCTTTATATAGGGTTTGATTTCACTAATGAATTCTTAGATGAAGACTGAGGATGATGGACACAAACGTTATAACTCATGCACACACGTGTGCATTACTCATAGATGGTGTGCATTACCAAATACTGTATGCATAAGTTATAACGTATGTGTGCATTAACTATAACATTTGTGTGCATCATCCTTAGTCCTTATATAATAATTCATCTTCACAGTATATTTTCCCTTTACATATGTCACATTCAATATAATTCTAGAGTGATCTCAAAATATTGTCCTTCCTATAAAAATAAATAAATTAAACTCTTAGCAAAAAAGTGTGGACAATGAGTCAAACCGCACTACTCCGTAATAATTATACTTTGCGTATTAAAATCATATTTTTTCTAACCAAATACTCCGTAAAATACAAATTTTTATATATATATTCTTGCGAATCACATTTATATCATTTCTTTATTCTCATCGAAAGACGCGAACATCAACTATCACGGAGTCTACACCGCAATTTCTCTGCACTTTCCTTCATCTCTCCCTCTATAAAAACTCCATCTTCCTCAATCTCTTTCCAAAACAAAAAAACCTCCACAATTTCCCCAATTCTCGCTACAAATTTCAGACATGAGTTACTACAACCAGCAACAACCTCCCGTCGGAGCTCCACCACCGCAAGGTATATCAGATTACTTCGATTTGAGTTGGAATTTTGTTTCTGTTTGTTAGGGTTTCTGATTTGGGGCTTTTCGATTTGGTGTTCAGGTTATCCGCCGGAAGGCTACCCGAAGGACGCTTATCCTCCGCCGGGGTATCCGCAGCCTGGATATCCGGCGTACGCGCCGCCGCCTCAGTACGGACAGCCGCAGTATGCTCAGCAGCCGCCGCCTCAGCAGAATCAGAGTGCTGGATTCATGGAAGGATGGTATGTGTTTGTAGCTTGATTTTGGATGTGGAAATTGTTGGTTTGACTTGATCCACTGGTTGTCTTGACTGTTGCATGTGATTGAATTGTTGAAATTAACAGTGAGTTGTTTTTTATTATGATTATTTGATTGTATTTTGGGAATAATTTAATCCGAAAATTGATAGAGGCCGAATAATTTGAAGATTTCTGGTCAAATGTGGTTGTTTTTTGGTCAGAAACTTTGAGAATTTCAAATTGTTGAAATTAGCTTGAACTACTGGTTGTCTTGACTCTTGCTGGTGATTCAGTTATTGAAATTAAACAGTTGATTGCTGATTTTTATCCTTTTGACAAAAATAGCTAATAAGATATTATATTATGTGCCTTGTGAATTAATTTGAAGATAGTATATGTCAACCTTGTGAATTAATTTGATTGTATTTTAGGAAGAATTTAACCCAATATTGATAAAGAGCCTGAATTATTTGAAGATTTCTTGTCAAATGTGGTTGTTGTTTGGTCAGAAACTTCTAGAGAATTTCAATTAATATTGAACGTCCTCAGTTTTGTAAATTGTGTTTGTATTGACTCATTTTTATTGAAGATTTCTTGTCAAATGTGGTTGTTGTTTGGTCAGAAACTTCTAGAGAATTTCAATTAATATTGAACGTCCTCATTTTTGTAATTTGGATTTTTAGTCCCTTCTTAAACTATAAATCCAAATTTTATAACCCATGGATAAATCATTCTTGAAGTGTCAAGATTCTTAAATTAATTTCATTCATTACACTGTGTAACTGCATAGTCTGCATTGCTGATACAAGTTGTTTCTATACAATATGCAGTTTGGCTGCCTTGTGTTGCTGCTGCCTTCTGGATGCTTGCTTCTAATGACAAGTCGGGTGTTCATATCGCTCTGGATGATATGCTAATGCAGATTGAGGATGATCCCAGTTTAGATATTTGTTTGTCTGTTTATTTTCCATCAGATTTCATGTACCAGCTTTGTTCTCCAAACCTGGTTTGGTAAATAATGTTGGAAGAGTTTATTATCAGAACCTAGTACTCATTTATATGCCAGATCACATCAAATAGAGATTGAGAGAGAATTTATACATCTAATTCCGCCAAAGCAATGGTGCATTTCATTACAAAATACTTGTTTAGTAGCAGACGAGCAGGTAAGGCAACTGTATTATTCGCCCGAGCCACTTGTGAGCAACAGGGAAACCCCCCGAAAAGATAGTAACATGCGCCTAATATTCGGAAAAACAACACCCAAATACGAGAGATTAGTAGGACCTCGCCGCTCTGGAGCTTTTCAGTTGACGTGGCTCAAGACAGAGCTTTGTGGAGGGAAAGACTTTGAGTTACAGAAGCTTGATCTAGGATTCATGGAGTGGTGTATCCTTTTACTCGGGCTTGGAGCCGTATAATCTTTTTCTCTGTTTTGATCTTTCGGTTTTTAGCTTTTGTGGTATTCCCATGTATTGTTAGGTCATATCGGTTACTTCCTCCCAACCTGTTGGGGTAAGGAAATACCAATCCCGACCACCCCATACCCCGTTTTTCGGGATAAATGGGGTTTGATGTTGTTGTTGTTGTTGTAGATCGATTGAGATCCAGATCTGGCCATGGAGTCGAAGATCTCCTTCAATTTTTCACCTTCGGCTCTGCTACTCGTTTGCTCACAACTGAAACCAGATCCTCGTCAACCTCTCACCATTCGTCCTTGCTACTCGACTACTCGCTTGAGCAATCGAGACAAGCTTCTTCTTTTTTTCTCTGGGCACTCCCCACCTTTCTTTCACACGACTCAACTAACCCGAACCCCATGTATCGGTCATCTTAGCGTCTTTGATCTATTCGCTTTGGACATTTCCCTTCAACTTTCTCACCCTCCAGATCTAGATCAGGCTTGCTTGTTTCTTTCTGTTGCCTTGTTTTCTTTGTTGTTGGAGTTTGCTCCTATCTAGACAACAATCTTTTTAGGTGACTCGTCTTAGGTGCTTGTTTCCGTCCTTTCGTGTTTGAGGCACTTGAAGATCCCTTAGTTACATGAGCAACATCATGTCTGTCTGGGTCCTCTGGGAGCAACGTCATGGTGTTCATTCTTACACTTTTCGTTCGTTTACGCTCTGTTTCTCCTCCTTTTTCATTTAGTTTCTCTATTATGTTGATATTTTAGTTGTTGTCTACTTTGTTGCTTTCTTGTTTAGTCGGTTCATTCGGCTTTCCCTCTCGACTTACCTAATATTGTTACATTGGTAATCAATCTTTGCAATTTGAAAACTTATATAAGTTGACGTCTTGTGTTTCAACCGTTTCGTGTTTGAGGCCCTTGGAGATTTGTTACCCGTACAATGTCATGTCTGTCTGGAGCAACGTCATGGTGTCCATTCTTACCCTTTTCATTCGTTTACACTTGGTTCTCTTCCTTTTTTTCATTTAGTTTCTCCATATGTTGATGTTTTAGCCTATGGAAAAGATTCGCGTGCGAATAATTATTAACGTGCGAATATGCGAATTAAAAAAATTGAATGCACATTTAAGTCAGTGACATGCACATTTAAGCCAACGACATGCACATTTGACAGATTTGCATGTCATTGATAATATGTGAAAAGTACATGCACTCGCAGGTGTGGTGCATGTCATTACTGAAGAACGTGCATGCGAATGAGATATTCGTACAATATTCATTCGGCCCCTAATCCGGATTCATATTATTATGAGTAATCAAATTAAAAACCTAATATTATTATATGAGTAATCGAATTCTTATCAGGTTTCAGGAAAAATCGAAATCCAATAACATGCGCCTAATATCTGAAAAAACAATACCCAAATTAGCATTATACGGAGTACTCCGTAAGTCCGTATCGCCGAAGTATAAATTATGCCGCTATCATGCGCCTGATCTTACTTATTTCTTCTTCTTCTTCTTCTTCTCTGCGACTGGGCGAATCTCCCGCCAGAAATCCTATCCCTCATCTCCAGCAACCTCCAAAGCCCTAACGACGTTACTCGATTCCGCTGGGTATGCCGTTCATGGCGACTCTTCACTTCTCCGCCAAACAAACTTTCCCCATTATTCCCTCGCATACTCATCTCTTCCAAGCATCTCACCATCAATACCAGCTCCATCTATCTTCTTCGTCCTCACTTCGATCCATTAAAAGCCTGGATCGTCTCTCTGCAAGAGCCGGTAGCTGGAAACCTAATCGTTCGCCATGCTCTCACGTACAGAGAAATTTCAAATCAGCTCGATTTTTCGGAGAAATTCTGGAGTACTGTGACTGAAATTGGTAAGTCGTACGCCATCAACAGCTTCTGTGAGTATTGTAATAGGTTTTCGAGCATGAATAATCTGGAATTGGTGCAGAATGTTGCTGGATTTTGCAGTAGTAAATTGCTAGGGTTTGGAAAAATAGGCGATTCCTTATCTCCTCGTCTTCATTTGTTTGCTTTCAGTCTTGGATTAGCTGGTGAGACTAGGATTGCGAGCCGAGCTGTTTACTCTAACTGGTACAATTTTTTGGGTGTATGGATTAAGGATTTTGTCAGCTTCAAAGGATGGATTTATGTGGTGAATGTTTTAGGTGCAATTTTATTGTTTGATCCTACACGTATCAAGCTTCATAGAATATATCATGGTGAGTCACTCATCCCTTTCGATCTTTCTTCGCTTGCTAGCGGAATGATTTCGGGATATGATATGAAATGCACGTAAGTTTGCTTTTTTGGATCGAACAAATGCCTTCGTTAATCCTGGGATGTTGTTTTGACTAATTAGTTAATTTTGGGGATGACTGTAAACAAACAGTGATTCAAGAATAAGATTCCTTGTATTAATGGAAATAAAAAGGCATATTCAAATCAGTATTCCTTTGCAGTGAGAAAACAGGGAAACAAAATCAGCCATGGTCAATGATTCTCCACAACCCAGGAGGACAAAAAAGGACTTCAACTAATGGGGTTTAGGGCACATACAAAACTGGCAACCTACGAGACGGAGAAGAAGGTTAAGGGTGTCCTCCTTCTCAACGTTATAATCAGCCAAAGTTCGATCATCCTCAAGCTGCCTACCTCCATAGATCAACCTCTGACTTTTCGGGGGAGTCCCGTCCTTGTCGTAAATCTTTGACTTCACATCATATATGGTGTCTGAGCTTTCAACCTTCAATGTGATGGTCTTCCCAGACAAAGTCCTCACAAAGATTTGCATTCCAGTTTGTTCCAATGTGATGGTCAATTGATCTGGTGGGATCCCTTCCTTGGCCTGGATTTTCGCCTTCAGATTGGCAATTGTATCAGAACTTTTCACCTGTAGAGTGATTGTCTTACCCTTCAAAGTTTTCAAAAGGATTTGCATTCCACCACGAAGACGAAGCACCAGATGGAGAGTCGACTCTTTTTGGATGTTGTAATCAGCAAGGGTTCTTCCATCTTCAAGCTGCTTACCTGCAAAGATCAGCCTTTGCTGATCTGACGAGATCCCTTCCTTATCCTGGATCTTCGCCTTCACATTGTCAATGGTGTCTGAACTCTCCACTTCCAGGGTAATGGTTTTACCAGTCAGGGTTTTAACAAAGATCTGCATCTGTTATATCACAGCAACATTCATTAGCAATTTATCATCCATCAGAGAAACCAAGTCTATTTTTCTAACAATGCAAAAACACAAATCGAGTTACATGTTCATATTACAAACCAGAAACTAAATCACCAATACATTATTTGGGGTTTAGAGTTCAACAGATCATATCTTTAACAACTACTTCTTGAATGTCTGTAGATTATAAAATTAAATGATATGCACACAAATCAAACAACAGATTATCAGAAGTACGGAAATATTGATGATCCGTAAACCTGTAAACTTTCAAAATCACTAGATTTCAAACGACTATTCAAGTCCCCATATCGTTCGAACGAAATCTCAAAACTTGATATCATAATTAACAAGTGTAGAGGGAAAACCTAATTTGTCGAGCAACCTTGAACAAGAAAATTCACACAGGTAACAACTCGACAATTGAAGAAGAAGACAGTACCTTGCGAGGGAGAAAGCGGATTTGGGTGAGTACTAGAGAAGATTAGAGGAATCAGATGAATGTTTGTATGAACAAAGAGGCGTTGTATTTATATGCTTAGTTACTTACTTTAGATAAAGAGGCCTAAATAGATCGAATAGCATGTGTAATAGTCTAAATAGATATACTAAAAGATATGCTAAAATTTATGGTAATATAGATTGATAAAAAAATATAAAAAATATATATAAGAGAAAAAACATAATATACTAAAAGATAAAAATAGATATTTAAATGTAATAGATAACTTTTTTTTTCTTATTTCGGATATTGATTCGTATTAGCACGAACTCGATTTTCTTTAAAAAAAAAACTTGGTATTTGAGTGATTAATGACCCTAATAATTAAATATTCATAAATTTAAAAGCCCAAGTATGAAATAGGCCATAAGCCCATTTGGTTTTGGTTTGGCTCGGATTCACGAGAAGAAACCTTGCGTTTGCATAGACGACCTTTTCCTTTTCCTTTTCCCTTCTTCTCTGCTGCAATCAATGGACGGTCCGGGACGACGCACGTCTACAGGAAGCTGAACTACTTCGATCTCTCTTTCAATTCACAACCTAAGGTAAGATAATATCGACGATGGATCCACTGGATTTATAATCTATGTTTTATCTAGAGGCTCGACTTGAGAGATAGTGATATTCTAGGTAATTATTCTTAGTTAAGTAGGTTCGGATTGTTGTTTCGAGACTCGGTATAGTCTTAACTATGCAGGCATAAGATTTGTAGATATTCATTGCGGTTTACTTGTGTTGTAATCAATGATTAGTTTTTGGCTGCTTCAATGGTGATCCCTATAGCTCTATTAAGCTGGCTTCTATAACTGCCATTAGAAATGAGAATAAATAGTAATTGATGATATTCATATTCTAGGTAACGGTTCTTAGATGAGGTGTTGTTACTGGTGTTACAGGCAGAAGATTTGAAGATATTTGTTGCGCTTACTTGTGTTATAATTTGTAGTTGATGATTAGTTTTTGGCTACAGAAATGGCAAGAATCTTTGTCTTTGTCGGTGAAGTGATCACTATAGCTGGCTTCTATAAGTGCCATTAAAAATGAGAAGGAAAAATTGGCTTTTTTAGTTTATGTTTTCTCCAATATAAGCACCATATCAGTCCCCACCTAGATCGTCCACTGGAATTATACTCTAGGTTTTTATTTTAGTAAAGGTGTCTAAAGGTTCGGCTTGTGTGGTGGTGATGTTCTAGGTAACGGTGCTTAGATGAGGTGTTGTTGATATGCTGTCCCAGTTCCTTCGTGATGTCCAACTATTCAGGCAGAAGATTTGTAGATATTCATTGAGCTTAATTGTGTTGTAAACTTGTAATTAATGATTTGTTTTTTGCTACAGCAATGGTGTGAATCTTTGTCTTTGTCGGTGAAGTGATCCCTAGAGTTCTTTTAAGCTGGCTTCAATAATTGCTAATAAAAATGAGAAGGGAAAAGTTGGCTTTCTAGTACTTGCTTTTATTCACGGAAAATTTTCATCTAGTCTATATCTTTAATTTTCTTCTGTCTTTTATCCATGTAAAGATGCCTCCGGAAGACATGCCTATATTTCTTATAACTAAAACAATGATCTGATTATTTTTCTGATGCTTATAAGATGCCCATCTCTTCTAAATTGTATAATGAATTTGGTTTTCTCAAATAGACACTCTTAGTAATGGCATACTGTCATCTGTATCTGAAGTTTCTCTTAGTTTATGGACTGCATTTTTGCCACAAACTATTATTCCCTTTTTCATTCCTTGTTATGATTTTTTTATGATATGGAGTTATGAAAGGTAACAAATTTTATGCGTTTTATATAGCCATAAGACGCGATGTTTTCACGATGGAGCAGAGCCGTGTCTCAGGTTTATAAAGCTGGATCTCTGACCAAGTTCACAGAGTTCAAAAGTGATATTCATGTCGATTTCGGCCGAAAATATGCTAAAGTTGCAACAGCAGCAGAACCTCCAACTTTTGATTACACGGAAAAGACTACGGCTAGTGATACAAAGGTATAATTTAGGCTCTAGTACCATGCTTTATAGTTTCGATTCTGAAATAAAGTTGACTGTTTTATTTCTCGTGAAATATTGGATGTCTTTTGTCTACAAAAAGCTTGCATTGCACCCATGCCTAAGGCTTGTCAGGGTTCATTGAAGAGGTGAAAGGATATGCATAGTTACATAGCTACCTTACATGAATAGAGAGTATACAATCAGATTTAAAACTGAAATGAGTAGAAGTAGCCAATCTACTATGTGTCTCAAGTTAACCCGGGCCTTATCTTTATTCTATTGTAGTAATTATTAATGAGGTTTCGTAACTATGTTGTGTAAATTTGCGAGTCATCATTAGTGTTACAAGATATATCCTTCTCTTTCCTATTTGACTAGTGCAGGATTGAGTTAGAGCATGTATAGGTTTGATGGATTGGTAAAAAAAAGTGAGGAACATAGTTGGATTTAGGTCTGAAAAAGATCAAAGTTTGACATCCAAGCCCTCTAGGAACATGGATAAAAGACTGAAAAATCTTGATCCACATGCTTAATTCAGTTCTGCACCCTTTGCCCTCTTTTAGCTGTTTATGGCCAATCTTTAATTTGTGTATGTAACAAGAGTATTTATTTTTCTGAAGGACAACTAGTTAATTAAATATCGGCTCTTAGTTTTTAGAGTAATGTTTGGCTACAGATTAATGAGATGGAATAAGCCCATGTGGAGGCTGGAGATTCTTCAGTTATGGACCTATGGTCTTCCTTAGACCTATGTTTTCCGCAGTTAGTTGAAAATAAAGGATGGAAACTGTAGGTGACAGGTTAAGGTTATATCATTGCATAACCCATACATATGACTTGGCTAATTAACTGCATTTGTATGCAACATGCCTCCTCGTTTTACTTTAAGATATCAAGAAGGATTTCCAAATTTATTGTTTATGATATTGTTCCATCTATATGAAGTTTCAGTTTTGAAACACCATATCATTATTTGAGAGAAGGTTGTTGCATTTTAAAACGAGGCCTTTCCTGTAGTTTAGTCACTCACTCAAACTGAATGAATTTTATCCTTTTTTCCTGCAAACTATCATAGTATGTTATTGCTATGGGTTTCCTAATTTTCTTGCTCTTATGTACTTCGTTATTTTACAGGTAAACCTGGATAAAATGTTTTGGTCTAAGCCTTGTTCTCTAGCTTTGGCCCCAGACTCCCCTTTAAGGGCCGAAGAGCCAAATTATGAAGGTATCCGTTACTTTATGCTAAAGATGTTGCTATTCTATAGCAAGCAAAGCAAGTCTATTCGTGGAGCAAATGTGGTTTACCAGCGCATAATCTCACAAGTTGACAAACCTGCAATCTTTAATGGTAAGCCTCTGCCTTGCACTTCTTGTTTATAAATTTGATGTCCTATGTTAAACAATTTGAATTAATTAAGCTATTTGCAGCGTTATGAAGGAGTTGTAATTAGGTCTTCTAGAGTTGGTTTTCCAATTTAAATTGTTGAGGTTAATACACATCTAAGTTAAAACTAGTCTTTAACTCTATCCACCACTTCTGTCAGTTCCAGTTTGTTAAATGTAGTAATGTAACCCTTGTATATTTTCCTGTCCAAGTTGGAGTTGTAGTGGTTTTTGAATCTTGGTCTTGAGACGCCACTAGTGCAAATGCCTAACACACCTGTATACCGGTACTTTGAACCAAAGTTAGCACTAATTGGGCCTTTGAACAATTCAACAAATAAAATTACATTCAATCAAATAAGTAAGAAACCTCTCAACAAATCCCTGGCACACCACTAATTGTGTGGCGGGTTTTCTCCCAAAGACTTCAGATGTAAATTATTCGATACCTCTTATGCCTGGTCTACTTTGTGAGATACATTAGACACTTCCTTGCCTTGATTAGCTTTACACGCTCAAATTCAGAGCTATTTCACCTCCTTTTGCTGCTAGTTTTATTTTTCTTCTTTCTCAGTTTTATTGGTTATTCTTGTGGCTAACTTCCCAAATATCTGAAGGTCTAATAAGACTAATATTCTACATGCAGTATTTGATTTGGAGAAGACATTCAAAACAACTTTTTCTCTCCTTGTGCTTCATATGTGGTTATGTTTACGCCGCCTAAAAGATGAAGGCAAGGATGGTGTTGAATTTGGACAATATTTGTATGAGATTTACAATCATGATTTGGAGCTCAGAGTTTCTAAGGCTGGGGTTAGTGTTGTCTTTTATTCTTCCATTTTTTCTATGCTGTATTAAAGCAGTACATATTTTGAATGCTTCACTTTAATTACATCTGTCTTCGTTTGTGAAGTCAAATATGACGTGTACTATTTAACATGAGCTGTAGAATTTTGATTGTTGTAGACAAGACCACACCTAGTATGAAAATGGTTCATGACTTTTTTGGTTGTAATAGGTTATAGTAGACATAAGAAAATGCATTGTTAGCTTGTGGAGCTCATCTAAGTAACTTTTTTGGTTTATATTAATGGGACCTAAAGATCTTGTCTGGCCGTAATTACTCAGGGAAGTAGTGTATTGTTTATCCTGTTTGATGTTACAAGTTGGAGATCCACTTTTTGGGACGATATACTGAACCTGTTATGTAAGGGTTGCACCCTTATATATTGATAATTTTACCCGATTCCTTCTTTTTTGATGTGAGAAACCGACATTCCCAACATACATGCATCAAATTAATAATTCATCTGATGCTTAGCTTCGTTAAAGCAATTCATGATATCAGTCCTTTTTCCATGGAAAGAGAACATAGGTTAAAGGTTACGAGCTGTGTAACCCATTGAAAGCAAGTAATTTAGGGATAATCACATACCAACAAGATACTTGAATGATCATAACTATCTGTACTCCATATCGAGCGATGCTGTCTGCATATCAAATTAGCAGCTGAAAATTTTCAGTTTTCCATTTCGTTAATGTCAGGTCAACTTACTACTAACAAAATGGATGAAAGACTTGGAGAGGATATTCTATGGAAACATTGTTGCATATGATACTGCCATGCTTCCAGAAGCTAAGAAGGATGATCTACCAAATGTGCTATGGAGGTTTGCCTCACCCACCTTAATTTGTCACTGTATTTTCCTGTACTACTCTCGAATGTGGAACTGTGTGGGTTTATCGGACGATGAGAGTGGTGGATGGGAGAATACTATTGTGCAACTGGTAAATTAGCGTAGTTATTTGGTAATTCTGGTAAATGGGAGATAGCAGATATGTAATAGATATGGAACTATTTGTTTCAAATTCACTACTTTGTGATGAGAAAAATTATTTGTTTCCATTAACTCTTCTATTTTTGCTACAGGAACGTGTTATCGGATGATGGTTCTTTGGAGCAAGATGGTGCTGCAAGACATGCTGTCCAGGTATACTCTGATTTCTACTTGTTGAATTACTATGTTTTTTACCACCCAAGCCAAGCTCCTGAATGGTCAAAATTGGGGATGAAGAAATATTCTGCATATTGTACAGCTAGTAAAATTACTCTCTTGTCGATACTTCCCTTCTACAGTTTTGCACCATGAATTTTCCACCACATACAAGTTAACATTCTTATAACAATATTACAATAGTTTTAATTTCAATCTCTACTATGGTTTACTCTAAAAGAATTTCTGCTCGGCTATTACATTGACAGCAATGTGCATAATCTTTCCCATTTTAAAAGCTCTGAATACTTGCTGCTATGCTATATATACAGGCCCTGGCTAGGTATGTTCGCCGTGAAGCTAGCTGCCTTGCATTAACAGGTAACCATCTGTGAGCTATAAACTGAATGACTGGATATGCTTTTCTTCATGTTCTTTTATGGGTTTCAGTAAATAAAATTTTCATTGTTGATAGCTGAGAACTATCGTCTCCTTCTCCTTTGATTAAAGAGGAATGTTGAGTATCTATGGACTAGGGTCCGTTTGGATTCCCCCAAACAATGCATTAAAATGTATTATACTGCAAGTAACGCGTGGTTATCGTTTGTACAGATTCAGCAGCTATGTATTCTGGAAACTTCATGTTCACGCCATTAAAGAACACGTCGCCAAAGCCAACATAGAGCAGCCAAAGTTGATTGATACATTTATAGCAGCTTTCTATTCTCACAGGTTAATTATTTAGTATTGTGCTAAGCAGCATATTTTGGAATTGTGTTTACATCTATTTTCCAAGCTCCGCCTGTCTATTATGATATATGGAAGCAGGCTGTTGTGGTAATTTGGAAGAAATATTTTGTAAAGTTGAAATTAGCTTGATAGCTCAATAAGTATCTTATAACTTTACTTTTTCTTTTTTATTAAGATAGATTCTTTCTTTATTTCATTATGTATAGACCCTTAAACACGACCATGTTTGAAACAAAAGCTTGAGTGCAAAATCCCTTATCGTTCACTGTTTCGATTATGCTGGTAATCAACAGTAACCATTATGCTAGCAGAATTGACAATATATTTACAGGGTCTGCCATTACTCTTGTTGAGGATAGAGAAGTCAAATTTAGTTATGGCACATAATTAGCTTTAGAGGATATGAACTGGTTCATATGCAACACGTATGTGTGTTCATCAGTCACAATACATATGTTTACATAGTTTCTATTTGACGCCCACCCCTTTTGCTATTTACCGCCCAGGTCATCCGTGCGTCACGCATGGAATTAATCCGTGCGTGACGCACGGATTGCACATTCCAGAAAACGCATGGATTGTATCCATGCGTGACGCACGGATTAATTCCATGCGTGACGCACGGATACAATCCATGCGTGACGCACGTATTTGCATATATGAAACTTCTAACTTTCAATGTATTCAATGTATTTCTAGTTAAGTGTGCAAAGAAACACATTTTTAGTGTCTTTTTTAAGGCGATAAAGCCCAATTCGACAAAAACGTCATCGAAACTTTATCGAAATGGAATGAAACTTTGTTTCAATCCTTATAATGTCTATTTGATCATGTGTGTAACTTGAAAATCAAATTTAGACCTTTGTAAGTGAAACATAGTTTGAAAACCGAACAAAGTCGCAATATGTATGGCGTACCATATACAATTTGAAATATAATAAGGTTGAACATTCGTCAACATAACAACAATATAAGCATTCTAAATATAAAAATAAGATTTTGCAATATAAAACCATGCGTCACGCATGGAATTAATCCACCCACGACGCATGGTTTTACACCATACGTGACGCATGGATTTTCATATGTTTTTTTGTTGCTTATATGATTCATGTCAATGTATTCAATGTATTTTTAGTTATGGCACACAAAATAATTCATGTTCCGTGTTGTTTTTAAAGGCTTTAAAACCACAATTCGCCATAACGTCGTCGAAACATCATCGGAATGGAATGAAACTTGTTTACAATGCTTATTAGAGATATTTAACCATGTCCGTAACTTTGCATCAAAACCTTTTGCTTTTAGAGTAACACGCTCTTTGTAAAACATCAAACTACTCACCACAAGCTTAACTTGTTGCAATATATATGGTCGTAACATTGATGTTCACGTATGTTTGGAAAATTTATACAAAAATGTGTTATAAGGCATATAAAGTCCCAATAAAGTCTCACACATACAAAACGGGATTCGAAACTATGCCAAAATGCTAAAACCACTAAAAACGCCTTAAATGGACTTAAGGCGGTTTTTGGCGAAACGACACACGAACGATGTCCGAATGTAATGAAACTTGTTTTCAGTGGCTATTATGGATATTTAACCATGTGGGTAACTCCCAACCACAACTTCTAACTTTTAAAGTACCGCCTCCTTTGTAAAAAACATACTAGTCGTAACTCTCTAACTTGTCGCAATATGTATATTCTACAACATTGACGGTGATTATTGTTGAAAATACTATACAACATACTCTTATTAGGGATATTCAGTA
This sequence comes from Oxyria digyna, assembly GCA_029168935.1. NCBI lineage: Eukaryota > Viridiplantae > Streptophyta > Magnoliopsida > Caryophyllales > Polygonaceae > Oxyria > Oxyria digyna. Next base: position 4,732,672 of record JAPVLV010000018.1, read on the forward strand.
GAAAAGAGGTCTCGCTCACACGAAATGAGGCACGTAAACGCTAAAACCACTAAAAACGCCTTAAATGGACTTAAGGCGGTTTTTGGCGAAACGACACTCAAACGATGTCCGAATGTAATGAAACTTGTTTTCAATGCCTATTAGGGATATTTAACCATGTGGGTAACTCCCAATAACACCTATTAACTTGTAAAGTAGCATATCCTTTGTTTGGACTTCTTACGTGGCCTAAATGTCCAACATTTGACAATATGTAATTTTATTTTGATTGGAAATCATGCAAACATCAGTGTTACTAAGAATCAAAGGGATCATGTGCCATTTTGTGCGTCACGCATGGAATAGAACCGTGCGTCACGTATGGATTATATCCATGCGTGGCGCACTGATTTTCTTTTCAGAACTCATGTCAGCACGTATTAGTTGTATGACTAAACATGTTGATATGTGAATTTATGTTGATTTATGATATTTGAAATGTGAAACCTAGTTTGAAAGTGAAACGAGTCGACATGTTTTAAAATACCTACGAAATAGACACTCATAAGAAAAAAACAAGTAGTTCTTGCAACACAATAAGGTTCAACACTTCAAAGGTGCAACACAATAAGGTTCAACATAATAAGGTTCAATCTTCAAAGGTGCAACACAATAAGGTTCAACATAATAAGGTTCAACATAATAAGTAGATCTAACGACGAGGGTTGAACGGCTTGAAGAGGTTCCTGTATTCTCGTGCGGTCATCCTTGGTCTAGTGGATGGTTCCCCTCTCTCCCTTTGACGTTCTTGTCTCTCCCGTTCACGTCGCTCACGTTCACGTCTCTCCCGTTCACGTCTCTCCCGTTCAAGCATATCAAAGTTGTCTGCCACGCTAGACGCCGTACTAATATCGGAAATATCAGATTCTTGATCGGAATAGGACATCTGTATAATCAGAAACATAACCAAATTATAGTTACATAATCAATTAACTTCTGCATGTTGAAAATGTTGAATGTGGCAATTCCACGCGTGACGCATGGTCACTAACCATGCGTCACGCATGGTTATATTCCATGCGTCACGCATGGAATTGCCACTTCCAGAACTTCAGTACTGCTTTCTAATATATTCTCAAACCCTAATCTCAACATTTTTTCCTGAAATTCAACAGTTTGTCAATAATTTGATTAAAACCACACCATATCAAATTTCAACACCCTCATTTATAACCCTAATTCACAAAACCCAAATTCAGTATCAAAATCCTAATTACACTATCTACACATGAAAATATCAAATTCAACAAGAAACTATCAACAAAGTACACAATCCATTCATATATTACAAGTTTAATCTCTTCTAATCAAAGTATAACATACACATTGGATCTACATATGTAAATATTATCAAAACAACATCAAAACCTCATATATACATCAATACCATACCATAACAATGAAATCTTAATGTTTACATACCTTATATGTAGAAAGATGATGAAAATGGGGTAAATCCGTGCGTGATAGAGCTTCAGCCGCCGTCAAGAGAATGAGGAAGAGAACAAAATGGTAGGGTTTGATGTTTTTGGGCCTTTTATAGGCAAAAAAATCCATGCGTCACGTATGGAATGTGACCATGCGTCACGCATGGTTTGGATCCATACGTGACGCATGGATTTCAATGTATATGTTTTTGCTTATGTAATAAATTTCAATGTATTCAATGTATTTGTAGTTATGTCACGCAAAATAATTCATTTGTCGTGTTGTTGTTAACGGCTTTAAAACCACAATTCGCCATAACGTCGTCGAAAATTCATCGGAATGCAATGAAACTTGTTTACAATGCCTATTAGAGATATTTAACCATGTCGGTAACTTTGCATCAAAACCTTTTGCTTTTAGAGTAACGCCCTCTTTGTAAAACATCAAACTACTCATTACAAGCTTAACTTGTTGCATTATATATGGTCGCAACATTGATCTTTTTGTATGTTTGAAAAATTTATACACAATTGTGTTATAAGACATATAAAGTCCCAATAAGGTCTCACACATACAAAACGGGACTCGAAACTATGCGTAAACGCTAAAAGGCCTAAAAAGGCCATAATGGACTTAAGGCCCAAATCAGCCAAACGACCCTCGAACGATGTCCGAATGGAATGAAACTTGTTTTCAATGACTATTATGGATATTTAACCATGTGGGTAACTCCCACTGACAACTTCTAACTTTTAAAGTACCACCTCCTTTGTAAAAAACAAACTAGTCGTATTTCTCTAACTTGTCGCAATATGTATATTCTACAACATTGACGTTGATTATTGTTGAAACTACTATACAAATTACTCTTATTAGGGATATTAAGTAGCAACAAGGTCTTGCACACACGAAATGAGGCACGTAAACGCTAAAAGGCCTAAAAAGGCCTTAAATGGACTTGAGGCCCAATTTGACGAAACGACACTCAAACGATGTCCGAATGGAATGAAACTTGTTTTCAATGCCTATTAGGGATATTTAACCATGTGGGTAACTCCCAATAACAACTATTAACTTGTAAAGTAGCATATCCTTTGTTTGGACTTCTTACGTGGCCTAAATGTCCAACCTTTGACAATATGTAATTTTATTTTGATTGGAAATCATGCACACATCAGTGTTACTAAGAATCAAAGGGATCATGTGCCATTTTGTGCGTCACGCATGGAATAGAACCACACGTCACGCATGGTTGACAACCACACGTCACGCATGGTTTCAAACCACACGTCACGCATGGATGGCAACCATGCGTGACGCACGGATTTTCTTTTCAGAACTCATGCAGCAAGCACGTCTTGTCTCACCTACTGTAATAACTCCATTAATTTTTTTTACCATTTCCGTAACACCTACATTAACCCCTATTATCTTCCTTTCTTTCCATATTTCAAATGTCAAAACCCTTTTAACTCCATTGTTGAACATTCTTGAGAGCAAAACACACCATTTTATCCCAAAAAAGCTCTTTCTATATGGAGAATGAAGAGGAATGCACCAATGAAAGAGGTGGAGAAGCACCATTTTCAAGTTACAATCTTAATAAGGTAACATTTCTTGTTCATAATATTAATTTTTAAGGTGTTGACTTCTTTTAGGGTTTGATTTAGTTAGGTTTAATGGATTTCAAATGTTCAAGGTATTAGTTGTATGACTAAAGATGTTGATTTGTGATTTTTTGTTTACTTTAGTGATTATGATGTTTGAAAAGTATTATAATATTAGTTTTTAAGGTGTTGACTTGTTTTAGGGGTTTGACTTGTTGGGTTTTATGGACTTTACATGTTAAAGGTATTAGTTGTATGACTAAAGATGTTGATTTGTGATTTTTTGTTTACTTTAGTGATTATGATGTTTGAAAAGTATTATAATATTAGTTTTTAAGGTGTTGACTTGTTTTAGGGGTTTGACTTGTTGGGTTTTATGGACTTTACATGTTAAAGGTATTAGTTGTATGACAAAAGATGTTGACTTTTGAATTTATGATGTATGATGTTTGAAATGTTAATGAAACATATTGTGGTTAACAGAATCATACGAACCATGACAAAAGATGAATGAAACTGCATGTTGTATTTCTATGCGTCACGTATGGAGTGGAGCCATGCGTCACGCATGGAATGGATCCATGCGTCACGCATGGAATGGATCCACACGTGACGTATGGATTTGCCATACAGAAGCTTAACTGGTTTGTTTTCTGTGTATTTGTGCATAGATGAACTTTTCTGTGTTTACTGGATTAGACAAGATTACTCTTAATGACTGCCCACCTCCGTCATACCTCGACTACATACCTTCGTTTGATTTGGGCATTGATTTGACAACATGGGAGCAACCGCAATCACAGTTTGGTGATATCAACACTGGATCTTTTGGAACCGGTTACGGTTTGTCGCAATGGCCTTCGCATTTGATGAGGCCACTTTCAGACACAAGTAGCTTAAATGTGTTTCGTCCTTTGCGTACTGCACCAGAATTTGATATTGAAGTTCAAGAAGAACAATATGTCTCTGTTGATTACTCAGAGTTGTTTGCAAATGACTTGGTATTCCCCTCTAGACAACAGGGAGTGGATTGGGCCGTTAACATTGCACAAGCCAACAACTTTTGCATAGTCAATGGAAGGAGTAGAGCACCTACCGAAACAAAATCTGGAAAACTTCAGCTTATCTGTGATAGAGGACGAGTGAATTACTCAAAAGCTAAGGGAGTGAGGAAAAACATCAAGACGAAAAAATGTAGATGTTGGTTCGAATTAAAACTTCTAGAGGAGCATAGAGGGGCTTGGAAACTTACTGTAATGTTAGGTACCCACAACCATCCTATTGGTAGTAGCTTGTTTGGGAATGCGTTTGCAGGCAGATTGACGCCTGATGAAGTGTGTACAGTAGTTGAAATGACCAGGGCTCATTGTAAACCAAATGAGATTTACACTATGCTCAACAAGTCTCCAAAGAACCTTACAAAAAAAAAACAAGTATACAATTTGATGGCCAAGACGAGGATCGAAAACAGGGAAGGAAGAACTGTTATCCAAGAGTTTTTCTACAAATGCAAACAGAGCGACTATTTCATGGAGTATAGGACAAGCAAAGATGATGCATCTATGATTGGTGATATGTTCTTTGCGTCCCCTGAATCAATGAAGCTCTTGAAATCATTTCCCTATGTACTTATAATGGACTCCACATATGCCACAATCAAGTAAGTTTTGTGTGATTATTGACCATTACATATGATTTTCCATAACATTGCAATAATATTATTTCAAATTATTTATTTACAGGTACAAAATGCCATTTTTCGAGATTGTTGGAATCACGTCTACATGGAGGAACTTTGTAGTTTGTGGGGCATTTCTTGAGGGCGAGACTAAAGAGCATTATTTGTGGGCAATGCAACAACTTCAAGAGATGTATAGAAGAATTGGAGCAACGCCCACTTGCATTGTCACCGACCGTGAACAAGCTTTAATGAGTGCAACGGATCTTCTTTTTCCAACTGCAAAGTTTCTTCTATGTAGACGACATATAAGGAAAAACATAGAGGCCAAAGCTTCCCTCGAAATGAGATCGAAACTAAAGGGAAAAAACTTATCCAACGACTACTACAACTTGTTCGAGGAAACCACCGTAGAAGGATATGAAAAAAAGTTGGATACTATAGAGAGAGATTGGAACGCGCATATTCCCGTACTGCAATATGTTAGAGACAGTTGGCTTGGTCCTTTCAAAGAAAGATGTGTGTCGGCATGGACGGATGACGTGTTTACTCTTGGAAGCAACACGACAAACAGGTAATTTATCTATAATTGCACTTACACAACTATATTCAGTTTTCTGTGAATTTAAACAGTTTCTGTAAACTGCACATTTATACGTCACGCACGGATTGGTTCCATGCGTCACGCACGGATTGGTTCCATGCGTCACGTATGGATGTGCAGTTTACAGAAACTTTTGATGCACATTCCTGTTTGAACACCTTAATAAAAATGCAGAGTGGAAGGAGCGCATTCCTGTTTGAAGTCATATTTGAGTGGTGGACAAGGTAGGCTCGACACAGTGTTTGAGGAATACAGTGACATGGCACGAAACCAGCTGAAAGAGATATTGGGTTCATTTAACGAGAGTCTAACAAAGACGTTTAGACTTGTTCACCAAACATCTTTGTTTGTACATTTGAAGTGCAAAGTTTCGTACAAGGCAATGGAGCTCTTGATTAAAGAATACGACAAAGGTGTACAAGGCATGTACAATGCACAATATTGCGATTGTGCAACCAAGGTCAGAGACGGGATGCTGTGTGTCCATGACCTTGCGACTTGTGTGAAGAAACAAATGCCAATTCAGCCCGTGTCTTTGCATCCTTTTTGGAGTACGTTGTCTTTGGAAGAAGTGGATACACAGTGTCATCTTGAAACTAAGAAAAACGTGGCAAGACGTTTATTTGATGAATTTTATGAAGAAACATGGAACACCTTGTCACCACATGATCAAGAGAAGTGTATTGAATCTGTCAGAAAGATAGCTAAAGTGGATACACCTCTCAAAGAGCCGCCTATTTCGAAACACACCGGTGGTCGTCCCCAAGGAGCTCCTAACAAAGTGCCTAGATCTACACAAAGAAAGAAGTCAGCATGGGAATACACCGACCAAGAGATGAGGTCTAGAGCTTTGGAAGAAACACCTCCCAAGAAGCAAAGGGTTCCTAAACCCTTTGGTGCACCTCCCGCTCCACAAAAAATGTATGCGCCTTCTAAGTACATTAGAAAGATACCAATGTGCATGAGACCATATGTGGAGGGGTGGTTTGACATCAGAGCCGATGGAAACTGCGGGTTTAGATCTATTTCTATGGAAACAGGTGAACGATATTATCTTCACTCTAATGTACACTTTATCCAAAATATTCCGTCACTCAATCTGTTTTTGAGAGTCATGTAACAGGTGGGACCCAAGAGCATTGGAAGTTCATACGAGAAGAGATGATACGAAAGGCTAAAGAGATTTGGCATTTACTTAAAGGCACGTGGATTGGTGGAGAAGTAAATCCAACATTGGAGTCCGCTATACATCAACTTACATGGGAAAGCGATTACTACCCAGCTCCAAGGGATAAGTGGCTTACCGTACCAGAAATGGCATGTTTGGTGGCTTCGGCATGTAATTGTGTCTTTGTGTGTCTAGGCGAGCAAATTAAACAGACATTCCTACCTCTTAGACTTCCGACTTGGTATGGTCAACCTGGAGCCAAGATGCAAGTTGTTTGCCTATTACTACTCACACAGGAAGAACATTTCATCCCGGTATGTTTTTTTCAATTGCTATTTACCTAGTGCATTACATGTAAATTTAATTATGCAATTCCGTAAAATCTATCTCAGATTCGCCTGAAGGATGGATGTCCACTACCACCTGTTTATAATCTTTGGGAGCGTAATTGTGAAGAATCTGCTGCGGCCTTGTATGACGAAGTGTGGCAAAGGTGTGGGGCTTACACCCCCCCGAAAAGAGGAGGACATCAATCGTCCAAACAAAGCATCACAATTCCAGACGATGATTAAAACGATTACTAGTTCAAGAGTTATTGTCAGTCATGACAATGTTGTAATGTGTATTTTATTTCGAGTTTCGAATGACCTTCTAATGTTGTAAGGTTGTATCTTTTGATGCACATTTCAGTCTTTATGTGGTATTTCTGGGTTACATTTCACGTGAAACAGGTGCTTTGCATCTGAAATGGAAATTCTGCATTCAGTAGGACCAATGCAATTCCATGCGTCACGCATGGAGTCAATCCATGCGTCACGCATGGTTCGTGTCCATGCGTCACGCATGGAATTGCATTTTTCCTACAGAATGCAGAATTTCCATTTCAGCTTTACTTGTCAAAAGCAACACTTCCGAATTGTTTTCTCAAAAGGAGACATATGAGTTGTCTTGTCAAAAGGAGACATGTGAGTTTTCTTGTCAAAAGGAGACATATGAGTTGTCTTGTCAAAAGGAGACATATGAGTTGTCTTGTCAAAAGGAGACATATGAGTAGTCTTATGAAAAGGAGACATCAGAATTACAACATAAAACAGATATATTACAACATAAAACAGATACGTTTCAACAAAAAACCGATACATTACAAAATAAAACAGATTCATTACAGCATAAAAAAGACTCATTCTTGAAACGTAAATTAAAACGAACATAACAAAGACAAAACACCAAGACACTTCACATTACATCTTAAAAGGAACGAAATACTAAGACCACTACGCATCGTCAGAATCGGCTGGTTTCTCTTCAAAATCCTCATAGAGCTCCTTCACCCACCATTTAGCCGTTTCCAAATCTTTCTCTTCGTTAAAGATTCCCAGTTTCGCTGCCATAGTTCGATTTTCCTCCAACAATTTCGTCATAACACGGAGATGATGACGGTCATACTCAGGATCAAGAAACACCCACCTGAAGTTACATTGGCATGTAAAAAACCTTCGGCCATACTGGTCTGGTCTCATCTTGTCATTAGCGCTGAAAACCGTGATAGACTTCCTACACCTCTTATTTGGACACTGAATGGTGCTGCCTTCTTGTGGTATTGAAGATGATGATGAGGATGATGCCATGTTGGTTTCCAATCTGTAATACAATGTAAGAAAACAAGTGAGAAAGTAAGGAATAAGATGTGGAATATGGAGCTTCAAAGAAGAACTTCAAGAATCAACTTACAGGCTGAGGGAGTGAAAAGGAGAGATTAATGAGTGGAAATGGTATGCTGAGGGAGTCAATTTATAGGCGTAGGTTAACAATTCCATGCGTCACGCATGGAACGCATCCATACGTGACGCATGGAATGCATCTGTGCGTGACGCATGGTTCGACATTTGACTAACAGAATGCAGATTTATGTCTTGTGCACCCTAAACAAATAATCCAACAAATTCAACAACGCTAATCAGAATTGAAAAGTTCAAACACAAAACAACCTTAACAAACAATCCAACAACATCAATCCAACAACGTCATAGTTTCCTTACGAAAAACGGACAATCCTGAAAATCTGAAAACAAACAGTTCATACTCCACAATCGAACCCAATCCAACAAGATCACCACCGATGTTGTTGATACATAGTTGTCCACGGCTCAATATCTTGAAGGACCTCGGTTATGGCTCCATGCATTGCAGAAACATCATAGGGATCAGGCAAGGTTGCATATGGTGACAAGTGATCGTAGACCCTGTCAAAAACCTACAAATAAAAATAAATATTGAAATAAGCTATTTGCATAATGTTTACCTTAAATCAAACTTAAAGAAAAATCAAGATCTCAAGTTACATGAGTTAAATGTATTACCTGCTGTGCTTCCAAGCTAGCGTGTCTGCCGGGTATCAGAAATCGATGAGTGCGGGGGATGTACCACATAAGATACTCCGGAGCTTCTTCAAAACCTGTCTGCGCAGGTGGTCCCATCTGCTCCAGGGTCGCCCTGTGGATATCCATACCCTCCCAACTCCACGCCATTCTATCATAATTCACCACATATGACCTAGGGCTGATGAGCCTATGGGCTCTAAGGGGTGAAATTGGAGGCCTGGGAATCATCTGCACCCTACCAAACTGCCTAGGCGACCTATCGGGATGGTGGGGCTCGGTTATGTCCATGCAGCTCAGCACCCCGAAAAAAAGAGCAGGAGCATAGGCAGGATCACTGAAGTCGATTTCACCATACGGGTTCCAATTAACCTAAAAACATTATCAACGTCTTCCATTACTCAAACAGTAATTTCATTAAAGGTCCAAGCAAAGATGATGAAAAAAGTCCTCAGTTTTTTTTGCAATTCCATGCGTGACGCATGGAGTTGATTCGTGCGTGACGCATGACACAGATCCATGCGTGACGCATGACACAGATCCATGCGTGACGCATGGAATTGCAAAAAAACTGAGGCTTAAAAATGTAAACAAAATGCAACACAAATACCTGATCCGCCCTCATTGCATCTAGTTCAGCTCTGTAGTTTCGTGCTTCAGGGTCGTAGTTCGGCAACGCTTCCTCTGGTAGAAACCGAAACGCATAAGGATGATCAACTGACCAACCAGGATTACGCCGAACACCAGCTGCTAAGGATGGGAAGTATGTGTATATCCAACCCTACCATTTAAAAAATATAGTTAGCATTAAAACCATAGAAATAAGTTATGATTGCTAAAAAATGTAGTTCCTAAATAATTAAAAACTTACTTGAAGGAGAGTGAAACAAAATGAGATCAAACCACAATTTTCGCGTGTAGCGATGCCCATTTGGCGATAGAAATATGCTAGCGCCGCAGATCCCCAAGAAATACTTCTTGCCTCTTCAACACTCCCTAGAAATGCACCAAATCTCATCGGGAGCTTATGTTGTGACTTGTCAGTGAAGATTGTGGAAGCCAGCAAGTGGAATATATATCCCATTCCATGAACTACGGGATCATTTAGGCCCTCAATGTGCGCCTTAAACTTTTTCGCGCTCATCCAATAACTATCGAGCTGTTCAATTTGAAGATGAAAATTTTGCCGTCCCTTTTCACCAAAAAAGTTCTTGTTCGTAGTTCTCCCGACTGAAGCGGTGGGGTCGGTCACCATAGCTTTCCCGTGAATAGGAAGCAACAGCAGCTTCTTGATGTCGAGCAACGTCACTGTCATCTCACCAAATGGCATGTGGAAGCTATTTGTTTCAGGATGCCACCTTTCAATAAAGGCGCAGATGAGCGGATAATCAATCACATCGTACATCAATACCCTGAGATGAGTCAGCTCCGTTGCAATTGCGTGATTACCCCATGACAAGTCAGAATTAAGTTCCCAATCTTTCAGCTGGGATTGTCTTGTCTGGTAAGGGAGTACGCCTCTATCCTGTAAATTGATTACGTAACACAAATAATTTTAATAACGCATAAATTTTTTCCAGAAACTGCAGAATACAGAAACTGCATAAATTTGGTTAAGGTGCAATGTACAGAATGCAGAAAGCAGTTTCTGCATTCTGTGTAATGCAAATCCATGCGTGACGCATGGACATGAACCATGCGTGACGCATGGACATGAACCATGCGTGACGCATGGATTTGCATTACACAGAATGCAGAAAATTATGTACAGCACACCTTAACCAAATTTTCAACAAAACTACAAATATTTCAACAAATAATCCATTTGGTTAATCAAATCAATTCATACATTAACAAATTTATTATCACAAATTCTATAAACCAAATAAGTTATGATAAGTATTGAATCTATAAACCAAATTCTAATTACATACCTTTCCTTTTTGCACAAAAAAGGCTGTATGAGCTTCAAAGCTTATGAGCAGCTCCGGAATTTGTGGACCTCCAGGAGTACCCCCCTCTAACTGAGGGACGTATATGTTTTTGACCGGAGGTTGTCGTCGTCGTCGTCTTCTGGGTTGTTCCTCCTGCTCCTCTTGCTCTTCCGCTTCTTCATGTTCTTCATGAACATTCCCATAGGTCCGATCCTCTTCCTGACCCTGTTCCTCATGCTCCTGCTCATAATCAGAATCAGAATCACCATTGGCACCCCCAGCTGATGGCCCTGCACTGCTACAAGCAACCAGTGCGTACTGGTCATCACCCGTCTGAGGGTTCTGAAAGTGATGAGAACCAGTAGCTTGCCTCATCATCTCCACAAATGATTGGTCATGTTGTGGATAGCCCGGATAGCCTGAAAACTGTGTTTGTTGTGGAAACATAGTTTGATGTGGGATCAGAATGGGGGTGCCAGGAAAGTAATGAGGGGAACCCTGGGGATCGAAACCTGCAGCAGACAAAGCTAGCTGTTGTTGTTGTTGTTGTTGTTGTTGGTGTTGTTGTTGTTGTTGTTGTTGTTGTTGTTGTTGCTGTTGTATCTCATCAGAAAACTCTAAACGACGAGGAGGCGATTCTTGTCTATTCTTCTTCTTCCTTTGTTTTGGAACTACGGGATCTTTTTTCTTCAGATCTCTGTTTCTTTGACGAGTATCCCGTCCAGGTCGACGACCACCATCCATATCTACATCATAAAATGTGCAATTCCACAAAATTAATCAGTTTACTGAAGTTAATCAGCATATCATCAAAAACTCAATCATCATATCATCAAATACAATCTGAAACTGCAGAACACAGTTTCTGGAATGTGCAATTCCATGCGTCACGCATGGCTTCCATCCATGCGTCACGCATGGTTGCAATCCATGCGTGACGCATGAAATTGCACATTCCAGGGTTGTGTTCTGCAGTTTTTCCATGGCTTTCAAACCCTAATCTCAACACTTTTTTCAAAATTATAACAGTTTTTCAATAATTTCATTAAAACCATACCCAATTTCAACAACCTAATTCATAACCCTAATTCACAAAACCCTAATTCAATATCAAAACCCTAATAAACTATATACACATGAAAATATCAAATTTGTCAATAAATTATCAACAAAGTACACAATCCATTCATATATTACAAGTTTAATCATTTCTAATCAACTAATTAACATACACATTGGATTTTGAAGTAAATATCATCAAAACAACATGAAAACCTCATATATACATCAATACCATACCATAACAATGAAATCTTAATGTTTACATACCTTATATGTAGAAAGATGTAGAAAATTGTTGAAAATGGGGTAAATCCGTGCGTTTGAGAGCTTCAGCCGCCGTTCAAGTTGTTGAAGAATATGACAAAATGGTAGGGTTTGATGTTTTTGGGCTTTTATAGGAAAAAAATCCATGCGTGACGCATGGTTTGTGTCCATGCGTCACGCATGGTTTGGTTCTGTGCGTGGCGTATGGATTAAAACCATGCGTCACGCACGGATATAATCCATGCGTGACGCACGGCGCCTGGGCGGTAAATAGCAAAAGGGGTGGGCGTTAAATAGTAAGGGCCTATGTTTATGCGTCACAATATAAACATATACATAGTAGATTAGGTTTAAAGAATAATCATTTTGACAATCATCCTAAGCAATAAAAATATCTTTTATCAACCTAAGCTTTAGATAAATAAAATCTGAACAATAAGCAATAAATTTTGTTTATAAGCTACGGCTCTAACTAACAACATAGTAAAAATAATGCAAGTAATGCTAGCAGAATTTCGACCACAAAAAGTGATGCTAGCAAAATTGATGATATATTTACAGTGTCTGCCACTACTCTTGAGAAGTCTTACTGGTCAAAGGTTGCCTTGATTAAAGTTATTATGTTGTGTTAGCAGTCATCATATCCCATGAATTCTTTATCTGACCCATGTGGTTTACCCCAATAAAAGGACCCACACATTAAGAATTCATCATGCTAAATTCCTTGCTCATTTCTGAGACCAATTCATGGCTTCCACAAATCTCTGCCTACCATTTTTACTCCTCCATCTTCTCATCCCCACAACATCAAGCCACCATTTCTCAATCCAAGAAGCCACCATTCTTGATATCCAAACAGCTTTCCACCATAACATCCTCACATCAAAACAGCTTGTCAAATCCTACATAAACCAGATTGAAAGACTAAATCCAATCCTAAGATCTGTTATAGAGGTCAATCCAGATGCATTGACTCAAGCACGAAAAGCTGATAGGGAGCGAAAGAGCTCGAAAAGATTGAATCTCGGTCCATTGCACGGTATACCAATCTTGCTCAAAGATAACATAGGAACCAAAGACAAGCTCAACACGACAGCCGGGTCGTACGCCTTGCTCGGTTCTGTAGTCTCCAGAGATGCCGGAGTTGTCGTCAGAATGAGAAAATCCGGTGCTGTAATTCTTGGCAAGGCTAGTCTCAGTGAATGGGCTAACTTTAGAGGCTTGGGAATACCAAATGGTTGGTCTGCTAGAGGTGGTCATGGACTTGTTAGTATTCTTCTACTCCCTCTATCCCATTTTTGTCTGCTTTCACCTTTTTGTATTTGTCGAGACAAGTTTTGGGTTCGTTAATATCTCTAACTACATGTTATTAAAAATTATAAAATTTTGATGTTGTTTAAGTAACTATCGAGACGAATCAAACAAGATCTCACATGACTATATTTTTTCTCATGTATTAGAAATAATGGAGCAAACTGTATTGATATATGAATAGTGTAAAAAACGCTAAGTGAACAAGCAAAATGGACGAAGGGGAGTAGTATCTTTCATAGTCTGATTTATCTTTAGCAATCATATTCTCTAAGCAATTTTAAGACTATCTTTTCTTATTTTTTATCACGGTTTTATAGTGATAAAAAATCAGCAATTATCACGATTGTGTCCTATATTGTTTTTTATATCAAAACTAAATATATGAGTTTAAAATCGAGATAAATTAAGGGAAGGAAATGAGATATAATGGTATATTCTTCTAATATCTTTTGTAGTCATATTTGTCTTTAAGAATCATATTCTGTAAGCAATTCTAAGACTATTTAGAGATATTATCTCATGAATAATCATTAATCAAGGAAAATTATCATACTAATGCAGAATCCATATAACATATCAACTGATCCATGTGGGTCAAGCAGTGGATCAGCCATCTCAGTAGCTGCAAATATGGTTACAGTTTCGCTCGGGACTGAGACGGATGGTTCGATCCTTTGTCCCGCGAGTTATAATTCAGTTGTGGGTATTAAACCGACAGTTGGTCTCACTAGTAGAGGTGGAGTTATACCTATAACTCCTAGGCAAGACACCATTGGGTAAAACACTTTGTAATTAATCAATTTACTGTCATTTTTGTGTTGACACTGATTATAAGAAGTTGTTGAATGGAACAGGCCTTTATGTAGAACAGTGGCAGATGCAGTTCATGTTCTTGATGCCATTGTAGGATTTGATTCATATGATGCAAAAGCAACAAGAAAGGCATTAAAATACATTCCACCTGGAGGGTATGCTCAGTTTCTTAAGATCAATGGATTAAACCGAAAGCGATTAGGGATAGTGAGGCATCCGTTCTTCGAATTCGCTACAGGATCAGCCAAAGATCCAGCTTTTAAGAATCACCTGAAAACACTAAGGTAATAATAGCTACAAAATTATTAAACATTGCCAAATTTAACTTGTCTTGCATTTAATAATAGGCAGAGAGGTGCAGTGTTGATAGACAATATGGAAATAACAAACATAGACACAATCATGAGCTCAAATGACGAGGTTCAGGCAATGCTTATCGAGTTCAAAATCGCGCTAAACTCTTACTTAAAAGAACTTGTTTCTTCACCAGTGAGAACATTATCAGATGTGATTTCTTTCAACAAAAAGTTCACAGATTTGGTAAGCACCCAAGTAAAGTACAATTGCTGTCATAGTATACAAAATTTGATAACTTTGTCTGAATTTTTCAGGAGATGGTGGAAAAATATGGCCAACAAATACTCCTTGCTGCAGAGTCGACAAAAGCCGACACAAAGAAACATTTGTGGAAGTTAGCAGAGCTAACAAATAATGGATTTGAGAAGATTATGACAGAAAATGAGTTGGATGCAGTGTTGCGTCCAGGAGCTGATTTTGCAACTGTTCTTGCCATTGGAGGATATCCAGGAATTAATGTTCCTGCTGGATATAAAAATGATGGACAACCATTTGGAATTTGCTTTGGAGGATTGAAGGGTTATGAGCCGAGGTTGATTGAGATTGCATATGATTTTGAGCAGAGTACTAAGATCAGAAAGCCACCTCTTCTCTCTTTTTAAAGGCTATGAATAGCTAAGGTGATGGATCAAGCAGCTCAATAGGCTTTGTTTTCTTAGGGCATCTCCAATAGCTTGCTATAAATGGAGATAGTAAATTTATAGCAAAATCAAACACCAACAACAAGCTATAATGACAAATAATAAGAATATTCTCTTAGAGATGCTTTATTTCTCTATCTTGATTGCTAGATTTGGCAATCCAAATAGCAAATCAAGTGTGTGTGGTCCACTAAATAAATGGTATTTGTTTAATTAATTGAAAATTGAAAGAATGGGAAATTGGTGTTACACTTGGAAATGGCAAAATTATAGCAAGTGTTGTTGGTGTTACACTTGTTTGCTAAAATAGCATTTGCTATAATGTGTCATTTCAACTTGCTATAATCCTAGGTGGCTTGCTAAATTTAGCAAGCCATTGGAGATGCCCTTAGATACTATGATTTTGCAATAAATGCATATTCTGCTAAATCTATCTTTATCTTAATCTTCTATATCTTCTATCTAATCATCATCAATCCCCATTTTTCCCGAAAAACGGGGTATGAGGTGGTCGGGATTTGTATTTCCTTACCCCAACAGGTTGGGAGGAAGTAACCGATATGATCTAACAATACATGGGAAAATTAAAAACCTAACATTAAACTCTCCATATTTTGATTAGTTAATTCACAATCCTCAATTCAATGTTGATATCTTTTAATTGGTGGTTTTTATACATTATGGATAAATGGATCAAGATCCATAAAAACTATATGAAGATTTATTAGAAATTAAATGATTATTTTCTTTTTGATAAAAATAAATGAGAACTTTTATCCTAGCCGATTTGAACGTCAGTTTAATTATATAAACGGTATTTAAAATCATATAACTTCAATATTTATGTATATGTCGCTTTTCAAATAAGATGTAATTATTTATAAATAAGAAAAGCAATTCTTTTGTAAATTCTACTAAGAAGAGTTAATCCAAAATCATATATAGTTGAAAATATAAATAATCTAATATATAAACAACATATTCTTTTGTAAATAATATAATATATAAATCATATATAGTTGAAAATTTAAAAAACAATTATACACTTTGATACATAGTCGTAATATTACATTTAAAAATAAAAAAACATATCTTTTCTCACACATAGCAAAAATATCTCTACCTAAATAGAACAAAAAGAACCTAATGAAAACATGAATACACATCAAAAAATAAGACCCGCACGGAGCGCGGGAACCTTCTCCCTAGTATATATATAAAATAAACAGTTACTTTTGACTAAAAGTAAATGTAGCCATATCCTGCATGAATAAAACATTTCTCATCTCATCATCATGAAGCTTTTTCAAAACTCTTCTCTTATTTCAAACTATACAATTAATATCTACAACTCTTTATATTCTTTAACTCCATGATATCAAATTTAGCTAATTGAATGCACTAAATTAATAAATTCTTAATATTAAAAAGTTGTTAATATTCAATAATAATTAAATATAATTAATAGTTTTTAAGTCTATCTATTTATATATCAAATAAAATTGGTAGATATTGCCCAACGTAACGATAATTGAGACTCAAAAAACCATAATTATGTGCTTAATTAGTTGATATTTCTTCCTTTTTCATCTTTTTTTTTTGCTCTTCACCTCTAATCCGTATGACGATGGAAAGTAATCCAAGCACCGTCAATGATGGTGTGATTTTGGTACTTAGATATTTCTTTTTAATGAAAATGACTCAAAATGTACATATATAATATAATATATTAAATATAGGCAATGGCTATATGCACGCGAATCGAGGCATATATGCACGCGATTCTGTGCGCGCAACTTATGCGCACGCATCTGTGCGCAGTTCTCGCATACTTGTTTTACGGGGTATTACGGGTACTTTTCGTAAATTTTCAGAGTCTGTAACAACTTTTGCGCCTAACTACTGCGCACAGGTTGAGAATTTGTGCGCCGTGTTTCTGCGCACTGTTCAAACATAGTAGCCGTTGAAATTTTAGAAAAAAGTAGCCGTTAAATGTAAAACTGTGCGCTTAGGTTCTGCGCACAGGTGCTTTAGGGTTTGGGTTTGTGCGCGGATGGTTAGCGCACGGGTCTTTACAGTTTAGGATCCATCCATTTGGACCACAACGGTCATAAATGTGCCTATATAAAGCCATAATCTCTTCGTTTCCAACAAATTCATTCAAAACCTCTTCGTTTTCCAACAAATTCATTCAAAATGTCTCGTCGTAATCAAAACTCTCGTATGTTAGAGTTGATTAATCAAAGTTGTGAAGATAGTGATGAAGAACACGATTGGGATAGCGGATCACAAGAAGAGGAAGACGACCCGAACGACGACGAATGGTTGGATGGTTTCTTAGAAGACGAAGAGTTCGGCGACTGGGATCCGAGTGGTGAATTTGTGGTTAGTATAATATGTTATAATTAGTTTTATATGGTAGCGTAATTAGTTTCAAATTAGTTTCATATGCTAGCGTAATTAGTTTCATATGCTAGCCTAATTAGTTTCTTATGCTAGCCTAATTAGTTTGTTATGCTAGCCTAATTAGTTTCATATGATGGCCTAATTAGTTTCATATGCTAGCCTAATTAGTTTCATATGATAGCCTAATTAGTTTCATATGATAGCCTAATTAGTTTAAAGTAATGATTCGTATTTTGCCTTGTTATTTTGGTAGTAGTGTAATTGTCGCTCTACAATTACGTATAGGGGAAAGATTATTCGGATTATTTTAGAACCGCACAATATTGGGATACTCCGCAAGAATTGTACGAGTGGGCGAGAGATAGAGGAAAGGAGTTAGTGATAGCTTTGGTAACGCGTAATTCAAGTCCGTACCAAATAAGTATTGTGTGCGATAGATTTGGAAAACCAAGATCTGGGAGGCCAAAGGTGAACAAAGAGAATCCAGAGTTGGCTGTTCCTAGGCTTAGAAAGTCGAAGTCGAAGAAGTGTGAGTGTAGATTTCAGCTACTAGCAGTGCGAAAGAAAAACATTCCCGGGGTCGCAGGAGAAAAATGGATTTTAGGTGTGATAGAAGGTCGGCATAACCATGTGCTACTTGCTAGTTTTCATGGGAATGCATTCATGGGTCGAATGACGGAGGAGCAAGAGCTTTGTGCTAGGCGGTGGGGAGATGGAACTGGACACAAGACGCCAAAAGAAATTATCTCTAAATTGAGGGAGAAGTACCCTGGTAATGTTACTTCAAGGAGACAAGTTGCAAACTTTTTGCAGAAGGTGAATTACGAAGATCGCGGAGAGCTAAACGTGACACAGTGGTCGCTTAAGTTTTTGCGAGACCACGACTACGTAGTTCACCCACATAGAGACACGACAAACGGAGAGGTTGCAATATTATTCTTTGCTAACCAAGAGTCGTTGAGTTTGTTGAAGAAGTACCCGTACGTGGTAATTATCGATGCGACGTACAAGACAAACAAGTAAGTCTCTACAATACCTTGGTCGATATTTAGTTCGGATAATGATATATGTTTTGTAGTGATATATGTTAATGTTTCAATAGATATGAAATGCCGCTCGTAGAGATCGTTGGATTCACCAGTACACACAAGACGTTCAACATCGCGTATGCATTCACTAAAGCGTAAAGGATTTATCATTACACATGGATAATGATTCAATTGAAGTCATTATTCATAGATTTGGGAGTGATGCCAACGGCTATAATGACAGATTGCGAAGACGCGCTGATAAAAGGGATAAAGACTGTTTTCGGGAGCAAAGTTCAACATCTGTTGTGTTGGGTGCATATCAAACACAACATTGAGGCACATGCTTCGACCATCCTAAAGAGACAAATTAAAGTGGAAGCCTTTGCAGGACAATGTTGGGGACTATTTTGCTCAGCTACTGAAGAGACCTATGAACTGCGGCTCGAACAGTTGAAGAGATCTTGGAAGAGCGGCCTTGTGGGATACGTCGAGAGAACATGGCTTAATCCTCACAAGACAAGTATAGTGAGGGCTTGGACAGATCATAAGCTTCATTTCCTTACGAGGACTTCAAACAGGTAAATATTGATATTTTTTAGTTAAAGACGATTATATCATAACGGCGTACTTTCTGAACTTACCAACTTAACTGTTTTTTAGAGTTGAAGGGATGCACAAGGTTTTGAAAGATATTATTGGTTCCAGCAGAGGGGGCTTTAACAGAGTGATCGTACGGATCCATCATTCAGTACTCCTTCAGATTGATTCAATTAGGGCGAGCATGAACATGTCTCTCTCCAAACGACCAACTGATTTTGATGATCCAAACATGCATCCGCTTGGAAGGGCTATTTTTTCCCGACTATTCTACAAAGTGTCAGACAGGTGTTTTGATCATTTGTTGGCTACTTATGAGATCATGTTGACGGGGAAATTTCCTGAACAATGCACCGACCATTGGGTGAGGAACTGTCTTGGGTTGCCGTGCGTCCATCAAATTGCACACGCTATCATTTCAAACACACCCCTGATTGAGGATGACATTCACCCGTTTTGGAGGGATTTGCATTGGGATGACACTCCTGAAACAGAAGACGACCCAAATCTGAAGGTCCGAATGAACATTATAGAGTTGCGACTCCATGAAATGTTCACCAAGTTGGAACTTGGAACCTTGAAGGAAAGCACGGCATACCAGCTAGGTGAGTTGTATCAGGACTTGGAGCATCCTGAACTAACTACCTTGAAAGAACCGACAAATGTGAGAAGAAAAGGCAGGCCAAAGGGTGCAAAGAACAAGGATAAGGAGGAGGTTGACAGTGAAAATTACAAGGAGGATGACATAAAACAAGAAGATATGGAGCAGTATGAGATGGAGGAGGCAAAGAAGAAATCAAAAGGAAAGAAGAGTACAGGAGCAAGACGGCCAGGTCGTCCTAAAAAGGAGGAGGATGACAGTGAAAATGACAAGGAGGAATCGAGAGAGAAGAGTTATTTTGAGCACAAACAAGAAGAGCTGGAGAAGTATGAGAAGGAGGAGGCAAAGCAGAAATCAAAAGGAAAGAAGAAGGCAAACAATACAGGAGCAAAACGACCAGGTCGTCCTAGAGAGCAAACAACGACATCACTTCCCGTGGTCATTGAGGCCGAGGAGTTGCATTCTCAACCCATGCCCGACCTATCACAGCCTGAAGGATCAAACTACACTGACTTCGATCAGTGCCCTGAAGAACTTAGTGTTCCTCTCATTCATAGGGGGGTTGACTTCGGCATTGACAATTTGGATGATTTTTGGCTTCCATACATCACAGATGTTAGACAGGTACGTTCTGACGGACATTGTGGTTATAGGTCGATGGCCTTACTTCTGGGAAGAAAAGAACAAGAGTACGGAAACATTCGGCGTGAGCTGGTAACGGAGCTGCTTCAGAACCGAGAATTGTACGAGCCTATTTGTCGTCGTCTTCGTCCGGGTACTTGGGAGGATCTTATTCTCCAAGTTAACCATTGCAGAAGCCCTTGTTCAGAACTGTACTGGTTGCACTATTCTCCAAGTTAACCACTGATGGGCTTAGTGTTTGCCACCCTATACCAAGTTGGCCTCGTGTTATTGTGTTGGGATGCTCCGACCTTTTGCTTACCGCTAAGGTGTAGAACAGAAAACGCTGATCCTCCACGACAGATTTTCGGCATGGCACACGTAGGCAACCGTGACCACTTCATACCGGTAAAGTAGACAATTGTACTTGATACTTGTGTAATCATAGTTTTTTGTTTAATATCTTAAGTCGATTGTGTTTATATAGGTGGCGTTGATGGTTGGTTCGCCACTACCGCATACTCCCGGTTCATGGAAGAAACACGTAGATCCAAACATTCAATGGTGGGAAGAAACATTTGGGGACAATTTGAGGATGTATCGAGAGTACCGCATTTCAATTGGTCGGGCACCAGATCCATTCATGTATAAAGGAGGGACCGAACCCGTTCACATATCTGACTGAGTGAGATTGTCATGTAATAATTAGAAGACGCATTGGAATTTCTTAGTTTGTAATGCCTTGGTTTTTAATGTTTCGTATTTGTTATTTTGGTAGTAGTGTAATTGTGCTTTATATAACAATGAATGGATCAGATTGCATTGGAATTTCTTAACACGTTCGAGAGACAAAGAAGCGACAATGAAAATACATAATGAAAGTACATAATGAAAGTACGTAATGAAAGTACGTAATGAAAGTACACAACAAAAGTACACATTACACATTAGGCGTCGTCGGCAGAAGAGGAAGAGGAGTCGGAAGCATAGACGATACTACAAACCATCAACCGCAATTCTTTTTCTTTAATCTTAAACCTTTCCATCAGGACCTTCACTCTATTGTCACTCTTCTTTTTCTTGATGATTAATTTCGTGATAGCACGTAAAGCAGTAGGGGTATGCTCTGGATCAATAAACCTGATTCCGAAGAAACAATTGCATGCATAATGCCTTCGTCCATACTGGTCAGGCATGTCTTCGTCATTATTAACGTAAACATTACACATTTGGCGACACCTTTTTGTACCAGTACACATTATCTGTGGAGGGTCAGGCTTCACACGTCTTGGTGATGATGATGATGATGCCATATTCGTAGTTATGTTCTTCCAAATAAGTAAATAATAAAACTTTAGTTATAAACATGAAAGCATATACAAAAAACAAAGCATATACAAAAATGAACAAAAGAAAAATTTACCGATTAAGTAGGGAAACTTCGATTTTTACTCTAGTTGAGATGGATGAACTAGTTGAGATGGATGAAGAAATCACGACCTTCAAACCGTTGGTTTTATAGGAATTTATGTATATGGTGCGCGTTGATTCTGCGCACATGGAGTTACCGATTCAAAATAACGGTAACTAAAAGTGCGCTATGTAGCTGCGCACAAATTTTTAACGGTAATTTTCTGTGCGCGTTACACCTGCGCACCAAAAGTTACAGATTCAAAAAGTTACAGAATAGGTGCGCTTTACCTTAGCGCATGGCTGAAATTTCTGTGCGTTCTACCACTGCGCACTATACTCTTTCATTCTTCGAAATAGTTGGGATATGAAGGGTCTAGCACATCGATGTGGATTATGTTTGAAAAACTTATACAATTATGTGTTATTAGACATATAAAGTGTGTATAAGGTCTCCCCGTCACCAAAAGTTGATCGAAAATACGCGAAAATGCAAAAAAACCCTTATCGGTCCTGATGGCCTGTTAAGGTCAAGAATAGGCGGTTCGATGCCCAAACGACGTCGGAATGCAATGAAACTTGTTTTCAATGCATATTATAGCTATTTAACCTTGTCGGTAACTTCGAGTCAAAAACTCGAGCTCTTCGAGTAACACCTCCTTTGTAAACCTTCACTAGTCTTTCATTCTTCGAAATAGTTGGGATATGAAGGGTCTAGCACATCGATGTGGATTATGTTTGAAAAACTTATACAATTATGTGTTATTAGACATATAAAGTGTGTATAAGGTCTCCCCGTCACCAAAAGTTGATCGAAAATACGCGAAAATGCAAAAAAACCCTTATCGGTCCTGATGGCCTGTTAAGGTCAAGAATAGGCGGTTCGATGCCCAAACGACGTCGGAATGCAATGAAACTTGTTTTCAATGCATATTATAGCTATTTAACCTTGTCGGTAACTTCGAGTCAAAAACTCGAGCTCTTCGAGTAACACCTCCTTTGTAAACCTTCACTAGTCTTTCATTCTTCGAAATAGTTGGGATATGAAGGGTCTAGCACATCGATGTGGATTATGTTTGAAAAACTTATACAATTATGTGTTATTAGGCATATAAAGTGTGTATAAGGTCTCCCCGTCACCAAAAGTTGATCGAAAATACGCAAAAACGCCTTGGAGGCCTTATATGCGCATTAGATCTGCGCACATGATTCTTTGCGCATTTCGAGTGCGCACAGTTTCTTGTGAGCATGCAAAATGCGCACGTATATTATGGCGGTTGAAATATGACCGTTGCGTGCGCATAACATCTGCGCACGCAACGGTCATATTTCAACCGCCATAATATACGAAGCTATAAAAGGGGGGTTGCACTCACCTCAATTCACCAATCTCACCATTTCTCTCTTAACCTCACCAATCTCACCATTTGTCTCTTAACACTCGCTATGTCGCACAGTTCATCATCAAGCAACGCTGCCCTTTTTTATTGTAAATGTGATCGACCAGCGGTAATGAGGAGTTCAGAATCTCGAAGAAACCTCGCTCGAAGGTTCTGGACATGCGCTGGTACTG
This sequence comes from Oxyria digyna, assembly GCA_029168935.1. NCBI lineage: Eukaryota > Viridiplantae > Streptophyta > Magnoliopsida > Caryophyllales > Polygonaceae > Oxyria > Oxyria digyna. Next base: position 4,756,198 of record JAPVLV010000018.1, read on the forward strand.
GTGGTTACATTTGTGAATTCCGCGAGTGGATCGATCCACCACACCCTTGTTACTCCTTAGCTGCAATAAGAGATCTATTCTCGAAGATACGTACGTTGGAGGAGGAAAACTCCGATCTTAAGGCGACCCTGGCTTCCAATCGTTAGTTAAGTGGTTGTTTTAATCGTTAGTTCGTTGTTGTAATTGTTAGTTAAGTGGTTGTTGTAATCGTTAGTTAAGTCATTGTTGTAATCGTTAGTTAAGTCATTGTTGTAATCGTTAGTAAACAAGCATAGCACTAGACAAAGAGAAGTTGAGGAGGGACAACCTATAAAGATCCCCAACCGATATTGGTTTCGATGTTCGGATTTAGCAAAATGTACGAACTAATAAGAGTTTGGAAACTGGTTATTAGTTGGTACATATTGTCGACTCCGAACATCGAAACCAATCATCGGTTTGGGGATCTTGATAGGTTGGTATTCCTCACCATCTCTTTGTGTAGTGTTGTTGTTGAAATTTGTATTTCCTTTTCAAGTCAATATAGTTTTTCACGTCTTGTTGTTCAGATTTGTATTTGCATTATTGTTCTGAGTCGTTTTGAATATTCAAACAAGCAAAACATAAAAGTTAAAACCATCACACCAAAAAAGGCATACATAAAACATCAATCGTACATAAAACATCCATTAAACAAAAACAGAAGTCGAGCGTCTAGTCCTGAGTCTCCAGAGTATAAGGCGGAGCATCCTCCCGAGGCACATCACCCTGAGTCATATCATCCTGGTGCGCATCCTCCTGAGTCGTATCATCCTGAGTGCCACATCCACTCCCCTGGCCCCTCTCATGAACAGAATCTCGGAAAACAGGAGGAGGTGGTGGTAGTGCCATCTGCGATGCACGTGGGGGAGATGGTGCCAAAGGTGCCTGAGGTGCCTGAGGTGCCTCTAAGACTTGAAGCCATAATCGAATCACCTCTTCAGTGTTCCAAGGTCGGTCCGAGATAGGGGTGTCTAAAAAAGAGTGCATCATGGCTTGAAGGATCTGACAACGCTGCAAACAAAACGTAAATTTAATTGTTAGTTAAGGTTAAGGTCTGAAGCTATGTTTTGTACAAACTTTATAAAATTTTACATACCGCTAATGCATCGATAGGCACCGGGGTATATCCATAGCGAGGCGGGCGATCATGTCTCTCAGAGGATGGATCGACGACGGGATGTGAGAACTCGTCCAGCCAATCCATATAGTCATCAGACATCTTCCATGCTGGCTCTGCAACCGGCCCATCCAGATCGATCAGAGGCCTCGGCTCTGCGTCCCATGCAAGAAGAAGCTCAGGTGCATAAACGACGTCATACCTCGTGCAACCCATGGGCCGATGAAATGACAACGGCTGAATGGGTGGGTCGGGAACGAGCTGAGCCCGCCCAAACTGCCGCAGGACTCTCCTAGGGTTGTAGGCCTCATGAAATTTCCAGATGCTCAATACGCCCTCAAATCTCGTAGGAGAAACCTCTGGTGAGTTGAAGTCCAAATCTCTCCATGGCTGCCAGTTAACCTGAAACAAATAACAAGCCAAATTAGACACGTATTGCGGTAATGAAATAAAAAATATAAGAAATTAAATCCAAACCTGCTCATATCTCATGTTGTCGAGCATGCGACGGATGGCAACCAAACGCCCAGTATCCGAGCTAAGTGGTGTATACAATCCTACAGCAACATCTCCATGGGCGAATGCAGGGTTCGTGACAAAGTGATCACGAAAATGAGGAAAGTATGCCCAGATCCAGCACTACATATAAACAATTACAGATTATTAGTAAAACTACGTGAATAGTTAAGAGTTATTCACCAAGACGTTAAAGACAAGATCTTACCCTCAGAAGAATCCCACATGAACCAATGGTTGCCGTCTCGACTCTAGATGCAGACCCTAAATTGCGATACACTAACGCAAGTATGTCGGCTCCCCATGCAATGTCCCCTGTACGATCATGGTTGAGAACAAGCGCCGCGTACTGGACCTTGACACCCTTTGTCGACCTGTCCACCAAGACAGTCGAGCCCAGAAGCAAAAGGAGATACATAATGGCAATGTGACTCTCATTCCTGACTGGCGCATCACACAAAACTTCCAACCGAGCATTGAGGGCACCGAAATGAATGCCACCTGAGCTATAACATGCCTTCATGTCATCAGCCTCCTGACCCATAGCGTCCGCAAGCGCCGCATAGATCTGGTCATCTGTCATAGGTGAATTGCAGCTACGACCATGTATACGGACTCTGAGGATCTGGATCACGTCATGTAGGTAGATGGTCATCTCAGCAAATGGCATGTGGAAAGTGTTGGTCTCTGGATGCCACCTCTCCACAAAAGCAGAAATCAATGCAGCATCGATCTGAGACGCTATGCCCACTCGGCGCAGCTCTGTCAGCCCAGAACGCTCAGCAAGCCTGAACCATGTACCCTCCTCAGCTGAAATATGATGCTCATAATCATGAACCTGTGCAGATCTGTACATCACCCTCAGGAGCTTCCTAGCCTAAATAAGTACAGAAAAAAAATTGCGTCCGGTTAGTAAATATGAAACATATAACTTATTATAAGCATTCAGATCAATGTTATTGAACATACCGGATCTAACGGAGCCGCCTCACCCTCGGCCTCATCCCCGTCCCCATCCTCTGGCTCATCCTCTGGCTGAATATCTCCTACTCGTCGTCTCTGCCTGGGACGACGACCACCTCTAACTGGAGCCGCAACCTCCTCAACTGCAGCCCCCTCAACGACTCCCTCAGCAGCAACACCCTCACCACCAACTCCCTCAGCACCCTCCTGGCCTCTCCCTCTCCCTCTCCCTCTCCCTCTCCCTCTACCTCTCCCTCTCCCTCTCCCACCACCTCGGCCTCTGCCTACAACACCCTCACCACCACCTCGGCCTACAGCTTCCCCCGCACGGGCACGCTTCCTAACCTGCACCGGGGGCACCAATGGTACATCGGGAGCGGGCCCTAGAAGAGGACCACGCGACCATATCCATCTCGCTATATGCGTCTCATAAGAACACAATAGGTGAGGCGCACGTGGACGACAAATGTCCTACATCGAGTCCCCGAGCCAAGGAAAATAGGTCGCTACGACATGGTCATCGTCGTCTAAATCTCCCGACACTGGCTTTGAAGATGCGACTGGCTCTGCAGATGCGACCGTAGGAGGAGAAGATGTCGACGTTTCTGCATCTGTCACTGCAGGTAAATCCTGCTCTGTATGCCCTGAACTGCGAGGTACAGCATCCTGAAACAGAGGTGCGTCGTGGATATCATAGTCATCCGTGGTCACCTGCGCCTGTACTGGTGTGGGCTCGATAGGGTCGAACGCAGTAAGATATCGACCAGGATAATCTACGTCGTCATGGAAATCTCCTGTCTGTCCATCCATCTCCATATGCGGAACATCTATCTCCTGTTGCTGCAGTTGTGCCTCCTCGTACTCATTCCCTGGCTCACGGCGCTCAGGTGATCCGGTGCCGAAAAATCGATCGAGGGCCTCGAACGATAATCGCACACCGGCTGCCACATCATGTCGACGTGGAAGCCGTTCCGCTACTGGTGCGGGCATCGTGTTGCCCGTCTGATCCATGACGTATAGTCTACATTTTTTTACATTTTTAGTATGACTAATTCATACTAAAATATTCGGAAATAATTTGCAACTTCGTAATCAAATTCGAGTCTTTATATCTACGAAAACTAAATTTTTTAATACGAATTGTTAGAAATTTAACAATTAAGTCATAACTAGTTATGACTGTTAAGTTTCTAATATTTAATTCATAATTACTAAAAAATAAACATCTCAACTAATACGAAATAATAATCACTACTATTACTAAAAAATTACAATTAATACGAATTCATAATAATTCGATTAATGCATAATAATCTGAAACTTAATCGTAATTATAAACAATTACGATTAATAAGAATTCTAATATTTAATTCATAAAAAACTGAAATTGAAACGTAATTATGAAAAATTACGATTAAATTACAATTAAGATATGAATTCTAATATTTAATTCATAAAAAACTTAAATTTAATCGTAATTATTACAAAAAATAATTACGAATAAATTTCCAAAATTAAATACGATAAATATTTGAAAAAAGCGGGTTTAGAAATTTTATACCGAATAAAGCTCGTGCGGTGTCTCCGGATCCGTAGTCGTCGTCGCTGGAACCCGAGTCGCCGGAATAGTCGCCGGAGGAGCATTTGCCGCTGCCAACGCCGCTCGAGTCACATAGCGCCTCCCGCCTCCATCCACCAAGGTTTCAGCGTCGGGCATGGTCGCCGGAGGTGGCTCCGTTGTGACGGAGGTCGCCGGAGGTGTAGGGATCGGGACGGAAAATATATCGTCGGGAGCGGAAGAATGAGGTGGTTGAGAATCCATTGACGGAATTGTGTTTAGAGGAGGGAAACGATCGGAAACGGAGAAAGTATGTACGGCGCCGTCGAGAGAGATAACAGAGAAGAAGAAAAGAAGGAAGAAGAAGAAGCTGCACGCTGTTAGGGTTTAATGACCCTATGCGCAGTTCTTTAGCGCACAGAAGTTGTGCGCATATGTTCAGCGCACAGCTTCTGGAATCCGAAACGTTGTAAGTTGTGCGCATATGTTCAGCGCACAGATTCTGGAATCCGAAACGTTGTGCGCTTACCAACTGCGCACATATTTGTCAGGCCACGCCAGAATTTTCAAATTTATCCCCAAAATACCCTTATGCGCAAGACAACAGCGCACACTCATATGCGCATAACTTCTGCGCACATATTGGCGTGCATATAGTGAAAAAGTCGCGTGCATATAGGCGTTTCGTAAATATACAGTATCAACAAAAATAAAACGCATTTGGCCTGCGCGAAGCACGCGAAAATAACCTAATCTTCTAAATCTAATATAAAGTTAGTTTTGTACAAAAAAAAAAAAAACTAAATGTCCTTCATTGATCACATTTATTGAAGACTTTAATTGTTTGGCCTTTCTTCATTCATATTTATCTTCTCCTTATTTAAACACAACTCTCTCTTTTTTAACGACGATTCACCTATTAAAAAATAATAGAATTTCTCCTTCCTCTCCAATGGGTTGGAATTGTTTGTTCGGTCCAATTTGGCCCATCTGTGTACACCCATCGCCATCGCTATATCACTTTTACTTGTTAAGCATCTGTGTCCAATTTGGCCCATCTGTGTACACCCATCTACCTCTCCGTTCATGCAAATCGAAAAGCATGTGATAAATAGTCGATTGGAATCGCAGCTCTTCGCATGCAGTGCATTCCTCTATTTGAAGCATTTCTCCCAATGGCTTCTGATTTAAAGGTTTGTCATTCCTGCCATTGTCTTTTCGATGTGTGTTCTGATGGAGACTGCTGCTTTTGGGGGTTTCAGTTGTGCAATTTAGGTTTAGATGTGTATGTAATTTGTTTAATTTGAGATGCATTTGGGCTAAATTAACTTGGGTGTCTGCTCATTTTCTTTATGATTTCCATTTGAATAATTTATGTCTTAGCTTTAGCTTTAATTTGATGGGTTTTGGGTTTATGATCCTGCGTCTGTCTTTGATTCCGCAATCCTTGCTTCTGAGAGAGGGTCGATTCTGGTTTCACACAAGAAGAGGACTTAATCTTTTGTTAATCTTGCCAATGTAGACTCATGTTGTCAAATGTGCTAATGGTGTTAAGAGGACCAACACAAATGATGTTAGAGGTGACAATCTTAATGAAGGAGATGCTATTAAAGATGAGATGGTAAATGGAGATTGTATTTTAGAATATGTCAACCCTATGAGCACATCCACCATGTAACCAAACTTAACTTGTGTACTTGTGCCTAGATAAATGCTAATTATCTTCTGTCTTTTTGCCAATTTTAAACAAAAAAGAATCATATAGTCAAGCTAGTGGCTGATTTACTGTTCTTTTTCACAGCATCTCTGTCTTTCCATTTTCATAATGTGTTGTTCTGTGTCATAGGCATCTAGATTGCCTGTTGGCAAAATTGAAGCAGCTAACAAGTTCAAACTGAAAGGAGCAAGAATGCAGCTTTCGATAACACAACCTGATGATTGGCATCTTCATCTCCGAGATGGGGACCTTCTTCAAGCAGTTGCTCCTCACAGGTATTTTACATTGCGTAGATGAAGATCCTTGATAGTCAGGGTGCATTTGATCACCTAAATGGTTTTTTTTGTTTTTTTGTTCATCTAGTATATTTTAGGTTGATCACCTAAATGGTGTCTGCTCATTTTCTTTATGATTTCCATTTGAATAATTTATGTCTCACCTTTAGCTGGTAATTCAGCATCAATACTATTTGTCTAAGCTATTGAGTTGTTTATGGTTTCTATTATAAAAACTTGCAATTTTTTTCCAGTTGCTTACTTGATCTTTATATGTTGTGGGCTTTTGAAACTTGTTTCTAAGTCAGTTTTTTCGTACCCAAGTCAGCTATTGAGGTGCCCACTTTAAACTAGTCATAACAAAAGAATCTACTTCATGACATATTTAACACATGAGCAGATTAGCTAGGGTTTAAATGTTGCTACTCTGTTTTTGGGATTGTATAAACTTACGTGGTTAATATTGCCACCTATATTTTAGTATGTCGTGAAGGCACTAGATTTCTTTTGGTTTGTCTTTCATGTAAGTTTACAGTGTCCTCTCCTCTCTAATAGGCTGAAAATAGCGTTGGTGTTTTCCATGGCCGAGCACTAGATATGAGGTGATAGAACTTAGATCCAGCAAGGAATCACAAAATACTCTTGTGATACAAAGATCCACAACCATTTTCCCATTAACTCTGCGTAAGAACTCTTGGCCAAATAAAGAAAAAAACGTTTACAAAGTCAACAAATTCTGCGATCTCAGCTCAATGGTCCAATTTATAGATGTTTCTGTAAGGGTTAACATTGTTGAGAAATGCTATAATTTCTATTTGTCATCCATAAATTTCCAGCACAACATTGAGAGCTCTAGTATATATTTATAGAGGGGGAAATCAACAGCTTTTGTAGCATGTATGGCGATTCATGTTTCAGTCCAACATAATTGCAATTTTTCAGGATATTTCAACATTATCAATATTATAAACCTTTGTATTTGTAAGGAAGAAGATCAAGTGAAACAAGTTCGACCACTTGGCTTGTATGATGTGAGATAAAAACAATTTTTTGCAATTAGTTTTTTCTGAACAATGTGAAGCTTGACTTTTGAGCTATGTCATGTGGATTATCATTTTGTAGTAGCAACTAATTCGATTTATTTGGTCATAGGTACATGGAGAAGTCACAGATCCCAATGTTGATGTATTTGATCGTGAAAAAGCTTACATCGACACAGTCTTAAGACCTCTGGTGCAAAAGTTGCCACAATTGAAAATTGTGATGGAGCATATTACTACTGCAGATGCTGTGAGGTTTGTCGAGTCTTGCAAACCAGGTTAGCCAAATACAGGTGAAAGACCTTATCACAACTAGTTCTTTCACTCTATCTCACTTTCTTCTTCTTTTTTTATTGGATTGGGCTTACTAATATATATCTCCTGGTCGTTTTAGGTGCTGTTGCAGCAACCGTTACACCACAACATCTTCTTCTTAATAGAAACTCCCTCTTTCAAGGAGGCTTGCAGCCGCATAATTATTGCCTTCCTGTGCTAAAAAGAGAAGTCCATAGTATGTTCGATAACATTCTTCTTACCCTTGTCATTTGTGCTCACTATTATCTTGTTTAGTAATGTCATCTATACCTATACTAAAACAGAACGTTGTTTTGCCACATGTCGCCCTTATATTCAATTCGCCTATGTGTCGACCTCTAAGATATGCTACATCATCCACCATGTCATCCTCCGACTTTATATTTTTATATATATTTTTGAATTAAATAAGTAAAAAAAATCAAAAAAATATCTAATACAAAAAAAATATCAATTTGTATCTTTTATCATATTATATATTTATCTTATGTATATATATATATCTTTATCTATTATTATGTTATCAATCTAATTAAATTGAGTTATTAATGAACTTAAAGTATAAAACATAAACTATAATCTATAAATAATAAACTGCATAAACTGCAATCTATAAAATAATTAATAGTATAAAATATAAATATATTATTGAAATATTTATTAATGCGACCCCGTACAAGGTACGGGAACACATGCTAGTTACATGTCTAAAAAAATACTAAATAGTACATAGCGTGTACACTTATCTTGTTACAAGTACAGGCTTCAGTTTTATCAGTTCATTGATTCTGATGTTGGTTTAAATTATAAAATCACTGTGGTAATGAAACAATAAAATATATAATACAGTATGTTCTCACAGTATGCAGTTGACATATGTCGGTGGGATATTTTACGATGAACTTTTGCAAACATGTAATATGGATAATTTGCAGATATGAGTGACTCATAAGTCACAACCCTAAATAGAGGTGTTTAGCAAATCCAATGCCTTGTCCCTGTCCTTAAATCAATGTTCTGTTAAATACTTTAGTAGATTGAGGCTTTTTTATTTATGGACACCTAATGCACAAGAGAAGTGTAGTACCAGTTCTTACTTCCAAGTAACCAGAAACGAGAAAGTGAGAGTGTAATATCTTTCCATATCTAATAGGAGGAGCAATTCATATCCATTTTCCAGATGATTTTTTTTACTAGCATGTACTTTTTTCATGCAGGACAAGCTATTGTGTCAGCTGTAACTAGTGGAAGTACAAAGTATTTTCTAGGAACTGATAGCGCTCCTCATGACAAAAGACGAAAAGAATGCTCTTGTGGTTGTGCTGGTATATATAGTGCCCCAGTTGCGCTCTCACTTTATGCCAAAGTTTTTGAAGAGGTAATTCAACATCCACCCTTTTCTCCATCCATGTCTTATACTGATTTCTGCATCTAAGACACTTCGTTTCTGCTTCCTGCTCGCTTGACCAATTTCATACCATTTAATCAGCAAAGACCATGCTTGCAAATTAATACTCCCTCATATGACAGTATGAAATACAATGATCACTATTAGCTTCTTCCTTGGTTTGACTCAAACTGTTTGTTTATACAGGCAGGTGCCCTTGACAAATTAGAGGCATTCACAAGCTTCAATGGACCAGATTTTTACGGCCTGGCCCGAAACACATCGAAGATTGAACTGATTAGGAGCCCATGGAAAGTCCCGGACTCATTCTCGTATGCATCTGGTGACATTATCCCTATGTTTGCAGGTCAAATGCTTGAATGGCTGCCCTCTGTTTGACCTGTTGATGCAATTCATTTCAAAGGACTGAATAATGGAAAATAATTGAAGTCGGGAAAAGAATTGCTTCCCTCATTTGCTGAAGAATCGATTCATCTGATTCAAGTTGTTGTATATTATCCCATTCAAAGTTTGATACCGAGTATTTGATTCTTGAGCTATAAAAGTTGGCTGGAGTTTTCTACTCTTTGTTCACTACATGCATCAAATTAATAATTCAACTGATGCTTAGCTTCGTTAAAGCAATTCATGCTATCAGTCTTTTTGCCATGGAAAGAGAACATAGGTTAAAGGTTACGAGCTGTGTAACCATTGAAAGCAAGTAATTTAGGGATAATCACATACCAACAAGATACTTGAATGATCATAACTATCTGTACTCCATATCAAGTGATGCTGTCTGCATATCAAATTAGCAGCTGAAAATTTTCAGTTTTCCATTTTGTTAATGTTAGGTCAACTTACTACTGACAAAATGGATGAAAGACTTGGAGAGGATATTCTATGGAAACATTGTTGCATAATGTGCTATGGAGGTTTGCCTCACCCACCTTAATTTGTCACTGTATTTTCCTGTACTACTCTCGAATGTGGAATTTATTGGACGATGAGAGTTGTGGCTGGGAGAGTACTATAGTACTAGATATGGAACTATTTGTTTCAAATTCATGACTTTGTGATAAGAAAATTTATTTGTTTCCTTTGATTCTTCTACTTTTGCTACAGGAACGTGTTATCGGATGACGGTTCTTTGGAGCAAGATGGTGCTGCAAGACATGCTGTCCAGGTATACTCTGATTTCTTCTTGTTGAATGACTATGTTTTTTACCACCCAAGCCAAGCTTCTGAATAGTCAAAATTGGGGATGAAGAAATATTCTGCATATTGTACAGCTAGTGAAATTACTCTCTTGACACCACATACAAGTTAACATTCTTATAACAATATTACAATAGTTTTAATTTCAATCTCTACTACGGTTTACTCTAAAAGAATTTCTGCTCGGTTACTACATTGACAGCAATGTGCATAATCTTTCCCATTTTAAAAGCTCTGAATACTTGCTGCTATATATATATATACAGGCCCTGGCTAGGTATGTTCGCCGTGAAGCTAGCTGCCTTGCATTAGCAGGCTGTTGTGGTAATTTGGAAGAAATATTTTGTAAAGTCGAACAGTGTTCATACGATGCAAAACCAACAAGAAAGGCATTAAAATACATTCCAGCTGGAGGGTATGCTCAGTTTCTTAAGATCAATGGATTAAACCGAAAGCGATTAGGGATAGTCAGGCATCCGTTCTTCGAATTCGCCACAGGATCAGCCGAAGCACCAACTTTCAAGAAACACCTGAAAACATTAAGGTAATAATAGCTACAAAATGTTAAATATTTCCAAATTTAACTTGTCTTGCATTAATAATAGGCAGAGAGGTGCTGTGTTGATAGAGAATATGGAAATTACAAACATAGACACAATCATGAGCTCGAATGACGAGCTTCAGGCAATGCTTATCGAGTTCAAAATCACGATAAATTTTTACTTAAAAGAGCTTGTTTCATCCCCAGTGAGAACATTATCAGATGTGATTTCCTTCAACAAAAAGTTCACAGATTTGGTAAGCACCCAGCTGAAGTACAATTTCTGTCATAGTATACAGAATTTGATAACTCTGTCTGAATTTTTCAGGAGAGTCAACAAATACTCCTAGCAGCAGAGTCAACAGATGCCAACACAAAGAAACATCTACGGAAGTTAGCGAGCTAACAAAGAATGGATTTGAGAAGATTATGACAGAAAACAAGTTGGATGCAGTGTTGAGTCCAGGAGCTGATTTTGCAACTGTTCTTGCCACTGGTGGATATCCAGGAATTAATGTTCCTGCTGGATATAAAAATGATGGACAACCATTTGGAATTTGCTTTGGAGGATTGAAGGGTTATGAGCCGAGGTTGATTGAGATTGCATATGGTTTTGAGCAGAGTACTAAGATCGAGCAGAGTCACGAAGGTATTGGGGAGATTCGTCACGAAGGTATTGGGGACTTCCGTGACGATTTTTTATTTTTAAAATTCAGAATCTTGTAGAGAATTTCAATACGAGTCCGTGCATATAAAATACGTCCAAAACGGACATCGTTTGCCCTTTCAAAAGCCCTAAAAAGAAAATACCTTCGTGACAAATCTCCTTAATACCTTCGTGACATTATTTTCCAAAACGGACATTATTTTCCATTGGATCAATAGTCAATACAATAAAATGTATTATGGGTAGTAATATATTGTTTGTTGACTCAGAAGGTGGTTCACCATGAGAAGCTTCCATGCCAGATTTAAGGAATTAAACAGCGCTTTCAGAGTAGATTCGACAACTACGTATCTGAGAGAGAGTTTCATGGTGGCAGTCCCATAATGACCTAAATCTTGTATTATAAATGTTTGAGTAATGTTTTTTTCAGAATGATGTCAACATAATCATAGAAGCATTAATATTGAAACAACAACATAATTGAAAAACAACAGCACGAGTACAACGCAGACGGTGAACAACTAACGATACAAGACATTAAAAATACTTAATTCTCTATTTGTTAAGTCTTGCTGCCAATTCTGCAGCAAGTGCAGCGTTTTCCTCCATGAGCTTGGCGTTTTTGGCTTTCAGTTCATCTATTTCGTTGGCCCATTCTTTTGTTCCAATCCTTAGCAGCTCCATCCCTTCCTCAATTCCTTCAGCCTTTGACCAGTTGCATAAGTTGTCTGCATTTAGTTCTTCGATAACGACCCGTGCACGACCTGTGTACGGTGGATCGATCCAATGTTTGTATTTGCACCCTTTCTCTTCCTCTTCTTCAGTAAGAGCATCCCAACATGCATCCAGGCATCCCCAAAATCTTCTCCCATAGTTGACCCTGTCCCACTCTATTTGTTCGGTACACATATGCACCGTGGGCTTTTTCTGACACCAACACAATTTCGGACCAGGATCCATTGTCGAGGAAGAGGCTGGAAATAGTGTTGGACGATTTGGATACATATCGAAATTTAAGAAAGGAAATTACAGAGAAAATAAACGGGCATATGTATAAATAATATGGAATGATAGTGAATGTGTGTTTAAAATGGTTTGTTTTGGAGGTATTTATAGACGAAAAGATAAGAGGTGTTTTTGGAGGTGTTTAAAATGGTCTATATATATGTCCCCGGTTTGTTTAACGTCATAACCGTGCAAACCAATGCCGCCTCTAAATATTATCCCGATACCCCAAGATGACGATGATGACGATCATGTAGTTGAAGATGGTGGTGAAGACGATGAAGAAAGCGAAGGTGAAGACGACGGTGAAGACGAAGGTGAAGTCGAAGGTGAAGACGAAGGTGAAGTCGAAGGTGAAGACGAAGGTGAAGACGAAGATGAAGACGAAAAGATAAGAGGTGAAGACGAAGATGAAGACGTCGGTGAAGACGAATCGGAAGAAGAACATGATGATGATTATGATGACGTTGAAGAGGATGGTGGGGAAGAAGATGATGATGATGATTAGTAATGCTCACGTTTATATACTTTGTAATACTTTCGTTACGCATAATTAAAGTGTTGAATTTCACCTTCATACGTCTTTATAACATTAAATCAAAACGTAAGGAAACCAAATAATATTCATTAGAACTTAAACAACAAATACAACGTTTCAAACCCTCCAATAAGGTTCCGACTCGTGACCCAAGTTATCTTCCCAGTCATAACGCCCTGCTTGTTGTTCCGGATGGGCTTGTCCCGCACCCATCCTTGCCCGCTCCCATATAGAATGTGTGGCTCTCTCTTCTGCACTCCTGGACGACTCTGCTTGTGACATCCGTTGAGTTTGAGTGACCTCCTCAGCTGTAGGCGGATCGTCGATACTGAGCATCCGAATGTAGGCATCCAAATTCTCCAGAGTTGCAATCCCCTGTTGTCGATGTGTCCGCATGATACCGAGTGTCGTCGATACACGCTGCAATACCAACAAATAATTAGGAGATGGGTCATATAGAAAACACAATACCAACAAATAAAATAATATAAGAATTACCCGGTTGAAATCGAGGGTAAGGATCGGGTTCGGGTTACGTGGCGGTCGAGGTCTTGCCGGGGCGTTTGGGCTCACATATGGATGTGAGACTTGAGCAAACCAATCGAGGTAAGCATCCTCAGCATCCCAAGGGATAAGAGCTGGGGGGCTGGACAGGATGTACGGACACAGGTTGTGATAACGCTGGTCCCATCTATCCCATTTCGGGCCATACCGTACAGTGTATTCCCGGCCACCTCGCATTGATTTTGGCGGACAATAATACTCGACTGGCTCGGGGACATCCAAAGGCCGGGACTGACGGCGACCGAACTGTCTGCAAAACCGATCAGGGTTGTACATCTCCATAATGTCAAAGCACCGGATCCCACCACGATAAGTGGCCACTCTATGACGCCCTTGCGGTCCCACGTCCAAATCCGGATACGGCATCCAACACACCTACAGAATTAGCTTATAACAATTAATAACAATATTGAAAACAAAAAAATTTGAATGACATTTAGAGGAATCACTTACATCTTCCGGTGCATACTCATCCAAGATGCGCATGTACTGTTGTAGAGTCCTTTTTTGCCTCAGCGGGGCCCGTCCAGTGGAATAGCGGGACACACGAGCAGTAACTTCTTGGGAGCTCACATCCAGGTTTGGGTTCCCAGGAAAATACGGGAAATGTAACCAAATCCAAATCTCAAGAAGCCTTACGCAACCAGAAAATTGGACGCATCTCGCCCTAGATGCTATACCCAGCTGCTTGTACAACAATGCCAAACAACCTGTACCCCATGCGTACTCATGTATCCTGTTCGGATCCTCTAGTAGCGGCAAGAAGCATGTGTCTAACAGGTTGGAGGTCTTGTTCACGAACAGAGACTGCTGAATTAGGTGCCACAAAAAGCCTGTTGCAATAGAGCCCGGATCGGATCTTCGAGAGTTGATCATCGAGACAACGTGGCAAAAGAATTCCCGCTCGCCGACTTTCCCCCTACCTATGAACTTGACCATCGCTTCCTCCTCATCGTCAAACGGGTTGTCCAGGTCAACGCCAAACAAATAGGAGAACAATTGGGCACACTGCGCTGAATCTGCATCTAGACCCAAATGTGTCCCTGGCGTGGTGACAGCACCCCCGTCAATAGGCAGCTCCAGAATCTCCAAAACGTCATGGAGACCGATTCCAAGCTCCCCAAAGTTCAGATGAAATGTGTTCGTCTCAGGGTGCCACCTTTCCACGAATGCAGAAAGGAGGTTGTGGTCCACATTCCAAAATTGACCCTTAAGGATGTGAAGCAGCCCCGACTCCTGGGCAATAGCAAACCATAAAAATCTGGCTCCGGGTCGGTAGGAATTCTAGGCAACCATAGCTCGAAACACTTCTGCCTTGTCTGCGCCTTTAGTTGACGGGGGGCACTTTCATCGGGATTCGGATGTATCCAAATCTCATGAGCAATGTGTTGCCCATAACGAGTCAATATAGTACCCTCGTTGAGTCCTGGAAGAGGAGGAGCCGCAGCAGCTTCTGACTGCATCGGAGCAGGACCTGACTGCCGAGTCTGTCGGGATCTACCCCGCGAAGAACCTGACCCACTCGGAACATCTGGGTTCCTAACCCCCGCAACACTTGACCCCCGAGAACCTGACTGTTGCGGTCTATCACCACGCGATCTTCTATCCCCCTCCTCTCAGAAGCAGTGATTCGCCTATCACCCAAATTTCTGTCTTCTCCTACTCTGGATCGGATGTTTCTAACTACCTCCTAGTTTTAACGAAATACATACAAATTTACCATCGATTATTATAACTAAAGTCCATATATGCGATTTTAAGTAGTTTTCAACCTTTTTGGTATTTTCTAAAAAGTGTTGATACGCTTTCCACATGCATTAAACTAATTCTTTTTACCATGCATTGCAGTTAATATTGAAATGAAGCGTTTTCCACTATGAACTAATTTTACGATGCATTTGAAATACAATTGAGCATTTTCCACTATTTCTACAAAATTAAGCGTATTTCAGGTTTTTAGAAATACTAACCGACTCAGTGTTCCGTCTCCGACGTGGTGCTCGGACATCCTCCTCCGCTTGCTCCGGCTCTTCTTGAGGTGTTGCTCCGCCTGTAACAGTTGCATCCCAGAACATGTGTTGTTGATGCCTTTGGAGATCACTCAAAGTGGGGGTGGGGAGGTTGTAAGTACTACTACTTGCTCCGTCTATGTTGAAAAAATCACTACCAACAGAACCACCGTAACTTGCATTTGGAACACCATAACCCGACCACCATTCGTTTCCTACGTAAACTTCTTCATCTGCAGCCGTCGGATCAGAAAAAAAAGGATTAGGAGGAGTTCCAGCCATTATCGAGATGAGAGAAAGCGTTTTTTGAAAGATTTAGAAGGGAGCGTTTTTTTGTAAGATTGAGAAGAGAGCGAATTCGAGTGTGGTTCGGAATGGCATTCCGAACGAAATATATATAGGCAATGCTGACGTCAGCTACACACCAACGGCTAGCTGACGTCAGCATTTTTTTAAAAAACAGTTTCTCGTTCGGAATACCATTCCGAACGAGAATGATGACGTCAGATACAGATTTAAAAAAAAAAATGACGTTCCCATTCCGAACGAGAATAATTTTTTAAACCAGGTTATTTTTTTGTATTAAATGAAACCCGGTTTATGGACCGGGTTCACAAATAACCTCGTTCGGAACACCGTTCCGAACGAGAATATTTAAATAAAAATAAAATACATAACTCGTTCGGAATCCCGTTCCGAACGAGGGGAGGTGCCCGGTGTAAAAAGGGTGCTGCCCGGTTTAATCGCCTTTGTTGACTCAGAAGGCGGGATCACCATGAGAAGCTTCCATGCCAGATTTATGGAATTAAACACCATAATTTGTAAGTCCTCTTTCCTTTGCCTCTGCAACTACACATATATCCTCTTTCCTTGTGATGTGAGTGGCTGTAACACAACTAATTAAATTGATCATTTGCATATTTAATATATATGATTAGTTGGCACGCCAGCCAGTGCTATTCATTTTTAATATAAAACTAGCCAGTAGCCAGTGATCAATGATCAAACAATGGGAAAAAGAATGTCAAAATCAGAGCTGGTCAGAAAAATATACAAAGTTGACGAACAATATGCACTTCATAATTGTCTAGCAGGACATTTCTATTCCACATGAACTTAATTATCCTTCATATTACAGATTTTTTTAATCTAATAAGCTATTTATTTATGTCTTCTGATTAAATGCGTCAGAAATGCATATTTCTAAGAATAACAAAATGTAATTTACTAAGTTTAATCTGGCTGTTGTGAGCTGGCAACAAGTAGTTGACTTTCTTGAGTGACAAGAAGTCATTAAGAGCAATGTTGCTTGCAGCCATGTCTAACGGAAAGAATTGTATTTAACAGGAACAAGACTTATTAAGGTGTTTTTTTAGTGTAAAATGAGCATATATTATATAGGGTCAGGATCTGGTGAGAACGTTCTCACAGGAGAGAACAGGTGAGAACGAATCTGAGCCGTCCATGATTAAATTAAAACGAACGGTCAGATTAAAACAAACTAAACAATAACGCGTCCGAAAAAAGTAGCTGGCCTTCCTCCTTCCTCCAGTGGCGAGGATTGTATCGACGGTGAGCTCGATACTTTGTCGACCTCGCACCTCCGGCACCAAGCGGCGGCGACGAAATCGCTAGATCAAGTTACGGTCTCCTTTCTTGGGTGTTTTGATTTTAACCTAGGCGGGAGAAAGATGGAAAGCCCGGGAAGAGGGCTTCACTTGGCAAAGGAGTCCGCAGTTCATCGTCGGCGAAGCTTGTTCTCGCTTCTTTGCTTCGACCTTCCTCCTCCTCCTTCCTAGCTCGGGATATCGTCAACCTCGCACCTCCGACTCCCTTTTTGCTCGCTTCATATCACCCCCGGCGACGCCAAATCTCAGAAGCTTCCAGA
Organism: Oxyria digyna; assembly: GCA_029168935.1. Lineage (NCBI taxonomy): Eukaryota > Viridiplantae > Streptophyta > Magnoliopsida > Caryophyllales > Polygonaceae > Oxyria > Oxyria digyna. The sequence goes on from JAPVLV010000018.1 coordinate 4,773,537, forward strand.
TGAGCATCGTCGTGCTCCCGACAAAGCTGCGGTTGAGACGGGAACGATGACGATTTCGGAGCTCCTCTGTCGCAACCAAATCCTCAGACCACCATGAGTATTTCGCTTCCGAAGATCTCAACCCTTTCTGAGCCTGAAGCTAAACTCAGGTTTCTCTCATGTCAATTTCGATTTCCCCCCTTTTCTAGGATTTTATGTTAAGATGTGCTTCTCGAGGTACCCTCTGGTATGATTTGTCTCCTTATTCGCATTTGAAAATATTTTCAGAGAATTGTTTTTTCTTTCTGCCGTGAATTGGAGGACAATGGAATTTTTCGATGCTGATAGATGGTTCATTATTAAGCTGAATTCATTTCATATTCTTAAAAGTCTTTTTCGTCAATTTCTGTTGTGGAAATGTCGTTGTTAACATATCAAGATTGCCTCCTTCACGTAATGTGGTTCATGGTGATAGTCATTCTTCATTAACAGCCATATATCGAATTTAGAGGGCTTATGAATTATGAAATTATTATTAGTGAGAATGAGAATGGAAGTTGTTGCATTTCAGGCTGCATCATTTGCTTTAATCACCAGTTTGATTGCTAACGATATTTGTGCTTCTGATATCGTCTAAATACATTTTCTCTGTGATTGTGTAGGTAGTCAAGATGCTAAAACCTGAAAGGTGGCATACATTTTTCGATAGTGAAGGGAGGGTTCTGGGTTTCCAGAAAGTGTTGAAATTAATATGTATTGGGGTATGTTGATTACTACAGTAGTGAATAATATAAGTTAATTCTTCAATATGCCTCATGTGTCAGAATTTCTGACATGGAAATTGAGCATCTCCGACATGGAAATTGAGCATCTCCTCACTGGGATCCGCTTGATTCGTTCATACTTGAATGAGGAACAATTACAAGCACCTGTTTTGCAATTTTTTGAAGAAAAATCTTCCTAATGTGTCAACTGTGAATGAAAGTGATGGCCATGTTGATTTGAAATGGAAAGATCAGGAGAAAACTTTTTCCATGCACAATGTTGATATAATGGATATGTATTCTTGTCTTTCTTTTGCGACGTATGTGGATGACTTATCATCAGTCATCAGAAGTGTGGCATCCTTTCACTGGATTCCCCCCTCCGAGCACAACAGGTAGTAAGTGAAGTTGGTTGTCTTAGTTGCATATATTGTTGGCGATTATTTCATACTCAAATGTTCTATTATTTTTTCCAACACTTGGCAGGAAAGGATATGCTTGATGCTAATAGTAATTTCTCAGTTGGGAATTACTTGCTTTAGGCAGTTCTAAAGGCTCGGGTTTATTTCTTTAAAGTCTTTAATGAATTATGAAACTATATTATTATTTCTGGAAATTTTTGTGGTTTAGGTATTTAATGGTGATACTTTAAATTTGTAATCATACTTGCTTGTTTTTTTGTAAGGCTACTCTTTACGATAGACAACTTCCCAAGACTCATATATAATATATTTCCACGTGTGCAATCAGTACTCTTTATACTACTGGATGATTATATATATATCTGATGAAGTATAAAAGGTTGCAGTCTCTACATTTTGTAGATAGTTGTTCTAGCTTTTGACGTCTTATTCTCTTAATGCAGCCATTTGGTGATCCTTACCAGTTACCAGTCTCTGGCCCCTGTAGTACAAGATGGTCTTCAAACTCCAGGTGTGTGTACTTTGATCTCTTAAAATATCTTGTAAATCTTATCGTGTCATTTGATAGATAACTGTGAAATTTGTTATAAATTTTTATTTTGTGGAATGTGTGTGCAAAGTTTTAAGTAGTCACAAGGTATGTGGAGTCTTTGATTGAATATCAAGTTGTAGATTGCTTAGGAACTTTCCGCTATCAAGTTGTAACACTGACAAATATCTGATGGTTGCAAGATGAAACCATTAGTGGAGTAGTCTTGAATGTTATAAATTGATTAGGAATCAGTAGTTGGTAAGCCAACTCCTGATTTGCCCTGAAAAACTAGAACTGTAATCAAATTGTTTGTCATCTCATTGTTGTAAGTGAATTTGCAGAATCAGAAGAAGGCTAACTTCTCAAGACATCCAGTGTCATGTATATGCATATTCAACCGGCCCTTGGCCTGAGTATTATTGATGCCATCTCTCTGTTCATAGTATTTATGTTCCTGTAGTGCAAAGCCCCTTTACTTACTCTTATGTCTAAATATTAATCCGTGCCAAATTGACTTAACCCGTGCATGGCACGGGGGTTGCACTAGTATACTAAAATGTTTTATGTGTGACTGCATAATTTTTTTCTTGTTCATTGTTCATGCTTTCAAATTTCGATCTTTTAAAATTTCATCCTTGCAAAGTTTAGTCCAGAAAGATGGAATTGCACCAAATTGTTTATGGCATTGTCTTGACTCTGAATTGCGTTGAGCAATACTGCTGTCAAGAAAGATGAATAGATAGATTTGGGAATATATCCAACATTCCAATTGTTTATGAAATTGCACCAAATTTTGATTCGAATTAATGAAACTAACAGATGACAAAATTTTAAACCCGGGTCATCTTATTTACATATATCTATTCACAAAAATGGAGTATGCAATTAAGAAAAACTAAATATGCAATTTACAATAACCGATTATGCAACTCACAAAAATTGAGTATATAATTCACAAAAACTAAGAATATAATTCACAAATAACTAATATGCAATTCACAAATACTGAATATGCAATTCACAAAAGTTGAATATGCAATTCACAAATAATTTGCTTTTAGAAAAATACAAGTTTGAGGCTTATATTTTATTTTTAAAAATGCAAATATAGTGTTACGAGATGCACATGAAGTGCATTTTACTTGGAAAAAAAATAGTTACCTTTGATTTTAGGAAAATCATTTGTATTACGAAATGCACATACAATATATTACGAAATGCAAATATAGTGTGTTACAAGATGCACATGAAGTGCATTTTACTTGGAATATTTTTTTTAGTTACCTTTGTTTTTAGGAAAATCACTTGTATCACAAAATGCACATCCAATGTATTACAAAATGCACATACTATGTATTACAATATGCACATATAATGTATTACGAAATGCACATACAATGTATTACGAAATAACTTAGTATGCATTTCACAATTCAATTAGTATGCAATTAAGAAAACACTTGATATATAATTCAGAAATCACTTAGTATGCAATTAAAAAAAAACTTGATATTCAATTGAGAAATCATTTTGTATGCAATCCAAAAAATATTTGGTATGCAATTCAAAAATAACTTAGTAAACAATTCACAATTTACTTAGTATGCAATTAAGGAAACACTTGGTATGTAATTTGCAAATCAATTAGTGTGCATTTCACAATTCAATTATTAGTATGTAATTCTTAAAACACTTGATATGCAATTTAAAAATCACTTAGTATGCAATTCAAAACACACTTGAGATGCAATTCAAAAATAATTTAGTATACAATTCACAATTCACTTGGTATGAAATTAAGTAAATATTTGTTATGCAATTTGCAAATCAATTAGTATGTATTTCACAAACCAAAAAGTATGTAATTCAGAAAACACTTGGTATGAAATTCAATAATCACTTAGTATGCAATTTTAGATAATTCTACTGGTTTTGCTTAGAATTAGGCATCAATTTACTTGCTAAGAAGATATTTTATACCAGGACAAAGAATTAGGCATCAAATCAATTGCTGAGAATATATTTCAGGTGCTAACTCCTACAGGTGCTAACTCCTACAGGTGCTAACTCCTACAGTTTGCAGTCACAATTGTATGAATGATCCTGATTAGTCATCCTATATCTATCTACTAGCTATTCAATTGTATCAATGTTAACTATAAAACTTCACAACAAAAAGTGCATTTTCACCTCTTCAGACCACCAAAATGAGTATCAACTTCAAATTTTGTTGAGCAAAGTCTGTTTCCATTACAGAACATATTATCCAAAACTGGTACATTTTCCTTCTTTCGTGTATTAAGAAAGAGAGTATATTTCTCCCAGCCCAAAAAGCAAAAAAGAATGGTTAAAACAATACTACACATTCAGAAACTAAACAATATATGAATCTAGAACAACCAATGGAGACTGATGTTACCAAGCCATATAAACAGTGGAAACTGAGCAAGAACAATGAAGATCAGCAAACAATGATGCCTGCTCGAGTCATAGCTTCTGACCTCTGCATACAGCACTCTCTTCATCGCCTTATCAGCTAAGGCTTCTTGGATTTCGGGGAAACCCGAAAGGTTTTTGAGCGTTTTGGACGCCATAGCTTGCAGAATCGAGTCATCAGTCATGCAGGACTCGATCAATGGTGTGACAGCTCCATATTGAACCATTGCGTTAGCCGCCTCAGATGACAAAGCGAGTCTTTGGAGGACTATGGCACCTTTTTCTTGAGCAATCGCACTTCCTGAATACTCCACAAGCCTTATGATATTGGGAAGAACAAATTCTGAAATTAGCCAGTTTTCGTGGCCCCTGGATTCTACTAATAGAAGAAATTACAGTTGCTTCCTTGTCTCGGGTTTTTGGACTTGATGAGGATTATAAGATTTACTAAGGAAGAGATGTTGCTCCTTCCTATACACGATAACACGGCTTTCTCGTCTTCATTCATGATTTCAGCAAGGGTGTTGAGTGCTTTGGTTTTTGCCTCCATATCTCCAATTTGAAGCCTTGCAAGCAACTCTCTTATGTTATCAGGCTCCGATGATGACGGTTCACGTGTTGTTGTGAATTCGGTTAGCATGCCAGTTTTGATCAAAACCGAGCAGTCATTCAAGGACAAGTCCAGTTTCCCACATAACGAGTCGAGCTCACTTAGCATCTGCAGCTTACCCTCGAATTTTTCCTGGTTGCATAACTCAACTAGTTGGATGACTTCATTTAGGGTCTTGACAACAGAGTGCAACTGTTCCTTGCATAGGGCCGTTTTTGGAAAAGCAAGGATGGGTCGATAAATCCGAAAGACGAGGAGGAATCTGCTGAAGCTTCAATGTGATCATCTTCCATCTTGATGAGAACCCTTTTACTTGTTTGTCTATGTCGAGGGCGACAGGAACAAGATCCTCAGCTCGGGATAACAAGTTTTCAGCCTTCTCGGGTTCGACCAATCCACTGCTATCTTTCTCTTCTACCATTGCTGATTCAAAGATTAAGCTTCACAGAAACTATATTCACCAAAAGCAACAAAGATCAGATGGTAAACCATTAGCTAATTGACAATAAAAATTTGAATTTGGGAATTGCTGAACACAGAGATATGAGGTGAAGAACAACCGAGTGAATTATCTTGCAATGCACATGTGTAATTAGAAATTCCACTAACATAGAGAAAAATCACAATCATGATGAGTAATGGATAATTTAATGCACCCATAATTACAAAGCTGGAAAGGGAAAACCATGTTCAACTACAGTAGGTATTGAAAAGGATGGATGGAAGGAAATTACTCTCAAATGTCTAAGAAAAATAACGCTAACCTACAATCTACCTAATACAACTGTTTGAGTTTGGGCGATATATTAGGGATTTGTTGAAGTCATCAGGAAGAATTGGATCGAATTTGAGAGGGAGGAGGGATTGAAAGGGGAGCGATGAAAAGGGATTGATCTGGACTTAGAAATCATGAGAAGGCGGGGGTGTCGATCTGGACTTAGACATCATGAGAAGGCGGGGATGACGTTCGAAGGTGTCGGAATCGTTAGCAGAGTGGACGAACATCTCGTCAAAGTAGAGGTGGAGAGCGGCAGAAGCAAGAGGGGTAGCGAGAGTGAGGGGACTGGTAGAAGAGAGGGGCACTCATTTCCAATACTAACTTGTTAATACTAGTCGGAAACTGAATCCATCTCCCATTTCCCGCCAGTCTATCTCCCATTCTTCCATCTAGTGTTAGGTTTCTTAGATGCTGACAGTGGATTAATATTTGTAAATATAAGTATATTTTATTTCCTTATATTTAAGTTTGAAGTAGTTTTAAAACATAATATTATAATAAGTTTGCATTGTCATAAGAGAAGCTCACACATTAATTTAATTTGTGACTTAATCAAGTAGACTATAAATAAATATAACATAGGGATATAAGAAAGATATTTAAATACATGCCCAAAAGTCCAATAGGATGTAATTAAGAAATAAGTAATGCATTAAATTGATACCAATTTCATTCAATTTTGACAATGGACAACCAACTTTTATATAGATAAGATGAATGATGAATTTATGAGGAGGATACGGAGAGGAGGGGAAGATGCCCACATTTCAACATATCCCTCTCGTTACGTGTTGGTAATATTGATTTGGATTCTACTACAATTGCATCACAAGTAAGTCCATCTCCCACAATTTATTGTACAAGTAAGTCCATCATATATATATATATATATATATGTATGTATGATGCATCTAGCCTAGTCTAAGAAAGACATTTCTTAACATGTCATTTGATTCGGTGCAGGCAAGTTTCGGTCATGCTAGAAAGGAGACATTGCTGATCAGGAAGTGCACCTTGCTTGTATCAGATTTATTGTTCTATTTTGGAATCAATACATTTCTAAGTGCACCTTATTTGCATTTGTTTGTTGGTTTTTCTTATATGTTTCTCATGTTTTCGGATGATTTAGTTTTTAGCAGTAGGCATGCTTTTGTGTAGTGTGAGTGGTTTTTATCCCAATTAACCTAACAGTTAATTAAGGTTTCCACCAAAATATATATGATATTTTTTTTGTTCTTATATTAAGATTTCACACCATAATTTTGATATTGTTAAAGTTTTGACTAATCAAACAAAATCTCATATTATTATACTTTTTTTTCTTATATATTGAGTGAGATATGGCCCCTCTTTTTGCTAATTTTTGAAGATACATCGTGTGTGCATACTGTTGGAGATTAAAGAGGGAAACACAACTCTAATTCTTGAGGAACTCACACTAAGGACACTTGTGTTTTGAAGGAAGAGGATTTTTGTTTCTCAACTTGATACTTACAACTCAATGGATGGTCCCTTTTATAGTGGGAGCAATCCACTCCATACAACTTTCAACCAACTCATTTAATGCTTCTACAACATTCTATACTCTTCTTCTAACTTCTACCACATTCTAGGATATTCTTTTATCTTCTACTTTCTTCTAGCATTTTCTTGGACTTGGGCTAGATTTGGATTTGGGCTAGATTTGGACATGCACTTGGACATATACACTTGAGCCTTATTAAAACAAGTTTATATTTCAACACCCCCTTTAAACTTGTTTTATAAGGCCAAGTGAACTTCTTAATCTTGCAAAGTCATCGAACTTGAGTGGCTTGGTGAAGATATCCGCGATCTGGTCTTGAGACTTCACTTTCTCCATCTTCACGTCCTTCCTAGCAATGCACTCCCGTATATGATGATAACGAGTGTCAATGTGTTTGGTTCGATCATGAAAGACCGGGTTCTTTGCCAAGGCAATGGCTGACTTGTTGTCAACGCAAATCTCAGTCGGCTCTTCTTGCTCCAAGTTAAGCTTCTTCAACAGATTCCTCAGCCAAACTGCATGACAGACACATGAGGTAGCGGCCACATATTCCGCTTCACAAGTGGATAATGTCACAATTGGCTGCTTCTTCGACGCCCAAGTGAAAGCCGTGTTTCCCATGAAGAAAACAAGTCCAATTGTACTCTTGCGATCATCAATGTCTCCACCCCAATCGCTGTCGCTATATCCAACAAGCTTGTGATCGTTAGAAACTGAATAGAACAGACCAAGATCAATCGTACCTTTAAGATAGCGAAGAATCCTTTTGGCTGCCTGAAAATGGGTTGTTGTTGGAGACTCCATGTAGCGGCTAACAAGTCCAACTGCGTAGAGGATGTCGGGTCTTGTGCAAGTCAGGTAACGGAGGCTTTCCGACCAGACTTTTGAACAGAGTTGGATCTACTCTTTCGCCGTCTTCATACTTGGACAATTTAAAACTGTACTCAGTCGGGGTGCTTATTGGCTTGCAATTCTCCATTTTGAACTTCTTTAGTATCTCCTTGGCATAACTTTTCTGGGAGATAAAAATGCCCTCCTTCTCTTGCTTCACCTCAGTTCCAAGGTAGTAAGCCATTAAGCCGATGTCTGTCATCTCGAACTCTTTCATCATTGCATCCTTGAACTCTTGAAATAGACTTGGATTGCTTCCAGTGAAGATCAGATCATCCACGTATAGGCACACAATCAAAATATCTCCATCCTTGACCTTCATATAGAGTGCATGCTCATATGGACACTTAACGAACCCATTCTTCTGGAAGTAACTGTCAATCCGACTGTTCCATGCTCTCGATGCTTGCTTTAGGCCGTAAAGGGCCTTCTTTAGCTTCAAGACTTTGTCTTGTTGCCCACGAACTTCATACCCAACTGGTTGCTGAATGTAGACTTCTTCTTCAAGGATTCCATTTAGGAAAGCGGACTTGACATCCATTTGATGGATCTTCCATTGGTTTTGAGCTGCCATTGAGATGATGAGTCTAATGGTTTCCAGCCGAGCAACGGGCACAAACACTTCATCATAGTCAATTCCAACCTTTTGACTATATCCCTTTGCGACTAATCTTGCCTTGTATTTTTCAATTTCTCCCTTAGCATTCTTCTTTGCTTTGTATACCCACTTGACACCAATTGCCTTGTGTCCTGTTGGAAGGGTTGCTAACTCCCATGTATCATTCTTCTCAATGGATTTGATTTCTTCATCCATTGCAACTCTCCATTTTTCTTCTCCTGCAGCTTCCTCAAAATTTACTGGTTCACAATCAGTAAAGAGACAAAATAGAGTAAGATTTTCCACCTGTTCAGTATTATCATAAATGTCCTCTAGACTCCTCATGCGCGGCGTCCTCTCGTTTGAACTTCCACTTGAAGATGATACATCACCATTGATGTTTGCCACACGTGACATAGGTGGAGTTGCAGACTCGTGTGAGAGACCTTCAGGCTGCTCTATGGGTGGTTGCTCTTCAACTTCATAGAAGTTGTAATCTTCCTTATGAGGATTGAAATCCCATTCTCCCTCTTCATCGAAAACCACGTCTCGACTGATTACAGTCTTCTTGTTGTTTGGGTTATAGAGCTTGTACCCCTTCGAACTAGCATCATATCCAATAAAGATGAAGCTTTGACTCTTATCATCCAGCTTTGTTCTCCTTTCGTCTGGAACATGTACATGTGCTATGCTTCCGAAAACGCGAAGATGAGATATTCCAGGTTTTCTCCCGCTCCATGCTTCTTGTGGTGTCATTCCCCACACACTCCTAGTTGGGGATCGGTTCAACAAATACACTGCACAAGCCACTGCTTCAGCCCAAAACTCCTTTGGCAACTTCTTGCTCTTGATCATACTTCGTGTCATATCAAGGATCGTTCTGTTCTTCCTTTCAGCAACTCCGTTCTGCTGGGGAGATCTTGGGACCGTCAAAGGTCGACGAATCCCATTGGCTTCGCAGAACTCTAAGAACTCCTTGGAAGTGAACTCTCCTCCTCTATCTGATCTCATTGCTTTGATTTGGGCGCCACTTTCTTTCTCTACACCAGCCTTGAATTTCTTGAATACTTCAAATACTTCTGATTTCTGCTTCAAGAAATATACCCAGGTTTTCCTTGAATAATCATCAATGAACAGAAGGAAGTAGTTACTCTTACCGAGAGAGCTGGGCCTGATCGGACCACACACATCGGTATGGATGAGCTCGAGAGGCTTCTTAGCTCTTGACTTTGTCTCCTTTGGAAAGCTCTTTCTGAATTGTTTTCCAACCAAACATCCTTCACATAGCTGCTCGGGATGTTTTATGCTCGGAAGTCACCTCACCATGTCCTTCTTGGATAGTAATTCCAAACTTCCAAAGTTGAGATGCCCAAATCGGAGATGCCATAGCCATGATTCATCTTTGTAGCAGGTCTTGAGACACTTTGCATTATCGTTTCGAATGTTCAGCGGAAACATTCGATTCTTTGTCATCTTCACCTTGGCAATTAGATCGCCTTTTCGATCTCTTATGAAAAGGTTGCTATAATCTTTCATGTGGATATCATAGCCCTTTTCTAAGAGTTGCCCCAAACTCAGGATATTACTTTTCATGTTAGGAACATAGTAGACGTTTGAGATTACCTGGTGACTTCCATCCTTGGCACGGAACAAAATATCTCCTTTTCCTTTCACTGATATTTGTGAGTCATCACCAAAGGAAACACTGCCACTTAGTGACTCATCAAGGTCCACAAACATGCTTCTTCTTCCACACATATGATTGCTTGCACCAGTGTCAAGATACCATGTAGTCTGTTCCTCGCCACTCTTTTCCTTGTACGCCAACAATAACGTACCCTTCTCTTCGTCCTTTATCTCCGCATAATTTGTCTTTTCCTCGATCTTGTTTTTCGGGGCCCAACAATTTGAGGCATAATGTCCATACTTCTGACAATTATAACACTGAACTTGAGACTTGTCATGCCTCGAGTCTGGATGATGTCCTCTTCCACGACCTCGTGGCGAGCTTTCTCCTCTCTCATAATTGTTGTTGGAATTTTGTCTACTGGAGTTCCAACCTCATCCACGTCCAATGCCTCGACCTCTTCCTCCTCGTCCTCTGCCTCTTCGGTTACCACCTTGACTTCTCTCGTAGCCTCTGTTTTCTTCTTTCTCCTTGAACTGCGACTTGAGAAGTTGCTCAGTAGTCTCATGCTTCTTTATATGCCTTTCTTCATATGCTTGCAACGATCCTTCTAATTGCTCGATCGTCATTTCCTTCAAGTCCTTGGTTTCTTCTATCGTCACCACAATGAGCTCGAATTTGGGATCCAAGGTGCGAAGTATCTTCTCCATGATCCTCACATCCTCTAACTCCTCTCCGTTTCTCCTTAACTGATTGGAGACGGCTTGGACCCTCGACACATAATCCGAGATAGACTCCAAAGGTTTCATATGTAAAGATTCAAACTCACCTCTCAAAGTTTGAAGACGAACCTTCTTTACTTGCTCAGCTCCTTTGCAAGAAGTCTTGAGTTTCTCCCATGCTTCCTTGGCTGAAGTTGCACTTGAGACCTTCTCAAAACCATCATCGTCCAACGCCTGGTAGATAAGAAACAGGGCCTTCTTGTCCCTCTTTCTTGAATCCTTCAAACTTTCTCTTTCGGGGGCGGTCAAAGCAGTTTCGCCTTCAACCTCATTTAGGCCATTTTCAACGACCTCCCAAACATCATGTGCTCCTAGTAGAGCTCTCATTTTGATGCTCCAATTGTCATAGTTGTTGGTTTTAAGTGATGGAACTTGAAAAGAAGATACGTTGGTCATACCTCAAACAATCAACTCGGATAGATTTGGACAGCAACCTTCAAACAGCTCCTGGCGGCGCGTCTGGACTCCGATTAGGACGATTCCTTTTCCTCTGGATTCCTCTCTTCGAGATCTTCAGTTTCATATGCAATAGTGCATATGTTGTACAGCTCTCGGACCTCAGCTCTAATACCACTTTGTTGGAGATTAAAGAGGGAAACACAACTCTAATTCTTGAGGAGCTCACACTAAGGACACTTGTGTTTTGAAGGAAGAGGATTTTTGTTTCTCAACTTGATAATTACAACTCAATGGATGGTCCTTTTTATAGTGGGAGCAATCCACTCCATACAACTTTCAACCAACTCATTTAATGCTTCTACAACATTCTATACTCTTCTTCTAACTTCTACCACATTCTAGGATATTCTTTTATCTTCTACTTTCTTCTAGCATTTTCTTGGACTTGGGCTAGATTTGGATTTGGGCTAGATTTGGACATGCACTTGGACATATACACTTGAGCCTTATTAAAACAAGTTTATATTTCAACACATACTCGTGTGAAATCAAACTCAACACTACTTACTTATGCTGTGATGAGCTGCGATCATTAAGGAGCCCACTGGAGGGATCAAGATTGATATCAGCTTGGGTTGCATACCAGCAAAAACAAAGCTTGTGGGTAGCTATGATCTACTACAAACTACAAAGTCTATGAGCTGGATAAAGTCATGGAACTTCAGAAGAAGTCATCCATGATCCTGCGACTCAAGAACATTATTCAGTCTCATAGGGAACAGTCCATTCTTATCGACTCATAGGCATTATAATATATAACTAGCTAAGATAAGAGTGTATGAATTCTAGAATTTTGCTCCAGCAATGACAATATTGTTTCACCAGATTAATGATCAAATTCTCATTCTTGTTGCAGGAAACCGGTGTCCATATCCTAACGCAGCTACTGATACTCAAAGTGATCTCGATGCTGTTGCAGCATCTTTAAAGGTTATACGAGACTTGATCACATCATTCCATTTGTTTGTGTTAATTTTTTGAGCATTCATTCAAGAAGGGAAGGATTGGATTTGAAACAAGGAGATATGGGAAATTATTCTAATGTTCTCATTAGCCTCTAAAGGGCATATATATATATTGATTACAAAGAGGATATCTACAATAAGGAAATAATATAATATTAACATATAATCTCTAATACTCCCCCTCAAGTTGGAGCATGTGGATCAACAATGCCCAACTTGGACAAAAGAAACTGAAATGGCTTTTCACCAAGAGCCTTGGTGAAGATGTCTGCAGGTTGCTGAGTCGTCGAAATGTAAGCAGTAGCTACTAGACCAGCAACAATCATATCACGAACATAATGACAATTATTCTCAATGTGTTTGGTGCGCTCATGAAACACAGGGTTGGCAGCAATATGCAAAGCAGCCTGACTATCACAATATAAGAGAACAGGAGTCGTATGATCAACTCCTAAAGATGAAAGGCGATACCTCAACCAAGTAATCTCGCTGCAGGTACCAGCCATGGCACGATATTCGGCTTCAGCAGATGAGCGAGAGACAGTAGCTTGCTTTTTCGTTTTCCAAGAGACCGGGGAATCCCCAAGTTTGATGAAATAACCACTGATGGAGCGCCGAGTGGTGGGACAAGTACCCCAATCAGAATCACAGAAAGCTGACAGACGAAGAGAGCTTGAAGAAGAGAGCTGAAGACCTTGTCCAGGGTGTCCCTTTAGGTACCTCAAAACACGTAAGGCAACCTGCCAATGGTCAAGTAATGGATGTTGCATAAACTGTGACAAGACATGCACAGAATAGCAAAGCTCAGGTCTAGTAATGGTCAAATAGATGAGACGACCAACTAGTCGTCGATACCGTTCAGGGTCCTCCAAAGCAGGGCCATTAATCTTGGCCAACTGATGATGAGAGTCCATAGGAAACTCACATGACTTGCAACCAAGAAGTCTTGCTTCAGCTAAGATTTCAAGAGCATACTTGCGCTGAGAGACAAGAATACCAGAGGAATTGCGAGCAATCTCAAGACCAAGAAAATACTTGAGACGCCCCAAATCCTTCATGTAAAAACAGCGACTGAGATAAGCCTTGACACTATCAATGCCACTAGAAGTATTCCCAGCAATAATAAGATCATCCACATAAACTAAGACATGTACAACAGAATCACCTCGAGATAACGAGAATAAAGAATAATCAGCCCTGCTCTGCTGAAAACCAAAGGTACGAAGCGCTGAAGCAAGCTTGGAGAACCAATTGCGAGGTGCCTGTTTCAGACCATATAAAGATTTCTGCAGTTTAAAAACTTTCTTAGCAGAGGAGTCGACATATCCTGGCGGTGGAAACATATAGACCTCCTCATCTAGATCACCATGGAGAAATGCATTGTGAACATCCATCTGATGCAAATCTCATCCTCGAATAGCAGCAACTGAGAGAAAGACACGAACAGTGACCATCTTTGCTACAGGATCAAAAGTTTCAGTGAAGTCGATCCCTTCAACTTGGCGGTTCCCTAGAACCTCCAAACGAGCCTTATAGCGTTCAATCTCGCCGTTAGCCCGATACTTAATCTTGTACACCCATTTGCACCCGATAGCCTTCTTGCCTTCAGGCAAGTCAAAAAGAATCCAAGTGCCATTCCGCTCAAGTGCATCAAGCCCACTCTTCATTGCATCCCGCCACGGGGCATGCTGAACTGCCTCTGAGAACCGAGTAGGTTCAACACTTTCTGTAATGGCTACTAAGAACTGTGCATGTGAAGTAGAAAACTTAGCACAAGAAACAAACGCAGCAATATGATAAGGAGTACCTGAGGACGGTGATAGAGTGAGTGAAGATGCAAAGGGGGTGTAGATATGGAGCCGTAAACAGTATTGCAGAAGTAATCTCTGAGCAGAACAGATGGTTGCTTGGCACGAGAAGAACGTCGAAGAGTAGGATCAACTGGTTCTGAACTCCCCCTGTCGTCAGAAGGGAGAACTGATTCTGCTGGTGATCCGCGATCGCGGATTTGGTTCCGCGGTCGCGGATTGGGCTCTGCGAGAATGATCGCATCTGTTGTGGATCCGCGATCGCGGATTTCTTCCCGCGGTCGCGGTTCTGTCTCTGAAATAACAGTAGCCTCTGTTGTTATCCCGCGATCGCGGCTGTCTTCCCGCGGTCGCGGTTCGATCACCTGTGTATTGTCATCATCATAAACTGCAGGGTGAACTGGACTAATAGTTGAAGATGAAGGAACTTTGGGCTCTTCATAGGGAAAAACAGACTCATAGAATACTACATCCCGGGAAACAAAGATTTGATCTGTTTCGAGATCATACAACTTCCAACCTGATTGTCCAATAGGATAGCCTAAGAAGACACATTTCCGACTTCGAGACGCAAATTTGTCATGTGATCGAGGAATCTGTGAAGCGAAGCATAGACAACCGAAGACCCTTAAATGAGAGAACTTTGGCTCCCGCTGATACAATACTTCATAAATTTAGCCACTTCTGGTATTCATATATTTCTGTATAAAGTTGCAATACATTATTTTGCATTGAATGAATACAATATAATGCATTATGGGTAGTGACTAGTGATATATTGTTTGTTGACTCAGAAGGTCGCTCAAGTTTTAAGGAATTAAACACCATAATTTGTAAGTCTTCTTTCCTTTGCTTCTGCAACTACACATATATCACCTAACCTCCTCCTTATACAATTTCAAGTTTTGATTAAAAATTAGACAAGTTGTTATTGAACGTGATCATGTGATGTGAATGGCTGTAATACAATTAATTAGACTGATCATTTGCATAATATATAGTATATGATTAGTTGGCATATCGGCCACTGTTAGGTCCTCCAATTTGCAGAATTTTTTAATATGATAACCTGTTTATTTAGGTCTTCTAATTAAATGTGTCAGAATTGAAATTTTGTGCCAAATCACCCCTTATTTGGCCGAATTTGCGTTAAACCACCCCTTATTTAAATTTTTGCAAAAAACCACCATTTTGTGTCATTCTGTTAACACCGAACCACCCTTAGTTCAAGTCTGTTAGTTTCTCGGTTTAATATTGTGAAATGTCAATGAAACTAACAGACTTGAACGAAGGGTGATTCGGTGTTAACAGAATGACACAAAAGGGTGGTTTCTTGCAAAAATTTAAATAAGGGGTGGTTTGACGCAAATTCGGCCAAATAAGGGATGATTTGACGCAAAAACCTCTATATATGCCAAAGAAATCGAGAAGAAAACCAGATCTACACGGAGAGACACAAAATAAGAGTTCCAGATCTAGCCTTTAAGGAGTCTCATAAACTGTTCAGAGGTACACCACCTTCAGGTACGATGATTTAAGCATACTTAGTTGTTTTACTAGATCAGTACCCGTGCCCTGCACGGGATTTGTTTATATTTTGTATTTTTAAAAAAGTTTTAAACATCAAGAGTTACATCTCTATATAATAAAGCCACCATTTAGATTGACATAACTAAATGACATATTATAATAGTAGAAAGAAATGCAACTCTGTCTAATAATTTTTTGAAATAATTCAGATCTTGACAACATTAAATCAAAACAGAGTAGTTAATCCCATTAAAACAATAAAAACAAAAGTATTTAAACAAAAAAATGTAACTCTAAAAAGACAAATATACTAAGAAATTCTAGTACTGGTACAAATTACTAAAAACTTCTTTGTATACTACATTCGTTGTAGTATCAGATCTTTTGTTATTTTTGTCGCATATCAAAATCTTCAAACCTTTTTTGCTAGTCACTCTTGACGTTCCAACATAAAACTGACCATGAGAGAAAACAGGGCGCGGAAGATACAAACCAACATTAGCCAAAGATTGACCTTGACTTTTGTTAATTGTCATACCAAAACACACACTCACCGGGAATTGTCTTCGTTGAAACTTGAAGGGGAATGTAGTGTCTGATGGCGTCATGACCATGCGAGGAATCAAAACTATATGGCCAATATTGTTGCCTGAAATGATTCTAGCTTGAATAACATGCTTCCCGAGTTGAGTAGTTATCAGTCTCGTCCCATTGCATAAACCCGAAGTTTGATCAATATTTCTAAGCAACATTATAGGGACCCCAACTTTTAGTTTCAGCACATGATTTGGCACACCAGAACACCTAACGCTGTTCAAGTACTCTGGCGTATAGACCTTGTCTTCATTGTCTCTGGGATCACGCGTCTTGCACAGACTATCAGAACCGAGATACACTGTCTCGTCGTCAAATAATATAGACAGTACATATTCATTAACCTTATCAACTTCTTCATGCGTTGGTGCAAGAATTGCTCGTTCCTCAAAGTAATTTGAGGTTGATCTATTGTCCAAAATAAACGGATATATAGACTGAACAATTGCTGGAATCGGTTCTAACTCATAGTTCTTAACCAGAAGTTCATCAGGAATCTTAATTTGTGCTTCACCATCGTTGTCCTCCCCTATAGTACCATCTCCGATGCTTAATACCCATTCTGCAAAATCCTTTGCTTCTTGGATTTCGGATTCAGTGGTACCTCGTTGAATCCGCATGTTTTTTGTCAGATGAAGGACTTTGCAGTGTTCCCACAACTTAGAAGAATTAATTGTGGCGAAAACAATATCTTGCCTGCTTCCTTTTGATATGACGGGAAGAATCTGCCTAAAGTCTCCACCAAATACAATGACTTTTCCTCCGAACGGCTGTTGTAAACTGTTTGGATTTGTAGCACGACAAATATCTCTTAGAGTCTTATCTAAGGCTTCAAAACATAACTTGTTTGTCATCGGAGCTTCGTCCCAGATGATAAGTTTAGCAGCACATATCAACTCAGCCAGATCTGTACCTGAACGTATATGACACGTCGAAGACTTGTTAGCTGCTATACGACAACACATTAGATATAATTATCGTAAATAGTTTGAGTTTTGTACCTGCACTTATATGACATGTTGTTGCCTCGCGACTTGCAAAGGTATTTTAAATCTTGAATGAGCAGTTCTTCCTCCGGGTATTAAGAGAGCAGCATTTCCACTCGAAGCAACAGTGAGGACTATTTCTCCCTTAGATCGTATAGCAGCTGAAAGTGCCCTCCATATAAATGTTTTCCCAGTTCCGCTATAGCCATATAAGAAAAAAACACCTCCATTATCCTCTAAAACAGAATTCATGATCTCATCATAAACTCCTTTTTGCTCAGTTGTAAAGCTAGAAACCAATCGTACATGTTCATCGGATAGAGCTGCTTTGTCGTATCTAAGTTCATCCTGTATAAGCTTGTTTGAACCTTCTGATAAGAGATTTTCATCAATAAGAGGCATAGTACTATAGTTTTTCAAGCTATAACCGCTTCGCTGTAATAACTTCTCAATTTCTGCAAGAGCATAGTTTTGCAACTGATTGTCTGTTAGCTTCAAATCTGCATATAAAAACACATAGTTGTTAATGGAAAAATATGACAAAATAACTAAACAATTGAGATAAGCATATAATTTAAAAACGGAAAGCTCGAAATATAGATATGGCATAATAAAAAATATATAAGAAACAAAATAACTAAACAATTGAGATAAGCATATAATTTAAAAACGGAAAGCTCGAAATATAGATATGGCATAATAAAAAATATATAAGAAATAAAGTACATACCGTCAATTCGAAGTATCCTCCTCTGTTTCCTGATGATATCATCTGATTGATGTTTCCATGTTCGTTGCCAAACGTATTCAGGCCTTGCCATGCTATCAGAAATCAAAAGAAATACAAAGAGACTCCTGAGATAGTCTGTTGTTCCCCAAAAACTTGCTTCAATGATCCCTTCAACATATTCTTTGTCATCATCTAATAATCCCATCTCAAAGCATGCTTCCTTGAAGGTAGGATAAGGGTTACCATGAACAGTCCTTAAAGCTTCAAAAGAAGTTGGCCCCTTAATATGATTTAACATAATCCGGAGATAGTACTTCTCCCCACTACCAGGAAGCACGGGATAGATTCTTCCAATAGAAGCAGTTCCCTTCTCCCGAATCTTCCACTTTCGTTTCTCAGCAACCCATACAAACTTCTCCGGAAACTGGCAATATGTCAAAGTTTTAGCCGTTTCATTTGTTTTGTTACACTCCATCCACTGCAGAAACATAGTGTTTGCTATGTCTGGATCATCTATGACTTCATCAATATTATCAGCATCATCAAATAAAACACTCTGCTCACCGGGAAGGTGGAAATTCAAACGTACAACTGGCGTAGTCCGATAATGAATGGGAAAAGAAAAAATCCTCCAAGATGCTTCACACGCAGATATATAACGACAGTTGAGGTAATCTGTGATTTCATCAACACCGTTATTTTCAGAATTCTGCTTTGTTTCTGAGAATGCAGCTGTCACACGGTCTGGACCTTTGTTCACATACTTGAACAGGTATTTAATAGTGGCCGTCCGATTGCACCACTCAACATTTATATGGGCATTGTACTTTAAGAGAAGAGTTGCATTGTAAGGAACAACATTCCGATTATCTAGTACAACTCCACTCTTTTCTATCGTCCTCCCATCTTGACGCCTTCGATAAATAGCATAGCCATTTTCAGAAATAGATGTCAGGTCGTTGAACTCTTTCGGGAAGTATTTGGTACACTTCAATTCTTTCATACACGGCGATGTCAGATTAAAAACTCCACACGGACCATGAATCATGAATTCACTGACTGCCTTGAATAAATCAGCATCGTGTATTGGGTCAGGAAGCTCAGCTGATATAACTCTATCAATATCTGTTGTAGTAGGCAACTTATGTTCCTTATCTAGAAACAACAAAATGTGGGCATGTGGTAAACCACGTTTCTGAAATTCGATGGTGTATATTACTGCAACAAAGATAGAAGCAATAATAACTTAGAGTTTCAGAAATTAAAGATTCACAACAAAAATATCAACGATAATTCAATATGTAGGGATTAAATGTATTGGGAGTAATTTAAAAATATAACGACTTAGTTACCTGATTTGATTTTTCCGAAAATTTTACCATTTCTGAAATCTTGAATCATTTCGGTCAATTTGATGTGGAACTGCCTGCATACAATGTCAGGCCGATCCTCTGGATGTAGACCCCTCTCTTCAAGAAACCTTGTAATTTCAGGCCATTTTGAATTACATGTGAATGTTATAAACAAATCAGGATAACCATGATGCCTGCAGATCGCCATTGCATCTTGATAGTTCTGCCTCATGTATCTCGGTCCGCCTGTAAATGTAGATGCTAATATTGTACGCTTTCCGGATGAAGATGGTTCAATGTTGCCCTTGCTAGTTGCTCTAGCAAGATTATTGTATAAATCAGACCGAAGCTTCTTCTGGTTAGCTTTCTGGTAGCTAAGCCTTTCTGATTCAACCATTGTATAAAGATCGACCAAGAACTGTTGGAATAATTTTCTGGATGACCTTAGAGCAGGCGATTCTCCTTCCCGCTCATGGATTCTAAACTGAGCAAACTCTTTTATAGTAATCCTCAACCTCTTTCTTGAAGGGTTGTTTGAAATATCACTGAGAGCAATATCAGGTCTGTATCCATCCTCTCCATACGGGAATGCTAGTGGATACTGAAGAGGAAGGTAAGAAGGATGCAACTCGTGTATTCTTTGCAATCGACCACTCCTTGTGTGAAGTACGATGTCTCTCTTTCCTAAATCTGTGTCAATATCACCAATAATAAGAGCAGCAACCTCAGATCTTGTTGGCAGATTATATCTTCGCGCATCTGTGTTTCTCTTACTAATAAGACGCAGCTGGACGTTTGCTGAATTGTCTTCTTTAAAGCGATCCCTTGCCATTCTAAACGCCTTTGCATGAGGGTTGTATTCATCTATCATATTTTTCAAGTCACTCACCAGTGAGTCATCTACTTTTTTTACTCTAGAGCTGCATTGAAAACAAATTAATTTATTATAGCATTGAATATGTTAATAAATATTACGCTAATGAAGATGATGTAGTCTAAAGAGGATATTTTAGTAATTAAGTAAAGAATACCAAACAATTCATGAATTTAACATACCTTATGACACCAATTCTATTTGCATCCTCATTTTCTGTATCAAAGATATATAGTTGTGAAAACTTTGGTCCTGACCCAGGTACAGGTAACAAACTCCCAATTCTGTGAAAGTTTTGACCATGCATTCTGTAGCAGTAAGGTCCACGCCCTCCGCTAATTGGTGCCATCTTGCCTCCTAATGAGGTGAAAGAAAACATCATGTTGTAAGCAATGATGTTTTCACAGAATTGTTTGCTTTTTGGATGCCTATTAGTCAAAAGACTTTTCAGCAACGGGGGTGGCTCTTTCAACAAAGGAAGCTGAATTTTCCCTTTCATACAACAAAGAGAAGACTTTGAAGAATTATCATCACATGAGTTATTTTCTTCATCTTCATCTGATTTCGGTTGTTTGTTTTTGCTGATTTCATCATGCCATAGCAACGCACCACAATACTGACATTGATATTTAGCATCACCATGATCGAGGTACTTGACTACAAAATAAAAATAAGTTGTCTACATTAATAATTAAACAATAAATGACATATTGATTGAGAAAGGTATGAATTGTGAACCATCACAATTTAGATAAATTGTTAACCTTTATGAATTTGCTTTTGTCTTTGTCTCATTTCTTTGATTGCCTCAATTCTTATCATTCTCATACGGCGAGCTAAAAAGAACCCATACAAATTTTTTTTAGCACTTTAACCCAAAAACCACATTTGTTAAAAGTATTTTCATACCTTTCTCAATCTTTTCGATGGCCAATGGATCGTTAAGTCTCGAGTCATGCAATTGGACTACAAACAAAAAGTTAATTAAATATTAAAAAAATAGGGTAGAAGTCTCTATTTATATACATTTATTAATTAAGAACACATGTTGTTAACCTGTATGTACTCCATGTAGATTCAGTGTCCTCTTTAGCTTGATTGCATTCATTCTCAACATCCTCATATTCCGATCTAATATATCAATATAAACTTTCTAATAGTTTTAACATTTAGATATATAAATTCACATGTAGGTTGGTTGAATCATACCTTTTTCTTTTTTTCCTACAACCAATTGGTTGTTAAACATTGATCCATGCACTTGCCCTACCAAAAACAAATTAAAAATCAATATCAAAATAGATAAATTCATAAGATATTTCGATTTTAATTTCCAATAACGACATACAATTAGCGTCACTGTGTAACGGTGCACCCTCATTAATAGAAGAACTGCAAATATTCTCATTTTCTCGACCTGCAAGAATATAATTAAAAAATGATTTTCAAATATAAGAAAGGAATATTATTTTAAAATTAAAAAAATAATATACTACCAACCTGATTGATTTCCTTGTTTCTTACGCCTGTTTTGATTAATCTGTTTAACTACGATAAGAATCAATATAGTACATTCAATATAATCTACTAACTAATCCAACAATCTGAATAAATAAAGTAACCATTAGATATTTATATAAGTTGTACCATTGTTTTTTTTGTGTGGGACGCAACCGGGTAAAACTGAAGTATGAGAAATTGGATCTTGTTGATGAATTTGACGATATCTCGGTGTAACATGTTGATACACTACAAAATTCAATCAACGTATTCAAAGTCTAATATTTAACAATAGAAATTATAAAAAAATACTAAATTTGTTTAAACAAAAATGAAACATATATTGTTGAATTGAATAAAAAACATCTAATTAATCCGCTAGAAACTTACCGTTGGAAATATCGGACATCGGGGTACGCAAACCATTTAAAGAATCTCTACTAACTGGGTCAATAGATCCTGCACATATTTAATTAATATATGAATTTAAATATGTTTTTATATATATATGCTTTAATGCTAAAAATGAACATATACTGTTCTAACATTTAACAATAAAAACATAAAAAACTAAAATTTGTTCAAACATAGATAAAACATATATTTCAATTGAACAAAAACAAAAATAATTAATACAATAAATTACTTACCATTGGAAATATCAGACATCGGGGAACGCAAGCCATTTAAAGAAGATCTAGTCACTCGGTTAGTAGATCCTGCACATATTTAATTAATAAATGATTTTAATACAAACAAATAAATTCATATATAAATCTCAAAAAAAAAAACGATACCCAATTCTTTAGCTGATTGAATACCTGATAAATTTGATTCTGTTCCTTGTTCGTTTTCTAAAACTTTACGCTTTCGCACCATTTTCTCTAATCACTGAATAATATTGGAAACAAAACATAAATATAATATAACATGTATTTAATAACAAAAATAAATGTGAAGATACAAAATAAGCTAACATCAACTATTTACTTAAAAATATTTATTATTTATTTTATCTTCAACAATAAATATAAATGCATAAATTTGGTTTTGATGTCTCTCTCTTTAAGGAAACCCTAGATACTCTCCGCCTCCACTCATTTCCTTCTCACATTTCAGATGTCTGTAATTTCAGCCTCATCCACTCTCTCATACCCTCGAGCATAGCCATTTCTCCACAACTTTCTTCGTTCAGATACTCTTGTCCTTTCTCTGCTAAGATCTGAACGAAGCCCTCCAACCCAAATTCATTTCCTTCTCCAGAGATTCAGATGTCTTCTCCTTCTCGATTGCCTCAGATCTGTAAGCCTCATCCACTCTCAAACCCTCGATTTGGTGCTCAGTTCTCCACAGCTTTCTTCGTTCAGATCCTCTTCTCCTTTCTCTGCTCAGATCCGAACGAAGCCTTCCTTTCTCTGCTCATCCTCCTCAAGATCCTCTCCGCCATCGATCTTTCACAAACCAGATCTGAACGAAGCCCCTCTCAAACCCTCGGCTCTCCGCCATCGATATCCTCTTCTCCTTTCTCTGCTCAGGCCTCCTTTCTCTGCTCAGATCTGAACGAAGCCCTTCCAGATCTAGAGGAGGAAGAGTCGAAAAAGTCTTCTCTTCTCAGATCTAGGGTTTCTTTTGAAATAAATGAGTAAAAGGTACATGAATAACTCCTGGATCTGTACATCTCGCATGTCTGCTATTATTTTTTTATCTTAAGATGATTTGTTCTCGTTCCTTTTTAGGTTTCTGAAATCTAGGGTTTCTGTTTGACATTTTAGCAACATTGGTCATGTACAGGGCGCTCTTCGCTACAGACTTTGCGAAGTAAGTTCTTGTTTGTGAATACTGTTTTTGATCCATAAAATGTAAAGCTTATTATTGGGCTAGTAGAATGTTTTTTTTATGGTTTTAGTTGACCCTTTTGATTGTGAAATGTCCATTGTGGTATATTTTTGTTGTCTTCGAAGACTCATTAGTTTTGACCTCATATAAATTTTGCAGACCATATATCTATTTGATTGTGAACTGTCCACTGCATTTGTTTAATATCAATTTCGGCAATTCATATCTTTACTTGATTGCAGTTTTGTCTTCTCATGGTCATGGTATCAACTAAAAATAAGTTTCCAGCTCTTGTAATATTGGATTACAGTTTTGTTTGCAGTTTTGTTTTCTGAAATAGGTTGAGCCTTGTTTCTAAAATTTCTTGAGTATCCTTTGTGTGTGTTATCACTATTTTGATATTGGATATATCTTACTATGTGCAGCAAGCTATTAAACAACACCAGCCAGCAAGACTCAACTTCATTGATTATTTTGCTAAAATAAGTTCAGCCACTCTCTATTCTGTTTATGAAATGGTCATGAAGGTAATTAATAATTAAATTTTATTCCCAAATTTTATGTCAAAACTGAAAACCTAAATTGCAACTCTTTTATGTACTCACAATGATATAGACTTTGTGTTTGAGTTAAAAAAAAAAAATTGGTATTCAGATTCAATGTAGAATGTACAATTTTAAAATAAAAAGATTAACTTAGAAATTATCTGACCGTTCAACATTCATTTTACTTGTGAATTAGATTGTTAGTCTTAATAATTTATTCTCTTTTTTTTGAAACCATTCTTTATAATTTATTCTAACTCTTCTTTTAGCTAACTTGAATTCAATAATTTGTTATTTTCTTACAGTGCATACTTGATTTAACTCTTTTGATCATTCAAAAAGTAATATTCTTTACGTTTGCCAATGTTCTTTCAGGTAACCATTTTACAGGAAGCATCCCTTGTTCTTAAACAACACCAGTTTTGATTGTGAAGTTATTAAAAAATACCACAGTAAGTTTACTTATTGTATTTATTTTATGTTTTCATATGCAATACAAAAACATAAGATAAATATTTTAATAAAATGAATAATTCAATACAGCTAAGGCTAAAAATCAACTAAAATAAGTTTTTAAGTCATCCACCATCTATTCCTTCACTTCCTTGGGCATACAAAAGTTTTTTGCATATTGTTGGATTAGTTATTTAAAATAAATGTATCTGCAGAATCACTTTATGGTCTAAATAATAAATTAAGTTGTACTTTTTATGCAGAAAATGAACATAGTTGTGATTGTTTTACAGATCTAAAATGAACTTAGAGAAAACTATTCTACAACTATAATAAAAATAATTTACCTTGAAGTAGAAGAATACTCTAGAAGACTACTCTTGATTTCTCCCAAGTGCACACAAATTTCTTTGTCTTCTGCTTTGTAAGGGATGACATAAACACTTATGTATTGGTAGAGAGAGTGGAAAACTGATAATAAATGAATTAGGGATGAATGAAACACTTGTGTATTTATATACACACTGAAAAACGAAATTGTGAATTAGGGTTTAGGAATGTGAATTAGGGTTTAGGAATAGTTGCATTTAGTGCATCCTGATATTTTTTAAGCATGGTAATGAAATCTGTGGTGGGATATCTTGAACTGCTTAAATATGATATATTGAGTTGAATACATAGATATATTTTCCCTTATTACTATATTCTGTGTGACAAAACCTATATATACTTACTTTGTGATTTATTTTTAATTTCCAAACATAAAGTGTTTTATATTATGGTTAGTAGAAACTTATGTAATTACTGTTTAGGAATCTCTATATTTGGTACACTTGCAAAATAACCCCTATTTTCAAAATTAGTTAATATGATATCTATGAGATTTCTTGAATAATAATATTTTAACATAACTTTACTCTTACTTTATTTTATTTTCGTTGAAATTATAATGTGCATATAAAACTTTTTTTGGTAGAGTGCATATATTGGTTTATTAATAATGTTGTATTTTTTGGTAGAGTGCATATATTAGTTTAATAATCCTGAATTATTTTACTGCACTATATGGAATTCGAAAATAGATTGGAAAGAGTAAATAACATTGCTTAAATTTAGAATAAATATGGAATATAAAATAGCCAACTTCATAATAATAGATAATGAATAAAACCTGTTTGAAAACTTGCAATATATTAAAAGAAACTTATTGTAGGTAATGGTAAAACTCTTCTAAACGTTATAATAACTATTCTAGATAAATCTTCAAGGTCTTCACTTTTAACCTCCTTCAAGGATTTTCTGTCAAATCAATCAATCTCTTTCGCCCTTCTAAGTATTGCCAAGGTAGACGATTAGCTGCAGCATACTGATCCAACTTATTCCACAAATGCAAACCATTACATCCTTCATTCATGCTTAAGACACATGACAGTTGCCATGGCATCATGCTTCGAGCACTGATCTTTAAATTAACCTCATTTCCTAGATCTTCAAACCCTATATTCACGTCTGAACTTCGCCATATGACATAAGTTTTGTCTCCATCAATCTCTTGGTTTAATCTAACAAAACGATCATGTCCATATTGCTTAAACATTTCTTCTAGAGCAAAAGAATCCATTTCCACATTAGTAAGAACACATATCATAGGATTGTAAGACGAAAAAGTCCTATGGAAAGAAGTAACTTCAGCTTCACTCATATCAGCAACAACACTCTTAATAGCAAAATTCATCTTGATATTTGGAAATATGATTGGATCCTTTTCATCTATCCATGGGTGAAACCTGATGTTCATTTCTTTAGTAGCATTCCGAAATCTGTATGTAATAAACAATGTTTTAAGCACAAAAAATAAACACACTTGGATGTATAAAATTCATCCCATTATTCATATTGTAGAGTGTATAAAAGATCACAAATTAGATTGTTGTAATTACCTGTCTGTAGCATTCATCACATCTGGGGGGATAAATAGCCTGCATTTTATATAATTTAGATCCAACTCCAATGCTACTGGAAAAGTAAGTTGAATCCAAAAAGTAGACACTAATGGTGGTAAACTGAAAAAGTGGTTTGATGGCATAAGGTCAGAAAGCATTATGATAGAATCTCCCTTGACTACGTCATGCTTAGTTGGATGAACCATTATTAGGACCTGAAATAAAGAAGAAATAACAGAAATAATAAGCCTTTCAGATTATATAAAGTTTAAGACAGTTTTATAAGAACTGCATTAAAGACACTTTACCTTGATATTGATGAATTTTTTTGATTTCTCTGAAGTGCACAAAGACAGTTTTATAAGAACTGCATTAAAGACACTTTACCTTGATATTGATGAATTTTTTTGATTTCTCTGAAGTGCACAAAGATTCTCTACCTTCTGTTTTGTAAGGGTTGCACTTCATTACCTATGTATTTATATAGACAGTGGAAACAAAATTTTATATTATGGTTTAGGAATAGCTGCATTTAGTGCAGAATGTTATAATTTTAAGCATGGTAATGATATATCTATGGGATATCTTAAACATAGAAAATATGACTTATATGGTCAAAACTTTTAAATTTCCGAATAAAATAATGATTTATATCTTTCCTTTTAGTTTTCCCTTATTACTATATTATGTGCACATAGTTATGGAATTTGAAATTATCTATTTTAAATGCTATTGAATCTCTCAGAACCAATATGTGCAAAGTGTTTTATGTGTTGTATTTAATTTCTATATTTTTGCTGGAAATCAAAATTTATGCACCATAATATTGATTAGGAAATATGATTTATGCAAAAGGCAACTGTATTGTTTAAATATCTTCATGCACAATAAGTGGTTAAAAAGGCATAATGGATATTTTCTGATGTATAATTTTTCCATTT
This sequence comes from Oxyria digyna, assembly GCA_029168935.1. NCBI lineage: Eukaryota > Viridiplantae > Streptophyta > Magnoliopsida > Caryophyllales > Polygonaceae > Oxyria > Oxyria digyna. Next base: position 4,800,997 of record JAPVLV010000018.1, read on the forward strand.
AAAAATTAGCTTTTTCTTATTTTATATGGACTGTTAGAATATATATTTTAATGAACCTAATTTCGTAATTCTGCAAACCCCTGAGTTCATTTTCTTATGTACTAAAAGAACACTTGTCCATTTTCTTATGTGCTTTTTATCCTGTAGACGGTTCCAATGGAAGCTCATACAACTCTTCATCTATCACACTCTGGTGCTCTATTGCTATTTGTTTTTGGTAAGTTTGCTGCTCAAATCTACTTTAGACAGGCAATTACTTTGAAGAGTATGACATGGCCAATGAATTTGTTAACTTATAAAATTCAATATGCAGAGGGGAGATGTGAATCTGGGTTGCAGATTGCATAGACTTCAGAGGAAGATCATCTAAAGGGGAGCAAGTAATGCAATTTAAATGTTGAGAAAGTAATTTAGACTGCTTTAAACCAAGTAAGTTTGCTTCTGAAATTAATTACTTTTTTTAAATATTTTTAGTTTTAAAAAAGGGAATGATGTTGCATGATAAGAAGATTAGATATAGATACTTTGCATGATAAGCAGATTGGATATAGATAAAGAAAAACTGAAAAAACTTAATCCTTGCATGATTGAGTATAATAATCTGAAAAAGTAATTATTGAAAAACCAAAAGTGCTAAAAATCCTCTAAAAACTTAAAATAATTCGGCCATCTAATCCTTCTTCTCCTTCTCGTCCATCTTTTCCTTTTTAACTTCTATGAGCTACTTCTTAGTTGATGAATACTCCCCCTCCTCATGTTTGCTAGAATTTGGTTCATCATCAATAGACATAAATGATCTTTTTGACGGGGTACTCATGTCATTAGAAGAAGTTTTTGATGATTTTGATATCAGATCAATGTCAGTAATTGTAGTTTCTTCATTTTCCTAAAAAAAAAATCTGTAATAAGTAGACTATATTTCATAAATAATGAATTGATTTGACATATATATTATACTTATTCAATAGGTTAAGTAATATTACCTCAGAATGTAATGATAAGGTCTCAAACTTTTCAATCAAATGTGCATCACTTGAGATGTGTGTGACAGTATATGCTGATGCCATTGGTAGATTGGAGATATTGTATTCAGAAATGAGAACCTTGAATAGAAATTTCCTGTTTAAGAATATCTTCAATTCTTCAGGAATCTCATTATCATCGTCTTCCTGTAAAACACTCAAAAATATTAGAGAAGTTCAAGATTGTATATATTAGCAAAAAGATATAAAAATCACCTCTTTTCTTGATTCCAGAATGTCAGTAACACTTTTCTCTAAGATTTGTGAAGCTTCTTTATCAAAAATTGTTAATTGAGCGTTTCCTGTTCCATCAATTACTGAAACTTGTATTGCAAACCTAGGTATTGGAAAAGTGACTATTTTTTCACATTTCTTGCACCAGTGACCCTCCTCTGAGCCCGGTTTAACTTTACTCTTGCACTTTTTGCATGAGTTATAGTACCAACCTGTAGGATTATCAATATGTTCTATGGTGGCAACTGTAACAGCTCTCAGTACCTATAAAATAATTCAGAATTAATAATTGTAAAAATTCATTGGAAATTAAAATAATTCAGAATTAATAATTGTAAAAATTCATTGGAAATTAACTTTTTACAACTTACAGTTTTATTTTCAAATAGATGCTCATGAAGCTCTTCCAATGTTCTCCTGTCATTGGCCTTTAGGAAAATATCAGCCGGTAATTTTGAAGCATCATTTGAAAGCTGAAAAATATTCTCAACTTGTAGCCCTTCTATTTCTTTGAAACTGTATCAAATTATTAAAGAACATAGTTTAGTTCAAATAATTTTCTGCATATCAATATCAAGTTTGTATGGGTGAGAGTATTAAAAGGGTAGAGATTTGACTATTTTACTGCACATAAATAGTATAAAAATAAATAGTTTTACATAGATAAAATTCGAATGTTTGTTTACCTGTTTTTGAAATCTGAAATTTCTGCAATTGAGTCATCATCTAGAAAGAGTCTAGTTCCATCATAACCATTTGAGAAATTAGGCTCATTATTCCATTTTGATAGTCGTGCAAATTGAATGACTAATACAGTCTTCTTATTCTCAAGTGATAATCCGAGTAGGGGTCGACACATCTCAGCATAAGCATCCCAAAGTGTAATGTCTACTGTATTGTTCCTATAAAATAAATGTAAAGTCAATGAGTTTTAAAATATATGGGCTGTAAGAATAATCATTCAACTGCATAAACTGTAGATCTGAATAATATATTAAATGAGCCTAAAAACCTGAAGGTAAAAATGGCTGAAAATTGGAATATAAATGTACACTTTGTGAAAAGTGGCTTATTCAATAGATTTAGTATTTATATAGTAGATTACATAATACTATATAGTAGATTACATAATACTGATGCCAGTGGCTTATTCATAAACTGCTTCATGTTTTAGTTCATAAAAATATAAATGTTTCAGATCTGCAGTATTAAAATCCAAAACCATACCTGGAATCCATTAACTTCAAGAATAGCCTTTTTCCATCAGGTTTTTTTGCAGACCATTTGACAATATCTCCAATTCCAGCCAACAACCCAATAAGATCTGAAACAATAAATTAAAATAACAGCAGATCAGTTAGGTATGAGAATAACTGTTGCAAAAATGTGTTCATTTAGTTTATAATACTAACCATAATGGGTATTCTCATGTAGTGAATTATCATACACTTTCTCAAAATCTATGAATTTAAAGCCATGAGTAGGAATATCTTCAGTAATGCAGGGCTTTACTACTGTAAAGCGTGAAAACAGTAGCTTGAATTTGTGATTTGTATATTTGTACTCTGTATCGTACATTGCAACTCCATATTTTGAGATTAGAAAAGCTTCTCCTTCTTTTAATTGTGGAAAGTTGGTCATTAAAGACTCCTTTATCACTGCATGAATTCGTTCTTCCTGAATATTAGATTACGTATAGTTAGATAGAGAAATATAGAAACAGTAAAACAGGATTGAAATAATCTACATACCGTTTCATCCATGAAAATTATGTTGGTGGTGGAGAATTTAGAGGGATCTGCCTTCATAGGAACTTTGAACATTCTTATGCATCTAACCTTCATAGTAAGATTGTGTTTTGAAGATGTAATATCGATAATACGTTGAACTGCTTCCATGGTGTATGATTGGAAGAATGACAGTAGGTTTAAAGTGAGAATAGGGAAGAATGTGAAAACATTAGGGTTTCATTTTATAATGAAACATTAGGGTTTCCTTTTGTGCATAATACTGCTGCCTCTTATTTCTGGAACAAAATGCAGTAATACACAGCTTGCAGATTGTGTTTATAGCCTTTTGAGTTGTTTTTCCTTTTCTTTCTTTGCAGATTGTGTTTATTGCCTTTTGAGTTGTCTTTCCTTTTCTTGCTTTGCAGATTGTGTACGATTTTAAAAGTGTTCAAAATCTTTTAGGTAAATGCAGTAATACAACTTGCAGATTGTGTGGCTTTTTGAGTTGTCTTTCCTTTTTTCTTGCTTTACAGATTTTCTGGGGTGTTTGAATGCAGTAATTACAGATTTTCTATTATGTACTAAAAGTTTCTTTTTCTTGCTTTACAGGGTTGTGCAAATTTCAGTCCAGAATTTTTGGCATGAGTTTCCTTTTCTTTATACTGTTGCAGATTCATTTACTGCTTCAGTTTTATATGCAGAAAGATTTGTAATAATGCAGGTTCATATCGGTTTTGGTCTAGGGTGATGTAATAATGGTTTTTCAGTTTTTTGCGTTTGAGTTTCATTTTTTTGGCATTACAGGTTTAATCATTGAACTGAAAAGTGGCTTGTTTTACATGTTAGTTTTATATTGATTTTAGGTTAATAACATAAAGATTACGTATTAGGGCTTAGAGCATGATAATATTTCTATGTATACACTCTTTTAGGTAAATTAGGGAATTAGTTAATATCATTACTGAATTGGCAAAAAAAAGGAAAATATGTTCGACACTCAAAATAAAAAAGATTTCCTAAAATACCACAAAGAAAATTCGGTCAAGATTAGACAGCAGTGTGAACAAAAAAAATTGGCAAAAAAAAGGGTAAAAACGCAACCAATCATATTGTGCCACGTGGCAGAAACGTGGATAGGCTGAAATGCCTTCTTGCCACGTGGCATAGCTAGGGTGACAGGAAGGGATTCTGCTTTAATAGTTATATAGTAGATTTACTGCTTAATCTGTTGTTGAACTGTCTATACATATAGTTGTATAGCCTGTATGCAACAAAAAGTTACTATGTTTGACCGATAGGTCAATAGATACGGTGTGTCAAAATTTGACTGATTTTCTTATATTCATGTTGATATAAGATCGATATCAAGTACCATCTACTGATGTTGATTGTTGATTGGTTTATTTAGTTTTAATTCCTTTCATTTTATTTCTTATTGTATAAGTCAGCTGAATATATATAAATGACATCAACTCAAATGAATGTGTTTCGTCCTAGTTGCCGTAGAAATGGTATATGCTGAATACTTTGTCCAACAATGACAATATTGTATCTCCAGATTAATGATCACATTCTCATCTTTGTCGCAGGAAACCGGTGTCCAGGATCCTAACGCAGCTACTGATATTCAAAGTGACATCAATTTTGTTGAAGTGATCTATTGTTTGTTGACTCAGAAGGTCGCTCAAGTTTTAAGGAATTAAACACCATAATTTGTAAGTCTTCTTTCCTTTGCTTCTGCAACTACACATATATCACCTAACCTCCTCCTTATACAATTTCAAGTTTTGATTAAAAATTAGACAAGTTGTCATTGAACGTGATCATGTGATGTGAATGGCTGTAATACAACTAATTAGACCGATCATTTGCATAATATATATAAATGATTAGTTGGCATGCCGGCCACTATTAGGTCCTCCAATTTACAGATTTTTTTAATCTAATAACCTGTTTATTTATGTCTTCTAATTAAATGTGTCAGAATTGAAAATAATTTCTACAGACAACATGTAATTAATTATGTGTAAAATGGTTGTTATGGGCTGGCAACAAGTTGTTGAATTTCTTGAGTGACGAGAACACGTAATTAATTATGCAGCCATGTCTAACGGAGAGAATTGTATTTAATATGAAGAATACTTATCAGGGAAGAAAACCAGAGCTAAAGGGAGAGGCACCATCTACAGGTATGATGCTTATACGTTTAATCTACTTGATAAAAATTAAGGTTGTTTGCTTATTTATACATCATATGGTCCATATGTATGTAGTTAAATACAAGGATTTCCTTCTTCATCTCATTTGAATAATTTGATAAAGTTCTAGACTCAATAATGTGTGTTTGCCTAACCAGAATTCAATTAACTTGTACAGTTACTTTCTTCTTCTTTTTTTGGTTGAAGGAGATTGAAAGAAGTACTTGCAAAAATGTCTGTTGGTTCCATTGTCAATCTTGTTGTTGGAAAAGTTGCTGAGCTTTCCGTTCAAGAAGCCAAATTCTTATATGGTGTGAAAGGCGAAGTTGAGAGTTTGACCAAGGAGCTTGAAAGCATGAACGGCTTCCTTATTGAAATGGAGTCCATGGATGAAGAAGGAACCGATGTCCGGAGTCAAACCATCATCAAGGAAATTAGGAAGCTTGCTTATGATGCTGAAGACGTGATCGAGTCCTACATCCTCGAGAATAGTTTTTCAGATAACAAGATGGAAGATTTGTTCAAAAGATATTTATGCCTTTCTAGCTCCCTTGTACGCACCCACCAAGTAGGCACAGAGATTCAGACCATCACAAAATGCATAAATGAAGCCATGGAGAGGTGGAAAAAATTTCATACAAATCCAAACGAGGGGACAACGAATGCATGGACGCGCCCGAATAGAAGAAGACGAATGAACAGACCAATGGCCTATGCACATAATAGAGAGGATCATGTAGTTGGTCTTGATGAAGACATCAATAACTTGATCGAGGTGCTGACTTCGGATGATACCAAAATTAAAGTGGTATCTATTTTGGGAATGGGTGGATCTGGAAAGTCCACTCTTGCTAGAAAACTATACAATCACGAGGGTGTCAAAGCCCATTTTGATTGTGTGGCATGGGTATCCGTTTCTCAAACATGGAATCCTCAAGAAATCCTACTCGATCTACTGAAACAAGTTAGCGGGAGAAAGGATGAGTCCTTGTCAAGCCATAACATACTTGTGGGGAAGGTTTATCAGTTCTTGGAGGAAAAGAAATATTTGATAATTCTTGATGACGTCTGGGAAGATGAAGCACTAACAATGATCGTTCAAGCACTGCCATTAGGAAGTAATGGCAAGAAAATCATCGTTACAACCCGAAATCAAAAAGTTGTTGATTATCCAGATCTAAAGCCCTTAACTCACACCCACAAACCAAGACGCCTCAGTCAAAAAGAGAGTTGGGAGTTGTTTAGAAAAATCGCTTTCATCCATTCCGAGGAGTCTGGTTACTCAGATGATATTGAAAGATTTGAAGTATTAGGTAAACAAATGTTGGAAAAGTGTGGAGGTTTACCGCTTGCAGTGATTGCACTTGCTGGCATTTTACATGAGAAGCAAACTCTCGAGGATTGGGAAAAGGTGAAGGTGGCGGTTAGCTCACGGATAATGGCAGATGGGAAAGGAACACATTTGTATGGGCCAGTGGAACATATGTTATTGCTTAGCTATTATGATCTTCCACGCGAACTCAAACCTTGCTTGTTGTACTTGGCACGCTATCCAGAAGATCACTCTATTGACGTTGAAGAACTACTTCAATTGTGGATAGCTGAAGGATTCATCACCTTGGATGATAAGGTGCATGAAGGAGACACACTAGAGGATGTCGCACAACAATATTTGGACGAGTTGATTTACCGATGCGTGGTTGAAGTTGCAGGAACAGACTACACCGGAAAAGTAGTGTCGATTCAGATCCATGACCTAGTTAGAGATTTATGCGTTAAAAAGGGCAAGAAAGAACAATTTCTGGAGATATGTCTTTCAAATGCTATAGATTCACGCCGAGCTGCAATATTTTATAACAAAAGGTACGTAGCGTAAGTGAGAAATACATGCCTTTAGATTATCATTTCATCATATATATGGGTTAGATGTAATATTTTATTATCATTTCATCATATATAAATGCATATATATAAATGATCATGTTAGGAGGTATATGGGTTGTCCATATATGAGAAATACATGCCTTTAGATTCATCATATATGAGAAATACATGCGTTAGATGTAATTTAAGAGAGAGAGAAAAGAACAATTTTAATCACTTTGTAAATTGTGCAGCACGGACCCGGCAGACATGGAGGACGTGGATCCATCTTCAACAAAGAATCAACACCTTCGTTCCCTCTTCTATAATGGAGGACGTGGTCCTGCTTCTAAATTGAATTTGCAGGTGATATGCCAGAGTTTCAAATTACTCAGAGTTATGCAACTTCACCGTTTTAAATCATTAGATGGCACCTTACCAAGAGAGATAGGGAGGTTGATTCACTTAAGGTACCTTGGATTAAGGGACACAAACATAAGTCGGCTACCTTCTTCTATCGGTAAATTGCGTAATCTGCTCACACTAGACTATAGTGACGTATACCTCCGAGATGATTCGTCGAAACTGAGGATCCCGGATGTTGTTTGGAAAATTAAGGGGCTTAGACATCTTTACCTACCTATATTTGGAAGTGAGTTAAAGGTCGACAAACTGCAGTTGCATACCCTAAAGAACTTGCAAACACTAGATATGGGAGGTGTGGGAGGTACTTGGATGTTGCCAGAGTTGTCACGTTTAAGTCACAGTGTTCGAGAGTTGCGACTAGGAGGCATAAACGACGAGAAGACACTAGAGGCCGTATTTCAATGCCCAAGTATCAAAATGGATCATCTTCATTCATTGGACTTGGATTGGGACAATGAGCCAGGGCAAGGCTCTCAGGAAGTGAAGTTGGAGAGCATTGAATCCATAATCCATTCTCAACATCTAAGAGAGCTAAGATTAAATGGAAGGATGGGAGATAGGTTTGCCACCTGCGGGGCTCAGTTCCCAACTAGTGTTAACAAGTTAGTGTTGGCAAAAACCAAGTTCGGAGCAGAAGCTACGCTTGTAGCTTTAGGCAAACTCCCCCGTCTCATTTTCCTGGAGTTATATAAAGATTCCTATACTGGCACAAAATGGACTTGTTCTACGGGAGAGTTTCCACAACTTCAAGAGCTTCTTGTGTGGTATTTAAACAACTTGGAGGAGTGGACTATTGAAAGAGGAGCCATGCCTCAACTCAAGAAATTAACTATCAGGAATTGTATGAAACTGAGCAGGATTCCGGAAGGATTGGAGTTTATCACTACCTTGCAAGAATTTACTGTCATCGAAATGAATAATGAATTTAAGAAGCGGATGGGAGGGTACGAGAAGGAAGGAGGAGGAGAAGATGCTCATATCATTCAACATGTCCCAAAGGTTACAAGTAAGACTTCTGCTACTTATTACAAACTCTATGCATTCACAAATTTACCAAACAAAATAAAACTAGTCTATTTCCCGCGCCATGCGCGGGTTTATTTAGTTCATAAATCAGTGAATAAGTAATCTTGTATATAATTTTATCCGAAAAATATATGGATAGTTTTGAAATGATATTGCTACATAACTTAGTTTACAATTTTATATATATTTAATATGCAAAAGATATAAATAAGCTTTTATGCCTCTTATTTGATCAAATTATCATAAGACAATTTTTAACAAATTTATATATTGATTTACATTCATATGAAACTATATAATTCAAAATAATGTATAAGTGTAAAAATTGAGGATCAAAAAAATTATAGTGTATAAGTATAACTAAGAATATGTTTTGCACATTTTAATTTTATATTGATTATTCAAAAGAATTGGTTTACCAAAATAGGGAATAGTGTATAAATGTAAGTATATTTAAGTTATATTATTTATTGAATAATCTTAAGTTATTAATAAATAAGAAGCTAAAGAATAGCAACTAACTACTAAACAAATTTTTAGTATTTAATGCTTAAGAAACATTCAAAAAATCTACAAAATGACACGTAGGATTAAAAAATCTAGAATGAACGAGAGAGCTCTATTTAATTCTGTTTTAATACATATATATATATAGGTCATGCTGGATAACTCTGTTTTTTGTTAAATCTGAAAAATACCCACAAATATGACCAACACAATATAATTTTAAGTGTTAAACAGGTACTTAACGAGGCGACAATCTGCTGACAGCAGTGAGGTCTTTGTTTTTATACATATTGAGCGATATCTATTATATCTAGCTGAAATCCCCAAGTTTTACATGAATTTCTTGATTAATAGTAGTACTGATACTGAAATGAGGCTTGTTTCTCTGTTCTTATATTAGGGAGATAATTCAGAAGAACTAAATGACGCGACCCTACACGTCCAACAACGCGTCCTATGATGTAAGTCAACTCGACTTGACCCCTCTCCAAGCACGACTTGCAATCCATGGCCTTGACCACCGAGGCATCAACGTCTAATTGTCACGACACTCGAGCATCGACTATGCTTCGATTCCATGACTCTTATCAGTGCACGCTTCCTAAAGACATTAAGGAATGAAATGTCTTGCTTATCAACAAGACTCTTATTCGCTTTCCCTTTGTTGATGTTCCCGACTTTATTTTCCATACTATTTACAATTCCGTGAAATCTTATAGATTTCTTTCAATGTTTGAGAATAAATATGATAAGGTGGTCTTAAAAATTTCCCTATTTTGTGCTTTCTTTCATCAATCAAATATTTTAGTTTTCAGCAAAGCATGTGAATCTTGGTTTACTTGTTCATTGAAAACCAGCTATTCTTGTTCAACAATTTCAGACACTCTTGTATTGCCTTCACGTTGTTCTTCGCCATACTTAAATGGGAATAGATTAGAGCCAGCATATCCAAATGCAAGGAAAAGAGTAGTTGTTGTTCTACATGAACTCCTCAGTTTGACTATGGAGAAAAGTTGGCTAGATTAGTTGGCTAGATTAGTGCTTTGCTTGATCAAGCATCATGGTATCTTCCATATAAGCAACAAAGGAGCAAGGAGTACTGTGTTCCTCAACTTATGTGCAGGGTCTAACAAGAAGGAGAACCTAAAAAGGAAGTTGGGATCCAAATGCAAAAAATATATGTTATATCTCATTAGCTAGCATAGTCTGGGGTAAACATTAGAAAATCAGGCACCTCCTATACATGACACTGCAGAACGAAGCTGTTTGATCGAGAAAATGCGCCCATTCCCATATGAGATCCCCGAGAGAGTATAAGAAATATTTGATTCGCTGCAGGCAAGTTTAGTATTTATTGTTGACGTTTGAAATCAGTACCCCCTTGCTTGTTTGTTGATCACTCTTGTATTTTTGTTGGATGTTTTTGGCAATTTATATGTGGTTTTTATCCAGATTGACAGTTCTGTTTCGTATACATCTTCGATACAATTTGATGATCAAACTGGTCATGGAGATTGGACGTTATCGGAAGAAGCTAGAGAATTTAGAACATTATTCAGTTTCAGAGGGGACAATCCAAGCGCAAGTTACACAAAAAAATAATATTTTTATGCTTTCCCCTTTACCAGTTTACCTCCTTAACTCAGATTTGGCAAATTCAATCTAGCTTCTCGCTTAATTAGTGACTAACCTACTTTCATAATTGAAAGCATGAACTGCTTCCTGATTGAAATGGAGTCCATGGATGAAGAAGGAACCGATGTGCAGAGTCAAGCCACCGTCAAGGAAATTAGGAAGCTTGCTTATGATGTTGAAGATGTGATAGAGTCCTACATTCTTGAGAATAGTTTTTCAAATAACAAGATGGAAGATGTGTTCAAAAGATATTTATGCTTTTGTAGCTCCCTTGTACACACCCACCAAGTAGGCACAGAGATTCACGCTGTTGGAGCCCAGATATTCGCGATCTCGCAATCAACACCTCGCGAGATCTGGCCTTCAGTGAATCTTCAAATACTGGAGACCTTCCTCACACAAACTGGAGCAACAACTTGTGACTCATCTTCATCCGGATCGAAATGTACTATCCTCCACTGTTCTTTATGTTCTTCAATCCTCAAGGTACCTGCGCAACCAAACCGGAAGGTTGGACCCCCTGATTTGGCTCTCCGACGCTCAAGTCAGTAATAACTACAGATAAATGAACACAATGCCTCAAACAACAATAGAATGAAGTAAAACAGAGAGAAGATAACGATCGAAGTAATGACTAAATCAATGAAACCTCGTGAACCAACTCAATGAAACAGTAAATGATGAAACTCAACCAATCGTGATGATTCACACCTCAAAAGCACGATAACGATACCGAGAGCCAGAATCCAGGTACCGATCATCCGATTCCCTACTAAAAGAGGTGAATCAGAATCAAAGAGACGAGCTCGGAAATGAGTAATCGCCTTATGTGTTTTCTCTCTAGCTCAAGGGGGAAGGAAGATGCTCTCGATTGCCACTAGCCTTCTCTCTCTTTGCCTTTAGGATTTATAATCGGACATTGGGTCTCACACAATCTGGTGTCGCTCCCTTTGCCTATTGGGCTTCTTAATGGGCCTCTCGCTCTTGACTTAGTTATTGACCTTATGGGCTCGCGGTCTGTTTCTCAGTCGCGGACCGGGTTTGCGTCACAAATCGCGAGAACCGGGTTTGTGTCACGAATCGCGAGAACCGGGTCCAACAGCCAGCCCCCCAAGTCCTTGCCTTCGCGAAGGTAAGGCTTGGGTAATAATTGAAGCCGGGTTCTCGGGGAGTCCCTTGAAGATCATTTGCTCGCGACGCCTTCTCATTCCATCACGCTTGTTTTGAATTTCGAATTTTAAATTCGAGACGCTTCGTCTTCCCGCGTTCTGACATCTTTCAACACGTGGTGACCTTTTGGGATTTTTTCCACCTTCCTATATAAGGCTGTCAAATCATATTCTTCCCTTCCTCTTTACTTCAACTGTTCGTGTTCCTCTGTAAAAACCCATTCTTAATAAAATTTCGAGAAACCTTCACTCGTTCAGACAATCTTCAGATTACAAATGGCTGGTAAGTTCTATTTCGAATTCGTTCTTTATTTGTTGTTTTCTTCCATCACTTTTATACATGATTTCGATATTTCTGTATCTCCGCTGTTTTGTGTTCTTTCGAAGCTTTTGCTGGTTTTCATGGCGGTGAGGCGGGTTTTCTCCGTACCTTTATTGGTTATTTACTGGGCGGTGTCTCTTTTTCCTTCTTCTTTTAGACTGTCGAAATTCTCACCGTTCTTTAAAGTCTGATTTTTTGTTAAATCTGGAAAATACCCGCAAATATGACCAACACAAAATATAATCATCTACCGAGAGTGCGTTACCAACTCGACTTGACCCCATGTCCAACTAATGGCCACCAACGAGGCATCGACGTCTAATTGCCACGACACTAGAGCATCGACTAGGCTTCGATTCCAAGATATTCAGGTGGACGCCTCGTAAAGACTTTAAGGAATTAAGGTCTTTCTTATCCGAGCCTTGTTAAGACTCTTTATCAACTTTCCCTTTTTGTACTTCATTTGTTGATGTTCCTGACTTTATTTGCGACACTATTTACAATTCCATGGAATCTTATAGATTTCTTCTGATGTTTGAGAATAAATATGAAGCAGAAGCCGTCCTTGTAGCTTTAGGAAAACTCCCCCATCTCCTTGACCTGAATTTATCATACAAATCCTACAAGGGCACAAGCTGGACTTGCTCTGCAGGAGAATTTCCGCAACTTAAACAACTAAGGTTAAGTGAGATACTAAAATTATATAGGTATGATGAAACGTCTAATGATCAATTTGCTTGACAGAGTGAATGCCACAACTTGGCCTACAAACTTTCCTTCGAATCCCGGGTCCTTCTTATGTTTAGAGGGTATGGCGAATCCTGGGTTATGCTGGAATGTTGTGAATGGCAGGATTATGAACTCTCCCTGTGTCATGGTTGATCAAGGAAACTTGGAGGGCTTAACAGGGATGATATTTTGCTGCTGATTTTGACAGTTGGATGGACCATAATCTGGAGAAACCAGTGGGTGTTTGCCAATTTTGCTTTTGCTTGGCCTCTTGGTTTTCTTGTTGTGTTTGATCCCCCTTCAGATACTAGGTCCTTCATATTAGCTGATCTGGATGGTTTTGATATTCTTTGATTGCTTGTTTCTTGCATCTGTTAATGGATTTGCTGCGCTGCCGTCTGCAGGCAAGTTGATTCGTCTGCAGGCAAGTTACAGTCATGCTAAGTTGTTAACAGGAAAGAGACATTGCTAATCATGAAGCAATTTGTATCAGATTCATTGTTCACGTTTGGAGTCAATAGACATGTTTTTGTGTAACGTGCGTGGTTTTTAACCTGATTAACCTATTACTTAATTAAGGTTTCCACCACTTTTGTTTCCTATTAGTTCTCTTGAATTTGACACTTGTCTATGTTATCGTTTTGGACGTTGTCGGAAGAAGCTAAAAATTTAGAACATCTATAAAAGCTAGAATTACGTGGAATACATATCAGAAGACAGATCCTTTTCAAAAAAATAATACATAGAACTATAGAAGACAGATTGATCGGTCAAAAATTTGGTACGCACTCACTTTTAAGTTTAACTTACTAAATTCGGGACCTCCAAAAACCGAACGGGAGTTTTCTCTCAACTGATCAAATTTCGTGTGTGCATACAGGAAGTGAAGTCTTATTTGCATTGTACACCGGTATAATTTCTTAATCCTATACAAATTCAACACTTCTGTATTGTTATACTGAGTTGCAATCACTAAGAAAGATACTGGGTGATCAATATTGATTTCGATTTAGAGTTGCATGCCAACTGTTTGATATATTGTCTCAAAGAGAATACTGTGCTCAATTTTGCAGAATGCGAGCAAAAGGAACACTTCAGGATAGCCTGAAATCCCTAGCCATGATCTCATTTCGGAATTCAAGTTACATGTTCGTTCAAGTGAAGCATAAGAGTAGTAGTCTTGGAAGAAGACCTAAAAAGAAAATCTACTACAGAGTCCATGAACTGGATAGAGTCATGGATCATCAGAAGAAGCCAGCCATGATATTGCAACTCGAGAACATTATTCAGTCTCAGAGGGGACAGTCCATTCTCATCAGGGACCTCGAAAAGGAAGTTGGGATTGTTCACAAGTGGAATCTAATGGTTGTCATTGAGAAATATCCTTCTATTTTCCGGGCCACTGGTGGTAAAAAGGCGCCAATTTCGATTACCCTTACGGAGAAAGCAAAGAATGTTGCAGATGAGGAAAACGGAGCAAGGAGTCTTATGGAGCCAATTGTGGCTAATAACTTGAGAAAGTTGTTGATGTTAACGGTCGATTGTCGTGTTCCTTTGGAAAAGATTGAATTCATTCAAAAGGAGCTTGGATTACCAGACGATTTTGAAAGGTCCCTGATTCCGAATTACCCCGATTTCTTTTCATTAAGAGATGTTGATGGAAAGGCCTACTTGATATTAGAAAACTGGGATTCTTCATTGGCGGTGACCGCTTGTGAAGAAAAGTTGGCAGGAGATGCAAATTTTGAAGGAGGAAATGGGAAGAAACCTAGAATTTTAAAAGATGGGAACTATTGTGGACCTTATGCATTTCGAATTTGTTATCCGTCTGGTTTCAGGCCAAACATGAGCTATCTTGATGAGCTTCAGAAATGGCAAAGATTGGACTTCCCTTCACCATACTTAAATGGGAAGAAATTTGAGCCAGCTGATCCAAAGGCAAGGGAAAGAGTGGTGGCTGTTCTACATGAACTCCTCAGTTTGACTATGGAGAAAAGGATGACATCAGTTCAAATGGATGTGTTTCGTTCTGTGTTGCATAGAAATGGAACATGGTGAGTACTTCACCTGACAAAGTGAAGTCACAGAGGAATGGAAAGAGAGGCAGAAACAGGCCGATAAAACAGCTGAAAATAAAAAGAAAAGTGTGGCTTCATTTGTTCCTCCTAAGGTAATATAATAACTAACTAAGAGTCTTGGATTTCTAGAACTCTCCCCCCAGCGATGACAATATTGTATACCCAGATTAATGATCAAATTCTATCTTTGTTGCAGGAAACCATTGTCCAGGATCCTATTCCTAACGCAGATGATCAAAGTGACATCAATGCTGTTGCAGCATCTTTAAAGGTAACACTAGACTTGGTCCAATCTTTCCATTTGTTTTGTATTAGGGGGGTTATCATTGATTGTGATCATGTGATGTCAATTGAATAAATATGATTAGTTGGCATGCCAGCCAGTGTTATTCATTTTTATAAAACTAGCCAGTGATAAACCTTCCGGGCTGTCAGTTTGAGTACACCTAGAACTACCTGCAACAATCAAATGGAAATTTTATAAAATTCAAACTCAGAGCTGGTCAGAAAAATATAGTAAGTTGGCGATTTGAAGCTTGCTTGCATTTATTTTGTAGAGATATTGATATCAATATATTAAATATGGACACTCAATAACTAAAAATTTGAACCTACCATATCTTATCTCAAGGAATTAGATGATAACTTGATGCTGCTTTGATCACCACAAATTCCCTTTTTTGTCCTTTAGTAGAAAAATTAATAAAAAAAAAGAAATTGGGGCCTTGCACTAATGCACACATGACTTGCTCCTACCCAGTAAACATTGTGTAATTGTTCCATTCCGCTCTCAACGCTCTTCTACAATCTCTTCACCCGAGAGATCTTGTCCGACGTCTTCTCCGTCGACATTCTCTTGGACCACGCTACAGGCGGAGGAACCGAAAGGCTGGCAAAAGGTAAAACTATTCAACTAACAAGATGTAATCTGGTGTCTTTCAAAGCATCTAAGACATGTAATTTTATAAAGTGCTAGATGCGATAAATCTAATTGAAAAATTACTAATGTATGTTTTCCTAACCAGAAGTCAATTAACTTGTATATTTACTTTTTTTTTTGTTTGGTTGAAGGAGATTGAAAGAAGTACGTGCAAAAATGTCTATTGGTTCCATTGTCAATCTTGTTGCTGGAAAAGTTGCTGAGCTTACCGTTCAAGAAGCAAAACTCTTGTACAGTGTGAAAGATGAAGTTGAGAGCTTGACTAAGGAGCTTCGAAGCATGAACGGCTTTCTGATTAAGATGGAGTCCATGGATGAAGAAGGAAACGATGAGCAGAGTCAAACCACCATCCAAGAAATCCAAAGAAGGTACGTAGCGTAGCGTAAGTGATCGATGATTAATACTTTTTGTGTTTTATTATCATTTCATCATATATAAATGATCCCATAACGAGGTATATCGATTGTCCATATTTGAGAAATACATGCCTTAGATATTCGTTTCATGAATTAGCGACAAAAGGATACGATTATATCTTATTATGTGGTTTAGATTTATCATGTATTTTTGGGAGATGGTAAATGTATTATGAATTGTGCAGAACGGACGCGGCGGACGTGGCCGACATGGAACAATTTGACCAAACCCTCGGTGTGAATGATGGATCGAAGAGACACCGAGGGAAACTCTAGGCTTCAAGACAAAACTCTAGGCTTTGGAATCGCTCAATTCCGATCTCGGACGAGAGAGAACGAGCCGTTTCAAAAAGAGCTGTCGGTGACATGTCTACAAATCCGCGACCGCGGATCGCGGGCTGTTTCCATTCATTCACAGAACTAAATCCGCGACCGCGGCTCATTTTCCGCGCCCGCGGATTCCCTGCTGAAGACTTCCGAGATTATCTTGTTTTGATTATTTCCGGGATTATTTCTTTTAATTGATTTTTAGCTATTTTTAGGAAATACTTTTATTGCTTTATTTCTTTTAATTGACATCCTTATGAACCCTATATAAGGTTTGCCCTAGTTATTGTTTAGCCTCCCACCCAGACTTTGATATTAAATACAGCGTTTATCGTTTTTTTCCTCCCAAAAGAGAGCTTTTGTGAGAAGAGTGCCCCGTGTGCATTGTTGTTGAACTCGCCCTAGTTGTACTTGTGTGTGTCAATCTCCTCCATATGGTTGGTGCTATCGGGACTCCATAGAGCATCCTCCAGGTGCCTTGACCCACCATAGTCATTGTGTTTGGTTGTAATCATCCGTTGGAGTTTCTTCATCATTCAGTAAGGTTCTTGTTCTTAAGGTCAGGGGTTTTATCGTTGTTTGATTTAGTTCCAATTGGCCTATCATTCGACTTATCCTTCTTTCATCTCATTCTAATTCCGCTTTTCTTCTCTGTTCGAGGTTTGGTGTCTAGATCGGACAACAGCGGCTTATCCACGCATCACTTCTTCTATCGGAAAATTGTGTAATCTGCTCGCACTAAACTATAGTCACATATACCTCCGAGATACTTCGTCAAAACTGAGGATCCCGGATGTTGTTTGAAAAATGAAGGGGCTTAAACATCTTTACCTACCTCATGTATCTAAAAAAAATTTAAGCTCGACAAACTGCAGTTGCATACCCTAAAGAACTTGCAAACACTATATATGGGAGGTGTGGGAGGTACTTGGATGTTGCCAGAGTTGTCATGTTTGAGTCCTAGTGTTCGAAAGTTGCAACTACGAGGCATAAACGACGAGAAGACACTAGAGGCCGTATTTTAATGCCCAAGTATCAAAATGGACCATCTTCATTCATTGTTCTTGGCATGGGATAATGAGCCAGAGCAAGGCTCTCAGGAAGTGAAGTTGGAGAGCATTGAATCCATAATCCATTCCAAACATCTAAGAGAGCTAAATTTATATGGAAGGATGAGAGATAGGTTTTCCACCTGCGGGGCTCAGTTCCCAACTAGTGTTAACAAGTTAGTGTTGGCAACAACCAAGTTCGGAGCAGAAGCTACGCTTGTAGCTTTAGGCAAACTCCCCCGTCTCATTTTCCTGGAGTTATATAAAGATTCCTATATTGGCACAAAATGGACTTGTTCTACGGGAGAGTTTCCACAACTTCAAGAGCTTCTTGTCTATTTCAGTCTTATCGAACACTAGTACAGATTGTGGAAACATTGACAGGAAATAAGTTATATTCAGATAAAATGCTCAATGTATGCCAAAAATCACAATCAGGTTGGTAATTTCTGAGTTTTGTTTGTTTACCAGAAAATTTGTAGTCCACAGATTCAGATTAGCCATTTATGGCATTGTTCTTGTCCGGTCCTTGTTTGGTGGGTGTTCATTTGCATAAATTTTGTTTGGTGGATCTATTGAAAGGAATTTATTGGATAGAGGTTGCTCATTACACAAGGTATGTGATATTGTCAATATATCTTCTAGGTCCTCTCTGATAGATGATAGACTAGGGGGATGGACACTCCTTCATTTGTTTGGTGTTAATCTCTCATTCTCAAATTTGGTATAAGTAGTTTCTTTTTTATATCATTTAAAATAATCATTATGCTTTCTGAATATAGATGATAAGACTGATCACTTTCGCAATTGTGGGGCATGCTTGTCTTAATTTCATGGGAAACGAGTTTGGGCACCCAAAGGTGATGCTTATATCTCTCACATGGCATGGTTACCTTATTTCATCAATTACTGACATAATCACTCTGTCATGTGCTAGAGGGTAGAGCTCTTGGGTGTTCTTGGAATGGACAAGGTAATTGAAAATGTGATACCAAGAATAGATCTGTTAAATAAAAGTTTGATTTTTTGGATCATGTTTTTAAGATTGTGTTAATAAATGCAGGAAAAGGTTGAGAAATGTGGAGAGTTGATCATTGAATTGGCATTGGAAGGAACTTTCTTCCTTCAATCAAATAAGAGGAAGCCAGTTTCTATGCCTGGGAGTCCTAATGGTGTAATTGATGTATCATTCAGCTCTGAAAACTCGAATGATTCATGGGCCATTGCATCGACATTGTCGTCATCATCATCATCATCATCATCATCATCAGTTTGTTCATCACCTGAGCCATTAGCTAAGAAGATGAGAGTTGATCAAGAACAGCATTTGGAGAGGTTCAATGATCAATCTGTGGACTCTTTAAGCTTGCTTCCTTAGGTTATTATTAGCTAGTTCCTTAGTAATCTATCCTCGTGTAATGTAATAATGATGATCATGCTCTATCATTTGCTCTAATCTTAAATTGCCTGCCATCTCTGCATTCCCCTTGGTCTCTATGATTTTTCAGAGCAGAGATGGTTGGCATTTTATCCGGAATTAGTAAGTAAAAACATTAAGGCTAGAAATTTAATATATCTTCCTTGCATCTATTGTCTTTACTTTAGATTGTTCTACGGGAGGAGTGGACTATTGAAAGAGGAGCCATGCCTCAACTCAAGAAATTAACTATCAGGAATTGTATGAAACTGAGCAGGATTCCGGAAGGATTGGAGTTTATCACTACCTTGCAAGAATTTACTGTCATCGAAATGAATAATGAATTTAAGAAGCGGATGGGAGGGTACGAGAAGGAAGGAGGAGGAGAAGATGCTCATATCATTCAGTTCCCAACTAGTATCACCAAGTTAGAGTTGTATCAAACCAAGTTCGGTGCAGAAGCTACACTTGTAGCTCTAGGTAAACTCCCTCGTCTCACTGTCCTGGTGTTATCTGATGAGTCCTATACTGGCACAAAATGGACTTGCTCTGCGGGAGATTTTCCACAACTTCAAGAGCTTTCTGTGTGGTCTTTAAACTTGGAGGAGTGGACTATGGAAAGGGGAGCTATGCCTCAACTAAAGAGATTAGATGTCGGGTATTGTACGAAATTGAGCAGGATTCCACAAGGATTGAAGTTTATCACTACCTTGCAAGAATTTAATGTTAGCTACATGAATGATAAATTTAACAAGAGAATGGCAGGGGATGGGAATGAAGGAGGAGGAGAAGATGTCCATATCATTCAACATGTCCCAAAGATTACAAGTAAGAGTTCTGCTACTTATTACAAACTCTATTCGAATTTGATGATGTGAGCCAACTCGACTTGACCCCATGTCCAACTCGGCATCGACGTCTAATTGCCACGACACTAGAGCATCGACTAGGCTTCGATTCCAAGATATTCAAGTGGACGCCTCGTAAAGACTTTAAGGAATTAAGGTGTTTCTTATCCGAGCCTTGTTAAGACTCTTTATCAACTTTCCCTTTTTGTACTTCATTTGTTGATGTTCCTGACTTTATTTGCGACACTATTTACAATTCCATGGAATCTTATAGATTTCTTCTGATGTTTGAGAATAAATATGATCAGATGGTCTTATAAATTTCCCTATTTTGTGTTTTCTTTCATGTATCAAATATTTGAGTTCTCAGCAACATGGATGTTGCAAGAACTGCCGCTGTCTTAGTCCCAGTGTTGGAAAGCTGAAAATGGAAAACATAAGAACCCAGGAGCAGCTGGAGGCGGTGTTTCATTGCCCAAGTATAAAGTCAGACACTCTTTATACGTTGGCCTTGCGGTGGAAACAAGTAATGAAAAAAGATATTAAGGATTTGAAGCTTCTAATGATCAATTTGCTTGACAGAGTGAATGCCAGGACTTGGCCTGCAAACTTTCCTTCGAATCCCGGGTCCTCTTATGTTTAGAGGGTATGGCGAATCCTGGGTTATGCTGGAATGTTGTGAATGGCAGGATTATGAACTCTCCCTGTGTCATGGTTGATCAAGGAAACTTGGAGGGCTTAACAGGGATGATATTTTGCTGCTGATTTTGACAGTTGGATGGACCATAATCTGGAGAAACCAGTGGGTGTTTGCCAATTTTGCTTTTGCTTGGCCTCTTGGTTTTCTTGTTGTGTTTGCTCCCCCTTCAGATACTAGGTCCTTCATATTAGCTGATCTGGATGGTTTTGATATTCTTTGATTGCTTGTTTCTTGCATCTGTTAATGGATTTGCTGCGCTGCCGTCTGCAGGCAAGTTACAGTCATGCTAAGTTGTTAACAGGAAAGAGACATTGCTAATCATGAAGCAATTTGTATCAGATTCATTGTTCACGTTTGGAGTCAATAGACATGTTTTTGTGTAACGTGGGTGGTTTTTAACCTGATTAACCTATTACTTAATTAAGGTTTCCACCACTTTTGTTTCCTATTATTTCTCGAATTACGTGGAATACATATGAAGACAGGTCCTTTTCAAAAAAATAATACATAGAACTATAGAAGACAGATTGATCGGTCAAAAATTTGGTACGCACTCACTTTTAAGTTTAACTTACTAAATTCGGGACCTCCAAAAACCGAACGGGAGTTTTCTCTCAACTGATCAAATTTCGTGTGTGCATACAGGAAGTGAAGTCTTATTTGCATTGTACACCGGTATAATTTCTTAATCCTATACAAATTCAACACTTCTGTATTGTTATACTGAGTTGCAATCACTAAGAAAGATACTGGGTGATCAATATTGATTTCGATTTAGAGTTGCATGCCAACTGTTTGATATATTGTCTCAAAGAGAATACTGTGCTCAATTTTGCAGAATGCGAGCAAAAGGAACACTTCAGGATAGCCTGAAATCCCTAGCCATGATCTCATTTCGGAATTCAAGTTACATGTTCGTTCAAGTGAAGCATAAGAGTAGTAGTCTTGGAAGAAGACCTAAAAAGAAAATCTACTACAGAGTCCATGAACTGGATAAAGTCATGGATCATCAGAAGAAGCCAGCCATGATATTGCAACTCAAGAACATTATTCAGTCTCAGAGGGGACAGTCCATTCTCATCAGGGACCTCGAAAAGGAAGTTGGGATTGTTCACAAGTGGAATCTAATGGTTGTCATTGAGAAATATCCTTCTATTTTCCGGGCCACTGGTGGTAAAAAGGCGCCAATTTCGATTACCCTTACGGAGAAAGCAAAGAATGTTGCAGATGAGGAAAATGAAGCAAGGAGTCTTATGGAGCCAATTGTGGCTAATAACTTGAGAAAGTTGTTGATGTTAACGGTCGATTGTCGTGTTCCTTTGGAAAAGATTGAATTCATTCAAAAGGAGCTTGGATTACCAGACGATTTTGAAAGGTCCCTGATTCCGAATTACCCGGATTTCTTTTCATTAAGAGATGTTGATGGAAAGGCCTACTTGATATTAGAAAACTGGGATTCTTCATTGGCGGTGACCGCCCGTGAAGAAAAGTTGGCAGGAGATGCAAATTTTGAAGGAGGAAACGGAAAGAAGCCTAGAATTTTAAAAGATGGGAACTAACCTTATGTGTTTCGAATTTGTTACCCGTCTGGTTTTACGCCAAACATGAGTTATCTTGATGAGCTTCAGAAATGGCAAAGATTGGACTTTCCTTCACCATACTTAAATGGGAAGAAATTTGAGCCAGCAGATCCAAAGGCAAGGAAAAGAGTGGTGGCTGTTCTACATGAACTCCTCAGTTTGACTATGGAGAAAAGGATGACATCAGCTCAAATGGATGTTTTTCGTCCTGAGTTGCTTCTGCCGGCTAGACTAGTGCTTTGCTTGATCAAGCATCATGGTATCTTTTATATAACCAACAAAGGAGAAAGGAGTACTGTATTCCTCAAAGAAAGTTACAATGGGTCTGATTTGGTGGAGAAATGCCCTCTCTTGAAATTCAATGACAAGTTTGTAGCTTTATGTGGTAGGAGGGATACAAATGTGAATGTGAATGATGGGATTCTAGTTGGAACATAAATTGAAGATCTTGCAGACACCCTCTAGTTTATTGGGAGATTGGAAGTAGGTGACAGGTGATGATGATAGCTTATCTTCAAATTTTCATATGTTTAGCTCTCCTATATCTTTATGATTTAAATTGGATTTAGTTGATAACATTTAAATGATCATACAGCTCTTGAATTCACATGGTACTTTGTGATAATGTAGAACAATAAACTTGCCACTGTCTAGTTTTTCACAGTAAGCTAGCTAGTTTGCTCTACATTACTTTGCAAATGGTATTGCTTTCTTGGTTTTAGTTATGGATTATTCTTGATTATAATTTATAACTAACTTGGACTTGGTTTTTGTTGTGCAGACGAAGAGTTCTGAACGGGCGGGCCTTGGTATACGGGCTGGATTTGTGGACTTCTCCAAAGAGTTGCTGTTGAGTCATTATGGGTATGATTCAAAGCTCTCTAGACACTTTCACAGATTGAAATATTTGTTCTAAGGATTTTGTAGTGTCCTGCATTTATTTGTAGAGATATTGATATCAAATCAATATACACATTATACTATGCATTATTAAGTTATGGACACTCTGTGACTAGTACTTTGAACCTGCCATGTCTTAGCTCAAGGGATTAGATGATACACTGATGCTGATGTTGCTTTGTTCACACAAATTCACTCTTTTGTACCTTAGCAGAAAAATTAATTAAAAAAATAGCTAGAAATTGGGGCCTTGCACTAATGCACACATGACTTGTTCCTACCCAATAAACTTTGTGTGATTGTACTTTTGCATAATAGCTGGTTCTTGATCCTGTAATGGCATGTTCATCTAATTAAGCTGGCAGAGGACCACTTTGATAGTACCATCTATATATACTTTACTCCAAGCTAACTTTCAAAACTCATCACAGCATATATGTGTCCTAGCTATGTTTTTTCATGCTAGCTGATGGAGATTGATGGCATTAAAGATTTATCGGCCATAGATTGTCGCAGTAGCCTTGATTACCAACGTAGACCACCATTAATGTTAGATTGTGACAAAAGATCATAAACTTCATCAAATGTTGGACAAGTGTGGAGGATTACCGTTGGCAGTGATAGCACTTGCTGGCATTTTACAAGGAAAGCAAAATCTTGAAGAATGGGAAAAAGTAAACAAGGCAGCCAGCTCAAGGATAATGGCAGACGGGAAAGGAACACACTTATATGGGTCAGTGAACCATATGTTATTGCTAAGTTATTATGATATGCCCCGTGAACTAAAACCTTGCTTTCTGTACTTGGCGCGCTATCTGGAAGACCATCAAATTTTAGCTGAAGAGCTTCTTAACATGTGGATCGCTGAAGGATTCATTACATCTGATAAGTTGCGTGAAGGAGAAACACTAGAGGATGTTGCACGACTATATTTAGATGAGTTGGTGAATCGTTGTATGGTTCAAGTTGCAAGAATAAACTACGTAGGAAAAGTGAAGGCAATTCATATGCATGACTTGGTGAGAGATTTGTGCATAAAGAAGGCCAAGGAAGAACAATTTCTCGAGAGATTAATTACAGATGAGACTGAATCACGTCGGGCTGCAATATATTATATGAGGTACGTACAGATCAGTAGTTAACTATGGGTATTCATTTTATATGTTAACAGGTGCATAGAGGACATTCCTAACAGCAATCAGCACCTTCGTTCGCTTTTCTATAATGGTTACATAGGTGGTGAGCGAAGTGCGTTTGATTATGTTGAGACGCGAGATCTTGCCGAACTGAATTTGCAGACAATATACCAAAATTTCAGGTTACTCAGAGTTCTGCTGCTCGAAGGTCTTAAAACATCTGATGGCACCTTGCCAACAAGAATAGGAAGGTTGATTCATCTGAGATACCTTTGTTTAAGGTTCACAAACATCATTCAACTTCCTTCCTCAATCGGCGAATTGCGTAACCTTCTCACGTTAGACTACGGGAAAACCCGCGAAGTTATCAAAGACGCGAGAATCCCTGATGCTATTTACAAGATCGAGGGGCTTAGGCATCTTTACTTACCTTATGGTAAATCTGGAATGATGAAAGTGGACAGCTTAAGGTTGCATACTCTTAAGGAACTTGCAAACACTATGCAGTTTATTTTTGTCATTCTATTGCAAACTTTGAGCATTAGACATGCTTTCATGTAACGTGGGTGATTTCATTCTGATTAACTTATTAAATTTTGGGTGATTTTGTAAAACCTGGTGATTTACTGAAAATTAGATGCATAAATAGAGGTAATTAGTTGATCTCCGCGCTTTGCACGGAATTAGGTTTATTGTATAAACAGAGGTCGACACGTAGATGAATTGAATATAAGGGCAATCTGTTTTAGTGTATATGTATAGATTTGATCATTTAAAAGGTTAATATAATTAGGAAATTCAAAAAAATCAATTAAAATGGTAACTTTCCAGATTCGGAGAATTAAAAACGGGAATTGTGGTCGGTGGCCTTTTGCCTATCAAATCCTGTGGAAAAAAAGTTTGAAGTGATCCTGCGTGTGAAGTAGGGCGAGATTATCCATCGACTTGTATTTGAAGCTTCCTTGCAATTATTTTGTAGAGATATTGATATCAATATATTAAATATGGACACAAAGTGACTAGAAATTTGAACCTACCATATCTTATCTCAATGGATTAGATGATAAACTGATGCTGCTTTGTTCACCACAAATTCTTTTTTTGTCCCTTAGTAGAAAAATTAATTGAAAAAAAAGAAATTGGGGCCTTGCACTAATGCACACATGACTTGCTCCTACCCAGTAAACATTGTGTAATTGTACTTTATTAGCTCCTCCATTCTGCTCTCAATGCTCTTCTACAATCTCTTCACTCGAGAGATATTGTCCGACGTCTTCTCCGTCGACATTCTCAAGACGTCGACATTCTCTTGAACCACGCTACAGGCGGAGGAACCGAAAGGCTGGCAAAAGGTAAAACTACTCAACTAACAAGATGTATCTAAGACCATTGATTTGCTTCCCAAAACTATAAAGAAAACATGTAATCTTATAACGTGCTAGATGCGATAAATCTAATTGAATTAACTTGTATAGTTACTTTTTAATGTTTGGTTGAAGGAGATTGAAAGAAGTACGTGCAAAAATGTCTATTGGTTCCATTGTCAATCTTGTTGCTGGAAAAGTTGCTGAGCTTGCTGTTCAAGAAGCAAAACTCCTGTACAGTGTGAAAGACGAAGTTGAGAGCTTGACTAAGGAGCTTCGAAGCATGAACGGCTTTCTGATTAAGATGGAGTCCATCGATGAAGAAGGAAACGATGAGCAGAGTCAATCTACCATCAAAGAAATTAGGAAGCTTGCCTATGATGCTGAAGATCTGATCGAGTCCTACATCCTCGAGAAAAGTTTTTCAGATAACAAGATGGAAGATTTGTTCAAAAGATATTTATGCCTTTCTAGCTCCCTTGTACGCACCCACCAAGTAGGCACAGAGATTCAGACCATCACAAAATGCATAAATGAAGCCATGGAGAGGTGGAAAAAATTTCATACAAATCCAAACGAGGGGACATCAAATGCATGGGCGCACCCGAAAAGAAGAAGGCGAATGAACAGACCAATTGCCTATGCACATAATAGAGAGGATCATGTAGTTGGTCTTGATGAAGACATTAATAACATGATGGAGCTGCTGACTTCGGATGATACCAAAATTAAAGTGGTATCTATTTTGGGAATGGGTGGATCCGGAAAGTCCACTCTTGCTAGAAAACTATACAACCATGAGGATGTCAAAGCGCATTTTGATTGTGTGGCATGGGTATCCGTTTCTCAAACATGGGATCCTCAAGCAATCCTACTCGATCTATTTAAAAAAGTTGGTGGGGGAACGGGTGAGTTCTTGTCAAGCCTTGACATACTTGTGGAGAAGGTTTACCAATTCTTGGAGGGAAAGAAGTATTTGATAGTTCTTGATGATGTGTGGGAAGACGAAGCACTACAAGTGATCTTTTCAGCCCTACCAAGAGGAAGTAATGGCAAGAAAGTCATTGTTACAACCCGAAAACAAAATGTTGTTGATTATCCAGATCTAAAGCCCTCAACTCACACCCACAAACCAAGACGCCTAAGTCAAAAAGAGAGTTGAGAGTTGTTTAGAAAGATCGCTTTCATCCATTCGGAGGAGTCTGGCTACTCGGATGATATTGAAAGATTCGAAGTAATAGGTAAACAAATGTTGGAAAAGTGTGGAGGTTTACCGCTTGCAGTGATTGCACTTGCTGGCATTTTACAAGAGAAGCAAACTGTCGAGGATTGGGAAAAGGTGAAGGAGGCGGTTAGCTCACGGATAATGGCAGATGGGAAAGGAACGCTTTTGTATGGGCCAGTGGAACATATGTTATTGCTTAGCTATTATGACCTTCCCCGCGAACTCAAACCTTGCTTGTTGTACTTGGCACGCTATCCAGAAGACCACTTAATTTACGTTGAAGAACTACTTCAATTGTGGATAGCTGAAGGATTCATCACCTTGGATGATAAGGTGCATGAAGGAGACACACTAGAGGATGTCGCACAACAATATTTGGACGAGTTGATTTACCGATGCGTGGTTGAAGTTGCAAGAACAGACTACGCAGGAAAGGTAGTGGAAATTCATATCCATGATCTAGTAAGGGATTTATGCCTTAAAAAGGCGAAGAAAGAACAATTTCTTGCGATATCTATGTCAGATGCGATAGATTCACGTCGAGCTGTGATATTTTATAACAAAAGGTACATAGCGTAAGTGATCGATGAGTAATACTTTTTGTGTTTTATTATCATTTCATCATATATAAATGCATATATATAAATGATCATGTAACGAGGTATATGGGTTGTCCATATATGAGAAATACATGCGTTAGATGTAATTTAAGAGAGAGAGAAAAGAACAATTTTAATCACTTTGTAAATTGTGCAGCACGGACCCGGCGGACATGGAGGACGTGGATCCATCTTCAACAAAGAATCAACACCTTCGTTCCCTCTTCTAAATTGAATTTGAATTTGCAGGTGATATGCCAGAGTTTCAAATTACTCAGAGTTATGCAACTTCACGGTTTTAAATCATTAGATGGCACCTTACCAAGAGAGATAGGGAGGTTGATTCACTTAAGGTACCTTGGATTAAGGGACACAAACATAAGTCGGCTACCTTCTTCTATCGGTAAATTGCGTAATCTGCTCACACTAGAATATAGTGGCGAATTCCTCCTCCGAGATGATTCGTCGAAACTGAGGATCCCGGATGTTGTTTGGAAAATTAAGGGGCTTAGACATCTTTACCTATATATATATGGAAGTGAGTTTAAGGTCGTCGACAAACTGCAGTTGCATACCCTAAACAACTTGCAAACACTAGTTGTGGGAGATGTGGGAGGTACTTGGATGTTGCCAGAGTTGCCATTTCTGAGTCCTACTGTTCGAGAGTTGCAACTAGGAGGCATAAACGACGAGAAGACACTAGAGGCCGTATTTCAATGCCCAAGTATCAAAATGGACCATCTTCATTCATTGTACTTGGAATGGCGCAATGAGCCAGAGCAAGGCTCTCAGGAAGTGAAGTTGGAGAGCATTGAATCCATAATCCATTCTCAACATCTAAGAGAGCTAACTTTAATTGGAAGGATGGGAGATAGGTTTGCCACCTGCGGGGCTCAGTTCCCAACTAGTATCACCAAGTTAGAGTTGTATCAAACCATGTTCGGTGCAGAAGCTACCCTTGTAGCTCTAGGTAAACTCCCTCGTCTCACTGACCTGGTGTTATCTGATGAGTCCTATACTGGCACAAAATGGACTTGTTCAACGGGAGATTTTCCACAACTTAAAGAACTTTATATGAGGTTTTTAGAAAGCTTGGAAGAGTGGAGTATTGAAAGAGGAGCCATGCCTCAACTCAAGATATTACATGTCAAATTTTGTAAGAAACTGAACAGGATTCCAGAAGGATTGAAGTTTATCACTACATTGCAAGAATTTAGTTCTGGCCACATGAATGATGAATTTAACAAGCGAATGAGAGGAGGGGAAGATGCCCATATCATTCAACATGTCCCAAAGGTTACAATTACAAGTAAGAGTTCTGCTACTTATTACAAACTCTATGTGTTGGATCGGTTAGTATAGTTACTTCCTAGGGAACAATAGGTATTGTTCCTCAGGAGGTATAGCAGCGGAATAATAGTATGCAAGAAGTAAACTTTGACGCAAGATTTAGAGTGGAAACCTCAACCAATTTGTGTTGAGTAAAACCACCACCTTCAAGCTTCTCACTTGAAGGATTTAGAAAGGTGTACTTATCTTATTGATTTCTCGTTCGTTACAAAAGAGAGCTCGGATTACGATCACGAATCACTCCTCTCACTCGAGCCCGAACTCAACCTCTAAGCTTAAGGATCACCCTTCTTCTTCTTCTCTCGATCTCTCAGTCTTACAACTTCAATCAAAGCGTCAACTGTTTCTAAGTCTAAAACCTTTCTTTTATACCTAGATCGTCTAGAATAAAACATGGAAATAAATCTCTAAGAAAATAATATCTTTTAGCAAAAGATAATATTTCCTTCCATAATATCTTCAACCGCCTAACCACCGAGATCACAATCTTCCTTGAATATCTTTTCTTCGAGTATATCTTCTTCGAATATCTTCTCTCAGATCTTTCCTTTAGAAACGCAATCCCTTGTCTTTCTCCTTTCTCGGTCTCGCCTTCCTAAGATAGAATACCGCTGTGTACCACTATGTAACGTTCCTTCCTGAGTGACGATCCTGAAACACTTAGTCATTTCATTAGAAGAATGTTTGTCTCCATTCAAAACCGAAGGAGCTTCAACAAATTCCCCCTTTTTGATGGTGACAAACATTCTCTTCTTTAAGGCATATAAATACTTAGGATATAAGACATGAAAAGTGTATTCACAGTAGACCATAAGTAGTTTCCCTTAGGATTGTTACTCGTAGAGAAAGGATCTGATATTCCCCCTAAAACCTTGAACTTCCTTTATTTTCCCCCTTTTGGCATCATCAAAAAGCTGTACTTAATCATATAAGGACTTAACACAAGCGAAGTCAGGTCACAAACTAGTCATTCCATTGATTAAAAGGCGTCTAAGTGGCCGACGCTTGTACATAGTGAAGCAGGGAAAGAAAACGCAAACAAAGCAAACAAACGAAGAACAAGTACATCAAGCAAAGGGTACAAAAAACATAGAAGAGAAGAAGTTGATGTGCTAGGGAACAGAAAGTGTGGGTCAGATATAAGGAAGGAAGAGTGCAAGGCAGCGTCTTGATACTGCGAAGGGAACCTTACTGGTTTGATGTCGTCCATCGACGGATCTCATCCTTCAGAGCAGTGATCTCCTTAGCTAGCCTGTGTTGTTGTTCAGACAGTAGTCCAACAAGCGTGCACAATTCCTCCAACTTATCACTGTGATAGACCATAGTGGGCGCTTCATTCTGTTCCTCTTGAGGGTCTTCAGACAAGGCATCAATCTCAGTATTGTCCAAAGCCCTCACCCAAGCACCATCAGCGTTCTTGTCAAAACGCATCTTCTTCAAATTTGCCTCAGCAAGCTCTCGTGCATGTACAACATCAGTAGGCCCAGACTCATACACCTTTAAATACTCCAGGACCTTTTTCACAACTCCAGGGAAAGGAAGACCATGCCTGTCATTCTTCCTGGCATGAGCCATGTGCAGCATGATGATTTTAGGCAGATTGATGGATTTCCTGAGGAGCATTCTATCCATGATTAGAAAATCCTGGATCAGTATTGTGGTGCGCTTCTGCTCTCTGGGTGTAATGTTACTGATAACGTAACTGTGGAGCACACGATTCACAACTCCCATGGATGCTGTTGACATTTCCCCTACCACCTCAGTATTGAAGTCCTGAGAGACATTCTGAATAGCAGCCAAACTCACCTCCTTAGGCCACTGACCTTTAACATATTCCTCAAACCCACAATGAGGGACTCCCAGAATTAAACCTAATTCAGTACTTGAGAAGACATGAGTTTCCTTACCCAGTTTGAAGGAAGCTTGCACGGCGTGAGGTTTTTCAGTGATTATGAGGGAAGTGTAGAATTGACGGAGCAGTTGAGCATTTACCTGTTCAGCGGAACAGAACAGTTTTCCCCAGCCTTGGAAGCGAACCATATCCACCAATGCTTCCATTCCATTGTTGATCAAGAATTGATCGTTGAATATTAAGTCCCTGATGATTACCCTCTTCCCCAGAGTTTTGCCTTCGGCAATCGTTTTTGGGGCTTTCTTGGCTCTGGGCGGTTTTGCTGCGAGACTGCGAGTGCGAGGGCGAGAGAGAGAGATTTCAACTTTTGCTCTTTTGGTGGAAGGCTCATCAGACTCCTCAGATACGACGGTTGACGACCGTCGAGGCGTAGATCGTGCCTTTCTTTTGATGATTGGTTCATCCTCATCTTCCATTGTCAGGTCTGTTACATCCAGACCCTTTTTCTTCTCCTCTTTTCTGCTCTCTTCCTCTATTTCCTCAAGAACTGCTTTAACGCCCAGATCTGTTGGCGTTGTGGCGGAGGCGGTGCCTTCAGATGTGGCTTTTTGTGGGCTTGATTCAGGCTCAGCTAATTTCGGAGCATTGATGGGTTCAGGGATAGAACTAGGGTTCGACTTTAGTGGTGAAGGATCTGTGGAAGGAGATGGGCTGTGGAGCTTTACTGTGGGAGGCGTAGAGACTTTTTCAGTGGAGGTGTTGGAGGTGGTGTGAATAGGTGTGACAGGAGGAGTTTTGGATTTGGCTGGAGACGGTGTGGGTGTGGTTGGTTTGGCTGGCTTTGGTGAGAGAGATTTTGATTTGGTTGGAGATGGAGATGGTGATTTTTCTTTGATTTGGGTAGAGGGAGTTGATTGGGTTTCTGCGGGATATTCAATGGCGACTCCAATGGCGGCCAGTATCCGTCTAATTGTTTCTGGGCTTTCTTTGCCTGTGAGAGAGATGGAGTTGGAGTTCACCATTGTTGAGAGTTTTGATGGGGATTGAAGATTTTAGGGTTCTGGAGATTATTTTCTTAGAGATGATCTGAGGCGTGAGGAGGACGACAAAGGGAGATTCCTTTTATAACGAGGCGTGTCCAGAACAGAAACGCTTCAAATTTCAAATCTTTGATTTTCCTTGTGTGAATTTGTTTCCATAAATTCACCGGTTGATTTTTGCCGCAATTTTCTCCAATCAAAATTCTTCCCTTATCATCATGACCCTTGGGAGTAAAACTGCCATTATTGGTCTGAACCTTCAGTCACTTCACCCGTCGCTAATACCCATGAGTTCCCACTTGCAGATTTCAGAACATTGCCTTTTCACTTTTCCTTCCTTATCTGATGTCGAAGGTGTGTGATGGTTGGGGTAATGTTACCAGAAGGAGTACAAAGAGAACATCACACAAAAACATAATATATAGCATGAATTTTAATAATTTTATATCATGGCGAGTGAGTCCAGTTGTGAATGAATAAACAGGGCTCATAGGACTATCGTCCATGAAGGCTAAGGGTGGCTGTAGATTTCCTCTATCCTTTGGGCTTATATTGTGGGTTCAGTACATCAAGAGGAATCTTTTGGGCTGGAAATAAGACCTTTGCTCAAAATAACATGACTTCAATTGAATACAATGAGTGGTAACTTTCCTAAGCATGTATAGTACTAGCATGCAGCACAAAAGACACGAATTCATATCATGGGAAATCAAGAGTGACCATGCTTCAAAAGATCAAGTACAGAATGAATAAATTAGCTAATTTCACCAATCATTGGGGGTTTTATAGAAGAGCAAGATCATTCGAGAGAGATCATACCTAACCCTAGTCGTAGCTTCTCGAAAGGGGCCTTATTTAATGGCTTTGTGAATATGTCCGCGATTTGATCCTCAGACCGAACGTGCTCCATAGAGACGATTCCCTTTTCCACACAATCACGTAGAAAGTGATGTCTAATATCAATGTGTTTGGTCCTTGAGTGCTGCACAGGATTTTTAGAGATATCAATAGCACTTGTATTGTCACATAGAATAGGAACGTTACCTAGGGTAATACCAAAATCACTTAGCTGTTGTTTGAGCCATATGAGTTGAGAGCAACAAGCAGCTGCGGCTACATACTCAGCTTCAGCGGTGGAGAGAGCTACTGTGGTTTGTTTCTTGGAAGCCCATGACACGAGACATGGACCGAGAAATTGAGCCATTCCAGAGGTGGATTTCCTGTCTGGTTTGTAACCATCGAAGTCTGCATCTGTATAGCCTAGTAGTTCAAGACTTCCTCCTCTTGGGTACCATAAGCAAAGATCATCTGTTCCTCTTAAGTACCTCAAGATTCTCTTCACTGCTGCAACATGTGTTTCTCTGGGGCTTGCTTGAAACCTAGCACAAAAACACACACTTTGCATAATATCAGGCCTACTGGCGGTTAGATAAAGCAATGAGCCTATCATTCCACGGTAGACTTTTTGATCAGCTTCTTTCTTGTCTGCATCAATTCCTATTGTGTCATTTGGAGACATAGGAGTGGAACAATCCTTGGCATCTGCCATCCCGAACTTTCTGATGCATTCCCTGAGGTACTTTTGTTGATGAACCTTTGTTCCTTCCTCAGTTTGTACCACTTGTAAACCCAGAAAAAACTTAAGTTCCCCCACCATGCTCATCTCAAATTCACTTTCCATCAGTTTAGTGAACTTTGTAACTAGTTGCTTGTTGGTGGAGCCAAAAATAATGTCATCAACATACACTTGCACAACTAGAGTGTGCTTACCTTCCTTCAGTAGGAATAGAGTCCTGTCAACTTCTCCTCTGACATAACCATGGGATAGGAGAAACTGAGACAACCTTTCATACCATGCTCGAGGAGCCTGTTTCAGACCGTATAAAGCCTTATCAAGAATGAATACGTGATCTGGATTTGAAAGATCTGTAAAGCCAGGTGTCTGCTCAACATATACTTCTTCTTTGAGAACACCATTCAAGAAGGCAGTCTTTACATCCATTTGTTGTAACTTAAATCCATGATGAGCAGAGTAAGCAATCAAAAGACGTATGGCTTCCAACCTTGCAACTGGAGCAAAAGTCTCATCATAATCAATTCCTTCTTGCTGGTTATACCCCTTTACAACCAGTCTAGCTTTGTTCCTGGTTACTTGTCCCTTGTCATCCATCTTGTTCCTAAAAACCCATTTAGTACCGATGACGGATCTGTCTTTAGGTCTGGGAACCAGTCTCCATACTTCGTTTCTCTCAAATTGATGAAGCTCTTCTTGCATAGCATTTACCCACTCTGGATCTCTTAGGGCTTCTTCAACTGTCTTTGGTTCCACTACAGAAACAAAAGCGCAAAAGGCATGAAATATAGGATTTAAGGTAAGGATGGAACAATCCTTCAGATTGGGATCTGGTGATGCATCAGACGCTGAAGCAGAAGCACAATTGCACACGTAGTCCATGAGTCTTGATGGAGGACCATGAATACGAGTACTTTGACGAGTTCCTTCTACTTGAGGTTCTTCAACACCTGTTTGTTCCTCGTTAGGGATATGTTCCCCCTGAGATCCAGATACTTCCTCCAGTACGTTTTCTGTCTGAACTTGATCATTGTTTGTTTCTGTAGAGATAGTTTCTTGTACTTGGTTGACTTCTTCACTGGGATTGTGTATATGATCTTCCAAGAGTTGAAAATGTTCCTTGTCGTCTTCAGTTAATGGAAGAACATTTGAATCCTGGACAAGTGTACCAGCCATAATACTTTCATCAAAGACTACATGTATGCTTTCTTCAACCTTCCTGGTTCTCCTGTTATACACTTTATAAGCTCTGCTCTGAGGTGAATATCCAACGAAGGTTCCTTCTTCACTTCTTGGATCAAACTTTCCCAGACTTTCCTTCCCATTGTTGTGTACGAAGCATTTGCAACCGAAAACTCTCAGATGAGAAACATTAGGCTTTCTTCCCCTAAACAATTCATATGGAGTTTTCTCTATCATGGGCCTTAGCATTGCCCGGTTGAGTACATAGCAAGCAGCATTTAGTGCCTCAGCCCAGAAGTTCCTAGGAAGACCACTCGCAATCAGCATTGTTCTTGTCATGTCTTCCAGTGTTCTGTTTTTCCTCTCAACCACTCCATTTTGCTGTGGAGTTCTTGGAGCAGAGAAGTTATGATTAATTCCTTTGGTCCTGCACAGGGACAAGAACTGAGAGTTTTCGAACTCCGTTCCATGGTCAGTACGAATAGCCTTTAGGAGAAGACCTAACTGATTTTCAACAGCATGCAACCAATACTTAAACTCATCAAACACATCTTCCTTAGATGCAAGAAAGATTGTCCAAGTGTACCTGGAATAATCGTCCACTATGACAAACACATATTTGTTTCCTCCACGACTCTGAGTGCGCATAGGCCCACACAAATCCATGTGGATTAGTTCCAGAGGTTTAGAAGTACTTACCTGCTTCTTCGATTTGAAGGATGATCTTACCTGTTTTCCTCTAGTACATGCTATGCACACCTCTTCAGCTAGACAGTCTATCTTTGGTAAACCTACCACTAGGTCCTTGTTGTGAAGTTTTGATAGTAGTCTGAGGCTAGCATGTGCGAATCGTTTGTGCCACAGGTTTGATTCCTCAGTTTGGACAGTTAGGCATAGTTCCTCTTCTGGGATGAAAGAGGGATCCACCTTATATAGATTGTTTTCAGTAATGCCTCTTAAAAGAACCTTTCCTGTCTTAACATTCTCAACCAAACATTCTACAGTGGTAAAGACAACCCTATTTTGACCATCCTGGCACATTTGACGTACACTCAACAAATCAAAGGTAAGGTTGTCTACAAGAGTAACGTTGTTCACAAAGAGTTTGTCAGAAATTCTTACCTTTCCTACTCCTACTACTTCACCCTTACTGTTGTTCCCAAAGGTTATAGAACCCTTGGTTTGTGGATGGAGAGATATGAACCAGTCTTTGTTCCCTGTCATGTGAATCGAGCAAGCACTATCTATATACCAAGAACATTTCTTCCCTCCATCCTGCAAGTAAAAGATTAGTTTTTACGTACCCAGGCAAGCTTAGGCTTACCTGGATTAGAAAATACTCTTCTATTTCTTGGTTCATTAAGTTCAATTTTTATCCTAGGAGTGTTCCTAACATTGGACTGTTGCCTAGAATGGTAAGCTCTTTCATCGTCTTCCCTTTTAAGGTTATAGTTTTGTTTGTAATGACCTGCTTTACCACAATACCAACAAACTTTGTGATTCCATAGATTCACATACTTGCTTTGACCTGGCCAGATAGGTTTATTGTTAATCCTTGATTGGAAGTCAATTTGTACCGGCTTGATGTTCTGAACTTGTTTAAGCCACATGTGGTAAGCCTTTTGTCCATCGAACCATACCTTCTCCTCACGGGCTTTGATCCTTTCTTCCCCCTTGGATCCGCTGTGGGAGCAACCAGAGTTGGATCCACCACAATGTTCCTCGGAAGGAGAAGGACTTTGAGATCCGGAGGGAATGTTACTAGATTGGGAGTCTAAGGACTTACAGTAGCCGAGTCCAGTACGGGGTACAAATCGCGTGGAGAAGTCAATCTTCTCCTTTTCAATCTTGGAAGCAACATACTCATCCAGCCAAACCTTCTTTCTTTCTTCTTCACTTCCCTTAAGATCTACTGCTTCTTTCATTAGCTTAGAGTTACTCAGCCTTAACATAAGAATTTCTGATTCGAGTTTAGTAACTTTACTGTCAAGGGAGGTGATGGTAGATTGAAAGGTAGGGCAGGATTTGCATACATCTGGGGACTGGAATGAAACTTTCTCGAGTTTGGTGACTTTTGAAACCCAAAGCTTGTTTTCTTCAACTAAGTTAGAGATAGTTTCATTCTTTTCTTCCAGAAGTAGATTTAGATTTCCATTTTCTTCCCCTAAGGACTTTATAGCTTTTATGATCTGAGATTTTGTTCTGGTAAGTAAAATAGAGTCGAGTTCAGAGTCAGTTACCTCATCTTCCGATTCTCCTCCAGCAGCCATAAGACACGTTTCCTTTGAGGTATATGTAGAGTCATCATCTGAGTCAGACGCACCCCATGCAGCTATCATGGCTTCCTTTCTTTCCCGAGCAGGGACAGGTGTTTCTCCTGCCTTCTTCTTGAAACAGTTCCTTGCAAAATGTCCTTTCCTTTGACAGTGATAGCAGACAATGTCTTTGGCATCTTTGTTCCCATCAGTGGAACGTTGCATATTGCGACTTCCTCTCCAGACTTTGCGAAATGCCCGTGTGATAAGGGCAATTTCTTCATCACCATCTTCATCCTCATCATCTTCCTGAGCAAGATCGAAAGCTTTTTCAACCTTTAGAGCAATGCTTTGAGATTTTTCAGATTTTTCATTCTCTCTTCTAGAGACTTTGCTTTGTTGAATGCCTGCATTACTCTGAAGGCGAGCAACCAACTCCTCTAGAGTAATGTTCTTGATGTCATTTTGTGCCTGAAGAGCCAGAGAGAAGGCGTCCCACTTTGCTGATAATCCCTGAAGAAATTGATGAGTGATCTTCCATTCAGGAATTGTTTCTCCTAGAAACTCCAGTTGACCTACATATCCCTGAAATCGAGAGTGAAACTCATCAAGAGATTCATTCTTTCCTTGAACAGCGCTATCATATTCCTTAGTGAGTGCAAGAATTCTGTTCTTTTTGATATCTTCGTTTCCCTCATACATCCTTTTGAGTGCATTGAAGATATCATGAGCAGTTTTGTAGCGGAGGACTTTTCTTTGATCAGAAGGACCTAGAGCTGCAAGCATGACTTTCTTGGCTCGCATGTTGAGTTCCAGAACCTTGTAATCAGCGTCTTGATAGTCAGCCCTCGACTTTAATTTGACTCCAGAGGGATCAGTAGGATCAAGAATTTTGATATCACCAAACTCTACCACTTTCCACATCTGTCCATGGAGCGAACAGATATGTGACTCGATCTGTTCCACCCAATAAGAGAATTCTCCGAACTTGAGCACAGGCGGTTTCCAGAACGAATCATTGATGGCAGTTTGTGAACTCATACTTCCTGCAAAGCTAACAAAAATCTAGAGACCAGGCTCTGATACCAATTGTTGGATCGGTTAGTATAGTTACTTCCTAGGGAACAATAGGTATTGTTCCTCAGGAGGTATAGCAGCGGAATAATAGTATGCAAGAAGTAAACTTTGACGCAAGATTTAGAGTGGAAACCTCAACCAATTTGTGTTGAGTAAAACCACCACCTTCAAGCTTCTCACTTGAAGGATTTAGAAAGGTGTACTTATCTTATTGATTTCTCGTTCGTTACAAAAGAGAGCTCGGATTACGATCACGAATCACTCCTCTCACTCGAGCCCGAACTCAACCTCTAAGCTTAAGGATCACCCTTCTTCTTCTTCTCTCGATCTCTCAGTCTTACAACTTCAATCAAAGCGTCAACTGTTTCTAAGTCTAAAACCTTTCTTTTATACCTAGATCGTCTAGAATAAAACATGGAAATAAATCTCTAAGAAAATAATATCTTTTAGCAAAAGATAATATTTCCTTCCATAATATCTTCAACCGCCTAACCACCGAGATCACAATCTTCCTTGAATATCTTTTCTTCGAGTATATCTTCTTCGAATATCTTCTCTCAGATCTTTCCTTTAGAAACGCAATCCCTTGTCTTTCTCCTTTCTCGGTCTCGCCTTCCTAAGATAGAATACCGCTGTGTACCACTATGTAACGTTCCTTCCTGAGTGACGATCCTGAAACACTTAGTCATTTCATTAGAAGAATGTTTGTCTCCATTCAAAACCGAAGGAGCTTCAACACTATGTATTCATATATTTATCGAACAAAATTAAATCATGCCGGATAACTCTGATTCTTTGTAAAATCTGGAAAATACCCACAAATATAACCAGCACACAGTAATATAACTACTCCGTACAACAAATGTTAAAAAGGTATTTAACGAGGCGACAATCTGCTGACAGTAGTGAGGCTTTGTTTTTATACATATTGAGCGATATCTATTATATCTAGCTGAAATCCCCAAGTTTTACATGAATTTCTTGATTAATAGTAGTATTGATACTGAAATGAGGCTTGTTTCTCTGTTCTTATATTAGGTAGATAATTCGGAAGAACTAAATGACGCGACCCTACACGTCCAACAACGCGTCCTATGATGTAAGTCAACTCGACTTGACCCGTCTCCAAGCACGACTTGCAAGCCATGGCCTTGACCACCGAGGCATCAACGTCTAATTGTCACGACACTCGAGCATCGACTATGCTTCGATTCCAAGACTCTTATCAGTGCACGCTTCCTAAAGACATTAAGGAATGAAATGTCTTGCTTATCAACAAGACTCTTATTCGCTTTCCCTTTTTCGTACATCATCCGTCCCTTGTTGATGTTCCCGACTTTATTTGCCATACTATTTACAATTCCGTGAAATCTTATAGATTTCTTTCAATGTTTGAGAATAAATATGATAAGGTGGTCTTAAAAATTTCCCTATTTTGTGCTTTCTTTCATCAATCAAATATTTGAGTTTTCAGCAAAGCATGTGAATCTTGGTTTACTTGTTCATTGAAAACCAGCTTATTCTTGTCCAACAATTTCAGACACTCTTGTATTGCCTTCACGTTGTTCTTCGCCATACTTAAATGGGAATAGATTAGAGCCAGCATATCCAAATGCAAGGAAAAGAGTAGTTGTTGTTCTACATGAACTCCTCAGTTTGACTATGGAGAAAAGTTGGCTAGATTAGTGCTTTGCTTGATCAAGCATCAAAGGAGCAAGGAGTACTGTGTTCCTCAACTTATGTGCAGGGTCTAACAAGAAGGAGAACCTGAAAACGAAGTTGGGATCCAAATGCAAAAAATATATGTTATATATCATTAGCTAGCATAGTCTGGGGTAAACATTAGAAAATCAGGCACCTCCTATACATGACACTGCAGAACGAAGCTGTTTGATCGAGAAAATGCGCCCATGCCCATATGAGATCCCCGGGAGAGTGTAAGAAATATTTGATTCGCTGCAGGCAAGTTTAGTATTTATTGTTGACGTTTGAAATCAGTACCCCCTTGCTTGTTTGTTGATCACTCTTGTATTTTTGTTGGATGTTTTTGGCAATTTATATGTGGTTTTTATCCAGATTGATCACTCTTTTCGTCCAACTGCAACAGACCAAATTTGCTTGCTTAATTGTTCAGATTTGATTTGCTTGCTTGTTGCTTAAGTCTTCAGATTTGCTTTGCTTAAGTGTTCAGCATGTGCTCGATTTGATTTGCTTTGCTTAGTTATTTGACAAGTTTGCACTCCAACTGTTCGATGAAATACTTGTGTGGGAGGAAATTTGTTTTTCTAAGAAGAATCTATGTTTTTGTTTATTAAATGCTGCTAGAGTGCTCAGTCGAAGATGCAAATAAGTATGCAGCAGTCCTTAATTCTGATAGTGATGTGAATATGTTTTTGTTTATCAAACCATGTTCGGTGCAGAAGCTACACTTGTAGCTCTAGGTAAACTCCCTCGTCTCACTGTCCTGGTGTTATCTGATGAGTCCTATACTGGCACAAAATGGACTTGCTCTGCGGGAGATTTTCCACAACTTCAAGAGCTTTCTGTGTGGTCTTGAAACTTGGAGGAGTGGACTATGGAAAGGGGAGCTATGCCTCAACTATAGAGATTAGATGTCGGGTATTGTACGAAACTGAGCAGGATTCCACAAGGATTGAAGTTTATCACTACCTTGCAAGAATTTAATGTTAGCTACATGAATGATAAATTTAACAAGAGAATGGCAGGGGATGGGAATGAAGGAGAAGGAGAAGATGTCCATATCATTCAACATGTCCCAAAGATTACAAGTAAGAGTTCTGCTACTTATTACAAACTCTATGTCTTCATATATTTATCAAACAAAATTAATCTTGCCGGATAGCTCTGATTTTTTGTTAAATCTGGAAAATACCCGCAAATATGACCAACACAAAATATAATCATCTACCGAGAGTGCGTTACCAACTCGACTTGACCCCATGTCCAACTCATGGCCACTACCGAGGCATCGACGTCTAATTGACACGACACTAGAGCATCGACTAGGCTTCGATTCCAAGATATTCAGGTATGATGAAACGTCTAATGATCAATTTGCTTGACAGAGTGAATGCCAGGACTTGGCCTGCAAACTTTCCTTCGAATCTTGGGTCCTCTTATGTTTAGAGGGTATGGCGAATCCTGGGTTATGCTGGAATGTTGTGAATGGCAGGATTATGAACTCTCCCTGTGTCATGGTTGATCAAGGAAACTTGGAGGGCTTATTTTGCTGCTGATTTTGACAGTTGGATGGACCATAATCTGGAGAAACCAGTGGGTGTTTGCCAATTTTGCTTTTGCTTGGCCTCTTGGTTTTCTTGTTGTGTTTGCTCCCCCTTCAGATACTAGGTCCTTCATATTAGCTGATCTGGATGGTTTTGATATTCTTTGATTGCTTGGAATACATATTAGAAGACAGATCCTTTTCAAAAAAATAATACATAGAACTATAGAAGACAGATCGATCGGTCAAAAATTTGGTACGCACACTTTTAAGTTTAACTTACTAAATTCGGGACCTCCAAAAACCGAACGGGAGTTTTCTCTCAACTGATCAAATTTCGTGTGTGCATACTGGAAGTGAAGTCTTATTTGCATTGTACACCGGTATAATTTCTTAATCCTATACAAATTCAACACTTCTGTATTGTTATACTGAGTTGCAATCACTAAGAAAGATACTGGGTGATCAATATTGATTTCGATTTGGAGTTGCATGCCAACTGTTTGATATATTGTCTCAAAGAGAATACTGTGCTCAATTTTGCAGAATGCGCGCAAAAGGAACACTTCAGGATAAAGTCATGGATCATCCGAAGAAGCCAGCCATGATATTGCAACTCAAGAACATTATTCAGTCTCAGAGGGGACAGTCCATTCTCATCAGGGACCTCGAAAAGGAAGTTGGGATTGTTCACAAGTGGAATCTAATGGTTGTCATTGAGAAATATCCTTCTATTTTCCGGGCCACTGGTGGTAAAAAGGCGCCAATTTCGATTACCCTTACGGAGAAAGCAAAGAATGTTGCAGATGAGGAAAACGAAGCAAGGAGTCTTATGGAGCCAATTGTGGCTAATAACTTGAGAAAGTTGTTGATGGTAACGGTCGATTGTCGTGTTCCTTTGGAAAAGATTGAATTCATTCAAAAGGAGCTTGGATTACCAGACGATTTTGAAAGGTCCCTGATTCCGAATTACCCCGATTTCTTTTCATTAAGAGATGTTGATGGAAAGGCCTACTTGATATTAGAAAACTGGGATTCTTCATTGGCGGTGACCGCTTGTGAAGAAAAGTTGGCAGGAGATGCAAATTTTGAAGGAGGAAATGGGAAGAAACCTAGAATTTTAAAAGATGGGAACTATTGTGGACCTTATGCATTTCGAATTTGTTATCCGTCTGGTTTCAGGCCAAACATGAGCTATCTTGATGAGCTTCAGAAATGGCAAAGATTGGACTTCCCTTCACCATACTTAAATGGGAAGAAATTTGAGCCAGCAGATCC
This sequence comes from Oxyria digyna, assembly GCA_029168935.1. Classification (NCBI taxonomy): domain Eukaryota; kingdom Viridiplantae; phylum Streptophyta; class Magnoliopsida; order Caryophyllales; family Polygonaceae; genus Oxyria; species Oxyria digyna. The sequence goes on from JAPVLV010000018.1 coordinate 4,843,288, forward strand.
AAAGGCAAGGAAGAGAGTGGTGGTTGTTCTACATGAACTCCTCAGTTTGACTATGGAGAAAAGGATGACATCAGCTCAAATGGATGTTTTTCGTCCTGAGTTGCTTCTGCCGGCTAGACTAGTGCTTTGCTTGATCAAGCATCATGGTATCTTTTATATAACCAACAAAGGAGCAAGGAGTACTGTATTCCTCAAAGAAAGTTACAATGGGTCTGATTTGGTGGAGAAATGCCCTCTCTTGAAATTCAATGACAAGTTTGTAGCTTTATGTGGTAGGAGGGATACAAATGTGAATGTGAATGATGGGATTCTAGTTGGAACATAAATTGAAGATCTTGCAGACACCCTCCAGTTTATTGGGAGATTGGAAGTAGATGACAGGTGATGATGATAGCTTATCTTAAAATTTTCATATGTTTAGCTCTCCTATATCTTTATGATTTAAATTGGATTTAGTTGATAACATTTAAATGATCATACAACTCTTGAATTCACATGGTACTTTGTGATAATGTAGAACAATAAACTTGCCACTGTCTAGTTTTTCACAGTAAGCTAGCTAGTTTGCTCTACATTAATTTGCAAATGGTATTGCTTTCTTGGTTTTAGTTATGGATTATTCTTGATTATAATTTATAACTAAATTGGACTTGGTTTTTGTTGTGCAGACGAAGAGTTCTAAACGGGCGGGCCTTGGTATACGGGCTGGATTTGTGGACTTGTCCAAAGAGTTGCTGTTGAGTCATTATGGGTATGATTCAAAGCTCTCTAGAAACTCTCACAGATTGACATATTTGTTCTAAGGATTTTGAAGTGTCCTTGCATTTATTTGTAGAGATATTGATATCAAATCAATATACACATTATACTATGCATTATTAAGTTATGGACACTCTGTGACTAGTACTTTGAACCTGCCATGTCTTAGCTCAAGGGATTAGATGATACACTGATGCTGATGTTGCTTTGTTCACACAAATTCACTCTTTTGTCCCTTAGCAGAAAAATTAATTAAAAAAATAGCTAGAAATTGGGGCCTTGCACTAATGCACACATGACTTGTTCCTACCCAATAAACTTTGTGTGATTGTACTTTTGCATAATAGCTGGTTCTTGATCCTGTAATGGCATGTTCATCTAATTAAGCTGGCAGAGGACCACTTTGATAGTACCATCTATATATACTTTACTCCAAGCTAACTTTCAAAACTCATCACAGCATATATGTGTCCTAGCTTTGTTTTTTCATGCTAGCTGATGGAGATTGATGGCATTAAAGATTTATCGGCCATAGATTGTCGCAGTAGCCTTGATTACCAACGTGGACCACCATTAATGTTGGATTGTGACAAAAGATCATAAACTTCATCAAATGTTGGACAAGTGTGGAGGATTACCGTTGGCAGTGATAGCACTTGCTGGCATTTTACAAGGAAAGCAAAATCTTGAAGAATGGGAAAAAGTAAACAAGGCAGCCAGCTCAAGGATTATGGCAGACGGGAAAGGAACACACTTATATGGGTCAGTGAACCATATGTTATTGCTAAGTTATTATGATATGTCCCGTGAACTAAAACCTTGCTTTCTGTACTTGGCGCGCTATCCGGAAGACCATCAAATTTTAGCTGAAGAGCTTCTTAACATGTGGATCGCTGAAGGATTCATTACATCTGATAAGTTGCGTGAAGGAGAAACACTAGAGGATGTTGCACGACTATATTTAGATGAGTTGGTGAATCGTTGTATGGTTCAAGTTGCAAGAATAAACTACGTAGGAAAAGTGAAGGCAATTCATATGCATGACTTGGTGAGAGATTTGTGCATAAAGAAGGCCAAGGAAGAACAATTTCTCGAGAGATTAATTACAGATGAGACTGAATCACGTCGGGCTGCAATATATTATATGAGGTACGTACAGATCATTTGCATATCATCATTATATATATATTTGTCTTGTTTTATCAACATATCATCATTATGGTATAAACTGAAAATGTTTCATGACCCTTGATTGTTTATATTTTGGCGAATAGTGTTCATAATTTGGACAATAATAATATCAGTAGTTAACTATGGGTATTCATTTTATATGTTAACAGGTGCATAGAGGACATTCCTAACAGCAATCAGCACCTTCGTTCGCTTTTCTATAATGGTTACATAGGTGGTGAGTGAAGTGCGTTTGATTATGTTGAGACGCGAGGTCTTGCCGAACTGAATTTGCAGACAATATACCAAAATTTCAGGTTACTCAGAGTTCTGCTGCTCGAAGGTCTTAAAACATCTGATGGCACCTTGCCAACAAGAATAGGAAGGTTGATTCATCTGAGATACCTTTGTTTAAGGTTCACAAACATCATTCAACTTCCTTCCTCAATCGGCGAATTGCGTAACCTTCTCACGTTAGACTACGGGAAAACCCGCGAAGTTATCAAAGACGCGAGAATCCCTGATGCTATTTACAAGATCGAGGGGCTTAGGCATCTTTACTTACCTTATGGTAAATCTGGAATGATGAAAGTGGACATCTGAGATACCTTTTGCTACAGGAATGTGTTATCGGATGATGGTTCTTTGGAGCAAGATGGTGCTGCAAGACATGCTGCCCAGGTATACTCTGATTTCTACTTGTTGAATGACTATGTTTTCTTACCATCCAACCCAAGCTTATTCTGCATAATGTACAGCTAGTTAAATTACTCTCTTGTCGATACCTCGCTTTTGCACCATGAATTTGCTCTTGAAACCACATACAAGTTAACAGAGTATATAGTATATAGATTCAAGCCGGCTTCTTCCAAGTTCTAACAATATTACAAATAAATAGTTATAATTTCTATCTCTATTATGGTTTATGTTCAGTCTCAAGGAATGTCTGCTCGGTTACTACATTGACAACAATGTGCATAATCTTCCCATTTTAAAAGCTCTAAATACTTGCTGCTATGCTATTTATACAGGCCCTGGCTAGGTATGTTCGCCGTGAAGCTAGCTGCCTTGCATTAGCAGGTAATCGTACCCTTTTCTTGTTTTTTTTTATGGGTCTCAGTAAATAAAATTTTCCTTTAGTGATAGCTGAGAGCTATATTCTCCTCCTCGAGCCAAGACTCAAATCTCGGGCCCTCCGGGATATAGAATGATTGGTAGGAAGCCAGAGAAGAAGAAAAAGGCTACCAAGAAAGAGAAGAAACGAGTGGTAGACTCCGAAGAAGAGTACATCCCACCCAACCGGGTGCCGTTCACCTTGAAGGACTTTGTGCCCAAAGATTTGGTAGAAGATAGTTCTTCGGATGATGAACAGTTTTGGGGGGAAGAAGTCGTCCAATGTTGTATGGCTTCAGATGCCGACACGTGCAATGACGAAGAATCAGAACTCGATGTTGTTGCTCTCTGTTCAGGACATCAACTTTCACCTTTAAAAGAGAAATCAGAAGGAAAATAATTGATCTCTGGAGAAACTTCACAAGTGATAAGCTCTGATGAAGAGGGTTCAGAAGTCACAAAAGAAGAATAAAGGGGTCCAAGCAAAGACAAAGAAAGATTCTACTCCTCAAATGCCAACGTCAAGTCCCAGCACAACATTGAGAGCTCTAGTATAAATTTATAGAGGGGGAAATCAATAGCTTTTGTAGCATGTATGGCGATTCATGTTTCAGTCCAACATAATTGCAACTTTTCAGGATATTTCAGCATTATCAATATTATAAACCTTTGTATTTGTAAGGAAGAAGATCAAGTGAAACAAGTTCGACCACTTGGCTTGTATGATGTGAGATAAAAACAATTTTTTGCAATTAGGTTCTTCTGAACAATGTGAAGCTTGACTTTTGAGCTATGTCATGTGGATAATCATTTTGTAGTAGCAACTAATTCGATTTATTTGGTCATAGGTACACGGAGAAGTCACAGATCCCAATGTTGATGTATTTGATCGTGAAAAAGCTTACATCAACACAGTCTTAAGACCTCTGGTGCAAAAGTTGCCACAATTGAAAATTGTGATGGAGCATATTACTACTGCAGATGCTGTGAGGTTTGTCGAGTCTTGCAAACCAGGTTAGCCAAAGGAGAAGGAGAATATAGCTCTCAGCTATCACTAAAGGAAAATTTTATTTACTGAGACCCATAAAAAAAAACAAGAAAAGGGTACGATTACCTGTTAATGCAAGGCAGCTAGCTTCACAGCGAACATACCTAGCCAGGGCCTGTATAAATAGCATAGCAGCAAGTATTTAGAGCTTTTAAAATGGGAAGATTATGCACATTGTTGTCAATGTAGTAACCGAGCAGACATTCCTTGAGACTGAACATAAACCATAATAGAGATAGAAATTATAACTATTTATTTGTAATATTGTTAGAACTTAGAAGAAGCCGGCTTGAATCTATATACTATATACTCTGTTAACTTGTATGTGGTTTCAAGAGCAAATTCAATTGTGGCAACTTTTGTAAAGTTTTTTTTTTTAACAAGCAAACAAAAGGCTCAATGTTTACAAACAAGATAAGCCTAGATCATCGTCACAGATGATTTTAAAGAATTCTTTCAGGGGAAAGAATTGAGAGTTCCTAGATAAGAGAATCCTTTGGAGGTTCACAGTATCTTCAAAAGATCTTGTACTGTTATACATGATAATGACCTCTCGTAAGTCTTCAATAGGGAAGCTCTTTGTTGCCAAGAAATTTGCTGCTCTATTGCAATGACGTCTGATGAAAGAAAACCTGCAGGAGTCAAAGCTAGCAGCGAGGGTTAGAATATAAAAAATAATCGATCTAATTTCCCAAGGCGGTTCTATTTTCTTGTGGATACAATTAATAGTGGAAAGACTATCACTTTCAATAAGAATATGACGGATATTAAGCCTAATAGCAGCTTTAATGCCTTCAAGGATGACAACAGCTTCAGTTATAAGGACAGAAGAAGAAGGAATATTAAGATGTTCTACAAAGGACGGTTGACCATTCGAATTTCGAAGCATGAAACCGATAGCGGACCCCGAGGAGACCCTAACCGAGCCATCATAGTTTAGTTTAAAGACATTAGGGGGTGGTTTTTTCCAGGCCGTGTTAGTGTTTGTGCTATGAGCTCTATGTTTAGTATTCTTGGAATCAGATTTATGAAATTCAGACATTCCAAATAATGAAATAGGATAGACTTAGCTAGATCCTCAGGAGTTTTCGGAGGGGGGGTGGTTCGAAAAATACAATTATTACGGTGATTCCAAAGGGCCCACCAAGTAAAGAATGCAATTTCAGTAGATTGATTGTTCTGGACTAATAAGAGCATTGAATCATCAAAGTTATTCTGGAATTGAATGTCGAGCTGAAAGTTTCCTAACTCCTTAATTTTATGGAAGACTGCTAAGGTGAAGGGGCAATGAAAAAAGAAATGATTTTTATCTTCATAAGGATAGTCGCATTGACTGCAAGGAGAGAAAACTCTATGGTAATATCTGTTAAGACGTTCAGTGGTTGGGAGACAGTCAGAGAAGGCTTTCCAGAGAAAGTTTTGAATTTTTGGGGGAAGTTTGGTCTTTCCGAAAAGTTTAAGGTCAATAGATGGATTTGTACTAGGTCGAAGAATATTGAAAGCCGATTTAACTGACAAAATACCATTCGGGGCCGCAGTCCAAATTAGTTTGTCCGACATTTGTGTGACAACAATCCGAATTTGAATGATTTTTAGCACAATGCGGTGAGGGAGGAAATGAGACAGTTTAGGGATATCCCATTGTTTGTTAGGAGTAATAAAATCAGCTACAGAGGAATTTCCATAGTTAGGGTTATGGAACTGGTGTAAAGGGCAATCCGGAATCCAACTATCCGTCCAAAAACGGATAGAAACTCCATCACCCAATTGCCAAAGGAGTTGTTTCTTAAAGTCTTCAAAAATAATGAGAAGTCTGTTAAATTGCCAAGATTGTCCTGGTTTACGTTGGATGGTAAAGAAATCAGTAGAGGCAAAGTATTTTTCTCGAAGAATTGAGACCCAAATGTTATCAGGTTGAGTAATAATTTTCAAGAGAAGTTTCATTTGGAGTGAACAGTTATTTTCCCAGACAAGTCGGAAACCCAGTCCACCTTGGCTTTTCGGTTGACAAAGAAATTTCCATTGGATGAGGGATTGGGAGGAAGGGTTTTTTTTATTCCAGATTTTTTATTTATTTATATCATCAATTTCTTCACAGACACCTTTAGGGAGAAGGAAGCTATGCATTAAATAGTTAACTTGAGAGGAAAGCGTAGATTTAATGAGAACTGCTCTACTTGCTTGGGAAAGAGAATCAGCTCTCCATTGTGACCGTTGTTGCTTAAGAGAGGTAATTGCATCATCAAAGATCTCGTTACAAACACGGCCTTGCAGAATAGGGATCCCTAGATATTTCTCCATCTTTGTAGTAATGGGGATGTTCATGTGGGAGCGAGTATTTTGGCTAGGGAGTCAGATACATTGTTAGATACTTGTATAGAGCTTTTGTGGTAGTTGATTGAGAGTCCACTTTGTTTAGAGAAAACCGACAGAAAATTTTTAATATAAAGAATGTTGTCAGTATTTGCATTTGCTAGGATTATAGTATCATCAACAAAGGTGAGGAAAGGAATGATGGAGCCATGCTGTGTTAATTTAATACCAACATGAGGGTCAATACTTTGAGCTTCAGCAGTAAGCTTACGGGAGAGGAATTCCATAACAATAACAAAAAGGGCTGGGGCTAGAGGGTCTCCTTGTCTGATCCCACACGAAGGCCGGAATTCAGGACCAGGTTGGTTATTTACTAGGACAGAGTATGAAGCGGTATGTAAACAAGATTTGATAAGGTTGATCCATTTAGAGCAAAAACCAAATTTAGAGAGAACGTGGCAAAGAAAATCCCAGTCTAACTTGTCATAGGCTTTTTCCATATCTAGTTTGAGGGCCATCCATCCCGTGGTTCCTTTCTTATTCTAATGAAATGAATGAAAAATCTCATGGGCTGCTAGGATGTTGTCTTGGATGAGGCGACCTTCGACAAAGGCCCCTTGGAGAGGGGAAATAAGTTTAGTTAGCAGGGGTTTGAGTCTAGTAGACATAATTTTAGTGATGATTTTATAGGAAGAGTTCCAAAGACTAATTGGTCTATAATGATTTATGTTGACAGGGGAGTCATTTTTCGGAATTAGAGCTATAAAAGAATGGTTGATTGCCGAAAGCATATGTTCGGAGTGGAAAAAAGCTTTAACAACATTGAGTAGAGAGGACTTAATCGTGCTCCAATTCTTTTGAAAGAATTCAATAGAGAAGCCATCAGGGCTCGGGGTTTTATCTGGAGGTTGATCGAAAACAGCAGTCCTTAATTCAGATTCGGTAGGAGGTTTGGTAAGGTTAGTGTTATCCTGATCAGAAATCAAGCAAGGAATAATGTCGAGCTCGGTTTGGGAAATGCCAGTTACCCCGTTATTTTGGAACCTGTCTTTTAGTTCAGAGGTGATCTCTTGAGTAATGCTTTTATGATCATGAACAACGAGACCATCTTTGGTGCAAAATCGGAGGATGGATTGTTTGAAAACTTTCATTTTTTCTATAGCATGGAAATATTTGGAGTTACAATCTCCATCTTTAATATGTTTAATCTTGGCTCTACGGCGCCAATAATCTGTTTGAAATTGGAGAAGATTAAGGTACTTTTTGGAGTGAGAACGAATCAACCGAATGGTGGTAGGGTTCGAAGGATCTTCGAGAAAACGAGAGTGTAAATCTTGAAGTTTAGTTTCAGATAAGCTCAGTTGAGAAAAATTGTTACCAGTATTTTTACGGGCCAAGGCCTTAGCATAGGTCTTGAGTAGTTTTAGTTTGGCACTTAAACGGTACATATAGGAACCTTTCATTTTAAAATTCCAGACTTTGGAGACCAAGGCTTTAAAAGAGTTATTATTAGACCAATTGGGTTCATAACGAAAGGGTAGTCGAATCGGGGAGTCCAAAGATCCTAAAGAGAAAGTGATTAAGGAATGATCTGAAGACGTAAAAGGATGATGATGAGTAACGAGATTGGGAAAAAAGGTGGTCAAGGAGCAGTGAATAAGAACTCTATCCAGACGTTCTAAGATATTGTTATGCATATTCTGAGATTTTTTCCAGGCGAAAGGAAATCCAATGAAAGAAGTGTCGATGAAGTCAAGATTTGAGATAAGGGATTGGAGTCGCATGTAGCGAGAAGAAGAAGGGCTAAGGCCTCCAATCTTATCAGTTGGTCCGAGGATTTCATTTAAGTCTCCTATGATAATAGACAGCATATCATTAGATGTGATCATACTACAGAGTTGTTGCCATAATTCAGGTTTGTCAGATTCTCTAGAGGGAGCGTAGACAAATATAAGCAATATATGGGTATTTTTAATAAAGTAAGTCATACATATCATGTTTGAGCTAGCATGATAGAGTGAGAGATCTTTGGTGTTAAAAGAGTTTTTCGAAATAAGCCACAATCCTCCTTTAACACCATCAACGGGGACAAAAATAATGTTGTCAAAGCCCATTTTGGCAATGGTTCTTTTCGTAGGAGAAGTGTCAACCTTAGTTTCAGAAAGACAAAGGACATCTAATTTATTTTTATTTTTAATATAAGCTATTTCAGAAGATAAGTCTTTACGACGCGAGCCTCTAATGTTCCAATATCCAATATTCATATAATAACTAATTTATATGAGGGTAACCGATTGTCAGAATAAGATATCAAATTCCAGTTTTTATTATTTAGCAAGTAGATAATGGAGGTGAAAATGGATTTTAGATGCAGATTATCATAAGCATAGTAGTTGATTTGAAATGGCCAAAGATATGAGGTTTGCTTCATTCGAAAAGAAGAATCAAATTTGCAAAACTCCTGAGTTATAGTAGCAATGGAACTGTGGTCATAAAGCAGTAAGTAATGCCTGTGCATAATACAATCTTCCAAGTTCATGATTGCAGAAATGCAGATGCTAGTCCAGTGTGCATGATAAACAACAAGTAGTTCAAGGTGGCTATAGAAATTGCCAGCAATACAGAAATCATATTTAAAAAGTTCATGGTTCAGTTGGATAGTGTTTCTTCCCACGCAGGGGACATCAAACAAAAGTTCAGGTGTCACTTGTAAGCAAAAAAAGGAAGCAGTTCTAAAGAGGTTTGTAATCATAAGGAAACTTATTCGGGGGTACCAGTTTTCTTGCCCTTGCCTTTTTTTGTATAGACCCTTAAAGACGACCATGTTTGAAACAAAAGCTTGAGTGCAAAATCCCTTATCGTTCCTTGTTTCGATTATGCTGGTCATCAACAGTAACCACTGTTAGCAGAATTGACAATTTTTTTACAGGGTCTGCCATCACTCTTGCTGAGGATAGAAAAGTAAAATTTAGTTATGTCACATAATTAGCTTTAGAGGATTTGAACCGGTTCATATGCAAAAATATGTGTGTTCATCCGTCACGGATTAGGTTTAAAGAAAAATCATTTTGACATAATCATCCTAAGCAATAAAAATATCTTTTATCAACCTAAGCCTTCGATAAATAAAATCTGAACAATAAGCAATACATTTTGATCATAAGCTACGGCTCTAACTAACAACATAGTAAAAATAATGCAAGTAATGCTAGCAGAATTTCGACCACAAAAAGTGATGCTAGCAAAATTGATGATATATTTACAGTGTCTGCCACTACTCTTGAGAAGTCTTACTGGTCAAAGGTTGCCTTGATTAAAGTTATTATGTTGTGTTATCAGTCACCATATCCCATGAATTCTTTATCTGACCCATGTGGTTTACCCCAATAAAAGGACCCACACATTAAGAATTCATCATGCTAAATTCCTTGCTCATTTCTGAGACCAATTCATGGCTTCCACAAATCCCTGCCTACCATTTTTACTCCTCCATCTTCTCATCCCCACAACATCAAGCCACCATTTCTCAATCCAAGAAGCCACCATTCTCGACATTCAAACAGCTTTCCACCATAACACCCTCACATCAAAGCAGCTTGTCAAATCCTACATAAACCAGATTCAAAGACTAAATCCAATCCTAAGATCTGTTATAGAGGTCAATCCAGATGCATTGACTCAAGCACGAAAAGCTGATAGGGAGCGAAAAAACTCGAAAAGAGCGAATCTCGGTCCATTGCACGGTGTACCAATCTTGCTCAAAGATAACATAGGAACCAAAGACAAGCTCAACACGACAGCCGGGTCGTACGCCTTGCTCGGTTCTGTAGTCTCCAGAGATGCCGGAGTTGTCGTCAGACTGAGAAAATCCGGTGCTGTAATTCTTGGCAAGGCTAGTCTCAGTGAATGGGCTAACTTTAGAGGTTTGGGGATACCAAATGGTTGGTCTGCTAGAGGTGGTCATGGACTTGTTAGTATTCTTCTAGTATCTTTAATAGTCTTATTTATCTTTAACAATCATATTCTCTAAGCAATTCTAATGCTTAGGGTCTATTTGGTATCACTTATATCCATATTGCGTTTGGTATAATACTCATATCAAACTAAGATATGTTCTTTGGTATTAGATTAAGATGTCATATTTGAGTATCAAAATATGATACTAGAGTGTGTTTTTAAAATGTCAAAATCTGGGTAGAGAAAAATATCACTCATATCTGATGACAGAACGCACCCGGCTTTTAGATGTCGTTTATTAAGACTTTATATTACAGTTTTTATATTCCGTGATAAAAATCAGCAGTTAGCATGGTTGTGTCCTATTTTTTTTTATATTGAAACTAATTATATCGGTTCAAAACTGAGATATTTGAATGAAAGGAACCGATATAGAATGATATTTTTGTACTATTGCTATACTGATGCCCAATATCTTGTACCGATATCTTGATACCCAATATCTTGTACCGATATCTTGATACCCATGGTCCCATACTCATATTTTGATATCCATAAACCCAAACGAGTCCTTAGAGGTGGTCATGGCCTTGTCAGTATTCTTCTAATATGTTTAGTAGTTATATTGGTCTTTAACAATCATATTCTCTAAGCATTTCTAAGACTATTTAGAGATACTATCTCATGAATAATCATTAATCAAGGAAAATTATCATACTAATGCAGAATCCATATAACATATCAACTAATCCATGTGGGTCAAGCAGTGGATCAGCCATCTCAGTAGCTGCAAATATGGTTACAGTTTCACTCGGGACTGAGACGGATGGTTCGATCCTTTGTCCCGCGAGTTATAATTCAGTTGTGGGTATTAAACCGACAGTTGGTCTCACTAATACAATATTGCTAGAAGATGATTTCTCATTTTTCTCATCAAAGGTTACAACAATATATATCATTACATAGATGATGGATCTGCCGCCAAGTGTCCCATAGGACAACTATACAAAGTATCTAAGATGGCAGCTGCATACTACAGGAGAAGGTTCTGGATTTGTGACCGTTGCAGGTGTAATGGGCCAATCACTGGACTGGACTCAATCATCTAGCAATGGGCTCGACTATCCCCCCTCGTTCCGAGCTGGGTGCAAATTCAGTTTGGAACGTAATAGACAGAACCTTTGAGCAGCAAGTGGTTTGGTCAGCATATCTGCAGTCTGATCTTGTGAGGAGATAAATGCTACTTTGAGGGATTGATTTTTGACTCGTTCCCAGAGAAAATGATAATCGAGGGAGAGGTGTTTGATCCGATGATGAAGGACCGGATTGACTGCAAGGTAAGTAGCCCCCATGTTGTCACACCACAAGACCGGCGACTGAGGCAACTTGATGTCAAGTTCAGCAAGCATAGATTGGAGCCAGATGGTTTCACAAACAGCATTGGCCATAGAGCGGTACTCAGCCTCAGTTGTCGAGCGCGAGACAGATGGTTGTTTCTTTGAAGACCAGGAGACCAGATTAGAACCCAGGAAAACACAATATGCTGTGGTAGATCTCCGGTTTGTGCGTTTGGTGTCTCCCCAGTCGGAATCAGAAAAGGCAGTGAGTTGAAGTTTTGAATCAGACTGGATGTGAAATTGGAGATCCGGGGTAGAATTGAGATACCGCAAAATTCGCTTGACTCCTTGCCAGTGAATTTGAAGGGGGCTATGCATAAATTGACATACCTTGTTCACTGCAAATGCTATATCCGGTCGGGTGAAGGAGAGGTATTGAAGACTGCCGACAGTGCTGCGATAGAGATGCGGATCAGAGAACGGCGCAGAGGGAGCTTCATCAACAAGATACTTGGTGGCCATAGGAGTGGTGACAGGCTTGGCCGAAGCCATGTTGGTTTTGACCAGGAGACCCTTGATGTATTTCGTCTGAGAGAGCAAGAAGCCAGCCGGAGTTCGTTGAACCTCAATACCCAGAAAATAGTGCAGTGCTCCTAAATTCTTCACTGGGAACTTCTGAGACAGAGTGCTGATGAAGGCTTCTGACAATGACGGATTGGAGGCAATGACAATTAGGTCATCCACATAGACCAGAATATAAACTCGGTTGGGCCCTTGAGTGTATATAAACAAAGATGTATCTGAGATAGCAGGATGAAAGCCCATAGTAATCAAAGCATCACTCAATTTAGAAAACCAAGCCCTAGGTGCTTGTTTAAGGCCATAAAGGGACTTCTTCAATTTACAAATAAAATTGGGAAATTTAGGATGGATAAAACCTGGGGGTTGTGTGATGTAGACGTCTTCCTCCAAGTCCCCGTGAAGAAAGGCGTTTTGAATGTCAAGTTGCCGGACCGACCAACGGTGCATGGAGGCAAGGGATAAAAGGAGACGAATGGTAGATGGTTTGACTACGGGACTAAAGGTTTCTCCAAAATCAACACCATGGAGTTGATGAAATCCCTTAGCTACAAGCCGAGCCTTGCGACGTTCAATTTGACCATTGGATAGGTGTTTGGTTTTGAAGACCCATTTAACGCCAAGGGTATTTGTGGAGGAATTGGGAGGCACAAGATCCCAAGTGTGGGTCTCAAGAAGAGCTTGGAATTCCTTTTCCATTGCGGCTCGCCACTCGGGGAAACGGTTGGCCTCGGTGAAAGATGTGGGTTCATCGGGTATGACATTTGTGAGGGAGGTCGATGGTTTGGTTGGGGGCCAAGGGACGGTCCCATCCTGACGGACCAAAGGTTTGGTGATGTTGTCACGGGCCCGAGTGACCATGGGATGATTTGGAGGAGGGGGGTCCGTTATTTGTGGTCTGGAAGAGGAGGTAGGAGAGTTGGGCTGTGAGGATGGGCTTGGGAGAGTTGAGTCCATTTGAGTGGTTTCAGAAGAGGCCATGTGAGTGGGGTTGGATTCAGAATTTTGTGGGTTGAGTGGAGTGTTCGGTGTTGTGGGCCGAGAGGAAGGTAGAACAGGGAGGGGCAAAGTGGACTGGGATTGGGACGTAGGAGGTGAAGCAAGTGTGGGTGTAGAAAGAGGGAAAACGTCTTCATGAAAAATGACGTCTCGGGAGGTGTAGAAACGATGAGTCACCCAATTGTAACAAATATAGCCTTTATGGTTGGGACTATAGCCTAGGAAAATGGTAGGAGTGGAGCGGAAGGAGAGTTTGTGGTTGTTGTAGGGACGGAGGTTTGGGAAGCATAGACACCCAAAGACTTTGAGGAATTTATAGTCGGGAGCTTTGTCAAAGAGGACTTCAAAGGGGGATTTATGGTGAAGGATAGGAGTGGGAAGGCGATTTATGAGGTAGGTGGAGGCTTCAAAGGCATAGTCCCAAAAAGTGAGAGGTAAGGAGGCGTGTTTAAGCAATGTGAGACCTGTATCAACAATGCGACGATGGCGGGTTTCGACACTCCCGTTTTGTTGGTGGGAGTAAGGACAAGTGAGGCGATGAAAAATGCCATGTGTTTGAAGGTAGGTGCGAAGAGGCTTGATTTCGGTGCCTTCATCGGTTTGTATGGATTTGATTTGTTTTGAGAGAAAGTTTGAGATGAGATCGAAGAATTGAGTGGTGACATTGGTGACCATGGATTTGTTAGCAATAGGAAAAAGCCAAATAAATTTGGAGAAGTCATCAATAATAGAAAGATAATATCTATTTCCTTTGCTAGATAAGAGGTGGGCCGGACCCCATACATCAAGAAAAAGTAAGTCTAATGGACTAGATGAAAGACTTGGGCTGGCTGGGTGAGGCAAGGCATGGGCCTTGGCCCAGCTGCAGGATTGACACGGACTATTGTGGGATGGGCCTTTAGGTTTGATTGAAAGGGAGCTAAGAATTTGTTGGACGACTGTGGCTGCAGGATGACCAAGGCGTGAGTGCCAGAGAGAAGTAGAAGTGGTGGTGGCGGTGTGGTTGGCTTCGGGAGGAGACGGTGGTGGTGGCTTGGTCGCCGGCAGCACATAGAGCCCTTCTTCAACGGGTCCCCGAAGGAGAGGCGCCTGGGTCTGTATATCCTTCACAACAAAAAAGTCCGGATGAAACTCAAAGAAAACACCGTTATCCAAGCAAAAACGGTTAACATATAATAGATTTTTTGTGAGGGAAGGAGTGTGAAGTAATTGAGAGAGATGAAAAGTGCGAGAGGAAGAGTGTAAGGAAGAAGAACCCTGATTTTGGATTGAGATTTGGGAGCCATCTCCAAGGGAGACTTGATCGGTGCCTTGATATGGATAGTTGTCGATGCGAAGGTTGCTCAAGTCGGGTGTGAAGTGATGAGTTGCGGCTGTATCTGGATACCATGAGGACGTATGATTCGCTTGAAAACTGCTTGGAGGAGGAGCTTGATGGGAATGGCTGTATCTGTGGTAGCAAACCATAGCAGTATGGCCCGGCTTCATGCAGACTTGACACACTGGACGTGTATCCTGCTCTCCAGCAAATGTGGTCCCCCTTCCTCTGTTGGAAGACCTGCCTCTACCACGATAACCTGAGTGCCTTCCTCTGTTGTAGCCTCTGCCATTTCTGTTGTACGGTGGGCGTTCTCCTCCATTCACCTGAGTATTGTTGATAGAGAGAGGTGGAGTTTGAGTCGTGGTATGTGCCAAGCGGGCTTCATGGTTGAGCAGGTGCGACAAGACTTGGCTAGGGTTTGGGAGCACAGGTTGGGTTGACAGAGACGTAACAAGAGACTCAAAATCAGGACCCAACCCGGCTAGGAGATACACCGTAAACTCTGAGTCAGCAATATGTTGCCCGGCTGCATTGATGGAGGAGACCAAGTGTTTGGCCTTGATGAAGTAAGTGGTGATGTTGTCTCCTCCTTTCTTGAGTGTGGCTAGTTGTAGCCTGTTCTGAACTATCTGAGCCGACGAGCGGACAGCAAAGAGGTCGTGCACCTGGTTCCAGACCTCCGCTGCAGTGGTGCAGTCAAGAACCTGCACGAGAACAGTCTCTGTCAAGGAGGAGGTTAAGACCGCCATGACGAGCTGGTCTCGGGCGAGCCAGTCGGAGTAGCCTTCTGAAAGTGGATCTGGACGAGGACGAGACCCGTCGACGAACTCGAAGAGCTTTTGGGCTCTGAGATAGGGTTGCACCTGCATCTTCCATAAGGGGAAGTTCTCTGAAGACAGTTTCACAGTGATAAAGGAAGAAAAAGAGGAAAGGGAGGTGTGTGGAGGTTGAGCTGCCATTGTTTGGCTTTGAATGAGAGCTTCGTTGTTAGGCATGGTGGATCAGCAAGGCGTTTGCCTTATGCTCTGATACCATAATACAATATTGCTAGAAGATGATTTCTCATTTTTCTCATCAAAGGTTACAACAATATATATCATTACATAGATGATGGATCTGCCGCCAAGTGTCCCATAGGACAACTATACAAAGTATCTAAGATGGCAGCTGCATACTACAGGAGAAGGTTCTGGATTTGTGACCGTTGCAGGTGTAATGGGCCAATCACTGGACTGGACTCAATCATCTAGCAATGGGCTCGACTACTCACTAGTAGAGGTGGAGTTATACCTATAACTCCTAGGCAAGACACCATTGGGTAAAACACTTTGTAATTAATCAATTTACTGTCATTTTTGTGTTGACACTGATTATAAGAAGTTGTTGAATGGAACAGGCCTTTATGTAGAACAGTGGCAGATGCAGTTCATGTTCTTGATGCCATTGTAGGATTTGATTCATATGATGCAAAAGCAACAAGAAAGGCATTAAAATACATTCCACCTGGAGGGTATGCTCAGTTTCTTAAGACCAATGGATTAAACCGAAAGCGATTAGGGATAGTGAGGCATCCATTCTTCGAATTCGCTACAGGATCAGCCGAAGATCCAGCTTTTAAGAATCACCTGAAAACACTAAGGTAATAATAGCTACAAAATTATTAAACATTGCCAAATTTAACTTGTCTTGCATTTAATAATAGGCAGAGAGGTGCAGTGTTGATAGACAATATGGAAATAAAAAACATAGACACAATCATGAGCTCAAATGACGAGGTTCAGGCAATGCTTATCGAGTTCAAAATCGCGCTAAACTCTTACTTAAAAGAACTTGTTTCTTCACCAGTGAGAACATTATCAGATGTGATTTCCTTCAACAAAAAGTTCACAGATTTGGTAAGCACCCAGGTAAAGTACAATTGCTGTCATAGTATACAAAATTTGATAACTTTGTCTGAATTTTTCAGGAGATGGTGGAAAAATATGGCCAACAAATACTCCTTGCTGCAGAGTCGACAAAAGCCGACACAAAGAAACATTTGTGGAAGTTAGCAGAGCTAACAAAGAATGGATTTGAGAAGATTATGACAGAAAATGAGTTGGATGCAGTGTTGAGTCCAGGAGCTGATTTTGCAACTGTTCTTGCCATTGGAGGATATCCAGGAATTAATGTTCCTGCTGGATATAAAAATGATGGACAACCATTTGGAATTTGCTTTGGAGGATTGAAGGGTTATGAGCCGAGGTTGATTGAGATTGCATATGATTTTGAGCAGAGTACTAAGATCAGAAAGCCACCTCTTCTCTCTTTTTTGACATTTTAGGTGTCAGTTAAAAGCTTTGAATAATTATGAAGTTGGATCAAGCAGTTGTAATGCTGAATAGACTTTGTTTTATCAAATATGCTGAATCAGGAAGGACATAATAGAGTCAGATCCACTTTACAAGCCTTCCCGGTTTTCTACATATACATCTTGATCATAAACATGAAGATCATAACAATTAATATCTACAACTCTTTATATTCTTTAACTCCATGATATCAAATTTAGCTAATTGAATGCACTAAATTAATAAATTCTTAATATTAAAAAGTTGTTAATATTCAATAATAATTAAATATAATTAATAGTTTTTAAGCCTATCTATTTATATATCAAATAAAATTGGTAGATATTGCCCAACGTAACGACAATTCAGACTCAAAAAACCATAATTATGTGCTTAACTAGTTGGTATTTCTTCCTTTTTCATTTTTTTTTGCTCTTCACCTCTAATCCGTATGACGATGGAACGCAATCCAAGCACCGTCAATGACGGTGTGATTTTGGTACATATATAAGAGATATTCCTTTTTAATGAAAATGACTCAAAATGTACATATATAAAATATTAAATATACAATATCAACAAAAATAAAACGCATTTGGCCTGTGCGAAGCACGCGAAAATAACCTAATCTAAATCTATCTATCTATATATAAAAGTTGATGGGTTTGAGAAAGTAATGGTAATCGGTACCGAATTAATGCATGAAGTTAAGTTCGTTAATGTGTTGAAAAAGTTGATATTGAAGAAGAGTTTGACATAAGTTAATGCATGAAGTAAATGTGTTGAAAAATAATAATTGGGTTATTGGGTTAATGCATCAAAGCTTGAATCAACAAATTTATCGTCTTCGTTTAAGACGCGTTGATCAATCATCTATATCTATATAAAAATTCATGGATTTGACAAAGTAATGTCAATCCGTATCGAGCTATCATAATTAAACCATCGAGCCTAATTGGGTTGTTGGGTTAAATTTGATTTATCGATTAGGCTTTATTTCTTCCGTTGATATTCAACCCTTCTTCTTCTCTTTAGTCTTTAATCTTCTCACTTGATTGCTGAATTGAATGATGATTTTACTTAGGGGTTTTTGGTATAAATATGTCTTGCCTATTGTAGTATCCATACGTCTTCTCGAGTTTTTCATTCTTGATTTCTTTTGTAACCATTGTTGCAATAGTTGTATTTGCATTTTACGAGTTTGTAGAATTATATTATATCATCGTACACTCATTTTAAATTTAGGGTCTATTTAATGACTAACTGCAAATGAAAATCCATGATTTCCCCGTGCGAAGCGCGAGATTCCGAATCTAGTCTAATATAAAGTTAGCTTTGTACAAAAAAACTGAATGTGCTTCATTGATCACATTTGTTGAAGACTTTAATTATTTCGCCTTTCTTAATTCATATTTCTGTTCTCCTTATTTAAACACAACTCTCTCTTTTTAATGACGATTCACCTATTAAAAAATAATAGAATTGACAATTTTGTAGGGTAATAGAAATTAGACCATCTCTAATGTCTAAATATATTTGATACAATTTAAAGATATTATACAAACAATAATTTGAATTAAACTAAATATAAAATTAGGACATTTAAAATTTAATATATAATATCATATCTTATAATATTAAAATATCGCGCACAAGAAGCTTTTAAATTGAGTATACTATAAAGTCAGGTTCCCTCAGATTGCAGTAAATTCGGCCTACAAATTTCTCCTACCTCTTCAATGGGTTGGAATTGTTTGTTCGGTCTAATTTGGCCCATTCCACACAAATAGGAATTTGACCCATCGCCATCGCTATATCACTTTTACTTTTTAATGGCCGTTCTACTTCTACCACTCCGTTCATGCAAATCGAAAAGCTTGTGATAAATGCGTCAATTGAATGGTGTAGTTATGAATGGCGAGCGTTTTGCAACTGTTGCGGTGTTACGAGATTAGGCTCGTTTCAACTTCTCGGAATTGACTGGCTCCGTGTGATAAATAGTCGATTGGAATCGCAGCTCTTCGCATGCAGTGCATTCGTCTATTTGAAGCATTTCTCCCAATGGATTCTGATTTAAAGGTTTGTCATTCCTGCCATTGTCTTTTCGATGTGTGTTCTGATGGAGACTGCTGCTTTTGGGGGTTTCAGTTGTGCAATTTAGGTTTAGATGTGTATGTAATTTTTTTAATTTGAGATGCATTTGGGCTAAATTAACTTGGGTGTCTGCTCATTTTCTTTATCATTTCCATTTGAATAATTTATGTCTCAGCTTTAGCTTTAATTTGATGGGTTTTGGGTTTATGATTTTGGGCAACTCCTGCGTCTGTCTTTGATTCCGCAATCCTTGCTTCTGAGAAAGGGTCGATTCTGGTTTCACACAAGAAGAGGACTTAATCTTTGTTAATCTTGCCAATGTATACTCATGTTGTCATATGTGCTAATGGTGTTAAGAGGACCAACACAAATGATGTTAGTGGTGACAATCTTAATGAAGGAGATGCTATTAAAGATGAGATGGTAAATGGAGATTGTATTTTAGAATATGTCAACCCTATGTGATTTAACATCTTTCGTGTGTTCAACATCTCTCTTAAGCTCATCAATGTAAGCTGGAGTGATGGAGTCCACGAATGCACTTCTTTTATATGAAGCTAAAGGTAAGCAATTACTTCAATTAGTAATTAAAGTAGAAGAATTAAAGCTTTTAAGATCATCACTCTTAAAAATTAAACATTGATACAACAAACTACTTATAATCACATATGATATCAAAAATAATGATCAGTAGGCTATATACGTACTTGACAGAAATGAATTATTGAAGTGTTTATCATTTGAATTATGGCCGATCATCTATACATATATTTGAATAAAGAAATTTAACGGGGATACGAAATCTTAATTGGGGAAATTAAATAGTGAAAATTAACAGGGATGGAGATTCCCCATTGGGGACGGGGATGAGGCAGAGATTGGGATGAGGCGAGATTTTAGAAAAAACAGGAATGCGGACGGAGATCATAATATTAAACGGAGATGAGAATGGTATGAATATTACCCGCCTCAGTCCCGCCCAATTGTCATCCCTACGGCCTTCACATTCCTTTTAAAAATACAGTATTTTAAAACAGTTTGTTACCAGCTATAGAACATAACTTTTGTGTTGAACTAGTGTAGTGACCCGTGTCATGCACGGGAAATTCCATATTATTCGTATGAAAATTATATATCTTTTTAATCGAGTTCGTCAAAAAAATTAAGATTAACTTTTTCTTGTAAAGACTATTTATAAAAATATATTTTATTTCATGAAGGTTATGTACGTAGCTTGACTTAATTCTTATTATCGAAAATAATCCTAATTTTATTGTAATAATATATATAAACCTTCAACATAATATTTATTCTAATAAAATAGCTTAAAAGTTGGCTGTCCATTGCCAAAATTAAATGAAATTGATACCAATTTAATGCATTACTCATTTCTTAATCACCTCCTATTGGACTTTTGGGTATGTATTTAAATATCTTTCTTATATCCCTATGTTATATTTATTTATAGTCTACTTGATTAAGTCACAAATTAAATTAATGTGTGAGCTTCTCTTATGACAATGCAAACTTATTCTAATATTATGTTTTAAAACTACTTCAGACATAAATATAAGGAAATAAAAAATATTTATATTTACAAATATTAATAAATTTGATAACAACAACAACATATTAACAAATAATGTATAACTATATTAAATCACATACGAAAATCCGTAATTTTCTCGCGCTTCGCGCGAGGCCCGTATCTAGACCTAATATATTAAAAAGTTAGATGTTTGAGGTAATAAATTCCTCAAACCACTATTAATACTCAACTTCATTAATCGCTTGCTTTTCCGGGTCAATTGGGCTTAGACTCATCTTAATCAGCAGACGGTCTTCCTCTGGCTCGATTTGCCTTCTTCCGATTCCATTTATCAGCAGACGGTCTTCCTCTGGCGCTCATTCCTTCAAAGATTTCTGCAAGGTAATTTCATCACTCTGATTGTTGTTTGTTCGTGTATTTAGGGTTTCCTTTCCCCAGTTTCATTTATCCATGTTGCTTCTGTAGACTGTGGAAATTAGAATTAGAATATGGATTCGCTGTGTTTGAGGACGATTCAGAAGAATGAATTGGTTTATCCGGATGATTTTAGTGGTAGATTTAATTATATGATAATGCAGATCTAATTGAACTTCATTCAGGAATGGAAAAACAATGTGCATTGACTGCATTTTGTAATTTGAGTTGACAGGAACTATGTCAACGAGGTACGGAGGTCAGATTAATGCCTTAAAGCGGAATTATAGTTCAGTGGATGATGACTTCAAAGCGGTCATCAATGAGATAATCCAAACTAATGGGCATGCGAGTAGCCTTCTACGCCTCCTCAAAGTGTGGGAGGGAGTTGATGTGGACATTGTGAGTGCGGTACTTGATAAAGCGCTGAAAACCTACAAAAAATTTGACGAGCGCATTAGTTGTTATGGTTTTAGGTTTGGTGAGGTGAAGCTAAACATCACTCTAGAGGATGTTTTGTATCTCACCGGCTTGCCTATTGTAGGCAAGCCTGTGATCACCGACGACAACCATCTCCCGAATGTGTTTGAAGAGCTTTTTGGTTTTGACAAAAACACTTTATCGGTCACGATGCTGCAGTTGTTCGAATTAATCAAGGACAAAGACCGAGCAACGGATTTGAGGATCATGACCCTTCTTATTGCCATAGTTGAGGTTTTCAGCACTTTATCAAGTACCACACTCACAATGTCCACATCAACTCCCTCCCACACTTTGAGGAGGCGTAGAAGGCTACTCGCATGCCCATTAGTTTGGATTATCTCATTGATGACCGCTTTGAAGTCATCATCCACTGAACTATAATTCCGCTTTAAGGCATTAATCTGACCTCCGTACCTCGTTGACATAGTTCCTGTCAACTCAAATTACAAAATGCAGTCAATGCACATTGTTTTTCCATTCCTGAATGAAGTTCAATTAGATCTGCATTATCATATAATTAAATCTACCACTAAAATCATCCGGATAAACCAATTCATTCTTCTGAATCGTCCTCAAACACAGCGAATCCATATTCTAATTCTAATTTCCACAGTCTACAGAAGCAACATGGATAAATGAAACTGGGGAAAGGAAACCCTAAATACACGAACAAACAACAATCAGAGTGATGAAATTACCTTGCAGAAATCTTTGAAGGAATGAGCGCCAGAGGAAGACCGTCTGCTGATAAATGGAATCGGAAGAAGGCAAATCGAGCCAGAGGAAGACCGTCTGCTGATTAAGATGAGTCTAAGCCCAATTGACCCGGAAAAGCAAGCGATTAATGAAGTTGAGTATTAATGGTGGTTTGAGGAATTTATTACCTCAAACATCTAACTTTTTAATATATTAGGTCTAGATACGGGCCTCGCGCGAAGCGCGAGAAAATTACGGATTTTCGTATGTGATTTAATATAGTTATACATTATTTG
Source organism: Oxyria digyna (assembly GCA_029168935.1). Lineage (NCBI taxonomy): Eukaryota > Viridiplantae > Streptophyta > Magnoliopsida > Caryophyllales > Polygonaceae > Oxyria > Oxyria digyna. The sequence goes on from JAPVLV010000018.1 coordinate 4,865,746, forward strand.
TTAATATATTGTTGTTGTTATCAAATTTATTAATATTTGTAAATATAAGTATTTTTTATTTCCTTATATTTATGTTTGAAGTAGTTTTAAAACATAATATTAAAATAAGTTTGCATTGTCATAAGAGAAGTCACACATTAATTTAATTTGTGACTTAATCAAGTAGACTATAAATAAATATAACATAGGGATATAAGAAAGATATTTAAATACATGTCCAAAAGTCCAATAAGAGGTGATTAAGAAATGAGTAATGCATTAAATTGGTACCAATTTCATTCAATTTTGGCAATGGACAGCCAACTTTTATATAGATAAGATAAGATATGGAAATAACAAACATAGACACAATCATGAGCTCAAATGACGAGGTTCAGGCAATGCTTATCGAGTTCAAAATCGCGCTAAACTCTTACTTAAAAGAACTTGTTTCTTCACCAGTGAGAACATTATCAGATGTGATTTCCTTCAACAAAAAGTTCACAGATTTGGTAAGCACCCAGATAAAGTACAATTGCTGTCATAGTATACAAAATTTGATAACTTTGTCTGAATTTTTCAGGAGATGGTGTAAAAATATGGCCAACAAATACTCCTTGTTGCAGAGTCGACAAAAGCCGACAAAAGCCGACACAAAGAAACATTTGTGGAAGTTAGCAGAGCTAACAAAGAATGGATTTGAGAAGATTATGACAGAAAATGAGTTGGATGCAGTGTTGAGTCCAGGAGCTGATTTTGCAACTGTTCTTGCCATTGGAGGATATCCAGGAATTAATGTTCCTGCTGGATATAAAAATGATGGACAACCATTTGGAATTTGCTTTGGAGGATTGAAGGGTTATGAGCCGAGGTTGATTGAGATTGCATATGATTTTGAGCAGAGTACTAAGATCAGAAAGCCACCTCTTCTCTCTTTTTAAAGGCTATGAATAGCTAAGGTGATGGATCAAGCAGCTCAATAGGCTTTGTTTTCTTAGGGCATCTCCAATAGCTTGCTATAAATGGAGATAGTAAATTTATAGCAAAATCAAACACCAACAACAAGCTATAATGACAAATAATAAGAATATTCTCTTAGAGATGCTTTATTTCTCCATCTTGATTGCTAAATTTGGCAATCCAAATAGCAAATCAAGTGTGTGTGGTCCACTAAATAAATGGTATTTGTTTAATAAATTGAAAATTGAAAGAATGGGAAATTGGTGTTACACTTGGAAATGGCAAAATTATAGCAAGTGTTGTTGGTGTTACACTTGTTTGCTAAAATAGCATTTGCTATAATGTGTCATTTCAACTTGCTATAATCCTAGGTGGCTTGCTAAATTTAGCAAGCCATTGGAGATGCCCTTAGATACTATGATTTTGCAATAAATGCATATTCTGCTAAATCTATCTTTATCTTAATCTTCTATATCTTCTATCTAATCATCATCAATCCCCATTTTTCCCGAAAAACGGGGTATGAGGTGGTCGGGATTGGTATTTCCTTACCCCAATAGGTTGGGAGGAAGTAACCGATATGATCTAACAATACATGGGAAAATTAAAAACCTAACATTAAACTCTCCACATTTTGATTAGTTAATTCACAATCCTCAATTCAATGTTGATATCTTTTAATTGGTGGTTTTTATACATTATGGATAAATGGATCAAGATCCATAAAAACTATATGAAGATTTATTAGAAATTAAATGATTATTTTCTTTTTGATAAAAATAAATGAGAACTTTTATCCTAGCCGATTTGAACGTCAGTTTAATTATATAAACGGTATTTAAAATCATATAACTTCAATATTTATGTATATGTCGCTTTTCAAATAAGATGTAATTATTTATAAATAAGAAAAGCAATTCTTTTGTAAATTCTACTAAGAAGAGTTAATCCAAAATCATATATAGTTGAAAATATAAATAATCTAATATATAAACAACATATTCTTTTGTAAATAATATAATATATAAATCATATATAGTTGAAAATTTAAAAAACAATTATACACTTTGATACATAGTCGTAATATTACATTTAAAAATAAAAAAACATATCTTTTCTCACACGTAGCAAAAATATCTCTACCTAAATAGAACAAAAAGAACCTAATGAAAACATGAATACACATCAAAAAATAAGACCCGCACGGAGCGCGGGAACCTTCTCCCTAGTATATATATAAAATAAACAGTTACTTTTGACTAAAAGTAAATGTAGCCATATCCTGCATGAATAAAACATTTCTCATCTCATCATCATGAAGCTTTTTCAAAACTCTTCTCTTATTTCAAACTATACAATTAATATCTACAACTCTTTATATTCTTTAACTCCATGATATCAAATTTAGCTAATTGAATGCACTAAATTAATAAATTCTTAATATTAAAAAGTTGTTAATATTCAATAATAATTAAATATAATTAATAGTTTTTAAGTCTATCTATTTATATATCAAATAAAATTGGTAGATATTGCCCAACGTAACGATAATTGAGACTCAAAAAACCATAATTATGTGCTTAATTAGTTGATATTTCTTCCGTTTTCATCTTTTTTTTTTTTTGCTCTTCACCTCTAATCCGTATGACGATGGAAAGTAATCCAAGCACCGTCAATGATGGTGTGATTTTGGTACTTAGATATTTCTTTTTAATGAAAATGACTCAAAATGTACATATATAATATAATATATTAAATATACAGTATCAACAAAAATAAAACGCATTTGGCCTGCGCGAAGCACGCGAAAATAACCTAATCTTCTAAATCTAATATAAAGTTAGCTTTGTAAAAAAAAAACTGAATGTCTTTCATTGATCACATTTATTGAAGACTTTAATTATTTCGCCTTTCTTAATTCATATTTCTCTTCTCCTTATTTAAATACAACTCTCTCTTTTTTAACGACGATTCACCTATTAAAAAATAATAGAATTTCTCCTTCCTCTTCAATGGGTTGGAATTGTTTGTTCGGTCCAATTTGGCCCATCTGTGTACACCCATCGCCATCGCTATATCACTTTTACTTGTTAATGGCCGTTCTACCTCTCCGTTCATGCAAATCGAAAAGCATGTGATAAATAGTCGATTGGAATCGCAGCTCTTCGCATGCAGTGCATTCGTCTATTTGAAGCATTTCTCCCAATGGCTTCTGATTTAAAGGTTGTCATTCCTGCCATTGTCTTTTCGATGTGTGTTCTGATGGAGACTGCTGCTTTTGGGGGTTTCAGTTGTGCAATTTAGGTTTAGATGTGTATGTAATTTTTTTAATTTGAGATGCATTTGGGCTAAATTAACTTGGGTCGATTCTGGTTTCACACAAGAAGAGGACTTAAATCTTTTGTTAATCTCCGAGATGGGGACCTTCTTCAAGCAGTTGCTCCTCACAGGTATTTTACATTGCGTAGATGAAGATCCTTGATAGTCAGGGTGCATTTGATCACCTAAATGGGTTTTTTTGTTTTTTTGTTCATCTAGTATATTTTAGGTTATTCAACAAATTAAAATCTAAAATATATATGTAATGTGTCTCCATTCAGTGCTAAACATTTTGGAAGAGCAATTGTGATGCCCAATCTGAGACCGCCAGTCACAACCACGGAAGCAGCCCTTGCTTACAAAGATTTAATATTAAAAGCATTGCCTGAAAATTCTGATTTCACCCCTCTTATGACACTTTATTTAACGGATAATACAAGCCCTGAAGAGATCAAACTTGCTAGTAAGTAAAAATATTGGCTATGGAACTCAACTGTTTTCTTGTGTTTCTATTAGTGCAATGAGGGATATTTTTCTTTGCTTAACATGGTGATGTTTTCTGTTCTCATTTTTATTATTTTGTTTCACTAAACAGGAAAGAGTGGAGCGGTTTATGCAGTTAAACTGTACCCTGCTGGTGCTACAACGAATTCTCAGGATGGTGTGACAGACCTGCTTGGGAAGTGCATTCCTGTTCTGCAGGAGATGGCTGAGCAAAATATACCTCTTCTGGTAATTCAGCATCAATACTATTTGTCTAAGCTATTGAGTTGTTTATGGTTTCTATTATAAAAACTTGCAATTTTTTTCCTGTTGCTTACTTGATCTTTATATGTTGTGGGCTTTTGAAACTTGTTTCTAAGTCAGTTTTTTCGTACCCAAGTCAGCTATTGAGGTGCTGATAGGACAAAAACCTACCCACAAGCGTATGGGATCAGTTGTAGCTTTTCAAGTGTCGTTCCCACGAGGACAATGTAGTATCTTTTGTAACTAAACCGGTAAGCTAAGTCGTAGAAAGATTTGGTTGATTAAACTAAGATTAAAGTATTGCAAATATGAAGAAATTCAATGAGAGGATGTTATCTAGAATCAAGGATCCCCACAACAATGCTTAGGTAACTCGTATGTGTTTATCAGAATCTAGTATGAGCTCATATGACGGTAAGTTATCTGAAATATCAACTAACTCCTTTCAGACGATAGTAGAAGTATCTAGGCTTCAACTAGCAATCACTTTCGCACATCACTAGTCAAAGTCTAGATCCTTTAGGCGCTTAGAAACTAAGATTAGACCGAGATAACATCCACTTTCGTGCTCCGCTAAATTCGGTCTAACCTTGGGTTTCTATGATAACTTACTATTCCGCGAGAACAAACGAATTCATTCAAGTTCAATTCTAGTAATTCCAACAATAGTAATCTCCTTTCGGACTCATACCATGTCTAATTGTTCATTAGATATCTCCTTTCAGACTCAACCTAATTGAACACTAATTGATAAATTATCAATTGCAATAAGAACCCTAGAATTGAATCAATCATGAACTCATGCTATCAAATTAGATAAACACAATCATCAAGTTCACCAATTCATTGTTGGGATTTCCCCAACCCTAGATAATGGGGGTTTAGCCTAGCATGCTTAGGAAATCAATCATAAACATTGTAAGAATCAGGAAAATCATTCAATTAGATGAGAAGAAGAGAAATACTTGATCGAATCCAAGAAACAACCTTCAATCTTCAACAATCTTCAATAGGAATCTCCCAAAAACACAACTAGGGTTCTTTTCAGTCCTAAAAAACGATTAGGATAGCATAACCTCAGCAAATCCGATCTAAAAACGTATATATACTCCCCCAAATAAAGAAACGTCGGAAGAAACGAAAAGACACATTAACAGCGTTTTCGCACGGTCCGTAACAAATCGGCACGGTCTGCAGCAAACCGTGCCGCTTCACTGGACGTCTTCAGCATTTTCTGCTGATCTGCACGGTTTGCAGCAATCCTGCACGGTTTGTATCAAACCGTGCAGAACCATTTTTCTTCTTTTTCCTCGCTCGTTTCGTCCCTCGTCGAGTCCTTTAGCTCCCCTGTTGCAAGATATCATCCAATACACACCAATCCGCATCCGAAAGTCCGCAAATCCACCTGTGACACGCATAAACTTGTGTAGACATCAAGACTCAACAAAACACTGAAACTAACAAGAAAACTATGCAAGAACACCATAAAACGACACATTCTAACACCTAAATGCATGTCCTAAGGTATATGAATTGGATGCTATCAAATTCCCCCAAGCTTGACTCTTGCTTGTCCCAAGCAAGTACATGACGATGAGTACTCAAAATATGCAACAACTGTCTCTATCCAAAAGTCATCGAACAATAACCATGAAAGACCAAACAGATAACAACCTCCGTCCTAACATGTTTCTCAATCAATGACAAGATGAAATTAGTTCCTCCACTCTAGACCTCACAAGATAAATATAAAGTCACTCACACTCATGTGTTTAGGTTATGTAATTTTCGCTCAATTCTCTACTTTGAATGCTAACTACCATAAGCTTGCAACAGTGTTCTTAATCTCCACTACTAAAGACTATGCACATAACAAGAGTCGTGAGGTCTTTTCTAGGGTTGCAATGGGGCCAGGGTAAAACATAAGGCATAGGAATATTTTGGCCATGAGGAGCTGAATCCGGGGAAGAGGATCTTACCAAGACAACACCGAACCAAAATTTTCTCCCAATTGAATTACAACCTTCAAACCCATACAACTTAACCCTTATATATAATATGGTCTCCTTTCTTTTTATGATTGCTTCTTCTTCTTTTATTTCAATGCTACTTTCTTTCTTTCTCTTTTTTTTTTCGATTTTGATTTTTTTTTTTTCTCTTTTTTTTTTTTCAACACTTTTTGTAGAAGAAGAAGCATAAGAAGAATCATAAGAAGAATGAAGGATAGGATACCCATTACAAACTTTTAACACACTTTAACCACCATACAAGTAACTTCCCCCAAGCTTGACTAAGATCCACTCTAGCACAACAATTCTACTATCCTAATCCCCGGATGGGAAGGATGATCATAATAGGCTCGGTATGCTTTTGTGGAGTTTACAATGAATAAGAAATTATGGCTCAGTGGGCTGCAAAAGAGGGTATAAGCATAGGGTGGCCAAGGATAAGAAGGGCTAAAAAAAAAAATGATGCCTCAGTCTTCCTAATGTCATGTGCAAAAGTCGCAGTTGTAGCCTCAAAGAAGATATTAATGCAAGTTCTAGAGATAGCAAACAAAGAGAGATCACACATGAAAATAAGAGGACTTATGCAATTGTAGTCCAAGAAAGGCAAACAAGCTCACCGGGACATTTTTGTCTAGAGTGTTAGTCTCAACGCATCTTAATCAATGTCCACATGCTCAAGTCATTGTCATAAGTTTGATCAATCATATTAAAGTCACCATGCAGTTGTAATATTAACAGTTAAGGCATATTAAGAGGATTCAAAAGACAAGCACTATTATAAGAACCCACAAGGATCAAGCATGGTATCAAATCAAACATCCATAATGCAAACATCAACCAACAAAGTTCACAAAAAAGGGAAAAAGACTCAAATTCAAAAACAGAACAAAACAAAAAAGAACAAATCTAAATCTAAGATGAACTAAAATGCAAGTCTAAAATGCAAATTCCTCCCCCAAGCTTAATCCCGACATTGTCCCAATGTAGAAAGAAAGAAAAAGAAAGGAACTCACAAAACGAGTCTACTGCGATGGTGGTGGTGGATGCCCATGCATATGGGTGTACATCTGCACATACATGTCATGCTGACGAGCCATCTGAGCAGCCATATCGTCCACTTGATGTTGCAAGGACTCAATCGTAGCGTGGCTAGATGTAGAGGAGGGTCCAGCATGTGCCCCTGAAGACGCTCCATACGCAATCTGAAGGCGAGGTGCAACATCAGCTACAGAGTAAGCCCCGATCCAGTTGAAGACCCAGTTGGCTTCATCGTCAGTAGAGGTACGAGCAGGGCAGGGCAAGACAACAGGGTCGATCTTAACATTGAACCGCAACTTGTTGACTACACCCTTCCGGTCAGATCCGAGGATACGACACGTCCGTAAATAGGGGATGTCGACCAAGGCAATTTCAGATGTCACCTCGTGTCCAACTAATGATATGTTGAAATGACGGATCAAAGGAGTTAGAACACCGCCAATGGAAAGAGCACCTGTAGTCATCTTTTTCAGCTTTTCTAGCTGCATTGCAAGTAGATGTCCAAAGTCCACATCGTTCCCCTCGATCATTGCATTAAGGATGACAAGCTCATCCTTGCGAACACAACCCTTGCTATCATGACGAAACAAAATTGTGCCCGAAAGGAACTTTTGAAGTACTCGAAAGACGGGGTGAACAATATAAGAGGACTTGGAATGATTGGTATACTCATGAACACCACTGATCTTGAACCAAATGTCCTTATCTTGCCCACGGTCAAGATGACGCTGCCCATGTGCAGGAAACCTGTATAGCCCCCGAAAGGTCAAACAATCAAGATAACGCCAAACATTCCCCAAGCGGAAATGCAAGATAAAATCAATCGTGGACCGAGGTTTCTCCACTGACAGAGTGCTGAGCAATTCAAGAGACAGATTCTTATACGAAACCTCTTGCAACTGAAGAAAGTAAGACAAGCCAACCCGACCAGCCAACCGACGGATCTCAGTAAGTAGGCCGAGTGTCTCCATAGCTGCAGGATCAAACCAACGGGTGGGTAACCAATCAAGCTCAGACAAGGTATCATAGGCAGTTTGATGCTCCGGATTTTTAAAAGGAAGGATCTCGCCATCAGCAACAAGAGGAGGAGGACGAGCCGGCTGAACGCCTCGACGGGATCGAGGAGTACGCTCAGAACGACGCGACATGATAACCCGTAAATCTGTAACCTGGGGATTCAGACAATAAAACACCAAAGCAACAATAATCCCACAAGTTAAACTATCCCGCCAAGGGCCTACGCATGCAAATAGCTATCCCGCCAAGGGCCTAGATAACAAAATGCTTAAACAAGAAACTCGGCCACAATCATAGCAAGATGAACAATAAGCATGGATGACGTCATTACAACAGGAAAATGACAAAATAGTCAACAAGTGGCTTCAAACAAATTTTCCCGCCAAGATAAAATCACCGAAAACTCATATGAAAAATAAGCACAATAGATGATTCATCATCACCAAATCAACCATCAAGATAATCAAAAGCACAAAGTTCCTGAAGAACACCCAAATCAATCAATGTCAAATTCACCCACAAACAAGCCAAAATGCAGAATTTTATTCATCTATTCACCCAAATCAAACAATGAAGCCTCCAAATCAAGAGCATATACCAAAATTCACCCATAAAAAATCAACCAACCAAAACCTAGGGTTTAGAATTCATACCTTGTCTTCTTAAAAATTGGGGAAAAAGGGATAGGAAAGGCTGGACTGAGAGGCGGCGGCGGCTGGGCTGGTGCTGCGGTGGTGAACTCGGAATTGGGCTCGGAGCGATGGTAGGCGAGCAGAGGATTGGCGAGGCAGCGGCTGAGCTGCGGGGTGGCGCTGTGGAGTCGCGCGAAGATGGTTGGCGAGGCAGAGGAGCAGCGGCTGAGCTGCGGGCGGTGGTGGCTACTGGCGGGGTGGCCGGCGAGAGGAGGAAGAGTGGAGTGGTGGTTGTATGAGAAGAAAGGGCTGGGAGAAGAAGAAGGGAAGGGAGGGAAGCAAAGAAGAAAACACGACCTGCGTAACTGCGTTCTTCTTTTCTTTTCTTTTTTTAATATTTTTTTGATTTTTGATTTTCTTTTTTTTTTTAACAAGAAATGAATCTTGCACGGTATGCAGCATTTTCGCACGGTTTGCAACAAACCGTGCGAACCAACTGAGAGTATTTGAAAAAACGTACGGTTTAGAACACGTTCGCACGGTCTGTGATAGACCGTGCGGTCTCTCTGCAAGGCAGAAAGAATGGTTTTTCCTCGTGCTATTTTTTCGAACACTCCTCGTGCACCAAAAAAATAAAATAAAATAAAACTAAACAAAAATCTAGAATAAAAACGTACCTTGGGTTGCCTCCCAATAAGCGCTTATTTATGGTCGTTAGCTTGACCGTTCATACCTTCTAGTAGCTCGGGTCAAGATAGAGAGAAGCAACCTTCTCAAATGGACCTCCGGTGATATAGATCTTCAAGCGTTGTCCATTCACCTTGAATTGTCCCGTCTCTTCGCTCCATATATCAATTGCACCATGTGGGTACACTTTTCTCACTTTGAACGGACCACTCCATCTCGACCTCAACTTACCCGGAAAGAGCCTCAAGCGGGAGTTGAATAGCAAGACAAGATCACCTTCATGAAACTCTCTAGGCACAATACGCTTGTCATGCCATCTCTTAGTTCTCTCCTTGTAAATCCGAGCATTCTCATAAGCATCTAGCCTCAACTCTTCCAACTCTTGCAATTGCAACATTCTCTTTTCACCGGCTTCTTTCATGTCATAGTTAAACAACTTAATTGCCCAATATGCCTTATGCTCTAACTCAACCGGAAGATGACAAGACTTCCCATACACAAGTCGGAACGGTGTAGTGCCAATAGGAGTCTTGAATGCCGTTCTATAAGCCCAAAGAGCATCATCAAGCTTCAAAGACCAATCTTTCCGGGATCGGGAAACCGTCTTTTCCAAGATATTCTTGATTTCCCGGTTCGAAACCTCCACTTGACCACTAGTTTGAGGATGATACGGGGTAGCAATTTTGTGAGTGACCCCATACTTTTTCAGCATAGCCTCAAACTTTCTCTCAATGAAATGTGATCCTCCATCACTAATCACAACTCTCGGTGTCCCAAATCTTGGAAAAATCACTTTGTTGAAGAACTTAGACACCACTCTAGAGTCATTTGTTGGAGAGGCAATAGCTTCAACCCACTTAGAGACATAGTCAACCGCCACAAGAATGTACTTGTTAGAGCAGGACGGCGGAAAAGGCCCCATGAAATCAACTCCCCACACATCAAATATCTCAACCTCTTGAATGTTATTAAGAGGCATCTCATTCCTCCTAGAAATGTTCCCTGTACGCTGACAAGCATCACAAGAAGCAATGAAACGATGCACATCCTTAAACATAGAAGGCCAATAGAGAGCTGAATTCAAGATCTTAGTGGTCGTCTTGGAGGAACTAGCATGCCCTCCACATGGCAGAGAATGACAATGAGTAATTACACTTTCTACCTCATCCTCAGGGATACACCTTCTAATCACACCATCAGCACACCTCCTGAAAAGCAATGGCTCATCCCAAAAATAGTGTCGAACATCCGACATGAATTTCTTTTTCTGTTGGAATGAGAGCTTAGGAGGTAACTCGTTGCAAACTAAATAGTTGACAAAATCAGCATACCATGGCATCCTTGAATTTGCAAGAGCAAAGATTTCATTAGCAACCCTGAAAAGATGATCATCACAAAAAGAATCATCAATAGGTGGCTCATCTTTAGTGCACTCCAACTGCTCTTCAGTCAACCTAGAAAGATGATCAGCAACCAAGTTTTCTGTGCCCTTTTTGTCTCTAATCTCCAAGTCAAACTCTTGAAGAAGAAGAATCCAACGAATCAGTCTAGGCTTGGCCTCCTTCTTACTCAAGAGATATCTAATAGCAGCATGATCAGTGTAGACAATGACTTTGGCACCCACCAAATAAGACCTGAACTTCTCAAAAGCAAATACTATAGCAAGCAACTCTTTCTCAGTAGTAGCATAATTCACTTGAGCCTCATCAAGAGTTCTACTAGCATAGTAGATAGCATGTAACTTCTTGTCCTTCCTTTGGCCTAGAACAGCCCCTACAGCATAGTCAATGGCATCACACATCAGTTCAAAAGGAAGGTCCCAATCCGGAGGTTGCATTATAGGAGCAGAAATCAAAACCTCTTTCAACCTGCAAAAAGCATCCAAACATTCTTTCGAAAATTCAAAGGAAGCATCCTTCAATAGCAAGTTAGTAAGAGGTTTGGAGATTTTTGAAAAATCCTTAATGAACCGCCTGTAAAACCCAGCATGACCAAGAAAACTTCTTATGCCCTTCACCGAAGTCGGTGGTGGCATCTTCTCTATAACTTCAATCTTGGCCCTGTCAACTTCAATTCCACGGTTAGAAACCAAATGCCCTAACACAATCCCTTCATTTACCATGAAGTGACATTTTTCCCAATTCAATACAAGGTTAACTTCCTCACAACGCTGCAAAACTCGAGACAAGTTAGACAAGCAAGCATCAAAAGAAGTTCCATACACGGAGAAATCATCCATGAAAACCTCCATGATATCCTCAATCAAATCAGAAAAAATGGCCATCATGCATCTTTGAAAGGTACCAGGAGCATTACATAAACCAAATGGCATTCTCCTATATGCAAATGTGCCATAGGGGCATGTGAAAGTGGTTTTCTCTTGATCATTGGGATGAATAGGGATTTGAAAGAATCCACTATAACCATCCAAATAACAAAAGTGTGAATGCTTGGCTAACCTTTCTAGCATTTGATCAATGAATGGAAGTGGGAAATGATCTTTTCTAGTGGCCTTGTTCAATTTCCTATAGTCAATGCACATTCTCCATGCTGTGACAGTTCTAGTAGGAATCAATTCATTCTTGTCATTTTTCACCACAGTCATTCCTCCCTTCTTAGGCACAACATGAACAGGACTAACCCATGCACTATCAGAAATAGGATAAATAATGCCAGCATCTAACAATTTCAGCACTTCTTTTTTCACTACTTCTTTCATGATAGGATTAAGTCTTCTTTGATGCTCAATGGAGGGTTTATGATCATCTTCCATTAAAATCCTATGCATGCACATTGAGGGACTAATTCCTTTTAAATCATCAATAGAATATCCAATGGCTTTTCTATGCAATCTAAGTTCATGCAACAATTTCTCAATTTCACAATCACTCAAACTAGCATTGACAATCACGGGATATGTAGAATCAGGTCCAAGGAACTCATACCTCAAATTAGATGGAAGTGACTTCAACTCCACCTTTGGTGCCTCTTTAGTCTCCTCCATTGGAGCATGATCATCTCTTGTAAGGGCCTCAGCAACGGCCTCAGGTAACTCTTCAGTGGACTCCAAATCAAAGAGCACATCAGCAAGTAGCTCTAGATTATCAGCTTGAGTCACACTTTCAGTCAAGCAAAACTCCAAATGATCCTTAGCAGTGACAACCATCAAGGATTCTTGAGTTGCACTATCAACAATGTCTATCCTGGATACATCATCCTCAAAAGAAGGTTGTTTGACAGCTTTGGAAAAATTAAACTCAATTTTCTCTTCACCAATAGTAAAAGAAAGAACACCTTGTTTCACATCAATAAGAGTACCTGCTGTAGCTAAAAAGGGTCTTCCCAATATAATTGGAATAGGAAAATCAGCCTCAATATCAAGGACAATGAAGTCAACGGGAATATAAAACTTACCAATTTGGATGGGAATGTCCTCCAAAATACCTACCGGACGCGCTGTGGATCTATCAGCCATGAAGAGAGTCATCCTTACCGGTCTTGGCTCTCCCAAATCAAGCTTCTTGCATATGGAGAGCGGAATGATACTCACACTAGCCCCTAGATCACACAAAGCATTGTAGGTGCATTTCCCAATCACCATAGGAACACTAAAACTACCCGGATCTTCAAGCTTAGGAGGCAATTTATTTTGAATGAGAGCGCTGCACTCTTGACTCAAAGAAACGGATTGATACTCGTCAAGATTTCTCTTGTTGGAGAGGATCTCCTTCAAGAACTTCACATAGGTTGGCATTTGCTTTAGAGCATCGGTGAAGGGAATGTTGATGTAGAGCTTTTTCAGCACCTCCACAAACCTACCAAATTGTTGATCCAACTGAGCTTGAGCCCTCCTTTGTGGGAAGGGAAGAGGAGGCTTGTAAGGCGGTGGTGGCACATAAGTAGGCACTTTCTCTTGGACCCTCTCTTGGGTCACTACTGCTTCGGGCTCTTCAACAACCTTACCTTTTTTCTTAAGATCCTCTACCTTAGGATCTTCAAGTTGTTTCCCACTCCTCAAGGTCACAGCATTGATTTGACCTTTAGGATTCTCCTCGGTTTTACCTGGCAGTTGACCTTGAGGCCTAGGAGTATTCAAAGCATATTGAGCATGCAAGTTATCATGATTTTTTAGTATCTTGTTTATATTCTGAAGCTCCTTCATTATCATATCATGCTTAGAGTCCTCGGTTGGTTGAGCACGCTCTTGATTTTGGGGATGAGGAACTCTTTGTTGGAAACCAGGAGGTGGTCTTTGAGCAGCTTGGTTGTTGGCATACGAGAAGTTAGGATGATTCCTCCATCCGGGGTTGTAGGTATTGGAATATGGATCATTCCTAGGACCCCGGTTGAAGTTACTCATATAGTTCGCCTCACCCTCTTTCTCACCCTGAGCAACAAAGAGTTGACAGGATGAAATAGTATGGTCACCCCCTCCACAAAACTGACAAGCCACACCAGATATGACTTGAGAGGATGACCCTTCACCAGGCCCTTGAGACTTTTGAACCAACAAATTCAACCTCTTGATCTCTTGTGACATAGCGTCCAACTGAGCTTGTTGGTGTGTCTCAGAATTCACCTCATACATCCCCGCTGATTTCTTTGAAGTTGAGCGAGCATCACTGTAATAGTGAGAGTGTTGAGCAGTGTTCTCAATCAACTCCCAAGCTTCATCAACATCCATTGCCATGATTCTACCACCGGCTGAAGCATCTATGATTAACCGAGTTGAACTATCAACAGCATTGTAGAAAACATGCAACAAAGTCCATTTCTCTTGCCCGTGATGAGGGCACAACATCAGCAATTCCTTGAACCTTTCCCAACCTTCATACAGGGACTCATCATCTCTCATCTTGAAAGCAAGAATCTGATTTCTCATTTCAGCTGTCTTCTTAGGTGGGAAGTATTTGTTGAGAAAAGCCTTGGCTAAGTCATCCCAAGTTGTAATAGAGCCTAGAGGTAAGGCCTTGGACCAAGCCTTGGCCCTATCCCGTAGGGAGAACGAGAAGGCTCGTAGAAAGAGTGCATCTTGGCTCACGTCATGAATCTTCACAGTGTCCATCAGTTCAGTGAAAGTGGCCAAATGCAGGTGTGGGTTCTCAGAAGGCAAACCTCCAAACTGATTTTGTTGAACCATATTGAGCAACGAAGGTTTGAGCTCGAAGTTACGAGCTTGCACTGGAGGCCGAACCACACCAGAAACTTGACCCCGGTGATCGGGCATAACATAATCACCAAGAGTCATACGTTGGGGGCCATTAAGAAGACCATTGCCCTCATTCAGATTGTCCTTGCGCTCTGATTTCACGTTGTTGCCTTCTTCTGAAACGAAAAGCACGCTCAGGTTCGGGTTCAAAGTCGTTCAGATTATTAGCGCTCAGGGCTCTTCGCATCGGAAAAAGTCAAACCTGAAACCAAAGCAAAAACAAGAAAAGGGTCAATACACAAAAAAGACTTAGTCGAACCAGTTGTAGGATAACAACTGATACTAGCAATAGTCCCCGGCAACGGCGCCAAAAACTTGATAGGACAAAAACCTACCCACAAGCGTATGGGATCAGTTGTAGCTTTTCAAGTGTCGTTCCCACGAGGACAATGTAGTATCTTTTGTAACTAAACCGGTAAGCTAAGTCGTAGAAAGATTTGGTTGATTAAACTAAGATTAAAGTATTGCAAATATGAAGAAATTCAATGAGAGGATGTTATCTAGAATCAAGGATCCCCACAACAATGCTTAGGTAACTCGTATGTGTTTATCAGAATCTAGTATGAGCTCATATGACGGTAAGTTATCTGAAATATCAACTAACTCCTTTCAGACGATAGTAGAAGTATCTAGGCTTCAACTAGCAATCACTTTCGCACATCACTAGTCAAAGTCTAGATCCTTTAGGCGCTTAGAAACTAAGATTAGACCGAGATAACATCCACTTTCGTGCTCCGCTAAATTCGGTCTAACCTTGGGTTTCTATGATAACTTACTATTCTGCGAGAACAAACGAATTCATTCAAGTTCAATTCTAGTAATTCCAACAATAGTAATCTCCTTTCGGACTCATACCATGTCTAATTGTTCATTAGATATCTCCTTTCAGACTCAACCTAATTGAACACTAATTGATAAATTATCAATTGCAATAAGAACCCTAGAATTGAATCAATCATGAACTCATGCTATCAAATTAGATAAACACAATCATCAAGTTCACCAATTCATTGTTGGGATTTCCCCAACCCTAGATAATGGGGGTTTAGCCTAGCATGCTTAGGAAATCAATCATAAACATTGTAAGAATCAGGAAAATCATTCAATTAGATGAGAAGAAGAGAAATACTTGATCGAATCCAAGAAACAACCTTCAATCTTCAACAATCTTCAATAGGAATCTCCCAAAAACACAACTAGGGTTCTTTTCAGTCCTAAAAAACGATTAGGATAGCATAACCTCAGCAAATCCGATCTAAAAACGTATATATACCCCCCAAATAAAGAAACGTCGGAAGAAACGAAAAGACACATTAACAGCGTTTTCGCACGGTCCGTAACAAATCGGCACGGTCTGCAGCAAACCGTGCCGCTTCACTGGACGTCTTCTGCTGATCTGCACGGTTTGCAGCAATCCTGCACGGTTTGTAGCAAACCGTGCCGCTTCACTGGACGTCTTCAGCATTTTCTGCTGATCTGCACGGTTTGCAGCAATCCTGCACGGTTTGTATCAAACCGTGCAGAACCATTTTTCTTCTTTTTCCTCGCTCGTTTCGTCCCTCGTCGAGTCCTTTAGCTCCCCTGTTGCAAGATATCATCCAATACACACCAATCCGCATCCGAAAGTCCGCAAATCCACCTGTGACACGCATAAACTTGTGTAGACATCAAGACTCAACAAAACACTGAAACTGACAAGAAAACTATGCAAGAACACCATAAAACGACACATTCTAACACCTAAATGCATGTCCTAAGGTATATGAATTGGATGCTATCAGGTGCCCACTTTAAACTAGTCATAACAAAAGAATCTACTTCATGACATATTTAACACATGAGCAGATTAGCTAGGGTTTAAATGTTGCTACTCTGTTTTTGGGATTGTATAAACTTACCTGGTTAATATTGCCACCTATATTTTAGTATGTCGTGAAGGCACTAGATTTCTTTTGGTTTGTCATTCATGTAAGTTTACAGTGTCCTCTCCTCTCTAATAGGCTGAAAATAGCGTTGGTGTTTTCCATGGCCGAGCACTAGATATGAGGTGATAGAACTTAGATCCAGCAAGGAATCACAAAATACTCTTGTGATACAAAGATCCACAACCATTTTCCCATTAACTCTGCGTAAGAACTCTTGGCCAAATAAAGAAAAAAGCGTTTACAAAGTCAACAAATTCTGCGATCTCAGCTCAATGGTCTAATTTATAGATGTTTCTGTAAGGGTTAACATTCTTGAGAAATGCTATAATTTCTATTTGTCATCCATAAATTCCCAGCACAACATTGAGAGCTCTAGTATAAATTTATAGAGGGGGAAATCAACAGCTTTTGTAGCATGTATGGCGATTCATGTTTCAGTCCAACATAATTGCAACTTTTCAGGATATTTCAACATTATCAATATTATAAACCTTTGTATTTGTAAGGAAGAAGATCAAGTGAAACAAGTTCGACCACTTGGCTTGTATGATGTGAGATAAAAACAATTTTTTGCAATTAGGTTTTTCTGAACAATGTGAAGCTTGACTTTTGAGCTATGTCATGTGGATTATCATTTTGTAGTAGCAACTAATTCGATTTATTTGGTCATAGGTACACGGAGAAGTCACAGATCCCAATGTTGATGTATTTGATCGTGAAAAAGCTTACATCGACACAGTCTTAAGACCTCTGGTGCAAAAGTTGCCACAATTGAAAATTGTGATGGAGCATATTGCTACTGCAGATGTTGTGAGGTTTGTCGAGTCTTGCAAACCAGGTTAGCCAACTAAAGGTGAAAGACCTTATCACAACTAGTTCTTTCACTCTATCTCACTTTCTTCTTCTTTTTTTATTGGATTGGGCTTACTAATATATATCTCCTGGTCGTTTTAGGTGCTGTTGCAGCAACCGTTACACCACAACATCTTCTTCTTAATAGAAACTCCCTCTTTCAAGGAGGCTTGCAGCCGCATAATTATTGCCTTCCTGTGCTAAAAAGAGAAGTCCATAGTATGTTCGATAACATTCTTCTTACCCTTGTCATTTGTGCTCACTATTATCTTGTTTAGTAATGTCATCTATCTATACCTATACTAAAACAGAACGTTGTTTTGCCACATGTCGCCCTTATATTCAATTCGCCTATGTGTCGACCTCTAAGATATGATACATCATCCACCATGTCATCCTCCACATCATCCGACTTTATATTTTTATATATATTTTTGAATTAAATAAGTAAAAAAAATCAAAAAATATCTAATACAAAAAAAAATATCAATTTTTTTCTTTTATCATATTATATATTTATCTTATATATATATATATATATATCTTTATCTATTATTATGTTATCAATCTAATTAAATTGAGTTATTAATGAACTTAAAGTATAAAACATAAACTATAATCTATAAATAATAAACTGTATAAACTGCAATCTATAAAATAATTAATAGTATAAAATATAAATAATTGCCACATGTCGCCCTTATATTCAATTCGCCTATTATTGAAATATTTATTAAATGCGACCCCGTACAAGGTACGGGAACACACGCTAGTTACGTGTCTAAAAAAATACTAAATAGTACATAGCGTGTACATTTATCTTGTTACAAGTACAGGCTTCAGTTTTATCAGTTCATTGATTCTGATGTTGGTTTAAATTATAAAATCACTGTGGTAATGAAACAATAAAATATATAATACATTATGTTCTCACAGTATGCAGTTGACATATGTCGGTAGGATATTTTACGATGAACTTTTGCAAACATGTAATATGGATAATTTGCAGATATGAGTGACTCATAAGTCACAACCCTAAATAGAGGTGTTTAGCAAATCCAATGCCTTGTCCCTGTCCTTAAATCAATGTTCTGTTAAATACTTTAGTAGATTGAGGCTTTTTTATTTATGGACACCTAATGCACAAGAGAAGTGTAGTACCAGTTCTTACTTCCAAGTAACCAGAAACGAGAAAGTGAGAGTGTAATATCTTTCCATATCTAATAGGAGGAGCAATTCATATCCATTTTCCAGATGATTTTTTTTACTAGCATGTACTTTTTTCATGCAGGACAAGCTATTGTGTCAGCTGTATTTTCTAGGAACTGATAGCGCTCCTCATGACAAAAGACGAAAAGAATGCTCTTGTGGTTGTGCTGGTATATATAGTGCCCCAGTTGCGCTCTCACTTTATGCCAAAGTTTTTGAAGAGGTAATTCAACATCCACCCTTTTCTCCATCCATGTCTTGTACTGATTTCTGCATCTAAGACACTTCGTTTCTGCTTCCTGCTCGCTTGACCAATTTCATACCATTTAATCAGCAAAGACCATGCTTGCAAATTAATACTCCCTCATATGACAGTATGAAATACAATGATCACTATTAGCTTCTTCCTTGGTTTGACTCAAACTGTTTGTTTATACAGGCAGGTTCCCTTGACAAATTAGAGGCATTCACAAGCTTCAATGGACCAGATTGAACTGATTAGGAGCCCATGGAAAGTCCCGGACTCATTCTCGTATGCATCCGGTGACATTATCCCTATGTTTGCAGGTCAAATGCTTGAATGGCTGCCCTCTGTTTGACCTGTTGATGCAGTTCATTTCAAAGGACTGAATAATGGAAAATAATTGAAGGCGGGAAAAGAATTGCTTTCCCCCAATCCCTCATTTGCTGAAGAATCGATTCATCTGATTCAAGTTGTTGTATATTATCCCATTCAAAGTTTGATACCGAGTATTTGATTCTTGAGCTGTAAAAGTTGGCTGGAGTTTTCTACTCTTTGTTCACTACATGCATCAAATTAATAATTCAACCGATGCTTAGCTTCGTTAGAGCAATTCATGCTATCAGTCTTTTTGCCATGAAAATAGAACATAGGTTAAAGGTTACGAGCTGTGTAACCCATTGAAAGCAAGTAATTTAGGGATAATCACATACCAACAAGATACTTGAATGGTCATAACTATCTGTGCTCTATATCGAGTGATGCTGTCTGCATATCAAATTCGCAGATGAAAAATTCAGTTTACCGTTTCATTAATGTCAGGTCAACTTACTGCTGACAAAATGGATGAAAGACTTGGAGAGGATGATGAAGGATCATCTGGACAGCAACCGACACCTCCGGCCCCCGAGTTTGAAGGTGCATTGACTCGTTCGAGAGCTAAGGAAGTCCAACAAGAGCTAGACAAGTTAGTAGCGTTCTTCAGGTCCAAGGAGTTGAATACAGACGAAGAACCACCATTGAAGACTGTTCTAATGATCGAGGTTCGAGAACGAGCAGAAGACTGCAGAGAAGAACCGCGACCGCGGCTGGAAACCGCGCCCGCGTCTCACTCGCCCAACCGTGCCCGCGGCTCCATAACCGCGCCCGCGGCCAGGAAACTCGGCGAGTTCATTAACTTCGCCGAGGCTTCCTTTTGAAACATTATTTTCGGATTTTTAATTGTTTTTCGGGATTATTATTTTAGGAGATACTTTTTATTGTTTATTTCTTTAGTTGGCACCCTTATGAACCCTATATAAGGCTGCCTTAGTTGTTGTTTTGCACCCCCCGATATTGATATTGAATACAGAGTTATTAAGTTTTACTCCCAAAAGAGAGTGCTTTTGTGAGTCGAGTGCCCTGTGTGCATTGTCGTTGAGCTGACCCTAGTTGTGCTTGTGTGTGTCAATCTCTTCCATAAGGTTGGTGCTATCGAGGCTTCATAGCGCATCCTCTAGGTGCTTCAACATTCGGTAAGGTTCTTGTTCTAAAGTTCAAGGGTTTTATCGTTGATTGATTTGGTTCCAATTGGCCTATCCTTCAACTTCCCTTTCTTTCATCTCATATCTAATTCCGCTTTTCTTCTCTGTTCGAGTTCCTATTCGAGTTTGGTGTCTAGGTCGGCAACTGCGGCTTATTCCCGCATCAAATTGGTATCAGAGCTGTGTTGACACCATTCGTCTTCACAAGAACATCAAGAGACCCCCTATCCAGAAAATCACAAAAAGAGTCAGCTTTTATTTTCTTGTTTGTCAGTTTCTTTCAGAAATTGATTTTGAGTCTTCCATTGCTTTGATATTTCTTGTTGAGTCATTACAGGATGTGTGCAAGAAGCTTGGATTGATTAGTGTTGGTGGAGATCGAAAGATTGGAGTTTGGAGCACTCTTGTTCCCAAAATCCATTCAGCCCTTCATCCATCACAAAATCTATCCATCCCTACCAAAACGCAGCCGTCAAAACCCTAGAAGAGTTGCTGAAAATTTCAGTCCTTGCACCCCAAGCCAAGATCTTCAAGGAATGAAATCTTATCTTCTCTACAAGGAAATCAAGGTGGTTAGTAGTTTCTTTTATTTTAAAATTCGAATTTTCTGAGATAGTATCTCAGACCAAGTCTGTAATTTCGTTTTGTTTAGTTGATACAAAAAAAAATCAAAAAAAAAATATTCAAAAAAAAAAAATTCAAAAAAAAAAGAATCGAAAAGTCTCAAAGTCAGTAGTTTATTTTACGTTTTGTTGAGTCAAAGTCTAGTTTGATATTGTTTAAGTCGGATCTCAAGAACTCAAAGGAAATCGGGTTGAACGAGCTCGAACGGAAGCGAGAAACCACCAGGCCGCGACAGAAACCGCGCCCGTGGCCCAGTAGCCGCACCCGCGGAATTCAGGCCGTGCCCGCGGCTCCGCCTCAGAAGCCACTGTTTGAAATCCGCGCCCGCGGACTTCAGACCGCGCCCGCGGAACCGTCACTGTTTGCCTTTCCATTCTTTTCAGATACGAGCCTCAATTATTACCTAACCCTCCCGACTCCGTCTTCGATCCTTCAATCGACATCAGTCGGAACAAGTTAAGGTACGCTTCCTTTTGGCTCTTCTTGAAATTCGAAGCTTAACTCATATCTCTGTTTTGCATTCTCATTCTTGCAAAACGCCTTCGAGTCTTATTTTCTTTCTTTCATTGAGTCAGTCTCTTGTTTGAGTCAGAACCTTACAGTCGAAACCCCGCACTACGCTAGCCATCTCCATCTCTACCATCATTCATATATTGCTAGGAGTTAGGTAGTTTCAACTTAGTGGGTTATTGATCCATACAAGTCAATTCATCAAAGAAAAGCTGGTTGCAACGACAATTGAGAGAGAGTGCAGAGGAAAACATACGAGAGTAAACACTAGCGAGTTGTTTTCATTTACACTTACCTTAATATTGTTCTGTGTTAGTCTTTTCTTTAGTGATGAGCAGGTCAGGTTCTCCCCACGGGAGGCATGAAGCCCCGGAGACCCGCGCCATTACCCCAGAATTTATGACCAACATGTTTCGGGAGATGACGTCGGCCATTACAACCGCCATAGAGCGGCAGCAGCGATCCACCCCTTCCCCAAGGGTTCTAGAGCACATCGGGACCTCCTATGATGCTCCAGTCGACAATCGGAGGCCCCTTCCTCCTCAGCAAGAGGCCTATGAGGCTGCCCGCACGGTTCGGGAACCCAGACGCAGGCCTACACCCCGAGACGATCTCCCACAAGCTCGGAGAGGACGCTTTCGTAACTCTCCTGTACCTCACTTTAATAGATACAATGCTGCTAACCGTTTTGATGATGCATTTCAAGACCTAGGTGATAATGATGACGAAGAAGAGCCTGAAGAAGAAGATGAGGCGGGATGACGACCCTATCGTTCCCAAGGAGGTTACCAAGGAAGGCGAAGAGAGCCTGAGCAAGATGGAGTGGGAAAGATAAAGGTTAAGATCCCGAGTTTTGAGGGAAAGTGTGATCCAGACATATATATGGAGTGGGAGACCAAGATTGAACAAATCTGGAATTGTCACAACTTTCCTGAAGCCAAAAAGGTGCAGCTGACATCTTTGGAGTTTAGTGGCTACGCTTTAGTTTGGTGGGATAGCTTGATCAGAGGGAGAGCTGCCAATGGAGATTATCCTGTCACTACTTGGGAGCTCATGAAGAGGATGATGAGAGCTCGATTTGTTCCCCCACATTACACTAGGGAACTTATTCAGCGGCTCGAGAATTTGAAGCAAGGATCAATGGGAGGCGAAGAGACTTACAATGCTATGCAAATAGCAATGGTTCGAGCTAATTTGGTGGAGGATGAGGAGACAACCATGGCTAGATATCTTCGTATCCTTCACCCATATGTGTCTAGTGAGATTGAGATGTTCCCTTACAACTCAATGACTGAGTTGCTACATTTGGCTATCAAGGTGGAAAGAAAGACCAAAATTAGGAGTCAAGGGAGCAAAAACGCAGGTGGCTGGAAAAATCAGCAAGGAAGGAACTCCTATCCTTCAACCCGAGAGGTCCCTAACAAGGAAGACAGTGGTTCTCGAAGGAATCCGCCACCTACTACTCAAGTGCCCTCCAAGACAACACTTGGCCCTTCTAATCCACCCCGAGGGAGTACTTCTAACCCTATTTCTAGAGCTAGGGATATTGAATGCTTTAAATGTAGAGGAAATGGTCATTTGATGAAAGATTATCCTAATTCTAGAGTATTAATTGTTAATCAACTAGGAGAACTTGAAAGTGAAAGTGAAAAAGAGGAGCACCTAGATGAAATGCATGATGAGGATGATCTAAGTGATGAAATTGGTTATGAGCATGGTGATTCTTTGATTTGTAAGAGAAATTTGCATGTACAACCCGCCCCTTGTGAGGATAACCAAAGAGAAAATTTGTTTCATACTAGATGTTTGGTTCAAGGAAAGGTTTGCAATATGATTATTGATGGTGGAAGTTGTTGCAATATTGTTAGTACTGAATTGATCACTAAATTGCATTTTGCTACTATTTTCCATCCTAGACCTTATAAATTGCATTGGATGAATGAATGTGGTGAATTAAGAGTTCTAAAACAAGCTAAGATAACATTCACCTTAGGAAAATATACGGATACGGTTTTATGTGATGTAGTTCCTATGCAAGCTTGTCATATATTGTTAGGAAGACCATGGCAATACGATCGAAAGGTTACTCATGATGGTCATACTAACCGTCATACATTCATCTTTAATGATAAGCCTATTACTCTTAAACCTATGACTCCAGCGCAGATAGAAGAAGCTTACGAAAAGAGCAAAGGCAAGGAAAAGGTTTCGGACAGAACTGAAGCAACAGAAGCAGCGACCGAAAACCGCGCCCGCGGTTCAGATGCCGCACCCGTGGCTCATGACAGATCGCAACAGAAGGCCCAGCACGATAACCGCGCCCGCGTCTCACTCCCCCAACCGCGCCCGCGGATCCTTCTTCTGGCACGATGCTGGTTCCTGCATTGACGAATCGAGCCCTATTGTCGTCCAAAGCCGAGCTGGAAGGTGAGTATTTACCCTTCGATACTACTCTAATGATGCTTTGCAAGAGATTTGTGCTGACAGGTACCAATGCTCGCCCTAATCTGCCACCGAGTATCCAAGCTATTCTTGACGATTTTTCAGAAGTGTTTCCGGATGAGATTCCAGCAGGCTTACCACCTTTTAGGGGTATTGAGCATCAAATCGACCTCATTCCAGGAGCATCTCTACCTAACCGACCAGCTTACAGAATGAATCCTAAGGAGTGCAAGGAGATTCAGAAGCAGGTACAGGAGCTTGTAGATAAGGGCTATGTTTGAGAAAGTATGAGTCCTTGTGCAGTCCCGGTCTTACTTGTGCCCAAGAAAGACGATTCTTGGCGGATGTGTGTTGATTGTCGAGCTATCAACAACATAACTGTCAAGTACCGTCATCTCATTCCAAGGCTAGACGACATGTTGGATGAACTCCATGGAGCTACAAACTTCACCAAAATTGATCTTAGAAGTGGCTACCATCAAATCCGGATGAGAGAAGGTGATGAGTGGAAAACCGCCTTCAAGACCAAATTCGGTCTTTATGAGTGGCTAGTTATGCCATTTGGACTTACTAACGCTCCCTCTACTTTTGTGAGACTTATGAATCATGTTTTGAGGAAGTTTATAGGGAAATTTGTCGTTGTCTATTTCGATGATATCTTGATTTACAGCAGGTCCCTCGGAGAGCATGAACAACATCTCAGGGAAGTACTCGTTACTCTAGGCATGCAGAAACTTTATGCTAATTTCAAGAAATGTGATTTTTGCACTGATAGAGTTATATTTCTTGGTTTTGTAGTGAGCTCCCAGGGATTACAGGTTGACGAAGAGAAGATTAAAGCCATTCAGGAATGGCTGACACCCACGACCAGCAGCCAGGTACGCAGTTTCCACGGGTTAGCAAGCTTCTATCGGCGCTTTATGAAGGATTTCAGCACCATTGCTGCACGGCTGACTGAGGTAACTAAGAAGCATTCAACATTTGTTTGGAAGGAGGCTCAAGAAAAGGCGTTTGAGGAGCTAAAACGCAGATTGACCGAGGCACCTTTGCTTGTGCTTCCCGACTTCACTGGGCCTTTCGAAGTGGAATGTGATGCTTTCGGAGTTGGCATTGGAGGAGTGCTTATGCAGGAAGGTAAGCCTATTGCCTTTTTCTCTGAAAAATTGAAAGGTGCAAGTCTAAACTACTCTACTTATGATAAGGAATTATATGCATTGTATATAGTGCTTAAGACTTGGCAACATTATCTATGGCCTAGGGAATTTGTTTTGCATACCGATCATGAATCTTTAAGGCATTTTAGGAGCCAAGATAAACTTGATAGGAGGCATGGTAGGTGGATGAAATTCATTGAAACTTTCCCTTATATTATCAAATACAAGAAGGGAAAAGATAATGTAGTTGCTGATGCACTATCTAGGAGGCATGCTTTGATTGTTCAACTTGATTCTAAGGTGTTAGGCTTTGTTTACATCAAAGAATTATATCGTAATGATGCTGATTTTGGTGCTATTTATAAGAAATGCTTGGCTAAAGGAACTTTAGATAAGTTTTACTTATTTGATGGTTTCTTGTTTAGAGCTAATAAATATGCATACCTAAGTGTTCCTTGAGATTATTGCTTGTTGAGGAAGCCCATAAGGGTGAATTGATGAGACACTTTGGTAGAGATAAAACTTATCATATGTTGCATGTTCATTTCTATTGGCTTCATATGCTTAGGGATGTTGAAAATTGCTTGAAGAAATGTTTGGAATGTCTCAAGGCTAAATCTAAAGTTAAACCACATGGCTTATATACTCCCTTACCTATTCCTACGACCCCATGGGTAGACATTAGTATGGATTTTATTTTGGGATTGCCTAGGAGTAAGAAGGGGAGAGATTCTATTTTTGTGGTTGTTGATAGATTCTCTAAGATGGCTCATTTTATTGCTTGCAACAAGACTGATGATGCTCATCATGTGGCTGATTTATTCTTTAACGGAATTGTTAGATTACATGGAGTACCTAAGACTATTGTGAGGGATAGGGATGTGAAATTTCTAAGTCACTTTTGGAAAACTCTTTGGGGAAAACTAGGGACTAAACTTCTATTCTCTACATCTAGTCATCCTCAAACTGATGGTCAAACTGAAGTAACCAATAGGACCTTAGGAACCCTTTTGAGAGTCATCCTTAAGAAGAATTTGAAGGCTTGGGAAGAAGCCTTACCCCATGTTGAGTTTGCCTACAATAGAGTCATCCATTCCTCAACCTCGCTGAGTCCCTTTGAATGTGTGTATGGTTTGAATCCACTAACCCCTTTTGATCTTACGCCGTTGCCTACGAAGGAGCGAGTGGATTTCATTGCAGGAAAACAGGTTGAGCACATCAAGGAGATTCATGAGAGAACAAGACCTAAGTTGTTAGAGGTGGCTGCTACAAACGCTAGCAAGGCGAATAAGAAGAGGAAGAAGGTTATTTTCAAAGAGGGAGATCTTGTGTGGGTCCACTTTAGAAGAGAACGCTTTCCAAGCAAACGTCATTCCAAGTTGTCCCCAAGAGGCGATGGACCATTCAAGGTGCTCAAGAAGATTGGAGATAATGCTTATGTCTTGGAGCTTCCCGGTGACTATCAAGTGAGTGCTACCTTCAATGTGCAAGATTTGACTTTATTTGAGGGTGAAGAAGAAGAGGAGCTGGATGATTCGAGGTCGAATCCTTTTCAAGAAGGGGAGGATGATGAAGGATCATCTGGACAGCAACCGACAACTCCGGCCCCCTGGTTTGAAGGTGCATTGACTCGTTCGAGAGCTAAGGAAGTCCAACAAGAGCTAGACAAGTTAGTAGCGTTCTTCAGGTCCAAGGAGTTGAATACAGACGAAGAACCACCATTGAAGACTGTTCTAATGATCGAGGTTCGAGAACGAGCAGAAGACTGCAGAGAAGAACCGCGACCACGGCTGGAAACCGCGCCCGCGTCTCACTCGCCCAACCGCGCCCGCGGCTCCATAACCGCGCCCGCGGCCTGGAAACTCGGCGAGTTCATTAACTTCGCCGAGGCTTCCTTTTGAAACATTATTTTCGGATGTTTAATTGTTTTTCGGGATTATTATTTTAGGAGATACTTTTTATTGTTTATTTCTTTAGTTGGCACCCTTATGAACCCTATATAAGGCTGCATTAGTTGTTGTTTTGCACCCCCGATATTGATATTGAATACAGAGTTATTAAGTTTTACTCCCAAAAGAGAGTGCTTTTGTGAGTCGAGTGCCCTGTGTGCATTGTCGTTGAGTTGGCCCTAGTTGTGCTTGTGTGTGTCAATCTCTTCCATAAGGTTGGTGCTATCGAGGCTTCATAGCGCATCCTCCAGGTGCTTTGACATACCATAGTCATTGTGTTTGGTTGTAATCCATTGGGGTTTCTTCAACATTCGGTAAGGTTCTTGTTCTAAAGTTCAAGGGTTTTATCGTTGATTGATTTGGTTCCAATTGGCCTATCCTTCAACTTTCCTTTCTTTCATCTCATATCTAATTCCGCTTTTCTTCTCTGTTCGAGTTCCTATTCGAGTTTGGTGTCTAGGTCGACAACTGCGGCTTATCCCCGCATCAGAGGATATTCTATGGAAACATTGTTGCATATGATACTGCCATGCTTCCAGAAGCTAAGAAGGATGATCTACCAAATGTGCTATGGAGGTTTGCCTCACCCACCTTAATTTCTCACTGTATTTTCCTGTACTATTCTCGAATGTGGAACTGTGTGGCTTATGGGACGATGAGAGTGGTGGCTGGGAGAATAGTGGAACTGGTAAATTAGGGTAATCATTTATGATAAGTAATTTGTTTCCATTAACTCTTCTACTTTTGCTACAGGAATGTGTTATCGGATGATGGTTCTTTGGAGCAAGATGGTGCTGCAAGACATGCTGCCTAGGTATACTCTGATTTCTACTTGTTGAATTACTATGTTTTCTTACCATCCAACCCAAGCTTATTCTGCATAATGTACAGCTAGTTAAATTACTCTCTTGTCGATACCTCGCCTTTGCACCATGAATTTGCTCTTAAAACCACATACAAGTTAACAGAGTATATAGTATATAGATTCAAGCCGGCTTCTTCCAAGTTCTAACAATATTACAAATAAATAGTTATAATTTCTATCTCTATTATGGTTTATGTTCAGTCTCAAGGAATGTCTGCTCGGTTACTACATTGACAACAATGTGCATAATCTTCCCATTTTAAAAGCTCTAAATACTTGCTGCTATGCTATTTATACAGGCCCTGGCTAGGTATGTTCGCCGTGAAGCTAGCTGCCTTGCATTAACAGGTAATCGTACCCTTTTCTTGTTTTTTTTATGGGTCTCAGTAAATAAAATTTTCCTTTAGTGATAGCTGAGAGCTATATTCTCCTTCTCCTTTGGCTAACCTGGTTTGCAAGACTCGACAAATCTCACAGCATCTGCAGTAGCAATATGCTCCATCACAATTTTCAATTGTGGCAACTTTTGCACCAGAGGTCTTAAGACTGTGTCGATGTAAGCTTTTTCACGATCAAATACATCAACATTGGGATCTATGACTTCTCCGTGTACCTATGACCAAATAAATCGAATTATTATCCACATGACATAGCTCAAAAGTCAAGCTTCACATTGTTCAGAAGAACCTAATTGCAAAAAATTGTTAGAAATTGTTAAACCATAATAGAGATATAAATTATAACTATTTATTTGTAATATTGTTAGAACTTAGAAGAAGCCGGCTTGAATCTATATACTATATACTCTGTTAACTTGTATGTGGTTTCAAGAGCAAATTCAATTGTGGCAACTTTTGTAAAGTTTTTGTAAAGTTTTTTTTTTTTTAACAAGCAAACAAAAGGCTCAATGTTTACAAACAAGATAAGCCTAGATCATCGTCACAGATGATTTTAAAGAATTCTTTCAAGGGAAAGAATTGAGAGTTCCTAGATAAGAGAATCCTCTGGAGGTTCACAATATCTTCAAAAGATCTTGTACTGTTATACATGATAATGACCTCTTGTAAGTCTTCAATAGGGAAGCTCTGTGTTGCCAAGAAATCTGTTGCTCTATTGCAATGACGTCTGATGAAAGAAAACCTGCAGGAGTCAAAGCTAGCAGCGAGGGTTAGAATATCAGAAATAATCGATTTGATTTCCCAAGGCGGTTCTATTTTCTTGTGGATACAATTAATAGTGGAACGACTATCACTTTCAGTAAGAATATGACGGATATTAAGCCTAATAGCAACTTTAATGCCTTCAAGGATGGCAACAACTTCAGTTATAAGGACAGAAGAAGAAGGAATATTAAGATGTTCTACAAAGGACGGTTGACCATTCGAGTTTCGAAGCATGAAACCGATAGCGGACCCCGAGGAGGCCTTAACCGAGCCATCACAGTTTAGTTTAAAGACATTAGGGGGTGGTTTTTTCCAGGCCGTGTTAGTGTTTGTGCTATGAGCTATGTGTTTAGTATTCTTGGAATCAGATTTATGAAATCCAGACATTCCAAATAATGAAATAGGATAGACTTAGCTATATCCACAGGAGTTTTCGGGGAGGGGGGGGGTGTTCGAAAAATACAATTATTACGGTGATTCCAAAGGGCCCACCAAGTAAAGAATGCAATTTCAGTAGATTGATTGTTCTGGACTAATAAGAGCATTGAATCATCAAAGTTATTCTAGAATTGAATGTCCAGCTGAAAGTTTCCTAACTCCTTAATTTTATGGGAGACTGCTAAGGTGAAGGGGCAATGAAAAAAGAAATGATTTTTATCTTCATAAGGATAGTCGCATTGACTGCAAGGAGAGAAAACTCTATGGTAATATCTGTTAAGACGTTCAGTGGTTGGGAGGCAGTCAGAGAAGGCTTTCCAGAGAAAGTTTTGAATTTTGGGGGGGAAGTTTGGTCTTCCAGAAAAGTTTAAGGTCAATAGATGGATTTGTACTAGGTCGAAGAATATTGAAGGCCGATTTAACTGAAAAAATACCATTCGGGGCCGCAGTCCAAATTAGTTTGTCCGACATTTGTGTGACAACAGTTCGAATTTGAATGATTTTTAGCACAATGCGGTGAGGGAGGAAATGAGACAGTTTAGGGATATCCCATTGTTTGTTAGGAGTAATAAAATCAGCTACAGAGGAATTTCCATAGTTAGGGTTATGGAAATGGTGTAAAGGGCAATCCGGAATCCAACTATCCGTCCAAAAACGGATAGAAACTCCATCACCCAATTGCCAAAGGAGTTGTTTCTTAAAGTCTTCAAAAATAACGAAAAGTCTGTTAAATTGCCAAGATTGTCCTGGTTTACGTTGGATGGTAAAGAAATCAGTAGAGGCAAAGTATTTTTCTCGAAGAATTGAGACCCAAATGTTATCAGGTTGAGTAATAATTTTCCAGAGAAGTTTCATTTGGAGTGCACAGTTATTTTCTCAGACAAGTCGGAAACCCAGTCCACCTTGGCTTTTCGGTTGACAAAGAAATTTCCATTGGATGAGGGATTGGGAGGAAGGGTTTTTTTTATTCCAGATTTTTTATTTATTTATATCATCAATTTCTTCACAGACACCTTTAGGGAGAAGGAAGCTCTGCATTAAATAGTTAACTTGAGAGGAAAGCGTAGATTTAATGAGAACTGCTCTATTTGCTTGGGAAAGAGAATCAACTCTCCATTGTGACCGTTGTTGCTTAAGAGAGGTAATTGCATCATCAAAGATCTCGTTACAAACACGGCCTTGCAGAATAGGGATCCCTAGATATTTCTCCATCTTTGTAGTAATGGGGATGTTCATGTGGGAAGCGAGTATTTTTGCTAGGGAGTCAGATACATTGTTAGATACTTGTATAGAGCTTTTGTGGTAGTTGATTGAGAGTACACTTTGTTTAGAGAAAACCGACAGAAAATTTTTAATATAAAGAATGTTGTCAGTATTTGCATTTGCTAGGATTATAGTATCATCAGCAAAGGTGAGGAAAGGACTGATGGAGCCATGCTGTGTTAATTTAATACCAACATGAGGGTCAATACTTTGAGCTTCAGCAGTAAGCTTACGGGAGAGGAATTCCATAACAATAACAAAAAGGGTTGGGGCTAGAGGGTCTCCTTGTCTGATCCCACACGAAGGCCGGAATTCAGGACCATGTTGGTTATTTACTAGGACAAAGTATGAAGCGGTATGTAAACAAGATTTGATAAGGTTGATCCATTAAGAGCAAAAACCAAATTTAGAGAGAACGTGGCAAAGAAAATCCCAGTCTAACTTGTCATAGGCTTTTTCCATATCTAGTTTGAGGGCCATCCATCCCGTGGTTCCTTTCTTATTCTAATGAAATGAATGAAAAATCTCATAGGCTGCTAGGATGTTGTCTTGGATGAGGCGACCTTCGACAAAGGCCCCTTGGAGAGGGGAAATAAGTTTAGTTAGCAGGGCTTTGAGTCTAGTAGACATAATTTTAGTGATGATTTTATAGGAAGAGTTGCAAAGACTAATTGGTCTATAATGGTTTATGTTGACAGGGGAGTCATTTTTCGGAATTAGAGCTATAAAAGAATGGTTGATTGCCGAAAGCATAT
Organism: Oxyria digyna; assembly: GCA_029168935.1. Taxonomy (NCBI): domain Eukaryota; kingdom Viridiplantae; phylum Streptophyta; class Magnoliopsida; order Caryophyllales; family Polygonaceae; genus Oxyria; species Oxyria digyna. Next base: position 4,897,256 of record JAPVLV010000018.1, read on the forward strand.
GTTCGGAGTGGAAAAAAGCTTTAACAACATTGAGTAGAGAGGACTTAATCGTGCTCCAATTCTTTTGAAAGAATTCAATAGAGAAGCCATCAGGGCTCGGGGTTTTATCTGGAGGTTGATCGAAAACAACAGTCCTTAATTCAGATTCGGTAGGAGGTTTGGTAAGGTTAGTGTTATCCTGATCAGAAATCAAGCAAGGAATAATGTCGAGCTCGGTTTGGGAAATGCCAGTTGCCCCGTTATTTTGGAACCTGTCTTTTAGTTCAGAGGTGATTTCTTGAGTAATGCTTTTATGATCATGAACAACGAGACCATCTTTGGTGCAAAATCGGAGGATGGATTGTTTGAAAACTTTCATTTTTGCTATAGCATGGAAATATTTGGAGTTACAATCTCCATCTTTAATATGTTTAATCTTGGCTCTACGGCGCCAATAATCCGTTTGGAATTGGAGAAGATTAAGGTACTTTTTGGAGTGAGAACGAATCAACCGAATGGTGGTAGGGTTCGAAGGATCTTCGAGGAAACGAGAGTGTAAATCTTGAAGTTTAGTTTCAGATAAGCTCAGTTGAGAAAAATTGTTACCAGTATTTTTACGAGCCAAGGCCTTAGCATAGGTCTTGAGTAGTTTTAGTTTGGCACTTAAACGGTACATATAGGAACCTTTCATTTTAAAATTCCAGACTTTGGAGACCAAGGCTTTAAAAGAGTTATTATTAGACCAATTGGGTTCATAACGAAAGGGTAGTCGAATCGGGGAGTCCAAAGATCCTAAAGAGAAAGTGATTAAGGAATGATCTGAAGACGTAAAAGGATGATGATGAGTAACGAGATTGGGAAAAAAGGTGGTCAAGGAGCAGTGAATAAGAACTCTATCCAGACGTTCTAAGATATTGTTATGCATATTCTGAGTTTTTCTCCAGGCGAAAGGAAATCCAATGAAAGAAGTGTCGATGAAGTCAAGATTCGAGATAAGGGATTGGAGTCGCATGTAGCGAGAAGAAGAAGGACTAAGGCCTCCAATCTTATCAGTTGGTCCGAGGATTTCATTTAAGTCTCCTATGATAATAGACGGCATATCATTAGATGTGATCATACTACGGAGTTGTTGCCAGAATTAAGGTTTGTCAGATTCTCTAGAGGGAGCGTAGACAAATATAAGCAGTATATGGGTATTTTTAATAAAATAAGTCATACATATCATGTTTGAGCTAGCATGATAGGGTGAGAGATCTTTGGTGTTAAAAGAGTTTTTCGAAATAAGCCACAATCCTCCTTTAACACCATCAACGGGGACAAAAATAATGTTGTCAAAGCCCATTTTGGCAATGGTTCTTTTAGTAGGAGAAGTGTCAACCTTAGTTTCAGAAAGACAAAGGACATCTAATTTATTTTTATTTTTAATATAAGCTATTTCAGAAGATAAGTCTTTACGACGCGAGCCTCTAATGTTCCAATATCCAATATTCATATAATAACTAATTTATATCAGGGTAACCGATTGTCAGAATAAGATATCAAATTCCAGTTTTTATTATTTAGCAAGTAGATAATGGAAGTGAAAATGGATTTTAGATGCAGATTATCATAAGCATAGTAGTTGATTTGAAATGGCCAAAGATATGAGGTTTGCTTCATTCGAAAAGAAGAATCAAATTTGCAAAACTCTTGAGTTATAGTAGCAATAGAACTGTGGTCATAAAGCAGTAAGTAATGCCTGTGCATAATACAATCTTCCAAGTTCATGATTGCAGAAATGCAGATGCTAGTCCAGTGTGCATGATAAACAACAAGTAGTTCAAGGTGGCTATAGAAATTGCCATCAATACAGAAATCATATTTAAAAAGTTCATGGTTCAGTTGGATAGTGTTTCTTCCCACGCAGGGGACATCAAACAAAAGTTCAGGTGTCACTTGTAAGCAAAAAAAGGAAGCAGTTCTAAAGAGGTATGTAATTATAAGGAAACTTATTCGGGGGTACCAGTTTTCTTGCCCTTGCCTTTTTTTGTATAGACCCTTAAAGACGACCATGTTTGAAACAAAAGCTTGAGTGCAAAATCCCTTATCGTTCCTTGTTTCGATTATGCTGGTCATCAACAGTAGCCACTATGCTAGCAGAATTGACAATTTTTTTACAGGGTCTGCCATCACTCTTGCTGAGGATAGAAAAGTAAAATTTAGTTATGTCACATAATTAGCTTTAGAGGATTTGAACCGGTTCATATGCAAAAATATGTGTGTTCAACCGTCACGGATTAGGTTTAAAGAAAAATCATTTTGACATAATCATCCTAAGCAATAAAAATATCTTTTATCAACCTAAGCCTTAGATAAATAAAATCTGAACAATAAGCAATACATTTTGATCATAAGCTACGGCTCTAACTAACAACATAGTAAAAATAATGCAAGTAATGCTAGCAGAATTTCGACCACAAAAAGTGATGCTAGCAAAATTGATGATATATTTACAGTGTCTGCCACTACTCTTGAGAAGTCTTACTGGTCAAAGGTTGCCTTGATTAAAGTTATTATGTTGTGTTAGCAGTCATCATATCCCATGAATTCTTTATCTGACCCATGTGGTTTACCCGAATAAAAGGACCCACACATTAAGAATTCATCATGCTAAATTCCTTGACTCATTTCTGAAACCAATCCATGGCTTCCACAAATCTCTGCCTACCGTTTTTACTCCTCCATCTTCTCATCACCCACAACATCAAGCCACCATTTCTCAATCCAAGAAGCCACCATTCTTGATATCCAAACAGCTTTCCACCATAACACCCTCACATCTAAGCAGCTTGTCAAATCCTACATAAACCAGATTCAAAGACTAAATCCAATCCTAAGATCTGTTATAGAGGTCAATCCAGATGCATTGACTCAAGCACGAAAAGCTGATAGGGAGCGAAAAAACTCGAAAAGAGCGAATCTCGGTCCATTGCACGGTGTACCAATCTTGCTCAAAGATAACATAGGAACCAAAGACAAGCTCAACACGACAGCCGGGTCGTACGCCTTGCTAGGTTCTGTAGTCTCCATAGATGCCGGTGTTGTAAACACTAGTTGTGGGAGTTGTGGGAGGTACTTGGATGTTGCCAGAGTTGCCATTTCTGAGTCCTACTGTTCGAAAGTTGCAACTAGGAGGCATAAACGACGAGAAGACACTAGAGGCCGTATTTCAATGCCCAAGTATCAAAATGGACCATCTTCATTCATTGGACTTGGAATGGCACTATTATGTGGAAGGTTACGGGGAAGTGAAGTTGGAGAGCATTGAATCCATAATCCATTCTCAACATCTAAGAAAGCTAGTATTAACGAGTTAGTGTTGGAAAAAACCAAGTTCGGAGCAGAAGCTACGCTTGTAGCTCTAGGTAAACTCCCCCGTCTCATTGCCCTGAAGTTATATGATGAGTCCTATACTGGCACAAAATGGACTTGCTCTGCAGGAGAGTTTCCACAACTTCAAGAGCTTGTTGTGTGGTCTTTAAACAACTTGGAAGAGTGGAGTATTGAAAGGGGAGCCATGCCTCAACTCAAGAAATTAATTGTCCAGCAATGTCAGAAACTAAACAGGATTCCAGAAGGACTGAAGTTCATCACTACCTTGCAAGAATTGACTGAAGGAGGATTTGAATGAAGGAGGATTTCAACATGTCCCAAAGGTTACAAGTAAGAGTTCTGCTACTTATTACAAACTCTATGTATTCATATATTTATCAAACAAAATTAAATCATGCCGGATAACTCTGTTTTTTTGTTAAACCCACACATATGACCAACACACAATATAAATTAAATGTTAAACAAATACTTAACAAGTCGACAATCTGTTGACTGCGAGGCTTTGGTTTTATACATATTTAGCGATATCTATTGTATCTAGCTTAAATCCCAAAGTTTTACATGAATTTCTTAATTAATAGTAGTAGTACTGAAATGAGGCTTGTTTCTCTGTTCTTAAATTAGGGTGGTGAATTCGGAAGAACTCGACTTGACCCTATCTCCAAGCACGACTTGCAATCCATGGCCTTGACCACCGAGGCATCGACGTCTAATTGCCACGACACTCGAGCATCGACTATGCTTCGATTCCAAGACTCTTATTAGTGCACGCTTTCTATAGACATTAAGGAATTGCCCCTGCCTGGACCTGAAACTTGATCCGATGACTTTTGTAACTGATAACTAAAACTTGGCTTGGTTTAGTTCTCTTTTGAGCCGTGCATTTGGCCTTTTTAATCAGAATATTTGATCCTTGCTATATATCTTAATGCTTAGTCTTCTTTTCCAGACAGTACATTTGTTAGATTCTGCTTGCTTTCTAAATTATATGATAATGGCTTATTTTGTATGTTTATCTGACTCTTATGTCTTGTTAGATTGAGTGGCTCATTACCAGTAGGTCTCATTTACTATGTTCATCTTTATCATGCCTTCTCACTGGTTTTAATCTCTTTTTGTTTTAATTGTAATTCCTTAAATCTGACATCTTGATTCAAACATTAATTATGCTTCTCGGGTCTTCTCTTTATAAACTCTTTCCTATTTTATAACAGCAAAACTCTTACGCTTAGTGTTTGTTTTGCCTCTCTTTTTTGAGATCTGATTTCGGCTTTTTTAAACTGATTTTCCTTTTTGTTTACCCAGATTTCTTTACTTTGTTTATTCTTTCAATAGATCTTTCCTATATTCCTGTTTACAAATTCTCTCTTCAATACTAGTATTCGTCGATTTTGACAATTTAACATCAGCCGCTTCAACTACTGTTTTGTTTATTGCTGAAGTATTAACTACTTGTTTTATTGTTTTTGTAACACTAATAATCCCCGACATCTGCCTTGGTCTCCCAAGAATTTTTCTGTCTAGTTTCTTTGTTCGTGCCTTGGTCTCCAAGCACGACTAGCAATCCATGGCCTTGACCACCGAGGCATCAACGTCTAATTCTCACGACACTCGAGCATCGACTATGCTTCGATTCCAAGACTCTTATCAGTGCACGCTTCCTATAGACATTAAGGAATTAATACCAAAACTAGCGGGGCTTTTACATGAGTCCCTTAAATATATTTTAATTAAATAATACAAAGTTAACAAGGGACCTCAAAATCAGACCCTTCATTTGATAGTTACAAGGGACCGTCCCATAAATTCAATTGTAAAGCTCCGTTTGTTTTCTCAAATTTTTTGCCTTTAAAAAAATGCAAAACCAACATGATTTCGGTAAAGAGCCAAACACAACCAAAGTTGAGCATTTATTAAGAGAGCCACGTGTCAGAATATAATTGGGAAGAGATTGATCGTTGGATGCATGACACTTGGCGCGTTTATGACAGTCCAAATATATTCCTACTAATCCTATAATTTGGTTTTAAAATCCATTTTTGTTAATATATATACATCGGAAAAAAAAAATTCTAATATTCTAATTACATTTTGGTCTATCTATAGACATCCATTTTGATATGCTTTTGAATAATATTAAAAAAAATCGTAATGTGGTTATCATTAAGGTGAAATAAATCATATTATCATATTTTGGAGCAGAAGCTACGCTTGTAGGTTTGCCACCTGCGGGGCTCAGTTCCCAACTAGTATTAACGAGTTAGTGTTGTTAAAAACCAAGTTCGGAGCAGAAGCTGCGCTTGTAGCTCTAGGTAAACTCCCCCATCTCATTATCCTGATTTTACAGTCTGAGTCCTATACTGGCACAAAATGGACTTGCTCAACGGGAGATTTTCCACAACTTAAAGAACTTTATATGAGGTTTTTAAACAACTTGGAAGAGTGGAGTATTGAAAGAGGAGCCATGCCTCAACTCAAGATATTAAATGTCCAGATTTGTCAGAAACTGAACAGGATTCCAGAAGGATTGAAGTTTATCACTACATTGCAAGAATTTAGTTCTCGCGGCATGAATGCTGAATTTAACAAGCGAATGAGAGGAGGGGAATATGCCCATATAGTTCAACATGTCCCAAAGGTCACAAGTAAGACTTCTACTACTTATTACAAACTCTATGTATTCATATATTTATCAAACAAAATTAAATCATGCCGGATAACTCTGTTTTTTTTGTTAAACCCACAAATATGACCAACACACAATATAAATTAAGTGTTAAACAAATACTTAACAAGTCGACAATCTGTTGACTGCGAGGCTTTGTTTTTATACATATTTAGCGATATCTATTGTATCTAGCTGAAATCCCAAAGTTTTACATGAATTTCTTAATTAATAGTAGTAGTACTGAAATGAGGCTTGTTTCTCTGTTCTTAAATTAGGGTGGTGAATTCGGAAGAACTCGACTTGACCCTGTCTCCAAGCACGACTTGCAATCCATGGCCTTGACCACCGAGGCATCGACGTCTAATTGCCACGACACTCGAGCATCGACTATGCTTCGATTCCAAGACTCTTATTAGTGCACGCTTTCTATAGACATTAAGGAATTAAGATATTGCTTATCCGAGTCTTATTAATTGCTTGTTTGGTTAGAGCTATTCTCATGATTTGAAAATCTACAGGAAATAGGAGTGAATATCTGTGTTTGGTTGAAATATGTTTGCAGAAAATCACGGGAATTCATTTCCTGCAGAAATTCAATTCCTGCAAAGCACAGGAAATGAAATATGTTTGGTTAGATAACATTTAAATTTTTCCAATTCCTTGAACAATTGCTCTGATGTTGCAAAGTCGACGAACATAATATTATGGAAAATAAATCTATATCTAATCTAATATAAAATTATAGGTTCCTTCACAATCCACTTAATGTATTTATTACCTTTGTTTTGATTGGTTAATATTTATCTCATTTATTGTCTCTTTTTAGTGTTTGTGAGGAATGTGAGACCTAATCTATAAGCCAATTTGTAACTCATTAACATATAAACCTAATACGAAACTAATACACACAGTCACAAAACAAATCAAATTGTCATTGTCATCGTAATATAACATATTTCCACATAGTAGAAGACTTGAAGGTCGTCAACAACAGCTCAACTCTTTAATGTATGCGAATATACCGCCTGTTGAAAGAAGCAATTATAATCGATTATCCATTCTTTATTAAATACGTTTCGACGATGCAATAAAGCCCGCGCATCGCGCGGGCGCCTTCTCCCTAGTATATAAAAATCCATGGGTTTGAGAAAGTAATGGCAATTGAGACTCATTAACGTAAAACTTAATTTTTTTTTCATTTTTTCTATTTCTCATAATTCAATGATAATTGAGACTTATTAAATGTTTAATAAAACTATAATTATGTGCTTAATTGGTTAGTATTTCCACCATTGTAATCTTTTTTCTTCGCTCTTCACGTTCAATCCGTAAACGATTATGTGATTTTGGTAAATATATAAGAGATATTCAATTCATTTTATTACAACTTACTAAAAAATATATTAAGTATATGAATATAGACAAAAACAAAAATTGTTTGGCTCGCGCAAAGCGTGGGTGATGACCTAGAAAGTTGTCAGTAAGTCGTCATTACTATATGTGTGGCCTCTTGAATTCCTAATCTAATTTTTAACTTTTGATTTTTCGACTTCTCCGAATGAGATTTCTATTAAATTCTACCATCAAGTCGTCGTTACTCTTCTACATATTGTATTTCGCTGTTACTCATGGTTATTGTCAATTTGTAATTGAACCAATCAATTTGCTATTTTCATCACTTCTAATGTTCGTTTACTTTTGTGTTAATGTCTTGATCTGCAAGTTATATTTGCTTTGGCCTGAATTGGATAAAATATGCCCTAAAAAATATTGTAAATATATAATTAGCCCAATCCAGTTTGGAGACGAAAAACCGTAATTACCCCGCGGGGGGGGTCCGATTCTAGTTGTTAAGAAAAACAGATTCAATATTTAGTCATTAATAGATGAGTTGATTGGATCGTTGAGATTAAATACATTAAATTATCCCGCATTATCTAAAGTAATAATTACAGGAACGACAAAACACAAAAACACAAAACTCAAAATTTTATAAAAAACCAACGCAAATCAAAACTTAACAAAACAAGGTGAACCCTAATAACTTAAACAAAACATAATACTAAATTATTTTAGAATCCAAAAAAGTGTTAGAAACTATCAACACAAACAAAACCCAAGGGCAATACACTTCTACAACATGGTTAGATTAATACTAAACACGACAATAAAATAGTGAATATCCGCATACATTTCAAAAAAAAAATTGCATATCAAAACAAAAACACAAACAACATATATTAAACGTAAATTAATCTATATGTCAACAAACATATATACCAACATCATTGTTAACCCCTTAAATTAAAGATCGACCAAACATTAAAAAATCATAAAAAGGTTAATGTGACAACTTATTTCTCTAACGAAACCTAAAAACTGAGTAATAAACAATATGATATCATTGATACACGATAATAAAATCGTAAATAAACCTTCATAAGCAAAAGAAAACGACGATTTCTTGGTGCGCACTCCCTTCTATGTTTCGGACTCACTAGATTCGGAGGCAAGAGATTATCCAGAATTAAGTCATAACTGATCAGTGATCCTGGATACGAAGAAGGCGAGGCTGTTCATCTAATTGTATCGGGGATACTATAATGGGTTCCGGAAACCGAACGGGAGTTTTCTCAACTGATCAAATTTCGTGTGTTCATCTAATTGTACAGTTTCTTACTCCTATACAAATTCAACACTTTCTGTAATTTTGATGATGAGTTGCAATCACTAAGACAGTCATTGTGTCATTACGATTGAAATCAATTTGGAGTTGCACGCCAACTGTTTGATATATTGTCTCAAAGAGAATTTTCTGCTCCATTAAGCAGAATGCGAGCAAAAAGAGCGCTTCTAGATAAGCTTGAATCCATCGCTATGATCCCATTTCGGAATTCAAGTTACATGTTTGTTCAAGTAAAGCATAAGAGTAGTAGTCTTGGAAGAAGACCGAAGAAGAAAATCTACTACAGAGTTCATGAACTGGATAAAGTCATGGACCATCGGAAGAAGCCAGCCATGATATTGCAACTCAAGAACATCATTCAGTCTCAGAGGGGACAGTCCATTCTTATCAGGGACCTTGAAAAGGAAGTTGGGATTGTTCGGAAGTGGAATCTAATGGCTGTCATTGAGAAATATCCTTCTATTTTCCGGGCCACTGGTGGTAAAAAGGCGCCAGTTTCGATTACCCTTACGGAGAAAGCAAAGAATGTTGCAGATGAGGAAAATGAAGCAAGGAGTCTTATGGAGCCAATTGTGGCTAATAACTTGAGAAAGTTGTTGATGTTAACGGTGGATTGTCGTGTTCCTTTGGAAAAGATTGAATTCATTCAAAAAGAGCTTGGGTTACCGGACAATTTCGAAAGGTCCCTGATTCCGAATTACCCGGATTTCTTTTCATTAAGAGATGTTGATGGAAAAGCCTACTTGATATTAGAAAACTGGGATTCTTCATTGGCGGTGACCGCCCGTGAAGAAAAGTTGGCAGGAGATGCAAATTTTGAAGGAGGAAACGGAAAGAAGCCTAGAATTTTAAAAGATGGGAACTACTGTGGACCTTATGCGTTTCGAATTTGTTATCCGTCTGGGTTTAGGCCAAACATGAGTTATCTTGATGAGCTTCAGAAATGGCAAAGATTGGACTTCCCTTCACCATACTTAAATGGGAAGAAATTTGAGCCAGCAGATCCAAAGGCAAGGAAGAGAGTGGTGGCTGTTCTACATGAACTCCTCAGTTTGACTATGGAGAAAAGGATGACATCAGCTCAAATGGATGTTTTTCGTCCCGAGTTGCTTCTGCCGGCTAGACTAGTGCTTTGCTTGATCAAGCATCATGGTATCTTCTATATAACCAACAAAGGAGCAAGGAGTACTGTATTCCTCAAAGAAAATTACAGTGGATCTGATTTGATTGAGAAATGCCCTCTCTTGAAATTCAATGACAAGTTTGTAGCTTTATGTGGTAGAAGAGATACAAATGTGAATGCAAATGATGGGCTTCTAGTTGCAACATAAATTGAAGATTATGCAGACACCCTCCAATTTTTTGGAAGAGTGGAAGTAGATGTCAGGTGATGATGATTGCTTATCTTAAAATTGTCATATGTTTAGCTCTGCTATCTTTATGATTTAAATTGGATTTAGTTGATTACATTTAAATGATCATACATCTCTTAAATTCACATGTTAGTATGTTATTTTGTGAGAATCTAAAACAATAAACCTGCCACTGTCTAGTTTTTCACAGTAAGCTAGCTAGTTTGCTCTACTCCGTTCTTGGTTTTAGTTCTTAATTGTAACTAAATTGGACTTGGTTTTAGTTGTGCAGTCGAAGAGTTCTAAGCGGGCGGGCCTTGGTATTGGTGCTGAGTCATTATTGGTACAATTAAAAGCTCTTGAGACACACTCACAGATTTAAATATTTGTTCCAAGGAAATTGAAGCTTCCTTGCATTCATTTGTAGAGATATTGATATCAATATACACATATATTATACTATGCCTTAATAAATTCTGGACACTTTGTGACTAGTACTTTGAACTTGCTATGTCCTAGCTCAAGGGATTAGATGATACACTGAGGCTGGTCACTCTTTTGTCCCTTAGCAGAAAAATGAAATAGAGAAATAGCAAAAATTGGGGCCTTGCACTAATGCACATGTGAGTTCCTGCTGCCCAATAAACTTTGTGTGATTGTACTTTTGCATAATAGCTGATTCTTGATCCTGTAATGGCATGTCCAACTAATTAAGCTGGCAGAGGACCACTTTGATACTACCCTTAATATACTGTACTCCAAACTAACTTTCAAAACTCATCACAGCATATTTTTCCCAAGCTTTTTTTTCATGCTAGCTGATGGAGATTGATGGCACTACAGATTTATCGGCCATAGATTGTCGTGGTAGCCTTGATTATCAACGTGGACCACCATTAATGTTGGATCCACATTCAAATGGATGCTTTTCGTGCTGAGTTGCCATAGAAACTGAACATGGTGAATTCTTCGTCTGACAAAGTGAAGTCACAGAAGGAATGTCAACAATGACAATATTGTATTTCCATTTGTTTGTATTAATCTTTTGAGCATTCATTCAAGAAGAGCTGGATTGGATTTTTGCAGAAAAAGGTGAAGCATTTGGGGAAGCACAGAACGGAGAAGAATGTGGATCCAAGTTCCGCTCCCACAGTGCTCTAGATGAATCATTAGAGTAATTTTGGCAAGTAGGCTGTTGTGGTAATTTGGAAGAAATATTTTGTAAAGTTGAAATTAGCTTGATAGCTCAATAAGTATCTTATGACTTTACTTTTTCTTTTTTATTAAGATAGATTCTTTCTTTATTTCATTATGTATAGACCCTTAAACACGACCATGTTTGAAACAAAAACTTGAGTGCAAAATCCCTTATCGTTCACTGTTTCGATTATGCTGGTAATCAACAGTAACCATTATGCTAGCAGAATTGACAATATATTTACAGGGTCTGCCATTACTCTTGTTGAGGATAGAGAAGTCAAATTTAGTTATGGCACATAATTAGCTTTAGAGGATATGAACTAGTTCATATGCAACACTTATGTGTGTTCATCAGTCACAATACATATGTTTATGCGTCACAATATAAACATATACATAGTAGATTAGGTTTAAAGAATAATCATTTTGACAATCATCCTAAGCAATAAAAATATCTTTTATCAACCTAAGCTTTAGATAAATAAAATCTGAACAATAAGCAATAAATTTTGTTTATAAGCTATGGCTCTAACTAACAACATAGTAAAAATAATGCAAGTAATGCTAGCAGAATTTCGACCACAAAAAGTGATGCTAGCAGAATTGATGATATATTTACAGTGTCTACCACTACTCTTGAGAAAATGTAGAGAATATCTATCTATCTATCTATATATAAATATTGATGGGTTTGATGAAGTAATGGTAATTTGTACCTAATAAATGCTAATATTTTAAATTTTTATCCTAATTATCTCTTCTCTTAAATATTAATTTCATCACTAACTAAGAATACATCCTTTTCGTTTTTCCTCTACCACAATCTCCAAACTCATTCCCGTCTTTATCCCGTTCGTCAATCCCTTCGTTTCATCCCGGTGCCCCCTCCTTCCCCGGTTAAAAATTAATCTGAATGCTAATATTTTAAATATTTACCCTAATTATCTCTTCTCTTAATGCTAATTTCATCACCAACTAAGAACATATCCTCTTCGTCTCCTTCATCTACCACAAGCTCCAAACTCATTCTGATCTCTACCCCGTTCGCCAATCCCTTCGTTTCATCCCGACGCCCCCTTCTTCCCCGGTTAAAAATCAATCTGGGTTAATTAGATGTTTTTAATCTATATATCTATACATTTTATATATAATAAAATAGATTCTTTGAAAGTAATGTTAATTTGACTAATTAATGTTTAAACCTAATTTTCCTATCTCTTTTTCTATCTCCCATCTATATCTCATATAAACTATTAGTCATTGAGAAAGTTATGACAACTGATACCTATTCAATGCATGAACTAATTCTTTCTCATCAATTCTTTCTCATCTCATTCATGAATTTTAATAAAAACTTTCATCTTCTCTTAATTGCAACCAATACAATTAATATTTACATTCTTCATATTTTGAAATCCATAATATCAAATTTAGTTAATGAATGCACTAAATTAATAAATTTTTAACACAAAAAAATTGTTAATATTTATTAATAAAAATTAGTGTAACAAAATATATCTATATCGAATTGGTGAGAATGTGAGGTAATAAGTTGCAATTTATCCATATACATAATTGTTGTTTCGTATACATGCCATATTTTTATAAATGAAAAGTAAAAAAATTTAAAGTAAAGAAAAAAGGTCGTTCATCGTCACCCTCCTTCGCCCGAATATCTTTATTTTATCTTCATCTTTACTGTCATCCGCCGCCTATCTACACCCTAAACCGCCTATTTACAACATTATACCTTATACGGAAAATCTTAATTGGGGTCCGAGTCTAGTTCTCTTTAATTGTTGATGCAGACATCGTCTTACTGGTCAAAGGTTGCCTTAGTTAAAGTTATTATGTTGTGTTAGCAGTCACCATATCCCATGAATTCTTTATCTGACCCATGTGGTTTACCCCAATAAAAGGACCCACACATTAAGAATTCATCATGCTAAAGTCCTTGACTCATCTCTGAAACCAATTCATGGCTTCCACAAATCTCTACCTACCGTTCTATCAAAAAAAAAAATCTCTGCCTACCGTTTTTACTCCTCCATCTTTTCATCACCACAACATCAAGCCACCATTTCTCAATCCAAGAAGCCACCATTCTTGATATCCAAACAGCTTTCCACCGTAACATCCTCACATCAAAATAGCTTGTCAAATCCTACATAAACCAGATTCAAAAACTAAATCCAATCCTAAGATCTGTTATAGAGGTCAATCCAGATGCATTGACTCAAGCACGAAAAGCTGATAGGGAGCGAAAAAACTCGAAAAGAGTGAATCTCGGTCCATTGCACGGTGTACCAATCTTGCTCAAAGATAACATAGGAACCAAAGACAAGCTCAACACGACAGCCGGGTCGTACGCCTTGCTCGGTTCTGTAGTCTCCAAAGATGCCGGAGTTGTCGTCAGACTGAGAAAATCCGGTGCTGTAATTCTTGGCAAGGCTAGTCTCAGTGAATGGGCTAACTTTAGAGGCTTGGGAATACCAAATGGTTGGTCTGCTAGAGGTGGTCATGGACTTGTTAGTATTCTTCTAGTATCTTTAATAGTCTTATTTATCTTTAACAATCATATTCTCTAAGCAATTCTAAGACTGCTTAGGGTCTATTTGGTATCACTTATATCCATGTTGCGTTTGGTATAATATTCATATCAAACTAAGATATGTTCTTTGGTATTAGATTAAGATGTCATATTTGAGTATCAAAATGATATTAGAGTGTGTTTTTAAAATGTCAAAATCTGGGTAGAGAAAAATATCACTCATATCTGATGACAGAACGCACCCGACTTTTAGATGTCGTTTATTAAGACTTTATATTACAGTTTTTATATTCCGTGATAAAAATCAGCAGTTAGCATGGTTGTGTCCTATATTTTTTTTTTATATTGAAACTAATTATATCAGTTCAAAACCGAGATATTTGAATGAAACGAACCGATATATAATGATATTTTTGTACTATTGCTATACTGATGCCCAATATCTTGTACCGATATCTTGATACCCATGGTCCCATACTCATATTTTGATATCCATAAACCCAAACGAGTCCTTAGAGGTGGTCATGGCCTTGTCAGTATTCTTCTAATATGTTTAGTAGTTATATTGGTCTTTAACAATCATATTCTCTAAGCATTTCTAAGACTATTTAGAGATACTATCTCATGAATAATCATTAATCAAGGAAAATTATCATACTAATGCAGAATCCATATAACATATCAACTGATCCATGTGGGTCAAGCAGTGGATCAGCCATCTCAGTAGCTGCAAATATGGTTACAGTTTCGCTCGGGACTGAGACGGATGGTTCGATCCTTTGTCCCGCGAGTTATAATTCAGTTGTGGGTATTAAACCGACAGTTGGTCTCACTAGTAGAGGTGGAGTCATACCTATAACTCCTAGGCAAGACACCATTGGGTAAAACACTTTGTAATTAATCAATTTACTGTCATTTTTATGTTGACACTGATTATAAGAAGTTGTTAAATGAAACAGGCCTTTATGCAGAACTGTGGCAGATGCAGTTCATGTTCTTGATGCCATTGTAGGATTTGATTCATATGATGCAAAAGCAACAAGAAAGGCATTAAAATACATTCCAGCTGGAGGGTATGCTCAGTTTCTTAAGACCAATGGATTAAACCGAAAGCGATTAGGGATAGTGAGGCATCCGTTCTTCGAATTCGCTACAGGATCAGCCGAAGATCCAGCTTTTAAGAATCACCTGAAAACACTAAGGTAATAATAGCTACAAAATTATTAAACATTGCCAAATTTAACTTGTCTTGCATTTAATAATAGGCAGAGAGGTGCTGTGTTGATAGACAATCTGGAAATAACAAACATTGACACAATCATGAGCTCAAATGACGAGCTTCAGGCAATGCTTATCGAGTTTAAAGTCGCGCTAAACTCTTACTTAAAAGAACTTGTTTCTTCACCAGTGAGCACATTATCAGATGTGATTTCCTTCAACAAAAAGTTCACAGATTTGGTAAGCACCCAGGTAAAGTACAATTGCTGTCATAGTATACAAAATTTGATAACTTTGTCTGAATTTTTCAGGAGATGGTGGAAAAATATGGCCAACAAATATTACTTGTTGCAGAGTTGACGAATGGCGATACAAAGAAACATCTGTGGAAGTTAGCAGAGCTAACAAAGAATGGATTTGAGAAGATTATGACAGAAAACAAGTTGGATGCAGTGTTGAGTCCAGGAGCTGATTTTGCAACTGTTCTTGCCATTGGAGGATATCCAGGAATTAATGTTCCTGCTGGATATAAAAATGATGGACAACCATTTGGAATTTGCTTTGGAGGATTGAAGGGTTATGAGCCGAGGCTGATTGAGATTGCATTTGGTTTTGAGCAGAGTACTAAGATCAGAAAGCCACCTCTTCTCTCTTTTTAAAGGCTATTAATAGCTAAGGTGATGGATCAAGCAGCTCAATTGGCTTTGTTTTCTTGGGGCATCTCCAATAGCTTGCTATAACTGGAGATAGTAAATTTATAGCAAAATCAAACACCAACAACAAGCTATAATGACAAATAATAAGAATATTCTCTTAGAGATGCTTTATTTCTCCATCTTGATTGCTAAATTTGGCAATCCAAATAGCAAATCAAGTGTGTATGGTCCACTAAATAAATGGTATTTGTTTAATAAATTGAAAATTGAAAGAGTGGGAAATTGGTGTTACACTTGGAAATGACAAAATTATAGCAAGTGTTGTTGGTGTTACACTTGTTTGCTAAAATAGCATTTGCTATAATGTGTCATTTCAACTTGCTATAATCCTAGGTGGCTTGCTAAATTTAGCAAGCCATTGGAGATGCCCTTAGATACTATGATTTTGCAATAAATGCATATTCTGCTAAATCTATCTTTATCTTAATCTTCTATATCTTCTATCTAATTATCATCAATCCCCATTTTTCCCGAAAAACGGGGTACGAGGTGGTCGGGATTGGTATTTCCTTACCCCAACAGGTTGGGAGGAAGTAACCGATATGATCTAACAATACATGGGAAAATTAAAAACCTAACATTAAACTCTCCACATTTTGATTAGTTAATTCACAATCCTCAATTCAATGTTGATATCTTTTAATTGGTGGTTTTTATACATTATGGATAAATGGATCAAGATCCATAAAAACTATATGAAGATTTGTTAGAAATTAAATGATTATTTTCTTTTTGATAAAAATAAATGAGAACTTTTATCCTAGCCGATTTGAACGTCAGTTTAATTATATAAACGGTATTTAAAATCATATAACTTCAATATTTATGTATATGTCGCTTTTCAAATAAGATGTAATTATTTATAAATAAGAAAAGCAATTCTTTTGTAAATTCTACTAAGAAGAGTTAATCCAAAATCATATATAGTTGAAAATATAAATAATCTAATATATAAACAAAATATTCTTTTGTAAATAATATAATATATAAATCATAGATAGTTGAAAATTTAAAAAACAATTATACACTTTGATACATAGTCGTAATATTACATTTAAAAATAAAAAAAAACATATCTTTTCTCACACGTAGCAAAAATATCTCTACCTAAATAGAACAAAAAGAACCTAATGAAAACATGAATACACATCAAAAAATAAGACCCGCACGGAGCGCGGGAACCTTCTCCCTAGTATATATATAAAATAAACAGTTACTTTTGACTAAAAGTAAATGTAGCCATATCGTGCATGAATAAAACATTTCTCATCTCATCATCATGAAGCTTTTTCAAAACTCTTCTCTTATTTCAAACTATACAATTAATATATACAACTCTTTATATTCTTTAACTTCATGATATCAAATTTAGCTAATTGAATGCACTAAATTAATAAATTCTTAATATTAAAAAGTTGTTAATATTCAATAATAATTAAATATAATTAATAGTTTTTAAGTCTATCTATTTATATATCAAATAAAATTGGTAGATATTGCCCAACGTAACGATAATTGAGACTCAAAAAACCATAATTATATGCTTAATTAGTTGGTATTTCTTCCTTTTTCATCTTTTTTTTTTGCTCTTCACCTCTAATCCGTATGGCGATGGAAAGTAATCCAATCACCGTCAATGATGGTGTGATTTTGGTACTTAGATATTTCCTTTTAATGAAAATGACTCAAAATGTACATATATAATATAATATATTAAATATACAGTATCAACAAAAATAAAACGCATTTGGCCTGCGTGAAGCACGCGAAAATAACCTAATCTTCTAAATCTAATATAAAGTTAGTTTTGTACAAAAAAAAATTGAATGTCCTTCAATGATCACATTTATTGAAGACTTTAATTATTTCACCTTTTTTAATTCATATTTCTCTTCTCCTTATTTAAACACAACTCTCTCTTTTTTAACGACGATTCACCTATTAAAAAATAATAGAATTTCTCCTTCCTCTTCAATGGGTTGGAATTGTTTATTCGGTCCAATTTGGCCCATCTGTGTACACCCATCGCCATCGCTAATGGCCGTTCTACCTCTCCGTTCATGCAAATCGAAAAGCATGTGATAAATAGTCGATTGGAATCGCAGCTCTTCGCATGCAGTGCATTCGTCTATTTGAAGCATTTCTCCCAATGGCTTCTGATTTAAAGGTTTGTCATTCCTGCCATTGTCTTTTCGATGTGTGTTCTGATGGAGACTGCTGCTTTTGGGGGTTTCAGTTGTGCAATTTAGGTTTAGATGTGTATGTAATTTGTTTAATTTGAGATGCATTTGTGCTAAATTAACTTGCGTGTCTGCTCATTTTCTTTATGATTTCCATTTGAATAATTTATGTCTCAGCTTTAGCTTTAATTTGATGGGTTTTGGGTTTATGATTTTGGGCAACTCCTGCGTCTGTCTTTGATTCCGCAATCCTTGCTTCTGAGAGAGGGTCGATTCTGGTTTCACACAAGAAGAGGACTTAATCTTTGTTAATCTTGCCAATGTAGACTCATGTTGTCAAATGTGCTAATGGTGTTAAGAGGACCAACACAAATGATGTTAGAGGTGACAATCTTAATGAAGGAGATGCTATTAAAGATGAGATGGTAAATGGAGATTGTATTTTAGAATATGTCAACCCTATGAGCACATCCACCATGTAACCAAACTTAACTTGTGTACTTGTGCCTAGATAAATGCTAGTTATGTTCTGTCTTTTTGCCAATTTTAAACAAAAAAGAATCATATAGTCAAGCTAGTGGCTGATTTACTGTTCTTTTTCACAGCATCTCTGTCTTGCCATTTTCATAATGTGTTGTTCTGTGTCATAGGCATCTAGATTGCCTGTTGGCAAAATTGAAGCAGCTAACAAGTTGAAACTGAAAGGAGCAAGAATGCAGCTTTCGATAACACAACCTGATGATTGGCATCTTCATCTCCGAGATGGGGACCTTCTTCAATCAGTTGCTCCTCACAGGTATTTTACATTGCGTAGATGAAGATCCTTGATAGTCAGGGTGCATTTGATCACCTAAATGTTTTTTTTTTGTTTTTTTTGTTCATCTAGTATATTTTAGGTTATTCAACAAATTAAAATCTAAAATATATATGTAATGTGTCTCCATTCAGTGCTAAACATTTTGGAAGAGCAATTGTGATGCCCAATCTGAGACCGCCAGTCACAACCACGGAAGCAGCCCTTGCTTACAAAGATTTAATATTAAAAGCATTGCCTGAAAATTCTGATTTCACCCCTCTTATGACACTTTATTTAACGGATAATACAAGCCCTGAAGAGATCAAACTTGCTAGTAAGTAAAAATATTGGCTATGGAACTCAACTGTTTTCTTGTGTTTCTATTAGTGCGATGAGGGATATTTTTCTTTGATTAACATGGTGATGTTTTCTGTTCTCATTTTTATTATTTTGTTTCACTAAACAGGAAAGAGTGGAGCGGTTTATGCAGTTAAACTGTACCCTGCTGGTGCTACAACGAATTCTCAGGATGGTGTGACAGACCTGCTTGGGAAGTGCATTCCTGTTCTGCAGGAGATGGCTGAGCAAAATATACCTCTTCTGGTAATTCAGCATCAATACTATTTGTCTAAGCTATTGAGTTGTTTATGGTTTCTATTATAAAAACTTGCAATTTTTTTCCTCTTGCTTACTTGATCTTTATATGTTGTGGGCTTTTGAAACTTGTTTCTAAGTCAGTTTTTTCGTACCCAAGTCAGCTATTGAGGTGCCCACTTTAAACTAGTCATAACAAAAGAATCTACTTCATGACATATTTAACACATGAGCAGATTAGCTGGGGTTTAAATGTTGCTACTCTGTTTTTGGGATTATATAAACTTACGTGGTTAATATTGCCACCTATATTTTAGTATGTCGTGAAGGCACTAGATTTCTTTTGGTTTGTCTTTCATGTAAGTTTACAGTGTCCTCTCCTCTCTAATAGGCTGAAAATAGCGTTGGTGTTTTCCATGGCCGAGCACTAGATATGAGGTGATAGAACTTAGATCCAGCAAGGAATCACAAAATACTCTTGTGATACAAAGATCCACAACCATTTTCCCATTAACTCTGCGTAAGAACTCTTGGCCAAATAAAGAAAAAAACGTTTACAAAGTCAACAAATTCTGCGATCTCAGCTCAATGGTCTAATTTATAGATGTTTCTGTAAGGGTTAACATTGTTGAGAAATGCTATAATTTCTATTTGTCATCCATAAATTTCCAGCACAACATTGAGAGCTCTAGTATAAATTTATAGAGGGGGAAATCAACAGCTTTTGTAGCATGTATGGCGATTCATGTTTCAGTCCAACATAATTGCAATTTTTCAGGATATTTCAACATTATCAATATTATAAACCTTTGTATTTGTAAGAAAGAAGATCAAGTGAAACAAGTTCGACCACTTGGCTTGTATGATGTGAGATAAAAACAATTTTTTGCAATTAGTTTTTTCTGAACAATGTGCAGCTTGACTTTTGAGCTATGTCATGTGGATTATCATTTTGTAGTAGCAACTAATTCGATTTATTTGGTCATAGGTACACGGAGAAGTCACAGATCCCAATGTTGATGTATTTGATCGTGAAAAAGCTTACATCGACACAGTCTTAAGACCTCTGGTGCAAAAGTTGCCACAATTGAAAATTGTGATGGAGCATATTACTACTGCAGATGCTGTGAGGTTTGTCGAGTCTTGCAAACCAGGTTAGCCAACTAAAGGTGAAAGACCTTATCACAACTAGTTCTTTCACTCTATCTCACTTTCTTCTTCTTTTTTTTATTGGATTGGGCTTACTAATATATATCTCCTGGTCGTTTTAGGTGCTGTTGCAGCAACCGTTACACCACAACATCTTCTTCTTAATAGAAACTCCCTCTTTCAAGGAGGCTTGCAGCCGCATAATTATTGCCTTCCTGTGCTAAAAAGAGAAGTCCATAGTATGTTCGATAACATTCTTCTTACCCTTGTCATTTGTGCTCACTATTATCTTGTTTAGTAATGTCATCTATACCTATACTAAAACAGAACGTTGTTTTGCCACATGTCGCCCTTATATTCCATTCGCCTATGTGTCGACCTCTAAGATATGCTACATCATCCACCATGTCATCCTCCACATCATCCGACTTTATATTTTTATATATATTTTTGAATTAAATAAGTAAAAAAAATCAAAAAAATATCTAATACAAAAAAAATATCAATTTTTATCTTTTATCATATTATATATTTATCTTATATATATATATATCTTTATCTATTATTATGTTATCAATCTAATTAAATTGAGTTATTAATGAACTTAAAGTATAAAACATAAACTATAATCTATAAATAATAAACTGCATAAACTGCAATCTATAAAATAATTAATAGTATTAATAGTATAAAATATAAATATATTATTGAAATATTTATTAAATGCGACCCCGTACAATGTCTAAAAAAATACTAAATAGTACATAGCGTGTACACTTATCTTGTTACAAGTACAGGCTTCAGTTTTATCAGTTCATTGATTCTGATGTTGGTTTAAATTATAAAATCACTGTGGTAATGAAACAATAAAATATATAATACAGTATGTTCTCACAGTATGCAGTTGACATATGTCGGTAGGATATTTTACGATGAACTTTTGCAAACATGTAATATGGATAATTTGCAGATATGAGTGACTCATAAGTCACAACCCTAAATAGAGGTGTTTAGCAAATCCAATGCCTTGTCCCTGTCCTTAAATCAATGTTCTGTTAAATACTTTAGTAGATTGAGGCTTTTTTATTTATGGACACCTAATGCACAAGAGAAGTGTAGTACCAGTTCTTACTTCCAAGTAACCAGAAACGAGAAAGTGAGAGTGTAATATTTTTCCATATCTAATAGGAGGAGCAATTCATATCCATTTTCCAGATGATTTTTTTTACTAGCATGTACTTTTTTCATGCAGGACACGCTATTGTGTCAGCTGTAACTAGTGGAAGTACAAAGTATTTTCTAGGAACTGATAGCGCTCCTCATGACAAAAGACGAAAAGAATGCTCTTGTGGTTGTGCTGGTATATATAGTGCCCCAGTTGCGCTCTCACTTTATGCCAAAGTTTTTGAAGAGGTAATTCAACATCCACCCTTTTCTCCATCCATGTCTTATACTGATTTCTGCATCTAAGACACTTCGTTTCTGCTTCCTGCTCGCTTGACCAATTTCATACCATTTAATCAGCAAAGACCATGCTTGCAAATTAATACTCCCTCATATGACAGTATGAAATACAATGATCACTATTAGCTTCTTCCTTGGTTTGACTCAAACTGTTTGTTTATACAGGCAGGTGCCCTTGACAAATTAGAGGCATTCACAAGCTTCAATGGACCAGATTTTTATGGCCTGGCCCGAAACACATCGAAGATTGAACTGATTAGGAGCCCATGGAAAGTCCCGGACTCATTCTCGTATGCATCCGGTGACATTATCCCTATGTTTGCAGGTCAAATGCTTGAATGGCTGCCCTCTGTTTGACCTGTTGATGCAATTCATTTCAAAGGACTGAATAATGGAAAATAATTGAAGTCGGGAAAAGAATTGCTTCCCTCATTTGCTGAAGAATCGATTCATCTGATTCAAGTTGTTGTATATTATCCCATTCAAAGTTTGATACCGAGTATTTGATTCTTGAGCTATAAAAGTTGGCTGGAGTTTTCTACTCTTTGTTCACTACATGCATCAAATTAATAATTCAACTGATGCTTAGCTTCGTTAAAGCAATTCATGCTATCAGTCTTTTTGCCATGGAAAGAGAACATAGGTTAAAGGTTACGAGCTGTGTAACCATTGAAAGCAAGTAATTTAGGGATAATCACATACCAACAAGATACTTGAATGATCATAACTATCTGTACTCCATATCAAGTGATGCTGTCTGCATATCAAATTAGCAGTTTTCCATTTTGTTAATGTTAGGTCAACTTACTACTGACAAAATGGATGAAAGACTTGGAGAGGATATTCTATGGAAACATTGTTGCATAATGTGCTATGGAGATTTGCCTCACCCACCTTAATATGTCACTGTATTTTCCTGTACTACTCTCGAATGTGGAATTTATTGGACGATGAGAGTTGTGGCTGGGAGAGTACTGTAGTACTAGATATGGAACTATTTGGTAATTCTGATAAATGGGAGATAGCAGATATGTTACAGATATGGAACTATTTGTTTCAAATTCATGACTTTGTGATAAGAAAATTTATTTGTTTCCTTTAATTCTTCTACTTTTGCTACAGGAACGTGTTATCGGATGACGGTTCTTTGGAGCAAGATGGTGCTGCAAGACATGCTGTCCAGGTATACTCTGATTTCTTCTTGTTGAATGACTATGTTTTTTACCACCCAAGCCAAGCTTCTGAATAGTCAAAATTGGGGATGAAGAAATATTCTGCATATTGTACAGCTAGTGAAATTACTCTCTTGACACCACATACAAGTTAACATTCTTATAACAATATTACAATAGTTTTAATTTCAATCTCTACTATGGTTTACTCTAAAAGAATTTCTGCTCGGTTACTACATTGACAGCAATGTGCATAATCTTTCCCATTTTAAAAGCTCTGAATACTTGCTGCTATATATATATATACAGGCCCTGGCTAGGTATGTTCGCCGTGAAGCTAGCTGCCTTGCATTAGCAGGCTGTTGTGGTAATTTGGAAGAAATATTTTGTAAAGTCGAACAGTGTTCATACGATGCAAAACCAACAAGAAAGGCATTAAAATACATTCCAGCTGGAGGGTATGCTCAGTTTCTTAAGATCAATGGATTAAACCGAAAGCGATTAGGGATAGTCAGGCATCCGTTCTTCGAATTCGCCACAGGATCAGCCGAAGAACCAACTTTCAAGAAACACCTGAAAACATTAAGGTAATAATAGCTACAAAATGTTAAATATTTCCAAATTTAACATAGACAGAATTTGATAACTCTGTGTTGATAGAGAATCTGGAAATTACAAACATAGACACAATCATGAGCTCGAATGACGAGCTTCAGGCAATGCTTATCGAGTTCAAAATCACGATAAATTTTTACTTAAAAGAGCTTGTTTCATCCCCAGTGAGAACATTATCAGATGTGATTTCCTTCAACAAAAAGTTCACAGATTTGGTAAGCACCCAGCTGAAGTACAATTTCTGTCATAGTATACAGAATTTGATAACTCTGTCTGAATTTTTCAGGAGAGTCAACAAATACTCCTAGCAGCAGAGTCAACAGATGCCAACATAAAGAAACATCTACGGAAGTTAGCGAGCTAACAAAGAATGGATTTGAGAAGATTATGACAGAAAACAAGTTGGATGCAGTGTTGAGTCCAGGAGCTGAGATTGCATTTGGTTTTGAGCAGAGTACTAAGATCAGAAAGCCACCTCTTTTCTCTTTTTTGAAATAGTTAACTACTGTTAGTTAAAAACTATGAATAATTAAGATGACGGATCAAGCAGTTGTAATCCTAAATAGGCTTTTGTTTTCTCAAATTTGATTTGGCAATAACTGCATATTCTGCTAAATGATTGAATAGTGTACAAAAACTCATCAGTGTAATGTTGAATTTTCCTCGAAAAATATGATAAATTCTGATGGTTCGATAAAAACACCATCAGACCCACTTTTTACGAGCTCATAAGGTTCGATGCTAAAACGAACTTATAAGAAAACATAAAGCAACAGAAAAGATATCATAACATTGTTCGCTCTTTATCAGTGTAAATGTGGAGCTAAACTTGTGAAATTGAGTGGCAGACGCAACAAGAAATCAAATCATAAAGAAAAAATTACCAAGAAATTATAACAAAGTCTTTATTTGGCACACCCTAAAAGTTTATTTAGCACATCGGTATTTGGCCAGACTTTCGTCACGAAGGTATATGGTCAGACATTCGTCACGAAGGTACGAAGGAAATCCGTCACGAAGGTATTGGGGAGATTCGTCACGAAGGTATTGGGGACTTCCGTGACGATTTTTTTTATAAAAAATTCAGAATCTTGTAGAAAATTTCAATACGAGTCCGTGCATATAAAATACGTCCAAAACGGACATCGTTTGCCCTTTCAAAAGCCCTAAAAACAAAATACCTTCGTGACAAATCTCCTTAATACCTTCGTGACATTATTTTCCAAAACGGATATTATTTTCCATTGGATCAATAGTCAATACAATAAAATGTATTATGGGTAGTAATATATTGTTTGTTGACTCAGAAGGTGGTTCACCATGAGAAGCTTCCATGCCAGATTTAAGGAGTTAAACACCATAATTTGTAAGTCCTCTTTCCTTTGCCTCTGCAACTACACATATATCCTCTTTCCTTGTGATGTGAGTGGCTGTAACACAACTAATTAAATTGATCATTTGCATATTTAATATATATGATTAGTTGGCACGCCAGCCAGTGCTATTCATTTTTAATATAAAACTAGCCAGTAGCCAGTGACCAATGATCAAACAATGGGAAAAATAATGTCAAAATCAGAGCTGGTCAGAAAAATATACAAAGTTGACGAACAATATGCACTTCATAATTGTCTAGCAGGACATTTCTATTCCACATGAACTTAATTATCCTTCATATTACAGATTTTTTTAATCTAATAAGCTATTTATTTATGTCTTCTGATTAAATGCGTCAGAAATGCATATTTCTAAGAATAACAAAATGTAATTTACTACCAGTAAGTTTAATCTGGCTGTTGTGAGCTGGCAACAAGTAGTTGACTTTCTTGAGTGACAAGAAGTCATTAAGAGCAATGTTGCTTGCAGCCATGTCTAACGGAAAGAATTGTATTTAACAGGAACAAGACTTATTAAGGTGTTTTTTTAGTGTAAAATGAGCATATATTATATAGGGTCAGGATCTGGTGAGAACGTTCTCACAGGAGAGAACAGGTGAGAACGAATCTGAGTCGTCCATGATTAAATTAAAACGAACGGTCAGATTAAAACAAACTAAACAATAACGCGTCCGAAAAAAGTAGCTGGCCTTCCTCCTTCCTCCAGTGGCGAGGATTGTATCGACGGTGAGCTCGATACTTTGTCGACCTCGCACCTCCGGCACCAAGTGGCGGCGACGAAATCGCTAGATCAAGTTACGGTCTCCTTTCTTGGGTGTTTTGATTTTAACCTAGGCGGGAGAAAGATGGAAAGCCCGGGAAGAGGGCTTCACTTGGCAAAGGAGTCCGCAGTTCATCGTCGGCGAAGCTTGTTCTCGCTTCTTTGCTTCGACCTTCCTCCTCCTCCTTCCTAGCTCGGGATATCGTCAACCTCGCACCTCCGACTCCCTTTTTGCTCGCTTCATATCACCCCCGGCGACGCCAAATCTCAGAAGCTTCCAGATGAGCATCGCCGTGCTCCCGACAAAGCTGCAGTTGAGACGGGAACGATGACGATTTCGGAGCTCCTCTGTCGCAACCAAATCCTCAGACCACCATGAGTATTTCGCTTCCGAAGATCTCAACCCTTTCTGAGCCTGAAGCTAAACTCAGGTTTCTCTCATGTCAATTTCGATTTCCCCCCTTTTCTAGGATTTTATGTTAAGATGTGCTTCTCGAGGTACCCTCTGGTATGATTTGTCTCCTTATTCGCATTTGAAAATATTTTCAGAGAATTGTTTTTTCCTTCTGCCGTGAATTGGAGGACAATGGAATTTTTCGATGCTGATAGATGGTTCATTATTAAGCTGAATTCATTTCATATTCTTAAAAGTCTTTTTCGTCAATTTCTGTTGTGGAAATGTCGTTGTTAACATATCAAGATTGCCTCCTTCACGTAATGTGGTTCATGGTGATAGTCATTCTTCATTAACAGCCATATATCGAATTTAGAGGGCTTATGAATTATGAAATTATTATTAGTGAGAATGAGAATGGAAGTTGTTGCATTTCAGGCTGCATCATTTGCTTCAATCACCAGTTTGATTGCTAACGATATTTGTGCTTCTGATATCGTCTAAATACATTTTCTCTGTGATTGTGTAGGTAGTCAAGATGCTAAAACCTGAAAGGTGGCATACATTTTTCGATAGTGAAGGGAGGGTTCTGGGTTTCCAGAAAGTGTTGAAATTAATATGTATTGGGGTATGTTGATTACTACAGTAGTGAATAATATAAATTAATTCTTCAATATGCCTCATGTGTCAGAATTTCTGACATGGAAATTGAGCATCTCCGACATGGAAATTGAGCATCTCCTCACTGGGATCCGCTTGCTTCGTTCATACTTGAATGAGGAACAATTACAAGCACCTGTTTTGCAATTTTTTGAAGAAAAATCTTCCTAATGTGTCAACTGTGAATGAAAGTGATGCCCATGTTGATTTGAAATGGAAAGATCAGGAGAAAACTTTTTCCATGCACAATGTTGATACAATGGATATGTATTCTTGTCTTTCTTTTGCGACGTATGTGGATGACTTATCATTAGTCATCAGAAGTGTGGCAACCTTTCACTGGATTCCCCCCTCCGAGCACAACAGGTAGTAAGTGAAGTTGGTTGTCTTAGTTGCATATATTGTTGGTGATTATTTCATACTCAAATGTTCTATTATTTTTTCCAACACTTGGCAGGAAAGGATATGCTTGATGCTAATAGTAATTTCTCAGTTGGGAATTATGTAAGTACTCAGTTGGGAATTACTTGCTTTAGGCAGTTCTAAAGGCTCGGGTTTATTTCTTTAAAGTCTTTAATGAATTATGAAACTATATTATTATTTCTGGAAATTTTTGTGGTTTAGGTATTTAATGGTGATACTTTAAATTTGTAATCATACTTGCTTGTTTTTTTTGTAAGGCTACTCTTTACGATAGACAACTTCCCAAGACTCATATATAATATATTTCCACGTGTGCAATCAGTACTCTTTATACTACTGGATGATTATATATATATCTGATGAAGTATAAAAGGTTGCAGTCTCTACATTTTGTAGATAGTTGTTCTAGCTTTTGACGTCTTATTCTCTTAATGCAGCCATTTGGTGATCCTTACCAGTTACCAGTCTCTGGCACCTGTAGTACAAGATGGTCTTCAAACTCCAGGTGTGTGTGCTTTGATCTCTTAAAATATCTTGTAAATCTTATCGTGTCATTTGATAGATAACTGTGAAATTTGTTATAAATTTTTATTTTGTGGAATGTGTGTGCAAAGTTTTAAGTAGTCACAAGGTATGTGGAGTCTTTGACTGAATATCAAGTTGTAGATTGCTTAGGAACTTTCCGCTATCAAGTTGTAACACTGACAAATATCTGATGGTTGCAAGATGAAACCATTAGTGGAGTAGTCTTGAATGTTATAAATTGATTAGGAATCAGTAGTTGGTAAGCCAACTCCTGATTTGCCCTGAAAAACTAGAACTGTAATCAAATTGTTTGTCATCTCATTGTTGTAAGTGAATTTGCAGAATCAGAAGAAGGCTAACTTCTTAAGACATCCAGTGTCATGTATATGCATATTCAACCGGCCCTTGGCCTGAGTATTATTGACGCCATCTCTCTGTTCATAGTATTTATGTTCCTGTAGTGCAAAGCCCCTTTACTTACTCTTATGTCTAAATATTAATCCGTGCCAAATTGACTTAACCCGTGCATGGCACGGGGGTTGCACTAGTATACTAAAATGTTTTATGTGTGACTGCATAATTTTTTTCTTGTTCATTGTTCATGCTTTCAAATTTCGATCTTGTAAAATTTCATCCTTGCAAAGTTTAGTCCAGAAAGATGGAATTGCACCAAATTGTTTATGGCATTGTCTTGACTCTGAATTGCGTTGAGCAATACTGCTGTCAAGAAAGATGAATAGATAGATTTGGGAATATATCCAACATTCCAATTGTTTATGAAATTGCACCAAATTTTGATTCGAATTAATGAAACTAACAGATGACAAAATTTTAAACCCGGGTCATCTTATTTACATATATCTATTCACAAAAATGGAGTATGCAATTAAGAAAAACTAAATATGCAATTTACAATAACCGATTATGCAACTCACAAAAATTGAGTATATAATTCACAAAAACTAAGAATATAATTCACAAATAACTAATATGCAATTCACAAATACTGAATATGCAATTCACAAAAGTTGAATATGCAATTCACAAATAATTTGCTTTTTAGAAAAATACAAGTTTGAGGCTTATATTTTATTTTTAAAAATGCAAATATAGTGTTACGAGATGCACATGAAGTGCATTTTACTTGGAAAAAAAATAGTTACCTTTGATTTTAGGAAAATCATTTGTATTACGAAATGCACATACAATATATTACGAAATGCAAATATAGTGTGTTACGAGATGCACATTAAGTGCATTTTACTTGGAATATTTTCTTAGTTACATTTTTCTTAGGAAAATCACTTGTATTATGAAATGCACACAATGTATTGCAAAATGCAAATATAGTGCGTTACAAGATGCACATGAAGTGCATTTTACTTGGAATATTTTTTTTAGTTACCTTTGTTTTTAGGAAAATCACTTGTATCACAAAATGCACATCCAATGTATTACAAAATGCACATACTACGTATTACAATATGCACATATAATGTATTACGAAATGCACATACAATGTATTACGAAATAACTTAGTATGCATTTCACAATTCAATTAGTATGCAATTAAGAAAACACTTGATATATAATTCAGAAATCACTTAGTATGCAATTAAAAAAAAACTTGATATTCAATTGAGAAATCATTTTGTATGCAATCCAAAAAACATTTGGTATGCAATTCAAAAATAACTTAGTAAACAATTCACAATTTACTTAGTATGCAATTAAGGAAACACTTGGTATGTAATTTGCAAATCAATTAGTGTGCATTTCACAATTCAATTATTAGTATGTAATTCTTAAAACACTTGATATGCAATTTAAAAATCACTTAGTATGCAATTCAAAACACACTTGAGATGCAATTCAAAAATAATTTAGTATACAATTCACAATTCACTTGGTATGAAATTAAGTAAATATTTGTTATGCAATTTGCAAATCAATTAGTATGTATTTCACAAACCAAAAAGTATGTAATTCAGAAAACACTTGGTATGAAATTCAATAATCACTTAGTATGCAATTTTAGATAATTCTACTGGTTTTGCTTAGAATTAGGCATCAATTTACTTGCTAAGAAGATATTTTATACCAGGACAAAGAATTAGGCATCAAATCAATTGCTGAGAATATATTTCAGGTGCTAACTCCTACAGGTGCTAACTCCTACAGGTGCTAACTCCTACAGTTTGCAGTCACAATTGTATGAATGATCCTGATTAGTCATCCTATATCTATCTACTAGCTATTCAATTGTATCAATGTTAACTATAAAACTTCACAACAAAAAGTGCATTTTCACCTCTTCAGACCACCAAAATGAGTATCAACTTCAAATTTTGTTGAGGAGCAAAGTCTGTTTCCATTACAGAACATATTATCCAAAACTGGTACATTTTCCTTCTTTCGTGTATTAAGAAAGAGAGTATATTTCTCCCAGCCCAAAAAGCAAAAAAGAATGGTTAAAACAATACTACACATTCAGAAACTAAACAATATATGAATCTAGAACAACCAATGGAGACTGATGTTACCAAGCCATATAAACAGTGGAAACTGAACAAGAACAATGAAGATCAGCAAACAATGATGCCTGCTCGAGTCATAGCTTCTGACCTCTGCATACAACACTCTCTTCATCGCCTTATCAGCTAAGGCTTCTTGGATTTCGGGGAAACCCGAAAGGTTTTTGAGCGTTTTGGACGCCATAGCTTGCAGAATCGAGTCATCAGTCATGCAGGACTCGATCAATGGTGTGACAGCTCCATATTGAACCATTGCGTTAGCCGCCTCAGATGACAAAGCGAGTCTTTGGAGGACTATGGCACCTTTTTCTTGAGCAATCGCACTTCCTGAATACTCCACAAGCCTTATGATATTGGGAAGAACAAATTCTGAAATTAGCCAGTTTTCGTGGCCCCTGGATTCTACTAATGAAGAAATTACAGTTGCTTCCTTGTCTCGGGTTTTTGGACTTGATGAGGATTAGAAGATTTACTAAGGAAGAGATGTTGCTCCTTCCTATACACGATAACACGGCTTTCTCGTCTTCATTCATGATTTCAGCAAGGGTGTTGAGTGCTTTGGTTTTTGCCTCCATATCTCCAATTTGAAGCCTTGCAAGCAACTCTCTTATGTTATCAGGCTCCGATGATGACGGTTCACGTGTTGTTGTGAACTCGGTTAGCATGCCAGTTTTGATCAAAACCGAGCAGTCATGCAAGGACAAGTCCAGTTTCCCACATAACGAGTCGAGCTCACTTAGCATCTGCAGCTTACCCTCGAATTTTTCCTGGTTGCATAACTCAACTAGTTGGATGACTTCATTTAGGGTCTTGACAACAGAGTGCAGCTGTTCCTTGCATAGGGCCGTTTTTGGAAAAGCAAGGATGGGTCGATAAATCCGAAAGACGAGGAGGAATCTGCTGAAGCTTCAATGTGATCATCTTCCATCTTGATGAGAACCCTTTTACTTGTTTGTCTATGTCGAGGGCGACAGGAACAAGATCCTCAGCTCGGGATAACAAGTTTTCAGCCTTCTCGGGTTCGACCAATCCACTGCTATCTTTCTCTTCTACCATTTCTGATTCAAAGATTAAGCTTCACAGAAAATATATTCACCAAAAGCAACAAAGATCAGATGGTAAACCATTAGCTAATTGACAATAAAAATTTGAATTTGGGAATTGCTGAACACAGAGATATGAGGTGAAGAACAACCGAGTGAATTATCTTGCAATGCACATGTGTAATTAGAAATTCCACTAACATAGAGAAAAATCACAATCATGATGAGTAATGGATAATTTAATGCACCCATAATTACAAAGCTGGAAAGGGAAAACCATGTTCAACTACAGTAGGTATTGAAGAGGATGGATGGAAGGAAATTACTCTCAAATGTCTAAGAAAAATAACGCTAACCTACAATCTACCTAATACAACTGTTTGAGTTTGGGCGATATATTAGGGATTTGTTGAAGTCATCAGGAAGAATTGGATCGAATTTGAGAGGGAGGAGGGATTGAAAGGGGAGCGATGAAAAGGGATTGATCTGGACTTAGAAATCATGAGAAGGCGGGGGTGTCGATCTGGACTTAGACATCATGAGAAGGCGGGGGTGACGTTCGAAGGTGTCGGAATCGTTAGCAGAGTGGACGAACATCTCGTCAAAGTAGAGGTGGAGAGCGGCAGAAGCAAGAGGGGTAGCGAGAGTGAGGGGACTGGTAGAAGAGAGGGGCACTCATTTCCAATACTAACTTGTTAATACTAGTCGGAAACTGAATCCATCTCCCATTTCCCGCCAGTCTATCTCCCATTCTTCCATCTAGTGTTAGGTTTCTTAGATGCTGACAGTGGATTAATATTTGTAAATATAAGTATATTTTATTTCCTTATATTTATGTTTGAAGTAGTTTTAAAACATAATATTAGAATAAGTTTGCATTGTCATAAGAGAAGCTCACACATTAATTTAATTTGTGACTTAATCAAGTAGACTATAAATAAATATAACATAGGGATATAAGAAAGATGTTTAAATACATGCCCAAAAGTCCAATAGGATGTAATTAAGAAATAAGTAATGCATTAAATTGATACCAATTTCATTCAATTTTGACAATGGACAACCAACTTTTATATAGATAAGATGAATGATGAATTTATGAGGAGGATACGGAGAGGAGGGGAAGATGCCCACATTTCAACATATCCCTCTCGTTACGTGTTGGTAATATTGATTTGGATTCTACTACAATTGCATCACAAGTAAGTCCATCTCCCACAATTTATTGTACAAGTAAGTCCATCATATATATATATATATATATATATATATATATATATATATATGATGCATCTAGCCTAGTCTAAGAAAGACATTTCTTAACATGTCATTTGATTCGGTGCAGGCAAGTTTCGGTCATGCTAGAAAGGAGACATTGCTGATCAGGAAGTGCACCTTGCTTGTATCAGATTTATTGTTCTATTTTGGAATCAATACATTTCTAAGTGCACCTTATTTGCATTTGTTTGTTGGTTTTTCTTATATGTTTCTCATGTTTTCGGATGGTTTAGTTTTTAGCAGTAGGCATGCTTTTGTGTAGTGTGAGTGGTTTTTATCCCAATTAACCTAACAGTTAATTACGGTTTCCACCAAAATATATATGATATTTTTTTTGTTCTTATATTAAGATTTCACACCATAATTTTGATATTGTTAAAGTTTTGACTAATCAAACAAAATCTCATATTATTATACTTTTTTTTCTTATATATTGAGTGAGATATGGCCCCTCTTTTTGCTAATTTTTGAAGATACATCGTGTGTGCATACTGTTGGAGATTAAAGAGGGAAACACAACTCTAATTCTTGAGGAGCTCACACTAAGGACACTTGTGTTTTGAAGGAAGAGGATTTTTGTTTCTCAACTTGATACTTACAACTCAATGGATGGTCCCTTTTATAGTGAGAGCAATCCACTCCATACAACTTTCAACCAACTCATTTAATGCTTCTACAACATTCTATACTCTTCTTCTAACTTCTACCACATTCTAGGATATTCTTTTATCTTCTACTTTCTTCTAGCATTTTCTTGGACTTGGGCTAGATTTGGATTTGGGCTAGATTTGGACATGCACTTGGACATATACACTTGAGCCTTATTAAAACAAGTTTATATTTCAACACCCCCCTTTAAACTTGTTTTATAAGGCCAAGTGAACTTCTTAATCTTGCAAAGTCATCGAACTTGAGTGGCTTGGTGAAGATATCCGCGATCTGGTCTTGAGACTTCACTTTCTCCATCTTCACGTCCTTCCTAGCAATGCACTCCCGTATATAATGATAACGAGTGTCAATGTGTTTGGTTCGATCATGAAAGACCGGGTTCTTTGCCAAGGCAATGGCTGACTTGTTGTCAACGCAAATCTCAGTCGGCTCTTCTTGCTCCAAGTTAAGCTTCTTCAACAGATTCCTCAGCCAAACTGCATGACAAACACATGAGGTAGCGGCCACATATTCCGCTTCACAAGTGGATAATGTCACAATTGGCTGCTTCTTCGACGCCCAAGTGAAAGCCGTGTTTCCCATGAAGAAAACAAGTCCAATTGTACTCTTGCGATCATCAATGTCTCCACCCCAATCGCTGTCGCTATATCCAACAAGCTTGTGATCGTTAGAAACTGAATAGAACAGACCAAGATCAATCGTACCTTTAAGATAGCGAAGAATCCTTTTGGCTGCCTGAAAATGGGTTGTTGTTGGAGACTCCATGTAGCGGCTAACAAGTCCAACTGCGTAGAGGATGTCGGGTCTTGTGCAAGTCAGGTAACGGAGGCTTCCGACCAGACTTTTGAACAGAGTTGGATCTACTCTTTCGCCGTCTTCATACTTGGACAATTTAAAACTGTACTCAGTCGGGGTGCTTATTGGCTTGCAATTCTCCATTTTGAACTTCTTTAGTATCTCCTTGGCATAACTTTTCTGGGAGATAAAAATGCCCTCCTTCTCTTGCTTCACCTCAGTTCCAAGGTAGTAAGCCATTAAGCCGATGTCTGTCATCTCGAACTCTTTCATCATTGCATCCTTGAACTCTTGAAATAGACTTGGATTGCTTCCAGTGAAGATCATATCATCCACGTATAGGCACACAATCAAAATATCTCCATCCTTGACCTTCATATAGAGTGCATGCTCATATGGACACTTAACGAACCCATTCTTCTGGAAGTAACTGTCAATCCGACTGTTCCATGCTCTCGATGCTTGCTTTAGGCCGTAAAGGGCCTTCTTTAGCTTTAAGACTTTGTCTTGTTGCCCACGAACTTCATACCCAACTGGTTGCTGAATGTAGACTTCTTCTTCAAGGATTCCATTTAGGAAAGCGGACTTGACATCCATTTGATGGATCTTCCATTGGTTTTGAGCTGCCATTGAGATGATGAGTCTAATGGTTTCCAGCCGAGCAACGGGCGCAAACACTTCATCATAGTCAATTCCAACCTTTTGACTATATCCCTTTGCGACTAATCTTGCCTTGTATTTTTCAATTTCTCCCTTAGCATTCTTCTTTGCTTTGTATACCCACTTGACACCAATTGCCTTGTGTCCTGTTGGAAGGGTTGCTAACTCCCATGTATCATTCTTCTCAATGGATTTGATTTCTTCATCCATTGCAACTCTCCATTTTTCTTCTCCTGCAGCTTCCTCAAAATTTACTGGTTCACAGTCATTAAAGAGACAAAATAGAGTAAGATTTTCCACCTGTTCAGTAGTATCATAAATGTCCTCTAGACTCCTCATGCGCGGCGTCCTCTCGTTTGAACTTCCACTTGAAGATGATACATCACCATTGATGTTTGCCACACGTGACATAGGTGGAGTTGCAGACTCGTGTGAGAGACCTTCAGGCTGCTCTATGGGTGGTTGCTCTTCAACTTCATAGAAGTTGTAATCTTCCTTATGAGGATTGAAATCCCATTCTCCCTCTTCATCGAAAACCACGTCTCGACTGATTACAGTCTTCTTGTTGTTTGGGTTATAGAGCTTGTACCCCTTCGAACTAGCATCATATCCAATAAAGATGAAGGTTTGACTCTTATCATCCAGCTTTGTTCTCCTTTCGTCTGGAACATGTACATGTGCTATGCTTCCGAAAACGCGAAGATGAGATGTTCCAGGTTTTCTCCCGCTCCATGCTTCTTGTGGTGTCATTCCCCACACACTCCTAGTTGGGGATCGGTTCAACAAATACACTGCACAAGCCACTGCTTCAGCCCAAAACTCCTTTGGCAACTTCTTGCTCTTGATCATACTTCGTGTCATATCAAGGATCGTTCTGTTCTTCCTTTCAGCAACTCCGTTCTGCTGGGGAGATCTTGGGACCGTCAAAGGTCGACGAATCCCATTGGCTTCGCAGAACTCTAAGAACTCCTTGGAAGTGAACTCTCCTCCTCTATCTGATCTCATTGCTTTGATTTGGGCGCCACTTTCTTTCTCTACACCAGCCTTGAATTTCTTGAATACTTCAAATACTTCTGATTTCTGCTTCAAGAAATATACCCAGGTTTTCCTTGAATAATCATCAATGAACAGAAGGAAGTAGTTACTCTTACCGAGAGAGCTTGGCCTGATCGGACCACACACATCGGTATGGATGAGCTCGAGCGGCTTCTTAGCTCTTGACTCTGTCTCCTTTGGAAAGCTCTTTCTGAATTGTTTTCCAACCAGACATCCTTCACATAGCTGCTCGGGATGTTTTATGCTCGGAAGTCCCCTCACCATGTCCTTCTTGGATAGTAATTCCAAACTTCCAAAGTTGAGATGCCCAAATCGGAGATGCCATAGCCATGATTCATCTTTGTAGCAGGTCTTGAGACACTTTGCAGTATCGTTTCGAATGTTCAGCGGAAACATTCGATTCTTTGTCATCTTCACCTTGGCAATTAGATCGCCTTTT
This sequence comes from Oxyria digyna, assembly GCA_029168935.1. Lineage (NCBI taxonomy): Eukaryota > Viridiplantae > Streptophyta > Magnoliopsida > Caryophyllales > Polygonaceae > Oxyria > Oxyria digyna. The sequence goes on from JAPVLV010000018.1 coordinate 4,933,604, forward strand.
CGATCTCTTATGAAAAGGTTGCTATAATCTTTCATGTGGATATCATAGCCCTTTTCTAAGAGTTGCCCCAAACTCAGGATATTACTTTTCATGTTAGGAACATAGTAGACGTTTGAGATTACCTGGTGACTTCCATCCTTGGCACGGAACAAAATATCTCCTTTTCCTTTCACTGATATTTGTGAGTCATCACCAAAGGAAACACTGCCACTTACTGACTCATCAAGGTCCACAAACATGCTTCTTCTTCCACACATATGATTGCTTGCACCAGTGTCAAGATACCATGTAGTCTGTTCCTCGCCACTCTTTTCCTTGTACGCCAACAATAACGTACCCTTCTCTTCGTCCTTTATCTCCGCATAATTTGTCTTTTCCTCGATCTTGTTTTTCGGGGCCCAACAATTTGAGGCATAATGTCCATACTTCTGACAATTATAACACTGAACTTGAGACTTGTCATGCCTCGAGTCTGGATGATGTCCTCTTCCACGACCTCGTGGCGAGCTTTCTCCTCTCTCATAATTGTTGTTGGAATTTTGTCTACTGGAGTTCCAACCTCGTCCACGTCCAATGCCTCGACCTCTTCCTCCTCGTCCTCTGCCTCTTCGGTTACCACCTTGACTTCTCTCGTAGCCTCTGTTTTCTTCTTTCTCCTTGAACTGCGACTTGAGAAGTTGCTCAGTAGTCTCATGCTTCTTTATATGCCTTTCTTCATATGCTTGCAACGATCCTTCTAATTGCTCGATCATCATTTCCTTCAAGTCCTTGGTTTCTTCTATCGTCACCACAATGAGCTCGAATTTGGGATCCAAGGTGCGAAGTATCTTCTCCATGATCCTCACATCCTCTAACTCCTCTCCGTTTCTCCTTAACTGATTGGAGACGGCTTGGACCCTCGACACATAATCCGAGATAGACTCCAAAGGTTTCATATGTAAAGATTCAAACTCACCTCTCAAAGTTTGAAGACGAACCTTCTTTACTTGCTCAGCTCCTTTGCAAGAAGTCTTGAGTTTCTCCCATGCTTCCTTGGCTGAAGTTGCACTTGAGACCTTCTCAAAACCATCATCGTCCAACGCCTGGTAGATAAGAAACAGGGCCTTCTTGTCCCTCTTTCTTGAATCCTTCAAACTTTCTCTTTCGGGGGCGGTCAAAGCAGTTTCGCCTTCAACCTCATTTAGGCCATTTTCAACGACCTCCCAAACATCATGTGCTCCTAGTAGAGCTCTCATTTTGATGCTCCAATTGTCATAGTTGTTGGTTTTAAGTGATGGAACTTGAAAAGAAGATACGTTGGCCATACATCAAACAATCAACTCGGATAGATTTGGACAACAACCTTCAAACAGCTCCTGGCGGCGCGTCTGGACTCCGATTAGGACGATTCCTTTTCCTCTGGATTCCTCTCTTCGAGATCTTCAGTTTGATATGCAATAGTGCATATGTTGTACAGCTCTCGGACCTCAGCTCTGATACCACTTTGTTGGAGATTAAAGAGGGAAACACAACTCTAATTCTTGAGGAGCTCACACTAAGGACACTTGTGTTTTGAAGGAAGAGGATTTTTGTTTCTCAACTTGATACTTACAACTCAATGGATGGTCCCTTTTATAGTGGGAGCAATCCACTCCATACAACTTTCAACCAACTCATTTAATGCTTCTACAACATTCTATACTCTTCTTCTAACTTCTACCACATTCTAGGATATTCTTTTATCTTCTACTTTCTTCTAGCATTTTCTTGGACTTGGGCTAGATTTGGATTTGGGCTAGATTTGGACATGCACTTGGACATATACACTTGAGCCTTATTAAAACAAGTTTATATTTCAACACATACTCGTGTGAAATCAAACTCAACACTACTTACTTATGCTGTGATGAGCTGCGATCATTAAGGAGCCCACTGGAGGGATCAAGATTGATATCAGCTTGGGTTGCATACCAGCAAAAAGAAAGCTTGTGGGTAGCTATGATCTACTACAAACTACAAAGTCTATGAGCTGGATAAAGTCATGGAACTTCAGAAGAAGTCAGCCATGATCCTGCGACTCAAGAACATTATTCAGTCTCATAGGGAACAGTCCATTCTTATCGACTCATAGGCATTATAATATATAACTAGCTAAGATAAGAGTGTATGAATTCTAGAATTTTGCTCCAGCAATGACAATATTGTTTCACCATATTAATGATCAAATTCTCATTCTTGTTGCAGGAAACCGGTGTCCATATCCTAACGCAGCTACTGATACTCAAAGTGATCTCGATGCTGTTGCAGCATCTTTAAAGGTTATACGAGACTTGATCACATCATTCCATTTGTTTGTGTTAATTTTTTGAGCATTCATTCAAGAAGGGAAGGATTGGATTTGAAACAAGGAGATATGGGAAAATATTCTGATGTTCTCATTAGCCTCTAAAGGGCATATATATATATATTGATTACAAAGAGGATATCTACAATAAGGAAATAATATAATATTAACATATAATCTCTAATACTCCCCCTCAAGTTGAAGCATGTGGATCAACAATGCCCAACTTGGACAAAAGAAACTGAAATGGCTTTTCACCAAGAGCCTTGGTGAAGATGTCTGCAGGTTGCTGAGTCGTCGAAATATAAGCAGTAGCTACTAGACCAGCAACAATCATATCACGAACATAATGACAATCAATCTCAATGTGTTTGGTGCGCTCATGAAACACAGGGTTGGCAGCAATATGCAAAGCAGCCTGACTATCACAATATAAGAGAACAGGAGTCGTATGATCAACTCCTAAAGATGAAAGGAGATACCTCAACCAAGTAATCTCGCTGCAGGTACCAGCCATGGCACGATATTCGGCTTCAGCAGATGAGCGAGAGACAGTAGCTTGCTTTTTCGTTTTCCAAGAGACCGGGGAATCCCCAAGTTTGATGAAATAACCACTGATGGAGCGCCGAGTGGTGGGACAAGTACCCCAATCAGAATCACAGAAAGCTGACAGACGAAGAGAGCTTGAAGAAGAGAGCTGAAGACCTTGTCCAGGGTGTCCCTTTAGGTACCTCAAAACACGTAAGGCAACCTGCCAATGGTCAAGTAATGGATGTTGCATAAAATGTGACAAGACATGCACAGAATAGCAAAGCTCAGGTCTAGTAATGGTCAAATAGATGAGACGGCCAACTAGTCGTCGATACCGTTCAGGGTCCTCCAAAGCAAGGCCATTAATCTTGGCCAACTGATGATGAGAGTCCATAGGAAACTCACATGGCTTGCAACCAAGAAGTCCTGCTTCAGCTAAGATTTCAAGAGCATACTTGCGCTGAGAGACAAGAATACCAGAGGAATTGCGAGCAATCTCAAGACCAAGAAAATACTTGAGACGCCCCCAAATCCTTCATGTAAAAACAACGGCTGAGATAAGCCTTGACACTATCAATGCCACTAGAAGTATTCCCAGCAATAATAAGATCATCCACATAAACTAAGACATGGACAACAGAATCACCTCGAGATAGCGAGAATAAAGAATAATCAGCCCTGCTCTGCTGAAAACCAAAGGTACGAAGCGCTGAAGCAAGCTTGGAGAACCAATTGCGAGGTGCCTGTTTCAGACCATATAAAGATTTATGCAGTTTAAAAACTTTCTTAGCAGAGGACTCGACATATCCTGGCGGTGGAAACATATAGACCTCCTCATCTAGATCACCATGGAGAAATGCATTGTGAACATCCATCTGATGCAAATCTCATCCTCGAATAGCAGCAACTGAGAGAAAGACACAAACAGTGACCATCTTTGCTACAGGAGCAAAAGTTTCAGTGAAGTCGATCCCTTCAACTTGGCGGTTCCCTAGAACCTCCAAACGAGCCTTATAGCGTTCAATCTCGCCGTTAGCCCGATACTTAATCTTGTACACCCATTTGCACCCGATAGCCTTCTTGCCTTCAGGCAAGTCAAAAAGAATCCAAGTGCCATTCCGCTCAAGTGCATCAAGCCCACTCTTCATTGCATCCCGCCACGGGGCATGCTGAACTGCCTCTGAGAACCGAGTAGGTTCAACACTTTCTGTAATGGCTGCTAAGAACTGTGCATGTGAAGTAGAAAACTTAGCACAAGAAACAAACGCAGCAATATGATAAGGAGTACCTGAGGACGGTGATAGAGTGAGTGAAGATGCAAAGGGGGTGTAGATATGGAGCCGTAAACAGTATTGCAGAAGTAATCTCTGAGCAGAACAGATGGTTGCTTGGCACGAGAAGAACGTCGAAGAGTAGGATCAACTGGTTCTGAACTCCCCCTGTCGTCAGAAGGGAGAACGATTCTGCTGGTGATCCGCGATCGCGGATTTGGTTCCACGGTCGCGGATTGGGCTCTGCGAGAATGATCGCATCTGTTGTGGATCCGCGATCGCGGATTTCTTCCCGCGGTCGCGGTTCTGTCTCTGAAATAACAGTAGCCTCTGTTGTTATCCCGCGATCGCGGCTGTCTTCCCGCGGTCGCGGTTCGATCACTTGTGTATTGTCATCATCATAAACTGCAGGGTGAACTGGACTAATAGTTGAAGATGAAGGAACTTTGGGCTCTTCGTAGGGAAAAACAGACTCATAGAATACTACATCCCGGGAAACAAAGATTTGATCTGTTTCGAGATCATACAACTTCCAACCTGATTGTCCAATAGGATAGCCTAAGAAGACACATTTCCGACTTCGAGACGCAAATTTGTCATGTGATCGAGGAATCTGTGAAGCGAAGCATAGACAACCGAAGACCCTTAAATGAGAGAACTTTGGCTCCCGCTGATACAATACTTCATAAATTTAGCCACTTCTGGTATTCATATATTTCTGTATAAAGTTGCAATACATTATTTTGCATTGAATGAATACAATATAATGCATTATGGGTAGTGACTAGTGATATATTGTTTGTTGACTCAGAAGGTCGCTCAAGTTTTAAGGAATTAAACACCATAATTTGTAAGTCTTCTTTCCTTTGCTTCTGCAACTACACATATATCACCTAACCTCCTCCTTATACAATTTCAAGTTTTGATTAAAAATTAGACAAGTTGTTATTGAACGTGATCATGTGATGTGAATGGCTGTAATACAATTAATTAGACTGATCATTTGCATAATATATAGTATATGATTAGTTGGCATATCGGCCACTGTTAGGTCCTCCAATTTGCAGAATTTTTTAATATGATAACCTGTTTATTTAGGTCTTCTAATTAAATGTGTCAGAATTGAAATTTTGTGCCAAATCACCCCTTATTTGGCCGAATTTGCGTTAAACCACCCCTTATTTAAATTTTTGCAAAAAACCACCATTTTGTGTCATTCTGTTAACACCGAACCACCCTTCGTTCAAGTCTGTTAGTTTCTCGGTTTAATATTGTGAAATGTCAATGAAACTAACAGACTTGAACGAAGGGTGGTTCGGTGTTAACAGAATGACACAAAAGGGTGGTTTCTTGCAAAAATTTAAATAAGGGGTGGTTTGACGCAAATTCGGCCAAATAAGGGATGATTTGACGCAAAAACCTCTATATGCCAAAGAAATCGAGAAGAAAACCAGATCTACACGGAGAGACACAAAATAAGAGTTCCAGATCTAGCCTTTAAGGAGTCTCATAAACTGTTCAGAGGTACACCACCTTCAGGTACGATGATTTAAGCATACTTAGTTGTTTTATTTACTGCTTAATCTGTTGTTGAACTGTCTATACATATAGTTGTATAGCCTGTATGCAACAAAAAGTTACTATGTTTGACCGATAGGTCAATAGATACGGTGTGTCAAAATTTGACTGATTTTCTTATATTCATGTTGATATAAGATCGATATCAAGTACCATCTAATGTTGATTGTTGATTGGTTTATTTAGTTTTAATTCCTTTCATTTTATTTCTTATTGTATAAGTCAGCTGAATATATATAAATGACATCAACTCAAATGAATGTGTTTCGTCCTGAGTTGCCGTAGAAATGACAAGATTGTTATTCATTTTGCATACCAGAACTTCTGGTATTCATATATTTCTGTATAAAGTTGCAATACATTATTTTGCATTGAATGAATACAATATAATGCATTATGGGTAGTGACTAGTGATATATTGTTTGTTGACTCAGAAGGTCGCTCAAGTTGTAAGGAATTAAACACTATAATTTGTAAGTCCTCTTTCCCTTCCGCAACTACACATATATCACCTAACCTCCTTATACAAATTCATGTTTTGATTAAAAATTAGACAAGTTGTTATTGATAGTGATCATGTGATGTGAATGGCTGCAATGATAACACTAATTAGATCGATCAATTGCATAACATATATGTAAATGATTAGTTAGCATGTCGGTCACTGTTATTCATTTTTATATAAAACTAGCTAGTGATCAATGAACCTTCCGGCTTCCGGTAACTGGTCAAAAAAAAATATAAATTTGATGAACAATATGCAATTAACAGTTGTATTAGGTAGCAAGACTGATAAATACCACTCTAGGTTAGGATTAAATCAAGAGGAAGGCCACTGGAAAACCAGGAATTTTGTAGGAAACAGCCTACAGACTCTTTTCTTTTTTTCAACGATGCTTACAATTGGATTGAACAGGAATTAAATAGGCAGCAAAAGATAACTTACCCTTAAACCCACTAACAAGACCCACTGAGTAAGTAATAACTGACCACTAAACCCACTAACACATAACTTAGATAACAAACACTGATTTTACTGACCCACTAAAATTAATTCAGTAAATAAGACTAACTCCTAACATAAATTACTGAATTAATACAAAATAACTACTATTAGATATATTTTAATGGCTGGAATCATATCAAAGACATTTTTATTGCACATAGCATCAGCACATGGATTTAATTTTCCTCCAGTTTACAGAGTTTTTTTAATCTAACAACCTTTGTATTTATGTCTTGTAGCTAAATGTGTCATAAATGAAAATAATTTATAAGGATGACAAAATATAATCAATTAAGTGTAAAAGGGTTGTTGTTAGCTGACAACAAGTAGTTGTCTTTCTTGAGTGACGAGAACTGTTGTAACAGAATCGAAACGAGAACAAAGTAAACGCAAGAAAGACACACAGATATACGTGGTTCACCAAAGATTGGCTACGTCCACAGGAGAGGGAGATCAGATTATACGGAGGCGGTATTACAGTTTTCAGTACAATTAGGTTTACACATAAGCCGCTATATATAGCGCTAAATAACCCTAAGCCCAACAACAAAACTGATGGGCCTAAATAAGCCCATACAACAGCGAGACCCCCGTGCTACCTGTCGCAGTGTGTGATTCAGATTCAAGGCATACTAACAAATCTCCACCTTGACTTGAATCCTCCAGGTAGACTCTCAGACGCACCATGACAGTGCCAGATAACAGACATCTCCCTCTCCTCAGAATTGCCCCTCAGGGCAACTAATGGTCACTGATGTTGAGCAAATCCAAGCAGTGTTTGAACTTGCTCTCAGGAACTGGCTTGGTGAACATATCAGCAGGGTTATCAGCAGTCCCTATTTTCTTCACCTGGATTCTCTTCTCATTTCTCAGAAAATGGTACTTGACATCAATGTGCTTCGTCTTCTCATGATGAACCTGATCCTTGGTTAAGCATATTGCACTCAAGCTGTCACAATACACTGAAGCTTGATCCTGGTGTAGGCCTAGATCATTGACCAGCCCCTTTAGCCATATTCCCTCCTTAGCAGCTTCTGTCAAAGCCATATACTCTGCCTCTGTAGTGGACAAAGTAACTGTAGGTTGTAGAGTTGCCTTCCAGCTTACCACAGAACCTCCTAGAGTGAACACATAACCAGTCATAGATCTCCTACTGTCCACATCCCCAGCATAATCAGAATCTGAATAGCCAGCAACCAAACACTGAGTGTCATTCCCATAACATAGACCAACATCAGAGGTACCTCTAAGATACCTGAAAATCCTCTTCACAGCTTGCCAATGTTCCTTCCCAGGGTTGACCATATATCGACTTACTACACTAACAGCGAATGCAAGATCTGGTCGAGTGCAGACCATAGCATACATCAAACTCCCAACTGCACTGGCATATGGGACTTGAGACATGTACTCCTGATCCTCATCAGTCTGAACAGTGTACATTTCCAACTTGCTGTTAGACGCCATTGGAGTATCTATAGACTTTGCTGAAGACATTCCAAACCTGCTTAATATCTTCTTGATGTACCCTTCTTGTGAGAGGAAGAGTTTTCTCTTCTCCCTTTCCCTATAGATTTCAACTCCCAGAATCTTGCGAGCAGCACCTAGATCTTTCATATCAAACTCTGCACTGAGAGAAGCCTTCAACTTCTGAATATCAGACTTATTCTTAGCAGCAATCAGCATATCATCAACATACAGAACCAGATAGATGCGTGAACCACCCTGCAGGTCATTGTAGTACACACAACAATCATACGGACTTCTGTTGTAACCAAGCTGCTTCATATAAGTGTCAAACCTCTTATACCACTGCCTCGGAGACTGCTTTAGCCCATACAAGGACTTCTTCAACTTGCAAACATGATTCTCCTTTCCTGGAACCTGAAAACCATCTGGCTGAGACATGTATATTTCCTCCTCCAACTCTCCATGTAGGAAAGCTGTTTTCACATCTAGCTGCTCGAGTTCCAGATCCTGATGTGCAACTATCGCTAGTAGCACTCTGATTGAGGTATGTCTGACTACTGGTGAGAAGATCTCGTTGTAGTCTACTCCCTCTCTCTGACTGAAACCTCTTGCAACCACTCTTGCTTTGTACTTTATACCCTCTGCAGCAGACATTCCTTCTTTCTTCCTGAAAATCCACTTGCAAGTGACTACCTTTCTATCAGCAGGCAATCTGACTAGCTCCCAAGTCTGATTCTTATGAAGAGACTCCATCTCTTCTCCCATTGCAGCAAGCCACTGTGCTGACTCACTCCCAGATATTGCAGCTTTGTAGGTGGACGGTTCATTATCATCCACCTCCTCGGCCACCTGCAATGCATATCCTACCAGATCGGCTAACCTGTACCTCGCTGGAGGTCTGACTCCAACCCTTCTAGGTCGATCTTGAGCAACACTTCGATGCCCAACTTCATCAGAACCTGTTTCTGGCAGTGCATTCTCAGACTGATCTGTATCTTGCTCATCAGTGACTGGTTGTGGTAGTGGTGCCTCGATTTCCCCTGCATTAAATGGCACCTCCACCTCCTCAGCAACAACCTCTTTCTCTGCTATATCACTAGTCTTGGACTTCAGCATAGAATTCTCATCAAAGACTACACTTCTGCTCAGTATAATCTTGTTGTCAGACCAGATCCTGTATCCTTTCACACCAGCACCATAGCCCATGAAAACTCCCTTCTTAGCTCTCGGCTCTAACTTACCCTCACTCACATGATAATAAGCAGTGCAGCCAAAAACTCTCAGATTTGAGTAGTCAGCAGCTCTTCCAGACCACACCTCATAAGGTGTCTTGCAATTAATGCCTGTGTGTGGACTCCGATTTATCAGATAGCAGGCTGTTGTTAGTGCTTCAGCCCAGAACCTCCTAGCAAGACCGGCATTAGAGAGCATGCATCTTGCTCTCTCTAGAAGTGTCTGATTCATCCGTTCTGCTACACCATTCTGTTGTGGTGTAAACCTGACTGTGTGATGCCGAGCAATACCCTCATCTCTGCAGAACTTATCAAACTCAAATGAACAGAATTCCAGACCATTATCTGTTCGAAGCCTTTTGACCTTCTTTCCTGTCTGATTTTCAACTAAGGTCTTCCATTCCTTGAATCTACTGAATGCCTCTCCTTTATGCCTCTTCATAAATAACCACGTCATCCTAGAGTAATCATCAATAATAGACAGAAAGTACCTGTAGCCACTCAAATACTCAACACGGGCAGGACCCCAGCAATCAGAATGGATGTAATCCAACGTGCCCTTAGTTCGATGAACTGCCTTAGGAAACTTGCAGCGATGTAGTTTCCCAAACACACAATGCTCACAGAACTCTAGACTCTTGATCTTATGACCTCCAAGAAGGTCTTCTTTGGACAGAATCTGCATTCCACGTTCACTCATATGAGCAAGTCTCATATGCCACAGTCTGGTCAGATCAACATCATTAACCACTGATGCAACAGCTGCAGAACCTGTTACTGTAGAACCCTGTAAGATATACAAAGTTCCCTGCTTGACGCCTCTCAGAATCACCTCAGAACCCTTGCAGACAACCAGAATTCCATTTTCACCTTCATACCTGAAACCCTTACTATCCAGAAGGCTTAAAGATATCAGATTCTTGGTCATGTGTGGAACATGTCTGACTTCCTTGACTGTGCAGAAATTCCCGTTATGCGTTCTGAATCGGACTGAGCCGATCCCAACCACTTTGCAGACAGAGTCGTTTGCCATTGAAACACTACCTCCATCTATGCAGCTATATGTTGTGAACAACTCCTTCTTCGGACAGATATGATACGATGCTCCAGAATCAAGAACCCACTTATCAGAATGATGGGTGTATTCCTCAGCCATCAACACAATATCACTTTCGGAATCTGCATCATCTTCTGCTACTGCAGCAGAGCCAGGTTTCTGCTCTTGCCTTCTCTTAGGACAGTCATTCCTCCAATGACCCTTTTCCTTACAGTAGGCACAGACGTCTTTAGGTAATTTTGGGCGCTCCTGCTGCTTCTTCCAGTGACCCTTTTTCTTACCTTTCCTGCCCTCCTTGCTTCCACTGGCCATTAACCCGGAAGCCTGATTTTCTGTACCCGAACCAGATGCCTTATGACGCATCTCTCTGTTGTGAAGCAAAGACCTAACCTCCTCCAGCGACACAGTCTCTTTCCCAACGATAAAAGACTGCACAAAATTCTCAAACGACAAAGGCAGAGATACCAACAAGATCAAAGCAGCATCCTCATCATCAACCTTCTCATCAATATTACGTAAATCTAACAGAATTGTATTCAATTGATCAAGGTGATCTCTAAGAGGTGTACCTTCTTCCATACGCAGGCTGAAAAGACGTTGCTTCAACATCAACTTGCTGGTCAATGACTTCGTCATGTAGAGGCTCTCCAACTTCGACCACAACTTTGCAGCGTTTCCTGATCTGCAATCTCTGTAATGACATCGTCAGCGAGGCACAGCATAATCATCGAATGAGCCTTTTCCTCCATAGTTTTGAACTCCACGGAGGTTGCATCCATTCCATTCTTGTCTTTCGCTAACGGCGCCCACAGACCGTTTTGCTTCAGCAAAGCCTGCATCTTGATTCGCCACAGACTGAAACTGTTTCTCCCTGTAAACTTGTCGATCTTCGTCATGGATACCGACATCGTTCTCGGCGGAAATTCGAACCTGCTCTGATACCAGTTTGTTGTAACAGAATCGAAACGAGAACAAAGTAAACGCAAGAAAGACACACAGATATACGTGGTTCACCAAAGATTGGCTACGTCCACAGGAGAGGGAGATCAGATTATACGGAGGCGGTATTACAGTTTTCAGTACAATTAGGTTTACACATAAGCCGCTATATATAGCGCTAAATAACCCTAAGCCCAACAACAAAACTGATGGGCCTAAATAAGCCCATACAACAGCGAGACCCCCGTGCTACCTGTCGCAGTGTGTGATTCAGATTCAAGGCATACTAACAAATCTCCACCTTGACTTGAATCCTCCAGGTAGACTCTCAGACGCACCATGACAGTGCCAGATAACAGACATCTCCCTCTCCTCAGAATTGCCCCTCAGGGCAACTAATGGTCACTGATGTTGAGCAAATCCAAGCAGTGTTTGAACTTGCTCTCAGGAACTGGCTTGGTGAACATATCAGCAGGGTTATCAGCAGTCCCTATTTTCTTCACCTGGATTCTCTTCTCATTTCTCAGAAAATGGTACTTGACATCAATGTGCTTCGTCTTCTCATGATGAACCTGATCCTTGGTTAAGCATATTGCACTCAAGCTGTCACAATACACTGAAGCTTGATCCTGGTGTAGGCCTAGATCATTGACCAGCCCCTTTAGCCATATTCCCTCCTTAGCAGCTTCTGTCAAAGCCATATACTCTGCCTCTGTAGTGGACAAAGTAACTGTAGGCTGTAGAGTTGTCTTCCAGCTTACCACAGAACCTCCTAGAGTGAACACATAACCAGTCATAGATCTCCTACTGTCCACATCCCCAGCATAATCAGAATCTGAATAGCCAGCAACCAAACACTGAGTGTCATTCCCATAACATAGACCAACATCAGAGGTACCTCTAAGATACCTGAAAATCCTCTTCACAACTTGCCAATGTTCCTTCCCAGGGTTGACCATATATCGACTTACTACACTAACAGCGAATGCAAGATCTGGTCGAGTGCAGACCATAGCATACATCAAACTCCCAACTGCACTGGCATATGGGACTTGAGACATGTACTCCTGATCCTCATCAGTCTGAACAGTGTACAGATATACGTGGTTCACCAAAGATTGGCTACGTCCACAGGAGAGGGAGATCAGATTATACGGAGGCGGTATTACAGTTTTCAGTACAATTAGGTTTACACATAAGCCGCTATATATAGCGCTAAATAACCCTAAGCCCAACAACAAAACTGATGGGCCTAAATAAGCCCATACAACAGCGAGACCCCCGTGCTACCTGTCGCAGTGTGTGATTCAGATTCAAGGCATACTAACAAGAACAGTACTTAGATATAATTGAAGTCACTAAGAGCATTGATTTTTGCAACCATGTCTAACGGGCAGAATTGTATTTTTTATGAATAATGCTTATTTAATAGAAAGTGAGCATATATATGCCAAAGAAATCGAGAAGAAAACGAGATCTACACGGAGAGACACAAAATAAGAGTTCCAGATCTAGCCTACTCATGTTGATATAAGATCGATATCAAGTACCATCTACTCATGTTGATTGTTGATTGTTGATTGGTTTATTTAGTTTTAATTCCTTTCATTTTATTTCTTATTGTATAAGTCAGCTGAATATATATAAATGACATCAACTCAAATGAATGTGTTTCGTCCTGGGTTGCCGTAGAAATGGTATATGCTGAATACTTTGTCCAACAATGACAATATGGTATCTCCAGGTTAATGATCACATTCTCATCTTTGTCGCAGGAAACCGGTGTCCAGGATCCTAACGCAGCTACTGATATTCAAAGTGACATCAATTTTGTTGAAGTGATCTATTGTTTGTTGACTCAGAAGGTCGCTCAAGTTTTAAGGAATTAAACACCATAATTTGTAAGTCTTCTTTCCTTACACATATATCACCTAACCTCCTCCTTATACAATTTCAAGTTTTGATTAAAAATTAGACAAGTTGTCATTGAACGTGATCATGTGATGTGAATGGCTGTAATACAACTAATTAGACCGATCATTTGCATAATATACATAAATGATTAGTTGGCATGCCGGCCACTATTAGGTCCTCCAATTTACAGTTTTTTTTAATCTAATAACCTGTTTATTTATGTCTTCTAATTAAATGTGTCTGAATTGAAATTGAAAATAATTTCTAAAAACAGCATGTAATTAATTATGTGTAAACTGATCATGTGATCTAATAACCTGATAAGTATTCTTCATATTAAAAATTAGACAAGTTGTCATTGAACGTGATCATGTGATGTGAATGGCTGTAATACAACTAATTAGACCGATCATTTGCATAATATATATAATTGAAGTCACTAAGAGCGTTGATTTTTGCAACCATGTCTAACGGGCAGAATTGTATTTTTTATGAATAATGCTTATTTAATAGAAAGTGAGCATATATATGCCAAAGAAATCGAGAAGAAAACCAGATCTACACGGAGAGACACAAAATAAGAGTTCCAGATCTAGCCTTTAAGGAGTCTCATAAACTGTTCAGAGGTACACCACCTTCAGGTACGATGATTTAAGCATACTTAGTTGTTTTATTTACTGCTTAATCTGTTGTTGAACTGTCTATACATATAGTTGTATAGCCTGTATGCAACAAAAAGTTACTATGTTTGACCGATAGGTCAATAGATACGGTGTGTCAAAATATGACTGATTTTCTTATATTCATGTTGATATAAGATCGATATCAAGTACCATCTACTGATGTTGATTGTTGATTGTTGATTGGTTTATTTAGTTTTAATTCCTTTCATTTTATTTCTTATTGTATAAGTCAGCTGAATATATATAAATGACATCAACTCAAATGAATGTGTTTCGTCCTGAGTTGCCGTAGAAATGGTATATGCTGAATACTTTGTCCAACAATGACAATATTGTATCTCCAGATTAATGATCACATTCTCATCTTTGTCGCAGGAAACCAGTGTCCAGGATCCTAACGCAGCAACTGATATTCAAAGTGACATCAATTTTGTTGAAGTGATCTATTGTTTGTTGACTCAGAAGGTCGCTCAAGTTTTAAGGAATTAAACACCATAATTTGTAAGTCTTCTTTCCTTTGCTTCTGCAACTACACATATATCACCTAACCTCCTCCTTATACAATTTCAAGTTTTGATTAAAAATTAGACAAGTTGTTATTGAACGTGATCATGTGATGTGAATGGCTGTAATACAACTAATTAGACCGATCATTTGCATAATATATATAAATGATTAGTTGGCATGCCGGCCACTATTAGGTCCTCCAATTTACAGATTTTTTTTAATCTAATAACCTGTTTATTTATGTCTTCTAATTAAATGTGTCAGAATTGAAAATAATTTCTAAAAACAACATGTAATTAATTATGTGTAAAATGGTTGTTATGGGCTGGCAACAAGTTGTTGAATTTCTTGAGTGACGAGAACAGTACTTAGATACTAATTGAAGTCATTAAGAGCAACATGTAATTAATTATGCAGCCATGTCTAACGGAGAGAATTGTATTTAATATGAAGAATACTTATCAGGGAAGAAAACCAGAACGAAACGGAGAGGCACAAAATAAGAGTTGGAGGGAAGAACCCTTCAAAGATATAGCCACTGTTTAGAGAATACTTATCAGGTATGATGCTTATACGTTTGATCTACTTGATAAAAATTATGGTTGTTTGCCTATGTATACATCATATGGTCCATATATATGTAATTAAATAGAAGGATTTCCTGCTCATCTCATTCGAATAATTTGATAAAGTTCTAGATGCTATAAATAAAAAGAAAACTCAATAATGTGTGTTTGCCTAACCAGAATTCAATTAACTTCTACAGTTACTTTCCAATTTTTTTGGTTGAAGGAGATTGAAAGAAGCACGTGCAAAAATGTCTGTTGGTTCCATTGTCAATCTTGTTGCTGGAAAAGTTGCTGAGCTTGCTGTTCAAGAAGCAAAATTCTTGTACAGTGTGAAAGACGAAGTTGAGAGTTTGACTAAGAAGCTTCGAAGCATGAACAGCTTTCTTATTAAGATGGAGTCCATGGATGAAGAAGGAAAGGATGAGCAGAGTCAAACCACCATCAAGGAAATCAGGAAGCTTGCTTACGATGCTGAAGACGTAATCGAGTCCTACATCCTTGAGAATAGTTCTTCAGTTAACAAGATGGAGGGTTTGGTCAAAAGATATTTATGCTTTTGTAGCTCTCTTGTACGCACCCACCAAGTAGGCACAGAGATTCAGACCATCACAGAGAGCATAAATGAAGCCATGGAGAGGTGGAAAGAATTTAAGACAAATCCAAACGAGGGGACATCAAATGCATCGGCACATCCGAAAAGAAGAAGGGGGATGAACAGACCAATTGCCTATGCACATAATAGAGAGGATCTTGTAGTTGGTCTTGATGAAGACATTAATAACTTGATCGAGGTGCTGACTTTGGATGATACCAAAATTAAAGTGGTATCTATTTTGGGAATGGGTGGATCCGGAAAGTCCACTCTTGCTAGAAAACTATACAATCACGAGGGTGTCAAAGCCCATTTTGATTGTGTGGCATGGGTATCCGTTTCTCAAACATGGGATCCTCAAGCAATCCTACTCGATCTATTTAAAAAAGTTGGTGGCATAACGGATGAGTCCTTGTCGAGCCTTCAGATACTTGGGGAGAAGGTTTACCAATTCTTGGAGGAAAAGAAATTTCTGATAGTTCTTGATGACGTGTGGGAAGATGAAGTACTAAAAATGATCGTTCCAACACTACCATTAGGAAGTAATGGCAAGAAAGTCATTGTTACAACCCGAAATCAAAAAGTTGTTGATTATCCAGATCTAAAGCCCTCAACTCACACCCACAAACCAAGACGCCTCAGTCAAAAAGAGAGTTGGGAGTTGTTTAGAAAAATCATTTTCATCCATTCAGAGGAGTCTAGTCACTCAGATGATATTGAAAGATTCGAAGTAATAGGTAAACAAATGTTGGAAAAGTGTGGAGGTTTACCGCTTGCAGTGATTGCACTTGCTGGCATTTTATATGAGAAGCAAAGTGTCGAGGATTGGGAAAAGGTGAACGTGGCGGTTAGCTCACGGATAATGGCAGATGGGAAAGGAACACATTTGTATGGGCTAGTGGAACAAATGTTATTGCTTAGCTATTATGATCTTCCCCGCGAACTCAAACCTTGCTTGTTGTACTTGGCAAGCTATCCAGAAGACCACTTAATTTACGTTGAAGAACTACTTCAATTGTGGATAGCTGAAGGATTCATCACCTTGGATGATAAGGTGCATGAAGGAGACACACTAGAGGATGTCGCACAACAATATTTGGACGAGTTGATTTACCGATGCGTGGTTGAAGTTGCAAGAACAGACTACACCGGAAAAGTAGAGTCGATTCAGATCCATGACCTAGTTAGAGATTTATGCGTTAAAAAGGGCAAGAAAGAACAATTTCTGGAGATATGTCTTTCAAATGCTATAGATTCACGCCGAGCTGCAATATTTTATAACAAAAGGTACGTAGCGTAAGTGATCGATGAGTAATACTTTTTGTGTTTTATTATCATTTCATCATATATAAATGCATATATATAAATGATCATGTAACGAGGTATATGGGTTGTCCATATATGAGAAATACATGCGTTAGATGTAATTTAAGAGAGAGAGAAAAGAACAATTTTAATCACTTTGTAAATTGTGCAGCACGGACCCGGCGGACATGGAGGACGTGGATCCATCTTCAACAAAGAATCAACACCTTCGTTCCCTCCTCTATAATGGCCCTCTTTCCTTCTTTGATGGTCGTTTTAAATTGAATTTGCAGGTGATATGCCAGAGTTTCAAATTACTCAGAGTTATGCAACTTCAAGGTTTTGATACATCAGATGGCACCTTACCAAGAGAGATAGGGAGGTTGATTCACTTAAGGTACCTTGGATTAATCCACACAAACATAAGTCGGCTACCTTCTTCTATCGGTAAATTGCGTAATCTGCTCACACTAGAATATAGTCACGTATACGTCCGAGATACTTCGTCGGAACTGAGGATCCCGGATGTTGTTTGGAAAATTAAGGGGCTTAGACGTCTTTACCTATCTATGTATAGAAGTGAGTTTAAGGTCGACAAACTGCAGTTGCATACCCTAAAGAACTTGCAAACACTAGTTGTGGGAGGTGTGGGAGGTACTTGGATGTTGCCAGAGTTGTCATGTTTGAGTCCTAGTGTTCGAAAGTTGCAACTACGAGGCATAAACGACGAGAAGACACTAGAGGCCGTATTTCAATGCCCAAGTATCAAAATGGACCATCTTCATTCATTGGACTTGAAATGGGACAATGAGCCAGGGCAAGGCTCTCAGGAAGTGAAGTTGGAGAGCATTGAATCCATAATCCATTCTCAACATCTAAGAGAGCTAAGATTACGGGGAAGGATGGGAGATAGGTTTGCCACATGCGGGGCTCAGTTCCCAACTAGTATTAACTGGTTACGGTTGGAAAAAACCAAGTTCGGAGCAGAAGCTACGCTTGTAGCTTTAGGCAAACTCCCCCATCTCATTTTCCTGAGTTTAGAGTCTGAGTCGTATAGTGGCACAAAATGGACTTGCTCTGCAGGAGAGTTTCCACAACTTAAAGAACTTTATATGATGTTTTTAAACAACTTGGAGGAGTGGACTATTGAAAGAGGAGCCATGCCTCAACTCAAGAAATTAACTATCAGGAATTGTATGAAACTGAGCAGGATTCCGGAAGGATTGGAGTTTATCACTACCTTGCAAGAATTGACTGTCGGCGAAATGAATAATGAATTTAAGAAGCGGATGGGAGGGTACGAGAAGGAAGGAGGAGGAGAAGATGCTCATATCATTCAACATGTCCCAAAGGTTACAAGTAAGACTTCTGCTACTTATTACAAACTCTATGCATTCACAAATTTACCAAACAAAATAAAACTAGTCTATTTCCCGCGCCATGCGCGGGTTTATTTAGTTCATAAATCAGTGAATAAGTAATCTTGTATATAATTTTATCCGAAAAATATATGGATAGTTTTGAAATGATATTGCTACATAACTTAGTTTACAATTTTATATATATTTAATATGCAAAAGATATAAATAAGCTTTTATGCCTCTTATTTGATCAAATTATCATAAGACAATTTTTAACAAATTTATATATTAATTTAAACTCTTTTCTCATTCATATAAAACTATATAATTCAAAATTATGTATAAGTGTAAAAATTGAGGATCAAAAAAATTATAGTGTATAAGTATAACTAAGAATATGTTTTGCACATTTTAATTTTATATTGATTATTCAAAAAAATTGGTTTACCAAAATAGGGAATAGTGTATAAATGTAAGTATATTTAAGTTATATTATTTATTAAATAATCTTAAGTTATTAATAAATAAGAAGCTAAAGAATAACAACTAACTACTAAACAAATTTTTAGTATTTAATGCTTAAGAAACATTCAAAAAATCTACAAAATGACACGTAGGATTAAAAAACCTAGGATGAACGAGAGAGCTCTATTTAATTCTGTCGGATAACTCTGTTTTTTGTTAAATCTGAAAAATACCCACGAATATGACCAACACAATATAATTTAAGTGTTAAACAGGTACTTAACGAGGCGACAATCTGCTGACAGCAGTGAGGTCTTTGTTTTTATACATATTGAGCGATATCTATTATATCTAGCTGAAATCCCCAAGTTTTACATGAATTTCTTGATTAATAGTAGTACTGATACTGAAATGAGGCTTGTTTCTTTGTTCTTAAATTAGTGGATGGAATTCGGAAGTACTAGATGACGTGACCCTATATGACCAACAATGCGTCTTATGATGTGAGCCAACTCGACTTGACCCCGTCTCCAAGAACGACTTGCAAGCCATGTCCTTGACCACCGAGGCATCGCTGTCTAATTGTCACGACACTCGAGCATCGACTATGCTTCGATTCCAAGACTCTTATCAGTGCACGCTTCCTGAAGACATTAAGGAATGAAATGTCTTCTTATCAACAAGACTCTTATTCGCTTTCCCTTTTTCGTACATCATCCATCCTTTGTTGATGTTCCCGACTTTATTTGCCATACTATTTACAATTCCGTGAAATCTTATAGATTTCTTTCAATGTTTGAGAATAAATATGATAAGGTGGTCTTAAAAATTTCCCTATTTTGTGCTTTCTTTCATCAATCAAATATTTGAGTTTTCAGCAAAGCATGTGAATCTTGGTTTACTTGTTCATTGAAAACCAGCTTATTCTTGTCCAACAATTTCAGACACTCTTGTATTGCCTTCACGTTGTTCTTCGCCATACTTAAATGGGAATAGATTAGAGCCAGCATATCCAAATGCAAGGAAAAGAGTAGTTGTTGTTCTACATGAACTCCTCAGTTTGACTATGGAGAAAAGTTGGCTAGATTAGTTGGCTAGATTAGTGCTTTGCTTGATCAAGCATCATGGTATCTTCTATATAAGCAACAAAGGAGCAAGGAGTACTGTGTTCCTCAACTTATGTGCAGGGTCTAACAAGAAGGAGAACCTGAAAACGAAGTTGGGATCCAAATGCAAAATATATATGTTATATCTCATTAGCTAGCATAGTCTGGGGTAAACATTAGAAAATCAGGCACCTCCTATACATGACACTGCAGAACGAAGCTGTTTGATCGAGAAAATGCGCCCATGCCCATATGAGATCCCCGGGAGAGTATAAGAAATATTTGATTCGCTGCAGGCAAGTTTAGTATTTATTGTTGACGTTTGAAATCAGTACCCCCTTGCTTGTTTGTTGATCACTCTTGTATTTTTGTTGGATGTTTTTGGCAATTTATATGTGGTTTTTATCCAGATTGACAGTTCTGTTTCGTATACATCTTCGATACAATTTGATGATCAAACTGGTCATGGAGATTGGACGTTATCGGAAGAAGCTAGAGAATTTAGAACATTATTCAGTCTCAGAGGGGACAATCCAAGCGCAAGTTACACAAAAAAATAATATTTTTATGCTTTCCCCTTTACCAGTTTACCTCCTTAACTCAGATTTGGCAAATTCAATCTAGCTTCTCGCTTAATTAGTGACTAACCTACTTTCTTAATTGAAAGCATGAACTGCTTCCTGATTGAAATGGAGTCCATGGATGAAGAAGGAACCGATGTGCAGAGTCAAGCCACCGTCAAGGAAATTAGGAAGCTTGCTTATGATGTTGAAGATGTGATAGAGTCCTACATTCTTGAGAATAGTTTTTCAGATAACAAGATGGAAGATATGTTCAAAAGATATTTATGCTTTTGTAGCTTCCTTGTACACACCCACCAAGTAGGCACAGAGATTCACGCCATCACAGAGAGCATAAATGAAGCTATGAAGAGGTGGGAGAAATTTCAGACAAATCTAAATAGGGTGACAACAAATGCATGGGCACATCCGAAAAGAAGAAGGGGATGAACAGACCAATTGCCTATGGACATAATAAAGAAGATCATGTAATTGGTCTTGAGGAAGACATCAATAAGTTGTATCAAACCATGTTCGGTGCAGAAGATACACTTGTAGCTCTAGGTAAACTCCCTCGTTTCACTGTCCTGGTGTTATCTGATGAGTCCTATACTGGCACAAAATGGACTTGCTCTGCGGGAGATTTTCCACAACTTCAAGAGCTTTTTGTGTGGTCTTGAAACTTGGAGGAGTGGATCATCTTCATTCATTGGACTTGAAGTGGGACAATGAGGCAGGGCAAGGCTCTCAGGAAGTGAAGTTGAAGAGCATAGAATCCATAATCCATTCCCAACATCTAAGAGAGCTAACTTTATTTGGAAGGATGGGAGATAAGTTTGACATCTGCGGGGCTCAGTTCCCAACTAGTATCACCAAGTTAGAGTTGTATCAAACCATGTTCGGTGTTATTTTTAAACTTGGAAGAGTGGACTATGGAAAGGGGAGCTATGCCTCAACTAAAGAGATTAGATGTCGGGTATTGTACGAAACTGAGCAGGATTCCACAAGGATTGAAGTTTATCACTACCTTGCAAGAATTTAATGTTAGCTACATGAATGATAAATTTAACAAGAGAATGGCAGGGGATGGGAATGAAGGAGGAGGAGAAGATGTCCATATCATTCAACATGTCCCAAAGATTACAAGTAAGAGTTCTGCTACTTATTACAAACTCTATGTCTTCATATATTTATCAAACAAAATTAATCTTGCCGGATAGCTCTGATTTTTTGTTAAATCTGGAAAATACCCGCAAATATGACCAACACAAAATATAATCATCTACCGAGAGTGCGTTACCAACTCGACTTGACCCCATGTCCAACTCATGGCCACCACCGAGGCATCGACGTCTAATTGCCACGACACTAGAGCATCGACTAGGCTTCGTGATGCGGGGATAAGCCGCTGTTGTCCGATCTAGACACCAAACTCGAATAGGAACTCGAACAGAGAAGATAGGCGGAATTAGAATGAGATGAAAGAAGCATAAGTCGAATGATAGGCCAATGGCAGGATTATGAACTCTCCCTGTGTCATGGTTGATCAAGGAAACTTGGAGGGCTTAACAGGGATGATATTTTGCTGCTGATTTTGACAGTTGGATGGACCATAATCTGGAGAAACCAGTGGGTGTTTGCCAATTTTGCTTTTGCTTGGCCTCTTGGTTTTCTTGTTGTGTTTGCTCCCCCTTCAGATACTAGGTCCTTCATATTAGCTGATCTGGATGGTTTTGATATTCTTTGATTGCTTGTTTCTTGCATCTGTTAATGGATTTGCTGCGCTGCCGTCTGCAGGCAAGTTACAGTCATGCTAAGCTGTTAACAGGAAAGAGACATTGCTAATCATGAAGCAATTTGTATCAGATTCATTGTTCACGTTTGGAGTCAATAGACATGTTTTTGTGTAACGTGGGTGGTTTTTAACCTGATTAACCTACTACTTAATTAAGGTTTCCACCACTTTTGTTTCCTATTATTTCTCTTGAATTTGACACTTGTCTATGTTATCGTTTTGGACGTTGTCGGAAGAAGCTAAAAATTTAGAACATCTATAAAAGCTAGAATTACGTGGAATACATATTAGAAGACAGATCCTTTTCAAAAAAATAATACATAGAACTATAGAAGACAGATTGATCGGTCAAAAATTTGGTACGCACTCACTTTTAAGTTTAACTTCCTAAATTCGGGACCTCCAAAAACCGAACGGGAGTTTTCTCTCAACTGATCAAATTTCGTGTGTGCATACTGGAAGTGAAGTCTTATTTGCATTGTACACCGGTATAATTTCTTAATCCTATACAAATTCAACACTTCTGTATTGTTATACTGAGTTGCAATCACTAAGAAAGATACTGGGTGATCAATATTGATTTCGATTTGGAGTTGCATGCCAACTGTTTGATATATTGTCTCAAAGAGAATACTGTGCTCAATTTTTCAGAATGCGAGCAAAAGGAACACTTCAGGATAGCCTGAAATCCCTAGCTATGATCTCATTTCGGAATTCAAGTTACATGTTCGTTCAAGTGAAGCATAAGAGTAGTAGTCTTGGAAGAAGACCTAAAAAGAAAATCTACTACAGAGTCCATGAACTGGATAAAGTCATGGATCATCAGAAGAAGCCAGCCATGATATTGCAACTCAAGAACATTATTCAGTCTCAGAGGGGACAGTCCATTCTCATCAGGGACCTCGAAAAGGAAGTTGGGATTGTTCACAAGTGGAATCTAATGGTTGTCATTGAGAAATATCCTTCTATTTTCCGGGCCACTGGTGGTAAAAAGGCGCCAATTTCGATTACCCTTACGGAGAAAGCAAAGAATGTTGCAGATGAGGAAAACGAAGCAAGGAGTCTTATGGAGCCAATTGTGGCTAATAACTTGAGAAAGTTGTTGATGTTAACGGTCGATTGTCGTGTTCCTTTGGAAAAGATTGAATTCATTCAAAAGGAGCTTGGATTACCAGACGATTTTGAAAGGTCCCTGATTCCGAATTACCCGGATTTCTTTTCATTAACAGATGTTGATGGAAAGGCCTACTTGATATTAGAAAACTGGGATTCTTCATTGGCGGTGACCGCCCGTGAAGAAAAGTTGGCAGGAGATGCAAATTTTGAAGGAGGAAACGGAAATAAGCCTAGAATTTTAAAAGATGGGAACTAACCTTATGTGTTTCGAATTTGTTACCCGTCTGGTTTTAGGCCAAACATGAGTTATCTTGATGAGCTTCAGAAATGGCAAAGATTGGACTTTCCTTCACCATACTTAAATGGGAAGAAATTTGAGCCAGCAGATCCAAAGGCAAGGAAAAGAGTGGTGGCTGTTCTACATGAACTCCTCAGTTTGACTATGGAGAAAAGGATGACATCAGCTCAAATGGATGTTTTTCGTCCTGAGTTGCTTCTGCTGGCTAGACTAGTGCTTTGCTTGATCAAGCATCATGGTATCTTTTATATAACCAACAAAGGAGCAAGGAGTACTGTATTCCTCAAAGAAAGTTACAATGGGTCTGATTTGGTGGAGAAATGCCCTCTCTTGAAATTCAATGACAAGTTTGTAGCTTTATGTGGTAGGAGGGATACAAATGTGAATGTGAATGATGGGATTCTAGTTGGAACATAAATTGAAGATCTTGCAGACACCCTCCAGTTTATTGGGAGATTGGAAGTAGATGACAGGTGATGATGATAGCTTATCTTAAAATTTTCATATGTTTAGCTCTCCTATATCTTTATGATTTAAATTGGATTTAGTTGATAACATTTAAATGATCATACAGCTCTTGAATTCACATGGTACTTTGTGATAATGTAGAACAATAAACTTGCCACTGTCTAGTTTTTCCCAGTAAGCTAGCTAGTTTGCTCTACATTAATTTGCAAATGGTATTGCTTTCTTGGTTTAGTTATGGATTATTCTTGATTATAATTTATAACTAAATTGGACTTGGTTTTTGTTGTGCAGACGAAGAGTTCTAAACGGGCGGGCCTTGGTATACGCGCTGGATTTGTGGACTTGTCCAAAGAGTTGCTGTTGAGTCATTATGGGTATGATTCAAAGCTCTCTAGACACTCTCACAGATTGAAATATTTGTTCTAAGGATTTTGAAGTGTCCTTGCATTTATTTGTAGAGATATTGATATCAAATCAATATACACATTATACTATGCATTATTAAGTTATGGACACTCTGTGACTAGTACTTTGAACCTGCCATGTCTTAGCTCAAGGGATTAGATGATACACTGATGTTGCGTTGTTCACACAAATTCACTCTTTTGTCCCTTAGCAGAAAAATTAATTAAAAAAATAGCTAGAAATTGGGGCCTTGCACTAATGCACACATGACTTGTTCCTACCCAATAAACTTTGTGTGATTGTACTTTTGCATAATAGCTGGTTCTTGATCCTGTAATGGCATGTTCATCTAATTAAGCTGGCAGAGGACCACTTTGATAGTACCATCTATATATACTTTACTCCAAGCTAACTTTCAAAACTCATCACAGCATATATGTGTCCTAGCTTTGTTTTTTCATGCTAGCTGATGGAGATTGATGGCATTAAAGATTTATCGGCCATAGATTGTCGCAGAAGCCTTGATTACCAACGTGGACCACCATTAATGTTGGATTGTGACAAAAGATCATAAACTTCATCAAATGTTGGACAAGTGTGGAGGATTACCGTTGGCAGTGATAGCACTTGCTGGCATTTTACAAGGAAAGCAAAATCTTGAAGAATGGGAAAAAGTAAACAAGGCAGCCAGCTCAAGGATAATGGCAGACGGGAAAGGAACACACTTATATGGGTCAGTGAACCATATGTTATTGCTAAGTTATTATGATATGCCCCGTGAACTAAAACCTTGCTTTCTGTACTTGGCGCGCTATCCGGAAGACCATCAAATTTTAGCTGAAGAGCTTCTTAACATGTGGATCGCTGAAGGATTCATTACATCTGATAAGTTGCGTGAAGGAGAAACACTAGAGGATGTTGCACGACTATATTTAGATGAGTTGGTGAATCGTTGTATGGTTCAAGTTGCAAGAATAAACTACGTAGAAAAAGTGAAGGCAATTCATATGCATGACTGGGTGAGAGATTTGTGCATAAAGAAGGCCAAGGAAGAACAATTTCTCGAGAGATTAATTACAGATGAGACTGAATCACGTCGGGCTGCAATATATTATATGAGGTACGTACAGATCATTTGCATATCATCATTATATATATATTTGTCTTGTTTTATCAACATATCATCATTATGGTATAAACTGAAAATGTTTCATGACCCTTGATTGTTTATATTTTGGCGAATAGTGTTCATAATTTGGACAATAATAATATCAGTAGTTAACTATGGGTATTCATTTTATATGTTAACAGGTGCATAGAGGACATTCCTAACAGCAATCGGCACCTTCGTTCGCTTTTCTATAATGGTTACATAGGTGGTGAGCGAAGTGCGTTTGATTATGTTGAGACGCGAGGTCTTGCCGAACTGAATTTGCAGACAATATACCAAAATTTCAGGTTACTCAGAGTTCTGCTGCTCGAAGGTCTTAAAACATCTGATGGCACCTTGCCAACAAGAATAGGAAGGTTGATTCATCTGAGATACCTTTGTTTAAGGTTCACAAACATCATTCAACTTCCTTCCTCAATCGGAGAATTGCGTAACCTTCTCACGTTAGACTACGGGAAAACCCGCGAAGTTATCAAAGACGCGAGAATCCCTGATGCTATTTACAAGATCGAGGGGCTTAGGCATCTTTACTTACCTTATGGTAAATCTGGAATGATGAAAGTGGACAGCTTAAGGTTGCATACTCTTAAGGAACTTGCAAACACTATGCAGTGGTTTGGTAGGCGGGAATTGGATGTTGAAAGAGCTGCCTTATCTAAGTCCTAGTGTTGAAAGAACTTGCAAACACTCTTTCTAGCCTACATGGAATAATCGAATATAGATTGTCCTCCCGCGAGAACGGGATTCAGTTCCCTAAAGGTATTATCAAGTTAGTGTTGCAAGAGACTATGTTTTATGCAGAAGACGCCTTTGCAGCTTTAGGCAAACTCCCCCATCTTGTTATCTTGCATTTAGGTTCCAAGGCCTATTGTGGCTCGAAATGGACTTGCTCTGCAGGAGACTTTCCACGACTTAAAGAGCTTGTGATGACAGACGGATATGTATTCAAGGAATGGAGTATTGAAAGGGGAGCAATGGCTCAACTCAAGAAATTAGTTATTGGGTATTGCGATGATCTCGAGAGAGTTCCGGAGGGAATTCAGTTCATCACTACCTTGCAGGAATTGTTGTTTTTTGGTATGCATGAGAATTTTCTCAAGAGGCTACGGAAAGGGGGAGAAGATGCCCACATGATTCAGCATGTCCCTTTTTGTAACATATAAGCTTTGATTTCAATCCTGCTGAAAGGAAAAACATATAAGCTTTGATCACGAAGCAGTTTGTATCTGATTTATTTTTCACGTTTAAAATGACTTTTTGAGTGTTTATTGGTGTCTCTGTTTTTTTCCTTTTCGCAGTTTATTTTTGTCATTCTATTGCAAACTTTGAGCATTGGACATGCTTTCATGTAACGTGGGTGATTTCATTCTGATTAACTTATTAAATATTGGGTGATTTTGTAAAACCTGGTGATTTACTGAAAATTAGATGCATAAATAGAGGTAATTAGTTGATCTCCGCACTTTGTAGGAGATTGGGTTTATTGTATAAATAGAGGTCGACACGTAGATGAATTGAATATAAGGGCAACACGTGGCAACCTATTTGTTTGGAAAATTAAGGGGCCTACCTCAGGTATATAGTGAATTTGGACAAAATATGAAGATCGACAAACTGTAGCTCTAGGTAAATTCCCCTGTCTCATTGTCCGGAGTTTACATTCTGAGTCCTATAGTGGCACAAAATGGACTTGCTCTACAAGAGAGTTTCCACAACGTTGTGTTGGCTACATCCACGAGCAGAGGAGATCAGATTATATTTCAGAGGAGAAAACTGATTACAAGACTCACAAGAAACGTTCTAGATCCATGAACACTCTCTCTTGTTACTTGTGACGGTTATCAAAAAATCTTAATTTTCCTTTCTACTAGGTTATGAGATAATAGAGAGTATATATACTACTCTCCTAAAACACAAAACCTAAATAGGCCCAATTGAGCCCAATAAGCCCAACTTGAGATTCAAAGCACAAATCTAACAAATCTCCACCTTGACTTGAATCCTCCAGACATAGATGTATCAGACGCACCATAAGAGTGTCAGATGTACCGGACGCACCATCATAAGAGTGCCGATAAACAGACTTGGATTCTCCAGACTCGGATGTAACAGATGCACAATAATAATGCCAGATGAGCAGACTTCCCTCTACTCCAGATTTTTCAGATGCACCAGTGCGGTGCCAGATGAGCAGACTTCTCTATGCTCCAGCTTTGCCCCACCGGGCAAGTTATCATCTTGTGGTATTTAGCAAGTCCAAACAATATTCAGACTTGCTCCGAGGAACCGACTTGGTGAACATATGAGCAGAAATATCAGCACTACCTACCTTCTTCACCTCTTCGTCTGAGACCTCAATGATGACATCATCTTCAAGACACAACATGATCGTTGAATGTGCCTTCTCCTCCAGAGTAGCCATCCCAACAGCGTCGCTCTTCTTGTCCTTCGACAACGGCGCCCACAAACCTTGTTGTTTCAACAAAGCTCACATCTTGATTTGCCATAGACTGAAACTGTTTCTCCATGTGAACTTGTCGATCTTCACGTTAAAAGCAGACATCTTTCCTCACCAGATTACAAACCCAACTAACCCGAAGCTCTGATACCAGTTTGTTATGACGAATGTGAGGAAGACGAAACAGAAAACATATATAAACGAGAAGATAACAAAGCACACACAGATTTACGTAGTTCACCAACGTTGTGTTGGCTACATCCACAGGCAGAGGAGATCAGATTATATTTCAGAGGAGGAAACTGATTACAAGACTCACAAGAAACGTTCCAGATCCAAGAAGACTCTCTCTTTTTACTTGTGACGGTTATCAAAAAACTCTAATTTTCCTCTCTACTAGGTTATGAGATAATAGAGAGTATATATATTACTCTCGTAAAACACAAAACCTAAACAAGCCCAATTGAGTCCAATAAGCCCAACTTGGGATTCAAGACACAAATCTAAGAGGAGTATTGAAAGGGGAGAAATGCCTCTACTCAAGGAATTAACTATCAAGAATTATGTATGAAACTGAGCAGGATTCCAGAAGGATTGAAGTTTATCACTACCTTGCAAGAATTAATTATCAGCGGAATGAATAATGAATTTAAGAAGCGGATGGGAGGGTATGAGAATGAAGGAGGAGGAGGAGATGCCCATAACATTCAACATGTCCCAAAAGTTGAAAGTAAGAGTTCTGCTACTTATTACTGTGAGAGTACAGAAGAGTGAAATGGGGTTTTGGGTTTTTCCATTGTCCCACATCGACTAGGAGGGGGTATATTATACACTATATATATTGGGTATTACTTTAGAGGGTTAGTTGAGGTAGAAAGGAGTCCCCCTCGCGCGCGTTGCCGCCGCCGTCCGTCCGTTCCGGTCCGTGTTCGTGGCATGTGCGCGGTGGGTGGGTCTTACTTTTTCCGAGTCAAATTAATTTTTGGGCTCTCGGAGTATCCGAACGTAAATTAATTGCGCATCAGATTCTTCCGATTTGTTTTGAATTCGTATTTAAAACTTCCGTTGACTCTTTCAAAATTGTTTTGTAACTGCCCTTGTTTAATGCCATTTTACATGTTTTGTGATATGGAGTTAGTGCTCCAGATTTGCAGTTTCATTTCCTTAAATTGAGATTCATTTTGCTGAAGAAATACACAGAAAAAACAGTCTTCTTCCTCCTAAAATCTCTTTCGTTCTGAGCATACCCGTTTGATTCCAGTCCTTCGTTGGCGAGATCCCGCGATCGGAGGACGTTGTGATAACCTTGGGGGGCGACGCCTGTCTGACTGTGCTCCAGTGGTCAGGGCGAATTCGCTTCTAAGGAAGCGGCTCACGTACCGCGATCGCCAGATCTGAGTGGCGATCGCCATGAGATTAAAGATAGCAAAACAATGTCTGCATCCCGACCGCGATCACCATATGGCGATGGCGATCGCCATTCCATTCCAGAAGCTGAGGTGCAAAATCATTCGCGACCGCGATCGCCAGTTGTTGATGCTGATCGCCATGAGACCCCTGAGTATATTGATAATTATGTTCGCCCGAATTTTCCACCTCTATTCTCTCAGAAGCCTGTTGCTCCCTTTCCTGAGGCATTGAAGGGTTTAGTAGGTGTGAGGTAAACATTCATTTGCTCAAACTTGTTAAGAGTATTCCTAGATTTGCTAAGTTTTTGAAAGAAGTTTGCACTATCAAGAGAAATCAAAAACTGACAGGAAAGAAATGTGGTGATCCAGGCATATTTAGCATTCCATGTGTGATTGGTGAAACTAAATTTGACAAAGCCATGCTAGATTTAGGTGCATCAATCAATGTTTTGCCTTACTCTTTGTATGAATCACTAGGCTTAGGACCTTTGCATAAAACATGAACTGTTATTCAACTTGCTGATAGGTCTACTGTGTACCCGAAAGGGGTTGTTGAGGATGTTCTTGTTATGGTTGGTGATCTGATTTTTCCTGCTGATTTCTTTGTGTTGGATATGGAGCATGCTAATAATGTCACACCTATACTGTTAGGTAGACCTTTCATGAAAACAGCACAAACGAAAATTGATGTTAATAGTGGGACTCTCTCTATGGAGTTTGATGGGGATAAGGTAGAATATAATATATATATGACATGGATCTCATTGATAGGAATTCTCTATGTGCTATTGATGTGATTAATCCTACTTGTAAGGATGAATTACAACCTGTTTTAGAGAATATCTTAGAGCACCCAAAAGTAGATGTTGTTTTATCTACTAACATGCAGGAGTGCCAGGCTAAGCCAGAGCCTAAAGGTAAACTCTCTCCACATCCTTTGGGCAATCGCCCTCCATTACTGACCTCGCCAGGCGAGATACCATTGATGTCTAGTGTGCAGGCACTTGACATTGAGTTTAAACAGCCGCCTGATACGGTCAATGAGGAGAAAGTGAATGAAACCACCTTCATTGCTAAAGACAAGGTGGTCAAGGTAATAGGGACGAGATTCAAGGCATTCCATGAGTGGTTCAAGAGAGAATACAGACAAGAGACTGTTTTTACAAAGCCAAATGGCGTTAGTTAAATCTCTTGAGTTTCATGTCGAGCCACGACATCAAATAAGGCGCTACTCGGGAGGCAACCCGAGGTTTGAGTTTGTTTTTATTTGTTTTTGTTCGGTTTAATTTTCTTTTTAGTTTTTCTATGGACAGGAGGAAATCACCGAAGCTTAGGATCAGCTACAGTCAGTAGCCAATCTTGCTGTAAGTCTTCTCTCCCGTAAAACAAAAAAAAATCCGAAAAAACCGAAAATCATTCCGAGAAAAAAATAATATATCGGATTAAAAAAAAATAGAGTGCAGAAAAAAAAAATATGAGAGAAAAGAAAGTAAGGAGTTGTATTACATCAAGTTTGGTTTCATTAGTACTATCATTCTAGATCTACATTCGCTCGAGCTTAGCTTGTTGGTAGCCATGTTCTTTGCAAAGAGTTGATTTGTTTGGGTCACCTTCTACATTGGAGGTATTCTTTCTTTTGCTTTAGATGAGCTATGCATTATTGGATTACATTTAGTGATCATCTAGTTTCTCATTCTACCACACTTTGAGTTTTATTGGAGGAAGGTCATTCGACCTTGTATGTGAGTCTTCTGTCTCCTTCCCTGGGTTCGTTTTTATGTCTTCCATTTCATTGAGGACAATGCAATGTTTAAGTATGGGGGAGGAGAATGTATTCACATGTCTTTATTTGGGTGTTGGTTGTATCTACATGAGCTTATTGAATATATATTGTATGAAAAAGCCACAAAAATTGAAAAAAAGCATACAAAATCCTTGGATAGCAAGTTCTATGCAATAAGAAGGTGGCTTGACCGACATTAGGTTGGGGCAAAAATAAGTCTGGAGTGATGTGAGTGTTGTGAGCCTGGAACAATTATTGAGTGGTTGGGATGAAAACCCGAAAGGGCGCCCAAGCAAGATGAGTGTTATAAAAATAAAAAAAAATTGAGTGTTTTTAGGATCTTTATCATCTTGGCGTATGGAGACATAAGAAGGAGGCGTATAGGACGATTCGGGTAGGCCACTTGGAGGAATAAGGTGTAGTTCTGGGTATGTGCTTATTTTATCACATTGTTCTTGATGTTGTTGTTTTGTGTGTTTTGGAGGAGCTTATTGGTTATGCAATCACTAGGAGATATTCTTGTACTTCCTGAGGCTTTGAGTATTTTATTGTATGGGTAGCTTTTCTGTAAGTTACTCGGGATGAGTAAAAGTCTAAGTATGGGGGTATTTGATACGCTGCACTTTGTATAGCGTAACTAGGGGTTATTACATTAGTTTAGGAGTATTATCATATGTGTTTCGAGTCATTATTATGTTCTGAGATGTTTATTAAGAAGTGAAGAAATGAAGATCAGAACCGAAGAAGATTGAATACTCGAAAAATGAAGAAGCTTCTGCGACGCCAACCGCGATCGCCACTACCATCCAGGCGATCGCCATCATTCAACAGAAGCCATTCGAGAAGAAATTAGCGACCGCGATCGCCAGGCATATATGGTGATCGCCATTGGGCGACAGAGACCACGACAGAGCTTTACATGAAGACCGCGATCGCCAGGAATCTATGGCGATCGCCACAACAAGGCCGAAGACATTCCGGACTTTCCTTATTTTCCTTTGTTTGTTTTATTTCTTTTTCCTTATTTTATTATTTCGTTTAGGATATATCTTTTATCATATATTTTTAGGGTTAGTCTCTATTTAAGAACCCTAGTTCTTTCTTTCTTATCATCATCTTTTCCATCAGACAATTTAGTTCTGCAACCATGAGCAGGAACTAATCTCCATTGTTTTGCTTAGCGGTTGAAACCTTCAGTTATTAAGTTGTGAGATTTCTAACTCTTGTTCTTTTTCTATGGGTTTGTATTAATTCTCTTGTTCTTCATCTTGATTTCTATTAGTTTTGCTAGCTTGATCACCTAGTTTGATTGATAGTTTTCTATTGCTAGACTAGGAATATACGGTGGAATTCCTTGTCATTGTAACACTCATATCTGCATGATCTGGTAGTTGATTGCTTTTATGAAAGAGAATTGATTGCATGTTAATACTTGACGGTTGTAAGTTATTGCATGCATCCTTATGATTCCTGTGCCCTTTGCTGCTATTTCATCTAATCTTGAGAGGTTTCCCTGATTGCTGAATAGTAAGTATTATCAGGACCGGTTGGCCTGCTGATATATTAAAGATTGGAATAGGAACATTCCCTAGGATTGAATAGAACTTGAGATAAATCTATGATCAACTTGATTGACTGTTGTGTGGATACTTGCTAGGTGAAACCCCTTCGCATAATATTCTCACCCAAACTTCCTCTGCTTGTTACTGGTTACTTGTGTGTTCTTGCAATCAACCCCCCCCCCCCCCCCCCCCCGTTTGGTTACTTATTACTAGTTGATATTTCACTTGACTGCATTGATTTGGTGTTTTGATTCTCTTGGGTTCGACCTCTACTTACTTGCTATACTCTAGTTAGTGTTTAGGGTTTTCTTTGATTTGGTACTACGACTTTAGCCTCATCACCTGCACACTAGACATCAATGGTATCTCGCCTGGCGAGGTCAGTAATGAAGGGCGATTGCCCAAAGGATATGAAGAGAGCTTACCTTTAGGCTCTGGCTTAGTCTGGCACTCCTGCATGTTAGTAGATAAAACAACATCTACTTTTGGGGGCTCTAAGATATTCTCTAAAACAGGTTGTAATTCATCCTTACAAGTAGGCTTAATCACATCAATAACACATAGAGAATTCTTATCAATGGGATCCATTTCATAAATATTATACTCCACCTTATCCCCATCAAACTCCATAGAGAGAGTCCCACTATTAACATCAATTTTCGTTTGTGCTGTTTTCATGAAAGGTCTACCTAACAGTATAGGTGTGACATTATTAGCATGCTCCATATCCAACACAAAGAAATCAGCAGGAAAAATCAGATCACCAACCATAACAAGAACATCCTCAACAACCCCTTTCGGGTACACAGTAGACCTATCAGCAAGTTGGATAACAGTTCCTGTTTTATGCAAAGGTCCTAAGCCTAGTGATTCATACAAAGAGTAAGGCAAAACATTGATTGATGCACCTAAATCTAGCATGGCTTTGTCAAATTTAGTTTCACCAATCACACATGGAATGCTAAATATGTCTGGATCACCACATTTCTTAGGCATGCGTTTTTGAAACACAACAGAAACTTGTTCACTTATTTCAACTTTCTTCTTTCCTTTCAGTTTTTGATTTCTCTTGATAGTGCAAACTTATTTCAAAAACTTAGCAAATCTAGGAATACTCTTAACAAGTTTGAGCAAAGGAATGTTTACCTCACACCTACTAAAGGTTTCGAAGATTTCTTTGTCGTCATCCAGCCTTCGAGTATCCTTCAATGCCTCAGGAAAGGGGGCTACAGGCTTCTGAGAGAACAGAGGCGGGAAATTCGGGCGAACATAATCCGAAATTCATTCCGAGAAAAAAATAATATATCGGATTAAAAAAAAAAATAGAGTGCAGAAAAAAAATATGAGAGAAAAGAAAGTAAGGAGTTGTATTACATCAAGTTTGGTTTCATTAGTACTACCATTCTAGATCTACATTCGCTGGAGCTTAGCTTGTTGGTGACCATGTTCTTTGCAAGGAGTTGATTTGTTTGGGTCACTTTCTACATTTGAGGTATTCTTTCTTTTGCTTTAGATGAGCTATGCATTATTGGATTACATTTAGTGCTCATCTAGTTTCTCATTCTACCACACTTTGAGTTTTATTGGAGGAAGGTCATCTGACCTTGTATGTGAGTCTTCTGTCTCTTTCCCTGGGTTCGTTTTTATGTCTTCCATTTCATTGAGGACAATGCAATGTTTAAGTATGGGGGAGGAGAATGTATTCACATGTAATTATTTGGGTGTTGGTTGTATCTGCATGAGCTTATTGAATATATATTGTATGAAAAAGCCACAAAAATTGAAAAAAGGCATAAAAAATCCTTGGATAGCAAGATCTATGCAATAAGGTGGCTTGACCGGCATTAGGCTGGGGCAAAAATAAGTCTTGAGTGATGTGAGTTTTGTGAGCCTGGAACAATTATTGAGTGGTTGGGATGAAAACCCGAAAGAGCGCCCAAGCAAGATGAGTGTTATATAAAAAAAATTGAGTGTTTTAGGATCATTATCATCTTGGCGTTATGGTGACATAAGAAGAAGGCGTATAGGAGGATTCGGGTAGGCCACTTGGAGGAATAAGGTGTAGTTCTGGGTATGTGCTTATTTTATCACATTGTTCTTGATTGTTGTTGTTATGTTTGGAGGAGCTTATTGGTTATGTAATCACTAGGAGATATTCTTGTACTTCCTGAGACTTTGAACATTTCATTGTATGGGTAGCTTTTCTGTAAGTTACTCGGGACGAGTAAAAGTCTAAGTATGGGGGTATTTGATACGCTGCACTTTGTATAGCGTAATTAGGGATTATTACATTAGTTTAGGAGTATTATCATATATGTTTCGAGTCATTATTATGTTCTGAGATATTTATTAAGAAGTGAAGAAATGAAGATCAGAACCGAAGAAGAAGAGATCAAAGATTAAAGACTTGAAGATATTCTGCGGAGCAGCGGCGATAGCCACTACCATCCAGGCGATCGCCATTCTACAACAGAAGAGTTATGTGAGTTCGAGAGATTATGGCGATCGCCATGACTCTACGGCGATCGCCATGGGGTGACAGAGGCTACGGCAGAGATTTACATGAAGATGGCGATCGCCAGGCATCTATGGCGATCGCCACAACAAGGCCGAAGACATTCCGGACTTTCCTTATTTTCCTTCTTTTATTTTATTTCTTTTACCTTATTTTATTATTTCGTTTAGGATCTTTCTTTTACCTTATATTTTTAGAGTTTGACACTATTTAAGAACCCTAGTTCTTTCTTTCTTTAATCATCTTTTCTATCATCTTTTCCATCAGACAATTTAGTTCTGCAACCACGAGCAGGAACTAATCTCCATTGTTTTACTTAGCGGTTGAAACCTTCAGTTATTAAGTTGTGAGATTTCTAAACTCTTGTTCTTTTCCTATGGGTTTGTATTAATTCTCTTGTTCTTCATCTATTGATTTCTATTAGTTTTGCTAGCTTGATCACCTAGTTTGATTGATAGTTTTCTATTGCTAGACTAGGAATATACGGTGGAATTCCTTGTCATTGTAGCACTCATATCTGCATGATCTGGTAGTTGATTGCTTTAATGATAGAGAATTGATTGCATGTTAATACTTGACGGTTGTAAGTTATTGCATGCATCCTTATAATTCTTGTGCCCTTTGTTGCTATTTCATCTAATCTTGAGAGGTTTCCCTGATTGCTGAATAGTAAGTATTATCAGGACCGGTTGGCCTGCTGATATATTAAAGATTGGAATAGGAACATTCCCTAGGATTGAATAGAACTTGAGATAAATCTATGATCAACTTGATTGACTGTTGTGTGGATACTTGCTAGGTGAAACCCCTTCGCATAATATTCTCACCCAAACTTCCTCTGCTTGTTACTGGTTACTTGTGTGTTCTTGCAATCAACCCCCCCCCCCCCTTTTTGGTTACTTGTTACTAGTTGATATTTCACTTGACTGCATTGATTTGGTGTTTTGATTCTCTTGGGTTCGACCTCTACTTACTTGCTATACTCTAGTTAGTGTTTAGGGTTTGGTGCTCCCTTTGAAATAATTTATGATGATGTATGGGGTCCTGCTTCCATCTTTTCTATTTATGGGAATAAGTATTATGTTCAATTTGTGGATGATCATTCAAAGTTTTGTTGGATTTATTTTTTGACACAAAAGTCACAAGTTCTTCCTACATTCATCAATTTTCACAAAATGATCCAAACACAATTCAATTCCCAAATCAAACAACTTCAAAGTGACGGAGGCGGAGAATTCATTGCCCTCACTTCATTCCTACAACAACAAGGAATACTACATCGCATCTCTTGTCCACATACTCCCTCACAAAACGGGGTTGTCGAACGTCGCCATCGGATTGTTCAAGAAAAGGGATTATCTCTCCTTGCCCATGCCTCTCTTCCTTTTGCATATTGGGAGAACGCCTTTCATACAGCGGTGTATTTATCTAACCGAACCATCACACCACTCCTCAACCATAAATCGCCGTACAATGTTCTCTACGGCAAAGCACCGGACTATCGTCTTCTCAAGACATTCGGATGTGTGTGCTACCCATACCTCAAGCCTTACAACCAGTCCAAATTGTCATACCGATCCGCTCCATGTCTATTCCTGGGATACAACTCCAAATATAAGGGATATGTATGTTTACACTTACCCACTGGTAGGCAGTACATCTCAACCTATGTCATCTTCAATGAAACTCTCTACCCATACCAAACTCACTCTCCTACCTCCCCTCCCATACCATCCGTCCCTCATACTAACATATTCACACGTCCTCTAAGGCCTTCCACTCACCATAACCACCCACCACCCCAACCATCACCATATCTATCAATGTCTCCTTGTCACTCTACCCACTCTCCTCCACAACTCATATTTCCGCAGGACAACGATACAGTCTCCCCTGCACCACAAAATAATCCTACCCTCAGTCCAGAAGAACCACCTTCACATAGTCCATCGCCATCGTCTTCCCCGACGCCCGTTCCGGCTCCTAATGTCTCAACACAACAACCAAGTCTCACTCACTTGCGTGTTGCTGCTGACTCAACTCACTCCATGGTCACAAGAGCTCGAACAAGAAATTTGAAACCACGCTCCTTCATGTCTAGCCGACATCCATTACCGCCAATATGCTTGCTAGCTGAGAAGGAGCCCTCTACCTTTGCTGCTGCAATCAAGAATGACAAATGGAAAGTTGCTATGCAAACTGAAATACATGCCCTCACGGTCAACGACACATGGTCCCTTGTGCCTTGTCCCCCGGGTGCAAATATTATTGGTAACAAAGGGGTTTATCGCATCAAGCAGAAATCTGACGGTAGTATTGAGCAGTACAAAGCGCGGTTAGTTGCAAAGGGCTTCCATCAAGAAGAAGGGGTCGACTACTTCGACTCGGCTTGTTTTTTCTGATACATCTTTATTTGTTATGAAATCTGGGCAACACATTGCATATATTCTTGTCTATTTCGATGATATAATCATCACTGGGTCAGACTCGCACTACCTCAGCATGTTCATCCAACAACTAAACCAAACTTTTGCATTAAAGGACTTGGGTCGGTTGTCGTTCTTTCTCGGCATAGAGGTATGATACTCACCTTCCGCTATCCATTTGTCTCAGTCCAAATATGTTAGGGATCTGTTGGAACGTTGCAACATGTTGGATGTCAAACCAATTTCTTCACCGGCTGATTCGTCCATCACCAAGAAAACAACAACACCTAACCCACTGTATACCGATCCGAGTACTTATCGCCATGTAGTAGGGAGCCTACAATATGCTATCATCACTAGACCTGAGCTTTGCCGTAAATCGTGCGTGTCAATGTATGC
This sequence comes from Oxyria digyna, assembly GCA_029168935.1. Taxonomy (NCBI): domain Eukaryota; kingdom Viridiplantae; phylum Streptophyta; class Magnoliopsida; order Caryophyllales; family Polygonaceae; genus Oxyria; species Oxyria digyna. The sequence continues at coordinate 4,971,878 of JAPVLV010000018.1, forward strand.
ATCATCCACTTGTCTCTGACTGGCGCCATGTCAAGCGCATCTTGAGGTATCTAAAAGGCACTCTTGACCACGGATTCACCATTACTGCATCGCCTAGTCGTGCTTTAGTTATGTACTCTGATGCCGGTTGGGCTACAGATCCTGTCGACCTCAAATCTCAACATGGGTTTGCTGTATTTTTTGGTGGAAATTTAATAATTAAGTTGGGCTAGCAAGAAGCAGAAAGTTCTCGCTCGATCAACCACTGAGGCGGAATATCGCGCCTTAGCTTATGCAACAGTTGAAATGGTCTGGCTTCGTCAACTTCTTCATGAGATTAGGCAACCTCTGCATAGCCCGCCGGTTCTACTGTGTGACAACCTATCGGCAACCTTTCTAGCAAACAATCCAGTCATCACGAACAAGTCGAAGCATAGTCAGCTCGACTACTACTTTGTGCGCCAGAAGGTTGAATCCGGGGAGTTACTAGTTCTCCATATTCCAGCTTCGGAGCAGGTAGCTGATATTTTCACAGAGGCCCTTGTGGGTCGATACTTCACTCGTCTTTGTACCAAGCTCTCTGTCACTCCGCACCCATCAGCTTGTCGGGGGGTATTAGTTAAAGATATCTCTGAATCATAATATTTGTATTTTAGGAGAAGATCTTCCCTGTATAGTAAAGATCTCTTGATTGGTATCATGTATGATTCTCTCCTCTTGTATATATACCTGCTCCCTAGTCTTAATAATTTATACAGTTTTACATCCTTTACACTCCTAACTTCAAGAAGAAAGGGAAGCCCCAGAACAACAATCAAGGTTGTTTCGTATGTGGCAAGATGGGACATCGAGCCTATCAATGCTACGATCGAGCTGACAACCAAAAGGATGCACCGAAGCCTAAGAAGGACAAGACCAAACCTCAAGCCAACATTGTTGAAGGGTCTGACGATCTAATCGCCATGATCACAACTGCTGAAGCCAACCATGTAGCTGAGAAGGTCGAGTGGCGGATTGACACAGGAGCAACTAAGCATTTTTGTGCTGACAGGTCGTTATTTGCTGAATTTCAAGAAGCTGCTGAATTTGATCAAGTCTACATGGGAAATTCAAGTATCTCTCAGGTGTTGGGAAAAGGGAAGGTGTCTCTGATGCTCACTTCAAGGAAGTCTCTTACACTGCAGAATGTTTTATACGTGCCTTCTCTGCGTAGGAATTTAATTTCGTCTGCTTTACTTGAAATTGCTGGCATAAAACAAGTGATTGAATCTGGAAAAATAGTTTCAACCAAGAATGGTGAATTCGTAGGAAAAAGCTATAGGTCTGGAAATTTGTATGTGCTTGAGAATTTGATTGGTAATGAGAATGCTACCTCTTCTGCTTATATCGTTGAGACTTTGGATTTATGGCATGCTAGACTTGGACATTTAAATGTTAAATCTGTTAATCGTTTGCATGCAATGGGTTTAATTACGAATTTGGCAATAGATGGTCATGGAAAATGTGGTGTATGTGTTGAGGCTAAGTTCAAAAGGAAGCCTTTTAATTTTGTAAATGAAAGAACAACCGAGTTGTTAGAATTAGTCCATTCAGACTTAGCAGAATTTCGCAACACGGAAAGTATAGGTGGTAAAAAGTATTATATCACTTTTGTTGATGACCATTCTAGATACACGAAATTGTATTTATTGAGATCCAAAGATGAAGCTGAAAATGTCTTTTACACTGATAAGGCAGAAGTAGAAAACCAATTGAACCGGAAAATCAAAAGGATTAGATCTGATAGAGGTGGTGAATACATCACCAATTCGTGGAAGGAATTCTATGAGAACAATGGCATAATTCATGAATTTCCAGCTCCATACAGCCCACAACAAAATGGTATAGCAGAAAGGAAAAACAAAACTTTGAAAGAAATGATGAATGCTTTACTTTCAAGTTCTGGTTTACCTGACAACATGTGGGATGAAGCTGTATTAACTGTCAATCATATTCTCAACAGAGTTCCACATAAAAAGCTAGACAAAACACCTTACGGATTATGGAGAGGGCATGCGCCTAATCTGAAATTTCTTAAAGTGTGGGGGTGTCTAGCTAAAGTGGGATTACCTACTTTTAAAGTTGATGCAATCAGATCTAAGACCTTTAATGTCGTGTTTATAGGTTATGCTAGAAATAATGCAGCTTATCGATTTATGGTTTTGAGTGATCGTTCATTGTGTGAATATCGAGATGCTGAATTTTTTGAGCATATTTTTCCTTTAAAGAAAAATGACGTGCAAGTTGATTCTATGCCTAGTAGTGTTGCATCTTCTTCTATAACCTTACCTTCTATGCCTATTCATGAAATTGAACCTTCCATGCCTATTCATGAAATTGAACCTAGGAAGAGTAAGAGACAGAAAAGAAAAACTAGCTTTGGTCCTGATTTTGTGACTGCATTCTTCATTGAACTCCATGATCTAGATGTGTTGAATGATACATTTGTTAGTGTGCATATGCTAGAGGATGACCCTAAGACATATGATGAAGCTGTAAGATCATTCGATGCTAGTTTTTGGAAAGATGCAATTAACAGTGAAATAGAATCTATCATGTCAAATCACACATGGGAACTAGTTGATTTACCTAAGGGAAATAAGGCCATTGGTTGTAAGTGGATCTTTAAGAGAAAACTTAAGACATGTGGTTCTATAGAAAGGTATAAGGCGAGACTAGCATTTTGTTGAGACAGTGACTGCATTGTTGAGACAATGACTGAATACAACAATCCTTTTTGGGAAGAAGACAACACAGAAGAAGAGTTGACATATGATTCCCAAGAGGACGAAGAGGACCCCCACTACCCTTTCATCCTACTTTCTGCTGAAGACAAAAAGCGTATCCGACAACCTTGGAAGAATTCATTAATCGTCAAGGTGTTTGGACGCAAAGTGGGATTCATTTCTCTGAGGCAAACATTAACCATGAAATGGAAAACCAAAGGAGATTTCAGCATGGTTGACATTGGCAATGAATATTATGTGATCAAATTTCGCAACTACGCAAACTTCAACCATGTTCTCATAAATGGACCCTGGCTAGTTGGAGAAAACTATCTCACCATCCAGAAATGGCGACCAAACTTCATAGCTAAGGAAGAACCCATTTGCTTCCTCACTGCTTGGGTTCGAATTCCAAATCTCTCTATGGAGTATTTTGACAGAGAAATTCTGAACAAAATCGGAGGAAAAATAGGGAGAGTTCTAACGATCGACAAGACAACTTCTGTTGTTGAACGCGGAAAGTTCACAAGAATGGGAATTGAAATTGATATCAAGAAACCTCTGCTCTCAAAATTCAGGATGAATGGTCGAGTGTGGAAGATTCAGTACGAAGGGCTCAGAATGATCTGCTTTACATGTGGAAGAATAGGTCATACAAGTGAAAAATGCTCGTCATCAGCAGAGGATACTGAGATTGAAATAGAAGTCAATGATCCTCCAGATGCACCGGAATATCATGAACAATGGGGGAATTGGATGATTCCTGAGAAGATTATTAGACGGAAGCCGGCAGCCAAACAAGGAACCACGGCAGGCCCCTCAGGTACGACGACGACAACTAAGCAGGGCCCAGTGCAGGAAGATGGGTTCACTCTGGTCCAGTCTAACTCGGGTTCGAAATCGGGTAAACCGGGTCAAGAGGGATCCCAAAATCCCCAAAAAAGCGCGCCATCAGCGCAAACAGTAGAGGACTCGGGAAACTCGGGATCTTATTTCCATATCTTAGCCAATCTTGAGAAAGGAAAAGATACGGTGGATACTGAAGAGGAAAATCCTATCCCCCAAGCCAATTACCAAGAATCAGGCCCCTCAAATCCGGCTACTAAGAAAATCCCAAGGAATAAGAAAGGCAACTTCAGCAGGAAAGGGAAGAAAGTTGACACACAAGACACCGAAATCACAGGGAAGGCGGGTAAAGATTACAGGATTGCTCACAAGGATACGGGAAAACTCACTATCCCAGGAATTATTTTCGGGACTAACGGTAAAAAAGATCTCACCATAGAGAAGGAAGGAAATCAGGAGAAAAATAAGGCAAGTGACAGGACCGAAGAAATCTCAGTAAGTGTGACAGGAAATACCGAAGTAGAGAAAATGCAGGGGAAATTCTGGGCAGAGGAGGAGATAGTTGGAAACTCAGAGGGGGTCAACACAACGTCCAACTGTGAGCATTCATCTGACCCACCAGAAAGCAGAGGCAATGGAATGGATTTTGATCAAAAGATCAAGCCCCCCAAGAGTGGGAAAAATCTTCCTATGGACATCGGAGTGGAAAATGCAATTCATGTCGGTGAGACTGAAGGAGAACAGGAAGCTGGAATGGACATACAAGGTGAAGTTGGCGCCTTGGAATCATCAGATATCTGATCGACTTGCTGATTGGACTAGGATTGACCCCGCACTCTGTCAGTTATTATCAATGATTATTCCCGATATGAAAATATTGTCCTGGAACACGCAGGGAGCAGGGAGCAAGGGATTCCTTCTTACTCTTAAAGACCTGATTCGCACTCACGACCCCTCAATACTTGCTTTATATGAAACACAGATTAGTGGGGCTGAAGCTGAGAAGGTCTGCAAACTGATTAGCTTTGATGGTGTCTTAAGATCTGAAGCAGTTGGTTTCCGAGGGGGGATCTGGGTCTTATGGCGTCGTGACAGAGTTACTCTGAATCTTATTGATATGCATCCTCAGGTAATGTCTCTTAAAATCTTGAGAGTTGGTCAAGAAGATTGGTTGTTCTCTGCCATTTACTCTAGCCCTCAACCACATACCAGAACTGAGTTATGGAGGCGACTCTTGGATTTTTGCAATACAGCTGAACTCCCATGGCTCCTTCTAGATGACTTTAATGAGACTAAAAATCTTACTGAACGCACTGGGAACTCTGATGGCTTACGTCGTCGTTGTGCAACCTTCAACCAATGGATCGAGGATATGTGCCTACTCGACCTTGGTTACTCTGGCCAGCAATTCACATGGAGTCGAGGGCTGGACCCGAACTCCAGAACTTGCGCCAGACTTGATCGCGGGTTATGTAATCTAGGTTGGCAAGGATTGTATGAGAATGGGGCTATTCGTCACCTTCCTGCAGTCCAATCTGATCACAACCCTCTTCTACTCAGTTCAAAGGGATTCTTGGAGTATAGACCATTCCGAAAATCCTTTATGTTCCAAGCAGCTTGGCTCCTACACCATGAGTTTCAATCGTTTCTGACGGCTAACTGGATCAGAGGGGCACCCCTATCTCAAGCTCTCACGAACTTGACTCAGAATCTGGAAAGCTAGAACAAAGAGACCTTTAGAAACTTATTTAGACGTCGGGACAGACTTTGGAGACGCCTTGAGGCAATTCAGAAAAGCCTCTGCGCAAACTCGAATAGAGGACTGATCAATCTCGAAAGGAAACTCCGCAGACAACTTGAGATCTTACTTGAGCAAATCCATTTATTTTGGATGCAAAAAGCTCGGTCAGATGCGTTGATAGATGGAGACTGTAACACACGTTTCTTTCACACTTGCTCGGTAATTCGACGGAAAAGAAACAAGGTTGAGGGACTCCGGGATGCCAATGATAACTGGATTTGGGATCAAGTTGCTATGCAGGAACTCGTCTCAAATCACCTTCAGGAATTATACACTGAGGAAAGCACGGATACTGGACCATTTGACATCCCACATGGCCGATTTCCGACCCTCTTCGAAGCTGAATTAAGTACTCTCTGCAGGTCCTTCTCTGCCCAGGAAATAAAGAAGGTTGTTGATCAAATGGGTAGCCTTAAAGCCCCGGGTCCGGACGGCTATCAAGTCATCTTTTACCAACGAAACTGGAAAACTGTGCACTCAGAAGTGGAGAAAAGTGTACTTCAGATTCTAGGAGCAAATGGAGTGCCCGACTCTATGAATTTAACAACAATTGTCCTTATACCCAAGGTGGACAACCCGGAATCCACTAATCAGCTCCGCCCCATCAGTCTCTGCAACGTAGCTTTTAAGATTGCAACAATTTGGTTATTCATTTTAACACTGACAAATACACTCCTGCATCATAAGCAAGAAAACAATGAGTATACATATATAAAGATTAAAGATACTAAATATACATTAAAGATTCTAGCAGCACAACATATTTCAATGATAGATAAGATGAGAAACAAACCAGAATCAAGGGAAGAACCGAAGAAAAACTGAAGCACGCCAGAAGCAAATCAGAATCATACCAGAATCATATCAGAATCATATCAAAATCAGATCAGAACCGAAGAAAAACTGAAGCACGCCAGAAGCAAATCATAATCATACCAGAATCATATCAAAATCATATCAAAATCAGATCAGAACCGAAGAAAAACTGAAGCACGCCAGAAGCAAATCATAATCATATCAGAATCAGATCAGAAGCAAACCGGAATCAGATCAGAAGCAGAGTCATCTTATTCATTTGCGCTTTGAAACCCATATTCCTTCCCTATGATCTGTGCGCATGTGATTAGTATTATTTGCATCTTCCTCCTCTGGTAATGGTTGAACAACAGTTGATAACAGGGGTGAGTCATCGTAGTTGTCATACTCATCTTCATCCAGAACATCATCAATACCGAGAATATGCCTTTTCCCTTGTGCAACTGCACGCCATCTAGGATCAACATTGTCTACGATATAGAAAATTTGCTTAGCTTGTGACGCTAGAATGAATGGCTCGTCACTCTCACTTAATCGGTCAAAGTTTACCAATGTTAAACCCGGGTAAATATCATCTTGTTTCACCCCATTATGGTTGTTGGCCCACTTGCACCGGAAAACAGGAATCACAAAACTGCTGTAATCAAGCTCCCATATTTCTTCGATTACACCGTAATACGATTGTGTCGCATCAACCGGTCTTTTATCCTTAGCGCTTGCATAGACCCTAGATGATGCAACAACCTTCACTCCACTATTCTGCACCACACTCTTTTCATCTTGTCTTGACGTGTAGAATGTGAACCCATTGATATCATACCCTTCATAAGACCGAACACATAGACGAGGACCTCGAGCTAACCACTTGACTGTATCAGAAACATCATGCCCTTTCTTTAGTTCCTCAGCTACTTCCTTCTTAAACCAATCAACGAATGAGCGATTATGTTCCCGCATCAATGCCCTTTCATTAAATTTAGGATTATTATGTTGCAATTCAAGCACATGCTTATCTACATAAGGACTGACCTCTGTAAGATGCTGCAACACACAAAGATGTGCCTTATTCTTCCTTTCAGAAGGAGGCGAGATTACTTTTTTACCAATTACTCCCACCCCTTCAAGCCTCCCTACATGACGAGATTTCGGAAGGCCTATTGGCTCAAGCCTCGACAAAAATTCAGCTACGTATTCACATATCTCTTCATGAAAGATTCCCCGAATTATACTACCCTCTGGATTCGCCAGATTCTTTGCTTTGTCTTTTAAAGACCCAAAATATCTCTCAAAGGGATACATCCATCTTAAGAACACCGGGCCACATAACTTGATTTCTCGCACTAAATGGACAATTAAATGCACCATTATATCAAAGAAAGAGGGCGGAAAGTACATTTCAAATCGACACAAAGTTTCAACGATATCATCTTGCAGACTATCCAGTTTCTCTGGATCAATCACCTTAGCACATATCGAACTGAAAAACACACATAGTTTTGTTATAACATGCCTCACGTGTTTCGGCAATATCCCACGAAGTGCAATTGGCAAGAAAACATTAAGCAGTACATGACAATCATGAGACTTCATACCGATCAACCTCAGGTCTGAGAGAGAAACTAGACGTTTTACATTAGATGAATATCCCGATGGCACCTTAATGTCATGTAAGCACTCGCAAAACGTCTTTTTCTCCTTTCTTGACATTGTGTAACATGCCGGAGGAAGAAAAGTCCTTTTACCATCCTTTTTTTTCACGGGCCACAAATCTGGACGCATATTCCTCTCTTTCATATCTTTCCGAACTTTCTTATTGTCCTTAGTCCTTCCGGGAATGTGTAGCAAAGTCCCAATAATAGCATCACACACATTTTTTTCAATGTGCATCACATCAAGACAATGACGAACCGACAAATCTTTCCAATAAGGAAGATCCCATAGTGAAGATACTTTCTTCCATAAAACACCCTTTTTAGACTTGGGCTTGATGAACTTGCCATATTTGGTTTCAACATTTTTAATACGTTCATAAACCTGCGATCCCGTTAAAGGTGCACGAGCCACTCCTTCCTCGGTGTGACCATTGAACTCTTTCTTCTTCTTACGATAAGGGTGATACCGACTAAGGAACTTCCTGTACTTTACAAACACATTTTTCTTGTAATGTTTCAAGTATGTGGGTTCCATGTCTTCTTCACATATTGGGCATGCTTGTTCTCCTTTGGTTTTGTACCCAGACAAGTTTCCATATGCTGGAAAATCATTTATGGTACAAAAAACCATAGCTCGCAGTGTGAAGTCTGAGTTGGTGTGTGCATCGTACATTGAAACACCTTCATTCCACAATAATTTCAAATCCTCTATGAGTGGCGCTAGATACACATCTATGTCATTTCCAGGTTGCTTAGGCCCCGAGATGAGGAGTGATAACATGATATTCTTGCGCTTCATACACAACCATGGAGGAAGATTATAAATCGCAAGAAGAACCGGCCATGTGCTGTGCTGAGTGCTTAGAGTGCCATAAGGATTCACACCATCTGTACACAGAGCAAGTCTCAGATTTCTAACCTCCTTGCCAAATTCAGGATATTTCTTATCGATATTTCTCCATTGAGGAGAATCAGCAGGATGTCTAAGGAGTCCATCTTTCTTCCTCCCTTCTGCATGCCATCTCAGATTTTTTGCTTGTTTCTTTAATGAAAACAAACGCTTAAATCTATCTATGATTGGAAGATACCACATAACTTTAGCCGGCGGCCCCTTCTTAGCGGAATTTACCCCTTTACGCTTGTAACGAGATACACCGCACTTTGGACACTCATCCAAATTTTCATGGTCTTTTCTGTAAAGAACACAATCGTTTGGACAAGCATCTATTTTGACAACCTCTAAGCCAAAGGGACACATCACTTTCCTGGCATAATAGGTAGAGGTGGGCAACTCATTGCCTTCCGGCAAAACTTCACTTAACCACTCCAATAAGGTTGTGAAACTCGAATCAGTCCAGCCACTCTTCGATTTCAAGTTGTATAGCACTGACAAAGCTTCTAACTTGGTAAATTTTGTACACCCAGGATACAAAGGCGTCTCAGCAGCCTTTGTTAGTTGTTCTAACACCTTAGGTCGTTCATCCAAGCGATCTCTCACCCCATCCATCATCTCATTCATTTCATCCTCTTGCTCATCATCATCATCATCATCCATCTCATAATTCTCAGAAATGTTATCATCACTCTCATCACTGTCTACCTGAAGATCAAATTCGTTTACACTAGAACTTGGACGATCAGGTATTTTCTCTCCATGCCAAAACCAAACATGATAATCTTGCTTAAACCCACGACGAAATAAATGATCCTCAATCTCATCAATGTCTGCTAACCTCCTTACATTGTTACAATCACGGCAGGGGCAATAGATTTTTTCGGCTTTTGTACTCTGTTGGTTGGCTAAAGCACATCTAATAAACTCCCCAACCCCACTCAAATATTCCGCTGTAGTATGATCACCGTACATCCAACGACGACTCATTTCTAATAACTAGAGAAAACTGTAGAAAGACCAATACATACATAACATTGAAAACACTCATTGAAATAAAATAAAATTATTTGGATATCTAGCTAACAAAACAATATCTCATGCAAAACTCATTAAAATCACTCATCGACATATTTCATTTGCTTTCCTACAATTTTTATCAAGTCATGCTAAAAAGTGACAAAATTAAGTTTAGTTATATGAATTGACTATATAGACAAGAGGTAGAGCATAATCCTAAACATACATGAAAGGTATTAACAAGAACTAGTAAAATTGACAAGATTAAGATTAAATTTTCGTTTAGGCATTTTACCGAACACTTGGAGTGCATCAAAATTTCCTAAAGAACCAAAACAACATAATCAATCAAAATTCCACCAAATAAGGGACTAATCACCCACAACAACAAAATTCAACCATTCATACCACAAAAGGAATCAACTCATGCACATCAAAATCCGAAAACAATTTGCGAAGGAGGAAGTTTCACCTACCTCGATGACTCGAAGGACGAAAGCTGGAGGAGGAGGAGAAGACGAGGAGGAGCAGTCGACGAGTTCGACAGTGAGGCGTGGAGGAAGCGGCGAGTTGGCGGAGGCGGCGAGGAGGAGGCGCAGTCGACTGAATTGAAAACGAGCAAAAATGAAGGAAGCAGTCGAATACTGTAACTTAATTAGAAGCAGTTGAGGCGGGCGCATATTGCCCGCCTCTAATTCTTTTTAATCATCTGTTGAGGCGGGCGCATGACTGCCCGCCTCTAATGTTTTTTACGCATCTGTTGAGGCGGGCGCATGACTGCCCGCCTCTAATTGTTGTTATATTTTGAGGCGGGCGCCTTACTGCCCGCCTCTAATCGCTTCGTCGCATCATTTGAGGCGGGCGTCTTACTGCCCGCCTCTAATGTTTGGGCTCTGTTGAGGCGGGCGCCTTACTGACCGCCTCAACAAGTCAAAAACACAAATATTATTTGAGGCGAACGGATATTTGCCCGCCTCTAAAGTACCTGTTGCAGCGAACTAAACGACTGACCGCCTCAACAGATAGTAGAATAAGACTTTTTGCGTCGGTTTTTAAGGTGACCGCCTCAACAGGGGGGCTGCAACAGGTGTTTTTTCTACTAGTGAATCAACTAGATTTTAGGCAAGAAGTGTGTTATTAAGAACAATCCTTGAACGAGAGAGTTCCAGATTTGTTCACTCTTTTCGTGAAGGGATCACTTGATTTCACTATGTGTTGGTTCAAGTCGTAAGACACCAGCACTTAAACTTCAAACCTTACATATGCTCAGAACTTGTTTTTAACTACATTTTTGAAAAAAAAACTATTTCTGTACAGTGGGGGATTGAGAGTACAGAAGGGTAGTGAAATGAAGCTTGTTTCTCTCTAACATTGTTCTTAAATTAGGGTATTGAATTCGGAAGAACTAGATGACGCGACCCTACATGCCCGACAACGCGTCGTGTGATGTGAGCCAACTCGACTTGACCGCCGAGGCATCAACGTCTAATTGTCACGACACTCAAGCATCGACTATGCTTCGATTCCAAGACTCTTCTCCATGCACGTTTCCTAAAGACATTAAGAAATTAAGGTCTTGCTTATCCGAACCTTTAAGACTCTTATCAGCTTTCCCTTTTTCCTAATTATGTTCCCGACTTTACTTGTGTCATTTTTTAATTATTTACTATTTAATGGAATTTTATAGATTTCTTTCAATATTCGAGAATTAATATAGTTATATATTATCTTGTTTGATTCGTCTTAATTAATACTTTAATCATACTCTCTCCGATCGCAATTATAATTCGTTTTGGACTTCTTCTCTTGAACATAATTATAGTTCGTTTTAGATAGATTTAAATGCTAGTTCGATTTTCAAGTCTCTTCTAATTAATTAATGTTGTACTTTCTCTCTCATGTTTTCCATATCAGATTAACCAAATACCATATGCTACGTAAGGTATATGTATAATTGCACTTCAACCGACACTAATTATCTCTTGCTTTTTATGGAATTCAATGTGATTAAAGGTTGCATTATAATTTTCTTAATCCATGTGTCTTGGGCTTAAACGAATTACAATTACGATCGGAGGGAGTATTAATATTAAGTCGTTAACGATTTAAAATATGTGCGTTGAATAAAAATGAGAACAAGCTTCTTTGCTATTTAAGACTTTGTTTGGCATATCGAGCTAAGAAAGTAGATGGAGCAGAGTAAGTAGCTGAAGTTGAACGATTAGCTGGAGTTTAAGATTAAAATGTTATTTAAATAGCTACGTGTATGTTCGGTAACTTCAGCTGAATTTGTAATAATAATGATAAAATTACGAAAAATGATATAATAATAAATTATTTAAATATTTTATTGATAAAGAGTAATAATAAATTTAAAATTACATTAAACTAGTTAAACTCTATTAATCTAGTGATATCACATTAAAAAATTAAGCTAATTTAATCCACGTAAAATTTACTAAGCTAGAAAAATATTTTTCTACCAAATCCTCAATAACTATTAATTTTCGTTAATGTGAAAAAAAAAAACAATATCGAACTAAACCGCCCTTGGCTTCCTTTTTCATTTGGAAGAAGCTAGAAATACGTGGAACAATATATAGAAGACAGATTGGTCTATCAACAAAATCCAATTCCAAATTGGCAAATTGGTACCGGAAACCGAACGGGAGTTTTCTCAACTGATCAAATTTCGTGTGTGTATACTCCAGTGAAGTCTCATTGCATTGTGGGGGCGCCCAGCTCTAGATTTAGCAAGTCAAGAGGCCGAGTGGTTAAGAAGTTTACTGGCTGACTTACCACTGTGGGGGCGCCCAGCTCCCCCTATATCTCTACATTGTGACTCTCAAGATGCGATTTGCATAGCAAACAGTAATGCCTATAATGGCAAGAAGAGACACATTCGGATTAGACATGCGTCTGTGAGACAACTGACCACGAATGGAGTATTCAGCTTGGAGTATGTGAGATCTGAGAGGAACATTGCAGATCCTTTGACTAAGGGACTAAATAGAAGATTAGTTCTTGACACGTCGAAGGGAATGGGTCTAAAATCTGTGAGATGAGGAATTCTTGGTGGATCCACGTTGTGGTCAAACGAAGCCTTGAAAAGACTCATGTGATGTTACACTACATCCCATTCTATGACGAGTGTATTGTAGAGGATGAGCTTTAGCTCTTAATGAACTCATAGCCCAGAATATGGGTGGTCCTTTCAGACGGGCTTGATGAGCTCACCGATGATTTGAGAGGTTGAGTTATTTAACTCTTAATGACTTCATAACCCATATAGGGTGGTCCTTTGGAGACAGGACTTGATGGAGTCACCTACAGGAGTGTGAAGGGCTAGCCACCTTCTATGAAAGTATTCGAGTAATCTTTCTAAAGCACTCTTTAGCATCCCAAGGAAGATTTGGCTATCTTAGAGAAATGATTGAGGAATCAACTAGATTTTAGGCAAGAAGTGTGTTATTAAGAACAATCCTTGAACGAGAGAGTTCCAGATTTGTTCACTCTTTTCGTGAAGGGATCACTTGATTTCACTATGTGTTGGTTCAAGTCGTAAGACACCAGCACTTAAACTTCAAACCTTACATATGCTCAGAACTTGTTTTTAACTACATTTTTGAAAAAAAAAAACTATTTCTGTACTGTGGGGGATTGAGAGTACAGAAGGGTAGTGAAATGAAGCTTGTTTCTCTCTAACATTGTTCTTAAATTAGGGTATTGAATTCGGAAGAACTAGATGACGCGACCCTACATGCCCGACAACGCGTCGTGTGATGTGAGCCAACTCGACTTGACCGCCGAGGCATCAACGTCTAATTGTCACGACACTCAAGCATCGACTATGCTTCGATTCCAAGACTCTTCTCCATGCACGTTTCCTAAAGACATTAAGAAATTAAGGTCTTGCTTATCCGAACCTTTAAGACTCTTATCAGCTTTCCCTTTTTCCTAATTATGTTCCCGACTTTACTTGTGTCATTTTTTAATTATTTACTATTTAATGGAATTTTATAGATTTCTTTCAATATTCGAGAATTAATATAGTTATATATTATCTTGTTTGATTCGTCTTAATTAATACTTTAATCATACTCTCTCCGATCGCAATTATAATTCGTTTTGGACTTCTTCTCTTGAACATAATTATAGTTCGTTTTAGATAAATTTAAATGCTAGTTCGATTTTCAAGTCTCTTCTAATTAATTAATGTTGTACTTTCTCTCTCATGTTTTCCATATCAGATTAACCAAATACCATATGCTACGTAAGGTATATGTATAATTGCACTTCAACCGACACTAATTATCTCTTGCTTTTTATGGAATTCAATGTGATTAAAGGTTGCATTATAATTTTCTTAATCCATGTGTCTTGGGCTTAAACGAATTACAATTACGATCGGAGGGAGTATTAATATTAAGTCGTTAACGATTTAAAATATGTGCGTTGAATAAAAATGAGAACAAGCTTCTTTGCTATTTAAGACTTTGTTTGGCATATCGAGCTAAGAAAGTAGATGGAGCAGAGTAAGTAGCTGAAGTTGAACGATTAGCTGGAGTTTAAGATTAAAATGTTATTTAAATAGCTACGTGTATGTTCGGTAACTTCAGCTGAATTTGTAATAATAATGATAAAATTACGAAAAATGATATAATAATAAATTATTTAAATATTTTATTGATAAAGAGTAATAATAAATTTAAAATTACATTAAACTAGTTAAACTCTATTAATCTAGTGATATCACATTAAAAAATTAAGCTAATTTAATCCACGTAAAATTTACTAAGCTAGAAAAATATTTTTCTACCAAATCCTCAATAACTATTAATTTTCGTTAATGTGAAAAAAAAAAACAATATCGAACTAAACCGCCCTTGGCTTCCTTTTTCATTTGGAAGAAGCTAGAAATACGTGGAACAATATATAGAAGACAGATTGGTCTATCAACAAAATCCAATTCCAAATTGGCAAATTGGTACCGGAAACCGAACGGGAGTTTTCTCAACTGATCAAATTTCGTGTGTGTATACTCCAGTGAAGTCTCATTGCATTGTGGGGGCGCCCAGCTCTAGATTTAGCAAGTCAAGAGGCCGAGTGGTTAAGAAGTTTACTGGCTGACTTACCACTGTGGGGGCGCCCAGCTCCCCCTATATCTCTACATTGTGACTCTCAAGATGCGATTTGCATAGCAAACAGTAATGCCTATAATGGCAAGAAGAGACACATTCGGATTAGACATGCGTCTGTGAGACAACTGACCACGAATGGAGTATTCAGCTTGGAGTATGTGAGATCTGAGAGGAACATTGCAGATCCTTTGACTAAGGGACTAAATAGAAGATTAGTTCTTGACACGTCGAAGGGAATGGGTCTAAAATCTGTGAGATGAGGAATTCTTGGTGGATCCACGTTGTGGTCAAACGAAGCCTTGAAAAGACTCATGTGATGTTACACTACATCCCATTCTATGACGAGTGTATTGTAGAGGATGAGCTTTAGCTCTTAATGAACTCATAGCCCAGAATATGGGTGGTCCTTTCAGACGGGCTTGATGAGCTCACCGATGATTTGAGAGGTTGAGTTATTTAACTCTTAATGACTTCATAACCCATATAGGGTGGTCCTTTGGAGACAGGACTTGATGGAGTCACCTACAGGAGTGTGAAGGGCTAGCCACCTTCTATGAAAGTATTCGAGTAATCTTTCTAAAGCACTCTTTAGCATCCCAAGGAAGATTTGGCTATCTTAGAGAAATGATTGAGGAATCAACTAGATTTTAGGCAAGAAGTGTGTTATTAAGAACAATCCTTGAACGAGAGAGTTCCAGATTTGTTCACTCTTTTCGTGAAGGGATCACTTGATTTCACTATGTGTTGGTTCAAGTCGTAAGACACCAGCACTTAAACTTCAAACCTTACATATGCTCAGAACTTGTTTTTAACTACATTTTTGAAAAAAAAAAACTATTTCTGTACTGTGGGGGATTGAGAGTACAGAAGGGTAGTGAAATGAAGCTTGTTTCTCTCTAACATTGTTCTTAAATTAGGGTATTGAATTCGGAAGAACTAGATGACGCGACCCTACATGCCCGACAACGCGTCGTGTGATGTGAGCCAACTCGACTTGACCGCCGAGGCATCAACGTCTAATTGTCACGACACTCAAGCATCGACTATGCTTCGATTCCAAGACTCTTCTCCATGCACGTTTCCTAAAGACATTAAGAAATTAAGGTCTTGCTTATCCGAACCTTTAAGACTCTTATCAGCTTTCCCTTTTTCCTAATTATGTTCCCGACTTTACTTGTGTCATTTTTTAATTATTTACTATTTAATGGAATTTTATAGATTTCTTTCAATATTCGAGAATTAATATAGTTATATATTATCTTGTTTGATTCGTCTTAATTAATACTTTAATCATACTCTCTCCGATCGCAATTATAATTCGTTTTGGACTTCTTCTCTTGAACATAATTATAGTTCGTTTTAGATAAATTTAAATGCTAGTTCGATTTTCAAGTCTCTTCTAATTAATTAATGTTGTACTTTCTCTCTCATGTTTTCCATATCAGATTAACCAAATACCATATGCTACGTAAGGTATATGTATAATTGCACTTCAACCGACACTAATTATCTCTTGCTTTTTATGGAATTCAATGTGATTAAAGGTTGCATTATAATTTTCTTAATCCATGTGTCTTGGGCTTAAACGAATTACAATTACGATCGGAGGGAGTATTAATATTAAGTCGTTAACGATTTAAAATATGTGCGTTGAATAAAAATGAGAACAAGCTTCTTTGCTATTTAAGACTTTGTTTGGCATATCGAGCTAAGAAAGTAGATGGAGCAGAGTAAGTAGCTGAAGTTGAACGATTAGCTGGAGTTTAAGATTAAAATGTTATTTAAATAGCTACGTGTATGTTCGGTAACTTCAGCTGAATTTGTAATAATAATGATAAAATTACGAAAAATGATATAATAATAAATTATTTAAATATTTTATTGATAAAGAGTAATAATAAATTTAAAATTACATTAAACTAGTTAAACTCTATTAATCTAGTGATATCACATTAAAAAATTAAGCTAATTTAATCCACGTAAAATTTACTAAGCTAGAAAAATATTTTTCTACCAAATCCTCAATAACTATTAATTTTCGTTAATGTGAAAAAAAAAAACAATATCGAACTAAACCGCCCTTGGCTTCCTTTTTCATTTGGAAGAAGCTAGAAATACGTGGAACAATATATAGAAGACAGATTGGTCTATCAACAAAATCCAATTCCAAATTGGCAAATTGGTACCGGAAACCGAACGGGAGTTTTCTCAACTGATCAAATTTCGTGTGTGTATACTCCAGTGAAGTCTCATTGCATTGTGGGGGCGCCCAGCTCTAGATTTAGCAAGTCAAGAGGCCGAGTGGTTAAGAAGTTTACTGGCTGACTTACCACTGTGGGGGCGCCCAGCTCCCCCTATATCTCTACATTGTGACTCTCAAGATGCGATTTGCATAGCAAACAGTAATGCCTATAATGGCAAGAAGAGACACATTCGGATTAGACATGCGTCTGTGAGACAACTGACCACGAATGGAGTATTCAGCTTGGAGTATGTGAGATCTGAGAGGAACATTGCAGATCCTTTGACTAAGGGACTAAATAGAAGATTAGTTCTTGACACGTCGAAGGGAATGGGTCTAAAATCTGTGAGATGAGGAATTCTTGGTGGATCCACGTTGTGGTCAAACGAAGCCTTGAAAAGACTCATGTGATGTTACACTACATCCCATTCTATGACGAGTGTATTGTAGAGGATGAGCTTTAGCTCTTAATGAACTCATAGCCCAGAATATGGGTGGTCCTTTCAGACGGGCTTGATGAGCTCACCGATGATTTGAGAGGTTGAGTTATTTAACTCTTAATGACTTCATAACCCATATAGGGTGGTCCTTTGGAGACAGGACTTGATGGAGTCACCTACAGGAGTGTGAAGGGCTAGCCACCTTCTATGAAAGTATTCGAGTAATCTTTCTAAAGCACTCTTTAGCATCCCAAGGAAGATTTGGCTATCTTAGAGAAATGATTGAGGAATCAACTAGATTTTAGGCAAGAAGTGTGTTATTAAGAACAATCCTTGAACGAGAGAGTTCCAGATTTGTTCACTCTTTTCGTGAAGGGATCACTTGATTTCACTATGTGTTGGTTCAAGTCGTAAGACACCAGCACTTAAACTTCAAACCTTACATATGCTCAGAACTTGTTTTTAACTACATTTTTGAAAAAAAAAAACTATTTCTGTACTGTGGGGGATTGAGAGTACAGAAGGGTAGTGAAATGAAGCTTGTTTCTCTCTAACATTGTTCTTAAATTAGGGTATTGAATTCGGAAGAACTAGATGACGCGACCCTACATGCCCGACAACGCGTCGTGTGATGTGAGCCAACTCGACTTGACCGCCGAGGCATCAACGTCTAATTGTCACGACACTCAAGCATCGACTATGCTTCGATTCCAAGACTCTTCTCCATGCACGTTTCCTAAAGACATTAAGAAATTAAGGTCTTGCTTATCCGAACCTTTAAGACTCTTATCAGCTTTCCCTTTTTCCTAATTATGTTCCCGACTTTACTTGTGTCATTTTTTAATTATTTACTATTTAATGGAATTTTATAGATTTCTTTCAATATTCGAGAATTAATATAGTTATATATTATCTTGTTTGATTCGTCTTAATTAATACTTTAATCATACTCTCTCCGATCGCAATTATAATTCGTTTTGGACTTCTTCTCTTGAACATAATTATAGTTCGTTTTAGATAAATTTAAATGCTAGTTCGATTTTCAAGTCTCTTCTAATTAATTAATGTTGTACTTTCTCTCTCATGTTTTCCATATCAGATTAACCAAATACCATATGCTACGTAAGGTATATGTATAATTGCACTTCAACCGACACTAATTATCTCTTGCTTTTTATGGAATTCAATGTGATTAAAGGTTGCATTATAATTTTCTTAATCCATGTGTCTTGGGCTTAAACGAATTACAATTACGATCGGAGGGAGTATTAATATTAAGTCGTTAACGATTTAAAATATGTGCGTTGAATAAAAATGAGAACAAGCTTCTTTGCTATTTAAGACTTTGTTTGGCATATCGAGCTAAGAAAGTAGATGGAGCAGAGTAAGTAGCTGAAGTTGAACGATTAGCTGGAGTTTAAGATTAAAATGTTATTTAAATAGCTACGTGTATGTTCGGTAACTTCAGCTGAATTTGTAATAATAATGATAAAATTACGAAAAATGATATAATAATAAATTATTTAAATATTTTATTGATAAAGAGTAATAATAAATTTAAAATTACATTAAACTAGTTAAACTCTATTAATCTAGTGATATCACATTAAAAAATTAAGCTAATTTAATCCACGTAAAATTTACTAAGCTAGAAAAATATTTTTCTACCAAATCCTCAATAACTATTAATTTTCGTTAATGTGAAAAAAAAAAACAATATCGAACTAAACCGCCCTTGGCTTCCTTTTTCATTTGGAAGAAGCTAGAAATACGTGGAACAATATATAGAAGACAGATTGGTCTATCAACAAAATCCAATTCCAAATTGGCAAATTGGTACCGGAAACCGAACGAGAGTTTTCTCAACTGATCAAATTTCGTGTGTGTATACTCCAGTGAAGTCTCATTGCATTGTGGGGGCGCCCAGCTCTAGATTTAGCAAGTCAAGAGGCCGAGTGGTTAAGAAGTTTACTGGCTGACTTACCACTGTGGGGGCGCCCAGCTCCCCCTATATCTCTACATTGTGACTCTCAAGATGCGATTTGCATAGCAAACAGTAATGCCTATAATGGCAAGAAGAGACACATTCGGATTAGACATGCGTCTGTGAGACAACTGACCACGAATGGAGTATTCAGCTTGGAGTATGTGAGATCTGAGAGGAACATTGCAGATCCTTTGACTAAGGGACTAAATAGAAGATTAGTTCTTGACACGTCGAAGGGAATGGGTCTAAAATCTGTGAGATGAGGAATTCTTGGTGGATCCACGTTGTGGTCAAACGAAGCCTTGAAAAGACTCATGTGATGTTACACTACATCCCATTCTATGACGAGTGTATTGTAGAGGATGAGCTTTAGCTCTTAATGAACTCATAGCCCAGAATATGGGTGGTCCTTTCAGACGGGCTTGATGAGCTCACCGATGATTTGAGAGGTTGAGTTATTTAACTCTTAATGACTTCATAACCCATATAGGGTGGTCCTTTGGAGACAGGACTTGATGGAGTCACCTACAGGAGTGTGAAGGGCTAGCCACCTTCTATGAAAGTATTCGAGTAATCTTTCTAAAGCACTCTTTAGCATCCCAAGGAAGATTTGGCTATCTTAGAGAAATGATTGAGGAATCAACTAGATTTTAGGCAAGAAGTGTGTTATTAAGAACAATCCTTGAACGAGAGAGTTCCAGATTTGTTCACTCTTTTCGTGAAGGGATCACTTGATTTCACTATGTGTTGGTTCAAGTCGTAAGACACCAGCACTTAAACTTCAAACCTTACATATGCTCAGAACTTGTTTTTAACTACATTTTTGAAAAAAAAAAACTATTTCTGTACTGTGGGGGATTGAGAGTACAGAAGGGTAGTGAAATGAAGCTTGTTTCTCTCTAACATTGTTCTTAAATTAGGGTATTGAATTCGGAAGAACTAGATGACGCGACCCTACATGCCCGACAACGCGTCGTGTGATGTGAGCCAACTCGACTTGACCGCCGAGGCATCAACGTCTAATTGTCACGACACTCAAGCATCGACTATGCTTCGATTCCAAGACTCTTCTCCATGCACGTTTCCTAAAGACATTAAGAAATTAAGGTCTTGCTTATCCGAACCTTTAAGACTCTTATCAGCTTTCCCTTTTTCCTAATTATGTTCCCGACTTTACTTGTGTCATTTTTTAATTATTTACTATTTAATGGAATTTTATAGATTTCTTTCAATATTCGAGAATTAATATAGTTATATATTATCTTGTTTGATTCGTCTTAATTAATACTTTAATCATACTCTCTCCGATCGCAATTATAATTCGTTTTGGACTTCTTCTCTTGAACATAATTATAGTTCGTTTTAGATAAATTTAAATGCTAGTTCGATTTTCAAGTCTCTTCTAATTAATTAATGTTGTACTTTCTCTCTCATGTTTTCCATATCAGATTAACCAAATACCATATGCTACGTAAGGTATATGTATAATTGCACTTCAACCGACACTAATTATCTCTTGCTTTTTATGGAATTCAATGTGATTAAAGGTTGCATTATAATTTTCTTAATCCATGTGTCTTGGGCTTAAACGAATTACAATTACGATCGGAGGGAGTATTAATATTAAGTCGTTAACGATTTAAAATATGTGCGTTGAATAAAAATGAGAACAAGCTTCTTTGCTATTTAAGACTTTGTTTGGCATATCGAGCTAAGAAAGTAGATGGAGCAGAGTAAGTAGCTGAAGTTGAACGATTAGCTGGAGTTTAAGATTAAAATGTTATTTAAATAGCTACGTGTATGTTCGGTAACTTCAGCTGAATTTGTAATAATAATGATAAAATTACGAAAAATGATATAATAATAAATTATTTAAATATTTTATTGATAAAGAGTAATAATAAATTTAAAATTACATTAAACTAGTTAAACTCTATTAATCTAGTGATATCACATTAAAAAATTAAGCTAATTTAATCCACGTAAAATTTACTAAGCTAGAAAAATATTTTTCTACCAAATCCTCAATAACTATTAATTTTCGTTAATGTGAAAAAAAAAAACAATATCGAACTAAACCGCCCTTGGCTTCCTTTTTCATTTGGAAGAAGCTAGAAATACGTGGAACAATATATAGAAGACAGATTGGTCTATCAACAAAATCCAATTCCAAATTGGCAAATTGGTACCGGAAACCGAACGGGAGTTTTCTCAACTGATCAAATTTCGTGTGTGTATACTCCAGTGAAGTCTCATTGCATTTTACCGGTACAATTCCTTAATCCTATACAAATTCAACCCTTTCTGTATTGTTATGCTGAGTTGCACGCCAACTGTTTGATATACTGTGTCAAAGAGAATTCTCTGCTAGGTTTAGCAGAATGCGAGCAAAAAGAACGCTTGTTGGTAGCCTATACAAATTCAACAATTTCTGTATCGTTACGATGAGTTGCAAGCACTAAGAGAGCCACTGGGTGATCAAAATTGATTTCAATTTGGAGTTGCACGCCAACTGTTTGATATATTGCGTCAAAGAGAATACTTTGCTGGGTTTAACAAAATGCGAGCTAAATCAACGCTTGTGGGTAGCTTTGAATCTCTAGTTATGACTCCATTTCGGAATTCAAGTTACATGTATGTTCAAGTAAAGCATAAAAGTAATAGTCTTGGTAGAAGACCCAAAAAGAAAATCTACTACAGAGTCCATGAACTGGATAAAGTCATGGACCATCAGAAGAAGCCAGCCATGATATTGCAACTCAAGAACATCATTCAGTCTCAGAGGGGACAGTCCATTCTTATCAGGGACCTTGAAAAGGAAGTTGGGATTGTTCAGAAGTGGAATCTAATGGCTGTCATTGAAAAATATCCTTCTATTTTCCGGGCCACTGGTGGTAAAAAGGCGCCAATTTCGATTACGCTTACGGAGAAGGCAAGGAATGTTGCAGATGAGGAAAATGAAGCAAGGAGTCTTATGGAGCCAATTGTGGCTAATAACTTGAGAAAGTTGTTGATGTTAACGGTGGATTGTCGTGTTCCTTTGGAAAAGATTGAATTCATTCAAAAAGAGCTTGGGTTACCGGACAATTTCGAAAGGTCCCTGATTCCGAATTACCCGGATTTCTTTTCATTAAGAGATGTTGATGGAAAAGCCTACTTGATATTAGAAAACTGGGATTCTTCATTGGCGGTGACCGCCCGTGAAGAAAAGTTGGCAGGAGATGCAAATTTTGAAGGAGGAACTGGAAAGAAGCCTAGAATTTTAAAAGATGGGAACTATTGTGGACCTTTTGCTTTTCGAATTTGTTATCCGTGTGGTTTTAGGCCAAACATGAGTTATCTTGACGAGCTTCAAAAATGGCAAAGATTGGACTTCCCTTCCCCATACTTAAATGGGAAGAAATTTGAGCCAGCAGATCCAAAGGCAAGGAAGAGAGTGGTGGCTGTTCTACATGAACTCCTCAGTTTGACTATGGAGAAAAGGATGACATCAGCTCAAATGGATGTTTTTCGTCCTGAGTTGCTTCTGCCGGCTAGACTAGTGCTTTGCTTGATCAAGCATCATGGTATCTTCTATATAACCAACAAAGGAGCAAGGAGTACTGTGTTCCTCAAAGAAAGTTACAGTGGATCTGATTTGATTGAGAAATGCCCTCTCTTGAAATTCAATGACAAGTTTGTAGCTTTATGTGGTAGAAGAGATACAAATGTGAATGCAAATGATGGGCTTCTAGTTGCAACATAAATTGAAGATTATGCAGACACCCTCCAATTTTTTGGAAGAGTGGAAGTAGATGCCAGGTGATGATGATTGCTTATCTTAAAATTGTCATATGTTTAGCTCTGCTATCTTTATGATTTAAATTGGATTTAGTTGATTACTTTTCAATGATCATACAGTTCTTGAATTCACATGTTACTTTGTGATAATGTAGAAGAATAAACTTGCCACTGTCTAGTTTTTCACAGTAAGCTTGCTAGTTTGCTCTACATTAATTTGTATATGTTATTGCTTTCTTGGTTTTAGACTTCTAGTTATGGATTATTCTTAATTTTAACAAAATTGGACTTGGTTTTTGATATGCAGTTGAAGAGTTCTAAGCGGACGGGCCTTGGTATATGGGCTGGATTCCTGGACTTGTGCAAAGAGTTGGTGCTGAGTCATTATGGGTATGATATAAAGCTCTCTAGACACTCTCACAGATTTAAATATTTGTTCTAAGGATTTTGAAGCTTCCTTGCATATATTTGTAGAGAGATTGATATCAAATCAATATTTGTTCTATGCATTATTAAGTTATGGACACTCTGTGACTAGTACTTTGAACCTGCCATGTCTTAGCTCAAGGGATTAGATGATACAATGATGCTGATGTTGCTTTGTTCACACAAATTCACTCTTTTGTCCCTTAGCAGAAAAATTAATTAAAAAAAATAGCAAGAAATTGGGGCCTTGCACTAATGCACACATGACTTGTTCCTACCCAATAAACTTTGTGTGATTGTACTTTTGCATAATAGCTGATTTTTGATCCTGTAATGGCATGTTCATCTAATTAAGCTGGCAGAGGACCACTTTGATAGTACCATCTATATATACTTTACTCCAAGCTAACTTTCAAAACTCATCACAGCATATATGTGTCCTAGCTTTGTTTTTTCATGCTAGCTGATGGAGATTGATGGCATTAAAGATTTATCGGCCATAGATTGTCGCAGTAGCCTTGATTACCAACGTAGACCACCATTAATGTTAGATTGTGACAAAAGATCATAAACTTCATCAAATGTTGGACAAGTGTGGAGGATTACCGTTGGCAGTGATAGCACTTGCTGGCATTTTACAAGGAAAGCAAAATCTTGAAGAATGGGAAAAAGTAAACAAGGCAGCCAGCTCAAGGATTATGGCAGACGGGAAAGGAACACACTTATATGGGTCAGTGAACCATATGTTATTGCTAAGTTATTATGATATGCCCCGTGAACTAAAACCTTGCTTTCTGTACTTGACGCGCTATCCGGAAGACCATCAAATTTTAGCTGAAGAGCTTCTTAACATGTGGATCGCTGAAGGATTCATTACATCTGATAAGTTGCGTGAAGGAGAAACACTAGAGGATGTTGCACGACTATATTTAGATGAGTTGGTGAATCGTTGTATGGTTCAAGTTGCAAGAATAAACTACGTAGGAAAAGTGAAGGCAATTCATATGCATGACTTGGTGAGAGATTTGTGCATAAAGAAGGCCAAGGAAGAACAATTTCTCGAGAGATTAATTACAGATGAGACTGAATCACGTTGGGCTGCAATATATTATATGAGGTACGTACAGATCATTTGTGTTAGTATGCCTTGAATCTGAATCACACACTGCGACAGATCATTTTTACGATATCTGTTGTATGGGCTTATTTGGGCCTATCAGTTTTATTGTTGGGCTTAGGGTTATTTAGCGCTATATATAGCGGCTTATGTGTAAACCTAATTGTACCGAAAACTGTAATACCGCCTCCGTATAATCTGATCTCCCTCTCCTGTGGACGTAGCCAAATTTGGTGAACCACGTATATCTGTGTGTCTTTCTTGCGTTTACTTTGTTCTCGTTTCGATTTTGTTACAACAATTTGCATATCATCATTATATATATTTGTCTTGTTTTATCAACATATCATCATTATGGTATAAACTGAAAATGTTTCATGACCCTTGATTGTTTATATTTTGGCGAATAGTGTTCATAATTTGGACAATAATAATATCAGTAGTTAACTATGGGTATTCATTTTATATGTTACATAGGTGGTGAGCGAAGTGCGTTTGATTATGTTGCCGAACTGAATTTGCAGACAATACCAAAAAAAGTTTGAAGTGATCCTGCGTGTGAAGTAGGGCGAGATTATTCATCGACTTGTATTTGAAGCTTCCTTGCAATTATTTTGTAGAGATATTGATATCAATATATTAAATATGGACACAAAGTGACTAAAAATTTGAACCTACCATATCTTATCTCAATGGATTAGATGATAAACTGATGCTGCTTTGTTCACCACAAATTCTTTTTTTGTCCCTTAGTAGAAAAACTAATTGAAAAAAAAGAAATTGGGGCCTTGCACTAATGCACACATGACTTGCTCCTACCCAGTAAACATTGTGTAATTGTACTATATTAGCTCCTCCATTCTGCTCTCAATGCTCTTCTACAATCTCTTCACTCGAGAGATATTGTCCGACGTCTTCTCCGTCGACATTCTCTTGAACCACGCTACAGGCGGAGGAACCGAAAGGCTGGCAAAAGGTAAAACTACTCAACTAACAAGATGTATCTAACACCATTGATTTGCTTCCCAAAACTATAAAGAAAACATGTAATCTTATAACGTGCTAGATGCGATAAATCTAATTGAATTAACTTGTATAGTTACTTTTTTTATGTTTGGTTGAAGGAGATTGAAAGAAGTACGTGCAAAAATGTCTATTGGTTCCATTGTCAATCTTGTTGCTGGAAAAGTTGCTGAGCTTGCTGTTCAAGAAGCAAAACTCCTATACAATGTGAAAGACGAAGTTGAGAGCTTGACTAAGGAGCTTCGAAGCATGAACGGCTTTCTGATTAAGATGGAGTCCATGGATGAAGAAGGAAACGATGAGCAGAGTCAATCCACCATCAAAGAAATCAGGAAGCTTGCTTATGATGCTGAAGATCTGATCGAGTCCTACATCCTTGAGAATAGTTCCCCGGCTAACAAGAAGGAAGATTTGTTCAAAAGACATCTATGCTTTTGTAGCTGCCTTGTACGCACCCACCAAATTGGCACAGAGATTCAGGCCATCACAAAGAGCATAAATGAAACCGTGGAGAGGTGGAAAAAATTTCAGACAAATCCAAATGAGGGGACATCAAATGCATGGGCGCACCCGAAAAGAAGAAGGCGAATGAACTGACCAATTGCCTATGCACATAATAGAGAGGATCATGTAGTTGGTCTTGATGAAGACATCAATAACTTGATCGAGGTGCTGACTTCGGATGATACCAAAATTAAAGTGGTATCTATTTTGGGAATGGGTGGATCCGGAAAGTCCACTCTTGCTAGAAAACTATACCACCATGAGAGTGTCAAAGTCCATTTTGATTGTGTGGCATGGGTATCCGTTTCTCAAACATGGGTTCCTCAAGAAATTCTACTCGATCTTTAGAAAAAAGTTGGTGGGAGAATGGATGAGTCCTTGTCGAGCCTTAACATACTTGTGGAGAAGGTTTATCAGTTCTTGGAGGAAAAAAAGTATTTGATAGTTCTTGATGACGTGTGGGAAGAGGAAGCACTACAAGTGATCTTTTCAGCCCTACCAAGAGGAAGTAATGGCAAGAAAGTCATCGTTACAACCCGCAAACAAAATGTTGTTGATTATCCAGATCTAAAGCCCTTAACTCACACCCACGAACCAAGACGCCTCAGTCAAAAAGAGAGTTGGGAGTTGTTTAGAAAGATCGCTTTCATCCATTCGAAGGAGTCTGGCTACTCGGATGATATTGAAAGATTCGAAGTAATAGGTAAACAAATGTTGAAAAAGTGTGGAGGTTTACCGCTTGCAGTGATTGCACTTGCTGGCATTTTACAAGAGAAGCAAACTGTCGAGGATTGGGAAAAGGTGAAGGAGGCGGTTAGCTCATGGATAATGGCAGATGGGAAAGGAACGCTTTTGTATGGGCCAGTGGAACAGATGTTATTGCTTAGCTATTATGATCTTCCCCGCGAACTCAAACCTTGCTTGTTGTACTTGGCACGCTATCCAGAAGATCACTTTATTAAAGTTCAAGAACTATTTCAATTGTGGATAGCTGAAGGATTCATCACCTTGGATGATAAGGTGCATGAAGGAGACACACTAGAGGATGTCGCACAACAGTATTTGGACGAGTTGATTTACCGATGCGTGGTTCAAGTTGCAAGTACAGACTACGCGGGAAAAGTATTGTACATTCAGATCCATGACCTAGTAAGAGATTTATGCGTTAAAAAGGGCAAGAAAGAACAATTTCTGGAGATATGTCTTTCAAATGCTATAGATTCACGCCGAGCTGCAATATTTTATAACAAAAGGTACGTAGCGTAAGTGATCGATGAGTAATACTTTTTGTGTTTTATTATCATTTCATCATATATAAATGCATATATATAAATGATCATGTAACGAGGTATATGGGTTGTCCATATATGAGAAATACATGCCTTTAGATTCATCATATCTGAGAAATACATGCGTTAGATGTAATTTAAGAGAGAGAGAAAAGAATAATTTTAATCACTTTGTAAATTGTGCAGCACGGACCCGGCGGACATGGAGGACGTGGTAAAATTAAGAGAGAGAGAAAAGAATAATTTTAATCACTTTGTAAATAGTTATGTATATGTTTGGTAACTTCTGAATTCGTAATAATAATGGTAAAATTACGAAAAATGATATACTAATAAAATATTTAATCTATTAATCGATTTACTATTTAATGGAATCTTATAGATTTTTTTTAATATTCGAGAA